>CM056582.1:49752012-52386005 GCA_029721435.1 Gymnothorax reevesii
ATTTTCTCTTTATTAAAGGGCTAAGGTTAAGGTTCAACCGCTAAATTTTCTCTTTAATAAAGGGCTTAGGTTAAGATTTAAGCACTGGATTTTCTCTTTAAGTGCTAAATTTAAGGCTTAAGTGCGGCATTTTTGCTTTAATAAAGGGCTCAGGTTAAGGTTTAAGTGCTGCATTTTCGCTGTAATATAGGGATAAATTTATTCCTGAAGTGTTGCATTTTCACTCTAATAAGGGGCTAAGGTTAACGTTTAAGTTTCGTGTTTTTGCTGAAATACAGGGCAAAGATTAAGGTTTAAGCGGTACATTTTTGCTTTAATAAAGGGCCTAGGTTAAAGTTTAAACGTTGGTTTTGTTTAAGGCTTTTGTGTGGCTTTTTTGCTTTGATATACCTTGACTTGTCATTGACCGCCGTTGGTCCGTTACGCTGCAGTAAATGGAGCTTGGTGTCGAAGACGCCTTCAGTTTAGAGGGCAGAGTGTGCTGCCCTTTAAGAAAAGGTTGAGGTGTTAGTCTTCCTTTCCTGAGAGTTTTGAATGGGATGTGATGTAGTCGTCCCCTCCCACCCCACATCCTTGGTCGGCCCGGACAGCCCAGAGATGTATTAACCTCCTCATTGTGGGTGTGAAACGTGGGCTCACTTCATCACAAGGAGCCCTGGCTCAGCCACAGTGTAGGGCCACGGCCCCCTGGGCCCCCCGCAGACTGCTGTCAATTACCGTTAATGGGCTGACATTCTGTTTAATGGCCGCACTGAAGTGACGAACGCACGCGCTCGCATAGGCACACATCCTGCGGAGCGCTAGCGCCAGGCTGGCCAACACCAGCCCTTTCTGTGGGGGCGGTAGCCACAGTTCCGGAAGTTTCCCGCGGTTCTGTTCTCGAGGCCAGGTTCTGCGGGTGCCCGTGCGTTTCTTCGGCTGGCGAGCCTCCCGCTTCGGTGTACCTCCCTGTTGATCTATCACTCTCTCTGTCCGTAGCATTTTAGCAATCACAGAATTTTTGCTTTTCTGCATCTCTGTCCTAAGGTACGTTGTTTTTTTTTTGGTTTTTTTTTTTTATTCAATGTGAGGTTCATTCGCAGAAATCGGCAGCTTTGCGTTCTGGGAATTTACTTTCATATTGGATGAACTGTATCAGAATTACAGCCTTGATGCCGTCCAGATACTTGCAGACCGCTTGGAATATCCAGCTTGTATTTTACTTACAGTTGCAATTAATTACATGGATTTGTGCGTGTGTGTGGTAGGCCACAATGCAGTGCCCTGTGGGAGCACTCAGACCGAGTGATTCTTGTCCCTCTCTGTATTCCTCTTTGGATGTTGGAGGTCGGGTGGTAATGGATGGGGGGGCGTGTATCAGTGGGTGGTACGAGCTTTGCGGTGGTCAGGAAGTGTCTTTTATTAACTTTTTTCCTCCTTTTATAGGAGCAGGAGTGAAAAGACCCCCATGCGTTTCCTCCCTGTTTCCTTTCATTTTTCACTTGCCGTAATTAAGTGGCTTTGTCCGCCGGCAGCGCAATGTTGTGATTGGTCATTGTGTTCATTGTTGCGCTGTCATAGGGGAGCGCGATGCAGCTCGCCTTTCGCTGCGTCCCTGGATTTTTTCAGAACAGGGGTGAGCAACAATGGAGTTTGTATGAAGATTTTTTTTTTAAGAAGAAGAAGGCTGGGCGAGATGCGGGAGTTGGGGGTTCGAGTACCCGCTCAAATTCGGAGCTCTTTTGGGGGATTGTTGCACTGGTGAGGATAACGGGTTGTGTTCTTGCTCAGGGCAGCTGTGGAAATGTTCTACTTGTGAATTAAACATTATTCATGTTGTTCCTTCTTGGATTTGAAATGCACAAGATAATTTTCTGCCTTTTTCAGCTGTTCTTTAATTTTTTTCAGCTTTGTTTAACTTCCATTTCATATTTTTCTGTTTACACATGGCATTTTGCAATTCTTTCAGTTGTTTTATTTCTGAAATAGGCAGTCGAAGGCGCATGATCCTCCTGTGGACTTTTTATGGGAGGCATTAGGTTTTCGATTCAGCGTGAAGGTGTACTGCCATCTTGCCCTCGTGGACCGATTTCTCCCACCCCCCCCCCACCCCCCGCCCACAACCACCACCACCACCACCACCCATTTCTCCCCCCAAACTCAATCTCAGAGTCAAAGGTCCGGGTACTGACAGTGTCATTCCCAGAGTAATGAACTTCCGTACAAAAAAGAAGAGAGATTCAGATGTACCTTCCCGCTTAATTTCTCACCCTTTGGGGCTGGTCACGCTAAAACGTTAACAAGTCATGACTCTTCCCACCCTCGATGGCGTATTCCATCTGAGAAAAAGTTACAGCAAGTTACAGGTAAGCCTCTGTTGAAACATGACCAGGAGCTACAAATCAGTAGTGAGATGCCATTAATCAGAGCCCCCCATTACCAGTGAGTCGAAATATTCTTTATCTCCTGCACTCTGAGAGAGAGAGAGAGAGAGAGAGAGAGAGAGCGAGAGAGAGCGAGAAGGACTGCCCTGGGCGACTGTAGCTCATTATTGCCATGTAGGGCCCCTTGGGGCCAGGCAGATAAACTATATCGGCGGCGATCATTCGCCGACCATGTTGTAAAAGACGTACGCATCCTGCACTAACTGTGATGTAAATCAATTGCTCGTCGGCTGAATGCAGGGGCAGTAGATGGCCATTCGGGGGAATCCTGAATAGAGACCAGGGGACAAAAGAGCCCATTTCAATGGTGCGCTGAAGCCTTTCAGCAGCGGAGAATGGACAGCATTCTTTCACATCATTACCGAGGGGGGGGGGATGAGCGAGGGAAACGGGCTTCGCTCAGCGGCGAACTCGGGAGGCGTGTGCAACGGCTGCCGGAGAATGCTTTCTCCCTCTTGATTGACTGAACTGCGGGATTGACCCGTATGAAAGAGGCGTGCACCATTGTTTGCTGATTTCTGTTTCATTTTTCAATGCCCCCCACCCCTCCGTCCCCCGCTCCACTGCCGCTGTTGCCATTTTTCAGGAAGTGCCGTTTTCAAAAGTGTCACCAATCGCTTCTCGTTACACGGTGTGTGCGAACTGAGGGAATGAAGGTTTGGGGGAAATGGCAGTATTTAAGTACAGCAGAATACCACTGTATCCTGTTCGGGGAATACAATTTGGATCTGTGTTTCTAGGCTGTATCTTTGTTCAGTGTGTCCTCCCCATGTTTTATTCAGTCATCTCAACACTTTTGACATGTTTTCTAGAACATATTTAAAAAAAAAAAAACACTTTGATGGGGTGCGTTTGGAGGTTTCACTTAGGAGAAAGATGAGGTGATGGCTATATTAGTTGTTATGGCCCATTTGCAGGAGAGCTGATGTTTCTAATTAGTTCACTGTTTGTGTTCTTGTGGTTGTGTTGACTCTGGGCTCCATTTTGGGCTGGCGTTGGGCTCTTAGGCCTTTGCTGTCTCCATTTTGGCTCTTTAGGGCATGTAGTCGGTCATTGGTGGCCTTGTGTTGGTCTGTTTCGGGCTGGTATTTGACCCGTTTTGGCTCTGTGTTGGGGTAGTACTATGCTTCTGGAGGTTTGTTTTCTCAATTTTGGCTATATTTGGCTTGTAGTTGGCCTGTGCTGGGCTGGCGTTGGCTCTGTTTTGGGCCGATATTTGGCATTTTTTGGGCCCATATTGGGCTTGGTGTTTTGCTCTTGTGCCCCTGTTGTCTCCATTTTGGCTCATTTGGGCATTTAGTCTTTGTTGGCCTCAGGTTGGCTGTTTTGGGCTGGTATTTGGCTTTCTTTGGCTCCATGTTGGGCCAGTGTTGTGCACGTGGGCCTCTGTTGTCACCATTTTGGCTCTTTTTGGCATGTAGTCGGTCTTTGTTGGCCTTGCGTTGTCTCTATTTTGAGCTGGTGTTGGGCCCATATTAGCTTCATATTGGTGGCATTAGGCCTGCATAGAGCCCCCATTAGCGATGTTGTGCGTATTCCGTAGATGAAAGGCTTTTGAGTCGGTGGCGTAAATGAGATCGGACTCTAATCCATCCATCACCTTCTCCCTGTCCGTCTAATCTGCCCCGCCACCCTAATCTGGTTACCTACAGGCCTGTGGGGAATTAGCCTCTTCTCCCGGCCGCTGCTAATGCCGTCTTCTGCTGCGAAAACACCCCCCCCCCCCCCCCCCCCCCCCCCCGTCCCTCTCACCAAATTCCTCGTCCTCAGGCTTTCCCCTCGCTGTTAAACTGTAATCTTAATGTAACTGAAATAGGGCTTTTACCACAAAGAGAAGATTACATCACTAAAACCAATTTGGCAAAATGTGGAGATGAGTCCTTTTTTGCCCCTTTATGGTGCCAATCCCTGCCCAGAATATGCGTATTATTGGCTTAGGAGGGGGGTGAGAGCGGAGACCCACGAAACTCGAGGGGAGGGGAGGGGATCGGTGGGGGGTTGGATGATTTCTGTAACGTTGATTTCTCACTGCTGTCCTCGTGTTTGCCGGTCAAAGCAGGCCTCAGGGATAAGTGCACATGAACACGCTCTTTTCAACAGCTCTTTTCCCTCTTCTGCGCTGCAATCGATGAAGTGCCAGATTTGAATTTTTCTTTGGTTAATGTTCTAATTTAATCCCTGGACTGATATAGCTGATATAACTAAGTCATGTAACTTCTAACTTCTGACCTGCGACAAAATGGCGTCGCGGATCAAGTCCGCTTTCGTCCTGTGACAGTGCTGTTACACCGTCATCGTTAAATATTGCGACTATCATCTCATTGACTGAAAATGTTGGGGACAGATTCACAAGGTACGATTTAAACTGCCCGTTAGGCAGTCTCGACGGCTCTTGTGTCAGCCGTATGACACTTTTATGTCACCTGTCGTCATTTATGTCAGGGGCTGGAGTGAAGTATTATCGTTTTTCTGCGTGTCGTCAGGGACGAATCTGTTTCCTTGTTTTTGATGAAGATTCATGTTTTCTCACCTTGTCTTCTCCCGTTTCTCTCCTCAGTCGAATAAAGTCCCGGTGGTACAGCACCCTCACCATGTGCACCCGCTCACCCCCCTGATCACCTACAGCAATGAGCACTTCACCCCCGGCAACCCCCCTCCCCACCTACAGACCGACGTGGACCCCAAAACAGGTGAGAGAGCCGCCTTCTTCCCTGGGCCGTTCGGCCAACTGAGCTCGCGCATCGCTCCCCGCTAAATCTCTTCGGTCGCACGATCCGGACTCACTTCTGACGGGGACAACTCCTTCATTCGATGACTGACTCGTTGGACGGGCTCAGTCCTTCGATGGATCGACTCCCTCGTTTAATGCAATGACTCCGTCAGCGACTCATGCTGACTCATGGGGCAGTCCGAGCTTCACTTGTTCTGGTCAGATACTGGTGACCCATGTTCTCTTGTCAATCTGCTGAGAAGGCTTTTCCCAAACGCGTTTAATGTGTTTCGTGAATCATTTTTTGAGTGACTCTTTTTCATTTGAGTCATAACTCCTCAAATGGTGGTTGGAGATGAGCACTTCTCTCTGTATCTATTGTGTTTGAATTTGATAACCTAATTGCCACCTTAGCGGGACCTTCAGTAGAGTCGATGACTAGATCAAGCTATTGAGCCACTCCACTGAGCTCTGCAGTGCGTAAGGTTTGTGTTTAGGGGTTAGCGTAGCGTGTGTGTGCTCGTGTTGGCGTGCGCTTATGCATGTGTTAGCGTGACAGAGAGGGAGCTGAGATGATGTATTGGTCAGAGCTTGACGCAGAGGAATGATTCTCATGCTGTGCTTCGATACGTCTCCCTGACCTCAGTAGGAAACATGCCAGCTCCCCAACTCTTGCCCCGTCTGTGATGTTTACTTAATTTACCGTCCCCTCACAGCGGGTGTGGTAATGGCTCGACTCCTGTTAAATGCAGCACTTAATGGCTTTGCTTAATTGAGCTTAGCGCTTAATTATTCCGTGAGCCGCATTAACCACTTGTTTCACGTATATTTACATTACCGCAACTCACGCCTGCCCGATCTCTTATCAGTTGGCTTCTCGAACTTGCCCGGAAATGTGTGTACTCGTATACCTGCCGACCGGCTCGAGTCCCGGAGCCGCGTCTTATCACGTTGCTCGCTTTGCATCTAAAGACGCAGAACTGTTAGCATGAATGCTTTTTGATTTGCATCTAAACACAGCCATTGGTTTGAGTTCATGTGACGTTATGATTGGTCTTGGGTGATATAAGAAGTAACATGCATACATTCCATTACTTTCAGTTTGTAAAGTTTGTTTCGTTCATTTTCACCGTGATCACATGGTGACGGCCAAACAAACAGATGCTGGTCCTGCTGTGGCAGGACAAAAAGCTTGTGAAGATGCTGTCAACATGCAGGCCACATGTGCGAAACAGTGAAGAGGAATCGTCAGGGTGAGCGAATGGTGAAACCACGTTATATTGTTGATAAAAACTACTGAATGAGCGGTGTTGATCGCGGTGATCAACTGACTAGTTCGCACCCGCCGACAGCGAAAAAGTTGAGACTGTGCAAATCTTGAGTAGTTTGCGCCAAGAACGGTGTAAGGAAAGAGTCACACTACATGTGCATGAGTTACGAGATTCCATTATGCGTTGAACTGTGCTTCCAAACTTACCATACTGTCAAGATTTTTTTTTTTCCTCCATGTCGCTGTCAATCTGTCTCCTAGCGATCTGTTTCTTTGTAAATAAAAGATGTATATAGCGTAATTGATTGCATCCTTATCGTATATCACATGAAGTCAAGTCAATGTCTGGATGGTTGAGACACTAAACAGCACAGTTCTTATCACCCATTACGCCAACAACCATCAGTGAAAATAATCCGAGCCAGCGCGCATGGCAGCACTCACTGCTGTCCTGTTGAACACGACTCGCATGAGCTATCGTTCATAGGCGGATCTGGGACTCAAGCCCGGCGATTGTTTGCGAGTAAACCTGGCTCTGAGCACCAAGTAGTTAAATGTGTCGCGTAGCAGCGCTGTCGGGGAACTTCCCCGTTCAGATCCTCCAACTTCTCGAGTGTTGTCTGGACCGGGAAAACCAAAGCCGAATGTGTCCGTTCGTATCTATTAAGGACGACTGAGGTTTTTCAGAGATTGAGCTGTTGAAAGGCAGCAATCGACTGGTGGTGTAGAAACTGCAGTGCCCGTTGTACTGTAATAATAGTGTGCTTACAGTGTGCTTACTAATGGAGTGTGGCGATACGTTGGAGTTGAGTATGCAAGTGTACACTGTAGTCATGTGATATCACTGAATAGTGATACAGCTGTAGTGAGTGAGGACACAGTACGTCCCATGAATAACAAAAGGTCGCAAGTGACATTCCTGATGAAACCTGTTTTTCTGCACCACGACATACTTCGTGGGATGGTAGGGATGGTGATAGTAGAAGTAGAGGGTGATGGAGTATGCATTTGCATAGATATTGTCTTTTGAACCCTGTGGGGTAATTCGTCCTCTGCATTTAACCCATCCTGTGGTTAGGAGCAGTGGGCAGCCGCAGAGCAGCGTCCGGGGACCATCTCCTGTTCTAAACAGTTCCTCCAGGAAGTTGCGATGTCGCGATCCAACTATTAACGCAAATGCAACCAATCCATAGGAATTTCGCGAGGCCTTGCAATTTTGTTCTCAAAACATTGAAACTTTCATTGCAACTTTTTTTGAAAAAGCTGCCGCAAAAGCAGGCATTTTAGGCCGCAACAACCACAAAAATAGGCCGCGAAGTCCTGGAGGGACCATCTGAAGCCAGTTCCTTAGTCCAGGGTACTGGCTGGAGTGTTCCTATGGGGACCAAACCTTCTTGCAAGGCAGTAGTGCTAACCACTGTGCCACCGTACCTCTCTTCAAACCACTCCATAGTAGTGAGGGTGAGCACAGATAAGAATGTTGTGGTGAAATTTATTAGCCTGCCAATGAGGTGGACGGCACGTTACATGAGCTGCAGGAGGGCAGCATGTAGCGCAGAGCATACAGTGTTAGGACAGTATGCGTAGCTGAGCTTGTATTACGACAGCAGGTAGTGTTGAGCCTATAGCAGAAGTGGGAAGTAACAAAGGACAAATGCTTTGTTACTGTACTGAAGCACAGTTTTTTTTTCTTTCTTTTACTGAGCTGTACTCTACTTCTTACTTTGTCCCCTTACATTGAAACATAAAAATGTGTATTTTCTACTTCTCAAATTTTAAAAATAGATACTTTAGACTTGGCATATTCTTGTCAAATTACTCGGAATTCATTTTTTTGCATGATGCATTTTGGCATCCGCTTGGACGGCTGATCAAACGCAGACGGGCGCGTCTGAACTCCGTCGGCAACTATATTCTAAATCCATGACTTTATTTTGAGGAATCCTTTGAGGTTGTCAGTAGTGAATGAGTAATTGAGAATGTTTTGTTGAGGTGTAAAATTTTTTTATTTTGTGTGTTGCAAGTGTAGCCTTTTGCCAAGAAAGTGCACTGGACATGGCTTGGTGTGTACAGCCTCTTGTATTTGTATACTTTGGCTTAATTAGGGAGCCTGCACTTGCATACTTGAATTTGAAATGGTGCCACAGCTTTTACCTGAGCATTTGTTCACAGGAGCAGATTTCCTTTCACTTTAGTGAGGCATGCACGTACTTGCACCACCCATAGCCTACAGTTGGACTGCTTGTGCATTACTGTAGAGCTCGTGTTTAGGCTGCGTTGAAGTGCATGTAGGACTGCATGTGCTGTAGGGCTTACCGTAATCCAGCATGTTCTTTGTACGTTACAGCAGGGCAGCCTGCGATAGCACCATGTACTACAATGGTGACCGAATGCACATTTAATCTGATAGTAAGACTGTTTTGTAGCAGTGGACCCACAATCGGACCCTCCTGAGCATTTGCCATCATTGAAGGGCATTTAACCCTCTTGTAGCACAGGGCCCGCAAAGGCCAGTATTTATTTCCCAGCCTATGGAAATGCAGCCTATAGTTAAAGGCCCACAGTTGGATTGCATTATTGTTCCAGCCAAACAGAAGGACCAAGTGTACTGTCAAGCTTTGAAGGGCCACGTTATATGTAGCACAGTGGCTGTGGAAGGGCAGCGCGCGCTGTCGAACCTTTTGAAAGACTGTTAAAAAAATAACCTTCCGTGGAACAGCATTTACTATACAGCCCTCTGCACATACCACATATATTTCAGAGTCTAAAACACAACAGCATGTGTAGTGGGCATACACTCTGGCCTTGTGTACTAGAGGTCCAACGTTAGGAAAGCATGCAGTACAGAGCCTACTGTAGGACCACATGTACTACAGAAGCTAGAGTCTGTGGACTTAACAACATGCAGTCCTCAGCGTACAATGTGTTCTAAAGTGCCTACAGTGTGACAGCATGTACTACAGACCTTATAGTACAACAGCATGTAGTACTGGGCGTACATGAGGACTGGGTGTACTAAAGGGCCTATAGTGTGACAGCATGCACTACAACTACAAACCAGCATGTAGTACTGGGTGTACATTAGGACTGCTTGTACTATAGGGTTACAGCTGAACAGCATGTAGGACAGGGCATGAAGTTAGGACCATGTGTACTGAAGGGTGTATAGTAGGACAGCATTTAGTATTCGGCATTCATTAGGAGCGCGTGTGCTGAAGGGCCTACAGCTGGACAGCATGCAGTCCAAACCTTATAGTCCCACAGCATGTAGTATAGGACGTATAGTAGGTCTGCATGTACTAGAGGATTTACAGTGGGACAGGATGTAGTATGGTGTGTACAGTATGGCTGCGTACACTAAAGGATCTACAACCCCAATTCTGAAATAGTTGGGACAAAGTGTAAATTGTGAATAAAATCGAAAAGCAAGGACTTTCAAATCACAAACTTTCAAATCAGCCTGTATTTTATTCTAAATAGAACAGAGATAACATAGCGAATGATGAAATTGAGAAATTTTACAATTTTATCCACAAAATGAGCTCATTTAAAATTTGATGGCTGCTACAGGTCTCAAAAAAGTTGGGATGGTGGCCTGTTTACCATGGTGTCGCATCCCTTCTTCTTTTTAACACGAAGTGGAGGCATCTGGGCATTGAGGAGACAAGTTTCTTGAGTTTAGTTTCAATTGGAATTTGATTCCACTCTTGTTTAATACAGGCTTTCAGCTGCTGGAGAGTTTTGGGTCTCCTTTGACGGACTTTTCGTTTAATTATGCGCCAAATGTTCTCAATCGCTGAAAGATCAGGACTGCAGGCAGGCCAGTTCAGCACCTGGACTCTTCTACTGCGAAGCCATGCTGTTGAAATAGCTGCAGTATGTGGTTTTTCATTGTCCTGCTGACGTACACAAGGCCTTCCCTGGAATAGATGATGTCTGGAGGGGAGCAGATGTTGCTCTAAAACCTTTATATACCAGTCAGCATTCATGGTGCTTTTTAAAACATGCAAGTATCCCACACCATATGCACTAATGCATCTCCATCAGAGATGCTGGCTTTTGAACTGAACGCTGATAACAGCAGGTGTGGTCTTTCTCATCTTTAGCCCGGAGGACTCAACGTCCATGATTTCCAACAAGAATGTCACATTTGGTCTTGTCTGACCACAGGACACTTTGCCACTTTCCTACAGTCCATTTTAAATGAGCCTTGGCCCACAGAACACGGCGGCGCTTCTGGTTCATGCTCAACAATTGCTTCCTTTTTTGCATGATAGAGTTTTAGGTGGCATCTGTGGATGGTACGGTGGACTGTGTTTACAAACGGCGATTTCTTGAAGTTTTCCTTGCCCATTTAGTTACGTCAATGACAGAATCATGCCCTTGAGTGATGATCAGTGGTCTCTGTGGGCCCAAAGATCACGGGAAACCAGTAAAGGTCTTCGGCCTTGTCCCTTGCGCACAGGGATTTTTCCAGTTTCTCTGAATCTTTTGATGATGTTATGCACTGTTAATGATGAGACCTTCAAAGCCTTTGCAATTTGACATTGAGGAACATTGTTTTTAAAGTATTCTGCAATTTTTGTTTACTTAATTTTTTTTGGTCTCTGGCCATCTTTACTTCTGAGAGACTCAGCCTCTCTAAGACATCCCTTTTACAGCCAGTCATGTTACACACCTGATGCCAGTTAACTTAATTACTTGCTACATGTTCTCTCAGTTGATTCTCTTATATATTAATTGCTTTTTCAGCCCTTTTTTGCCTGTATCCCAACTTTTTTGAGACCTGTTGTATCCAGAAAATTTGAAATAAACTCATTTTGTGGATAAAAATGTAAAACATCTTAGTTTCATCATTTGTAATGTTATCTGTGTTTTATTGTAAATAACATATTGGCTCACGTGATCTGAAAGTCATTGAATTTTGATTTTATTTTCAGAATTTACACTTCGTCCCAACTATTTCAGAATTGGGGTTGTACAGTAGGACAGCATGTAGCACAGGCCATATAGTACCACAGCATTTAGTATGGTGTGTACAGTATGACTGCATACACTAAAGGATCGACAATAGGACAGCATGTAGCACAGACCTTATAGTACAACAGCATGTAGTACGGTGTGTACAGTAGGACAGTGTGCACTAAAGGATCTACAGTAGCACAGACCTTATAGTACAACAGCATGTAGTACGGTGTGTACAGTAGGACAGTGTGCACTAAAGGATCTACAGTAGAACAGCATGTAGCTTTTCTCCTGCCTCATTGCTTCTCGCTGTCCTGATGGCAGCTGGAGAACATGGCTGACTGGAACTATCCGCTGAGGCACATAAATGTCACGCCGAGGCCCTGGCGTATCCTGCTGAAGTTCCTGCACCAGGTTTAAGAGCTGTCCAGGGGGCGCAGGCTAAGCGCTTCCACAGCGTCCGCACTCATGCTTTTCCACACTGGAAAATCAATCTCTCTCCATTTTTCGAGAGTACATTTTACACCGAGATGTCAAACGATCTCTGGAAGAGATTTTGGGCTGTTTGGGCGCGCTGCATTCACCGTCCCCTTAAATGATGGCAAATGCTCAGGAATTATCATTATTTTTTTTTCAAATTTTTAATTTCTCTGTTGATGTGTCTGAATATTTGCAGAAAATTACTTCCATCTGTCTTCTAATTGGATATGATATTGTATTTTTTCTTTCCTTTGAGGTTTCATATTCATTCTACTTGTGCTCGGACTGCTGTAAATCCCCAAATATAAGCCCCCCTTTTTTTTTTGTTTTCTTTCAGTTATATAATTTTAGCCCTTTGGTGGCTACAAGCCCATTCGCATTTTTTTGTGTGTCCAGTTTTTTTGCTGTAATGATGGACACGACCCCATGTTCGCTTCCAGTCTGAATGCTTGAAAGGCTAGATCTGGCGAGTGGTTTGGAAAATGCACCATACTGTTTTTGCGCTTTAAATTTTTGATTATTTCACACGTTAGCTCTCTGATTCGGTCGACGTGATGATGTGGATGACACGGCAGCGTTCCATGCTCTCATTACGGAGCCGGCGCCTCAAAGGGCTTTGATCAAAACGCGCGGTTTAGCGCCGTGCACACGTGCACTGGTTCCCTGTGATGTCTGACTTTGTTCAATTGTGTTACGCACAACAGATGAATTTAGCTGTTCTGTCGTTTTCGCGGGGGGTTGAGGGGTAGGGTCGTCAGATTGCAGGAATAAACGTTTGAACACTTGTTCTCTTTTTTTCCCCTTTCACTCTCTCTCTTACTCCTTCCTGTCAACATTTTTCTTTCTTTTCTTTCCCAGGAATTCCACGGCCTCCACACCCTCCGGACATATCGCCGTATTACCCCCTGTCTCCTGGCACAGTAGGCCAAATCCCCCATCCGCTAGGATGGTTAGTACCACAGTAAGCAACACCAGTTTTTTACTATTTTTACAGTTACTGAAGTGTTTGTAGCATCCCCCTTCTGTGCGCGGGTTAGTAGCTTATGCTAACTGTGTATCTGCTTGTGCCAGTAGCTTTGAAAGTTGATGTAATTTTGATGTTTGGTTTAAGTTTTATTTCCTCTTGTGCAGGAGTTTGAATTGGAGGCATGGCTACTTGCCCCCACCCCCTGTCTGTTAAGGAGCATTTCACCTGCCCCATTTTGCATTTTTGTTTTGTTAATTAATTTATTGTTTTATGAGTGGAATACTCCCTGTGACAATTATATCGCCATCTTCACAACAAGCTTTGCTGTTTTCCGCTCACCTTTTACATGACAGAGATCTGCGGCGTCGTGGCTGCTGATCACCCCGTCTTCGTACACGTTTAGTTAATGCACTGCTCCTTCTATATAAAAAAAATAAATAAAATGCACACACTGACTCATTGCTCTCCCCTACCCCCCGTCCCAAGTTGATTCTTTGTGGCGAGAATGCTATTTTGCATGTTGCTGTATCGTCCAATTAAAGTAATGAACTGTGATTGCCAGTATTTTACCCACAATTCCACACGGGGAACCTTCCCCTCGGTAAGCCATGTCAACACTTGTTAATATGACAAAAGGCTACAAATTAAGCCCTGTTAATTTAATGTTTTCTCACCGCGATCTAAATACCGAGAGAGGCCTGGAGCTGGTCCGCCGCTCTTTGATTCGCTGCGCTTTATTTTGGTATAAATTTACATTCATTATTGTTTTCCTTTGGATGTGTAGAGCTCAATTAGCGTGATGGCTCCATTAAAGGCTCGGCTGCTTCGTCTTCAATTATCACAACAAAACACCTAGCCCCGGCTCGGGGGGGGGGAAAGGGTTTCCATTGACATAAGCAAAGGGTTATAAAATTTAATTAGCCATTCCTATCAGATTTGTGGCATTCAAAATTGTTCTGCGTTTGCTGCCTTTGATCCGCGCTCTGCAATCCCCGAGATTTTTTTGTTCTGATCAAATGAGAGTAAAGCCGGCCGCACGGGGAGCGCTTTTACCTTTCGCTTTCTTCTTTGCAGGCAAGGTCAACCGGTGTATCCAATCACAACGGGCGGCTTCAGGCATCCCTACCCCACTGCACTCACCGTCAATGCGTCCATGTCAAGGTGAGTTGTGTCCTGGGACGGACAGTTTGGGGGTACATTGGCGGTGGTGGCAGTGAAATTTAGGGGTGGGGGGGCGGCTGTATGTACACACCCTTTTGAAACGCGAGGAGGCCCCGGACGTCGTGTAACTCCATTTGCTCCGATCCGCCAGAACTTCTCCCTGAAGGAAGAGCGCTCTTTGCCTCCCTATTAATAAAGGCAAGCCCCTCAGCGGCCCAGCGCAGATATTAAAATATTAATTATAACGAGCGTCTCTCTAATGAGGCCCCCGATGCACATTTAACTTGCCGGTTGCTTTGAGGAAGATCATTCTGGAATGCGGCGCTCAAATGGCCCTGTCAGAGAGGCCGGGAGGTGTGGGGGAGAGTGGGATTTTTCAGTCTGTGTTTGTGTTTTGCGTTTTACTCTGTTGCTGCTTCTCTGGGGAAGAGCGAATCGGCGGCAGTTCGCCGCAGTGTCACAGGGGAGGGCGAGCGATAGATGACAAACACCCCGAGGTCTACTTTAGCGCCTTTTAAAAGAAATAACAGAGCCAGAGAAGGGGAAAAGAGCATATGGCTGACAACGTTTCCCCATACACTACCACAATGAGCGGAGAGCACTAGGGCCGCTCCAGTAATGATGGTATTATCATTTCTGAAGGTCAGAAAACATACACGGCGCATGGTCATAAGAGAAGGGCGCAATATGAGTGGGACTACAGATGGGGGAGTGCTGGCAAGTAATTGTACCGTATAAGTAAAAAACTGGCTCCGCAGCAACGCAATTCCGCAATCCACCCCCCCTGCATTTGTTCTTGTGGGAAGATGGCCGAAATTTCTATAACAAAGCTGCTGCTCTTCAGCTCCAGCTGTTCCACGGGTTATGGCAAGAATTGTGCGGCATCCACTTGCACTGTACGCTCACCCTGCCTGCGATTCCAGATCTTTGGTATCTGGTGCGGTGTTTACTGGGCAGCCAGCGGACCTGTGCTTAAGTGACAGCTAATTGGGCTTAATGAGGGTTTATATTGTGATCATCATATTTCCGAGGCGGATAATTGGATTGGCGGAGGGTCTGGGAGCTAGCATCAGGATGAGGAAGGCTAATGCATTTGGATAACCCCCTAATTGAATTAGCGCAGATTAATAGGTTCGGGTGCACGTGTCTGGCGAGAGCCCAGTTTTGCATGTTTATGCTAAAACGGAAAAGAGGCGGATCCCCGGGCAGGGTTCTAGCCAGAAATTTTTTTTGAACGTACCGGATGGGGAGGGGGGGGATTCCCCCCCCCCCCGGGCCAAGAAAATTTTGAAAATTTTGAAAATTAGAATCTATCAAACGCAGTGTCATGGGCATTTCAGGCCTCCCGTCTCCCGCCTCGGTCGTGTAACCTCTGCTATGCAGTGAAATTTTCAGTTTGTACAGACAGGAGAGAACTAGAATAAATAACGGTAGGAATGCATTTGGGTGTCATTTTAAATGTTTATATTTTATTTATATAAAAAGGGGAGAGAGAGAGAGAAAGAATAATAATAATAAATAATAAAATATGGCCATAAAATAAATTACCGAATAAATGGATGCAGAAATTAAATCAGTGTAGGTGTGGTGTGTGGTATCCTGGTGTTCACTGTCGGGCTCCCACAGCAGCCGACGTTATCCTGGTGCCCACAGCCGCGCTCTAGCAGTAGCCGCGTTATCCTGGTGTCCACAGCCAAAACTCCAGCAGTAGCCGTTGAGCCGCTGCAGTTTCAGAATCCAGGGGGCTGTTTCAACAAACACAACAGACCGACCGACCCAGCGACGAACTTTCCCTGCTTGGACAGGACAGTCAGTCTTATTCTGGGTGTTGCCACACAGCAAAAATCCCAGTGTTAATTGAACTCCAGTGGAGTTTATATGAGACCAGTTGGTCTAATATAAACTCTACTGGAGTTCAGTTAACACTGGGATGTTTGCTGTGCATCAACGGCCCGTCATCCTCCATTCTAGTAGGACTGTCCGACTTCTGGGACCACTGGAGGGTTCTCAATGGTTATAAAACATCGTATTCGTATGTGTAACCGAGAGTGGAGCTGTGTTTATTGCCCGTCTGCTCAACTCAATTCGTGATCGTGACAATATGAATGTTTTAATGTCTTTTGTGTGATGAATACCTGTGTTATGTTTCCAATCATACAAAAGTTTTGGCATAGAGTGCTTTTAACTTGGCTTATGCCGTCGGAGGCGACGGCTAAGGATATATCCCCGAACGCCCCCAATCCTCCAATTCCCCAATCCTTGAATAGACCTTGAATAGACTTTCATTTGAACTTAATTTCAGGTCAATCGGTCAAATGGTTCTGAAGATATGGCCAAAATGATAATTTTCCATCACAAAGCGCCACCTGGTGGCAAAATATTGAACTGTACAGGTATGATGTCATCATGTGACACGTTGTAAGGTCATGACCTTGCAGTTGCACATAGTTTCATGTCAATTGGAGAAATAGTTCCAAAGATATAGCAAAAATGGTGAATTTTATGTGACAAAGCTCCACCTTGTGTCAAAATTTTGAACCAAACGGGTGTAATGTCATCGTGGAACACACCCTCAGGTCATGACCTTTCATTTGCACTTGATTTGAGGTCAATCGGACAAATATTTCCAGAGTTATGATAAATATAGTGATTTTTTTTTCAGTTTTTGGCCCCTGGTGGCCAATGTAGAAATTCTAAATCGTCTTCCTCTTTATGATACTTACTTATATGCAAAACTTGTCATTTCTAATTTAAATACAAAAGTATTACTGCAGTTATCGCGTTAACACTGAAATCAGTTTTTGGCCCCTGGTGGCCAATTTAGACATCGTAAATTGTCCAAAATCGAATCAGTTTTTCCTCTTTATGATACTTACTTATGTGCAAAATTTGGAATTTGTAATTGAAATATTACTGAAGTTATCGCGTTAACACGTAGTGCGGCGGCGGTTGGACCAAAAACATAATATCCCCCAGAAAGCCATTCGGCGTTCGGGGATATAATTAGCAAGACTGTATTCAGTTAACTGGAATTGAACTTGACATCCAGCAGCGATGTGCGCCGTTAATTTATGTCTGAATAGTAAATATGTTCTACCTAATCAGAATTGTTTTTTTTTCCTTTGTTTTCATTTAACGTGAACTTATTTCAAATATTTGAATGCCAAATAGCGAAGCAGTGCATCGCTGATAAATTCTCATCCAGCTTTGAACGGACAGTGACGGACCATGGTCGGACATCCTACTTTTTACCCCTCAGCCCTCAAGGCTGACGGGGTATTGCTATCCTTCGTGTGGTTGGGCCGGCGGGCAGGCGTCTCCAAAAACTTCGACATCGGGCTGAGGGGTATTCATTGCATTGCACGCCTAGTTTATTTTACTGAAACACCTGACGGACATGGTCTGTCGATGGTCCGACTTTCAATCGACGGATGGTCGGACTCAGTCTGACAAGTATAGTATATTGAAGCAGCCCCCTGGAGTGAGGGCGAGGAGAGCTGATTCCAGCAGTGGCAGATGGGACAAGAGGCTCGTAATGCATCAGGCCAGGCTAGCTGACCCCAACCGTTGGAAAAAATATCAGGCTGAACTGGCAGGAGATTTTCAGAAAAATTCATAATATTCAGAAATATTTTTTAAAAATTGCGAAGCACGGCGAGCGATTGGCTTCTCGTAGTGTGAAAGTATGTACAGCTGAGTTGACTAACACATTAACTATCAAAACTGAGGTTACAATTAAAACCTTGAGATCAAAATCTCTCAATCGACACAACAGCATAAGTACAGAAATGACGACGATGAAGACGTTGAAATACCATACGGTTGAGTGACTTTTTTTCTTTTTTTCCCAGAATATGAAATTCTTGCTTCAAAAGCTAAAAACTAGCGCGGGTTACATGGATTAGCTAGCTCACGTTGACGGTTAAAATATGAACCCTTTTCAGCAGCAGTTTTCAGCAGCAGCGGATTTTTTCAGCCTAATGACATGGGACTTTTGTATCCGACAGCGTACTGGCCTGGTACGTTGATATGGCCTGGCTAGAACCGTGCTGGGGCACTGGGAAATGCACGTTTTGAGACGGAGGGAAATCATGAGGGAAAGGGGGATGTTTCCTGTGTGTGAAGTCCACCGGATTCATGAATGGTGAGGGTGACTGAGGCCTGTCTGCACGTGTGTTTCAGCGAGGATGTGGCAGTAATTTGCGACTGACGAGGCCTCCCGCTCGGCGGTTTTTCTGAACGAATCAGTACTCCACGACTACCTCCCTCTCACCGCTCCCTCACCAAACGTCAAAACAGGTGTCCTGCTCTTTTAACACAACAGGGTAAAGAAAGCGCAGGGAACAAGGACGGAAAGGTAGGACAAAATAGAAGGAGTTTTTTTCTTCCTTTTTTGGTAGCCGTGCGGTGCGTCGGCGAGGGGGAAGCATTAGCCGTTAGCCCTGGCCTTTGATATGGGCTCCGCGGCCGAGCCAGGGACCGGGATCCTGTGAGCACGAGCGGATGGGTCATTATCCATTAAACAGACGCTGCCGCCAACGCCACCGCAGATTGGCAATTAAATGACTCTCGCCAACACCGGGCCGGCACTCCGCCGCTTGGACCGGCTCGGTCACCCCCTTTAGATGGAAACGAGGGCGCCTGCGGGGCCCTTCCGCCTGGCTGTTGATGAGGCCTGATTCAGAGGCCCTGGCCGGCTTCAAAGAGCGAATCGTCATGTTTAAACCATAACCTGGGCCGCGCTGGGGTGGAGGGGGTAGGGGGGGCTGGCGTATGCGCATTGAGGGGGGGGGGGGTTTGCAGGGGGAGTGAAAGGGAGGACGGAAGGAGAAAGGAGAGGAGAAGAAAAAAATTGGATCCGGGGAAAGACGAAATGTAACAAATACAGGGTGGATAATGATGGCGGATGCGAGCCGTATCTGGGGAGGAAAACTCCGCTCGTCCCCGCAGTGACATGACAGCGATGCAGAGAGGAGGCGAGAGGCGCTTGAAAGGGGTGTGGGGGGGAGCAGAATTCCCCCCCTGCCCCAGAGACCGCCTGCAACACAAAATAGTTGTTCCTTGTGAGTTTAGGTCCATCGTTATATTCTGGCTCGGAGCCATAGAGCTCGACACTGGCCGGGTAATGAGCTGTCCTCCTATTCTCCCTCTGTTTCATCTCTCTGCCTTCTCCCCTTTCGGTTTTCAGCGTGGTCTTTCGTACAGATTTGTGTCCGGTCGCTCATCGCCGACACATTTGCGCCTGCACGTACGGTCAGGTGTGCGTCCGCCCTCGCGCGTTCTGTGATTTGCGTCCTCGTTTGCGCGTGTAGACATTCGCACTCGGTGACGTAAAAATGCGCTCACATGCGGTGAACCTCAAGAGCAATGAAGCAAACCGCAGCATTAAGAGCGTGTACGCTAACAGTATGCTAATGATAAGCCTCCTAGTGCTGGCAGAGGGGATACTTAGAATTGCAGCACTGATGGTCACAGAAACGGAGATAATGATCAAGGCTTCGCTTTTCAGCTTGGCCTGGGAATCGCAGTGTAAAGGAGAGCATGAACACCGTTTAAAGTGGAACCAAGTCTGCAAGACCTATGTTAAACGTACATGCACATACGTATACCCTCGCCACACGCATGTACTCTGGAGTCTACAGTCCTAGATCCATTCGTATACCAGTATCCATTTTATGCTACATATCCCCATAATCTGCACCCCTAACTGTCTGAACATTTGAGATCACATGGACTGCTAATATGTTTTTTGTGAGCGAGTGTAGCACATGTCCTTTGTATGCAAGTAATGGCTAATTACTTAGCATTTCTTTCTTTGTGTTGACAGGCTGCATGTTTTTGTTATCGTACAGTCAAAATCTTATAATACCTTATACCCTCTCCTGTTTCCACCCTAGCAAAAAAAAATGTGCTGTGTTGTGTTCGGAGGCAATAAGGAGAGAAGTGTTGCGTATTTTTTGCTCAGGTTGTGAAAATGTCATTGTTTGCGCTCTGTGTACATTATGTTAGCCCCGGGGTCGCTGGGGTATGGGGTTCGGGTTGACCCCTCACCTCACAGATGTATTTAATCGCGTCTCTCGTTGAGTTTGAGTGTGTGTCAGCGAGTGCGGATGAGTGCTTGAGTCTGTAAACACTGATAGGAGCGCGTGCATGTGAGCGTGCTTCGGTGTCCGTGGTAACCGGAATTTCTGACCATGTGCCTGTATGTGTGCATGCGGTTGTTTGTTCAATTACCGTTATCGTCTGTGTGTGTGTGTGTGTGTGTTTGCTATGCCCCTGTCATTCGTTCGACCCGCAGCATTGCCAGGCTCGGTTATCTGGGTCAGGAAATGGACATCCCAGTTTATGCATGCGGACGGGTGACAAATTTTGGAAAAGACCAGCATTTAGCATTTTGGTAAGGTGTTACCACTATGAGCCACCGGTAACACCACACAAAGAAGCGCTTGTGCTCACAGTGCCTTCACAAAGATTCTAGAAGCTTCCAGAACACAATTGAAAGGCAAAGCACCGTTCCGATATCCTCTCATTTGATATTTTGAGGATGGTTTTACAGAGTACTGTGTAACACTCCGGTCTAAAATCAAGTTGATGTTCAGTTGGGTTGAGACCTGTTGACTCCAAAGGCCAGTGCATGCGATTCACTCGATTTTCATGCATATTAAAGTATTTTGTGACCACACCCCCCCCCCCCCCCCCGGGCCTGACAATGAGGATATTGTCGTCATGGAACAGATATACTCCCAAAAGGGTGGAAATGTTAAAGGCGATCACTCAGAATAGGTTTTCATTACTCAAATGTGCTTTTTTTCCCCCTCAAATTTCCAAAATCATTGACTGACGTCTTTTTTCAAACGCTGGCCAGTGGGTCGGTCCGTACGACTGAAGTTCTTGTAGTCATCACCCTTGTGGTGAAATCTGAATTTATTAGATCTTTTCCATTTTCCATCTTGATCCAAAATTGAGGTCACCCAGAGTACCACTCAGCAATTTTTTTTTTTTTTTGTACCACAAAGCATTATGGGATGTTGCCATGTTTGAATCTTGCAGTACACCTTTATGGAAGCATTGGCCATGGTTCTCCACTCTTTCATTGGGGTTTTCCCTTTAATTTGTCTCTCGCCTTTCTACCTCCGAAGCAGTGGTTTGTTCAGTACACTCATTTAAGGTACCATTCTGAATAGATTAGGCTTGGCAAATGTCTACCTTCTTAAGCAGCTTTTGCCCATCATGTTAATATTGTTCATGTCTGCAAAATATTTTGCATAACGACAAGTTTATAGATTTAGGCCAGTGACTCTCTGCCCCGTGCGAAGTCAAATACCATCCTTATGTTTTAATTCAAACCCCGATTGAGTTTCCATGTTCTGCTCAGTTAAAGCAACAACATCTCCTGCTGTTAAATGAGGTGCTATTTCTTTTAGATTGCGGTGAAAGCGTACATGACTGGATATGTCTGGCGATAGGGTCGGATGCCACTGACACAATCGCTACCAGAACATGACAGTTCATAGTTTCAAGACATTTTTAGCAGGTACAGCTCCTACTGCTAAACTTTTGCCAAAATAGTGGTTATATAGTGCAGGGACATGTTTATCTGCTAAAGGATATAACGTTACTCGCATTGCTGAATTACCTTTGCTGAGTTTCAGTTTGGCAGATACAGTACAGGTTCCCCCAACCCCAACCCCCGCAAGATATTGTGCCAGACTTTTAGCACAGTTATTCATGTGCTTTAGCTGAAAATGTGGCTGAATTTCACGGTAGAGAATGATTCCCGGAAACCTTAATGCATTCTAGTTCGGCAAATGGGAAGAAAGTGTACCTCGGAGTATCGACTCTGGTCTCTGTTTGTCAGCATATGGCACAAAACACTGAAAATTGCTGGAACACTTGCGTAATGGAGCTTTAGTGTGCAGGTTTGTGGCTGATGTTTCTGCGAGTGTGTGTGTCTCTGTATACGTGTGTGTGTGCGCATGCATGCGTTTGTCCAATTTGACGATTTACAGTTTTCTTGCCTCCAGGTTCCCCCCTCACATGGTGCCCCCTCATCATAGTTTACACACCACGGGGATTCCCCATCCCGCTATCGTCACGCCCAACGTCAAGCAGGAGTCGTCCCACAGCGACATCGGCTCTCTGAACAGCTCGTGAGTCCCTCTTTTTGCTCCTCAGTTTTGTCACGGCACCTCTTAGTGTAAATGATGTTCATGGACATGTTTTTAAAATGCTAATTCGTTTGCTGAATAAGAAGTCACAGAAAATGAACAGAAATATTCAACAACAAGCTAATGTTTGATCATCGCGAAAGTTATGTGTGCCACATTTGTGGAGCCTTGAGGGATGCTTCCAATTGCACACAATTCGCGCATAAGATCTCGTCCTAGCTGGTGCATCAGCAAGAAGGTAAACCAAAGAGAATAACTCCAAATCGAAAAAACCGGTACTCTGTTGGCTCATTGTCCAGTGAGGGGGGGAAACATGGTCGCCCATTGGTTAGTAATTTTGTCTAAGGGTGTAATGGCACTGTCACACATACGCCAGTGACTTACACCTCATTGCCCTTATACTCCATAGAAATTGCACTGTCAATGCCTCATAGCAGTATTGAAAATTTTCTGAAGTTTGTCTATTACTCGTCCAATACTTTTCTGAAACTTGTCTAGCTTAAGTTTGCATTATGTCTCTCTCTCACTCTTAATGGAGAAAATGTCTCTCCTCATACAAAGGTCAGTATACCGGTCTTTCAGAGGAAAAAAGTGTTCTTGCAATTCATTTTTTTAAATATACATACTCCGCAGTAGCAAGTGCATTTTCGTGAAAAAAATAATCAATTTCAAAATACTAATGATTCCAAGGCCGCCTCTGACTGAATTAAAACCGGTTTTCTATTTGTAATAAACTTTATTCATATCTTAAGAGCATGCAGCCTTGAAGAAGTTATGCTTATTTGACAGCATTTTTGATCAAAACACCCTTTGAGTAATACACGCACACGCTCACGCACACTCACACGCATGCGTGCGCTCAGGAAGCGCTGAGTCTTTCTAAGAGGCAGATCATTTTCGTTTCTCCTGCTTTGGCCATAGTTGAGCCATCAGTGTTTGAAATATCCTTTATTAATGTCAGAAGATGGCTTACTCTGCTCAAAAGGCACTTGCCCGGAAGATCTCTTGTGACGGAAACGCACTGAGTACCCCTCGTGTCCCTGCTCTCTCTCACCCTCAGCAAACATCAGGACTCGAAAAAGGAAGACGAGAAGAAGAAGCAGCCGCACATAAAGAAGCCGCTGAACGCGTTCATGCTCTACATGAAGGAGATGAGGGCCAAAGTCGTCGCGGAGTGCACACTGAAGGAGAGCGCGGCCATCAATCAAATCCTGGGCCGGCGGGTAAGGGGTTGCTAAACTTTGGCAGACGTGGATTAGGCATTGAAGTTCAGGTTTATCGTCTGTGGCTCGCAATTAGCATGACAAACTTCTCTGCTTTCGCTAGGGGTGTGTTGTAAAATGTTATATTCTGTGCTTTTAAGCATGTTTAACTCACGATTTTCCTCCAAATCTTTTGCACATCTCTGTTTTATAGCCTCAGATATGTTAAAGAGTACTGATAAAATGTGGAATGCCTTCTGTGCGATGTCATATGAGTTTTGGGATATATTGTATTGTACATAGCATGTTCTGTCGTAAACTGCATGTATTATATATTTTAGGATTGTATATTCAGCATAGACTGTATAAAAAAATGGGCGAAGCAACTGTGACGTCACCCATTGGTTTCAGCATACCATTTAGGAAGCCTCGATTTTGGCAATTTGAACAACACCATTTTGTCATTTTGAAACGGGATGTGATTCCTATTGGACGAGAGCGTGAATTGAAGATCGGGGGAGGAACGTGGCTCTGGATCTGACCGTATCAGATGAGGACCAGAGGATAGCCACGCCCTTAAAGCATATTCTGGCTTTATTCTTTATTTAGTCTACTTTGGACCATAATTGACAAAAATGAACAGAACGATATATTGAAGGAGACTTGAAACTTGTGATAGACACCGTAAAATGACGTGGAAAATCATGATTAAAATAATAAATCAAGTGGCAATGTAGGGTCATTTTCTCATAGACTTCTATAGGATTGAACTTCTTTCTGCAACCACCGACATCGCCTTCTGCCGGCCATCGAATATAATGCAAATTTTTGAGATTTCCACATGGGCTTCACTTTCCAGACCCTGGTGCTGCGTCCATCTTTTTATACAGTCTATGATATTAGGTTTTTGAATGTATTGGGTGGATGTATTGTGTTGTTACTGGACTTGGATTGCTGAATTGCAGATGGCTGGTCTACATCTTTTACCTTTATTTCAGTTCTGTGCTTGTGACACTGAACAGCAGTGAGTACAATCAATCAATCAATCAGTGTGTTTGAATTTGGTTTTCAAATTCTATCTCTCTCGCCTTTGCTCGACAGTGGCATGCGCTATCTAGGGAAGAACAGGCAAAATACTACGAGTTGGCCAGAAAAGAACGACAACTGCACATGCAGCTGTACCCTGGTTGGTCGGCACGAGACAACTATGTAAGTTTTTAAGTTTTCAAGTTGTATAAGTTTTGACTGCTGTTTATTCCTTTACACTGTCAACCGTACCATAGAAGGACAAGGGCTTGTATATTCGCACTGTGGTGAAAAGGGTCCAGTCCTGAGTCTGTGTACCCTGGTGAAGATGGACTGGTTCTGAGTCTCTATATCCTGGTGAAATGGGACTGGTTCTGAGTCTCTGTATCCTGGTGAAATGGGACTGGTTCTGAGTCTCTGTATCCTGGTGAAATGGGACTGGTTCTGAGTCTCTGTATCCTGGTGAAATGGGACTGGTTTTGAGTCTCTGTATCCTGGTGAAATGGGACTGGTTCTGAGTCTCTGTATCCTGGTGAAATGGGACTGGTTCTGAGTGTTTGTATCCTGGTGAAATGGGACTGGTTCTAAGTCTCTGTATCCTGGTGAAATGGGACTGGTTCTGAGACTCTGTATCCTGGTGAAATGGGACTGGTTCTGAGTCTCTGTATGTTGGTGAAATGGGACTGGTTCTGAGTCTCTGTATCCTGGTGAAATGGGACTGGTTCTGAGTCTCTGTATCTTGGTGAAATGGGACTGGTTCTGAGTTACTGTATCCTGGTGAAATGGGACTGGTTCTGAGTCTCTGTATCCTGGTGAAATGGGACTGGTCCTGAGTCTCTGTATCCTGGTGAAATGGGACTGGTTCTGAGTCTCTGTATCCTGGTGAAATGGGACTGGTCCTGAGTCTCTGTATCCTGGTGAAATGGGACTGGTCCTGAGTCTCTGGCCGTTTCTCAATAACAAGTACACCAAGTTCGTACTTGTGAACTCCGTGAGTCTGGACTTGCCGAGTTCAGATGAAAGAACTAACTCCCTTGGGACGGGAGGACGAGAGTACGGTCTTTCTGCAATTGGAGCAGGAACGTACTTGATGTCGTTGCCTTCACTGGTTTCGGCATTTCAACTTCTGATTACTTTCAGTGGTTTACTTAAAATAAAATGCAAACATAATGTTCACTTCCAAGGCTAGGAACACTCAGAAAGCTGTCGACGATTTGAGACAATGCGTTCTCGTTAGTATTACGCAATAGCCTACGCCAAGCAGTAAACCGCGACTTCCTCTGCCATCACGCAATCATTCCCTTTCCCCCCAGCAATGTTATCTGGAGAGGAAGAGGGGTCTGTGAGCATGAGCTACTGAAGGTGCTTAGCTTAGCTATGTTCCGCCGGCTGTTGCGGAGTTTCTCCACTCCGAAAACACTAGAGCATATTCGACATAAAACATCGTAAAGCAGGCAATATTCCAAATGTACTCGGATAATAGTTCCTCGCCTTAAAATCACCAGAAGAGTATTCAGCCAAGAAACAGCAAACGAATATTGTAACAAAAGACTAAAGCCGCTTGCATTCTGGACACGAAACGAATTTATCGCACGACAGGTTACATTCAAAGTCAATGAAAAGACGCAAATACACGCGTTTTTGCATTGACTTTGAATGTAATCTGTCGTGCGAAGAATTCGTTTCGCGTCCGATGTGAAAGCGACTTTTGGATGTTCAATACATTGGCATGCTAGCTTTAACATTATAGATATCGATGTCTCTTTATCTTGCTAGCTAGCTAGCCAAATAGCTCGCTCGCGACTATTCCATTGTGAGCGAACTGTCGCCTTTTTAGCTCGCTAGCCAGTTGGCCATGTAACTACATTGGCGTGCTAGTTATGACACACAGTTCAATATCACTTGCTACGCAAATAGCTAGCACCTCCGCTCCAGATCTGCCCCAGCTATGTGCCGACTCCAGCTGATCCGGCTCAGAGCCGGGGCAGATCCGGAGCGGAGGAGCTTGCTATCTAAAAAGCCAACTAGCTCACTAACGAGTATGACAGTGTACGCAAACTGTAGCCTTATTTTGTTGCCGTAATTATTTTGGAGAACATTTCGGTCATTGAAAGCGAACTGCATCTTTTTCAGCTCGCAAGCCAGTTGGCTACGTAGCTAAATACACTGGCGCGATAGCTATACTATTACTAGCTAGGAAGCCAAACAGCTCGCTCTGCAGGCAAATAGTAGGGGGACCAGAATTCCAGAATAGCGACGCATTAAGGGTATGGAAAAAAAATATTGTGCCCTGCTCGCGCTTGGATGCCAAGGAGAATTCTGGGTTATGCGTGCTGTCAAGTTCACACAAGTTACCATCCGATGCATCCTCGGAAAAATGGGCGTGTCAAGAACACTTCGGTGACTGGTAACCGTTCTCGTCGAGATGCAAACTTTGAATTGAGAAAGTACTTTGTCTCAGACGGATGACTATTCTCAAGTTCACAAGAACAGAACTACAGAGAAGAACGCATATTGAGAAACAGCCCCTGTATCCTGGTGAAATGGGACTGGTTCTGAGTCTCTGTATCCTGGTGAAATGGGACTGGTTCTGAGTCTCTGTATCCTGGTGAAATGGGACTGGTCCTGAGTCTCTGTATCCTGGTGAAATGGGAGTAGTTCTGAGTGTCTGTATCCTGGTGAAATGGGACTGGTTCCGAGTGTCTGTATCCTGGTGAAATGGGACTGGTTCCGAGTGTCTGTATCCTGGTGAAATGGGACTGGTTCTGAGTCTCTCTATCTGGTGAAATGGGACTGATTCTGAGTCCCTGTATCCTGGCGAAATGGGACTGGTTCTGAGTCTCTGTATCTTGGTGAAATGGGATTGGTTCTAAGTCTCTGTATCCTGGTGAAATGGGACTGGTTTTGAGTCTCTGTATCCTGGTGAAATGGGACTGGTTCTGAGTCTCTGTATCCTGGTGAAATGGGACTGGTTCTGAGTCTCTGTATCCTGGTGAAATGGGACTGGTTGTGAGTCTCTGTATCCTGATGGAAATGCTTTTGGCCCAGAACACCTGTTCCCTGATGGAGGGTCTGAGGGTTTATATGTCGTTGCCTTGATGGAAAGGAGAGTTGGGGCTGTAGGCCTTTGCCTTGGTGTAGGAAGCAGACCCGAAATTTCTGCTCCATTACAGGAAGTTGTGATCACAGCCTGATTAGTTGCACTCTGAAGGATAAGATAAGATACACTTTGTTGAACGCCATGGGGGAATTTGTCCTCTGCATTTGACCCATCCTGTGGTTGGGAGCAGTGGGCAGCCACAGAGCAGCGCCCGGGGACCAACTCCACTTCTGAAGCCAGTTCCTTTGTCAGGGGTACGGGCAGGAGTGTTCCTCTAATGCATGTTTTTGTGGGTGGGGGAAACCGGAGGAAACCCATGCTAACACGGGGAGAACATTCAAACTCCACATAAAAAAGCCCCAGGCCAGATTCAAACCTACAATCTTCTTGCTGTGAGGCGACAGTGCTAACCACTCACGCCACCGTGCCCCCCTTTGTTTGTTTCTTAATGGATTTTGTGACTATCATTCCAAAATTGGAACGCTTTCATTTGCATCTCTGCACACCGGATCTTTCACTTAAGGTGTCCCGTGGGAAATTGTTTTTAATGGTGTTTTTGATACGGGAAATGGTTTTCAGATCCCTGTGTCCTCCTAGGTTTGTATTTAGCACCTGGCTTGATTTGGTTCAGATCTGCTAGCCTGCGGCCCTCAAGACGTGATCTTAAACTACGCAATATTGTTTTTCATTACTCAGCAGTGGAAAGTCATTTGTTAGCGAACATTGCACCTGAGACTTTGTGATTGTTCTCACTTTGTCTTGAACTGATGGGGTCATATGGTTCTTCCATTATATAAAATCAGGACCCAAATTATCCATGTTCAGGTGTTGGGACCTGCACTTGAGAGCCACATTTTAAGGGCACACAGAATGCACACAATGGAACGGCGTATTGGACTGCACACCGCCTTTCTGGGACCCTCTCCTCCACTCCTGCAACCAAATTTTAAACCCAAACCAAAGTTTAAGAAGTGCTGATCTACATTATTGCACTTGGCTATTCTTCTAAGCCGACTTCCATCCATGATTCAAATTATAATTTTTTTTCTAGTGCATTCGATTCTCAAATCAACATTCGAAAGGCTTTTCATAGTATCACTTAAATGTCCCTTAAAAGTTTTTAACTATTCTAGTGAAGATCAGACAAAGGCCATCTTTTAAAATGGGGACTTGCACCTCGACCTGTGACTATCTTTTTTTTTTTGGAAAAGACAGGCAAATATTTTATTGGGAAGGGCGGAGTTAAAACATTGTTTTCAGATAAGTTGTCATAGTTTTGGGTAGCTATGGAACGGCTAGGAACGGCTAGGAGTCGTGACACAATCTTCTCCTTTTCTCCAGTGTCTGTGCCCTATGCAGTAAAATAACTAAGGTGCCTGTGTCTATATCTCTCCAGTGTCTGTGCCCTATGCAGTATAATAACTAAGGTGCCTGTGTCTATATCTCTCCAGTGTCTGTGCCCTATGCAGTATAATAACTAAGGTGCCTGTCTATTTCTCTGTTTTTGGCGGGTAATGTACAGGGAAAGAAGAAGAAGCGGAAAAGGGATAAGCAACCAGGAGAGGGCAGTGGTGAGTCGACGCCAGTTGCCTTCTCGGGAGCGCATCTTGTCGACATATGAGATCTCCCCGATAAAAGTCCAGCCTTTACTTCTCATTTTATCCATTTATTCATTTATTTGCCTGGCACATTTTTTTGTTTCTTGGACATAACAACGCTACCTAGTGCAACATTTTAAATGTGTAGCCTGCTTTTTACTACCCCTCTGTTAAGTGCTAACAAATGAAGTCGCTATGCATGTCAAAACACCCCTCCCTCTTCCCTTTGCTCCGCCCACCTCCACCACTCCCCTCCCACCCCCCACCCCACCCCCCCCCCCCTCACCACTGACCTGAGCATCGTGGTATTTTGATGTGATGATGTGTGTGTTTTTAAAGATGTTGTGAAGTTTGTTGTCCTGAAGGCTGTTTAACATGTTGCTGTCGAGTGTATGTTCACTTGCCTGTGCCTTGGTCCTGACTTGCCAGCCACATCCCCCCTCCCTCCAATCCCTGCCTCCTGACCCAAACACGTACCCCTTCCGCTCTCCTGTGTTCAGTGTGTTTGCTGGGGCTGTGCCTGTTTGCTTGGTGCATGCTTTTTTGGGGAAAATCACCCACATCTTTAAATTAAGGAGGTTTGCCAATTCTATAATTTATTATTATTATTATTATTTTAGTTTTTTCTTTTTTCTTCTTTCATTTTCCGTTTACAGAAGTTTAAAGTAAATGTAATTGCAGCCTATTTGACTGCAGAACCCGGTTTAAGGCTTTGTGTCTGTTCTTTTTTTTTTTACAGACCACAGAGAGTATTTTCCAAATCCTTGCCTTTCCCTTCCTCCAATTACAGGTGCTTAATGTCATTTTGAGTTTTAAATTACTAACTTGTTTACTTTATTCCTCTCTCACGTTTGGTTAATTCTGTATTTATTCTTGTATGTTTGTACCGTGTATATTCATAGTTAATCACTGTAATTGAAATGCAATTTATGGACAAGCTTGATGTTTCCTCATTCGTTATTATTATGTTAAATTTTTAAAGCTCTCTGTTCATTTATTCTACTTTCACCACAAGTATGCTTTTTAACAGTTAATTAATTAATTAATTTTTTTATTAATTATATTTTATTTAATTAACAAATGTTTCTCTGTTAAGTCATAAAACGTAACAACATTCCCATTCTAGCCAAGTGTACACGTAATATATTAGTACATGCAAATTCACTGCCAGGGTGTTGAGAATTCAAACCAGAGATTCGTTCTGTCAGAGTAAACCTCCTTAATCTGTCTGCTTTAGTAGCCGTACCTGTCCTCTTTAAAACTAGCATGAACACGTAGCTAACCTCGCACTCTATCTATGCTTAGCTGCTTAGCGGAACGAAACTTCGCTACTGCATTTGTTTTGGGTGCAAATCCACACGCCTTGCTTGCCTGGGTGTGCACTGGCCCCCTTAATAACTCGCTTTAATATGCGGCCTGCTGCTTACTATCACTCCTATGCTTCCCCTCAAAATTTTTAAAATCATTCTTAGGAGACATGCAGTCAAATCTGCAATTTAATTATATCTCGTATATTATCTTTTTTTATTTTCTTTTTTTCTTTTGGCCTCAACATTTCAATGTTTTTATGCATTGTGTGGCCAACGAAGATCATTTAAATTGGCATTTTTTGAAAAGAAATAATCGACATAAGTAGAGTTGGCGTGGTATGCCGCTGAAATTATGGTATAATTTTCGGCTTTTTTTTTTTTCCTCACTCTCGCTCGACGTCTTATTTTGCTCATGCGTGCACTCTATCTTGTAACGCGCACACTAACATCCTCTAAAACGATACTTCAGTGCTCTTTTTCTCTCTCTGCTGCTGATATGCACCTGCTTGGGAATAGGAATAGGATTTTTGAAAGATGCACGATTCAAGTAATTTGGAACTGTGCGAATTCAGTTTGTTTCTGGTTTTTCCGTGATTTCACTCTTGTTATTTTTTTTCCCCCCTCTTCTCTCTCGCTGCTGAACTTTCATTCCTGCTCCTCCCCTTTTGCCCCTCCTCTCTCTCTCTCTCTCTCTCTCTCTCTCTCCATCTCTGATTCGATCAGATCTGAGCGCTCCTAAGAAATGCAGAGCACGCTTTGGCCTTGATCAGCAGAATAACTGGTGCGGTCCATGCAGGTGTGTATAATGGTGCTGGCGCGGCGGCTGGGGTGAGGTTGCAGCTGGTTTCCAAATTGGTCCCCCTCTACTTCCTTTTCTTGCTACTGCTCCCGCCCTCTCCGGCCTTCACATTTTTCCTTAGCCTCTTCTCGCTGATACTGCACGAGCCCGCGGGAGTGTTTCTGTGTGTTTGTGTGTTTCTGCGTGTGTCAGACTCCCAGTCCATTTTCCAGAATTTGAGCAGCGGGATTACACCTCTAATGCACATACAGCTTTCCTTCTTCATTAAACATCCAAGGGTCATGCCTTTACAAATTAATGACCTCTTTTAGTGGATATATTTGTAGGGAATAAGTTTTAAAGCAACTCTAAGGAGTTCTTGAGTGGTTATGAAATGGACTCGATTTAAAAATGGTTCACCCAAAAATTTGAATTCTGTCATTTTCTACTCACTTTCATGCCTTTTGAAATGCGAGTGAAGTTTATTAATGCATACGACAAATTTGGGGTATATTAGCAGAAATCTGTAGCATTCTTCTGCAAAACAACTGAAGTCAATGGGCACTCGGACATTAGCATTTTTTAGATTCCAAAAAACTGCCAAAAATAGCCATGATATTGCTCCATACAGCTCGGGTGCATAATCCAACTCCCATGTAGCCAAATGAAGGACTTTGACTGGAAAAGACCTGTATTACGCCATTATTTAGCGTAAATTTTTACCGCAGCCATTAAATTTTTATAAAGTTAGTGATTGCTTGCCCAGTCTTCTCTCAGACGCTCTTTGCCTGATGAGAACACCTTGGCACTTCCTCATTTTCTCAGCTACGCACAAGTGTACAACACAGACATGGAAAAAGCTCTCCCTCGTGTACATTGTAATGTCACCCAGCCTTATACGACCATTGTGAACTTTTTGGCTGCGGTTAAAATTTTGGTAATTAATCCTGTAACAGTGGTTTTTCTAGTCACAGTGTGGTCGTTCGGATTCAGACAAGGCTAAGACGTGAAGATGCCAATAGGGGAAACAAGGAGATTTTTCTTCAGAAAATTTTATTTTTGATTTAATATGTTGTGGTAATGGGGGGATCAGCAAAGAGTATGGAAAAAATTAACCAAAAGACATTGAAAGACTTGGATTTACATCAGTATATTAATTTACATATCGGTGGCTAAAATAAAGCTCGCTAACGTTGGGTGAAAGTAGCTAATAGTGTTGTACGGTATACCGGTACTTAGTAAGTACCGCGGTACCAAATCATTCGAAAAGATACTATACTGCATTTGGAAAAAAAGGGTACTCGTACTTATTCTTTAATGAGAATGCCTGCTTGACTGTTCTCTGCTGATGTGTGACGTTGCCGCAATCGACGCGTTGTAATATGAGCCGAGGCACACGGAAGTGGGAGACAGCGCTGAGAGAAGGCAAAGGCAGTTGAGCGAGACTCCTTATCCCCCATTGACCCCTATTATAAGAATCTGGTCACACGTCCTGTTTCCTCAGTGGGCGCAGTCGCAGAAGTGTTGCGCGCATTGTATTTGCAGAATGAATGCTGACCGGGTTATCTGTCGCATCTTGTCAGAAGTGGTAGCGAAGTGGGCGAGCAATTAAGTGTTGGGATATAAAAGTATCTACATTATATCTGCATGTTGCGTGTATATTTCTTTTAACTTTGCTACATCAAGCATTTTACAACACAGCTAACAGCTGTACTTAGCATTACGAATATGAGTTAGCAGGCCTGCAATGGTGTTCGTGAATGTTATTTCACATGAGCTTAAAAATTTGGATTTTGGCTTGCTACCGTTCACTCTCGGAGTGGTTGTTGGCTTTTGAACAGGATAAGGTTTTGCCGGGTCTATATTTTTTTATTTCAGTTGGACATCCCCGGTATAATAAAGGCTAAATTAAATAATACTCAAATTACGCAAAGTATTTTACTGTAATTGGCATGGCTATAGCTTGAAGGGCATTGCATCAGCTAGTTTAAGTCCATGAAGCTGGTTTGTGATATGACAGTTGCTATTTTATTCCTTACCTGTCTACCTACTTCGGAAAAGAAAAACGTGTTCCGATTATCGCAACCCATTGCTGCACAAAGTTTGCAGTTTAATGAGGATGGCCAAGGAAAGATGCGCTTGATTTTTGCTCCTTATTTAGCCGCTTTTCCCCGCAATTAAAAACTGATTAGAATAATAGTATTAGTGAACATACAAACAAATGCTTTATTTCTGTTTTATATTTTTATTTGTGGTTTCCCGCAGTCCATACTGTATTTCTGTATTGCCAGATGTGACACAAGCTCTGCTGAGAGAGACACAGGTCATGAACAACGTTCATTTTCTCCTGATCTGTTGGGCTTAAAATGCCATTGCAGCGCCAGAATATTTGGAAGATATGTTGACTGTGAAAAATAAGTCCTGTATTTAATTCTGTGACAATACGGCAAAATAATCGGTGATAATCTGCGCTCACGTTCACTTTTCCCCATTGGAATCAATTAATTCAAGACCCGCCGCAAGTCTATCTAAACGGGCAGGACACCCACGTGACTGATGCCACAAATTACTCCTTGGTGAGGAGTCTTCCATTCTTTATTGGCTTTGGAGTCGGCTTGTGGTATTAGAGAGAGAATGGCAGCCGCAGCAGCGACAGAAAACCCACAATCCATGGACAAGGAGGGCACCCGTAGTGCCACATGGAAGTATTTTGGTTTCAAAGCCAACGAAAAGGGGGAACCCAACAATACAGACTCCTATCTGCAAGAGATGTTTCAAACCCTGTCTCGCCAAGGGTGGCAACACTTCCAACATGGCGAAACATTTGAAAGACAGGCATCCAGACCAGTTCAAAGAGTTTAAAGACCAACTGGTGATTGGTTGACTAATTCAGTCCTCTATTATGCTCATGAAAAGTAGCCTTTAGAAAAGCGAAATATATAACGTTAGCCTACATTCTAGTGCTGATACACAGCAGTAACCCAGGCTGTCTGAGGAACACAGGCTGTGTTGGGGCCTGTGTCCACAGAAAGCATTTTTGCGCTGGAAGCGTCAATTATCCATACAAATTCAACGAAGTTCAGTGGTTTTATAACAGTTTGTGTTAAAATACAAAAAATGTCATTATTTTTCTTTATTTCACCTTTATTTAGAAAAGTATCGAAATTCATTTTGGTACTGGTATCGAAACAAAATTTTTGGTATCGGGACAACACCAGTAGCTAATCATTGCTGCGTTTTTCGACCAAAAGCATTTGTGACCAGGCTCTGCCCTTCCAGTATTGTGTAGCAAGTTTTATTTACAAGACTGACTTTATTTATTGTAAACATTGTTAAGCTTGGTTTAAGGTGACATTAACTTGGTTACATTAGGCTTTAGTTAGTAGGTTCTAGGTTATCTTTTCAGTCACATTGATTGCATATTGGGTCATTCCACGTCAAATCATCCAGGGGGTGCCAGGTCAACTCCTCAAAATTATTTGAAAAAATTCACTAATAAATATTCACACAAAATGAAAAAATGCTGAATATTAGGCCAGTGTCTCAAATAGTTTTCAAGTTATAGCCCTTTGAAATTTGAATAATATTTTAAGTTTTTTGGCGAACCCATTTTCAGCCAACTTTGGCAACTTATCGCTCCAATTTGATTGCTCATACAAGGCCAAAATTGGGTATACTAAAGATATTCATTCCATAGAATCTGAAAATGAAAAGATTCTGTGCATCTTGATCCACTTTTGTATGGTAAAGCCTTAAAAATCAGCCGAAAACACAAAATGCCGGAAAAAACGAGACCACAATTTAGACCACCAGTAACTCAGGAACAAAGTAAGATAAAAGGCTTGAGTTCATTTTTTATGATTTTATGATATTTATATCTGTAAAAATGCAGTAATCCAAGTAATATAATTTGGAGATGTTTTTAAATGAAATGATTTCGAAGTAAATTTTTCCAGTTTTGCCCCAAAATGCCCTTTTTTAGGGCAAAAAATGACATGTCACCAGTTATTCATCTCTCTGAAATTTTTACTGTGCAATCTTATAAATGTGAACAATGTCTGACAAAAAAATTCGAATGATGTTCAACTTGCTTTTTTTATGAATTTTTAAATTAATTAAGAGTAACAAGTTGTTTTTTTTTTTAAATAACAGCGATACTCAGAAATATCCTGGTAAGAACACTGCATCATTGTGGATACTTGTAGTGAACTGAATATAAACATCTTATTCATGTGTAAACATTATTTAACCAGGAAAAAAAAGGATGTTTGTTGAACAATGGTCACTCTTTTTTTTTATACCCAAAACACAGGGAACTGATTATAGCTGAGAGTAGTAATATGGTGCAATGTTCAAAGCATAAATAATGGCTTGTTTTGCCTCAGAGTGCAGTTTATGGAGCAGCAGTTGAAATGCCCTGCAGTGTGCAGAACAGGTCTTGATCTCTCACTATCTAGGCATTTACGGAGGCAACCCGCAATTCCTTCATTAAGCTCAATTAGCTTAAGGGAAAGCTGTGTGTGCATGAATTTGAGGCGAAGGAGGGATCCAAGCAAAGTGATTGGTTGAAAATGGAGGGTGGGGCCGAAGGCTTGGTAAGTCAGAGGGCACAGCCATTGGCTCCAGCTGAAACCGAAACCCCGCCTGCCTGCAATGTGGGCCTCAATGATCATGTCCAATTCTTGTGTTTTTGTTTTTTTTTTCCTTTTCTTTTTTTTGTTTCTCCCTGCTGTATTTTTGTGTTTACCTCTTGGCGAACAGATGCAAATACCCCAAAGAAGTGTCGCGCCTTGTTCGGCCTTGAGCAGCTGAGTTCTTGGTGCAAACCGTGCAGGTATATTCCCTGTAGTGTCTTTGCGCCCATGGAAATCCAAAATGGAAATCCTCCCTATTTTCCTCCCTATAAAATGTTTTTTTTCTGACTTTGTTTCCCTTTGTGACTTCTCTTAAACCAGGGCTATTCAACATTATCCGGAAAGGGCCGGTGTGGGTGCAGGCTTTCATTCCAGCCAAGCAGTTACACACCTGATTCTACTCATCAAGCTCTCTAGCGAAGACTCTTAGTGTTGCTTAGTTGTGTAACTGGTTGGTTGGAATGAAAGCCTGCAATCACACCGGCCCTTTCTGGCTAATGATAAATAACCCTGTCTTAAACTCTCGCAAACTCTGAAATGCAGTTCTTTTTGAAAGGGAGTTCGAATCGGGTAACATGGGCGAAACACAGACACTACTGAACAAATATACACCTCTTTTAGACACATACTGTGCCATAGAATGGATTTATACAAAATTTTATATTTGAGAAACAGAAGGGCCTCTGTGCAAGTTGTATTTTAAATTTTAGACCTAGATTGTCAGGAATTGAGTGCATACCCGCCGTGGACTTAGAACATTAATTCTTGGGACATTGGACGAAATTGAGCGTGGTTTCATATTTTCTTTTAAAAAAAAGGCCATTTCATCCTCTTTTAGATTAAAAGTGCTGAGTGCATAAGTTGTAAAAATACTGTGAATACTTCATATTCAATTAACTTTTAGCATTGTTTTGATGGGCTCTTTAATTAATGACGTACTGTAAGAATTTAAACGCTGTTTTCCCTAATTTGTCTTTTTGAAATGATCTATGTAGTGTATCTAGGGAAACCAATTTTAGTCAAAATGGGGGAAAAAAAACCCAATTTTTGGGAAAGGGGAAAATGACCTGCACCTAGGTAAATCTCCAGGGTAGATATCTGCTTACGTTTCCCTCGTAACTTTCACTTTGCTCTGTGCCTTTCAGCTGTCTGAATTGTTTAGTGTCATTTCTGGATGGAGCGACCTCTCTGCGTCATACTTCTTCTCAATAACCTTACTCAGTCCCAATCTGTTGTTTTTCTGTTCTGACACAAGCAGTCTTTGAATTTGGAATATTTTCATGGTAGGTATTTGTTTCTGATAAGTAATACCCTTTTCTGTGACCCGTACGCACTCTCACTGTCACCCCATGCCACTGTAGGTGTCCTGCTTCTGTGAATGGAATCCCTGTGTTTAGAGGCATGTTGCGCCCCCATTAAGTTCCATCCCTGTCCCGTTATTAGTGACTGAGTTATTTCTTCATTTCGCTTGCTGTCCAGTCTTGTTTTCAGGTCACTTGTGTGAATGAATCCTGCTCCAGCCTTTGAGATCTGTCCAGTTTCTGAGAGATGACGGAGGTGGATGGGTGTACAGTGTTACTGTATCATGTTCCATGTTGTTACTGTTAGGGAAACGGAGAAAGTCGAGTGCACAGTTCAACTGTTCGTGTCTATAAAAAAGGCCTTAAATACATCCTAATTTTGATTTCATTTGGTAACGCGCAAAATTCGATTTTCATTGGTTTAGGTAGTCATCAAATTTGTTGCTGTTACGCGTTCTCTGGTAATACACAGTCGTTTAATCCATATGCCCACGATTTACAATTTAGCTGCTTCGCGCTATCAGAATCCTGGTGTTAAGACCATTTTTAACTGCCAGAAAATGAGCCTGCTCCTTCGGAATACCTACAGATTACACTCTCCTAGGGGGTGCAGACTCACTCGTATGATGGTGCACACAAGCGTATACACGCGTGTGCACATGTTTATTGGGTTTGTGTGCATGGTAACAGTACAGTGCCGTGAAAAAGTACTTACCACCTCTATTTTTTTTTCTTTCTTTTTTTTTCCCCTCTCTCTTTTTTTGCATATTTGTCACTTGAGTTTCGGGGCTTTAAACTAATTTTGATATTGGGCAAATATAACCCAAATAAATACAAACTGCTGTGTAGTATAATGATTTCATTTTTAAGGAATCAAACCCAACCTGGCCCCATGTGAAAAAGTGCAATATCACCGAAAAACCCCAGGCATGATTACTGCCAGCCCTGTTGAATGGAAACATAACTTAAACAGAACCTTTCTGGCAATGTGAAGTAGACAAGAAGCAGCACATGATGCCGCGATCAAAATCAGTTCAAGAACAGCTGAGAAGCAAAGTCCTTGACATCTTTGTCTGGTTAGGGTTACAAAACCATTTCTCAGGTGCTGGGACTTTAGAAAACCATACAGAGTGTCGCTATATATACATGGAGAAAAGCTTGAAGAGTTGTGCACCTTCCAATCCCAAAATTCCTCCAAGTGCGCTTTATTCAGAAGGTGACACAAGAACGAGGACTAAAATCTAAAGAACTGCAAGGTCACTGCCCACGATTCCACAGTAAGAAAGAGACTGGGCTGAAATGGCATCGATGTGAGAGCTGCGAGGCAAGGACCACTGCTAACCAAAAAGAACACAAAGGCTCATCTCACATTTGCCAAAAAACATCTTGATGACCCTCAAGACTTTTGGGATAATATTCTGTGGACTAATGCCTTAAAGTTGAACTTTTTAGAAGACTTGGGTCATGTTACATTTGGCTTAATATCGACGCAGCATTCCACTATTACAATGTCATACCAGCGATCAGACACAGGGAGTTGGTGTGATCTTGGGCTGCCTTGCTGCTGCCTCAGGACCTGGGCAACTTGCCATCATTAATGGAGCCGAGAAGTCTGCTGTTTAGCCAAAAATCCCGAAGGAGAGAATGTCTGGCCATCAGTTTGTGACTGAAAGCTCAGGTGCAGAGTGGTTTATGCAGCTGGACAGTTCAGAGGCACACAAGCAAGTCCACCACAGAAGGGCTCCGGTGAAACAAAATGAAGGTTTTGGAGTGAACTGCTCGAAGTCCTGATTCAATTCCGATTGAGATGCTGCGGCTTGACCGTAAACGGGCAGTTCTTGCTCGAAAACCCTCTAATGTGGTTGCATTAAAACAATTTTGTAAGGAAGAGTGGGACTAAATTCCTCCACTGCGATGTAAAAGACTCATTACCAGTTACGGCAAACATTTGATCGCAGTTGTTGCCACCAAGGGACGGGTGGACTATTATTTTTTCGCTTGAATATTTAGGTTGTGAATATATCGTGACATGCACTTAATGAAATAATCATTTTTAAAGCTGCATTTTGTGTTCATTCATGCTGTCTTTGTCTTGTGTTAATTACTTGGATTATCTGAAACATTTAAACATGACAAGTGTGCATAAATGGAAGAAATCAGGAAGGGGGCAAGTACTCTTCACGGCCCTGTATAACCGCTCTGTACTGTCGTCCTTTCATTTTTGCCCCGGTGCTTTGAGTGCGGCGTCATCTTACCGACAGCTTATTGGCACGTTTGAAGTGCTTTAGTTAGGCTGAGGTGCAAAAGGTAGGATTAAACCGGGGTGTCCCCACCCAACCCTTAGCCCCTCAGAAGACGGCGAGTGTAGTTCCATGTTCTTGGCTTTGATTCTCTCTGCGTGATCCCTTCCCCAGCATTAAAATTTAACCCGCGAGCTCAAAAGAGTCAAGGCCAACCTGCCCAGCCAACCGCCTGCTAACTGCGGAGCCCTAGCCACACACTTAAACCTGAGTCCTTCTGCTGGGGTCGTAACCCCTCTCTTCACTTCTCTCGGAACAAGAAGTACAAATGCGTGCCTGGAGGAGGATGACGACTGTGGGCGCGTCCGTTGCATGACCACATCCAGAACTTTCAACCACGAAGCCCACAGACACCTAGTTTTTGAAGGCGAATGCAATGCACCTCATCGTTTCCCTTGCCACTCTGCGCCTTGTCTTTCAGTTGGATTGAAATCGATATTTTTCCTCAACTTTGACTTCGAAGTTTCTTGAGTTAGTTTCAGCAGTTGCAGAATTCGCGCAACAGCTCCATGTGATGGTACAAATGCATATTTGCTCTTAACATTGAGTCAGTTTAGGTGCTAATCAATATTAAAACGCAGCGTATGGAGATTATAAAAACTGTGAATATGAATAAGATGACTGCATTTGCCATTGTTGTCTCTTTGCTGCGAGGTTAGACCTCAGGGTTGATCATTTATAATGATGCCGATTCCTCTGTTCGTCAACCGGCGGTAATCGTGTGTAAATTTTGCGGTGCGGAGGGGTTAAACCAGCCCGCCTCCTTCGCACGCATTCTGGGGGAAATCCCTAGCGGTCGCCAAAGAATCAATACTGCGCTCAGGCTAACGGTAGGAATCGATACATCTATTTAAAAATGGATATCACCTTATTTACAACTATTTGCCTGGCAGTTATTACGGTATTAGCCTGATGGGCAGCCGGGCTGACTTTCGTAGCTTAGGAAGCTGTCCTTTTCAATCACTTTATTAGCGTCCTGATGAGGCTGTCAGCCTGTTTCTCTCTCTCTCTCTCTCTCTCTCTCTCGCATGCATTCAATTCAATATACACACTAACAACATGACGTCATGGGGCATATAATTCAGTATTAACAGTAACTATTATACACTGTTTCTCTGGCAGTCTCTCTCGCCCCTGCTCGCTGTCTTTAACTCTCTGTCTGTGCTTGTTGGTTTCTGTACCGTAAATCTCATTTGAACCCATTTGTATTTTTCCCATGATATTGTGGCATAGTGTGCCAGTCAGCAGTGTTGTGTACACACCCTTTCTCTTCACTTTGCATGAGCCCCTTCCTGTAGAGCATGCGATGTACATAAACTCTGTCAATGCGGCTGCTATGATATCACCTCCCAAATTCAGTCTTCCTCTCCTTCTCTTTACCTGTCTTTCTGCGTCTTGTGTCTTCCTTTCTTCTCTATTAGTTTATTTGTCTGGTACCCAAGTCCACAGGTTTGCAGGCAGGGGTATGACTTAAGAAACATACCTTACCCACACGGCACAGATTACGCACTTCTGTTTCCGCTCCTCATTACTGCTCAGCTGTTCTTTTTTTTTTTTTTTTTTTTTTTTGATTCTGCAAAAAATTTTATCTCGCTCGTGACTACTGGCCACTGCACAGGGATGGCTTTCAGTGATTAAGGAAATGAGTGAGGACTCAGTCAAGCCAGAAATATCTCTATCTCTCTCTCTCTCTCTCTCTCTGTCTCTCTTTCTTTCTTTGTCTTTATCGCCCCCTCTTCCACTTCCTCCTTCTTCTCAGCTCTCCGTATGAGCGGCGCGTAGCTGGAGCTAAATGTTGAATCTGTCCGTTTCGTTTGTTCTCGTGCCCGGCTGAATTCGGCCCTCGGGCGGGCAAATGCCTCCTGGGGGGGATCCGTGGGGGGTCAGGGTAGGGGTTTCATGGAGGAAGGGGGGGCATCTCTCTTGCCACCCAATCCAGACACCCCTCCCCCCCCTCCGCCCCCCTACCCACCTACCCACCCCAACACGCTAAGCCTTTAGCCCCTTCAGAGAGGTGGGAAAATTGCCCTCCCTTCCGCTGTAGCGAGCGATTGCAGAGCTCCAGCGTTTCTGAGGTGGGAGAGGCTCGCCGGCAGTCGCGCTCCTCTGGCTCTAGGCGAACCAGACGAGGGAAGAACCTTGACCTGGCTGGGGAAAAAAAAAAAAAAAAAAGACCAGCGGTAATGCAAACATGGCCGCCCCAGCCCTGACCCCGCGCTGCACTGCAGACATGACTGTGAGGCAGGTTCTGATAACCTCCCTCCCTCCTCATCCTCGTTCCCCGAAGAAACCAAAAAAAAGGCAAAAAGGAAATAACCGGGGGAAGGAATTATTTTTATTTTCTGAAGGAGGATGAAGGGCCCTTGCTGGTCTTTTTTTTTTTTTTTTTTTGTCCTAAAGTCTTTGCGTCTTCCTTAGCATCTGGAAAATTCCTGTTGTGGTTTGTGCTGAACTCTGTGGTCATGTCGATGCATACGTTTGCAATTGACCCGAGACCTTCCGTTAGGGGCGCTAATTAAAATTTCACAGCTCCACAGACCCTATCACTACCACCCCCCCACCCCACTCCCCAAGTGTGAGTAAGCCTTTAACTCTCTCTTCTTCCTCCGTTTCATATATTCCATCTCCCCTGTGCTGTGGCCAGCGTCTGTCTTTGCTTTTATTGTCGCACTTTTGCAACTACGCTTACACAGAAAGAATGTTTATAGTCCCATGGTTGTTAATGAGGTGTGGGTGGTTCTCAAAAAAGAAAGGTGTTGCCCATTTTAGATTAGAGTAACTCGTGCATCTTTAAGTTGGGCATTAGAATAATGTTACTATTTGCGCGTGTTATAAGAGGGTTGTTATAAAGGGGAAATCGAGAATTCACGCAGTCATTACTGAGCTGGCATCCAGTTCAGTTTGTCCTATTGCACGTGGACTGATGCTTCCTTCTTTTTCCACAGCTGCTTTGATTACAATCTTTTTCCTGCTTTCTTTTTCTCCACAGGAGAAAGAAAAAGTGTATCCGCTACATTCAAGGTGAAGGCAGCTGTGCCAGCCCCCCCTCCTCGGACGGAAGTTTGTTAGACTCCCCGCCTTCCTCCCCCTCCCTTATCGGCTCCCCCCCGAAAGACTCCAAACCACAGACAGATCAAACGCAGCCCCTCTCACTGACTATGAAACCACCGCCCTTGGCCGCACACCTCTCCATGCCCGCCTCTTTAGTTCTGTTGGACGCCGCCGCGACCGGCAAACCTGTGGTCGGCAGCACGAACGGCCCTTTGGAGCGCCCCAACATTTCCCCCCGACATGCGGGGTCCTCCTCCACGGCGCTGGCCAGGCCATCCCCAACCCTGTGCCACGCCCACTCTCTGCTACCCCAGCCTCTCTCGCTCGTAACCAAGTCTATAGAATAGAGTAGCTGTTCTAGCACTCCGCTGTCTCTTGTAGTTATATTTGTTTGTTTGCCTTTTTTTTCCCCGCCTGGTTTTCAGTACGTTTCTACTTTTTCTGTTTGTATGTTTGCTTTTTTTACGTTCGTTAAAAACCAAGTTCATTGGTCAATATTTGACCCATCATTATCTCGGGAAAAGAAATTTTTAATAGTTAAGTACAGTAAAGTTGTAGAGTATATGTTTCTGAATCTGCCAAAATTTTTATCAACTACTGTTCTGAGTCTTTTTAGTGTTTCAAGACAAAATAAGATATGTTCAAGGTTTTGTAGTTCCTGGAAACATTCAAAAGACGGAGTTTGTCGACAGGAGATTACGACAAAAAGTAGGCATAGATCAATGCAGCAGGTTAGGATATTGTTGATTTGCGTTAGCCCTTTTCAAACAAGTTTGTGGTTCTTTATTATTTGTATTAAATACGAGCTTGCGAACCAATCATTTTCCATCAGTTCAGAGACAGGGGGCGTGTGGAAAGCATCGTCACCTCTTCTACTGTGCGGAACAACTTTAAGCGTGATGTTACTTGTTATTGTTTAAATGTACAGAAATATTTGGGGGAAACTGTTAATATGCATCGTTCCATGGCGTTGTCTTTTAAAAAAGTTTTTATTTTGTTGGGGGAGGGAGGGAGGTTGGGGGTGGGGCTTGTCTTGAGAAAGGGCGGGTAATCGGGCGGGTAGGGGTGGGTGGGAGGTTGTTAAATTCAAAAAGTCACAACGCTAGGACCAGTAGTATTTATTGCTTTAGAAATTGCTTGTTGTTTCTTGTATGTTGTCCCTTTTTAAATATTTTCTTTTCATAACGCATTGTATATTTTTTTTTCCTTGGCATAAACTGCTTAAATATATGAAAATGATCCATTTTTACAAGGATTTTTGAAGTTATGTTTTTTTCTTTCTCTCTCAATGAAACATGGAGTCCACCAAATGATCCGTGTAGATTCTTTTGGAGAACGGATAAGTGCACAACAATGCTTCAAGAAACACAACTATAAGCCATTATACAACAAGAATAAAAAAAAAAACTTGAAAGTGTGTAGGGGACAGTGTCTTCAGTTGTGGAGGAAATGTCTGAAGCCCTTCTTTTTTTTTAATGCGCAGTCTTATCTCTTCCAGACTGTAGAATTGTGTACAGATATCCGTGCCAAAATTTGTGATAATTTCCTCTGCCCCTCCTTAATGCTGTTTTTTTTTTTTTTGGTTTTTTTTTTTTTGGTTTTTTATTTTTTTGGGTAACCATATTTTTGCTGTGACGTTACATAGATTGCTATGTATGTAGTATAAATGTTGCTATAACAAATGTGTTTGGTAGCAGATTGTCAAAATTTTAAAATCTAAACTGAACAAACAACGGACGTTGTACTGTATAATCCCTCTCGGGCCAAACTGTATATTAGGAAGTTCATAAAAAAATGTTAAATGGAGAAAAAAAAAACCACAAACTGCCACTTTTAAGTACTCTACTACATATAGGTAGGTAGCAAAAAATAGGCATGTTGATGTTGCAAGAGGCTGTAAAAAATAAAGCTACAAGAAAATCATCCATTCGGTGCCATTGTAGTTGACATGACGCGACTGTAAACTGTCAATTTTTCTCTGGTTTATTAAGATGCTAATGATGAATAGTTTGAATGTTTCCTAACGGCTGTGATGTTCCTGTTCTATTTTATGCTCTTATTCTTTTTTCCTTTTTGTTTGTTTTATTTTTTATTTTTAATGGTTCCAAAACCATTTTTGTAATGAATAAATGTTTATGCTGTACAGTATCTGTAGCATGCAGTTCTGTATGTATTAATAAAAGCGAGTTAGTATGTGCAAACCTTTCTTTGGTGCCCTGTCAATTTTTATTGTGACACTTCACTCCAAATAACCAAATGTTTGCATTTGTGTTTGTGCTGAAGGAAAAAAATATATTCTGATAAACTACATCTCTTGTATTGTTGCCAGTGAGTTCTTAAGTAATAAACAGTTCAGCTCTTCCCTTTGGAAGCCACATAACGGCAAAGCAATGAATGTTACTGGCTGCTACTTTTCTGCTCCAGTTTCTCTGTCGCATGTTTAGGCCAAAAGGTTAATTCAGCAGATTTTGCATCGTGTTTAATGAGCAGCATGTATTTATACACGTACACTTGTGCGTCCATTTCTGTTGTCGTGATGGCTTAAAATCTGCGAGGCTAATGGGAGATTTGCTGGGAACACTGTCTGATTTGGTCTCTTCCTGGATGACAGCTTGATGCTCACAGTCTGATGTTTAAGCTGGATATCCAGGGCTGACTGCAATAAACAGTCATGTCCGGATGTTTTACAATATGAAGCTTCGCCCTTGGACTCATTAGGCCATTAGGCCACCTGATTGTTATGAGAAAATAAGTGACTAATCCTTTGCCATTTTTAGATGTTTTACAAAGCAAGGAATCTCAGTTTTTGTGCGTGTGTGACTAATATATATATTGTATGCAAAAGTTCAGGTGCCTCTGATCAAAATTCCTAACTGAGAATAGTAAAGCGAGTAGAAGATGAACTGATATCTGAATGGCATAAATGTAAAGATAAAACACTTTTTTTTGACATTTTAAGCAGTATTGGTGTATTACTTTTTTTTCTGTACAATTCCAGAGCGAAAAAAAGGAAATGAGCACCGTGCAAAAGTTTGGGCACCCCAAAAGATTTGAGCTCTCAAGTAACTTTGACTATGGTCTCAGATCGCATTTAGCTTGTTAGGGCTACGGCTTGTTCACAGTCATCGTTAGGACAGGCCAGGTGATGCAAATTTCAAAGTTTACAAGTACCCACACTCCTCTAAACTTGGCTTAACAATCGTAAGCCATAGGGTCCTCTACTCAGCTGTCTAGCTGTCTGAAAAAGAAAATAATTAATGCCCACAAAGCAGGAGAAGGCTATAGGAAGATGGCAAAATTTTTTCAGATTACAATTTCCTCAGTTCAGAATATAATTCTGAAATGGCAGTCAACAGAAACTGTGAAGGTCAAGTTGAGGTCTGGATGACCATGAAAACTTTACGAGAGAACTGCTCATCGGATTGAGAGAAAGGTAAATTAAAACACCCATTTGGCAACAAAAGACCTTCAGCAAGATTTGGCGCACCATGGAGTCATCTGCAACACTTGCTCAAATAAGACCTTCATGGAAGAGTCATGAGAAGGAGACTTATCCTGCATCCTCACCATGAAGCTCTGCATCAGAAGGTTGCTAAGGAACATCTGAACAAAACTGATCCATTTTGGAAACAAGTGCTGTGAACTGAAGAAGTTAAAATAAAACTCATTGGCTGCAATGAGTTTGCATGTTTGGAGAAAAAAGGATGCGGAATTTCATAAAAAGAACCCCTCTCTGTCAAGCCCGTGGTTGGATCAATCTTGCTTCGGGCTTTTGTTGCAGCCAGTGGCACAGGGAACATGTCAATTGTAGAAAGAAGAATCGATTCAATTCCAGCAAATTCTGGAAGAAAACATCACACCATCTGCAAAAAAGTTGAAGATGAAAAAAAGGATGGCTTCCACAACAGGATAATGATCCTAAACACACCTCAAAATCACCTACTAACTACTTCAGAAGGTGTAAGTTGAGGGTTTCACCATAGCCCTCAAGGTTTCCTACCTCACCATCATTGAAAATCTGTGGATGCACCTCAAAAGAGCAGTGCATGCAAGGCAGCCAAAGAATCTCACCGAATTAGAAGCCTTTGGCAAAGAATAATGGGCAAAAATCCCCCAAACCAGAATTTAAAAACTCCTGGCTGACACCAGAAAGTGTTTACAACTTTACAAGCTGTGATGCTTGCCAAAGGGAGTGTTACTAAGAACTGACCATGCATGGTGCCCAAACTTTTGCTTCGGACCCTTTTTCTTTTTTGTCATTCTAAAACTGTATAAGGATGGAAATTAAAAGTAATCTTGTTTAAAATATAAAAGAAATGTATCGTCTTTAACCTTATGCCTTTTGGAGAGCAGTTACGCTTAGCTGTTCACAGTAGCAGAAATTTTGATCTGGGGTCCCAAACTTTTGCATACAACTGTGTGTGTGTGTGTGTGTGTGTTTGTGTGTGTGTAATATACACTACCGCTCAAAAGTTTGGGATCACTTGCAAATTTCTTTGTTTTCCAAAGAAATAAAACAAAAACATTTTCATGCATTTCACCAACATTTTTATCCATTTCACAAACGATTAAAATTAATCAGATGATTTTCAAAGAATTATCTACATTTTTGCCTAGAGGCCTATTATCAGCAACTGTCAGTCCTCTGCATCAATCTCCTGGTATGGCTGCTAATCCAAGTTAAGCATTTTATAAGGCTAATTGATTATTAGAAAACCCTTCTGCATATGTGTTGCACAGCTGAAAACCATTGAACTAATAAGGGAGCGCAAAAGGGAGCATGGCATTCTTGAGGTTGGTTTAGTACCTGAAGCATCAGCAGTTGTTTGTTTACAGGCTCAAAATGGCTAGAAAGAAAGAACTTCCTTTAGAGACCCGTCAGTCTATTGTTATTCTTAGAAAAGAAGGCTATTCAATGCAAGAAATTGAAAACTTAAAATCTCTTACCAAACTGTCAACTACTCCCTTCAGAGAGCAGCACAAACTGGCACTAACAAGGACAGAAAAAAGGAGTGGGAGGCCCCAATGCGCAACTGTGCAAGAGACAAATATCTGAGAGTGTGTAGTTTAAGACAAAGATGCCTCACAGGTTGTCATCTAGCAGCTGCGCTAAATGGTTCCCGTCAAACACCAGTTTCAGTATCAACAGTGACAGTGTTTTTTTTTTTTTTTCTTTCTTTCCGAGGAAGGCAAAGTTTGAAGTACATATTAATCATTTTCCATCAAAATCATTATTTCTAACGCAGACAATGTCAGCATGCCCTGTTCATTTGCTATATTCCCTATTCAGACTAATTTCATGTGTGTTTCCATGGAAAACAAGAAAATTTCCAAGTGATCCCAAACTTTTGAGCGGTAGTGTGTGTCCTCCACATATGTCAACACTCGTTCGTCCTTATCTACTTCGCACGCGGGTGGTTTGTTAGGGACCTGAGGACGTGCAATCCAGAGTTTGAAGTGGTTCTTGAGAAAGCTGCGAGCAGCAATATCACAGGAGCAGCAATACTGGAGGCCCAACTATCAGGCCTTTATGAACAGGCACATTTTCTGCAGGCACTGCTGTACTTTATAATAAAAACAAAACGATTACTTGGGGTGTCATCATGACCATGGTTCAAACTACACATAGCCACCAAGTGAATCACTTAGATCCTCTGGCCAAACAATTCTGAGTGTTCAGACTGATTCTCAAGAGATATTCTTCCTTAAGGCTATTTTTGAAATGAGTTCTCGTAAATCTCATACTCGCATTGCTGTTCCATAGGTCTTAAGTCTCTTTGGCTTGGAATTGCACCAGATAAACTTCTGAAAGCACCAAGACCGGACCAGTGGGTGATTTTCCTCTGGTCAAACGGTTATTTCCAGCTTTTTCCCTTTCCTCGTACCAAAAAGGGCACCTCGACTCCAGATCAACACAAGCATTTAAGCTTCACATTTTTATTTCTTTTGACTTCTTTGCGAGATGTCTTAATTCCCACCGCCTTTTTTGCAAATTGTGACAGTTATGGCAGCTCGTTGAAAATGAGGAAGGGTCAGCTGACACTTAATAATGCCAGTGCTATTTTAAAGCATGCCTCTGCTTAAAATAGGTGCAACCAGCATCATTTCTCTTGGCAGTTATGCAAGTAAGAGAAGGATACTGAGCTCCAAAGGTGTGAAATTGTTGATGCAGAATTGCTGTTCAACTGGTCACAAAAACAGCAAGATTATTCATGATGGCTAGGAGTGGCAGTGTAAAAAATTACATCACACTGCGCTCAGCTCAAAACAAAGCACAGAGAACAGGGACTGTGGCTGCAAGGAGATGAAGTTCAGGTCTCTGTCTGCCATTTAGTATTTTTTATGAGGTTCATAAACTCGTGACCAAAAAGACTCTTGTATCGGTAAATTCACCATTAATTTTGCTTTCCTTGCACTCATGTAAAGTCATTCCATCTGATGGATGGAAGGGTTGGCTCAGAGTAATACGTAGGATGACGGGGTAATTTATTTACCATTTTTGCGTTCATGAAACAGCACAGATTTGAGTTTCCAAGGCTTACAGGTTGATGGAGAGCAGCGACTCAGTTACAATAGAAGTACTCTCAGTGATTGTCAGGTGAAAGCCACACTGAAAACATGCACCTATGACGCATTACACCCATGCAGAAACGTCGGTATTAATGGCTTTTTGAAGGTATTCGCTAAAGATAGCTAGTGTCCTATTGCCGCACGTGCTATCGTTACACAGCTTAGCAAGCTGTAGTCAGCCACAAACGATGTCTATACATTTATACAATAACATTAGCAGGATTAAAAAAACCACTAACAAAACCACCCTTTGATTTCTTCAGTTTTATCCACCTATCGAAAGCGGCACCGATATAAATGGAGCTCTTGGCCATCTCGCATTTTTTTCCTCCTTAATTTTATTTGTTCCTCCACCAAGGACGATTAAACACCTAGAGCTGGTGCCTAAGTTAAAGCAAGCAAGGAAAAAAGGCTTCAGCCCTGGAAGATTCCACACTGAAACCTTACTTCCCCTAAGACTTCCACATTTGTTGTCAGGACAGCTCTCCATTTGAGCTCACTTTTCCAGAGCTTCTCTTCTCTGTTTGGGGCAAACTTAGTCAGAGCAAGCCATTCCATGATCCACAAATGTGGAACCATATCAAAGCCTTGCAATATTCACTCCAAGCCATGGTGAGGTAGGTGTGTCTACTCTTGCAACTTATTAGGGCCATCCAATCTGTCAAATGCTGGTCCTCAGTTCCTCACTCCCTTTGCCTGCATCTCTTCTGCTCTTCAGGGAGTAATTGCTCCCTTGTTAGATGATTGTTTATCTTCTCAGATCGCACACTTCTGAAAAATTTCCGCTCAAGTGGGAAGCATGTAATAGGACTATAGTCATCTGCTGTATTACCTTTGTTAGGATCTTTATAGCACAAAACAGTTCTTCCCCTACTCATCCAATCTAGCACAGAGCCAGATACAAAGATTTAGCAGCGTAGCAATCCAGCTGTGCATTAAAGGAAAGTTTTCACATCCCTGTGCCTATGTGTTTATCTTTTTCTGCAGTTTGGCTGTCTGTATCAGTTTCCGTCTGTTTCCCTTTATTTATTTCCATTTTTCAAATATTGTCCTGTTACCTTTCCACGTCTCCTGTGCATTCCTCACTCCCCTTTCCTCACCTGTGACTCCTTGTCTCTGTCTATTTAAGTTTTGTTTTTGTCTTCTCCCATACCAGATTGTTTAGACGTGGCTTTGTGCAGTGATCTTCTTTCCACTCTTCATGTTTACTCACCATGTTCCCTTCCATTTTCAGCTCCTTCTGCTGGTCTGTGTTTTTGTTGGTTGTTCTCTCATTGTCTCTCTCTCTCTCCAGTCAGAGTCTATATTCCTCTCCCGTGTGTCACCAAACCTGATTAGATTGACCCGCTGAGATTCAACTGTGGGCTGGACTCCATGCCTTGGCCATCCGCTCACACATAGGTTGCACCTACTTCACCACTATCTGCCCATCAGCCTCGTCTTGTCTGCTCTGCATTGCCCTGTCTGCCAGTGCTCAGCCTCAGATTGTTTGACCCTTCCAACAAAGCTCTGATGACTGTACTTTTAGATCCTGCAAGTGCTTTTACTCACCCCTCCCCGACAGAGAGCACTTTAAGTCATATCCCTACACCACATTCAGGCCCAGTCTCTTCCGGATAGCAACCATTTTCAGCTGCTCGCTCGCATCTTTCACGGTGATTGCAGCATTTTCCTGTATTTCACAGCTCACACTCTCCTTTTTTTGCATCATCTAGCTACTCTGCTTCCTGGTTATGCGGCGCTCAGCTACCTCATACACCATTCCAAATATTATTATTAGTAGTAGTAGGAGTGGTAGTAGTAGTAGAAGTAGTATTATTACTGATTAATGGCTCTATCTCCTTAAGATCAGGATTAACTGTTTAAAAACATTTTCATGCATAATTATATATGTTACACTTTTTCAGATTCACTAAGCTGAAAAGGATGACACTTCAAGACAGAAAATGAACAATGGCATCATTTTTACTGCAGTTGTTGAAATCAACAAAAGCCTTTGACAGCTGTTAATCTGTACTCTAATTCCATCCGCTTGAAAGTAGGAAAATCCTCTGGAATGTTATTGTGGCAAATAAACCTTTTTTCTACTCTCATTTAGCAAGCATTCATTTGCTTGTCAATAGGCTTCATTTACAGTTTGCCTATTTCAAAAATGTTTCATTTTGTACCATTCAAATACTTCTATTCAATATTGAATTCATTGCAAGTCTTTATTAAGATCAGCTTTGTCTTTTTTTTCCATGATGCTAAGCAATATTTGTCCGATCAATACAAGATGAAAACATGCTTCATTCGTCAGCATGATCGAATCACTCTTTTAAATGGTTTCATTGTCTTTATTTTTATTATTTTTTCCATTGCTAAAATCAAGCTAAAGTAAAGGGTGTTAACACTGAATTGTGCTGTGAACTGAAAAGTAAAAGTTGCCCATAAATTTACAATTGCCCAATGACCTTTTATGGGTGCCCAAAACAAAACATTTCCAAAAGGCTAAGAAATGTTTTATAAACCAAAAACGTTGAGCCCATGGCGAAAGGAGGTCTGAGGAGGGAAAAGAGAAAAACCCCAGACTCTCGCTCGCAGCAATTCTCCATAAAAATGTTTCCCTTATACCTGGGGAGCAAGGCCTTTTATAAGGCCCATTCGATCAGGTTTTGGGAGACGGCAGAGCCCTTCTAAACAGACTCCAGCTGCCACCCTGCCTGTGTGTCGGGCCTGATGTTGCCCACCAGAGGGCAGAATCCTTGCTCCGTCCTGGCAGCTGAACTGAAGCAATCCGAAGCATCGTCCATCCTTTAATAATGCCGAGGCTGCGAATCTATGAACTATTTTTCACTCTTCCTGACAGACAGGTGCGAAGTAAGAATTGCAAATCGACTGAAAAGTTCATTCAGCGGAAATGAGACGCGAAAGTCGAAGAGATGGTGCTTGTGGTTGGGCCGTTTGTTTTATAACTGTGGGTACCGCTGTAGTTTGTGTGCCGTTATGACAGGTGCTCCCTGTGTTGTGTATTTACCCTGTGTTGACTGCGGGGGTCTGTCGGCCGAGGGCGTGAGGGAGCCATTGCGAGACCCGCATCTGACCTCAGCCCTCAAAAAGAAAATGTTACCCCTGAGAGTGTAGTTGTCTCGACCGAAGCAGAGCTGTTCTATTACTTTGCCATGGCCTCAGGGAAGCCTGTGCCTTTAACTTCAGCTGAGCTGTGTTCCTACACTATCATTACCCTGGGTCTGCAACTTGGGAACTTTTTTTATGACACAATGCCTTTTTCTTCATATCAGGAAAATCTTTGTTCCGTACTTCTTTTTTAGGAGTAGTAATAACCGCCTGGAATATCCACAGATCTCGAATGTGAATTGAAGCACTGATTACTAAAAACCCCACAAGTCAAGTCAAGTCAAGTGTGACTTATGGGGTTTTAGTAGTAGGTGCTTCAATTCTCACTCCAGATTGTGCAGTGTAAGCCACTATGGTAAAAACTAAAAGGTGCAGAGGCAGCATGCTTTACATTTGAGGAAAAACACCCTGGATCAACAGCAGGATGCTCAGTTGCAGGTTTACGCCCTGAGACCACAAAACTACATTGCAAGGGGAAAAGTTAATCCATGACACAAATATTGTGACTGCTCTATTTGAAAGCAGGCTCAAATCCAACGGTTAAGTTCCTGCTAAAAGCATTGCATTTGCCCTCCACTTCCTGAATCACTTCATTTATCAACTGAAATATACCTGTTTAGATTCTTAAAAGCCACAGGTTGGGTGTATTCTTACATCTCTTCATGAACAGAGTCATTCTAAAAGTAAATATTGCCGCAAACAACAATACACATGGTACAAGTACAATGGCCTCATTTATCAATCTTGCGTAGGATCCTGTGTAGATTCTGGTGCAAATATCAGCGTTCGCCAGGTGTCACGTCTGATTTACTAAAAGTGTGTCCGTCGCATATTTCGGTGTAGAACTGGCGTGGCGTTGATAAATCTGGCGGCTAAAACCATCGTAATTTACATGACACGCCCCTATAAATTCATGCTCTGGGAGGCATAGTCCTGCCCACTTTACGACAGGGACTCTCGTAAGATGGCAAAGACGAAGAACTTCACTGAGGAGGCAACATAAATTAACACGTCCGAGGTGGAGAAAAACAAAATAAGTTTATTTGGAAGCCTTAAGAGTGGCGTAAAGGGAGCCCAGAAGGCTGCAATTAGGAAAACTATTGCTGCTGCGGTAAACACTGTTGGGGTGGAAAACCGAAGGGCAGCAGAGGTTTGATTTAATTAATTAATGAATTCAAATTATAGATCCATAGTATTTCATGTTATATAGCCTACATAACTGACAATCCAACTGTTTTTCATGTAGGTTAATTAAAAAAGTGGGCCGATTTTAAGATGGCCTCCTAAAGACGGATTGCGGCCCTCAGGCGCAGCGGCGCACTAACCGGTGGAGGCCAATCAGACTCAAACCTCCAGCTGTGACCATTCAAGGAGGGCATGGCAGCAGGAGTCCCCCTCAATCATGGGAATGCGAGGCGGTGGGGATACGGATGATGCCCCTCCGCTTCGATCGGATCTAGATGAGGGTAATTATGTTGAAATACAGTCTGCAGTGATCAGTTCATTGTACTTTTATTAGTAAGCGCATTGCGCTTAATCAAATCAATTATAACTGTCAGCCGTATGGCCTGACAAGCAGGTTGTCTCAAAATATAAGTTTGATCAATTTCTCAACACAAGTGTCTTTTATTTATTTATTTATTCTTCCATTTACTAATAAGAGCAACAGCAGCATGACGCCCGCATCGCTGCATATGGTCTATTACTCATTTTGACTGCTGCTCTCGTTCCTGCACGTTGTGCGCTGGTTTCAAACGTGCGTACGCATGGCAAGACCTGGCGTGAGATTTTTGCAGACCGTTCGCTCACGTTCAGATTGATAAATGCTGATTCTTGCGGGAGATTTTGCGTACACCCATTTTTTTTTGGTGTACGCACGTTTAGGGCCACTGTGCCCTATTCTTACTCGGCTTAGTGGATACAATAAGTTTGTGCTCCCATTTTAAAAATGATGGTCTTTATTATTTAAAGCCAGAAATAACAACACAATACAGTTTATGACTTATTCAATTTTTAAAATGAACGTTAATACGGTAGTGAAATGCTGCTGAGGGAATAACAATTTCTACACAACAAATTATTATTAAACAACTATCAAAATATCCCATTACGTAGTAATAAAAAAACTCAATAATACCATCAATGATGCACAGAGAGGTTCGGCATTCATTTTTCCATCATTCTTTTGCCCTTGAGAAGAAATGTATAAAACAGTCTTGAATCCAATAATTCTCTCTCTCAGTACTTCTTGTTCCTTTAAATCTTTCTCACGGCTCTGGTAAGAATTATAATGACTTAATCCAATAGGAGACTTTAGCTTACAAATGGTGCATCACTTTAATTGAACAAACGAGGGGATACTTAGCACATCTATTTCTAACGACAGGTGCGTCGGACTAGGATGAACAGTTCAAAAAACACAAAAGTGTCCCGCACAAATAGCAAAAGTTCTATTGTGACGTTTCGGTACTTAAACCTTCATCAGACAAATGCTATAATTGAATAGGTGAATTCAATACCGGCATTAATTAATGCGTGGAGTTGGGCCCTTTCTGAATTCACAGACTTAATTAGAATCTCACTCTTGAGGGGTTCTAATCATTTGCGTAAATATCTTGCTTTGTGCATTACCGTGCGCAGATACTAAAATTCCAAAGCAATAGGTAAAAGGAAGCTTACCGAAACTTCAATCAGGAGGACTTTAAGACGCACTTCAACTCCATTTTCTTATCATTTACATGCATGTTCACTTGTAAATCTCTGCAGTCACTGTCTGGGGCTGTCAATTAAGCAGTCAGCTGGTGTAGCAGCTCATGTCTTCTGTCCAACCGTGGCACACCTCAGTTGCATCGCTATCCAATCGTTCTGCTGCTGTCTTTTTAAAAAATGTCATTTCTCTCTGCCCTCCCTTACGATATGAAAATATATAGCAATATATTAGAATATATATGGCCATATGTCACATATATTCAATATATGATCATGTAGTATGCAGTATTTTTTCAATATTTGAAAACGGCAATAATTGCAGTATTTTTCAATATATTGCAAGATATTACTTCAAAAAATATATATATATATATTTTATGAAATATATATTATATTGAGGGCAGATGTTTTACATTGGACATAACTGTTTGTTGCAGTCAGTCCTCGATATGTATTGTTGAAATATATTATTATGTATATTTTACAATATATTAATACACATATAATATAATATTGTCAGTTCATATATTGAAAAATGTATTTTCATTGCGTAAGGGGTAGTTCGCTCATGCTGCCATTCGCTGAGCCTCCTCCTCCCCACTCTGCTCTCATGAGACCTTCTGTATTGCCGCTCAAGCTTTGTCAGACTAAAGCCATCACTGCCACCAGTGTCTGGACTCTTCGGGGATTTTCCTGCTGCTGCTCTGAGCCGTGCTCCTGCTCTAAGAGTCTTCCCGAAGAGTCCAAACACCAAAGACTTGTCAGATTCTAAGCATGTTACTTCCGCTGATGCTCAACACATAATACATATTGCCTGGTTTCACTTGAGTCTCTCCTGATTGAAATACCTTTATCACATGGCTATTTCGCCGATGCGTACAACTGGGGCAAATCGTATGTTTTACTGCTAGTTAGAGTTGAAGGGGACCTAATTTGCTATATTTCCAAGGTTATATTTGATCTTGGACTCCCCCGGAGTACTCCTGATCGTTCAAAGTCCAAAACAGGGTCCTTATTTAGCTCATACTGCCATCCTCAAAAACCTAATTTGTAGTTTATTGTAGTCTCTACCTGAAACGCCTCATTGGGGTGGCTCTTCCGCTATGGCCCCCACTCCCCGTGTGCCCACTTTCTTCTGACTGGCCAGCTCTGTGGAGGGCGGAATTAGGCCGGAAGAGGCAGCAGAACACAGTTTTCCGAGTCTGCCTCCCCAGAGTTACACGAGAGACACGGCCGCCATCTGATAACAAAGCGGTGGGAAAATTCTGCAATCTAACTTTATACTTGAATACAGATCTAATGAAATTAACTTGTTCTAATAAACACAGCGTCGAAAGTGGAGGAAGCAGTGCGAAAATCTGGCAGCGCAAGCTCAACTTTGCTATCGGCTCTACTTTGCTACAGGTGAGTTCAGCAGTTCTTCTACTAGCTAGGATGCAGGGAAAGCTAGAATTCATAACATACAGACACATTTGTAGAACGGGCTGAGACCGTAGAAATCCGGTGGGTCGGAGTTTAGAGGGAAACATGGAAAGTGAGGAGCTTCTAAAAGTGGACCAACAGCTTATGGATTGCTTCGGTGTGTATTAGGACCTGCTAGTGTGCATGCATAACTGTGGTGTGTCATGAGCATGGAGAAATGAACAGCTTCTGCGCTGGCATATGATGGAACGGCGAAAGATCAGGGCTAAACGGCCTTTTCGGAAATTGCCCATGGTAATGGTTTACTTACTGCATCGGAATGACCAGCTTTTCCTCGCGGAAAATGGGCGAGTTATGGAGAGTGTGCGAGAGCTAGATAGAGCTCCGGTTATGACATGAACCTAATACAGGTTTTACAGACCATAAGTTCCATTTGCGTGAACCATTGCTTATTTGGAGCTAGTGAATCGATAACTTCTACAGGAGAGAATTTAATATTTAATCGATAACAATGCAGAGTAATTTTTTGTTTTACCGGACACGTTATAGCCTGTGCGCCTCTCTATTGCTTTTGTCGGTAGCATCAGAGAGCTTACCCAGACAATGGAGATGTATCAGGCTGGATAAGTGATGGATAAGTAAAAGCACCCAAAAACGCACCCCAAGCTCTGCAAAACCTACGTCTGGTCTAACTGCAGCCCAACTCGACAGAAACATACAGCAGTTAACTTCAACTGTAGTGGCTACAATCAGGCAACGTTATGATGAAACTGTCACATTGATGCTTACTGAAGTAACACAAGCATACCGATCATAATTGCTGCATATAAGTTAACCAGAAGCATTTTTATTTTGCAGAGCACGCAAACTAACATGCAGTAGCTGATAAGCGATCAGAACTTTGAATGTAATCTGTCGCGCGAAAAATTCGTTTTGCGTCCGGTGTGAAAGCTGCTTAACGCGCCCATAATGCCTGTATTCACGTCTTTGCATTGACTTTGAATGTAGCTAATCTGTCGCGCGAAAAATTTATTTTGCGTCCGGTGTGAAAGCTGCTTAACGCGCCCATAATGCCTGTATTCACGTCTTTGCATTGACTTTGAATGTAGGCTAATCTGTCCTGCGAAAAATTCATTTTGTGTCTGATGTGAAAGCAGCTTTATGGATAGTACACAACAGCTAGAGAGAGCTTGGGTATGTTATGAACATAAAACAGGTTTTTGAGACCGTAAGTTCCGTTAGTGCGGACAGCTTGCTTATGTGGAGCTAGCAAATTGATCACGTCCGCAGGAAACAATTACCTATTTAATCTCTGCCTTTTTTGGCTTTTTATTAGCCACAAAAATTTCTAAAGGGGGATGAAATTATGTCAATGTAGTGGAGAGAAATCATTTGTAAACCGGTAGAGCTTCTGCATTTTTCATTGCTTTCAGGGTGGCACCAGACAGCTTGTTCAGACATTTGTGAAGTATCCGACTGATCCTGGTCATGAATAAGTGAGGCGACTACTGTAGTGGCTACAGTCGGGCAACATTATGATGAAACTGCCACATTGATGCTTTCCCAAGTAACACAAGCAGAATTACTGCATATAAGTTAACCAGGAGCATTTTTAATTGGCACGGCACGCTAACTAACATGCAGTAGCTGGTAACAGAGCAGTCATAACCAGAGATAAACCCTTGCAATACAGGTTTTACGGACAGCAAGTTCTGTTACTGATTCCAAACAAGTATTTAAAGTTAGCTTCAAATGAGGTTTATGTTCACACACCTTCTGTAGAATTTCCCCTGATATCACTCTTGCATATTTAGAACACAAACATTAGCAACAGTAACTTGGCTATGTTAGCCACTGTGCTACAGCCACATTCAACAGGCTATCACGTCAGGTTGGCTTATGCAGTAAAAGCAACTAACAGCTTCTGCGTCTTTGAGTCACGGATAGTCGCGACCGATACAGGCTTTATCTTCAGATATTTTATAAAGCCTGTGTTTGAGGCCAGTTGTTAGTGCTAACTATCGCTAGCAATCCTGCTAGCCACCCGTAACACGTTAGTTTCACTTACATTATTTGCTGTTATATGGTTACTTACAGTTTTTGGCTCCAAGCGCTTGATCGATGCAAGTGCTTCAGGTTTGAGAAGCAGCTGTGAAACGCTTATCCAGTGTCGAATTATCCTTTAGTGACAAAGCTGTCTTTGGTGAAATTCTGAGCACAAGCAGCTAACGTTCCCTTTGGCTGTGGCTGTTTGCTGCCAGCAAACAAAAAAAGCTACCCACTGATTCCTGGTGGCATCGTCTTTTGGAAGAGAAATATTTGTTTTTCTTCGTGTCCAAAAGTAAACGAAGAAGTAGCTTTGGGAGAGATACTGACAAAATTGCATCTCAAATGATCTGCGGTTCTTCTTTTGTATTTCAAAAGGTGTAGTTGCTAGTAAGGCATAGTATGATCTGCCGTTGTCAGTGCCTACTAGAATAGTTTCTGGTGTGGGCAGGTCCAGCGCAGTGGTTGGCACTGGCTAGGTCTGTACTAATTGGATGGTACAACCTGACATCAGCTTTTGCCCAGATCTTGTGAAGATCTCGGGAGGAGCTGTTCAGAGAGGAAATCACGCTCACGAAATCACATTCTTGGATTACAGCAAAATCCCTGTATCTTATGTTTAGAAACTTTTCAGAGGTTGAGCATGGATAACCAACATTCTAACATTACTAATATGTATTCAAAGAAGGATCAGCATGTTAGGTCCCCTTTAAATTCTTTGCTTTGTGGCATATTTTCTTTATGGGTGTGCTCGCTACGATTATAAACGCTACTTGCGAGTTATTCTGGAACTGCGTTATTTTCGTACCAGTGAACACAAGGTGGTCTCAGGTATATCAGCATTGCAAAGCAACTTACTTGTGTGATGTGCAACAAGAAATTTTACCAGTTCTTGGATTGATTGGAAATTGTGATTTTTATGAAACACCGATTTCCAATGCAATTTATGATGGTAGACTTCGGAGGATAGCATAATATGCAACAGCAAATGATTTCATGAGCTCATATTTGAGAGGCTAAGAGAATGATGTTACATTTTTTTTATTTTTGGTGTCATTATTCATGCTGATGGATGATTCAACACACTTTTAATGAACATAGAATATTCAGATAGTATGCTAGTATTCTAATTTGGAGACTGAGTGGATAGGTATTCAAAAGCCTCCTCATTTTAACAATCAGCAAGATTAAAATATAGTAATATCCACTTGCATTTGATGCAAATATTTGTATCATGCATCAAAACTATTGATTGGTGGTAAACTATTGTACTTGTTATAATTCGCATCTAAGCAGAAATCACTGAATTTTTTAGCTGTTTGGGGAGGTTTGGGTGGTCAGCTTATATTTGGCTTCGTAGATAATCAGTCGTTCCCCTTATCATCCTCAGATGTATATGTAATCATTGATCATATACACTAGTCAATGAGTTTATCATCCAGGAAATGCATTATTTTGCCGCAAAGCCATTTTTCATTTCACAGTATTTCATTGCGAAACTTCAAACTTCAAAGTTGAATTTTCACAATTTGTCTTTGTATTTGCAGAACTGTTTTGTCCTGAAATTATAAGAAAATAAACGGGAGTAAGTTTTAACCCAGTAATGACGTGTTTCAAATTTGATACACGATTTTCTGTAAGCTGTGATCATCATCATTCTCTCTTCAAACACCTGTTGTATGCAATCTGATACATATTATCTGCCCCCTAGTGGACTATTCATGGACTGCAGGCAGTAGACAACTGCAAAATACAAAATCAAAGATGGCTGCCCATAATCCCCAATCTGCAGGTTTCTTTTTCACGGAAATCTTTGCCAAATTTGACAAAGTTACAGTAAGAATAACTTTCATATTGTTAATAATGCTTCAATATGAATATTTACTGGATTAAAGCAATTTATGAATACACAACATTTTGTTACTTATTTTAACACTGAAATTGAGTTGAAAGTTTACGGATAAAATGTGATACTACATTTTACAAAGATATCCGCTGGACTGCCGGCAATTTTTCTGAAATTATAGTATTTATCAGGCTCACTTTTCAAGCTATCATGAAGTTAGTAGTATCCTGTGAGGCTAGAAGACCAGCTTCATCCATCAGTAGCACCCATGTCATGCTTGTGTATAGGGAAGGGGGCCAAGTAATGTTCCAAATCTAGGCTAAATTTTGATGGAAGAAAAAACATGCTCTTTTTATGATCATCCCATCCAAAAAAAAAACGTTTTTTTTTTTTGCTGGCAGTATCAATTTCATAAATTTGGATTTGACTGGAAAACTGATAGTCTTGTGGATTCAATAAGCTCAATTTTACTTATGCGTGATAATGTTACCATAGTCCCTGAAGCAGCCATTTGGTTGCAGTGAGACCAAAATCTTTAAACTTGAAATTTAAATTTCCCACCAAAATTTGCTGGTTCTTGGTGGAACTAAAGTCATATTAGCTAGTTATCCTGAGACCACTGGTAGCAAAACAAGCCCAAAACATCACTGACCCACCCCCATAATTGACTGTTGGCATATGGTAAATTTTAAATGAGTTTTAACATTTTAAATGTTTTTCTTCTTGCTGTCAGAACATACCAATGGTGCGTACACTGCACCTGAACCTAAGCGTTAAAATATCATTGGTTGATGGCGTTCATCTGTCTATAAAATATGTGGGTAGTCTGGAACTGTGTCCAAGACATTGCTTTCAAAATTAAAATTTCTCTCCTTTCAGATTTTCCCCAGTGAGAGTGCCAGCTCTCGGCTCAACAGACCTAAATTTGACATGTCGACTTTATTGAAAACCAGATTGATACCTGTTTGCGTTGAACAGCAGAACACGAGTACAATTCTGAAATTGTTGGAACGAAGTGTGAATTGTGAACAAAATCAAAATGCAATAACTTTCAGATCGCATGTGCCAATATGTTATTTACAGTAGAACATAGATAACATTTCAAATGTTGAAACTGAGGCATTTTGCATTTTTATCCACAAAATGAGCTCATTTCAAATTTTCTGGCTACACCAGCTCTCAAAAAAGTTGGGACACAGGCAAAAAAGGGCTGAAAAAGCTATTTATATATAAGAGAATCAGCTGAAAGAACATTTAGCAAGTAATTATATTAATTGGCATCAGGTGTGTAACACCTATAAAAGGGATGTCTTAGAGAGGCTGAGTCTCTTGGAAGTAAAGATGGCCAGAGACTCTCCAACCTGTGAAGGCTTTGCGTAAAAAAAATTGTGGAATACTTAAAAAACAATGTTCCTCAATGTCAAATTGCAAAGGCTTTGAAGATCTCATCATTGACAGTGCATACCATCATCAAAGGATTCAGAGAAACTGGAAAAATTTCCAGTGTGTAAGGGACAAGGCCAAAGACCTTTGCTGGTTTCCCGTGATCTTCGGGCCCTCAAACGCCACTGTATCACTCAACAGCATGATTCTGTCATTGACATTACTAGATGGGCCCAGGAATACTTCAAGAAACCACTGTCTGTACACACATTCCTCCTTGCCATCCATAGATGCCACCTAAAACTCTATCATGCAAGAGGGAAGCCATTGTTGGGCATGATCCAGAAGCGTCGCCGTGTTCTGTGGGCCAAGGCTCATTTAAAATGGACAGTAGGAAAGTGGCAAAGTGTCCTGTGGTCAGACGAGTCCAAATTTGACATTCTGGTAGGAAATCATGGGCGTCATGTCCTCCGGGCTAAAGAGGAGAAAAACCACCCCTCCTGTTATCAGCCTTCAGTTCTAAAGCCAGCATCTCTGATGGTATGGGGATGCGTTAGTGCATATGGTGTAGGGCACTTGCATGGGCACCATGAACGCTAAAAGGTATATAAAGGTTTAAGAGCAACATATGCTTCCCTCCAGATGACATCTATTCCAGGGAAGGCCTTGTGTATTTCAGCAGGACAATGCAAAACCACATACTGCAGTTATTACAACAGCATGGCTTCGTAGTAGAAGAGTCCGTGTGCTGAACTGGTCTGTCTGCAGTCCTGATCTTTCACCGACTGAGCACATCTGGCGCATGATTAAATAAAAAGTCCGTCAAAGGAGACCCAAAACTCTCCAGCAGCTGGAAGCCTGTATTAAACAAGAGATGGATCAAATTCCAATGGCTAAACTCAAGAAACTTGTTTCCTCAATGCCCAGACGCCTCCACTCAGTGTTAAAAAGAGGAGGGGATGCTACAGCATGGTTAACAAGCCCCTGTCCCCATTCTTTTGAGACCTGTAGCAGCCATCAAATTTGAAATGAGCTCATTTTGTGGATTAACTTGTAAAATTCCTGTTTCAACATTTGCTGTTATCTCTGTTCTATTGTGAATAAAATACTGGCTGGTGTGATTTGAAAGTCATTGCGCTTTGATTTTATTCACAATTTACACTTTGTCCCAACTATTTCGGAATTGGGGTAAAAGCAGGTAAATGATTATGCCAAAAATGGCCTTTATTAATAAAACTGAAAAGGAACTTAAAGGGCTTTCAAAATGGAGAATAAAGACTGGACGGTCCGTGGTCAGGCGGTAGCAGACAGGGACATGTCGGCAAAGACTGTGTAGTCAAAGAGACTGCTCTGAGGTCAGTAACCAGGATGAAATTCCAGATGAACCAGAGCACACCTTTGAACAGAAAAGAAGAAGCTTCTCACCTGAAATGTAGACTCTGGGAAGAATCCCGTTAATAAAAAAGCTCCTGGATTTGGGTTTGTTATTCACCATCGAGGAAGCCACGAGACATGAACACAATGCACAATCCAGCAAAGGTGAGAAGGAGTCAAGGAGATCAAGAACTTAAATACACATGAGACAAGAGCATAATCAAATAATAATAGTCAATATAATGATAATCAATAAACAAAACGAAACCATCAATGACAAGGGCAGCAGTATTGTGGGGGTAACAAATTAAAGCTGTTGTACACGATTTGAAAGTTTGATCATTATTAATAACCTCATTTAGATGGTGGTTATGGTCGTTTAGTACAATCTACATAATGTGAAGAGCAAAAAAAAAACGAAAAAAATCCATTCTCTCTTGTGGCTGCAGGGCTGCAGAGACATTGACTAATGTAAACCATCCTCCCAGATGGCTTACATTGGTCAACGTCTCTCCCCTACTCTCATCCAATCCCCTCCCTCTAGTTGACACTCCCCCGAGAGCTTGCTCTGACTCCCCGTGCTCCGCGTTCCGCTTCGTCCCCGCTCTCTTCCGCGTTATAAACTTTCTGCAACAAGCAAGTAGCTGGTGGTGGTAATGCACCAAGTGTTTGCAAACCACCAATAAACATTAAAGAAGAAGAAGAAGATGTAGCTGAGTAGCAACTAGGCAACAAGTGCTAGAAGAATGGAAAAAAAGATAGCGACAGCAGCAAGCGGCCCCTGCTTGCCCCACCGGCAAAAGTTTGGAGAAAGCGTAAGTCTGCAGAGAAAAAGGCAGAGACAAAGAGGAAATATGAGCAACGCAGGACTCAAAGCCGAGAAAACATTGGGTCATCCATTCACCGCTGGAGGAAGCTCCAGGAGATTTTGGGCCTGAAAACTGATGCTGATACAGCAGACATTTTGTTGAACAGGTAGGTCATTTTTAACTTTTATTGTGTGAGTTATTACATAAATAACTTTTTATGACAATGCTGGCTTATGACTGTAAACGCTGCCAGTTTTCTCTGTGTCAATAGACGGCGTTGGAGTGTTAGCCGTTTATTTTCAGCATTGTAAACTAGCATTGCTATCATCATTGTTGTGCCTGAATGCATTCAATGAACTCATGAACTCATTCATATGTATTTCCGATTGATGAACGTTATTGTGAACGTTTTCATTATGGCGTTTTTGAACGGCGTGCTCTCTTACTGATGCAGAAACTCCAGCTAAAAGACTGCAAACATCCTGGTGATTGAGAAAGGCAAATATTTTATTTTTGACCAATGTTCTTGTTGTTCATTTATGTGGAATACAAATTGCACCGTGAAGCTGTTGTGGTTTTATCATTAGCGAGACTTTCATGACTATCATAACAGCCTTCACTAAATGGGTTCGTCATTGTTGTGATTCTGATTCTGCCTTGCCATGCTCCTGATCTGATTGCCATGTGAATATTTAGATTTTTGTTGTGTCTGACTTTTCTTGAAATGTGTCTTGTGATTTGGCTACTCAGATTTATTCATGCATTGTTTTAATTTTGTTTTTCCATGTTTTACTTTTTACCATAGTTTTACTCCGGTCCATGTTTTTGTTTATACCATGCTTTGCACTTTGTCTCCCCCTGTCTGGTCTTTGGTCTTGTCTTTGCTCAGCCCCAGTAATGCGTGCCACTCCTTCGAGTGATTCAATGGTTTCTGGATTTCAACCCTCCTTCTAATCTTGTTTACTTCCTTCACCTTGCTTTTTCTACGTATATTTCATACAGAATTGTTCATAAGTTAAGAAATTGCCATTCATGTCCATCAAGTCAACTATAGACCATATATTCCTCTCATATCAATCTTCAAAAAATAAGGATTTACAGTGGTACCAATAAGTATTTGTACACTACTGTACTTCATGGAGCCGGTTACAGATGGCCTGGGCACAAACATGGCTTCCAGTTGCTTCCTCCACTTTGGTGGCAAGACTGGAGGCCGAGGACTGTCTCCCTCTGTACCAGCAGGGAGATGTACCGGTCAGTGCGCTGGCTGGTCTTCCTGGGACGTCCTTTCCTGGCTGCATTGGCTATGCGTTCAGACTGTTTGTACTTCTTGATGATGTACTGCACCGTCGTGTGGCGTAACGATAGCCGAGTTCCAATTTTTCTGGTGCTTTGGCCTTCTTTATGTAGCTGAATGATTTGCTCCCGCATTCGACGGGGTATCTCACCTGTCTTAGCCATATATCACAGGAATACATTATGAGCATGGTCAGGCCATTTACATAGGCCAGTCTGTGTACAGAGGGAGTGTCCAGTATGGTCACGCTTGACCAAATCAGACCAAGTGAGTCAACCATGTCCTGTAAACATCTTGAGTCAATTTTAGGTGAGTATTATAAGTTTTGTGACTCACTAATGGAACTGTACAGATACTTATTGGGTCAGATAATCGCCTTTCTGACCAAATATGCCATTTTGACATTAAATATTTGTTTAAAACATATTGATTATCAAATATTTTAATCACTTTTACACACAATAGCAAGCATTTAGCCGAATATACAAAAACTGTTATGTAGTCGAATTTTCAAGTAGTGTACAAAGACTTATTGGAGCCACTGTATATTACTAACCAATACTTACGGTTTGTTGTTTTTGTTAAATTACAAACCAAGATTAACATTTTATATAATACTAACTGACTAATGAGCACTATAGGGATTGTATAGCTGCACTTACTAGTTGATTAACAAGCTCTCAGCATTTGCCCTGTTCTAGTCTCCGCCTCTTGTCTTTCCCTAATCTTCTCTGCTGCGTTTCTGTGGGTTCTCCACATCTGCTCACACTATCCTTTCTCTTAGTATCCAGGCATATTAGAACTCCTTGACTCGAGCTGTGAATTTGTGTATAGGATTGTCCCGTGATCCCTGTCCGTGTTTTGGTTTCTGCCAATTTCAAGTGATTAGGTTCTCCCTAATGTGTTGCTGCCTTTTAATCAGTCTGACTGCCTGCACCCGAGTTCTGTTATCATGTGATCTCCCAGAAGTGTATATTAGGTGTCTCTTCACAGCACTTCCTCGTCAGATCGTTCTCCCTTGTGCCACGTTCATTTTCGCCTAGTTCTCATTGTGATTTTCTTTCTGACTGGACTGTCCTTGATTATTGATTTTTGCTTACTCCCTGTACTTCGCCGCCTTCTTGTTACCAAACCCTTTTTTGTACGACTCTGATTTTTGTGACTGGTGCCCTGGTTACGATTTTGGATTTCGCCCTTTGGTGTCTGATTTTGGATTGTGGACTTTGTATCATTGCCTGCTCTGCAGGCCTCCCTTTTGTATTTTACTGGTTCTCGCTTGTGGTCCCTTTTGTAATCCTCACAGTTATTGAGTTAGGCCTATTGTAATATTGTGAGGAAGAAACAAAAGTTGTTGACAGCTGTTGACATTGTAATTTACGTTACATTTAACATGCATTTAATAACTTTAAATGTTGCTATACCTGCAAATCCGACATGGTAAATTTTCATTCAAGGCTGACTGTGTTTGTTTACTGCCGGTGTTCTGACAAATTTTGCTACCTATCAAAATATGCTACCTCACGGTTGTGCGCTTGCGCAAACCTAAAATCTCGGGCTGTTTCCTCGCTCATATCTGAAGTATCTTCAAAAATCATGCAAATAGATTTATTTTCAGTGTGCATTTCGACCAGTAAGCGTACATATTTTTGCATGTACACGCTGGGGTTTCCTGAAAATGCAGAAACTAGACGATAATGGTGTACATGGGCAGATATCTTCAAACAAACTTATCCAACTCGTTATAAAATATGTGTATGTTATAAAAAGCTTACAATAACAGAGTTACTACTGTAAACTGATTCATATTGCAATATCAAGGCCAAAACAAAGACTTTACGATCGCTTTGCATTACGGCAGCTTTTTTTGACAAGGTAGCAAAATTTGTCAGAACACCGGCCGGCTTGTTGCTCTGGTTGAGGGGGTGTGTCTGAGAGTCTCCAGGCGGACGGCCACACGTGATCGATGGGAGGAATAGGGAGCACAGAGGGGAGGGGTGTGTGTGTGTGTGTGTGTGTGTGTGGGATTCTTTTTTCAAATTTTTCTCAATGTCTTAATCTTTCTCAACTGATTCTCAAATCGTGGACTACAGCTTTAAGGAGGCATTTAGTACGTAACACTATCAAGTTTTGTGATGATCCAGTTTTGTGTGTAAGTCTCACCAACATCTATTTACCTTTTGATAATAGTATTGATAGTAATCAGCACAAAAACTAAAGGGTTCCAATGCCTGTGGTGCATGGACCCTCGATATTAAAGAAGTTATTGAAATGTAGAGCCATGTGGGCACCCTCACCCTATACCAGTGCATTCAAGTGAAGTTTGTGTCCACATCGCTGTTTAGTAGTTGTAGGTAAATCGCCGTAGAAGTAAAGCGCTAGATGTTGGACCTCCTACACCATGAAGAGGCAGGTAAGTACAGACTCAACAGCTGCTCCCCCCACCCCAATCCACCCCCGTCCCCTAAACTACCCCGAAAAAGCACTCCTGTTTCAGCCCCCAGAAGTTAGAGCGAACGCGAAGCCTGAAGCTCCACTTTGGGTTGATAAGATGACACTTGTGGTAGTAACAGTTAATAAATCATGACTGGTTGTGATGGGGGGTTTGAGGGTGGAGGGGGGATAGTGGGGAGTGCAGTACATCAATACGCAGAAGAGAAAGAGAGAGCAGTCTGAATGGTAATGAGAGCCAGTCGTACTGATACTTCTGTCACCTCCCCCAGTAATGGCCTCAAGCTGTCACTACTTCCCTGGGAGACTTAATACTTTTTAGCAAAAAAAGAGAGAGGAAAGTTTCTTTATTTCCCTCTTTCTTTCTGTTTCTTTTCTCATTTTTATTTCATTTTTTTTTTATTTTGGTGGAGAGGATCTAGACAAGGTAGAAATCCCTCGGCGACTGCGTGTAGTTTTCTAATGACTGGTGAGGCTCAGTCGCCGTTAGCCCAGAAGTCATGGATGACAGGATGTGCTGACTTTGATTGGACATAAATGCTGTGTGAGGAAATACGAGTTTTGGCAGCTGCAAAAATTTATGTGCGTGTGTGTGTGTGTGTGTGTGTGTGTCTATAAGTGTGTGTATACGTGTGCATGTGTCAGGTAAATTATAAAAAGTATCAGCTAAGGATCTAAAAATTTTGAAAACAATACCCTATTTGTGCTCTCCTACCCCATTAGCCAAACGCTCCTTGCTAGCACCATCTCAGAGAGCAATTTATTCAGTGCATTTGTCTCTTTTAATGCCATGCACTGCACACTGCAGTATATTTTTATGGAGGACTCCCAGCATTTCCAGCCTTATTTGTGCATGTGGTCCTCAGAAACATGAAAAGCTGTTGCTGAGTTTAAGTAGGGAGTGAATGCGCACGCATACATACTCAGCCGAAGAACTCTCGCTAATGGCAGAAATGTACACTGCCACCTTTTTGGGGGCACTTTTTTCTTTTTGTTTACTCACTGAATATTTTCAGGCTGAATTTGGGATTCTGCTGACAAAGGTGCCGCATGATTTGATTCTGCTTCCCTTTGGGTTTATTTTCGTGCCCATAAAGGAAAGATCTTACATTGTTTCGAGAAGAGATATCTTGCAACCTTGAAGTACACAATAAAGCACACGAAAGGTTAATATGTTGGTGAAATTTTTATGTTTCGAAAGGTATTTCTGGAAAAAGAATAAAGAGCTCTTGAGCAGAGAGAATGAGTGGCAGAGAGAAGGGAAAAAATGAACAAAGAAACGCTATAGTCATAATTATACATCCCCAAAATACTTAAACACTGTGCAACTGAATGAATTAAACATTGTAAATGATTATGCTGGACACAACTCATTCTGAATTCTTTCAATTAAATTATTTTGCTGTTGAAAAGTAGGTCAAACTAATTTTCAAGGTTTGTATAGAAATGAATTAATGTGTAATTACAATTGTATTTTCATTTGTTCCATTTAGGGTTAGTTTGTGTGCATGTGTGTCAGAATTTATACGAGGGAGTTATCGTGTTGTAGAACACAGGTGTGATTGTATAGTTGTGCGCGTGCGTATGTGTGTGTTCTGGTGTGCGGGTGTGTGCGTATGTGTGTGTGTTTGCCTGTGCGGGCGTGCGTGACACACATGTGAGAGCCGGTGCACGCATGTGTGTGTGTGTGTGTGTGTGTGTGCACGTCGGGGATGTGTGAAGTCGACTCAGCTCATTTGTAAAGAGAGAGAGAAGAATCCTGCCGGCGTCTGAAAGAGCCGTTATTTTATGTCATCTCCTCAGACCTGCCATTGTCCCTAATGATGGCGGTGAGCAGACAGCGCTGTGCCCTGGGGCTAATCCCGCTCCGCAGGATTGTCAAGGCTGGTCCTCATCCTCGTCAGTACGACACAGCACCCCCCCCCCCTCCCCCCATCCCCATCCCCATCAGTACAACACCCCCCCACTTTCCCCCAACCCAAAAAAGGCTCAACAATCCAAACTTGCAAGAAAAATGAAATATAATTTCTCTATGTGCTCATCTTCTTCTGATTTTTGCCGCAAAGTTTTGTCCTTCGCTGTACAGAGTCGATTCTTCTCGGCCCCACGCGCAGAGTTCACATTTTGTTCTAGCCCAGAATGATTCCCAGGTAATCACTACAATTAAAAGTGATATGATTTCATAATACATACAGCAGGATATTAATTTTATTCAATGGTTTTTTTTTTTGGTTTTTTTTTTTTTGCCTACGCACTGCTTTTAGACAACTTTCACATACGGACATGAAATAAATTTTTTGCACGACAGATTACATTCAGATTACATTTAAATTCAATGCAATGATGCGATACACGTGTATCCGCGTCTTTGCATTGACTTTTAATGTAATCTGTTGTGCGAAAAATTCATTTTGCGTCTGTATGTGTATGTATAGACTGGTGAAAACATTTTGATGATTCCAATGATAATATTATTAGGCCTATTATTAGCCTACTATACACCAACACAGACTTATTTATGCATGTTTGTTTTCAAAGAAGCGTGGATATGAATATTCAGTAGAGGGGTTCTCTCAACATCTGTAGAAAGAGCAATTGTATCGATCATTACATGGGCTACATACGGAATAATTTAAATTTTTACTTAAGAAAAATAGACAAAATAAAACACACACACGCACACACACATACAAATTTCCCCCTAATCCCTCTTCTTATGGACAGCATAATCACGCTGTGATTCACTACTCCTCTTCACAGGAGAAGAGAATATTAATCTCTAAGAATTCACCTGCAGAATTAAAGAAGGCCAGGGAGGGTGTTATGTTAAGGATAATTTCCTCTGATGAATCCTTTTGCTCTCATGCATGCTTGTGTGTCGTGTGCAAATCATAGAGGTTTTTAAGAGCTCAAATCACAGCCATCAGAAAGAGAAAGGTTTTAGGCCCAGCCTCAGGGTCGCTCAGTCACGGCAATCCTTCTGGGGGGCAGTGAGGGCAGTTTTCAAGAAAACCGCCACTTTTCCAGAGCAGCATAGGTACGTGTTGGAAACCAGCCAGAAATCAGCCCTGAAAATAAGAACCTGCAGTTGCATCATATTTTTCAATCATTCCCTGTCTGGTTTGTGTTTGTGTTTGTTCTTCTTCTGTGTTCTTTACAAAGTAGTGTCAGAGCAGACTCGACTCTGTGAATTATTGCCTTTTTAAGTTTTTTAGACAAGCTTTTTCTACGCTATCAGTTGGTCAACAAGTTGGAAGTTTGAGTGTGTGGTCGCATTGAACGGCAGTGGAATGGCTTGTGGAGTGACAGATAGTGAATATGATCGCGCAGTAATAGCAATGGTGACAGACTCAGTACAAAATAACAGTCGCTCGGCTGACACTTGGCGAATTTAGCGGCTCGGCGGGTTGCCTTTGTTCTCCTTCACTGCCCATTAAACTTACAGGCTGGCGGGGAAAAAATATGAGCTCTGATGTTGCTTGAAAGTCCATTGTTGTCAAGATTGAAAATAAATAAAATAAAAACAGGTGAATTTAAAAATAGAATCCTGGACTGTCTGTTAAGACCCTACATCCGTCTGTACACTGCAGTTTTAAATTGCCTGAGAGTCCTGCCTCAAACAGAACGAGAGCATCTTGTGAGCACAAATAATATATTTTGAGTGAAATCATTTGTGAATCATCATTCGCCGGAGAAAGGTTTGGCTCATTATATCACAGTTGGACAAGGTCTCCATCGCATTCATCTCTGATTCAATTCTTCTTAAGAAGGCCTCAAGGGTAGCTGATCCATCCAGCTGAGAAAGTCCTTACTATTAGAGAGCTCGATGGTCTCGGAGCCGGTATTAACAGGCAAGTCGTATTTATGCACCGTTTGTGTCGTTTTCGCTGAGGATGTCAGGAACAATAGGAGCATCTTGTTCTTTGTTCCAGTTGGAGGACAAAAATGCATCCCTGCTGAGCAGTTTAGAACGAAGAAATGAATAAAATAATGTAAAGAAGGAAGGAAGGAACGAAGGAAGGATAAATTGTTGAAAAAATAATGATAATGACCTATGATCCCAGGTGTTAGCAATCAAATAGGAAATCAAGCCCACCAATGGGGACACAGATCTTTAATTCGCTGATTGGCTGAAATTGTGTCAAATCTGAGAGTGGAGAGGCTTTGATGTTCAGAGAGTCAGGGAGATTCTTCAAGTGATATTGAGGAGCTGCTGTGTGGGACCACAGATTTCAGATGAGGACAATCGCAAAAATTCTGCTTATGCAAACGATTCTTCTTCTTCGTCTTCTTCTTCTTCTTCGTTTTTTGTTGTTTTATGGCAGGCATCCACATTGCCACATTTCTACTACCAGCTGGAGTGTGACACCTTCACAGATCAAACTTCTTATCCACCCAAAGTGATACCATTCATGACATTTTTCCTCCTGTGCGAATAGTTGTACACATGCAAATCATTTTATCGGCACTAAATAAAATTTTGCTTTAAATCAAATTCTGTTTGCTCACACTGAGTGCCGAGTCTCGCCTTCTGCGGCCCAGCATGTGGGCCTGCTGAGTGGTAGCAGCATGTATAAATGCCACAGCCTAAGCATTGGTCCCTTGCTAGTTCTCGTAAGCCATAAGCCAGTATAGCTTAGAGCTCCGTTTCACGTACTTACTATTGCGAAACCAAACCAGTGATATTAGTGCTGTGAAGTGCCAGCACTTCACAGCACTTCAAGTGCCGAATACCCAAATTAAATTGAGAACCATAATCACTGAATAGAAAATACTTGGAGCTTGAGGCAAATTACAGTTCCAACAGAAGCAATTAGATGGCTCATGCAGGGAGTCCCAAAGAACTCATACGAGCATCTGAAAAGCAACAGTCCTTCCTTGCCTCTTCGCAGGTCAGAGTTCATGACTCAACCATCAGAAAGAGACTGGGCAAAAATGGTATCCATGGGAAAGTCGCAAGCCGAAGCCACTGCTAACCAAAATGAACATTTCTGCGCATCTGATTGTCGCCAAAATCACCAGAATGGCCCCCAAGCCTTTTAATGTAATGTTCCAAGGACTAATGGAGTGAATTTTTTTTGGAGTAGAATTTTCCAGAAAACATGAGTCTCATTACATCAGCATGAAGTTAGCACAGTATTCCTACTATATCAAGTGTCAAACATCATTGTGGTTTTCGAGCCGTCTAACCTAAGCCTGGACTCCACGATGGCAGGGTGTAATGTGTAAGACTGATCACTTGTTATTGGGAGCGTGTCATTGCAGTTATTGCCACTAAAGTAGGCACAACCAGTTTTTAAGTGTGCGGGAGAAACGGGTCTTTCACATGGGTGATGTCAGATCCATAAGTATTTGGACAGGTACACAAACAATTTTCATCATTTTTGCTCTGTATTCCAACAAAATGGATTCCAATTAACTGATCAAGATGCACCTGAGGACTAAATATTGAGCTTTAATTAATGTAAGGGATTTGCCAAAATATTGTGTGTACCTTACAAACATTTTCATCAATACTCACCCCGATTTTTGGGGCTCAAAAGTAATGGGACCAACTGTCATAATCATGAAATAACTGATCATTTTCAATACTTGGCTTCAAATCCTTTGTAGCTAATGGCTGTCTGATGTCCAGTAATCATCTACATCACCAAACACTGAGTCCCACTTTCACTGCAGTTGTCTTCAGTTCCTCCTAATTCTTGGCGCATTTAACCTTCAGTTTTGCTCTCAAAAAGTGAAATGCTTTCTCATTTGGATTCACGGCAAGTGTTAAACATGGCTTTTGGAACATTCCACCAATATACCTCAGAAAGTCTTGGGTTACATTCCCATCATGCTTTGAATTGTGGGTAGTTCTTTCCCTTCTCCATATTCCTCGGCACCCATTATTTTGGCGATTTATGTCGATTTATGTCACCTGCTCATTGGATGCTGTTTCAGGAGTGTACAGGTTTTTCAAATTGTGTATGATAATGTCCTGATTTTGAGACATACCTGTGTTTTACATGTAGAGGTAAGCCCTCAGTTTTTACTCTGGTGAAGTCTTCTCTTGATTGAAAATTATATAGATATATTTACTGTCCCTCCTGGATAGTTTTTTTTGATCTGGCCACTGATAAATACAGGATCTTACACGAGTGTCCAAGTCATATGAAAGTTATGAAATGCTAAAGCTTGCAACAAATGCAAAATTTACTCAGAGTTTCATAACTTTCTAATGACATGACCAAGAGTGTAAGATTCTGTTTATCACATAACTGAATTGAATTTAATAGAAAATAAGTTTAATTTCAGTTAGTGCCCATGGTTTGTTAGCACTGCACTGCCGCCATCGATCTTCTAACGAAGTCAGTCACTGACCTAGTCAAAGACATTCACAGCTGAACCAGCAATGATTTGTGAATTAAGTTAACTACTCGCGAGCAAACAAACTAATGTTACATTATGGTTTTGAAAATGTATCGCATAAACGCTAGCTAGGTTAATTACATAAACTTCGTAATGTGAACTGAACTTATAGTGAGCTTGCAACAGCGGTGAGCCATGCAGATTTAACCAATTTTACACTTTGTGTTCAGTTTTGCTAAATATTAACAGCGTTACATAACATGGAGCGATTTTTTTCCCCATGCTCTCAGCCAGTGAAATTTTCGCAAAAGTAATATCAAGTGATAGGGTAATATCAAAAATATGTAATCGGCTGTGTTATTGGAAAAGTACTGAAGTTATGCAATAAAATTGTTTTTGCTTCACTAGGGCAAGAATTCCTCTGTCATTTAGTACCGCTGTTCTCCATGGACTTAGAGTCGCTTTGGTACCTCCAAGATCACTGACTTTACTTTAAGTTCACTGAGTATACTTTTTTGTTTTTGAGAATATACCAAAAAGGTGAGAAAATGGCCACACCTAATATTTTGGCAGTTTCTCCAAAGCTTGTATTATGATTTTTCAGCCAAATGGTGGCTTAATTCATGGGCAGTGACAGCTCCTCAGATTTCATATTTAGATTTAACAGCTATGGATTCCAAATACAAATGTCAAACTTTAAATCAACTTCCTACCTTTTATCCACTCACTCGTAAATGAAATAATGAGTGTATAATATGCACATTGCAGTGGAATAGCCAAGCAGGCAGTTGTCCAATTACTTTTGATTATATTCTAAGGAGGGGGGTGGGAACCATTTATAAAAGGAGCTGTTATTTAAATACCCAATTTAGAGGTAAATACCATCAAACTGCCGCTGCAAGTGAGCACACATCCACCGTAAGGACCAATATGTTGTGGTAAACAGCTAATATTAGAACGACAATGGCCAACCATTCCTGGACTTAAGTGAAGGAGTCTGGGGACCTTTATCCGTCAGTAAATGAGATGATCATTTAAAACCTGTGTTTTGTGTACCATCATAGGCAAAAAAAATAAGGAAACCGAAGGGGATAAATGTTATTTTACACCAGCGCAGGAACATATGAGGCCTCTGTGTCATGATTGATTGCACTGATTGTACTGTGCCGTTCGTCAGTATTCCCAAGGAAAGTCTGATCTTAACTCTGCCCAAGCTGCTTTAAGATGTGTTGTGGACACTTCTAGCTGGTTAACCAATCGTTTACCGGCTGTATTTCCGACAGGCAGCATGTCTGCTGGTTTAGCCACCAGCTAATGCTACCTGCTCAACCACCTTTACGCTTTGGTCAGCCACAGATGATCTATGGCTGGCAAGATAGCAGTGATTATGTGGTAGCAATGTCAAAGTATGGCTTTAAACCAGCTACTCAATCCGAAGGTGGATTTTTCTGCAGGGTTTGGTCTGGTTTAAGGTGAAGCTCCGTTGCCTATCACTTTTGCACCCAATATGTCTCAGTATTCCTGGCTTACAATAGACTCAAAGGAAAAAAAAAATGGTTACAGCATCAAAATATTTGAAGCATTTATTTGGCTTTAAAAAATACATCCAATATCAGACACTTATACCCAAAGCTTCGCTGTAAGCGTGTTTGTAATGAGATTTTATGCAATCAGTAAAAGAAAAAAATGTACAGAGCAGGGACGAGACATCAATAAGTGCCTTGTTTATTTGAATAATGATTAAAATGTCAACTATGGGGCCCTCTGGTATATGTATACTCTTAACCGATAACATAGAGCTGTTTCAGAACAGAAGGTCGCTTCCTCTCAAATTAATTTCACAGTTCAACAGTTTTTTTTTTTTCCAAGTCAATAATAAACTCCCTGGAGCAATGATGTTGTACACTATGAACATCAGTCAAGAAGCATTTACTTTCCCTCTCCATGTTGAAGGGCTAAGTGTTATTGATTGCTTTCCGGACAGAGTGGACCCACACCTCTCCTCCTCCAAGGCAAATAGACACAGTACACCCCCCCAACCCCCGAACCCCCACCCCCTCCCCTCTGCAGCTGCGGCTTTGCGCTGCTTTCACACCGAAACTTGTGTATTCGCGTCTTTGCATTGACTTTAAATGTAATCTGTCATGTGAAAAATTCCTTTCGCATCCAGTGTGAAACCAGCTTCAGATTGGTAATTGGACAAAGGGAAAGTGAAAGAGAAGTTAAGATAAAGTAAATGGATAAAGAATTCATATAAAAAGGGGAAAGATCTTATGGAGATGTTACCTTTATGAAGTATTTTTAGAGTTTGTTCTTTCCTGTTAATATCTCACTTAATACTTTGTCTGTCTGTCTTCGTTTTTTTTTTTTTGGTTTTTTTTTGGTGCTAATTGCTCGATCGGTTTTCTAAGCGCTACCGAATAAGGGCTCAGTAACAGTTTGAGAAAATCTGCGCTGAATCTTTTGTCTTCCATTTTTACAGACCTGCATACACTCCCAGGTGACCATTAACTACAATGAATCCACAGCATTAACGTCAACCCACATCCACCCACAATAGGAGAATACTCTCATCGAACAACTAAAGACTGAATTCAAACAGAATTGTTGACACTGCGCATAGAACATAATTTTCACCCAGAACATATCGAGCTAGGATACCAAACACAACTACTTCTGGAAATATCAAGTGACAAGCATTAGCATAAATATATAGCACACATTTTCCTCCCAGAGCAGCTTGAGACATAGCTATGAAAAAAAGCATTCTACAATGATAAAGTCCCGTTTCACACGTGGAAAATATTTTAAATCGAATGACAATGAAGTAAATAAGTGAAATAATTCCAGGCCATGAAATTCAAACCTTGCAGCAGCTTTCTACATGTTGGTTTGATGAGAACAATAACTCAAATGTTGCCGAGGAAATACAATACAAGATTTTCCCATTCTTTGAGAATGAGGCAACAATGAGAAATACCCATGAAACTGTGCGATAAACTCAACAGCCATCCCAATTCCACAATTATTTTCCCCGGCAAAATAAGTCTAATAATAACTGGCTTCACATTGCAATTGTTGACTGTAATTCCTGGATTACACAGGGAATGGCCCCAATAATTTAATAAGCATAGTCAGATTCTGAAATCCACAAGGCCTCTAAAAGTGCGAGTGGAGACTAGTTTAAATGGAGTTGCCTCATGATGAAATAGTCTGGTGTGGTGTTATGTAAATAAAAATCTCTCAGAGTTTGATCAAGTATTAGCTTTAAGAAAAATATTTTTGAAATCTTCTTACGTTGGAATATTTGTTGGAATATGTCTGTGTTCATGATTTTCTGTCATACCCTCCGTTTGAAATCAGCAGGGTCATTAGACACATTCTTGCCACATATTTACATTTTATGTTGCTTAATGAATTCTGGACCACTTCCAAAGTAGCGGAGAGTATTGGGTGGGATTGCGGATCGGAGATCGGGCGGATAGGAGATTGGGGCGGGTGTGGTGTTGGACTTGCTCTATGATTGTGCGGACGGTGGGCGCCCCCCGGGTGGCGAGACTCAGGGCTGGGCTTGCGTCTCTTGTCGGAGCCCCCCGGGATCCCAGGTGGTGGCTGTTTCTTGCTCCCTTCTGGGAGAGGGGAAGGGAATGTAGGAGGTACGTGTGTATATATATATATATATATATATTTTTTTTTTTTTTTTTTAATATATATATAAGCGTAAGGACGAATAGGAAGGCAAATTGGGAGCGGCCCTGTTCATTAACCAAGTCACCGGGAACTCCCTTTAATGACTCAAATGTCCAATGCATGCCCAGATCTTTGTAGAACGAATAGCACATGTAAAAAAGTAATTAAAATCAGAATCAATGTGTTGCTCATACTTCTGTGACAGACTCCATCAGTGATTATACACTGACAGTCTTCTTCGTCCAGATATACCCCGGCTGGAATATCTTCTGAGAAAAGTAAAGCACTAGATGTGCTCACAGCACACAGCTTCTTTTCAAATTCGGCGAATGAAAAACTCTTTTGGCTGCCAATGATCAAGGTCCCGCTAGACTGAAAAATTATAGATAGGCACAGATCCACTGATGAAAAGAAGCACTTTGGGAAAAATATTTAAGAAACGTCCTTGTAATGGGAGATAAATAGTGTGAATACTGAGCTGAGTTAGTCATCTGTGGCACACATTTAGCACCATTTCCCATCAAAATAATGTGTATTCTTTGGACATCATTTTAATAATACAATGCCATGACAATTATTCCCCTCCTTCCTAATTTCTTTGATGCTTCTATATTGGTCACATTGTGATAACATTCTAGGGGTTGATGAGTTGAAAGCTGAACCTTTTGAAAGACTCATCACTGTAAAGTGCCGGAAAGATAATAAAGCATTCCATGATAAGATAGTCAAACTGACAGTCACACACGGTGGTGGTGGCATGATAGTGTGGGTATGTTTTGTTGCTTCGAGTCCTGGATGACTGGCCATACTTAATGAATCCGTAGTTTCTGCTTTTTCAGAGAGTCCTGAGGGGCGAAGTTCGGTCATAAGCCCATGATCTGAAACTCAAATGCAGTTGGTTTGTGCAGCAGGACTATGATCTAAAACAGGGGAGTAAAGGGCTCAAAAGAAATAAAATAAAATTTTGTTGTGGCTACATAATTTCATGACTTGGAACCTGTTGAGAGAGGATGCTTTTGGCGTCCTTATTTGACGCCAGCTTAAAATGAACCCTACCCCCAAACACCTAACCCTTTATTCAAATCCTGACCCTAAGCATCAAATAAGGACACTGAAAGTCTCCTTTCGCATTGTATATTGACGCTTGGTGAGGTAGAGTCACTATATGGCCAGTCGGGATGAGAATGGGTTACCTGAGATGCTGTGGCAGGAAATTTTGCAGGCAGTTTACACACAAAAACTCACAAATGTGTCTGAGGTTGATTTATTCTGCAGATAATGGTACACCAAAATTCTTTCAAAAAGATGTGAAACTGATCTCCGCTTATATGAAATATTTGCTGCAGATGTCGCTGCTGAAGTTGACACAACTATCAATTACGTTTCAGGTAACATTACTTTTTACACACGATAGAGCTGTTGAATTGTTTCCTTTCTTTCAATAAATTAAATTATCATAAAAGAAAATAACATTTTATGTTTCAACATGGTCTTCATGTCTTTTATTACATTCCCTATGAATATTTGAAACTATAAAGTGTGACAAATATCCTAAAACAGAGAAAATCAGAATTAGGGGCAAATACATTTTTGAGCCAAACAGTATCTAGAACGTCTGCTTCCTTTTCAAAAAATTCCAGATGGCATCTTTTTAAAATCCGGTCGTTCAATAAATTATCCTCCCAGAAATCTCTCTTTTGAGTCTGTGCACAGAACGAGAACTGGACTGACTCGAGGTATTCACTTTCTACATTTGATAATAGTTATTAACTCAGTGGGAAAACACTACACTATCCTGGCCATTATATATGTATTCCATTACCCAGGGTTAAGGGAATACGCTTCCCCCATATTCACACAGACATAAAACTGTCCAGGCTGCTGTAAATTACCCACAATTCTCATCTTTCCCCACAACCTTCTTTTCACTAACAGAAATATTTTTGCAACATCTGTTTGGTTTTTATCATTCCGTACTTTTCTTCTCTTTCCTAAATCCGATGAAAAAAGAGACATACTTTTGTACACATATGTGAGTGTATTTTTCAGAGGCCTGGGCTCTTAAGACAAAATATTTTTCAGAAAGTAAGATTTGTAAGACAAAAATACTTTCCAAACAAGGGTTAGCTATGAGTGCTATATAATAAATCAATGGAATCATCAGTGGTATTATCAGCATTAGAGCATAAAATTAGCCCCGCAAAGCGATGTTGCCCCTCACCCCCTGGATTATTTGGAATGAATATAAATTGATGAAGTCGTTTTCGAGTTATCCAATGGAATACAAAATTCAAGATGGCGGCTGCGGCAGCCATAATGGACATCCGAGTGTCGTCAAATTCGACAGGCTTCTGTCGGTACACAAGACCAAGCAAAAGAGCAAAAATGGCATAGATTGATGAAGGCATTTTCACATTATCATGTGGAATACAAAGGTGTACTGGACAGATGGACTGACAGATACACGGACATTGCATGTGACGACAATACCCCTCTGCCCCTTAATCGGGGCTAAGGGGTAAAAAGATTCAAGGATGCAAGAAAATCATGCCACAATAAAATTTGTTTGAGATCAGAGCACTAATAGGTCTTATAATTGTCTCAAATTAAAGCAATTAGTAAGAGCTGAATTAAAGTTTATTTAAGGGACCTTCCCAGGTTCATTTGTTTTACTTGTTCCAGCACAGATATGGGTATAATAACACTACAGCTTATTAGGTCAACACAAAAATATACCATTCCAGTGGTTTTTATTTACATCGCTACCATGCAATTGATGTTTATGAGCAAAATCACGGTCCGAATTGTTGCAAGCCTTACTCCCTAACCACCGAACCAAAAGACTTAATTCTTTTTCCCGTCAGGATGTTAGCATGCTGGCATGAGCATTTTTCTATAAATTGAGTATTTCATTTTTTTCCAGTGGTTATTAAAAAAAAAAAATAAATCCTCAAATCTGTCACATGACACATATGTTGAATGCCACAAACACTCCCATGAAATGCCCCTATCAGAAAATGTGATTGCATGCAGAAATAACCAGCAAGTCTACAATAAAAATTTGAGGCAATTTGGTTGAAAGTTATTAGCGCCCCAAGTATTGAAATTCCCCAGATTTTAGCTGACTTATAAAATTATTTGAGCTTCAAAAAAACAAAATTGATGAAATGAATGACGAAATTTTTCGATTTTCTGAAAGTCCAGGTTAGTGAACCTTAAAGGGGAAAAAGAGAAAAATTGAAAAAAATAATTTTGGGGGAAGGCCCCTTAAGGTAAACTGTAGTTTTTAACCTACCTTGTTCACTGCAGTGACGTGCGATGGAGGTTAGTTTGGTGAGGCAGAAACCTCACCTTGGCTTGATTTGCAATCAAACGATTAACTAGTTAAATAAGACTATTCAGCAGAATGACGAGCAGGGTTTAAGTTTCTGCGGAGTTATTACTCAGTAGGCTACATCGAGCTTGAAATGCTCATGAAACTGCAGATTTGCGAGTACTTGCTTACAGGAAGCCAGAGACGTGCGGTGGGGTGAGGCCGTGACCCAAACTTTTATCACAGGATTTAGTGAACTTGTTCCCTCGTACTGTTCCTGATTGACAATCAAACAATTAAGAGCAAGCCTATAGGAAGCCTGATACTGATAAAGCGCGTATTTAATGGAGAATGCATTGTATCGCCTATTGATTAAGCATTGAACTCTGCATAAATCGAACTGTTTTAATATTTGTTGATTACAGTCCTTCGGCTTCCTGGAAGCAAGAACGCGCAAATCTGCTGTTGAGCATTTCAGGTTCGATGTACTGAGTAATAACGCCGCGGAAACTTAAACTGGCCCTTCATTCTGCCGAATAGTCTTACCAAACTAGTTAATCGTCTGATTGCTAATCAAGCAAAGGGGAGGTTTCTGTCTCACCAAACTAACCTCCGACCCTACGTCACTGGTTCACTGGTCAATTAAACTGAAAGGCTGCCACCAGTATAGTATAGAATCAATGCCTCTTTCATCATTTCAACACGGTGTTATCATTTGATGAGTTGTCATTTAAGCTTAACTTGAGTCAAATTTTTTGTCTCTGCATCACTGGATATTTACGTCATTTAGTCAGTGGATTTGCATTTAAGCAACTTCCCTGCATTTCCTGCACAAACTACAACTCACCTGCATTCATTCTCATGGAAACAAGAATAAAGTGGGTCACATGTAAGAATGGCATTGAATCTCACAGGAATTCCTGACCTGTGCAGCCTCACTTTCACAGCCTGTATTTGTAAACTTTTTTTTTTTAAATAAGAGCACTGATTCAAGGTTAATTTCAACTCACAGCTTATTTAAGACAATGCTAGGGCTTGGATATGGGACAGCTGGCATAAGATCACCACTTCAACTCTTCAGACGTTATGAGTATGGCTCCGTGTGATTTAGAGTCTGAGGGTACCCAAGGTCTGAGAAGGCCTCATTCGCTGTGGGAATTACAACATAAAAACCTAAGTGCAGTAGACAGTATATGTGTCTTTGGACTCAGATTATAGCCCTCTGCGTACCGTCCACTTCCCTTTGTTGCCCTGGTTTCTTTATTCGAGATTTTTGTCAATTTATTCCATTCAGGAGTAAAACAGTAAACAGTAAAACACCTACCCATAATCAGCACAAATGAAAGGAAGGTTAAGAAAAGAGCCGCGTGTCTGTGTGTTCTGTAGCCATGGACCTCAAAGCCACTTGTTATTTCACCAGTGGTGAAAGGGAGAGACTCCAATTCGGAAGATAGGCTTGGGGGCGTCAGTCGTTTGCGAATGTGAACCGTGTTCGGGATGGATGGGTCAGACCCCCCTCTGATTCAAAGCTTTGCCCGACGGCTTTTTTCCTCTGATATTTATTTATTAAGATTATTATCCCAGCGAAACACTCCCCCCTCCTTTGAAATGTTACTTTATTCCTCACAGCTCTTCCAGGGGGCCTAGAAAAGGTCAAAGGTCATACTCTCTATCACCCCAAAGTGAGTTACTGTGATGTGCAACATGCATAGATGAATCTGAGCTGAGATTCAGGAGGTAAAAAATGACCAGATTTTTCTGTATTGCTTTACAAACCCAAACAGTGCATCCCAACTCATGATTAGACAGCATGCAATGAGAATGGATGAAGAATAAACACAGACCGTTTAAATTGATCTTGGTATCAGGTGCGAAGACAAAGTGGTCTATCGGGATTTAGAATAGTTACTAAAAGCTCCAGAGCGACCAATAATTTTATTTCTCATTGGAGTTTGGGTCAGGTATTGGATCAATGGTAATATAAGAAAAACTTCAAGACAGACTATGAACCTATGGGATCATATGATCAGCGAACTGTTGTGATTCTGCCTGTATGCCGGCCCATGGCTAGTTAAGTTCTGTGCCTGGCCTTGCCTGGATTATTGATTATTGTGTTTAGTGACCACAGCCTGTTTTTGACCAGTCTCGGTTCATGCATTATGTTTTGGTAATTTTAGATTTCTTGTTTTATTATTTTTCATGTCCTGATTTATTCTTAGTCTTTGCCATGTTTCATAGCCCCTTGCCATGTTTATTTTCCATGCCTTGCACTTTGTCTCCTCTGTCTTGTCTGGTATGTATCTTTGCTCACGGTCCCTTGTCTTGCGTGCCACTCATTCGGGCGATTTATTGGTTTCTGGGTTTCAACCTTCTTTCATTATCTCGTGTTCTTCCTTCCTCTCTCTTTTGCTATCAACTAACCCATACTAACAGTTTGTTATTTTCGCTAATTACTAACCCACACTAACCTTGTATATATTTACTAACTTACTAACATGCACTGGGGATTGTATAGCTGCACATACTAATTGACTAATGATCTCGCAGCAGTCGCTCAATTCTAATCTCCGCCTCCTCGCCTTTCCCCATTATCTCTGCTGCGATTTTCTGTGGATCACCACTAATACTATGTGCTTTCCTATCTCTAATCTATACACTTTAGTACTCCTTGACCGGAGCTGTTATTCTGTTCATAGGTTGCCTTGTGATCCCTGTCTGCGTTTTGGCTACAGTCAAATTCATGTAATTAGTTTATTCCGCATGTGTCACTCCTGATTATTGTACCATTGCTTGCACCTGTTCTCCCTAGTCATGTGTTCTCCCCGGATGTATATAAGATGTCTGTTTTATGCACTTCCTTTATCAGATCGTTCTTCCTTGTTTCCTGTGCCACGTTTATCTTCGCCTTGATTCATTGTGATTTATCTTTCTGACTGGACCGCCTTGACTTCGAGTTTTGCCTATTCCCTGTACTGTACCATATTCTTGTTTTTCGACCTCTTTCTGCCTGACTACGATTTTGTGATCGGTGCCCTGGTTTTGACTCTGGAATAATGCCCATTGGAATTTGCTTTTGGATTGCGGACATTGTACTGTTGCCAGCTCTGTTGGGGGGTTTCCCCCTTCAGTAATAAAGCCTCCTTTTTGCATTCATCTGGTTTTCGCGATTGGTTCATTTCGTAAAACCCAACATGAACTACTTGTTACAAAGCTTTTATGAGGAATTATTTGTTTACGTTATTTTCATTAGTCCGTCATTTATGCAGGATGGGTTGAGCGCGGATGCTCTTATTCAGCAAAGTATGATTTGGAAATTATTTTACTTTATAGGGGAAACGTTTTTTAAGCCAGAATATTTGAGGTTTTCTTTATTTGTAGATTCTTTCCAGTTACTCATTTGGAAGTATTTTGAGGGTGCTGCAAATTGTGCAAGTATGTTATGTTTATTTGTCATTGTCTGATAGATGAAAATGGTTTGTTTTAGATTAGAAAAGGGAAAAGAACAGGATAATTATTAAGAGGAAGGCTTTTCAAACTGATATAAGTAACATGATGTAATATGAAATACTGCTAAATTTTGCTATACTGGTCAATCTTTTTCTATATTAATGAATTTTACCTAAGAAATATTGATTTCAAATGGAGTGTTTTGTCACAAAAACTTGAAGTCATTTCTATTAATTCAGAACTGCACATCTCAAGCCTCAGGGACTCTTGGTGCTGATATAGCACAATGGATGAGTGACATATTAAAACAGTGTGATTCATAAATTGTTGAACATGCACACCTTATGGCATTATAACAAACAAGTGGTTTTGCCTCAACATCTAAAAAACTGGATGAGAGATGCCTAGAAAAAGACAGAGGATCGATAATGAGGAGTCTACTTGCAAAACCTGCTAAGTCAAATTTTGAAAATAAATGAGTTATCTCTCTTAGCCCCTCTTTCAGGCACCTGCGCATGTCCCACTGATTGCTCCACTTTCAAAACCTACTAAGTCATGTTATAAATTGTAATGGAAAAAGCAAAACTCTGTCAAAACCCGCCAAGTCAAGGATGAAAACTGTCAAATTCTGCTAAGTCATCAGCCAATGTGGAAATGTGATTCTGTTTACATTCGCAAGAAGGAACCCATCACAGTCGAGTTTTTATAGCCTGTTCCGTTATTGCTTTCTCTAACTCAAGATGGGGGATGCAGACTCAAGTTTCATTTTGATCAAATCTTATAAGGGTTCAAAAAGGAAGCTCCTTAAGCTTGAAAGGTAAGAAACACTATTATGAGTTTGAATGATATCCTTGCATGTCATAAAATGCATTTCTTGCATGTATAGTGGGTCCTGAGTCAAATACTCTCACCTATTGAGCAATGGGGCTGGTTTAAAACACGGTCAAAACCTGGTAAATTTCCACTCCTCTTTCAAAACCTGCTAAGTCAAAACTTTGCGTTACAAAATCAAAGTCATTTCTTTAAAAAAAATCATGAATTTCCTCATGGATTGTCTGCGAGACTAATAGTTACAGTATGGTGAAAATAGGTATCTATGGAAGATAATTTCTATGCCTACCAAAAAAATCTGATTTCTCTAAAAAATGTACCAAGTAGACTTAGAAGGCTTTGCAAGTGGACTCCTCAAGTATGATACCATTTAAGAATAAAAATTGTGTTTTAGTTGACAAAAAACCTGCATAACGGTAATGTCAATGTCCTATTAAGAATTATACATAATTTAAGTCCAGAGCTGTGAATAAGAAGCTGGGCTTTCATTTGTGCTTTGAGGCACTAACGATGGACTGGACTTGACACCATTCTATTTGTTGGATATGAAATTTATGTCTATATTTATTGGTATAATATATGTTACATGAGGCCCAAAATTATTTCATCTTCGTAAAAAGGTACTCAATCAGCCATAAAATTGCAGAAAAACTGAAATGTATAATGAAATATGGTCGACGTGAGAATAATTCAGCAGAAGCTCTGTCAAATATTGTGAATAATCAGAGAACAACAGTCAAATTCCGAAAACATTGAGCTAGAGCTGATCATGACATTGAAACACACAAGACTGGAATATTGATGATAAGTCTTGATAGCTGCTAGAAGAGAAAAATCTTCAAAAAACAGGTGGAATAATAAGTATAATACCAGTTAATAATAACAAAAGAGAATCTGCTTGTATTTACACTAATGAGCCATAATTGTAACGTATAGAATGTTTGTTTATTGGTTTTTTGCACGTTCTGGCCGTCTGTGTCAGTTCAGTTTTGTGTTGTTACTTGTTTCTAGTCATTCAATTATTGTCCTGTTAGTTACCCCCCTTCCTGCATGTCATCCCTGTGCTTCCCTGTGCTTGTGTATTTAAGTTCCTGGTTTGCATATTCCCCTTGCTTGACTGTTATTACTCATTACTGTTCAACACTTGATCTAAAAATATTTATTAAGGACTCCATTCCCAGTTCAGTGCAGTTCAGTTGAGTTGGACTTCTTCCAGTATCTTCTTTGTCCAGGTTTGTGAGTATGCACATCAATATTTACTTCTGTTCTGTTGTTTGTATGCATTTGCATTTCTATTTTATTTTTCCATTCTTCAAACTTCTCTGTTCTATTAATATGTCATTGTCCATATGCTACTGAATTGGTTTCCCAGTGTTTGCGCTTCCTTCCTCCTCGTTTACTTGTGCTTTCCTGTTGTGTTTGTCTATTCGATCCCTTGTGTTGCTTCCTTTCCATGTTCCACCTTTTCCTTTTTTCAATGCGTTTGTGTTAACCTTTCGTTTCCAAGTGTCATGTCTTTCCTGGTAATAGTTTTATTGATTGTATATCGTCTCATCTTTGCCCCGCCCTTTGGTGCCCTTGCCTCTCTGCTGCTGTGCCACATCTGCTTGAGAGTCCAAGTCTACACATAACAACAGGGGATCTGTGTGTGTCATGCTTGTTGGTTTGTGTTATGCCATTTTCATTCCACCAGTTTTTTTTTTATCCCCGCCTACCCTAATCTTACCTTCTTAGATTAAACTGTTCTTTGTTTTACCTTCTTCTGCCGTCCACGCCTGGGTCCTTTCACACCACCCTGTTTGCTCTATTCCCTCAGGTCTGACACCCTGGCCCCAGACCTCAGACCAGACCCTTCTACTACACCTAGCCTGTCCATCTGCCTCCCTGTTTGCTGCCGTCAAGCCTTAGACCATCTTCAGACAACCGTCTTTGCTTGTGCATAATTAATCCAGTCTTGTATTCATTAAAGACACCCTTTGGGGTTTTCATCTGTGATCTCCATTCAACTCCTGTGTTCTGATTGGTGGCATGAAATTGCAACTGCATACATGCATTTCTGTAAGGGTTTGGCCTTGCAGTTCCTCCCCTTGTTGCATTCTTTCACCTCCACCTTAACGGGCAGCTGGTACAGCCCTGATGATATTTTTGCCGCTGCTTGTTTTTATAGTAGCTTTAAGAGTTTATTTAATTAAATCTTTTGTATTTTTACCAGCCTGGCATTTGAGACTTGATTTTATCTTTAGGCCCATGGTCCTCGCTCCCGAGAAATCCATGACACATTTCCATGTGAACAGACTAATGTAATTGTGCAGCAGTATGGTTGTGTCCAACATGTAGGGGTTAAGTAAATAAGGCGGAGCCTCTAGGAGGCATAGACCACTTCATTGGAACCTCAGCTGAACAATTTTAAAAAAGGGAGAAAAAGAAAGAGGTTCCAAAATTGTCGTAAAAATAATAAAAACTGCCTGATTGAATCACAATCGCATAATTGACTGCAAAAGCATTCTTGATAATATATAACTTAGGTCCAGAAAAGCTGATTTGGTTATGTGTTTTGGAGCATGAAACATGTACTGGGCCGCGCAAAATTAATTTCTACTAGAGTAGCTTATTCATGGGGACCATGTGACATCACAGTGCTATAGCGCCACCATATTTGTGTCCAAAGAGATCACAGCTGCACCCCATGGCCATTTATTATAATTAGCAGATGACATTTGAAGATGTACAAAATACTAAAGTAAAGTTAATCCAATATACCCAGGATATGTTGCAGTTTGCTATGACAACATTCATCAGAGAAAATCCAAACAACAGTTTCATTCCATGGCGAAAGACTCAGATCGACTGGCGGTATAAATTGTTCACTTTCATCAGAAGGGACCACTAGCAGCCAACATCTAACACCCAGTGATTGTGTTGTCAGCACTTTTTTTTCGGCAAATTGCGATTGTCCTCAACACAGATAATTATTTTTCATCCTTTAGCACCGTTTGCCAGGAAAACTCTGGGAAAACACTTTATATGCTCAAACATGGTTAATTAACTTGAATAGAAACCGTCATTGAGTTATGCTATTAATTGTTAGGTTTCTTAAACCAGCTCTTAATATTTAAGGAGCCTTAGCAGAAATCTACATTGTTCACTTGCTAGCTCGGTAGTGTAAGGTTACAGAACTTGAATGGCTCACAAAAGGTATTCATTTGTCCCTGTGATAGCTCTTATGTTATCTGTGTGAATATTTTTTCTAGGTTTTGTCATTAAGATAACACTGGCGAACAGATACTGTTGACTTAGCTAACCTGTATTGTAAATAGTTAAAATATAACATTAGCTAATTAACGTTGCGTTCGACTAGTTTTACTAAGCAGTACATTCATTTATGGTAGACTGCAAACAATGGCATGTTGCATTCATTAACATATGCTTCTAATTTTACCGTGTCATTTCAAGGGAACATTTCCTGGCATTTAATGGTTTGACACAGAAAGAAACTTTTTAAAATAAATTGTGACAAATTATCTTTAAAAAATAATTATCAGCAAAAAATAAATATAGCTTGGAGAATTAGCTAGGCTACCTTTTTAAAATTTGAAGACAGTATACAGAAGAAATCATTTAACCTGCAACTGTTAACAAAATCGTTCAAATTAATACTCATATGCAAATTGAAAGACATGCAGTAGTCTGTTGTTTTTAAGATTAGAAGAGGCATATGATCATGATCCGCCACATGAAAAGTCACACTTGAAGCCTACTTCAAAACAAACAAGCTAACAGTAGCGCTGTAGACTTAGCTACCACCAAGATAAAACGGCTGACGATTGCTGTTGAATGTTTCATGATCACATAGATATTTTATGTCCCCAGATGCCATAGTTTTGTTCACGAATCCTGCAACAGCTTATTGATAAGGTATCCATACTCTCAAATGCCTTCAGGCTATTTCCAGTGTATAGGGATGAATTACGTACAATATGAATAAGGTTTTAAATATCAAGAAAACCAAGTTAAGCAGACAACATAGATGCTAAGGGGCACATTACAGTAGGCGGTAAAAAATATGGATCACATCCAATAATGGATGTTTTTCTAAATTAAGCTGGCTTTCCCATTTAGTTAAATGTGCTGTGCTCACTTTCATAACAATCAAGGTAGAAAACTGAAATCGGACACAAATATGGAATGGGCATTTCAAAGGTGACGTAGTTGGTACCAATTAATATGTTTTTCATTAATATTATATGTCAGTCATGAGGCTCAAAATGATTTAATTATTTAAACAAGAGATCCTTGCAGGATCTTGACGCCCACCATCTAAGTATCTTTGCAAGTATAATTCACAGTTGTGTATGCACCTGAAAGTTAGAGTAGTACTGAAGGGACACGAATTAGACAATTTAAGTGACAAAATGATGTTAATTTATTGCACATGAAACTCAAAAAAAAGATCACAATGTCCAACATGTCGAAGGCACATTCTTATATCACAATTTCTAGACTTCACATAAACTGCAGAAATCAATGCAAAAATACAAAAAAGATGGTATTTCAAGAATACTTCAAGGATAGCCGTTTCTAATCACAAATCACAAATGCACAACTAGGACCCAGGGGGAACATGCATGAAAGACATGAAGAAGATTCCCCCAACAGATCTTGAGAAATAGCAGTAACAAACTTTTTTGTTGAAATCCAAGATGGCCACTGTGCAGCTATATTGGATTTATCCAAGAGAGAAAAAAATCAATGGCGCATATCTATGAAAGTGGTACCAAGTTTGAGAAAGATTGGACTGGTAGTTCCTGAGGAATAGCGGTAACAAAATATCCAACATGGCTGACCAGTCGCCATCTTGGATTCACTCATTTGACTTCAAAAGACAATGTGCACTGCTAGGACTCAGGGGGAACCTTTATGCATGATAAAAAAAATTCCCCCCACAGATCTTGAGAAATAGCGGTAACAGACTTTTGTGTTGAAATCCAACACGGCTGCCTGGTAGCTATATTGGATTTTTGAACCAAGACAAAAAATGCATGGTGTATAACTAGGACCAGAAGAAAACTTGTGTACCAAGTTTGAGAAAGATCGGACTGGTAGCTCCTGAAAAATAGTAGTAACAAGAAAAGTTTACGGATGACGGATGGACGAATGGACGGACCACGGACGAAAAGTGATTCGAAGAGCCCCCCCATCTTATCTTTATTCGTACTCATGGTACAGGTTGGTATTTACACATACATACATATACATACACATACATAAATTTCTCTCACTCACATAACACATTAAAAAACATTTGCCTCACAATATCAAGATTAAAACCATCAATATGAGCATTACCATCCATTACATCGATAAGCCCTTTTGTGATACAAATTACACTTTCTTTCTCTTCTGTTGGTTTAGCTGATGCATATATACGATGTAGATAACCAAGTAGCGGGCAATCAAAAATCTTATGATGGTGGGATAAAAAATGGTTGAAAATCAGTCTGTAAAATTACTGGAAAAGTAAAATGTAATGGGGTTAAAAGATAAAAAAAGTTTGATCAAATTTTGCAATTGAGTAATAACTATGTTTGTTTTGAAGTTCTGGGTGGAGCTTTCCACAGGGAGAAAATAATGGACCATTCTGTCGAATAACATCAACAGTATGAGAACAATAGAGAGCTTCATCAATACTACAAAATGAGTAAATTTTGGCATTAAAATCAGCAGGAAACAATATTTTCTTGTAGACATCTTGAACACTGCAGGAACGGAAGTGGCAAGAAAAGCAGGTGGAATAATAATTCTGATACCACTTATGAATAGTGATAGTGTGTTTGCTTGACAATCACACAAAATGACTCATATAATTACTGCAAAGTTTGGCATTTTTGTTTTAAAGGAGCAAGCTCCAGTTATAAAGTACGGGTATGTATTTCATACAGTATGTATATGTATTGTAAAAAAAGAGCTGTGAAACTATGGTGCACTCAACCACAGCATATGTCATATGAGCTAAATTGAATGACCAATGCAGAATGGCCTGAAACACTGACATTTTGGACAATACAACTGTTTTTCTGGGATTGACTTAATATTAAAATTGTTAAAACAACAAGGGCAAAGTACAGAGTGGAAAATGAAGATGACTCATATTTACTGGGCATAAATGAAAATGATACTCATTTACAGAGTGTAACCAAGCATGATGCACATTTACTTGGTGTAAATGAACATGATTCACATTAACAGGGTGGAATTGAGTGGGGTTCATATTTACAGAGCATAAAGGAACAAAATTCACATTTACAGAGTGTAAATGAACATGATTCACATTTAAAGGATGTCAATGAAAATGATTCACATTTATGAAATGGCTCCTGAGGTTGGTCTCACACAGAGAGGGCTCCCTAAAAAAGAAAATTTAAAAGATAGGGCTTCAGCGCGGTGTGATGGGGGGCTGGGTGGCAGTCGGGGGACGTGGTCCTAAAACTAGAGATAACACTTTCATTGCACCACCAACCATTATCCTGACTCAAGGGGAAAACCTCCACAGAGTGCAAGCTTTGCATGACAGGTTTCTAACAGAATACATTGTCAAATAATTCTTAATACGGCAAAAAGTGACATTGTTGGACTTTCAATATTCAGATTTTCCTGCCTCATAAACTGTCTGGCTGCAGAATCTCATTCTGTCATCAATCAGTTCTTCAGCTCCAGGTGTCAGATGCTGCGGGTGCAAGATGGCACTTGGGTGACAAAAAAGAAGAAGAAGAAAAAGATTCGGCCCCAGGTGCCTACAGTGAATATTTGACAAAAATGTCATTTTTTATGGTTAAACCCAGTGGATTGAACTTTTTAAATAATTCAGCAGCAATGAAGAAGATTTTTTTGTAGGTAAATTCCCATAGCCAAGCCCACGCGCGCCATTTCATACTCTACTTGCGTGCGCGACACATCCTGTAATGCAGACGTACATTTGGAAAACTGCTTTTCTAGCACCTGGGATATCACTGTCGTCAATATTACCAGAGCAGCACTCCTGAAGCGTTTAAGCTATAAACCAGAACACGAGGCCTGTTTTTATTCTTAATTATTTATTTGGCAGAATTGACTTATTGTGAGTGACTTGCACGATTAATGCGCCATGTAACAAGAAATACACAGCACAGAGCAGGCGAAATGCGCCGTATATGTACTCTCGCTCAGGGATGAAATGTATTAACAAAGAGCATTATGTTACCTCGCAGCTCATCGTATAACAATAAATATGAGGTGGAGAGATGAGCGGCTGTTTGGCGTTTGTCGCGGCTCATAGACCGCCGAGGTGGGAATAGAGAGGGAGAGGAGACAAGCAGGAATGCCGGTTAAGTAGTGATGTAAACACAGCAAAATTTCAAGCATTATGTTCAAAGTTCGGGCAGGGTGGGGTCGCAACCGGAACTGATTGATTGTAAACAAAACAAAAATAAATAAAAAAACACAGCGGCGAAACCAAAGAGGAGGTATTTGTCATACGTGATCAGCACATTGGCACAAATGATGTCATCCATCAGGACAGACATGGCAATTTGGGAGCTATTTCCCCATCAATCACCCTTGGCGGGGCAGGGCAGAGGGGCAGAGGGGAGGGATGGGGGGGTGGTGCTGGGGTTGGTCCTGATTGGCCGGGAGGTGTTCTGGGCAGATGAAGTCACCCCACCTCCCCCCCTTGCAAACTTATGCTGTAATTATTTTCCTGTACGAGACACCCAGGCAATGAGACACTGCAGTGCTGGGCAGTGTCTGCCTCACCCCACCTCTGTTTCTTCAGCACTGTCCCAGACTTAAACACCCTGACCACAGTCTCCACCTCCCACAGTCAAAAGCCAAGCCTCTCCCCCCCACAACATCCCACAGAGTACTTCCACACTGATTTTGGAACAGACCCCAGCACACAGAACATCCACCACCCCCCCTCCCCCACCATGCACACACACAAACGCACGCACGCAAGTGACAAAAAAAAAACAAGTCAGGCCTAGCCAGCCAGAAAGAAAGTGAGGAAGACAAATTTGCCACAGCATCCCCACAGATCAATTGTCAATTCCAGTAAGGCTTCAATGTGGAAAAAAAGCACTCTGTACTTGTCCAAAACCGCTAATGAATCCACTAGGAACCTGTTATAGCTCATTAAGTTTGTTGCTCAGAGTGCAGACTCGACATTGTAAAGACGCAGTAAGCCGAACACTCGTGTCTTTCCGGCCGGTTTACTGGCCTGCTCATTGTTTGTTTCACTCTCACTGTGTCTTAAAGGAGCGAACCATCAAGTACAAAGGCGATAGAGCAACACCAGATGCTACCACTGCTGAGCATTCACACAACAAATCGGAGAACATACTGTTCATAAACGATGCTCCATTGAACAAGGCCAGCAGATCAAAGGATGGATGCCATTACAAACTTGAGTTATTATTTCAGTGTTTCAGATTTTTCACTGCCATTGTCTGCTGTTTTTTTTCCCCTTTCCTTTGACTTAGAAACTCAGGGAAACTGTTTGTTCTGTTGTTTGCAATGTGACATACAGAAACTGAAATGGCTCATTTCTTACTACAATGGACATGTTATGGTACTTTGGTAAGACCCAGCGCATTGATGTTATCACTATGGTATGGTTTGGTATCGCTATTACCATTATTTAGGATTTTTCAACATAGTAACAGTCTTTTCAAGATGGACCAGTTTCAAAAGTTAACATCAGACTTCTTTATAAGAGGAGACTGAGCAAGAAGTACTTAATGTAAATTACTGCGATACATACATACGGTGAAGTTTTGGCAACTACAAGTGCTGGTATTTTTGTAAAATTTCCCATTCTTTGCTGGGTATAAATTAGAGTAACAATCTGTCAAGAATTTGGCTAGTTATTTATTATAATTATGAATACCACACTTCACCATAGATAATATAATTATTCTCATTTCAGTTTTTACAGTTTCATGCCTTAAATTCAGAATTTTTCGATCAAAATCTGATAATTATTTACACCCGGTAAGTAATAGATTATAGAAATATAATAGTCTCAAGCTTTTCAGTTTACATTTTTAAGCATTTCAGCATTAGGTGCTCATTTGAAAATAAAAAGAAATGGTTTGTGGTTTGTGTCCATAAAAACCTCAAAAAGTGCCTTCAAAAATGTGCAGTGTTAATTCATCCTGATGTCCATTCTGAAAACTGGTACCCACAGGTATGACATGTTCGTACCCATATTTGAAATTCAGTTTAGGTGCCGTGAACTGTTTATTTTTCATAGTTCACACACAACAATAATTGTAATGTTAATAAAGTAAACTGTAATAAAATGTACTGTGAATCTTTTTTTAAAATAATGTAATCATGCAACATTATAAATTTATAGGTGGATGCAATGTAGGCCAAAGACCATTCCCACACAGTCCAGTGCATCGTTTTCTGATGTCTGATGATGCAGAAATGCTGAATGAAGCGCAAGATGAAAGAGGCTGGAACACTATACATTAGCATTTTGAAAACATTGAATGGATCAGGAAATAAACTGTTATATTGAAAAGCAAGAGCAACATCGTGAAATTTCTCTGGACAGTCTGGATACACACAGTGAAGGCCCCTCCCCAACTCTCCACATCCACACAAATTTGGTTGTCACTAATATTGTTACTCATATCTACGAAATGTCAAATTATGTTAGAGTTACGATGAAACTTTTTTTATTGTGTTGATTATTAAATAATTTTCATTAATTTCATTTTGCTCATTTGGCTTAATCATGCTATCCAAGCTGGTGTATATTTGTGTCGCGTGTCTGTTCAAGAAACAACACTATTGATTTTAATGAAGATGTTTATTGCCACTTTTTTTGATAGGTTTTAAAATGAGCAATGCACATCTCAGACAACCAGAAATGACAAAATGATAAACCGCTAGTAGAAATGTGACAACAGCTTACTGTGGGGCTCAGTTTTACCAGAAAGACAGTACACTCTCGCCACATTTGCACTCGCTTGCAAGGTCCTTCAAAAGGGATGAAAGACTGGAAGTCCAATGATTGATTGGCTAACTTATTTTCAACAACTTTTTGCTTTTTTATTCCTTCCATGTACCTCATTTACTAAATTTTAAATCAATTCCTCATTCCAATAATTCCCTTTTTTTTTTTGCGTAATACCGACATTCCTTTTCCTCTCTGATTATAGTAGCATCAAAGAGCACCCCAGTCAGGAAAAAGAATATGACAGAGAAAGTTCTTTTGGATGCGCCCTGTATAATATGCTAGCTAAGACAAAGCTGATTATTCCGAGCGGAATAGCTTCTTTAGCATGTTTGTTTGTTTGCATGTTTGTTTGTCACGGCAGAAATGCCCGCAGCACAGGTGGGTTTTTCGTGTCTCTGTCTCATGGCAGGGAGCCGCAGCGTCTTTTGGTTCCGAGCGCCTGTTTCACACGCGTCTGTCTCGGCGAGGTGACAGCTGCCGAAGTTGCGCGCGAAATGAAGCGAAATGATTCCCTCGGCCTCAAAGAAGTAAAAAAAAAAAAAAGAAAAGCTTTTATATTCTTTAAAAAAGAAAAGCAGCATGGGGTGGTGTGTAAGCAATGCTGCAGTAAACAGGGCCACAGCCTGTCTGGCTTCTTCCTTCCAGGTTAAATCAAAACCTCGCTGTGGGATTCAGTCACTCCTCAGAAGATAAACAACCTGCCTGAAAAATTCTCTCTTTTCCCACAACAATCCTTCAGGTCGCTCCACGAAATAGAGACCGAGGCCCTATTCGTTTAATCCCATTGTATCGCATCAGATCTGGAGAGGAAATATAATGTACTCGCAGCGAGAAAATTATTGTGATTTTCATTCATTTGGCAATAAATTTGATGTGCTTTTGGGATGAGTCCAAGCTAATGCTATATTATCACAAAAAGGGAAATTATTTTCATCACTCCCGAAGCAAACATGAATCAAACCACATCATAGTTACATACAGTCTTCCCTAGATATTCTTGGCCTTTTTTTGTATACTTTTCAAACTCCGTGGTTCAGTTTCTCATACAAAATGTAATAGGAGACAAGGACAATGTAAGGAATCATGAAATAAAACATTTTATTTGTTGTAATTCCAAGTGCTTTGGGGTAAAAAAAAAAAGTTTTTAAATGATAACACTTGTATGTATCTATCCACCTTGAGATTTAATCACTGCTTCACAAATCAGCAGGGGCTGTTACATTTTCTGTACTGTACTGTCCTATGGCACGAGCCCTGCTCCACTAGGGGACTGGCTGGGCCACTGAGCAAGTGTCTTGAGACTGGCTTGAGGCAGAGGCTTTTCACTGCAGTAACTGTCCTGCTCCACTAGGGGACTGGCCCAGACCACTGTCCTATGGCACAAGCCACTTGCAGTAACTGTCCTGTTCCACTAGGGGACTGGCCGGGCAACTGATCAAGTGTTTCGAGACTGGCTTGAAGCAGTGGCTTTTCATTGCAGTAACTGTCCTTCTTCACTGGCCCGGACCACTCAACAGTTATGCTGAGGCTAAGGCAGGCATTTACAATGTAATTGCAACATTCCCAGCATGGACTGTACAGTCAGTGGTTTCAAGACTGTACCTCTGTGTAAGGCCATTAAAGACCACACTGTCTTGAGACTCTCCTTCAGTGGAGCAGGACAGGCACTGCAAGTCGCTTGTGCCATAAGGCAGTGGCCCGGGCCAGTCCCCTAGTGGAGCAGGACAATTACTACAGTGGCTCGTGCCATAGGACAATACAGACCACAAAATGTTAACCCTTTCAGCGCCGTGGGCAACTACAGTTGCCCAGTGATGTAAGATATCAAAATCTGGCGCTGTTGAAAACCTATCATGTGGCAACTTGTTTGAAAGAGCTCCTGCAGGGAGCCACACGATAGGTTTTCAACAGCCCAGGATAACTACATTTTTAATTCCTAGAAAATGTATTTCGCGCTCAAAGGATTAAAGCCCCCTCTCCAAATTTAAAACATTTGGGAATAATATTATGCCAAGATATCATTCTGAAAGGTTTCCATGCAAACTGCAAGATTTTCCTGCAGCATGACTTTGGAAATAGGATAGGCAGTCCTCACAACCTTCATGATCCAGGTGATTCCACAGCAGCTCTATATGGTCTAAATCGGGTGATTTAACTGGCCGACCCATATTTTGTCATTTCCTTTCCAGAAGGACCCTGCAGGGTTGGGGAATTCACATCGCTGTACAGGGATTTTGGCCCAATTTGCGCAATTGCTTTCACTCAGCCCCATTTTAGGGTTTTCGAGTTTGAACTGCCCCTTCAAGATTGTGCAGCTGCATCTCAAAAAAATTCAAGTCAGAACTTTCAGAGGTGGACTTAATCTTGTGCTTCAAATCATCGTCTTTTTTTTTTTTTTTAATTTGGCATCTGCTATCCCACCCAAATCTGGAATGTCCAATTGGGGAACTATGTACAAGGCTTTTCGCTTATGCGGCCCCCTGTTGCCAACTTAGGAGAGTGAGACAGTTCACAGCTCTCCTGCGAAGCATGCGCCTGTTGCCACTGCTTCTTATAGACTGATTGGTTGAAACTTTGCAAGCTCAGAACGAGGGCAGAGGATCCCTGAACATGAACGAGCTTAGAATCTTCCTAATGAGCGCCCGCCAGGCTAACAGGAGGCACCTGAGAATTTGTTATTTACAATACCCTATCCCGGCAGACTCTTCCCAATTTGCATCCCTGTAGCACATTGGCTAATTGCATGCTACTCTGAAAAGAGCTGTCGATCACTGCCGGCTGGTACGAGGTGGGAATCGAACCTGCACCGTGATAGTCACTTCTGCTTCAGAATGCGAAGCTTTACTGAGTAAGCTATCTGGTAACTCATATCATTGTCTTGCAGTAGATCTCAGTGCTTTCGCTCCATGTAACAGACTGATGACCAGACATTTTCTTTCAGTATTCTACAGTAGAGAACAGACTTGATAGTCCAATCAATGAAGGCAAGTCACACTGTCACCACTTTGTTTGACTGTTGGTGTGATGTTCTTGCCATGGAATGGTGCGCCTGCTGTACACCAGATGTAACAGGACCCGTGTTTTCAAGAAAAGTTCAGCTTTTGGTTTATCAGTCCACGGAACAAAAGGCTCAGGAGTCATTAAGATGTGACAAGCCTTCAGTTTTCCCTTAGCTACCCATGGTTGTCACCTTGTGAATCTCTTGAGGATACAATTTTCGCCTGGTGTCTTTGTAATGGTAGAATCATGGACACAACCCTGTCTGAGGTAACCTTCTTTTGAGGCCTGTGGTTCCTGAGCTTTTAATCCGAGTACTGTCATGATCTATGGAATGAGCTATTGAGGTGTTTTTGGAGAACTTTTGGTCATTTGTGGGAAGATTTGCTACTGTTCCAAGTTTTCTCCATTTGGAGTTCATTGCTCTCACACTGGTTTGCTGGCATCCGAGAATTGACTTGGCAACGCTTTCCCAGGCGGATATTGTTCAACAACTTTTACTATTATTTATAGTAGAATTTCTTTTGACTGCAGCAATTTGTGGAGACCTTTTACTCTACTTCTCAATGCAGGAAAGGCACTATATTAGTGATGCAATGATGCTGGGTAATCAAACATAGGTGTGTCTTTTCTAATTAACCCTATCAACTATTAACTTTGGCAAATTGGCTGATTGAACTGCTAAAAGGGTAATTCCTCTTTCACAGAGAGCTAGCTGGTGTTGGATAATGTCTTTAGTTTAATTAAATTACCTGATATTTACTGAGGTTGTCTTTATGTTGAAATTGTTTAAAGATCTGAAACAATTCAGAGTAAAATATGAAAAATAGACAAAAGCTGGAAGGCAAAAGGACAAATACTTTTTCACAGCACTTTATACAATTCAGAATCTAACAAGCGATCCCAGTCAATAATCTACTTAAAGACTTGTTCAACATACGTCGTCCCAAATAGTGTACATTGGCATGTTGGAAAAGCAATGTTTTATAAAAGTGTCAAATCAGTGAATATTGTTCCCAGGTTCAATTTTCACAATTGCTGATACACAAAACCCTATTCTTTGTGTGTGAAATTGACCCTTTAAGAGCAGGTTTTCATTTTTACCCCTCGTAATTCGTGTCGTGGTGATCACATTTTGCTTGAAGAACAGCAGTCCTGCAGGGCAGCAGCTGTTGTTCAGGATCGGTGCGACTACATGTTAATGACGGGCCAGCAGATTAAATTAATTACCAATCTTTTGGGATGCAAACATTTATTTTACCCAGTTTTTGCGATTATTATTTATTCTTTTTTTAGTTTTTACACAAGGATATTTTCTAAATACACAGTAGTATTCAGCATGTAATCTTCAAACAAAAATGAAGATTACCTTACATCAACTATCGCTTGTTAGATGAACCACGTGACCAACTTGCGGACAGACCCCTCATTGAGGCAACTCTTGTTCTTCACAGCTTCAACTCTGGTTTACCTGTATATACACTGGATCCAGTCACTTTAATCAACACAAAAATAGTCATCCTGCATTACACAATCCACTGCTGGTAGAGGTACTTAGATTTTCAACAGCCTATGGTAGGCACTGGAAATAATGATTGCCTGTCCTCCACAATTCTCACATCCGTTGCTTTAGAACTTGGAATGATTTGAACTTAGTGATGCTGGTCATATTTATAAATTATACTTGTAATTCCAATCTCCCTCTTTAAAGTCTATGGGGATTTCATTGTCAAACAGAAGTTCACCCTGTGCTCTGTCCAATCAGCTATGGTAGCTTTTCCGCACAACAATTTGCTGCGCCCTTTCATGATCATGCAGTTAAATTGATGTGAGAGAAATTACTTCTACTGTAGGAAGCTCTGCAGAAGCTAAAATGCAGCATGTTGTTACCCAAGCAAGTATATGTTGGCATTTATGAAGTTCAACGGAAACATAGTGAAACAAGTACCTGAAGAAAGTCATCAGTCAAATGTTTGGAGAGTAAAAAACTATTCTGAGAAAGACTGCCAAGAAACAGAAAATTTTATTCAAAAATGTACAAAAATTTAGTGAAAACGGAACACAAGCTGGGTCTGTCCTGGACAGAGAATTCAAAGCCCCGTACGCAAAATCACATGGCAGCTTATCAGAGTCTGTTTTTTTGAGAAAAAGATCCTTCACAAATCCTCAGCTGTCTGAACTGTACCCCACATGCGAAAATAATAACAAAAATGAATTGAAGACATGCACATGATCAAGAACCAATAATCTAATAAGGACAAAATGTCCAGGCGAAGAGCCGGTTGATCCATACCAGTCACTGTTGGAAAGACCTTAGTGAGCCTTCACATTGTTAAGAGATGACTCTAGGATGCTGGCCTGATAGACCTTGCTGGCTTCGTGCCATACATGTTCAGGCTATCTTTAGCCCATTTGAGTCTTTTATTTTCGTTTTGCAGTTTTGGAAGTTCCTTTTCTTTGAGTCGCAGCTAATAAGGCCTGCATCGCGCAGTCGTCTCCTCATTGTTGCGGATGCTGATGCTTGACAGGTAGGCTTGTTAAATGAGGCCACCAACTGAGGACCTGTTAGGCGTATGTTTCTCAATCGGAGAGCTTGTCCTCATTCTCTTGTGCAGTTGCATTTCTGAGCCTTTAACCCATAGGGCGCCGAAACCAATTTTCAAACGATTGAAAAATATAGCTTTTGAAAACCTATCACGTGACGACTTGTTGAAAAGAGCTCCCCAGCAGGAGGTTTTCAACAGCTTTGATTTTACTTCATTGTATCAGCCAGCAGCAAATGCTGCCTTTGGCGCTTTACGGGTTAATACTGCTTTTTGTCCCGTTCTGCCCACTGTACACTGTTCATTCAAGATGACATGTCCATGGGCATCTCACGCACACCTACAGCTCTCAAAAATTAATTGATGACCTGTCGAGAGAAAACTATACCTTTCCGGTTATTTTTGAAACCAAAAATGTAAAATAAATGTGACGGTTCACGGGTCCTGTCCCTAGAAATGCTTCCTAAGAAGTGTGAACTCTGGCTACCAAGCCTGGCTCTATGGTGATGTGGTCAGCGCGCGTGACTCTTACCCGGGAGTCTAGGGTTCAAACCCTGCCCGTGCCCTCCTTTGGCCTGCCACATTCTGGTGTAATCGACAGGATTTTAGGGAATCCCAATGGATGGCAGCATGCGTAAAGCACGGAGTGTGAGGACATGTTCCTGAAAGAAGGGGAGAGATATGACAGTGGATGGGTCCCGGCACGAGAAAAGCTTCCCAATAAGTATGCGTCCTGGGTACCTTGCCAATGAGCCTGGTTCTTTGGCGATGTGGTCAGCGCATGAGACTCTTACCTAGGAGTCTAAGGTTCAATCCCTCGCCTGGGCTCCCCTTCCGCCTGCCACATAAATATAATCCATCTTTAAAACCTTCAAGTCTAATTTTTCACTTAAGTCACCTTAAGCCGGTTCAAAGTCAGAAAAAAAAACATTTTTTTCATATTGTTGGAAAATGTCACAAACATATTCTGAGTCTTTCGGTTGAAGCGCTTCATTGAAGCCACATCACTGTAATATTTAAAGAAGTATTCAAACCCAGGACGCCATATTTTTATGGCCACAGCATTATATGAAATAGAAAATATATAGATCTTTTACATGATTTCATTGACATTTGAGCACAACAGTTGCATTTCAAGAGGTTTAACTTCATAAATGCCAGCGTAATGGATTTATTTTTTTGCCTCTGCCGTGCTTAAAAAAATGAAAGCCGTTTCTCTTGTACCAAATTAGCACATATCCATGTCTGCTTAAGATATTCAATCATATGTAAACATTTTATTACATTTGTCGATGCATTGACCATTTTCAATCAAATACAATGCCGTTTCAGCAAACAAATCTCTTCAGTTAAAAAGAAAGCACATTTGTGAGCTTTTATGACTTTTTAGCAGTTCTAGATAATCAACTGTAAACTACTGTGAATGACAGGCATACAATCAATTTAGTCCCATAGTTACTAACCAGGACAAAAAATGACTGACTACCAAATATGATCAAACCACATTGTCGAAGACGATCTGAAACATGTTCATAGAGGCCTGAAGTACTTTTCTTCATGATGTAGGCAATTCCTTCGTCTACAAACCACTCACAACCACCGCGCAGTGGGAGTACAGTATCTTAAGTTAGGAAGTGTTACGGTATTAGAGAGTGGGACCACTGTGCAAGCAGATCTGTCTTCTGTGAATCTGAGCCACCGTTCCTGAGGAGAGGCAAACTGAATTAGGGCTCCGTTTTTAAACAGGCTGGGAACACAGCCCAGACTGAACGGATAGCTTCAGACAGGGTCATGAAAAACTGTCTGTGATTCTCCTTTTTTTTTTTGTTCCTCTTTACCCCCTCCTGTCAGCGCTATTTCAAAAAACAAAGGAGAAAAAAAAAAGCTGGTAAGAAATAGCCTCGCTTCAGACTTGGCAGGAAGAGTAACCACAAAGACCCAATTGATTGGTCTATTACGGCCCCTGTCAGAGGGGGTCAAAGGTCGCTCTCATGCTGTCGTTACGACACGCGGGGCGAGCAGAGGGCTGACGCCGGGACCTGTTGATTCGTCGGGGGGGTAAGATCAACTCTCGCAAATTACTGACGGCGCGGAGGAGCCCTGACACCTTCAGCTTGACGAGCGATGAGACAATTACCCCTGACGTGTGAGGAGTAATGGAGGGAAGGGGATTCTGTCGCTAACTGACGGAGAGCGAGGAGAGGGGCACAGGGCAACAGAGAAAGAGAAGGAGGGAACAGAGTGGGGGATAGGAAGGAGAGAAAATTTACAGAGAGAGGGAAAGAGGATGAAAAACAGAGGGAGTGATAGTGTACAAGAGAGGGATTAATGTGCCTGTGTGTGGGCAGATGCCAGTGACTGAATCATGACGGCAGATTTTCCGTTTTTTGTTCTTTCAGTTGAGACAGTGTTGTAGCAAATACTTTTATCTGCATCGAGCTGGAGTTACTGCAGCACCTAAACTAGCTTTCAAGCTCAAACTGAAGAAATGGTTTGTATATTCCTTCTCTAGCCAAAATAGAAAGCAAATGTCCATTTGCAAGTTTACCTTCAACACACTCCCCTCTACGTCAGTGCAAGCAGCTAAGAGGGAGCTTTGGGAGGGCAAACATTTCATTGAAAGGTCTGCTGGCCAAACAGGGGTCTAGAATGCACAAAGCATCCATTTACTCCAGAGAAAGGCACGTTTAATCATGAACACATACCACAAAGGCAAACCATAATGATTCAAATAACATTTATCCATTGTGTAGGCAGGCTAGACTTGCACTTGACGGCTGTTTAAAGGCTCTTTATATGACCTACATCAAGCATTTCCTTTGTCTGTCAGAAGAGGATTCTCTCTGGGCATCTGATTAAAGAGAAGATTTAATGAAACATCACAAAAAGGGTTTAGCTGATGCTTTCCATTTTTTCGATTTTAAAAATCTATTTAAAGGCTCAGAGCTGACCCCGGAATAAAGTGACACCAGGGAAAAACTGCCTGAAATTGAAATTCATATCTTCAAAAAAAAAAAAATTCCTGTCAATGTACTTTCAAATTTGTAATGCTGTGTGCAAGTGCACATTTATACAAACCCCAATTCCAATGAAGTAGGGACGTTGTGCAAAATGTGAATTTAAACAGAATACAATGATTTACAAATCATTTTTTGACTTATATTCAATTGAGTACATTGAATATGTATATTCCACTATGAGTTCATAATGGAGCCTTTTTTTTTTAGCCAGCACCAGGGGAATCTGACTGCAACCTTAATCTACAGTATATAGCGCAATGTGCCATTGAGCATGTAGATGTTGTATTGATGAAAGATATACTCATGGAAAACCAATCGTCAGGAACTTTCTAAATGTTAAGACAGTATAAGAATGTTTTGGTTGACAAAATCTTCTACACCAGTGTTTCCCAAACATCCCCTGGAGTGCCACTTATCCTGCATGTTCCACAGATTTTCCGACAGATTTTAAGTATATTGCTGGCTTTCACTCAGTTTCATGTTGTTAATTTGCAGTTTATCTTACAAATCCAGTCAGTAAACAGTGAGGTCAGAGGTGGGCGACGAGGGCCGTATCTGTCCCTGGCTTTCACACCAACTTCTGGCCTTTAATAAGTAAATTGTCTTAATTAGCCAAACCATTTCTGAAATCTGACTTTTCTGCTGCATTTTTTTAAATGATCATGAATGACCACAAAAGATTGTTCATGTCTCCCCGAAATGTAACATTTTACTTTGGCATAATTTATGTGCAAATCTATGTTTGTGCGCACCACTAATTACCTCAATTAGTCAGGGTAATCGATAAAAATAAAAACCTGCATATACCCAGCCCTCCAGGACAGAAATTGCCCACCCCTGAGCTAGGTGCTTAATCCCTACAGTTATTAATAGGGGGAAGTTAATACATTTCTTCATAACCGCATTACTTTCATTGATGCTGTAAGAGTGTTTGTTTCATACACAGTTCTTTGCCAAATTTTTTTCAGAGAGTGAAACTTCAGTCTGTTATGACAGCAGCAGCCGTACAGGCCAGATCAGCTGCCAGGATTGTATAGCGAATTCAAGATGTGTACACAATCCCTGAGGTAATTTTCCTCCCAATTATCTTAGATATTCTGGCAAATACAGAAAAATGGTTAGGCGATGACATTCGGCCACTTATTTTGTCTCTGGAATAGCACTGTAAGCTCAAAAAACTGTTGGAGCAGCTTGAAGAACTATGACGCCCAGTCCTACAGTAGAGAGTCCACTGATTACTCAATTGAGATACTAAAACTTCTTTTCCGCGTCTGAGAAAGATGAGCACAATGATGGCCGATTTGCCCTGTAAGTATTTTTGTTGAATCGCAGCATAAAATAGGCTTCTGAAAGTCACTATTGGGGTAACAGAATGTGACCTACTAACCATGAGTCCATCATCATAATTTTTTCCAAAAATATTAAGCAGGTCACATTTGATTTTGACATAATTTTTATATTCCTGGACTACACGTTGTATTAAGTTGGAGTTAGCATCGTTTGCTTGTTTATGCTTTTCCTTGCTCTTGCTCTCTCTCTCGCACTCGATAGATTTCCGGGTGTTTAGTCTCAGCAGCGGTGCAGAGTTGCACTGTGACCTGTGTGGGCCGTGTCAGTAAATTGCGTGGAAGCACAGCGTTGTGTGGAAAGATGGAGAAACACAGACTGCTCCATAATTCATTCCACCACTTCCTGTTGAGTTCCCTCAGCGCCCCCTCGTTACTGCATAGATTAGATTTTCCTTTTGGTGCCCGTGTTTGTGTGATACACAATGAACCTCCGACGAGGGCCCCCATAAATTAGGTCTTTAAACATTCATTTGGCTTAACCAAGAGGAGAAAGACGCGTCTTGATTTCATATACAATGAATAAGTTAATACAAAGGCTTTTTATGCAGACGTTTCACATTTTTATTATTCCGAAATCAAAAATATGAGCAAGACTGAATTTATGAGTGAATAGAAGTACAAAAAAAAAAAAAAAAACCAAACTCGCAAATATGGAATGCGCTTCACAGTTTCGCTCGCGCCTCCCGAAATACGCAGCGCGGGAAGCGCAAGTGGCAGCGGGTCCCCAGAGAGACGGCGGCGATATCATTAATGGGGAACGCAAGGCTCAAGCGGCATACAAACTTCAGCAAAACGTCAAGAGAGAATCCCCGTTTGGAGTTACGGCTTTCAGCTGCAGCGCACAGTATCAAATTAATATTTCTGAAAATAAAAGCCAGGACAACTTTAAACAAGGCAAGGGGAGAAACACTAGCTTTTCAGCTCTTTGCCTTGTTATTTCAGAGGCTCTGTTGCCTTTTTCAAAATCACGGCTGGGGTGGGTATTTTCCCCCGTCTTTCATCTGTGCTTCTCAGACGGGAGGACAGAGGGACTCATTACAGTCGCGACTTTCGACCAATCAGCTGGTTAGTTAATTCAAAGGGGTAGCTATTCAAATGGTCACTGGGAGGATCTGCAATAATATCTATGTATGCGACTCATTCTCCACTTCGAGGAGACCCTCTTCATACACATGCATTTATGATGCATATAATGACTGCATCATAAATAAAATGCATTTAAGAGCGATGGCGACGAGTGACATCACATTTTGAAAATGCAACCGTCAGCCAGAGTCAGGGGCAGGATAGAATCTGGCTGTTAGGACAAGTTTGTTCATAATCCCCACACAGTTCCGTCTCAGAGAAAAGAGTAAACTCAACAAAAAAAAGAGTATTCCAGAAACAGCTGACACAAGAGGTGTCTGGTGGTTTTTATATCTGTGGGAAAAAACGATAAAAAGTTTAGCAAATAGGGTCGAGTGTATGAGGTTGTCAGCAGATATAAGCAAACATACATCAAAAATAAATTTGATGCAAAATACCCTGAGGTATATGTATCAGAATACCTATAAAATGCTGCTTCAAAATACATCTAAATAAAACACTATTTTGAAAGTGCAAGAAGATATTTCTTGAAAAGCGGCATGTTTAGTCTTGCCCATAGGGCAGTGGTCTAAAAACTGTGTTCCTGGAGAGCTACCTTCCTGAAGATTTTCACTCCAGCCAAAGCAAAGTACACCTCATCTCCCAGCTCAGCTTGTGGTGAGCTGCTAATTAGCCAAGTCAGGTGTGCTGAAAACACCTACAGGATGGGAACTCCCCAGGAAAAGGGTTGGAGACCACTGCCATTGGGCAAAGGATAACTTTCCAGTGATGATGATGATGATGATTATTATTATCATCATCATCATCATCATCATCTTACCTACCCAGAGCAAATCAAACAGGCTTTGTAAAAATGTCAACAGCCAGTCCTGTATCACATAAATATCATTTTGTGGTTTGAGCATTTGAACATTCAATAGTCTTTATGCGAGGTTGCGTTCAGGAACCAGTCGCGAGAATCCAGGAGTGCAAGGAAAGTGATTTTATTAAGCGAGGGGGAAAACCCCCGCAGGGCCAAAGGCAACAGTACAGAGACCACAATCCAAAAATCACAATCCAATGGGCAGAATCTGAGTAGAAAAACCAGGGCAGCAAACACAGTAATCGTAGTCGGACGGTCCAATCAGAAGAGCAACACTATGAACACAAGGTGAAACCGAGAGCAGCACAGGTAGACAAGGGAAACGTTCTGACAGGCAACTGCTGTGAGAAGACTGCTAATATACACAAATGGGAGGTCACATGCTAAACAGAAAACAGGTGCAGGAAATCAGACTAATTACAAAGGAGAAAACATGAGGGAGAACCTAATCACATGAAATAAGCAAAAGCCAAAACGTGGACAAGGATCACAAGACAGCCTATAGACAGGACGAACAGATCCAATTAGGGATTCCTAATGTGCACAGAGAATTGAGAAAAAGGATAGAGTGAGCAGGTGCGAAGGATTCGCTGAAATGCAGCAAAGAAGATTAGGTAAAGACTAGAGGCGGAGACTAGAACAGGGTGATTGCTGAGAGCTTGTTAATCAATTAGTAAGGTGCAGCTAAACAATCCCTAGTGCTCGTTAGTAAGTTAGTATTATATTCAATGTTAGTTTAGGTTTGTAACTTTGGCAAAAATAACAAACTGTTAGTACTGGTTAGTAATATAGAAAGGCAAGGCGAAGAAAGTAAACGAGATTGGAAGGAATGTTTGGAAACCCAGAAACCATGAAATCACCTGAACATGTGACACACAGTACTGGGGCTGTGAGCAATCACAAGACATGAGACCAGACAGTTGGGTGACAAAGTGCAATGCATGGGCAAAAACAAAAACATGGACTGGAATAAAAACAGGGCAATAACAAAAACATGGCAAAACTAAACTAAGACAACCAGGCAACCAAATCACAATACACAATACAAGGCATGGTCCGGGAAGGCAGAGATAATAATCCAGACATGGCAGAATCATAACACTTTCAGTATGTATTCCCTACTCTTTGAAGACAAATCATCTTACAAAATGAATAATATTTATCAAGGTGAGGATTCTCAAGTGTCTGCAGTAGCATTTCTTTAGCCTCATAGCTTAATTGGCTATCTTATTATCCCCCGCCAACACGAAGTGGGAGGGGGATATAGGTTTGACCTCCGTTCGTCCGTCCGTCCGTGTGTGCGTCCGTCCATCCGTCCGTCCGTCCGAGATAAAGGGGACAGCTTTACTCAGAAACTACTACAGATACAGTAACCAAATTTGGTGTGTAGCTTTAGACCATAAAGGCCTTGATTGAGTTTGAAAATGAGAAGTGCACGATTGGCGGGGGATGTTGTAGACCATGTCGACTTGTTTTTGAAGGTTTTATTTTTTTTTTATTTTTTATTTAAGAGAATAGGATTTTTTTTTGGTATTTTTTAATGCTTTGACGAAAAAAAGGGAAAAAAAACTGATTTTTTTTTTTTCACCAACACAAAATAACAGGCAGCCTATATATCTGAATTGGGCAAAAAATACGACTTAGGCAATTATGCTATGAGGCTAGCGATTGGTTTTTGTGGTTCAGGGAAAACTGCACTCAAGATATCAATGCTGATGATGTCAAAAAAACTCATTATTTCACTCTCTGCTACACAAAATATGCGAAATAAAACCATCAAGCATCACATACAAATATAATTAAAATTTTTACAATTAAAATAAGACTGTGTATGTTCACTCCACTGGCCCATCCTTAGCTGGACATAATCCAAGATTATACTGTTTTCAACATCCTCAGCCATTGAGCATTTAACTTATCCTTCAAAAGCTAAATCCCTACAATGACATAATCACATACTCTGACTACAGGTATAACATATTCTTAAAAGAGCAGCTTTTCATACATAAGCTGTCTATACCATCTGTCTCTCAGTAGCGATGACACAGATAGGTCTGAGGAAACACATAATACCTTTAAATGGTGGGTCTGCTATGAGAGCCATATTTGGATTTAAGTATTGTACTGTCCATCAGAACCATAATTAAGGGTAGACATAGGCCTCTGAAAAAAAAAAAAAAAAAAAGCCCTCCAAAGGCATGTTATGTTAGCTGGTGCTGCCAGTGACAACTACAACCAGCAATTGCATCATCAAAATTCGAGATGCAGCATCAAACTAGAATTTGATAAAGGCAAACGTACGCACATGCCTCCGTGCAAACACTGTATGCACATGCACAAACATGCATTCATGCACAAAATCAGACACTAAGAATGCGTGCGCGCTCCTGCCGTCTTCCCATTGTTACACACACCCATTGCTATTTTTGGGGTTATTTTCTCAGAGGGAGGAAATGAATGAAAATCACGACCTTAAGTATAACTGTCATTTTTAGGTCTTATTTATTTTTTAGGCTTTCTCCAACTTCATTCAAAACATTGCATTTTTTTTTTCAGCCAGTTTTTTGAACATTTTTTTTAAATAGCAGTTGAGCCCGGGAGCAGGTTGTGTTTTCACCACTTGGATTTGGAGCGGACAGCGGCACGGAGACGTGCTCTGTGATCTGCGAACACAAATGATAGTATGGTGGCGCTTTAAGAAAGCCCGTCTGACAGACACCACCATTAGAGGACACATGGATGGCTACAGATGACTGTCTCTGGATTTTGGAGATATTTCAGTGGCTTTCGTGGTTGAAGGACGTGCTTACTGGAGTATAAGGTCAAATCTGGGAATGCGACATGGAATAATGCCTCAAATAGTAGGCCTATGCCAGCTGACTATGGGAGAAAGGAAGGAACACACCCTGGACAGGTCGTTAATCTATTGCAGGGTCCACGCAGCATTCACTCACTCACTCTTGGCTATAGGCAATTCAGAGTCTCCAATAAATCGAGCGTGCATGCTTTTCATAGTGGGGGGAAGCTGAAGTACCCTGAAGAAACCCACACCAACATGCGAAGAACATGCAAACTCCACACAGGAAGTCCTCAGATCAGATTTGCCAGAGCACTACCCACCGTGCCACCCTGCTGCTCTGAAAAGAAAGAATGGAAAACGCGAACACGAGATGAACGCAAACTGACATTCAGCTGAGAGAACGTTACTAAACACACATCACGGTGACAATGTGAGACATAGGTTTATTTCAGCAAACTTTTAATTCATTTACTTGTTCAGAAAATTAAAAACAACTCAGATCAACACAAATGGGAACTGCTGGTTGCAAGATATTCATTATCTCTTTTTTGCCTGCAAAGCACTTTGGTCCTCTGTGGTTGTTTCAAAGCGCTCAACTAATAAAGTTGGATTGGATTGGATTGGATGCCTGGCTTGCACTGCAGTTGCTTACTATAGCTGAATTGTAAGACAGTAAGAATTAACATTGCCTCAAATGCAAAAGTACAAAGTTGAGGGCATCAGTGTGGGCTGCACTAATATGAAAATAAATACCAAAAAAAAAACCTTCTGAAAAATCATATCCTGTCAGTAAAATTAATAAATCAGACTGACAGAAAATGATTGTTAATCTCAGTAGCCTCATCTGTAATTAGCTAGATAACAACTGAAGTGTAAGCTTGTTTCCAAAGCCTAATATATCCATTTTACTCATTTTGAGTAAATCGGCTAAATGCCTACTGCATTTTATAGAAAAACATTAACTTTGACCATGAAAATATTCACTGTATTGTATGAATTTCTAAAAATGAATTTTTGCAGCATGTGTAAGAAGCATAGGGCTATCGCTCTAAGCGATAAGTAATTTTGGCACTTATTGCATTTTGGAAACAAACTCTTCAATTGCAAGCTAATGATAGTGAGTTTGATAAATTCCGCTGGAGCTGAATAGTGCATGACATTTACAGCAAGACCAAATGATTTGACAGTTAGAGATTAGACCTAAATTTGGTCAACTGTGCTGTCAGTTGAGTTTTGTGCTGTATGATTGGCTGGGAGTCAGCATCTTGGCACAGTTGACCGTGTATCCAGTCAGGACTACGCCAACTGTGCTAGCTCAATTTCTGACAGGATTACTTTGGTCAAATTCAAAACACAATAAGCGATCAACACAATACATGCATGAATGACCAATAATTCAATAATTTGCAGCATGGCTTTGTCCTGAGTGCTCCCTGAATGTCCTGGGAAGCAAACATGAACCAGAATGTTCTGTGATTACTTCATTGTATAGCTGCACTTACTAATTTACTAATGATCTCTCAGCAGTCGCCCTGTTCTAGTCTCCGCCCCTTGCTTTACCGTTCACTGGCTTTGCTAAGTTTTCTCGCAGAACCTCTGCATTCTCATTATCTATTCTGGCTCTTATTCTGTCTTTTTATTCAGTTTATTTATCCCGTCTTTGGGACTGTCTTGTGATCCTCGTCTGTGTGTTTGTGTTTATGTTTATCTGTTTCATGTAATTTGGTTTCCCTCATGTTCCACCCCTTGTTAATTATATTAAGTTCCTGCACCTGTGATGGTGTGAATAATGCATGTTCTTGCAACAAGGTTTAACACCAAATTTGATAATCTCATATGGAATAATTTTGCTTAATCCCTAATGAATAAGTTCATTTTATTTCATAGTCCAATATTCTTACTGTCTTAGAGAAACTTGAGTATGGTTTTTTATATTTTATTTTTCCTGTACTGTTCAGAATTCCGTTCATTTTCACGGTAGCAGTACCAAAGTTATTTTAGGTACTGGAGGACTCCAGCAGGGGGCGTAAAGCTATTGAGCTGACTAATAGTGCACTTCATTCTTCCTCTCAATCATTATTAACATTCTTCGATTGAGAAGAAAGCTGGCGTCTGTGCATCTTTTATTAATCAATCCCCCTTTTCAGGTATGAGTCCTTCATAATAATGGGTATTGTTCGCTACTGTGTCAGTTTAATGTTTAAACACACACGGGAGATTATTTTTAATGTGTTACGTTCACGCACTACGAAAGTATTAAGGTTTATTCCCAACTACGAGGTAAATGAGCCACATGAGCTAACTTGTTGCTATGCTATCTACACTGCGTTTTCGTGTGTATGCATAGACTGTATGTCTGTATAGCTGTTCGCCGTGGGAAATTCCTGTTGCATGTAAAGTTCGGCTACTGTTTATGGATTGAAATACGGTATGTGCGGATCGAGTGTGATGTTGGAATTGTGCGATTTAAAACCGTATAATGTAATCTTTGTGAGGTAAATATATTTTATGCATCCTTGTGTTAATGTAGTCATGTATTTGCTATTGTCTGTGGAATCATTATTAACATTCTTGGATTGAGAAGAAAGTTGGCGTCTGTGCATCTTTTATTAATCAATCCCCCTTTTCAGGGCATTTACACACCTGTGTCTCCCCATGCCCCCTGCCTATATCTGTCAGCCTGAAGCAAGCCAGTTCAGATCTGACTTCGCTCCCGCCTGCTTCACGTCACTCCCTGCCCTGTGCACTTTCCCTCTGGTCCCCTCATCTCTTCTGTGTGTTCTTCAGCTGCTTTCCCAGCCCAGCCTACCCTTCCTGCTGCTCAGCCCCTGGTGCCCCCGTCTCCAGAGCCCTGTGTGCCACCTGTCCTGTGCCCAGTGTGCCAGTCCCCTTCGCCGTCTCCAGAGCCCAGTGTGCCACCTGTCCTGTGCCCAGTGTGTCAGTGGCCTTCATTGTCTCCAGTGCCCAGTGTGTCAGTGGCCTTCATCGTCTCCAGTGCCCAGTGTGTCAGTGGCCTTCATCGTCTCCAGTGCCCAGTGTGTCAGTGGCCTTCATCGTCTCCAGTGCCCAGTGTGTCAATGGCCTTCATCGTCTCCAAAGCCCAGTGTGCCACCTATCCTGTGCCCAGTGTGTCAGTGGCCTTCATCGTCTCCAGTGCCCAGCGTGTCAGTGGCCTTCATCGTCTCCAGTGCCTAGTGTGTCAGTGGCCTTCATCGTCTCCAGTGCCCAGTGTGTCAGTCGCCTTCGCCATTTCCAGTGCCCAGTGTGCCAGTCGTCTTCGCCGTCTCCAGTCCCCAGTGTGCCGGCCACCTTCGCCGGCTTCCGAGTCAATGTTCCTGTCATCCTGTCTGCCCCCCTCCTGATGTTCTCCCTGACCCTTCTCCCGGCCAGCTGTGCCTTCCGAGTTAGCCATCTGCCAGCTGTGCCCACTGTTTTGTCTTGTGCCTCAGACCCTGCTTCAGAGTGTTCCCCAGACCCTGCTTTCGAGTGTTCCCTAGACCCTGCTTCCGAGTGTTCCCCAGACCCTGCTTCCGAGTGTCCCCTAGACCCTGCTTCCGAGTGTGCCCTAGACCCTGCTTCCGAGTGTCCCCTAGACCCTGCTTCTGACTGTGCCCTGGCTCCTGTTTCTTAGTGTCTCCTTTCCGAGTGTTCCCTAGGTCCCATTCCTGAGTTGTCCCGAGTCTGCCCCCTTCTGGATATAGTTTTTGGATTCCTTAGTTCTCCCTCCTTCAGTGCTGTTGCACGGTGTTTCAGTTGGCCGGAGTGCCCCGTTTTTTTCCCCGTGTTCTGTTCCGGTTATTTAATAAATCATTATTTTGGATCCCTGCTCCTGGCGTCTCTTCCCTTTTTGTCTCTCCCAGTTCCTAGCGTTCCGAGTTCAGTTCCGAGTCTTGTTCCGAGTTTTCCAGAGTTTCCGAGTAGTCCCAGTGTTTTCCCCCTAAAACCTTAACAGAAACAAAACCATGCAGACACAGCCAAAGACCAATTTGCTCTGAGCTGGACATAAATAAGCTAGATTAGATGGATATAAAATTGTTTTTGATATTTTAGAAATGGGCATTGTTTAATCCTAGTCTTTGTATGTCAAATGGATGGTACAGAGTTGCCATCTGATCACAAACATTTTACAACCAAATAAATTGTTGATCAAATGTGTTTGTGTTGAAAGAACAAAGGTAAATGCATTCACATTTTTCATGGCAATAATATGATCAATATTTCCTGGTTAATAACAGAGGGACTGACAGGTCCATCATTGGACATGGAAACCACATCACTAGTTGGTTATTCGCATCATAACCATACAGTTTTTTGTGTCTGACTGAAGCCTTTTCTCTGTATATACAGTGGTGCTTGAAAGTTTGTGAACCCTTTAGAATTTTCTATATTTCTGCATAAATATGACTTAAAACATCATTGGATTTTCACATGGATTTTCCTGAAAGTAGATAAAGAGATCCCAGTTAAACAAATGAGACAAAAATATTATATTTTGTCATTTATTTATTGAGGAAAATGATCCAATATTACATATCTGTGAGTGGCAAAAGTATGTGAACCTTTGCTTCCAGTATCTGGTGTGATCCCCTTGTGCAGCTATAACTGCAACTCAACATTTCCTGTAACTGTTGATCAGTCCTGCACATCGGCTTAGAGGAATTTTAGCCCATTCCTCCATACAGAACAGCTTCAACACTGGGATGTTGGTGGGCTTCCTTACATGACCTGCTTGTTTCAGTCCTTCCACAACATTTCGATTGGATTAAGGTCAGGACTTTGACTTGGCCATTTCAAAACATTAAATTTATTCTTCTTTAACCATTCTTCAGTAGAACGACTTGTGTGCTTAGGGTCGTTGCATGACCCACCTTCTCTTGAGATTCAGTTCATGGACAGATGTCCAGACATTTTCCGTTAGAATTTGCTGGTATAATTCAGAATTCATCAATGATGGCAAGCCGTTGGCCCAGACACAGCAAAACAGGCCCAAACCATGATGAAACACCACCATGTTTCACAGACGGGATAAGGTTCTTATGCTGGAAAGCTGTGTTTTCCTTTCTCCAAACATAACACTTCTCATTTAAACCAAAAAAATCTATTTTGGTCTCATCCATCCACAAAATATTTTTCCAATAGCTTTCTGGCTTGTCCATGAGATGTTTAGCAAACTGCAGACGAGGAGCAATGTTCTTTTAGGAGAGCAGTGGCTTTTTCCTCGCAACCCTGCCATGCATACCATTGTTGTTCAGTGTTCTCATGATGGTGGACTCATAAACATTAACATTAGCCTGTGTGAAAGAGGCCTTCAGTTGCTTAGAAGTTACCCTGGGGTCCTTTGTGACCATGCCGACGATAACACGCCTTGCTCTTGGAGTGATCTTTTTTGGTCGACCACTCCTGGGGGGGGGGGGTAACATTGGTCTTGAATTTTCTCCATTTGTACACAATCTGTCTGACTGTGGACTGGTGGAGTCCAAGCTCTTTAGAGATGGTTTTGTAACCTTTTCCAGCCTGATGAGCATCAACAACCCTTTTTCTGAGGTCCTCAGAAATCTCCTTCGTTCGTGCCATGACACACTTCCGCAAACGTGTTGTGAAGATCAGACTCTTATAGATCCCTCTTCTTTAAATAAAACAGGGTGCCCACTCACACCTGATGGTCATCACATTGACTGAAAACGCCTGACTCTAGTTTCACCTTCAAATTACCTGCTAATCCTAGAGGTTCACATACTTTTGCCTCTCACAGATATGTAATATTGGATCATTTTTCTCAATAAATAAATGACTGAGTATAATATTTTTGTCTCATTTGTTTAACTGGGTTCTCTTTATCTACTTTCGGGACTTGTGTGAAAATCTGATGATGTTTTAGGTCATTTTTATGCAGAAATATAGAAAATTCTAAAGGGTTCACAGACTTTCAAGCAACCTTGTATGTATATATATATATATATATACTCAGAGGCAATGAAAACACAACACCAGTTTGGATTCAAATCATTTTGTGATTCAAATTTATTTTCTTATTTTAACATAACGTTGACTTTGATGAATTAAATGTGTTAATGGGCCGATTTGGACAATAATAAACAGATGCATTAAACATAACGAGCACAAGTTGAAAATGAAAAATCACAACAAGACTGATCGGAACACACATTTTAAAATGAACTCAAAAGAACAGTCAGTATCGGGTGTGACCCCCACAAACATCCACACAGGCAGTACAACGTCTCCTCATGGACCTGACTAAGTGTCTTATGTTGTCTTGGGGAAGTTGTCGCCGCTCTGCCTGTAGTGCATTCTGGAGTTGGAGCTTGTTTTGAGGTCTAGGTACTCTTGATGAAAGACTTCATCCCAGTTGGACGTAGTACACCCAAAACTTACTGATGCTGGACGTCCTACACCCAAAACGGTGAGCCGCTTGCCAGGCACTTACTCCCGCCTCTAGCAAACCCAGGGCCCTGTTCCATTGTTCAGTTGACAGACGTGGCATTATAATACTTAAAATTTTTATTTTATCATGCCTTTTATCATGCCTTTATATAGGGAAGACAACCCCTCCTTCATTTCAACCACTGTACTTGCACAACTCCCAATCCCATATGTTGCACTCAATACGGATTGATGAGAATCCAACTCACACTGTTGAGTTACATGATGATCATTCATGTGTAACGAGGTACACATTGTGACCCTAATGGTCACTTTAGAACTCACATTGGACTACTGAGCAAAAATAAACCAAAATTTACAGTGTTGCGTTTTCATTACCTTTGAGTGTATATAAAATTTGGCATGTCCAGTCCCACCCAAATCTGGAATGTCCAATCGGCAAACTATGTACAAGCATACTCTTACGTGACTCATGCTGCCACCGTGCGTGCCAACTACGGCTGCATCTTTACACTCAGCTTCAATCCTCTCTGACTCAGACTGAGGGCAGAGGAAACCCAAACAAGGCATAGCTCAAAAATTTTCCTTATAAGCGCCCTGATTGCCAGCAGGTGGAGCTTGAGAAACAAACTATGCTAACCCAGGCCAGCTGTATCCCTCCCATATCTCGGCAGCGTAAAATCAATTGACCTACTGTCCCACCGTCAAATGCAATGAGCTAATCACACTGCATATTCTCTCCCCATAAAGTCAGACATTCTGCCCCTGAATTCCCATTGAAATCCATTACGGAAACTCAGAATCGAGTGCTTTTATAGGGTTTTAAAATGTTTCTAAGTTAAAAAAAATGGTCAAACGCTGTGCTTGGGGTAAATGTAACTCCAATAGGACTTAAACTCTGAGGTATCCCGAGAGGCTGAGCGATGAGGTGTACTTTATACCCTTCCCAAAGCCACATCATAACCAAGAGAAATGTCTCCTCTGGATAAAGCTTTGTGGAGGATACCACTATCAGCTTAACGCAGCTAACAAAGTTCGACGAGGATGTTTACATTTGTTCCAAGCTAAGCCAACATCGTGTTTAAGGCGACATCTTGTCACTTCACTGGAGATTAATGTAAAGTTATCTTTTATATCACAAAGTTAGCTAACATTAGCTAAACTTAGTAAACTCTTTGTAAACTTAGCTTAACGTGAGCTCCTGGTTGCATTGTTCACTATGTCACCTTGTTTACTTAGGAGTTTAGTCACATAAGGTGAGAGATTTCTAAAATTCGGTAGCAATAATAATACATAAATTAAATTTATTACCCTGCAGTGCACAACCAATGCTGATCCTCTGTCTTGTTGTGTGAGCGGGTGACGGAAACAAGATGCAGTTGATCACATTTGCACTGAGACCTGAAAATTCTAGCTTCTAATTTAAACTTTTCTTTTACCTTCTCCACTCTAAATTCATTAATGTATTCCTCCATGCATAGTGTAACCCTTTTTGCTGACTTCTTGATGATTTTTGAGCCTACTATCACCAAAAATCATAGATAACATCCTGAAAAATATCTCTGACTTTGACACCAGCCATTAGCTGGCCATTAGCGCCTGTTCTAAAATGTTGATTATTTGTCCGAGTGAGGGGAGGGGGCGGGGCTTAGCCATAAGTCAATTATGCGCTGCTCTGAAAAGGCCGCTTGTGACGGTGCATTCAGGAACCTCACAAGAGAGAGGGAAATCAAAAAAATGTATGCCTTTAATGAGGTCCGAGTCAAAGCCAAAAAACACAATTGCCAAGCTACAATACGAAATCCAAAAACTGTCGACTACACAGGCAGGGGTCAGAACCAGGAAGACAGATGAGCAAAGGTATATAAACGGTAGGCAAAAAGTCGTAGTCGATGAACAAAGCCAAGAGTCATACACAGGGCATCCAAACACAGAAATCATGGTCATACAAAAATGGGTCAAAATCCAAAAAGATAAAACAATACAAGAAGGGCAATGGCAAGAATCGTAGTCGGACAAACCAGTGGAAGAAAAACAATACTCAATGGCATACAAAGCACTCTGCAGAAAAAAATATTGATCAAAGTTCTGACAAGGAGCTGGCTGTGAAAAGACTGCTTAAATAGACGGGAGGAAAGTCACATGCTACGCAGGGAACAGGTGAGCTGGATCAGACTAATTAAAATGGGAGAATCACATGAGGGAAACCATAACCACGAAGACTGGAGAAAGCCAAGACACGGACGGAAATCACACAGACAGCCTTTGACATTAAAACAGCTCCGGTCAGGGAGTTCTAAGTGCACAGATAACGAGCGCAGGAAAGTAATTAAGCACGTGCGAGAGATCTTGCAGAAATGCAGGGGGAGACAGGTAAAGCTGAGCAAGAGGCGGAGACTAGAACAGGGCGATTGTGGAGAGGGAATTAGTATTAATTAGTAGCGGTGCAACTTTACAGATTTAACTAGAGTGCTCGTTAGTAAGTTAGTAATCTATATACATGGATTAGTTGTGTTAGTAGACTATGATACAAAATACAAATGTTAGTTTTGTTAGTAATCAGAGCAGTATGATGAAAGAAGTAAACGAGAATCGAAGTAACATATTAAACACCAGAATTCATTTAAATCACCCGAAGTAAGTGAGCACACAGACCGGTAAGATGGACTGAACCGACTAGATCACAAGACAGGGGAGAGAAGTGCAATGGAACTGAGAAATGGAATAAACCAAAAACCTGAGGATTACAATAACCAAAAAGAATAAATAAAAGACAAAATCATGAACACAGATCCTGAACATAAACATGACAAAAAACCATATCCATGACACCACTGGCCACAGCCGGCACTGGCATGTCTCCGTTTCTCGGCCATGGTGGTCACTACTGCACTGCAAGGCAGCAACCAGAACCATTTTTGGCCTGAAACGCAATGTCACCTTCTGACCACCATTTGCTGGACCATTACTAGTATTTGCAGCAGGCATTCACATGACTTGCATCTCCTTTGAGAGAGAATGCTTAAATGCAGCATCAGAGTTATGATGAAACTTTTGAAAAGTTGGAGGAGTTTCCATATATCCTTGCCAAAGCCAGCTACTGATCTGACTAAGTCAGCGGTAGTAAACTGGTAATTGAGAGGTCGGCGGTTGGAAATGAGAATCTCATTCGATCAAGGTGGTAACGCATGAGTCTAAACTAGCGATCCACCGGATCGACCACTGGCTTACCTGGCCAGCAAAAACTGAACAGCTGTGCCAATGAAGGGAGGAAGAGCAGTTCAATCAAAAACTGGTTTCAGAAATATAACTGATTGGAATACTATGCCTCAACAAACACAGCATGTTGTTCCCCTTGTAGAGTCTTTGGAGCAGTTGGAGCTAATTCTGGTAAGTATACATCGGAGGGGTCTGGGGTCTGGAAATCAGCCTCAGAAGTAAGGTCGGGCTTCGCGAGGTGAATTCAAGTCATTGACAAATTGAGAACATCAAGAAATGGTAACTGCATTTCATAACTACACTGGTGTATGAACAGCTTTCTAACCGAAGAGCCAATATGATCAACAATGGCGCTGTGCCAATACATTTAGGGCGGGCCCAGAATCGTGGAGGTACCCCCCCTTTCCCCACATCGCAAAATCAGCTTTTGCTATGATGAATCAGCAGCACTTGTCCATAAGTGCAACGTTCCGCAGCTCATGTGTCATCCACTCGTCTCAGAGTAGTCTCATGCTGAACTTGTATTGATTTATCTTTGGTCATGAGGCAGGTCTTTGTGAATCCCATCTTAGGAACTTAGCGTAGCGCACTGTCAGTCCAGACGAGCCCATAAGAGATTAAACTGGTATTTGCTGTTCCCCAGTAGGTTGCACGGACAAGCTTACATGTGATGCTGACAAGTGGACAGGTAGCCTAACACTAAGCTTAGCTACTCAGGCTTGAAAATGTTTTCCCTTGCTGTAGAACGTACGTTGTTTCAATTAAATGTGTGTATGTTTTGGTACTTTTATTTTTAGAAATATCCCTTGTGCTGATGGCTACGCGTGTAAATATAGTTTGCCAACGCAAAACACTACGTTAAATGACTTATCCATCGATTTAATATTAAAGATATGCAATTGTTTTCTTATCCTTTTGTCGTATAGTTCATGTCAAATACACGCGCAAAGGCTCCATGGAGTGGACAAAAATGTATGGTAGGGTTATTCTGGCCAATTCTTGAAGGCTGCGACTTCATCAGCAAATTTCCTTCGGGATAGTGAAGTATTATAGTAGTTGGTGTTATTGCTTCCTGAAGTGAAAATGATCAAAACGTATTCTGTACTTAGGTGAAAAAACGCAGAGCTATTTTCAGATTATGCCTCAAAAATAGGTTGTGTTTCGTACTTCAGGCTAACTGCTATTCAACTGTACAAAGGATTTCTCTTAAGCCCTGCCTTTTACTGATCTGCTACCGTATGCGCAGGATGACCTCGGTGGTCACTTTATTAGGTACCATCGTACACCTGAAAATATTTCAGTCAATCACGAGGCTAAAACTCATGCAATGCATGTGAACATGTTCCCACCAAGCATCAGGATGGGGAGGGAATGTGGTGTAAGGGGTTTGAATATTAACTGACTGCTGGGTATAGGACATGTGGACTCTTTTTTGAATATTATTTTTTATTTATGTAGCCAAAAACAGAAAACTGTGTGGGAAAAGATTTGTTTAATTGTAAACCAGTGGCGTAACCAGAACTGAAAATTGGGTGTGCCAGGAACATCCCTTTACAACTTCTATTAGTCCTGACTTGTTCACAATCATCTTTCCTAATGAACAATACATTCACTCTGAAAACACTCCACACCATCAGGTGGTTCTCCTCGTGATGGTAAGATGACAATCATTTGTTTGGACGCAGTTGAACAATTATTGCTCCTGACTTGTTCTCAATCATTTTCCTTAATTACAACATTTTACAATTATAACAATACACTATTGGCAATTATAGACAATGCGTTTTTCTTCATGCGATCCAAGTGTGACAGGATAATTTTTTAGGCTAAAAACCCGATTTTCAGTTCTGGTGACGCCACTGTTGTAATCTACAAAGTTCAGTAAAAAATGCTTATTTGCATAGGTATTGTTTATGTAAAGGAGACACTAAAATTGTACAGCGTAGGTAAGCTGTGTCCACCCAAAAATTTGGCTTGCACAACACCCCTGATGATCAAGCATATACCAGGAGATGGAGAGCGGAAACAATGTTGTGTTTAGATTGGCAGATATAACATTCACCTTATTTCACGTACGATAACTGATTAAGGGTCATGATGAGTCCACAAACAAAGATGTTTTCAGAGAAATTACAGATCTGGTGGCAAGGTACGTCTGACAGCTTGCTCCACACTCATCTTGACTTGGCAAGAAAAAGCACAAATGGAACTCTTTCCCTCACATCTGCTAAGAGTCAGAACGAGATAGTCAGCCATGTGGAAAGTGATGTAAGGAGCGAAATCGTAGGTGAAGGCAGCTAGATTCTTTTCTGTCTGCCTGGACATAACACCGGACATAGCAAAGGAAGATCAGATGTCAGTCATTCTCAGATTTGTATGTTGCCAGGCAAAAATTAATGAATGTCTGATTGATGTAGGTAATGTGCATGATCCCACTGGAGCAGGTGTAGCCAGGTTTCCCCTGGAAACCATAAAAACATTATCTTGGGTAAAATAATGTCAGGGGACAATGCTATGGTAGCTGGGCAGCCATGTCAGGTGCTAACGAGAAAATCCAGGACATCTTAATACACCACAGTGAGAAGGTTGTGCATAGTTCTGCACATCATTTGAACCTAGTTCTTGTCGAAATGCTATAAGAATACAGCCACCCATAACTTCTTTGGCATGGTAGAGCAACTCCACACTTTTATGGAAGGGTACACTAAACAACACAGGCTGTTTGCAGATCTGCAGAGACAGCAAGAAAAAACACACCAGAAAGCCTCATAGCCATAAAGCCCTCAGTGCCTTGATAGTTCACCCAAAAATGAAAATTCATGTATCATCTACTCACCCCAAGGCTGATTAAAGACTATGAATTATTTCGTCCTCAAAACAATTTTGGAGTTACAGAGGAAAAACAGTATTGAAGATAAACCCAAATCAACTGTAGTCAGTGGTGAACATCCTTTCAAGCAAAAAAAACAACATTTACAAAACACAAAATGCCTCTATACTGCTCTTTAGGCATAATCCAAGTGTCCGTAAGCGCCGACATTCAAATTTGACTCGATAAGACATCTTTTCACAAGGATTTTTGCCTTAATATCCGATGTAGCCACTTAGCTAGGAGACCTGTTTATCTTCAAGGAAGAAGTTCACCTTGCACGGTGGCCGATGACGTCAAATATGCTGAAACAGCCCTAAACATCTCCAACTGGAGATACGTGCTGCAGTTTAGAATGTTTATATTCACAGACTGAGCAGTGCTTTTACCCTCGTTGGCCACTGTAGCAAGGTTAACTTCTTCTGTTAAGATAAGCAGGGCTCCAAGCTAAGAGGCTACATTGGACATTTAGACTTAAAAACATGGTGAAAATGCGTCTTTACGGGTCAAGATTGAATGTTGGGGCTTACGGACACTTGGATTATGCCACACGAGCAGTATGGAGGCATTTTGTGTTTTTTAAATGTACTGAGTTCTGAATGTCGATGCTATTAAAGTAATTTAAAGCCTGAAAACCTTTGTTGTTTGGTTTTTCCCATTCCGGCTTGCTTTATCCAATTAATTTGCGCTAGATTGCATATCAGACCCTCTATCCCTCTTCAGCTTTTACATGGAAGATGTACATGCTGCACAGGTTGAGTCAGAACACAAGTGGCTGATTCATTGATTGCAAAGGGATCCCAACTCTCCGGTAAGCATTTTCAATTATCTGCATAAAAATTCCCTAAACTGACAGCCTATCCGATGATAAGTGCCCTCTGCCAGCCTGTCATGACTCTACCTATAACCTCAAGGCCCAATGAAAGGAGCTTTTCGGATCTGAAAGTCATTAAGAACAGACTAAGAGCCACAATGACCCGGAGAAGGAGGTCTGACGTGATGGTCATTGCTGTGCAGCCTGAGAGGTCTAAGGATGTGAGCTTGGAGACAGTGAAGGATCTGTTTTGGAAACTCACAGACAGGTGCTAGTCACATGGTTGTTGGATATAAGCAATGCCATCCCTTGATCACATCTCTGTTGAATATAAGTAGTACATATGCACAGGTAGAGTAACCTTGCCATAAGAAAATAAATCTCTGTGTGTGTGTGTGTGTGTGTGTGTGTGTGTGTGTGTGTGAGTGTGTGTGTGTGTTCGTGCGCGTACGTGCGAGCGTGTGTGTGTGAGTTGGTTCAGTAAAAATAATATGCAGGTATTCACTGGTGGTTGTGACCTTGTAAACTTTGTGTTAGAATCAATTTGACTGATGACAGAAAACTTAAAGTGCACATCCTTGCTTTTTTCCCTCCACCCCCATGCCCTTGGAGATCAGCGTTATTTCATTGCTGTAAATAATTATGACACATAATCAAGCACCTCCGCTGAGGAAGGGTACAACAAAACAATAACATTATACAAAAGAAAACATACACACTAACATACATAGACATAGTGAGGAGGTCCTGACAAGAAAAAACTTGTCTTGAGTTCAATTCAGGTTAAACCAAAAAAATTTAGCACATTAGGAAGCAACAAATATGACAAACCATGAAGCACTGAGCAGCTGAAATCCAACATTACGCAAGAGCGGGAAAACATTTTGCTTTCAGAACTACAGTAGCTGGTCTCAGTTCCCTAACGCTTACAGAGTATTGTCACAAGAAGAGATGTTGCAACACAGAAGTAAACATACCTCAGTCCCAACTATTTTGAAGTGTGTTGCTGGCATCAGATTGAAAATAAGCAGAAATTTTTCAAGAAACTGTATAAGTTTTCAGTTTCAACATTTCATGTGTTGTCTTTGTTTCAGTTAAATATAGGGTTGAAATGAATAGAAAATGGTTGCATTCTATTTGTAAATATACAACCCAATTTTCCAAAATATTTGGGACAAAGTGAGCGGTCCTTCCCCAGAGTCTATATAAGCCGAAGGTTGCCACGCCTCCTTTGCTGGAGTGTCTGCTTTCAGGTTGCTCGCTTCGGCTTGAGAAATCTGTAGTCAGGGTTTGTCAGACTGTATATTATCTTTATTTCTGTGAAGCTCTGCTTCTTTTGGGATTTTAAGGCACAATTGTTTGGTGCCTTGTTATTTTCTCGTTTATTGAGATTTCTTTTCCTCTGTTGTTGCTCGCCTTGTTTCTGGCACGTAAGTATTTTGTGTATTCAGAAACGCGAGCTCTTTTCCCTTCCATTCTCGCTCTATCACTTTCAGTTGTGCCGGCTCCGTGCTTGGTGCAACTTCACCTGCCACAGCATCTGAAATTCCACATTAACCAGCCTTTACAAAACACTCCAGCCTGACATGGAGTCGTCAGCCACGGCAGCGTTTGAGAAAGGGGTAGCCAACCAACAATTCTTCCTGGCTATGGCAAGGGTCTCTCGGCTCTTAATGCTCCACAGACAAAGTTTGCAGAAAGACTAAGCTTGCAAGAAAGTAGTACTAAAAGAATGGAGGCTGCTCTAGAGCCTTGTCGGCTCAGATTACACAAAACGTCGCACAAGCACAATCTTTGAACTCCTACCGAGAACCGAAACTGCAAATGCCTTCAAGTCCAACCTTCACTGTTCGCTAATGAGGAGTGTCGATTGTCATTTATTTTATCCCCATTCTGATTGTATTTCCCACTGTATAGATAGCTCTATGTGTCAGCCTGGACGTCAATCCCTGAGAGAAAGTGGCGCCTGGAGTAAATCAGGGGAGATTATCCCACGCTGCCCTCCTAACCTAGAGAAGGGGGCCGAGGAGGGGTTGGAGTGGGACCCTCAATTTGACTGGCGATAGCCAGAGGATGATTGTTATTCCGAATGTGGCTCCGATCCAGAGACTGTCATTGATGCGGCTTTGAGTCCGAACAGGTTGAGAATTTAGGGGCTGCTTTGAATTTTTGTTTGCCTCATAATGTACATAATGTTTATGCTGATCTTGCAGAGGTTTTTAGTAAACAATGAGCCTCTACTTTACCTCCTCATCGCCCTTACGAATTCGAGATCAATCTCCACCCTGGCAACACCCCCCCTAGGGGGTCATTGTACTCACTGTCAGGTCCTGAACGGAAGGCCATGCAGGAATATATTCAGGAAGTCCTGGCTAATGGTTTTATTTGACCATCCACGTCTCCCGCCAGGGAGGGGTTCTTTTTTGTGGAAAAAAAGGATGGTAGCCTGAGACCTTGTATTGATTACAGGGGCCTGAATAATATTACTATTAAAAACAGATACCCACTTCCTTTGATGAATTCCGCATTTGAACGCTTGCAGGAGGCGTCATTTTTTACAAAGCTGGACCTGCAGAATACGTATAACTTGGTTCGGATACGAGATAGAGACAAGTGGAAAACGGTGTTTAATACGCATGACGGGGACTACAAATATTTGGTTATGCTGTTTGGATTGGTTAACGCCCCCTCTGTATTCCAGGTACTCGTTAATGACGTCCTCCGAGAGATGTTGGAGAAATTCATTTCTGTTTACCTTGACGACATCTTAATTTTTTCTTCAACTCTCTCCGAGCACATACAACACGTCAGAGAGGTGCTGGAGGCCGAGAAATGCGTTTTCACGCCAAGACGGTCTCATTTCTTGGTTTTATTGTTTCTAAGGGGTCGATCCGCATGGACCCTGACAAGGTGGCAACCGTCAGGAATAGGCCTGCCCCCCAAAATTTCAAAGAGGTCCAACGTTTCCTGGGGTTAGCCAATTTTTACAGAAGGTTTATCCGCAATTTTAGCAGGATAGCTGCTCCCATTATCGCCCTCACTAAAAGAAAGACCTCCTCTCCTTTTGCCTAGTCGCCAGCAGTTGAGGCTGCCTTTCAAGAGCTAAAGAGACTGTTTAGCTCAGAACCTATTCTTGTTTTGCCCAATCCCTCCCTCCCATTTCTGGTGGAGGTTGATGCCTCGGAGGTCGGGGTGGGTGCCATCTTCTCCCAGCGCCCCCTTTGGGACAATAAGCTACACCCATGCGCCTACTTCTTCAGGTCATTGTCAGCAGCTGAGCGAAATTACAGCATCGGTGACAGGGAGTTGTTAGCTGTTAAACTGGTGTTAGAGGAGTGGCGCCATTGGCTGGAAGGGTCTGATCAACCGTTTGTAGTCCGGACTGATCATAAAAATCCCCAGTATATTCAGCTAACCAAGCGAGGTAATTCACGGCAGGTGTGGTAGTCATTACTTTTTAACTGTTTTAACTTCACGTTAACCTACCGCCCTGGCTCAAAAAATATTAAGCTGGCTGCGGTGCTCATTACTTTTTAACTGTTTTAACTTCACGTTAACTTACCGCCCTGGCTTAAAATGATATTAATATTTATGCCATCTCGCGGATTTACGGTAATCCCGACCGTGATCCTATGCCGAAGTCGGTCATTCTGGTTGACCAGATTTTGGCACCCCTCCAGTGGGACGTGGAATCCTTGGTACAGGAGGCCTTAAGAACCGATCCCGGTCCTGGTGGGGAACCGTCCGGTTGTTTATTTGTCCCCGTTGCAGTTTGTCCTCAGGTTCTCCAGTGGGGACACTCTTCTCGTCTGGCAGGTCACCCTGGGGCCCATCGAACCAAGCAGTTCTTGGCCCGACGATTTTGGTGGCCCAGTATGATGAAAGACAATCTGTAATTTGTGGCGGCATGCTGCACTTGTGCCAGGGACAAGGTGTTCCATCTCCCCCCACTGGCCTGTTGCGCCCGTTGCCTATACCCTTTGGAGCCATATTGCGCTCGATTTTATCATGAGCCTGCCCATCTCTGATGCCAATACTGTCATCTTAGTCATGCTTGACCGTTTTTTCCAAGGCTGCTCATTTTATCGCGCTGCCTAAACTGCCTTCGGCGCAGGAGACAGCCTTCCTAGAGTTTAACCATGTGTTCCGGCTGCATGGTCACCCCCTGGATGTTGTTTCTGACAGGGGTCCTCAGTTTCCAGCCAAATTCCGTACTGCTTTTTGTGAACAGTTGGGGGCCACAGTGAGCCTGTCGTCAGGGTTCCATCCAGAAACTAACGGGCAGACTGAGTGGACTAATCAGTCTGTGACACTGTCACATTAATTAAAGTATTCTGATGGAGTATTTTTGTTGTTATTACGCATAATTGTAATCACATAATTGTAATTGTGAAAATGTGTAATAATATCCATGTCCACTGTATATATGTTGGTATGTCGGTGGTGTGGGGTGTCACTTTAAGTCGGTGGCTGCTGCAACGCCTTTCAGCGCGCACCCAAACTTACTTAAGGGTTGGCGTGAGGTGTGGAAAAAGGCAATTGGAAAGACTTTGAAGTGCGGGTGTGAGTGCAATGAGTGGTGCCAGCATTGTGAGCTGCAGCCAAGATTCTGTGTTGTGTCCTTTGTGAGAAGTGTGATGAGTTCAGATTTATAGGCCTAAAACACATCTCCCAACTGGTGAGACGATACCCGAGCTTACTCAATAAACTCAATTATTCCGTGCTGTCTACGCGCGTCTCCATCAAAAGGACGTGCGGAACTATGAAGATTGTTGCTGTCGCGGCGGGATAGCTGTGTACAGACCTGGTGAGATTGATCCTTCTTGTTTTTGTTGCGTGGTATACCACTACCTCAACGCGATCGCTTTTTTGCCGTTTTTGTTGCGGATTACTTTTTTTTCGTACTCTGGACATTGGATTATCAGTGCGGCCTAAGCGCTTCCTGGAGTTCAAAGACTTTGTTTCGTGGATTGGACTCAAGGATTTCATTTAGTTTCAACTCTTAGATTAAGGTTGTAGACTGATATATGCGGGTAATTCTGGGGATTCATATTGTCCGTTTTATTTTGGGTGGTTTAAATATACAGCGCAGAGCGAGCAATTGAATTGAGTGTGCGTCTTGCTTGATTTGATCAGCGCTGACTGATCAAATAATCAATAGTTGTGCGCGTGTGTGGTATAGAGAGCGCTACATAGGTGGTGACATATGACCTGTGCTGCATTTAGGGATTTTCCACAATATTCACCACTGTTGCTGTTAATATTGTTATTTTGTTTTGTAGCATACATGCATGTACAGCTTTCATTCCCTTTATTTAAAAGAACCCCTTTGACGGTTTTTCAGTAGCTCAGTCACCTATTAAGGGGCTGATTGTTACAAGTCCTTAGAGGATACTCTTCAGTGCTTTGCGCCAGATAATCCTGCTTCCTGGAGCCGCTTTATGGCATGGGCTGAATATTCCAATAACTCATTGAGTAACTCCTCTACGGGTCTTTCTCCTTTCGAGGCCCAGTTAGGTTATTAGCCTCCTCTGTTTCCTGAGTCTGAGAAGGAGTCAAAAGTTCCCTCTGCTGAACACTTCATTCGACGATGCCGGTCTGTTTGAACTAAGGTCCGTTCCTCCTTGTTGGGCATAGACAGAAATCTGAAGCTGACAGAAAGCACCGTTTGGCCCCATCTTATCAAGTGGGCCAGAGAGTTTGGCTTTCCACTCGGGATCTCCCCTTGAGAATGGAATCTCGAAAATTGGCCCCTCCCTTTATTGGCCCGTTTAAGATATTGCGGAGGATTAACCCTGTCATTGTGCGTTTTAAGCTCCCTAGATCCTTGCGGATCCATCCCGCCTTTTACGTGTCCAGGCTTAAACTGGCTAGCACCAGCGTCCTGGTACCTGCCGACAAATCCCCGCCCCCGCCGTGGATGATTGAGGGGCCCTGGCGTACACTGTACTTCGTATTGTGGCCGAGAGGCGTGTGGGTCAGGGATTCCAGTTTTTGGGGGACTGGGAGGGATACAGTCCTGAGGAGCGTTGTTGGGTCCGTGCTTGGGATATCCTGGACCCTACTCTTATTTCTGAGTTCTGTGCAAGGGGTTCTTTGGGAATTTCTGGGCCCGTCCCTTAGAGGGGGGGTCTTGTCATGGTTTGTGTATGTGCTTTTTGCTTTCTTTGTCACTCTCGTCCCTGACCACATCGCATTTTTTCCCCATCGGATTCCTCACCCAGCTGGCTGATTATTCCTGGGCAGTCTTTCCCTGGAGTCTATATAAGCCGGAGGTCACCACGCCTCCTTTGCTGGAGTGTCTGCTTTCAAGTTGCTCAAGTCGGCTTGAGAAATCTGTAGTCATGGTTTGTCAGACTATACATTATCTTTATTTCTGGGAAGCTCTGCTTTTTTCGGTATTTTATGGCATTTTATGGTATTTTAATTGTTTGGTGTCTTGTAATTTTCTTGTTTATTGAGATTTCTTTTCCTCTGTTGTTGCTCGCCTTGTTTCTGGCACTTAAGTCTTTCATGCGTTCAGAAACGCAAGCTCTTTTCCCTTCCATTTTCGCTCTATCACTTTCAGCTATGCCGGCTCCGTGCTTGGTGCACCTTCGCCTGCCATGGCATCTGAAACTCCACATTAACCAGCCTTTACAAAATTTGGACTCGTCTGACCACAGGACACTTTGCCACTTTGCTACAGTCCATTTCAAATAAGACTTGGCCCACAGAACACGGCGTCGCTTGTGGATCATGCTCAACATTGGCTTCCTTTTTGCATGATAGAGTTTTAGGTGGCATCTGTGGATGGCACGGCGGACTGTGTTTACAGACAGTGGTTTCTTGAAGTATTCCTAGGCCCATTTAGTAATTTCAATGACAAAATCAAGCCGGTGAGTGATGCAGTGGCATCGAAGGGCTCGAAGATCGTGGCCATCCAGTAAAGGTCTTTGGCCTTGTCCCTTACGCACAGAGATTTTTCCAGTTTCTCTGAATCTTTTGATGATTTTACGCACTGTCAATGATGAGACCTTCAAAACCTTTGCAATTTGATGTTGAGGAACATTGTTTATGCCACAATTTTTTATGCAAGTCTTCACTGGTTGGAGAGATTCAGCCTCTCTAAGACATCCCTTTTATAGCCAGTCATCTTACACACTTGATGCTAGTTAATGTAGTCACTTGCTAAAATGTTCTTTCAGCTGATTCTCTCATATTAATTGCTTTTTCAGCCCTTTTTTTTGCCTGTTTCCCAACTTTTTTGAGACCTTTAGCAGCCAGAAAATTTGAAATGAGCTCATTTTGTGGATAAAAATGTAAAATGTCTCAGTTTCAACATATGAAATGTTATCTCTGTTCCATTGGAAATAACATATTGGCTCATGCGATCTGAAAGTCAAATTTTCATTTTATTCACAATTTACACTTTCCTTCCAACTATCCCCCAAGGGCTGTACATTCTACGCAGTGTCCCAACTTTTCTGGAAACAGGGTTGTAAGGGCACCTGCTACAGAAGCAGTTTTGAGTGCTTTGTCAGGTGCCTGTCTGTCTGTCCTTCAGTCCGTAAACAGATGTTGTCAATTCGATAGTTGTAAGAAGAGGTCAGAGGAACACCAGGTGCAGGATGCAGGAGTGTTTATTAAACACAAAACACTAAGGGTAAAATGGCAGACACGCCAGAAACAAAACACCGTGCACAAGCCCTGAATAAATGGGAGAACTGAGGTACACTGCCAAAGGCAGGGGGAAACAGAAATACTCTCTCCAAGAGAGGATAAAGTAGAAAAACAAAAACTGAACCTAACTATACTGACGGATACACTGGGAGACTTATACACGGGGCAGACAAGACTAAAGCGCAGCAAACAGAAAGACTCGGGAATCATACACGGGAGACACTCAGAACGCATGAGGAGCAGGGACTTCACCATGTAGCACAGAGACAATACGGAGGATCCGTCTGACAATCGTGTCCAATGCTGCCACATTTATAATCACGAGAGGAGGCGGGGACTCGGAATGCAATCTCGGGTGAAACAGAAACACATGGGATTAATAAACAATTACACGAGGACCGGGTTTAACAATAAAGACTCGAGACAAGACGCAGAGACCATCAATCAACTTAGACAGTTTAGATTAAGGTAAACTAAATGTGACAAGTAAAAAGCACCACAAGAAAAGAAAAGGGAAGCAAAGTTTTAAATGTAATTAATCAGATACAGCTCAGATTGAAATACAAAAGCCAGAAACGCACATACTCGCTAAATGAGTTAATCAAGGTTAATACTACGTAACAAATTATTTAGAATCACCCTTAAATAAGTGCTGGTTAGTACGGGTTAGTAATATCCTATCAGAGAACACATTCACTCAAGAGTTTCGCGAGACCCAGGATTAAACACAGCTGGAAGCAATGAATGAAATACCCTAGCCGAAACCAAAAGAGGAAACGTGATTGGACGAAGAGACGCAGGCATGCAGAAGGCAGTCACGTGACATCACTGGAGACAGATTGGGAGCGGATTGTCAGACGGCTGAACAGAGATTAGGAAAATAAGAAACAAAAGTAAGCACTAGCACAAATAGGCATGAGACAACACAAGAAAGGGCAGAATCACAACAATAGTATTGTAACCATCCAAGATGCAGTCACAAAATGCCTCAGGTGTGTAGTTGAGATCAAAAAGAAGGCCAGGTTAAATCCTGGGTGTGGTCTAAGCAAGGGCACCGGAGGTAAGGGGTGGGGAATTCGGCTGGGCCGATAGGAGATCCCATTGCAAGATGGTCCTTGTTTTTTTTTTATGTTTAGATCACTATCAGCTAGCGGAATGGCCAGCTAGTTTGAATACAAGTTGTCAAAAGGGTGAGTGGTGTTTAGAAGCCAAGAGCTTACTCAGTGCAGCGGCAACCATAGGTAAGGAAGGGGTAATCAACTCGAGATAGAAAATAAGGCTTCAGTAGACTGCTATTGGTGCAGCCTAAAGCTTAAAATTTACAAGGGTTAAGTCCCAGCTTGCAATATGATTGTAACACATTTCTATTGTCGAGTACAAACGATTCCATGCACTGCCTTGCGGTCAGTTGGCTTCACAGCGGTGAAAATAACATAGTACGCAATAAAATATTTGCACTCCAGCACATAGGCCATTCATTCGTGATACACTCATCCTATTAATATGCCGCCTCGTTTCTTCCTCATTACCCTTATCGTCTTGTTCTTATAGTATCCGAGTTACATTGTACAATGCCAACAACAGCCTCCTGCAGTATAGCGTTTCACAGTTGCAGATGCAGAATGTGCTTTCCGCTATAGTGTTTATTCATACACAAAACAGAATGTGACTGGACTCATTGACCACATTTACATGGACTTGACTTTTGCAGTTTTGATAAGGTTTTCAAGTATCCCGTTTTTGTATTTGGGCATGTAAACGTCTTATCCCGATTTCCGATACCGGGATAAGGCTCATAACTCCGATACTTAAGTCCATGTAAACATGGTCAGTGCGAGCTTGGAATGCTAAATCAGGCGTACAGTATGTGTCTTCACATCAATTCATTGGAGATTCGCTGCTCTGAAGTTTTCCAGCCATAACTACCGATGACATGAAGCTGTTGGCAAAGCATTCTATCCTGATTACGAGGAGGCAATGTGACTCCGTTACATTACAAAAGGCTACGTTACTATGTTACTGATGGTAAGCTTTCAAAGTAATATCCTCCTTTGCTGAGCACCTAGTGCCGACTACAATGAGTCAACAATGGAAAAATTATTAGTCACATTTTCACGTTGTGGAGAAATGATGAATTAATAGTTCAAAAAGATCCTAGAAACAAAGCACAGAAAAAATATCTAAAAATATTATTATAATTTATAATATATAAAATATACAAAAATTCTAAATTTGGACTCTGATCATTTTCCCTTTGTGGTCTTTAATTGCTTGCGTGCAGCATTCTGCCTTCACCTGAACAATTTTTAGCAGAAATTATGAAATGTGCCAGGACTTTTACAGGACTGCGGTTGATTACGATGATTGGCGCGAGACAACCTTGGCTTGCGATGCGTTTCAGACTTAGGGCTCAGTCAAATTCAAGCAAAACTTCGATTCCCAGTCAGAGTCAACGGGTGGCGGATGTGGAGATGTAAAAGTTACAGTTAAATGACAGAAAATAGAGAGAAATTGTGGCCCCTTCAGCCAGTCAAATTTCAGGCTAAATATTAAACTCTTAAAGCGATCCCAAGCATTTATTTACTCTGCAATTTCATCAAGCTGACTTATCCTTGGTTAAATTGCAGTGACCGAAGGAAGGACAACACTTGATATGTTATGTGTTTTATTATGATTATCCACATATATATCCATTTGCTCCCAAAAGGGTGGAAATCCACTAAATCTCCATTGCCAGTGGATCAGATTGAGTGCTAACTGGTGAAGCAGAGTAGAAAAAGTCCTTTTATGTTTTACCAAGGTGGCAAAGGTTCTCCTTGTGAGCAAAATTGTCCATTAAAAAACTATGAAAATATCACAATGCAGATAAGGACGTATGAAGTTCATAACAGTGCCAAGAAGAAAGTAAGAACCCGGAAACAGGATTGTAGCAAATAGGGCGCTGAAATTTAATGGTGTATGGCATTCACAACTTAAACAGACCGAATGATTTGGCGATCAGCAAATGGGCAGTCTGAATTTTGACAGGCATAGTCAGCTGACCGGTATTGTGAGGTATTATTGGCTGGAAGTCAATGTCTTGGCACAATTAACTGCCTGTCCAGTCAGAACGTTGGGTTACAGATGTAACCTTGGTTCTGTGAAGGAAAGAAAGGCTGCCAGACGGCTAGCCCAAGGGGCTGGAATATAATCCGCGCGTGCGCGAATTCTGAGGTAGACTATATCAAAACATCATCACGTGAGTGTGCCGCGCTACTGTACAGTACAGTATATAAGCCTGCGCGCAGCACACTTGGTCCTCATATAATCCTGAACGCGAAGTCCAGAGTGACGACGAAGTCTGGCAGCCTTTCTTTCCTTCACAGAACCAAGGTTACATCTGTAACCCAACGTTCTGTTTCACTCAAGAAAGGCTGCCAGACGGCTAGCCCAAGGGGCTGGAATACATATGCCCCAACGTCGCGGAGGACAACCATGCAACGATTGAACAAAGGGCACAACAAGTATTAGAGTCAATACTTTTATTGAATTCAACATGCCCACAGGGCTAAATGAACTGAGGAGCTGGGCTCAGTGAAAAACACATTCGGTCATGAACTCAAAACAGAATTCCCGAAAGATAAGGGGGAGACAACATTGAGGTTGTAGAATCTCGCAAAGGTTGAAGGTGATGACCAACAGGCCGCCTGGCAAATGTTCTGCAAGGGGACTCCTTTCAAGAGAGCCCATGAAGCAGCAATGCCCCGTGTGGAGTGTGCAACTGTTGCTCCTGGGGATGGACACCCCGAAAGCTGGTAGGCCTGCTTTATGGTGTCAACCACCCAGTGTGAGAGTCTCTGTTTTGACAGGGCCTTGCCAGTCTGCCCAGCACCATGACAGACAAAGAGCTGGTCAGTCAGTCGAATATCCTTTGTCCGCTCGACATAGCAAAGGAGGGCTCGCACAGGGCACAAAGCATTAATTGACAGGTTTCCTTCTGACAGGTTTCCATCTGACTCAGAGACAAGAGGGCGGTATGAGTCCAAGGCAATTGTTTGATTGAGGTTCTGTGCTGACAGAACCTTAGGCATGAAGGCCGGATTAGGGCGCAGGACAACACCAGTGCCTTCCGGTTTTACATGGAAGCAGTCAGGGTGCACAGACAGCGCATGTAGCTCTCCAATACGCTTTGCTGAGGTGATGGCAAGTAGAAAAACCACCTTCTGAGAAAGCCACTTGAGATCAATACTACCAAGGGGTTCAAACGGGGGCTTTGTCAGAGCATCAAGAACAATGTTAAGCTGCCACGGCGGCACAGAGGGAAGCCGCCTTGGGCGCAATCTTTGAACTCCCTTCATGAATTGGACAGACAGGGGGTTAGCGCCGAGTGTTTTGCCATCCACTCTATCATGGCAGGTTGATATCGCAGAGAAAAACACCTTCAGAGTCGAAGGGGATTTTCCTTGGTCAAACTTTTCTTGTAAGAATTCCAGAACTGAGGCTAGAGGGCAGGACCGGGGGCACTCATGCCGCTGTTCGCACCATGCTTTGAAAACATTCCATCTATAGGCGTATAGGGTCCTTGTCGATGGCGCTCTAGCACACTGCAAGGTTTGCGTAACTGCCAGTGTCAACCCTTGAGCGAGGAGGGTGTCCCTTTCAACGGCCAGACCCACAGGTTCAGGATGGCTGGTGACGGGTGCCATAACTCTCCCCCGGCTTGCGACAACAAATCCTGCCGTAGCGGGAGTTGCCATGGGGTGCCCCAGAGGAGGGCCTGAACCTCCGCAAACCATGGCGCCTGGGGGCGATTTGGAGCCACCAAGAGGACACTCAGGTTCTCCATCCTTGTCCTCTCCAGCACAGCTGGGATCATGGAGAGGGGAGGGAAGGCATACAGGAGGCCCTTGGGCCATCTGTGTGCTAGGGCGTCCACCCCTAGAGGCGCGTCGTCTTGGTTTAAAGAGAACCATTGTGGACAGTGAGTCGATTCCCTTGAGGCGAAAAGATCGACATGTGCCTTCCCAAAACGAGCCCAGATTAGATGCACTGTTTCCGGGTGCAAACGCCATTCGCTTGGGTGTGGCCTGCCCCTGGACAGCAGGTCTGCTGCGGTGTTCAGTGTGCCCGGCAAGTGAACTGCCCTGATCGAGCAAAGGTGAGTGTCCGCCCAGAAAAGGAGTTCTCGGGCAATGTTGTGCAACGTCTGAGACCTCAGGCCTCCCTGGCGATTTATGTACGCTATTGCCGACATGTTGTCTGTTCGAATCAAGACATGTTTGTCCTGAAGCACTGGCAAGAAATAGTGAAGGGCGAGGTATATTGTTCTTAGCTCGAGAACATTTATGTGGGCAGTGTTCCATGGTGGGCGCCACACTCCCCGGGCTCCCAAACCATTCCAGACTGCCCCCCAACCGGACAGCGACGCGTCCGTGGTCAGAACTTCGCGTCTGTAGATTCTGCCTAGTCGCACACCTCTGCACAGATTCTGGGGCATGTTCCACCATTGCAGAGCTCGTAGGCACATAGGTGGTAGAGAGACAGACTTGTCCCTGTCCAACACTGGGTGGAGCATCTTGGACAGGTACCACTTTTGCACTGGCCTCATATGTAGAAGGCCAAGGCGTACCACCTGGGATGCTGCGGCCATTAGGCCCAGTAGCCTTTGACACTGGTAAGCCCGAACATTGTTCTGTCCCAAAAACTGTGACAGGGATTGTTGGAGGGCAACGACTCTCTGATCTGAGAGACCTGCTATCATGGTTACCGAGTCCAGTTTCACTCCAAGGAAGGTGATCTGCTGTGAAGGGGTTACCTGGCTCTTGTCTGGGTTGAGAGATAGGCCCAGTTTCTGTAAATGTTCCATTACTACCGCTGTGTCCCGCACTGCCTGCTGACTCGACAGGGAACATATTAGCCAGTCGTCCAGATAATTGAGCACTCTGATGCCCTTCTGCCGGAGCGGATTCAAAGCTGTGTCCATACACTTTGTGAATGTGCGTGGTGATAGGGACAGGCCGAAGGGGAGGACGTTGAACTCGAAGGCTCTGTCCTTCAACGCAAATCGGAGAAATTGACGATGAGCAGGGTGGACTGCAATGTGGAAATAGGCATCCTTGAGGTCTATGCTCGTGAACCAATCTCCACTTTGAACTGACTGGAAGATTTGTGCCAGTGACAGCATTTTGAAATGCAGCGGGCGTAGGTAGAGGTTTAGTGGCCTCAGGTCCAGTATTGGACGAAATCCACCATCCCGTTTCGGAACTAGGAAATAGCTCGAATAAAAGCCACTCTGCCGTTCGCTGTGATTTAACTCTCTTATTGCCTCTTTCCTTAGCAAGGTGTTTATCTCCTCTTGCAGGGCCAGCTGCCGTTGTAGGTCTGGCTAATGAGAAACAAGAATACCCTTGAACATGGGTGGGCGGCGTCTGAACTGTAGCCGATAACCGAACTTTATTGTTGAAATTACCCAAGAACTGGGAGAACACGCTTCCCACACCTCCAATTGAGTGTGGGAGAAAACATGAGGCATAGCCCCTTGAACGTCAGGAAGAGGGCTGTGAGGCAGCAGACGGGGTGGCACGAGGTCTGTGGCCATCGCGCTGTCGAGGTCTATTAGGCCTGGCAGGATTCCCGGGGCGGCGGCTTGGAAAGGAGGAAGCCTGCGTCGACTGTCTCCGCACATTGCCCTGCATATTGGGGCGGCCCTTTGTGAAGGGCACACTGCGGTTACCTGCGTAGTTCCAGTCTGGTCGATGTCGTTTGGGTGGAGGGGGCTTTGGCATCAGCTGCTCCCACTCCTTCTTGGACTCCCTAGACTCCTTGGCTCGGCGGAGCATGTCAACGGTTCCGGGACCAAAGGTAAAGCCAGGGGTAAGAGGTAGCTTCATGAGCATGTTCCTGTCCTGCTCTGGCAGCTTCGACTGAGCTAGCCACAGGTGTCTCCGTGCCATCCACAGTGATGCAATGGATCTACCACTGGAGTGTGCTGCTCCCCTGGCGAGATGTACTAGGATCTCAGAGACTTTCTTCAACTCTTCAACCACTTCCTGAGCGGGGGCAGCGGAGAGGTCTTCAATGAGCTCCATTTGATACAGCGAGAGCACAGCTGTTGTGTTCATGAGGCGCGCCCCAAAAGCCGTATTGTAGAACGACTTCTTCAACCATTTGTCGGTGGTGCGGCACTGTTTATTTGGGCATGAGGGGTCTTTCCCCACAAGAGCCGTGGGAGGGAGGACAAGAGCAGCGATAGAGTCATCCATCATCGGATAGTCCCCAAAACCAACCTCATCTGCTCCATGAATGTTAGCAAACTGTGCCCACTGTCTCATAGGAGGGGTTGCCGCCTCCGGGTGCTCCCACACAGTTGTCATTTCCTTGACAAAGTCCGGGAGGACAGGGAGAGAGCATGGCCTATTCATAGGCTCCCTCCTCCGATCAAACCGAGACGGCTGGGCCTCAGGTGTTGAAGGCATTTCCACATTGAGACGTTTGGTGGCCCTAGTCATGAGCGCAAGGAATTCTTCACCAGAGAAGGCACTGGATGTTTCGGATGGAGCCAATAACAGGGAAGAGCCATGATCTGAGCTCAAATCAGAATGGTGGGGAGACGTTGCTCTGCCATCCATATATCCAGGATTCAGGTTATCCGATGCCATCACCGATAGCAGTTCCACATTGTCATCAGCGACCTGCGTGGACAGCTGCTGCGGTGAATCTACTACAGGCTGCATTGGTGGGGAGGCCCAGTCCTCTGTGCCTGATGGGGGTGCCTGGCGCTCGGTGCCTGGTGGGGGCGCCTGGCGCCTGCCGTCCGGTGGGGGTGCCTGTTGCTCTGGCCCTGATGGGGTTGCCTGGCGTTCGGTGAGCTGCTGCATCATCCATTGCTGAGTAGACGCCAAGGATGAAATTTCCTTAGCCAGAGATGCCATAGTATTCGCAAGAGCATCATAGCTCTCATGCTTCCTTTTCCTACTTTTTTTGCCTGGAGCTGGTGTGTCAGACAATTTGCATGTACTCGGCTGTTGAGGAGAGGGCTGAGAGAGTGGTATCGAACCTGTCTCAGTGGACTCCTGGGAGGACATGGATACATCATAGTCTCCCATGGCTCTGTTTACTCTTCTCAGTAGAGTGCGTGCTGAGAAGGGGAGACAGCTTGGGCAACCACTAGGGTCAGCTTTGGAAGCAAGCGCGTGCTCAGGGCCCAGACATTTCACACAGAGGGTATGGCCATCTTCCATTGGCAGTTTACTGCTGCAATTAGTACAGTTGTGAAATCCTGGCATTTTTTTTTTTTTTTTTTTTTAATAAATAACAAATAATTTGTTATTAATATTCTATTTCGGTCACACAAAGATTTTAGGTGTGAACCCAATAGCACTGTTCAATGTCCAGTGGTACCAACAGGGGTGGCACAAGAGAAGCCACCAGTCAGGCTGCTGCACACTGGTATCAGAGTCTGTGTCTGCAGTAAGTTACCTCTGTCGGTACCGAGCACCGAGAGCACCGAGAGTCGGTACAGAGAGCCTGCAGTGAGAATGACGAGATGTATCACGAGATACGCCTGCTTGTAGCCTTCCCAGTCTTCAAACAACGCAAGTAGCGTAAGCAGTCAAATCACGCCAGATGAGTTGGATGGAGCAATTAACATACCAGGCGAAAAATTCCCTCGACCGAGGGAGAATCGCGGCAGTCCGTTATACGGGAGAGATATCTCCACTACGGTACCAGTTAGCTACAGTACGGTGCCGAATGGCGCCATGCAGCAATATTAAGAGATATAGCCAGAGAGATTTCCCTGTAATCTCTTTCCTCCCTCGTGTAATATTACAGCAATAGAACCACTCACCTGCTGGGCTTTAGTTGGAATTAAGCACCGATATACATGCGAGTAGCCTCGCTTACGAGCAGTATACCCGCCCGAACCAAGCAACGATTCGTGGGGATAAGGGATTATTAGCCCACCTAATAGATCAGCGGCGATAGCACACTCGTAAGGTGGTGTAGATATAAAAGCCTGATAACGGTTGCCTGGAGAGGGGTAACAATAGTCACCAGCTCTCAGACAGCTAACTGTCAATAGGCACGTCGCTATAGTATCAAGAGTCTTACCTTATCAGATCGCGTGAGGGATTAAAAAGGACCAAGTGTGCTGCGCGCAGGCTTATATACTGTACTGTACAGTAGCGCGGCACACTCACGTGATGATGTTTTGATATAGTCTACCTCAGAATTCGCGCACGCGCGGATTATATTCCAGCCCCTTGGGCTAGCCGTCTGGCAGCCTTTCTTGAGTGAAACAGAACTACACCTGCCGTGATAGCTCCATTTCTTTATACATTTTAGATTCATGTTCTGAAATTACATAACTTTTTAGACATAGTTCCTCCGTGTTTAGGGTACGGTAATGCTTGTGACAGAAGCCTTCAAAGGTGTTAGTGTTTCGTCTCGTGCATTTAAATGATTTATTGGTACAGGTACAGCAGAGCTTACATCTCCCAGTCCAGAGCCTAGACTTTTTATTGCCCTTGAATTTTGTTCTTGCTGTTTTTCATCAGGAAGACCGAAGTTGTGCCCGTGAAAAAAATCAAGTAAGCCATTGTGTAGATGAAACCGAAATACAGGTCAAACATTAGCTCTCCCAAAAGCAACTCTTTGAAACAGAGTGCTCCATGACCGCACTCTTAATAGTATGAGGAAATTGGCGTATATGTATGTGAGGTTACTGTTCACAGGTGACATTGCTAACAGAATTACAAAGGTTGCGCTGCAAGAAACAGGATGGTCAGGGAGCAATATGCTAAGAAGTACCTAAAGGGGTCAACAGAGTTCCAGACAGTAATTTTTTACGGGATGAAACCAAGACTGCCTTGTATTACAGAGACCTCAAGAGCACAATGTAGGGACAGAAGGAACTGCACCTGGGCTCTAGGACTCATCGTCCCTGGATGGTTCATCCCCAATAATGCTTTGCCCTCTTCCTGCATTATAACACTATCCTATACCCTTATATTGTGGTGATCTGTCCATCGCCCGTTCGTCGATCTGTCTTTCAACCATAACGCCACATTTTTTTAATTATTAGGGGACGAAAAATCCACAGACGAAAAGTCCTGTAACCCTGCATTTGATCCAAAACCCTCCCCACCATCATCTCTGAAACATGGTATTGTGGGTGTTATGGTTTTACAGGGCATTCAGAGCACTGGCTCACAGGTCCACTTTGATACCTACTGGTAGCAGCAGAATGAAGTCACAAATTGGCAGAAGTTTGAATCTGCCGCAGTTCACCAAACCCACTGGATGCTGCATTGTCTTACAACAGGACATTTACTCTAAGCATATAACTAAGGCAATAAAAACTGGAAAATTTTGCCTAGCTCCATTAATCACCCAAATTAAATTCAAAGTGCACCTATTATTATTATTTTCATATCGTAGTGTGAATCATATCGTTATTATGCTCATATAAAAGGTCTGTGTTGGAAAACAACTCTAAGTCACCTCCAGAAGAAGCACTTCCCACCGTAAAACGCACTGCTACAAACACCTCAATAGCTTCTGGTCATTTAGTGACGTCACCATTTGAATTTTCGTGCCAAGCAGATAGTTTAGCACACCCTTGAATCAAGTGGGTTATGCCCACAAGGCTACGCCAGTATTTGTTTCTAAAGCTCATTTGCACTCTGGAGGAAATCCATTTATGGTAAGGGGCGTGACATTTCCCAACACACATGCGAATGGTGGACCAACCACAAGTGAGTGATTAAGTTGACACTGTGGTTTTTGGGAGGGTGGGGGCAGGACCTCAACGCAGCATATCACAGACAGGTACTGCAGAAATGGCCAGCATGAGAAAACTTGTGTACCTTTAATAAAGACGCATTTAAACCTTTTTTAGTAGACTTCAAGGCCCCTGTGCATGAAAGCGGAATGGGGACAGAAGTTAATAATAATAATAACAATAATCATAATATTACTGATGTTGTTGTTGTTGGACCATATTTGATGAATATTTACACTCGCTTTTCAGTTGTCCGTAGAATATGGAGCACCATTTTGCATATCCATAGCTTCCTCTGATATGATTTCGATGTCATGGGAGTTTTTCTCTCATCAGTCATTCCCGCTGATGTAAAGTGTCACGGGATAAAGGAATCTAAACATTCCCTAATCAACTTCTCAAATATCGATGTTTGGCGTTTGGTAAATTTAGGGGCCAGAAGCTCGGTTAGATCTGCGCCAAATTAGAGGTTAGAGCTGAAAAAACAAAGCTGGGCGATTTGCTTTTGGCGGTATTTAACACATAAGCCAACAACATGAAATCACATCACCAAGGCCTACTACACAACGCAACGATAACCTATATTCATCAGACTTGACTCGCCGTGCTATATTTACAAGACTGCTTTCACGTTGTTTTTTTTTTTTGTGCATACTTTAATTGCCTTCCTCGTACCTGACTGAGCAGCCAATATGGCGCTGAATAGGCTTCGCTGAGGCCCTAATATTTCCTTGTTTTTCAAATGGCATCCTGAAGCTCCTTTAAAATGGATTCGCCTATTAATTTTTATATTTCTTATAGAATGTGTATTTAAAGTGATATAATGCCAACCTCTGACTTCGGAAGACTGCGACCGAGGCGACTTGAACTTCGTGTCATGACAAAGCTCCAAAATCAAGGGCACTTCGACTCAATTTTTCATCAGGACGACTCACGACTGCTCGAAAATAATAATTTCAAAGTGGGAAATCGTCAAATTCTCAACGACTCTCGCGAAAACATAACATTGTCTTTTGATTACAGGGTTTAAATGATTGGCTTGCCCTATCGGAGGCAGCAAATAACGGCAAACTTCGATGGAGAGCGGCGCGCAGTGGCTGCATCACCACCCGCTGTGCGTTCATGTTGTAGGCAAGCATGAAAATGAGTGGAGCCCTGCACATCACAGACTCCATAACTAATGCAACAAAACATGAAGACGGAAAATCACCGGCCTTCGTATTTTATGCCGCGGCGTGGCCCCTATTAGACGGCGATTTTGCTTGTTCACTTCACCTGGAGAGAGATCACTATGGAAATACCTTTTCCAGATTCTGAGGACACTCGTGAGTGTCGGCTCCAGGTGTACCCTACGCACTAAGAGCTACAGGATATACTAACGCTCAAGTTTTGTTTTGTAAATGCGTGAAACAGTCATCTCCTAAACGAAACCTTCGAACAATGGCTGTATATTTTGCGCGGCGGCGCCAACCTTGTATTATTATTCTTAATTGTTGTAATTATGACGAGAAAAATGTTTGCTTAACCGTGCTTTTTTTCGTTATGTAGACGAACAATTTGATGCTGTTGCAGAGTAGCCTATCCGGTCCAACACTGTTCGGTTTTGTGGGGTTTTTTTCTTTCTTTTAAAATTATTTTTGAACATGAAATTTGCTAGCACGGATGTATTTACCCAATACGTTGTTCAGTTAGCCTACTGCAGATGCAGCCCATGTGTATTCTTTGAAATCTCCATTGGTGCGAGTTAATTCCACCGCTAGGATTTGATTTGACCATTTCAAGCCCTGTAAGTGACAGAATGGTATTGGTCCAGTCGTGGTGACCCTACCCCTGAATTTCATCCATTTGACCGTGATCCACACACCATAGCACCCGTGACTAGACTTCACGAGGGGAAAAGACAAAACGAAGCCAGAGATCCTGAACAGCCTGCTGAACCGTATGATAAAAATATTAATCACATGGAATCAAATAGGCTGCATCAACCTGATTTACAGTTATAAGGCAATATTGCCTATCTCGCTAGAAATCGTGCACACGTGCTATACCACACACTGTCAAGTCATGAGAGAAGTGTTGTTAAGATGGAGGAGTGGATGGTTTGCCCTGTGGCCGAATGACACCAGTCCGTTTGTCAGTTAACATTTAATGCACCTATAGATACATGTGCATCTAATTTTACAGCAGTCAGTTTACTGCGCAAAGTGTCTTTCGGACCACCAGTTCATGGGCATATCCGAGTGAATTGTACAGCATCTATTATAATGTGTAAAGGGATAAGTAACGTTTATCAGTGTCATAAGTAATTAATTGATGGTTTGTGCTGAAGCGCAAGATGTCCTTTGTGAACTTCTACAAAAGGGTTTCAGGCCTCTGTTCTAATCCTCTCTCCCACTGGCGACTACATCTATGTTTATGCTGCGCTATAAACACGTTTACTTCCAAGGCGGACATTCAACCACAGGCTATCTTCAGTGCCCGGCATGTCACCCGACAATTCCTGAGGAACATATCCAAAGGGACATATGCGTAGGCTCGTTTCACTCCTAGAATACAATTCAATACACGGAGACTATATTGAAATAAAATGAATCCGAAGCAAGTTTGTCCTTTCAGCCAAGTAAATACGTTCAAAGACAGACACCAAAACCCACACATACATTATCATTATTATTATTATTATTATTATTATTATTATTATTAAGGATTACCGATAATTGTAAATAAAAATAATACTAACATCTCGTTGGTTGGATTACTGATATTGGGATTAAAAGACCGGCTTTTAATTTGTACAAAAGAAAAGTGCAAATGGCAACATCCATAGGCCTATCATTTCGTATTATTTTTACGTTACAAATAAAACAATATTTTTTGAGCGGTGTAGTTAAAAAGATCATGGGAACCAAACCCTGAAGAAACATCAGATGAAATAAATCAGTAGTCTCACTTTTTATCATTAATCAAAACAATTGCACAAGGACTGAAATTTAGCCCTTATTGGGAATGAATGTTTCCACAAATAAAAGCACAAAGAATAGATTTTTATGACAAAAAATGCACATATGAATTATTATTATTATTATTATTCGGGCGATTGCATGAGCAGATCAAACAGCTCTGTTTTTCCTCAGCACGCGCAGGCACAATTCTTTCGTTGGATCATGAACACAATAATGCCAGAAAAACTGACATTTTTAGACTGGCAAAACTATTGTAAATGCTTTTTTTGTAAATACCAGATTTATTTGGTTCGTACGCTGTTTCAATTGTCGCTAACATTTTAATTGTGCTTTGACAAATGGCATTGAAAACACAGTTTTCCCCTCAGAGAAGCCAGTGGCACCGCAAATATCGCTTTTTGCCATTTGTTATTATTTCACTTAAGTAGCCACAAACCAAGGAATGGATGCGTTTCTTATAAAAATGGTCGAACAAATTATTCTTAAATGACCCAAATGATTTATTAATTTGTCTTGCTAAACATTTTTGCTCTGTAAGGCGAAAGGATTTTTTTACGAACTTGTACGCGCATTTATCCTTTTCAGAATTTTTAAATGCTCTCCTGAAAGGGGCTTATATTTACCATAGCCTATAGTCTATAATTGCAATGGCTGTGTGCCAAACGACATCTCTTTTATATATAATATTAAAGTAGCCTAAACATAAGTATTGGTCTAAAATGTAGTCGCCTATAAATTACTCGCACGTGGTCTTCAGACCACATATTTTGGAATTATAAATATAGGTTAGATATGGCTATTTTCCCCAGCAATTAACCAGGCTAATGAGGCTATCGTTATATTCTACTTTCAAACGTTAATACTGTTGTGCCAGTCGGAATGAATTTTAAGTTTAACATTAACCCCAATCAAATGTAAAGAATTCAATTCATCAATGCTTTGTGAAGATAAAACTTGCATTTAGACTTGAATGTGCATGGCAGCTGTGTGTGCGCGTTTCTTGTGCTTTACCGCCACCAGGTGGCCACATGGGAGACCCTCCGTTTGGTCAGTTTCGTCTGACGCATTTTCACATGGACTCAGAGATGCGTCTGTTGATGATGATAATGATAATGATGATCATGAACGTGTGTGTGTGTGTTTGTGGGGGGTCCTAAGACCTGGGTATTAACCAATATGCTTGAATTCTTAAGTGTTGCGTCTGCAATGGGTAGTTAACCTAGGTAAATAAGGTAATAATGAATTCACGTCGAAACACAAAAATGCTTCCCCATGCGCTCAAAAAGGGGGAATAATTGTGCTGGGAAATGCTGTCGTGCATTAAAAGTGAAAATCAATGGAAGGAAATCTAAGCTAAGCATATTCTCAGTAATAATGCCCAACCTTGAGTGCCTCGGCTGCAGACTGAGATTCTAGTAGTTTACACTTAAATACACTTTTTCAGCCGAAAGGAACAAACATTCCAAGATCAATCTCGCTGCTAAAGACAGAATGCGGCTTGATAGAAGTATAAATACATTAAAAGTAAAGGATATAATATTACATTTAATCTGTTCATGCGAAAATTGACCTGAATCAATGGTTTCCCTTCGCTGTGTTTCCAGCCGGAAAACTCGGACAATTCTCTATAAACCAGAACTTTCACCTTTGCTTGGTTAAAAAAAGAGAAAAAAGTTCGCTTTGATTTAGATCTATTTACATTTTAACGGAATGTATTTGTTTTACCGATAACTTTAAGCAGGGGCAGCTGCACTGTTTACTTTTTAAACACCACTTTACACTTTCTGCCAAGAGAAAAAAAAATCCGTCCATTGAAAATGTAGTATTTGTGCAACACTTAATGAAATCAATTTTTATATTTAATGCAGTTTAAGCTGGCTATTTTGACAGCGACGTTGTGTTAAAAAAGGCTACGATTTATTATTATAGATGTTCACACCTCAAATTACAGCTAAGTTTTAACATTTAGCCTCAACCGTAACCTCTAACCCCTCATTGTTGTCAAACCCATCGTGCTGGAGTACAAAGTCGAACGAAAAAAAATGTGTTATGGTCCAAATGTTTGCGGATCGCACAGTATAAATATCGGGTATAGAAAGTTGAATTGTATCATAGCATTTCGCCAAAATGCTCATTATTCGGGTGGGAGTGGAAATAAATGCAGTATGAGGATTTTGGGACTGTTTGTTTTTGATTACCTTGTTTACGTATATGACTGCTTAAATTATCATTCCACAATCAAATGCATTTTGATAGCATTAGTCTCTCTATCACACTGAACCAGCTGCTCTTATAACTGCAAATGGAGGCCATTTCTTGCTCATCGCCAGCCACATCATTAGAGACCGACTGCCTCTCTGTGCAGGAAATTAGCTCATTACCAGCAAGGATAGCTTCACTAACGTCTCTCCTCCTTTCAATGCGCGTTCTAATCTTAGCTGGCGCAAATTATTCCATTCAAATGAGTTTAATGGGGGGAAAAACCTGGATGTAAAATGAGAAAAAAGCATATTGCCACAGCCTATTGAGATAGGCAGAGAGGGAGAGGGGTTTTTCAGAACCTGCTTCAAAGGAGACGGAAGAGAAAGCAAGTCCTGTTCCCTTCATCGCCAGCTTTTTGCCACCGGAGACTCGGGCCATGTTTTGGGATGCGCTGTCTTAGCCGTGTCCAGATGTACCCACCATGGACCTCACTGATTATACTCCCCTGTCCACCCACTGCCCCCGCCAAGCTCCTGTCTTTTCACTATAATATGTGGCTTATTTCCTCCAGAGCCACTCCGGTATGTCACTATAAAGCAAGGTGATGTCTTTCTCGGTTTTTTGGTTCCCGGGGGGATATAAAAGCCATCATATTGTGTGATGAGTCTATACAGGACTCCACTGAAACAAGGCCTGTTCCACTGTCAGCCACCCACGCTGATATTACCAGGCACCACACTACACTCCCTGACAGTCAAAGACAGCCTTGACCCTTTGTAGCACAGTCACTGTATAGAAGTGTGTGAGCTGTTAGCATGCATTTCGGAATCACGGTAGAAAGCGACTGAGCACTGCAGGAGGGGAAACACAGACAGTTAAAGACTGCCGGGTGGCGCACTCTGTTAAACCACTGTTCCGGAATGTGGATAATCGCCACTGTCTGGTGCACTATCTATTGCAGCGTTCTCTTTGTCTGGCAGGTTCACGGGGAAGCACATGATTGGCTAAAGAGACTCAGAACTTTGGACTCATTCAGTCATTTCTCACTGCTGCCCTTCCTTGCTCTAAGTTCCACCCATCGAGGTGGCGAGGAAAAGGATCGAGGCCAGCAAGTGAACAAGGGAAATAGAAGAAATGCAGGCTCGCAAATCGGCGTGGAGTTTCCCTTCTACTCAAAATGTCTGTTGAAAGGTTACGCCGTCATTTCAATCTCACACTATTCGGAAAAGTATTTCAACAAAGGACGCTCTCAGTTTTCCCTACCTGTTCCTGATTTCTAACCAAGATATCAAAACACAGGTCAGTGAACCAGCCCATGCCAAAACTGCCACTCCGTTCGTCCATGTCCTACCCAACCAGCCTATTTACACCACCTTCATTCTACAATCATCGTAAGTCTGTTTCGACGTCCCTCCCTCCCATTCCCTTCTATTCATCCCTCACCCTTTCACTGTACAGGAACCCTCGGGGACATTAAAGAGCCTTTACGACAGCAAGAAGAGACGCGGCCCCCATCCCGAGTCTCCTCACCTGGGGCTGCACAGTATCCTGCACCGGTCTCCATCGACTCAACTCCATCCCATCCTACATCAGCACAAATACCCCCTCCTTGTTATGATGCTGTCCTGCCTGACCATGTTTTTCTTATGATTCTGCATTGTCTGCCATGTCTGATTATGATTCTGCTTTGCCTGACTATGATTTGTATTGTGATTCGGATTCCATGCCACATTATGTTTTTGCCTTGTCTTTGTCTGTTTGCCATACTCCACCATTGCAGTTATATTCCGGTCCATGTTTTGTCTCATACCATGCATTGCACTTTGTCTCCCCCTGTCTGGTCTTTTGTCATGTGATCGCTCACTGCCCCAGTATTGTGTGCCACACTTTCAGGTGATTTCATGGTTTCTGGGATTTCAACCATTCCTTCCAATCTTGTTTACTTCCTTCACCTTGCTTTTCTATTTTACTAACAATACAAACAGTTTGTTGTTTTAGTTAAACTTACTAAGACTAACACTGTTCATAAAACAAACTTACTAACAAGCACTAGGGATTATATAGCTGCACATTACTAATTGACTAACAAGCTCTCAGCACTCGCTCTGCTCTAGTCTCTGCCCCTTGCCTTCACTCAATTTATTTCGCTGTGTTTCAACAGATTCTCTGCCCCTGGCTAATCACTGTTCTGCCTCTCACTCTGTGCACGGTAGAACTCCCTAACCGGAGCTGTATATTTGTCAGTAGGCTGTCTCTATGATCCCTGTCTGCATTTTGGCTTTTGCCAATTTCTTATAATCAGGAACTTCCTCATGTTCATGCCTGTGTAATTAGTCTGATCCAACTCACCTGTTCCCTATCATAGCATGTGACTTCCCCTACGTGTATTTAAGCAGTCATTTCACTCACAGCTTTTGTCAGAATGGTTTCCTTGTGCTGCGATTGTTGATGCCTTGCAGTCTTAGTGTTATACTTCTGACTGGAACTTCCCCGATTCTGATTTTGGCTTTTTCTTTGATACTTATCTGCCCGTGTACTGTACCTGTTTTGCCCGACTGAGCTTTGTGTTTGCTGCCCTGTTAATGGTTCGGATTGCGCCCACTGGATTTTGGCTTTGGACTCTCTGACAAACCTGTGCCTGTGTACCAAACCTGTTTTGCCCGACTGAGTTTAGTGCTTGCTGCCCTGTGTAAAGTTTGGATTACATGCCTGGGATTCTGATTTTTGGATTGGACTTTGTACCGTTTCCTTCTGCCCTGTGGGGATTTACCCCCCAACTTCAATAAAACCCACTTTTGCTGAAACTTCCTGGTCTCGCATTTGGTTCCAGAACGGTAACCCCACACATCTATCAAATTCAATAAATATTGTAACCTCCTATTTGAGCCCCTTAGCGCAAGAGTGGTCTGACTCACTTTTAATTTTTCATTTTGAACCACAGTTGCACCGAGCCCTTTATGTATTCTTGAACTGAGGAACATATCCCTCAACCATTGCATGGTACTTGAACTACACTGAGTTAATCCATTATTGCACTAGACAGATTGACCACTTAGGAATCAGTTTAGGCTTAGTGCTTAAAAAAAGACAGATGAAGTTAGACTACTTTTGTTCTGAGGGGCTCATTTTGGGTGTGGTCTGGGATTCAATGAACACTTATAACTGGAATTTTTTTTTTGATGGCAGATCTGTTGATATCTGGATCCAGAAAACGGCAAGGAAAAATAAGGGTTTAGAGTGAGTCCTTAGCATCCAAGGTTGCCAAGTCACAGCCTGAAGCCATGACTGTTCCGCTGTGGACATCGGTAGATTAATCTGATGCAATGACTGTGGAAGAGTTGATAGAATTTGTCATTAAAAGAATTCCCAGCTAACAAAAAATTGCACATTGGCTTTGAGTGTTAAATGAGTTTGGACAGTGACATCTGAAAACGCACAGAAATTTTTTCTGCTCAAGAATGTGAGTTGGGTGTTCACCGAAATCAAATCACTTCCTCCTTCGCACATTATCAATCAACATACAAAATTTCATTGGCACCATGTATTACTTTGAGATGTCCAGTTAACTGACAAGGAATGAACAAAAAAAACTAACACCGGTGAAAACACACTATCCCCTGACGAAGGTATAATAACCAGTGAAACAGATCTAGGGCAACGGCTGATGCTAGTAGCTCATATTCAGGTGATGACATTGAAGGCTCTACAGAGTGTCTTTGTTGATGTAGCTGGTACAGTTCTGTTCTTACGGTCAATATGAGCTGCAACGCCAGATCTGACCAACGACCTGTCTCGCATTAGTCTCCTCTCATATGCTGTTCTTCATGTCTCTCTACATAACCCTATACAACAGAGCCGAAAAATATGTTCCTTGCAGTCACTTTTTCCATATTAACAGCAGTTATGACATATGCATAAAATGTCACCGGAACATGCCAGCCCTCGTCCTTTGATGTAACAATAACATATTTTGGGGATTAGATTAGTTTAAATTTGTTTATTTCTCTCACTGACAGACAAGCAAAGTTGATTTGACTGAAAGTCCTTCTCCAAAATTGTATGGCCCAGAACACCTAGAACAGTCTAATTTTGTCTCAGCTGTAAAGAAAAAAAATGGACAGAATTGAACCAAAATTGTGCCACAGTCACGAGGAGAAAAAAATAGCTTCAGAAATAGCAGCGGCACAAAGATTGGGCTACCGGGTCAAATTCAGCCTTTCAAGGAGACACAAAAAGAAGAAGCTCAGGCCAAATGTGGGAAAAAGCAAAAGACTCAAAATGACAACTTAAAAAAAAACTCAGAGCTGCTGAATTTGAAAGGATAGACATACATTTTTTTTCAACTGTCTTCAGATTTTCAACGCCAGTAATTTTAGACCAAGCAGGCACCTGAATAACTTTTTGTTTCAATCCGAAAGAATTTATCTCATGCAGTTTCTCAGGTCTGATATGGATTTTCAAAGCCCTGTTGGACTGGAAGGAGGTTTCTCCGAGATGAAGCGAGTTCACTTCTAAACGTTAAAAAAAAATAGTAATTTGACAGCCGATGGAAACACCTCACATGTAGCAGAATATTGAGAGGTACGAATCCACTTTTTGTAGATAACACATTTGATGGTTTAAAACACAGCTGTCTAACCTGTCAAGATGTTTCTACACTACCATCCAATATAGCTTGGTCTTCTTAAAGTGTGTTGCTTCCAATACAGTTACCGGCAAACATCACCATTACATTACCTTACATTAATTCGGCCATTTTCTTCCGAAGGCACGTAGAATGAGTCCATGCAGAAATGCGCCGTTCATTGTTTATAACCAACTGTTCCTAAGACATCTGCCTTTTACAACTACACTTAGCTAAAAAGTTTTCAAAGCATTATTCTAACACGACTGACTGTTTCGATGGAAGCTACTGTCGCTAACTTTCTATTGATTGATACCCTTTAAACCCTAATTTTTCACTTAAGTTTTCCCTTAAGTATGTTCAAAGTAAGAAAAGGCATTTTGTTCATGTTGTAGGACAATTTCACATATATGTTCTGTATCTGCTGGCTGCAATTGTTCTCTGAAGCTTCATCACACTTATGCTGAGAGAGAGATGCAAACCCAGGATGCCATGTTCTTATCACGAGCCCCCTGTGAGTAGCCTCTGTGTTTCCTCCCATTCAGCAACTTGCGTGTCTGTCAGAAGTAATCTCCCCTTCGATTGGTTGGTGTCTTATCCCCGCCTGTGTCTTATTTCATGGTTCTCACCTCTTGTATCTGTGACGTATATATGCTCCCTACTTTGACCTCCAAGTTGCTGGATTGTAATTTGCTGTGTGCTTCAACCCAATGAGTACTTGATGGTTTAAGTCTTCATCTTTTCAAAGTAAAATGTAACCTGTAATGTCAGTACGGAAGCCATCTACCGTATTTAGCCAATATGAAAAAGCTCTCGAGCCTCTCATAAGGGTCCTGTGCTCCGGATTGCGTTCTTGTTAAAAACTGTTCCAATCTGTTCCTCAGTCCAGTTTATTAGGAACAAGCCCCCAATCTTTCTACAGTCATCAGGATTGGAACTGTGTTCCCTTTAAGCTACTCCTTCCTGCCATGCGACAATTTGGCTCTGGTGAAATCTTCATTTCACCTGACTGTCATTGCGAGAAATCAACAGGCTAGAAATTAGCCATGGGCTGTACAACTTTACCCAGATAATCTGAAGTAAGCTGTGCTTTTAACATCTGGGCTCTGTCCCAATGTTACCATATGATTATCAATAAACCTAAATATTGGATTATATTCTGCCTCTAGACTTGATTCCTGGTCTGGATCGTGGCATCTTCCATGGCCACGGCGTTACAACAAATGGAAGATATTTTGATTTGTGCATCCTTTTATACACATTTCCCTGTTTCCCTGTTACCTTGGGATCGTCACTGAAACTAAATCAGGTCTGAAGTTCCACATATTTCGAACAGAGCTGCTGCATCTGACTGACCCATATATGGGTCTGTAGGTTTTCATGGAGTCGGTACAGCTGTCAGACAAAGCTGACTGTTTCCAAAATAGCTACCTAATCCGTTTAAGCGAATCAATCTAGCACGGCAGACTGCTCCTCCCACATCTGACTGACACAGCTTTTTACACCAAGCTATCTAAGATGGCCGTCTGTTCTCACTTTGTCTGCATGAGGCTGCAGTCCTGATGGCTTTCTCCACTGCCTGTCACAGGAGGGGGTGGGATCTTCCTCTGTGGGCAGAGAGAGGTCGTTTCTATTCGTCATGCAGCCATTTATTAATAATAATGGGAACACACTGACACTCCTCCCTTGAGACAGAGCAGAAGTGAAACCCAAAGTGGCGTTGAAGCCCGTGTCATGCGTTCGCACACGCTGAAACTAGACCAGCGAACAAAGGAGAGATCCTAAATGAGCGATTCTGTGCCACCAGCTCAGTTTCAGGTCTGGAGTTTTTAAGAATCTGTTTGCTGATTCAAAACGAGAGCCTTTTCTTTCTACCTTTCGAGCTAAAAAAGCAGCGCATAGATGGACCTGCCGCGATGTTTAGGCCTGGTATCAGTCTAATATAGCACTTGCAAACATTAGCCCTTATATGAGTCTAATATAGCACCTGCAAACATTAGCCCCTGCATGAGTCTAATATAGCACCTGCAAACATAGCCCTGGTATCAGTCTAATATATCACCTGCAAACATTAGTTCAGATATAAGTGTAATATAGTACTTGCAAACATTAGCCCTGGTATCAGTATAATATAGCACCGGCAAACACTCACCTTTGTATCAGTCTAATGCAGCACCTGCAAACATTAGCCCTTGTATCAGTCTAATATGGCACTTGCAAACATTAGTCCTTCTGTAAGTTTAAAACAGCACCTGCAAACATTAGCCCTGGTGTCAGTCTAATATAGCACCTGCAAACATTAGCTCTTGAATCAGTCTAATATTGCACCTGCAAGCATTATTCCTGCTATCAGACTAATATAGCTTCTGCAAACATTAGCCCATGTATAAGTCTAATATAGCACTTGCAAACATTAACCCTTGTATCAGTCTAATATAGCACCGGCAAACATTAGCCCTTGAATCAGTCTAATATAGCACCTGCAAACATTAGCCCATGTATAAGTCTAATATAGCACTTGCAAACATTAACCCTTGTATCAGTCTAATATAGACCCTTCAAACATTAGCCCTTGAATCAGTCTGATATAGCACCTGCAAACATTAGCACTTGTATCAGTCTAATATAGCACCTGCAAGCATTATTCCTGCTATCAGTCTAATAAAGCTTCCGCAAACATTAGCCCAAGTATAAGTCTAATATAGCACCTGCAAACATTAGCCCTTGTATCAGTCTAATATGGCACCTGCAAACATTAGTCCTCGTATAAGTTTAAAATAGCACCTGCACACAATAGTCCTTGTATCAAATATAGCACCTGGAACCATCAGCCCTTTTATCAGTCTAACGTAGCCTCGGCAAACATTAGCCATTATATCAGTCTAATATAGCACCTGCAAACATTAGCTCTTGAATCAGTCTAATATAGCACCGGCAAACATTAACACTTGTATCAGTCTAATATAGCACTTGCAAGCGTTATTCCTGCTATCAGACTAATATAGCTTCTGCAAACATTAGCCTATGTATAAGTCTAATATAGCACCTGCAAACATTAGCCCTTGTTTCAGTCTAATATAGCACCTACAAACATAAGCCCTTGTAACAGTTTAATGTAGCACCCACAAATATTAGCCCTGGTATCAGTCTAGTATAGCACTTGTAAACATTAGCCCTTGTATAAGTATAATATAGCACCTGCAATCATTAGTCATTGTATAAGTTTAAAATAGCACCTGCAAACATTAGTCCTTGTACCAGTCTAATGTAGCACCTGCAACCATCAGCCCTTGTATCAGTCTAATATAGCACCTGCAAACAGTAGCACTTGTATCAGTCTTATATTGCACCTGCAAGCATTATTCCTGCTATCAGTCTAATATAGCATCTGCAAACATTAGCCCTTGTTTCAGTCAAATATAGCACATGCAAACATTAGCCCTTTTATCAGTCTAATATAGCACCTGCAAACATTAACCGTGGTCTCAGTCTAATATAGCACTTGTAAACATTAGCCCATGTATCAGTCAAATACAGCATCTGCAAACATTAGCCCTTGTGTCAGTCTAATATAGCACCTGCAAACATTAGCCCTTGTATCAGTCTAATATAGCACTTGTAAACATTACCCCTTGTATCAGTCTAATCTACCCAGATAGCAAGCACCTCTGTTCCGGATCTGCCACGGCTCTGAGCCAGATCAGCTGGAGTCGGCACAGAGGCGGGGAAGATCCTGAGCGGATGTGCTTGCTATCTGGATAGCAACTGCAAACATTAGCCCTTGTGTCAGTGTAATTTAGCACCTGCAAACATTAGCCCTTGTATCAGTCTAATATAGCTTCTGCATACATTAGCCCTTGTATCAGTCTAATAAAGCACCGGCAAATATTAGCCCTTGAATCAGTCTAATATAGCACCTGCAAACATTAGCCCATGTATAAGTCTAATATAGCACTTGCAAACATTAACCCTTGTATCAGTCTAATATAGACCCTTAAAACATTAGCCCTTGAATCAGTCTAATATAGCACCTGCAAACATTAGCACTTGTATCAGTCTAATATAGCACCTGCAAGCATTATTCCTGCTATCAGTCTAATAAAGCTTCCGCAAACATTAGCCCAAGTATAAGTCTAATATAGCACCTGCAAACATTAGCCCTTGTATCAGTCTAATATGGCACCTGCAAACATTAGTCCTCGTATAAGTTTAAAATAGCACCTGCACACAATAGTCCTTGTATCAAATATAGCACCTGGAACCATCAGCCCTTTTATCAGTCTAATGTAGCCTCGGCAAACATTAGCCATTATATCAGTCTAATATAGCACCTGCAAACATTAGCTCTTGAATCAGTCTAATATAGCACCGGCAAACATTAACACTTGTATCAGTCTAATATAGCACTTGCAAGCGTTATTCCTGCTATAAGACTAATATAGCTTCTGCAAACATTAGCCTATGTATAAGTCTAATATAGCACCTGCAAACATTAGCCCTTGTTTCAGTCTAATATAGCACCTACAAACATAAGCCCTTGTAACAGTTTAATGTAGCACCCGCAAATATTAGCCCTGGTATCAGTCTAGTATAGCACTTGTAAACATTAGCCCTTGTATAAGTATAATATAGCACCTGCAATCATTAGTCATTGTATAAGTTTAAAATAGCACCGGCAAACATTAGTCCTTGTACCAGTCTAATATAGCACCTGCAACCATCAGCCCTTGTATCAGTCTAATATAGCACCTGCAAACAGTAGCACTTGTATCAGTCTTATATTGCACCTGCAAGCATTATTCCTGCTATCAGTCTAATATAGCATCTGCAAACATTAGCCCTTGTTTCAGTCAAATATAGCACATGCAAACATTAGCCCTTTTATCAGTCTAATATAGCACCTGCAAACATTAACCGTGGTCTCAGTCTAATATAGCACTTGTAAACATTAGCCCATGTATCAGTCAAATACAGCATCTGCAAACATTAGCCCTTGTGTCAGTCTAATATAGCACCTGCAAACATTAGCCCTTGTATCAGTCTAATATAGCACTTGTAAACATTACCCCTTGTATCAGTCTAATCTACCCAGATAGCAAGCACCTCTGTTCCGGATCTGCCACGGCTCTGAGCCGGATCAGCTGGAGTCGGCACAGAGGCGGGGAAGATCCTGAGCGGATGTGCTTGCTATCTGGATAGCAACTGCAAACATTAGCCCTTGTGTCAGTGTAATTTAGCACCTGCAAACATTAGCCCTTGTATCAGTCTAATATAGCTTCTGCATACATTAGCCCTTGATTCAGTCTAATAAAGCACCGGCAAATATTAGCTCTTGTATCAGTGTAATTTAGTGCCTGCAAACATTAGCCCTGGTATCAGTCTAATGTAGCACCAGCAAACATAGCCCTGGTATCAGTCTGCAGCATTTAATTGGCCAGAAAAACATATCCAGACCAAATATAGCAAAGCTGCTACTTCACCTCCTTTTTAACCCTACCCTTCACCCTAAAACCCAAGAAGAGATTTGTGGCTTTTGTATTTGTGTGAGTGTGTGTGTGCGCGCATGCGAGCTGACACCTTCAACAGGCGGACAACAGCAGAAAGCGTGAATTAATTAATTTCAAATGTATTTATTTTCACATGCTTTAAAAACACACACGTGCTCACACACTTGCCCGCACACACTCGCGCACACAGCGGGACCTTGCTTCTTGCCTCACAAAGTCAATGACAAAGCTTTGCGGTGTCAGATTTTAAATTCTTTTTTACAAAGCATTTTACGCATCTGTCACTGGAGACCAGTCAGTGCAAATCCATACGACCAAGAGAGAGAAAAAAGTCAAGAAGCTCCAGACTCATCTGCAGCAGGGATGTGATGATCTGCACCCGCCGCGCGGGACTCGGGCCCAACATTTTGCAGTAAGTTCGGAGTTCCCCACCATGCCATGGCAGCACATCGGCGGAGACAGCTGTAGCCATAGATCACTGCCAGGCTTTGACCCAAAAGCAGCTCTTGTTCACGTACGTGCTTCTTCATTCACTTAGAGGTGGAAAAATGCTCCGTCGACATACAGCTCTCGAACATCTGTAAGTTATTGCATCGGAGGCCAGGGAGGCTAAACATTTACCTAGCAGAATAGTAACTCTTTCAGAGGCCTCCCCCGTCGGGCCTTCGTAAATAACGAGACAGCAGCAGGAACATGTGGAATTATTCTCGGGCCTGTCTGCACAAGGCATCAGCGTGCTTTGGCCTCCAGCTGCTCCTGAAGCTACAGCCGGCTGCCCTTACCGTCGCACGACCCGCTTCCAGACACATTACTTTTAATGTCTACAGAAGCCAAGCTTGCCTCAAAAAGAGAGCTCCACTCTTTTTATTATTATTTATTCACTTCTTATTACTGGACATTTTTGAGCAGTAGACTTAAAAGCTCTGAGATCTACCCTGGAGATCAACTCCAAGGTGCACAGTGGAATGTTCATTATTGAATGAACAGTAAGAGAATGTGAAGGCTCTTAATTCGAGCTCATTTAACACTCGTTATCCTACTTTGTGGATCCTCCTGGATGGAGGTGGTGGAGGTTGGAGAAATGAGTCTCGCACGACCCCAGACTGATAAAAGAGCCAAGTCTGAAATGTCATGTTCCTCCACCCACACTGCGATCGACAAACCCCTCCACCTCCCGGCTTGCACGTCAGCCAAAATTTAGAGGAGCTCTCGAGAAAGAGGCTGTTTGGGAGCTTGATGACAGCTGTGGAGAACGGGAGTTGACTGAAAACATTTTCCACCTATCGGAATTGCAGGCAAGAAGCGGTAGAGATAGAAGTTCAGGATCTTAGGTTTTTCATCACATCGGTGCGACTCAGAAAAAATAAACCTGTTTCTAGTGAGTGGAATCCTGTCTGTTCTGCGAGTCGACTGCTGTGCTCCTCCAGTGTTCAACTGCAGCAATCCATGTTAGTGTTCTTGAGTTATCCACCGAGAGGCCTGGGAAATGAATTTATTTTTATTGCCGAATGGCAAACAGCCACATAATGGCTCTGTTTCAGAAATTTCAGGATCACAACCTGTCTTTGAGCGCAGGGCGATGTAGAAAACTTGGCATTTGTGTGCTTGTTTGACAGAAGCTGTAAATTATTAATGAATGGTCTTTCTTGAGACGTACTGCTCTTTCTCTAGCTAGACCTTTTGACTTTGCGTTTTCATTTCCTGTCACTTACACTTCCTGTTTTCCTTCTCAGAGAGCTCGGGCCAATCACGTTTTATCATATCCTTCCATTTCATGTTGTCTCATTACTGCAGTGTTGTGAAAAAGCATGTGCCCTGTTCCTGATTTCTTTTATGTTTCCTTTTTTATTTGTCATATTTAAAACTTTCAGATTGTCCTACTATTTTTAATATAATAAAAGGTAAATGTGATAAGCACAAAATTCAGCTTTTAAATCATAAATTCATTGAAGGTGAGCAGTTATTCAAAACCTATATAGCACATGTGAAAAAAATAATTGTCCCTGTAAACTTAATTACTGGTTGTGCCACCCTTGATGGCAACAACAGCAATCAAAAGTTTTAAATAACTGGATATGAGTTTTTTTTTAAGTGTTTTGGAGGAATTTTGGCCCTCAACTATTTGCAGAAATACTTCAATTCAACCACAATGGTGGATTTAACTGTCTGTTTAAGGTCATGCCAGAGCATCTCAGTCAAATTCAAGTCAGGCCACTCTAAAACCATTTTTTATCATTGGAGCCATTCAAAAGCGGATTTGCTGGCGTGCTTTGGACCATTGCCCTGCTGCATTACTCCACTGCACTTGAGCTTTAGGTAACAAACTGTTGCTGGACATATTCCCTCAGGATTTTGTAGCTGACAGCAGAATTCAATTCATGGTTCCATCAAATATGGTAAATCGTCCAGGTCCTGAAGCAGCAATGCAGCCCCAGGCTATCACACTACCACCACCATTCTTGATGGCAGGATGTTTTTACCTCCACCCAACGAAGATGGAGGAGGTTATGTGATCCTACCGTTTGTTTGTTGGTTGGTTTGTAAGCAGGATTGTGCAAAAAGTTATAAATCGATTTTCCTCAAATTTGGTGGAATGATTAATTATATTTCAAGGAAGAGGTGATTCGATTTGGGAGGTTAAGGTCAAAGGTCAAGGTCAAGGGCATGCAAAAGGTCAAAAACATACTAAAAACATATTTGCGCAAAGACTACAGGACTGCATAAATATAGAGGCTGCTAGCTAATACTGGCAAAAATAACATTGAGTACATTGGCAGAGGTACTTGCACTCTCTGAGTGCAGCTCCAGTTGCTATTGTGGCATGCTGTGTAAGCCTTATGCCAGATGTAACAGACCCATGCCTTCCAAAATGTTCCATTTCCAACACATTGTGTTTTCCTATTTTGTGGGGACATCTCATATACTTTCATTCATTCATTCATTCCTGAGGCCTTTTCCCTAATCTAATCTTAAACAAAAACACTTTATGCCTAACCCTCACACTAACCCTAAACCTAACCTTAATCTATCCCTAATTAACCTAACATACAAACCTAACTATAAAATAGTTCTGTTTTCATGTGGGGACTGGTTAATATGCCCACAGGGATTAAAAAAAAATCCTGTTTTCATTACTTTTGGGGACATTTGGTCCCTATACTGGAGGAATAAACACTCACCAGCACACGGACTCACACACACTCACACGGACGCACACACACGGACACACACACACACACACACACAGAGGCACACACACTCACACGCACACACGCACACACACACACACACACACACGCACGCGCTCGTGCACACACACACACACAAACAAACTGGATTGTAGAGGAGGGAAGGTAGTATTCAGCTGTCTTTCTCTTAGCCATCCAACAGAACCCAGAGGAAACTCATCTGTAATAAGAGCCATCTTCTCATCACCTCTCAACACTCACATACTCTTCAGTGTGGCAAAACAATAACGGTAATTACACGAGAAACAGGCAAACATGAGTGGTTAGGGTAAAAAAAAAATTCTCATAAATAAATAATTGTGACACATCGCAATAATTTGCATCTTGGTAAAAGTGACGCATCAGCGAAGTGTCGGTGGAGAGGGAGGCAGTGCGGTTGTCGCATTATTGAAACGCTGCCTTTATTAATGACGGCATCCGATAGGTGCAGACGAAGGATCTCTGGGTTGTCAAGTCGATTTACCTTAGCGCCTTTCCAAGATTTTAATTAGCCCTTCCCAGCGCGCATCGCAACAAATGCGGTACATTTGTCCTTGCCTAATCCAAGGTACTAATTTTGAGGTTATTATGCAAATCGATACTGTTTACAAACATGAAAGGCGACGGAGCACATTTGATCTGCCGGGAGGACGGCATCGGTTATCGATAGCTAAAGCCTAGCCTAGCAGGTGGCGCGTCAATAACAATCTGATCAATATGCGCAAGCTGAGGATGACTGTCACTTTAAGGGGGATACTTTCACTAACACCCCTGTGAAATGGCCGATTGGAGAGAAATCCTCCCATGAATGCAAAATAAGATCACCACACGGAGTCGTGATGGAAAAGAAGAGGACTTGGAACCACATCTCCTGTTGAAGCAAGATGGCCGAAGTGGGCTCTGACATTAGGTTCTGTCCTCACTACAATCTAACATTCAAACAAATGCAACATTTTGAAATAATTTCAGCAAAATTAGATGAAATTGACGAATATGTAGAACTCAAGGCAGTTTATTTCTGGCACGATGTCAACTAGAATTGGACATAAAATTCAACTCAGAATACAAGGACTAATGAAAAAGTCCTGTGATATCATAGTTACCAGAGGCAGCCATTTTACTTATGTGTACATAGTAAGTTTTACCCCCTATTAACAAGCCATTCCTTTGGACTTTACACTCCCATTCAAGGACAAGTATATCTCTTGCCCATGTTGTGATATAAATGGAAAGAAATGCAATATATTTTGCCAAAAAAAAAAAAAAATTCTGTGATCATATATCCCCCTTATTTCCCAAATCGTTTTCAGTGTTTTTTTATGTGTGTTTGTTTGCAAAAATCCAAATGAAATTGAACTGCAGGAGATTTAATGACATTCCAATCATCCATAACCATTGGAAAGCATGACTTACATGCAGAGTTGAAGATTTCCAGCGTTGCTAACAAAATAGCAAGAACGTTAGTACATGTGTGCATTAGCTGGAGAGGTAAGCTACTTACACAAGGACGGCAACTCTAACTCAGGCCTATGGATATACTGATGTATAACACTGATTTTAATCAAAGTGAAATCTTCAAACTTTTTAAATCAACTATTTACAGGCCTATTCCAATGCAGATCACACTTCAAGGGTGCTGGGTGTTTTCAAATTATTTGATATTCCAACTGAGGTGCTGTCCAACCTGCTCAGCTCCTGTTGTAATGAATGAATGTTTCTGCCTGTGTATCTTCTGTCTTACCCCAATCAAACGCTTGCACTTTAGCTGTTTTTATATCCCGAAAACCCTCCTCCATCATGTGGATGACCATTGACCTGCAGATATTCGCTTCCAGCCAAACATCGGCATGCAGGCTCCTCTGTGCCGCCGTACTGGAGGTCAAAGTCAAAGTTTAGCTAGAGGGTAACATTAAGATGCAGTGGTGCAATCTTTTAATGTAACACCATTTATTGGCAATAAAAATGCGGCAACAGTATTTCAATAGGTCATGAATGTTTCTCATTGTTTAAAAATGCAATTTATGTCGAGGCTTGTTAAATATGCTTTTTTATGCATAATAGTGAGTGGTACAATGTGTAGATGAAATGGGAAAGTATCAGTGAGCTATCATAAACTTGAATCTGCGACTTACTGCAACTCACTGCAACAGTGAATGGACTCACAAAGTGAATTCTTCAAACTTTTTTATTTAGAGCTTGAAAGGATTCCAACTATTTACAGGCCTACCCATTTTGGGAATCAAATGCCAATCACACATATACTGGAGTCCCTTTGTAGAAATAATTTGGAAATTTTAGTTCCTGAAAACCTGGTGGACGACAGTGTGCTGACTGAACCGAGAAACGTGCTTAAATTCTCGTATTTTTCTTCAGTTCCTTCACTTAAATTGTCCCATGTCTTTCAGGCAACCTTGGCCCAAGTGCGGCAAAGATAGCACACTTTGCTGTGGAGATGCACTTGAGAACAAAACCGAGATGAAGCACTTCTCAGGAAAGGTGTAGCGTAGATGTATACATTCTTTCAATCCAGTTGAAAAACACACTTTGTGATGATGAAGTCAGTAGACACAAGGACGTACCGTGGGACACAGTCGCTTTCGGATGGCGTTCAAAGCGATAGGCAGACATGGACGTTTGCTAAGTTATTGCTGCTAATTGGTACAAACTTAATGAATGTGTCTCGCATATTGCCGAGACAGATGCTTCACGGAGCGTGGCAGATTTCAGCGGCCGCGCGGCTCCTTCATTCCTGAGCACATCAAGGAGACGAGGACAGTTGGCGGGTTGCGAAATTATGCGTGGGGGAAACCCAACTGGAAAACAGAATGCAAAAACTGCGTAAACACACAGGGCCATTATGTGCGTTTGCCTCTGTGCGCGCGACTGTGCGCCCGCTTGGCTGTTTGCGAGTTTCCCTTTTGTTTTGACTTTCTTGCCATGCCAGCTTCACGGTTTGCAATTAACGAGCAAGCCTCTGGGACCTAATTAACCAGTTCAATTAATAAATAAATTTTAAAATCCCATACAAGTCACCCTGACATTTGTCAGCCGTCAGGAGGTGTGTGGGGGCCGGTGCAGTAAGTGATGATTAGCTTGTATGCAGTTTGGGGCTCCCCACCCCCACCCCCACCTCCACCCCACCCCCCTCTCCGAGATGACTGTCTCTGTGGTAGGGACAGAAACACAACTGTGTGTGTGTGTATGTGTGCGTGTGTGTGTGCATTTTACTATGTATAAAAATTACGTATAAGCATGCCCGTGCGTGAGCATATTTAAGCACATGTGAGTACATGTCAGTGTGTGTTTGTGTGTGTGTTAAAGTGTGTGTACAAGGCTGTGTTTTACTGTATATAAATATAAGCTTGTATTTAAGAGCATGTGAGTGCATGTCAATGTGTGTGTGTGTGTGTGTGTGTGTGCATGTCTGTGTGTGTGTCTCGGTGTGTGTCAGAGAGTCTGTGTGAGTGCACGTGCTTGTTCAATGCGTGTGACCTCTAACTGAATGGTGGGGCATGTACAGGCATGCACTTTTTTGTAAGTCAGCGTAGGTGCACATGTGTGTGTATGTGTGTGTGTGTGCAGGCGAGTGTGTGAGCTACATCTGTGACGATTCATGGATTGATGCTGCTGTCCCTTCTACACAGAGCCTCACTCCCACCATCAGACGAGCTGAAGGGGTTGGAGGGGTGGAGGCCTCAGGTTCAGGTTTACTGTAGGTGGGTGTAGGTGGGGTGGAGGTCTCAGGTCAGGGTTTACTGTAGGTGGGTGTAGGTGGGGTGGAGGTCACAGGGCAGGGTTTACTGTAGGTGGGTGTAGGTGGGGTGGAGATCTCAGGTCAGGGTTTACTGTAGGTGGTTGAAGGTGGGGTGGAGGTCTCAGGTCAGGGTTTACTGTTGGTGGGTGACGGTGGGGTGGAGGTCTCAGGTCAGGTTTTACTGTTGGTGGGTCAAGGTGGGGTGGAGGTCTCAGGTCAGGGTTTACTGTAGGTGGGTGAAGGTAGGGTGGAGGCCTCAGGTTGGGGTTTACTGTAGGTGGGTGTAAGTGGGGTGGAGGCCTCAGGTTGGGGTTTACTGTAGGTGGGTGTAAGTGGGGTGGAGGCCTCAGGTCGGAGTTTAATGTTGGTGGGTGACGGTGGGGTGGAGGCCTCAGGTTGGGGTTTACTGTAGGTGGGTGTAAGTGGGGTGGAGGTCTCAGGTCAGGGTTTACTGTTGGTGGGTGACGGTGGGGTGGAGGCCTCAGGTCAGGGTTTACTGTAGGTGGGTGTAGGTGGGGTGGAGGTCTCAGGTTGGGGTTTACTGTAGGTGGGTGTAAGTGGGGTGGAGGCCTCAGGTCGGAGTTTATTGTAGGTGGGTGCAGGTGGGATGGAAGCCTCAGGTCGCAGTTGGAGGCCTCAGGTTGGGGTTTACTGTCGGTGGGTCTAGGTGGGGTGGAGGCCTCAGGTCGGAGTTTATTGTAGGTGGGTGCAGGTGGGATGTAAGCCTCAGGTCGCAGTTGGAGGTCTCAGGTTGGTGTTTACTGTCGGTGGGTCTAGGTGGGGTTGAGGCCTCAGGTCAGAGTTTACTGTTGGTGGGTGAAGGTGGGGTGGAGGTCTCAGGTCAGGGTTTACTGTTGGTGGGTGAAGGTGGGGTGGAGGCCTCAGGTCAGGGTTTACTGTCGGTGGGTGTAGGTGGGGTGGAGGCCTCAGGTCAGGGTTTACTGTTGGTGGGTGAAGATGGGGTGGAGGTCTCAGGTCAGGGTTTACTGTAGGTGGGTGCAGGTGGGGTGGATGGTCATTCCTTCATTGTGTAGACGTCTTTAGGAGAGGCTGGGGGAGCCTGCATTGAGATGTTCTCCGGCTGGTCGGCATTTGGGTATCCTCTGTTCTCCACAGGCCCCCTGGACAGTCTTCTGAAAAAAAAACCTCAATAACTTTCTTTGCCCGAGCTAAACGATGTGAGAATTCATCCTGCCATTAATTGTAGAGTTGTACATCTTTTTTTTCTGACTCATGTAGACTTCAAAATGGACATTGCCATCCTTCCTCCAACCCTGAAGAAGGAAAAAAAAATTATATCATCCGAAGCCATCCGTTAAAGTCTTTCTCATTCAGGAAATAGGTACAGGTTTTTCTTTCTGTCACTGCTTACATATTGCTGGAAATATTGAGCCCAGATGTGTCAATAACCTCTGGGGTTGAGACCCTGGGAGGAAAATTACTCCTTAAGTAGGACATCACCTGTGGTGTTAGAGAGCAGTATCTTTATTTGAGACAGAAGTCATCTTTAGGGCAAAGTATGTGGTAATGTCCTGAACATTTAAATCAGGACCAAGAAAAATATTTTGAGTGTACTTAACAACCTCTGCGAAACAGAGAAATGGAGTTCAAGGAATGTTTCAGAGTTCAATTGTAGATGATGCCCTGATCTTCAGGGAGCAATTGACTTCCTTAACGGCAAATGCGTTTATTTGAATCTAACAGAAGGATTTGTTTCTACGCAGGTGAACATAGGTAAGGGTATTGTGTTCTTTTGTGGGCTTGCTGTGGCCTTGAATGAATTGTTTTGCATCATGGCTGACTCAGTGCTTACTCACACATTGAAACTGAAATGCGCTAAAATACACCTGAAGCGCAACGACCCTGTCAAGGGAGATACAACAGAGGAATACAGAGGAGAGAAAATGCATTTGAGGGGTAGAAAAGGTGCGAAGAGCAGCAAAAGAATTCAAATAAGCGGAAAATAAAATATCACAGCCACACTATGATGTGCCATCAAAAAGTTTTGAGTCATCTTCTGTTACAGGTGCTAGTAAGGAGGTAGTGTGCTTTATTGAGTTTAAATTATGAATAGTGATGTAACCCTCGTTATTCATATATCTGTGCACTAAAAGATGTTTCTTTCGCTATGTCATTAGCAAATCTCTGGTTCCTGTGATAGCAAAAGCATACAGTAGATAATTTTTTGTGGGCAAAAATATGAATGGAATACCACATTCTTCATTCCCCAATTCTAACCTGTATGATTTATTTATTTATTTTTTGTACTAAGATAAGATAAGATAATATAAGATAGGATAAGATAAGATACTTTATTAAACCCCGTGGGGTAATTTGTCCTCTGCGTTTGGCCTATTGTTGGGGGTGGTGGGCAGTCGAGGGGAGGCGCCAGGTCTGGGGCTGCGGCATTAGCAGGGGCGTTCCTATGGTTCATGTTGTTGTGCGGGCGCGGCGGGCGTGCAGGCCGGGTTTGGGCCCACGGCCTTCTTGCTATGAGGCGACAGTGCTTACCACTACGCCGCTGTGCCGCCCATCCATCAACAATTGAACACTTCCAGCATCGCTTCTCAAAAATGGCGGTAATATTGGAATGTGTTTACATCAGCTGGGGTGATTACTTTGAAGGAGGTATCCCATAATGCAGCTCTACTTATGCACATTGATCCTTGTTCAAAAACTCAGATTTACAGAGCAATTATGGTACAATTCCTGCCCAGACCAATGCTTGGGCATACAGTTTAGCTTATTAGCTTCCTTGATGAGTTAAATGCGCGTTATTGAATATTTCCGCTAATACGCCAGAGTTAACCAGGGAGCTCTACGTTCTTTGACAACATCAAGTGCGCACCCATAAAATTATAGATATGCATCATTAGAGGATACGCAACATACACAAGCCGTTTTAATAGGAGCTGTTTAATGTAACTTTTTTCCCTGAAATATCTGCTCGCAGACACACTGGATGTGGTACAGAGGAAACTTGAGAATAAAGCCGCTTTCACACCGCACGCGAAACGAATTTTTCGCGAGACAGATTACAAGACGCAAATACACGCGTTTGTTTCAAGTGTATTCGCGTCTTTGCATTGATTTTGAATGTTAACTGTCGTGCGAAAAATTCGTCTCGCGTCCGGTGTGAAGGCAGCTTAAATGCTGCTGGATTCCTCGCCACCCAGCAGTGTAAAGTGCGTGTGTATGTTCTTCACATCCAGACTGATCTCCTTCAGGCAAAAAAAAAGAAAGAAAAAATAGTCTACGATTATATCAGTGATTATGCCAAGGTCTGCTGGGCGAAGATCCAGTCGACAATGTGTTATTTCCCATACTATCAGGCCTGGGAAAACAATGTGTTTTGATGAGGATACATTTTTTTGTATCACCAAGGACTTCAGTCCGTTTTTTTTTTTGCGTTGTTTTCAATTTCCTAGCATGATTAAATGGCCAGAAATGCATACGTTTCGATTTGTTAAAAGGTTTTTGAAATGTCTCCTTGATTTAGATAGCCGGTACTTTTATGTTAACACTTTGAGAGGCAATATGTTCCCTTATAGGAAGCATTTTTAGCGTTTAAGTTATTTTCGTGCCTACAGTTTTATAAATTAATAAATAATGTTAAGGAAAAAGAGAAAACTGTTAAACTTAGAGTTACATGTTCGTATCTTTTCCCTAGTGTGCACTACTGTGCCAGAGAACACCACAGTGTTGTATAACCATTTTTACAAGATGATTTATGTCTATTGTGGGTAAATTCCTGTGAAATGATTTGAGTTTCAGTTCAAATTATATACCACTGAGATGTATTTGCTAAGCCAATCAACCATTAAACAAACATGGAGGGTGTCCCAAGGTGGATTCTGTGAGGTTATTTGAGGTTAGCTTATTCATTTTTGGAACTGGCACTAAACAGGAAAAAGCTATGTATAAATGAAAATTATCCAAATGTAGCAGTTTTAGAGTAGACTAGTCTCAACCTCAGGTGCTTCTGCAGGTGATTCAATGCTGGGCCATCCAGCCACTGCTCAGCAGCTGCAGTGTTTGGTGCCTTCATAGAATTTGTAGGCTTGAGGAACGTTGGGCCCAGCTGAATTTGTGAGTTCTGGATGGGCCAGTTACTTTACATTAGCTCTGAGGAGGTTATGATGTCCTGGTTCCGCAGCTGTTGGGAACTTTATTCTGCCCAGTGTGCAGCTGTTCCATCCTCCCTGAGAGCCCGCTCCTTACCCATAATGCAATGGTCTGTATTTCCTAAAACTTCCTATGGCCAAACATGCCACAGCCTTCCCTGCTCCCCATGATGACAGGGAGCCAAACTTCTGTATCCAAAAATATCCTGGCACATCTCATTCACTGCTCCCTCATATTTTGCTTTTTTTGTTATCTCACTGAATGACATGAAATGACAAACCTGAAAGGGAGTGAAAAAGCAGTTAAGGCAGAAGATGCAAAAGTGAAATTATCAAAAGGGAAAAACACAAAATTTCTGAACAGGAGCAACCCGAGCGCAATATTGACAATGGTCGCCAAACATAAAATTTTTGCAAAGATGTACTTTAGTACATTTTTACTCTTGTATTATAACAATGTGTTTCTAATGTGTAAGAGGTGAGCCAAAGTGAAACTTTGAGAGTTTTTAGCAAGTGTGTTTTAGCCCAATGCAAGTAACTTTTTTACATAATTTTTGGGTTGATTCATGACTTGTGAATGTCACAGATACAGAATTTGTCTCATTTAAATAACTGACTTGTGAGGAGTAATATTGCATACTTTTGTAACATGACACTACCAAACAGAAATATGCAAGAGTACAATAATCACACTGTGGGGCAAATTGTAGCAAATTGCAAATCTGAATCATGATCGATTAAAACGTTGTAGAATTACTGTGCAGCCTTAGCCCCAGCCATTACACATAAAAATGGAGAAGCACGAAATGTATTGTGGTTCAAGACACCAAACACCGCATATCCCGTAATTCAATGCAATACGCATCACTTGTAGGGAAGATTAGTGTGACGCCATCACCAAATTATCACCATCGAGATGCACTATATTGACTATAAATAAAACCAGTCGCTATTTTGAATGCCCTATGCGAGGAGAAACTCACCATAACAATGTAACTTCTGTCCCTAATACTTGCCTACTCTTGTACTTTCAATGCTGAAGGTTCCCAGAGGTGTGGTATCTACATCAAGTGTCCAGATCTGACTGCATTTTCACCTCAGTTAATGAGCCTCGGCTCCTCTGAAAAGAATAACAATATGCCGAATAGGCTAACGGGCGCCATTTTTCATTCTTGTTTGTACCCATCGAAGGGCTGTTGCGGCCGCATGCCATTACTTTAGAATGGATCGTTGACATTGTTAACATTCCCCATAAAATGAAACTGGCAACCGAAAATTTGCCTCCCTGAGCACAGACACATAGTTTTATTGTTTCACAATACTGGAGGACAACTAATTAGAGATGGCAATTTCAAACCTTTGAAACAGTTTTGAAGATTTTGAAACAACCACTGTTTCGAAACGTTGTAATATGTTTTGGTAAAAGGTTTCAACAATTATTGCACAGCATACTGGCAAAAACATTTATCGCAGCTATTATTATTGTTTTTAACTAAAAAAACACAGATGATCGCACATATGCCTTTGCAACAGATTGCTGCAACTAATGGTTTTAATGCTTAATTTATTATAATAATAGATACACAATCTAGGCTAATGTATATAATTTATTTGATTTACGTGAAATTTGCTTACATTCACATCATGCACCTTTGAATTCCATTGAAATGAATGTTATTTTGGATTAAACAATTTGCACATCAATCAGGTAATAAACTCTCCTCTTGATTGAACAATTAATTTGTTTTTATGATTTCATTTCACTGTTATTTTACAGGCGCAAGTAAATGATGAATCAAGTTTTTAAACTGCTGCTCTGCTGGGAGAAACATATGACATAGGTCTATGAAACTCGCGCAAGTTTCAAAAGCCGTCACTCCAAAATTAACCATAATGTTGTTATTTTCAGAATACCGGAACTGGAGCGCCAAGAGATGTTCATTAAATGTCATAGCAATTAGAAGAAAACTTTTCGACCAGGGGTGCATTTCCCAAAACCATAGTTGCTAACTAAGTTAGCAACTTACCTAGTTTGTCCATTCGCATTCAGTGGTTCCAACTATGTAAGTTAGCATCTGTGCTTTTGGGACACGCACCCCATAGCAGTAATAGACTGGCTCTAGGCCAGTCACATCTAGGCCAAAAATCATATTTTGCGCAATGTCACAAAAAGTCTCCTTTTTTTTTTATACCCTGGTCATAAGTGAAAAAAATTAACATTCATGAACAATGTCAGCAAGTTGGGGGGAAAAAATGAAGTGGCAGAATAATTTGCAGTCAGTCAAAGGAAACAGAGCACTGAGGCTGGAGTGCCTGGAACCATGGCGTCCGTCATCGAGCTAAAACATGTCACTTGTGAAAGTTCCACCGTTGAAGTGAATGGGAGAAGAGTGTAGTTGAAATGAATGAAAAAAGTTAAAAATTTGTGATAAAAAAAGAACTAAGTTTAGACATCTGAAAAAATACAGAAAACTCTTTGGGTGGAAATTACAGGAATATTTAGTCTGAGATGTGGTAGTTTTGTGTGGGATGATAATAATAACAATAATAGTAATGATAATTGAAAGAAATAGCAGTAGGGTGCACGCTGAATTGTCAATAATCATGGTAAAAGCATGTAACTTGTGGATGAAACATACAAATCCGACATACAGACCAAAAACAAAAATCAATATAAATGTGTGGACCGACATAATAAATGCAGTATAATCACGAAGACTTCGGATTTAAGGAATGGAGATTTATTAACAATGCAATGACATGAAAGAAATTCAGTATTTGGCGAAGACTCCGTCCTCGAGGACCCTCAAGCGAGGTGGGGCGCTGACCTGCCTGGGTAGCAGGCAGGGACGAAGCCATCCCCCGTTGGACAGAAGGGTCACACGGATGAAGTAGATGCTGAAGAGGTCGGAGTCGAGAAGTTGGTGGTGGTGGGGAGGCGGTGGGCGATGCGGAATCTGCGCAACAGCAGACAGGAACACGTCAGAGGCATATATAGAGAAGACCGAAGGCGCTGATTGGGTAAGTGTAATTGCATGAGAATCCTACATCTTGATTGAACTTTCGTTTACACTTCCATATGTTTCAGTTCATTTTCCTGGCATGGTTTGGGTCCACTCGTCCCCTTAAAGGCGGAAGGGTCACGGCACAACAATGCAGAGCTATTCTGTGTGATCACCTTTATATCCTGTGATGAAACATTCCTACCACGAATGGGATTGGTCTCCTCCAAGATGACAATGGACAAGGCTTACCCCGCACGAGGGTCATTGAGTGGTTTTATGAGTATGAACATGATCCTAAGCCGACAGTATTATCTGTCACTATCATCGAAACACCAAATGAGGGAATATTTCTTTGAGGGAAGGTAAAGTCCCTTCAGTAAAGTTTTACACTTGTTGATTCTATGCTAAGGAGTGTTTAGCTGGATTAGCGGCTTGTGCAGACCCAACACCATGCTAAGACTTTTTACATTGATTTCCATTAATTTGTCACCCATCTGTGTGTGGATAGTTTTGTGAATAATTAAATTCTGAGATGGCTGAGAGTACTTGCCTGTACCCTGGTATCCCCTGCATTGCATTGCAAACTACTTATGTGCTCTTACTGTATTTATGATACTACAATTCCTGCCTAAAAGGCATTTTGGATTTGAATGTGTTCTGCCTAAAATGAGGTAAGAGAGAGAGCAGAGAGAAATGCTGTGAATGTTATAAAATATAAACTTAATTCATATGACAGATTACATCCTGTGCCGTATTTCAACAGGAGATGATGACTGGAATCAATGAAGTGAGATTGAAAAAAAAAGAAACTGAGAGAAATTAAGACAGAGAGGAAGAGAGAAATAGAAAGAAACATAGTTTCAGGACTGCACGTTTGGTGAAGCCATTCCTGCTTTCCCCTGGAGAGCGAAGCAAAGCATAAATGCCGCTTCTTTTCTTCTTAAAGGGGTTATACTGTAACCGTGTGTGTGTGTGTGTGTGTGTGTGTGTGTGTGTGTGTGTGTGTGTGTGTGTGTGTGTGTGTGTGTAAGAGTGTGTGCAGATTTCTACACTGTGGAAGAGCTATCTGGGTGCTTGCTTTTGTGAAACTCCCCACTGGAAAGGCAGTGTCTGTTCTTCTTACAGGAGAGCTGGGAGCGGGGGTTCACAGCGGGGGCGTAAATGTGTCAAGATGAACGTTCCCCCGACCACACGCCCCAGGCCTCCGCAACACTCACAAACACAAACAGTCGATACTCACTGTAACTCTCGCACCAAAAAAAAAGAAAGACAAAACGCGAGAAAAAAAAACTAAAGAGGAACGTTCTATTTTCAAGTGTTACACAACTGTAACCGAGATCAGAGGCGTGCTGCAAGGGGCCTTCGCATCACCTGCACAGCGACGCCCGTTCTGAGCCAATCGCTCCTCGCGGAAGGAGTCTGAAAAAGGACGGATCAAGGAAATCAGCACTTCATGGGAAAATAAGGTTGAAATAGCGCCACAAGGTAAAGAGCCCATATGTTGAAATCAATTTAGAGGAAGAAAGGCATTTCTGATGGTTCTATATATAGACACCGAGTGGCATACTGGAATATATAGGCACATATGGGAGGGAATATTCTTTTTTTAAGAGATGCAGGCAGGATAGCCTTTCATGATCATGAGAAGGAGCGGCATTGTAAAAGACAACCAGACGATTTTTCAGTCAAAAAAAATCTTGAACTTTTTTATCTGTATGGTCTGCTTATGATGATGATGATGATGATGAATTCTTTTAAAAACTATTTTTACTATAGAAGATGAAAACCAGCAACCTCCTATACTCACACTATCATTACCAGACAGTAACTCAGAAGCACTGCCTTAGAACAATAATTGTTTTCTTTCGAGCGTGGTTCATGTTAAAACCAGCACAGGGGCCATGGAGATATATTTTACTGAACAATTTACAAAAGTACATATTCTTTAGTTGCTACATAGAAAGGATTATGCATGATCAGGCATATGCTCTACTTTATTACTTATAATTTTACTAACATGACCTCCCTCAACATTATGTTTAATGAGATTATCCGAAAAGGACAATCAGAACAAAGACAATTATTTTAAAACTTTTTCAAAATTATTTATAAATTCTGATTAGTTAAATGGAGTATACAGACTACATCACTTAATGATCTGATACGTAATTATATTGTGATTGTATGAATCCGTTTAAACAATTTATGAATAACACACATCACCCTTATTCGAATCCTGAAAGCAAATATGAAAAAATGAGCCATCAATTTAAAATATTTCTTTGGCTTCCGCAATATTCCACAATCTGAATTGCTGCTATACTGCTCAAAGGGTGTTCTATTCTAATGCTTAAGCTGGGTTTACACATAGGCACGATGCGTTACAATTATCATTTTCCCGTTATTCTTGGCACATTCGTGAAATTCGTAACGTTAATTAACGCATCTGAATAGGGTTCTTAACAGCGCATGTCGGTTCGTGACATTTGTGATATTCGTGGAGCATGTTTTTGACTGCCAAATCCTCAATCCTCGGTCACAAATTTAGACTCGTGGCATTCGTGACTTGTCGTTGTTATGTGTAAACCCAGCATTAGTTCCCACTGTCGTGCGTTCTGTTATGAATGCCACAATTGGCCATCCGTAGCTGATCGTGGAGCTTTTTTCAGAAGCTGCTTTTCACACTGGATGCAAAACTAAGTTTTTGCATGACAGATTACATTCAAAGTCAATGCAAAGACGCGAATACACGCAAAATGCCTGTATTCGCGTCTTTACATTGACTTTGAATCTGTCGTGCAAAAAATTTGTTTTACATCCAGTGTGAAAGCGGCTTAAAATTTCAGGTTTGGATACTAGGTGATGCGATGATCATGATTGAAAACTAATCGTGTTGATTGCAGGAAATTTTTGAACCATACAAAATTTTTCTATGATCAGCACGATTGCCACGACTGACCTCAAGATCTGATACGATATGATAGGGTCACCACGATTACTCCAAGGTTAAAGACCACAATTTCAATTGTGCCGCGCATTGTGATAGTGGGAACCTAGGGTTTCACGTGTATTCGCGTCTTTGCATTGACTTTGAATGTAATCTGTAGTGCGAAAAATTTGTTTCGCGTCTGGTGTGAAAGCAGCTTCAGAGAAGTTTCACGATCAGCTACGAATGGCCAATCGTGTCGTTCGTAGTGGAGCGCACGACAGTGGGAACTAAGCATAAAAGTGAATGAAGCATTGTGTTTGATTGTTACCTTTTTTATTTGCTGTTTTGTATAGCTGTGCTTTTTGTGAACACCACACTTATACAGAGCCAAATGCTGTGATTGAGGTTCATTAGATTCCATTGGACTCTGTGAGAGTGCATTTAACTCAGAGAACATGTTACCGTGCAGAAATAGAACAAACTGTAGCAGGTTTTCAAATCACATTTACATATGTTTTCAAACTGAATTTAGAAGATTATTCTGTATACTTGGATTGAATTTAATATATTGTATTCCTCCAGTCAGCCATTGAAATTATAAGTCAAATGAAAGTGGTCGTTATGCTGACAACTTTGAGTATATGAACCCATTAATGAGCAATTTATCATAAATTATTCCAGAAGACTCTGACAGTACTGATAAGCTGCTCAAACAATTCATATTATTCTCGATAGGTTCTGTATCTCAACTGCAAATTTCATTAAAATATTGACATTTATAAAAGCCACAACTGTACCCTGTCCTAACTATCCTTGTATATTTATCATCTTTTATCTTTGCAGTTCAGTCATTAATGAGATAATGGTCCATGATTCTAAAGTTCAAGACAGCATAAAGGCTAGATTAATACGGCACCGTAAAATTACATATTTTATATGTAAAAATAATACATTATTTTTATTATTAATTTTAAAAAAATAAGGATCTTTTTTTTTTTTTGGATTTTGAAAGTGATGGCATTAAACGCATTTTTCATTACCCATAGTTAGACGCAGACTTGTAATTTTTTTGGACAATCTGGTTCCTAAACTTTTTGCTCGAAGTCACAGATTAACACCTCAAACTCATCATCTCTCAGAACTTGTGATGTTTCTCAGGACCTTTCTTGACAGGGTGCAAAGAGAGATGTTTTCCAGAAATTACTTTGGCTTAGTATGTAGCCCAGTCAGGAAATACTGTAATCCTCAGGGCTGGGCACTCAAACCCCGCAGGTGTGGAGACTAACATTCTTCACACATATTTGTATTGAGCTCCAATAAGTATTTGCGCCATTTATTATTTTCTCTATTTTTAATATTTCTCACACTATGAAATTTCAAATCTCCTTCAAAATATAATCAGAGAACAGGAAGAAGCACAAAATGCAATTTTTGCCCCTTTTTACTGATCGATTTTCTTCCAGCTATACAGTAGCACCAGATAAATTTTTTGCAAATAAACTAAAAACAAAATTACAAAAAATTAAACAACAATTCCTGGCAAAATAGCACAAATCTTTTGTAATAACTGTTTATTCACCATGTCTGTGGTTACAGTTAAGACTTCAAAAAAAAAAAAAGGACTTCAGAAAGTGTATGAATAATGTCACTCTCTTGGCAAGCCACAGCTGACAGAAATCCCTTTTGACCAGTAGAGAGATTAAATGATCAAGAAATGCACATTACACAAATATAACATGATATTGATGAAAACACCTTCAAATGAAAGCGGACAGTCTGCATAGTGACTTCATTGTCACTGTGTCTTTTCAAACTCCAAGTGCTAGAGTACAGAACTAAAATAAAAAATGTATCTGTCCAATGAATTACTGAGGTATCTGAATTCACTCAGAAATTAGAGCCTATAGTGTACATTTAATCCTTACATGATGGCTCAGTGGTACATTGGTTAGCACAGTTACCTTGCAATGAGAAGGTTCTGGGTTTGAGCCCCAGCTGGTGAGGACCTCTCTCTGATGAGTTTGTACGGTTTCTCTGTGCCGGCTCTCTGTTCACCATTTATCCCCACTGTAGAAACACACATTTATAAAGGAACACTCCCACCAGTAGGCCCTGACTTTAGTACTGGAGTCCTTCCCTGGGAACTGCACTGTGGATACCTACTGCTGGGTCAAATGCGGAGAAGAAGTTATACCAGGGGATTCAATAAAGTATATCTTATCTATACAATCTTATCCGTTGTTTAAATTTGAATGAACAGGAAAGGGAAAAAAAAAACGTTCACAGAATATATTTACAGAGTATGTAAAATGAATAAGTGCTAAATTGAGAAATCAGTTCTGACTGGGTGACACGCAGGTCCCTCCCTGTACAGGACGAAGCCCCAAGGGAACAGGCCAGGGAAAAAGGGGCACTGAAATGGGGTGTCTGCCCAGAATTTGGGGATCATTGACATTACAAAGCGGGGCACTTGACGTCGCCAGGGTGCCAGCACTATGCCAGCGTTACTTGGCGCGTCCCGACAAGCCAGCTTAGCGTCATAAAAGAGTGGAAAAGACTGGAGGACGGGATCGTCTGGTGCGTCAGAGGCTGCCTTTGATGGCCGTCGGGAGCCTGACAGGGCCGCTCGAAAAACGGAGAGAGGCGCCAGATTGGTCTGAACAAACTGTCAAATGTCAAAATGTTATCAAACACAGACATGTTCTCTCTAAAAAGCCACTGGCAGTAAAAAGAAAAATAACCTTTTCCGAAGAGCGAGAGGAAGCTCTAGTCCCGTCCCTCCGCATTACGCAGACTTCATCTCCGAGTCTCAGCCTCTAAATCAGCTCGCAGTTCAGACTTCCCCTCGCCGGAACCTTCTGCCCGCAGGTTAAAGCGGAGCACACGTACAACAAACTCTTATCCAGACATGCAGCGGCCCTCAACACCAGTGCATTCACTCTGCTGTGTTTATGAATTCTGAGTGCTTCTGTGTACAGTGCACTTTTTACAAAGCAAAGGCAGAGATTTCGGCAGAAACGGGGTACGATAGATCACAATCGTCAAACTGCAGTCCTGGACGACGCAGCATCTCAGGTTGGTGTCCTTCATTGTGTCATGGTGTCCATAACATTGCTACTTATGCAAAGCTCATTATGCTCTACACTATGTTTCTGGGAGACATAAAAATATACACCAAGCAGCAACAACATTAAAACCACCTGCCTAATATTGCGTTGGTCCCCTTCCTGCCGCAAGTGCAGCTCTGTCAAGCTGACATCCTCTTGAATTCCCAGACCCGAGGTTTCCCAACAGAACACTTCCCGAGAATCGCACTCCTTCCACCAGCTTATCCTTCTGTCGCAGTGCATCCTGGTGCCATATATTACCAGGTAAATTGTACACTCATGACTGGCCATGATGTACAAGAAAGCGGTATTCATGGTACAAAGAGACCCTCTTCAGTTGCGCCATGGTTCAGTTCTGACGGGCACATAGTCATTGTAATCTCTTTTGATGGTTGACCAGGGTTAAAATAGACACTCTGACTGGTCTGCAGCTACAAAGCCAGAGACGACACACAGTACAATGCATTATGCACACATTCCTCAGTAAATATCATAAAACATTTTTGTGACTTGTGCTGTAGTTGCCCTTTGGTCAGTTTGGACCAGATGGGATCACCTACATAGCCATTGTGCATATACAGTGCCGCAAAAAAAACTATTTGCCCCCTTCCTGATTTCTTATATTTTTACTTATTTATTAAATTTGAATGTATTAGATCAGTGTCTCCAAACCCAGTCCTAGGGGCACGCAAGTCAGATCCAGGTACTTGTCGCGTTCAACCTTAAGCACTCCTAAAGCAGGTAATCATGAGCTTAATACGTTACATTAGGTCAGCTTCAGGAGGAACGCAACAAATACCTGAATCTGACCAGTGTGCCCCGATGACTGGGTTAGGAAACACTGTTTTAGATCATCTGACAAATTTTGAAATGAAACAAAGACAACTTGAGCACATACAAAATGCAGCTTTTAAATGACCTTTACTGCAGCTTTTAATTTATTTATTGAAGGTAAAGAATGAAATGAAAATTTACGCATTGTATCACCCTTGGCAGCAATAACTGTAATCAAATACTTAAAATAACAAGTCATTGACATCACTGTGGAGGAATTTTGGCACACTCCTCTTGGCAGACTTATTTTAATTCAGCCACATTGGATGGTTTGCATGCATGAACTGCCCTGTCGAAGCTCATGCCACAACACCTCAATCAGATTCAGCTCAGGCCACTCTTAAACCTTCATTTTGTTTCTTTTTAGCCGTTCAGAGGTGGACTTGGTCATGTGCTTCAAATCATTGCCCTGCTGCATAACCACACTGCACTGCGCTGCTGGTATCAGTCATGAAATGATGGCTGCGCACTCTCCTTCAGGTTTGCCTGGTGGACAGCTGTATTCATGATTACATTAATGGCAAGACGCCCAGGTCCTGAAGAAATAATGCAGCCCCAGACCGTCACAATACAACCACCGTGTTTGAATGTTGGCATGATGTTCTGATTTGGGAATGCTGTGTCAACTTTACACCAGATGTAAGGGGATACATGCCTTCCATGTGTTCTGCTTTTGACACAGCGACGGATGACAGCCAGGAAGCTGGCAAATCATTTTACAACCCCAATTCTAAAATAGTTGGGACAAAGTGTAAATTGTGAATAAAATCAAAATGCATTGACTTTCAAATCACACCAGCCAGTATTTTATTCACAATAGAACAGAGGTAACATAGCAAATCTTGAAAATGAAAAATTTTACAAATTATATCTACAAAATTGGGACAGGGGCCTGTTTACCATGGTGTAGCATCCCCTCTTCTTTTAAAACAGAGTGGAGGCGTCTGGGCATCGAGGAGACAAGTTTCTTGAGTTTAGCCATTGGAATTTGATCCCACTCTTGTTTAATACAGGCTTTCAGCTGCTGGAGAGTTTTGGGTCTCCTTTGATGTACTTTTCTTTTAATTATGCGCCAAGTGTTCTCAATCAGTGAAAGATCAGGACAGCAGGACTGCTAGTTCAGCACACAGACTCCTCTACTACAAAGCCATGCTGTTGTAATAGCTGCAGTATATGGTTTTGCATTGTCCTGCTGAAATACACAAGGCCTTCCTTGGAATAGATATCGTCTTGAGGGGAGCATATGTTGCTCTAAAACCTTTATATACCTTTTAGCATTCATGGTGCTTTTTAAAACATGCAATTGTCCCACACCATATGCACTATTGCATCCCCATAACATCAGAGATGCTGGCTTTTGAAATGAATGCTGAAAACAGGAGGGGTGGTCTTTCTCCTCTTTAGCCTGGAGGACACAACGCCCGTGACTTCCAACAAGAATGCCAAATTTGGATTCGACTGACCACGGGACACTTTGCCACTTTGCTACAGTCCATTTTAAATGAGCCTTGGCCCACAGAACATGGCGGCACTTCTGGATCATGCTCAACAATGGCTTCCTTTTTGCATGGTAGAGTTATAGGTGGCATCTGTGGATGGCACGGCAGACTGTGTTTATAGACAGTGGTTTCTTGAAGTATTCCTGGGCATTTAGTAATGTCAATGACAGAATCATGCCGGTGAGTAATGCAGTGGTATCTGAGGGCCCGAAGATCACGGGCATCCAGTAAAGGTCTTTGGCCTTGTCCCTTACGCACAGAGATTTTTCCAGTTTCTCTGAATCTTTTGATGATGTTATGCACTGTCGATAATGAGACCCTCAAAGCCTTTGCAATTTGATGTTGAGGAACATTGTTTTTAAAGTATTCCAAAATTTCTTTTCACAAATCTTCATAGGTTGGAGAGCCACTGGCTGTCTTTACTTTTGAGATACTCAGCCTCTCAAAGGCATCCCTTTTATAGCCAATCATGTTACACACCTGATGCCAGTTAACATTATTACTTGCTAAATGTTCTTTCAGCTGATTCTCTTATATATTAATTGCTTTTTCAGCCCTTTTTCGTCTGTGTCCCAACATTTTTGGGACATGTTCTGTTTGTAAAAAACATATTGGCTGGTGTGATCTGAAAGTCATTGTATTTTGATTTTATTCACAATTTACACTTGGTCCCAACTATTTCGGAATTGGGGTTGTATTTGGACCGAATAAAATTATTGGTCAGACTTTTATCAGAAAAAAATGAGAATTGAATATTGATTAGTTTCAAGACCTGGTGGATTTCTTTGACATCTTAGTGTGCCATACGCTTCTTAGGAGCATTTTAAGATTACCAAAGAAAAGTGTAACAATGCCAGAAAGGTAAGAATTGCTGTAAGTGATTTTTGAGATTCAACCGGACTCAGAATCAATCTGAGTGTATCTTGTGAAACTGAACCCAATGATCAATTAAATTTATTTAATTGGTTGATTACAACTAAGGAGGCAATTCCATTTTTTGTTTACTTCAGGCCCGGTAGGGTTGGATGGCTTTTTAAAAATAAAATAATTTTTTAAAAATTGCACCACTGCCAGATAGCTCACTCTGCTGAAGCACCAAATTGCGGAGCAGAAGTGACTATCGTGGCAGGGGTTCGAGCCCCGGTCGTACCAACCGGCAATGGTTGGCAGCTTTTTCAGACTAGCGCACAATTGGCCATTGTGCTACAGGGATAGAAAAATTGGGTAGGGACGGCCAGGAAGGCAAATATAAAATGGTTGCTTTGTTCGTTGCTCAAGCACCTCCTGTTGGCCAGCCGGGCGCTCGTCAGGAAGATTCTAAGTCTGTTCATGTCCGGGTATCCTCCGCCCTCGTTCTAACTTGTGAAGATTCAACCAGTGAGTGTATAAGAAGCAGTGGCTGACAGGCGCGTGCTTCAGAGGAGAGCCGCAAACCGTCCCTCTCTCCTGAATTGGCAACAAGGGGTCGCATATGAGCAAGGCTTGTACATATTTCCCTAATTGGGCATTCCAGATTCAGGTGGGATTGGAGATGCCAAATTTTCATTTTAAAAAAATTGCACCTTGTGTTTGTTTTGGTTATCTTTATCTTACATAAAAATTAGTTTGACGATCTGAAATATTTAAGTGTGACAAATATGCACAATAGAAAAAAATTGTGAAGGGGTCAAATACTTCATTCATATACTCACGAACCACTTCATTAGGTACACTTGTTCAACTGCTCATTAACGCATATATCTTAATCAGCCAATCACATGGCAGCAACTCAATGCATTTAGGCTTGAGACATGGTCAAGATGATCTGCTGGAGTTCAAACCAAGCGTCAGAATGGGGAAGAAACCTGATTTAAGTCAGTGCTTCTTCGACCTGTCTTGGAGGATCTCGTCCAGCACGTTCTAGATCTCTCTGTGCTCCAGCAGAGATGATTCAAATGACCAGCTCATTATCAATCAGCTTTAGGGGGTTGATAACCATCTGATCACTTGAATCAACTCTGCTGGAGCAGAGGGAGATATAAATATGCAGGACAAGTGGTCCTCCAAGAGAGGTTTGCAAAGCACTGATTTAAGTGACTTTGAACATGACATGGTAGTTGGTGCCGGACGGGTTGTTCTGAGAATTTCAGCAACCGCAGATCTACTGGAATTTTTGCGCCCAACCATCTCTAGAGTTTACAGAGAATGGTCCGAAAAAGAGAATATATCCAATGAGTGGCAGTTCTCTGGGTAAAAATGGCTTGTTGATGCCAGAGGTCAGAGGAGAATTGCCAGACTGGTTCAAGCTGATAGGGCAGTAACTCATAACCGCTCATTACAACCGAGGTATACAGAGGAGTATCTCTGAACGCACAACACATCAAACCTTAAAGCAGATGGGCTAGAGCAGCAGAAGACCACACCGGGTGCCACTCCTGCCAACTTTTCCTGTCAAGAACAGGAAACTGAGGCTATAATTTGCACAGGCCCACCAAAATTGGACAATAAAAGATTGGGAAAATGTTGCCTTGTCTGATAAGTCTCGATTTCCACTGCAACATTTGGATGGTCGGGTCAGAATTGTATTAATGTTTCAAAAATAAACACATTGATTCTTGCAAAATATTTCAAAAAATGCTTGGGACTTGAATGTATTGACCAGTTGTATGTAAAATTATTCTGCAACGTCTACTTTGGGGAGGCAAAATGTATTAAAATGCCCTTTAAGTAAAGTATATTCTTGTAATTACTGGTGAATTGAGTCATTAAAAATCTTTTTTTTTCAATGATTATTATTATTTTATTTTATTTTTTTTGGAGTAAAGAGCCAAAAGAAATAAAAATGATATGTATGTGTACCAAATAATGCCACATTTTTTCTGGTGTAATTTTATAATAATGTATAAAACATATGACGATGTATAAAAATTGTGACAGTGAAGTTTCAGTTAAATCATCTAATTGAAAGGAGTATGCTTCTACATTGGACTGGACTGCATACAGTACATGAAGGATCAAGCAGTAGATGGGCAATAAAGTTTATCTCAGAAAATATGAAATAGCAAAAAAAGCTAATTTTGCAATAGACGGTTACACTCTAAACAAAAATGTTACAAAACAGTTCTCGAGCCGTTCTTCAGCTCGTCATCATAGGGGAACTCTTTTTGATGCTATTTGGCACCCGTTTTAAAAAGGGCCCATAAAGCACATTTGTACAATCGGTATGAAACCATTTGAGGTGCCATTTTGCACCACATTGCTCGGGGAAAAAAATGGTGCTAGATGGTAATGGAATACGCTGGACTAACTGCTTTGGAGTTTGTACAGGTTCCTAGTGATGACTGGTTACCAAGGCCTCAGTGGGAGGACATTGGAATATACAGCGCCATCCATAATTATTGGCACCCCTGGCTAAGATGTGCTAAAAGCCTTAAAATAAATTCAATTTTTATTGCAGAAGCATACTCTTTCATTGAAAATTGTAGAAAAATGTAACCTTCAACTCAAGTGAATTTTAAGGGGAAAAAATCCCTGACTAAGAAATAATTATTTTTCATAAAATCACCTGTTCCACAATTATTGGCTCCCCCAACCATTCCTAGGAAATAAATGTAATTGGACTATTTCTGTCATTTCTACAGTAGTTTACAAAGTTGATCAGAGTATCTAGGTACATTTAATTAGTAATTCATCACTTCCTGTTTCCCTGGGGTATAAATATGATGTGACACAGAGACCATTTCTCTTATCCACTCTTAAACATGGGAAAGACAAAGGAACACACCATTCAAGTGAGGCAGATGTGTGTCGACCTTCTCAAGTCAGGCAATGGCTACAAGAAAATAGCCACTCGCCTGCATCTGCCCATATCTACTGTCAAAGGAATCATTAAGAAGTTTAAAACAACTGGAACAGTGGTAAACAAGCCTGGACGAGGACTCAAGGTTATTTTGCCACCACGCACAGTGAGGAGGATGTTAAGAGAAATAAAAAGTTCTCCAAAGCTCACTGTTAAAGAATTTCAACAAATGGTAGCATCTTGGGGTCACAAAGTCTCCAAAACAACCATCAGGCGCTATCTACATGCCAACAAGCTGTTTGGGAGGCATGCACGGAAAAAAACTTTTCTCACTCACAATCATAAACGCAAACGTCTGGAGTTCGCTAAGCGGTACTGGGACTTCAACTGGGACCGTGTGCTTTGGTCAGATGAGACCAAGATAGAGGTTTTTGGCAACAAACACTCTAAGTGGGTCTGGCGGTACACAAAAGATGAGTACGCAGAAAAGCACCTCATGCCCACTGAGAAGTATGGGGGAGGATCGGTGATGCTGTGGGCCTGTTTCTCTTCCAGAGGCCCTGGGAACCTTGTTAGGGTGCATGGCATCATGAACGCTTTGAAATACCAGGACATTTTAAATCAAAATCTGGTGGCCTCTGCCCGAAAGCTGAAGATGGGTCGTCACTTAGTCTTTCAGCAAGATAATGACCCTAAACATGTGGACAAATCTACACAGAAATGGTTCACCAGACACAGAATCAAGCTCCTCCCATGGCCATCTCAGTCCCCAGACCTCAACCCCATTGAAAACCTGTGGAGTGAGCTGAAGAGGAGAGTGCAGAGGTGAGGACCCAGGTCGCTGGATGATTTAGAGAGATTATGCAAAGAGGAATGGTCGGTGAACAAGTGGTTGACTGAGGATAAAGTTGAGAGGGTACGGATTTCAATGATGCACAATGGTGACACATAGGTGTAACATTTCTGATGACCTAATCAATTTCAATGGCATAGAAATATCTGCTAAAGATTTGCTTTAGTTGGTAGCTGATTAGGTGACTGAATTGAATATTAACGGCCGTGACAAGACTGTTCACCACAGGTCTAGGTATGATAATGCGTTCACATCTTGGCTGGAATGGTTGGTCATCAGGCACTACCAGGAGGTTATCACATGCAATAGATGCAACCTTCAAATACCTCTTGACATCAGGTATGTCAGTGACCTTCTTTGAAGGTTCGGTTCCTTGGGATAAATGAGAGTGAGTCCTGCGAAGATCAGGACATTCATGTTGTGTGGCTTGCCATGCCGAACGACTGGTGAAGGGCATTTTAGCTGCTCCATCCATGAAATCCTTCACTGACAGTGACATCACAACAGATTCCGCAGATTCTTAGAAAAACTTGAACACCTGGCAAGACTGGTCAGCACATTCACTTGGGTGTCCACAGCTATAGTCGGAGGGAAGGATAGCAGCTCCTGCAATGTGAGTAATTAAAATCTGGGACCTACTCAGGATTGACAAGAATGTGGTCACTCTCGAACTTGTTGAGAAGGCACCACGAAGCAGCTTGTTGTACGCCTGCAGACATGGTCGACTGTCCGTCAGAATTTCAGTCTGCCTCTACGATGCGGTGATGTATGGGGAGAAGTGCTGGACAAATGTGGCGATGGTGAGCACCTCAAGTTCGCATGGGAGCTTCTGGAGCTGATGCTTTTTTAGTTTGGTATTGAAGAATCCAGCAAGGTATGTGCAACCATCACTGCTCACATACATAGTCACCGCTATACCTTGGGATTTGACCGAGGCGTCGGTCATAATGCGGAAGAGGTCAGAGGGTTGAGGTATTGTGATGTTTTTGCAAAATGACAAAGCTGCCTGAGCCTTCTCAAAGCCTTTTGTCAGTTTATCATCCCAGAGAATTTTTTCACCCAATTTCTAACCCGCTGTGACACTGTCAAATGGATGCATCAATGATGCATAGCCATCTAAGACCCTACTGAGGGCCTTGTAGCAACCCCTGCACTGTAGACTGAGGTTTGACATCCTGGAGGGCGGATATTGTGTGGGCTTGCTTTTAGAGTCCCCTCTGACCAAATCCATCCCGAGATATTTGTGGATCTAGGACACACAACTGTTTTTGACGCACTTAGTCATAGGTTGTTACGTTTGAGAGCCGAAAGCGCCATCTTCCTATTGCAAAGGGTCTCATCAGGCATTTTACCTCCACAGATGAGATCCTCAGCCAGTTTCACAACTGCCCTCCTGGACGTGTTCACCAAAGACACAACTCATGAGTTCCTCCAAGTATGCCTCCGGTCCTGGCATCCCCAGGGCGCAACGTCTGTAAATACGTATGCCCTTAAAGGGTGGGATCACCTTGTCAACGTGAAGCATCAATGTTGGTTGTGGTTTACAATATTTAGCAACGTCAAACAATGATGTGACTAATGACTTCCACCACCAGGTTTCTTCACAAGGAAGGATATATTCAGGTACTCAACTGTGATATTAACTTGTTCTGGTTTGGCAAACACACCTTGAGCCTCAAATTCCTCAAACTTCGCTAGGAGTTCGATTATAGTGTCTTTATTGTAATAAGGCAGGCGTCCCTTGTGCTGGGGTGGAAGTGATGGGCCCATTTTCACAACAGCCTTGATGTCACCACTTGCACCATTGTACTTGGACACAGTGTTGTCAAATATGTCATCATATTCCTTGTTCAAGGCTATGAAATGCTGATGTACCTGATGCAACATTGAGTCAGGGTCTACAGAGATGAACTTTGAGTTTGGTGGATGAAGGTTTCCCACGAGTGGAGTTTGCCGGGCGATTAAAAGAGCTGGGAGTAAAAGCTTGCATGGCTTTCGTGTCCTCTAAGCTTCTGAGCTCATCTAACAAGGATGATAAGGCCCGAAAGATTTCTGGTTTTAATGAGGCCAAGGTTTGATTGCGAAGCTCAGCTCCAAATTTCTGTTTCACAAGAGCAGGAAGCCCAGGATGAATCAACTACAGCCACAAAACAATATCATGTTTTCCATAGAAAGGGAAAGGTCCTCATCAACTGTTATCTCTTGGCCATGATGTCTAATAGCACAATTGGTTGTGGGTAAATTGTCCTCTATGAAAGCTGTGATCCTTTGAAATAAATCTTCGGGGCGTTCATCACACTGAAGCTTTATGTCTGCAATATCCAGGAAATGAGAGCCAGTTGATTGATAGCCATAATGCTGTCTAATTTTCTGCCATATATCCTGAATGGATGTCGAATTTTTGATGATCGAGTTTGTCACGATAACTGGACAGAAATTAGCAATCTGACCGAGCATCAAGTCTAGCATTGCATTCTTCTGCACTGCAGTTTTGCACTCTGCTGCAGGCACAGCCTCACCGTCATCAGTGAGTCTACGGTTAAGATTAATAGCAGTCTTTTTTTGCAAGGTAAATTCATTGTTGAGAAACGGCGTGAAATTTCTATCAAGAAGCAAATTTTGTCGCCAGTTCTCAAAAGAATTGATAGTTTGGTTTTTGGTCAACTGCCACAGCTTTGGTGCATGTTGTTTGGCCATCAAGAAAGTACAACGTCACTAGAACAAGGTTGGTACCGGATCTGACGAAAATGCACAACAATATTTTGACCTACTTTCAGTTCATATTATTCACGGTAAAACTCACAGTTTGCGGCGATATGAGGGTATACGGAGTGAAAATCACTCAAAAAAATCACATTTTGTTGGAATGTCCGTTTGACGTGGATTTCGAGATCCCCGTCACCATGCCAAGGATTAAACAACACCATAGTCTCAACATAATCCAGTTTACTTAGGTAAAACACAGAACAGGAAGTAGTGCGTGCTGTAACATGAGAAAAGGCGGTGCAAACAACAATGGAAAATGAATACAGTGGCGCTAGTTTTTGTTCCAACCACAGTTACGATCCCAGCATTTTAATAAGCTATTTTTTTTTTTATTAGTTGCTTTTCAGATGAGAGGGACATTTTACCCCCTTAAAGCACATTATGACAGAAATTGGTATGCATTCCATGATGTTTCAAAGACCAACATTTTTACTTTTTATTATGATGTATTGCAAGTAAGCATGCCAAGAGAAGGAAGCGATATGTAAATGCAAGATTGTGATCAATTAAGAAGCTGCTGATTAGAGTTCTTTCCAGAAGCCAAGCAAGTAACATTTAACAGGTTTGATTCATTATAATGTGCTTTGTCTTTAAATTATTAATTGCCTAATGATAGTTTTAGTGACCATGTGTCCTACATTCCATCAATTAGAAGCCAAGTCGTAGTTTCATGTCATCAATTGCAAACTTCCACTTTTTTCTGTTAGAAAAGTAATTTCCAATATAGCACACCATGAAACTTTTTTTCATGATGGCCATTTTCGGCATGTGGTGAAAAAGGGTAAATAATCAGGATGAATAAGAATGGTGCAATTAAGAACAATGAACAACGGCACTCTGAGATTTGAGCTGTGGTTGGAGAAAAAACCAGCATGCACAGCGGGTCCCCAGGACTGAGTTTGGGAACCATTGAACTAAACTAAACTAAGCTGAAGAATGAGTGGAGAACCTCTAAAGAACAACATTGGGGCTTTGAAGGTTCTCCACAGGTCCTTAAACTTACTTCAGTTTAGTTCACCATGTATAGAACCAACACGAACCACGAAAAATCCATACAAAGGCTTGAAAAGGTCTTTGTGCAGCAGCGGTGCAGTATAACGCCACAACCCAGTTCAAGAAACTGATGAGGAACCAACATTTTTCCGTGTGTACCTTGTATTTGAGATAATGCCTATTTTCACCAGAAGTGGTCATGCTGTACAGGAAGGCTAAAATGTAGATAGATAAATATGGATATTTGCAATGAGAAGTTGGATTCTACCAGTAGAATGCATCGCACAGTTTTTGGAGCAAAAACACAATCACTCATATAAAACAATCGCATTCTTTGTCAGACGGACAGGTTCTCAAGTATTTGAGATCAAACTACAGACAAACACTGTTTTTCAAGGACCTCCATTACCCAACTGGTCGACCACTTCATTGTCAAACTTAAAAGACAGTTTGTGACTCACAACTTTGCAGACAACAGATCTGTTTGTCCAGATAGGTAATCCTTATATTCTGAATTCTGGTGTGGCTGAATTTTTGATGTTGAGACAGAGAGGGAGAGGGAGACATCCCACGCTTTTTTTATCTACTTCATTAACAGATTGACAGCTTTTCAACAGGACCTTGATGAAAAGACTCAGTTTCTTGAGCTGAGGAGGGCTTGCTGCACACGATCACAAATGACAGGTAGACAGGTAGCACCTGATATGACAGATTGTCAGGTAGCATCAGTCTACACTTTGGTGATGTAGCCACACTACTTTTTACTTCTTTTGTAACACTGCAATGACAAAATATTCCTTATTTAACCCTTTAACTTCCTGCTCAACCGTTTTGTAGAGCAAACCAATGCTGATCCATTGCTGTTTTTCTTGTGAGGAAGTTAAAGGGTTAATGATAGGCATTGTATACCTCTGAAAAGCCATGGATACACAAAAACACTCCTGAGCGTGACCACAAATATTTATGCAGGCACATGTAGTTACCGCAGGCGTGAGAACATAAAGAAATGAAAATGGCTAGACTGCTTCAAGTATGACAGCGAGAATATAATGGTCCAATTTCAGTTGTATGACCAAATGCGCGTTCCGCGTGGTTTTACGAACTGTAACCAACCGAGAGAAGAAGATATGCCAATGTCATGAAATCATTTGAGATACCACATTCGGTAGGGGAGACATATTGGGGAGAGTTGTTACTTTTTTTTTACATTTTTTCTTTTAACGGCTGTAGAATTGACATTATCAGGTTTTTGTTATCGACATGTACTGTAAAGATAGAAATTTTATTAGACTACATGACTGATCTGCAGCAACCCCTATAGTCTGCACATGCATAATGCTGGTGAGGAAAAGATAGACCCCTGTCACCTGTAACAAACTACCCCATATATAGGGTTGTTTGTTACAGGAGGGGTAGTTTTTTGCAGGTTGTGGGGCATTTCGTTACACAAAGAATTTGCATAAGTGAGACATGTTTCCCACTTAAGTAGGCAAGTTAAGGTGGATGCCTTACTACTATTATCTCACGAAGCCACAGTAAGGAACCTCTTGAGTCATTCTCTAATGGCATTGCCACGTTTCGTGATTCGTTTGTAATTTCAAGTCATCTTTCTGAAATACAAAAAGGTAGAAAGTCATTCAGTGAGGTAATTTGATCTTGCCCAAGTTGTTACAGGTTTTGGTGCAAGTTCTTACTGTAACAACTTGGGGTGTATCAACTAGTCCATCAGCAACCCTTTGCCATTGTGACCCGACATTTTGAAATGTTCCAGTGCAATCTTGCATGGGTGTGTCACGACACAATGGCTAATGTCTTCCTCTCTCATAATCCAGAAAATCTCGGGTACGTAGGCTATCAATTGTACTTGATGTGAATCGAAATCTCCCAAACACCAAGAAAGTTACGTTTTCGAGCGTTTTTCTGAAACACTAACCTGCGACTTTCTTTCTCTCATGTAAAGACGCGAGTCACCTCGCGGAGCAGCTGGAAAAATTAGAGCGTCGTCTGTGTTTTATAATCGGAACTATTTAGAATGTAACAACACGAACGTGCAACAACCAGACCCGGTCTCCCCTACTGCCAGAACGCCTTAGATAGCCTATTACTCGTTTTCCTAACTTTTCAAATCGGCCATTTATTTCTTTACTTATTTATTAAATCACAGTGGAACATGTTAACGCCTGACGCAGAACATCTCAATGGATGGGGGAGTGGAGGGATGCAGCCGAATGCAAGACACGGGGCTGAGGATCTGCTGTTTCTCATTTGAGGAGCTAAGGAGCTTCCGACTATTATACTGACCCATAGAGGAGACGAAGTACCGCCGTTCGCTTGTAAATTTCAAGCTCAAGTGAATTCCGTCGAAATTTCAAACAAAAAAGAAAATAAAAAGGATGAAATCTAGGTCTGTTCGGCAGTACAACTCGGTGATTTCATCAGGAAACTTCTTGATGAAAATTGGTTTGAAATATGGGCTTCTCATAATTCTTGTCACAGAAAGACTGGAGTATGGGCTAGTTTACACGGCGATGGCTGAAGCCCCGTTTTGAATTAGGTGAGGAGCTATGCTCTTAAATTCTGGAAATGTTTAATATCTGCACATAATCTGTCAGCGGCACTTCTAAAATGCTTCTTAGGTGCGAAACCTATTGTGAGATTTTTCCCCCCTCAGATAAAAGCGTTTATAGAAGTAAACATGGCTCTTCTTGCTTGACAAAGATATGATTTAATTGTATTTTTATGAAATAATTTTGGGAAACGGGATTTTGTTTTATTTATGCTTTTTTGTTTACTGGTTTTTCCTTTGTTGCTTTTTCTTGGCGTCACTGACAAACACGAGCGCCCGCCTGCCTGCGTGCTCAGGGACGGACCTGTCAATCAATCGCGACGGCAAACTGACAACTTGCATGTTAAAAATTAAAATAGGATTCAAAGCTGAGGAATGACAGCCGCAGCTTTTGAGTTTGGTTTCAACTTTCAGCGACAGTAGGCTCGGCCTATTTACCGTGGGCAGCCGAGAAAGAAACAAAAATACATGAGGGAATAAAGCGAAAACAAAGAGTTTAAGAACAAGAAAACATTTCTTCATCATAGCATACATAGCGCTTCTCCTCTTTTTAAAGTTGTTTCCTAAATTATTCGACCTCATGTCGGCAACTGGCCTGCCTACAGGCTATCCAAGATTTCAGTGCAAGTGTGATGTCAGCGGCTTTTTTATTCTCTATCACCTGAATCGCTGGACATTATCAAGCTTAATTCAGCTAGCTTATAAGGGCTTCATAGGTCAAGGCGTTTCTGCTAGCATGCTCACTTAAATCAGGGGTCTAACTGATTTTTCACTTGGCCCCGTAGCTAGCTATAGGTTTAATTTCAGATGCCCATAGCCCTCTTCACCCACACTAGCTTGAGAAGGCAACTCCTCAACGACAATGCGAACACGTCATCATTTACTTAGGAATTTACCGTAGTCATGCAGAACATTCGTATTTATGACGTTATTCCGAAAATTACATTTTCATATCGCTAGGTTTAGTTCAGTCCTAATTGTTGATCCATATGTTCAGGCCTCGTGACCGTGACAGAAATTAAACTTGGCGTATTCATTCATTTATCCCTCCAATATCAGTCTGTTTCTGTTGGTTCACTCTTTTTTAAAACATGCTAAAGTAAAGAGAACACATTGCTGGGCGCGTGGAAGGAGCAGCGTTGACCCGGCTTTGTTTAGTTGACCGCCTTTGCAAATGCGCTTTTCCTGCATCCAGCATAAAAGCGGAGCTGAGCCCGCTGTGTTTAGCAGGATAGGTCTGCTCCCACACAGCAGTGAGCGCGTTGATGGTTTAAAACGGCCTGGCTGGTGCTGCTGCGCCCCGCTTGTTACCTGCTGAGGTAGATAGGATTTAGGGCAAAAGGGATAACAGATCAAGTAAATACATATCTGTCTTCCCTCCATTTGGCAGCAGACACCTTCAAGGCCCGATTTACAAACCCTTAAAGAGAAGGAGGGAGGGAGATAACTGTCGGAGCAGCGGTATTACAAGGTACAGGCAAATTCGAGTGGATGGCTAGCATTCTGCCGCCCTCTAGTGTCCAGTGAATTAAATTGTTTGAAATCTTCGATTTCTGCATGTGGGTCACAAAAAATACAGAATATTCAATGTTACTACTCGCTTTTGTACGTGATTAGTAATATTAGAAGACATTGTGTATAATCTATGTGGCTGCCAGTACATAGCTTTTGTGTGTATTTTACATTTATAGTTATGAACGTCGGTACTGGATATGCACAGAATGTGTTTTTTTTTTCTATTAAATAATTGAAAGACTTGACGAGACTGTCTTTATATTCAATTCAATTTAATTTGTCTGGCATTTTTCACAGAGATACTGTCACAAATATGCTTTACAGTGAGTATATAAATAAATATATGAATGAATAAATAAAATGGGCAGTGCCCAGCCTAATCCCCACTGTAGCAAATGGCTGAAAAAAAAACTCCCAGAACAGGGAAAGATCCTAAAACAGTGGTGAGAAAGCACTCCCCCGTGGGAAGAAATCTCTAGGAACCCGGCTATCGTAGGGAAGCCTATCTATCGCCGGCTAGCTAATAATCATAAAATAAAGTAACAATAAAATAAAATGGTAATAAAGTTCCATTTAAAACTAATAAAACTGATTTAAACATCTAAAGAGTGGCATCTCTAGCTCCAGGAAGTGGCATGCCAAGGATGGAGCAGAACTGGATCAGGACCGAATCAGGACAGCAGGACAGCAGCAGCCAGTGCTCATGGTGAGGGACAGGGGTCAGACGGTCAAGGACTCAGGGTTATGGAGGGAAAACATCCCCGGAAAAAGAGAAAAATAGGGGGGTAAGGCAATATATATATATATATATATAAACTGCTGCATATTTATAAAAATTCTGTCCTCTGTCATGTGCCAAGTAACAATTGAGGAACAATTTGTCTAGAAGCAGTCAACACTCCTCCATCCACTTATTGCAGCAAAGAGGCCCAACACTTCCACCAGGCACTTACACTTACAATTACATCTACACCAGGCACTTACACTTACACCAGGCACTAACAATTACACCTATACCAGGCACTAGCAATTACACCTACACCAGGCACTTGCACTTACACCAGGCTGCAAGATCACTTTGATTTTGTAATACAGCCAACACCTGTCCCATATGGACCTCCCCGATGACTGAGGCTGTAGCAAGCCCCACTTGCACTGTTGATGCATGTGCCACCAGTGCCATCGGCACCTCATGGATTAACTGAACACTGGCTTCCAATATCATGTGAACCGACCACAAAACTTGGCTGTTGCCAGTATCACCAGAACCAAATAAATATACATAACTAATGATACATTTATTAATCATAGGCTTGACTAAAAAAGGTACGTTGATGTGTATTTAACATGAATTTAAATCACAGCCTTTTAAAATTACTTTAAAAAGATTTTTTTTCTTTTTGTTTTCACAACTAAGATTGCTACATATTCAGGTTTTCATCATGTTATTTTACTTATACAATTTACTCATACTAGACAGCTATCACAAGTAAAGTGAAAAGTGTCTGCATTTATTTATTTAATATCAGCTTTTTTTTTTGTCAATTCAAAACCGAATGAACCTTTATACAAAGTATAAATGATTTTCCTAGATGGAAATAAAATTGAATAATCTTGCCTTTACTTTACTCATCTATTAAAATGAAGACCCTCAGAAAAATTTTGGGTGCTCTATCAGAACTGTTTGATTGTGAAAACCAGAGTGCACAGCAATGAACCGGGATTGTGATTCTGTATTTTCCATAAAATTTTTATATACTCCATGAAAACTCTTTGCTCAGACCACTTACTTTGACTCACAAATCTTTTTTTTTTTGAAGAAGAAGAAACTGTAAATAAAGCATAATTTTGAAGGTTGTTTCATTTCAACCAAATAAATTTTCAAAGTACTTTAGATTTTAAATGTTTTGTACATGTACAGATAACATTTTACCCCAGGAAAAAGCTACAGAGATTTCCTCTTAACTTGTTTGTTCAAAGAATGCAAAAGCATTAAATTCAATGATTAACATCATTCTCATTTTATGAATAAATACTTAGGAATAATAATTTTATTATTCTATATTTTATTGTACTTCCATTTGATATGAAGTTTATCCAATACTTCACTGTATTAAAAAGATAATACTTCTAACGTTTGCGCTGCATGCACAGAGGACAGGAAGTTGAGGACTGGAGCAAGGATGGACTTGATTATATTTATTATGCCTACTGCACAACAGAAAGCACAAACATTGCAGTGCAAAACAAAATGTGAAAGAGGTCCCTTTAACACTATAAGTAATACAGGCTCTGGACTTTAGCTGCAGCAACAATGTATTACAAATAGGAAAACAAAAGGAAACAAGGTTCCCTAAATAATAAAGTGCTAAAATAAACATTAAAAGCACCAAGCTTAAAGAGTTAAGAGTTTTGATGCGTGAATATGGAGAAAAAGTCGAAACAAGACTAACAATGCCGCACAGGCGTGGATTTATGTGACTTCACAATGAGACTGAGTGAAACTTGGTCTGAAATACACACTGCTACCACCCCGTAGCAATGAGAAACAGGTGCAAGGGATAATTGAATACTGAATGAAGTGCAGTCCGGGTTTAATCAGTTGACTGCTGACCTTGAGATAACTCATAGGTACTAGAGGTCTCCCATTTGCCATTCTAGGTTTTTTTTTTTACATGTGGTCACTGTTTGTTTACGGCGCTATTTTCAGGCATATACGAGCATCTTCCCATGATCCTCTGGGGGAAAACCCTCAATACGAGACAAGGTGTAGGTGGCGGTGAGATATAACTGTTGCATTTGTTACGTCAGTAATGAGCTTTCTCATAGCAGTATTTGGGTAAAAGACATTGCGCAATTGTGTCATAATTTGATTAGAAACTTTTGTGTTCAATACCCACTTCCAGAGGTTGTAATCTTGTTGCCATAACTCCAGTTCTTCCTTTATGACAACTGCCAACCGGACTGCTGATCCCCAAAGTAACCTATGTTAAACTACGGGATAACTTGTACAGACAGGATGTGGTGCATCAGTCATTATGAGTTATCTCGTAGTCAGCAGTCACCGTGTTAAGTAGAGCGGTGAGCTAGACGGCTGGAGGAGTGGCCTTACAGTATATTCTGGTGATTTCAGATGGAATTAACCTACATACGAAAATTCAGAGTGCCCTATACCTTATACATTCAATGCCCCATACAGACAGTCAGGGGGTTTTATGCAAAGATTCAGAGTTATTTAATGCAGCTCTGATTATCCTTATTTTTTGTATGAACACATATTTATGTGCGAAGCTATATGTCTGTACTGTTTCCTAAAATCATAGCTGTATGAATAGCATGTGAATTATTGAGGCTCTGGCTCGAAAATGACAAGCCCAAAATGAAATAAGTGTATCTCTGCAACTACATGGTCCACTTGAATAATCTTGGTATCTCAATAAAAGTAATACCTTGGGGATTTTTGTCATGGTGTAAAAATCAGTGTATATATCACTGAGTCAGAGTAAATGAAGATGGAACACTGCATAAATGAAAGATGCCTAACAAAATATTTACTTTAATCCCTTTTGAAATTATTTAGTTGCAGTCTGAAACCTTAAAAAATTACAGCACGCAATCTCTCTGTTATCTGTGCTAAAGTGTATTCTAATCAAGTAAATCAAAGCAAAATTAGAGAGGTTTTAGTCCAGGAATTTCGATGGCTCTTCGAGTTGGCAATTTGGGCATCTTTTTGGGCACTATGTGCCATATGAGATTTCTCCGGTATCAAACTAGAAAACTCACTTAATTTCACTTATATGTCATAGCAGGGATATATTCCATCAAAATACAACCATTTTTTATTTATTTATTTATTTATTTCAGCCAGTCCTGCATACATTTTCTCATTCAAAGAAAATTCATACAAAGGAAATAAAGTTTGACTCCACTGGAGCAGATTTATTATCAATAAAATAAGCAAAGAAACATAATTATAAATACAAAGAAAGGGTATAAATGGCTAAAAAAGTAAAAAGAAGAACAAAAACCTATGCTTTCACTGCTAAATAAGTACCCACGCTTAATCGAGATCTGAACCTGGGTCCCCCACGTCAGAATGCACCGTTTTAACCACTACACAAGTTCAGAGGGGTGCCCAACCTCCATCTCATAGCAAATATGAAGAGTGAGTCAGCAAAACACTTCACACTCCCTGATTTAGCGCTTGTATTGCTGCGCTCTCTCAGTAGTCGCATGTAATGGCACAAAGATTTTCAGTCATAAAACGACTTTGAAAATGACTGTTGAATATTTAGTAGATAATTATAACGAAAATACTAAAAACAAATCAGTGAAGCATTTACATTACTGTGCTCCTTGAGTACATGAGCGTAATGGCGCATGGACTCTCAGACACATCGGGAAAGCAGGGCTTGGGCTATCTCAGCCTAGGTTTGTGCGATTACGGTGGTGAAACATCAGAGCCCATAAAATCAATTTGGTCGCCCGCCAAATCAAATGGGCAGCATCTCAAGCCGATCATCGAGAAGAAAATACACAGTTTATACATCTCGTCTTGCATCGTGTGTGAGACAAGGACATTACCTTGAATAATGTATTTCCCTTAAATGCAGTTGTCCGCCTTTGTTTGTGATTATTTAGTTTGTTTTATGGTAATTCATGTCTATTGCGCAATGATTTGACAGAGAACTTTACCAAGCACACAACACACAGTTAATGTTACGTTGAGATTGTTAAGTCTCGGCTCATGGTAATATCATATCCAAAAATTCAAGTTGTCTCAGACAGGCAGCTGGGTTTTTTGATGTTTTGATCCAACCCAAGTTATTTAATCCCAAATGGACTACCCTTACTTCCTGTATGTACATGTGTTAATGTGCTAGCCATGTTTCTCAGGTGTTTGTTACACCAGTTAGCAGTTTGGCTAGCATGTTGATTAATTTCATACAATTCAGAATACAACCCAATTCCAATGAAGTTGGAATGTTGTGTAAAAACATGAATAAAAACAGAATACAGTGATTTGCAAATCCTTTTCAACCTATTTTCAGTTGAGTACACGTCAAAGACAAGATATTTAATGTTCAAACTGATAAACTTTATTGATTTTTTTTAAATATTCACTCATTTTGAATTTGGTGCCTGCAACATGTTCCAAAAAAGCTGGCACAAGGGCAACAAAGGACTGGGAAAGTTGAGGAATGCTCAGAAAACACCTGTTTGGAACACTCCACAGGCAAACAGGTTAATTGGAGACAGTTGAGTATCATGATTAGGTATAAAAGAAGCATCCCCGAAAGGCTCAGTCGTTCACAAGCAAGGATGGGGCGAGGTTCATCACTTCGTGAACAACTGCGTGAACAAATAGTTCAACACCTTTAAGAACAACTTTTCTCAACGTGCAATTGCAAGGAACTTAGAGATTTCATCATCTACAGTCCATAATATCATCAAAAGATTCAGAGAATCCAGAGAAATCTCAACACGTAAGTGGCCAGGGCGAAAACCAACATTGAATGCCTGTGACCGTCGGTCCCTCAGGCGGCAATGCATTAAAAACTGACATCATTTTGTTAAGGATATTACCATGTGGCCTCAGGAACACTTCGGAAAACCATTGTCAGTTAACACAGTTCTTCGCTACATGTACAAGTGCAAGTTAAACCTGTACCATACATAGCGAAAGCCATATATCAACAACACCCAGAAACGCCGCTGGCTTCTCTGGGCCCAAGTACATCGGAGATGGACTGACACAAAGTGGAAACGTGTGCTGTTGTCTGACAACTCCACATTTCAAATTGTTTTTGAAAATCATTGACATCATGACCTTTGGGCAAAAGAGGAGAAGGAACATCCAGATTGTTATCATCGCAAAGTTCAAAAGCCAGCATCTGTGATGGTCGGGAGATGTGTTTGTGCCCATGGCATGGGTAACTTGTACATCTGTGAAGGCACCATTAATGCTGAAAAGTACATACAGGGTTTGGAGCAACATATGCTGCCATCCAAGCAACGTCTTTTTCAGGGACATCCCTGCTTTTTCACCAAGACAATGCCAAGCCACATTCTGCACGTGTTAAAACAGCATGGCTTCTTAGTACAACCCCAATTCCAAAATAATTGGGACAAAGTGTAAATTGTGAATAAAATCAAGATGCAATGACTATCAAATCACACCAGCCAGTATTTTATTCACAAAGGAACAGAGATAACATAGCAAATGTTGAAACAGAGAAAATTTACAATTTTATCCACAAAATGAGCTCATTTCAAATTTGATGGCTGCTACAGGTCTCAAAAAAGTTGGGACTGGGGCCTGTTTACCATGATGTAGCACCCCCTCTTCTTTTTCACAAAGAGTGGAGGCATCTAGGCATTGAGGTGACAAGTTTATTGAGTTTGGCCATTGGAATTTGATCGCACTCTTGACTGCAGGCTTCCAGCTGCTGGAGAGTTTTGGGTCTCCTTTGATGGAATTTTCGTTTAATTATGCGCCTAATGATCTCAATCAGTGAAAGATCAGGACTGCAGGCAGGCCAGTTCAGCACACAGACTCTTCTACAACGAAGCCATGCTGTTGTAATAGCTGCAGTCTGTGGTTTTGGATTGTCCTGCTGAAATACACATGGCCTTCCCTGGAATAGATGTCGTCTGGAGGGGAGCATATGTTGCTCTAAAACCTTTACATACCTTTCAGCGTTCATGGTGCTTTTTAAAACATGCAAGTGTCCCACACCATATGCACTAATGCATCCCGATACCATCAGAGATACTGGCTTTTGAACTGAACGCTGATAACAGGAGGGGTGGTCTTTCTCCTCTTTAGCCCGGAGGACACAATGCCCATGATTTCTAACAAAAATGTCAAATTTGGACTCCTCTGACCACAGGACACTTTGCTCCAGTCCATTTTAAATGAGTCCTGGCCCACAGAACACGACGGCGCTCAACAATGCTCAACAACTTTTTTGAGACCTGCTGCAGCCATAAAATTTGAAATAAGCTAATTTTGTGTATGAAAATGTAAAATTTCTCATTTTCAACATTTGAAATGTAATCTATGTTCTATTGTAAATAACATATTGACTCATGGGATCTGAAAGTCATTGCATTTTGATTTCATTCGCAATTTACACTTTGACGCAACTATTTCAGAATTGGGGTTGTAAAAGGGAGCAGGTAATAGACTGGCCTGCCTGCAGTCCAGACCTGTCTCTCGATGAAAATGTGTGGTGCATTATGAAGCACAAAATACAATGGAGACCCCGGACTGTCAAGCAACTGAAGTTGTACATCAAGCAAGAATGGGAAAGAATTCCACTCACAATTAGTGTCCTTGGTTAATAAAAGCTTATCGAGTGTTCTTATAAGAAAAGGTGATGTAACACAAAGGTAAACATGCACCTGACCCAGCTTTTTTGGAACGTGTTGCAGACATCAAATTCAAAATCAGTGAATATTTCCAACAAAACAATAAAGTTTATCAGTTTGATCATTTAATATCTTATCTTTGTAGCAACAACGTCCCTACTTCATTGGAATTGGGGTTTGTATATTCATGATTTGGCCATCGTCTAACAGTACATCACATGACACTTATTATTACATTATAATACTGAAAATGATGATATGTGACTGAATATCCTAAATTATACGGAGAGTTTATTTGCAAAAGCCGATAAATACCATTCCTGGGAGAAAGAAAACAACTGGTTGTCGTATGCTCAACATAAAATACTTTCTGAATCAAAATCAAAAATTTTGTTACACGTTGCCAATGCAATACCATACCAGCTATTCCTTTATTGCTATTTACAATAAAAATACAGTTTATTGAAATTAATACAAATAGAGATATCTGTTTTTGCAAATGAACTCATTTGTAGCCTCATGGCACAATATTAAGATAATATTGAATAATTCTCTTATGGAAACTGGTATTGGTGTTGTGCATGAGACTCATAAATATAGTGTGCTGCCAAGACAAGTCAGCGTAGTGCTGGCTGTCTTGAAAGTTGCAACCTTCTGAGTCTCTATCAGTATCTGCACAGAACACAACGTCTATTTTCTCGACATCATTAAATTTCACGACATTCAACAATTGTCCTTCTCAGACAGTCCTAATTTTCTACTTGTCCCTTTTCAAATGCTGGGCTAGCCTGGGCTTACCCTTTGCTAGCTTGATAATAACGTGTTAATTCTTGAAGCCTCACCCCCCTTCCTGATTTGCTTTGTTTTTAGTCCTTCGCTTCTATGGATCCGTGTGTCATAGAGAGTAGAGTATTAGCTAATTGGACTCAGGTAGGGATGACATGTTAATTGATGAAGCCCAGCCCCTTTTGCTAATTGGCTTAGCTTTCAGCCTTGATATTGCAACTATTGAACTACAAACCCAAAACCAGTGAAATTGGCACGTTTTGTAAATCGTAAATAAAAACAGAATACAATGATTTGCAAATCCTTTTCAACCTATATTCAATTGAATACTCTGCAAAGACAAGTTACTTAATGTTCGAACAGGTAAACTTTGTAATTTTTTGCAAATATTAGCTCATTTGGAATTTGATGCCTGCAACATGTTTCAAAAACGCTGGCACAAGTGGCAAAAAAGACTGAGAGAGTTGAGGAATGCTCATCAAACACTTATTTGACACATCCCACAGGTGAACGGGCTAATTGGGAACAGGTGGGTGCCATGATTGGGTATAAAAGCAGCTTTACTGAAATGCTCAGTCATTCACAAACAAGGATGGGGCGAGGGTCACCACTTAGTGAACAACTGCGTGAGCTGATTGTCGAACAGTTTAAAAACAACATTCCCCAACAAGCTATTGCAAGAAATTTAGGGATTTCATCATCTACGGTCGGTAATATCGTCAAAAGGTTCTGAGAATCTGGAGAAATCACTGCACATAAGCGACAAGGCCGAAAACCAACATTGAATGCCCGTGACCTTCGACCCCTCAGGCGGTACTGCATCAAAAACCGACATCAGCGTGTAAAGGACGTCACCACATGGGCTCAGGAACACTTCAGAAAACCACTGTCAGTAACTACAGTTCATCGCTACATCTGCAAGTGCAAGTTAAAACTCTACAATGCAAAGCGAAAGCCATTTATCAACAGCACCCAGAAATGCCGCCGGCTTCGCTGGGCCCAAGCTCATCTAAGATGGACTGATGCAAAGTGGAAAAGTGTTCAATGGTCTGACGAGTCCACATTTCAAATTGTTTTTGGAAACTGTGGACGTCGTGTCCTCCGGACCAAAGAGGAAAAGAACCATCCGGACTGGTATTGTTCAAAAGCCAGCATCTGTGATGGTATGGGGGTGTATTAGTGCCCAAGGCATGGGCAACTTACACATATGTGAAGGCACCATTAATGCTGAAAGGTACATACAGGTTTTGGAGCAACATATGTTGCCATCCAAGCAACGTCTTTTTCATGGACGCCCCTGCTTATTTCAGCAAGACAACGCCAAGCCACATTCTGCACGTGTTACAACAGCATGGCTCCATAGTAAAAGAGTGCGGGTACTAGACTGGCCTGCCTGTAGTCCAGACCTGTCTCCCATTGAAAATGTGTGGCGCATTATGAAGCGTAAAATACGACAACGGAGACCCCGGACTGTCAAACAACTTAAGCTGTAGATCAAGCAAGAATGAGTTCCACCTGAAAAGCTTCAAAAATTGGTCTCCTCAGTTCCCAAACGTTTACTGAGTGTCGTTAAAAGGAAAGGCGATGTAACACAGTGGTAAAAAGGCCCCTGTGCCAACTTTTTTGTAATGTGTTGCTGCCTTTAATTGTATTCTGTTTTTATCAACTATTTAAACGTGCCAACTTCACTGTATTTATTTTTGAGACTTGGGGGATGGGTTGTTTGAAAAGTTGGCATCATTCTACGTTATCATCATGATAACAGCATGGCTTTATCAGGCCAATTTGAAGTTTTTTTTTCCACAAACTTTACATTCTAGTTGTTATAAGCACTATTATGCACTGTAATTGTTTAAAATTAATGAAGAACAATGAAGTAACAGTGAGGACATCCAACATGTTTGAAGGACAGACACAGGACAAAAACACATATGAAAATTAAAAGCATTGATGTTTGCACACAGGATTGAAGCTCCTAATACCTTATTGACCATCAAGCAATGTTTCAACCCAACTTTATTTGTACCCGAGGGTAGATTTCGTTGTAGTGAGTTGGCTGCTCACACATACACTGACATTATTTAAATCAAGTATAAAGGACATTAAACCTAACAGTGAGCAGTGCTTCAGACAAAAAATATGGTTAAAAACAAAATTAAAATCAAACGGGCAAAAGGGCCCTCGTATGTTGTATGTGAAGCATACGAAAATCAGTTGTTTTTTTTTCTCCCAGGTTTTGGTCATTATATAGAAATAATAATTCATATGTACTCTCAAGATACATAACAGTAGGGTTATGCGTGATTAATCGAATCATTTAAGCGCTTATTTTAGGCGCAATAAAAGTAACTGCCACTATGAGGCAGACAGACGAGCTTCCTTATTACTTTTTCAATGACACGTACCTAATGCGGTCATTTGAAATGCTTCCGGGAAGAAAACTGTGATTTGATGTCCGCCAATTACCAGCGAGGTTGGACAGCCTCCATCGCCTTGGAATAATTAGCTCACCGTAAATCAATTCTCGTGTGCTTAGCCTAACCTGCAATCAAGCCATTTATTCGGCCAACTGACTAATCAAAAGCAAAATGTGGCCTATAATGATTAAGAAGAGATAATGAGACGCAAACAGACCTAACCAGGCTGCCGTGTTAGATTGAAAGATGGTCAATAATCTGAATAAATAGCAGACCTATGAATATACTGAACATCATTATGAAATCAGTTTGACGTGGCCTCTACTTCCTGACATGTAGTATTGACATGCGGTAAGAGGCTATCAGAAGATGGGAAAATTGTGGCCATAAAGGAATGCACACGGTCAGCACTCTCTGGCTGTCAAACAATGTTTGATTGGTCTTAAAAGGCTCACAGTGCAGTGAGAAAACATTGGCCACATTGCAACAAAACAACCAGCCTGAACTATTGACCCTGGGCAGTTTGTATTTATGGATTCATGCTGCTATAAAAACAAACTCTTATGCGAGCACCTGTGTGTTGCAGAATAAACAGAGATTTAATTAAACCAGGTCACGTTTTCCTTGCCCTCAACTGTCCAATTTTGCTGAGCCTGTGCCCACTGCCACCTCATATTGCCGTTTTAGGCTGAAAGGAGGTGTTCTGCTGTTGGAGCCTGTCAGTATGTGCATTCTGGGATGGCTTTCTGCTCATCTCATTTGTACTGAGTGGTTACCTGAGCTCCAGTTGCCTTTCTGTCAACTGAAACCAGTCTGGCCTTTCTCCTCTGACCTCATGCATCAGAACGTATTTCTGCCCGCTAAACTGCCGCTAATTTATTTATTCATTCTTTTTTTTTTGACGCACCATTCCATGAAACTGATGTGCATAATAATTCCAAGAGATCAATAATCGTAGAAACAGGCATCCAGCGCCAACAACTCTGTCACGATCAAAGTCGCTGAGATCATATTTTTGTGCCATTTTGCCGTTTGATTAACTGAAACTCCCGACCTGTATCTCCATAATTGTATATATTGCACTGCTGCCACTTGTACAGGTGCTCCTAACAAAAGTGCTCTGTGAGTGCGCACATCCAAGTGAAGTGCAGACTCACCTTTAATTTACATTCATATTGCGGGAACCATGCAGGAACAACAAACCGTTACAACTGTGCCACTGTCACAGAGCTTTTACACCTCAGTTTGCCTTTTCCTTCGCAAAAGTTAGGCTTCTCTGTTTTCAGATGACCCCACAGTGAAGTGGTGATCTTTACATGCACATTTCACTTGTGTTGTTCAATGCCTGGCCAAAAGATGTTGTCTGGATTCAAAAAGCATATACTTTAGTACCTATGGATGAGTTATTATTGCTTTGATTAATACGTGTCATAACCCTCTTGTCAGTCCCTCTTGTTCCTCCTCTCAATCAGTAACCTGCATGTCTTTTAGATGTATTATCTTCTTAAATTGGTTTAGTGTCTTGTGTGCCTTCCCCTGCAGGCATATTACATTCATGATCTCCACTCCCATGTGTTGTATGTATAAATTTTACTTTCAGTCAGCAGAGTTGCTGGATTGTTCCAGTCAGCTTTCTTTCAAGTCTAAGAGTTTGCGGTCTTCGGAAATGATCATTGCCTTTAATGATTGTTAAGTATGGAAGTACGCCTCTTAGTCTGATTAATAGGAACAAGCCCCCAAGCCTATTTCCCGGTCTCCAGGTGGGTACCGCATTCCTGCTCACACATCTCCCTAGTTTATTCCGCAGCTCAGTTTATTAGGAACACCTCCCAAGCCTTCAGTAGTTTCCAAGATTGGGACTGCATTCCTGCTAGGCTCCCTGAACTTGCCATCATAACAGCTCTGCTCTGTTGAGGGTGATCTCCACCTGGCTTCTGACCCTGGACAACACCGACTGGGCCCGGACACGCCTCTTACCCAAGCCTATCTACCATCTGAACTGAACTGTACTCATTATTTGGGGGCTGTACAACTAAGTCATTACTGTATTCCTATCATTAAACCCTGTTAATGGACTGTACTTTGTCTCTGCATGTGGTTCCTTGTCTGGATCATAGCAAATATTTTTCAGCTGGCTACAATTCTTTTAGCAGTGACTCATGCCGTGTTTTGCCAGATCACCACTGAAAAAGAGACTTTGGTCTCAATTGGTTTTATCTGGTTAAATAAAGGATTGATTGAATGAGTGTACAGCTTCTTATTTCTTAAACAACCATGTTTGGAAGACGTAGCCCATGGTCATGGAAAAGATGCTGCTGTGTTTCAAGAGGGGCAAATTACTGGCTTGCATCCAGCAAAGAAAAGAATTAAGGAGATTGCTGCACTCGAATGAATTGGGTTAAGCACTGTCAATGGAGTATTAAAACCTGGAAGGATTGTGGTGATCCATCAACTTTGTGGAAGAAATGGTTCAGAAAAAAAAAAATCAGGTACTGTATGACCATGACTGGAGATTACAAAAACACTTGGTGAGGTATTTTCATGAAAAATTGACAGTAGAACTCATGGCTATGTTTAATTGAGAAAGTTAGAGCATTTCCACAAGCACAATGGGACAAAAACTTGTAGAATTGGGACTAAACAGCCGTGTTCAGCGAATTCAGGGGTTAAAAGACTGGTCAGCCCTTGGCATCATGGGATGTTTTGTCGTTCCCCCACGCACCTTGTTTTATTTGTGGTTTTGCTATGTTTGTTTCTGCAACCAATATGCACCACACCATACTTCTCCCTCATCCATATCCTACACTACTAACAATGCTGACTTTCGTGTCTCATTGGACGGCCATCTTTTCTTTTTGTTGGAGTTGTTTTTTTTTGGATGAAAAAAAAATTAACTGTTGTCATTTTTGGCCAAACCGATCTGGTGTTTCCTTCTTGTTGCAAACAATTGAGCCGTGGTCGTAACAACAGGGGGCTCGTCCGGGAGTTGAACCCAGGACCTCTCGCAGTTTTGCAAGATAACTGGGACAGTGCAGAGGCTCTGAAAAATCTAATTGATTATGTTAATGGCCTTAAAAATAGACTGTATAATGCTGTTGGAGTTACGAGAGAGAACCTGTTGGCAAGACTGAAAAAATGAAATGTTAGTATGACCATTGGGCAGGGCAAAGTGTTTTTAGCATAGGGATCAACTGCTGGTGTTACTGCCAGTGGCTAAATTTTCTAGTCCATATACTGTTGTCAAACAGGTGTCTGATTATAATTATGTAATTGCTACTCTGGAACCTAGGAAGCCAACTCAGTTCTGCCATATTAATTTATTAAAACCATACTATACTCGTGCTTCAGGAAAATCTGAACTGTTGTCAGCCTGTATGCATCCTGTGTGAGGCAAATAGGGTGTTCGTAGAGTTCCCCCTCAACATGGCTGTAGAGTAAGAGGATGATGACTTGCCAGTGTTGGATCAGGTGCTGTTTTGTGGTCTCTTAAAAAATTCTGAGTTGCTTATCAACCGGAAGGTATAATGGGCCGTTTGCCAGCGGCTGTACTGAGCAAATTGACCAAATAAAAAATTTTTGTATTTGTTTAGTGATGTTCCTACATGTACACACTTGATTGAGCATGACATAGATGTGGGAAATTCTAAACCTATTAGACAGAGATTTTATAGAGTCAACCCTGAGAAACAATGATTGATGGAAGCTGAAATACAGTACATGCTCGAGTATGGTATTGCGCAGCCATCATCATTAAGTTAGGCGTCACGTTTGCTCGTTCCCAAATCAGACTGTACACTCAGATTTTGTTTGGATTCCCGTAAAGTAAATGCAGTGACAAAGATTGATTCATATACTTTTCCTTGTATGGAAGACTATATTGATCAGGTGGGATCTGCTAACTTTGTCAGTAAATTTGACTTGTTAAAAGGTTACTGGCAGGTTCCTTTATCTGTTAAAACATGTGATATTGCACGTTTCATAACTCCGTTTGGGTTATATTCCTACACAGTGATGCCATTTGGGCTACGCAATGCCCCAGCATCGTTTCAATGTCTTATGAATAAAATTGTTGGAAACTTAAAGGGATGATCTGTATATCTGGATGATGTGGTGGTATACTCGGACAACTGGCATGTTCATTTGGAACGCATAAATGCATTGTTCCAGCAGTTGGTGCAGGCAAATCTTACTGTGAATCTTGCTAAGTGCAAGATAGCAAAAGCCACAGTCACTTATTTAGGTCACGTGGTGGGCCATGGGAGAGTCAGTTCTGTGTGTGCCAAAGAAGAAGTGATGGATAGATACTAAAAGGGAACTAATGCAGTTCATAGGTTTAATAGATCACAATCAAAGCTTCTGCAAAAATTTATAGACTGTTCTTGCCCCTCTCACTGATTTATTGCAAGCAAATGCTAAGTACATGTAGTCTTCAGCTTGTCAAGAAGTATTTCAAAGTGTTAAATGCCTCTTGTCTTCTGCTCCAGTGTTGGTAGCCCCACGGTGGAATGTTCCTTTTAAGTTACAAGTGGATGCAAGCCAAGTTGGTGCATGTGCAGTTCTTTTACAACAGGATACCTTTAGTATTTATAAACCTGTAAGTTTCTTTTCTAAGAAATTCAATAAGCACCAAGTGAATTATTTGATGATAGAAAAGGAATGTTTGGCTTTAACTTGGGCTTTGAGACCTTTTGATGTTTATTTCAGTATTGTGCCAATAGTGGTTTATACGGACCACAATCCTTTAACTTTTTTGAATTCTTTGCAGTGCACTAATCTGAGGCTTATGCAGTGGTCTCTTTTACTTCAGTCGTACAATCTAGAACTGCATCATATTAAAGGACGGGACACCGTGGTGGCTGACGCGTTGTCCAGGGTTCCTGTTGATGACGTTGAATATTTGCCCTCTGCTTAACCATTCTGTTTCTCTCTCTGTCTCCCTCTTAAATAGCTTTTTTGGATCCAGTTACTGAGGTTGACAGAAAGTGGTAAGATGGAATGGAGTAGTTGGACTTGTGTACCGTCTGATTACGATTGCCTGATAATTGGTGGCCCATGGGGACCCTATCATTATGGGTGGGGATGTTACAACCCTGGTTTTCTTCCAGGGCCAGTGTAGTCTGTTTTGCATTTGGTACCAGTTGGGGTCGAGCCTGGAGAAATTAAATAAACTCAGTCCGTATTCAGCGATTACAGGGGTTAAAAGACTGGTCAGCCCTTGGCATCGCGGGAGGTTTTGTCGTTCCCCCACACACCTTGTTTTATTTGTGGTTTTATGTTTATTTCTGCAACCAACACGCAGCACACCGTACATTTCCCTCGTCCACATTCTACACTACTGACATGTAGGCCATTCATTATATAGCCCATCAATGTCATACTTGTTATTATTGTATTTTAACTCTGTATTTAAAATGATCGCTTCCTGTCACATTGCACGCACATACATGATTATTATGGCATTAACTAAATATCTATTGCAGAAATTACATTATATATGTTGTCAAAATATTGCACACAGTTTTGATAGTAAGACGCAAATAGTAGTAGTAAGTCTGTTCCGAGCCTAAAGTGGCCCATCAGGCTGGTCCTTAACCCCGGTTTCTGTGGCATGAAGTGACTAGGAGTATTGCTGCTCCCCCTGGAAGGGATGCCAGTCTGTCGCAGGTACGAAAAGACGTAAGACATATTTGCTAGAAGCTAAGTTATCATAAAGAACACGATACATGCATTGCTCTTAAGAATTCTTTGCAATGATTAAATTTCCACTGGACCCAAAGTCTGGAAAACTAGCTCACTGTCACCGACTGATACACATTGAGCTAAGGTAGTGCCATGGAGTCCAGCTCCCTTTTGCAATGTAATATTGAGTAATGTTTGGAGAGGGGGGAATGACTACTTTATCCCTGAAGTATTTACCCTTAAGTTTTGTGAGGCATATTTAATCGTGCAAGAACTCTTCAAATGGTCATTTTTAGTCAAGGTGAAACATAACTTTTTTTTATTATTACTAACACACAAGTTGTTGAACTCCGTCTTTCACATAATTTCTGTAGTACATTATGATGATGAATTCTTTGACAATGTGCTAAATTGCTGAGGAACATAAGGGGCATCGTGCTGGTGAGTGAAAGTATTATGTGGTTGCAGGACATTAGATTCATGATGGGTCGCTTTGTTCAATGACTTAATTTAACTGTTATTCAGATATTTATGGTCTTTGGTGACCGTAAGTCTATCAGGGCGGGGCATTCACCATTGAAACAAAATGGGACCCACTAACAATATTTAACTATTTTTGTCATGTTCCAACACCCGGTCACAGACTGGCACAGCCATATGGACACATATACATACGCAAATACAGGCTCACACACAGTCACATATGCGCACACAGATGAAAACAGATACGCACAGGCCACAGCAGACATCAGAGTGTCCCATCACACCCAGAGCCATGGAGAGCATGAATCTGAAATGCTTTATGTCTTTTATTATTGATGCTATGCACTGATGCTATTTTCAAACACATTGTGTGAAACTGCACATCAAGGTGCCACGCCAATGAACAGAGAAAACACTTTGCTCTTATATAAAGGATGGATTTTTCTTTTTTTTCTCCTCCCCAACCATTAACTTCACTCCAAGATCCACGCCCATCTTTTGACGGGAATTCTCTCACCAGATAGACCACATTTTAGTTATATCACTGCGCAATGGCATATAGTCCTATAATATTTCAGCTGCTGTCACTAGTAATTACGACTACTACAGCAACAACAACAAGGGCTAGTACTACACCAACAATAATAATAATAATGATGAATTATTTTATTTGTGTGTCATGCCGCTAACTGGCCCATTCCACACGGAATTACATGACACCGATACAACCAAAAGCATTTTATTTGTAGCTTCTGGTGCAATTATCATAAATAATAATATAAATAACAATGATCAAATCTGCTGATGCACCAGGGCTCTGTGTTTGAACAGTTTGTCGCATCTAAGTACACAAAGGAAATTGCAGTAGTCTACATGGCCTCTCTAATCAGAAGGTGGGGGTGAAGCTCAAAGCAGTGATTATCCGGAGTGTCTGGGCACACTACTGTTACCTGCTGAGACATCAACATCACCCTCTAAATAAATTGCAAGTGCCCTTGGGCAAAAAGAAGAGGTTGGCTTTGATCTGCTTACTGCAAACCAAGAGGATGTTGAGCCAGTCAATCAAACCTATAAGCCTGCACAACAACAGGGCTGAGCGCCCTCCATTATTTATCTGTAAAATCCTGTATGTATTTCATTATCACAGGCACCTGCTATCCAGCCTGGGTAAAGCGATCAATAATTGATAGCGCCTGGCATAGCTAACTTTCAGCTCTTTGACGCGCCTGTCACTAGCTGTTGTCAGAACATATTTACTTTGATGGGGAATTTGAGGAAATACAAAATGGCATCAGATGCAATTACATATTTAAAGAGAGGCTCCTCGCACCCCTGACCTGCTCAAAGTGTTTGTTCTGCCAGGTGATGGGCAGATTAATGTCTTTTGAATTGAGAGAAGGTGATAGCTGATTACTTTAATCCAGTAGTTGATAGTTGGGGACAATATTCTCAATGTATGTTTGCACTGCTATATACTAAAAGCACAACAGAAAATAATATAAGGTTTATTGGCTTACATCATAGAGAATAAGATTATAGAGTTTTGGAAGCTTAGGCTACCCAGAAATATCAACTTTATTATTTACTATCTCAGATGAACCACTGATATAAGTTTTCTTTACTTTAAGAACAATGATTGAATAAATGCAGAATACTTTAACCATATAGGGGTATTGCTCATGTATTTACAGTATGTGTTGTAAATCACACTCAATTATGTTAAATTAAATTGTGAGTTTAGATTTTTAAATGTTGGCTAGAAGAAAGCCGAGCACAACATTTGAATGCAAAATAATGGCGTTTTTTAATTTCATTTTAAAAGGTGTACTGTACATGAAGCATTCTCCCTACGTACTAGCATAGTCCCTCTTTTAATTAGCCGTAGGCCTGAGAGAGGAGACATCAGACGCATCTGTAAATCCCTCACTGGCAGGGAGTCACTGGTGTGCAGTCTGGACTCTCCAAAAGAAAGCTAAAACTGGCAAAAAACCCACAAGCTGCCCCTTGTGGGTTTGATGGAAAAAAGCAAATGATGCCGCCGCAAAGAGGTCCCCGCTCTCGACGTGGGAGATTTGGCAGCCTTCGGGAGATCACCGTGTGTTTGCAAAACCAGATTAGGCGTTTAACAAACCGATGATTAATTGCTGGATGTGCAAATCCATTTTGACAAATGCTTAGCCCTCTTACACATCGGAGCGATAATTGCTTTAGCGGAATATTCGCTGTAGCAAGACACTTACTTATTGAACGCCTTAAGCCCTGAGCCTCTGGCTTGAAAATGACAAACCAAAAATGAAATGACAATATCTGTTATGATTCTGCCTGTGCCTGCTACCTGTTTTTGTTATTTTTCATTATTATGTATCTTTTGTCATTAGTCTACACCCCAGTTTCTGTTTTTGCTATTTGTTCTGTTCTGTGCATCAGTCTCTCCCCCTGTCTTGTGATCAGTGTGGCAAGTTCCTTCTCTCCAGTCTGCGTGCCTACATGCTTCGGGTGATTCAGTGGTTTCTGACCAGTCCTTTGTCGGCTTATCATGACTTTTGGGTACCAAGAGAAACATTTGAGTGAGTACTCAGATAGCAAAAAGCATTAATTCAATGTTTGATTTTGGTCAGATTGGTTATTTTTGGTTAAGGTTGAAAAATCTATGTTGACTCAATGTTTAATTACAATTACCATTTCAATGTTTGAAAAACTGTTGTTGAGTCACTGTAGTATAGATAATGATTTTTCAATGTTGAAATGCCCTACAATGATTTGACATTGTCTCAATGGTGCTGATGGGGGGTGTGCTTCTCTAAGGTGCTTCCTCCATCTAGGCCAGGCAGGAAACCTTAAAGGAGGACTATCATAGCTGGGAAAGGTGGGTGATATTATTTCAATATATAATGAAAAAAGCTCCCACGACTTTTTTTTTTCTTTATTTTATGATTTCTTTAATTTTTATGAGCGATTTTGCAAAACTAGTGGACCGCGCCACTTTCACTACAGCAGATGAAAATTCACCCTCCATCCATTTGGGGCACCCCAAATCATGACATCAGTGTGGCTGTCAGCACCATGAATGTACATTGTCCTGCGGTCCTGCATTGTGATTGTTGAATGACCGAGATATTCCTGGTTCCTCTATGGGGCAGACAGACGAGCTTGATTATTAGCTACCTTTCTCTATCCAGCACAACTTTAATTTAGAGGTGAACTTACATCAGAGACCATTTGAAATACTTCCGGAAAGAAAAGTGCGATTTGAAGTCTGCTAATTACCAGCGAGGCTGGATAAGCTGCCGTCACCTTGGCATAATTAGCTCACCTTAAATCAATTCCCGTGTATTTGCCTGACTTGTAATCAAGCCATTTATTCAGCCAACTGACCAATCAAAACATAAATCTAGCCAATAATGATTTAGAAGAGATAATGAGAAGCAAACAAACCAAACCAGGCTACCGTGTAAGATGGAAATAATGTCAGTAATCTGAATAAATAGCAGTTCTCTGAATTCCACCTCTTGTCTGAAAACTTTAACGTATTATTTAAAAAAAAGATTTCTTAAAAATAAAATCATGTTAAGATGGCCCTGGTTTTTAAGCGTCTAAAAATAAACAAAATAGAAAACATTGTGTGAAGAGCATTAAAGGTAAATGTGAGAGAGAAATTATTTTCTCATTGCAAGCAATGGACAAATGCACCGTTCAGGTAAATCTCTGTAGCAAATTTTAAACATTTTTTATTTAATAATTGAACACAAAGGCCAAATGTAATAATCAAGCAAACACATTCAGGCAAAATGCGTGCTGAACTAAGCAAAGTTAAGGTCTTCAAAATCATCCACCTCTACTCGACAATTGCTTTCACCCCCCTCCCATGTACTTTGCTCAATTTGCAATCAAACAGTTGATTCACTCAATGAACAATTTTAAATTGTTTGTTGGTCTAATTTATTTAGATATCCATGTATTCAGACATTTTGACATCGCATACATCATGCACGTGAATGCATGTGGCAGTCGCAGTGACATTATGATCATGCCAGGCGTGGCGTTAATGGCGGCCTCCTGGAAACAGCAATTCAGACTAATTAGATAATGGTAATTTAAAAGAACAGGGGGTATGTATGGACAAATAATCGACCGTGGATATTATGTTGGAATTAATTACTATAAGATTAACCCCTTTCTGCAGATGTAAATGCTCCCGTCTATAGATATGCAAATTTAAGCACTTAATTACAGTAGTCGACCATGAGATGGCACCCCCAGATCAGCTATTGAATATTCACAAGCAGGCAGAGCTGAAACGCGATTTAGAGTATGGAGAAGTTCCCTCCAATCCCTGTTTTTCAAGGGTAGCATGAATCAAACTCCTCAGCTAAGCCTGATGTGCAAACTGGTCAATATCCTTGCCCATAGCATCGATCTAGTAGTTTTAAAAAATAAGATCAAAAAAAAAAAATCACTTGCGACAGAAAAAAACTTAGTACTCTGTAACAACCATTTTAGCTACAGTGAGCCAACAGTATTCCAATTAGTGGTTAAAAAAATACGTTTTGTGAAGCAGAAAATCCGACATAATATTGATTCTCTCACATTCTACTGTCAATTACAGTCATCACACACAAAATATGCATAGTTCCCTCCCATGGATTAACGCGTATACTCTTCCATTGACAAATTCAGCACTCCCTTCTATCCACCCAACTACTGGTGCCGATAGCCAGTCACTCAATTATATACTCAGATTCATCTGCGTAATTCTACAGTTATAGTTCACGCCCTCGTGAAGCTTCCCTGGTGACGATGTATTGATAGACTCGTTTCTTATCCAATGCCCGAGTGTTTAAACTTTCCTCAATAACTGAAATACATTGATCGGACAATAAGAATAGGATACAAAGTTAAGCGTAAAAGTAAGGTCGGTTGTATTCTTCGAATGTTGGCCACGGTTGCGCAGCTGAAAATGATGCGATATCAAAGAAACAAAGACATTCGAAACCGGCCTGAAGTGCTCAGTTTCATTTACGCGATAAATGTTGTATGGACGTGGTCAATGGGAATTATTCCGAATGAAACAGTGCTGGAGGGTTCCTTCTACCCGATACATCTGTCTCTGTAGCAGGGCATCAATGAAGAAAACAGGTTATACTTCTACTCTGTTTGCATTTTGCTCATTATAGCTTTTTGCTGTAGAATTTATACTGCGTTTAAAGACATCGAATGCCGAGGTTTTAGTTTCTCCAAATGCATGCTGCCCAGGCACGTCGGTAGATCCCTCGGTACCTTCATTGCACCCTTCTGTTGAATATGGAGGGATATGTCGTTTGATTTTTCCTGAAAGTGAAATTTCTGTTTTGTTAAAATAAGGTGTATTTCAGAATTCAGATATTACTGAGTTAGTGAGTTTTTACCCTTATAGGGTGTACGGTTATGAGCTTGGATGTGAGAGCGATTAGCTTTTCATTGCAGCGTGAATGTTATAGCTGTTTAATCAGCAGTTTATTTAATGCTTGGGGGACCTCGAAGAAAAATGGACAATATTGATTACTTTATTATGGAGAAACGGCATGTTTTGTGTTTGGAGAGGTTACTGGTGACCAATGATGTTCAACTGCACTGATATTGATAAGTTCATGCTAAACTCAACCAGAAAATCATTAGTTCATCCTGAATTTCATGCCCCAAAAGTTAATTTGTGCTAAATATATGATTTATGTATGATTTGACAGTGAACCATTTTGATAGATCTCTGACTTTGGGGAGACACCTGGATAGCTGTCTAATTTCGCAAGCAGGTAATCTAGAATGTAATGTTCAAGATGAATTGTACCTGTGGTCAAGAAGTTTATGATCCCAGAAATGTATTGATTTAAGCCCCAGCAGTTTTTCATTTGTCAGTATTATTTTTTTTTTTTTTGCTATTTCAATGGTGAATTCTCATGAAGATTTTTTATGTTTGCAGCCCCTTTTCTCCACCAAAATCATAAAAATAAACTGAAATACTATGGGGGTCTAAATGCTTCAAGTGTCTAGACTCAATTGAGCCAAAGTTTTTCTGTCTGTGAAGCTGCAATCTTGAATTATAAAGCCTTGAATCAGGTAACACCTAAAAAGCCAGATTTGGCTTCTGCGCAAAGGGGTTAAGTCAAAGCGTGTAGTTCTGAATAGTCCTCCTTTAATCGATCAAAAGAAATGTTGAGTGCTAAAATGTACAAAAGAAGTACAAAAGTGTCATTTCTTTTGAATCTTTAATACATAACTAAATGAAAAATGGTCTGTTTTATTGTTTTTTGTTAATAGAGCATGCAGTAAAGCAGCTGTTCTCAACCTTGGTTTCTTAAAAAAATGGAAATAGCCAATCTGTAAGGGTTTTTGCCTTGTAGCCCCTCCCCTGTGGCTATCTCTCACCTCCACCTTAATGAGCTGCACCTGTTGCTTTTTAAGGTGGAGGTGATTATCTGAAGTATATAGGGCTGGCAGTTGCCACTTTTCATTGGCACTGCATTTTGGTTTTATCATTGATGTGTGTGATTTTAACCCTGATGATATGGTGATGCTGCTCCCTGTTTTTAATCTCTGTGTGATTTTTTAACTATTTATTAAATCTCCAGTTTGTACCAGCCTGGCATTTGGGTCCTGCATTCCTTTACGTCCACAGTCCTAGCTCCCACCGGACAGCAGTTTATATCTGGTGGGGGGTGAAACCATAACACAATTTACAAGCTGACAACACATTTTCAAATATTCACCAATGAAATTATTATAATGAAGTACAGGGTCCCCCAGAACATGTCCCCGTAAAGTGGGGTCTTTATATAAAAAAGTTAAGAATCACTGCAGTATCAGTTCAATTAATCAGTTCAGCAATTTAACCTTCATCTGTATGTTTTTAATATGCCTCATTTAAATAATTAATCATTATACTCTATTTGGTGTTTTAAAGTTCAGTGGGGGTTGCTCCAAACTTGTCTATTAGTGACATCACAGCCATTCGGGTACAAGGCAGTGATATCACTGACTAGTAGACTGCTTTGGCATGCTCCTTGCTGAAATATACCATTAATAGAGTAATAAAGTGATTATTTTTTAATGAGGCATATTAAGAACATACAGAGGAGGGTTGAAAAGTGTTGAATGGCCCTTTAATAATAATATTGTTTCAATGTATAATGCAATGCATACATATAGTTGAATCAATGTTGATTCATTGTCAGAATTGATTGGAAATTCAATGTTATTTCCATGTTGATCATAGTGAGCACTTTCTATGTTTTTTTCAATATCTGACATCAGTGTTGATTGCCATCTTCAGCCTGACAGTATCACAATGCTGATTCAATCACTTTTTGCCATCTGGGTAAAAACGTCAAGCCTACATCCAGTCAAGAAAATTTAGAGTTTAATGTCTACTGCAGCTGCAACTGTGGCAGCCTTGTTACTGATGACACACCAGCTGGTTAGGGAATGCGCAGTTTATGCATTCGCGATATTAAATATTAATGATAAATCATCAACCCCCTTATCATGAATATATCCCGAGTGTCTCTATTAAATACGAGTAGTTATCGCCGAAGGTCAAGTCCAGCCAAATAGAAGGGTCGCTCCTCCAATGTTTCAGCTCAGAAGGATCCGGAAGCCTACACAGACCTTCATTGTACGTAAGCATAGAGAACTATCTTGCCTTCGCGGTACTGTCGAGGTTTCATACATATTCAGAGACTGCCGAATCGGTTCCACAACTGCAGGATGCCATACTTCCCCATTTTGTTGTATTGAATTAGACTTGTTTTTGCCAACCACGCAAATGCGCATGTCTGAATATGACATCAATGTTAGGAAACAAGAAAACGTCCAAGCAATTATCTTATCAGGGGGCCATTAAAAGCCTCAGTCAAGTTAACATAACTTTTCTGCGTGCACTTTAATATTGACACAGAGTCACATTTCGATCTTCCCATTAGAAGTGTGCCGCTTTCCATCCTCCAAAAAGCACATATTTAGGGAGTGTTATGGCCCCAATTTGTTATTACATTTATAACACAACAGCAACAGCAAGGGATGACACACACAGTTTTAACAACTAAAACACATTTAATTTTTAACAAAGACAAAGACTAATAACAACCTACAACTAAAGACCAAGATGGATAAATAAGAAAAAACAGAAATAATTACAGTCCCTTTTTGGTGGGGTGGCTTGGTGATGTCCTGGATGAAGAAAATGCTCAAACACAGGCAAAGAAATCCACAAAAGAAACGTCACAGGTCTTGAACAGAATGGCAGGTCTGGTCATCTTCTTGCAATTTCTCCTACTACTTTACTGTCTCAATTCTTTGCCTTATATACTCTTTTGGAGACCCCACCCACATTTAGACCTCTTTTTTTTAATTTTCTGAGACTTTCCCCAGACATGTCCAGGACATGTCTAAACATGACTCCAGTCTGAGCTTAACAAAAAAAGGTAAATACTGCCATCTAGTGGCGTATATTCACATTACAGGAGACAAAAGGTCGCTCTGCTCAGTGATTCCAAAATAACACTGACTCGCACCCAAGTGTTTTTGAAAATCCAATTTTAAAGTAGGCGAAAATGAATGGGAGTCTATGTGCGAATTTTACCTCTGGGTGTATACGCTCCTGGACCAGATGCTTCACTTGAGCCTATCAAGCAATATATGTACTGACCATCAAAAGAAACGCAAGTTAATTAAAGACAGACCGGAAAATAAGTTTGTGCTTCATCATAATGAAAAATCAAATTTATTACCAGCGCGTGCACATTTACACTCATTTCGTTAAAACTTCTCTTTGTTTTTTGGTCACTTTGACTGAATAACCATAAGAGTACATTAACTAACTAGCTAATTTGCATTTATTTCATTGCTCTGTATATATATATATATATATATATATATATATATATATATATATCGTTGCTTGAGAGCAAACCCTATCAGCAATCTTGTGTTCTATATATATCTACGATTGGCACCTTCATTCGTAGAGCCAAGGATGTTTTATGCGTAGAGCTCAAGAACCACTATCTATAAAAACCACAACTACTACTCCTTCTTCTGAAATTGTGCGGGTTAGTAACAGTCAAGTTGAATGTATTACCGCCTCCATCTGTAGTGGTGGAGAACTATTTGTTTGAGATGCGCTGTTGAATTGCATCCCTGTGGGCACAGAAAAGGTTGCTGGTAAGATGGTGGTGGGGGGCTGGTGGGGTGGCCAAAGTTTAATTTATGGTGGCCATGGCCACCCCTGGCCTTCCCCTGGCACTGCCCAGGCTGCACAGGGCTGGTGCCAGAATTATCTCACCCCTGTGCGATCTAACAGTGGCAATATAATGGGCTACATTCTGTACCGAAATATAATTTAATTATAATTAGGTCTATGCACAGTCATTCAACGACAGTTTTTTTTTTCCCTGCGAGAGCGATATTTCAGAATTCTTTTGCCAATGAAGGTAATTCCGGTGACCAGTACGTGGTGTCCTATGTTTAGGCCAATGTTTTCCAATCGGACAGCTGACAGCGCAGCTGCATATTGTCAGGCCACATTGTTTGTTACTTGCTTATTGCACTGGCTTCAAATACAACCCCAATTGTGAAATAGTTGGGACGAAGTGCAAATTGTGAATAAAATCAAAATGCCATGACTTACAGATCACTGAGCCAATATGTTATTAACTATAGAAAATAGATAACATTTCAAATGTTGATACTGAGACATTTTACATTTTTATCCACAGAATGGGCTCATTTCAAATTATCTGGCTGCAACAGGTCTCAAAAAAGTTGGGACATTTGGGACATAGGGAAAAAAAAGGGGGGCTGAAAAAGCAATAAATATACAAAAGAATCAGCTGAAAGACCATTTAGCAAGTCATCAGGTGTGTAACATGATTGGCTAAAAAAGGGATGTCTTAGGGAGGCTGAGCATCTCAGAGGTAAAGACGGCCAGAGGCTCTCCAACCTGTGAGGGCTTGCGTAAAAAAATTGTGGAATAATTTAAAAGCAATGTTCCTTAATGTCAAATTGCAAAGGCTTTGAAGGTCTCATCATCGACAGTGCATAACATCATCAAAAGATTCAGAGACACTGGAAAAATCTCTGTGCGTAAGGGACAAGGCCAAAGACCTTTACTGGATGCCAGTGACCTTCGGGCCCTCAGACGCCACTGCATCACTCACTGGCATGATTTTGTCATTGACATTACTAAATGGGCACTGGAATACTTCAAAAAACCACTGTCTGTAAACACAGTCCACTGTGCCATCCACAGATGCCACCTAAAACTCAATCATGCAAATGGGAAGCCATTGTTGAGCATGATCCAGAAGTGCCGCTGTGTTCTGTGGGCCAAGGCTCATTTAAAATGGACAGTAGCAAAGTGGCAAAGTGTCCTGTGGTCAGACGAGTCCAAAGTTGACATTCTTGTTGGAAGTCATGAGCGTTGTGTCCTCTAGACTAAAGAAGAGAAAGACCTCCCCTCCTGTTACCAGCGTTCAGTTCAAAAGCCAGCATCTCTGATGGTATGGGGATGCACTATTGCACATGGTGTGGGACACTTGCATGTTTTAAAAAGCACCATGAATGCTGAAAGGTATATAAAGGTTTTAGAGCAATGTATGCTCACCTCCAGACAATGTCTATTCCAGGGAAGGCCTTGTGTATTTCAGCAGGACAATGCAAAACCACATACTGCAGCTATTACACCAGCATAGCTTCGCAGTAGAAGAGTCTGTGTGCTGAACTGGCCTGCCTGCAGTCCTGATCTTTCACCGATTTAGAACATTTGGCGCATAATTAAAATAATAGTTTGTGAAAGGAGACCCTAAACTGTCCAGCAGCTGGAAGCCTATATTAAACAAGAGTGGTATCAAATTCCAATGGCTAAACTCAAGAAACTTGTTTCCTCAACACTTTTTCAAATCGTCCTAAACGCGGCCATTTGAGCTAATTTGTTTTTGTGCGAATCGGGGGGTTTTAATTTGAATTTTGCCATTTCTATCATCATTTTCCAATGCGATACATTCTAGATGCGCATCGACACAGGCGATGGAAACACAGCTACTGACCTAACATTCTTTGATTATTGACGCAACGTGTCTTGGAATAAATAAAAAAAACTGAGCTTCATTGACTTTTCTGTGGCATATAATTCTGAGGAAGGAGTAAAAGCATGTTTCACTGACAAAAAACACGTTTTCAGTGCAGAAAGAAGTACAGTCCTATGGAAGTCTATGAGAAAATTACCCTACTTTTCCACCTAATTTATTATTTAAAGGAACTACAGAGTCTAGAGGGCGAAATTTCACAAACAGGCTCTCATTATGTAATTTTTCATCCAGAAAAAAAAACATGGCAGTCATTTCCCATAATATCAAACTATTTTGTAGTAATTAGTAACTTTCTACTTGCCCTGGGAATGCACCTTTTTAATTGCAACAATCGATAATGCCGCCCTTTCTCAGCATGACATCATATAAAGAACTCAGGACCAATTCACTGCATAGCCGGTATGTACAACTGCATGTAAAAATATCATTTAAATCATTTCATTACATGTTTTTGTCACCCCAGTGCTTAGTAACTTCAAATCTGATATGATTTACATTATGAGCAAAAGAAAAATTGGCAATATGTATATTTTTTATTTAATCTTACACTGGTTTTCTTAATGGACAATTAGAGACGCGCTAAATGGGCTAGAGAGCCCTGGTTCACTCGCGTTCGCCGTCTTGGAAAGCTACTGCTAAACGCATTACCCAGGTATTTGGTTCTCCATTTACAAAACCCAAAACCAGTGAAGTTGGCACGTTGTGTAAATCGTAAATAAAAATAGAATACAATGATTTGCAAATCCTTTTCAACCTATATTCATTTGAATACACTTTAAAGACAAGTTGCTTAATGTTCGAACAGGAAAACTTTGTAATTTTTTGCAAATATTAGCTCATTTGGATTTGATGCCTGCAACATGTTTCAAAAAAAGCTGGCACAAGTGGCAAAAAAGACTGAGAGAGTTGAGGAATGCTCATCAAACACTTATTTGGAACATCCCACAGGTGAACGGGCTAATTGGGAACAGGTGGGTGCCATGATTGGGTATAAAAGCAGCTTCCCTGAAATGCTCAGTCATTCACAAACAAGGATGGGGCAAGGGTCACCACTTAGTGAACAAATGCGTGAGCTGATTGTCGAACAGTTTAAAAACAACATTCCTCAACAAGCTATTGCAAGAAATTTAGGGATTTCATCATCTACGGTCCGTAATATCGTCAAAAGGTTCAGAGAATCTAGAGAAATCACTGCACGTAAGCGACAAGGCCGAAAACCAACATTGAATGCCCGTGACCTTCGATCCCTCAGGTGGTACTGCATCAAAAACCGACAATAGTGTGTAAAGGACATCACCACATGGGCTCAGGAGCACTTCAGAAAACCACTGTCAGTAACTAAAGTTCCTCGCTACATCTGCAAGTGCAAGTTAAAACTCTACAATGCAAAGCGAAAGCCATTTATCAACAGCACCCAGAAACGCCGCCGGCTTCGCTGGGCCCAAGCTCATCTAAGATGGACTGATGCAAAGTGGAAAAGTGTTCTGTGGTCTGACAAGTCCATATTTCAAATTGTTTTTGGAAACTGTGGACGTCATGTCCTCCGGACCAAAGAGGAAAAGAACCATCCGGACTGTTATAGGCACAAAGTTCAAAAGCCAGCATCAGTGATGGTATGGGGGTGTATTAGTGCTCAAGGCATGGGCAACTTACACATTTGAAGGCACCATTAATGCTGAAAGGTACGTACAGGTTTTGGAGAAACATATGTTGCCATCCAAGCAACGTCTTTTTCATAGATGCCCCTGCTTATTTCAGCAAGACAATGCCAAGCCACATTCTGCACGTGTTACAACAGCATGGCTCCGTAGTAAAAGAGTGCAGGTACTAGACTGGCCTGCCTGTAGTCCAGACTTGTCTCCCATTGAAAATGTGTGGCGCATTATGAAGCATAAAATACGACAACGGAGATCCCGGACTGTTGAACAACTTAAGCTGTACATCAAGCAAGAATGGGAAAGAGTTCCACCTGAAAAGCTTCAAAAATTTGTCTCCTCAATTCCCAAACTTTTACTGAGTGTCGTTAAAAGGAAAGGCGATGTAACACAGTGGTAAAAAGTCCCCTGTGCCAACTTTTTTGCAATGTGTTGCTGCCTTTTAATTCTAAGTTAATGATTATTTGCAAAAAAAAATAAAGTTTCTCAGTTTGAACATTAAACATCTTGTCTTTGCAGTGTATTAATTGAATATAAGTTGAAAACGATTTGCAAATCATAGTATTCTGTTTTTTTCTACGATTTACATAACGTGGTTTTGGGTTTTGTATAACAACATAAGTACTGCGTTCTAAAAGCGTATGACCCAGATTTGTCATGAAAATCTAATTCCTATAGCTGTTCATGAGTTTGCCTAACTGCGTGCTGCACTTTGATGCCAATTTGACTTGATTCATTATGCTCTCCTGAGCTGACATCCAACAAGCTCGTTAGATTATGTACAGCATTTCGTCAGGCTAGAGTAAAACAATAATATGATTTGACAAAGAGAAAAAGAGTAGAACATGAGGCAAGAGTCTAGACACAGCGGCGTCATGCAACCAGACGCGCAGCAGCAGCTAGGGAGAAGCGCTTTCACAGTGGAAGCAAAACAAATTTTTAGGAAGAAAGATTACATTCAAAGTCAATGAAATGACGCGAATACACACATTTCGCGTCCGGTGTGAAAAGCAGCTTAATAGAGCGCTGGCGAAGAGAAGGCGTTAAACGTGTGGAATGCAAGCCAAAGCCTGCTAAGTGCTAGTCACAGCCAGTGCTCTACTAAGCCGCATAGAGTCTAAAACGAAAGCCCTGCTGAAGCTCTGGCGTAGCTAATGCGTTATAATTGTTCATTAGCAGCCTACCTTCATTTTCTTCCATTTTTCAGTGCCTGGTCTGCTCTTCTTTCTCCCCTTTTCCTCGGTTCTTCTCTCCTCGAATGGACTTTTGATTTTCGGGATAACATCTGGCTTGATTTTTCTCCTCTTTTTCATTTCGAACTCAGACCAAGACTTTTTACCCTTGAAGTCGGAATCGTTGAAGTGGTCACTATAAATCTCACGATTGTCGCTTGGTCCATGCCATTTTGTCCGAGTCGCCCAAATTTTACTTATTTTTTCATCTTTTGGAAATCGATGAAGGCTGACCCCTTCTTTGGATACGTTACTACAACCTGCTACAATGCATCTGGTAGGCATTTGCTCCGCCGTTTCCCGAAATTTTGCGACAAAATAACGATTTTATAAACCTACTCCAGTTTGTGTCCCGTAGGCAGTAATAGAAAAACAAGCTCCACTGAGCTCGTCTCGTTCTTTATTTGACGTCAGCACGTTGATGTGTCAATCCCACGGAATTTGGACCTAATTGTGGGCGGGGCAGAAACTGGATGAAAATTCGAGGTCTGCCATCAGAAAACGAGCCTAAAATTATTACTGTGTGTATTTTCATGGGAATGTTTGGCGCAGACATAGTTTACTAGTACAGAACTATGGAATTACTGTCAAAATACCCGGTAATACAGAGTTCCTTTAAATAATGATTTTCCACATTGACTTTATTGTATCTATTGCAAGTTTCAAGTCTCCTTTGATATATCATGATGTAAATTTTTGTAAATTATGGTCCTACATAGACTAGAATAAAGGATAAAGCCAGAATCGGCTTTATGGGGCGTGGCTATCCTCTGGTCCTGTGTCTAATACGGTCAGATTCACCCATAAATCCATCCCTCGCTCCTCCCTCGACATTCAATTCACGCATTCGTCCAATTGGAATCACGTGATTTCAAAATGAGACAATGGCGCAATTGAATTTGCCAAAATCGCGGCTTCCTAAATGGTATGCTGAAACTAATGGGTGACATCATGGTTGCTTTGTCCATCTTTTTATACAGTTAATGATACTAACAGTAGTAAATTATTGCAAGACAAAAATTATTCAAAATATGACAAAATAAAATTGTCCCTGAGGTATCATTTCGCATGAAATTGACCTTGTTCAGTGCATTTTTGTGTGGTTACCACTGGAGTCCGTAGCTGGAAAGTCTGTTCATGTCCTCTGTTGCCAATGAAGATCTACAATGTTGCAGCCACCGAAACATGTTGCACTATCCCTGTAGAATCTGATTATAAAAATTCTGCCCAGGTCACCTCCAGTCGTCATATAAAGTATAGCTGCAGAATTTCTATGAGGCCCTCCGGATTTTTTCCAAGTAATTTAGTAAGTCGCTCACTGTGCCAAGTTTGTATGGAAGCAATGGAAAGCCTAAAAGAATCAAAAATTAAATATTTTTTTTTTCTAAATCTGTGCGGTGCTTTATTTTTTGTGATAAATGCAGAACAGTACCCCTCCTTCTCTGTGTGTATATGTGGCTGGCTGTTCAAAGAAGGAACCAAATTCCCGCTGCTGTTGGAGAAACTATGCATCTGGCATCCCTTGATAAAAAAAATACAATAAACAACCAGGGCTGCCGGGTGACCCAGGCAGTTAAGCCCTGAGATTCTGATTAAACCTGGGCTGCGCCAGTGCCAACTGTGGCTGGGAGTCCCGTAATGTTGATGCCACATTTGACAGTTCCATGGACAGAGTACAGGATCTAGTGACTCTATTGATTGATGAGTTGCAAAGGTCCTCCTCTGACTCAACTCTGTAACTGTTATTCGGTAATATGAAAAGATGCCGCTTGTAATAGCATTTGTTTTGGAGGTTAAGCGTGGATGATGGCACGCTCCCAAACTGAGTACAGGCCTCTGACATGAATCCAACTGGGGTTTAAGATAACTGTACATTCCAAATGATGATAGGGATTGGATATGAGGATGTACCCTTTTAAGAATGTCAAATCAGACATGACAAGAACTGTGTGATGATCATCTAGGAGTGGCCAGTCTGTCCCCGAAACAAGCAGATATTACATTGCCAGTCGAATGTCACTAAGAACCGCACGATCAAATTGCCAAGTGAATGCAAACAATAATGTTCATCACGCAGATGATTACAATTAAATGTGATAATTCATTGACGGACATGCCTAGAGAAAAAGATATGGCCACTGACTGAGACACCTCGGGGCACGAGAATGAGAATTTAACGGAGCAGCCAGCAAGTGTGGACTCATTATCTTTCGCTGGACTGAGTGGAAGGTTAGTGTGTGAGGTTTGGTGTGGTTCCTGAACCTCAGCAGAGCTGCTAAATTTATGCTATTTTTCCTCCACATTACACTGGGTGCATTACAATCCAAGGGACACGGCAGTTCATAATATCATAAACTACAGTTCATAATATCAAAACATTTCGAAAATATGGAGAAATCTCTGTGCGCAAGGGAGAAGGCCAAAGGTCAGTATGGGATGCTCATGATCTTCAGGCCCTCAGCTGGCACTGCATTAGAAACAGGCATGATTCTACACTGGAATTTACTGCAAGGGCTCAGGAACACTCCCAGAAATCATTTGTGAACAAAGTTCACCGTGCAATCCACAAATGCAAGTTAAAGCTGTATGATGCAAAGAAAAAGCTTTGTGTGAACACAATCAGAAATGCCGCTGTCTTCTCTGGGCCAAAGATCATTTAAAACTGGACTGTGGCAAAATAGAAAACTGTTCTGTGGTCAGATGAATCAAAATTTTTGGAAAACACAGATGCTGTGTCATGCAGACTAAAGAGGGGGACCATCCTGCTTATCAGCGCACAGTTTAAAGGCCTGCATCTCTGACAGTTTGCGGTTGCATTAGTGTCTATGGCGAGGGCAGCCTTCAGATCTGGAAAGGCACTATCAATGCTGAATAGTATGTGTAAAGCTTTACAACAAAATATGCTCTCATACAGACAGGCGCTTTTAGGGAAGGTCTTGCATAATTCAGAAAGACAATGCTAAAACACATACTGCATCCATCATAACAGCATGGCTTCACAGTAGAAGAGTCTGGGTAGTGAAATGGCCTGCCAGCAGTCCAAACTTTTCACCAATAGAAAATATTTGGCGCATCATAAAACAGGAGAATCCAGCAAAGACCTAGGACTGTGGAGCAGCTAGAATCACAGACAAGAGTGGGACAAAAATCCACTCCCAAAACTCTAACGACTGGTCTCCTCAGTTTCCAGACGTTTACAGACCGTTGTAAAGAGGTGATGTTACACAATGGTAAACATGACCCTGTCCCAACTTTTGAGATGTGTTGCTGCCATAAAATTCAAAAATATTTTCATGAAATGGTAAAATGTCTCACTTTCAACATCTGATATGTTGTCTGTTCTATTGCGAATAAAATATGGGTTTAAGATTTGCATATCATTGCATTCTGTTTTTAATTTACATTTTGCACGGCATACCAACTTTTGGAACTGGGGTTGTACATTGTTGTTCTCAGAATTATTAAAATAAAGAATTGCACACAGCCAAGAATCTAGTGGTGCAAACAGAAATGCTCTGAGTATTCTTTACAGCAACTGTAAGACTTTTCTGATGCGAACTCTTGAGCGTGTGCACTTGCTCACCCAAAGTATAAATGCAACTGTGATCGTTCAGCCTTCTTCAAACTCTGCAGCTTCAGAAGATCAAAACTGCAAATCAAAACACCACTACAAAAGGCAACTTAACCTTCTGTTTGGGTTATTGGCCGCTCCTCCAGCAATTCATTGGTCAAATTAGTGTGCTGCACCTTTGTTCGATCCTTCCCAGTTTTCTGTTGGAGTTACAGCTTTCCAAGAGGAAGGATACAGGGAAGCGACAGAACTTTCTCCAGTGCATTTCAGCTGAAACTACTCAGGTTGGGATGATGCATATCGTATCGTAAACAAAGTGTATCTCAATATTAGCTCCATAATACAATGTGTATCCAATACATACCTATATTTCAGTCATTTACTAGTGTAATGAACAGTGCATGCTGACAAATGCAGTCATATGCTATTGGCTGACAAGAAAAATGGGCAGAGTCGATCTTACTTTACTCGGTCTCACACCTATTTGGCATCCAAAATGTGAGAAGAATAACTTTCAAAAAAACCAAAGTGATAAGGCGGAAACTCATCCAAACCATCACAAGGTTCAGCCGGGGTAAAATTTTGCCAGGACCCCCTACCCTATGCGATGAACATTGTGAGTCAGATCCTTGTTTTAACCCCTCATTCGTAAGTCAATGCATCCTACAGCGCAGTGTCCCTAACACTGCCTTGGGGCTTATCTGACCAGTGAAAAGATCTGAGTGAATAACCAACACCAACTTTCTTGCTCCTGTGGTGATCTCCCATCCAAGTACTAACCAACCCCAAACCTGCTTAGCTCCCTTTGGCTAGAAGAGGATGAATTGAGATATAGCTTCAGGAAATATTTAAGGAATAGTCAGGACACCAGCTGCAGGATCCAAAAGTGTATGTTGAAAATACAAAACACCAGGAGAAAGCTGGCAAACAGGCCAGAAACAAAACACTGCACATGCACTCAACTGGGAGAAACTAAGGTACTCTGCCAGAGGCAGGGGGAAACAGAAGTACACACTCCAAGAGTGGCTAGACTCAAACAATTTGACCTAACTAAACTGCCGGAAACACTGGGAGACTTACACAAGGGACAGGCATGACGTGGGCGCAGCAGAACACAAGAGGGTGAAAGTCCACGTTTCATTGGAACACGGACCAGTTCAATCATGCGAAGCATTGGCCAATTAATAAGTAAATTATTTCTCTGCACTGAATTTAACCCATGATTTCATCGCTGTTAGATCGCATACAGTGAGAAACCGTGTCTTCAGTTGCAAATTACGATAATTGGAAAAGACGTCAATCAAGGCATAAGGATTGATATCTAGTCAGAACTAAAAGGGATGTCTTTACCCACCCAATGTTAATTCTCAGCCTCGTCACTTACATGAAGAGATTTTTCCAGATTCTCTGAATTTTTTGATGATATGGACTGTAGATGATTAAATTCCTAACAATTACACATTGAGAAATGTTCTTAAACTGTTGGCCTATTAGCTCACACAGTTGTAAACAGAGGTGAACCTCGCCCCATCCTTGCTTGTGAATGACTGAGCCTTCTTTTTCTTCTTCTTCTTCTTTAATGTTTATTGGCAGTTTGCAAACACTTGGTGCATTCCCGCCACCAACTATAGAGGTGTGGAGCATCAATGGACCAAGGACACAATAGTCCAGTTTGATGTTTACCCATCAGATTAAGGTTGTGATTCAAGCCCATGTGACCTGTTTTTATACGAGTAATGAGTACCTCTTCCCAGCAGTTCCATCTCCCTTGTCTTCTTGCTATAACCGGTTTTTGTATTTTGTAAAGGAAGCGGCCCTTAACTTCCCTGTCCAATTGCTTTTGCCAAGCTCTATTACATTCTGTCATAATAATGATTTTGACTTCAGCTTTGCTTAGTGAGATGTTAATCTGTGTATCTGAGTCCAGGGCCTCCTTAGCTAGGCGGTCTGCAGCATCGTTACCCTTGATTCCAGAGAGGGATGGAACCCACATAAAACTTACTGATATGCATTGTTGCTATAATCTATACAAACTGTGGAGAATGTCATAAACTAGGTCTGGTCTACAAGCAGACTTTCCATCCCTGATTAATGCTGACATAGAATCAGAACAAATATCATGTTGCCTGGTGAATGACTGAGCCTTTCAGGGATGCTCCTTTTAAACCTAATCATGACACTCACCTGTTTCCAATGAACCTGTTCACCTGTGGAATGTTCCAAACAGGTGTTTTTTCAGCATTCCTCAACTTCCCCAGTCTTTTGTTGCCCCTGTCCCAGCTTATTTGGAATGTGTTGCAGGCATCAAATTCAAAATGAGTGAATATTTCCAAAAAGAAAAAAATAAACCTGATCAGTTTGAACATTAAATATCTTGTCATTGTATTGTACTCTATTGAATTTCAGTCGAAAATGTCACAGTCTGCTCTGCCGCTGCTGTCTCTCCCTCTGCTTGGCCACACCCCTTCCACTGCTGGCCACACCCCTTCCACTGCAATTGCTCTCAGCTGAGTCTCGTTACCCAGCCAGTATAAAAGCAGCTCTGTTTCACTAACTCACTGCCACATTGTTGTTACAGCATGCATGCCTCTTCAGTGGTTATCTTCGGTCTGACTTCCTGGGATTGACTCTGTCTGCCTCTGACAATGTCCTCTCGCTCCTGCCCCAGTAAACCTGATTTTCAGTGATGGCCAAACAAGGATTTTTATGAAGCTTTGGACCCTTTTGGACTTTTGTATTAAAATTGGTTCACGACTTGAAGGTTCATTCATTGAGCACGTGGGTGAAATCTGCTGGGACAGACTGTTCTACGGCCTTGCAAAGGTGACGCTGACGCACCTTGTGTGTGCAGTTTGAGTATGTTGCATTGTGAAAAATAATCAAAGCTGAAATCTCTCTTCGTCTTACATGTGTCTGTGGTTTTTTTTCCTTGCCTTAATTCATAAAATAACATTCCATTACATGCACAGTCTCATTGAACCCTGTAAATTCTTACTCTGTATAAAAAGAATATTGCATTATGTTTGTGCTTCACTGCTTGGTGTATACTGGGCGTGCTTGTGCAACCTGAGCATTATTTTTGAATAAAAATGCCTAACAGAGTGCTGTTTCATCCATCTTAAAAACATTTGAATATGCCATTGTTTCAAAGCTCTGCCTATTGAATCAAACTGGTCAGCTGATTCAGTTTGAATGAAGCAGTGAAGTGGTTTGCACTTCATCAGTCATGAGGGTGGGGTTTTTTTTTTTTTTCTCCCCCGACATGAACTAAGCTTCAGCACAGTGCTTCAGAAAAACACCCTGTCGAGTTTGAAGCCCGCTTCAGAGCCTCGGTATCAGCGGTAGCATCGCTACTGATTGTCTTCTGACTCTGAGTTCTCTGTGCTTCCTGGTTCCCATCCACCATCTTCCAAGCCACCCGTCTTGCCACTCCACTGCCAGCATGGGCACGACCCCCACCTAGTGGTAACTCTCCCACATACTGCGTGGGTGACCCGGGTTCGAATCCCACCATCGCCGCCAGCTCCCTCAAGTTCCCAGAAGAGCTCCACTCAAGATCTGCAAGCTCCAGATCCCGTTCTGCGCCAAGTTACTCTACTCTGCTTTCTGTGTACCCCTGCTTTGAGTTCATTAAAAGTCAGAAAAGATTTACTCGTTTTGTGTTGCATTTGGGTCCCGCCACTCCCCGCAACAAAAGGATTTGCAAATCATATTCTGTTTTTTACTCAATGTCCCAACTTTATTGGAATTGGAGTTTGTATGATGTGCATTTAATAGCATTGTCACTTAAGACAACCACATAAGGGTAAGAAGTCTTGGGTTATCCCTTAATCACCTGTAAATCATGTCTGTGGTGGTTTTTCGTCTTCCTCTGATGCAGGTAAGAACTATCGGTTCAATTCTCTGCTGATTTTCACATGCATGAATGATTCTAAAGACATTATTTCATGCCTAAACCTGATTTCAGACTTAGTACCATGGCCAGTGACAAAATGCGATTATGATCCAAATGTTTTCCGCTGCATCAGGGAGTTTCACTACACCCAATCAGCATTTGTTGCTGTTTTGATAAGTGCATAAAAACCAATATGATATGGAAAAACTTTTTATTTTAAGAAACCATATATGAGGCTTTTTTTTAACTCTGAATCGTCAAATTCGGTAATATGAGGCCTTGGGAATTCAGCAGAAATTTCTTTTCAGTAAGCCTTCAAATAAAAATAAATATCGGAAGAGGAAGAAGACAAAGATCAGCAAGTTGGCTTAGTCAAGCCAATGTCATGAAGTTGGCCAGACAAAACATTAAATATCTTGTCTTCACTGTCTGCAATGAAATACACGTCAAAAAAATTTAAAAATCACTGCTTTAAGTGCATTTATGTACTGTCCCAACTTTTTGTACATTGGGTCAGTAGATTCATTGGTAATGTGTGGTTTTTTTTGGGAAATGGAAAGGCAGTAAGAATTACAGTAACATGATATTTTTCAAGAAATGCAATACTTTTTGGTATTTTGACAGATTTACAAAATATGCCATGTCCGGAATTATTCATACCCTTTTCTCAGTAATTGATGGCAAAGACTTTATTCACAATTACAGCCTCCAAACGCTTCCTGAAGTTGATCACAAGGTTTATACACATCTGCTTGGGGATTTTGGCCCACTCCTCTTTTGAGAACTTCTCCAGATCCATAAGGTTTGAGGGTTTCCGTTCCATAACCTTAATCTTCAGTTCCCTCAACAGATTCTCGATAGGATTGAGGTCGGTGCTCTGGCTTGGCCACTCAAACGTTCACTTTGTTGTCCACTAACCATTTCTTGATCGATTTGGCCTGTTGGAAGATCCATTCCTGATTCGGCAGATTGCTTGATGTTTTCACTCAGGATCTGGATATACTGGTCCTGTTTCATAATGCCATTAACTTTATCAAGGTTTCCAGGCCTATTTGCAGAAAAGCAACCCCAGAGAATGATTCTCCTGCCACCATGTTTGACCGTTGGGACCGTGTAACTTGATGTGTAGAAACCTCATGATCAACTTCAGGAAGCATTTAGAGGCTGTAATCGTGAATAAAGGCTTTGTCATCGATTATTGAGAAAAGGGTATGAATAATTCTGGACTTGCAATTTTTTGTAAATCGGTCAAATAAAATACCAAAAAGTATTGCATTTCTTGAAACATCATGTCACTGTTCTTACAGCCTTATGTCAACTCACTGTTATTTGTGAAAGAGTAAATTTGATGTGTCAAAAAAAATCTCAAAACCCAAAATTTGATAAGGGTATGAATAGTTTTGGACACAATTGTAGCTATGAATTGTCTAAAACAAAATCAAATAAATATTTTGTACTACTACTCTTTGCCAAAGAAATTAGGTACACTGTCCTCTAATTTTTTCTGTTTTATAAGGTAATTGGCTGTTCAGTTTTAATCCAAAATGGCCCTGAGGATGTTGAGATCATGGCTCTGTTGAGGCTATATCATCTGTATCAACTGCATTTATTGGAATACAAGGATCCATTTGTAAAATAATTTTTGAATGAACTGAATATTTGGCATTGTAAATGAGCTTTTCATGTCTTCAGGTGTCAAACACTTATTTTGTTGAATAAAGTTTATTAAATTTAATAAGCATGGTCAGCAAAAGATAGGAATTTCATACAATTCCACTGTAATTTTCTAATTATACTTAGGAATAAACTGGTGGTGCTTTATATGGAGAGTGAGCAATACTTGCGCCTGAGGATGAGATATGAAATTAATTCTACACAAGACTAATTACCTCTGCCAGGAGGTAATGTTTTTGCTTCCGTTTGTTTATTAGTTTGCTTGTTTGTCTGTCTGTTTGCAGGATATCTCAAAAACGGCGGCATAGATTTTAACCAAACTTGTTGGATGTTAAAGTAGCACGAGATAAAATTTTGGCATATCTAGGCTAAAATACAGCTGCGATATAGGCCAAAGTTCAAATGCAGCTATGCTGGCGGAGGTATGGCCTCTCGCGGGTCCAGATCCAGTTAGATCATGTTGCTCTTTTATAATTTTGATCATATAAGGCACGGTTCCAGCCTTTTTGGATATAACCCTCTGAAAACAGGACCATAGTTAAAAGAGATGGAGATTGCACCAGTGTACTCACTGACTGTGCTCTGGGTTGCACTACAACCCAGTCTGACATGAATACTCCAGCGCAATATTGTGTGAAAATACAAAAGGAAATGTTCCGGCACCATCCACATCACTCAAAGAGTCAGTGAGGCCATGAACAGACTCACAAATATCCCCACCCCCCCAGCCCCCCAAAGACACGTGCCTGTGGACGCACGCACATGCAGATACACATTCTGTATATATCACAAGCATTACGGCTTATTGGAATACTAGCTGACCAGGCGAGGCTGCCACTCCAACTGTTGCAATACAAATAGATAGGAAATGTGATGTCACCTTTGAAATAAAAGAGTGATTTGCATATGGCACCAAAAAAAAATGGAATATAACATGGCAGCTGCCGTCATTTTAGGTATTTTCTGTCATGTGTTCTAATATTTGAATGCTGTTGAACAAAATAGAAGCCGTAAGGATAATCTATCCAGTGCATCAGTACACATGCACGCATGTACACACACACACACTCACACTCACTGATGAGCCAAAACAAAAACAATTCATAGAAGCAGCGAATAATGTTGATTATGTTATCACAACAGCACATGTCATGGTCTGCTGCTGGATCGCAGACAGTAAGCGGTCAGTAGGTTCTCGTATTTTATGTGTTGCGTTTGAGATTATGGGAACTGAATGACTTTGACAAGGGCCAAATCATTATGGCCTGAAGAGTAGATTACAGGTCTAGCATGGCAAGACTTCTGAGGTGCACCCTATGATTATGATTGCCCGCTGACATTGGTCCACAGAGGGAGAATCCATATATACCGTGTGTGTGTGAGTGAGTGTGTGTGTGTGTGTATATATATATATATATATATATATATAGAGGGAGAATCCATATATACCGTGTGTGTGTGTATATATATATATATATATATATATATATATATATATATATATATATATATATATATATATATATATATATATATATATATATATATAGGCCTATATATATGGCTCTTTCCATACTATACTGCACAAATGTGTTACAATGGTGATGAAAATTCAAATATGCCTTTTCAATTCTGCAACCACCGACGTCGCCATCTGCTGGCCATTAAAAGGAATTCAAATTCCGCGTTGGTCTCACTTTTGAGACTGGGGTGCTGCGTCCATGTTTTTATACAGTCTATGGTGATAGCGCAGAGATTGTTTATGTTTTTATGGGCGCAACACAATATTAGGGCACGGAAAATTTTTCATTCCTTTTAAAAGCATGGTACATATGATTGTCTGACACCTTGTGAAATTTTGAGGCTGGAAGTGAGTACCTCATTTTGCCAAGGTCATCTTAACGCTATTTGCATACATTATGCAAATTAACCCACAGGGATGGACGTAACACGTGAGGACGCGACTGGTTACGCCCACGACGGTCATTTCAAATTTCGTTTCTGAACAGATGAGTCCCTATAATTTAGTGCAGACAATTGAAACCGTTATTATATATATTTCTCAGCAATATTTCATTTCACTTTCTTTTAAAGTATCAATAGACATGTCATGAGTTTCGGGAGATTGGCTGCCAAATTTTGTAACAAAATATGTCCTTCACAATGCCTTGGCTGACATCAGGACACCACTTTTTCTGATGTGTCGTTGGACCGACAACTGATTTTTTTCTTATGTAAAGTGAGTGAAATAAATATGAACAGTGCAAATCATTTAATTCTCCTGGAAAAAAATGATTGACCATTATTATGCAACACAGTGAATTGTACACTTTAGTATGGAGTGATATATATATATATATATATATATATATATATATATATATATAGATATAGATATAAGCGAGAGAGAGAGAGAGAGAATGAGTAATGCCTGGTACACACTACAGGATACGGGGCGATTTTTGTCCCGATCTCCCCCTTTCGATCAAAGACAGCAAAGCCCTGATTGTCTGATGTTTGCAAACGACATCGTGTCTGATTTTCCTGTGGTGTGGGGTCTATTAAGAGTGATATTGTCCGGTCCATTTCCGCTCAGAAGGCCTCGGAAGGAGAGATCGCAAATGATGAACATGTTTAATATTTGCGACTAGAAATCCTGTAGTGTGTGGGGTGCTCCGAGAGGAGCCGAGCACGCATAGTGTGCAATGTCACATGTACCGGACAAAAGCCAATCAAGACACGAGCTGAGTCAGCTGACTGACGGAAGAGGAAGTAAAAACAAACAAAAAACATGTTTGACTACGCGAGATTTGGTATATTGAGTGTGAAGAACCTGATACTCTGCCGAAGAATCGGTTAGTGTGTGGGGCACTCCGTAGTGCACACTGCCTACTATAAGATCAGAAGAGAGAGATCTTGTGCGATCTGTCTGTTGTTATCAAGTGTGTGGTCTCTAAATCTGTGAAGGTTTGAAGAATCCTGTAATGTGTGCCAGCCTTCAATGAGTTAGCCTGAGATACCAAATTTATGAAATGAGAGTAGTAATTTTTGTTTGTTCCGTGCCTTTAGTGAGAAGAAATTACCATTTGAGTTTCATAAATTTGATATCTCGGGCTCAAAAATTTGAGATCTTATTTATACCATGAATGTCAGCGTTGTACGTATTATTTGGAAAATTTAATAAAAGGGTCTGTTGGTCTGTTCAACTCAATAGGATGAATAATTAGCTAGCTAGCTTGCTAATGCTTTTTTCCATTAAATTAATATATTCAAGTTTCTACGATAACAGTAGCTCATATAACTTATTCCTTTAATGTCAAAAAGCGCTAGCATGCTAGCTAGAGAATTATTCATCCTGTTGACTTGAATAAACTGCAAATCGGTTAGCAGCTGCAAGATTGGTAACGTTATTGTTTGCCAATGAACAGAATCTGACCAATCACGTTGTGAGAAAGCTGTTACGCATGTGTAATACCAAACCTGCATCTGACGAGTTGTATCACACCAATTTTTCATCATTTAGGGGATAAATATTATTATTATTATTATTATTAGATTTTTACCAAGCCTCTGATGTTCTTCTGCTTCAACTCCCTGCAGCTTAGAGACGCAACACTTTCCGCGACACGTGGGCAGTTCCGAGGATGGTCAATAGCTGTGCACTCCTGATGCGGTCAGGTCATTTTAGATCTATTCATCAGATCTAATTTCCCATGCCAGGTCTTTACATTCTTTGAAATGGTTCCAAGTGCACCAATTACGATTGGTATCAGTCTTTTTTGAGGCTCCACAAATTTTTTTTTTTTTTAATGATTTTTTTTTTACCTGGCTTCAATGAATTGTAAAAACATTGACGTGGTTATTTTTACATAAAGAAGAACATCTGTTTCTCTCTTTTTGTTGTGTTGATTTTGTATTTACCCGGTTAGGACGTGGGATTCGGAGTGTGTGATGGAAACACACATATTGTCCCTGTTGATGCAAATATGCCGGTGTTATCATACAGGGTCCAAAAGCTTTTGTGTGATTGTGAAAGACCACGCTACTGCCCCATAGGTGTATAGTACAATGTATAATGGGTCAGGTGAGGACCATTTGTATGGGTAAACCTCTAGTAGCAGCCTATAATGGGAGAGATTCTGTGGCATTTGTAAAGGTAAAAGGTAGAATGTGACTGCTGATGTGCCAAAGGTACATAGAATGAAGGAACAAGGCTTTGCAGTAAACATGTATAAAAGACCCATGAGCGGTCGTCTGGAGCGACAGAACTCTCACACAGCCGTCCGCCATGGGAAAGGTAAGAACGCAGCCATTTGAGGCACCTGCAGCTTCAAATGTGCACCCTGTGTGTTTTGTATGAAATCTGCAATTCAAAATCAGGGTCACGGTGAATCCAGTAGAAGTACAAGTGGAAGTTTTGCTTGCTGAAGATGAGAAAAAATTCCTCAAAATGGACAATAATTGCAGAGAACTGTAGCAGAAGCCTAACAGAGCATTACGATCCATCTGGTGATGTCATCAAGCAGTGACATTACGATGTTAAGTTAAATATTAGTTGATATCATTACCTCAGTTACTTCTACTTATCAATGCATGCCATCTATAAAAGACTGTGTCTCACATTACTTTCAGTCCCCTAAAACTAAGGTGACCGTGAAAAAGGACATATGAATTATAGGATGAGGACACAAACACGATTAAATTAAAGCTGACCAGCTGTACACTGACTTCATGTTATAGAATTCCTTTCAAGTCTGTGCTGAGGCACAAAGCCAAAGCAACAAAATAAGCCTCAGTAGAAATACATTCTAATTGCGCATCGTCAGTTTCAGCCGAAGAATTAGACCTGTATCCAGAAAGCGAAACCCAGGTTTGTCCTGAAAACACTTAGACCATGTAGTGTGGACTGCAATGATTGGAACTGACCCTGATTCCGTCCTCCCCTTCCCGCCTTTAGATCATCTTCTACGAGGGCCGTCATTTCCAAGGCCGCTCCTTCGAATGCAGTGGCGACTGTATGGACACGTTCAAGCACTTCAGTTGCTGCAACTCCCTCCGGGTCACTGGGGGTCACTGGGTGGCCTATGAGAAGCCCAATTACATGGGTTACCAGTATGTCTTGACTCGCGGGGAATACCCTGACTACCACAGCTGGATGGGATTCAACAACTGCATTCGCTCCTGCCAGATGTTCCCGCCGGTGAGTCAGCAGAAATAATCTTCATGAGAATGAAACCTTTCAGAAATGGCTAATGTTAATAGTGACGTGTTTGGACAAAATGGCTTTATCTCATCTCATGATATTCGTATGATTTGAAAAACACTTGTTTTGATCTCATGGGTGGCGTCATGAAGCATTTGTGAATAGCCCAGAACTCGCACAAAGACAGCTTTTTTAAATTATGCATTTTATGCCTTTGTAATAAAGAGACTTTACCTGTTCTATCATCTCCATCAGGGTCTTATTCATTTACTGAAGTATATTTTATTAAAATCCTTGACTCTTGCTAACATGTCAAAGATTGGGGATAAATACATCTGCATTTAGAAATAGAATTTTTATCAATTTTTGGTGTCTAGGTAAGGGTTGGCATTCACAAATTTGAGTATTATTTGTTAGGCGGTCAACTAGAAACTTCCTCTTCATGTGACCCCTAAAATACATAGAAAGATTGATATGTGGCATGCCGTTGAAAGTGAGATGTTCTGAATGTTGGTATATCGGCTGCATTTCCACACAGTATCGAGGATCGTACAAAATGAGGATCTACAACCGCCCTGATTTCACTGGCCACATGATGGAAATGATGGACGATTGCCCCAACGTCTACGAGCGTTTCCGCCACCGTGACGTCTACTCCTGCAACGTGATGGAAGGATTCTGGATCTTCTACGAACACCCGAACTACAGGGGGCGGCAGTATTTCCTGCGCCCAGGAGAGTACCGGGCGTGTGGAGACTGGGGATGTTTTAACCCCATGGTGGGGTCCTTCAGAAGGGTGAGGAGCCTTCTGTGATCTCTCAACCAGGGGCTCAAATAAAGAGATATCACATGTAACATGCCATTCAATTGCCTCTCTCTTTGTCTTTCAATGACCAAAAGAGCATGACTATAGCTGTGGATGTTGGATGGAGATGGGGGATGTTTAGTGGTTTTCTGGGTTTGAGTCTATTCCAGTGTACAACTGGTGAGGACAGGACATCGTTTGAACAGTTCACCAATTCATCTCAGGAGTCACACCCCAGTGACCCCATGCATTCACACTTATGGGCAATTTACAGCCTCCAGTTCGCCTGTTCGTAGACTATGGGTCACCAACGCTAGCCTAATTATTTATTCATGAAAGAAGGGTTGAACAATTTTACCTCCCCTTGCTAACTCTTGTTCGACTACCTACAAAAAAGTTCAACCCCACCCCCTCCCCCCAATTTGTTTCCCCCTCTCGAGAATCATGGATGTACAGCAATGTATATAACGGGCAGTTTCTGTCTCGTTCACAGAGGAAGCAACTTTAAACAAGAAACCTCATCCAACCTTCAATTAATTGTGTTGCCGTTGAATCCTCCAAAAATGTATAATAAAAACATTCCAGGAGATCAATCCAATTCATTAATATGGATTTATTGCTGCACTGACGTTTTGGACAAACCCCCTTCCTCTGTGCGCTTTCCAGACTAATAAACAAAATCTGCCACTTGTATGTGACTCCAATTAATAAAGAGCAGCTTCCCAAATCAGGCTTTTTTCCCCCTTTCTTTTGATGTCCAAACCACATCGCTCACAGGACATGAAACAAGCTGTTGATTGTTCAACACAATAAACAAATGTGTAGTCCTACGTATAGAAAATTAACTAAATTAATAGCCTCCTTGACTCCAGAATGTCAAGGAAATGTATCCAAAATCATTCTTTTAAAACAGGGCTCCTTCCTGATCCCCGCCTCTTGGCGGAGTTGAGATCCACTCAATTCCGATGTATCAAATATATCCTGTTGCGTCTTGATGGCTATTGGTGAACCTAGCAACCACTGACTTTACATCATGATTGCAGATTGAACGCGTATGTCCACAAATTCTTGTTTTTAAATCTTTCCAAAATAATATAGATTACATGGGCATTTCAACAAGCATACAACAAAATCACATCGCACCAAAAAGTTCTACAAATTAGGCTGCATTTCATGGAAAAATTTTTGTGGCACTTGAAATGCCCTGCCAATAACACAGTAACTGGAATGAGCCAATATTTATGAGTAACTTTGACTCCACTGGCTATATGCAGAAACAGGTGAGATGAAGTTACTGAAATAATCTCTTTGTTAATAATCAAGTAAATCATTTCTCTGGACTTTATGCACTCCGTCCACAGTATGTGAAATCAGAGTTGTGATATAACCACTGCTGACAAAGTAATCGCGAAGACATCGCCAAAATCACACACACTTTTATCTCTCCAAAAGTGACTGAATGTTAATTCTCGTAAGGGCATACTCAGTAAGATTTTTTTTAAAAAAAAGAAAGTATAGACTCATACAAAAATAATCCCGCTCAACCATTGCTTATGGCCCTCTGGAAGCGCATGGCAGTGCCTGTATCAACAGAGACCCTGCCATCTGCCTGTGTTTCCTCTTTGTCCTTTGTATTAGAGGTTTCAGGCCGTCCCCCTTGGAGCAGTTAGTGTGTAGCCCTCAGTCAAGAACAGCTTGCTGGGTGTGAGGGCGAGACAGAGTGCTGCACTGCAGTGTAATGCGTCTGGTGTCGCTGCGTCAGGAAGGAGCAGGCAACTTTGTATATTGTGTTTATAAACCACAACTGACAAACCTGTAAGTTAGGGTGGATTGAAGCTACGAAAGTGAAGGAATGTGCTTCTGTCGGTTTCTTTTTTATATCCCTCAGTGAGCACCAGGCCGTATCGCACTGTGGGATGTGATTAGTGACACAAAAACGATGAAAAAGGAAATAATTGATATGGGAGGCTGCTGCATCACCTGCGAGTGGCAGGTTTTGGTTGTATGTCAAGGAACCTCACTAAGGATCGGCGTTTCCCAAAAAACCGTCCCTTAGACAAGACATATATTAATTAGAGTGCTGTCCTGAAATATTTTGATTACACAAAATTTTGACAATGAACATAGCAGTTCACTATGGTTACAGCATTATAGGGGTTTTTACCTTAGTAGAAGTGAGGGTGCTACTGCGATCCCAGATTGGCTAATGTTAGTTTCCAGCGAACATGTATGCAGCTAATCTAATGGCAGTTGCCAGACTCCAGGCAGGTTTCCTCATGACCATGGGGAGGTAAAGGTTTGTGAGCTAAAGTTTTTGTTCTCCGAGTCACTCATTTGGCAATGACGTTAGTTCCCACAGCAGTTTTATAAGTCAACATGGTGCAATATTGGCAAGCCGACTTGGCTAGAGAGCTAATCTAATTCACAACCCACTTTTTTACCCAAATGTCACATTTCAGGTTAAATTACCTCTGCAGTCTTCATGAGCTTTCATTGTTTATAAGTACAAACCATTGTTGGCTTTGGTCAGTACTACCGTCAGCACCTGGCTCCAGAGGAATTTATACTAGCATAGACCTACTGTCAACGTGAAGACTGATCGACGAGTATTGAGGCCCACTTCCTGGGCCCTTTTCTAATTGGCTTATACAGTATCTTCAGACTAAAAAGAAGGGAGAGAAATGTTTTTTTTCTGAGGTCATAGAGCCTTGAGGTGCTACACATCAATCTATATATACTGCCCAGCCAAAAGAAAAAAAGGCATGCACTCTTAATAATTTCATTGGATCACCTTTAGCTCTTTCGCATGTATTCACTGTGGCATCGTTTCGATAAGCGTACACAATGTCGCAATGTTTATGTCTGTTCAGAGTTGCATTAATGTTTCACCAAGATCTTGTTTTGATGGTGGGAGAGTTGAACCACTGTGGAAAGTCTTCTCCAGCACATCCCAAACATTCTCGATGGGGCTAGGGTCTGGACTCATGTCGTCTCATATGTTCTCTGAATTGTTCTTTCACGATTTGAGCCCGATGAATCCTGGCAGTGTCATCTTGGAATATTCCTGTGCCATCAGGGAAGAAAAAAATCCTTGATGTAAAAACCGGGTCATTCACTGCATTTAGCTGACCTCATTCTTTTCTGCACCGAGACCTGATCAACCGAAGTAACCCCAGATCATAACACTGCCCCACAGGTTTGTATGGTGGGCACTAGGGGTGATGGGGCACTTCGGCTCCCCCTCTTTTTACCCCAATCACTCTAGAACAGGGTAAATCTGAACTCATCAGACCACATGACCTAATATCCATTGCCCTAGAGTCCAACCTTTATGCTTCCGAGCAAACTGAGGCCTTTTCATCTCATTAGTCTCACTGATAAATGGTTTTCCTAAGGCTGCACAGCTGTTTAGTCCCAATCCCCGGAGTTGACATCACATTATACGCGTGGAAATGCTCTCACATTCACTATTAAACACAGCCATGAGTTCCACCGTTGATTTTTTTTTAATGATGTGGTTTAACCAGACGTTTAAATGATCTCCAATTGTGATCATTCATGAATTTTTTCCGACTCATCTCTTCCGCCACTTCTCTCACCACTATCCTTTCAGGTTTTAATAATGCACTGGACAGTTCTTAACCCAATTTTAGTAGTTTCAGCAATCTCCTTAGTTGCTCTCTTTGCTTGATGCAGGCCAATAATTTGACCCTTCTGAAGCAGAGTTAGCATCTTTTCCACAAACACGGGATATGGTTGCTTACGAAATGAGGACCACTGCATCAGTTAGTGTTAAATTACTGTGCTTCAGCTGGCAACAAGTTATCACTCTATTAATTATCCAGTGGAGGCTCTAACCCATTAGCTTAACTAAATCCAGGTGGTGACTTATTTTTTGGCCAAGCAGTGTTTTATGAAGATAAATAGTTACGTTTTGAAATTTCCGGGATTCATTGGAATTCAACGCCCGCAAATTTAGTTTAAAACCGACGACGTTAGTCGGAGGTTTTAAACGTTTAAATTTGCGGGCGTTGAATTCCAATGAATCCCAGGAAATTTCACAAACGTAACTATTTATCGATATTGTAAACCATAAATTTCACAAACGTAACTATTTATCGATATTGTAAACCATAAGCGAGAAAGAAACGTTTTTTTGCACGGACTCTTTCGTATGGCGACGTGATCCGTCACAATTAGGTCATCGAGTCACGCGCTAGAATTCCGCAACCTGTCAAGTTGAACTGATGGGCTGAATGAGCGAAAGTAGGTCCGTTTTCATGCTAACAGAGGTGTATAATCCAGGTTCAGAAAGTAAAAGTCCATCTCAAGATACTCTTCCAGCCACAAAAGACCTGGCAGCTGACACTATTCTTCAGCTGGGTGGTAAAACTAACAAGTCAAATCTGCTGACAGGAGTTTACGGTTGGAATGAAAACATGGTAGGATTTTTACTTTGACCCCTGGATTATACACCTCTACATGCTAATGTATTCATGAGCAGGTGAAAAGGTCCTGTCATTTCAGGGATGTCAAACACTATTCGACAAGGGTAATTAACCAATCAGATTGCGGAAAACACCTACTTTTGGTTTACAATAAAAGATAGAACGGACAAAGGTATGACAATATTGGTACTGCCCACATGCAATAAAGGAGATATTGTTCACGCATTATGTTCATTAAAGCTGCAGAGCATTTTTACAAGCACATGTAAATTCAGAGAACCTGCAAATGTTTCTGTATGGTCCTGTAATTGAATGTCTAACAATTGACAGCAGCTGCAAGACAAGGCAACACCCAAACCCGGCATATTTGGGGATATACTTTAATAAAGAAATGGGATATTAGTTGTCTTTCTGACTCTTGCTCAATTCATGCCCGAGCTACCCCAGAAACCCCGACCAGGAATAAGAGGGTTCTACAAGAGATGGCCAGAGAACGCAGCACTAGAACCCATATACCATGTAGATCACCACGCTTAAACAGGCCTTTAAAGGAGCCGTGTCACCATTACTGCATATGCTCAGAACTTACTTCCAGAGGAAACAAATCTGCTTGACTGCAAGTCATAATCGGATTCTGACCTTGCCAATCCGTCTTTGTTTTGCATTGTATTTATATATATTTGTTACTCCAGCATTAGCTTGAGCTTTATCCAAGGGATACAAAGAATGTAAGCTGGTTGCCTTCATCAGTAATTACAGGAGAAGAAAAATTGACTCGCAGATCAGCTGATTAGCAGAACTGTGCAGGTCTTAGGCACATATAAAGCAATTTCACTGGGCAAATATGCTTGCAAAATGTTCGAATAACCAAGATATGTACTATACAGAGCTGTAACCTGTTAAAACCTAAATCAAATCAATATTTGGTTTAAGTACCCTTTGCCAAAAAATTTGGGACACAGTCCTGTTGCGCTATAGTTTCATAAGATGATTGGCGTTTGCTTGTTCCAAGCAGCGTGGAAGACTTGCCACCGTTCTTCTGCAGACTGACTCACTTGAGTCTGTCCCTCCAAGAAATTACAAACAGCCGTGACGATGTTGACATCAAGGCTCTGTCAAGACTATAATGTCTGTATCCACTATTTTTAATGGAATATAAACATTTATGAAACTTTTCTTTAAGTTTGCATTTGGAATTTCAAATTTACTTTAATCATCAGGAACTCTATACGGAGTCAAAAAGTAAACATATAATACAGATTTGAATTTAAAAACGTGGCACAGCTCCTTTGAGCTACAGGAGATGGTCCATTACCTCTTTAGAGGCCATCATATACTGGTCAATGAACTTGCAGAGGATGGCAGGATGTCGAATTTAAAATGAAACGAAAGTAAGTATTCAGAAGAGCAAAAGGGTCTGTAAAAGAACAAAATGAGCGAAGATTTCCACACACTGGCAGCAGAGAAACCCTCGTTGTTCGGTGAGTGAGGAGCTAACAGAGACGGCCCTGGAACCAGCACAGCCATCACCAATACCCCAGGCAAATTAAGGGAACACAAGCGGCTTCTTTGAGCTCAGTCATTAGAAATATCCACCGAGCCCAAGCGAGTTGTAGGGCGATCACATGGTTCGGCGCCGGGTCCGCTGGGTTTGGCGTAGCGAGAGCGGGGTTCGTTCACATCACAAGGAAAGAGCGGCTCAGAGCAGTAGAGTCAAAGACGGCTGATCGTAGCCTGGAGCGTGTAACTTTCACATAACAAATAATCAAATGCGATCCTTATCCCCAACCTCTGAATGTTTAATTAGACCTTAGAAAACGACTATCAATTATTGAAACTGTTAATTAGATGCCCATAATTGGCAAAGATGTCCATGAATAAATGATCTTCGTAGATTAATTATTGATTACAAAAAATCTGGTCCGTGGGGAAGAGACGCACAGCAGAGGTTCCTTAAGATCAGCCAAAATGAGGAATATGCCCTCTAATGCGGGGTAATTTAAATTTACGATTAAACAGAAAATGGCTTTGCTCCAAAGAGAACAATTCGCTGGACTCCTGGCTCAGTTTCCTCTGATATTTCCAGGATTCAATCTCTGGTGTCATTCGTAATCAACACCATCAATCTCTCTGGTGTAGTTCTGGACAGACGACCATCCATGGCGGCCATTTTCTCTGTACAGCAAAGTCCTGATACACGATAACGCTGATAGGGCTGTGTGCGCGATTAGCCGAGACATGCCCCACAGGATGTCCTTCAAAGCACCATCACCATGACAGACAATAAGATGATTAACAACATTTTAACAGGGTGCCAGGGCTCCAAACATGATCACCATCCACTGGGCCCAAGGCTGCCTCAGGAGTTCTCTCTGACCCAGGCAAAACACTCGCCTCCCATCTGTCCAAGCCAAGAAAATCAGATTTTAAAGATCCTGAATGTCAAAGATGGCCTTTCTAAACAGCAGCAATGCCACATAGACAAATGACTAGGGTACTAGGGTAGCGTGTCTAAGCCCAGAACTCATTCTGCATGCAATCACAAAGCGCAAGCATGTCAGAGACGAGAGACACATGGATGCACTTGAGTCTAAAAAGAGGCAAAAAAAACAACATTAAATGTTCCCAAAATGTAGCTGCAATGTAGTTTTGTAATGGGGACGGTGCCTTTCAGTAACAAGAAGATAACAATTTGTGCAAACTGACAGGCTAGGGTCAATTCAGAGAAAAAGCAATCATAAGAATTTGATACACTGAAAATTTCCAATGAAGAGCACAGATGTATCCAAAGAAAGGAAGCTCAATTATCTTATGTAGTAAACTACAATGAGCCCTGACCAAGCAAGCCATTGAAAGTAGTAAAGTCCTCGTTTGAATCACTGACCAAAAACTTTTATTTCGTAACACTGGCAGAAATTCACATATTCTAAAAAACTGCCCTGCTACACAGGAAGTGAGATCATTCAGCAGCCTTGCTCACCTCAGCACTTAGACGACGGTCATGAAATGGCGGCAACAGAAATCCCAAGAGAAAGTTCCGGTCTAAGCCAGACAAAAGGTTCCAGGCTGTTGCTTGGGACCCTGAGATGACTGAGGTGAAATTTTCCCCAATATCAAGCCCCACATAAACCCATAAAGAGATAGCACAAAGAGTGAAGCATAGAAAAATATAAATTAAAAAAACTTTGGTGAGCAAAGATTAGAGAGTGGGGGAACATTTTTGACCATTTTAGAGCTCAGGTTATGAAATCCTGAGGGGTGGACCAGAGAGTGGTAAGATGGCCTCTCCAGCTGCACTGCGCAGGGGCGGCCACCCCTGGTCCTGCAGAACCACAGGGCATGCTGGGTTTTGTAGGACAAGAGGCCCCGAGATGCGAGTTCACTAGGTAATCCGCAGCTTTAAATGATACAGTTCACAGTAACATAAAAACCAGCAGACACTACGGCTTCCCACAACCAGGGTTGGCCGCTCTTGCTGTGCTTAAAAGTGATGTCAGCCACCAGGAAAAATCAACTCACGTACACAGCAGATAGCCAAAAAAAGATCCTGAAATGAGTAATGTCTTAGTTACGATGAGCCAGGAGAAAATGTTACGTTATCTGACATAAACCGAGATTGCTAGAACATGAAATTTACCACGTGCGCTTTGCCCAGGGTGCAAAACTATGTCCATATACTTTAAGTCTGTCAACTTTTGCAGGTTGTCCTTTCATAGCGATTTCTCAATTCCAGCCCAAACAACACTCCATAGCTGACTTCCTGCATCTTATGAAGGCTCTTCTGAAGCCACTCCTAGGTGTTCGTTCGACACCCTTTGATAAAGTCACTCGTTTATGTCGGAGCAGTGCTATCCCAGTTTGAAAACTGAGCCAGCAGCAACTTACGTGCACCTGAATCCTGAGGCAACTTCACTTCTCCAATTTAAATTTACTCTAGCAAAGTCATTCTGCCGTAGAATGAATGTATTCGGGAAAAGTCCTCCATCTCAGATCCACAAGTTCAAGCTCATGTAAAAATAAGTGGGTCGTAATTCAAAAAATCTTTTCTACTCAGGATTGGAAATTGAGGCAGTACATAAAAAAGACAGGGCAGCTAAGAGTTTATAATCTGGGTAGAGGGGCATATTCTTAGAGGACCAAGGTCTTGAACATTGACCTTAACTGTAGATTTGGGTCCAGACGGTGTTTATTGGTTTGAGGAAGAAAACGAGAGGGGATGGAAACAACTTCAGTTGGAGCTCCTCTGCCCGGGCAGAGATGGGGCGACGGGGATGTTCTCGTGAAGGAACTTCATGCTGCCCTGCTCCGAGAAGTCAGCGGCTGTCTGACCGTCGCCACGCAAAACCCACTTGGTGGTGAGCAGCCCCTCCAGGCCCACGGGGCCACGAGCGTGAATCCTCGCCGTGCTAATGCCCACCTCCGCCCCTAGGGGGAAACAGAATGCACTGTTAGGGGCAGTGCCAGAAAAAAAACAAAACAGGCCAACCTAAAAACAGCAAATAAATATGAACAAATCTTTGCTCAGGAAATTAACAAGAATTAGACACACAGATAATGTAACTTCATGTAGGACAGCATCCACAAGGAAGTGTCTAGGGATGCAGACACGGCGGCGGAGACGACAAGTATGAACCCATAGTAGCTGCCCAACATTGTCCGGGGGCTACAGTAATGGCATTTGATTATTCCGCATAAGAAAACAACTTTTCATATGTGGGAAGTAAGCCTTTCTCCATTATTGTCCTGTACTCCACAGCACTAATTGACTACTCTACTCTACTCTACTCTACTCTACTCTACTCTACTCTACTCTACTCTACTCTACTCTACTCTACTCTACTCTACTCTACTCTACTCTACTCTACTCTACTCTACTCTACTCTACTGCTTTTCCATTATGAAAAAAGTACCTGCAACGAGGTACTAGTAGGTTCTTTTTCTGGCACCTACTCTCCTGGGGTTCCAAAAATTGCCCCATCAGGTACTAGAGGGTACTGAAATGTCACGTGCAACATTGCAACCCACTGATTGGTCAGAGAGAATCGTCTCTGCGAAAGACAACTCGCTTCCGCATTATCGCTAGGAAACTGGCTTCACTTGCCATCATTGAAACGGGTCCTCAAATTGTGTTCTTAAAACGTGTGTTGTTTTAAGCAGCTTGATAAATATACTGTGTGTTGCCTTACCTTTCAAACAAGGCTGCGTTTGTTCACCGAAGCTGCTGCATTTACGAAATGCGTTTATTTGCCTGTGACCCTGTTCGTAGCGAAATTGTGTCCAATTCTGTTCCCCCAATTCCCCTTTTAAGTTATTGTGCTGCCCCTATTTTAGGAAAATTGCGCGAAAAATAACATTTCGGATACTGATGAAGCATTCGGTTCTAAGGAAAGGCATCAGATGAGATGATGTATCATAAAGCGATAAATTGTAATCCTCTGCAATCTCCTGCGATTTGCGCATTTGCTACGTGTTTTGCCTTCAAAGTGAAATGTTTCACAAAGCCTGAACATGACTCTATGCCTTTTACGGATATCATTGCTTTGCGTTTTTAGGTGTTACGTTATTTAACACGCAAGCGAATTGGACACAACACCAGCTGCTATCGTATGCATCAGGACAATGTCAAACAGAAATTACAATTAAATGCTTGCGGATTTTAGTGCCATAACGTGGTGACGGCAGTGCGCATCCCCTCAACACAAATATTTAACAAAATCAATGCGAAAAAAGTAAACTTGATATAACTGAGGATGCAGTCATGCTGCGTCGCAACGACGAGTAGGTACCACGGAGGCGGTACTATCCTCTGATGGAAAAGCAACACCAAAAAAGTACTCGGTGCCGAGTAGAGTCGAGAAGAGTACAGTATAGCCGGTAAGTACCATGTAGTGGAAAAGCGCCAAAATCGTTGCTAATTTTTGGTGCCATGATTTGATTTGTTGCCAACACAATTTAAAACAGTCTTTAGCCATATTGGGCTTGGCCCATTTTTTGTCCAGGAGTGTGCAGATTCATGCTCTAGCATCTGAAGTTCAGAGACCTGTCATGCACGCCGCTAACAGACCAAAAATCGTTCAGAGACTCCTTAAGTATGCAGTAAGCAGAAATGAGATGGCCAGAGGCCCCAGGCATGAACCTTTGCAGTTAAACACACACCCACGCTCCTGGGAGTGCAACTCATATCTGTGAGCTCAATGAATTTGCTGCACAAATGCTCCATCTGTGTCGACCAATGCGTCATTAGTGCCACCGCATACAGTTTAGTTTCCCTGCCCGAGGGAGCGAGAGCAGTGCCAGCCAGTTTCGCGGCACGAGAGCAGAACGTGCAGAGAGGAAATGGCGTGAAAACTCACCCAATCCAAAGCGATATCCATCGGCGAAGCGCGAACTGGCGTTCCAGAAAACGCAGGCACTGTCCAGCTGCTGGAGGAAGTGCTCAGCCATCTCCTCTGTGGAGAAAGAGAAAGGGAGCAATCAGAAAGTCAGCCATTGTGACATCACAGGTCACATGACAACCACACAAGTAGACTCTTAACTAATATGGTTTTAACGCAGTGCTTTGCAGCCTGACCCAGAAAGGGCCAGCGTGGGTGGAGGGTTTTCAAACCAATCATACAGTTACACACCTGGAGCAACTGATCAAGGTCTTTAGCAAAGATTCAAGGATTTGGTTACCAGGATCAGGTGAGTAACTGCATGACTGTACCTGCATCGGCCCTTTCCGGGTAAGGCTGAAATTTCTGACTCTTCTTAAGCTGGTGGTTAAGGATAACTGAAAAATTTCTACAGCTTAAGATTTTGAAAAGCGCCCTCTTCAAAGGTTTTAGCAGCAGCATGCCTTTGATTCCGACTCTCAGCTTGATTAAATTCATTGCAAGGGATTCGGAACCAACTACACTTTGAAATTGAACGCATGTCCCACTGTGCGCAGGTCGCCAAACGCAGGTATGTTCTGATAACAACACTGCTACGAGACTTCTAAAAGTACCAAGCGGTTAAATGACTAGCACAGGACATTAAATAATGTATTCGAAATAAAAGCCTGTATGGTTATAAATTAACAGTAAAGCGATAAAACCTTCATTCAAGCCGGGCTGAAATAAAACACCGTAATTTCACTGCACTATCAATCATTAAGGGGCCTTCCCATGTTCATTTGAATTACCTTGTTCCAGGACAGATATGGGTATAACAACACTACAGTTTATTAGTTCAACACATAAATGTACCTCCATTGGTTTTTATTTACATTGTTACCACGGACGGAATTGACGTTAATAAGCAAAATCTGGTCCGTATTGTGGCAGGCCTTACTCCCGAACAACCTGACCAAATCACTTAATCCTTTTTTTTCCCCTGTTAGATACATGCCATATCTATGAAATCAATGAAAAATTATGCCACAAGTGTTGAAAGTCACCAGATTTTAGCAGACTTATAAAATTATTTGAGGTAGGACAGCTTAAAAAAGTCATTTTTTAACAAAATTTATTAAATTAGTGGCAAAATGTTTTGATTTTCTTAAAGTACGATACAAATCTTAGTGAACCTTAAAGTGGGAAAAAAAGTGAGCGAGGAAAAAAAGAAAAATCATACATTTTAAACCTGGGATGGCCCCTTAACCCCTCTGCGCAGAATACAAATAATGCCAATTATTTCCTATTACGCATGAGCCTATTTACGCTTTATAACTCAGTATTTGGAGACTCTGGAAAGTGATTCCAGTGAAGCAAGACATTTGGAAATTCAATTACAGAATAATTTCGGAATTAAATTCCGCAATTTTTGGACGCCGGTGTCTATATCTGCACAAAGGGGTTTTTAAGCCAACTCAATGTTCAGATCTTGCAGCACATCAGATCTTGGCTAACAGATTTCTCTTACGGCGGGCTTACCGTTTTCCGTGACGATGACGTCGGTATGGGAGCTGCCGTACTTGTGGATGTGATCTATGGCGTCCTGCATGCTGTCCACCACCTCGATGCAGCACTCCAGGTCTCCGTACTCGGTGCGCAGGGACTTGACCTCCGAGGGACTGAAGGTCAGGTAGGAGGCAAACTTAGGCCCGGCGTGAATCTTCACCTGAGTAGAAAAACGGTAGCGTCAAGTGCCATTATCTACTGCAGGCTTCTGCATTTACATCGGCCGCATCAAAGAATTATCAAGGGGCGACAAATCAGTCTTTCACATTCAATCGCCTATGCCAGCGTCATCTGCGGTGTGATCTTCCACTTTTAAAGAACATTAATGAGTCTTTAGAACATTAGCAAGGCGTGACGGTTCAATTTTACACCGTGAATCAGCAATAAGATGCAAGTGCTTTGTGTCAGAGCCAAATTATAAGATGTGCTCGACATCAGAGGGAATGGGTCGTTTAATGCTAAGAACAAAAGTAATACGTGTTTTATGCAGGGAGAGGACAAAGGATTTCACATCCCCCTAAGGTCTTTCCTGTCCTCTTTGTCTTAAAAACTGCTGACAAGTTTAAAGGATCTTTCCGAGTCCCCCGTGACCACAGTTGCTCAAGCGCACAGCCGACACTCAAGTACTTGGATCAGGGTGAAGTTCACGCCAGAGCATTGAGCTGGAGCGTATGTAAGCAAAAGGCAGCACGTAGACAAAAATTCTAACTGTAGACTGAGGCTGTGCGCATGTGTGTTTTTGTTACCTATGGGGGATCTTTTCCAGTATAAACGCTGACCTTGTCGGGACCAGTAGTCCTTATGGGGACCAAAGCCTGGTCCTAATACAACAAAAAATCATTTCTGAGGTCATGGTTAAGGTTAAGGGTCAGGTGTGAACTGAGCTTTGGTTAAGGTGAAGGTTAAGGGTTAGGGTAAGGTTAGGCAAGATTTGATTAAGGTTAGGGTTAGGTTGACCATAATAAAGAAGTCAACACAATGTCCGAACAAGGATAGCAGCGCAAACTTGGGTGTGTGCTCGTGCAGCACGAGCCCGTGCCTGACTGACCCGCTCCACTCTCAGCATGTCTATGATCTGATCGAACATCGGCGTCCTCAGCAGATCTCTGTGCACGAGCAGCGTTTCCATGGCGTTGCACGCCGCAGGGTAGTCACATTTAGAGTCTCTGACTGTAGAAAAGAAACATGACCATTATCATTACTTTCATTTACACCGTTACAAACTCAAGCACCATAAGCACTAGACTCACAAGTCTCTGGGCGCTTCTTTCATCTGATGACATCTGATGAGACTGATGACATTCCCACAGCTTTTGTTACTAAAACTGTGTGGAGATAATTACAGAGTTTAAAAAAAACCTGCACTGCAGAGCCAATCTTAAATCTTTTGGGCGGTCCTTCATATTGGGGGCGGTGACTTCCTGAAGTCGTGTGCTTGTAAAACACTGTCCAACCAACTTCAGGTGTCATGGGCAAGGCAATGGGATGTCTCAGTTGCGCTCACCGACGGAAACTCCTTCGAAGTGTGTATATACATGTCGCGTTTACAGCGAAACATTTTCATTGGATATAGAAACTTTAAACTCTCTTGAATTGGATAAGAAACTAGTCAATCAATACATTATTACCACGGAAGTTTCACGTGGGCGTGGCCCATAAGTGTGTGCATTACGCAGATGAGCCTTAGTATACAATTGAGCTATTGGCCATCAACTTACAAGTACTTACAAGGATATAAGGGAGTGCTGTATTTGTCAATGGAGGAGCCTACGCGTAAATCCATGGAAGGGAACTATGGGCTTCTCATATGTGATGACTATAATTGATAGCAGAATGACATAGTATCAATACGGTGTCGAATTTTTGCATCAGAAAACTGATTTTTCTTTACTACTAATTGGGATACCAGTGGCTCACTGTAGCTGAAGTGGTTGCTACAGATGCAAACATTTTTTTTTTCTGTAGCAAGAAATCATTTTTTGAACTGCTGGATTGATACTACAGGCAAGTAAATTGAGCAGTTTGCACATCAGGCTTAGCTGAGAAGTTTAATTCAAGCAACTCCTGAAAAAAAGGGATTTTGGAGTGAACTCGTCCAAATTCTAAACAGTGTTCGAACTCTGCTTCCTTGTGCATATTCAATAACTGATCCGGGTGTGCCATCTAGTGATAGAATATTGTAACCGAGTGCATAAATTTGCAGCTCCATGTCCGCGGGCAGACACAGGGAATCAATTGTTTTCCCTCCGAGATACAAAGTCGCTGTATTAGACCCTCTTTGGTTTACCTACAGAGGAGAAAAGGGGGGGCACACTACTTCACACAACTTGGTATTCAACATCTTCAAGCGAATCACATGTCAAAATGACTAAGAGTTGTGATATGAGAAGTTGATAAATACCCCTGCAGTGAGATTATCAACAAGAGGCCTATGGGCCTTAACGGTCACCTGAGTTGTGTGAAAACTGATGATATTGATGTGAATGAACCAAATATACCATAAAGTATAATTTTCCAATATCAAGTATAGTTAACTTCACCCCCTCCCCAGGGGCAAACATGAAGTCTGGGAGCCATGAAATTAACTATTTTGATAAAGCACCTGAAGACCCTTCCATCTATGAAGAGTATTGTTATCTAGCATATCTGGGTCTGGAGAAGAAGATTTAGAAAATTTCAGCCAATTTGACCACTTTTAGCCCTGCCCCTCAAAGCACTTGGGGGTGGGCAGCATATAATTCACAATTTTGGAGCATATTTGACCAAGGAAGGTTCCTGCAAAATTTTATTGAAATCAGATCTGGGGTTTCTGAGAAGAAGTCATAAATGTATTGACCAGTTTTAGCCCCGCCCCTCAAAGCCCCTGGGGGGGGGCACCATATAATTCACAATTTTGGTGCATATTCGACCAAAGAAGATTCCGGCAAAATATTATTGAAATCAGATCAGCGGTTTCTGAGTAGAAGTCGAAAAAGTATTGACCACTTTTAGCCCCGCCCCTCAGAGCCTGCTACATTTTATTGAAATTGGATCAGCGGTTTCTGAGAAGGCGGCAAAAATGTCAATTGTTTACGGACGCACGACGGACAACGAATGATGGCCGACGACTGACAAAACGCGATTAGAATAGGTCACTTTGAGACTTCGTCTCAGGTGACCTAAAAATTCACTCAGAAAATCCCTAAAATGGGATGCCAGAGTGTGATGAAATTTAAACTGATAACCACACACAAACTCCAGCCTCACTGGATTTCCCGGATAAAAATGCATGGTAGTGCTTTAATGATCCAAGTATTGTGTTTCCGCTACATTTAAGTCAATCAATTTGAACAGTACCATTAAAACCACTAGAATTTAAGCACTGTTTGACGGAGACACCTGCAGCTGAACAATGTGGTTTTGGAACCCACCGATCTTGATGACCTTATCGATGCTGGCGTCCACGTCCACGTACACGTGGCAGACACCCTCGCTGTGCCCGAGCACTGGGATGCCCTTGGCAGCCCGCTGGATGTCCCGCACCAGCTGGGAGGAGCCCCTCGGAATGATCAAATCGATCAGCTTATCCAGTCGACAGAGGTCTTCCACCTCCTCCCTGGTGCTCACCTACGAGCCGCCAAACACACACATCGGCGATAAATTACAGGAAATTCCAACATAACGTGCTTCAGTAAGGCCTTGGACCACCAAGCGCTACAAGAACAGCTTTAACCCAAGTTAGCATGGCTTCTGAACACCTCTGGAACACCATTCTTAAGAAAATATTCCCTCAATTGCCACTAAGTAGACCATTAATTTGAGCCTTCCTTTGGGCTAAACAAAGGACACCAGAAACATCTTTGGCACTATGCTCCATCTTGGAGCAGCGGCAACAGACATTTTTTTTAAATCTCCAATTTGCCTATTTGCAGTGATGTTTAGGGGCCCATAAAAATGTTAACCAATAAGACAGAGCCTTGAAATTAGCTGAGTCTCCAGCCCTTTCAGGGTATTTTAACATGCCAAAGGAGGTTTTATGACACACTCTGCCAATGTCTAGATATAAAGGGATGAATGTTCAAAAATATATCAGTATAGGGGGCACTGTTACCAATGTCAGATCTGACAAAACTAGACATGTGCCTTGGAGACGTTTGGAATATGCGTCTTACATGAATTGCAAAAACATTGATTTTGTTTTGGCACTATGTTGGTTTAACTAGTAATGACAATAGGTGGCGCCCCATCACACCACCTTATTCAGATCTCACAAAACCAGACAAGAACAGTCTTGAAATGAAATATGTACAATGTATACATAGATGAAAACACTGATTTCGCTTTGGTAATTGTCTGGTTTAACTAGTTACAGAGGCAGGTGGTGCCCATAGAGGTACTGGTGCAAGATAAATTTTGAGGTTTCAAACAGAGGTAAGCAACATATCATTTCGGTAAATTCACTCAATACTTCTTAATACAAGTGAAAAGTTGAAACCTCAAGCGATAGCAAGGTAAAGGCTTGTATTCAGAAGTATAAAGTGACAGCACAATGTTAATCGTTACCCCTACTGGTGTCAAGAATATAGCGATTTTTAAAATAGGCCTGGAATTCTACAGGTTTGAATGCAGCAGCTGCATTTGAAAGTTTTGCAGTGTTAAGTATGCTTTGCATTTTTACACAAGTTACAGAGTAAGAGACCATATTAATTGCATATTTGTATCATGCAGCACATCTTTACACACAGATGATTGTATTCTTTATTTCAGTCATTAAAAAAGAGGTTAATTTATTTTCACTGCAACTGCGCATTACTGTAGAGCCTGTGCATGTGTGTGTCCACATGAGCGAGGTAAGATTTCAGGTAGAAAGGCCCTCTCACCAGCTGCACAGCATCCCGCACCCCGTGGATGGACAGAGCCTCCTGCGTCAGCTGGTGCAGAATACGGTTGGTTTCAGCCGCCTCCTTGCCGCCCTTCAGCAGGAGCCCGTTGCCGCTGGCGATGGCCAGAGCGGAAACCTGCACATTCAGCATCACACAGTCAAACTGGGAGTTTGGGAAGATGTAAACACTGCCCTCTGCTGGGGGGAATGCACAGTGACGATCAATTCGCAGCACACAGTCAAACATAAATTTTGGGAGAAATAAACTCTGCCCTCTGCTGAATAAAAATGCAAAGTGACGAACACACAAACAGGAACACGCGCTTAGTCGAACGGTACTTTGGGAGGAATCAACACTGCCCTCTGCTGGAGATAAGGCACAGTGATTAAAAAAAAAAAACTGAAGTCCTGGAGTGTATGGCGCTAAAGAGCACGAAAACCCCAGGGGATCGGCAATCATTATATAATAGAGAATTACTCAAAGACTGCAAAACTTCTTTTTTTTTTTTGTTTTTTTTACAAAAGTCGATCGCAGATCGCTACAAACTAGGGATGTTCAGATCAGGTTTTATGCTGCCGATCACTGATACCGATCATCAGCCATGAGTGCCCATCACTGCCAATCACCGATACTGATCACATAGATTGGCTGTAAATTTTTCGATTTAGTTAAGACGAGTGCTACTGGCTACATGATCTGGAAAAAAGAACCATAAAATAATCTTAGTAAAAATTTGTTTAAATTAACTTCAAGAAAAAAAAAATATATAAAAACCTTGCAGGCACAATGCAGCAACTATCCAGTCCAAAGGACAACTGAAAAGCACATAAATTTACCTGATTTCAGTCACACAATCTTTAACAGACTGAAAAACATAAAAGGGAAAGTTCTCCCAAATATGAAAATTCACTCATCTACTCCGGGGCTCGAATTAGGATTTTTTGAAATGGGTGCACTCCTGCATGTTTAGGTGCACAGTCTAAAACTTGCTCAATTCAATGAAAAAGCCACATTGCAGCAGTACAAAATGAATAAACAAATATTCTTACACTCATATTCTTTGATATCCCATAGGACAACTGTAAATTTGCAGTGGTACAACAGGTTAGGGTTATTGGTGGGGTAAGATTTTATTAAAATCATGCTGTATGTAAGAAAAATTATGGGAAAAAAAAAATGAAGAAATCAGTAAAAGTGAGTGTACTATTGTTATTTATCACAGTCAGATAATATTCAATCTATAATTTGATTTCACTTTGTTTCACTTGGCCGAGAAACTAAATTAATTTTCCACTACTCCATCACAGGACCTCTCTGGTCTCAATAGCAGCAACAGTGCTGCTTTTTGCAGTTTTTATATTTTTACATTCTTCATAACTCCATAATTAAGACCCTCTCCTCTTAGATGTCATTTAATCTAGAAGAACTTTTTTTGTCAAATTTTATTAATCACCCAGCAGCCACTTATATTACATCCAACGAGTAACCGCATACATCAACCAACATGAATGGATCTTCAAACATGAACCTCAATAACAATTTCCCAAGTGTCTACCCGAGTATGCGCGAGCAAAATTTAAAATGTCCACTCAGTCAGTGTAAAACGTCATTTATTTCTCCCGTTAGGCCCACAGACTGTATGAAAAGGTGGACAAACACCTTGGTCTGAAAATTGAAGTCCATGCGGAAATACCGTGAAATGGCATTCTATTTAATGGCCAGCAGATGGCGACATCGGTGGTTGCAGAAAGAAGTTCAATGCTATAGAAGTCCATGAGAAAATGACCTTACTTTCCCGCCTGATTTTTCATTTAAATAATTATTTTTCACATAGTTTAAGATAGCTATAGCAAGTTTAAAGTGTCCTTCAATATATCATGATGTTCATTTTTGTAAATTATGGTCCCATATAGACGAGAATAAAGAATAAAGCCAGAATATGCTTTGGGGGTGTGGCCATCCTCTGGTCCTCGTCCGATAAGGTCAGATCCAGAGCCACGGTCCTCCCCGGATCTTCAAAACACGCTCTTGTCCAATTGAAATCACATCCATTTTCAAAATGACAACATGGCGCAATTCAAACTGCCAAAATCGAGGTTTCCTTTATGGTATGCTGAAACCAATGGGTGACCCATGGACAGTAAAAGAAGTGGACGGCGGGATGGCGGTATTTTCAACAGGAGAGTGTGAGGCACAATTGAACGAATTTTCAGTTGGCACCACGCCTACTGTGCAGGCTCGAATTCAGCTCGCTGACGTAAACCAACGACCAGAGAAGCGCCAACTCGTCTGGTAGATGTATCCAAAACATAATTCCCAGCGAGCAAGCGATTGCGTCTGTCAGTATAGTATGATTCCATTTGATGTTATGATGTTTTGCGAATTATTACTTCATAGGTACTTCACTTTGTTTGCGATGTGGCTCAATCGTCTTCTGTTTATGATTCGTTATGGGCTTCTAGTCTAAACAGTACGGTTCTTTACGTCCTGTCCGACAATGTCGCCGGCATTTCATGTAACTTTTAGCCTAGTCTGGTGCCATCGGTTAAAAATGCTTACTATTAGACCATAATGTTACATATGAAGTAAAGACATCTGTTACAAAATGTAGTTTCTCTGTAGAAAATATTATCGCTGATATGAAGGCTGATTAAGTTTTTAGTATAAAGTTATTTGATGTCAAATGTCAGGCAAAATGTATGGGGGTGAATGGAGAAGCTACCACTAGTTGATCATCTGCCATCTTTTTTTTTTTTAAATTAATATTTAAACAATTATTCCTTTACAGAGGATATAAACTTCCAAAACATTCATACAAGGAGCAAGAGCCATCTGGCAATGGCGGATCCCCCCGGCTGTAGGTTGTGTAACCTACAGGTTGTGTGGACAGACGAACAGACCGAAACCCCCAAAAGGCACAACTACACCATAAGGAGAAGCTCCATACCAAATTTGGTGTTTGTAAGTGGTATAGTTTTCGAGTTCTGGTCCGGAAACGATTTTAATACAGACGGACGGACAGACGGACGGACACACTGATCGCTATATCCCCCCGCATTATATGCCGGGGGGATAATAAAGTAAACATCAGAAACCATAATTGGGGGATAACTTAAAAAGAGACACAAAGGAACAAAAACAAAATTACAAGCTAACTACTAGAGATCCTCGCTGAGATTCAATTCATTTACTAAGCTAGAAAGCTTCAATGCATTCTTTTTTCTCATACATTTCAGAGACAAGAAATAATGACAAAGCTCTTTCTGAAAAGCATAGAATCTAGGTAAAGTCTTCAGGAATCTATTTTTATGCACAAAGAATTTTCCTAGGATAATAATAACGTTAATTGCTAGGTCTTGCACTCTATCTTTTCTAATTAAACCATATATCACATTTTCTTAAGTCAATTCACACAAACCGTCAAATTCAGGATACAGCCTGTAATGCACATCTTCCCACAGAGCCTTAACAAATTTACAATCATAAAATATGTGCTCAGTTGATTCAACACATTCATCACAAAACCTGCAGTTTTTTCTCTCCAGACCAAATCTATGACTAAGAAGTTCTCCAGAAGGGTAAATATTGTTAATTATCTTAAAGTGAATTTCCTCTGCCCTCGGGGCTATTGGAAAGGTAAAGAATTTGGTTCTCAATTGCTCAGTTTCCATTCTAGAGAAACACCGCAAAACAGAGTTTCTATTTCATAGAAAAGGATACAATTTCTTAACAAAACATTTCCTAAGCGTGGAATTAGACAAGTTTGAGCTGGTGAGATCATATCCATTTATCAGAAGTTTGGAAAGGCAAGGAGTGACCTTATTTTGATCAAGATTACAAGCAGACACAATAGTTACTTGCGGAATTGCTTTGACAACATCATCAAACTGTTTACGGTCATTTAAATGAAACTTGCTACAAAAATTTTCATAAGGCATTATAAACATTCCATTATCGTCCAATAAATGCATTACAGACCATATTCCTTTTTCAAGCCATATTTGGTTAAACAAAGATTTATTTCTAGAGACTATGTATCTGCAGCTCCACAGTGGGGTGACAAGGGGACTAAAGTTATGGCTATAAATCATTTTCCAGTAAAATAATACCCGCTGATAGAATTCAGAGAGTTTGATATGTAGTTTTCTGGGGTCATAATCACGTCATAAAAGGAGATTGATACCTCCTAGTTTTTCAAAAATTCGTTTAGGGATGTGAAACCAAAAACTGTTTTCATTTTTTAAAAAGGAACGCAGCCAATTAATCTTAATTGTTCCATCAATGCATTCAATGTCAATGGCCTTGAGTCCACCTTCTGCATGCTCCTTCATCATTACACCTTTTATAATATAGTGTGACTTTCTTTTCCGAATAAAATTAAAGTTAGCCTGGTTTATAGCATGTATTGCCTTGACAGGAACGGACATTGAATAAGCCGGGTAAATGAATCGTGAGATGCTCTCCATTTTTGTAAGAAAGACCCGACCGATAATAGAGATGTCTCTTTGTGACCACATATTCAAAAGTGATTTACATTTATCTAGGTTATTCCAGATGTTAAGAGTAGTTTGAGTATTACTGTCCTTAGTAATGTGTATACCATTTATTTCACAGAGGATTTGACTGGGATGCTATAAATTGTAGACAAAGGGTAGTCGTGGATTGGCAATAATTCACATTTTTTAAGGTTTAGTTTTAAGCCAGAAGCTTCTGAGAAGAAATCAACTGTTTGCAGGATTTTAGGTAGCTGACTACCATCCTTTGTGTCGTCCGCAAGTTAGCTTATCACCAGTTGCTTACCTAAAACTGTTAGTTTCTCAAACTCCGCCCTTTTAACAAGAATGGAGAGCATCTCTGCTGCAATTATGAAGAGTAGGCAAGAAATTGGACACCCTTGTTTGATTCCCTAATTGTTTGCAAATCTTGGAGACATACCTTGCGGTAAAACAACTGTGCTGGTGGGAATGTTCCTGTAGAGCATGTCATTCTCAAGCCAGAGCCTTGGTCAGGGACACTGGTAGGAGTGTTTCTGTGGAGCATGTCTTTCTCAAGCCACAGCCTTGATCAGGGACACTGGTAGGAGTGTTTCTGCAGAGCATGTCTTTCTCAAGCCAGAACCTTGGTCAGGGACACTGGTAGGAGTGTTCCTATAGAGCATGTCTTTCTAAAGCCAGAGCCTTAGTCAGGGACACTGGTAGGAGTGTTCCTATACAGCATGTCTTTCTCAAGCCAGAGCCTTGGTCAAGGACACTGGAAGGAGTGTTTCTGTAGAGCATGTCTTTCTCGAGCCATAGCCTTGGTCAGGGACACTGGTAGGAGTGTTCCTATAGAGCATGTCTTTCTAAAGCCAGAGCCTTGGTCAGGGACACTGGTGGGAGTGTTCCTATAGAGCATGTCTTTCTAAAGCCAGAGCCTTAGTCAGGGACACTGGTGGGAATGTTCATATAGAGCATGTCTTTCTAAATCCACAGCCTTAGTCAGGGACACTGGTAGGGGTGTTCCTACAGTGTATGTGTTTCAGGGCGAGGGAAAACACACACGAAGACAGGAAAAACATGCACACTCAATGCAGAGAGGTCCGGGCTGCATGCTTATATTTCCTAACCAAGTTATGGTACCGCTCGCACTCTGAGCCACACTTCAGTGAATCAGAATGTGCGTAACTGGAATTCAAGAGCTTAACTACAAATGCTTCATTTTTATCGTTTTGAGAAAATGAATTTTTTTTTAAAGGAGTATTTTAATTGTAATCCAATTACTCCAAATCCTTTGATATGAACAGGTTATGACACAGACAGTTGATGCGCAAAGTCATGGAAATCTAACTTAATTAGAACTTTTTAAAATAATTGGGTCTTCAAAACGCTCCATACACCCACTTTTCTGTAAAATACTCCATATGCATGAATTTGTCTTTGGTCACAAAATGTCCAATAATTGCAGGACCAAGAGTTCCAATTCTCAGTCTCCGCAATCTCCAGTGTGTGTTACATCATTTCATACCAAAATTAGTCATCTCTGTCACCATCATCACGACCATTCACTGGCCCACCTTGGGCATTCGCCATTCTTCGGTAGAACGCCCCAACTTTCTCCTTCACACCAGTGCTGTCCATCAGCTTAAGCACAACGGTTTTCTTTTTCTCTGTCACACAACTGACCATAGCATGAAAACCGGGCCTAAAGTTACTCCAGTTCTTGTCTGTGACACGGGCTCTTTAGGTTCGTTTATGTCCAGATAACTCAGCAATGCAGCATCCTGAGACACTTTGTTGTTGGAGGCATAAAACTGACTGTTGCAGTAAGCAACATCTGCAGTCCACGTAGCAGCCATGCATACATTTGGTTCATGCATGCACACATCTGATTGCATTTCTCCTCCCCATCTGTGAAGTATTCTCCTAATTTCTTCACGCTGAGCAGAGGTGGACATTCCAAGGGTCAGAAAGTAAAAGTCTAGCCATGTTTTACTTCCAGCCCTGAGCTCAGGCAGCTCATTTCCCTGATTAGTTCAACCTCTGGGCTGAAGGGTTGCTGTGATTATTAGGTCCAGGCAGTTGCAACAAAATACTGAGAAGGACTTTTACTTTCTGGAGCTGGATTGTCCACTTCTGACGCTGAGCGTTCATTGGATTGCTCCTTTGCCTTCTTCCTACTGGTGACAGTTCAACAAGCTCCTCGATCTCAAAGTCACTCATTTCCACATTTAAAATGGACCAAAATAGATCGAAAGATCGCAGCCATCTTGGGGAAAAAAAAAACAATGTTGTGGAAAGCCTGTGATAGGCTGACTGGATATGGAGTGTTTTTGCCAGCAACTATGGTTGGCATTTGGTGCATTTTGCATCAGAAGGCCATTTTGAACATGCCTACTGCAAAAGATAAGGAGCATTTTCACTAAAAGCCTGTGTCTACTTGGATTTCTATAACCACAAGCATGGGAATAGAGATCTTAACATAATTTTGAGAAAATGGTGTATACAGCGTTTTGCATATTAGCTCTTCAGTTGAAAGCCAATCGGACAGTACGTAACTGGAATTTTTCCCCGAATTGCCTAGAAGAAATAACCCAGTGATTTGGCCGCCTGAGGCTTGAACCCAGAACCTCCTGATTGCAAAGGAACGGTGTTAACCACTGCGCCACCAACTGATAACAATGAGAGCCGGGACTTGAATTGGTTCACGCCCACCTGAGGGAGGCAGTCGGGGCGGGACTCGAAGATGACGAGCAGTACACCGATGGGCACGGTGATCTGTTCCAGCTCCAGGTTGTTGGCCACGCGGGTGCGACGGATGACCCGCCCCACACTGTCCTGGGACGACACGGCGATCTGGCGCAGGCCGATGGCCAGGCTGTTCAGCTTTGCCGAAGACAGGCTCAGCCTCTTCAGCAGGGGCGGGCTCAGTCTACCTGCGGGCAAGTGGATAAACATAATGCAACAGGAGTGTGTGCGTACATCAATGTAGGCAAAGAAATCAGCAGCTCTACACATCGATACAGGCACCTAGGTTAGCTTATGGCTTATTAAAAGTACAAACTGACAAGTTTGTGGTTTACTAAAACTCAACCAGTGATAACAGACAGCCCTGCGATTTATTTATTTATTTATTTATTTAATAGGGATAATGCACATTAATGAACATCTAATCAGAAAACAATAGATGTAAATATGCCGGAATATAGCAACAATGCTAATTTTCATCCGCTGTCCCTAGGCAGGTAACACAGAAACATAATACCAAAGACACCACACACACAAAAGCAAAACATAAAACAAGACAGTAGATCACAATAAAAACACATCATAGGACAGTATATTACTCACAGTCTAAAAATCAATGGTTACAGGACTGATTTACTTTACTTTTACGATGGCAATATCCTTCATTAATATATTTTTTGAGCTTAAAAGTAACTGCACTGAACAGCTAGTTTCCACGGTTTTCTTGCAGATAAATCCCTTGCCTGCATATCAGCAGCATAACCACCGATGTGCTCAAGCAGAATTGCACAATCTGTTGTTATTGACACTAATGCTGCACATATAATCAGCGAGGTGCCATCAGAGGTCAGTTAGGGGAGGCAGAATCCTCACCGTTAAACAAACGATTGCTCTACTACTTTGCTTGATTAGCAATCTGAGGATTGATTAACTAATTTACAAGACTAAACGGCAGAATAGCGTGCCAGTTCCATCCACAACATTATTGCTCACTTAAAATGCTCAGAAGACAGCAGGTTTGTTCATATTTGCTTATGGGAAGCTAACACAATGCCATTTACAAACATTAAAACCTTTCTTATGCGGCGTTCAATGTGTGGTCAATGTTCACGATAATATTTCCCCCCTGAAACACGTACTTTTCAATGCAATTTTGTAAAAAATAGGGGGTTTATTTTCAGTCTGCTTTCATAATCCGATAAACAAAAGATCTCAACAATATACGGAATTACCGAGAGAGTTGAGATTTTTTCCTAATTAATTATTAAGATTTACTTCCTTGCAGTCTCGAATCAAAGCATAAAGGTAAATTAATCTTTTTGTCACCATCACCTCTTCATCATCAAAGGCTTAACTGACTAGAAAAAAAAGGTCAAATGGACTGATTGACGATCAGGCATAGTACGTGGAAACAGGTTGACAAAATCTAGCGATGAAAAAGAAAAAGTCACTGCCTACCCTGACCGCACGTCCCTGCATATAAATAGAGGAAGTTCATTCAATGCAGTTGAAAAATGTTGACAGACTACAAGATGGCAAGATGGGAATCGCCGATCTTTGGAAATCTCAGTAATAGACATGAAAGATTTGGAAGGCTATGGAGATGACAATTCACGGTGCTTTCACTACTTTGGCTTTTCGCTACTGCACTTTCGATACTGCACGCTGCACTTTCGCTACTATGCCCAAGTCCGTTCGCTACTGTGGAAAAATGCAAGTTAAGGACATAAATATTACATAAGAATCAGCAGTAAAACAATAAAAACCCTTTTCATTACAGCTGAAAAAATTTTTTTGGATTCTGACTCAATACAGACGATCAAAGATCGAATACGCAAAAAACACCTTTGTTTGATTGTAGTAGCGAACGGACTTGGACATGGCAGCGAAAGTACAGTGTGCAGTAGCGAAACAACCGGTTACTGCGATAACACCTGGGACATGTTATTAGTCTTTCTCGGCAGTGGAAACTCAGTTAACAGAACAGAACACTTGGGAGCTGTGTGTAATGCAGCTGATCGGTGCACAATCCCAGCTGAGGACCAATGGAGGATGTGTTCCAGCGGAACGAGACAAGAGACAAAGCGAGAGGAGACTGCATGAGGGAATAATGGCAGAGGAGGAAGAGAGAGCCAGGGTAACTGAGGATACCCAGCTAGTCGTGGCCACCGTGACACATTCTTCCCATAGCAAAGCTGCAATCATTCATATTGAGTCAGCCGTGCCCTTCGTTTATATGAAATACATTTGTAACATTCTGTTCCATAAATTTAAGTCTACAAACTACAGTAATATTAACTCTACACAGAGGCAAGCCGTTCATTAACCCCTTTGCCAGATATGGACGCTGGCATTCATAAATTCTAAAATTTAATTCCTATAGAATTCTGTAATTAAATCTCCAAATGTCTTGTTTCACTGGAATTATTTCCCAAAGTGTCCAAGACATAAATACTGAGTTAGAAAGCCTAAATAGACTCATGCACAACAAGAAAAAATAATTGTCATTATTTGTATTCTGCGCAATGGGGTTAATCGATTCTGTCCACAGGTGAGTGAGCTAATTTTATCCCTCAAAAAGACTCGCAGGGATGCCGTGGCTTTGGAAGAAAACCACCAATAACCACCAATAGTAAGAGATTTTGGCATCATCTCTGAAGAACAAGAAATAATACATGGATTTCTTTCACTTTTGGTACAAGGCTTGAAGCAAACCAATATCAGAAATTCTTTGATAAACAGTGATTCAAGCCTTTTGTTCGACCTATGGAAGCCCATATGGGCCAAAAATGCTCAAAAACATTACTTTCTCATTGTAGCTGGCTTTTTTTTTTCAAAACAAGCAGAAGAAAGATGCCATAAACAGCTCATCTCATTTGGCTCATTTGGTCGTCTTGGGGAAGGGGAAGGGGAAGGGGAAGGGGAAGGGGAAGGGGGGTCGCTGAAGGGGTGAAGGGGACACATTTGTGCGAGGACACTCCCCCGGCCAACTGCTCGAGCTGAACTGTGCCAAAAGACAAGTTTGCTGGGGATTCAAACTCCGTTTTAATTCCCAAAATAAAGGGGGGGGGGGGGGGGGGGGTGGTCGTGTTTTAACTGCACAGTCAGGCACATTTGCACATTATTAGAGAAGTACTGCATGCATAATAGCATCTGCTTGGACACCAGTTGAGCGTACAGTTGATAGCCAGATAAATGCCTGCTTCATCATCAGGAGGGTGAGCATGCGGCTTTTGCCCGTAACTTTGGGTATTCTTGTTTTACCTGTAGTGAGAGCGAAGTCCAGGTCTCTCTTATTGGCATCCAGGATCTCATCCTTCTTCTCGGTAAGGAGGTCCGCCAGGCAGCAGATGATCTCACTTCTCTGCGTGGAGACAGAGTCACATGTTCGGCCAAACCCACCTCAACGAGTTTGGTTGTAACGCATCCAACCATCAATGGAGGCGTCTCAATCAGTACTTCTTCGTTTTCTCCATAAACATTTATTAAAACTGCAAACTTGGTAGTTGTATTGCTGAGATCCCAAGGAAGAGCAGTGCCAAGTGTGAAGTTGTTTGGCAAAGAAGTTATCAAAAAAAAACAAGAAGAGCACCGCCAACGGTGCATAATACGCCCGTCATGAACATGGATCAGGAAGTGGACAGACAACATGATACCAATATCCAACAGACAAAAGCCCCATGTGAGCATTGACCTTTGTCCGTGACCTTGACCTTGGAGGGAGGGCCGTAAACATGGTACGCGACACTCCGCTCCGTGATGGTACACGTATGTGTGAAATATCATGGATGTATCTGAAGCGGTTGAGAAGTTATGCTCCAGACAAGCCCCATCTGGGCCCCATGTGACCTTTGACCTTTGACCTTTGCCAGTGACCTTGACCGGGTGAACGAAATCATGGTGCGCGACACAGCGCCTAGTGATGGTGCACGTGTATGTGAAGTATCACGAATGTAGCTCAAGCGGCTCAGGAGTTATGCCCCGGACAAGAAATTGCTAACAGACAACAGACGGACGGACGGGGGTGATGACATAATACGTCCCGTCTTAAGACGGGCGTATAATAATACAAAAAAAGAAGCTGCAAGCAGTGATATGATGCAAGCAGCTATACAAGAGGCCAAATTGTGGGGTCTTTCATAACGGGTACTGCATTAGTGTCCCATAATGGACAAGTGCGACGAAGATTCACTTATCTTCACAGCAAAATTAACTTCCAGCAAACTTTTGCTACGTTTCTGGCAACTTACCAGCAGAATTTAGCTTCAACAGCACGCTTAGATGTGCAGTTTGTAAAGATACGACTCCTCACTTCGCCATTGTCAATTACTACATTCTATTGCATCCATGATGACGATGATTGAAAAACAGAAAACACGACAATCCCTTCACAAGCACCCTCATTCGAAAAAGCCAGAAATGAAAAAAGGATACTGCTCTTCAACACCATCCACAACAGCCATGATTCATGGTCTCTTCTGAAAGGTGGCCATAGGGATTTTCTTTTTAAAGACTCAATGAATCTGCCTTAATTCATGCAATGTCGCGGAGGTTAAAGGCTGAATAGAAGCAAGAGCTTTTTAATTGCCAAAAAAAAAAAAACATTTTGTTTCACTGTGATGAGGACGACTTCATTTCAGCAGATTTCAGCAAACAGAGGGTAAGGACTCCAAGACATCACCGTGATGGAGCTCCAACTGAGCCATGGCTGGCCATTACTAGCAGGACAAGTGATGTAAACACACCACACGGTGTAATCACTACAGTTTCCAAAATTGGGCCGACGCAAGGAGGACAGCAACGACCAGATGGCGGGCGCTCGTCTCCTCTCACCTGTTCGGGAAGAAGCGCCGCCAGTGTTCGTCCGCCGGTTCGCGACATCTCCGCCTGCTGCTCGACGGTGGGACCTGCCGAGGGGGGTGGGGTAGGGGGGTCAACAGAGCCATTACCAAGGGAACCATCAACTCACCTCAGCAGGATTGAGAAATCTCGGTCCTGTGTTTAACTGTGCAGGACGCCTCCACCTCTAGCTGGGGATTTTTACCCCCAAGTAATACACTTAGCAAAAATATAAACGCCCCATTTGACACTTTAAAACTTTAATTAACATTAAGGGTTTTACAATATATTAAGCCATACACAATTCATTATATTATCCAATAAGCAACAGATTACTGTTCATTAATGCAAGATAGTGACGTATGGCAATCAGGGATACTCATACACACGGTTGGGATCACGATGAGGACAACGAGCATGTAGGTTGGCTTCTCTCAGGCAGTTCTGGACAGTTTGAGGTGCAATATGTCTGCTGTGCAGACCAACTGTTTCATCTGCTGTGCGTGTTGCTGGTCTGAGGCGATCACGCAAGTGGAGAAACCGGATGTGGCGATCTTGTGCTCATGAGGTCACAGGTGGACGACGAGGGTGAGGTTGATTTGCTGTACTGCCAGTCTGTCTTAAACAAACTCTTAAACCGCCAATTGTCCGGTAGAGATTTGCGACATTTGTGGCATAGTGACTATTGATGAAATTTGACATCTTGGGATGGCCTTTTATTGTCCACTGTTTTAGGGAGTGTCTGACTTCTGTTCTTGCTGTTTGAGCAGCGTCTGCACATGCCACACCTGTGTTGTGGGTGGAATCAGTGCATCACTGAGGAAGTGCTCACTGGCAGGGATGAACATAAATGTTGTATACAAAATTAAGACAAATAACCATTTAGCACAATTAAGACATCAGCTCAGTTACGGTCAAACATTTCATGTTACATAAATATCTTACATGGGGCATTTATATTTTTGTTAAGTGTAGCATGTCTCTTCAGTCGTTCTTAGATTAGTTTTATTAAAGAAAAAAATTTTCAAATTTTAGAGGATTTAGCTGACCATCTGTGGTTTCCAGAACTCATAAAAGGAAGACGCCGTCAAATGTGTCACTTTTTAAATGCAAAAAAAAAAAAAAAAACAAAAAACGAAAGACTGACACCGTTGTGTGTTCAGTTTTTGATTGCCATACATAAGGCGACACTCACCAGCGGGCTTCACCTCGGAGAAGAAGGTCCCCACCTTTTTTCCCTCGACAATGTCAGTGATGACGTGGCCCGTGACTTTGGGGTGCGTGCCGTTGGCAATGACAACAGACGTGCCCCCCTGCAAAGCCCACAGAGCTGCTTTCACCTGAAATAAACAAACAAACAAATAAGTAAGCAGTAATCACATAAATACAAGCACTCAGACATTAGAGTATTTGAAAATAATTACCTCCGCCAAAGTTATGTTTTTGCTTCCATTTGTTTATTACTTTCGAAAATTTCGAAAGAATGTTGGTCGTCATGTTTTTCCGTTTGAGTTAGTTTGTTTACGCTCTACAGGCCACAGTTTTTGTCATATCGTCCTGAAATTTTTACAGTGCAAAGATAGACTTTGGTGAAGATCCGGATCAAATCCTGGTTTCAGGATCACTTCAAGGATTTCGTTAACATTGGGCGATAGGGCACTTTTCGACATTTTCCTCATTAACTCAGTCAAAACATAAGAAATCACTTCAACATCAACTCAATATAACACCACATTGAGGTCAACAATCGTGGACAGTTTGACCTAGATCCTGATCATGATCCGGATTTTCTGGATGAAAAACCTATAAAATTGAATTGAAAATTTTTGAAAGTCAATCCTAATGTTCTGGACTTTTGATGCGCTTTCTGGATCACACACAAATACGCTGGATGCCCATTCGCATCCAGAAGCAACATCGCATTGCAGCCTTCCACAGCTTGAATTTTGTTGAAAATAGTTATTGACAGTAACTGCATGCCTAATGGTAAGTTAGTTATGACGATTCTTTTGGCATGGTGACCATGACCTTCAAGTGACCTTGAAAGAACAAACTCAACGTCACCTCATCTTCAAAGCTCTCACAACTTGGCACCTCCTTATATCTCTAATCTCCTTTGCATCGAGACACCACCCCGTATTCTTCGCTGCTCCTTGTCCATGCTTCTCATCACACCTCGCGCCGGTTTAGTTACCATGGGGTCCAGAGCCTTCTAACGTACAGCTCCTCGTCTTTGGAACCCTCTCCCACAATTCATCCGTGATTCCGATTCTCTGTCCTTATTCAAATCTCGGCTCAAAACCCACCTTTTTAGACTAACCCACTCTGTTTAATTGGTAGTATATTATGGATCATTGTTTTCCTTATTTATCATTTTGGTTGTTTTCAATTGCAGTTATTGTAATTTTATTATTGTTTATTTTCTCTTTCCTGTTTTCCTTTTAATTACTGTTTGTTCTTAAGATTGTGTCATGTTCGGTGTCCTTCAGTGTTTTGAAAGGCGCCTTGTAAATAAAATGTATTATTATCCCCCGCCAACACGAAGTGGGAGGGGGATATAGGTTTGACCTCCGTCCGTCCGTGCGTGTGTCCGTCCGTCGGTCCGTCCGAGAGAAAGGATACAACTTTTCTTAAAAACTATTACAGATAGGGCAACCAAATTTGGTGAGTAGCTTCAGACCATAAAAGGCCTTGATGGAGTCCGAAAATAGGAAGCACATGATTGGCGGGGGATGTTGTTGGCCATGTTGACTTATTATCATTATTAGTATTATAATTATTATTATTATTATTATTATTATTATTAAAAGGTCAAACTCAATGTTAACCTTTCTGTTCACTTCAAATATATCAGAAATGATCTGAAAACTACATGTCACAAATTCATAACATAAATATCAACTAGTATACGGATTAGTGTCACTGACATTCGGCTCTGGATCACAATGAGTTTCCAAAAGCATCACACCTTAGAATGATTTCATTCATTTGTTTGTCTGGCTGTTAGCAGGATACCTCAAAAATGGTAGCATAGATTTTAACCAAACTTTGCATAATAATAAAGTAGGACAAGAGGAACAATTGATTAAATTTTGGCATACTTTGGCCAAAGTACAGCTGAGATGTAAGCGAAAGTTCAAATCCAGCAATGCTGGCGGAGGTATCGGCTCTCGCGAGTCCAGCTCTAGTTACTACAGTGTCTGGGCTCCATTGCATGCACATCATAAGCTGTTATTGAAAGTCTGAGAATTCAGGCTTGCAAACATGCACACAGAAAAAGCACTTTTCTTAATTACACAAGCTCGTGTGTGTTAAGTGTGGCAGCACGCACACATGCTCTGATGATGATCTACACACACAAACTGACCTTGGCCTCCATGCCCCCGATCCCAACTCTGGACTTGGTTCCATAGGTAATGGACTGCTGGTCACCAGGGTAGAAGATGTCGATGAGTTTGGCGTCGTCTGATCCCGGGGGGCTGTCGTACAGGCCTGAGATAGAGAAAGGGGGCAGATTCCTTCAGTTATACTTCTGTTCATGTCTCCTAATGGGAACAGCCCTACGGTCCTTCAATGTATGGGTATGTAGCTGCTGGTCAGTAATTATTACTTAGAGCTGAGTCCACAGACGGTGTTGAAATGCTGTGTTGAAATGGTCATGAAATGATTTCAATCATGCCGAAATAAAAAATAAAAAAAAAAAGGACATCAACTCTGCTGTGATTTATAATCTTTATGATATTTTAATCTTAACCAAAATGTTTTTTCTGGAAGCTGGGGGCGGGACTCTGATAAGCGATTTTGCTTCCCCTGCGACCCTTTCGGTCATGATACATGCTGTGTGTTGAAATTGTCATGAAATGATTTCAATCATGCCGAAAAAAAAAAAAAAAAAAAAAAAAAAGTTCCCAAGTACCCAAGTTAGTCCACCTCAGTGGGAATAGTGAACCATTTTGCACCCAAAAACCTCAGTGTCACCTCACGTAACATAACGAAACGAGTGGCGAGAACAGGCCTTTCAGCCAAACTAAGTTCAACAGTTTCTGATTACTACAGTGAATCTAACTCTTCATATACTCCATGACTCAACAGTATCGAGCCCTAAATCAAGCCTGCTCTTGAGAATTCCTAGGGGTTCTGCCTCAACAATATGGTCAAGCAAGCTATTCCACAATGAGATTACTCTCTGGGTGAAAAAATATTCCCTCATATCAGTGCTTCCTAATCTCATGGCTTCCTTCTTAAATGTGGGAATTGTTGTGGTATTAACTGTTACAGACCAAATTGAAACAATATTTGGAATGGCCACGCTTTACTTAAAAATCAGGTATATCCTCATGTAGATTCATAGAGTTGAGAAAATGGATAAGTTATCCTAAGAGCACAGGAGACCTTGCCACAGTTTATCTGCACACTGGCTGTCTCACGTCCTTCAGTCTCTCCAGCAATATAATTTCAGACAGTCTCAATAATGCTGATACCAGAGCTGTGGGAAGGTCATGGCTGCCATCTGTTATTTTACCAAAAAGCAAAACATTCTCAGCAACATTCCGATATTCTCAAATGACTCCCGCCTAGCGAGACCGTTGTTGAAATCGTCTGGTGACTGACTCGAGACTAAAGTCAATTTCGTAACGTGGTCAACAGTTAATTAGTAGTTGGACCTTTGCCTCAGAACTTTAAATGTGTGGCCTAGGACAACTGGATAATGTAATATTGCCTAAGGGCACTCGGAAGAGCGCATACCTCCGCCACGCCAAGGCAACATTGTGCATTATTTATTTTCGTTGGCTGATGTAGGGTATTGTTGCATTCTACCGCCAGGTGGCAGCAAAACCCAAAAGCACGCCGATTGGAAATTCGGCCAATTGGAAAGACTTCAAATCTCCTCAAGCATAGCTGGATTTGTACTTTGGCCTATATTTCAGCTGTACTTTGACTTAGATAGGCCAAAATTTAAACACTTGTTCTTCTTGTGCTACTGCAAAAAATCATCTGCAAAGTTTGGCTGATATCTATGGCAGTTTTTGAGATATCCTGCTACCACACAGACACCCAGACAGACAGACAACTAATGGACTGATGTGAGTGACCTGGTTGTCAATTTTGACAACCAACAATAAATGTTCAAACACCTTTTGCAAGGTACTGTGTACCTTTTCAAAATATAACCCCTCAGGCTACAGGATGGAGGTGCCATACACACCTGACCCCTTACCCTTGCCTGGCTGGACCAGACATAGCTGACAGCCCCCATCCTGAAAATACCAAAGTGAGGCTTGAACTCTGTGCATCTGAGGCTGTAAAATGAAGACTATAATGAAAAATTTTACATACGTGAAGGGCTTTGGGTGACTGCTCTTTATGAGACGTGCATTATTGCAGAATTCGATAAAAAAAGCAAATGCTGTGAGAAGCACTCGACCAAACCAGCCCACACGCACCTTCAACATCGGAGAGCGCGATGAGCAAGTCCGCCTTCATCTCCACAGCGAGTCGCGCTGCCAGACTGTCGTTATCTTTAATGCTGATCACCTGCAGAAGGAAGGGAGATTTGAGAGGAAAGCAAAGGGCCGTGTGTGTGTGTGTGTGTGTGTGTGTGTGTGTGTGAGAGCGCGTGCCTGCTCCCATGCCAAAACAGGAAGCCGAGAGAGCAGACTGCTGTGCAGAGCAGAACAGTCTACCAAAGGGAAGTGTGGCAGAGCGGGGTCAGGGTGTGGGCCGACGGTGTGGGGTTTGAGTGAAAGACAGGCTGAAGGTGAGGAGAGACAGGTGAGGGCAAGAGTTACAACTGTCTACTATTTCTAGGCCAACGTCACAATCTAAAGGGTGGGAGATACTCTACTAACACTGGGAGAACACTTACTACTCATATCCAGCTGTAAGTTACCAGGATGCCTTTCATTCCTTGCGTTAGGAAATCCGGTATCTAGCAAGATAAGTTCAAGACTTTCCCCACACTCTGCCATTCAACTGTGACCCAGCTACTGTGCCATAACATGCGAGGTCACTTCCTGCATTGTAAGACCATGAAAAAGCAGCAAGCAGGAAAGCAATAGGCGCAAAAAGGCTAGTTCCTAGGATGTACCCTCTACTCCCGCTTCGCAAGCGACTGAAACCTGTCCCAGCATGCACTGCTATGCACCCTTGTTCAGCATGCAGCTCTGTGGCGGCAATAAGGATTAGAGGCTGGTGGTGGGAGGGGGTAGGGGTGGGGCACAGGGCATAAGAACTGCCCTGGACCCCTCCCCTCTCCCAGGAGAATGTACCCACGTTTACCCCCTGCAGGTCGCTGTTCGGTTCAGGCGGAGGCACGACGGCGTCATTGGTGTTGATGATGGGTACGATGTTCATGCGCAGGAGTTCGTGCAGCGTGCTGTTCAAATTCCGCCTTTTCTGCTCGTCGTGGAAGTCCAGGTTCGTCACCAGGATCTGCCAACACAGAGGATAAACTTCTCCTCAGATTAGGAATCCATTCAAAACAGAGGTAATGACCGTAGCTGACCAACAAAAACCTTCCCATCATGAGCAAAAACCTTCAGCACATGAATACGGTAACACAAAGTTTGGTCCAAGAGGAATGACGTTACGGATTGTAAATATTATTGGTATTGGGTGAGACTGAGGCATTTGAAAATCGAGCCCTTCACAGGCCTTTGATAAACACAGCAAAAAAACCAAAAAACTAGATGCATGTCGATGGCGTGCCATCGCAAATCTCCGCGCTCCGCAACGAATGTTATGGGAGCAGTAGTAATATGTCGAAGGGCAATTAACTGAATCACATTTTTAGCGGGCAGGTTGCCATCATCAAGACTCATATGCATACCAATTTGCAGCCTTCTACGTTGAGTAATAACAAAACGTGCCATCCTTTACAACGATTGGCATACCTGACACCATTTGACCTAGATACGGCCTAGAATATGGTCAAAATGAGGTCAAATCAAAAACCCATCTGATATGTGATGAAAGGTCATCTCATGCACCTCCCATTAAAATTTGAGAGTCCGTGCTCAATGTATAAGGAACTTACGCCATTTTTCAATTTTCACAAAAAGGCCCCAGGTGGCCAGAAGAGGAAATTAATTTAAATTCTAAATGCATTGTGCACCCCTCTGGGTCACTACCTTACACACACACCAAAGTTTTAGGTTGATTGGTCTAACGGCCTAGGAGGAGTTATTGTTTCGCACGGACAGACAGATGGACAAACAGATGCCGAACTTTTCTCCTCGCTTTTTTCGGAAGCACAGAGATAAAAAACATACACCATGAAGTAGATACCTGCAGAACTGTATTAGTAAGGAAGCTACAAGTGCCATTCCCGACAAAACCCAGAGAAAAATCCTAATCAGCCTCCCTGAGCATGTGCTGAACAGAACATGAAAATAATATACCGCAAAATAAGTAAATCCACAAAAAATAAAAACTCTAATCAACAAACTGAGTACTTAGGTGACCAAATGACTGCTACTTGGGTTCTGGTGTCAGAGGTAAAATCCCTGTGGAGATTTATGATGGAATTCGGACATTTTCCAGCATTACTCTGACAAACCGTTTTTCTATGAGAAGGGGTTGGACAGTTCAGTCTGAGACTTTGCAATCACTCACAAATGTGAGAACGACAGCAAAGTCTCAGAGGCTGAACTGTCCAATCTCTTCTCATGGAAAGGCCGAGCCCCGTCACTGTACAGTCCAGGCCCAAGACCATTCAGTTCAGAGCGGCTCTCTAGGGATAAAACAAATAAGATTTTCTTTTAGTTCTGATAGATTGCTGGAATTATCTCTGCTCCTGTATACTTGGTGTGCATTTGTGTACATTGCTTGTGTACAATATGTAAGTGGGTCAGAACCTCAACATAGGCAATTATCTTGATGAAAATACACATAAAAAGGAGGCTTCAAACACATTTCTACCCTTTTCCCCTGTCAAGACACGGCCATAAGCCTTCAGTATGGGTTATCAAATTCAAATTTGGAATAATCCCCACTTGACTTTTGACCCCCGAAGGCGGGTCACTTTTGAGTTGTGACCGTTTTTGGGTCCTATTATAAAAATATCAGAGCAGGCATCAAATGTTCTTTTACAATGGATCAGTCAAGCACTCTGGTCATTATTAAACAAAAAAGACACCGTTAAAAAATTCTGACCCGTTGCTGATTTAGGAGGTTGGCAAATTGCCAAAATATGTGAAAAAAAAACAAAATTTTGGCAACATTTGAGGCCATATTATTCAGAAAGTAAAGGCTTTGGCCCCCTAGTCTTAATGATAAAAACACTTGGGTATAGCTTGTTATGTGCTAGAAATTTCAGCAGTGTGGCAGAAATCGCAGCTCAGATATTGAATGAAAGAAGAGGTATGCCTCACTCCAGGGTCGTAAATTGCCACACGAGGGGTAGAACTTTTGAAAGCCATAAAATCCTAGGGAATTTGCTGATGGTCCAAATATTTGACTTTTGGGAAATGTTCATATGTCTAAACAAATAGTTACAAGGACAAAGAAATTAAGAGCCACCAATGTCCAGAAGTTCGTTTTTCGTACCCAGTTGACATGGGACAGGCCAAGTTCAATTATAAATAACATATTGGCTCATGTGATCTGAAAGTCAATGCATTTTATTCACAATTTACACTTTGTCCCAACTATTTTGGATTTGGGGTTGTAGATTTTCTCAGCTTTCTGTTGTAAGTCTTAGTCCTCTTTAGCTTCGGGAACCAGGCAGAACATGGGATATGAAGTTTTTAGACTAAAAAGGGGGTTAGCACGTTGATGAAAGATTAAACTGAATGAATAATACTCGACTTTGGTCCAGAGAGACAGCACATGTAATTACTTCAAAATAAAATGCTAAATATTGACATTAATAGAGGCTTAAAAATCACAAGAAGCATTCCAGAAGTGAATTTTTAAAAAAGCTGCAGGGTATATTGAATGGGGATTTTAACCTTCAACACCACTAAGACACAGACAGCTCATTACTCTATTACAACTACAGAGCACCAGACATAATATCAGCAGTAGCAAGAGATGCTGATATGACTGAGAAGTTTTTGACCCCCCACAAGGGCCATGGACCTGAGGAACATACAGCTCTGTGAAAAATAATTTGCTCCCTACCCAATTTCTTCTATTTTTACATATTTGTCATACTTAGAACCCAAATCAAAAAAATTGGGACAAAGTGTCAATTGTGAATAAATACAATGACTTTCAGATCACAAGCCAATATGTTATTTACAATAGAACATAGATAACATTTCAAATGTGAAAACCGAGTCATATTACATTTTTATCCACAAAATGAGCTCTAATCACATTTTCTGGCTGCAGCAGGTCTCAAAGAAGTTGGGACACAGGCAGAAAAGGGCTGAAAAAGCAATCAATATATAAGAGAATCAGCTGAAGGAACATTTAGGAAGTAATGAAGTTAACTGGCATCAGGTGTGTAACATGATTGGCTATAAAAGGATGCCTTAGAGAGGCTGAGTCTCTTAGAAGTAAAGATGGCCAGAGGCTCTCCAACCTGTGAAGGCTTGCGTAAGGAAACTGTGGAATACTTTAAAAACAATGCTCCTCAACCTCAAATTGCAGAGGCTTTGAAGGTCTCATCATCGACAGTGCATAACATCATCTAAAGATTCAGAGAAACTGGAAAAAATCTGTGCGTAAGGGACAAGGCCGAAGACCTTTACTGGATGCCTGTGATCTTCAGGCCCTCAAATACCACTGCATCACTCACTGGCCTGATTTTGTCATTGACATTACTGAATGCGCCCAGGAATACTTCAAGAAACCACTTGTTATAAACAAAGTCCGCTGTGCCATCCACAGAAGCCACCTAACACTCGATCATGCAAAAAGGAAGCCATTGTTGCGCATGATCCAGAAGCGCCGCCATGTTCTGGGGGCCAAGGCTCATTTAAAATGGATTGTAGCAAAGTGGCAAAGTGTCAGACGAGTCCAAATTGGACATTCTTGTTGGAAATCATGGGCGTTGTGTCCTCCGGGCTAAAGAGGAGAAAGACCACCCCTCCTGTTATCAGCATTCAGTTCAAAAGCCAGCATCTCTGATGGTATGGGGATCCATTAGTGCATATGGTGTGGGACGCTTGCATGTTTTAAAGAGCACCATGAATGCTGAGAGGTATATTAAGGTTTTAGAGCAACATATGCTCCCCTCCAGATGACATCTATTCCAGGGAATTCCTTGTATATTCAAGAATGACAATGCAAATCCACGTACTGCAGCTACTGCAACAGCATGGCTTCATAGTAAAAGAGTCCGTGTGCTGAACTGGCCTGCCAGCAGTCCTGATCTTTCACCGATTGAGAACATTTGGCGCATAATTAAACAAAAATGTCCGTCAAAGGAGACCCAAAATACTCCAGCAGCTGGAAGCCTGTATTAAACAAAAGCGGAATCAAATTCCAATGGCTAAACTCAAGAAACTTGTTTCCTCAATGCCCAGACAGCACCATGCTGTGTTAAAAAGAAGAGAGGATGCTACACCATGGTAAACAGGCCCCTGTCCCAACTTTTTTGAAACCTGTAGCAGCCATCAAATTTGGAATGAGCTCATTTTGTCAATATAATTGTAAAATTTCTCAGTTTCAACATTTGCCATGTTATCTCTGTTCTATTGTGAATAAAATATGGCTGGTGTGATTTGAAAGTCACTGCGTTTTAATTTTATTCACAATTTACACTTTGTCCCAACTATTTCGGCATTGGGATTGTAAATGTTTTACATCATTTCAGACAAAGATAACTCTAGTGAACACAAAATGCATTTTTTAAAATTATGATTTAATTTAGTGAACTAAAAAAAAAAAAAGTGACCCAGCTCTACCTGGGCCTTTGTGGAAAAAGTAACTGCCCACTTAGTTACTGAATCCATCAAATTTCATTGATAACTGCAAGTAATTTTTGCAAGACACTCCCAGGCATGACTACTACTAGCCTAATGAAATCTAAAGATCACTTTCTGGCAATGTGAAGAAGGTAAAAGGAAGTACGCGTAAACATCATTCATATCATCAGTAAATACAAAAAAAAAAAAATCAGCAAGCAAAGTGAATAAATTGGGAAGTGGGCAAATATTTTTCTAAGGCACTGCGAGTGAAAGTGAAGTGTGAGATGCAGTGCCCGAGCAGTGCAGTGAAAGTGAAGTGTGAGATGCGGTGCCCGAGCAGTGCAGTAAAAGTGAAGTGTGAGATGCAGTGCCCGAGCAGTACAGTGAAAGTGAAGTGTGAGATGCAGTGCCTGGGCAGTGCAGTGAAAGTGAAGCGTGAGATGCAGTGCCTGGGCAGTGCAGTGAAAGTGAAGCGTGAGATGCAGTGCCTGGGCAGTGCAGTGAAAGTGAAGCGTGAGATGCAGTGCCTGGGCAGTGCAGTGAAAGTGAAGTGTGAGATGCAATGCAGTGAAAGTGAAGTGTGAGATGCAGTGCCTGAGCAGTTCAGTGAAAATTAAGTGTGACATGCAGTACCTGGGCAGTGCAGGTGCTGTACTGGGTGAACATGGCTTCATACAGGGCCATGAGCCCACTCTGTCCGGCCGCTGCACATGCTCGCGCCTCCAGAACTGGAATTGACTGGAAGAGACCAGAGCCAGATATCGAAAATCATTCAATCAAACAATACTGCGCTTTACAAGTAATGAGCCATTCTAGACCAAGGGTAGCATGATTTTCCTGTGAGTCAGAACAAAATAAGCTGCTTCACAGCACAAAATTGAAAGTTTTTATGCAACAATATGCACATAGTTACACACTTGGGCAATTCTGAGGTATTGTCCCCTCTGTGAAAGACACTTAAATGATCCCCCAATTGAAATGGAGGGGAAAATGGAGCTTTTGCCTCCTGAATATACACTATTATATCCATTGCAAAAAATACTTTTTAATACATCAACAGAATTCTGTTTGGGGGACAGATTAGTGTCTGGCCACAGAAGGGACATTATGTTAAAATACCTCAGAATCGCCCACTTACCACTTAGTCTGATACAGAATTAAATGAGAGGCCCGTGGGGCCTGGCTCGCTCACCTGGTTTTACGTCAGAACACTTCTTTTCAGTTATGCAACATTATAAAGCAAACATGAGTCTATTGTACAAAATGCCTGCATTATCAAATTATCATCTTAAGCAAATACTAAAAAGATATTTAACTGTAAACAATCAGCTGTAGCACTAAATGCCCTATTAACTTGGCGCAAGGTCACTGAAAGATAAGAAAAGTCAGTCTTGAGAGTTCTATACTAATTGGATTTTTAATCCATGCACTCAAAAACAACAACAAATCAACTTCATCTGGACCAAAACTTCAAACACTTTTAGCAAGTTTGATCCAAATCTACCCCCAGCAATATAAGAAGTAGTTTTCCAGGACAGATTCCAGGACAACCACACTGGATTCCAAATTAATCCACTATATAACGAAACCGGGTCAGTGCTTAAAGGTGAATATTTGTCGAAAGTGTGATCCACATGCATCAAGCGGCAAAAGGTCGAAAATGCATCAGCCAATCAAAGGCTGGGGCAATTATATCGAAAACCATTGTATTGACCTGAAAATTACAACACAGTGAGGGGCATGTGACAGACATTTGCATCAAATTGGATTAAAATCTGACCATTGGAGCTGCAGACAAATTTTAACATATTTCACCCAATCGTTGGATTTTGAATCAAGCCAAGAAAACGACACTTGGTCAGGGCCAAAAGATAAGTATTTGTACCAAGCCTAATCTAAATGTGCTCGCTCCAAACTAAAAAGTTGAAAATGCGTCAGCCAGTCAGAAGTCAGGGTGGGCATATTGGATTTCGAATCAAGCCAAAAAACAACAACACTCTTTCAGGGCCATGAGACACACATGTCCACCAAATGTAATCCGCATCTGACCAGCTGAACCGGAGATGACATTGTAAATGTGTCAGCCAATCAAAGCCCAGGGCGGCTAGATTGGATTCCGAATCGAGCCAAAAAATACCAACACTTGGTCATGGCCTCGAGTAAAAAAAATATATCATGTGTAATCTAAATTTGACCAGTGAAAGTGAAAAAGACGGTGAAAATGTGTCAGCCAATCAAAGGCCAAGGCAGCCAAACTGGATACCGAATCAAGCCAAAAAATATCAAAACTTAGTCAAGATAATAAGAGCCAAAGCCATGGCAATGGTTCTTTGGACCAGGTAAGCCAATACCAGGTCCAAATTTATTAATGGACTCACAATGGATTTGAATTAGTTCCGCATGGCAGACTCATCATCTTTTCAATGACTGACTCCCGATGTCTCTGAATCAGTACGATTGACTCATATCTTTGAGACGGCTTCAGGCAACTAATAAACCATGTCTTCGAATTGGTTCCGTATGACTGACTCATGACTTAAAGCTGGATCTGTGTCACTGACTCACCATGTCTTTGAGCTGGTTCTGGCCAGAGTGGAGAGCCTGTCGAACACTCTGAGAAAGGAGGATCTCGTGCCTCAACCGTTGTTTTCCAAATGCCACAGCACCGCTGGTCACGATCATCATCTCCCTTCCCTGGTTCTGCAGGACTGCCACCTTAAAAACAGAGAAAATCATTTCCACCATTCCACCTTAAAACCAGAGACAAACCACTGACCATTCCACCTGAAAGCCAGGGTCAGGACCTCCATAACACAGCCTAAAAATACTTCTAAAATGAAAAGGCCAGAGCGCTGCAGCCCTGGTCCTGGGGAGTCGGAGGCTCTAAAGCGGTTCACTCTTACTCAAATCTTTATGATGCAATTATGAGTAGTATATTACATCATTTCCTTGCTTCATCTGGTAATTCTGGTCCAGATTCATGCACTAATTCTAATGCCACCCTGACACTTGCACGATTTTTGCTCCTGCAATGCCACGCAATGCATCGTGGCAATGATTGAAGTCTTCGGGAACGAGCATGAGGAGTGTGTGAAGGGCGTGGCTTGCCATGTCGTAGAGAGAATTTTGAAATGTTCAAACATTCAGCAAGCATTCAGCACGCAATGTTCGTGCCTTGTGCATGCCACTTGCGTGATCCATGCGTGAACAGTACGCAAACTCGGCAGGACCACTGATGACGGTGCGTGTCAACGCGTGCCAATGCGTGCTGTGTTAGGGTGCTGTCACGAATTGTTCACGTGGTCTTGGCACGCCCAGCTCACGCATAGTTCGCGCGTGAACCATCCACCAATGGCAGGAACTTCTCACGAAGCGCTCGCGCATTTTTGGCCGCGCATTGCATAGACAGTGCGCAACTTATGCATGGACAGTGCGCGAACAAGCCGCAAACAAGGCTCCGCTGCATACCACCGAAATGGCACTCCTTGCCACGAGGCATTGCGGGGACAAAAATCGTGCTAGTGTCAGGGTGGCATTAGGTGCTAACAGGAACTAGCAGAGAAAGTGGTTCTCCGGAACTCAGGCTGTTGATCCCTGGATGTGGTGCGATTTGCAGTTTGAGTTGAGCTCAAACCCTCAGGACAATGCAAAAATTCAGCCCTGCATTCCTACCCAAGCTCCATGGGCAGTATTCCAAAGTTATGGTCCTCAAGGGCCAAGTATTGCTGGTGTTCCGCCCTCCCTTTACCCAAGAGTCATGGGTAAAAACAGTTTGACCAATCAGGATCATCAGGTTAGCTGTGAAAAATAATTGGGACTGACCTTCCCCCTATCCATGACTTGTACCAGTCCAGGACCAGGAAACAGGCAGATAAAAATCGCTGCAGACCCCTCAGACACTGTTCTGTTCCAATTCCTCCCATCTGGCAGGCATTATAGAGCACTGTATGCCAGAAAAACCCAACGCAGAAACCGTTTCTACACCCCCCCGCTGTCACTCTACCGAAGTCGCAGCAACTACAGAGTCAGAAATCTGTGCAATAACGCTCACCTGACAAGCACCTCGTACTGCGTTAACGTAACTACCAACCCTTTTGCAGCAATGCACTCTTAATTGCACTTAGACCTCACACAAACCCCTGTACATACTTGTTCATATTTGGTCTTTTTGTCAATTTTTTCCTGCTTGTTTTATTCTAATTAAGGCTTATACTTGTTAATTTTTCTAGCTCTTATTTTTGAAAAACTTGTATATATCCGTTTATACTTAATATTAAATATAGAAAGCTAAAAACGTAAATGAATGTCCAGTGCACTGAGAGCTACGTCAACCAGAGTCAAATTCCTTGTCGGTGTAATGCATACTTGGCCAATAAACTTGCTTCTGATTCTGATTGAGTAGAACTAACCAATCACTTAATTGCCTACGAGGATAGAAAACCAGGGCTGGATTTGGATTCGAGGGCCAGATTTGGGGGCCCAGAGGGGGTTTACCCACCAACCTCACCTGCTCAACGATGGAGGCCAGCCGTCCCAAGGCTAGGCCGCACTCGTCGCCGCGGGTGACCACAGCGCTGCCCAGCTTCACCACGATGCGCTTCGCCTGCTTCAGCTCGCTGCGGTGGTCGAAGGACTTACCATGGGCACGTGTGTGGGGCACTGTAACAAAAGGGATGTTACTCCAGTTCCGCACAGCGGCATGACCGAGTGACGCATTGACAGGCAGATCTGGGGGAAAAGAGACGCGGAGAGATGATGGCCATGCAGCGGCAGTGATGCAGTCAGCAGAGGTCAGAGGTCAGGGGAGAGAGGTGAGGGGTGAAGGATGAGGCGCAAGATGGGATTACAAGTCGTGGGCTGCGTTCTCCGTTCTGACAACTTCTGATGCCAACAGTAAAATTAAAACGAAAAGGTTAACAATCACGACCTGCTATAACTCCAATCGATTGTGTTGAGTGTTTTTTCTTCTTCTAGTGTTGTAGAAAAGGCGGTGGCACTGCGGTAACTCAGAGAAAGCTGCCAATTCAGAGTGAGTGACAAACTCTGGGCTCCATAAATCATAGTCAAGGCATTTCTCCAGGGTAATACTGTTAGACTCCGTATAATCAGGGCGCACATCAATCGAATTACAATTTCATGGTGAAGTCGGGAAGTCCGGCTTGGCAAAGCTGTGATTTGTAAGTGTGCAAGTGGATAACTTTTTTTTTTAACATGCTAATCCGAACTTAATTTGCAGAACATTATAGTTGAGTTTTGATCATCCCTCTCCTTCACCGTTTACCAGAAGCAAACCGCGTCGAGATATCATCATGATATTATCATCAGGACAGTATGACACAGCATGTATGGCATGACTTTTCGAACCTATAACTATTCCACTGCATTTGTTGCATTAAAACAATCAAATTAGTCTCGGTGACATTCAAATAAAAAGGGCTTGTTGAAAGAGGAGAAAATTGATTAAGGGTGAACAATAATGACAATAATTTAGTCATATCACCTACTGTACATTAATGTTACAGTTCCTACAATTTGGCTGTGCTTATTCAGAATTATTCACAGATAAGAAGAAAATGGCGCACGGGAAAAACTTTCCAGCCCCGACCCTGATGACTGGCAGATATTTACTGACAATACAGCTCTTGAATTGCCTGGTCCATCTCCCATCTCTTAACGCAGGATACCACCTGCCACAGCACTAACAGCAAAACTGCCGTGATGGAGGAATGGAGGCACAATCTCATTATAGTGACCTCATGCCATATCTAGTCAGAAAATCAGATGGCATGAAGAGGCAGATGTGAACATGGGATAGCAAAGCAGGCCTGAGCTTCGACTTGTCACGCCCCCCCTCCACCTAAGCCAATGGCGGTGCCAGAACTGGAAAGTGGGGGGGGGGACAGAACATCCCTTTAAAACAATTATTATTTCCGACTTGCTCGCAATCATTTTCTAAATTAACAATCCATTCACTCGGAAAACAAACCACACTATCAGGTGTTGCTAGTTCTCCCCGTTAAAGCAAGAGGACGATCATTCATTTGGATTAACACTATGGTGCATTTAAATCAGCATTAGACAAAATTGCATGAAGGCGTTTCAAATGGTCTATTTCGTTGCACCAATTTCAACGATTATGAAGCGCCGGTTAGATCACCTGATGCGCCGAAAAGGAAGCGCGGAATTTCCAGAGCAATTGGTGTTTTTCTAAAGCATATGCCTATTTATAAGTCAATTATTTTTCTGTACTGAATTTAGCCCACTATTTTGTTGTCGTTTGATCACATGGGAGAGAAGCCGTGTCTTCATTTGCCAATGGATTATTAATACAATTGAAAAACGTGTCAATAAAGGAAAATGATTGAGAACTAGCCAGGACTAAATGTTGTTACAAAGGGATGTTCTGTGCCCCACGAATTTCTAGTTCTGGTGCCGCCACTGACCTGCGCACCTAACAATAGAGCCATAACACAAGTGAGGAGGCAGTGCACTTAAAACACAAAAGCCCCTTAAACCCAAACGTGAAATAATCAAGAAAAAAAAAAAAAGAGAACATAATTGCGTCATGCATCTGAGAAACCAGCACAGCTCTTGTCTTCACCCAATCCCAAAGCAGGTTTGCGGAAAGCACAGGCATGAGCTAGAGTAAATGTTCAGACTGTAAGGGCTCAGTGGGCACATATATGAAAAATCACAGAGGAGAAAGATGTGAATTTCCTTCTTTCAAACAATGGAGATAAAAATATGAGAACAAACACAAATTTAACAGCCCCCACACTGTCCCCACAAGTACAGAACTTCCCTCTCCCTCCACCCCCCTTTGCCGACCTTGCCGTGTTGCCAGTTCAGTTCCCTTGCTCTATTCATCTCCTCTTAGTAAAAGGAACTTAGTTTCTTCTTTTTGGATGACACCTTTCTTTCTGTTCTTCCCAGTTAAAGATGTCTGGATGGCAGTATATGACACTCCTAAACCAGTATATATTGTTTAGCATTAATAATGCCTTCACAGATGTGCAGGTGACCCGTGCCACGTGCAATAATGCAGTCCCATGGATGCTGGCTTTTGAAATGTGCACTGATAACAAGCTGAATGGTCCCGCTCCTCTTTGGCCCGCAGGACGCGGCGTCCGTAATTTCCCCAGAATAATTTCATATTTTTAATCCGTCAGACCACAGGACAGTTTCTCACTTCCTCTCAGTCCATCGAAAATGAGCTTGGGCCCAGCGAAGGACATAGCATTTCTAGATCTTGGTTTAATATTTGCATGGCAGAGTTTTAACTTGCATTTGAGGATGCAGCAACAAATGGTGTTCACCAACAGAAGTGTTCCTGAGCCAATGCAGCGATTTCCACTTCAGAATCCCATCTGTTTTTAAGGCAGTGCTGCCTGAGGGCCTGAAGATCATGGCCATTCAATATTGGTTTTCAGTCTTGGCCTTTGTGTACAGAGATTTCTCTGGATACTCTGAATCTTTTGATAATGTAATGTAGAGGATGAAATCGCTAAATTCTTTACAATTTTACATTGAGAAACATTATTTTAAATTGTTGAACTATTTGCCTACGCACTTTTTCCCTGAGTGGTGAATTCATTGCCATCTTTTTGTCTACAATACCTTTTATACCCAATCATGTTACTGACCTGTTGCCAATTAACCTCATTTGCAGTGGGATGTTCCACCAGATGAATTTTTTTTTGGCATTAATCAGTTTTTCCCAGTCTTTTGTAGCTCCTGTCCCAACTTTTTTGAAATGTGTCACTAGAATCAAATTCAAAATGAGCAGATGTTTCTCAAAAAACAATCAAATTTCACAGTTTGAACACGAGATTGTCTTTCCTGTGCACCCAGCAGAGTGCACTGAAAGATGGCAAACGTAGAACCGAATTCAGATGCAAAGATGAAGTAGGATTTTACTGTGCCTTTCCAGCAGCAAGGCAAAGGTAGAAAAGCAAAAGGCAAAAATAAACAGGAAACGATGTTCCAACTATAATTATAACATAGTGCTGATGTACAACAAAAGCAACAGCGCTACATAAATAGAGCGTTTACACAAACGCGAATACACGGTAATGCTGTCTACACAAGAATAGAGCTTTACAACAGGCTTACAAGACTTCAGGAGACTTTACACCAAATGATAGTGGAGCTTGTGCTTATATACACAGACTACTAGCACAATGACAATTGAAAATGAATGCAGAGGATTCCAGAAGAGCGTGGAATGCGGGCCGGGTCTTAACAGGCCAATGGTTGAGGGCGATGAAGGCATGGCATTGCAGATATGTTACCATAGCACTATTTTCAATTAAATATAGGGTTTCAATGATTTGCAAATCATTGCATTCTGTTTTTATTTTCCATTTTACACCATCCCAACTTCTTTGGATACGGGGTTGCATTTATTAGCACATGCACATTTACGCCCAGGTCTTCAAACATTTCTTTGCTTTACGGTCACTCCAACACACTGACCATGTGAGTACATTAACAAACCTGCCTTTCTTTTGCTGCTTAGTATTCTTGTATGTTTCTCCCTCATAAAATTGCCAAAACCTTTTGCAAACTTGACAATAGATCCAAATCGGAACTTCATAGGTAATGTGTAGGTTACAGGTCAAGCTTCATATCCAATATAGCCATGCTTCATTAGTGATTATAAAGTTAAACATCTTCCGATGATTTTCAAAGAGGATTCATTATTTTATTCTTTTTATTTATTATTATATTTAACAAATTTGAATTTAGTAGCAATTAATAACAAATAATATTTAAAGTCTTTAAAATAATTTACTCCTTCGTGTGCCTTGTTGATTGCCCCACTTTCCCATTCTAGCATGATGCAGGCCAGAAATTGCAATCCAGTCAAAGGGTTAAAAGCTTTACAGACCTCCTACCCCATGATGGTTATGCAATGAGTTCAAGTCACAATGCTGCCTGTTGCAAGTGTTCCAGTTCCAAGCTTAGAGTGACGCGCAGCTCCTGGTTACCGACCGCAGTTGCATTGCTCCGTTAGTGGTACTCACGTTTAGACTGGGTCACCGCTCTTGATAACGTGGGACATGCGTTTACCAAAGCACCCCATTTCCCCAGCTTCAACCGCGAACACAAGGTAAGTCTCTGCAACAGCATTGCGACCCCCCAAAACCAGGACACCTGCACAAAACACAGTTTAATTACACAACACGGGAAACACCAATATTCGCATCTGTCTCCCAAATGCCGTATTAAGTTTGGTTACAGGATTTCACAAGTATTTCCCCGCTCAAGTGACAGCTTTGATGACCACACATTTCTATGTCCGACATGCTGGACTTCTGAGATTACAAGGTGGGCTAAGTGCAATAAAATTGTTGTATCGGAGGCGGGACCTTAAACTCCGCCCGACTTGAGAAGTGCTGCTGAAGCAATTCGTTGCTGCATCCCGAGACAGAACCTCGATTAGTGAATGTTTCATGAGAAAACTGATGCCCAAGTGTATATTTCGAATAATACTGCAAATACCCACGCAGTCATGGGCAAGTTCCGTATTTTGGGCGTTGAAAGTGAACATCACAGCTCTACACAGCATACGAACTATGTGAGCTACAGGCTGACACATGTGCACAGCTACCGTCCAGAAATTATTGAAGTGACGGACTACAGTTGATGGCGCGATCAGCATCGCTGTAAATAGAGTTCATTATAAAGGCTCAGCTTTACCCAGACAACTGACGCAAAATGCCAATTAAGCACAATCAAATCATTTTAATCGAAACCTCTCGAAAACAAGCCCATTTCACTCAGCCTACTTCTCCCTAGCTAACGTAACTTTATTAGTAATGCTAGCAAATAGTTCTAACCGTGACCATGCGATTTAGTAAGTTACTGATGGAGTAACACCACGGTAAGGTAATACAAAATAGCACAATTGTAATGTTAGGTAACGTTGAGTAAGTAACTGCCCGACCTGCTACGGTCACTAATCGATGTGGTCGATGCGGCGCTAAGATTGACATTATCGCGGCAACTAGCTAACAACGTAGTCATTGATGGTTAGTGTCGCATACAGTTAAGTTACAGGTGCTAACTAGTCACAGCACAGATTACTGGCCATGCAACACTGCCACATCAGCTGAGCCTATTAGACCCAAGCAAGCCAACACGAAGGCATGTCAGCCATCTGGCTGAGGGCAAAAATTTAATTATCCAGCCGACATTGTGCATGAATTCAGTAATATTTATTTACTTACCAAAAACTAGAAGAAACGTACGCTGTTCACGACGTACAGGGCTTAATGTCAGTTAGTTATCAGGCTAATCTGCTCTTGCTACAGCCATGTTTTCTTCAACACGTTCTTCCTGGCAGTTTACGCTTGTATTTACGTATAAACGTAGCGCCTCCAAAGGCTTCCTTGTCTTGACAGCGCTATGTACGCCGGGTCCTGTCTCCATTGTAACAGATGAGTCATATTCAGCTACACTCACGCGAGATGCGCATTATACGGATTCGAGTACGACTTTTGCGTAATCAACGCAATGCCGGCTTCCCACGTGGCATATTTTAAAAACAGCCTGAACTCCGAGTCCTGGCATAAACACAATAGATGCGACCACTGTGGGCAGGAGGAGACAACAGAGCATGTGGTAGAATACTGTGAGAAATACGAAGCTGAGAGCAGGCATATGACTGATAAACTGAGATAAAAATAGGCTTCTATTTAATAGATGTCTTACGAAAGGATTCGAGAAGTCAGTGTCAAAAATTATGGTTCTTGTCCATTACAAGTTTCCCCCTGGAATAATAAAGCTATTCTGAATCAGGGGGGTATTCCACAAAGCTGGCAAAGTGAGTAAACCTGGGTTTTGCACAAAGTAAAACCCGGAAAGCTGTATTTTTTTCAGTCCATGTTCCAGATTTGAATAGTTTCCAGGTTTTATTTCGTGAAAAAGTCAGGCTTACCCAGTAAGCCAGCTCTGTGGAATACCCCCCTGATCCAGTATTTTATTATGACGAACCTAATTGATAAGACCAAGGACACCAATAGGCGGACCGCGGTCCAAGTCCGGACCTTGACACCGTTCCATCCGGACCCAGAGCTGTAACCAAAACGCCAGTTTTGTTGAGTCTTACTCAATATTGGCAGCTTTAATTTCATTAGCCGCCTCTTTTCCAGACTTTACTGAAGCTACGTAACCGCGCATTTCTTGCGTGGGCGGTGCATGCCCTCTTGCTGCTGCAGTGTGACTGGGGCCAGCCAAGTAATTGAGCAGGTCCATGTGGTTAGATTCCTTGGAATGTGGTTTGATGAAAAGCTGACTTGGGGGAGCACATTTATAAAGTAAGGGATAAGTACAAAAGGATTAACAATCTTTTAAGATGCTGGTCAGGAAGAGACTGGGGAGCAACTAGAGCGTCATTGTTAAATATATATCAGGCCATGATGAGAGCGACACTTGACTATGGATGTATGGGGTATTTAGCGGCAGCAACGAGTCATCTTAAAAAACTGGATGTGCAGCAGGCACAGGGACTGAGGATATGCAGTGGAGCATTTAAATCTTCTCCAGTAGCTACCAAACAAGTCGAGATGGGGGAACTGCCATTATCGATCAGAAGATTGAAACTTCTGCTTGCTTATTGGGTCAACCTTCAGGGACATTATGATGCACACCCTGCCAAAGCCATCCTGGAATACTGTTGGGAACATAATGGAGGCAATTCTATGAGTTTTGGATGGATAGGGAATATAAAAGCAGCACAAGCGGGTTTAGATAATATCCAATTCAGTCCAACAGTCTCATATTCACATACTCCCCCCCTGGTTATTTGTAAAGCCTTCAGTAAATTTTGATATACAGCAACAATTGAAGAAAAGGAGTAAGCAGGTATCGGCTGAGTGGGGAGCTCAGAGTTACCTAGAACAACACTTCCCGGACAAAATATTAGCTTTTACTGATGGCTCAAAAGACCCTGATACTGGACGTACAGGAGCTGCAATTTTCATTCCACACTACAAAGTACACATCAAGAAAAGAACCACAGACCATTTATCAGTATATACAGTTGAGCTTTCAGCTATTATATTGGCACTGGAGTGGGTTGAAGAAAACAATCATGGGAATATACTAATCGCATCAGACAGCTGGGCAGCACTCACTAGTATCAAAACATTGCAATCGTGTTGGCTAGATCTCACTTTAGAAATACACAATCTACTCTACAGAATGTACAGGAGGAGTCTGATGGTCTGCTTTATATGCGTTCCTGCCCATGTTGGACTAGAAGGAAACGAAGATGTGGATCTTCTAGCCAAGCAGGCATTAAAGTCTGGCACTGTAGATATTGAAATTCCTTTAAGTAGGGCAGAGGGGAAATCAATAATTAAGAAGCGGGTGGAAAAAGTATGGCAAGAATACTGGGACATCCATGACACAGAAAGACACTTCCATATTATACAGAAACAGGTTGGGTTGGGAAGAAGGATGGGCAGAAGCCGGAGGGAAGAGGCAGTCATCACACGTCTTAGGATAGGGCACACTGGGCTGAACGACACACTTCATAGAGTAGGTAAACACCCCGATGGGAAATGTGGTCACTGTGGGATGACAGAATCTGTCCAACATGCACTGTTGGAATGTAGGGCATATGAGGAAGAAAGGAGGGCACTGAGAACAGCAGCAGAGAAAGCAAACATTATTTTCAACATGGGGAACAGGGTCAATGGTGATTAGTCCTCTTATAGTATTTTTGAAGGTAACAAGGTTAATGGAGAGGATTTAGTTTTTAGTTTTTTTTTTTTTGCCTGCTTATCTACTGTCTCACACTACAGTCCAGTCGGTGGCGGTAATGCACCATTAAGTCGGTTTAATAAGCCAGAAAACCCCATTGAAGAAGAAGTGACTGGGGCCGTGTCAGATAGTAATGAGAAGGAAATGCACTGACGAGACAATAGGCGAAAGAGAGAACTGCGGTGAGTGTGTAATAGTAAAGGAACGTGACTTGGCTTGTTCTAAACAGCGCAAAGTGGACAGCGAAAACAGAGCTTTTAAAGCGGAATGGACAGAATCTTATGTTTATCTTCCCCGCTGGAAGCTCAAAGCAGCTGTGTCTCATATGTTCCGAGACGTTGGCGCTTGTGAAAAGTGCAAACGTACAACGCCACTGAGAAATTAAACAGCTGATGAAATGGCGATGGGGTGCGGGGCGGGGGGGTTGAAACCCGTCCCTTAAAAAACGGTTGGTCATGACCTGTTTTCAATCAAATTGGAAGCAATGCATGTGTTTCATGATTGTTTAAATGCAAAAAGATCATTTGAAACAATTGCAATCCCATTGCTTCCAATCCCTGAGTAAAGAAAACCGCGAGAAGTCCGAATTGCCTTAACGCATGTGAAACTGATAAGCCTCCATGCACAAGGACTTCAATTCTGCGTGAGAATCTCTTACATACGCGTTGATTGAATAATTATTGACAACAGCAGAGGAACGTAAATATGCCACTTAATTCGCAGCAAATGCATGATAGCAGGCAGGCATGTGTTATTGATGAAAACTGAACACACCTGATAATGTTGAGAGTTTTCGGAGTTTCCCGGTAATGGTAATGGTAATTTAAATGATTGAAAACGTCATGACTAATCATTAGTGTTAAGGGATGATTTGAGCCTCCCCTATCGCCAGTTCATCAGTCGCCAGTTCATCAGCCGCCACTGAACACAATACTGCATTTCAGAAGATTTAAAATCCTGGCAGACAAAGCCAGAGCTCACTTCTCTCTCTGAACAGGAGAAAGTAGGCAGTGGAAGGGAAAAAATTTCATTTTTATGATTTAATGTGAAAAAAAGTTAAAACTATACAGTTCACGAGACTGTGGAGGGAAGAAAGGAAACTCAAGCTACACTTTTTATCTATTTTTTCTAAAATGTAAGCACTTTAAGATGCACAGTCATGTCTCACAGCTTTGATTTGCTTGTATGTTATTTGTTTATGTTATGTGTATTTGTTATGTGTTTACATAAAGCGTTATTTGATATTGGTAATGAATGAATATGGTTAAGTACGTGACAAAAAAATTGAAACGCAATTAATTTTAAATGAATTTATGACCTATTGAAAGCTCTCGAAAAGGCCTTGTAGTTAACAGCAAGATCATGAGAATTGGCCAAGAAATAAGAAAGTTCATTCTATAATTTAATTTCATTTTGTTTGATATGGCTGAGAAACTGATTTGATTTCCACTAGTCCTTCATCAGAGGACTTATGATCAGCAATTTTCCTCCAGAATTCCTCTCTGGAATGAAACTTCATATGGATCTCCCATTAAACCGCTCCCTGGTGGCTCGGGGGGACATAACCCGCAGTGTTACTGATCCTGGATCAGACATAGCTTGTAAAATATATAACACGCGATCGGTCATTTTATGAGCGGAAATAGGGTAAATTGCCGCATGAAATGCGCTTTTGTTGAGAGCGTTGTGTTGGAAGCACAAAACCGTCATTAACAAAGAAATATTAGGACCACCGTTGTGGTCCCAATTATCTCTGATTGTGAGTTCAGGGTTTGCTGAGCCGGCTCAGTGAAATGTAACCTGTCTGTGTGTCCCCCATTAAATCGCTTGCGGCGCCCCCTGGTGCTGTGTGGGGATGTAACTATAGATATATATATTTAGAACACTAGATTGCTGATGTCGTCATATTTATATAATCCAAAGTGAAGCACCCGGCCGCCATATTGATACCCCCAACTTCTTCATAAAAATGAATGGTTTCCTATGAGGTCAATTTCAATTAAGTCGATACAAGCGAGAAAATGCCGAGATGTGCGGCTGCCTTTTGCAGCAATATTTATTTGAAGGGCTGTGATAAAACGTTTCATGCGTAAGTTAATGTATAAACGCAAAGTTGTCACTTTAATAGAAAAAAATTCGTGTTTCGTGCTAGCCAGCTTATCAGCCATCCCATTGACGGAACAGACCGCTGACTGAAAGTGAACGCTAGCGATTGATAAAGGTCACCAGCAAGCTAACTTGGCGTCAATGATAGGATTGAGCTTCTGAATGAAGGTTTTTCCCTCAGCACACACAGATCCACACACGCACACACGCACACACACACATTCCCAGCCACCTCCCCTTGCTTACCCCAGACCCCCCCCCCCACACACGCACACACACACCCATTCCCATCCACCTCCCCTTGATTACCCCAGACCCCCCCCACACACACACTTACATCAATATCCTCTCACAGTGAGGGGCGCCTGGCACCTGGTCACACTTGGTAATTGCTGTATTGTGCTCAGAAGGAAGGTACATGATCAAGGGTAATATCAACATCCTGTAAGTTTGGCTGGATGTCTACGGGAAGGTGTTACATCCACCACTTGCTCTACCAAGGATCTTGTACTTAAACCCCGAGATGTGAACAGTGTCTCAGGATTCTCTGCGACTGCTACGGCGGACGCTAGGATCCTCCCTTGCGCATTGTAATAAAAGCCTTTTCAATTGGAAAGTGGTCATTGGTGTGTCACTTCATCGGTCCCAACTTGACTCCACGGCAAAAAATATTCTTAACAGATGGCGACGAGGATGGGATAGGAAACATCTCCTGGTTGGACCAACGATAATCAACTTGAGGGTGAGTATTTTTTATTTCACCATCCTCATTAGGTGTTGATTGTCCTTGAGCCAATTATTAGAGTGACTCCTATTATTTTGATAAAAAAATAGTGTGGAATGGGACGGTGTTGTGATTGAATCACTGATGATCTTTTGGCATATTGACGTCGTTACCACTGAACTTTATGGAGTTGGGTTGTACTCCCTGTAAGAGGACACAGCGGTGTCATTAGTCAGTGGCCCTAGTGGAGTTGGGTTGGACTCCCCATAAGAGGACGTGTTATGCATTTGGAGGTCTGCAGACCTTGATAGCATTGATAGAAAGATTGATAGCATTGCCAGGCATTTGATGATAGGACGCGGAAGCGTCACTGCCATTGGGTTTTTGAGTCGGGTTGGACTCTCGCAAGAGGACTTTGTCGTTACCACTGACATTTTGTGGAGTTGGGTTGTACTCCCCGTAAGAGGACACAGCGGTGTCATTAGTCAGTGGCCCCAGTGGAGTTGGGTTGGACTCCCCATAAGAGGACATTGTCGTTACCATTGGCATTTGCATAGCCTGCTGTTAGCGAGTGCTGACGAGCCTCGCTGCGGTAGTTTTAGGAAAATAGAGTTGTTCGAAGAACTGTTTGGACCGTTTTGCCATTGTTTTAAAAAGGGAGTTTGCTTTGGTAAACTTTTGAATTGTGTGAAACTGGGCTGTGTGGCGAGCGGGAATGCTTAAGTAGAAACCTTGGTTATTTGCCAATGTCATTGAATGCGTGAAAGTGCACTGATTGTTGTTTGTTTTGCTATTCCGTTTTCGTACTTGGTCTAATAACTGTGTGTAAAGTCGCTGAATCGTGAATGTCTGCAGCGGACTTGTTATATTGTCATGCTAAAATTGTGTGTTAGGCTGGGTTATACGAGTACATAATATACCCTGCATTGTTCATTTTAGTGATATACAGTATATATATGTAGATAGAAAATGATATACATTGCGTACGTACTATAATGAACTTGTCGAGGTTCCGGTTCCATAGGATAAGGACCGCGAACAGTACATGAGCCCAAATACTCTTGATAGTCCATGAGCCCAAAATAAGGGACTTTATATAGTCAATGAACCCGAGTTAAGGGGGTAATGATAAAATAAACCTAATAATTACTTAAATTTTAAATACACACTGCCCTACTATTCCATTTTGACTTGATAAAGTACAAGCACATAGTTTACTTTTTACCCTTTGAACACACCTACACATGGGGACGTAGCTACCGACAAGTATAAATAATACGCATAAGAGTCTGTAGTCGATACCCATAATAGATACGAGTTTTTAACTGTCTGAACTAAGAATGGAGAGGGAGATATTGGCCGAAGCGGTTCAGAAAGCCGCTCTGGAAGCGATTGTACCGAGATATAGTAAAGCAATTAAAGCTAATCCCCTGTTTCCTTTGAAAGCAAACGCGGATTAAACTTCATCTGAGGCTGTGAATGAATGGTGGAACAGTCGTAAAGAGGGCAGTGGGTGACAACAAGGAAGTTGTGATGTGTTTTGTCTTGAGCTATGAGAGCACTGTTTTAATGTGGCAATAATGTGGGTTGTTTTTTAAGTGTTCGCTGTATTCCTCTGTATTTTTTTAAGTAGAAAAATAAATGCAGGCACATCTTAGTTGCAGAATGGATGGTTTGGTAGAGTGGAGGAACTGGTGTGTCTGTCCCCCAAGTGTTGATGAGCGGGAGACGACAACTGAGGGAAGGTGTGATCACTTAGAGCTTGAATTTCAAAGGATGCTGAGGAACAAAAGGGTAATTTGCCTAGAATGATAGGAGACTGGAGGGTGATGAGGTTAACACATAGGGCTGAGGGGTTACTGAGGCCTTGTAAATATGCCTGTGACGGAGGAAATGGAATGTAGCATCAGAGGGATTGCGAATGGGATTTAGATTGAACTAACGGATGGAAATGTTAAATAGAGAAGAGGGGTTCTGACGCCAGGTGCTGGGATACGGTACAGTGGAGGATGTAGGGCCTTGCTCAGAAACAAGGGAAGTGGTGCACTGCTCATAAGCCTGTGAGACTGACAGCAAAATGTAAGTAGGAAAGTGGTGAAATGGAGCTGGACGTAGGTTCCGTGTGAATAAGAGAGGAAAGAAGCGAGAGGATATTACTGTAAACTACAATAATTTCTGAGAGACTGTTAAGAACCATGGTGTTCATTGTTGGAATTACATGAGTTGTGAAAATGTCAGAATAATGATCCATGTAAGATTTTAAAAAAAAGGAACAGACTAGGCAATTAAAATATCAGGAGGTTGTTTCTGAGCAATCCCACAGCTTTCTTTCGGTAGAATGTACTATAGCATGGCAATCTCCTCAAATTGCTGAATTATATGCTTTTGCTGAAGCCTGTGAAACAATGACTGACTACAATGTGAATATCTATACGGACTCTAGATTTGCCTTTTGGGTTGTACATGATTATTTGAGTTTGTCGGAAAATAGGTGGCTCAAGACCAGCATATCTGGCCCAATACAAAATGAGGGGGTAGTGAACATACTACACAAGTCTTTACAGAGACCAAAACTGGTAGAAGTATTGAAAGTAAAAGCCCACACCAATGGGTCTGATCCTCACTCTGAGGGTAACAGTAGGGCATGATGGAGTGAAGCGAATGCGGCACAGGATGGCACAAACATGTTGGATTCCTAAATTGAGTGTTAACATTTACAATTATGTTCGCAGGGTGCATGACGTGTGCGTGATGCAATCCAGGACCCACCATTAAGGCTAGGATGAGACAACAGCCCTGACCCACCCAACCTTTTCAGGGAAAGACTGGGTGACACAGCTACCATCGGTTCTCCTCTCCAGGAGAGCAGGACCAACTGACCCTAACTCACTTTCTCCCTTTGAAATGCTCACAGGCCGACTCACGAGGACTCCTGGAGATCTGTGCATTGGTGGTGGTGATTTGCATGCAATGAGTGACCGTCTTGTTGAATACAGCAGAAATTTGTCCCAGTATGTCTCACAGGATCACATGACAGAACCAGACGCAGGAGAGGACAACGTGGAAACGTGCCAAGTAAAACATAGATCAGAAGACATTTGATCCTGCCTGGTCCGGACCACACACTGTCCTGCTCACAACCCCATCGGCTGCTCGGGTGACTGGGATTCCAGTGTGGATCCATATCACACGTTTGAAAAAATATCGGGCGGAGACACAACACGGGGCACAATAATCCCCGTCTCCTCCTCTGGCTCCTAGGAGCCAGTTCTTTTCGTTTCGTGTCTGAAGGCAGACACACGTTTCCACAGTACAAAATGTGCACCAACTCGGCAGGCTGCAGCTGGACCTGGGACAACCTCAGGAGGACATTTGGAAGATGACAGATTGTTATTTTTGGGGTATAAGGAACCCTGGTAAATTAGTACAAACGTAGATCTATGTTGTTGTGTTGTTGAATGTAATGGATCTGATGTATTAATCTGGAAGGATCTGAGAGTGTGGGTTGACACAAGATTAGGTTGGGAAGAGGCTATTAGAGTGGATGAAATGTTTAATATCAATTGGTATAAACGGCAGCGGGACTGGAGGAAGATGGTTGCCCCACTCCGAAGGCCATACATAAGTATGCCCTTAAATTGAGAGGTGAGGCCTGTGCTACATGCAGCCCTCCAGGGAAGCCCGGCACAAGCCCTGTATTGTATCCTGGACCAAAAATTGGATTAGCTGCTGAAGGAGAGCCTCTGCCTGCTCTGGTTGGTGTGTCAACCCAACATTCTCATTTAATTATTAAGGTGAAACATATTGTCTGGCCTAGCAATTGCACACTTTTTACAGAATTAGAACAATCTATCCAAACCCTGATCAATTTTATGTTACAACAGTTGCCAAAATGTTATGAATATGTTGTACATAGGAAACGTAGAGATCTGCTATCAGATATTGCAGGATGGATGGGAGCCACTGGCTCAACAGTGAATGCCATTTCAATGGCTTTAGAATCTAATAACCGTGATTGGGCTGACAATCTGTTAGCAACAGGCACAATATCGGTGGCAAAGGGAGGACTACTTACTAACCTAACTACTCACTATCTTGCTTCCGCTATGCATGAGACTGGGGAGGTGATCACTGTTTTGCTCCAGCATTTACTTGAAAATACTAAAACTTACGAAAAGACTCTATTGGTAGAGCATGTGCATAGGAGGATGGAGGAGGTGGGTTACAGATCTGGCATTCAGCATGGAGGTGGCAGCTCTGATAGGTGACCTGCTCGCGTCACATGTACCAGGGTGGGTACGGTCTGCAGTCCTTCTGGAGGCTGAGTCAACTACCTGGGTGGCGGCCGGGGAGGGGTCCCTATCGATAGTTGGGGCATGTCATGATGGCCAGGACATCTGTGGTGGTGTTCTAATTCCAGTCGGATGGAAGCCCATAGTGAAAGCACAAACGATACACCCGCTTCCATTCCCATGTAACGGACATGTCTGCCGAGTGCACAATGTCAAATACATCATCACTGACAACAACAGAAACATTGCTTTTTCGAAACACCAATGCTCTACTGTCAGAGGCTGGGTACTATGCACAGCCTCAACTGAGTCAGGACAAGCCCTGTCACATTCAGTGGGACCTGAACTACAAATACATTTATTACCTGAATCTACTGGAGCAATAGCAGTGAGAACCAACACTACCACTTTTTGCAGGTTTGGGCCTTTATACTCTGGTCCAAAGCTTGGTGCAATGACTAACATTTCCTACTGCATTAACCCTACTGGCACTTCTATTACTATCGGCTCCATTCTAGTCGCTCCTGATGTCACCACTAACACTTCTGTTCCAGCCTTGGAGCACTGGGTGCTGGACCACACAAATTATTTTGAGAGAGCTCTCATGGCGGTCTCTGACAGAATTGACAGGATATCATACTGCAGCAAAAAAGGCAATAACTGTGACCCACTGACTAAAAGGTACAAACATTTCTGGGATTAGTGTCCCCTAGGGACGACTTTGGATGATACTATCCCAGGGTGTCTGGGGACTAAGTATTTAATGTTTTGTTTTAGTTATTTACATGTATTATAAATTAAATAGGCTAACCAGGAATGTACAGCACGGTCTAACATTTGCTAATCATGACCCATTATCTTGCAAATGGTGGCCTAACCGGTATCTAAATCATGGTGGGTGAGACCTTAGCTCACCACCAATACAAAATGAGGGAATGATAGGATTGAGCTTCTGAATGAAGGTTTTTCCCTCAGCACACACAGATCCACACACGCACACACGCACACACACACATTCCCAGCCACCTCCCCTTGCTTACCCCAGACCCCCCCCCCCACACACGCACACACACACCCATTCCCATCCACCTCCCCTTGATTACCCCAGACCCCCCCCACACACACACTTACATCAATATCCTCTCACAGTGAGGGGCGCCTGGCACCTGGTCACACTTGGTAATTGCTGTATTGTGCTCAGAAGGAAGGTACATGATCAAGGGTAATATCAACATCCTGTAAGTTTGGCTGGATGTCTACGGGAAGGTGTTACATCCACCACTTGCTCTACCAAGGATCTTGTACTTAAACCCCGAGATGTGAACAGTGTCTCAGGATTCTCTGCGACTGCTACGGCGGACGCTAGGATCCTCCCTTGCGCATTGTAATAAAAGCCTTTTCAATTGGAAAGTGGTCATTGGTGTGTCACTTCATCGGTCCCAACTTGACTCCACGGCAAAAAATATTCTTAACAGCGTCACAGGGACTGCATTGACTTAGTGGTAAATAAAATTAAAAATGTGGCTAACAAGCTAGCTAGCTACTTGTAATGTTAGTTTTGGTTAGTAATTTCTAGAAAATAACAAACTGTTAGTAGGGGTTAGTAAGATAGCAAAAGCAAGGGGAAGCAAGCAAACGAGAAAGGAAGGAAGGCTGAAACCCAGAATCCATTAAATCACCCGAAATAGTGTCAAAATCAATTAAGACAGAAACTGCAACAAACTAGTGACGCGACCTGGGAGAAATCAAAGACTGTACCCTGCTGAAAATTCCAGCTTTGACCAGCCTAGGATGGTCAGGCTGGTTTAAGCTGTGTTTTGTACATTTTTAGCTGGTCAACCAGCCCTTTACCAGCTAACTCCAGCTGAAAATACCAGCTTTGACCACCTTGATCGAGCTATAGAGACCAGCTAGACCAGCTTTGACCTGCTAATAACACAACTCAGACCATCATAAACCAGCTTAGAATTCTAGCTGCTAAAATTCTAAGCTGGTTTAAGATGGTCTGAGCTGTGTTCTTAGCCGGTCATAGCTTTTGTAGCTGGTCTCTATAGCTTGATGAAGGTGGTCAAAGCTGGTTAAGCTGGTATTTTCAGCTGGAGTTAGGTGGTAAAGGGCTGGTTGACCAGCTAAAATTGTCCAAAACACAGCTTAAACCAGCCTGACCATCCTAGGCTGGTCAAAGCTGGAATTTTCAGCAGGGTACATGGGTAAGACGTGGACTAGAATAACACGGGAGAGGAGTGAAATGTGAAACACTAAGACATGGACTAAAAACCGACATCAAAAAATAATAAACCTAAAATAAACTAACCAAAACACACAGACCCACAGAACACAACACAAGGGTCCAACCAATGAGTGTAAAACTAGCGACACCCCCCTGTTTTTCGGCACTGAACACCGGAAATACGGTAAATTTCCGCATGATACGCGCTTTTATTGAGAGCGCGTACAGTGTTGAAAGCACAAAACCGCCATTAGCAGAGAAAGATTATGACCACCGTTGTGGTCCCAATTATCTTTGTTCGTGAGTTCATTGTTTGTTGAGTCGGTTCAGAAACAGTACCCTGTTCGGGTATATCCCAATCCGCTGGCGGCGCCCCCGGTACCGGCGAGGAGATACAACCTGCAAAAAGATACTGAATCTGAGATACTGAATAGATACTGAATCTGGGGCAGAAATCATGTCCATACGGTACGTACAGCGCGCAATCAGGCATTCCAAACGCTTCTTTGTCGAGAGCGCGTACGGTATTGAAAAGCGCAAATAGGAGATTAACAAAGAAAGATTACAACCACCGTTGATTCCGAGTTCAGGGTTTGTTGAGCCGGCTCATTCAAATGTAGCCTGTTTATGTTGAACTTGCTCCGTAGTATGGGTTACCACGCAGCAGATACGGAGGACAATCGCCCGGACAGTCGGCCAATCAATATTTGAGGTTCTTCCCCGCCTGCCAGCTAATCGTTATACTTGATTACTCACTCACTTAGGTACTCAGCGACATTCGCGATTATAGGGGCCTGGCCGCTATTCGCGGCCCAGCCCAATAATCAATCCTTACAGTGTAACAAACATAACCAAGAGCCCGCCGACTCAAGGGCCCCCCAGTACCAGAATTGCACGCTTGTTCTATTGTTTCAGGAAGATTGCATGCATGAGAGTTGGCTTGTTAATCTTAGATCCTACCCTCATCATAGAATTCAACCCATTCGATGTCCCAGATGTTTCGTGTGGAGCCTTGCATCTGGTGAGAAGCGCAATTCTTGTCAGTAGCCACTAGAGGCCACCGTTTCTTTGTATTTGTGCGTCTGTCGGGTTTTGCTCATGATTTCAGTTCAGATAATGAGGTATTGAGACTCCGTTGTTTTTCCTGGGAAAATTAAGCAGAGGCGGCCGCTGATCAGAAAACCGTGTTTTGTTTTTTTTTTTTTACTTTTTTGGGGGGTGGGGGGGGGGTGGGGGTATCCCTTGAAACCGATTATAATTGACCGATTTTAATCATTGTCCTTGATTGATATATTTCACAATAACGTGAACAATCCATCAGCAGTCAAGAACGCACCTTCTTTTCAAATGAGATATTAATTTGAGTACATAATACATTCAATAAAATGTTTTATTCGCTTGCCTTAATTGGCGGCACGGTGGCACAGTGGTTAGCACTGCTGCCACACAGCAAGAATGTTGTGGGTTTGAATCCGGCCTGGGGCCTTTCTGTGTGGAGTCTGCGTGTTCACATGGGTTTCCTCCGGGTGCTCTGGTTTTCCCCACCCACAAAAACATGCCCCATAGGAACACTCCAACCAGCACCCCTGACCAAGGAACTGGCCTTAGTACTGGAGTTGGTCCCCAAGCACTGCTCTGTGGCTGCCCACTGCTCCTAACTATAGAATGGGTGAAATGCAGAGGACAAATTACCCCACGGGGTTCAATAAAGTATATCTTATATCTTATCTTACCCTTCACAAACAAACAAATAATAGAAAATAAATAATTAAATGTAAATAAATAAAAACCAATCTGGATTTTCTGTGTGAACTTTTGTCATATCCAGCTGTAGAACCTGAATATTTGATTTAGCTCAAAACATGGGTCAAAAATCCTAGTGTTGGAACACATGCTCATTACGCTGGTAAAATCTGAATGTTTGGGTGATCTGACACAATCCAGAGCAAGCAGTTAACTTTTACAATCCTACAGCCTGCCGGTGAGAGTGGCATCCTTGTTCCCCATGGCGGGGGGTGGGAGCCATCAAGTCTAGCAGGCCCAGCATCTCTGGAACTCAAATTCACTGGTTTCATTGAAGTTAAAGCGCAGCTACTTCAATTGGCTTAAAACAACTTAAACCTCTATCAAATTCATATTTTGTTTATGTTCAATATCCTAAAAGGAACCTCTCATATATTTATCACCCTATTGGGCTATGATATTCCATTTTAAGGCTTTTCCATGACAACTGCATCATTTTAGCACACATTCCTATCATGTTTGGTCTCTTTATTCTGAAAACTGCATCATTTTAGCACACATTCCTATCATGTTTGGTCTCTTTATTCTCGGGGGAGTCCAAGGAGTTGAATGGAACATGTTTCATTTCCCTTGGAATTATGGTTCGTTTGTAAGATTCATTCAAGCAACTACCCTAGTCTCCCTGTGCAAAGTATCTTATCACCTAGGCCAGTAAAACTCTGATTCGGCCAACCTTCCCTCTACCTTGTTCGGAGGTGTGGTTTGGAGCCTTTAAAGGTACGAGATCCTGAGGGGGGGTGGGGGGCTTCTCTTCTTTCTTCGCTCTTCTTCCTGTCCTGTCCTTTGTTGGTCAACTTCTGACGTGCGAATGGGTAAGTGGGGAAAAGTCACATGTCACCTTGTTCCGGAGCGGGGAAGCATGTGAATTCTCCCCGACCACGTGGAGCGACTTTAGCTCCACGTGGTCGTTCATCTTTTCCAGGTATGAAAATACTCTAAATCCTTCTAAATTATATGTTACGGTAATTGGCTTATCATTGATTTGTTTGATTCAAGTTGTGCCTACCTGGTGAATTAAATTATTGTTATTCCTTTTCCAGCTTGCGTGTTCTCATTGTATATTCTTTCTGGCCTTGTTGCGATTGGGACTTAAGGGGAGACTCCTACCAAGACATGTGTAGGTAGCGATACTTCTAAGTTAGATTGAGATTGGGTTCTACCTATTAAGGGGTTATGAAATTACCGGCTCTTAAGATTTAGCTATTGGTTAATCTTTCTAAGGGGCCCTTTGATATACATAAACCTAGGTTCGTGGTACGTTCATACTCAGAGCTATTTGCCTGATGTTGCTACCGTGCCAGTCTCCTCTATCCAATGGAAGTATTGTCGAATTAGACCAGGCAGTGACGCCTATTTTAACCCTAGGGGGTGTTTTGCTTAGTGACAATGGTTTTCGCAGATAGAGTTCGGGTGCGTAACTGCCCTGAGATTCACGCATGCTGTTTCAATTCTAATTCTAATTTGGAGTCAGATTTTTAACGAGGATATAGCTAAATGTTGTATTCTAACTGTTATATGGAGTCAGATAAATCGTAACCATTGCGCTGTCATGCCCTGTCCTCGGATGGTGAATAATATCCATTATATTGTGATTCACACCAGCCAGAAGAATGCTCTAATTAAAGGTAGACTAAGAGAACACGTAAGGCCTTCAACCCGGGCAATATCCGCCTTTTGGTAATTGCCTTGTTGGGGTTTTACACAGCAATATAGGCCATGAAATATTGAAACCCACACTCCATGATTGGGTAAGTGAAAACAAAGACTGAAACCTGCACATTTTTGCATCCAAGTGACGTAATTTACTTGTTTTGATGAAAAAAAATGCTACAACTGAGAGAGTCAAAGTATTTTTAATCAAGAAAAATGATTGAAAACAGATCAAGACGAATTATCAGTTTAAAGCATGTTTTACCCCTTCCCTAGTGTCTGTCCACCAGCCGCCACTGTTATTCAGGATGTTGCCCACAGTCATGTGATGCAAAAAATATCCCTAAGAAGCTGCCGGAATAGACTACATGAAGCTACCAACTATATGGTGCAAGGCAAGAAAGAATTAGAAAGGCAAAGTTTATTTCTTGCTGTGAGTGTGATAATTTGCAGAAAGTAATTTGCCTCAATGTATCCTAATGGAAAGTGTCATGGTTTTTAACTGGTCAAATTTATTCTCTCATCTAAGCACTGAGGCAATTGGGCAGGCTGCCGTCGGAGTTCTGACTCAGTTAATTAGTGGCTTAATTGATTCCTGCTGTGTTTGGCAGTATTTAAGACTTGCTTTAGCAGTGCTCTGCACTTTTGTATCACTCTGCTTGTGCACTACCAAGCTGGCAGTGAGCCTTACAATATGGTTTAGCTGCATATTTGAGGCTCACTTAGAATCCTTCTTTGCCTAGGAAGTTTTGCCTCTGATAAGGTCTCTATTCCTTATCTGGATCTTTCGGTGATCTGTAGTCACTCTGCCCTGGCACAGCCAGAGCTGTGAGTTATTGTGAGGTTTAGTGAGCTGTCTCACCTCTTTTCAAGCTTGTTGCTTTGAGAGCGGAGGTGTTTTTGTATATAATATAGGGAACATATGAGGCTACAATTTTGTGCGGGTTTTGTGTCAAGGTCGCGAGGTCAACAAGGTCAAGGTCAAAGTAAAGGTCAAAAGGTCATTATATTTTATTTTTTACCCCACATAAAATCTAAGGTGAATTTCCAGTCTAGAGACACCAATTTTATTGTGATAGCCCAACTGGTTGCTGAGATATTGGTGGTCAAACTTCGTCCGGTAACCCTGTTTTGGGCGATTTTTGCCAAATTGGGTGGGCCATAACTCAGGAACCAGTGGTTGGATTGAGCTAATATTTATAATCAAATAACCAAATATGAGCAAAATCTGAGGGGGTGGGGTGACAATTTTGATTTTCTTTTGGGTGATTTGATATGGAATGACCCTTTACTGTAAAATGGGGTAATAAGGGACAGCCGGGTAACAAGGGAGAGTTCTCTGAAAGTTTTAAAACGTGAATTCAAGTTTGGTTTCAACACTCCCTGTAATGATACATTTTATAATACCTTAGTAGGTACTAGAAAGGTGAGTTGGATATGATTCCATTGTTCCTTTATGATTCACAGCAATAAACAGCTACATATGAAATTTGACTTGCAAACCTTTATCATTTCAGGCTAAGCCTGAGTGTTTCCAAGCTGAAAAAGAATTTCCTTGGCAAGAGAAGGCAAGAGAAGACTACCAGATACACTACAGGCCAGACATTTGGAAGAAAGGCCAATACAGGTCAAAAGCATTCTTCCAAGCTCTGTCAGGGTTATCCAGACAAAGAGAAAGGTGTTCTTTGAAAGATGGGTTGGCCCCCTCAGTCTCTAGACTTCTCCAGTTGAGCTTGTGTGGGAGGAATTGGATCGATTTATCAGAGAAGTGGGTCCCACAAATCAGCAGTCTCATCGATGAACTTAAAGCTTGGAATGCAATTCCTAGCACATACCTTAAACTTGTAGAATGAATGCCTCGTATACTTCATGCGTTTAAAGCAAGAGGAGGTTACTTTGAAGAAAGCAAAGGCTAAGCAAAAAAGGAAATGCCTGATAATTTGAGTAAAAATGTATTGTGATAAGCGACTATATAATCATGTTTATTTTGCTGCAAAGTATGGTAATTAAACTGTTTTTTGTACATTTGTGACATACCGTTCAGGAACCACACGCAAGAGATAAAAATCCAAAAGCAGAACCAGGAAGACAGATGAGCAAAGGTACATCAACAGAGGGCAAAAAATCGTAGTTGATCAACAAAACAAACACAGGGCATCCAAACATAGAAATCATGGTCATACAAAAATGGGTCAAAATCCATAAATACAAAAACAATACAAAAAGTGGCAATGGCAAGAATCGAAGTCAGACAAACCAGTATGAGAAAAACAATACTCAATGGCATACAAGGCGCTCTGCAAATTGAAATATTGATCAATGTTCTGACAAGGAGTTGGCTGTGAAAAGACTGCTTAAATAAACAAGAGGGAAGTCACATGGTATGCAGGAAGCAGGTGAATTGGATCAGACTAATTACAACGGGAGAATCACGAGGGAAACCCTAAGTACGAAAATTAGTGAAAGCCAAGACACAGACGGGAATCACACAGACAGCCTATGACATTTAAACAGCTACATTCAAGGAGTTCTAAGTGCACAGATAACGAGCGCAGGAAAGTAATTAAGCACGTGTGAGAGATCTCACTGATACTCGGGGGAAAACAGAAACAGCTGAGCAAAAGGCAGAGATTAGAACAGGGTGATTGCTAAGCGGGAATTAGTCTGAATTAATAACGGTGCAACTTTACAGATTTAATTAGAGTGCTCGTTAGTAAGTTAGTAATCTATCTACATGGATTATTTGTGTTCGTCGGCTATGATACAAAATACAAATCTTAGTTTTGTTAGTGATCAGAACAGTAAGACGAGGGAAGTAAACGAGGATCGAAGGAATATATAAATACCGGAATTCATTTAAATCACCCGAAGTAAGTGAGCACGCAAACAGATGGACTGAACCAACTAGATCCCAAGACGGGAGACAAGTGCAATGGAACTGAGAAATGGAATTAACTAAAAACCCGAGTATTACAATAACAAAAAAGAGTAAATAATAGACAAAATCACGAACACTGAACATAAACATGACAACAAGACAGAATCACAACAATTTGATCTTGCTTCCAAACTTTTGGCCTGTAGTGTGTCTTTTGGATAGTTTTATAAATTACTATTCAATGTTCAAATTTCTTATGTTTATATTTTCAGGCAAAATTTGAATGAAATCTGTGGTAACAAGGAATACTTTGCCACAAACGTATAAACCAAAGTTTGACATGAAGACACCCAAAAAACATGAGAAAAATTATGTTTTGAAGGCTGTGAAAGTGGTGGATAAATGTATGTCCAATAGAATATCAGAGGAGTCACTTAGCATACCAAGGTCAGTGATACTGAGGCATAAGAAAGACCTTAATGTTGGGAATTCGGCAGGCCTGTGGCCACAGGTGCCAAAGCTGAAGAGATGTTGGTGAAATGCCTTGTTACCTATGGTGAATGGGGTCATCCAATAAACCGTGAAAGGATATTTGGACAGACGTTAGATTACCATCAAGGCCTTTAAAGACAACATGCCAGGAGAAGAGTGGGCCATTCTGTGTCCCTTATAACCCTTATGTGCATAATAGAGCCATAAACTCCAATGAGCGGGTGTCCCTTATAGCCCCATGCATGGGTCTATAAGGGACACCGACTAACGTCATGTGATCCCACATACTCAATACGTCCAGAAGTAATATAAAGCCTGGGCACTAAGTCACAATTTCACACATACCTGGCCTGCAAAGCTAATATGCTTTGGGAGGAATCAAACAATATCTGAAGTGTCTCTTATTACCCCATTTTGCTGTACCTAAACATCATGCAGACCAGGTTCAGCCCTTCATGGCAACAGTTTTTCCCAGCTGCACTGCAAAAATTCTTCTGGAATGGTTTGAGGACCCGAATGAGAGTTCAAGGTTTTGCTCTGGTCTCCAAATGGCTCAGGTCTCAATGCGACAAAGCATCGGTGGGATGTGTGGGAACAAAAAGTACATGCACTGCCTCTCAAACTCGCAACTTACTGGACTTAAAGGATCTGCCACTATCATTTTGGTGCTAGATGCTTGGTGCTTGATTCTGCATTCACAGGTCTTGAACAGTCTATGCTGATAGAATACTGCCTCCTTTAGAAGAACTACATGGAGAGCCAGCCTGCCATCCAACAATTTCAGCATCAGTCGGCAGATGAGGCTAGGCTTGTATTTTGCATGGACAGATAGAAAATATGGGATATGCTTTGTCGTTCTTCTCTACTTTGCTTACAGAATGTGACAATGGATGTTCATCCCAGAGTAATTCCAACTCCAGTCAATCACTCCTCAGAAGATTAGTGCTGGATTTGTGCATTCAATAGCACATATTGCAGAGAGAATCGGTTTTCACTGCTGAGACCAAATACAGCTTGGAAAATCGTTTTGAAGCTTTGTTCAAGTCAAAATATCAAGCAATGGGTTTCTCCCGATCAATAGGTAACGTCAATCATATGACAGCTTTCAACCATGAGTTCAACCATCAACCAATAATTTATTAATTATGATATGTATGTTGAAAGGCAGTGGTTGTATGCGGACATGTGGAACAAAAAACCTTTTTTTACAAAGTTTATTTGCCTCCTATACAAATGTTTATTGCTCAATTTGCAAGCATGGGAAATTTATTTATGACATCATACACTGAAAAAAATGTTTCGTTGAATGAACATAATTTTTTTAAGGTAAGTGGTTGCACGAAATATTTTTATCGGAAGCTAGATATTTTTATTATGTTGACTATTTGAAATTACTTATATTTTTTAAGTGGAGTTAAATAATACACCCATTTCTATTAAAATATGCTTAATTAATATATGGAACATTTACTAGGGGTCAAAATCACTTTTTTCAGTGTACCTTTACAGATGTTCTATTGCAAAATATATGCACTCTCTTTCAATAGCCCATCTAGTCATGGTTTGACTCCTGGTGAGCTCATAGGCAAGCCTCCTCCAGTGTGCGTGATCCTCTGCTTGGTCAACAAGTTCCGGCAACTTTTGTGACATTCCCTAGGTGATGTCATCATTCCAACTGCGTCAGGGTGACACCTTCCTGCATTGCCTAGGGGTCATGCCTAGCATTAGACATTTCATCATGCAGCCTCTCTCCCGCTGCAAAATGAAACGGAAGTATTGAAGTTTCCGTCACTTAATTTTGTTCAGTAGGCTCTGTGGCTTGACTTGGGATAGAACGTGGTTGTTTCACTTGTTCTGTCCATAACATCTGTAGCATCCTGCACCTGCACCATAACACAGAAAAATTCTGATTTCCAAGCAGTCTGCTGCGATAATAGCCAGGATTCGAATCTGTAAAGTTTGACAGAAAATACAAGCAAGTTCACCAGCTTGATCTTGGTAGGGCGTCCAATGCCATGGTCCCTCCAGAGCTTTGAAAGACATGGTGTCATGGTGGTACGTGCTAGAGCTGGTGTTGCTCAATTTCACTGCAGCAGTGGGAGTCACTACATATGAATTCCTCAACGATTTCGATATCATTCAGGTTTATGACTGGGCATTTTTCTGAGCCAATGATCGTTATCTTGGTGGTCTTGGAATTTAGCAAAAAGCTGCATTTCTGATTTCCTCATTGCACATTTTCTAGCAGTTTTTTTTGCACTGTTGCTTATTGCTGATAATGAGGAAGGTGCCATCTACATATCAAAAAAAAAAAGGCGACAAAATAAACAAAGCCTTAAGACAAAATATTGGACACGGGTCTGTTGTAAATAAAAAAAATTGATAATACAGTATATGCACACCAAAGATATCTGAAGAGCCAAGGGGAGTTGGAAAAGGTTCCTGAAATGAGTACGGCATTCATGCTGCTGCTTTGCAAACAGGCTGCGGCACAATTGACGATACTAGGGCGACAAAAAACGTATATTTGATACTGACATCACGCGTGAAATAACAACTTGAAATGAGTGCAATGTGTCCTGTCGGTCTCGTGGTGAGGTGCAATCTGGCAATTTTGTATCTGTTGGTGTGTACCAATACATAAATCAGGAGTAGAGTGCTTTACAATGCCAAAAAGAGATTTGGAGAAAATGACGTGGTTTAAAGAATAGGCGTGTTTAAACTGATAAAGTAGAATGCTTTATTTCCAGAGAATCATTTTGCAACACTTGGTATCAAAGTCAGTAAAATTCGGCACCAAGTCAAAAGAGCTACATTCTACCAATGATTTTTAGTAGTTTTATACATTATACCAATCTTATCGTCTTCAATTTCAGGACCAAGCCACTTCTCACGTCCAAACTCCACTCCACAGCTGATTCAGCCAACAAGCTTCTAACAAGCAAAACATTACATTTTGGAACTGGGTCTTTATGAAGTCCCAGCGGCTTCAGCTGGGGCCGACAAATGCCAAAGGCACAAATGCACCAGACAGACTGTACCTGAGTTCTTGAGCAGAATCCCGTGTTAAAAGCGAAAACCCTGACAGATCTTGCTTAGCCGCTGAGAATGCACAGGCTACTGTCATTGGAAAACAAATACGCCAGTTCCTAACACTGGGCCTTGGGTGAACTCATCTTTCATACAAAAAAATATACATACCAAGTTTTCTTTGAACTAAATGGACTGATTGGCTTAGTTCCCTCTCAAACAAAATGCCTTTTCAACATTTCTACCTTCAATTCTTGTACTCCTTGAATTCTTAAGTGTTATATTCCACAAATGTTGAACTATTTCTCCTCGTTTGCTATGTATCTTATTAATAATAGCCCATTTTTGGTTGCAATATGATTCTGTTCTTTATTCTTCTGTGCCATACATCTGTTTATTTTTTAAATAGTGCTTTGAAGAACTATGCGCTTCCTTTTCATTTAATAATTTATTGATTTGCTGAAGGGCTGAAGAGACTCCAGGCGAACACAAGCTGTTCTCTCAGAGATATGAATGAGGCACCACCATTAAAATAGCACTGGAGCTCTTGGGCTGGTGAGTGTTTTTCTACGACCGTGCCTTCAGATACGGCGCATGAATGTGCTATCCTGGGACCATAGTTGGTCTACTGCTGTTCCATTCGGTCGATTGAGAGAGAATTATGTGGTAATGTAATAAAATGTAGCGCATGAAATTTTTCAGCTTTCTCAGTTCATTTCTCTAGGTGTTGGAAGGACATACATCTCAATGGCCTGATTCAGCAATACACTGGAATGGGCAGATACACAAACACGCATTCAGGGGTGATCTCCTATTTTTCACTTCCTGCCTTCTTTTCCTGATCTCCTTTCCTTGTGAGGCAAAGACAGGAAGTGAAAAAAGGCAGAGAGTGTTGGGAAACTGAAGAAATGGGCGGGGGGGGAGGGGGGGGGGATGGAATTTTCTCCCTTTTAAATGTCTGTTTAAACCAATGTTAGAGGCAGGTGCAGTAAATGGAGAGACGTGGACCCACTGGTGAATACATAATTCATCTGTCATGCATTACAAACAAAAATAGAAACCTATGCACAGGTAGCCTCAGGTTTTCTTTCACTCAAGATATCTATGAGAGAGTCCTGACCCCACCCCCTAACTCCTTAAAGGTATCTCTGAGAGATTCCTAACCCCAGTCCCAACTCCTTAAACATATTTATGAAAGACTCCTGACCCTGCCCCCTAACTCTTTAAAGATATCTATGAGAGACTCCTAACCTCGCCCCAACTCGTTAAACATATCTATGAGACTCCTAACCCCGCCTCTAACTCATTAAACCTATCTATGAGAGACTCCTGACCCCGCCCCCAACGCCTTAAAGATATCTCTGAGAGACTCCTAACCCCACCCCCAACTCTCTAAGCATATTTATGAGAGACTCCTGAACCCGACCCCTAACTCTTTAAATATATCTATGAGAGACTCCTGACCCCACCCACTAACTTGTTAAACATATCTATGAGAGACTCCTGACCCCGCCCCCTAACTCTTTAAAGGTTCCTTTCAGTAACTCAGTGATGGTAGACCTCCATCAGTTTCTTAGTCAGGCCAAAAAAACAAGAGCGAATAAGACAAGATATCAGTCTTTGAAATGAGTCCACAGTCTATTGAATATACATAATTATTCATTAAAACAGCTTCATCGGCCCAACTTAATTCTACCTTAATTACTTATCAGCCTACTTCTCACAGAGATTCCAGAATATTTGTCGAAATGTTGGACTGGCATTGGTCCCGGCATTGCGGTATTTTGCTTTCCTGCGTATTGAGTCTCTCCATCTTGGATCATCAAATGGTCCCCGCCTGACCCCCTCAGATTTGCCTGAAAAAATTCTATGTGGTGGGTAATATTCCCAATAGACTAAAGCTAAAATTTCAGATCTCTACTCTTTGTTTAGTTTTCTCACACAAAAAAAAAATCCAAAGTGGAGCAATATGGACCCGTTTTTAGATGTTATTGTCTGAGTGACCATTTTCAAACTGGAATATTCCTTGAACTATTTGTAGCAGAGCCATGAAATTTTGTGGTGATATTCCTGCTTGAAAATGGTCACTCAGACAAACAAGTCTGAAAACGGGTAAGAAAAATGGGTCCATTTTGCTCTACCTAGGAATTTTTTGTGAGAAAACTAAAAAGAGTAGAGATCTGAAATTTTGGATTTGGTCTATTGGTAACATTATCCACCACAAAGAATTTCTTCAGGCAGATCTGAGGGGGTCAGGCAGGGAAATTGAGACGGACTGACTCTATTGTCTGTCGTACATATCAGGATAATTTCCTTAAATGCTAAATATGCTAGCGCTACAGCTTGCCAAAAGCCTTGTCCCCCACATGCCATGACATATTTTAAAATAAAGCCAGACTAATTTCCCAGTACTACTCATGCCACTGTGATAATTTACTTCATGGAGCTTTTAATCTGCATGTGCTTTCTCTCTAATAATTACCAGTCCAGAGTTTTCAGTTACAAAAATCTACTAATTAATGTTAGACATTGCTTAATTAAGCCTAGACTAATTTTGCTAATACAGTATAAGCCTGAAAATTAATACATCACAGCCAAATGGTAAAGACTGACTTTTAGGATGGGATCATTCATAGTGGCTGCAAAAACCTTAGAAACTTTATTACCTCGCAAGATTGCTGAAATATTTTGAGTGGATGTGCAGCTGTTCCCAACTAAATTGCTTTGTCTTTTCACTTGAAAAATTGTAAACGAACCATACAATTTTTATTGAAACAGCAACAGTTGCTATACGTACAAAATTTCTGTCATTGTTTAGCAGAATAAGAGTGTGCTGTTTTCTTCAGGAATCAGCTTCTGCTTTGTCCTACAGACATATTCTGGGCTTGAATGAGCAAAGCCACTCATCCTGGAATTAAATTTTCTGCGATTCCAGCTCTGGCTCGCATTCCAATGCCCCTCTTTCCCATAATTTATCATAGACTTTACAGGAAAAATCTAGAACTGAGGATTCTGTATAATTCTTTTACCCAAATATTTGGAAATAGTTGCGCAGAGCTTGTGCAGAACATCCCTCATAAAATGAGTTTAAACCAATGAGCGATGAAATTTTGTTCTATTGCCTTCCTTGCTATACGCACAGACACACACAGAGTCCGGTCAAAAAAATCATGCACTAATATCTGCATTAATTTTCCTGAAGATCTTGTACTGATGGGAGAGTCAAACTGCTGCGTAAGGTCTTCTCCGGCACATCCCAAAGATTCCCAATGGGGTTGATGTCTGGACTCTGTGGTGGCCATCCATGTGTGAAAATGATGTCTTAAGTTCCCTGAAGCACTCTTTCAAAATCAGAGCCCAATGCGTCATCTTGTAATATTCCTGTGGCATCAGGAAAGAAAAAATCCATTGATGGAAAAACAAGGTCATTTGGTATATTCTGGTAGTGTTACGGATACACGGGGGAAAAAACACAGGGAAACTCGGAATATCTCGAAATACCTTATTGGAAACAGGAGGGAGACACAAAAGGGGAGTGAGACGCCAGATGCGGGGATCCAAAAAGATATTTATTAAAATAAACACAGAAATAAACCTGGGGGAAAAAGGGGGCACTCCGGCAAACAAAAACACCGTGCCTCGCACTGAAAAAAGAGAACTCAGAATCCAAAACAAACAAAAACCAAAGGGCAGACTCAGAACAAACACCAGGGGGCAGACTCGGGAACAGGAACAGACGCGGAACCGGGACTCGGGAAGCTAGGGAATACTCACAGGACAAGACATTTGGCACAGCTGGCAGATGGCTAACTCGGGTAGCACAGCTGGCCAGGAAAAGGGTAAAGGAGAACATCAGGAGGGGGACAGACAGGACACAGGGCTAAGGGCAGGCAGGGCGGCTGGTGCTCGGGACAATGGCAGGGCGGCTGGTGCTCGGGACAATGGCAGGGCGGCTGGTGCTCGGGACAATGGCAGGGCGGCTGGTGCTCGGGACAATGGCAGGGCGGCTGGTGCTCGGGACAATGGCAGGGCGGCTGGTGCTCGGGACCGGGAGGGGGGGAGAGGTAGGAAGAGGAGATGTGGGTGTGCGTGAGTGAAGAGCGCGAAGTCAGATCTGCACGCGTGCAGAAACTGCTCGGATTTATAGGGCAGGGGCACACACAGACACAGGTGTAGAAACTTAATCTAATTAACAAAGGGTGGAACATGAGGGAAACCAATTACATGAAAACAGATAAACATTAACACACAGACAAGGATCACAAGACAATCCCAAAGATGGGATAAATAAACTGGATAAAAGACTCCTAAGTGTACAGAAAGAGCCAGAAAAGATTAAAAGAATGCAGAGATTCTGCAGGAAACTTTAGCAAAGTCAATGAACAGTAAAGCGAGGGGCGGAGACTAGAACAGAGCGACTGCTGAGAGATAATTAGTCAATTAGTAAGTGCAGCTATACAATCCCGGGTACTCGTTAGTAGATTAGTATTATATACAAGGTTAGTTTGGTTAGTAATTTTAGAAAACAACAAACTGTTAGTAATGTTAGTATGTATAGAAAAGCAAGGGGAAACTAGTAAACGAGAACAGAAGGAAGGATGAAACCCAGAATCCATTAAATCACCCGAAATAGTGTCACAATCAATTAAGACAGAAACTGCTACAAACAATGACGCGACCGGGGAGAAAGCAAAGACAGTACATGGGTAAAACGTGGACTGGACTAAACGGGAGAGGAATAAAATGTGAACACTAAGACATGGACTAAAAAACAAACATACCAAAATAATAGAAACCTAAAATTGACTAACCAGACACTCAGACCACGGAACACAACAGGTAGTTCGCTTACATCAGTTTTTCAGGTGATATCATTGCTGAACCAAGACCTGACCGACTGAAGCCACCACAGATCATAACACTGCCCCCACAGGTTCGTACAGAGGGCACTGGGCATGATGGATGCATCGCTTCATCCGCCTCTTTTCTTACCCTGATGCGCCCATCACCCTAGAACAGGGTAAATCTGGACTCATCAGACCACATGACCTTTCTCATTTCCTTCAGAGTCCAACCTTTATGTTCCCTTGCAAATTGAAGCCCTTTTCCCCAATTATCCTCACTTGTAAGTGGTTTTCTCAAGTCTGCACGGCTGTTTAGTCCCAATCCCTTGAATTCACATTGTGCATGTGGACATGCTCTTACTTTCAATATTAAACATACATACTGTGGCCGTAAGTTATACAGTTGATTTCTTACGATTTGATTTTACCAGTTATTTAAGTGATCTCTGATCATGATCATTCAAGATTGTTTTCTGACTGAATTTCTTCCTCGAAGTTGATGGTTCACCACTATCCCTCCAGGTTTTAGTAATGCAATGGACAGTTCTTTGCCCGATTTTGGTAATTTCAGCAATCTCCTTAGTTGTTTGCTTTGCTTGATCCAGGCCAATAATTTGCTCCCTCGGAAACAGATTAAAATCTTTTCCACGACCACAGGATTTGTCTTTTAACGTGGTTATTTAGAACCAACACAAGAAATGGAAAATGAGAGAGAGAGAGCGAGAGAGAGAGAGAGAGAGAGAGATTTCACATGTGCAGCCTATGCGCACATAGGCTAGGCTGGATGTACCATATGGGCAATCTGGGGACGTGCCCATGGGCCCTTGGGCAGGGGGGGCGTTCCGTGATGGGAGAGTTTTTTCACGCTTGTGCGGATCATTAGGAGAAGAGAAAATGTTTCGCACCAAAAACGATTAACATTAGCGTGAAGTTATAGTCATTTAAGCTAGGACACTGCGACAAAAGCAAATCTAGCATCGATGGTATTTTATCCTTCTGATGTGCGACGCGTGCCGTTATTGCTTTGCTTCTCGCCACAGTAATAAGGCGAGCGAACACAGTTAACTGAAAACAACTCCAAGTCGCCGTATTGAATCTAAAAAAACGGTATCTTGTTCGTAAATAGACCTTGGGCTCAGGGTTGACGACGCACATTGATTATGCGTCGTTGTCGTTCATCTCCTGATTGTATTACGCGTATCAAAATTCGTTTGGGTCCGATCCTAGTCTAAGTAAAACTTGACTGCTTTATTTCTCTTTTATCGAATACTTGCAATGAGTTCACCAGAAAAGCCAGTGCCGGAGTTATACTGTCTATCACTGAATATGATTGCATGGCCCATCACTTCGTGTGTGACATTTCATGGGTTTATGTGCTTCAGAATCCATTTATCATATTGAACATGACACGTTGTGTGTTTTCAGTATCATTTCGAACTTGCAGTGCCGTCTTAACTTGCAGCAGAAATGATCATACACTTTCAGCGGGTGGGAGGCTGTTTGGTTCATCTGTTTGTTATACTGAAGTTACGAAGCTGTGCTGGAATTATTTCGTTTAGATCACCTGAAATGTGGGCGCATTTTATCTTGTTGCATGGTTCGTCATTTGTTAATTGCCACGGCAGGATAAGTTTGTTGTGTACACAGATTGTTTCAAGCATTCAGTCAGCATAATAAACAAAACATTGATATTTATATTTTAAAAGAAGAGAAAGTGTAGCAACCTGACTGGACCGGCATACTTGCCCCCGACTCAGCTGGACTTTGTCATTTAGCTTTTGATCTATCGGTTGGTTGGATGTTCATATAATTAAGGTGAGCTTTCGCACCTGTGTGTGTCTGTGTATTTGTGGATACAGAGTCTGGTGGGGCGAAGGCTCCATGAGGAGCCTGCTGTATTCTGGGTGTCAGTAGCTTTGTCATCGCCTTCTTTGGAAGCTGTGGGTGTTAGGGAGGGGAGGGGGGCCCCATGAGCTTCAGTGCCCGGGGGCCCAGGGGGGTATTAATCCAGCCGTGCTCACAGGATTCTGGGTACTATTTTATTCCAATTCTAAATTTATTAATTATTTATTTATGTGTTTTAAGGTCCAGACTCAGCCTGTTTATTTGCCTACAGCTGAGCCCAATTCTGTGGGTCAGGAAGTAAAAGTCCTGCCATGTTTTCCCTCCAGCCATAAACTTATGCAACTTATGTCAGTAATTAGCTGTCCCTCCTGGCTTAAGAATTTAGCTCATTGGAACATCTGAGTGGTCAGAACAAAATGATTTTTACACTCTGAACCTAGATTTTTAAACTCTGCCTTTGTTTTGTGTACCGTAAATAGAGAGAGCCCCTTGAAATTATATTAACTTTCTTCTTCTCTTTAACTGCACTTGTCATGAAAGGTTTTTGATACTGAGCTCAAGTTCACAAGTTTTCAAAAGTTAAACATAAAGTTTTCCATTGTTTTGTGTTGCAGCAGCGCAGTGCACGCAAGAGCCTCTTCAAAAATAAGCGCCTAATCGTGGCCTGATTGTTGCAAGCTAAATGTTACCCTTTTGATGGCCAACACAGCAAATGAGTCACTTTTGAGGCTGTTAATGCTATAACTGAATGTGTGAAAGCAGAAAAAATTCATGGATAAAATTTGGAATAAAAATGTAGTTTTGCTGGAGAGAACAGAGGAAATGCTCTGAGCAGGCAACGGCCATAATCTCGTGCTCTTTACTCACCCAATCCACCAGATGGTGGTATATTACGATCATCACTGTCCATCCGTTGGTCCATTTGTTAGTTCCTTCACAATTATTTGCTCTCCCGCGACAGCAGAGGTGTCAAACTGGTCATTTTAAGGGCTGAGGGGTTGCAGGTTTTCATTCCAACCCAGCAGAAGCACACCTGATACATCTGATCGCCTGTGCAGGCTGAGATCAGTTGATTAAATTAGTTGTATCAGATGGATACACGGATGGTTGAACCGCACAAAAAATTATATTATGTTGGTCTCAAACTGACATAGTTTCTGAAAATTTTCTTTTCATTTTTCGGCCTTAGTTTCACTTTAATAATATGAAAAAATTAGCAAAGGTCTCAAGGATATTTTGAACTTTGTGACTAAGACAGTTTAGAAAGTGTTACGATTTCTAGTTTTCGTTAACGTAAATGATAATAATGATACAACCATTATGATTTACTTTGGATTTTTGACTCTGGATGCAGAGACGATTCCAGAGAAGTCAACTCAGGTGAAGTTCATTTCATCGCTGAAAAATCCTGTTTTAGCTCACTTCCTCACAAAAATAAAACTACTAAAGGTATTATTACCTCAGGGCACTCGATTTCTAGCAAGTGTGAGAGCACTTTATTTTCAATTAAAGCAGTGTAAAGCAATCGAGAATTCCCATTCAAAGGCAAAAGTCTTGAGTGTTGCTCTTTGTGCCATTGTGGTACCACATTACAGCTCCAAACTATTAAAAAAAAGATCAATTTAGATGGAAAAACAGTTAAAAAACTCCAGAGAGTGAGGACTTCAACAATAACACTGAATACCTAAGACTCTCAATTGCATCTCTGGAAAACGTGTATTGCATAATTTCAAGATTGGACTAAAGATTTGCGAATGCGCGTGTCATGATCTTTTCGTGGGGTAATATGACTTCCAAAATACACAGTTAAAGTTCTGGATACACAATTTAAGCATAATTGATTAATGACAAGTTTTTCTCTCGGACACAGATCTCGATTGTTTTATTTTTGTAGCGCAGAGCCACAAATGGCAAAAACTGCATCACTGTCCAAATACTAATGAACCTGGTCTGATGTAATGTCTTGTTTGCATAGTTTACTATAAATTTTGAGCACTGGTATTTGTTCTCCTCAGTGAACTTGGATGGGTTTACAAGATGGTGCCACATGGTTTGCAATGTCTGGCAGCCTTTAAATTTCATCTGCCACGGACTGCTCTAATCAACTGTAGACTGATGAAATTTCACCCATAATCTCTTCCCTTTCTTACGTTCACAGGCTTTCCCTCTGACCTACGGAGCAGTTTGTGGCAGGTCCTACTCGTTATGTCATACGCAGGGTAATTACACCTGTGTAACCAAAATTACCGTACAACAGGCTATGCACAGTTCTGTGGTCTGCTTTCCTGGAATGTGTGCTATGTTCTAAAGAAGCCGCTCTGCTCAGGATCCACAAGCACTCTATTCATTAGCCCACAGAGAAGTGGTGGTTTCCCCTAACACACCGCTCCCCACTATCCTTACTTTGTTTCATGTCTTGTTTATGCTGTGTAAGTAAGCAGTATGCACTGCAGGAAAGGTTGTGGTATGTCTGCAGTCCTTTGTGGCAGCTGGCTTCACTTACAGGCCAGGGGGCATCTAATATGAAAGTCCTGGTCATAGAGCTAAGAGCACATGAGCACGTATAAAACATCAAATGCAAAAAAAGATGAAACCAGGGATGAAACGACATCATCAGTGTCAGCGGGGTGCCCTCAGTCCCGAGTGGTTTCAGGCAATGAGACATTTTAATTGAAGAGATAAATCCTTGAGAATTTGAGCGCACAGCTTATAAACTGAACCATTTTTGTGATGATAATTTGTGAGCCTCTCTCTTTATATTCCAGTCTGTGTTCATTGGGAAAACAATACCACATGACTGTGATGCATAATTGATTGATGCCTCCCCCCCTCCCCCCCCTTCCCCCATCTTTGCGTCCCTGGCGTGTTTAAATTACCCTTTCAAAGCTTGCAACCAGGAAACTCCCTCCATCATAGGACTATTCCCAGGGCAGGCTGTATGAACCAATGCTTATTCTTTCAAGCAGAACTCTTAGGATCCCGTTAAAAGTTTCTGATGGCAAGATGCGAAAGCCGGTGGACCAGCTCCCCCAGTTTTAATGTATTATGGATCAGAGTGGCATGCAGCAGCGGATGCGATGCGTTTCTGCCTGCAAACAGCTGCTGTTCAGAGGCTCACTGAACGGGGCCAGGGGCTCGGAGTCTCCTGGAAGTGCTAATTACTCCCTGCGCTGCTGCCGTCTACATGACGTCCACATATCTCCACAGACAGAGCTCTGCTTGCAATGTAGCCATGGTTCAGTGTCACACAGGGATGACAAATTCTAAGCCTTCGTAACTATCTTTAGTTGAGCTTAAGCATGTTTTAACTTAGGTTTGTTGCAACAAATGTTGAGTAGTAGGTACTGGGGGAAAAAATGATGGATTTCATGCTGAGAGACATTTTGCTGCTTTGCAGGCAACAGCAAATGTGTTTTAGGCCACGGCGGACAGTACTAACCGGAGGTCATTTCTTTGATCAATGACACAGCTGTAAAATTTGATTTCGCTATGTTGTAGTTTGCTATGGTAGATAGAACTCTCTGTTAAAATAAAAATTATCTATCTTTTGATCATTATTGCCTATGTATTTCAAAATCAGCAGTGTCATAACACAGCACAACACAAAATGTATAATTTTAACTCTGTATTGTATATTTATAGTTGTGCTGCCCCGTAACTTGCAAAAATTTGGCATAATGCCTGTGCAGCATGGGGTCTTGATAATGTACTGGAAATTTCATTTGGGACAAAATATTGTGTCCATGGCTTTAGCACCAGTTTGTTTAGCTTGGCCTTCATGGCTTCGGGCTAAGCTCTGCATAGACAATAGAAGGTTCTGGAAAGTCTGGGAAAAGGAATCCCTTTTGACCTGCACGCCTACATAGTCCTGCATTGAGATACAGCAGTTACTGGAAATAATATCAATAATGAGAATGTCTACCCCAGAGACCCATTGACTGTAGAGTATTATCTGTGGATTGGTCAGAAATACCTACTGTGAGCTGCTCATTCAAGTAAACTCAGTGTAGGCCTTTTCAGACCTGTCCGCCTCTATCTTTAAATGTTACAAGCTGAAAGCATGTTCAGCATCTAGTCCAAACTCAATAATTAATTTGAGGAGAGTTATCCAAGTCAACTGTGTTCACTAGTCAGCCAAATCATTAACGGTGAAGAACCGTCCCCCAGGATCACGGTTGAGGGTCAGTATGTACAGTGTCTTCTGTTGAGTTCTGTAGAGACAAAAAAAGTTTACAGATTGACCAGGCTATCCTATATTTGCAACTGTAAGACACTGGTCATATCTGATTAATACAGGGGTCAGGCTTCTGCGCATGCACATTGCTGTTCCCAATCAAACACGAGGAACACAACTCTAGTCGAGTTTTGTAGTTTGGCTAGTTTAGAGTGCTTCTTACATGATTGGAAACTTGATTTTTGCCAGGCTTTACGAAGTAAGAAACGCATCTTTCTGCACAAACAAAAGGAAGTGGGGCGCAGGAAAAGATGGCTTTCCTGTGAAAACCAGTATTATTCACTGTAAACACGGACACCATACTGTGTTTCACTTAATAATTCACGTGCTTCACTTAATAATTTTACTTGATAATTGATAGTTCTCATTTACTCTGAATGACTGTCAACACCACAGTCAGCCGCCATGTTAAGAGGTCACATTCCTAGTTGTTCCTAGTCAATCCGGTAAGTTCTCGACCTGACTGCATTGTTCTCAGCATTTGATATGCAAACACAATGCTAGTGTTGTGTTCTCAGATTGAATTAAACACAACCACTGGTGCCCAGTAAGGCGAATCACGAGGAGCCCGGCGTACTTGATGCAGCTGCGTTTTGGCTTTGATGATGGCGAAGTTAACATTGCACATTCTGAAAAACATTTCTCAGTCATCAGCCGGCAAAAGATTCAAATGCACCCTCTGGACCAAGTTCTGGAACATTTGCCCATGAGGTCACATGCGTAGAGAGCGTCAAAGTTTGCCTGCTATAGTTGTTCTCACCTGCAGCCATTTTTTAAGGCAAGCAATTTTTTTAGCAATCACAACATATCTTGTGTAGTTTACTTTACAAATGCTATATGTTAGTGTAAATCATTTTCCCAGTGCAAGTTAAATGTATACTGGTAGTAAAGCTGCTAAACAGTTAACTGTGGACAGCCGGTTTATACTTTTGTATAAAGATATGTGAAACGTGACAATATGCATCTTTCCTTGTTCAGCAGTACAGCTTCTTGAAAATCTAAATATAATAATAATAATCATCGTCATCTTCATCAGCATCATTATTATATGGAGTGACCCCTTTCAGTTTACAGTCCTTGGTTTCAGAAATAGAATGGACTGTTTTGTTTTTTTTATTTTTAAATAATACATATTCAAATTTTCAGTTGACATCCAAAAATGCAAATACCCCAATCAGAAAAAAGAGAGTCAAGACAGGGAGCAAGTCTTAAGTACTCTTTTTTTTATTTTAAAATCTAATTCCTGTTTCCCAAACAAAAGCCGTTAATTCATTTGGAAACAATATGGACTCAATGCTGTGTATATTTTCCACTTCCCTGCACGGGAAAACATTTCCTTGGCAACAGCCTCTTCAGTCTCTGCTTGAAGTTTAATTAATTCCAGATGTCATTCTTAACTTGAAGTCCAGCGGAAGGTCCTGTCCATTTTTGCCTCAAAGCGACATTTACAAGGGGGTTAATTTTGCATTAAATATGAATTATGTATTTGCTGCTTTTTTGAAGGCCACATTGTCTGCTATTTTTAGGAAGCATGGCAACAAGGCAGCCTTGAAATGCATTCCAGCCAAAGTCATAGCCCCAACAAAAGTCTCATTATCTCATACTTCAACACTCTTCTTTCCTTTCCTGGGCCAGAATTTTTCATCATGGGAGATTTGGAAGGGGGAGGGAGGAACGACTCTGAAAAGTTGCTTTTGTTTTTTGTTTTTTTTTTAATCCTCATCGAATACACTGTCTTCCTCTCTCGTTCTGTCTCTATCCCTCTCTTTGTACTTCATATACTTCTGCCACTGTTGGAAAAAGGATTTCCATAATGGTTTACATAAATTATTAATCTGTACCACTCATGTGTTGTTGCTTGCACAGTAAAAACATATCTTTCACAGTTAATGGCATCTTAGCTCTTCTCTGTCCTTGTAATTAGAAATACCTTTGTTATCTTAGGAAATGCCCATTAAAATGTGCTTTTTAACCTCTTTGGCTGCAGAACCCAGAGAAATTAAATTACAAAAAAGTTTGGTGATTCCCAACAGGGTAGCTTTAAGTGCCACATTTGCCATACATATGAAAGAGTGGACTCATCTCAACACCAGTACACTCACTGTAACAAGGAAGAAATGTATAATTTGGCAATTATAATAGCGATGTTTTGGTTATTCACCACGCCTGCAACGAATGTTGCGGAATGTTGTGTATGTGGTTGTCACGTTTATTTATTCTGTGTGTGTGTGTGTGTGTGTGTGTGTGTTTGTGTGCGCGTGTGTGTGTGTGTCTGTTTGCACTCTACAGGCCAGAATTATGGGTGGATTGTCTTCTTTGGTAGGGACAATCCTTTGGCAGAAGGAGTAAATGATTACTTTTTGGTGAAGATCGGGCAGGGTCATGTGGCCTTCCGGACACGCCCTCTAGTTTTCTTTTTCTTTCTCTCTCTCGTCACTGTAATTTCCTCTCTTGTTCCTGGAATGATTTGCATTAAAATTATGGGGAAAAGTGCAATAGGGTGTGTGGGTTCTGGTGCCTCATCAAATGCAAAACAATGGCAGCGCCTCAAAGAAAACAGGTGTGGGAGGGAGAGCGTGAGAGGAAACGGCCGGTTTCCCAGCGGAAGATGCCAAGAAAGTTGTGGTATTGTAAGAAGCTATAGCTGATTTAATTAATGCTCACTCTCGTAATTTATTTTTGATATGCTTCCATTAAGGTTTAGGAAGTGGCTAGATGTACGTAGATCCGTACCTCATGTATCTCTGTCTTAAGATACTCACATCAGTACCAGACTGTTGTAAGGTACAGACAGCGGTGTCGAATGAACTTGTTCAGACTTGTTCAGGAACAAAAACTAAATGGTTAAGATGAGGGTTGGGGTTAGAATTAGGCATTAAAACCATGTAGTTATGTTTAGCGTTGGGGTTAGCATTACTGTGAGGTTTAGGTCCAGAAATTACTTGGTTCTGTGCAGGGTTGGAGTTAGGATTCCAGTCAAGGTTAGGCTTAGACGACAAAACTACTTGGTTAGGTTTAGAGACAGAAACTACTTAGGTAGTTAAGTTTAGGATTAGGACTGGGGTTGGCATTAGGGGTATATATACAACTCAGGCCCCTACTACGGACTGCAAATTGCAGAGTAGAGTTTAAAGCAACAAACAAGCGCAAGATATCGCATTATGATGCTTAGGGCATGAGATGAAAATGCCAATGTGTATCTTTTGGACACTGGCTATTAATAAGGCTCTGTACCTTTAGCCCGAGTATGGATATCCGTACACGTAGCCATGGCCTAAGGTTTCTTTTTCTGTTGTTGCGACAAAGTCACTGTTAACGAATAACCAATTTAAAAATTCTTGGGGTTCTTCTGACTTTACACGCTCTTCTTTAAGGGTATACTTCTGCGGGCCTGTTTGGAAATTGTTTTACAGGAAACTGAATTAAATTATAATTGAGTTAGTTGATGCGTAAATCTTGCTAAATTCTTCCGTATGATACACATTCCACTAACCTTTTGTTTGACCTCTTAGATTACACAGTGACACTGAGTTCTGTCTCACTGACTGTGTTTTAGGGAGCCGCCATTATTCCTTGCTTTGCTTTACACCCGCATGAATATTTTGTGAGGCAGTTCAATACACCTTTCATGCTGGGAGTTAAAGCACTTCAGAGGCGGCCCTGAAGCGCTCTAAATCCCAGCATGAAAGGGTCATATGACTGGCCTAAAATTTTAGAGCGCGCTAAAGTCAGAGCGCACTCAGAGGTGGTTCAGGGCCGGCTCAGAAGTGCTTCAGTGGCAGTCTGAAACATCTAGAATGTTTTGACTGCTCTACATTCAGTTGGCTGTAAACCGGAATGTCCACGCTGAGCTGCCAGCTCCATAAATATCAATATGTAAGTAATCTCCATTGTCAGGCGATGTTCAATCAAGAAAAGATAAGTGCCATTAAGTATATTTTCACATAATGTTCAAAGAAAGGTTGAATTTTGCGCTGAACGTGACGTACTATTTGCCGCTATGTAGGCCAACCTGTAAATACCATATATCCTGTGCTATAGTGAGAACTGTAAAATTTGGTGGGGCACAGAAACCCGTTTAAAACGATTATTGGTTGAGACTCGTTCTCAGTCATTTTCATAATTAACAATTTATTCACTGCGAGAATACTCAGGCATTGCTAGTTCTCCTCGTTTAGGTAAGATGACTGTAGGCGCCAGATGCCTATTTTATGCCTAGTTTGAATTTGCCCTAATGTTATGTGCATTTGAAATTAATATTTCATATTATAATTTCATATTGATAATATATTTGATGTTTATTTTAGTTAATGATTGATAGAATTCATAATTTAGGTTAAAAACATATATAAACGGTTAAAATGTGGCTTTAGAACGATAACAGTAAGTTACTTAGTGGGCCTTTGGAATGCTGCGCAAGGTGCTCAGAGTAGCCATTCTCAGTTTGACATGGAAAGAGGATGGTTGGAGCTTCACGGTTTTTTTGAACGTGGACTGTGTTAACGTGCCGTGGTGCCTCGTGTCGTTATAGTTTTCATTTGTGGACATTTAAGAAGCCTATTTTCATTTGCATTCGTTTTTTTGTTACATTTTGGTTTTTAATAAATGTACAAAACGTGATTCTGGTGGAAGATTTTGTTTTCTTTGAATCCTAGAACACGCGTCAGCCACAAAGCTCCAACTTATGAAGATTTTAGTTTGCTTTTTTTAAAATACCCTACATCTTTAGTCAAAAAACCCTTTCTGCTTCTTGTGGAAAAGGAATTGGAAAGTTTGTGGAACACGGGGATAACATTTATCAAGGTCAGAAAATTAGATGTGCACACTGAATGGAAGGTAACTAGCCACGAGACAAGTGGATGATCATTGTGGTAAGCTGCAACTAGTTTTGCTATTTCCAGAAGTTTGCCATTATGGAGGAAGTTACTGAAATGTTAACTTGTGGAAAAAGAGAATCTAAAATGATAAAGAGAAAAAGATACACCTAGAAAAGATACACCGCTTAACCCAGTCTAGGAAAGCTAAGCTAGGCCATCTAACTAGCCAAGTTAACCAGATTGAAACGCTGATGGAATTCGATGATAACGTTGACACAGTTAAACCGAAATTACTTGTGGAATTTGAAGATTCATTCGGAGAGTTGTGCAAGATAAATGATAGTCTGCAACAATTAATGGATGTGGAAGAGTTTGAGAAGGACCAAAAATTGTGGTTTAAACCAAATGCAAGACGTATGTATGGGTTTATTGAACATGTAAAAATGTGGATTAACGCAGCTGAGGCTCGCGCTGAACAAGCTAGACGCTGTGACGCCGAAATTCGCCCTTCAGACAGTGCATCTGCCGTATCGATTGCATTAAGCATCAAAAGTAAGAGGCGCGAGACGGTAGTTGGACGCAGAGTGTCCAATACTTCCTCAGTTAAGCTTAAGCTTGAAGTAGAGTTGGAGAGAGTAAAATTGCTTGCAGAGGTAACAGCTCTGCAACAAAAGCAGGATCTTGAACGTCAGGAAGCTGAATTAAAGGCTAAAAAAGAACAATTAGATTTGCAAACGGCTCTTGCAGCTTCCGATGCAAAAATAAAGGTTTTAAAAGATTATGAAAATGAACGCTCTTCATATGTGAGCCATGTATCACGCCGTTCAATGACAATTGAGTTTGGATATGTTCAACTGCCAGTAAGTCAAAGTGCGGTCATTGAAAATACAAGCACACATGGTCAATTCATGCCTCTTCAGCCTCAGCCTATTGCTGCGCAGCAGCCTCAGCCCACTGGCGCCCGACAGCCTACAACAAAGCCTGTAGCAGATGACCATGCAGTTGAAACACTCTGCAGTGTTATGACTCGTCAGAATACAATAACTGAGTTGATGGTGAAGCAACAGAAATTGATGACACTGCCACCATTAGACATTCCCACATTCAGTGGTGACCCCCTTGATTACAACACATTTGTAAGCGCATTTGAACATGGCGTAGAATCACGCACTGAAAGCCCCAAGGATCGTCTCTGCTTTTTAGGGCAATTTACAATTGGACAACCTAAAGAGTTGATAAAGAGCGGTCTTCATATGAAGCCAGATGAAGGCTACCAGAAAGCTAAGAGGTTGCTAAAAGAGCACTTCGGCAATGATTACAAAATCGCTGTAGCCTACATGAACAAGGTAGTGAACTGGACGCCTATTAAGCCAGAGGATGCTGAATCGCTGAATGCTTTCTCACTCTTTCTGACAGCATGCCTCAACACCATGACTGAAGTGAGTTACATGGAGGAGGTTGATAATGTTGCAAGCTTGAAGGCCATCGTTTCGAAGCTTCTTTACAAGTGTTATGGCCCCAATTTGTAATTACATTTACAACACAACAGCAACAGCAAGGGATGACAGACACAGTTTTAAAAACTTAAACACATTTAATTAAAAGACAAAGACTAACACTAACCTACAACTAATGACCAAGATTGATTAGTAAAAAAAAAACAGAAATATTTACAGTCCCCTTTGGTTGGGTTCCTTGGTGATGTCCTGGTTGAGGAAAATGCTCTAACACAGGCAAAAATCCACTATAAGCTTCACAGGTCTTGAACAGAATGACAGGTCTGCTCACATGTATCCTTCTTCTTGCAATTTCTCCTACTACTTTACTGTCTCAATTCTACTCCTTCTATACTCTTTTGCAGACCCCTCCCACATTTAGACCTCTTTTTTTTATTTTCGGGGACTTGCCCCAGACATGTCTGAAACATGTCCAAACATAGCTCCAGTCTGAGCTCAACAAAAAAAAAGGTAAATGCTGCCATCTAGTGGCCTCTATTCACATTACACAAGCTACGTGAAAGGTGGAGAGGTGTTGTATTTGGTGTGCAAGAGCAACCCGACAAAAGAGTCAAATTTAAAGATTTGGTGGAGTTTATTAACAAACAAGCCAAAATTGCACTGCACCCAGTTTTTGGTGGGCCTACCTTAAAGAAGTACACTTACCTCATATCGAAGCCGACATTGGATTGCTCATTGGAGCAAATGTACCTAAAGCTATGGAGCCGTGGAAGGTGTTGAGCAGTGTCGGTAATGGGCCATACGCCGTGCGAACCAAATTAGGCAGGACTGTCAATGGGCGTCTGAGGGAAACCTGCGATCATGGAGACAAAGGAAGGCCAATGAGGACAACAGCGAATCGCATATCAGTCAGCAGTTTGGAGAACCTGTGGTTACAACAGTTCAGAGTGGATTTTCCAGAAAGTGGAAAACGTGATGAAGTGGAGATGTTTAGGGAGGACCACCAGTTCATGGACATGGTCACTGAATCGGCTGCACTGATTGATGGTCACTACTCCTTATGTCTACCCCTCAAGACAGATAAGTCCATATGCCAAACAATCGGCCGATTGCTGAACAGCGAGCACAAAACCTAAAGCGCAAGTTTCTTCGGAACGCCAACTTCAGACAGGAGTATACAGTCTTTATGGAAGACCTGATAAAGAAGAGCTATGCAGTACAACTCACAGAGGACGAACTGATGCACAAAGAAGGGAAAGTGTGGTATATACTACACCACGCCGTATACCACCCTGTCAAGCAGAAGCTAAGAGTTGTGTTCGATTGTGCAGCATCATATTAAGGCACATCCCTGAATGAGCAACTTCTTCAGGGTCCAGACTTAACCAGCAGTCTGATTAGTGTTGTGATTTGATTCAGACAAGAGCCTGTTGCGATCATGGCGGATGTGGAAGCAATGTTCCACTAAGTGAAGGTGTCTGAGGAAGACTCTGACCTGGTCAGGTTCCTCTGGTGGGCAGGCGGTGACTGCAACCAGGCATTGACGGAGCACAAGATGACTGTGCACCTATTTGGGGCCACGTCCTCACTGAGTTGCGCAAGCTTCGCTCTGAGGAGGTGCGCTGAGGATCAGAGTGGGCAGTTCAGACCTGAAGTGGTTCAGACTGTGCTACAGAACTTTTACGTAGACGACTGTCTCAAATCTGTCGCTACAGAGGAGGCAGCTGTGTCCATGTGTCAAGACCTCACAAAGATCTGTGCCAAAGGAGGCTTCTGTCTCACTAAATGGGTGAGCAACGGACGGAAAGTGCTTGATTCCATTCCCAAATCTGAATTAGCAACAGAAATAAAAACCTTGGATTTGGATCATGACGAACTTCCGCTGGAGAGGGCTCTCGGTCTCAACTGGTGTGTTGAATCAGACATTGGTTCAGTCTATGATCCATTAGGCATTTTGTCACCCATAGTATTGCCAGCGAAAGCTATCCTGCAAGAGCTTTGCAGATTGAAAATTGGATGGGACGACGACTTACCTGAGCATGTAAAGAAGCAATGGACTGACTGGCTAGCTGGTCTTCCTACTTTGGAGCACTTCTCAGTGGCCAGATGTCTCAAGCCCGAGGAATTTGGAGTTGCTTATTCGCACAATTACATCACTTTGCCGACGCGAGTGAGGAAGCGTACGGGTCGGTCAGCTACCTTCTACTGCGGAAGGCCAACAATGAGACACACTGCGTGTTCGTGATGGGCAAGTCCAGAGTATCGCCTCTCAAGCCTCCTACCATTCCCCGGATGGAATTGATTGCAGCAACAGTGGCCATTAATACGGCAAGTGTGGATATCTAAAGTGAGCAGAAAAGACTGGAAGCCGAGTGATTGCAGCCGTCTGTGCCAAGACATTTCGAGGACGACTGTTTCGTAATCAAACCAAGTTTGGCATGATCTGTTGGATATGACATGAAGGGATTGCGTCTGAAAAAGGGGTCTATTCCAACCATCTTCCCTTCAAGAACCCCTTACCTGGAGCAGAAGGCAGTTAGTCATCGCCAAGCCTTCGAAAAACTGAGAAAGTTAGAGGTATGTTTGTGGGCGATAATATGACATTTTAGCAATTAGTGTCAACAGAGTGCAGCGATGTTTTGACAAATGATATTTAAACTTTTGTATGATGTCAGTTGGACATAACAGTCACATCAGTTTAGGCAGTTTTATTTATAAGGATGTACTAAACTTCGTTTGAGCACTATTAATTTACTGCCTATCAACGTAAGAAACCACAAGGAAAAATAAAGCAGTCAGCACCGTGGTTAATTTCATTTTCATCTGGCAGAAAGGGAAAGACGCTTGACAAGAACACTGGGCTAAAAACTATTAGCAAATTTCCACCCAAAACAATGGTCGCTACCGGTATTAACGCCGCCAAAATGCATAATTATCGCCCATGTAAACAATCTTAAATTGGGCAGAATTCCAACTTAGGCTACTTTATATTGACAAATTTGGAAAGATTAATCACAAATGAGTTTATTTTCGATGAAAACAAGAGCTTTTGGTCCCATTCCTTTTGTTTTTTAACATCTTCCCATGTAAATTCACGGAAACACCAAACCTACCAATCCCCGAGATTTCCCAGTTCAATTGGCGCCTGAGTTTCGTCTTCCTGTTCAGAATCCGAAGAATCAGAGTTGGAAATATCATGCCTTCCTGGATTTAAATCTAATACAGGCTCAAAACTGTACGGTTCTATCGTAGATTCCAAGTATTGTTCAGTTTCTTCATCGGATGATGTTGCTGCTAAGCTCGCCATTTTTATCTGATTCCCCACATCTGGATCCACTCAAATGACGTCACGCGCAACGATCCTGGCGGCCAAGCGGCACACTATTGATGGCGGCTCCAGAGATCAGGAATTTGGTTATATTCCTCAGAAAATTGGCTTGTTTGTGTGAAAGGAAGTGACAGTTTATGGAGAGAAAATGGCTTTGTACTCAGAAATGTTTCCTTTATCAAAAACAGTAATTAGTCTGAAAAGTATAAATTTCTTTGCCTATGAACTTTAAAGACTGGGCATGGAGGGCGCAATCGCATGCTCTCTGAGCTGCGCCAAAGATTTTGGATTACGAGTGCCAACACGGCCATCAGGAAAGTGATTGGCAAGTGCGTGACGTGTCGCCGCTTGCATGGAAAGGTTGGAAACCAGCTCATGGCAGATCTTCCACAAGAACGAGTGATCCCAGATAACCCCCCATTCACACGAGTTGGTGTGGATTATTTCAGACCACTGGAGGTTAAGTGTGGAAGAACCATCTTGAAGAAATATGGAGTCATATTCACTAGTTTGGCCATTCGCGCAGTGCACATCGAGCTGGCCTCGTCATTGGACACCGATTCTTGCATAAACGCGATTAGGCGCTTCATAGCACGCAGAGGACAAGTGAAAGAGATTCGCTCCGACAACAATACGAATTTCGTTGCTGCCAATCGTGAGTTGAAGGCAGCCATTGCTGATTGGAACTCCTCACAGTTTCAGCATCTATTCCACCACCATGGGATCAAATGGACGTTCAACCCTCCCACTGCATCGCATCACGGTGGTGCATGGGAGAGGTTGATTCGATCGATCCGAAAGGTGCTGAATTCAACTGCGAGGGAACTGGTCCTTGATGAATAAGGCCTTCATACGGTCCTGTGCGAAGCAGAGTCGATTATCAACAGCCGTCCAATCACCAGGCCATCCAATGATCCGAATGATTTAGAGGCTCTGACTCCTAATCATTTGCTGTTGCTAAACATGACACCATCATTGCCTCCAGGATTGTTTGACCTGGACGACCTCTACTCAAGGCGCAGGTGGAAGCAGGTGCAATATCTGTCCAACTTATTTTGGAAGAGATGGACAAAGGAGTACCTACCTCTACTACAGGAGCGCCAGTGCTTGGCCACAGCATCCAGGAACTTTGCTGAAGGAGATGTTGTTCTTCTTGTGGATGACTGTGCGCCTAGAAACTCTTGGATTAATCGCAAGATCATCGAAACAGTTCCAGACAAGAACGGTCTGGTCCGGATAAAGACAAAGACTAACGTCTTGGACAGACCCATTACGAAGATCTGTCTGCTTGTGGAGTCTGACCGGGCTAGTGGTAAAGACTAAGCCCCTACGATGAGTCATGTGCTAGTAACCTCTGGCTCAACTTTCTCTCTTTCATTCCCTACCTCTTTTCTCTCTTTCCTTCCTTTCTTCATTGCAGATGGACCGATAATGGACTTTATATCCTTGAAAGAGTTGACAGAAAAATGGACTTTTTAGTGTGCTTATTAACAGCATCCCCTTCATTTGACAGAAATTAGCATATTTCTTAGTTTGGATACCGTCGTTACTATGTTTAATTAGAACAAATGTGGTAATTGTTCTATGTTACTTTGTTATTAGAACAATTAGGGGCCGGTAATGTAGGCGCCAGATGCCTATTTTATGCCTAGTTTGAATTTGCCCTAATATTATGTGCATTTGAAATTCATATTTCATATTATAATTTCAAATTGATAATATATTTGATGTTTATTTTAGTTCATGATTGATAGAATTCATAATTTAGGTTAAAAACATATATACACGGTTAAAATGTGGCTTTAGAACGATAACAGTAAGTTACTTAGTGGGCCTTTGGAATGCTGCGCAAGGTGCTCAGAGTAGCCATTCTCAGTTTGACACGGAAAAAGGAAGGTTGGAGCCTCACGGTTTTTTGAACATGGACTGTGTTAACGTGCCGTGGAGCCTCGTGTCGTTAAAGTTTTCATCTGTGGACATTTAAGAAGCCTATTTTCGTTTGCATTCGATTTTTGTTACATTTTGGTTTTTAATAAAAGTACAAAACGTGATTCTGGTGGAAGATTTTGTTTCCTTTGCATCCTAGAACAAGCGTCAGCCACAAAGCTCCAACTTATGAAGATTTTAGTTTGGTTTTTTTTTTTTGAAATACCCTACAATGACAATCATTCATTTGGAGGCATAATTTAATGCCTTTAAACCAGCATTATTCAAAGCTGCAAACCTGTCAACTCTCACGGTCTCTATTGGCATGTCACGTTCTCACACTGTAGTCAGCAATGTTACACTTGATAACAAAAGTGAAAATTGAGCATTTTTTTTCCGCAAACAAAATTATATCTAATTGCCGCATCCCACTTTTTAATCAACCCAACTCTGTACATAGAGTGAAAGGCAATATTTCATTGGAACACGCATCAGTGATTATTCAATCAACGCTTATTTCAGAGACTCTCACGCTGAATTGAAGTCCTTCAGTTTCACGTCTGTTACGGCAGATTTCACCACTTGTAACCTGAAAATCCACTGTGACTCCAGACTTCTCACGTCTTTTTTTCTTTACTCAGGGGTTGGAAGCTATGAAATTGCGTTAAGTTTTCAAATGGCCTTTTATTTCATTTAAACAATTGAAACGCTCATGAACCACAAGTTAAATTGTCTGATGTGTGGAAAAAGTGGCGCGGAAGTTTCAGAGCAGTTTGTCACCGAACGGGGCGTTGCATCCGTGCCGCGGTCCGGGACTGCCTGTGAATCACCAGCAGATACGCCATGCTCCAGCAGCACTGCACCCATGCTGGGGCCTCATAAAGTCTGTTCTCCCCATGTTCAGACCCCCAGCTCTGTGTCCACTCCTCCGAACTTAAATATGGATCGCCCATCTCAGCCCATTTTAAGCAGTTATCCTAAGCGTATCAAACTCGTATCAAACTCGACCATGGCATGGCTTGAATATTCAGTACCGCACGATGCCCGCTTTTGTTTTGCTTGTCGCAAATTTAGTTCTAATTTGGATCATGAGGACATATTTATTAAACGTGGCTACATAAATGGGGAAAAAAGCCCTCGATAAAGACTGTACAAACACGCAACAAGCATCTCACACTCCAGGGCCATGGTTGCGTGGCAGGAGTACAAGCGCTGGTCAGAGACAGGTGAAAATATTGTCCATCTGCTGGGTCATACCCAAGTAGAAAAGAACAGATACCACATTAAAAGCATGGGTGAAGTCATTCAGTTTCTCACTGTTAGTGACCTTGCTCTGTGTGGGCACAATCACAGGGATATGGATGAGGAGGGACTGTTTACTCAGCTTGTTGATCTCAAAAAAGATTCCAAACTCGTAGATATCGCAAAATCCATCCTGGAAAATGCCAAATATACGTCATTCTCGCACGGAATTGAAGTCCTTGTGCATGGAGGTTTATCAGTTTTACCTGGGTTATGACTCCCGACTTCTCACGCTTTTCTTTACTCGGGGGATAGAAGCGTGTGTTTCATTATCGTTTAAATAGTTCAAATGAAATAAGATAAGTTTAAATGTCTTTATGCAATTTTATTGCTTCCAATGATCTTCTTTCATTTAAACGGTTAAAACGATCATGAAACACATGCATTGCTTCCAACCCCTAAAGAAAAGCGTGAGAAGTCCAGAGTCATAACGTAGGTAAAACTGACAAACTTCCATGCACAAGAATTCAATTCTGCGAGACAATGGCTTAGATAAGCGTTGATTAAATAATTGCTGACTACAGCAGGGGAACGTAAATATACCACTTAATCTCACACCGAATGCGTGATAGTTGATAGTTATGCGTGGCCCCACCTGATAATGTTGAGAGTTTTCAGAGTTCCTGCAATGGTAATTTAAATGAATGATTGAAAACAGGTTATGACCAATCATTAATTTCAAGGGATGGGTTTGAGCCTCCCCTATCGACAGTTCACCATCCGCCACTGAAATAAATAAATAAATTAATTTAAAATAAATTGTATATATATATATATATATATATATATATATATATATATATAAGTTTCAAGATGTTGTACATGTTGTATTTTACGCCAATTTAGAGGTTCTTTTTTTGCCCTCCCAAAGAGGACAAATGCCCACCCAAGCTTGGTATCTGGCAACGCCTCTGCTTGAAAATGGTAGATTCGAATTCCATTTTTCCAAGTTTTGGTAATGCACGGAAGACATTCAGAAATCAGCACATTACTTGATTTTCCTTTGGGGACATTTGAAAAGCAAAGTGTTTGTGACTACTCTCAGAGATATTGACGAACTGGGAGAGTGCATTCGAAATGACATTCAGGCTTTGTGAAATGATCCGGCTATGGTGAGACGTGCAGTTGAGGACGTGCTCCGTCGCTGTCAGCTTTGCGTTGAAAGGGGAGATGGACATGTTGAAGGTGTCGGTGCATTGGCAGAGAGCAGTGTGTTTACTTTCACTGACTTTCATGGACTCTTTTTTTCTTACTTCCATCAATAAACAAAACTTGGAAAAATGAAATTCGAATCTGCCATTTTCAAAGGTCATTCAATCAGTCATGCGCAACAGTAATGTTGCAGTCAGTGGTGTCCATGAAGCGCTAAGGACGTCCCCTTCCTTGGCAAATTGCATAGAAACGGTGGAACGATATAAACATGGTATATTAACCCTGAAAAGGATTACCTTTTTTTTGATACGCACTGTATAATCGCAAATGATTTTTCTACCTCACATGTGCTCATACTGAGAAAGCAAATCATATGCTCTGATGCTAAGGATTGTATACAGGACAAATAATGAGGTAAATGCATAAATATAGCACATTTCACTTCAACAGTTCAGTTTGTGTTAAGAGGATGAGAATTCTCTTCCACAGGATTCACCAAATTCAAAGATCCCATCCAACTGGAATGATTGATATAAATCTATAAAAATGCTGTATTGCAAGCAACTACAGTGTACAAGCTGAAGCTGCATCAAACTAGACTGAGCTAATAACTACCGCATATATATCAAGGCTACACTAGCATGGAGTGACTACATAGCTCCCATTAAAGCAGTATGCATGTTTGTTTAAAATCTTTTTAAAAGCCTTGTAAATCTCCCAGCTACAAATGCAGTGGAAGATCATTGCAATATCAGGTCATACTACAGTTAATTCTCACTCTACTGCAATTAAAAATTTGGTGCAGATTTATGCCAGGCTACCTCTTGCACCATGTAACAATGATCTTCCAGGGTTGCCACAGTACCTAATGACTTTTTTTTATGAAACTTCTTTCAAGCTCTCTTCTTTTCCCCTTGTTCTATAGCAAGCCTGGAATGAGTGTTGCGTGTAACATCGCCAGTCTTTTGAATAAATTCGAGTGCTCCAAAGCTTATGGGGAATCCACACTTGACACAGTGCTTTGAAAACAAGGCATTGGTTTGATCAGGCAAGTTGACCACACCTCCCATAACAATGGTAACCCGATGAGGTCGAGGCAAAGGTGCGTTTTGCTGCTCTCACATCTTAGTGATGTACTGTATGAGTCTATCCAAGATGGCTTCAGTCTTACACGATCTGGGAAACTTTGGTGACCTCTCTCTGTGTGGAATGCTCCTCATTTAAGTTACATTGATTTGTGTTTCTTCTCTCTGCTTGGTATTTTTTCTTCAACAAATCATACCACCTTACTTTTCATGATCTATTGACCAGAGAGTAATCTGTCAGCAGAAGTTTCAAAAACAATTGAAATATTAAAGCTGTAAGCTCTTAATGATTGGGCCGTGGCTCCTTTTTGCAAGTCAGGGGTGCTGGCAGGGTGCTGGGTGACAGAGCACTTTCGTGACCATCAAACACTGAACGCCTGAGTTAGATATGTGCTGTGTGGAGTGGCAGCGGGCAAAACATATTGCGCATTTTCGTAATACCTCCAGTGTCCACTATGAACCGCTAAAGAACACAGACCAATCGTGCCTTATGTGTTGCATCAAGTGTAGACCACACAATGCAAATTTAATTGAATAATGTTTGTAACACAAGGTTTACTTCCTGTTGCCAAAAAGTGTCACAGTGATTTTATCTCAACATTGCCCAGTTTATGTCTTCAGGCGGGACTTTTTAACAACTGTGTGAAGTTTAGGGCAGATATGAAGTTACCCTGTACTTCCTGTTGAGTAGCGGACATGGAAATTTGACGTATGACCTCAATCATGTCATTCAACAAAAACTCGAAATTTGGACACATTTTCATCATTAAGATCTTTTTTATATGCAGACCAAGTTTGAAGAAGATCTGTTTATACACTTCAGGGAGGTTTGCGAAAGTATGAGCCATGTAAATACAAAAAAATATTGTAAAATTTTACAATTGATTAAAAATGGCTGACCTCCTGTTGAGTTTAGGTGATAGCACCAAGAGACTTTTATTTGTTGGAATGTTACATATGCCCCCGAAATTTTGTGCATTTAGGTGAAATGTACTGGAAACACCCCTCCACTGAAAGTTTTAAGGGAGCCTATCGAATCCCCTTGCCATACCATAAGGTCGAGACCCGTATCAGACAACAAAATACACTCCTCCTGACACCACTGCCAAGTTCTGAGAGGACCACTTTATCAAAAAAGAAAATAATTATTGCAACATGCAGGCATATAATCATACATTGAGTTTGGCAACATGGCTCTGTTATGAGAGATCCCTGCCCATCCAAACGAGGAACCGAAGGCAGGGAGCTGCAAGTAATCCCCCTCCAGGAACAGAGCCAACAGCAGCAATGATCTCACAAAAGAGACACAGCTATAGAACAAAAATTTTGACAAAGAGGGCCAGGTTAATGAATACAGTAGAGCGGTGGAGCTGGGGTGGAGGAGGGTTCTTAAGTGAGCACACTGAGGAGCAGCTTCCCGAGCCAAGCTTAAATAGCGTAGCGAATGACCAGCCAAGCAATCAGGCAGCCAGGTCAGATGACAGTCATGTGCACTCAGGTAGAAGCTGCTCCTCTGTTAGCAGGCTTGACTCCATGGCCTATCAGAACTTACGTCAAGTCATCATTTCTGATAGGACCACTTCGTCAAAAAAGAAAATATTTATTGCAACATACAGGCATACAATCATACATTGAGTTTGGCGACATGGCTCTGTTATGAGAGATCCCTGCCTGTCCGAACAAGGAACCGAAGGCAGGGAGCTGCTAGTAATCCCCCACGGAAGCATGGCAGCAAAGCTAGCTGAAATGCAGAAACATTAAGCAGTAGATGCATTGTGGTCGCCCAGTGGCTGACAATTTCTCTTGTAGCCGATACAAGAGAAATACAATATATGAGTGTGCTATGTGTCATGACAGCCCGGCGGCTGGCACAATTTCTCTTGATGCCTATACAAGAGAAATAGACTGTATGAGAGAACGATGTGTCGTGACAGCCCGGCGGCTGGCACAATTTCTCTTGATGCTGATACAAGAGAAATATTCTATATGAATGTTTTAAGAGTGACAGCCTGGCGGCTGGTACTCATTCCTCTTGATGCCGATACAAGAGAAATATTCTATATGAATTGAATTATGTGTAGTGACAACCCGGCAGCTGGCACAATTCTTTTGATGCTGATACAAGAAAAATATACTATATTAGGTATACTATGTGTAGAGATAGCCCGACAGCTACCTCAATTTCTCTTGAAACCATTTCAAAGGAAATGTGCTACAATATGATCTAGCGTGTCAGCAAGCTGGTACAAGCATGATGAAACGAGATGAACTTTTTATATATATACTGCATGTACACTTTAATGAAGGTGAAAGTGGTGATGAATAAGATGGCAAAGAATAGTGTTGTGATGCTGATACCCTGACTATGTGACTGGAAGAAAGCTAGACGACGCGTGAGAAGAAATGTGTGTAGGAGTGGAGATTAGTGTGTAGTGTGTAGAGCATGCAAACATTGCAACAGTTAATTACCAGACATATCTTACAACATTTGCTCATTAATTTTGCGGCTCCATAATGTCCTTGAATCCAGGGCGAAGGTATCAATTATACGCTAAAGACGACCAACGTCCCATAGCCTTCAGTGTCGAGACAGACGCAATGGAAGTGGCGGTTGTGCTGCTCCAAATCGGAAGGAGTGGAGAGTGTGGAGTTGAGTGGAGATGCCACAGCTAGCAAACTAGGCGAAGTCGTGCAGCAAACCAGGACCGAGAGATGGGTCTCTCGGTTTCCAGGAGGGACAGATGTAGTTCGCTGGATATACTCCATGGACCAGACTGTTCCGATGGTGGAGACTAGGCAGCACTTGGCAGAGGGTGAGATGGCGATGATGGCGAAGACCAGCAGCAGCATACTTAGGGCAGGGCCCCACCGTAGGCATGGAGGGCACACAAAACCGGGCAATTAGTGGAGAGCAGGAGAGCAGTGCTGGGAATATACCATGAAGTAATGTTGTGTACTCCAAGTTGATATAAAAATAAATTACCATGATTGCAAAATATGAAGATCATTCATGAATCTAAAAGCCGCTAAAATTCCCCCCCTTCCAAAAAAAAAAGCCAATGAAGCCGGCATAAACCAAAGACCAGAAGCTAATAATGGGCATAACCCAAAGACCAGAATCTAATAACAGGATGCCTTTACAGCCAGAGACCATGTGATCTTCATGGCTTTTGGTTAACTAACTAGCAAACTTAAAGGTATAGTTGGAAATCCTGTTCAGAAAAACTTTTTGTTACACTGGGTAAAATGGTCCATCTATCCTGAGAGTAGTCATTACATTATGTATTCAGAAAAAGGAACGAAAAGAATCAGACCTCTCTGTCGGCTGCAGGACTGTAAAAACTCTGAAAATCCCTGCCATTCGGTCCGAATGCAAACAATCAATCAGATGCCCTCTGCTGACCATGCCACCCTCTGTCCCTCCCTCCTCCCTGCGTGCACACTCATCACGTTTAACTGTTGCCGGAAATATTCAGCCAGTAGTTGTCAGTAATACACCTTATTGAAATCGACATTAAACTCCAGAAAAGAAGAAGAAGGATGAAACTTTTTCGTAACTGAGAACTTTGCCAATTGGAGCGGGGGCATTGTTTACACGCGTGATCAGTTGATTGCCCTGTGTAAGCCTGTGCTGTTGCCCGGAGACAGACCTCTGATCCCTCAGGACTTATGGAGGAGACGAAGGGGTTGCAGATCTGGAGTCAAGCAGAAGGAGAAAAGGAGAAGACAGAAGCCAGCGGTCCTGGCGATTATAATGGGAAACGTGAGGTCTTTGGGGAATAAGACGGATGAGCGCGCAGCGCTGGTGAAGATCCAGAGGGAATACCGTGAGTGTAGCATTTTTTTTACTTCAGTGAAACATGGCTAAACTCGCTGAAGAAGGGAGGTGGGTTTGCACTTTATGTGACTGAGAGGTGGTGTAATCCCGGACATGTGAGCGTGAAGAACCGCCTCTGTACCCCGGACATTAAACTGGTTGCTGTGGAAATGCGCCTGTATTATTTAACAAAGGAGTTAACGTTCACCATTGTGATTACTGTTAACGTTCCTCTGTCAGCTGATGCAGCAGTGGCCTATGACTCGAAATGCATGTATTCGCAACTTTGCATTCACTATGAATGTAATTTGTCGTGTGAAAAATTTGTTCCGCGTCCAGTGTGAAAGCGGCTAAATCCGGTCGGGGGTACTGGTGACCTGGATGGAAGTGGCACACCATTCTGCCGTTTAGTCTTGTAAATTAGTTAATCAATCCTCAGATTGCTAATCAAGCAAAGTAATATAGTTATCGTTTGTTTAATGGGGAGGATTCCGCCTACCCTAACTGACCTCCGGCGGCTCGTCACTGCATACAATACAAAATGTTATTATTGCTAAACATGACATGCTAGCTTGAAAGCTACTATAATAATATAGTTTACAAACAGATGAATGAGACATGAGGTAGTTTGGTTGATGTGTGGAAATGTGTGGAAATGGCTGAGTCGGCTCTCATATGCCCTACTGAGTCCTACTGTCAGATGCGCGTTCAAGTTTGTGGGGGCGTAGCTTTGGACGGAGCACTGACGGGAGGGGATAGAGCTTCGAGGAGATGCTGCTTTCAAATCTTGCCAGCTCTTCAACATTACCAATTATAGCTTCAAAGGCTATAGTACATTCTGAGGCTTCAACACTGTAAACGGCGTTTTGAATCGCTCCTTCATAGCGCCACCTAGGCAACGTGTCTGGAATTCATCATTTTTCGGGGTGTTATGTGCTATAACTTGCTTAATATAGCATTTAGAGCTCAGATATATATGAAGCACCTGTAAGTAATCAGGTATGCCGAACATTGTGAGTCAGTCACTTTTGACCTTGGGCCTCAAGGTCAAGGTCAAATGGAAAAAATGTGCTGTAACTCTAAATATAGCATTTAGAGCTTAGGTGTGTAAAAGGCACCTCTAGGGAATCAAATATGCCGAACATTGTGAGTCAGTCACATTTGACCTTAGGCCTCCAGGTCAAGGTCAAATGGAAAAAATGTGCTGTAACTCTCTTAACATTGCATTTAGAGCTGAGGTATGTATGAGGCACCAATAGGGAATCAGGTATGCCGAACATTGTCAGTCAGTCACATTAGACCTTGGGCCTTCAGGTCAAGGTGAAATGGAAAAAATGTGCTATAACTCTCTTCAAATAGTATTTAGAGCTTAGATATGTATGAGGCACCTACAGGGAATCAGGTATGCCAAACATTGTGAGACATTCACATTTGACCTTGGGCCTCAAGGTCAAGGCCAAATGGAAAAAATGTGCTATAACCTGCTTAATATGACATTTAGAGCTTAGATATGCATGAGACACCTACAGGGAATCATGTAAGTTAAACATTCTCGGCAAGTTGAATAAGACATTGGGTGTCAATATCAAATGGCAAAAATTCCTATAACTTGTTAAATATGACAATTAGAGCTCAGGTATGTTTTGGGCATCTATAGGAAACCATGTATGCTGAACATTCTTAGGCAGTCAGTCAAATTTGATGTTGGGCTACAAGGTCAAGGTCACATGACAAAAATATAACCATATTTGTTTACTATTGTTTGTAGAACTTAGGTATGTATTGGCCACTAATAGCATAGCATGTATGCTGGTTGTTTTCGACATATTGGATTTGACCTTAGGCAACAAGATCCAGGTACATGACAAAACGGCCTAAAAGTCCTTTAATGTTGGCTTTAGATCTTCAGTATGTATGGGATACTAATGACAAATCATTTTTTCTAATCAAACACACCATATTGGATACGACTTTGGTCTTTAAGGTCAAGGTCGTGTGACAAAATCAATCTATTTATGTCCTCGTTTAATAATGTCTTTAGAAATTAGTATGTATCAGGCACTTACCTTTAAATAATTAATATTTTTGCGGGCATTGTAACCATATGGTCGACTTTTTTTCAAGATCAATTGCGGCAATAAAAACTGGTCAAAACCCATTTTTGGATGTTTGTTCCTACTAGCATCGTGGAATAGAAAGAATAATACCAATTAAACCCACTCTGTGGGAGTTTTGTGTAAAAAAAAATCATTGTCTGAAAGCAGAGCAAAAACCAGAAGTGAATTGAGGAAATGGCGCACTTCACAAATTGACAGCAGACGACAGTGAAAGTTCAGGTTAGAAAAAAATCTAATCGGATTTCATGATGTAGACTTCTTAAAGATATTTTTGCTAAATGACAGAAATGTTGCTGTCTGTCACTCATGAAAAAGTGTGACTGCTCAGTCGAGTTGCCCAATAATGGTAACTAAAACCTCTTTCTCACAGAGCTGCGTTGGCCCGCGGAATTGTGCGGATGAAACAGTCCTCTTCTTTCGCAGAGAAGAATTGATTCGAAGAACAGTGAATTGATTTGCAGTGGTAAGGGACCATTCGCCATCACCGCCAAAATTAAACAGGTTTAATTTTTTCGCGGATATCTGAGTTGGAGCTTTTTAACGCCAATAGCGTGTAGGCAACATGTTGCTTTCGCAAGAATTCGTGTTGGCTTGCTGTTGAATCAGCAGACTAATGTCAGTTACTTTTCTCCTGTTGGCACTGTAAGTGCCAGCAACCTTCAGAGCACTTGACACTCAAGGTTTTTTTAAATTTTTTTAGCAATTGCTGAACGTTTCAGTTGCTAGCATTTGTTGTAGGTTTGTCACGCGGCGTATGCGATGCAATTTGCAAACTGTTACCTTAACTGAACTCTGCTACCAATGGTAGCACCTGCTAAGGCTAGACAATAACTAACAAAAGAGTAGTTACGGCATGACTATTGGAAACAAGTAGAATTCAAGTAGCATAGCAGCAATCGATTTAAGCATTCATGGCGATCACAATTGGTCCAGTCATTTAAGGCAACCATCATCTGAATAATGCTTAATCCATTTCAGCCATGGCTATTCAAATTATGAATATTACAAACAATTTCCTGTGCCATACATACCGTAGCTGATATTTAAAAGCGTGAAGTAAATAAAAGTCATGCAAATATATATAAAACAATGCACAAAGTACATCCATAAAACGTGACTTGATGCATTCCGATAGAAGCCATAAGCAGGTTCAACACTGTGGTAAGATAACGTTCATGATGCGTTTTGTTAGGCTTGCAACTCGTATACACTGACCGTGCAAAAAAACTAGCGAGCAGCCTGTACATAAAGAAAAAGTGACATTCGTTAACTCCTCGATAAGCCAAATTAGGGACTGGTCATCCGCACCAAGAACATTTATCTTACCAGCCATGGTCATGCTAACAGCTAATTCATTGGTGCATGGCACTCAAGTCTCATCACAAAAACTCTTTCCTAAGCTTCACTTATCCAGGAGTAAAAACGAAGAGAACTAGCAGCTTGGGTTACCTCACAAAATGTGATATTTACTGCTCTGAAGCACAAGCACTGCCATGACTTCCATGAAATGTTTGCACTCCTGCGCATACTTGTTTGCAAGACATAAGGCCCGTTTTCACTGAAGAAGTTCCTGGTAGTATTTGGGGGGCAGGAACTACTACAGGAACGTCCTCTTACTCGGCCCTCTCAACCGCCGTGTCCACCGAGAGGGCGAAGTAAGAGAACTCATTTTAAAAATGCGACCCATCGTCATCTGCTTTGTTTTAAAAATGCCGGCTAATTTGTCGCTTTCTGTAGATGTTACATACCGCCCTGAGAAAATCCAGTCAGCGCCAAGTAAACCCCAAGCCCCATCCTGGAGTTTTTTGGGGCCGTTCAGAGTACCAACTCCGAGACAGGGGCTTTTTTAGCTCCTGTAAAAGTTCCGGTACTCTGTCCTTCGGGGGTGGTTCCAGTGGTGGAGACACACAACAACTGCCCGGCCCCGTAAATTTACCCTGAAGTTCCTGCGGTGGATATGGGCTTTCACAGGTTCAATTAACACGTTGCTGATTTAGGACAATACCGCAGTACAATTACTGCATTTTAAAAGCATCCACATGCTTTTGACACCCGTAAAAGACCGCTTTCGAACAGCTGTGATTCGCATATTACCAATATTACCAGCCAAGCAATCAGGCAGCTAGGTCAGATGACAATCATGTGCACTCAGGTAGAAGCAGCCCCTCTGTTAGGGCCTGTTTCCACCAAGCTTTTGCGTCAGTGGTAGCATAAGCGTTGGCGTTTGAATCAGTTCTATTATGAACCATTAGAGTGTTTCCATCAAGCTTTGGCGTTAGCGTCCACGTCAGCGTCGGACGCAACTGACGCTCTCTGACCAAATTATAATCCCAACGCACATATTTTCTGGTATTTAGAATCCGATGTCCTATGTCATCTCTTTGACGATGAAGGTCGACTTGCCTGCTAGCACACAGTTCAGAGAAGTGGTACAATTTGCCAGAAAATGAGTAATTTAATACAGGAAAGCTAATTCAAGCCGTACAGAAACGACCTGTGCTGTAGGATAAAACAGAACAGGACCACAGTGTCCGTGACATTAAAGGAAACCTCTGGGAAGCAATTAAAACAGAACTTGGGGTGAACGTCGATGGCAATAATTTTTTTTGTATTGTGTATAGGAGCCTATGATCTAATTTTCTTTTTTCAGCCATGCTGTGCGCAAAAAGGTTTATCTCATAAGTTCCGGTTCCTCGTTTTGGACATTTCAAGCTCAAAAAGCGCGAAAGCATTATCTTAGTGGAAACAGTCAAACGCTCAATGAAATGCCAGTTCTGACGCTAAAGCTACCGCTGACGCTGACGCAAAAGCTCAGTGGAAACTGGCCCTTAGCAGGCTTGACTCCATAACCTATCAGAACGTACGTCAAGTCTTCATTTTTCTGAGTTGTCGAGCATCCCTAGCACCTTAGAAGACCTTCCAGTTACATTGCAAATAATTCTTTGTCATGGCAACACCATTTGATGAAAACTTTCAATCTTCAGAATAAAACATCAATATCTTAAGGCTTTTCTGACAGCATCCGACATGGATCTAATCATTCTGCAAGAAGCAGTACATTAAAGTATAAAACATGCCATTTCTTGTTACCAATAGATAGTTCTATGACCCTAACTCAGTGGTGGCATGCACAAACAAAAACTCAAAATTTGGACAACTTTTCATGACTGAGATTTTGTGTTTGCGCAGACTTAGAGGTGGATTTGATTAACCTCCTAGGTGGTGTTTGAGTAGGTGTTAAGGCGTAGGGGATCCTCACTTGAAATTTGCCGAGGACGGTGTTGTCACAATTTAAGGCCAAGAGTAATAACAGACAAAAAATACACAATTTCTAACGTGTGTGCCAAATTTTGTACGTTTTCAAGCAAAAATAGCTTCCTGGAAATACTTGGCATTGCAACACCGTTTGACAAAAAACTCATAATCTTCACAATAGAGTATCAACAAGGTCTTAAGACTTGTCTGACCACATTTGTGGGGGATCTGGTCAATCCGGAAGGAGCAGTACTCCAAAGTATAAAACAAGTCATTTCCTTTTTCCATTACATGATGCTATGACTATAATTCATTATCAGCATGTTGATTTATTTAGGCTGGGAATCTTATTAAACATGTACTGACAGTCAATAAAAATGCATCACTTCTATTATTGATAAATTCATACCCCAGATAAACATGAACAAGTAGATGAGTACAGATGTACCCACTGTGTCAACAGTCAATGGCCTGACCACTGAGGTGATTGCATTTCCGCTTCAGCAGTTGAACAATCAGCAGTTACGTAATCAGCACATTGTTCTGAATTGGATAGTTGGTCAAAACGTACGCATTCACCATGTTGTGACAAAAGTCAGAGAAACCATTGGGCAACCATTAGGCATATTCTGTTGTTTTCTAATGGTTCCTGGTGGTTTTGTAGTGGTTTCTAATGGCTACTTATGTTTTCCTAATGGTTCGTTTTGTTTATCTAATTGGGATTCTATTATCTCCTACACACATCTACAGGACTTTAACTGGTCACTACTAATGGTTCCCACAGGAGTCTTAATGGTTCCCACAGGTGTCTCAGGGTTCTAACAGACGTCTTAATGGTTCCTTTAGGCATTTCTATACTGGTCTAGTGGTTACTACAGGATGTAGTGGTCTCTAATGGTTCCTAATGTGATGGAGGAACACAGATGTTATCGCCTTCTTTGGCGATCACATCTGTGTGATTTCTAGTGGATCCTTGTATAGGCTATACAGTATGTTTGTAGATTGCATTGTTCAGTGATTTCATTTAATACACTACAAGATCACCTTTGGCCTTTTGTGGTTGAATTTCTGATTAAATCATATTTGGCCTTTTCTGATTAAATCAGTGATCATGACTCATCCATTCAAGGGAGGGAACACAACCTGATGGTTTGATGGTTCTGAAAAAATTTAATTAAAATCACAAACTGCAATGAGTTGTCACACCCAGTATGTCCAGTTCCCAATTCGAAGGGGAAAATATCCAAATATGTGCACAAGTACACATGAGTATAGACATGTCTCTTGTGCCCAGTGTTAGGACGCTGCTATAATTTCTGTTGCAACAGTAGGTTTCTCAGTATGTTTTTCTAATAGTTTTAGATCCTAATGGGACCATTCTTCTAATGGTTTTAGCTCCCAATGGAACCAGTAGCTTTCTAATGGTATTACATTCTAATGGAACCAGTAGCTTTCTTATGGTATTACATTCTAATGGGACCAGTAGGTCTCTAATGGTATTACATTCTAATGGGACCAGTAGGTCTCTAATGGTTTTATATCCTAGTGAGACCAGTAGGTTCCTAATGGCTTTACATCCTAATGGGACCAATAGGTTCATAATGGTTTCTTCTAATGATTCCTAATGGGGTTCCAATTCCCATTAGACCATTAGAAACCTAATGGTTTTTTTTCTAATGGTATTCTACTGGATTTTTGCAGCAGGGAAGGTCCAACGAAAGCAGAACCCAAAAACAGTTTCACCTGAGACATGAAATAGACTATGCTGCGATTATCGTGGGAACAATGTCACTGTCATTTCAGTCACAATTTCCCAACAGGATAACACACGTCCACATGCTGTGCGTGTCACCACTGTGTACCTGGTGGCTGAATTATGTCAGTGTGATGCCCTGGCCCACATATTCCCCAGATCTCAACCCCATTGAGCATGAGTGGGACATCATGAAACGGCACCTAGCAATATGCAGTCCACGTTCGCTCAACAGAAACCAGTTGATCCAGGCACTGCAGAAAGAGTGGGGTGCCTGCGGCGACTTGTAGCCAGTATGAGGCATAGATTCACCTCCTGCATCAATGCTGCAGGTGGACACAATCAGTATTGAAGCCTGCAAGAGTCATCTTTCTTTGCCTGATGGTTCACAACAGATTACGAGATGAACAGCGACCATCTTCTTTTGATTTTGGCTTACGATGATCTGAATTGCTTGTGTAATGTCTATTGCAGCATTTATCCACATGGTAGTCACTACCTGGTGAATGAGCATAAAAATGTTTCTGACATTAACTGATGTGTTTTTCTCGACTGTCATTGTACAGGGACAAATTTTAATCATAAACAGGGGAGTTAAAAACCACTTCCTCTGTTCGGGTGAAATGAAATATCATAACGGCCACGGCCGTTAGAGAAAAACTCTAAACTTATGCAACTTTTCATCCTTGTAATGCTGACCAAGTTTGAGATGGATCTGATTACCCTTCTAAGAGTTGTTAGTAAAAATGAAAAAAGTCAGCGCCAAAATTGCCCCAAAAATTGCACAGTAAATTCAAAATAGTTGACTTTCTTTTCCATTTATAGTACTCCTCCAAGAGACTTTTTTTATGCTGGGATATGTGACATTTACCGGCTAAATTTTGCACATTTACATGAAACATTTCCTCTCAATGGCAATGTTGTTGAAAATTTTTGGAGGGACGCTGTTGTACCATTTTGTCGCACCTGAGCAGGAGACACCAGTCCTGATGCCTGTGCCAAGTTTCATGAGTTTTCAAGCGCCTTAAGCCCCTAAAAAATGTGATTCATTGTGGGCACCAAAAGAAAAAAAGAAATAATAATTGTCATCATCATTCAATTCAATTCAATTCAATTCAATTCAATTCAAAGCGTTTATTGTCATATGCACAGTAAAGAAAGCAGGTTTCCCTGTACCATGAAAATCTTTCTTTGCCGTCCACACTGAATGCCACAGAAAGAAAAAAAAAATAGGATAAAAACAATGACAACAACAACAACAGATAAGTACAAAAATACAATTTAGAATAATTTCTGTATTTACAAATTGTGCAAACAATCAAAGTGTCCTGTGCAACCGTGCAAATTGAGGTAGTGGTTGTAGTGCATTATGGCTAACGATCGCTCCTGTTGTTAAGGAGCCTGATGGCAGAGGGAAAGAAAGAGTTCCTGAGTCTGGATGTCCTGCACTTCAGACTCCTGTACCTCTGTCCAGAGGGGAGTAGAGTAAACAGTCTATGTTGGGGGTGGGTGGGGTCCCTAAGAATGGACGCAGTCCTCTTGAGGGCTCTGCGCTGGTAGATGCACTGCTGAGAGGGCAGGGGAGTCCTGGTGACCTTGTATTCAGTCTTTACCACTCTCTGCTGGCGTTTGCGGTCCAAGATGGTGGTACTGTTGTACCACACCATAATACAGCCAGTAAGAATGGACTCAACAATACAGCTGTAGAAGTTGCTGAGGATTTTTTGGGACATCCCAAACCTCCTCAGCCTCCTCAGAAAGTACAGTCGCTGCTGAGCCTTCTTCACCAGTTGTGTGGTGTTCAGTGTCCAGGTGAGGTCCTCGCTGATGTGGACCCCCAGATATTTGAAGCTATTCACCCTCTTCACTTCCTGGCCTCGGATAAGCAGTGGCTGGTGAGGGCGCCTCATCATCCTCATGTCCACTACGATCTCCTTAGTTTTGTCCGTGTTGAGGGTGAGATTGTTATCATCACACCATGTCACCAGCGTGTACACCTCCCTCCTGTAGGCTACTTCGTCGCCGCCGGTGATACGTCCAATCACCGCAGTGTCATCCGCAAACTTCAGGATGATGTTATCCTTGCGGGAGGCCACACAGTCGTGAGTGAACAGGGTGTAGAGGATGGGACTGAGAACACACCCCTGAGGTGTGCCGATGTTTGTGGTGATGCTGGCCGAAATCCTGTTCCCTATCCTGACAGACTGAGGCCTGCCAGTCAGAAAGTCCAGGAGCCAGTCACAAAGGGTGGGGTGTAGTCCCAGAGAAGACAGTTTGTGGGTGAGCTTGTGAGGGACCACAGTATTGAATGCCGAGCTGTAGTCAATAAAGAGCATCCTGATGTAGGAGTCTTTATTCTCCAGGTGTGAGAGGGAGACGTGCAGGACTGCAGCGATGGCATCTGACGTGGACCTGTTGGGCCGGTAAGTGTACTGTAGGGGGTCCAGTGTATCAGGTATACTGCTCTGAATGTGGGTCAGCACCTCTCTCTCGAAGCACTTCATAATGATTGGAGTTAGTGCTACTGGCCGGTAGTCATTCAGGCAAGTGGGTGGGCTCTTCTTGGGCAGGGGGACGATGGTAATGGTCTTGAAACAGGAGGAGACAGTTCTGTGGCTGAGGGAGAGGTTGAATATTGAGGTGAGGACGTCTGTCAGCGCGTTGGCACATGCTCTGAGGGCTAGTCCAGGAATGTTGTCTGGTCCCGCAGCTTTGCGGGGGTTGATCCTCCTCAGGGCTTTGTTTACCTGGGCTGATGAGACGACAAGTGGGGGGGAGGGGGGGGAGGTGATTGAGGTTGAGGTGGTTAAGGTGTCTGTGAGCCTCCTCTCTGTGTGTGAGGTGGGGGTCTCAAACCAGGTGTAGAATTTGTTGAGGTCATCAGGCAGGCTGTCTGTGGCACTGATGGTCTTAGAGCTGCTCCTGTAGTTTGTGATATGCTGTAAGCCCTGCCACATGCGCCTGGAATCAGCAGTGGAGTAGAAGCCCTCCAGTTTCTCTCTGTACTGCCTTTTGGCAACTGTTATAGCCTTCCTCAGTCTGTACTTTGCTGGTTTGTACTCAGACTCATTGCCAGATGTAAATGCAGCAGAGCGAGCACGTAGCATACAACGAACCTGACTGTTTATCCAGGGCTTCTGATTGGGAAACTTCTTGACTTGTATAATGGGTACAATTTTATCCACACAGGTGATGATGTACCCAGTCACATAGTCAGCATAGTCCTGTATGCTGACAGAAGAGTCCTCCAGAGTAGCTGCAGCTTTAAACACATTCCAGTCTGCAGTAGCAAAACAGTCCTGCAGTCTGTCCTCAGTCTCTGGTGTCCAGAGCTTCAGCTGTGTGGTGACTGGGTTTGACTGTTTGAGTCGCTGTCTGTGGGCTGGGCACGAGAACAGAGAGATGTGGTCTGAGTGTCCAAAGTTGGGGTGAGGGGCGGCTCTGTATGCACCTTTAATGTAATAATCATCATAACAATAATAACAATAATCCTTTGATGACAGTTGGGTCCTTGCACCAGTCAGTTAAAGCTGTAGTATAGACCCATTTACAGCCAACGTCATCAAAAAGATGCATGCGCATCTTGGCAACGGAAGTAGTGGTCTCCCCAATTCAGTCTGACGAGTTAAGAATCTGCAAACATTGAATTAGATATTTTAACAGCACCGAAATGCCTGGTTGTTGCGTGTACGGCTGTCAGAATTGAAAATCCATTGGTGGACTCAAGTTTTACAGGATTCCGAGAGGATCACATTTGTATGACACCCACTGGCAGAAGCAAAGCATCAAGTCAAACTCCGAACGCTGCCTTGATGCTTTTCAACGCCCACTGAAAGCGTCAGCCGCAAAAACATTGACAAGCTGTCAACACGACCGAGAAGCCATGGGGGTCACTCTCAAAATATTCAACAAGATAACGTTTAATTTTGAAAACACCTACTGATAAAGCTTATTTAAAATGATGAAATAGTGCAACGTTCAGATTACTGCGCACTATATGTTATATACAGGCATAATTTTCCACCTAAATTTAGCTGTCTTGTAAATTAAGATTATGATTACTTCACCCAGCAGCAAATTAGCTAGCTAGCAAACTTAGCAGTGTTAAATTCTTACCTTGAGTTAGGTTCTGTCTAACTGTAGATCGCTTGATAACTTAAATGTGCACAAAATAATGGATTTCCTCTCAAAACTGCGACTTGGTTAAAAAGTAGGTATATCAGTTTCGACAACTGCATGTGAGGTTTGAGGGTGTGCCAACAACCATGACAAGGCAAAATAGTTAAAAAGCTAACCTAAAAGACAAATGCATTTCTATTGAGTTGACGCTCAAGAAATTGAGCAATGGCGAAAAGTAAAAATCTGTCGCGTGTCACACGCTGCCAGTGGGCTTTGCTCCATTGAAATGGATGTAACCAATTTTTTGACGCGCGTCTCACGGTTACAGACATTAAATGAAATATGTAAGAATAATGGTAAAACGAAGCAGATTTCATGTTTGCACGACAACTATGCAGTCAAACTCGCTAGCTAGCAAGCCAACAATACAAAATAATACTTAGCCTGCCATGCAGGTACAATTAGCTGTCAGGACGTAGTTTTCTGCTTATTTATTTATTATCATAACCCATGCGTCATACACAGAGATGTCAAGTCTCAGGCATTCGGTGTAGGTCTAATGCATTTTTAGTTTATTCACCATAGTCCGTAATTATTCATTAAATGTTTTATGAGATTCTCATGCGGAATTAAAATCCTTGTGCATTGTAGTTTCCGTTTCTCTTGTGGGATTGGAAACAATGTGTGTGTTTCATGATCGTTTAAATTGTTTTCATGAAATAAGACCATTTGAAACATTATTATGCAGTTCCATAGCTTTTAATCCCTCAGTTAAGACAAGCCTGAGAATTCCCGAGTCATAATCGATTTCATTGTCATTAGTGGGGAAATCCACCCTATTGTATGTGAAACTGATCAACTTGATGCACAATAACTTAAATTCCGCGAGTGAATTTCTTCAGTGTGCTTTGATTGAATAATTGCTGACTACGGCACAGAAACGTGAATGCCACTAAGAGGAGAAACTCACACCTAAGACGCAATGGCATCTCTGCATACACGGCAGTTTTATGCCCTTCTGTTTGACTAGGAAGGACCTCTGATGTCGAGACACAAAATTCCAAGTCTGTCGTGGTATTTAACATTCTGCTTATGTCCGCAGATAATGCAGTCATAAGCATCCAGTGACTTGTATGCTCGTAGTTCCTCCCTAGTGTACACGGTAGGTTTCTCGATCAAATGGGTATAAATATCAGGCCACGGAATACTGGGCCACTAACTAACGTCATCTACCCACTCACTGATTCCATACGGATCTGGAAATTGGTTGCCATTTGTCAATGTTAATTTGTTCGGGTAGAATTCGTGATCTTTGATGGCTGATGCCCTCGCACAGCTTGACAAGCTATTATGGTTTGCCATACTTCCGTTGCCAAGATGCGTGCAAAACCTGTTTTGTTTGCAGACAGTAAATGGGTCTATTCGATTTGAAAGTTTGATCATTATTAATAACCTCATTTAGATGGTGGTTATCATCCTATAGTACAATCTACACAATGTGAAGAGCAAAGAAAACGAAAAAAATCCATTCACTCTAGTGGCTGCAGGGCTGCAGAGACGTTGACCAATGTCAGCCATCCGCCCAGATGGCTTACATTGGTCAACGTCTCTCCCCTACTCTCATCCAATCCCCTCGCTCTAGTTGACACTCCCCCGAGAGCTTGCTCTGACTCCCCGTGCTCCGCTTTCCGCCTCGTCCCCGCCCTCTTCCGCGTTATAAACTTTCTGCAACACGCAAGTAGCTGAGTAGTTGGTGGCGGTAATGCACCTAGTGTTTGCAAATCACAAATAAATATTAAAGAAGAAGAAGAAGAAGTAGCTGAGTTGCAGCTTAGCAACAAGTGCTAGAAGAATGGAAAAGAAAGACAGCAGCAAGCGGCCCCTGTTTGCCCCACCGGCAAAAGTTGGGAGAAAGCGTAAGTCTGCGGAGGAAAAGGCCGAGACGAGGAGGAAATGTGAGTAACGCAGGACTCAAAGCCAAGTAAACATCGGGTCATCCATTCACCGCTGGAGGAAGCTCCAGGAGGATTTGGGCCTGAAAACTGATGCTGATACAGCAGACTTTTTGTTGAACTGGTGGGTCATTTTTAGCTTTGATTGTGTGAGTTGTTACATAAATAACTATGACAATGCTGGCTTATGACTGTAAACGCTGCCGGTCATTTTCTCTGTGTCGACGGACGGCTTCGGAACGTTAGCTATTTATTTTTAGCATTGTAATCTAGCATTGCTATCATCAGTGTTGTGCCTGAATGCATTCAATGAACTCATGAACTCGTCATATGTATTTCCGATTGATGAACGTTGTTGTGAACGTGTTCATTGTGGAGTTTGTGAACGGTGTGCTCTCTTACTGATGCATTGTAATTTACGTTAGGTGTAATATGCATTTAATTGCTTTAAATGTTGCTATGCCTGCAAATCCAACATGGTAAATCTTCATTCGAGGCTCTGTGTCTCTTTACTGCCGGCTGGCTTGATGCTCTGGTAGAGGAGGTGTGTCTGGGAGTCTCCACGCGGACGTTCCCACACGGTGGGAAGGATCAGGGAGCACAGAGTGGAGGTGTGTGTGTGTGTGTGTGTGTGTGTGTGTGTGTGGGCAGGATGCTTTCTTCAAATTTTTCTCAATGTCTCAATCTTTCTCAACTGATTCTCAAATCGTATACTACAGATTTAACTATAACGGATAAAAAAGGTGTTGTGGAGACACATTAAACCAACATGATTATTGATACTTTGAGCTAGAAAAATAGGAAAACAGGCTGTGTAAGTGTCCTTTCCTCCATGTTCATGGTGAGTATCAGGAGAAAGGAGAAGAACAGTTTGTTCTCTAACATATCCTGAGAACAGATTTACAGAAGGGTAAAGTGCACATGCACAGAGATAGAGGTGGTAATTGTTGACAAAGCATTGAGAATTCCCTTCCACAGGCCCAAATGTGCAGTTTGACTTCCTGGATTCAGGAATTTGTTTTTATTCACACTTAACAAGATATTTTAACAATAGAAACTGGTAGCTAAGGAAGTATATGGGCCTATTTTTGTGCTGATTGCAAAAGCCGTCTTGAGTTCTTGACTCTGTGTTTGCACGGCCGTGGCCAGTCAGAGAGTGCGTCCAATCACAGCTCTGATATGGCATGTAAAGCACCTTCTGATGTTGTCTAGAGCTGCTGGATGGGCTAAATACTTAGTTCCGACTATTGTGCGCTACATTACGAACAATGACATTTTCGTTTTGTGTCCAGTGTGAAAGCAGCTTAAAATTTCAGGTTTGGATACGAGGTGATGGGATGATTAAGATTGACAATTAATCGTGTTGATTGTAGGAAATTTTTGTACCGTCCAAAACTTTTCAACGATCAACACGATTGCCACAACTGAACTCAAGATCTGATAAGATCTGACAGGATGACCACAATTACTCCATCATGAAGACCACGATTTCAATAGTGCCACGAATCGTGATAGTGGGAACCTAGCTAAAAGTTAGTACATTTGAATGAACTGTACTTCAGAAAAGATATTCCTTTCTCATGGTGGAAAGGTAAAACCTTGCAATAAAAAACTGGTAACTCTTTGGAAACCAACACAGGGGCTTAATCACTGGAGTGAAAAAAATCAGACACAGGTAATGCATAATTTAAACATAGATATGTGAGCATGTGCAGTTAACTGCAAGTACAAGGAGCACTCTTGAGGAAACCACTGTCAACTGTCAACACAGCCCTTCTTTCTGTGTAGCTTACCTGTGGGAAGCAATGGCTGCTCTTTTTGATAACCTGTGAGAAGCCTGATGGACCATAAGAAAAACTCAAGACATCGACTGTGTAATATAAACAGTGGATCACTTCCTCAGTGCTTTAAGAAACTTTGTCCCGTAGTCATAGTTCTTCAGCTAATAAAAAAATAAAAATTGTTACTTATAGCTATTTAGGGCATAATTCTTAGCGCGGATATCTTTATAGGTTGTCGGCTAATGATATATGTCTGCATCATTTCAATGATGTCTTGGTAAATAATTATTACCAACTTGACGATCGAAGATGCATTTGCTGAGTTTCATGTCAGTGTAAAATGCTTCTCCTTGCAGTTAATTTCCTACATATGCCTTTTCAGAGATTTCATAATCTGTTGAGAGTAGGCTCATCAGCCTCTATAGTTTCTGAAGTCCTTCACGACTGCCATATTTGAACAAGAACAGCTGTCTCTATGTCATAACCAAGCCATCCTCCTTGCAGGCAGCTGTGTAAATTATTCTCCATTCTTCCCCGGGATCATCTACATTGCGGAAAGATCTTCATATCTCCTGTATGATGGTATCTGAGGACAGCGGCTCTAAGCTGGAAACTGGAGAGTTCTCTTCTTAGCTTCCTGTGTCCGCATGACAGTGGAGGGGATACACCACCTTTTGTCTAATGATACGGACATGACAGAGAAATTACTGAAAGGACTCCAGTCCTTCTCCGGTGGAGAGTCAGGAATCTCGAGAGAATACTCGATTCCTGAATCTGTCACACCCTCATTGTCTATGTCTTACTCCTGACAAAAGTTGACTTCAGCACTGGAGCTCAGTAAAGGAGATTAAAATATTGAGGTCATTATACTGCAAGTACATGACAAGTCCTCCGCAAGAAGACCCACCGCAATATGATGTAAGGGTCACTCCATACTAAACTATACAATTCACTGTGTTGTATAAAAATGGTTAATAAAATTTTTTCTAAGAGAACTAAATGATTTGCATTGTTCATATTTATTCACTCCAGGATTGAAGATATACATAAGAATAAAACGGTCCAACAACACAGCAGAAAAAGTGGTGTCCTAATGTCAGCCAAGGCATTGTGAAAGCCATATTAAGTTACAAAATTTGGCAGCCAATTTCATGAAATACTCATGACATTCCAGATTTTACTTTGAAACAAAGTAAAATGAAATATGAAAAAATTAGATAAATAAATGAAAAATGAGATATACCCATAATAACGGTTTCAATTGTCTCTGCACTAAATTACCGGGACTCGTCTGATCAGAAAGGCAATTTGAAATGACCGTCATGGGCGTAACCAGTTGCGTCCTCACGTGTTACATCCAGACATAATGCATAATGTATGCAAATTGAGTAAGATGACCTCGGCAAACTAAGCTACTCACTCCCTGCATCAAAATTTCACTAGGCTTCAGACAATAATTTATACCATGCTTTAAAAAATAATGACTGAAAAAAGAACATTTTTTCGTGTCCTAATATCGTGTTACGACCATAAAAACATCAAGAAATATGCATAGATCGTGTCCTGTGCATAGACTGTATAAAAAGATGGTCGCAGCACCCAGATCTGAGGCCTTTGCGGAAATCTAAAAAAAAATGCGTTATATTTAATGGCCAGCAGATGGCGACGTCGGTGGTTGAAGAAAGAAGTTCAATGTTACTGAAGTCTACAAGAAAATGACCCTACTTTGCCTCCCGATTTATTATTTCATTCTTATACTTTGAAATGCCTTCTTGCGAATAAAATAATATATTCCTTTGGTGATTTAGAGTAACAGGTAACCAGTTACAAAATTTTAACAATGCTTTGCACTGAAGCCAGGTGAACGGAATACAAACATTGAGGACAATAGACATGGAAAACATTGACTGGCCGTAATTGCCCATAAATGTTACTGATGGACTGAGGCCATTTATCATACAAAAGAATTGACTGATGTATCTGATTTTCAGGAATCCAATATCTGTTTTGTGTCCTCATTACACCCACAATACCTGCCACCTTAGTACATTATGGGGTCACTGAAATGAAGTGATCACTCGGTTTATCTTCTTGCTTGCTTCTTTGTGATGTCCATGGATGGGGTTTCACCACTGCAATGAAAAACTTTGGAAAAGGTGTATTTGAATTTTCATCACCATTGTATCACATTTTTACAGTTTAGAATGGAATGACCCATTAGACATCACCTAATTTATTTTTTGAAATGTAAAGTTTGTGACGGGGGATGCATCTCAATTTGTACCATTGTAAAAATAGCATTTGCAACAGGAAATGGTATGTTGCGTGTCTTCCGACACAAACTGTTGAGCCATAGACCTTGGGCAGAGTCAGATCTCTGGGTGGCCTCATTCTGCGGTTGAACACAATGCATATATTATTACCACTTGCTCCATGCTGCCACATCCACAGTGTAGCCATTTTCAAACCAAATCCCATTTGTCCACACACAATGCCCACCAGACTCAAGCTCCTCTTTCTAACAAATATCTAAAACATAAACAAGGCTTTTCTTCTCTTTAAGGGAACACCCAACTAAGTAGACCAGGGACAAAACCACACAACAAAAGAAGGGATTACAGTTACCTATAGTAGCTCGGCTTAATTTTTAAGATATTTTTGGGTGAATGAAGTGGGGTCTATGAAGTGGGAGGAAAACCGCTGGAGCCAGCCATGGAAAAACACAATTTGAAAATATTACTACATTTGAACTTTCACAGCCCTGCGCCTAGTTGTTTGCATCACAACACCAGAGGCTAAAGTGCTATGCTGACATAACAGTTTAACTTACAAATAACCCCTACAGTCAAATGCAAATTTCTTCTGACGCCAATTATATTAGAGACTTTCAAAAACAAATGAACAGTGTACAGTACAGAAGTTTCAAATGGTACTTAAGAGATAGTTAGTTCTCACCCTGTTTGACTTCAGAGGTCAAACAGTGAACATAATAACTTGTGTGAATCGACTCACTGAAGCACACAGGACTGACACCATCTGTGCATTTCAGACCACTGAGGTTCTTAAAAAAAGGCTACAATTCGGGAGGACCCTCGACGGAAGGAGATTTAAGCGTTAAAATTCCTGCCAAGTAAATGGCCTTTAAGTGCAGGGATGCCAGCCAATGGCAGGACGACTTTGCCCATTGGTCACCTCTGAAAACAAGCACTTCCTTGTTTTTTGAATCAGAGATGCAGAATTCTGCCCTTGTTTTTGGACGACTCGCGAAAAACACAATCCCAGTCCGTGCTCTAGAACTGAAAAGGTGCTGACAATACACACGCAGACTCCCAAGTGTATTCACACTAAAGTGCAGTTTGGCAGACAACAAATAAAAAACGACTTGCGGTTTTGGAGTACATGCCAGCGCATATTGAGCAGCGAACGCGTACACATTTATGGAAAAGCTCACTCTCCAGTTTGCTTTCAGCAAAACAGATGAAAGAAGAAAAGAGAAGAGAAAGTGAGAGAGAGAGAGAGGTAGTAGGAGAGAGCGAGAGGGCAGTCCCGCCCCCCGCCGGCCCCTCTCTCTTTATAAAAGAACCGCAGCGATGGAAGAAATCTGCTGATAAGCTGTGGACTGGTGGAGGGAGAGCAAGCAGCAGGCAAGAGAGGGGGAGCGAGAGAGGGGGGGTACCGATGGCTGACCATAGAGGTAGGATAAAAACAAGCTGCGGAAACTCTTCTCAGTGCGAGGTGGGGATGTCGTGTGCGGGAGGAGGGGGGTGGGTGGTGGAGTTGACCGGGGAGGGTGGCAGGGAGTCACAGAAAGCGGCCTTTAGGACACACAACTGTGAAGTCGTGGGCGTTTCTCTCCAGCATTAGTGTGTGATGTATGTGTGCGTTTGCATGAGTTGTGAGCATGTGTTTTTTTACACTGGCTTGAGAGGGAATACTGTTTAAAAATACTGTAATGCACTTCAATGGATTTTTATGCGTGCCCCATCCGCTTATGTGTTGGGCACCAGTGCTTGTGTGCAGGTACCTGTCCAAGCCGATAGTTCGTCATCTTCTGCACCACATCTGCAGAACCGCGTTGGCTCATTTACAGCTTTATGATGGGATTTTGCTGAGCAAAGTAGCGGAGGTGTGTAAATTATTCCTTGCGGAGTGTAGCAGAATTGTGATGCGGTTATGCTGTGTAAAGGTGGACAGTCGTTTTGAGGTGAAGCTCAGCAGAAAGGCTGTGTGGTGTTTAGAGTGTACGGTGTTAGGTAATTAAGTGCTGTTGGGATTAGCCATGCGGACAGGCAGAGTGGTTTTAAAGATACCCAGTGGAATGCCTCATACCTGGTACCCTGCATGCTTGAGTCCACGAGTGCTTGAGTTAGGTCCTGTCTATCAGCTCCTTCTACAAATATGCTCCTAGGCAAACAGATAAGGGCGACTGTTTACGAGAAAGCAAACAAACAGTTCTGCACTCATGTGAGATACCGCACCGGTGGACAATCAGCGAGTGATTCTTTGAGATTTTTATGGGGGGAGATTCTCAGAATGTTTATAATCGAGGGTTTCACAGAAATAAACGATATTCAGCCTGTTCTCTGTCTGCTTTGCGTGCTTCGTCGGCTCTCAGGCCTGGAATGGACCTCTCAAACAGCGCACCTCTCAGGAGCGTCCATCCTCGGCCATGCCCCGCATCTGTGCCGACTGAGCCGGTATCTTGGCTGAGGGAGGAACATGACTAAACCAGCAAAAACAATGTCGACAAGGAGGTCTCCGCACACACTCAGATTTGTGTGAAAGACAATTGGACAAAAATTCCATTGCTGTAGAGTGATGGACAATACAATGTATTTCAAGAGGGAAAAGTGGAGTGGATGGAGAATGTGTGTTTCATACAGTGCAAAAACTGCTCGTGAACAAGCTAATTTAGCTTTATTATAGTGCGCATTTCACTGGCACAAACCATATTTTTGAGTTCTAGATTTATCGTAAATGGCACACGGGTACACTTTACTACATTAGAGACAAAGGTCTGTATTAAATTAGTGATAGTTTTTTCTTCTGCTGTGAAAATAACGTCATACTTTCTGCAATTAGCAATATTAGAGTGTGAAGTTAGTATGCATGGACTCATTGAAGCACACCGGGCTGGCAGCATACCGGCATTTCCGACCGCTGAGATTCTGAATAGGATTGAGTTTTGTCCGCCTGTCCATCCATCCTTCCCTCCATCTGTTTGTTTGTCACACTTTCCAAAGTTCTCTGAAGAATTAGGACAGTTACATGGGTCAAATTTTGTATGCTTAATGAGCTTGTCATACCTGTATATGCTGAGGTAATGAAATGAAAAAAAATGAAATTAAATGAGTTCAAAAATGGATATTGATGCATACCGTATTTATTTACTGAGTTATGGCCCTTGATCGTGGCGGGGAATAGAGATGATGACGCTCTCTTCTTGTTTTATTTCTGCCGTGAAATTAATTTTATATTTTCAGCGACTGGCTAATTTAAATTTCCAAGGCCTTAAAAATCTATATTTAACACGGGCATTCTCAACCCTCACCCTCTTCCTGTTCCACACAGACTCCGTTCAGGAAAACTGCAACTTCCCTTGATAAGGTAGGGTTGAGCAGGGCGCTAAACCTGATTGTGGAGAAGGAAACAGACGTTTCTGGGAGGAGTTAGAGTCGCAGTAATTTAAGGCCTTTGCTGGAATGCTGGTGCACTGTGTTGCCCCCTGTTCAGGGGTGACAGCTGAGGGGGCCAAATGTCTGTGATTTCATTCCTGAAATTCTCCCCAAAAAACTCCCATCCTCACTTGACTCCTCATTCATTTTTGTGCTCCCCTATGGGGGGATTCGGGGACAGCAGTGTGCTTACATGAGTGATGATGTCATTCTGTGACAGCTGTGGGCCAACTCTAGGGTTGCTGGGAGCAGAAGCACCAGTCGGGTCAGGGGAGGAGAGCTTTCAATCAGACAGGAAATGGCTGGTAACGCTGGGACATTTTTACAATGCTGCCACACAGTCAGATCCGTCATGGTCAGTTTGAAATGTGGTCAGAGAATGAAATGTGGAGATTTCTGACTCTTATCTATTTTCACTACTTGTATTTACAGGCAGTAACTTTAACCCTTTAAACCCTAGCCTGTTTTTTAGACCCAAATTGAAAAGCGCATATCTCTGCTACTATGAGGTCTATTTGAATAATTTTGGTCTCAAAATGAAGGGGACACTTGTGAGATTTGTTCAGATGTGTAAATACTCTTGTTTTTAATGTTTCTGTGTCTGTTGTTGCTCTTCTTTTGCTGATATCTTGCAGATGCTGCAGAGTAGAGTGAAGGGGGTTTATCATTGGAATCTGTGGAGTCTCTGGTTTCATTTGAGCTATTGGTTGTGCATGTGGCATAAAGTAGCAGAGTGATAGCATCAAAATTGTGGCAAGTGGGTTAGCAAGGTGGCATGGTATGGATTTTAGTGTTTGGTAATTCATTTTGTTGGAGTCAGAATTGCATGTAAAAATGACCTATATATTCTGAGTTCTTCTGTTTAATTTGATATGCAGCATGGCTATATTGTTACCTGGGTAATGCTTCATTTTTTGCCCTTTCTTTTGGTGTGTTCTCAGGGTCCAGGGTTAAAGTACAGTATGAAGGAGTAATGGCTAAAGTATTACAAAGTGCTGCATGCAAAATCTGCCAGAGTGTCAAGAGAAGGAGCAGTTTATTTAAGGAAGGATTATAAAGCATATCTCTGCTAAACCGATTACTAAAGACTGACATTTGATATTTCCTAATATTACTGCCTGCTAGGGTAATACAATTGGCTTTTACTGCACTTACTGCAAGCTTCTTGAGTCTCTTAAGAAGATACTCTTACATTTCACAGCATTGCACATTATTTCTCCTTTAAATGTGATAAAGGCCAGGCATGTGCTAATACAGTGGTTAATAGAGAGATTCATGTACAACTTAACTCATTCTTGATTTTGTAGACCTGTGCACAACCAAAATTGCAATCCAAAATGCATATCAATTTCTCTCTTGATTACCTAGCCCACTCATTCCTGGGCAGGGCCTGGATCTGGGGCCTATCCCAGCATGCAATGGGAAAGAAGCAGGAACACCCCCTGGAGAGTCTGCCAGTCCATAACATGGCTCGTACACCATTCACTCACACTCATACCTTTGGGCGATTTAGAGTCGCCCAGTTGCCTGAAATGCAGGCCTTTGGAGTGAAGTTGGAATCCGAAATTGACAGAGGAAACTCACGTGAACACAGGGAGAACATGCAAACTCCACATACACTGAGCCCAGGCCAGATTTGAACCCCCAACCTTCCTGAGGCAACAGCTGTATCTGCCACCACATTGCCCCAAATTACATGAGTGAGTGCAAATCGCCTCCAGTCAATTAATCAGTTCACTATCTGATTCTAACAACGATATAAACCAGCACGTTTTTGACATTTTTTGCATGTACCATAAATGGAGCTCTGTAATACAAGAAATGCAGGACATTTTTCAAAGAAAAAAATGGTATTTTGAATTCATTTTCCATTTTAGAATCTGGGACATGAGACAACACAGGAACTCTAAGGCCAAAGTCAGTGAGGGCTTCCCATTTCACACCAATTCAGCATTGTTTTATTCATCCATGACATTTCAGCAAAAATGTTGCAAAAATATTGTAAAACTTTAATTCTTTCATTTTACTGGATAGGTTGAAAGTTGACTTTCCCGGATTAAATGTAGACGATTCTTTACTGTGGAGCCTCAAGCAATGAAGCTAATTGAGGACCCCTTCATATCAGCACCCCCCAAATGTGCCCGTCGAGGACCCCCTCATATCAACGCCCCCCAAATGTGCCTGACGAGGACCCCCTCATATCAGCACCCCCAAATGTGCCCATCGAGGAACCCCTCATATCAGCACCCCACAAATGTGCCCATCGAGGACCCCCTCATATCAGCACACCCAAATATGCCCATCGAGGACCCCCTCATATCAGCACCCTCCAAATGTGCAGGACGAGGACCCCCTCATATCAGTACCCCCAAAATGTGCTTGTCGAAGGCCCCTGCCTATCAGCAACCCCCACATGTGCCCGTCTAGGACTCCTTCATATCTGCACCCCACAAATGTGCCTGTCGAGGACCCCTTCATATCAGCACCCACCAAATGTGCCCGTCAAGGACCCCTTCATATCAGCTTCCCCCAAATGTGCCCGTCGAGGACCCCTTCATATCAGCACCCACCAAATGTGCCCGTCAAGGACCCCTTCATATCAGCACCCCCCAAATGTGCCCATCGAGGACCCCCTCATATCAGTACCCCCAAAATGTGCTTGTCGAAGACCCCTTCCTATCAGCACCCCCCACATGGGCCCGTCCGGGGCCCCTTCATATCAGCACCCCCCAAATGTGCCCGTCGAGGACCCCTTCATATCAGCACCCACCAAATGTGCCCGTCGAGGTCCCCTTCATATCAGCACCCACCAAATGTGCCCGTCGAGGACCCCCTCATATCAGCACCCACCAAATGTGCCCGTCGAGGACCCCCTCACATCAGCACCCACCAAATGTGCCCGTCGAGGACCCCTTCATATCAGCACCCCCCAAATGTGCCCTTCAAGGACCCCTTCATATCAGCACCCACCAAATGTGCCCGTCGAGGACCCCTTCATATCAGCACCCCCCAAATGTGCCCGTCAAGGACTCCCTCATATCGGCACCCCCAAAATATGCCCATCGAGGACCCCCTCACATAAGCAGCCCCCAAATGTGCCTGTCGAGGGCCCCCTCATATCAGCACCCCCCACATGTGCCCACGAGGACCCCTTCATATCAGCACCCCCCAAAATATGCCAATACGAGTGGCCGTATTTAGGCCGTATCCTAAATTCTTTTAGGGCCCCCAAAGATTTGCCTGGTTTGCCTCTCCTGACCGTGCACCTCTGACTCAGGAAATGTGCAGTACTGTGCAAAAGTGTGAGGGACCCTGAACTTTTGAAAATTTAAATCTGCTTTAGATGTTTAATTTTTTGTTTTCCATATTAGAACTGCTGAAGATGAAAAAGTTCATTTCCAAATGCTAATTCAAGAAAAGTTTTTATCAATAAATGCTTATAATTTCATTAAAAAACAGTCGATACAGATAACAGAGGCTTGATAGAGCCCTGATGTCAACATCACCATGGCTGTCTGCAGGCACTTCTAGGGACAGACACGAGTGAGACAGTCAGTCTGCAGATGAACGGTAGCAAGTTTTCCACTCTGCTTGGAGCAAGCAAAAAAGTAAATCATCTTATAAAACTACATCAAAATGGGACAGTGTCCCATTTTTTGGCAAAGTGTAGTCACACCGAATATTGATTTGATTTATTTTTTAACAGTTTTCAGCTCTGTTTAGTTCATTTTTTAGTTATTATATACTTTTCATTCCATCATTTTTGCAAGCATATTTGCCCTACAAAATTACTTTTAATGTGCCTAAGACATTTGCACAGTACTGCATGTGCTCCTCTACTGTTGAAGATTCTTACATTATTCTACAATGATATTGTCAACTCTTTGCATACCTACCTTTAATATTTTAGGAACAGGTTACATTCCTTCCTGTGAAATGTTCGCATCTGTTGGATATGGAAAAAAAATTTCTTTTCTATACTAGATATGATTAAATGTTGTATGATTTTGTTTACTTGCTGACAGGAGTTAAAGCAGACATGAGACCTTGTCCTGTGTTCTTATGTCTGGCTGTCAGGTTTCCTGTCACTGTAACAACCTTGTTCCCCTAAAAATCTGTTTGCAGTGTCATGTGCCAGCAGAGGAAGTTAGGCTGCGATGGATTAAGAAATAGATAATCGCCAATTCCCTTTTTTCAGCTAGAGGCAAACCCAAAATGAGATACCCATCTGAACGCTGACAAAGCTCATTCTTTGGACCCGACCCATCATACCTTTAGGGACTGAAAGAATCCTTTCATTTTAGCACCAATGTGGTGCTTCAACATCCTCTGCAGCCTGTTGTAAAGCATGCTGTCTTAATCCATCTGGGATGCAGTGTTTGTTGGTCTTGGGTAAGTCTCAGTTTCTAAGGCCTGAGTTCAAAACAAACTAGCAGACACTGTGGATGTTTCAAAGAGTCTGATGCTGTTACCGTCCAGTTATTTTCTCAGGTGGTCATCTAGACACTACAAGTGACGGGTCTTACACATCAGTAATGTGGATATTACCTTTAATGTTAATATGTACTGGCTAATTAATAATATGGGCTCTAAATTCGTAGACCAGACACAGGCGTGGCGAATGGGGGGTGTGCCGCGCCAAAGGGGTGTGTCCAGGCGTAAAGCCTGGCGCAAGTACTCTGTCCCACCTCAGTCCCTCCTGCCTGCACAAAAGGCAAAGAGGGAGGAGAGGAATCGTGTTTGGGTATAACAGAGTCGAGTCAAATCTTCACCAATCAAATGAGCTCCTCTCCTCACTTTTAATGTTTTGGAATATAGAAGCCTCTGTCCTATATCTGCATGATGCGCTAATGTGGCATTTTACTTTGCTGCTTCAGGCATGTTTTCTGCAGCGCTTACGTCTACTGTATATTAAGCATTATGAATATGAGTTAGCTGGCTAGCTAGGGCATTCGCAAATTATTACCAATAGTGAACTTGAATGGAATTTCAATACGAAACTACATCAGATCATTCAAACTTATGAAGTTGGAATGAAATACGACGGTTGCTCATTTATTTCTTCTGCCTGCATCATTGGGAAGAGAAACGATGGATAATATTTTCCTATTATTACACCCTGCTGCTGCTTAAAATTTTGGGATTCACATGCATGGACAACACTGCAAGATATGTTACACATTTATTTTCAATATGTGATCTTAACTCAGTATAAGATCGTATCACGCTGTATTCCTTTCCCCCACTAAAAACGATAAAACCTAAGTGACAATAATAGTAGCCTAGTATTACTCCGCTTGTACACTGGACGCAAAACAAATTTTTCGCACGACAGATTGCGTTGAACGCAGTGTCTACATGTCCGAAAGTCTGACAGGGTTTTAATATATCTCCGTGTCCGACAGACTATTATTGTTTTTAATTTCTTCAAATCTACTGAATCTTTTAGATATTAAAAGTGAATGTTTTGATAAGAGGGCTCAGTTCTTCAAGATGTGTACCGCGAATTTCAATCAATATTTCTATTTAAGCTCTGATCAATAAAGTGAGTCAACATTGGCGCGGGACAATGTCTAATGCCTATCGGACATTAAATGCAAAATACTCAGTGTCTGACAGCCGAAAAAAAAGAGGACAACTAGAACAGATTGATAACGAAATAAAGAATTAAAAGGAGCATTTTAACAACAAACAGAACACCCAATGAACACTGCGATTTATTCATTTGCAGGCCATCTTTTTTGGATGCTCTGTTTGTTGGTGATATATTTTTATTCTTCATTATAAATCTGTTCTCATACCAATACTTTTACTTTTTGCTGGCTGCCAGACATGGAGTATTTTACATTTTGCCTCAGACGATGTTCATCGTGCATGCAATAATTTATTCAGACTGTCAATGGTGATGGAATTGATTTGCTCACTGACTACAAGCACTATTTTATCTCTGGTGTGGAAATAAAGCGTGAATCTAAATTTCAAAAGAGAGGACGATTAAAGACTGTTGTCTATCTTCAACCAAAGAAAACACACAAATAAAAAGATCAAGGAAAGTCGATAGCTATCAATTTGCATTTTGTGAAGGTCGAAATCAAACATGGCCAAGTGTGCACGTCTAATAATTCCTGGAATACTCAAAAAATTTGAACTTTTATGACTTTCGGACACGGAGATATATTAAAACCCTATCCGACTTTTGCGTCTTTGCATTGACTTTGATTGTAATCACTTTGACTGTGGCACAGTGGTTAGCATTGCTGCCTCACAGCAAGAAGGTCGTGGGTTCGAATCCGGCCTGGGGCCTTTCTGTGTGGAGTTTGCATGTTCTCCCCGTGTTGCGTGGGTTTCCGCCGGGCACTCCGGTTTCCTCCCACAGTCCAAAGACATGCATATCAGGCCAATTGGAGACACCAAATTGCCCATAGGTAAGAGTGTGAGAGTGAATGGTGTGTGCGCCCTGCGATGGATTGGCAAGCTGTTCAGGGTGGGTCCCTGCCTTTGCCCGTAGTCAGCTGGGATAGGCTCCAGCTCGCCCCGTGACCCTAGTGAGGAATAAGCGGGAATAGAAAATGGATATATATATAAATATAGGCAGTTTGTGGTTGGCTGAGAAAGATGTGAAGCCGTTAGTTTGCATCACAGATTCGGCTGCGTTGATTAAGCCAGGTCAAGTTTCCATTATGCGTACCAACCGCCAATCAATCAATATAGATACTATCATTTATGTGCTGATTCAGATAGTTACATTAACCTGTGGTTGCTGTAATTATTCATTGCATTAAAATGTGCCTGACATTGAAACCTGCCTGTGAGATTTCGGTGCGCACCGAGCGCTGGTCAGCCAAATTACCACTGCACAGAAAATAAACCGGGTTGGAGCTGGCGAGCTTTCTGCGCAACTTCAGCGGACACTTTTTCTACGAAATTGTCACTGCGTCTTGATGAATATGTGACACCTCTTTCTACTACGCCACCACGCCCATCTTGGCGCACATCCATGTAACAAATTGCCAAAGTGGCTGCGCGCGGGGTTGCTCTACACAAAATTACCACTGTGCGGGCTGCACTGGACGAAATTACCACTGCGTGCGCTGCGCCACCCTGTGCTCCGCCAAGAAATTAGAGCCCTATATGTTTAATTCAAGATAAAGGACATATGAAAATAAAGTGAAACGAACTGGGGGGGGAAAAATTCCAGCTACTTTCCGAAATTTGCAACTCTGGACATTCAGGAAAATATTGTTGTACCAAACAATTAGTCTTCTTAATGCTCAAGTGTTTCTCAGGAAGTATCACCAAAACCAATATGTATGAATTTCTGCAGTTGATTTGAACTCATTTATATGAAAACAGAGTTGTAAACAATGTCCAGATGTGCTTTCCTTCTCATATTCTCAGAATAATGTGTTTGTGAAGAAACAGTGGAACGGGATAAATATGGAGCCAAAGATTGCGGGCGTAACTTCTGACCGGCAGCCCTCTGGCTGTGATTGTGGTTATTACCCAATGCCCATAACATGTTCAAGAATTTTCGCTTTGTTTATAGAGTTTATAATAAACAAAGCCAAAACACAATCTATTTATGGCTGCATCATGCTGTCAGGTTCACTAATGTTTGGATTTTGACAGAGAAATTGTTGTTTCAGCTGTCTGCCGCAGCATACTGGAGTTGAAGATGAATAATGATTGTGAGCTCAAATTTCTGACTTTCAGCTTCAATTTGAGAGTATATGAGTCTATATTGGGTGCACAGTGTCGAAATTACCCTTCCATTTTCATTAAATTGCCATTTTATTGGTGCAATTGATGGCATCTTGTTTGTTATGCAAAGGCATATCTGTGTGTGTGTGTGTGTGTGTGTGTGTGCGCACGCGCGCGCGCATACACTGACTTTTTTGCGTTCCACTGTAAAATTTTGCTTCGTCCTTGAGGTCAACAATTGCGCTGTTCGGTATGTTGACGTTCGGATGCAGCTGTGATCTATTACTACACATCAGCGATAGTCTAATTCATCCAGTAATGCTGCTGATATTTTCTTAATCGCCTGTCAGTAAACTAGAACACGAGTCTCAGACTGGCTGTGTTTATATAGGTAGTTTGTAGATGTATTGATCATACTTGTATCGTTCTGACGCATTATTATTATGCGTTATTATTGTCATTTTTATAGAAAACCATGTGTGACAGTTGACGGGTCCTGTCACTAGAAATCCCTCCTAATAAGTATGTACTCTGGCTACCTTGCCTACGAGCCTGGCTCTTTGAAGATGTAGTCAGCGTATATAACTCTTACCCAGGAGTCTGGGGTTCAGTCCCCTGCCTGGGCTATCCTTCGGACTGCCACATATGGCCTGCCCATCAGATTTGGTCTTACGCTGACACTGGGCCTGGTAGACCACAGATAACCACTGTGGAGGAGATGGACAATGAGAAATTCACAGTGCAGATGGGCAATGACCAAATACATGCTGAAAAGGCAACCCAATCTTTTTTTTTAGGCCAGAAAAGGGGAATGTTCTACAAATCACCTGAGTCCAACTGAGCATGTTCTCCATCTGTTGGGGGCAAGGCACCCCAAGAACAAGCAGGAAATTAATGCAGCTGCTTTGAAGGCCTGGCATAACATCGTAAGGAAAGAATCCCAACATCTGGATATGGCTGTGGGTTCCAAACTTCAGGCAGGCATTGACTGTAAAAAATTGCAATGAAGTATTAAAATGAGAATTTAATTTATAATTTTGCTCATTTCTTTTATTACTTTTGAGCCCCTAAAATTTTGGATTTTTTTTTACAAATGGTTGTAATTCCTACATGGTTCATACTAAATTTGTGGCAAATCCCTTAAAGTAAAGCAAAATATTTACCCTGTCATCACATCTCTGTTAATTCATTTCAGATCCACTATGGTGGCATACAAGGCCACGATGAAAATTGTGTAACTGCCTTATTATATATGGACCTGATATACAGTATGTTTCATATTTGTGTGTGTGTGAGTGTGTGTGCGTGCATGTGTGTGTATGTGCCTGCGTGCGGGTTTAACCCTATTTGGAAATTAGTTGGGGATACCTTTTTTATCCCCCATCGCGCTTTGCTGCGATTGGGGTTCGTTCATGAGTCCGTGCGTCCATCTGTCCATCAAGGCCAAAGTGGAGAAATCTCAAAAATGGAGATTTCTCTGAAACTATCATACCCAATTGCACGAAATTTGGTACACTTAGTAAGATAGTCATGATCTGTGTTCAGTTTCAAAATGAAGGTCGAAGCATATTTTCTCACTGAGTCATGACCCTTGGTCGTGATGGCGGATAGTGATGACACTGTCGTCTTGTTACTTCTTACACCTGTGGCTCTTCATTGTGCCGGCTCCCACACGCACTGACCTTTTGTGGCATAAACATTAAGACCGTATTTTAGCAACCGATATGATCTTATGTATGTAATGACACTAATTGCAAATCTTATTTGCAGAGGCGGTCCGTCGGAAGTAGCGAAGGCTTTCAGAAACCTCACCTTTCGATATGTAATAACCTAAACCTCTCACAGTTTACTTTTCCCAATTAGCAGCAGTTGCTCAGACTAATTGCTTGAATGACAGTAAATTTATTTTTGATAGCATCGTAATACATTGTGTCACAAAATTATTTGGCGTTTTCTTCTGCACATAAATGGCGACTTAAAATATTATATATGCCTTTATAAATTCTGCGCTCATGTAGCTGTGAAACGGCTCAGATTAGTGTAAACTGTTTAAGCTATGCGCCATGAGAATCTGTTCTGTAGTCTGAATGTAGTCACGGCTAAAGGGCGTTGATAGGCACGATGCAGAGCTGAGTGACAATTGTAAGGATGGTGAAAATAAATGCTGCAAAGTCAGAGAAAGTTTGTGATTTTTTGCATTTATATTGCCATCCTTACAATGCCATATCAATTTTATTAATATAGGCTAAAGGAATTCCCTTTTTCATTATCATTTCTTATTATGGGTCATGTGTTGGTCTTGGTTGTTCAGTCGATAAATGGTTTCAATGTTAATCAGGCAAGCTTAAAAGAGAACAGCTTGAGGGCAATCAAGCGGTTAAGGGTGCAGTTACTGAAGGCCCTCAGACCATCTGATGGCATGCCACTGCTTATTTGTTGATTGAAATAAAAGATGTGGAATAAGCTTGTTATAATATTCATGAGTTTGTAACTCAGTTTTATTGCAACATTATTTAGAAATTCTACGAATACTACATTAGACCCACAAGCAAAACGCTGCAAAACTGTACTGAAAAGAAAAGACTAGAGGTACCGCTAGAGTGCAAACCTCTGCCAAGGCAGCACAGTCCAAATCTTGCTGAGTGGGAGCAAAGTTCAGTTATCGCAAGTCATAGGATTTCAAGATGGCAGCCATATTGTCTGACTGATCGCGATGTGGTGGCCATATTGTTTGTCTGATCGCAGTGCAAATCAATAGGGTCCGTCCATGATGTAATTGCGACCCACCAACAAAATTTCAGAAATATCCGTTCATTACTTTTTGAGTTATCTTGTTCACAATCAAACAAACGGCACCGATCACATAACTTCCCGCCAACTTCGTTTGGCCGAAGTAATAAAAGCGATTTGATATCTCCATGGTAGGATTTGAAGGAGTTCCAAAGCAATGCGTATGTGTAGCAGAACTGCCTGCGTGAAGGTTGCTTTTGGTTGCAGAAAATGTCCGCACAATCTCTGTGGGTTGTTATCTTTTTTATCTGTGGACGGTGAGGCTTCAGGGCGGCAGTCTCTTGCATTGTTTTGTTATGAGTCTCATGGGTCCACTTCCCCCTTATTGTTTCTTTTGCTGGTCCATTTTGTTCACACTGTAGTGCTTCCAATGATAGGATAGGAACGTAACCAAAATAAAAAAAAGTTTTAAGATGATGCACTGAGCATGAATGTGTCAGCTCGTCTGTATGCTCTCTACGGTCTGTCTGCTTGCTTTCCTCTCTGAAATGGGGTGGGAGGGGGGTGGCTGAGCTTCTACAGCTGGTTTCTATCTGGATGCTGTTCAATTTACGTTTGATCTCCTGTGCCAAAACAGGCCCTTTCCAAAGGCAATAAGTGATCTCCCACAAGCCCAATAAATCTTTGGAGTTTGCTTTTTTAGCGAGCACCTTTTCTCTCCTTCTTAAAAGGTATCTTGCCTGACTCTGCAGCTGAAATGCTAAAGCCATCCAACTTAGTCTCAGGATGATGAAGTGATTTGAATTCCACCTGTCTGACCTTTTTCTGAATGGGAGTACAACTGCATGTGTCTGAGTTTGGCAGCTTCTGGCTGGGAACGCTGTTCTCAGTCAAAACTAAGGGGGTGGACTGCAGAGATGTTCAGTTCGTAAAAGTATGTGCTCCGTTAAATTCTCAGTTAAACCACCTCTTTCAGAGGTAATTTGACTATGTAAAAGTTAATTTAAGTCTGAAAGTTTTGACTGCATTGTATCAGTGGAGTGTCTGCACAAGCACAGGATAAAAATAAGATTTAAACTTAAGAAATGCTCTTACTAGCATTTTGAAACCCATTCAAATTTAAATTTGCATTTGATATTTTGCATCTGAGCAGCAGTTGGCCTTTTGAATCCTCATTTTTGTTAGAGATTAGAAAAATTGCAGTCGGCACTCTTGCCTCACGGCAAAAAGGTTGTGGGTTCGAATTCAGCTTGGAGCCTTTCTGTGTGGCATTTGCATGTTCTCCCCGTGTTCACTTGGGTTTCCTCCGGGCTCTCCGGTTTCCTCCCACAGTCCAAAGACATGCATTTAAGGCTAATTGGAGATGGTAAATTGCCCATCGGTATGAGTATGAGCTTGAGTGGCGTGTGAATGGTGTGCGCGCTCCGCAGTGGATTGGTGAGCTGTCCTGGGTATGTTCCTGCCTCTCGCCCATAGTCAGCTGGGATAGACTCCAGCTTCCCCCTTGACCCATTGTGAGGAAGAAGTGGTATAGAGGGTGGATGGAGGGATGTATGGATGGATGGATAACCTGAGACAAGTTAAGGAACTGTGCAATGGAGGTTAGTGGGGCATTTTACTTCCTGTATTTGGGGTACTTCTGAATGAAAAACATGGTTTTTTGGGGGACCCAGAGATCTCGCAGCCTGAGAAAAGTTCAATCTTTCATCTCATTTTGAGAGCAGGGTTTTTACTGGTGGGAAAATGAAGGCCCTCTTTGATGTGACATGGTAAAGCAGAGCGGAATTTTGGTGATACAATGGTAATCACGGCTGACACACTCCAGACATGACTGTGTGCACTCACTAAAAAATGTTTTAAAAAAAAAAGTCCAGATGTGGTTGCACTGTGTCTTTGAAGGTCTAAGTAAATGACAACTGCAGTTGACTACTGCCTAAGCAGATTTTGCGGCCAGGGTACTGCAAGTATGGCGATTGATGCTAGTCAATGGCTGGATGCAAAGCTGCCCGATAGTATTATATTTAGTGGAAATGCAGGAAAACCCCTTAGCGTCTAAACATTATTTTTCTTTAACATGTTGTGGGCTTGATGGGACAATCTCAAATGGTAGTGGTGATATTTTCAATAAAAATTAGCATCCTTCCGTGTCAGTTTTTAGTCATTCCTGCACTGCAATGATTTCTGAACGCCCGCCATGTGCACTTGAAAGGGCATGAGGGTATTGTGTGGTGCAGCATGCTGGTGACTGTCGGGCCAGCACAATGTATGGTCATTTCCTTCTCTACTTTCCTCCCCCAGTGCTTTCAGATAGGAGAAGGAGATGGAAGAAGGAAAGGAGGGTAAATTTTAGAAGTTAGACACACCCATTCCACCCTGAGAGAGACTTCAACTTGCTCCCTGAGGTTAAACAGGAAGTCGTGTTTGCTTCAAAAGGGCAGAGCCAGGGCCTTGCTATTGAGAATAGCACTGTTGCTAAACAGAAAAAACGAAGAAAAATATTGAGTTTGTATCTTGACCAAGGACCTTTTGTGTTCATTTCCTCCCGATAATCTGCAAAGACATGCAGGTTTGTTTGAAGTCAGTTGTCCTCAGACTGGGGTGAAGTGTATGGCCAAAAATTCTATTTACAGTATTTCTGCCATCATAATATTTACTGCAATATCAAAAAGATCAGAGTTCTACCACTTCAAAAATTGTTATTATATTACAAAAATATACATTTGTCACATCACTGCCAACATATTCTGGGTCATAACTGGCATGGACATACAACCCCAAATCAGAAAGAGTTAGCAAACTATGGAAACTGCAAATAAAATCAAATAGAAGTGATTTGAAAATTCAATTCACCCTCTACTACGTGGAAAACACTACAACAATCCATGATTTTATGCTTTAACTACTGAATAAATACCTTTATTTAAAATATATGGTCATTTAAGCATGAATACTGCAACAGATGCCAAAAAAGCTGATGTTGGGGCAATAGAGGACTATTAATGATGCGGCAAGTTGCAATAATAAGGTGATGAAAAACAGCTGACATTAGTAGGTGAGCTGCCAGTGTCTTAGTACCAAGCATCTAAAAAAGGCCTTGTCCTTCAAGAGCAAAGATGAGTCAAAGCTCACCAATTTGCCACCAGTTATGTAAGCAGATAATCATTGACTTTGAGAGCTTTGCCCTACAATGTGCCCTACAATTTGGTAGGGTTCTGGGCATTTTGCCTTCTACAGGGCTTAGTATAATTGAAAGATAGAAGGATACCAGTCAGATCTTAGTAAATAAAGGGGCAAGGCCAGGGGGGCACGTGCTCCCCCACGGACATCTTGTGCACCCCCCCTTCCCCCCCCATTTAAATAAATAAAGAGTATCTAGCTCGCACCCCCCGCTCGACAGAATGAATACAACCCGCCCCCCCCTCGGTCAACAAAAAAATAAACACGAAACAAATTTTTTGTGCGTGGGCCCTCATCAAACTGTTGTTTGTTGTGCCCCCCTTGTGCACCCACAGAATAAAAATGATGATGCCACTGGTTATGAGAATAAACATGCCAGGTCACATTCACACCTGGTTGGAACTGGTCACAGGAAGGTTCTGTCAACGTAATCTGGCATTTGAATACCCATCTCTTTTGAATCCACAACTTTGTGTTTAAAACACAGAGAGAGGTATGTGCGATAGCTCATTAGCACAAGGCATATTGGTTTGAGTTCGGAGAAGACAAACTTAAGACCCCTAAACTTGGAGATAATAACCTGCAGCCGGCCAAACATTGATAGTAAATGAACTCTCTCAAGCAAAAATGTGCCTCTGCTTGAACAGTAGTTTAGGCCCAGTGAAACATGTATTAGTTTATCATCCCCGCCCATCGAAATTTATGCCCGCATCAATTTATTTATTTATTTTAGAATTTTTAATATCAAAAAAAGAGCAATCTGCATAAAGCTCTTAGCGAGTTGCGTGAATGTGCAGATGGACACTTGAGCCATTTACTTGAAAAATCTGTGTTCCTGTATTGTTCTCAGTTTAAAGGGACAATGTGTATCATTTACGTTTTTTTATTTGCCAAAATCTAAGTCTGCATTCATATATATGTCATCATTGATGTATTATGACCTCCGCTAATAATCTGATATATTCTCGTAAACGAAGAATTTTAGACTTGTTTCTACATTGAGCGGGTAAGCTGGTAGGGGAGCGCCATGACAGTCAGCCATCTTGAAACTGTTGCTGCTGGCAAGGGACAAATAGCACGAAACGCGGAATAAATTTGCGTTTGCCATGCCAGTCAGTGCAGAGTGATTGAGACACCGGAGGAAATCAGGAATCGAGGCTATCGCAGCGACTTTGAAAATCAGTACTACTGCAGTATAATTCAGGACCATACATATGCAGCAGCAGCACAGGAGACGGAATCCTCATCCGCAAAAAAAAAAAACGAAAAAGAGAATTGAAAAGGCAGTGCGACCGGCGCACTTAAAAAACAAGGGTGAACATCGGGCTTGCCTTCCCCAGGTGGAAGGAGCTAATGAGGGAGAAAGATTTTCTTAGGGATGTTGAAGTTGCCAGCTTTCTCCTCGACAAGTAAGTCAGCTATACTGCCAAAATTAGCTTAAACACAACTTTTCATTCAGTTTTGTCACACAGTGTTGCTTGTTACCATACGCAGCATAATAGTAGATCTTGCTAAAATACTGTATTCTCATTGTTACAGGTGGAACTGTATGTTTACGTGGTTTCAGTAGCTTTCATAATCGCGGTAAACACCGGCTTTCGAAGCCTACCCACCGGCTTTTAGTGGCGGTGAAGCTGGTGGGTAGACTTAGAGGCTGGCATTTACTATGACTAAAAGCCGGCGTTTATCGCGACTAAAGCTCCTGAAACCACGTAAACATACAGGCTAATAGCTACGAAAGGTGCTTATCTCCTATAGTGAATGAAACAGCTAAACAGTTCCTAGAACGTGCTTAATCTTTGTCATATAGGACTAATGAAAAAGCTTCGCTTATGGTCATGTTTTAATAATGGGAAGGTGCCACCACCTGTTTTCAGTGCATCAATTTTCCGGGGCTCGATCTGCAGACTTAGTTTTACTTTTCATTCGCCGCCAGTGTTCTTTGTACTCTTTGGTGTTTCTTCTTGTGCAGTCTGTAAAGAATGCTGTTATTGCACTTTATGATGTTGGCAGTGGCGCAAATGGAACAGGGAATGGGGGGGTGTTAGTTAGTTAGTCAGCTGGTTCTCAATCTTTTTCCTTTCCTTGACGCGTTGGCAACTGAATACACTGTTTCTCTCCATATGTGATCTAACAGCAATGAAATTGTGGGATAAATTCAGTGTACAGTGGCATAGCCAGAACTGAGAGTTGGCTTGCACAAAACATCCGTTTTAAACAATTATTAGTCCTGACCTGTTCTCAGTCATTTTCATGATTAACAAAAGGTTCACTCCGAGAGCACTCCACGCTTAATCTGAGAGAACAAGCAGCACCTGTTAAGTAAGACGACAATCATTAATCTGGAAGCGTGTTTGCTGCATTTAAATCTACTTTGTTAAAAATTGTGTACCTGTCGACTGTCACGCCAGTAGCTTGAGCCGCACGCTTTTATTTAACTGCAGGGTGCGACATTTTTTTATCAACCCATGTAATACCGAGAGTGAAAGGCGATATTTCATTACAATGCAATGAACTAGTCAGGACTAATTGTTGTCATAAAGGACGTGTCTGTGCCCCTTCCAATTCCCAGTTTGATTTGCGCTTCTGGATGCTGGTCCATGCAGCAGACTTCTTTTCGTTAGACCGCATCAGCCTTCCTGTCGTAAATGACACTTGTCCGTGCTTTTCACGACGGTGTCTTTTGTCCGTAATTTTGCATCTACAGGTGGTCGAGACACACTGCTAAATGTACACCTACTTCCCCTAATGCAGGCGTCCCCAATCTTTCCCAGAAAGGGCCAGTGTGGGTGCAGGCTTTCATTGCAACCAAGCAGCTACACACCTTATGCTACAAATTAAACTTATTAGCAAAGAGACCAGGGGTTGGTTAGTAGCATCAGGTGTGTAATTGCGTGGTTGCAATGAAAGCCTGCACCCACACTGGCCCTTTCTGGGAAAGATTGAGGATCCCTGCCCTAATGCATTATGCAAGTAAAATGCCGAACAATAAAACGTGGTCAACTCCACCTGACCGCTTGATTACGCGAGTACAGCTAAACATCTGCTTACCTAGGGTGAGTGTAGTAAAATATTAAAAGTGTTTTGTAATGAGTGCTTAAAACTTTAGTTTTGCAATGCGGGAAGAACAAATGTGTTTTAACTTGGTTCTAGCTCTATACGCGCAAGGACTTTGCAGTCAAGCTGATCGCTAGTGACGTGATGCCATGTGGGGCAAAAGGAAATTATTCCATTAGGGAGAATTGAAAAAGACACTAATAGATCCGTGAATAAATTTTTTGACAACCCCAAATGATCAATATATAATCTGTTGATTTTTCTCTAATAAATTGTCGGTGCCTTTTTCCACGGCAGAGACAATTTTTTATATCAATTCAGGCTACAGAGCGTTCTCATAAGCTGCACTGCTGCGGTTTTCTGCGTGTAGCACTGGTCAGGAAATTCCGTGCTGTTGGCTTATGTCATTAGCAGGTCGGTAAAGTGAGCAGGTGTAACGACACCAGTGTTTTCAGTTATTGTATTTGACGAATGGCTTTGTTAGATAGCGACTCGACTGCTTCACCTGTCTTTTATTTAACGTTACATAATAAACAGTGAGGTAGCAAAGGCTGTTGTTGGTTAACTTGGCTTGGATGACGGGTATGTATTCGGTAACTGTTGAAGGTGACATCCTATAAGCGTGCATGTAGCTAACACTTGCTTTGCTTTTTCGTAATATAAAATGTTCAAGATGCTCCTAAGCCGAGTTGTTTTTAAACATTACTTTGAATATCTTACACCGATTCACGGTACTGTGTTTTGCTGCTTCATGTATTTTATTGAGGTCTGACTGCAATAAACAGTTATGTCCGGATCTTATGTATTGGGCATAACTGTTTATTGCAGTCAGCCCTCGATATGCTGGCTTTCGGTTCAGTAGTGCCAGTTCTATTAATATGGTTTCATCAGCGTTGACAAAGCTTTTTGATACACGGTGGCTGCCGTAGTTGCAATACGTGTTTCAAAAAGTGGGGCACTAGAGTACATTATTCGTTTGAATGAAATACACGATTCCAACGCTGGATGGGAGTAATTCCTACTCAATGTCCCTTTAATGCCGGAAAGTAAACGGGTGAAGAAACCTCGAAAAACATGTCACAAATGTGTGATGTGAATAGAGGCCACTAGATGGCAGTATTTAGCTTTTTTTTTATTCAGCTCAGACTGGAGCTATGTTTAGACATGTCCTGGACATGTCTGGGGCAAGTCCCCGAAAAGTAAAAAAAAGAGGTCTAAATGTGGGTGGGGTCTGCAAAAGAGTATATAAGGATAAGAATTGAGACAGTAAAGTAGTAGGAGAAATTGCAAGAAGAAGGATACGTGTGACCAGACCTGTCATTTCTGTTCAAGACCTGTGAAGTTTCTTTTGTGGATTTTTGCCTGTGTTTGAGCCTTTTTCCTCACCCAGCACATCACCAAGCCGCCCCACAAAAAGGACTGTAAATATTTCTTTTTGTTTTTGTTATAATCAATCTTGGTCATTTAGTTGCAGAATATTAGTTTAATCGTTATTGTCTTTACTAAAAATTAAATGTGTGTAAGTTTTAAATTGTGTCTGTCATCCCTTGCTGTTGCTGTTGCTGTTATGTTGTAAATGTACTAACAAGTTGGGGCCATAACAAATGTATAAGTAAACTTTATTTTAAAAAAATCTGTATTTACTAAAAAAAAAAAAAAAGAAATATGCCCACCCACATCACATTTTTCAGATGAAAATGATGATGAAATAATATCTTTTTATGGGGCCTTATAGTGATCTGACATTGCTTACATCACAAGGGATGGGGTGTTTAATGCTCATCCATTTTCTCCAGCGGAGCAAGGAGCACGACCAGCACCACAAATCCTTTCATTGGCTAAATTTAGAATATGTTACCATTGTGGAAAATTGCAAAAGAGACCCGTCCTGTAGTGTACTTCCTTTAAACCAAAATACCACAATAAAATCAGATTTAGGGGTCCTGCTATGCATTAAGGATAACTCGTCCTCTCTCCTTCATCTTCTTCATTTGTGAAAACTCCAGCGATTAGCATGATGTAAATTCAAACCGGACGTATTTTAATCAGACACCGGAAAACAGCTGGGCCACATGGAATAGGCTTTGTTGTTCAGGCTGGATGATTGTTTTGGAAGGAATCCTTCAGCATTTTCCTGCCCTCATTAGATGACTGTTTGATCTGGCTCAATTGGAAAAGAATTGCAGAATTAAAATGACCTAATACTGAAATATGGCCACTGGGGTCTTGCCTCCTATTTTTACTGGTTCTCACAATTTGGAGAAGAACATGTTGCTTTTGCAAGGGGGTAAAGTGTTGTTCTGTATTGTTTCTGCACAAAAACATCTAGTATAATGAACAGTCACGCTAGCAGTTTATTACTCAAATTTACAATGATTGGCTAATTTAAGCATCATATCTGCAGGTAAACCTATGATTAAATTTTCTCAAGGAGCTCTCAAGCCATATCTTCTGTACTATAATTATGAGTGATGTGAAGTCTTAGGTTCAAAATTAATATTCAGTAGAAATATGGAGAGTTTTTTCACCCCATAAACTAATGGACCCATATATGGGTCTGTCAAATGCGGCTGCTGTATTCAAACCTGGGGAATCAGGCCTTTTTTCAGTTCTAGTGGAGACCCCAAGGTTTCCAACAATCCCAAATATGTCCTGTTGAATTTTAGGGACATGTGTATAAAATTATGAAAAAAATCTAGATATTTTCTATTTGATGTAATGTTGTGGCTTTAAAAGCATGGCGTCATGGGTTTGAATTTTTCGCTTCATGTACTGCAAGTGTGATGCAGCTTCGGTGAAGCACTTCAACCAGCAGATACAGAATATGTGTGAGACATTGTCCTACAGTATGAAAAAAAGCTTTTTCTGACTTTGAACCTATTTAAGGGGAAACTTAAGTGAAAAGTTAGAGTTTATGGGGTTAAAGAATTGAACCTTGCACCCTGTCACACTGGCATGCAAATTTATCACAAAGCATGGCAGCGTATTTGAATTGCTAGAGAACAGAACCGGTGTGTCAACACAGTCCTTGGAAAAGACAGCTGATATGGAAGGAGATGAAGAGAATGTATTTGCTTTGGTTTGACTGCATCTATTTCGTGTCCACAAGTGAGTTGGCGATTGCTGAGAGGACTACACTAAAGGACAAGCTAGGAGATAAAGTAGTGGTATTCATGAGTGGGAAATTCTATGGTTATGACATGGGTTCCCTCTCTAAAAGTCAATAACTAAATATAGACTGCGCCCACGTCTTCCAAGTAAGCATCTTGGGTAGCTTTTATTTAAAATAGTTCTTCCCCACTCACACTGGAGTAAAATTAACCTGAATATATTTGCTAAGTTTTGTAAATCAGCCTATCCACATAAAGTGCAGTACAGTGAATCAGCTCAGTGCATCACCATGACTGAGAGATGATCAGGCGCACGCTCTTCACTACCAAAAGTTTGGTTGTTGAATTCAAAGTGCTGTCCTAGGCAAAACGGCTGAGATCATCAGGACGGCAGGGTGAGATATCACATGACTCATGACCTAAGCGGCCCGTCACTAGTTTTTTATACTTATCTTTGTGCTTTCTGCAGCTCCTGACTTCCATCCATTTTGATGACACACAAACCACAGGTCAAATGTGTTGTTGCAAAGCGAATGAATCTGCCCATTCTCACAACTGTATGTCTGTCGTTCTGTAACGACATGAGGAATTTGTCCTGATGAATTTTCACTTTTCTCTTGTCCTGCCAAAATATGATCATTTTGCACGGTAAAAAGAGTTTCTTTGAAATGTTTTAGCCTATCAAAACTCTGTGACTGAATAGTAGGAGTTGCATTACTGTATCCCCCGAACGAGTTCGGAGGATACTTTGGATTTGGCCTCGTCACGCGTCTGCCGCGTCCGCAGAGATTTTCTTGTGAACGCTCTACAGCCCACATAAGTGCACCGATTCTTTTCAAATTTTACAGGGACATGTATTATGGTAAGGTCACGACACCTATTGATTTTGGGTACTCCGGGACCATCTGGGCCCAACTGGGGGGCCTTCGGGGGATACATGTACTCGGTTGCCGAGGGCTCTAGTTACTTTTGTCACATTGGACAGTATTGGCTCTCTCATGGGAGCTGTCCAGACTGAATGTTTTTTTTTTTTTTGAGAGAGAGAGAAATGTAAATTCTTGACAGATGAGTGATGCATTCAGGTAAAGAATTAGAATTTAGAGTGCGGATGTGAGATATATCTGCACTGGGCTAGAAGTAGGACTTGATTCCACTCATGCATAAGTAATATATTTATTTTAAAATGATTAGAGGGCTCTCTGCCATTGACTAGGCCGTAGAGAGTCGATTGTATCATCCATTCACTGGAACAAACTGAATCTAGACAGTGTGGAGTGTTTGTGCCTGGCCGTACACTAAAGAAACACTTCAGCGTGTAACTGAGATATACCACAACATACGGTAGGTATAATTAATCATTAAAAAGAAATGGATATAAAAGTCACAGATCAGATGGTTATAATAGGCTCCCTTCTTCCTGGACAGACAGATTTTGTCATGGTTATGGTTTTTTGTCATGTTTATGTTCATGTTCAGTGTTCATGATTTTGGCTTTTATTTATTCTTTTTGGTTATTGTAATACTCAGGTTTTTAGTTCATTCCATTTCTCAGTTCCATTGCATTTGTCTCCCCTGTATTGTGATCTAGTTGGTTCAGTCCGTCTTCCCTGTCTGCGTGCCCACTGACTTCGGGTGATTTAAATGAATTCCGGTGTTTAAGATATTCCTTTGATTCTTGTTTACTTCCTTAGTCTTTCTGTTCTGATTACTAGCAAGACTAACATTTGTATTTTGTATCATAGTCTACTAACACAACTACTCCATGTATATAGATTACTAACTTACTAACGAGCATTCTAGTTAAATCTGTGAAGTTGCACCGCTACTAATTTAGACTAATTCGCTCTCAGCAATCGCCCTGTTCTAATCTCTGCCTCTTGCTCAGCTCTCCCTGTCTTCTCCTGAGTTTCAGCGAGATCTCTCGCACATGCTTAATTACTTTCCAGTGTTATGACTTGGAAAAATCACAACAAAAAAACTGGCAAGTACAACTAAAACAAATTTATTCTTTACAAAATAATTGAACAAAAGAATATCCACTATTTAAATTCGCTAATAACACTCTGCCACTATTTAACTGTTGCCAAAACAAAACTCTGGTCTGCTCTCTTCTGCTGTCTGCTCTCTTTGTTGTCTGTCTCTCTTTTTATAGTCTAGCAACCTTCCAGAAAGATCCACAGGATTCTAGGGAAATCCCGCCCCCTCCAAGCAGGAAAGTGCCAGAAGCTTCGAGAAATTACTAGACTTTTCTTAATGATTTTACAAGTACGCCACCAGATGGTGCCAATGAACAAAATAAATATAGCTGACCAGCAAGGCAGCAAAACAGCATGTAACAAATCTTCATTTACAAATGATATAAAATGCTGTACAAAAATTTATCATACATAACACCTCCCCTCTTTAAGAAAAGAAAGGTTTGCTAAAAGCTTTCTTTTGTTAAAATTAACACAGTTTTATAATCAGAACAATCTTGAATTTTACACAAACGTATTATTGATCATGATAACAATCATATACATAACCAGTGCAATCTCACAATCAAATAGAAAAGTACAATTACATTTTTCACAATCAAAGAAAAAAATAAAATTACATGTGTGAAAGTGTATCTGGGATTACATTATCTTTTCCCCTGATGCGAGAAATATCCAAATCATACTCTCGCAAAAGTAAACTCAATCTCAGTAATCTTTGATTCTTGTTTTTGATCTTGTGCAAGAATGTGAGGGGATTGTGATCACTGAAGACCTTGATGGAAGTAGCTGAACAAGTCAAATAGACTTCAAAATGTTGTGAAGCCAAAACAAGTGCCAAACATTCTTTTTCAATTGTTGAGTAGTTTTTCTGATGTTTTTCAAACTTTTTGGAAAAGTAACAAACAGGATGATCTACTCCATCAGTGTCTTCTTGCAGTAAAACTGCACCTGCACCAATGTCACTGGCATCAACTGGTTTGACTTGACCCTGTCCTACAACATGACCTTAGTAAACAACTGAAGCTTTACAAAAGTCACTTTTAACAAGGTTGATAGTCAGCTTGACATCATCTTGTAGGATGAAATCATGGTAAACCAAATCAGTCCTTGATGGAACGTCAGGGAAAATGTGACTATATTCAAATATGAGCTGCTTTAGCTGCTGTTGTTGAAAAGGGTCCAGATGGGACAACTTGCTGTCAATAATTGGAAGAATGTCTGAATTTTCAAGTTTGACCGGACCAGGTTCATTTTCTAAGGGGCAGTCACAATCTTCAGAATTTTCCAGTTCAACTGTATTTACCACATTGACTGGCTTTTGCTGTGTGTCTCTATCAATGTATTCTTTCAGCATGTTGATGTGACACATTTGTTTTTGTTTCCTCCTTCCAGGAGTTGAAATTACGTAATTTAGATCACTGACCTTTTTGAGGACTGTGAAAGGGCCGAAATATCGGGCTCTTAGAGGGTTTCCAGGAACTGGCAAAAGTGCAAGAACTTTATCACCAGTTTTAAAACTTCTATCTTTTGAATGAAGGTCATATCTGGCTTTCATTTTGCCCTGAGCTTCTTTGAGATTAGACTTAGCAAAGTCACAGGCTTTAGAGAGACGATTACGGAAGTCAGAGACATACCGAAGCAAGTTCATTGGGACATCATCTTCAGCGAGCAACTTTTCCTTCAGTAGCTTCAGAGGTCCACGGACTGTATGCCCAAAAACGAGCTCAAAAGGACTGAACCCAAGAGACTCCTGAACAGCTTCACGGGCAGCAAACAGAAGAAGATGGACACCTTCATCCCAATCTTTCTCTGTGTCAAGGCAGTAGGTCCTTATCATGTTCTTCAGGGTTTGATGGAACCTCTTCAAAGCACCTCGACTCTCAGGATGGTAAGCTGATGACCTGTATTGTTTAATACCAAGGTCATGCATAACTTGTTGAAATATGCCAGACATGAAATTTGATCCTTGATCAGACTGAATAGACTTAGGAAGACCAACTAAGCAGAAAAACTTGGTTAGAGCCTTGATGATAGTCTTCGCCTTGATATTACGAAGTGGAATTGCCTCAGGAAACCGGGTGGAAGCACACATGATAGTCAGTAAGTACTCACAACCAGACCTAGTCTTCGGCAATGGTCCAACACAGTCAATGATGATCCGACTGAAAGGTTCTTCAAAAGCGGGAATGGGCTTAAGTCGAGCCTTTGGAATATTTTGGTTCGGCTTCCCTACCATTTGACAAGTATGACAGGATTTGCAGTACTCCTGCACATCAGACCTCATAGAAGGCCAGAAGAAATGGTTTCTGACACGTTATAGGGTCTTCTTGATACCCAAATGACCTGACATAGGATTGTCATGGGCCAGACTAAGAGTTTCTTGACAATAAGACTTGGGAAGAACAATTTGATGGGTGATCATCCACTCTTCATCTGCAGGAACATCAGGTGGACGCCACTTTCTCATAAGCACACCATTTTTGTAGTAAAAACAGACAGGAACTTGAGTAGCCTCTTGTTCACTTGCAGCCTGAGGTAGAAGATGCGCTAGATCACGAGCTTGTTGTTGCTCATGAATAAGTTGTTTACGAGACAAAATGTCATTAGAATGACCTGACAAGGACAAGTCTGAAGATTTCCCAGACATCTCAGGACTGGAAGGTTCCTGATGAAAAGACTGCCCAATGAAGGTGTCAGCCAGGTTAAAGTCCAGATCAGCATCATCTTGAATAGCCTTTTTGGCCATAGAACGAGTAACTGCACATGAAGGATAGAGGTCTGGAATTTCCTCCTCTATAGAGTCAGATTCTTGATGAATCAAAGGAGTGTCAGTTACAATAGGGTAGGGTACAACCTTATCCCCAGCAAGATCATTACCAAGAAGCAAATGAATGCCTTTGAAAGGAAGAGAAGACCTAACACCAACAGTAACAGGCCCAGAGACCAAGTCTGATTTGAGATGAACATTATGGAGAGGTACACTTGTAAAACCACATTCTACTCCTTGAATAAGGACATTAGCCTGAGTAGACGATTTGTCCGAGAAAGGCAGAATATCTGCAAGAATAAGAGATTGGGAAGACCCAGTATCCCTTAGAATTCGAACAGGAGCAGATGAGGAAAAATCATGTGAAAGTGAGACCAAACCATCGGTGATGAATGGCTCAAAACCCTCCATAACCGGATCAGACACAGAGGGTGGAAGATCAGGTGAACTGACCATTGATACAAGAGATTCTCTCTTTGTCAAAGCAGTTGGCTTGGTTTCTTCTCGTTGTTGTTTTTTCTTGAGAGCATAACACTCAGAAATAAGGTGACCGTGCTTTTTGCAGTATTGGCAAGACACAGAGGGTAAAGAATCAGAGGATTGCTTCTCACTGGAAGGTTTCCTTTCAGAAGTGGCCTTAGAATCATTAGAAGTGTTATTAGAAGTAGTCTTGGACTGAAACTTGCTTTGAAATTTAGAAAAAGTGGATTTTTGGACAAAAGAAGACTTGTGAGTCAATGCATAAGTATCAGCTAGGGTAGAAACATCTTGCAAAGTATTGGCTTGTTTTTCCTCAAGGAAAATCTTAATATGAGGCTGGACACACCTTTTGAATTCCTCAACCAGAATAAGTTGCCTCATTCTATCAAAATCTTTTTCAACTTTCATGGAATTACACCACTGATCAAACAACTGTTCCTTTAACCTGCCAAATTCAACATGAGTTTGACTGGCTTCCTTGCGAGAATTCCTAAATTTTTGCCTGTAAGCCTCGGGGACTAATTCATTACCCTTCAGAATGGCAGATTTGACAAAATCATAATCAGCACACTGTTGGACAGATAACTGGTTATAGATTTTTCTAGCTTTACCAGTAAGAACACTTTGTAACATCATTGTCCAATGCTCTTTTGGCCATTTCAAATTTTCAGCAATTTTTTCAAAATGGGTAAAGTATTGGTCAACATCATTTTCTAAGAAAGGAGGAACAAGTCTGATATGTTTAACCACATCAAAATGATCAGAAAGTCCAAATGATTTTGGAACAGTACCTGCTTCTATTCTCTTCATTTCCAATTCGTACTGCATTCTTTTTTCTTCTAGTTCTTTCTCCAATCTTCTGTCTTCCATTTCTTTCTCCAACCTTCTTTCCTCCATTTCTCTTTCCTTCTCCCTCTCCAACCTTCTCTCTTCCAGCTCTAGTTGTTTTTGGCGCAGCTGGAATTCAAGCCTTTGCAGCTCCGTTGCAGGCACTTCCACAGCTTGAATTAATTCTGCTGCTTCTTCCCCAAAGATATCTTCATCGATGAAATGTTGCACCAAAATGTTGAATATTTCTTGTTTCTTCATTGATGACTTCACATCAGATAATCCAAGGGTTGAGGCTATTTGTAGCAAGTCCTTCTTCTTTGCCAACAAAATTAATTCCTGGGTTGGAGTTTTCAAAAAACTTTCCACGTCAAAAGTCATGATTGCTGGTTTTTAAACTAGTCAAAAGATTTAAAATAATAATCTTCGGTGAATACAATCACGGTAGAACCTCCAATTTGTTATGACTTGGAAAAATCACAACAAAAAAACTGGCAAGTACAACTAAAACAAATTTATTCTTTACAAAAAAATTGAACAAAAGAATATCCACTATTTAAATTCGCTAATAACACTCTGCCACTATTTAACTGTTGCCAAAACAAAACTCTGGTCTGCTCTCTTCTGCTGTCTGCTCTCTTTGTTGTCTGACTCTCTTTTTATTGTCTAGCAACCTTCCAGAAAGATCCACAGGATTCTAGGGAAATCCTGCCCCCTCCAAGCAGGAAAGTGCCAGAAGCTTCGAGAAATTACTAGACTTTTCTTAATGATTTTACAAGTACGCCACCAGATGGTGCCAATGAACAAAATAAATATAGCTGACCAGCAAGGCAGCAAAACAGCATGTAACAAATCTTCATTTACAAATGAAATAAAATGCTGTACAAAAATTTATCATACATAACACCAGCGCTCGTTATCTGTGCACTTAGAACTCCTCGACCGGAGCTGTTTAAATATCATAGGTTGTTTGTGTGATTCCCGTCCGTGTCTTGGCTTTCGCCAATTTTCGTGGTTAGGGTTTCCCTCATGTGATTCTCCCGTTGTAATTAGTTTGATCCATTTCGCCTGCTTCCTGCATAGCATGTGACTTCCCTCTCGTCTATTTAAGCAGTCTTTTCACAGCCAGCTCCTTGTCAGAACGTTGATCAATATTTCATTGTGCAGAGCGCCTTGTATGCCATTGAGCATTGTTTTTCTTCTACTGGATTGTCCGACTTCGATTCTTGCCATTGCCCTTCTTGTATTGTTTTTGTCTTTTGGATTTCGACCCATTTTTGTATGACCACGATTTCTGTTTGGATGCCCTGTGTATGACCCTTGGCTTTGTTTGACTTTTTGCCTAACGTTTATGTACCTTTGCTCATCTGTCTTTCTGGTTCTGACCACTGCCCGTCTAGTCGACATTGTTTTTGGATTTTGTATTGTGTCTTGGCAATTCTTATGTTTTTTGGTTTTGACTTGGGCTTCATTAAAGACATACAGCTTTTTGGATTTCCCTCTTGTGTGGTTCCTGAACGCACCGAAATCAAAATCTTCCCCAGGATTTTTTCTAACATCTATATGTACTAGTTTTGAACGATTAATAAAATAATCAGCTGGTAGAGTTCATAATAGAAAGAAACACAAAAGACCTCTACATTCTTTCCCCTGGTTTCAGTGTCATGAATTGCAAATGAGCCTTTCATATGATAAAGATACCGGATATATTTTGGAAGTGGTTATGCCCAAAACTGGAGGGGAAAAAAAAAAAAAAACTTATGTTGGGACAGCTGACAAGGTGTCGGAAAACACAATTTAATTCACTGCAATCATTTGTCAGAGTTAAACTGAAGCTCTTGGGGACATTAAAAATTAATTGTGTTATGTCTTCCCGTTGAAGTACATTGCCTCTGCTGAAAGAGGACCCATGTGAATGTTGAGCCTGGGACCAAGGCAGTGTATCCAACTGCAAAATCAAGCTACACAATGACATTATACAGACATGTGGAAGACTCTCAAAGATGACTCTGACTTTTCCTACATTTAGTTATTCCTTCCAATCATGACTCAAATAACTGAACTATAAGAGGCTGCTGACAGATCAACTCCTCTTTAGAGTCAACATCAAAATTATTGAATTAAAATGGTGCAACTAAGTGGCCAGTTCTCTACAGCAGTGGCATTCCTGGGGGTCCATTGTGTATGCTGGCTTTTGCTCCAACCACAACTGTAATCACGGGATTTTAACAAGCAGTTAATTTGTCTTCATTAAATGCATTTAATGTTTAGAGCAGTCATTTGCCCTCTTAACTCACAAGTTAATCAATATCAAGTCAAGGAATGTTTGCCATCAAGAATAAAAAAAACACTATCCCCACAGGGTGATGTATTGGATATAACGGCATAAATAAGAGAAAACAATGTAACCAATCAAATTAAAGATGTAGTTGGCCCCTAATTGGTGAAAACTAATTGGCACATGACAAATTTATTGAAACAGCAATTGATAAATGAGTCAAATAAGTTTTGTGTTATGTTCACAAAAAGTTTTTTTTCAAAGAACTCAAAACGCTTGTGTCCAGCAACCTACAACGCTGTGTACTGTTTTTCTCAGTGTTTAATTTGATCGGTATCAAATGATATATTACTTGAAATACAGAAATAAACATACTGTCTACAAGGGTATTTTATTCTTCATGGCATGTATGGGTGTTTCTATAAAATGTGGATAAAGAGAGTAATTAACAACTCTGAGCATGAAATAAATACACCTGATCAAGACATCCCAATGGCTTGTTTAATCCCTGGGATTACAATTGTGATTGGAACAAAAACCAGCACCGACGCTGAATACCTCTGCTCTAAAGCCATAGACTAAGAGCACTGATTGGCCCACTGCAGAACCACTGCACAGCACACATTTGGATCTGATGTCTCCTACAGATGGCTGAGTTTCAGTTTCCCTACGATAGCAAATCAGTAGGCACCAACAACCCCTTTGGTCAGGCATACTAACCTGAAAATGATGTATCTTCCAATGACTCATGTCAGTACTTACCTGACTTGCAAGCTGCAGTGTGATGAGAAGCAGTGGCTGACATTAGTGGTTTCTGTGGAAAAAATGTTTGTCTGCCCTTCCCAGAAGTAACAGTGGAAGTTGCAGTAATTATTGAAAGAAAATTGAGTCAGCTGAGCTGGCGTCAATCTCCGTGCAAACCAAAAATTAATCTTATTGTTGGGCTGTGCGATGAGCAGCAGCCAGGGCCTGTATTCATAAATCGCGCGCAAGTTCTGTTGTGCGTTCACATAAGTACGTCGGAGCTAAGTACGCACGTAGAGGAGGCATTCAGAATCCATGTGCAGGGCTCCACTTAGCTCTGATGTGCGCAAGCGCTGAGACTGGGAGACACTCTCGCAGTATTCCCTCTGAGCATGCGCTTTGCTCACTGGAAAAGAAAGAGCACAGTGTATAAGGTAGCAAGTAGCCTGTTAAGCAAAAAAAAAAAAAAAACAACTGTGGAACCATGTGAAATGTTTAGCCTTAAACACTGTTTGTTGGTCTAGCCATGTACAAAACAGATTGTTACGTTGGTGGAGGGGCAGTATTTTTGGCCTGATATCAAAATGGTAATATGGTCATTTTGAAAGTGAAAGGAAAAAATGTGAATGAGGGGGGGGGGGGGGTATTGCAGCAGTGTAGGGTTTGGCAACTCTATGAACTGATCCATATCTTGTCAGATACATCTACAAAAAAAGAACGACAAAAGAAACAACAATGACACGTTTAACAACAAAATATACAACAAAGATCAACTCCAATCTCAGTACAGAATGTAAACGCCATGTGCCTGTAACAAAACCATCACTTGTCTTGGCATGGACAGCACCATTCTGTTGAGCTGTTGCTGGGGAATGGCCTGCCACTCCTGGAGAAGGGCTTCTTGGCGCTCCGCCCTCATCCTGGGCGCTGGAGTGCGTTGCCGAACCTGCCGATCCAACAGGTCCTGCACATGCTCAATGCACTTCACGTCAGGGCTGAAAGGAGGCCATTCCATGACTCCCACGCCATTTTGAGCCAGGAGCTGCTGGGTCACATGTGCTGAGTGAGGTTGTGCGTTCTCTTGCACAAACGTGACCTCAGGGTGGTCTATGATGTAAGGCACGACGTGCGGTCTGACGACAAGGTCACATTAGCGCGCTGCATTAAGATTTCAATTGATTATGACCAGGTCGGACCTCCAGCTGCACCGAATGGCGCCCCAGACCATCACCGAGCCTCCTCCAAAGCCATCTGTCTCAGCTATGCAGGGGGCTGCGGATTTATGGATTTTTATATTTTGTTTTTTTTTTGCAAGAAAAATAGGTACACTCCCCTTTTGGACATCCAAGAATATAATTGAAGCACCTATTACTAAAACCCCATAAGTCACAATTTTGGTGAAATTGAGTTAAGACCGTTGCCTTATCACTTTTGACGAGGGCCATCTTTGGGGTACTAAAAAACCACAAGTCATGTTCCAAGTTCGGCGTTATTGGCAGTTAAAGGTATTGCGTATCAAACACTAGACCCACTTATGTACTAATTAAAGTGTTAATAATAAAGGAGTTTTTGTCACAGTGCAGGGTTTTTATTTATTTTATTGTAAATGGTAACATTTTGTTTCAGGGTTGTCACGTAAAGTAAGGCCAATAACCCTAAATACGGGGTTAAAACCCTACAAGTCCAACCATATGTGCTTAAAACCACAGAAGTCAAAATCTTTTTTTGTCCATTATTCCTTTTAAGGAATAGAATATATAATCAAGTAGGGTTCTCTGAATCCAGTGGTAGATCACCTTAACACTGCATATCATACTGAAGCACTGTCTACACTTTTTCATGAATTAAAATGTTTTCCTTGATTTTCTCAAAACTTTCAAATCGTGACTTGTGGGGTTTTAGAAATCAGTGCTTCAATTACTTGGAGGGGGGGGACCCCTCTGAAAAAAGACCTTTATATTCATGTGTTCAGTATTTTTTAACAATGCACACAGTGATATTGGTAATCCTGTGGTTGCATGTTTGCTGCAAGAATGCCAGGGTGATGCATCACTCTTCTGTCTGGACTGTGGCGAGGGCATTAGGTCTGCATTCATGCCTCAGAGTTTCACAGACTATAATACAGCTGCCTGGCCTCTCTGTGTCCGAGGAGCAAACCTGAGCAAATCAGAGTCATTACGGCTGCCCAAGTCCTGCTGCTGGTGATTAGGTCCTGAACACTTTAATTCATGTCAAAATTTCCAGGATTCCCAAAAGTATTACAGTAACCATAGCCTTTGTTTTCATTCACAACATCCTTCCATTATTTTCCATCTGTCAAACATGCAGTAAGCTGCCCGCCTCAAGCCGTGTGGAGCGATAAAGCATTTTCCTGAAGTTTGTTTTTGTTTGCTAATGGGGAATTTCCCTGTATCCCTAGGCAGGTCCTGAGGCCCTGATGATGCATGACATCATAATAAGTTTTGTTGTCAGGGTAACATTACATGATGTACCTGTGTGCACAGCTGCCTCACTCACATTGCTATGCATGACCTCACTCACAATGTGTCCCTGTTGTTTTGTTAACGGTACAGTGATGTATCTGTGCTCAAGCTTTCCGTGTGGCACTTACTAACATGACCTCATAATCTTACACACAGCAAGAATAGCAGCGAGCTGGTGTTTTGGGGCAGACTTGCTCCAGCATGTTAAGTCAATGGGGAGACTTAAGCTCGCTAGGGCTGCCTGTATGGTTATTAACCACTCCATCAGAGGCAAAATCCTAAGAGCTGATTTCCAAACTACTAGCTGTACAAGTTTGCATTTGATTTCTTTAATCTGACGTACATGTACTTGTCAGAGCCCATTTCCTGTAGGTACTTCCATTGCTTAGATTTCATTTACTTATTCAAGTTAGAGGTCTGCTTGAGTGATTACATTTGTCAAGGTTGATACTGGCTGCCATTTCCAGGTCATCAAGCCAAAGTTTACTGTTGAATAACTCCTATATTGTGCAAGATATGTCCAGGAATTGAGTCAAAAGTTGTGGCTACTACAGTGAATTACAGAAAAATTACAGTTAAGGAATTAAGTGCTTTTCACAGTCAATTTGATCCAAATACAAATCTATATTCTGTAAAAATAATATCTTGTTTGAAATATCAGTGCAATAGCCCTAAATTTTTCAAAAATAGCAAACACTGCAATAACTGACTCCTTACAAACCCACTTATTTTATTATGCAGTCCGATCCAGGATTATTGTCACCCTAATGATAAAGTGAAGGAAAGGGACAGTATTAAGTAAACAGTAGACTGAGCAATCTGTGTGTTCAGTTCAAACATATGGTAAACCAATTTCATATAATTTCAATACATATAATTTTCAAGTACTCTCATTTGCACTGTTTTTCATGAAGTGAAATCACTTTTAATGAAAACCATATTTGTCAAAATAATAAGTATCCCTTTTTGTGCTGTAATTGTTGTTATTGCTTTTTTTTTTTTTTTTTTACAAAGCCAAAGTTCCACAACCCTTCTGATTCCATTGCAATTACACCAGTGGCGTCTCTGGAAGTGATAATTGGTGGGGCCCGGACCATGCCTTTGCGTCAATGATTGTTTCTGGCTTGTACTCACTTATTTTACGTTATTAACACGTTTTCCCATTTCGACAGTAATCCTCTGGCAATCAAAGTTACGGGTTCTCTATCCATGCGATCTATTGACGACAAAATAATGGGATAAATTCTGATCAAAAAAATTATTTAGGCCACTCAAAAATTGTTCAACGCATTATGAAAGACAAACTGCTCTCAAACGTCTGCGCTGCCTTTCCCACGCATCAGGTGATTTAACTGGCGCTTTATGATCGTTTTGTTTAAATAAAATAAAAGAACATTTGAAATGTCTGTGTGCAATTCTGAATAACGCTGCTTTAAATGCATGAAATTACGCTTCCAGATTAATGGTTGTTGGCGTACCTTAATTTACTGTACCGTACCGGCGTGATCTCGGAGTGAATCTTTTGCGCAGTCCCTCAAGGAAGTTGCATGTCGCGATTGCAACTATTAAAGCAAATTCAACCAATCCAAGCAAATTTATCGGGGACAAAAAAAAAAAAAAAATCACCAAGACATTGCAACTTTCAGTGCCACTTTTTGAAAAAGTTACCGCAAAAAATAAAAAAAAAAAAAAAAAACAATTTAAAAAAGCCAGGAAAATACTGGGAGGATTGTTTGTCAATTATGCGAATGATTGCATGCAAGTCAGGGTTAGTAATTGTTTTAAAGGGGAGCTCTGGGCCCCACCAATCTTTAGTCCTAGAGACGCCCCTGAATTACACATTTTTGATCTTACTACAAGGGTTAATAAACGTGGCTTGAGAAAAAATAAACTCCCCTTTTCATGTCAATGGCGTCTGCCTGTTCCAGATTCAGGAACAATTCCAGGATACGCACGTTTGTGACTATCAAGATATGGCGGGCCCGGGTATGAAGTTTAACAATGTATTTATAAAAACAAAGAGTTCAGGATTAGAGCCTGTAGCACCCCTTAGGAAAAACTTAAGCCACCGCTTGAAAACTATATTGTGACAGTATTGATAATGCACTGTATGCCTCTGAGCATAAGACAGTTGTGGGTTGTGCACTGTATGATGGTGGTGGTTTCAATTTCAAATCCAGGCAGAGGCCTTTCTGCGTGCATGTTCTCCTCACCCTCATGTGGGGTTACCTCAGGAACTCTCATTTCCTCACACAGTTCATGCATGTCAGGCTTATTAGAGACTCCATATTTCCTATATTTGTGAGTGTGTGAGAGAACATGGGATGAATTGAAATTTGGCGGTCTGTCCCACAGGCGTGCTTCTCCTCTCACCCCGAACGCACTGGGTCCCCCTGCTCCCTGTTATCCTGACTAAAAATAAGTGATTTAGACAATAGATGGATACATGGATGGATGGATGAGCAAATGAATGAATTACCTAACGTGACGGAGGTCCATAGCCTGGTGGTTAAGGTGCTTGCACATTTTATGGGCGTGAGACTTCAGGAGTCCAAAGTAAAATTCCTGCTGGTTTTTTGCTCCTTTCAGATATTTGTCCGTCCTTTATACAAGCAAGTTGAAGGAAAAATCACCCCTGACCAGGTGTGACGATGTTAATTTGAGGGTTATGCCATCAAAGAATGTGTGAAGCCAAGACCTTGGCACTGCACTACCCCATGCTTTTTACTGATGAACTAGCAGAGCAAGCCCTGTTAAACTTGGAACATAGAAAGTTACTGACTAAAGCCCAATGTGACCACAATAAAATCAGAGTAAATATTGGGCCCTTGAGCAAGGCAAGGCTGTTAACCCCATATTGTGCCAAGTAGGACTTGACCCCAGCCTAGTTGGTTCAACTGTTAGACGCTTTGGATAACAGCCTCAGCAAATATATAATCAACATAGTTTTATCTTTGATTAACCAGCTTTGAAGTATATATTTAATCTTATTCGTCATTTTGCGTTTGGAGTGGTCTTTGCGATTATCTTCCTCGCATACCATGCTCTATTTACTCACACGTAAATACTGCGCCCAGAAATAATACCTTGGATCCGGGAAGAGCCGTTATACTGAGTGTAGTTTGGGGCTCTGAAGGGAACTTTGTGGTCTTCCTCATTTATCTCCCGCGAGCTCAAGTGAGGGTCGGAGGGAATTCCGATCCTGTGCAGTACTGACGTCACACAAACAAAGAGCTCAGGCACCGTTCATTCGCAGTGCAAGCACGAAATGTTGGGAGTTCCTGGGGAAATCTATTGGCTCTTATAGCTTGTGTACTCCGAACACCCACTTACCGTGACCGACCACGGATTTTGAACAAAAAGGACACATTCTCATGTAGGCAGTGTCGTTTTCCTCTGTTTCGGAAGACCTATAATGAAGAGGAACGCGACAAAATTATGAACGCGACTGGGAATATAGCAACATGCTTTCATGACGTGACTCTGGCGTGTCGGACTAAAGATTGATTAGCCTCCAATCCCGTGCACTCGGACCTGGTCAGTTCTGTTGCGTTTCCATGACAACACTAATAAGTTTTCTGGCCTCCAACTCGGGAAATGCCGTGAAAGGAGCAATGGGAGTCTCTCAATTCAAGGGGAAACATACTCTTGCTGCCAAAAATACACCGGCCAACAAACCGAACGTATCCGGTTATTTTGTCTAGATTGTTAGTTTGGCTGCTTCTGCATTTCTGTTCTGAGGACATAATTTTGTACTGGCTTGTCTCCGGAAAGGTAAGCAGTAACGTTACCCCGGATTTGGCTAGATACCGTTTTTACTTTGTCTTATGGCCAGTCCTCCTTTCACGACGAGTTTAGCTACCAGTGAGCGTAGGCTACTCAGTTCGGCGAAGTTCTAATGTTCTCATGTAGGTTCGTTGAGAGCAGGATTGTAGTATTGACTAAACTGTCACCGGTTTTCATTGAGTAAGAATGTTGAATGATTTTGTTAAATGCAGGGGCGAACAGTTAGTAAAAGTATCGTTGTTATCGCGGTAGTATCGTTGTCATCAATTGAGGAATTTTTTTTCGTACATGCTTTCCAACGGTTCCTTAATGCTAAGACCATGACCGACTATAGGAAGCGTATACCGCGGAGATAATATTTTTATTTTAATTTTGTATTGTGGATTGCTTGACCACAAAAGGTTAGGTGCTTTGAACTCCATGAAAATGCTGGGGTTCGCTCATGGGTATAAATATTCACACAATTTGTGATGCTGCACATAAAAAGCTCAGTCTGGCTTTTTAAATCTAACTGCGAATAAAACCGCGTGGATTTATTTTCTCCACTCAAATGTTACTTGATCAGCGTTCTCCAAATAAACACAACGTGATTTGGAAATGCAAAACTGATTTGTTAAGTGTGGTTTGCAGATAAAAAAAAAAAAAAGATTTGCCAACAGAGTCAGCGTGGTTTGCAGATATAAAAATGATCCACATACAAACTAAGTCTGGTTGGCAAATGCAAAAACTATTTGCAAACAAACAGTGTGGTTAGCAAATACAAAACACCATTAATAAACGAATATATTCTGTTTTACAAGTAGGCTACAATACGTACCTATCACAAATTCACGGCGCTTCAATTCGTACTAGAAAATACTTTCTACCAGTTCGTGACTTTTGGCAGCTTTCTACTGGTGATTTGGTGATGCTGATTTTCTGACTTAAGATTTGTCCCTAAGATTTGCGAACAAATGTCCTACCTAATTTAGCCTATTTTCCCTCATCAACAGTAAGTGGCGCTATGAGTCCATTAGATCTCTAAATGGCACAACACCAGAGACTGTCCTGAAAGAATATGTCAATATCCCATGTAGGCATATTGCATCTTATGCTCAAGGGTTCTGGTGCATCGTGTAGTTACTCATTCTTTGGACCCGATTCCAGTTGAATGATCCCCAAATGCTTGAATCCAATGCCAGAATATATGCACTTCCAGTTAAGTGCGTGATCTTAGACATTATTTATGTTTTACATGGCGTTCGTCATTTCATACGTTAGTCAGTTAACGGGATGTTTCAAAAAGTAATGGATGGATGTCAATGAAATTTAGCGTAATTCTTCCGTCAACAAATTTCAAAACTGCAGACATAATGCGCTGTAAATATACATAAAACAGCTCCAATTGTGACTTCTTGATGCAGATCTTTGATTCTACATCCCTTCATTTGAAATGTATTTAGAAACAGCATATTAGTCATTCTACACTTCTTACTTCTTGAAGAACTTCACTCTTAAACTGCTTTCATACTGGACGCGAAAGGAATTTTTCGAAGTCAATGCAACGACGCGAATTATTCGCGTCTTTGCATTGACTTTGAATGTAATCTGTTGTGCGAAAAATCCGTTTCGCGTCCAGTGTGAAAGCGGCTTTAATCTGGCATTTGTTTGGTAAGATGGCACTTAACTTTACTCGGCTGATTATCCTATTATTGGGCCGTAAACTAAGTGTTTCTATGTGACTCGCCTGCTCCACTAACAGCAAGTGAATCCGATGCCTGTGAGGAAATAAAATGTGGAAGAATGCCTTGTATGGCATGCAGTGTGATGTCAGGCCCTTGAGACATTCTCTCACATGTAGATAGGTCAGGAGTGAAGTTTTCATCCCAGGGATTCTCACCTCACAGTCCTTGAGGGCCGAGTGCTGCCAGTTTTACCTGGGAATCAGGAGTGAAGACAGCCTGGCCAATCAGAACCACTAATTGTTCGGTTTAGTAGTAAATTACTTGAGAAAAGACTATTTGGGCTAGAATTGGTTTTGAGGGCGAGATTTGGTGATCTCTGCTCTATACTACGCGCTCTTTGTTCTTTACTCTTCAATGATATGCAGTTATAGTATCATGAAACTTCTCTCATTTTTTTCTGCTGAAAACCATGGATGAAACCCTGCCTCAGTAATAATAATTTTATAATTCCAGAGGTGATTAATGGAAGTAAAGAGCTCCCTGTCTTTTTTCCTCTTTGTCTCCCAGAGATGAAAGAGAAGAGCCCCTGGCATCGGCCTTTGATCATCTTTATCACCTTCCTCATCGTCTTGGGAATCATCGCCTTGGTGACAACAGCTGTAGTTCAAAACAGGCCCCTTCATCAGAAGTACAAGGTACCCTTTCCATGTCTGTACTCTGTAGTGGGCAGTTCCAGTCCTGGAGGGCTGGTGTGGGAGCACATTTATGAATCCAGAGGCGTGTTCGAGACAGCAAGAGCCCGCGTGAGCACTTCTCCTCAACGGGGATGGCCCTCCGAATGCCTGCGAGCTCACGTGTTACCCTTTGCGGGTGTTTCTCTTACCGTGCAAAGATGGCGTCCAGTAACCTGACTCTCGTGATTGTGACATCAACTAATGACAGTTCGTCCACAAAATACACTTTCTGCGCCTCTGAAACACTTCATTCGACCTTCCTGAGAGGTGAATGAGGAGTTTGTTTCCAAAATGGAATACAGCCATTTTACTCGTTATGAGTAAATCAGCTTTTTCTATGTTGGTGCCTTTTGTATTTTATGGAAAAACACAAACTTTAGCCATGAAAAAATACACCTTATACACTGTCCAACACATATGGTTGGCCTGACCATTAAAAATATGGTTACATTAAACGTGACCATAAAAAAGATGGTCACAAATTTGTGGTTGACCCTGTCCGACCATAGAAATTATGGTTACCTTTAAAGCGACCATAAAAAAGCTGGTTGAAAATTTCTTATCAACCATGGGTGACCATAAAAATTAAGGTTACCTGGAATGCGACCATGAAATTGGTGGTAAACCTTTTGTGATCAAACATGGGCGACCATAAAAATTATGGTTGCTTGGTGTGTGACCATAAATGCTCAGGAATTTTTGTTCAACCACAGAAATGCTTGTCAGTCATATCTGGTCAACTAAGACAACTTTTAGGTAGCTAAGTCCACAGTGATTTATCAATCATAATTAATTTGATCATTTTCATGACAGATATTCACAAAATAACAATCAAGGCATTTTTTTGTTCAAGGAACATACTGTATTGCTCAACATACTGTATTGGTCAGGGAGTGCAGTCTCAATTGTTTAACATTTCAAAACAATAATTAAACAAGATTTTTACTTCTCCTGAGCTAAGAATGAACTCAGACTCTAACAATGGGCCTTTATAATTATAATTAAGTCAAATTGATCACAGCGTATTCTGTAATATACCGTAGTCACAATTAAAATAACCAATCAGGAAAAAGAGGAGCTTAATGTTGGGCACCAGAGTCTCATTGAGATCAGAGGCCACTGCTCTAATATAAATTAAATTACATTTATCATTTCTCCAAATGTGTCCCAGTTTTATAATGAAATCAAAAGTAGCTGGTACTTTTAGTGGTTAGCCACTACCACAATTCACTGTACTATAGAAGACAATCAATAAATCAATAAGGATGACAATCAGTGGGGTCTACAAAGTCCATAGAGCATGAAATGTAATAATAGCATACTATTTGCAACTAATTTGTAAGCATATTTTGCATGAAAAACAGGCATAGAGGGTGCCCCGTGGCTCATCACCTAAAGTGCGCGCACCATAAAGGCTGTGTCCTTCTCGCGGCGACCCGGGTTCAATTCCAGCCTGGGTCATTCGCCGCGTGTCATCCCTATTCCTCTCCCCAACTTTCCTGTCTCTCTCTACTCTGCAACTGTCTAATAGAGGAGAAAATCCCAAAAAAAATCTTCAAAAAAAAAAAAAAAAAAGATTGGACAGTGACGTCACCAATTTGTTTCAGCATACCATTTAGGAAGCTTTGATTTTGGCAGTTTGAACAGCGCCATTTTGTCATTTTGAAATGGGATGTGATTTCCATTGGACGAGAGCGTGAATTGAAGATCAAGGGAGGGGCAAGGGTTGGGTCTACGGGTGAATTTGACCGTATCTGATGAGGACCAGAGGATAGCCACACCCCTAATGCATTTTTTGGCTCTATCCTTTCTTGTAGTCTATTTCGGACCATAATTTACAAAAATGAACATCATGATATATCGAAGGAGACTTGAAACTTGCGATAGACACCATAAAATAATGTGGAAAATCATTATTGAAACTAGGCTTATGCCGTCGGAGGCGACGGCTAGGGGTATATCCCCGAACGCCCCCAATCCTCCAATTCCCCAATCATTGAATAGACCTTGAATAGACTTTCATTTGATCCTAATTTCAGGTCAATCGGTCAAATGGTTCTGAAGATATGGCCAAAATGGTAATTTTCCATCACAAAGCGCCACCTGGTGGCAAAATATTGAACCATACAGGTATGATGTAATCACGTCACACGTTGTGAGGTCATGACCTTGCAGTTGCACATAGTTTCATGTCAATTGGAGAAATAGTTCCAAAGATATAGCAAAAATGGTGAATTTTATGTGATAAAGCTCCACTTTGTGTCCAAATTTTGAACCAAACAGGTATAATGTCATCGTGGGACACATCATCAGGTCATGGCCTTTCATTTGCACTTGATTTGAGGTCAATCGGACAAATATTTCCAGAGATATGTTAAAAACAGTGATTTTTTTTCAGTTTTTGGCTCCTGGTGGCCAATCTAGAAATTGTAAATTGTCCAAAATCGAATCAGTTCTTCCTCTTTATGATACTTACTTATATGCAAAATTAGGAATTTGTAATTGAAATATTACTGAAGTTATCCCGTTAACACGTAGTGTAGCGGCGGCGGCAGTCGGACCAAAAACATAATATCCCCCGGAACGCCATTTGGCATTCGAGGATATTATAATAAATGAGGTGGGAATGTAGGGTCATTTTCTCTGAGACTTCTACAGTATAGGATTGAACTAATTTCTGCAACCACCAACGTCGCCATCTGCTGGCGATTAAATAGAATGCAGCTTTCTGAGATTTCTGCCGGGGCTTCACTTTTCAGACACGGGCGCTGCGTCCATCTTTTTTTGCAGTCTATGGCAGTCACTCAGCCTTTGTAGGCAGTATGGGTCTGTAGGTTTAAGGCGGTTAACGTGAGTGTCTGTGCTCTACAGTATGGCATTGTGCTGGACGCTGGCTCCTCCCACACTGCGGTGTATATCTATCAGTGGCCGGCTGAGAAGGAGAACAACACGGGAATGGTGCAGCAGAAGCAGGCATGTCACGTGAAAGGTGCGTGTACACAGGAATGTGTGTGTGTGTGTAGGAGCAATGCAACCTTTTTTTGGTGTTCCCTTACACTAATTTCAGATCGGTAACTTGCGTTTATCAGTACGGTTGTCTTCATCAGAATTAAGTTAAACTAGTGGTTAGAGTAATTAGCCCAATTGCATGAATTTGCATCAATTAGCCTGAAAACCCCACACTCAAGAAATTAGCCCAAAGTTGACACATGTGCACTTTGCATTATTTATCAATTTGGCTCTCATGGTTAAATTTTGCTCAAATGAAGACACATCACAAATTGCGGGCTAATTTGTGAATTGGCTATTTTGCGAACGAGACCAAGGTTTATTGGAAAAATTTCCCAATCAAATTAGCGGGCTAGTTGCGTCTTTACAACAAAATAGCCTGCTAATTTGACATCAGGCTAATTTCAAAACTGCAAAATAGCTGGCTAATTTGAAAATTAGTTCTAATGAACACAGACATCTTGTCTCTGCTCGAGTGATGCTGTAGAACTATTTGATCAAGCATGACACAGACAGTCCCTGAGATAACAAACGCCCCCCCAGCAGAGCCTGAGATTCAATTAATTAAATTAATGAACGCAATATGAACAGATGCTGCTTACAATGAACAGTGTTATTTACGAACGAGGAGGCTGGGAGGGTGGGGGAGAAGAGATGCACATCTGAAGTAGGCCAGAGTAAGAGCAGCTTTAGAGAGTACGGAGCAGGAGAGATGAATGAGTGCTGCCTTTGTTTTAAGAGCTCACCAGTTAGGTGAGAGATGCTAAAGTCGAGAATGATGGGACAGAAAAGGGAATGTAACTAGGCATGGCTTCAGTGCCTGCCTGGACTAATGCTAAAGCTCTGTTTTTGGGGGTGTTTAGATGGCTTCATGTTGGGAAGGTCATTTTAATTATTTTGTTTATCACCATTCATGAAGCATTTAGCTGAAGAATTACTTATTGAATTGAAGGTGGAGTTGCACAGTGCTGCAGTGAAATTGGGGAGGCCTCACATTGCTCATTCGAATCTTTATACTGGGTGAACAACTTCCCCTTTCGTTGAGGAGTGGAGGTGTGTAAGGAATGTTTCCTCATAGAGGCTTGCACAATAAGGTATTGTGTGTATGTTATTGCAAAAATACTGCACTTTTGTGAAACACCCATTATTTGGGAATAGGTATGTAAAATATACACTAGCTGCAGTTTTGCCTTTTATTAGTTATATGGAATATTGGTCATTATTTCTTTGTGTTTGGGAAAAAGCCCCTTGTTCCTCCACTGCTATTCTAGTCCTCCTGAGTAAACTATATTAGCACTAAAACCACAAAACTTCTTAAGTAAACTACCCTAGCACTACAACCACGTACCTTCCTGAGTAAGCTATATTAGCTCCAAAACTGCTAACCTTCCTGAGTAAGCTACACTGGCTCTAAAACCACTAACCTTCCTGAGTAAGCAACACTAGCACAAAAACCACTTAACCTTCCTGAGTACACTACACTAGCCTTACAACCACTAAGCTTCCAGAGTAAGCTACATTGGCACTAAAACCACTAACCTCCTGAGTAAGCTACACTAGCACAAAAACCAGTAACCTCCGGAGTAAGCTACACTGGCTCTAAAACCACTAACCTTCCTGAGTAAGCCACACTAGCACAAAAACCACTAACCTTCCTGAGTAAGCCACACTAGCACAAAAGCCACTAACCTTCTGAGTAAGCAACACTAGTACAAAAACAACTTACCTTCCTGAGTAAGCCACACTAGCTCAAAAACCACTAACCTTCCTGAGTAAGCCGCACTAGCACAAAAGCCACTAACCTTCTGAGTAAGCAACACTAGTACAAAAGCCACTAACCTTCCTGAGTAAGCAACGCTAGCCTTACAACCACTAATCTTCCAGAGTTAGCTATACTAGCTCTAAAACCGCTAACCTTCCTGAGTAAGCAATACTAGTACTAAAACCACTAACCTTCCTGATTAAGCTTCACTAATACGAAAACCACTCGCCTTCTTGAGTAAACTAGACTAGCAATAAAACCACTAACCGTCCTGAGTAAGTTACTCCAGCAATAAAACCACTAACCTTCCTGAGTAAGCTGCACTTGCACTAAAACCACAAACCTTTCTGAGTAGCAACACTAGCACTAAAATTGTAGGGGGTCTTCATTGCCAAGTATATCACCTCATAACACGCCAAGCATTCTCAACTGGCAGAGCAGGACTGCAACCAGGCCAATCTAGTACCTGCATCCTCTGCTTATGCAGCCATGTGGTTGTAGTTTGTGCAGAAGGTTGTTAGTTGTTGTATCGCTGGGATGCTGGGATGTACCTGACGGACAGCAACGAGATGGCAGTATATCATTGGTCTGCTGATAAAACCTTGTATCTTCAATATGAGAAACTTTATAGGAGAGCATAAAAAAATTTTTATTTTGCATGTAAGGATGCAGTTGAGCTGTGTTCGGGTAGGATGACTATTTTTAGCTGCGACCAAGCAGCTCTATGAACGCGTCTGTCTGTCTGTCCGTCTGTCTGTCTGTCCGTCTGTGTGTCCGTCTGTGACACCTTTTTGACCATGTTCCTGTCGTCGTATCATCATGAAATTTTCAGGAGTTATTGACCTTCACTAAAGTGATGTCCATGCACAAGGTCGAGGTCAAAGGTCAAGTTCACAACCTTGTTTGCGGGTTTTCGCGCTGTAACTCCAGTTAGAATTCATGGATCGCTATGAAATTTTGGAAATAGCTTCTAGGCATAGAGGAGGTGTTCCCAGTTTTCGCACCGAAACTTCACTTTAACTTGATGGATGGCTATTACATCTTAGAACAAGCTTCTTGGTACAGAGGAAGGGTGCCCTATTGATTTTCAAGGTCATTTGCCAATTTCAAGATCACACTTGTACAAGAAACCACCAGTCATGGACACTAGGCCACGTGACGGATGCTAGGCGAGGTCGCAGCTATTAGATCCTTCTGATCTACTTGTTCTTCCAAGGATGTTTCCAATCAATAAAATTTTGTATTTTGCAATGTCGTGGACATACAGGTTTTTCTTTCTTATCAAATTGGAGATACGAGGTTTTATCAGCAGGCCGACGATATGTTGCTTCGAAATTTGTGTGTCTTTCTGCATTAATGTTGCCCTTGTAAATGTGTAAGTAACCCACACCATGTGCACTGACACACCCTCATGACAGACGCTAGTGTATTGTACAGACCTGATGCTGATAACAGCTTGGGGTTTCCTTGTTTTTTTGTTCAGAGAACACTGCTACTGTTTTTTTTTTTTTTTTTTTTCAAAAACCACTGAAACATTAACTCATCAAACCACAAAACATGCTTCCTCTCAGCTATCTATCTCAGATGACTCAGGGTAATCAGCAGTGCTTTTGCGCATTGTTGATGATTAGCTTTAACTTTGCATGGCAAGGCGTGACTAACAAAGAGTTTCCAAAGTATTCCCACGCCTATGTCGTTATAACCATAACAGTCACATGACTCCTCTGAAGACAGTGACTTTGTAGGGATCTGAGATCACGTGAAAGTTTTTTTAATTCTCTTTTCGCTCTGAGATTTGATTGATTCCTCTCATCAGTCATTTTAGAGAAGTGGCTTAACTGATTTTTCTTTTGGAAAAGTATCTGTTCACAAAATTGATGAGCCTCCACCCATCTTTGGTCTTGAAGGCTAGGGCTTTTCAGAAGCTCTTTTGCTACTCTGTCACGATTAGCTGACCTGTACAACATCGTCTGTTTCACTACACCTTTTGGTTGCAACTTGTCATAACATTCTTATGTCCTACATTGCCCCTGCCTAACAATTTTGGAGTCTGTTGCAGTCATCAGATTTTAAATTAGCATAACTTTTCAATGAAAAAAGGATTTCAGAAGTTAAAGCATCAAATATGGGATTTTTGCTATGTTTTGTACATTTTAGAGGGCGAATGTAATTTTCACATCATTCTCTTTCTATTTTATTAGCAGTTTTGCTAATGTGTTGTTGGCCAATTAATGAAAAACCAAGAACGTTGTCCCAATGAAGAAGCAGACTCCGATATTCATAGCAAAAGCAGGAAAAACTTTATTACACAGCCAGCCGTGGGAACGACAGCATGATGCAGAGTTCAAAATTCCTTAATTTCGAAGACATTTGCATATGACTTTCTCTTATAGTATCAGGAGTTGTTGCTGATTGGTCCTGGGGTTTATACATTGATAAAAGTGATACTCCACAATTGAGTTGGGTCAAGTACTTTTAAAAGTACTCGCAAGTTCAAGTACTCAAGTACAAGTACCGACCCTACTCTATCCTGAACCTCTCAAATTAATCGGTTCAATAGACTCCCAACCCTTGGAAGTGAGCTCTATACATGGGCATACGGACCCTCTGACTGAAAGGCGCTTGTGCGTTTGTCCTGTCAAAACTGAAGACAAACGGCTGAAATTGGCTCCCTGGCTGAAATTAGCAAATTGGTGATATACCCTTTCCGACCTGACGGCCTCTCTTTATCTCCTAATGCACATTCAATACCTAGTGATCAAACCCTCTGGGTCACCTCATATTGCAAATACCCAGAAATCCTGTTTCCCAACAGTATCAACTTTTTTGGATGTGAGATGATGCCTCCTGATTACAGATTTGAGCTCATTAGCAAGTACAGGTGATTGGAACAAAATCTGAGAGCGAGCTTCTATCTTCCGAACCCCAGTCTTCACCCTAACACCTTTTCCATGTGTGTGCGCGTCTCTCCTGCCCTGTAGGAAAGGGCATCTCCAGTTACGCAGCCAGCCCAGAAAAGGCCGGCGCTTCCCTGAGGGACTGCATGGAGGAGGCCAAGGAAACCATTCCTGCCTGGAGGCATCAAGAGACCCCTGTCTATCTGGGGGCAACTGCAGGGATGAGGTTACTGAGGTAACGCCCACTCTCGCGCGTGTCTGCGTGTGTCTGTTGCAAAGTTGCGAGAGATGGTGATACAGGACTTCCTGTTTCCTCCCACACACAGGAGGCAAAACGAGACCTTGGCTGACCACGTCCTGTCTTCAGTGGTGAACTTCTTGCAGAGGTATCCCTTTGTGTACCAAGGAGCTCGCATCATCAGCGGCCAGGAGGAAGGCGCCTACGGGTGGATCACCGTCAACTACCTGAGTGAGAACTTCCGCAAGGTACTTATCGGACGCATACAGGGGCACACACGAACAATCAGGTCCATTACGTTTTTGGACAGTGACACTATACTGATATTTTAGGCTCTGTACTATGCCTATGTGGTGGATTTAAGATAGAAAAATCAGGATGTGCTTCACGTGCGGACTTCACAATTAAAGGGTTTTGTAAAAAATTTTGCATCGATCAAATAGGCATTTTGTATATATCCCCGGCAATTTTAGGATGTCGAGTTAAGACAAACTCACATAATCACAAATTCTAATTTAGTGTTTTAATACTTGGTTGCAAATCCTTCTCAGTCCATGACTGCCTAAAGTCTGAAAGCCACAGACATGACCGGATGCACGGATTCTGCACATTGTCCTCTGAGCATTTACCCATTGGTTTATCCTTCTAATTGAGCACATATTTAACTTGCAGATTTAGGTCAGGTAATTAACTCTTTACCTGAGTTAAGTCTTTTGTAGGGGAAACTGGGGCCATTTCCAGGTTTATGCACTACAGGTTGTCCCAAAAAAATGTCCAGACCAAACCAGGCAGCCAGTGAATTCTATTTTCCCCGGATCCAGAAAGAAAATCTTCTTACTTAGAAAAACAGTCTTTATTTCATCAAACTTGGTCAAGCCAATCCAAAGTTATGTCATTTTTTTGCACAGGTAGGTCACATTCTTCTTCACATTGGGGTCTATTCTCCCATTAGCGCGTAAGTCTTTTTTTACGCGCTTCGAGTTAAGCGCTTTTGAGTTACGCGTATTCTCCCCTACTCGCTTCGATCACCCCCACAGCGCTTAACTTCAGAATGTAGGCGGCCTTATGAAAGAGGTGTGACTGATCCAAAAGAGAGGCAGACTCTGTGCAAAGCTCATTGATTATGGCTATCAGGAAAACATGGAAAAAGGATTTTCTGATTAACCATGAAAACGCATTTGTGGTCCATGGAAAACGCAAACCAGACTTTAAATTTGAATATCGTCGGCCTGCTGATAAAACCTCGTATCTCCAAACTGATAAGAAACGAAAACTCGTATGTCCACTATTCTTACATGCAAAATTATACATTTTTATTTTAAACTATATCCATTTGTATTATAATAATAATTATTATTATTTTATTTTATATTTATTTTTTATTTTCCTGTGAAGTTTGTCATTGAGAAGATACAAGGTTTTTTTATGCTGCTGTAATAGGAGGCCGTACCAATTACAAGGCGTAATTCAGACATCTCTTTATTTATCCCCTGCCGCGCGATTGGCGCGAAGCGGGGGATATAGCATTGGGCTCCGTCCGTACGAACACATAAAATTGCGGCGGCGGGGGATATGTTAGTGACAAACACTTGTTATTTCTTACTCTAGCCACCATGGCATTAAAGCTATGCATACAAACAAATTGCCGCGATAATGAAATAATAAATAAAGAATTTAGCGCTTCTCAATCAGCTCAATCAGATCATTGAAAATGTGCCCCTCCTACACCAGCCTGTTTGTTCCGTGGAAGACAGGGAAGAAGACAAAGGGCACATTCTAGTCACACAAAAACAATCAAAGACAGTTTATATGATCTAATTTAGAAATTGCGCACTTGAAAACTACTCCGATGTCAGGTTTTCAACTAAAGGACATGGAAACGCTTTAACAAGGATTCTTACCCCGCACGCGGTCATCTCCCCGCCCCGAAACCGCCTCAATAATGACGGAATTCCATATCCATAGCCTATCATCCTATTTGATTTGAGCAACACATTCACTTGAACTTGACGCTAATACTTTATTATAATCAATTATCCCATTTACTGATCACGATTCTTTCCATGTCGGCTATTCTTTAAAGGCTAAAATTGATTAACAAATGGATAGTGCTCTGATATTTGCCAGGGTAGGGCTCAATCTAGAGTAGCCTATTTCATAATATCTTTATTCACACATTAAATTACACAGTATTACCAATGGTAAAAAATTACTAGGACTCGAGCCGAAAACCAAATTTCACAGATGTTGGTGTTGTATGGCAAGCAAGCAATGAAGGCTGATCCGAGGAATTAAGCTGCGAAAAGTTCTGGATGTGGCTTCGGTGGTGAGATGTAAGCGCAGTATCCCCGATTTAAAGCATAAATGGAGAGATCTGCGGGGCGCTGTAAAAGCCAGGCTCTCTGGACACCGGAGAAGTGCACACGCAACAGGTGGTGGGCAACCATCATCCCCTGTGCATTTCACTGCACAGGAGGAGGGGATGGCATCCACTCTTTCTGCAGTGGAAGTGCAGGGAGAAGAACTTGAAGCATCAACGAGCTGCGTAAGACACCTTGACGCCTGTGATGTGTGTATGACATCACCAGCCACTCTCTGGAACGACCCAGATGCCAGGAGCGACAGCGCAGTTCTGACATTGATGACCACGGGTATGTTTTGTGGATAATAGCTGCGGCTGGATAGTTGTTCATCCAGAAGTGGGCAAAGATAGATGATTGCCTCATGCACGGTCCAGGCGAAAGCGCTGGATGCACTCGGTGTTTGTTTGTCCCAGGATGTCCAAACGAAGCCGATATATGCGTGTTCGTCTTCGAGCTCGGCGCGCTCCTCTTACTCTTTCCCAATCACGCAAGAGTGCAAGCAAATGCAGGACTGGAATTTTGGCTTTAGATTTTGAGGGCATGGTAGAATGATGGTCTTATGTATACTCGTATTAATTAATAGTTTTGCGTTTGTAATTTAACTGATTGGAGAAGAGGCTGATGCGTAATATCATGTGATGATTTCGTTTGATAAATTATCATGGCTTTGTGAAATGTAGTTTAGAAATAAGGAAGAACAATCGAATATTAAATGTCTCAACCTTTACCATGTTAAATAAAATAAAAGTAATGTTAAAATTCGGCCTATAACCGACATCAAACGCAATATTCAATTTCGCCTAATGTTGGCGCTTGACCTTAATACAGCCCTCAAAAGCGCTTAACAGAAAAAGCGCGTAAACCAGGGGGAGAATACGCGTAAGTGTTATTTGCATGAGAAACGCCCGGAAACGCCCCGATTTTGGCCTTGCTCCGCCCCAAGCGCGTAAGTGCCTTCAAGGCGCGTAATGCACAGACTTAAGTCGAGGGGAGAATACGCGTAGGCTGAAGAGCGCGTAGCTACGCGCTTTTTTCGACTTAAGCGCATGGGAGAATGGACCCCATAGTGTATCTGATTGGCAGCCACTGGCCAAAGGCAATTTCAGCCTGATTGCATAATTAATGTGTCCATGAAAGGCTGTTTATTGAGGTGGGGAACTTCTTTGATAGCATCTAGTCCATGTGTTTGCATAGTCAAGATGGTGGGCCAACAGTTCACAACTGAGCTGCATGTCTACATGGTCCAAACGAAGGAAATGAATTGTAGATAATAATTGTTATTGCAAATTAAGCAAAGAGATAAAAGAATAAAGAAAAGAAGGAATGCAAAAAATATGTCTCTTAGTTGGTCACTCATAGTTGAGGGGCTAACCTTGCTGCACCAAAACTAACGTAATGTCTGACACACTCAACGAATTTTGATGAAATAAAGACAATTTTTCACGTAAAAAGATTCCATAGTAGGATCCAGGGAAACATACATATTGAGGTGGCTCAGTTCGGCTTGGACATTTTTGGAACACCCTGTATATGTGGGAGTGTTTCCAGTCAAGAGTACTATTTTCAGTTTGGTCTCAATTAGTACCAGTAACTCTTGTAAATAATAGTTGAAATAGCCTAGAAACATTCTCCTCCTCTGAATACGAGGCCCTTGAAATTTGGGTAAGCTGGCTTTGCTTACTCCATTAATGGGGCAAGTTGATTCAGCCAGTGGGGTAAATTGAGCCATGGCACTAAATGGGGTATTTGCAATTGCAAATATTGATGAAAACAATTTGGACTCGAGTTGATGAGTTATAAATCTACTTTTTAGTCTCTCTGCTGCTTAGAAGAATAATAAGATACTCAACTGCATGTGTGTGATGTCCTAATGGTTCAAGGTATAATTACTACCCGACTTGAAAATGAGGAAGTGCAAATGAACGTAAAGATACTACTTTATTCTGAGAAAAAAAGAAAAAAAAAAAAAGAAAAGTTGACTGACATTTTCTTGGCCTTCATTAATGCACCAGCAAACAAGCAATACTGTAAAATAACTACATGTATGAATAAAAGAAAAATACCGTACAAATGTGTCTACAAAAAATGTGTCTTCATAAAACAAGAACAAGCATTCGGTCACATCTGAAGGGGTGCCCCTGCGCATTGTTTTCAGTTTGTAGGCGGACATCATTCTGAAACAAGGCAGAGACGTGCTATAAGCGGAGGCTGTCTCATATGGGGGGATTTATATGTTATAAAGGCTCTCTATAGTAAAATATAAGAAACGTAATATAAGTATAATGTACTGTTACTGCTCATAATTAAAATATTACGCAAGTTTCAGTTGCTATACTTTCTAACAATATGACCAATTTAAACACCGGGGAAGGTTGAGTCATGGCTCTACATGCCCCTTGTTTAGTGGCTCAACTTCCCTCATGTTGGCAGGATATTTGGTAAACAACTTAACTTGACCAACATATGCGCAGGAATTAATTTAAATACTGTGTAGTTGTAGGTTCTTACTTCAAATACTTAATACCACAGAAACTGTTCCCAATGTATTCATAATGAATGTGAATGAGAATCAATTACCTGAATAGAGAAATTCCCATTGAGAGGACTGATTATGGCAACCCACCTGCTTCTGTTTCCTGCTTGGCTAAATGCCGTGGCTCAACTTACCTCGGTCTCTCCTACAGCTTTCCATTCTCTACCTTAAATGAATTGGATTGCTTTCGGAGTACACTTTCAGTTATTTGTCCATTTGCGCAGGAAAGTTGCTGTCCAGTGTGATCAAAATCATTTGGCTGAATCTGCGCTGATTATATAGCCCTGTACAAGTCAGAATTCATCCTGCTGCTTTTTTCTTGTCGAACGACCAGGTTCACAAACAGCCAGGTCCCTGCCTCGTCCGAAGTTATATATGTCCATCATACTTGTACAAGATTACGATTGTCTTATGACCCCACTGGATGTTGTTCTAGAATTGGACAAGTTTTGTTGTCTAGATTTTTTTCTTTTGGAAACTTCCTGTTTTTGGGGTAGAATGATGATCAACATCTTCTGTTCAGCCCATTGTATTTACTCTGATGAAGTCTTCTCTTCCTTGGTAACTTAGACACAGATTTGCCTCTGTGCTCTCAGATTCTCTCAAATCTTTTCAGACTCATTCACTCAGATGCTTACAGCAGAATCAGTATCTGCCATTTGACGGGCATTTTACACTCTCATAACACACATAATAGCACGCTGGCTTGGTTTCGGCAGCTGTCAACTTCCTCGACCACTTTCTCACGAGAATTACTTGAAAATCAAATTGCACGTCAGTAACGTGTTGAGTTATTTACCTAACCAATAAAATATGAGTCGAGTGTTTGTCTAACCATTCAGAGATATGAATCTACAGTGCTGTGAAAAAGTATTTTCCTTCCTTTCTTCCTGGATTTCTTATTTTTTTACATATTTGTCACACTTATATGTGTCAGATCATCAAACAAATTTTACTATTGGACAAAAGTAACTCGAGTAATTACAAAAGGGTTATTCCATGTCAAATCATCAGATATACAAAACATTTGTCACCATGTAGTCATAGATTGCTTCCATATTTGCACATTAGATAAATATGCATTAGTGATGGACAAATCCGAAATTTCAGCTCATTCGGACCAAAAATGAATTTTTGGTGAATTATTTTCGAAGGGTACTGTCCGTCAGTTTTTTTGTCAGTTGACATTTATCTTCTATTTCACATGGCATAACCTTTTTTATTATTACACCTGTAGCTTTGAAACTTTGCATCTAGGCGAATGTTATACTGCTTAATCGGAAAATGCCACGTGATTATTGAGATTACCCCACTACTGTTCAGACACCTGCAAAATTTATATTGGTCAAAACACAACAACACTTTTTGGAGTGGTCTTTCTACTATAATAGAGGAATCAGTAAAAAAAAAAATAGAAGAAAATCCAAGGTGAGATACGGGGCTTTGAACAGGCGGCATTTTCTGCATGGATTAAACTCCTCAGCTAAGCCTGATGTGCAAACTGGTCAGTATCCTTGCCCATAGTATCGATCCAGCAGTTTAACAAGACGATATCTTGACACAGAAAAAATCGTTATCCTTTGTAGCAACCAGTTTAGCCACAGTGAGCTAACAGTATTCAGATTAGTGTTTCAGAAAAATCAGTTTTCTGAGGCAAAAAATCGACATGGTATTGATTCTCTCACATTCTACTGTCAATTACAGTTGTCACATACAAAAAAATTTGTTGTTCCTTACCGTGGATTTACGCGTAGATTCCTTCATTGACAAATCCAGCGCTTCCTTATATCCACCCGAGTACTGGCATTGATAGCCAATCACTCAACCATACACTCAGGGTCTTCTGCATAATTGTAGAGTTACACTTCATGCCCTCGTGAAGTTTCCCTGGTAACAATGTATTGATTGGCTCATTTCTTATCCAATTCCCGAGTGTTTAAACATTTTAGAGTAAGTGAAACACATTGATTGGATAAACACAGAGCATACAAACCTATGCGTATCAGCAGGCTCGGTTATATCCTGTCTACGTTATGCACATTACGCGGCTAAAATAGACGTGATTTATATAAAACAGGTTCGCAAAACTGGCCTTGAAGTGTTCAGTTACATTTACAGGATTTAAATGAGATAAGGATATGGTCAGTAGGAATTATTTCGAATGAAACAGGACCGGAGGGTTCTTGCTACTGGATCGGTCTCTGGAGGAGGGATTCATGAAAAAGGTCAGGCTGCTACTTTTTTTTTTTTGTTTGTTTGTTTGTTTTGGAATGTATACATACTCGACAAAGTCGAATGTGGAGGTTTTTTTCCTGGTTAAAACGCGAACTGCCCGTGCATTTGGATGGACCCCCTGGTACGTTCATTGCACGTTTCTTTTAAATCGGGAGAGGCAATGGATTGTTTGATATTCCCTGAAAGTGGAGTGTCTGTTCTGTGAAAATAAAGTATATTTCAGAATTCAGATATTACTGAGTTAGTGAGGTGTACTTGTTCCTTATAAGTGTTGAAATGGGTTTGTGAGCTTACAAGAGGGGACTGGTAGCTTCCATTACAGGGTGAATGTTCTGACCGTTTAATAAGCAGTTTATTTAATGCGTTTTTGTGCTGGCTTTGAAGAAAAATGGCCAAAACTCTAAACTTTATTATGGAGAAAAGGCATGTTTTGTGTTTGGAGAGGTTACTGGTGACCACTGATATTCATCTGCACTGATATTAATAAATTCATACTAAACTCAACTAGAAAATCATTTGTTCATATTAAATTTCATGCCTTAAAACTTTATTTGTGTTAAATACATGATTTTGAGACTTTGGGGAGACACTTGGGTAGCTGTATAATTTGGCTAATAGCATGTAGGTAATCTAGAATGTAATGTTGAAGATGAATTCTACTTGTGCTCAAGGAGTTTATGATACCAGAAATGTAAAGTTAAGCCCCAGCAGTTTTTCAATTCTCAGAATTATTTTTTTTGCAATTTCAATGGTGAATTCTCATGAAGATTTTTTATGTTTGTGGCTCATTTTCTCTACCAAAATCATGAAAATAAACTGAAATACAATGTAATTCTAAATGCTGTAAGTGTCTTTTCTGAATTGAGCCACATTTTTCCTCTTTATGAAGTTTGAATCTTGAATTATACAGCATTAAAGTGGGTAACCTATAAATAGCCAAATTTGGCTTCTGCAGAAAGGGGTTAAACTATTCTGCAAAGAAGAGTGGGCTGAAATTCCTCCACAGCGATGTGAAAGACTCATTGCCAGTTCTCGCAAACGCTTGACTGCACTTGTGGTCGCTGAGGGTGGTACAACCAGTTATTAGGTTTGGGGGTCAATTACTTTTTCACACTGGGCCAGGTAGATTTGGATAACTTTTTCCCTCAATAAATGGAATCATAATATAAAAACTGCATTTTTTATTTACTCGGGTTATCATTGTCGAATATGAAAATTTATTTGATGATCAGAAACAATTAAGTGTGGCAAATATGCAAAAAAAAAGAAAAAAAAAGAAAGGGGCAAATACTTTTTCACAGCACCGTAGCTTCTTACACTCTGCTGCACCCAAGCACACAGCCTTCCTCCGCCTTCTGTAACAAAGACACACACACCTCTGTATCCTTCGCTGTCATCCCTGCTCACAGGCCCTGCCCGCTATGGGAGCCCTGGACCTGGGCGGAGCCTCCACACAGATCACCTTCGTCTCCCAGCAGGAGGCGGAGTCGCCGGAGAACTCCATCCATTTCCGCCTGTATGGCAACGACTACGACGTCTACACCCACAGCTTCCTGTGCTACGGAAAGGACCAGGCTCTCAAACTGACCCTGGCCCAACAGCTACAGGTAACACCCGGCATCACACAAACCTCCTGCCCTCCCACCCCAGGACATGCGTATGGGCATGTAGTGAATTTACTGTTCATTCTGCGGCTAAATACAGTCCAATGAAGTGTACCAGGAGGACTGGTTTAAGGGCAGAAGTTGGTTCACAGATTAAGGCAAACTGCAGGGGAGAGGCTTGTTCTTACTCTCAGGCAGTTTCATGGTCACCTGACGTCATCCCTGGAGTTCTTTCAGTGCTAGCATTATTTGCAGGCATCTCAGAACTCGCATGTGTTTTGTGAACCATGGCCACAGTACTTCTCCAAAACTCTCATTGGCACTTGTGTTTTGATACTTATAAAGTGAGATTTTTTTGTTTGTTGTTTGAGATGTGATGCTTGATTTTTGGTTTGGCGATTCGAGAAACTCGAACTGAGTTTTGTGGTTCGTAGTATTTATGCTTGTGAGAGCTGGAGAATAATCTCGGCTCCTAATCCTCTCTAAATGCTTGGCAAGACTTGGCATCATTGACTCGCGCACACAACACTTGTGTAGGACCTCTGCTGCCCTCTGGTGTTAGGAAGGAGTAACTTTGCTTCTCGTATACAACTGACTTGCCTCTGATTGAAACTGCCCATAGACTGAACAAAAAGATGGACGCAGCGCCCTGGTCTGAAAACTGAGGCCGATGCGGAAATCTCTAAAATTTGCATTCCATTTAATGGCCAGCAGAAGTTGCCCTCGGCGGTTGCAGAAAGAAGTTCAATCCAAAAGAAGTCTATGAGAAAATGACCCTACTTTCCCACCTGATTTATTATTTCAATGATGATTTTCCGCATTATTTTTTGGTATCTATCGCAAGTTCCAGGTATCCTTTGATATGTCATGATGTTCATTTCTGGAAATCATGGTCCCAAATATACGAGAATGAAGGATAAAGCCAGAATATGCTTTAGGGGCGTGGCTATCCTCTGGTCTTCGTCTGATATGGTTGGATCCACCCGTAGATCCACCCCTCGTTCCTCCCTGGATATTCAATTCATGCTCTCGTCCAATAGGAATCACACCGGTTGCAAAATGACAAAATGGCGCAATTCAAATTTTTTTTATACAGTCTATGAAACTGCTGCATTCACAGAGATGTTTTGTTAGCAAATGCAGCAGATATTTTCTTCCGTGGTTTCTGCCAGTCTTCACTTTCAGAGCACACTGAAGGCAGACGGAGAGAACTGACGTTTAGAGGCACACCATAGTTGTTAAATTAAAATTTTGGAAATCTTCAACCTTATTACAAAACCCAAAACCAGTGAAGTTGGCACGTTATGTAAATCGTAGATAAAAACATAATACAATGATTTGCAAATACTTTTCAACTTATATTCAATTGAATACACTGCAAAGACAAGATGTTTAATGTTCAAATTGAGAAACTTTATTTTTTTTTTGCAAATAATCATTAACTTAGAATTTATAGGCAGCAACACATTGAAAAAAAGTTGGCACAGGGGCCTTTTTACCACTGTGTTACTTCGCCTTTCCTTTTAACGACACTCCGTAAACGTTTTGGGAACTGAGGAGACCAATTTTTGAAGCTTTTCAGGTGGAACTCTTTCCCATTCTTGCTTGATGTGCAGCTTAATTTGTTCAACAGTCCGGGGTCTCCGTTGTCGTATCTTACGCTTCATAATGCGCCACACATTTTCAATGGGAGACAGGTCTGGACAACAGGCAGGCCAGTCTAGTACCCGCACTCTTTTACTACGGAACTATGCTGTTGTAAGACGTGCAGAATGTGGCTTGGCATTGTCTTCCTGAAATAAGCAGGGGTGTCCATGAAAAAGACATTGCTTGGATGGCAACACATGTTGCTCCAAAACCTGTATGTACTTTTCAGCATTAATGGTGCCTTCACATATGTGTCAGTTGCCCATGCCTTGGGCACTAATACACCCCCATACCATCACAGATGCTGGCTTTTGAACTTTGCGCCTATAACAGTCCAGATGGTTCTTTTCCTCTTTGGTCCTGTTATGGCCCCAATTTGTTATTACATATATGACAGCAAGGGATGACAAACACAATTTTAAAACTTAAACACGTTTAATAAAACAAAGACTTTTAACTAACCTACTATCTACCCTACTGACCAAGATTGATATATACAACAAAAAAAAATATTTACAGTCCCTTTGATTGGGTTGCTTAGTGATGTTCCAGGTGAGGAAAATGCTCCAACACAGGCAAAAATCCACAAAAAGCTACACAGGTCTTGAAAAGCGTGACAGGTCTGGTCAAATGTATCCTTCTGCTAGCAATTTCTCCTACTCCTCCTCTCCTTCAATTTTCCTCCTTATATACTCTTTTGCAGACTCCTCCCACATTTAGACCTCTTTTTTTTTTTCTCTCTCTGGGACTTGTCCAAGACATGCCCAAACCTAGCTCCAGTCTGGGCTTAACATAAGAAAGGTCAATACTGCCATCTAGTGGCTTCTATTCGCATTACACCTCCATTCCAAAAGGGAAAATTTTTCTTTTCAATATAAAAATGGTTAAGTAGAGACGTGTGTGTGTGTGTGTGTGTGTGTGTGTGTATATATATGCATACATATATATACACAGATATACATATAACACAATGTGCCAATAAACGTGATATATACACATACTCAAACACAGGATGAGCAATCAGCAATTACATTGTCAGTACCCTTTACAAACTTAATTTCCAAGTCAAACTCCTGTAAAATCAAACTCCAATTCAACAATCTCCGATTCTTGTTTTTCATCTTACTCAAAAACATTAACGGATTGTGGTCAGTGTACACAATCATTGGCTTTTGCCCTGTACAAACATAAACCTCAAAGTGTTGTAAAGATAGAACCAGAGCCAACAGCTCCTTCTCTATTGTGGAATAGTTCTTTTGGTGGCGATTGAACTTCCTGGAGAAGTATGCCACGGGATGCTCAATGAGTCACTTTTCTGTAGGAGCACAGATCCACAAGCTTGGTTGCTAGCGTCGACCGCGATGGAGAACGGTTTGTTGAAGTCAGGAGATTTGAGCACGGGGAAGTGACACAGCAGAGACTTCAGGCGATCGAAGGCTCTCTGGCATGCATAATCCCAAGTGAACTTTACGCCTTTCTTCAGTTGGTTGGTGAGACTGAGAGCAATCTCAGCAAAGTTCTTGCAGAACTTGCAGTAGTACCCGATCATTCCAAGGAAGCGGCGCAAAGCTTTTTTGTTGTCAGGAACTGGAAAGTCCATGATGGCTTGGACTTTAGCATTTATGGGTGCCACCTTACCCTGGCCTATGACATAGCCAAGATAGGTGACAGTAGCACAACCAAAGTCACTCTTGTTCAGGTTAACAGTCAGGTTAGCCTGGGTCAGGCGCTGGAACAACGTCTCTACATCTTTTAGATGTTCTTCCCAGGAGTCACTCCATGTGATCAGGTCGTGGATGTATGCACCCGTGTGTGGCAATCCGGCGATTGTAGACTGTATCATCCTTTGGAACGTGGCTGGGGCATTTTTCATGCCAAAGGATAGGACTTCATACTGGTACAACCCAGATGGTGAGGCAAAAGCAGAGATGCTCTTGGCCCTCTTAGTTAAAGGCACACACCAATAACCCTTCAATAAATCAATCTTGGTCAGAAACTTTGCTTGCCCTACTCTATCAATACAATCATCAATCCTAGGTATTGGAAACACATCAGTTCTAGTTACAGCATTGACTTTGCGATAATCTGTACAGAATCTAGTACTTCCATCAGGTTTTGGAACTAGCACACAGGGTGAACTCCAATCTGAGTTGGAGGGTCTGATAATATCATTTTCTAACATGTACTCAACCTCTTTCTCAGCAATCTTTCTCTTTTCAGGATTCATCCGGTATGGATGCTGTTTAATTGGTTTGGCATCACCAACACCTACATCATGAGAGGCTATAGAAACTCTCTTTGGAACATCAGGAAGCAGATCCTCATATTTCTTGATCAACCTTTCAAACTGATCTCTCTGTGAGGGTTCTAAGTGCTGGAGTTTTACATCAAGATTTTGCAACACTTCAGTGTTTGACAATTTACATGAAAGAACTTCAGCTTTAATTCTAGGTTCATCATCTTGAAACTCCCCCTCATCTTCATACGTCTCGGCCAAAGGAGGAACTGAAGTGACAGCTGCAACCCTAGCATTTCTGTCATGATAAGGCCTCAGCATGTTAATGTGACACAACTGTTTTGGTTTTCTCCTATCTAGAGTCTTTACAATGTAATTGAGATCATTGAGTTTTGTTAGAATTTCACAAGGACCATGAAATCTAGCCTTCAATGGATTGGACTGCAAGGGAAACAACACAAGGACCTTGTCTCCTAGTTTAAACTCACGGCTTCTTGACTTATGATCATACCAAGTTTTCATTTTTCCTTGACTTGATTTCAAGTTCTCTTTGGCTAGGTCACAAGCTACACCCAGTCTTTCTTTGAACTTGCTAAAATAGTCTAACAGACTGATATGCAGATCTTTCTCTTGCCATTGTTCACTCAACAATAGCAAAGATCCCCTCACTTCATGGCCAAACACTAGCTCAAAGGGACTGAATCCAGTAGACCCTGCACTGCTTCTCTAGCTGCAAACAACAGCAAATGAACACCTTCATCCCAGTCTTTCTCATGTTAATAACAATAAGTCCTCATCATTGTCTTGAGAGTGGAATGAAACCGCTCTAAGGCACCCGACTCTCTGGATGATAGGCACTAGCAAGAATCTGCTTCGCACCTAGTTCATGCACACAACCTTCTGAAACAATCCAGAAGTGAAATTGCTACCTTGGTCTGACTGAATTTCCCTGGGAAGGCCAAACAATGTGAAGAACTTTATCAAAGCCTTCGAGATTGCAGTTGCTTTGATGTTACGTAGAGGTATGGCTTCAGGGAATCTGTTAGATGCACACATGATTGTCAACAAGTACTGATTTCCAGATCTAGTCTTGGGTAATGGACCAACACAATCAACAATGACCTTAGAGAAGGGCTCCCCAAATGCTGGGATAGGCTGCAATGGAGCTACAGGTGGGTCTAACTGGTGTTTTCCAACTACCTGACACGTGTCACAGGTTTTGCAAAAGTTGGAAACATCTTTCCGAAGCCCAAGCCAGAAGAAGTGTTTCATGATCTTATCAACAGTCTTGTTAACACCAAGATGACCTCCTTAAGGTAAACTATAAGCCATTGTTAAGATCTCATTCCTGTAGACCTTCGGAACAACAATTTGCCTAACCACTGCCCAATTTGCATTGGCAGGGATATCAGGAGGGCGCCACTTCCGCATCAACACACCATCCTTGAGATAATACCCAACTGGAACTGCGTCTATTTCTTTATCAGGAAGGGGTCTCCTCTTTAGTACACAAATTTCAGGATCATTAGTTTGCTCCTCAATCAACCACTTTCTGGACAGAGACAAGTCTCCAGACACATCAGAATCACCAGCCCCATCTGGCTGGCTGAACAGAGAATTCATAAAATGGAGAAAGCATAGTAGGCCGAACAGAGTCATGAGGCGAACCACCTGAGTCATGACTATTCAATGTACTGGACGGCACCACATCATCTTCTTCTGTAGCCTTCTTGGCCATAGCACGGGTCACTGCATAGGAAGGATACAGAGATGGGTCCTCATCGCCATCTTCAGTGCTCGGTTGTGAAGTAAAATGAACAGGGGGAACTACATTGCCCCTAGCCAGGTCATTGCCTAGCAACAGAGAAACACCCTTGATAGGTAGATTTGACATATGTCCCACCTTTACCTGTCCTGTAACTAAATCTGACTTCAAGAATACAGAGCACAGGGGTACAGATACAGTCCTCCCTTCCATAACTTGTACAAGTATGAAATCCCCAGAAGCGGTCTCATCACATAACTCCAAGGAGTCCATCAACAAAAGTGACTGAGAAGCTCTGGTATCCCTTAGGATATATATGAGTACAGGAGGAGAATGCTCATTCAGAGCCACAAATCCCTCTGACACAAATGGAAGAAATTCCTCCCTCACAAAGTCAGCAGTATCAGGCTTTTTAGCCCCACAAGAAACAGACAATTTAGCAGATCGGTCATCTACTACAGGGGTTTCCAACCTTGTTTTCACAAAGGCGTTTGGTTTGGTATCCTTTTCTTTTTCTTTTTAGCTTTAAGGAACCAACAGTTAGTTGTAACATGACCAGATTTCTTGCAATAATTGCAAACTAGACCACTTTTGTCACTGTCAGCTGTCACACTTTGATCAGACCTGTGACTGGATTTCTGAGCACCATCACCAGATTTGTCTTTGGTTTTGGGTGAGGAATCTTGGGTATCACCATTACCATTTTTCTGAAATTGGGATCATCTATTGTTACTGCTAGACTGAAATTTGGACTTATGTGTGAGAACATATTCGTCTGCAAACTTGGCAGCTGATTGCAAATTCAGTGCTTGCTTCTCATTAAGGTAGGTCTTAATATCATCCTTAACACAGTTCTTGAATTCTTCAACTAACACTCTTCAACTGAAAACTAACTCACTCTTTCAGTGAGTTGAAATCATCCTTGACCTCCATAGAAGTACACCAGCGCTCAAAGCAAACCTTCTTCTCATTAGCAAATTCCACATAAGTCTGATTGTCAGATTTCTTCAGATCTCTGAAATTCTGTCGGTAAGCCTCTGGAACCAGCTCATAAGCTCTCAAAATAACCTTTTTGACAACCTCATAATCAGAGGAATCATCTGCAGACAAAGTTGAGCTTTACCCTTGAGGACAGTTTGCAACATAAGAGGCCAGTGTTCCTTTGGCCACTGGCAACTTTTAGCTACCTTCTCAAAGCACTGGAAATGGTTATCATCATCCTTCTTGAAGAATGGAGGCACCAGTTTTACCTCCTGGCTAGCACAAAATTTATTTTCAGCGTCTATTTTTATTATTAGTTGCTCCATTTGGAGCCTTTCTTCTCTATTGAATTTCTGTAAATCTCTCTGTCTTGCAAATCTCTAGCATTTTAAATTAAATTCCATTTCTATATTTGGATTTTCCATTGGAAACTGTTCCAGATCTCCTGATGCAAACACATTTTCATCAATGTAATATTCAACGATATCTCTAGCCAGTCTTGCTTTTCGCATGGCTGGTTTTACCTCTGTCAGCTCTAAATGTCTGCATATTTCTAGCAGTTCTGTCTTTTTAAGTTTTCAAAACCTCTACGGTTGGTGATGCCAAGAAATCATCCATTGCTGTTGATCTGTCTATATATTTATACAGGAAAATTCAGGGGGGGGGGAGATCTGTTTAACCTGAGTGCACTCTTTGTTTGTTTTAGCAAGCTTGTAGTTAGTTTCGTTGGCGCGCTTTAATGGTGGAGCTCATTGGGAATAAGACAGCTTTACCTCCTAGTTGTTGAATTGAAACAACTTCTACCATGCAGAAATCCCTCATGTATTCCTCAGTCTCAATTGCACAGCAGCGATGGACAGCTAGGTAAACGCCCGCAACCATCAGGTGGAAAAATGCCGTCGTTTGACTCGTTTCCACCCAGCCTCTGCTTCTGTGACACCAGCTGAAACTCCTCGCGACCGCAGTCTCCACTGTTGTCAGCACAGGGGAGGTATCGGTAACCTTCGTCTTTTCTTCTGATGGCGGCGGCTACGCTAACACCGCTAGCTTCCTTTCCAACTGATAGACTCACACTCCGTTAGCAATGAACAGTCTCTATCGCACGCAAATCACAGCGTGGTAACCGGCGGCAGTTCACCGTCCAGCAGGAGGATAAAATGGGATAACTAAAGCAAAGTTTGTAATACTCTCCCGCGAGTCTGCAGCTCCGCTACGCCACGTTCTTCTCTGCCTGCTTCCTGTTTTTTTCGTCCCCCCCGGTCACACGAACGAACACTTTCCAGGTCATTAACTCACTCACGTAAGCGTAACATAGCAGAAGTATTTTTAAATTGTCTTTCAGAATATTTACCACATGAAATGTATGAAACCCAAAACCAGTGAAGTTGGCACGTTGTGTAAATCGTAAATAAAAACAGAATACAATGATTTGCAAATCCTTTTCAACCTTTATTCAATTGAATACACTGCAAAGACAAGTTACTTAATGTTCAAACAGGTAAACTTTGTAATTTTTTGCAAATATTAGCTTATTTGGAATTTGATGCCTGCAACATGTTTCAAAAATGCTCATCAAACACTTATTTGGAACATCCCACAGGTGAACGGGCTAATTGGGAACAGGTGGGTGCCATGACTGGGTATAAAAGCAGCTTCCCAGAAATGCTCAGTCATTCACAAACAAGGATGGGGCGAGGGTCACCACTTGGTGAACAAATGCGTGAGCTGATTGTCGAACTGTTTAAAAACAACATTCCTCAACGAGCTATGGCAAGAAATTTAGGGATTTCATCATCTACGGTCCGTAATATCTTCAAAAGGTTCAGAGAATCTGGAGAAATCACTGCACGTAAGCGACAGGGCCAAAAACCAACATTGAATGTCCGTGACCTTCGATCCCTCAGGCGGTACTGCATCAAAAACCCAGAAACGCCGCCCGCTTCGCTGGGCCTAAGCTCATCTAAGATGGACTGATGCAAAGTGGAAAAGTGTTCTGTGGTCTGACGAGTCCACATTTCAAATTGTTTTTGGAAACTGTGGACATCGTGTCCTCCGGACCAAAGAGGAAAAGAACCATCCGGACTGTTATAAGCACAAAGTTCAAAAGCCAGCATCTGTGATGGTATGGGGGTGTATCAGTGCCCAAGGCATGGGCAACTTACACATATGTGAAGGCACCATTAATGCTGAGAGGAACATACAGGTTTTGGAGCAACATATGTGCCATCCAAGCAACGTCTTTTTCATGGACGCCCCTGCTTATTTCAATAAGACAATGCCAAGCCACATTCTGCACGTGTTACAACAGCATGGCTCCGTAGTAAAAGAGTGCGGGTACTAGATGGCCTGCCTGTAGTCCAGACCTGTCTCCCATTGAAAATGTGTGGCGCATTATGAAGCGTAAAATACGACAACGGAGACCCTGGACTGTTGAACAACTTAAGCTGTACATCAAGCAAGAATGGGAAAGAGTTCCACCTGAAAAGCTTCAAAAATTGGTCTCCTTAGTTCACAAACGTTTACTGAGTGTCGTTAAAAGGAAAGGCGATGTAACACAGTGGTAAAAAGGCGCCTGTGCCAACTTTTTTGCAATGTGTTGCTGCCTTTAAATTCTAAGTTAATGATTATTTGCAAAAAAAAAATAAAGTTTCTCAGTTTGAACATTAAACATCTTGTCTTTGCAGTGTATTCAATTGAATATAAGTTGAAAAGGATTTGCAAATCATTGTATTCTGTTTTTATCTATGAATTACATAACGTGCAAACTTCACTGGTTTTGGGTTTTGTACATATTTTATCAGTAAACTATCAATGCTGTTCAAACAAATGATTATCTATGCCTTCTTCAGTTCCGTTAGTTTAACATCATTTAAATATGACAACTGAAAATACAATCAGGCATTCTTATGCTTTAATCAAGAAGGAAAGAAGTGTAACAATAATACTGATATTTATCAGATTATTACACTACTGACCAAGATTGACAATATACAAGAAAAAAAATATTTACAGTCCCTTGAGATGGGGTTGCTTGGTGATGTTCCGGGTAAGGAAAATGCTCCAACACAGGCAAAAATCCACAAAAAGCTTCACAGGTCTTGAAAAGAGTGACAGGTCTGGTCAAATGTATTCTTCTCCTTGAAATTTCTCCTACCACTTTACTCTCTCAATTTCTCTCCTTATATACTCTTTTGCAGCCCCCTCCCACCTTTTAGACTTTTTTTTTTCTCTGGGACTTTCCGTCTCAGACATGCCCAGGACACGCCCAAACCTAGCTCCAGACTGGGCTTAACAAAAGAAGCCATCTAGTGGCCTCTTTCAACATTACACTCTAAAACCTTAATATACCTTTCAGGATTCATGGTGCTTTTTAAAACATGAAAGTGTCCCACACCATATGCACTAACGCATCCCCATAACATCAGACATGTTGACTTTTGAACTGAACACTGTTAAGAGGAGGGATAGTCTTTCTCCTCTTTAGCCCGGAAATCACAACACCCATGATTTCCATCAAGAATGTCAGATTTGGACTCGTCTGACCACAGGACACTTTGCTACAGTCCATTTTCAATGAGCCTTGGTCCACAGAACACAGGGGCGCTTCTGGATCATGCTCAACAGTGGCCTCCTTTTTGCATGATAGAGTTTTAGGTGGCATCTGTGGATGGCACGGCAGACTGTGTTTCCTGACAGTGGTTTCTTGAAGTGTTCCTGGGCCCATTTAGTAATGTGAATGACAGAATCATGCCGGTGAGTGATGCAGTGGCGTCTGAGGGCCTGAAGATCAGGGGAATCCAGTAAACTGGATTAGACTTTACAATTTGACATTGAGGAACAATGTTTCTAAAGTATTCCACAATTTTTTTTACACAAGCCTTCACAGGTTGGAGAGCCTCTGGCCATCTTAACTTCTGTGAGACTCAGCCTCTCTAAGACATCCCTTTTATAGCCAATCGTGTTACACGCCTGATGCCAGTTAACGTAATTACTTGCTAAATGTTCTTTCAGCTGATTCTCTTATATATTAACGGCCCTTTTTTGCCTGTGTCCCAACTTTTTTGAGACCTGTTGCAGCCATAAAATTTGAAATATGCTCATTTTGTGGATAAAAATGTTAAATGTCTCTGTTTCAACATTTGAAATGTTATCTGTGTTCTATTGTAAATAAAATATTGGCTCATGTGATCTGAAAGTCATTGCATTTTGATTTCTTTCTCAATTTACACTTCGTCCCAACTATTTCAGAATTGGGGTTGTATATTAAACAAGAGCAACGCAGAGCGTGGCATATGCCCCCGCCTGTATGTTGATGAAGGGCATATTGAGATGGCTGCTGTGGCGGCCATATTAGATATGGCACAACGCTGGTTTTCAAAAGGAACCTTCCTCTAGCCCCTCCCAATACGCCATTAAGAAATGGCATCGATCCGACGAGGCATTCTATAGTTATCCCACGGAAACGAAAACTTAACGGACGACGGACGGACGAACGGACATGGTGCTGACATAATGCCCCCTTTCCTCTTTGGAGGGCGGGGGCATAAAAATTGCCTTCGATGAGAAGCTGGTTCTCCTTTCCTGCACTTTAACCCCCCCTTTGTGGTGTTTGCTTTTCATTACTCTAAGCCAGGTGACACTCTGCTCCAGGACCCCTGCTTCCACCAGGGATACAGTTATGAGAGGAGCTGGGAGAGTGTGACCAGCAGTCCTTGTGTGTCGCACCGGGGGTTGCAGTCCCTCTCCACACCAGGAACCTTCCAGCACACGGGCACCGGAAACGCCACCCTCTGCAAGAGCACCGTCAGGCGCATCTTCAACTTCACTTACTGCCCGTGGGGCCGCTGTTCCTTTAACGGAGTCTTCCAGCCGCCCGTGGAGGGGGGTTTCGGGGTGAGTGGGCGGTACGAGATTAAGGGGCGGGGGGGGGTATGGGCTGATTCCAATTGGTTGTGTTCTCCTTCCTCCTCCCCCTGTTCCTCGGACCATTTGCAAAAATGCGATGAATGATCATGATGGTCAATGTACTGCTGCTTTGCTGAATCCATATATTTTACAAAAAATATGGAACAAGTCACTGTGATGTCAACCATCATCTGTGCTCAGACTTTATGAAAAGACGTTCAGGGGTGACGGAAAAAGTTGAAACTGAAGAATTCGTGTGAGCACCGCCAACTCCAAGTCCCTCACTTTGCATGCAGCAGTGCACCTTGCTTTTGATTCACACGAAAATATTTCTCTTGTATTTCTCTCTTTGAAGAAAGGCTTTGAACAAAGTTATTAAAACTTTTTAATGCTTTCGTGCTTGTTCCACAGGCCTTCTCTGCCTTCTACTTTGTGATGAACTTTTTGAACCTGACATCAGAAACACTGGAACGCAGCAAGGAGAGGGTGGCGCAGTACTGCTCCAGGCCTTGGCCTGAGGTAACCTCATCCCCCAATCCCATGTCCTGCCCTACCCCAGGAACAGTGGTGGCTGGTGAACTGGCGACAGGGGAGGCTCAAACCCAATCCCTTAAAAATGATGATTGGTCACAGCCTGTTTTCTATCATTCATTTAAATTACCATCACAGAAACTCTGAAAACTCTCAGCATTATCAGGTGTGGTGAGTTTTCATTAATGACTAATACCTGTCAACTCCCACGCATTCGGGGTGAGTTTTATTGGCATATTTACGTTCCTCTGCTGTAGTCAGCAATTATTCAATCAACGCATATTGTCGGCTGAGAATTAACTTTGTCTATCTGCATTTTGTAAATATTTGAGATATTCTGTCATAATTATTTTTAAGTTAACAAGGTCAATTTTAGGTTATGACCCTGCTTAGATATGCACTCAGTTTATGTCAAAGGTCAATATTAGAAGGGTCTGTATTCAAATTTGCTGCTTCACCAAGTTTTAAGTAGGTCTATCTACAATTAACCAATAATATTAGAGGGATCACATCACGTGACCTCAGGCCTCAGAGACTAAATGGCGGCCAAGAATAAATTTACTGAAGCAGAGTTGAGAGAAATTGCTGCATTTACTCATTTAGGTGAGTGCTTTGAGAAGTCAGATTGAACAGAGTGTTATTTGCTGAAACTTCAATGATTAGCTGAAAAATTATGTTTTGTCAAGTTAATCATGTAAATTAAGTTCAAGGTTACCTTTTCTATGCAGATCAAAGTGAAGAATAATGACCCAAAGGCTTTGATCAATCAGAGAAATTGGCAGAGTCAAAAAATTACATTATTTATATACTTTAAGTTGTTCACAGTTATAGTGTTCATATTTCCTTGATGTGAGATCATTCACTTTTGAATGTTTCTCTCTCATTACGAGGTCATGTTGAAAAAGGCCTAAAAAGTATTAATCTTGTATTCCTTTTTTACTGTTACAGTGTCTAAAAGTTGTTTCATAAGTATTATTGGTTAATAAACATTGGGGTTTCTTTAAAATGTGGTTTTAAGAGACTGTTAGTTAATTTCCATATTTTTTTAAAACCTGTAATCTGCAGATTGACGGAAGTATCACTGGAATTTTATGAATTCTAAAGTTACAATGGTCTATCAGCAAAATTGGGTACTCAAAACTCAATGTTGCCAGACGAATAGGGGTATGTAAATTAGCCCAGTTTAGTCCCGTCGTATTTATTTATTTATTTATTTATTTATTTGCACATGTGAGAGACACATTACAAAAGAGATCACTCAAGAGGAGTGAGTTAAAAAGAAGAAAAAAAATGTGCAGGTGAGGTCTGAAGCCCGAAAGGGCTTATAGAGCGGCCTCACCCTGACCTTATGAAATGCTTATTCAAGAAAAAAAAATTAATGTACATCCTATGGGAAAAATAAAGGATTAGTAATTGAAAATAAGATGAGAATGATAAAATACAGGACGGCAGAAAAAGACAACAAAAAAGAAGAGAAAAGAAAAAAAATCATAATAAATAAAGGTAAACAAGAACAAACAAATTAAAAGAAGTAACAGCAAACATAGATGGCACCACAAGATGAACTGTTTCTAAGAGACCACTATACATATTGTTCCAATAATTTCAAGAATAGTCTCTTTTTAAATATTGACAAGGAGGGGGCATTATCAGCAAGATTGTGATGTTCATTCCACAATGTACTCCCTTTGTATTCTAATTGTTTTGGGCAAAAAATCTTTTACTTCAGAAAAACCTGAAGGGGATATTTTTAATACCAAATCTTTAATCTCAATTTCCTCAAAAACACAAAAATGGCCAATAGACCTAGTTAATCCTCCGCTGACAATATATAGGAGATTCTCGCCCGGAATTGAAGTCCTTGTGTATGGAGATTTATCGGTTTCACATGCTTTACAGTGATTATGACGCCGGACCTCTCGCGCTTTTATTTACTCTGGAGTGGGGAGCAATTAATTGCATAAAGACGTTTCAAATGATCATACAAAACCCAAAACCAATGAAGTTGGCACGTTATGTAAATCGTAGATAAAAACAGAATACAATGATTTGCAAATCCTTTTCAACTTATATTCAATTGAATACACTGCAAAGAAAAGGTCTTTAATGTTCAAACTGAGAAACTTTATTTTTTTTTGCAAATAATTATTAACTTAGAATTTAAAGGCAGCAACACATTGCAAAAAAGTTGGCACGGGGGTCTTTTTACCACTGTGTTACATCGCCTTTCCTTTTAACGACACTCAGTAAACGTTTGGGAACTGAGGAGACCAATTTTTTGAAGCTTTTCAGGTGGAACTCTTTCCCATTCTTGCTTTATGTACAGCTTAAGTTGTTCAACAGTCCGGGGTCCCCTTTGTCATATTTTACACTTCATAATGCGCCACACATTTTCAATGGGAGACAGGTCTGGACTACAGGCAAGCCAGTCTAGTACCCGCACTCTTTTACTACGGAGCCATGCTGTTGTAACTCGTGCAGAATGTGGCTTGGCATTGTCTTGCTGAAATTAGCAGGGGCGTCCATGAAAAAGACGTTGCTTCGATGGCAACATATGTTGCTCCAAAACCTGTACGTACCTTTCAGCATTAATGGTGCCTTCACATATGTGTAAGTTGCCCATGCCTTGGGCACTAATACACCCCCATACCATCACAGATGCTGGCTTTTGAACTTTGCGCCTATAACAGTCCGGATGGTTCTTTTCCTCTTTGGTCCGGAGGACACAATGTCCACAGTTTCCAAAAACAATTTGAAATGTGGACTCGTCAGACCACTGAACACTTTTCCACTTTGCATCAGTCCATCTTAGATGAGCTTGGGTCCAGCGAAGCCGGCGGCGTTTCTGGGTGCTGTTGATAAATGGCTTTCGCTTTGCATTGTAGAGTTTTAACTTGCACCTGCAGATGTAGCGACGAACTGTAGTTACTGACAGTGGTTTTCTGAAGTGTTCCTGAGCCCATGGGGTGATGTCCTTTACACTCTGATGTCGGTTTTTGATGCAGTACCGCCTGAGGGATCGAAGGTTACGGGCATTCAATGTTGGTTTTCGGCCTTGTCGCTTACGTGCCGTGATTTCTCCAGATTCTCTGAACCTTTCGACGATATTACGGACCGTAGATGATGAAATCCCTAAATTTCTTGCCATAGCTCGTTGAAGAATGTTGTTTTTAGACTGTTCGACAATCAGCTCACGCATTTGTTCACTAAGTGGTGATCCTCGCCCCATCCTTGTTTGTGAATGACTGAGCATTTCAGGGAAGCTGCTTTTACACCCAATCATGGCACCCACCTGTTCCCAATTAGCCCGTTCACCTGTGGGATGTTCCAAATAAGTGTTTGATGAGCATTCCTCAACTCGCTCAGTCTTTTTTGCCACTTGTGCCAGCTTTATTGAAACATGTTGCAGGCATCAAATTCCAAATGAGATAATATTTGCAAAAAATTACAAAGTTTACCTGTTCGAACATTAAGTAACTTGTCTTTGCAGTGTATTCAATTGAATATAGGTTGAAAAGGATTTGCAAATCATTGTATTCAGATTTACGATTTACGATTTACACAACGTGCCAACTTCACTGGTTATGGGTTTTGTATTTCATGTAAACAATTTAAACAATAATGAAACTCATAGATCACCAGTTCACCAGCTGCCACTGCTCAGGAATAAACCTCACTCTTCACTGCAGCTCTACAATGCTCTAGGTTGAAAGGTGTGACACTTGACCTCATTCTGTTACCACCACTACAAAATAGACCTCAACATAGAGTTGCAATCAAAATTAGTCAACCCCCATTGCAAATTGGATTTAATAGCAAAACTTTCAACTGTTTCTGAAAAACAGATTAAATAAGAACATTTTAAATAGCTCAACACAACTAAGATTACATGTGGTTTCTCCAAATTTAACACAAAATGCCATTTTTAATCACTGCTGCAGTCTCAAAATTATTCAACCTCCCGAATAGAATCCCTCATAAGAGCATATTTGCAAATCAGGTGTTGCCTCAAGAACACATAATGCAGCTAATCAAGAACTTAATTAGTTGCATCAGACCGAACACATCAAATACTTCCACTCGCTAAGGGTTTCAGGGTTTCCTCCAGGATTTTTTTGAAACTGTAGTGGAGGGCTTCAGCTTCGGGTCAAAACTCAGCATTATCGGGTGTGGCCAGTTTTCATTAGGCCAGCACGTAGGCCTAATGTCTACGTTTAAGTCTATGTGCACGGAGGTTTCTTAGTTTCACGTGCGTGACGGTGGATTTCACATATAATATGAAAACCGATTATGCCTCCGGACTCAGGAATTGGAATTAAATAATCATGAAGATACAATTAGGTAGAGCAGGATGTGCTCATAGGAAACACAGAAGTTAACACCGTAGTTTATCGTCTTGCAAAGTGAATAAAATATTTTTTCTCCAATCGTTGCACACATTGCATTAAGAAGAACGTGGCGCGTTTTACTGCCGATGGCTAATTTTTATTAATTGAAAAATGTGCTCATCAAGCAAAATGATTGACAACAGGTCAAGAATTATTAGCGCTCATTTTAGCTTAATAGTGGAGCGGGGTAGTTGAAAAAAAGTGCAAATGGTGATACAAGCAACAGACTTTGCATGAGAACTCTTAATATCCCCATAAATCAAAATCAACCTCCGGCCACTTCAATTTATAGTTATATCCAAGATGGCCGACACGTTTTCAAAATGGTGGCAAATTTGCTCTAGATTTTGAATATTTTCAGCCTATAAGCTACAAAAATTGCATATATGAATTCACAATGATTGTGGAGAAAATATCTTGGCATTCTTACAGTCATAAAGAGATAAACTAAACCAACCCTTCCAATCCTTATCCTTTTACCACCTATACAACATGTAAGCACTTTCAGATATCGGATACAACTAGGCTCTGATATGTTACAATCCTACCCCTAGCCCGATCATTCATCCAATGCTATTTAATTCCCGTGTGATCTGTACACCTTCCAGAAGACTATAAGTCTTCTTTGGCTCGGCTCTCCCGTGCTGGCATATCCTGTCAATTCAGGTGCGGCTGTTTAACTTTAAAATGGGGCAAGAGAATTAGTTGGGAAACTAATGACAGATTTCTACCATTAGCTAGCATTGAACCCCATGCTGAGTTTCACAGCTATTGTGTCAACCAGTGTGCCCTGGTAGTGCAATGACACTACACTGTTACAATGTTATATTTACCTTTATGTTCATGTTTTCAAATTGGAATGAAAATTAATTTAAAAGAGCTTAATTATTTTCTTACTTGCAAAAATAAACTGATTCAGCTAGATTTACCCCAGATCAATCTATTACCTGACCTGTCAGCGCACAAATATGAAATTATTCGCAAATATTTTGCTCTTTGGCGGCCATTTTGGATATGATGACAGCCATCTTGGATGTCTCTAGAAACTATTTTACATAATCTTAGTACTTGTAGGCTTGCTCTCAATATTTTCGCATAAACTGACGATGATAAAGAAATGTTTAAGTGATTAAGGAATTAAATGTCCATATTCATATATCGGAAGGAAGCCATTTTGAAAAACTGTCAAATTCTGTGTGGCCGGAGGTTGATTATGAGACAGGAGACACAGAAGAATAGTTATGCCGAATTTCATGCTTGTATCACTATTTGCACTTTTTCCCGGCTATTCTCAAGTTACCCGCTGCACTATAACAAGGAGAACTGGCGACACCTGATTGTCCTTAGGATTTCTGGAGTTTATGTAAAGTTATTTTACATAGGCGTGGCGGCTTTTATTTTGCCATGGCGGTGCGCCACTACCAATTACATGTAGCGGAAACCCTGGCTTTGTTGACAGTGACATTTGATTGCATATTAGAAATATGGCTGTCAAAAGAATTGTCCAAAAAGCTAATAGAGGAGATCATTGCCTGGCACAAACAAGGAAAAGGATACAAAAAGATGGCACAGGCTCCGGTTTTCGTAGAGATACAGTTAGAAGCATAGCTCGAAAGTTCAGGGTTAAAGGAAGAGTGGCTACTAGTGATGCGCGGGTCGGCCCGAAACGTCGGGCGGGTCGGGTCAATATTTTAATAACATTTAGCGGGTGCGGGCGGGTTTGGCCAAACAGTGGCGACATCTAATTCCCACAAAATTGCAAATAAAAAGTATAATAGGCCTATTATACATAGGCCTATATAAGTATAATACAGCCTAGATAATATGCTCGTCAAACGATGTAACGCTACCTTAAGAAGAATAGAAAGCCAACTGTACCTCTCCCTCTTCCTACTCTCGATGTACACGCACTCACTGGTGCGTGGCTTAATCCACCACAGTTAGGCTAAGGATCTAAAGGTTGAATGATAGCTCATCTTATAAATCGTTCAGCAGTCAACACCGAAATATTATAAAGTAGTAGTAATTTTATTGACCTGTGGGTCCAAACAACACATAGACAAAACATTTTTTCGCCACTTCACAGTGAAAGGCATATCACGATTCTTATTCAAAAATAAAATCAACTTGTTGAGGTGCTTCCGTTTATCAGGTACGTGTTCTCTAGCAGCAGAGCGTGTGCTGCCATCGGTAGTAAAGACACCTCAGATTTACATTTCTATAACACCATTCTATACACATCACCCAAACGAATAGGTAACTTACCATCACTGGAGCATGTATGGTCATAAAATTAGTCTTGCTCTCATTAATTACCATGCCATGAGACAAAGAATAATCGTGTAAAACTCCATGGTAGCCAAAGCAGTCCTCTGTGTCCCAGCAACTAGCGCAACTAAGCGAGCGAACCTTCAGTTCGGCTGGCCGTGTCCAGGAAGCCCGCCGTAATCACTTAAACCCCGGCCCTGTTGACGCGATTTTGTTTTTGCGTAGTTTGGGAAAAAATACGCTTAGGCCGACATAATAAGCTGTGTTGAAAAAATACCCTAAAGCCCCCCAAAACGATCTTGAAATAAATATATGAGGAAAAAAGAATTTCCTCGTAGACAGGATATCGCAACACTGTATGGGAGAGTAGGCGATAGCGCCAGTGCGCCACTGTCATGTTAATTTTGTTCTAATAAAACAGCCTGTTTGCAATATTTTGCCTGATGGCATTTCGTTTGGTTGCAAAGATCATAAATCACGGTAAGGTTCAATTAATAGACAGCGCCAAAACTTTGTGTTAAGAATTCCAGCCAGAAGCCAAATGTATGTTGTGCTCCACTCAAATCCATAGCGTGACAGAGGAATCGTTTTTTTTTTCCATTGCAAATCATGTCACACAAACCCACTGTATTCTCTTTCTCTTGCCGCCTTTTTGTGTCGGGTCGGTTTGGGTTCGGGTTGAAAATCAGTACGAGTTTTGGCGGGGCGGGGCGGGTTAGCCGTCACGTCGGTTCGGGTTGGTGGTGGTGTTAAAAAACCTCGACCTGCGCTTCACTAGTGGCTACTGTACCAGGGTGTGGCAGAAAAAGGAAGCTATTAATGGCTGTCACCAGATTCCTGAGGAGACGGGTGCTCAAAAACCCTCAAGTGACTACAGGAGACCCGCAGCAAGACTGGGAGGCAGGAGGCACTGAGGTTTTAGTTTGCATAGTAGGGCGCATACTAAAAGTTGAAGGTCTGAAAGACTGATTCAAAAACAGAATCTCCAACATGCTCAAAACCACATAAATAAGCCACAGAATTTTGGGGATATTGTTCTGTGGAGTGTTGAAACAAAACTGGAATATTTTGGGCTTATGAATCAGTGGTATGTCTGCAGGAGGAATAAAGAGGCATATGATGAAAAGTACGCCCTGCCTACAGTGAAGAATTGTGGGGGCATTTTGATGCTCTGCGGCTGCTTTGCTTCCTCTGGCACTGGAAATCTGCCAAGTGTAGAGGGCGAGATGGATTCAGTCAAGTACCAGGATATCCAAGGAGAAAATGTCATGCTGTCTGTAGGGAAGCTGATGCTTGGGCATCATTGGACCTTCCAAAAGGACAATGATCCTTAGCCTACCTCAACATCCACCAAGGCTTGGTTTCAGAAGAAGTCTTGGAAGATTCTAGAGTGCCCATCACAGTCGCCTCACTTGAACCCCATAAAAAATCTCTGGTAAGATTTGAAGAAGGCAGTTGCAGCACGCAAACCCTAGAATATTAGTGAACTGGAGGTAATTGTCCATGAGGACTGGGCTAAGATTCCTTGGGAATGCTGCCAAAAGCTGTTGTCTGCCTATGCATCACATCTCCAGCAGGTCATAGCTGCAAAAGTATTAAAATACTTTTAAATACTAAAAAAACAACTAAGTATTAAAAATTCTTGTCATGAAGAGGCTGAATAATTTTGAGCCTGCCGTAGTCATTAAAAGAGGCATTTTGTGTGGAATTTGGAGAAGCCACTTGTAATATTTGCTGTGTTGTGCCATTTAAATTGTTCTTGTTTGATTTGTTCATTGCAAACAGCTGAAAGTTTTTGTAAATTTTGCCAGTAAACCTAATTTGCAACAGGGGTTGAATCATTTTCATTGGAACTGTAGTAGATTGCACCAGCCAGCACAAGACCACATCACACCACAGCAGACTGCCAGAAAGATGAGTTCATTTGATGATAGCTTTTAGTTGTTGGTATGAGACGATAAAGAGACACATTATCTGAGTTCCAGGGTTCAACTCCTACACTTGTAGCTGTCGGTTAGAGAGATGACGTAATGACATAACAATTTGCTGTTTGTTTTTCATCCAGATAAAGCAGAGTTATCCTGGCATCAAAGACAAATACCTGGCGGAGTACTGCTTCTCTGGAACATACATTCTGACCCTGCTGGAGGACGGATACAATTTCACCTCAGACCAGTGGAGCGATATACACTTCATCAAAGAGGTCAGCCTCTCCTTCAGGTTGTGATCCCCTCCAGAGTAATAATCCCAATCAGGTGATGTTGTATAAACATGAGAAGCTATAGAATGAAGTTCAGTAGCAGTTTTTGCTTCAGCCAGCGTGATTGGCTTCAGCTTGATTAAAAAAAAAATGGTGCGGCACTTTATTTTTGTAACAGAAGTACTAATCATCTGAGATTCTTCTAACAGTCTGCGATTGCACAAATGTGCTCTTTCTTAGACAAGCCCCAAGTTTGGAGCATTTCTGCGTGTGTATGTGGATGGAAGTTCATAATGTCTTCAGATGAACAGCTGCGCTGTGGGGAAGATTAGTGTGACGTCATGACCTAATTATTACCATGGAGATGAAACAAAACTAGTTGCTATTTTGAAAGCCGTATGCAAGGAGAAACTCAGCATAACATGGTAATTTCTATCCCTAATTCTCGCTTGCACTTGTACTTTTATGCTATGAGTTCCCAGAGGTTTAGTGTCTTCATAATTTGTCCAGATCTGACTGCATATTCCCCTCAATTAATGAGCCTCAGCTCCTCTGAAAGGAATAACAATACGCTGAACTAGCTAACGGGCGTTGTTTCGCATTTTTGTTTATACCCATCAAGAGCTGTTACTACCATATGACATTACATTAGAGCAGAACGCATGAAACTGTTAATCTTCTCGATAAAAAAATTGGCTTTGTGTTGTGATGTTTTGGAAAGGTCGGGCGCAGAGTAGCTCGCGAGAATAGCGCTGGTCACACAGCTGTTATTTACCCCTCCCCTTTCACAAAACCCTGGCTATTACAGCGCAATTCTCCATCGTACACATTGTAATTTATCCCAGATGAGTGCTCGAGCACATGGTAACCTCTACAAGTTGTACTGTGCAGCATTTATTTAAAGCACTACATCCCAGAACACTGTCTTGTTCGTGGTGGTCAGGTGTGTTCTGTCATAACTCACTCTGTTTGTGTTCTTTTTTGCGTACTTTGTATTTTACTCTTGAGAGGATTAGCTGTTAGCTGATTATGTCCAACATAAATTTACGGTGGATGTAAGCAACAGATTTGTTACGGCACTGCCTGCATCTGAGCAGGGCATGGAGGCAGTAACCAAATAGCTTTGCAAGACTCGGAGCGTGTGTTTCTCCTGTGTGCTGACTGGATGTGGTGACTTTGAATGTGTGTTTCTGTTCGCAGATTGCGGGAAGCGATGCTGGCTGGACGTTGGGGTACATGCTGAACCTCACGAACATGATCCCGGCGGAGGCCCCGGACGCCCCGCCTCTGCCCCACGCCGGCTACGTCTCCATGATGTTCGTCTTCAGCCTGTTCCTGGCAGCACTCCTGCTGATCGCGTGCAGGCTCATCTGCAACCGGCCATGCGCTCAGAGCAAACAGATCATCTGAGACTCAGTGAACATTAGCCTCCTCCTCTGAATATCTCCATCCATCTCCCTTTCTCTGTCTCTCCAATCATTACAACAGCTTTGGCAATGCTCAATGTGTGTTGCAATGCGCTCGGGAGAAGGTGAATGGAGCTGGTTTATAGGTTGCAACAGCTGCTGTGAGAATGTACCTCAGGTGATTAGTGCATATACTGTGTTTGAAGCAGCCTTATTTACAGACTATTTCAGCCATTAAACAGGAAGTTACTCTCTTCAAATGAAAAGCACAAACCATTACTATGATTTGTGGCAAGAAGGATCAGTGCTTGTGATCCTGAGAAAGATGGATGTTAGTGATTTTGATGAATAGCTATTGTCGTTAGTCTCATTTTAAATTGGCCAGTACATTAAACAGATCCGAACCCAATACCTCAGTCTACATCCATCACAGTGGTATTTTTAGGATTTTTTGGTCAAGGTTATATGGGCATTGGTGAGGACAAAGTGAAATGGGACTCTCATAAGCATGTGAGATTGTTGCCCAAAGCTAAAAGCATATGATGTATACCAGTGTTTGGTGGTCAGCCATGTCCACAAGTCAAGTCACATTCCAGAACTTTCTATGTTTGTGGTCTTGTTTCACTTTGATAAAAACATGAACCTCTGGTGCAGGTACAAGTCCTTTTATAAAAAATGGTGTTGACACATTTAAAAGTGCTTGCATGCTTAAAATTCATTAAATTTTTATGATCCCAATATGCAGCATATTTTTGAAAATGTACGCGAATATGGTCTAATCTTCAGTATATTGTGTAATTTAATTGTATAATATGCATATAGAAACCTTATATGCATAAATATGGCAGCAACTGGTAAATATAAGATATACTCTGTCACATTGTAGGGATTTAAAAATACAATATACGGCAAATAGTGTGTGAACACTTTACTGAAAGCTCAGTGATATACAAAGAAAAACTCCTAGAACCCGACGTTATCATTGAATTTGAAATGAATTGGTAAATGTGAGATGATAGGACAGACTTTCATTAGATAGTTTTTTTTCCCACATATTCTGCTCCATGATTATGTATGTCTTCCCCTTCCTGGAGGAGGGGGGGGGGGGGTCATATTGTTTTTGCCTGAATTCCCGTTGGCATTGGCGTCGGCGTTCCCATTTGTTTCCGGAGCATAACTCTGAAAGTGTGTGACGGATTCTCACCGAATTTCATATAGTATCTCTCCATAACATGTAGATGTGCCTTTTGAGGGTTTGAACTGCTTTTGAATTTAAATGGCTCTCTAGCGCCACCAAGAAACATTTCATTTGCACTTAGACGGCCACCACGACAGGTAGGAAAGTCATAGAGAGATGGAACCAACAGTTTATTGTTCATCTCATCAAGGCCTAAAAATGAACAATCAACACCCATTACCTAAATCGAACAGGAAGTCCGCAATTTGCATATCAAAATTTCCTTTTTCCCGTAAATTTCGTCAAAATTTGCCCTCGAAAAAACGCAAACTCCTTTAAGGGCGTTCATCGTATTGACCCCAAATGCTAATAGATGACAAAGCACACTCTGCCGATGAAAACTACTGGACAACTTTTTCAAAAGTCAAACGGTTCGGATTTTATGAGGCGTCAAAGATGGGGTGGGGTCCCCAGCTACTTTCACTGCCTTTTTTCAATGCCTAGGCAATTTCCAACCTTCATTTGACCCCTTAAACATGCTCGAAAACAAACCAAATTTTGCAGTAATTTCTACATGGCTTCATATATTCTAACGATATTATACTGAATACGATAATATTCAGCTCGTGTCTTGATGATTGGCTTTTGTTCCGGTACTTGTGACATTGCACACTGCGTGCTCGGCTCCTCTCGGAGCACCCCACACACGACAGGATTTCTAGTCGCAAATATTTAACATGTTGATTATTTACGATCTCTCCTTCCGAGCAGATCGGACCAGACAAAAAATTAACACACCCCACACCACAGGGAAATCAGACAATCAGGCCTTTGCTGGCTTTGATCGAAGGGGGGAGATCGGTACAAAAATCAGCCCGATTATCCTATAGTGTGTGCCAGATATAAAGGTGCGACTCAAAGCCAAGGCTGCATCCTAAGAAGGCTGCATGTTTAGGGTTCGTCACTTATTTTCATCCGCCAAACTGAAAAATTAGGGTAAAGGACAAGATTGAATTTAGGGTTAGGTTTAGGTTTCAGATTAGACGTTAGAGTTAAGGTTAAGGTTAGGGAAACCAATAAAGAGTCGCTTTCACCAAAGCTGTTTAACAGAGATAAAATGATGTTACGTCAGTTCGGCAGATGGAATTACTTGACGACCCCTAAAAATGCTGCCTTCGAAGGATGCAGCCTAGGCTTTGAGAGGCACCTTAAGTTACCGTTGTTCAATTCTCGGAGTAACAGACTTCTGGTAAAACGGACTTGAATTGCGCTACTGTCAGATGAAAGCTGAATGAATCCTATGACACCATATTGATCAATTCTTTCCAAATTCAGTCCAAATTTCAGATATCTATAATTTAAAAGTTTGGTTTCTACGCATATCAGCAATGTTTCTGTGAAGTTTCGACGTACTTACAGTGTGTGAGTTTAGTCACTGTATAAAAGAAGAAAAAAATTTGGTTCAATGTTTTTATGCCTCACAAGGCACTTTGTCAGTTTTCTCATATTTGCACTTCACCTTTACAAATCTTTTTTTTTTTAATGGTCCTGTTTCATTTCAAACCCTGTTATATGTGTTCAGAACAAATCTGTGCTGGCAGGACTTGCATTCGCAACTGAGTGATGTTTTCCAAATAAATCTATTGACCACTGGAGAATAATTATTGGTTTTCTATTATGAACACGAGACAGCTCTTTGTATTTCGGGTTTTGTAAAAACTTCTCATCATTGGTTTGCATCTCCGCTTCAGAGCACATGTAGCGGTGGACAAAATATCAGAAGCATCCCCGAAAAATGGCTTTCACTTTAAAGTCTCTGTTTTAGTGTACTCCAGCCTCGGTCCTGTGCACCCCAGCGTTTGCTAGTTTTGGATCCAGCCACAGCTGGGATCACGATTTGAAACGGCTGCTAATTTTTCTAAATGAGGTCCTTCCGTGTCAGTTCTCCCTTATTTACCATGTTGTCCAGATCAGCTTCAGCCGTATGCCGTGTAGGAAAAACTACCATGGAAAGCATTTCAAAAGGCAGATACAATTTTCTTTTCTTACTGAATTAAAGACTGGTGAATCAGCTGGTTCCTGATTACGTTGCTGTGCCTTTTTTCCCCTTGTACTCAATGCAGCTTTGACTCAAAATCATTCGCTGTGTCCCTTAATTTTGTCAAAAACTTCCAAATTTATCCTCACCTTCACAAGTTAGAAGCCAGCTCATTTCATCCTTTCATCAGTTACAATTTCCTCCAATTAAATGCAATTTACAATGCTCTATAATATGAATGTAGAACTCTGAAATAATATGGCTTAAAGGGGTGAATAGTCCACAGAAACATGAATGGAGAGCTTAAGAAAAATTAACACCTGATGAAACTGGCATTGCAAATGTGGTTGGAGTAGAAACCAGCATATACTGGGGGTCCCCAGGGCTGACCCTGGGGACCACTGCACTGAGCTACAATGTCTGCACGTCATTAATATTAATTAGGGTGTTAATTGGCAGCATTAATCTGCTTTCACATGTCTGACCCGCGGCATTTTCTCCAGAAGGTACCCAAAGCAAGATGAGAGTTCACACGAGAGTCCGAGGGGCCAACCAGGTGACTGAACTGTAGCGGCATCGGTCACAAAAATAGTAAATGCATTTAATGTAGCAAAGGTAGCGTTGTAAAAAATTATGGTAACTATGCCAAACACAAAAAAAACCAGCAACTGCAAAAAAGAAACATGTCCACAAAACCTCATCAACACAGGCAGCTGGACCCTGTGATGAGGCTGTTGCCGATAAGCACAGACGTACAGCCCTAAAATTCACCACTGAATCGAATCAAACTGAACCAGTCTCAGAAAAAATAGCACATAGTGGACTTCACTGAACTGGCATTTATGGCAGTGTTTCTAATTATTTGAGCACTCCATTTATACAGCCGATATAATGCACAGTATTTTCACCCTGAGTATGTGTGAGTAAATGAGCTATGGCGTATGCAAAATATTAGCCTGGTGCACACCAGATTCCACCCTTCTTCATGCATTGCCTGTCCAAAATAAAATTTGCCATTTGGATTTAAATCAACAAAAACTATGATTGAAACATTATTGCAGCGATTCATGCATTTCTGTTGGAAATTTTTTTTTTTTAACCCCAACTGATGAAACACACAGCTTCTCATTTCCTGAAACAATTATGTCATAAGACTTAGCCTGTGGTGGCAGAAAATATGTTTGTGTTTCACAAGGGGCAAATTATTGTCCTGCATCTGGCAAAGAAAACTATGAATGAGGAAAACAAGTATGAACAGTCATTTTCAAGCATGAATGGCCCCACAAAGTCCTACATTGATGTGGTGGAGAAAACTAGCCCCCCTGAGTGGTTCAAAGATCACATTGTCTGCACAAAATCTTGGGCAAAAATTGCTACTCTGATTGAAAATGGATTTATCACGGTTTTCAAAACAATGATGGAATGAGTTTACTCTGTAACCAAGGCTACAGGGGTTCCAACTAAATATTTGGGTGTGCAACTCTTTTTTCGGACAGGCAGTGTTTATCCTATCCAGTTTGTGTGTTTTATCCAATGCCTCAGATACAGTCCGGCTCTGCTCTTTGTACAGTTGAGTGAGGTGATGTACCTGAATAATTGCAGTAAAATCTTTTTTGAATTAAAAAAAGAAGAAAAATGTTTTTGGCAAATAAATATTAATTTGTTTTTTAACTCAGATGAGGCTATCTGGTGATCTTTCGGTACCAAATAAATGCAATAATTTTTATTAAAGATATCATCAGCAGTATATGCATCTTTACTTCTTTTTAAATGATATAGGCACCCAGCTTTGTGCAGTGCCTCACTGTCTGGCATTATGTCCTGTACCCATTGATGTATTATCCTAGTGGTGCCCAATCATGCGCAATGGAGAGTCAAGAGTGTGCAGCTCATGTTTTCATTCCAATCAGTGGCGTAGCCAGCTGGGGTGCTAAGACACATCCCTTTTTGATTGCAGTTACTAGTTCTCAATCATTTTACTTTATTGACGTGTTTTCCAATTATCGTAATTGGCAACTGAAGACACGGTTTCTCTCCATATGCGATCTAACAGCGATTAAATCGTGGGCTAAATTCAGTACAGTTGCAGAACAAAAACAGAGAATTTGGTTGCACAAAACCTCCGTTTAAAACAATTGTTAGTCCTGACCTGTTCTCAGTCATTTTCATGATTAACAGAAGGTTCATTCCGAGAGCACTCCACAATTAACAAGTGTTGCTTGCTCTCCCCGATTAGGGAAGGCAACAATCATTCATCTGGGTGTCTAACTTAATTTTCGGGGCACCTTAGCCATGGTGTAAGTGAAAAGATGAATGTGACACATACACCTGTTCACCTCCATCAAGGAGCTGTATATTTTTACCAGCTTTGGTTGGTTGGTTTGTTTGTCTGCCTGTCTGTCTGTCTATCTGTCTGTTAGCAGGACATCTCAAAAACTGCCACATAGATTTTAACCAAACTTTGCCGGATGTTAGAATAGCACAAGAGGAACAAGTGCTTAAATTTGGGTATATCTAGGCCAAAGTACAGCTGAGATGGAGGCTAAAGTTCAAATCTAGCTATGCTGGCAGAGATTTCAAGTCTTTCCAATGGGCTGTGCCTTTGGGTTTTGCTGCCACCTGGCGATTGAATGCAACAATACTTTACATCAGCCAATGATAACCACCTTATATGATTGGCATGCTGTTCAGTCTAAAGGAAGAGTTTTACATCTCCGGTTTTTTAATATGTTAGACCCAAGACCCATGCCTTCAAGCACTAAAAATATGACATTGATCACTTTTGTCCCTTCTGAGATATAAACCTACTATAATGACCCAAAATTATGGAGTTACATTAGGGTCAAAAGTTTTGTACTTGAAAAAATTAAATTTGAAACTGAAAATTCATGTGTTGATCTTGAATTTTGTATTCAAAATAAAAATAAGTGTATGAAACGTTTTTTTCAGGTTAAATATAATTTTGATTCACTTTGGTAATTCTTTTGAATAAATCATTTATTTTCACTTTTCACTTCCATATATACTGAGTACAAATGAAAACGCACCACTCACGAAATCTGGAATAGCTCCACGGATTGATATGTGAAGTATATACATATGATGCATTTGAGATAATGAATGATTTAAGAAGACTTGTAAACATCATTCAATTTCATTCACGATAATGTTAATGCGCGAGAGAGGTTTAACTGGTCTAGGGGTCAAACGGGAAAGTCAATAACGGGTGTGACCGCCATTTGTATTGACACATCCGGTGCATCGTCGTCGCATGGAGTTGATCAGTCTCTGGATAGTGTTCTGAGGGATAGCATTCCACTCATGAACAAGGACAACCTCAAGTTCTCGGATGTTGTCCATCTGACGTCGACGTGAAAGACGTTGTCCAATTTCATCCCATAAGTGCTCCATAGGGGAGAGGTCGGGTGACAGAGCTGGCCACTGAAGCACGGGGATGTTCTGCTGTGCAAGGTACTGCATGGACAGTCTTGCAGTGTGTGCCCTAGCGTTGTCCTGTTGGAACGTGTGGACATCGTGGTGTTGGTTGAAGAACGGCACAACATGGTTCTGCAGCACCTGGTCCCGGTAGTAGACGCCGTTCACCCTTCCTCTGCAGATATGGAGAGGGGTTCTGTGACGGTAGCTTATTCCACCCCACACCATAACGCTGCCACCACCCAAACGGTCCGTTTGAATGACACAATCAGCGTTATAACGTTCACCACGTCTCCGCCAAACATGTATACGACCATCTGCATTCCTTAAGTGAAATCATGACTCGTCAGAAAAGATGACACCGTGCCATTTTCGTAGTCGCCAATTCTGGTGCCTGTTAGCCCACTGTAGACGCTGGTTTCGGTGACGATCCGTCAATATGGGGCCGAAATAAGGACGTCGTGCACGCAGGCCTGCAGCTCGCAGACGGTTCTGTACGGTGTTGGGGTGAATGAATCCACGTCGTCCTTGGACTTGAGCAGCCGTTCTTGTCGCTGGTAGTGTTCGGTCTCGGACATGCTCCCGTACGATCTGACGATCCTGACGTGCCGTTGTCAGGATGGTCTCAAGTGCTCCCTGTTTGCAGAAACCTTTGATGGAGTCTTGTGATCGTTGTCTGTGCACAGTGTAGTCGTCTGGCAATTTCCCTGGTGCTGGCGCCAAATTGAAGCATGCCCATGGCACGTTCCCGTTCAGGGGCTGTAAGTTGCGGCATAGTGTCGACGTTTCACAAGTGTCAGTGAAGAAGTGAAATTTTATTTGGATTCACATGCTTTTAAAGGCAATGTGTGCACAAATTCCGAGTGAAATTCATTTTTCCCATGGTGTGCATGCAAGATGTTACGTTTTTGCAAAAAATTGCCTAGCATTACAGTTAACTTGAAATTCTCGCATTTCTTGCACCTGGCATGTCGGGTGACGTCACTGTAGAGTAGTTGTTGTATAAAAATTATATTGAAGTTCATTTGAACTTAAGTATTGACTTTATTCAAGTGGTGCGTTTTCATTTGTACTCTGTATATATTTTGACATTTGAGGCCTTTTTTCAGTTGCATTTTTATCTTTTCAGATTCAAATCTTTTTTTTTTTCAGTTTCAAATCTGTTTTTCGAGTTTCAGACTTTTGACCCTGATGCGGCATGGGGGAAGTGGTATCAACTGAGCTGGGCGTGGAATCATGAGTGACAGCTGAACAAAAAGGCTTGGAACCTTCCCCAGTGACTACCTTCAGGGAACGTGGGAACTAAAACAAATCTAACTCAACACTTATATATGCCAAATTCATGTGATTGGCAGTGTAAGAATTGATGCCAGTGACAAACTTCCATTTAAAAATCTGTTTTAGACAGTACTGAGCACCAATTGCAGTATAAGAGCGATCGATTATGCCAGATTTTGCAGTTCAACAGCCACATTTTAAGTGCTGATATGTCCAATTTCCACATAGCACTGTAAACGCAGCGTAGTGTCTGCTTGGCTTGCATAGATGGCATCCGGCCGGTCGGGTCAACCTGCTGGAGCCCATACATCCAACACACCGGTGAGACGTTAACTAGCAAACTGCAAAATCTGGCATAATCGATCACTCTTATACCGCAATTGGTGCTCAGCAGTGCTGTAGTCTAGTTTTCTGTGGTGGGTATACCGTCTGTGATGGGTTGCTCCCACAGCTCGCCCCCGCCCCGCCCCGCCCTGCCCTGCTGGCCTTCCCCAATAAATAGTTAAATACATTTCTTAAACACACATGCTGATTAGAATTTTATCTAATGTTAACACTAATGTTAACATATTGGATACATTATATCCACCACACACTGGAATGACAGGAATTTAAAGGGGTGGGGATCAAGGATAGCTGGCAATAAAGGCTTTTACTCAAGGCCTAGGCCTAATTCTCTACCTTCTTTTTAGTTTTTCATTTCACAATACATCAAAGCATCCACAAATATTTCTACAGAAGGGATTCATTTTTCAATTCAATGACTCCTTTATTTTGAAGGCATGCATCACATACGTAAGGCAATGAGGCATAAAGCAATGAGTCAAAAAGTCCATTCACAGTTTTCATTTGGGACATTGCAAAATGTTTGCATCAAGACAAAGTTGAATGTATGAACATTTGCACATTTACTTTAAATAAACTCCACAGATTATTTTCAGAGGTCGTTCTTGGTGAGGATCAGCGTCTTATTCATTCATAAAAATTATTTGGCTGATTCAAATATGCTGCATTCTTTTAAATGCATATGCTGTGAAAGGCAACACAAATAAATCCGAAAAAGACCAAGAGAAACAATATAACCAGTCTGCTGCATTTAGCTTTTTAAAGGAAAAAATATGACAGGCATATTTCGAGGCAATATCATAGTTAACTATATTAAAGTGTTAAGTATATCAGAGAGATTATTTTAACAGTTTTTAAATTTTACATCAACAAGATGTAAGATGTTTGTAAAACACTAATGCCCTCGTATGCCAAGTTCAAGTAGACAGGATCAAGGCCTAGATCACCTTTCTTCAACAAGAGGAATTGTATACCTAAGTATCAAAGACGTACCACTAACCAGTCAAAAGTTATGGCCAAGGTTAGACTTTTATGAAAATGTCACGGACGCCATGGTCAAGGTCACGACTAGACCTTGGGGGAAGGGGGGGGGCGGGCGCATGATACTCCAATTTTCTAAGGTGCATAGTATTGATGTACATGTACTTTGTTACAGTATTTAAGTAGTATTGGGGAGACTGGGGTTACCTCATCATGATTTTGCATTTGGCTTCATAACTCGTTGTTGCTACAACTTAGAGAAATACCTTTATGGTCTATGTGTAGTGCAGAATGTCGCCTACAAAGTTGTATTGATACAATCTCAATATAACGTATATCACAAACATGCCGAAGTAACCCCATACCCGGGGTTACTTTGTCAGATGGGTGGGGTAAAATTGGCAATAGTCATAGTTGGCAATCAGCTGAAGCTGAAAAAGACAGTCCAATATTCTCATAACAGAAATGGTGAGATCTGTTTTATTTTTACAGCGAACCAAAACAAGACATGATTTATGCATAATCACCATCAGAGTTGCAGTTATGACATGTGTAGGCGAGCACACTGACATTTGCACAGTCCTCATGTGCCCACCCTTTGCAAGAGAAGCATTGGACCCACTCCTCTCCACCTTTGGATGATGAGTAAGGACCACAGCACCAAAGAGGAGCAGCAAACATTCCCACTGAAAAAGGAATGGAATGAAATGCAGAGGCCCCAAGGCTGGCACCTGCCAACCCCAAATACTCTGCCAACTCTGAATGGGCCACAGGTGGGGCCCATTCAGGTGGAGGTGAAAGAGTGAGAAAGGGGAGGGGTTGCAAGGAGCAAACCCTTACAAACCCATACTTGTGTCCTCCAAACAAAGGCCCTAATAGGTTCTCTGTGATAAAGATAAAGTAAATGCAAATATTTGAATTAAGACACTATAGGTGTCTGAAACACAATAAATCAGCTCCTATATTTGACTTCGGATTATTTTAAAATAAGCCTAACACAGGACTGACAAGTGGTGGAACCTCAGCACCCTGACAAACTAACCCCATGTTGCTTAGCCAGTGTAGGCCCATGCTCCCATTTTGGAAATCAGGCCGTATATGCAGCAGGCCTTTATCTTATGTGTTGTAAATAACTCTAGTTATATGCGTTTATGAAACAGTAAAAATACTGTGGAAACCTTTTCTTCAAAGAAGCTAGACGCATTTCTGTCAGACACTTAAAATTTGGAATTTGGGGCAAAATTTAGTTATTTAGGCAGAAAACACTTACATGGCACTACAAGTCCTTCTTCTTTCCAAGAGATGACGTCGCTGGGATGTCACATAATTTGTACATTTTCGTTTTCCCGTCAGTGCGTTTGCAATAAAAAGACGGGTGACAAACCTAACCCCGTGACCGAAGTAACCCCGGTCTCCCCAACTTTCACTTCGACACTGGCAACTTACTTACTCGTTTCAAATTAAAATATCAATTTAATTCATTTACGAATCATCTGGATTTGGCGTAAGAAGAACAACGGCGTATCTTTGCAGACGTGTCCGCCAGTGGACTGGGAGTTGCAAATTTATGCACGCAGTTACAAAATACTATCACTAGATGACAGACCAGGATCAATTATTAAATATTCCCCACTGCCAGTAAACTGAAATAAGAATTCCCCCCAATATCTGTGCTTTTTTAATTTCATTGGGACTCCCCAGTGTAATAAAGGCTAAATTAAATAATTATTTTGTGTATTTGTATCATTTTGTCAGTCACAAACGAGATTTTGCGGTACCACCTCTGACACCGGATCGGAGCAGGGTTTGTTTTCAGCCAAAATACACGGAGGGCAGAGAGCCCCCACTCTCCCCGTAACAGGTTAGAAGTCAATTCATCTAACCATAACCGCCCAAATTGAGGTAAAAAATGATCCGTAAAGCAAATATATCCTACGTAGTTCCTGGACATTAATAAGCACTTTTTGGGAAGAAAAAAAAAGTGATGAAGTGATTACCTGATTTCGGGCTTCCACTTCCAGCTCTTCTTTGACGTGTGCACACAATAGCATTTGCGCGCGTTTGGAAGACGTGATTACCTAGCTGCTATCTCACCTGGCAACAAGAAATCCTATTTTCTGATTGGCTGATAGGTTGCAGATTCAAACAGAGCCCTCTGCCTTCGCCTCATCTATTCATAGATTACGATTCTCTTTCACAGTTCATGTTACTTATGTGCGGCGAGTTTTATCACTTCTCAGCGTGAGAAATGTCATGTGTGGCGGGAGAGCGTGTGAACTTATTGAAATGCGTGAGTGTCACGCTCAATGCGTGAGACTTGAGAGCCCTGAGACTGGAAAGCTCCGATAGTGCATCATACATTAATCCGAGATCACAGAGAAACTCTTTGCTCTGCAAACGGCTCGCCATGCCCCTGTAGGTCTGCCTCTCCTTTGCTTGTCTACTTTCGTCTGCAGCAGCATGTTCAAAATGTTTGGTGAGGGCTTCGTAAGATCTCCACTCAGCTCTTACAGCCCGGAAGCTGCTGGCCACTCAACGGACTGCCAGAACCCTGCCTATTTTCAGGACTTGTGTCCCAACCTCTTCAGCTGCCTGTAGAAGTTCTCGAGAATTTTTATCAGACTAGAGGTTGTGCATTTTATCCATGAAATTTTTTAAATGGTTAATGGCATGAACTTCATCAACCACATCCGATACGGCTAGCTCTAGTCTATGGTTCATACAGTGCCACGTGAAAAGATTGGGGTACTTTGCAGTCAGTCTTGTTGCCACACCAGAGTTCATCCCCAACATAACACTTGCCCCATCAGACACAAATGCAATCCAATTCTTTTGAAGCCACTGTTCACTGAAACCTGCACTATGCAAACAGTTCAGAAGAGCCGTCTCAAAGCCCTCTGCCCTTTGATTATCCAGTTCCACTAGCTCCAGAAAGACAAATTCTGGGATCTCGCCATTTACAGAAGTCTTAATGTTCACAATCATGGCGGATTTGTTGCTGACAGATGTTGCCTCATCTATGAGGACAGCAAGCTTTGTTGAGGAGGCCACTATGACATTAACTATTTTTGCCTGCATCTCTTTTGCCAAATGTTCAATTATTTTTGTATATTTTTGTAACTGTATCTTGAGTGCAGATTAGAGCCCAGGTCTAAACCGTTCAGCTCTTGAAGCTCAATTAAGTCTGGATGGTCCATGAAAGGTCTGCTGTTCTTCGCAAGGTAATATGCCATTCTGAATATGCTCATAGTCTCCTTCAACACAATCTCTGATGCAGTACTAAAGAGGTTACCAACCATGTTCTCTTTGCTCTTTTCTGAGAGCTCCTGAGCTATTTCATGTGCCCTGGATCCCTGATGTCTTCGGATTTTGGACATTAAAGAGGAAAGAGCTGTTTCTCTGGTGCCAGTGGAGGGCTGCATTTGATATCTGATCCATTCTTCCGATAAACAAAATACCCTTTTCTGTCAGGACCCCAGTAGATTTTGCAGAGCTGCAAACGACACAACCTGGAAATTAACACATGAACATAAGACTTTAATAATCATGTTTTGCACATTACTAATAAAGCAGAGGACAACACAGTCTCAACTTTATTTGAAGTCTTTATAGCCTACACTCTACCCCAGCTAATGGAGATTTGATCATCTTTTTCCATAGATCTAGTCAACTAACAGATATTCCTACCACAATTATCAGTTTCACAAATTTGTCACAACATTATCAATACAGCCTCATACAGTAACTCAAATTCATTACAGATTGCCTGACATTTACCTAACTTCTTGCCTTTCCAATCTAACCAGGGATGCCTAACTTTAAAATCTCTAGCCTGGCTCTCAGTCCACAAAACTGGCCAACTGTCCTCTTCTAGAAGAAACAGAGTTGGTGACATGAACACATCATAAGACATTACCTCTAAACGCAACACAAATGCATGTGTGATATTTAAGGGAAATGAAAAATGTATTTTGCATTTCCCTTAAAAGCTAAATTTCCTCTATACTAAATAAATACATTATATGTCTCTCCATTATATTTCCCTTTAAAAAAAAACTACAAAAACTACAGCAACAAAAAAAAAATCTGTATAAGAGCAATTAATTTGTCTCACTGACGTCACTTTTGAAGGAACGCCGCCATATTTGTGACCGATATTGGGCAGTTATGGCTAGCACAGCAAATGAGACCGAGAAGAGGTACCAGGCGAAAATTGCCATTACTGGCAGTGACCCTTATTTATTACCCCCTCTTTGATTTGTCCTTTATTGTCCTCCCCACGGCTGCCAAACTTTAATTTTCATGACCTTTACGTGTACCTTGAACACAATACCTCCCCTTACAGTGGGGATAGATTGAAGGCACACAAAAGCACGGATGCGCACCAATATACGATCGCTGGATGAGTGAAGACTGTTGGAATATGGTACTTGGAGACTAAGGAGTTATATTTAATCGGACACGTAACTATTGAAAATCGACAATAAATGTACACTTTTGGTGGCCTTTTACTCTGAGTGGCGAGTTGTGAGCTGAAAAGCTGCTAGCTGTTAGAACTTTAGCGCCACTTAGCTCGCGGCTAGCGGTCACATTATGGTACTTGGAGACCAAGGAGCTATATTTAATCATTGGACATGTAAGTATTTGAAATTGAAATTAAATGTATACTTTTGGTGGCCTTTTACTCTGATTAAGTGGCGAGTTGTTAGCTGAAAAGTGAAAGCCATAATGTGACAGCTAGCCGCGAGCTAAGTGGAGCTAAAGTTCTAACAGCTAGCAGCTTTTCAGCTCACAACTCGCCACTTAATCAGAGTAAAAGGCCACCAAAAGTAAACATTTAATGTCGATTTTTAATACTTACATGTCCGATGATTAAATATAACTCCTTGGTCTCCAGGTACCATAATCTGACAGCTAGCCGTGAACTAAGTGGAGCTAAAGTTCTGACAGCTAGCAGATTTTTAGCTTACAACTCGCCACTTCTATGATATCGGATGTGCTAAAACCCTCATTATGTGTTGGATGTGTTAATCCCTCACTGAGAGGACATTGGGAGAAGGGAAGGTGTCCATTTGTCCCGCTTGATAGCCGCCAACCATCTGCTCCGTCTCTCGGTATGGAATAAAACTTTACCTCAGGGTTATTCTTTCTGTTGTTGCTACAACCAACTGCACAACATATTGAGGGTATACTGACGAATCGGTTACTAAATTTGATAACAGAGAGATGAGTCACACTATAGGCAGTCCCATCAAAGTCCATCTACAGTTCTATGCATTCTATGAGCGGTCAGTCAAATTGGTCACAAAGATGGCGGCGCAAAGCTACAGTGACGTCACGTGAAACAAATCAATAGGCCTAGCTAGGTCAACAGTCTTCATATTTTATTACAATTATTTAGTATGAGCAGTAGATGGCGCTCAAAGACAAAAAATCGTCATAGATAATCTTACTGATTTTGAATCTATTGATCATGGATAAATTATGCATAGCACACTAAACGTGTAAAATTTGTACAATACACCTAATGTTGGCACAAACATGACCATCTATTATCATCAATTATATCTTTGCACTCAATACACTCAACAAAAATATAAACGCAACACTTTTGTTTTTGCTCCCATTTGTCGTGAGATGGACTCAAAGATCTAAAATTCATTCCAGATACACAATATTACCATTTCTCTCAAACATTGTTCACAAATCTGTCTAAATGTGTGATAGTGGGCACTTTTGCTTTGCTGAGACAATCCATCCCACCTCACAGGTGTGCCACATCAAGATGCTCATCAGACACCACGATTAGTGCACAGGTGTACCTTAGACTGCCCACAATAAAAGGCCACCCTGAAATGTGCAGTTTTTGCTTTATTGGGGGTCTGGGTACTCAGAACCAGTCAGTATCTGGTGTGACCACCATTTGCCTCATGCAGTGCAACACATCTTCTTCGCATAGAGTTTATCAGATTGTCAATTGTGGCCTGTGGAATGTTGGTCCACTCCTCTTCAATAGCGGTGCGAAGTTGCTGGATATTAGTGGGAAATGGTACGCGCTGTCGTATATGCCGGTCAAGCACATCCCAAACATGCTCAATGGGTGACATGTCCGGCGAGTATGCTGGCCATGCAAGAACTGGGACATTTTCAGCTTCCAAGAATTGTGTACAGATCCTTGCAACATGGGGCTGTGCATTATCTTGCTGAAACATGAGGTGATGTTCATGGATGTATGGCACAACGATGGGCCTCAGGATCTCATCATGGTATCTCTGTGCATTCAAAATGCCATCATTAAAATGCACCTGTGTTCTTCGTCCATAACAGATGCCTGCCCATACCATAACCCCACCACCACCATGGGCCACTCGATCCACAACATTGACATCAGCAAAGCGCTCACCCACACGACGCCACACACGCTGTCTGCCATCTGCCCTGAACAATGTAAACCGAGATTCATCCGTGAAGAGAACACCTCTCCAACGTGCCAGACGCCATCTGTTACGGCGACAATCTGGAGTCAGGTTAAGACCCCGATGAGGACGACGAGCATGCAGTTGAGCTTCCCTGAGACGGTTTCTGACAGTTTGTGCAGAAATTCTTTGGTAATGCAAACCAATTGTTTCAGCAGCTGTCTGAGTAGCTGGTCTCAGACGATTTTGGAGGTGAACCTGCAGGATGTGGAGGTCCTGGGCTGGTGTGGTTACACGTGGTCTGCGGTTGTGAGGCCGGTTGGATGTACTGCCATATTCTCTGAAGCGCCTTTGGAGACGGCTTATGGTGGAGAAATGAACATTCAATGCCAAAGCAACAGATCTGGTTGACATTCCTGCTGTCAGCATGCCAATTGCACGCTCCCTCAATGCTTGCGCCATCTGTGGCATTTTGCTGTCAGACAAAACTGCACATTTCAGAGTGGCCTTTTATTGTGGGCAGTATAAGGTACACCTGTGCACTAATCGTGGTGTCTGATGAGCATCTTGATGTGGCACACCTGTGAGGTGGGATGGATTGTCTCAGCAAAGCAAAAGTGCTCACTATCACACTTTTCGGCAAATAACTCTACGCTGCAGCAAGCTATCAAGACTGGGTTTGGAGGTGGCAGAGGTGGGGGGGGGGCCCTTTCAGGGGAGCCCCGGCTGAACCCAGGGTGCAGTGGCGGTCGGCGCGAACCCGGCCCTTGGTCTCCCCGGGATGGGAAGGCCCAAGTCATTGCCGGTTGCCTCCGAGGGGCCGGGAAGGACGAAGTGAGGCCCCTCGAGGAGGGCTGCGGCTCCGCAGAGATCTGGGGTAGCCCATGGAAGGCGGCTGCGCCCCGTCCAAATTATTACCCGTATCTCTGCTCTGCAGCCAGCTATCGGGATGGGGTTTGTGGCAGGGCGTAGCTGGGATGGAGCCCTTTCACCAGGCTCCCACCTCGACCCGGGGCGCAGCCACGGCAGGGCCCAAACCCACTCTGTCTGATTACTTTTGGCCTCCACCTTCCCCTTCCGCCCAGCGCAGCTCTGGGGGGCCGGGTCAGCTCCCCAGTCATTTTCAGGGGTCCTCCCCGATGCCCCGGGCTAAGCCCACCCTCGCCCAAGCTCTTAGGGCCCCACGCTGGGGCGGGTTCGAGACCCTGTCCTTCTGGGGCCATTGCATGTCCTCTTTGCGCTTTCATGCCTTTTTACTGTTTTCCTTTTGTGTCCTGGTCTCTTTTGTGTCTCCTATCAACTCCTGCGCTACCTTGGTGTCATAGTTATTGTCATTGAGGAGCACTTTATGTTCCGTTCTCAGCGAGAGGGATAATTTACAGCGAGTTGGCCATTATTGTGGAAAACCCCTTCAGGGCAATTAGATTAAAATATTACACACACACACACATATGGGATAAAATATTTATAAAGTACAATTTTAATTTTATTTTACCATATTTACGCATTAACTTAAATACATTTACGATTTCCATAAAGTACAATTGAGTATTTGTACTTCTTGCAGTCATCCACACGCGTCGACGCGTCGCGTTACAAAAATTTGGACGATACACTTTGCTACGCAAGGACGCAAGATAGACACCTTGCGTTGCTCAATGCGTTGCCTTGTGTTCGCGCTCGCGTACCTTGCGTTAAGTATGAACCGGCCCTAAGCTCGTCCAGTGACGCTTGTTGAGCGTTTGAGCGAATTCAGAGATTGTTGATATGTAGCTTTGCCCGTGTTTTATTGGATGGACGCGAACACAAGATATTTTAAGGTGGTTATACGGCGTGTACCCGCGTATCACGTAGACTACACCCCTGGTGCTCAGTACTGTCTACAACAGATATTTAAATGGAAGCTTGTCGCTGGCATCAGTTCTTACGGTGAAGCCCCATTACACACGGTAAATCTCCGCGCTCCTCCGCATCCCATTAATTTTCTATGGCATGCGTGCGTTTTGGTGCGCGATGCATTCTGAGGTACCATCCGATACGAGCCGGGCTCCGGTGCGGGAAAGTGGGAGGGGACGAAGATGAAAATTTCTAGCCATATGGAAATGAATACGGTTCCCGTGCTGCGTGAACCAGTCTTTTTCGCTTGAAAATGAGCGGGGGAACTTTTTATCAGGGACCAACAACAAGCAGAAATTGTTAGTGACTAGCCAGTTGGCTATCAGTTTTAAATGGTATAAAAGTTCCAGTGCAAAAGTTCAGCGGTGTTGAAGTAGGCCTAGATACAAATCGCTATTTCACTTATGGTAATTCCAACGTTACATTGCTGTTCAATTTAACATCGTGAATGACGCTATGAGCTTCGTGGCTCACTATCGTTGTAATGTGAATATAGGCCACTGGATGGCAGTATTTACCTTTTTTTTTATTCAGCTCAGACTGGAGCTATGTTTAAACATGTCCTGGACATGTCTGGGGCAAGTCCCCGAAAAGTAAAAAAAAGAGGTCTAAATGTGGGTGGGGTCTGCAAAAGAGTATATAAGGAAAAGAATTGAGACAGTAAAGTGGTAGGAGAAATTGCAAAAAGAAGGATACGTGTGACCAGACCTGTCATTTCTGTTCAAGACCTGTGAAGTTTCTTTTGGGGATTTTTGCCTGTGTTTGAGCTTTTTTTTCCTCACCCAGCACATCACCAGGAAACTGTAAATATTTCTGTTTTTTGTATTCAATCTTGGTCAGAATATTAGTTTAGTCGTTATTGTCTTTGTTAAAAATTAAATGTGTTTAAGTTTTTAAAACTGTGTCTGTCATCCCTTGCTGTTGCTGTTGTGTTGTAAATTGTAATAACAAATTGGGGCCATAACAATCGTAAACGAGGATTTTCAACTTGGCGACATGAACGTATCTTTTCAGGGTATCTGACATGATTAATTTAAATGTATCAGGCCGTCACAGTTTACATTATTATACTGTTAAACCCATCGACTCTGTATTTCAAACAACAGCATAAAATTTTAAATCCAGCGGGAATGGATTTTATTTGAGGAAATATTGTCTGATACGCCCACAAGCCAGCAGACCAGATACGCCCATAAACGAGCAACTCCGCTGGATGGTGCGGATGACATGCGGATTTTCCGTGTGTAGTGGGGCTTCACCATTACACTGCCAATCACATGAATTTGGCGTATATAAGTGTTGAGTTAGATTTGATTTAGATCCCTCGTTCCCTGAAGGCACTGTCACTGGGAAAGGTTCCAAGCCATTTTGTTCAGCTGTCACTCATGATTCCACGCCCAGCTCAGTTGATACCACGTCCCTCCACACCGCATCAGGGTCACAAGTAACTGAAAAAAGGTTTGAAAATGAAAAAAAAAGATCTGAATCTGAAAAGATAAAACATGCAACTGAAAAAATAAGACCTCAAATGTCAAAATATATATGAAAGTGAAAAGTGAAAATAAATAATTTATTCAAAAGAATTACCAAAGTGAATCAAAATAATATTTAACCTGAAAAGACGTTTCATACACTTATTCTTATTTTGAATACATTGTTATATTTTTCAAAATTCAAGATCAATACATGAATTTTCAGTTTCAAATTTTATTTTTTCAAGTACAAAACTTTTGACCCTAATGTAACTCCATACAAAATATGCACTTTTCATTCTGAAGCAAACTTCCAAGGTTATTAAAACATTTAATACAACCATTGTGACTTTGATATTTTTTGTGGTCTTCAGACAGTTGACCGACAGTTTGCATACCAAGTCTCAGGGCTTTATCTTAATTAGTTACAGAATGATAAATGCATTAAACTTGGAAAATATTTGTATGATTGCTGTTATTTGCTTTTTCCAGGTCACAGAATAGGTAAACTAAACACACCGAGTAAAGAAAAGTAGCTTAAGCCAAGAGCTCAGCAACTATTCTGATGACAAAATGAAAGTTATGGGTCTGTTTCCTCTACAAATGCATATCTCAGGCCCCCAAACACTCCAAAATTATGGCAATTTTCTTAAAACTGATGCCCCCTCCCTCAAAGAAGCTAAATCTCAGGAACTGGCAATAATTGAGCTTTATTATTTTACCATTTCACACAAGATATGTAAATCTACCTCTGTGGGGAATATAATAAAAATGAATTTTTTTGCTGGGGAAGTTCCCAAAATTTGGTTGATTTGACATGGAATGAGCCTGCAGCATGTTGCAATAGTCTCGTGGACTTTCAGCACTTAATCTGAACTTGATTGAATGAATGATCCCACAAGGACCCATTATCACTGTCCAACCACCTTAATAAGAAAACAAAAAAAAAGAAAAAATATTTAGTAGGTGTTTGGTTTAAATCACAATTAGTTTTGATAGTATTAAATCCTTTATTAAATCCATTTCTCATCAAAAATCATATTATTTTTTAGATAAACTTACCAGACGCACCCCAGACATTTTGGAAAACCTTGTCATAAGCGTTGCGGCTTTTCATCTGGTCTCAAGCGAATGACCAGATCCATTTTGGATCCTGTTGAGTCAAGGCCACATTGTCTAACCAGGTTTCGCACTGCGTCAACCTATGAGTACATGGGCAAACATATGAAAAGCCACATCAGCTTTTATGCAAAGATGATAGAAGAAATCACATTGAATGAATCTCTTATACTCAAGTTTTTTATGCTCAAATATGCACCTAAATAATATGACTGTTCCGAGGGAAAATCTAGAAGCTAATCTCACCTTCAAGTTCATAATTTCATTTATCAATCTGTCCTCTGTAATATCCATTTCTGCCTGGTCTGCTGGGTTTGCCTGCTTTCTGCCTTGAACCTTCATGTATTCTGTGTTGAATACAGTTGTTTGCCCTGGTCTGTGGACCTATCCAAGGTGCCCATTTATGGTATGATGGTATACCACACATGGGTTTGCAGCATTACCTACAGAAGGAATCACCTGACAAACACCACTGCTGTGTGTTCTAGACACCACAGAGAAACACAGACTGCTTAGCCTTCCAGATATACAAAAAATAAAAATAAATGTATGCAGTTGGATTTACACATGGCACAGAACAGTCTTTAAATCATGACTTCTTAATATTTCTGACAATTGGTCTCCCCTCAGACAAAGTTGATAAAATGTCACCCCTTGCCTCCCTTTGATTCACTCGATTCCTGGAGGCTAATAGCACAGATTATACTTTATTATCCCAGAACCAAGCCCAAGACAGTCTAACAATGCTGCTTGACTAAACCTAATGCTATTAAGTTATATTCTAAGGCATTTATTAGATTCCTACTCAGGAAAAAGGGGGTCCCACAGGACACTCTATGTAATCTCCTTTGAGTATGTAAATGAAATATTTTTTTTCTTCAAGCCACTGAGCCTCTCCTGAAACTGCTTCACCCACTGAGATGAACTGAAAGGGAATGATTAAAGTCAGAGGTTTTCTAAGTTGAAAAGGTTGACCTACTCTTTGCAAAGCCTCGACAAAGAAGTTCTTGGCTAACAGAATGCCAAAAGTCCTCAACGTCAACCGGGCCATCAAATTCAGGCGGTGGATCCTGGATGGCACACACTGCAAAACAAAAATCAGTGGTCATTGTAAGTGGCTGTAAAATTTCTGAAAGAAGTGAAAAGAAATAAGTACATACTTGGCATACTGAATACTCCTTTCTTGTGCAATACTCCTTGTTTCTTGTTATCCATAATTATAACTGAGGGGTGATCTCCTCACTTTACTCAAGAGAATTCATATTTGTGGAATGACAGGGCTTCAAAATGAAGGTACCCATGTAGAGCCAAATCAGGATCTGGATACTTTTGTTTGTTTGTAGCCTGCAAAGCCTTGCCACAGCTGTATGGTTCTGCAAATGGATGTAGATAGAAAGTTGTCAGATATATATCTAGTGGTAAGGAACAAAGGTTAAAACAGAAAAAACAAAGTTATATTACTAATTTGGAGCTCCTGAGAAAGAGACCGAAATGGTATGTCAAAATGACATCATCATTGAAATTATGGAGCCTCTCAGCCCACTCCTGGTAACGGTAAAATGTTCCACATGCAGACGATCTTTTACAATATGTTGTTTCACCTTAAAAAAAAGGAAAAAGGATGAAAGTCATGTCTGTCTCAGGAATTACTGACTACATTTATCATACATGAAACTAAAAATAAACAAACCAAAAACAATAATATATATATGCATTGTCCATGGGGAAAAGCGTGAGTGGAGGAGCTGGTCACTGCTGTAACTATATACACAATGTGCTTTATGTTGAGCGATATGTACTAACACGTGGCTATCTCTGTCTGTTGGGTTTTACGAAATGAACCAATCACGAAAACCAGTAGAATGCAAAAAAAGGCTTTATTTCTGAAGGGGGAAACCCCCAACAGAGCTGGCAACAGTAAAACGTCCGCAATCCAAAAATCTGAGTCTGATGGGCGAAATCCAGAGTCATACACAGGGCACCAATCATAAAACCGTTGTCAGACAACAGAGGTCGAAAAACAAGAATTCTGCAAAAGTACAGGGAATAGGCAAAATGGGTTTACAGCAGCTCGCCAAAATCTCACATTTCAGTCTGCACAAATTGTCAACTATTTATTGAAAAAAGAAAAAGAAAAGTCATTTTAAAACCACATTATGGAAGTTGTTGACGATTTTTTTTTTCTGAAGAAAATATACGCGTTCTTTCGTTGAATAAGCCTTCGTTTTTCTCTCAACAAGTCAAATTTTGACAGCATTTGTATCACGTGACCAAAGTACCGCGCTATCCGCTGTAATTAGGCATAAAATTTTTAGCGGTTATAGTTTGACCTTCGTTTTACGAACTGGTGATAGCTTGACCACAGTTGTTTACCTGGGCTGTTTTCATCTGTGTATCTGTACGCTGTCACCATCCTTTGCTGTAAAGCCTAATTGATCTTCATTTTTTCGTTGAGTAAAAATCTACGCAGTGTCTACGTGTCCGAAAGTCGGACAGGGTTTTAATATATCTCTGTGTCTGACAGCCGGATGGTTTCAGTTTAACTCCGTGTCCGACAGTCGATTATTGTTTTTAATTTCTTCAAACCTACTTGTTATGGCCCCAATTTGTTATGACATTAACGACAGCGAAGGATGACAGACAAAAATTTTAAAACTAAAACACATTTAATTACACAAAGGCAACTAACAACAAACTACTCTACTCTACAGACCAAGATTAATTATATACAAAAACAGAAATATTTACAGTCCCTTTGGTGGGTTGCTTAGCGATGTCCTGGGTGAGGAAAATGCTCTAAAACAGGCAAAAATCCACAAAAAGCTTCACAGGTCCTGAACAGAATGACAGGTCTGGTCACATGTATCCTTCTCCTTGCAATTTCTCCTACTACCTCACTGTCTCAATTCTCCCCCTTATATACTCTTTTGCAGACCCCTCCCACCTTTTAGGCTTTTTAAAATTTTTCAGTGGGACTTGTCCCAGACATGCCTAAAACATGCCCAAACCTATCTCCAGTCTGGGCTTAACAAAAAAAAGGTAAATACTGCCATTTAGTGGCCTCTATTCACATTATACCTCCATTCCAAAAGGGAAAAATTTTGACTCATAAAGGCAAAATTTTTCTTTTCAATACAAAATGGTTAAGTGGACACTTGTCTATATATACATGTAATACAATATTTGAATAAACGCATAATATATATACATACTCAACCACGGGATAAGCAATCAGCAATTACATTGTCAGTACCCTTTATATGCTTAATTTCCAAGTCAAACTTCTGAAAAATCAAACTCCAATTCAACAATCTCCGATTCTTGTTTTTCATCTTACTCAAAAACATTAACGTATTGTGGTCAGTGTACACAATCATTGGCTTTTGCCCTGTACAAACATAAACATCAAAGTGTTGTAAAGATAGAACCAGAGCCTACAGCTCCTTCTCTATTGTGGAATAGTTCCTTTGGTGGCGATTGAACTTCCTGGAGAAGTATGCCACGGGATGCTCAATGTCATCAGAGTCACTTCTCTGTAGGAGCACAGATCCACAAGCTTGGTCGTTAGCATCGACCGCGATGGAGAACGGTTTGTTGAAGTCAGGAGATTTGAGCACGGGGAAGTGACACAGCAGAGACTTCAGGCGATCGAAGGCTCTCTGGCATGCATCATCCCAGGTGAACTTTACGCCTTTCTTCAGTTGGTTAGTTAGACTGAGAGCAATCTCAGCAAAGTTCTTGCAGAACTTGCGGTAGTACCCGATCATTCCAAGGAAGCGGCGCAAAGCTTTTTTGTTGTCAGGAACTGGAAAGTCCATGATGGCTTGGACTTTAGCATTTATGGGTGCCACCTTACCCTGGCCTATGACGTAGCCAAGATAGGTGACAGTAGCACAACCAAAGTCAGTCTTGTTCAGGTTAACAGTCAGGTTAGCCTGGGTCAGGCGCTGGAACAACGTCTCTACATCTTTTAGATGTTCTTACCAGGAGTCACTCCATGTGATCAGGTCATCGATGTATGCACCTGTGTGTGGCAATCCGGCAATTGTAGACTGTATCATCCCTTGGAACGTGGCTGGGGCATTTTTCATGCGAAAGGGTAGGACTTCATACTGGTAAAACCCAGATGTTGTGGCAAAAGCAGAGATGCTCTTGGCCCTCTCAGTTAAAGGCACACACCAATAACGCTTCAATAAATCAATCTTGGTCAGAAACTTTGCTTGCCCTACTCTATCAATACAATCATCAATCCTAGGTATTGGAAACACATCAGTTCTAGTTACAGCATTGACTTTGCGATAATCTGTACAGAATCTAGTACTTCCATCAGGTTTTGGAACTAGCACACAGGGTGAACTCCAATCTGAGTTGGAGGGTCTGATAATATCATGTTCTAACATGCACTCAACCTCTTTCTCAGCAATCTTTCTCTTTTCAGGATTCATCTGGTACGGATGCTGTTTAATTGGTTTGGCAGCACCAACATCTACATCATGAGAGGCTATAGAAACTCTCTTTGGAACATCAGGAAACAGAACCTCATATTTCTTGATCAACCTCTCAAACTGATCTCTCTGTTAGGGTTCTACGTGCTGGAGTTTTACATCAAGATTTTGCAACACTTCATAGTTTGACAATTTACATGAAAGAACTTCAGCTTTAATTCTAGGTTCACCATCTTGAAACTCCCCCTCATCTTCACAAATCTCGGCCATTGGAGGATCTGAAGTGACAGCTGTAACCCTCGCATTTCTATCATGATAAGGCTTCAGCATGTTAATGTGACACAACTGTTTTGGCTTTCTCCTATCTGGAGTCTCAACAATGTAATTGAAATCATTGAGTTTTGTCAGAATTTCATAACGACCATGAAATCTAGCCTGCAATGGATTGGACTGCAAGGGAAACAACACAAGAACCTTGTCTCCTGGTTTAAACTCACGGCTTCTAGCCTTACGATCATAACAAGTTTTCATTTTTCCCTGACTTGATTTCAAGTTCTCTTTGGCTAGGTCACAAGCTGCACGCAATTTTTCCTCTTGCCATTGTTCACTCAACAATAGCAAAGGTCCTCTCACTTCATGGCCAAACACTAGCTCAAATGGACTGAATCCAGTAGACTCCTGCACTGCTTCTCTAGCTGCAAACAACAGCAAATGAACACTTCCATCCCAGTCTTTCTCATGGTCATAACAATAAGTCCTCATCATTGTCTTGAGAGTTGAATGAAACCGCTCTAAGGCACCCTGACTTTCTGGATGATAGGCACTAGAAAGAATCTGCTTTGCACCTAGTTCATACACAACCTGCTGAAACAATCCAGAAGTAAAATTGCTACCTTGGTCTGACTGAATTTCCCTGGGAAGGCCAAACAACGTGAAGAACTTTATCAAAGCCTTTCAGATTGCAGTTGCCTTGATGCTGCGTAAAGGTATGGCTTCATGGAATCTGGTAAATGCACACATGATTGTCGACAGTACTGATTTCCAGATCTAGTCTTGGGTAATGGGCCAACACAATCAACAATGACCTTAGAGAAGGGCTCCCCAAATGCTGGGATGGGCTGCAATGGAGCTACAGGTGGGTCTAACTGGTGTTTTCCAACTACCTGACACGTGTGACAGGTTTTGCAAAAGTTGGAAACGTCTTTCCGAAGCCCAGGCCAGAAGAAGTGCTTCATGATCTTATCAACAGTCTTGTTAACACCAAGATGACCTCCTAAAGGTAAACTATGAGCCATTGTTAAGATCTCATTCCTGTAGACCTTCGGAACAACAATTTGCCTAACCACTGCCCAATCTGCATTGGCAGGGATATCAGGAGGGCGCCACTTCCGCATCAACACACCATCCTTGAGATAATACCCAACTGGAACTGCGTCCATTTCTTTATCAGGAAGGGGTCTCCTCTTCAGTACACAAATTTCAGGATCATTAGTTTGCTCCTCAATCAACCGCTTTCTGGACAGAGACAAGTCTCCAGACGCATCAGAATCACCAAACCCATCTGGCTGGCAGAACAAAGAACTGATAAAAGTATCTGATAAGTCCTCAAACGGAGAAACCATAGTAGGCAGAACAGAGTCAGGCGAACCACCTGAGTCATGACTATTCAATGTGCTGAACGGCACCACATCATCTACTTCTTGAGCCTTCTTACCCATGGCACGAGTCACTGCGCAAAAAGGATGCAGAGATGGGTCCTCATCGCCATCTTCAGTGCTCGGCTGTGAAGTAAGATGTACAGGGGGAACTACTTTGCCCCCAGCCAGGTCATCGCCTAGCAACAGAGAAACACCTTTGATAGGTAGACTTGACATAAGTCCCACCTTTATCTGTCCTGTAACTAAATCTGACTTCAAGAATATAGAGTGCAGGGGTACAGATACAGTCCTCCCTTCAATACCTTGTACAAGTATGAAATCCCCTGAAGCGGTCTCATCACGTAACTCCAAGGAGTCCATCAACAATAGTGACTGAGAAACTCCGGTATCCCTTAGGACAGTCATTCCCAAAGTATGAGCCGCGGCCCCCCGGTGGGCCGTGGTGGTACTGCAGGTGGGCCGTGAGAGGTCATTAAAAATATGATTCATTTTTGCAAATATGATTTTTATGATTTGTATTGTACAATATTTATTGCACGATTTTAAAAAATATTTAGAAGTAATAACCTATTGAGTGTTATTGACCTCACAATATTTTAGGAACCTTATATAGTTTATGATCGGAACGTAGCTGTCTGGTCATCATGACCGGGGGTCATAATCGGAGGAGCACGTTCTGTGCTCGATAATTAATTCTGTCTTGTGTGTGTACACCACAGATTAAAGGTTTGGGCTTCCTTTATCCAGGGGCGAAGCTAGAACCGGGAATTGGGGTGGCACAGACACGTCCCTTTATGACAATTAGGATAGTCCTAGCTAGTTCCCAATTATTTTTCTTTATTGACGCGTTTTCCAATTATCGTAATAGGCAATAGGCGATCTAACAGCGATGAATTCATGGGGTAAATACCGTAAAACTGAGAATTAGGGTGGATGTAACATCTGTTTTAAAGAGTTATTAGTCCTGACCTGTTCGCAGTCATTTTCATGATTAACAAAATGTTCACTCCCAGAGCGCTCCGCTCTTAACAGGTGCTGCTTGTTCTCCCCGATTAGGTAAGACGACAATCATTCATCTGGAAAGGTTTGCTTAATTTAAATCGACGTTATTCAAAATTACTCTCGGTATTGAGTGGGAAAAAAAGTGGCACTTGGCGGTAAAAAGCATGTGGCTCAATTTGACTTTGTTTAAATAATGCAAACGCATCCAGATGAATTATTGTCGTCTTACCTAATCGGGGAGAACAAGCAGCACCTGTTAAGAGCGGAGCGCTCTCGGAGTGAACATTTTGTTAATCATGAAAATGACTGTGAACAGGTCAGGACTAATAATTCTTTAAAACAGATGTTACGTCCACCCCAATTCTCAGTTTTACGGAATTTACCCCATGACTTCATCGCTGTTAGATCGCATGAGAAACCGTGCCTTCAGTTGCCTATTATGATAATTGGAAAACGCGTCAATAAAGAAAAATAATTGAGAACTAGCCAGGACTATCCTAATTGTCATAAAGGGACGTGTCTGTGCCACCCCTATTCCCGGTTCTAGCTTCGCCCCTGCCTTTACCCCCTGCTTCTATTTCAATCCTGAATCTTTATAATAATAATAATAATAATAATAATAAATAAAAAACAACAATAACAATTATTGTTGTTGTTTTTTATTTATTTTATTTTCTTAACAACAACAACAACAGCAATTATTGTTGCTGTTAAGTGTTCTGAGAATGCATAATTTCGTCGATGTACTGTTTATAGGACAAAGGTGGGCCGCGGACATTTTTTAGATTTTCAAGTGGGCCCTGATTTGGAAAAGTTTGGAAACCCCTGCCTTAGGATATATATGGGGACGGGAGTAGTATTCTCATTCAGAGCCACAAATCCCTCTGACACAAATGGAAGAAATTCCTCCCTCACAAAGTCAGCAGTATCAGGCTTTTTAGCCCCACAAGAAACAGGCAATTTAGCAGATCGGTTATCTACTACAGGGGTTTCTAACCTTGTTTTCACAGAGGCATTTGGTTTGGTATCCTTTTCTTTTTCTTTCTTAGCTTTAAAGGTATAGTTCGGGATTTTTCACATGAATATGTATGGCATCACCCTTTAGTCTCGTGCACACACACTGACTTTCCCCCGACAGTTTCCTGTGAGCCGAGTTCTGTCCAGCTTTGGTCAAAGCGAAAGTAGTTCCGGCTGGTTTCCTGGGGTCTGCAAAGTAAAACGTTTTTCTTCTCAAAACAGTGTGTGTTCGAATGAGTGATTTATTTGCATAACAAAACCCTGGTAATCCAAAAAGTCACATCTTGTAATTGCTTGGGGCTACTTTCTCTCAATAGCGATCACTGCTCGCTGTCATTGCTAACAGCTGTGCGCACTAGCCAACTACTTTCATCATTTCTTCGACAGTGTTTTTCTATTTTCTATAGCATCCGTGCATAGCCCTCTGCTGATGCACCGAGGGCTATGTAAGCGCAACATCGATTCATCTATCGGTGTCATATTACCAATGAAGCTTATGAAACATAATATGTATTGTTGTTGTTATTGTTGAACTGTTATTACAATCGTCCGAAACTACGTGGACGGGTGTGGATGGTTTCTAGGTTTGAATGAGAAGTCCATGACTCCAGTCACAGCGTTGGCTAGCATAATCAAGACAAACTTGGCTACCTTTCTCAGCTACTAGAGCGAGGGATGACCGCAGCACCCAGCATACATATTTATTTTGGTGTCGACGCACCATTCCCGAAATAATAATAAAACCCTTTGGAAAGTTACTCCGAGTGCTCCGGTTATCCCTGGGTCAGTTCGCTAAGAAGTAGTAGTTTCTCTCGAGTCTGCCGTCCTGGACCGTAAGGAGACATCCTCCTCTGGCGGGAATATGTAAGCTGTATGGAAGTTTCTAAATGACGAGGATGGTCAGTGACCGTGTCATTTGGAAATAAGTCAAAAAAGGACATGAAAAGTCGAAGCTTACGCTTTCTGCCTAGGTATTCTAGGTCGACTAACTAAGTATTCTTCAACTAACACCATCTCTTTTAGTGAGTTGAAATCATCCTTGACCTCCATGGAAGTACACCAGCGCTCAAAGCAAACCTGCTTCTCGTTAGCAAATTCCACATAAGTCTGATTTTCAGATTTCTTCAGACCTCTGAATTTCTGTCAGTAAGCCTCTGGAACCAACTCATAAGCTCTCAAAATAACCTTTTTGACAACCTTATAATCAGAGGAATCATCTGCAGACAAAGCCGAATAGGCTTGTTGAGCTTTACCCTTGAGGACAGTTTGCAACATCAGAGGCCAGTGTTCCTTTGGCCACTGGCAACTCTTTGCTACCTTTTCAAAACACTGGAAATAGTTGTCAACATCCTTCTCTACAAATGGAGGCAGCAGTTTTACCTCCTGGCGAGCCCGAAATTTATTTTTAGTTTCGATTTTAATTTTTAGTTGCTCCATTTGGAGTCACTCTTCTCTATCCAACTTCTCTCATTCAAAATCTCTCAGTCTCTGTCTCTCTCTTTCTGCTCTTTCCTCTTTCTCTCAAATTCTCTTTGTTTTTCTTTTTCCTCCCTTTCAATCTCTAGCATTTTTAATTTGAGTTCCATTTCTATATTTGGATTTTCCACTGGAAACTGTTCCAGATCTCCGGGTGCAAACACATTTTCATCAATGTAATATTCAACAATCTCTCTAGCCAGTCTTGCTTTTCGCATGGCTGGTTTTACCTCAGTCAACTCTAAATGTCTGCATATTTCTAGTAGTTCTGTCTTTTTAAAAGACTTCAAAACCTCTGCGGTTGGTGATGCCAAGAAATCATCCATTGCTGTCTATCTGTCAATACACATATATATATATATATTTATATAGGAAAATTCACAAAAACAATTTTACAATTTGAAATGTTAGATGTTCAATAAATGACTCACAAAATGGTCTATCCCGCACTTGAGCCCCCAATTTGTTATGACATTAACAACAGCAACGGATGACAGACAAAATTTTTAAACTAAAACACATTTAATTAAACAAAGCCAACTAACAACAAACTACTCTACTTTACAGACCAAGATTGATTATATACAAAAACAGAAATATTTACAGTCCCTTTGGTGGGTTGCTTGGTGATGTCCAGGGTGAGGAAAATGCTCTAACACAGGCAAAAATCCAATAAAAGCTTCACAGGTCTTGAACAGAATGATAGGTCTGGTCACATGTATCCTTCTCCTTGCAATTTCTCCTACTACTTCACTGTCTCAATTCTCCCCCTTACATACTCTTTAGCAGACCCCTCCCACCTTTAAGGCTTTTTTTTTTAATTTTTCTCTGGGACTTGTCCCAGACATGCCTAAAACATGCCCAAACCTCTCCAGTCTGGGCTTAACAAAAAAAGGTAAATATTCACATTACATACTGAATCTTTTAGATATTAAACGTGAATGTTTTGATAAGGTGGCTCAGTTCTTCGAGATGAGTACCGAGAATTTCAATCAATGTTTCTGTTTAAGCTCTGCTCAATAAAGTGAGTCGAGATTGGCACGAGACTTTGTGCATTTATGACGAATTTAGCGACTGTCGGACAGAGATCATAAAATACTCTGTTTCCGAAAGTCATAAAAGTTCTCATTTTTCGAGTATTCCAGGAATTATTAGACGTAGGCTACAAACTTGGCCATGTTTGTTTTCGACCTTGCAAAATGCAAATTGATAGCTATCGACTTTTCTTGGTCTTTTTATTTGTCTGTTTTCTTCCGTTGAAGATAGACAAAAGTCTTTATTCGGTCTCTCCTTTGAAAATTAGTCAGATGGATCGAACAGATTCACGCTTTATTTCCACACCAGAGATAAAATAGAGCTTGTAGTCAGTGAGCAAATCAATTCCATGACCATTGACGTTGTGAATTAAATATCGCATGCACGATGAACACTGTCTGACGCGAAATGCAAAATACTCCATGTCCGGCAGCCAGCAGAAAGTGAAAGTATTGATATGAGAGCAGATTTATTACGAAATAAAGAATAAAAATGTATCACCAACTAACAGAACATCCAAAAAAGATGGCCCGCAAATAAATAAATCACAGTGTTCATTGGATGTTTGGTTTGTTGTTAAAATGTTTCTTTCTATTTTTTATTTTGTTATCAATCTGTTCTAATTGTCCTCTTTTTTTTGGCTGTCAGACACGGAGTATTTTGCATTTAATGTCCGACAGGTATTGTACATTGTTGACTCACTTTATTGAGCAGAGCTCATACAGAAACATTCATTGAAATTCTCGGTACTCATCTTGAAGAACTGAGCCCTCTTATCAAAACATTCACGTTTAATATCTAAAAGATTCAGAAGATTTGAAGAAATTTAAAACAATAATCAACTGTCGGACTCGGAGTTATATTGAAACCTAATCAAAAACAATATTTTCCGACCTACATGTCGCGGGTTCAAATGCATCAAATTCCCACATCCAGTTCATGCTCTGGCAGTTGCCCAAGGTGCTGAACCGGGTGACAGTTACAGTACTCGGCGGGGGGCAGGGGGTTCTGTGCGTATATGAAATTGAATCCTGGCGGCGCCACTGATAATAATAATAGGCTAATAATGTTTCCCCTAGATACAGAATTTCTGGTGTAGATTAGGTGTATCTACCTTGGTTGCTCCACAGTGGGGCTCCAAATTTGGCTGAAAAGCCAAAAATCGCAAAAATTGCTTTACTTTTGAAATGCTATAAATCAGAAATTTTCGGAAATTCAAGCTTGAAATCTTTTTGTGACCATTCCTGATACCTCTCATGGGTAATCCACTTTAATCTTGTTTGTATTTTGGCAGGAATGAGAAGAAATTTTTTTTTTATTTTGCTTGATTTTTATTTTATGGAAGAAATATTAATTTTAAGGTCCATGGTTCAACATGTGCGCAATTGACCACATCCTTCAAATCCTTACCATAGATTGCAATAGTTTTGAAGTTCATCTGACAAAAAATTGGGATGGCGTTAGCCTAGTTTTTTTACTGCAATTTTTTGAATGATTTTACCTATTTTGAGCAGATATTGATGAAAATTCAGCATCGTGGAGCATCAATTGCCAAATTCAGCGCATTTGCCACATCTAGGCTCTTTGAAACAGCTAAATACATGCAAAAAATAACTTAAATATAATTTTTCAAGCAAAATCATTGTTTTATTTGAAGCTTAAAGGGGACCTAATATGTCATTTTTCCAAGCTTATATTTTGGTCTTTGACTCCCCTAGAGTCCCCTGATCGAACAAAGTAAAAAGAGGGTACTTATTTCGCTCATACCATCCTCAAAAAACCTCATTTGAAGTCCATAGTAGTCTCTATCTGAAACGCCTCATTGGGGTTGCTCTTCCGCTATGGCCCCCACTCTCCGTGTGCCCACTTTCTTCTGACTGGCCAGCTCTGTGGAGGGCGGATCTAAGCGGGACGATGCAGAAGAATGCAGTTTTCCGTGTCCGCCTCCCCAGAGTGTGAACATTAGACACAGCTGCTATCTGAGAAGGACTTGACGGGCTAATTCCACAATCAAAGGCAGTAAATGTGTATAGATATAATGAAATGAACTTGTTCTAATAAACTCAATGCCGAAAGTGGAGGACGCAGTGTGAAAGTCTGGCAGCTCAAGCATAAATTTGCTATCGACAACAGTTTGCTACGGCAACAGTTGGTGAGTACAGCGGTTTTTCTGACGTTACTCCATAGCTAGGATGCCGGGGAAGCTAGAATCCACCCCATATAGACACAATTGTAGAACGGGTCGACATGCCAAAGTGTAGACCGGAGACCGTAGAAATCCGGTGGGTCTCAGTTTAGAGGGAAACATGGACAGTGAGGAGCAGCTAAAAGAGGACCAACAGCTTATAGTCTGCTTCGGTGTGTATTAGGACCTGCTGGTTTGTTTGCATAGCTGTGGTGTGTCGTTAGCGTGGAAAAACGAACAGCTTCCGCACTGGTATATGACGGAGGGGCGAAAGCTCAGAGCTAAACGGCCTTTTCGGAAATTGCCCTTGGTAATGGTTTACTTATTGCTTCAGAATGACCAGCTTTTCCTCGCGGAAAATGGATGCATTTTGGATAGCAGGCGAGAGTTGAATAGAGCTCCGGTTATGTCATGAACATAATACAGGTTTTACAGACCATAAGTCCCGTCTGCGTGAACCGTTGCTTATGTGGAGCTAGCGAATCGATCACTTTTACAGGAAAGAATTTAATATTCAATGGATGGCAATGGAAAGAAATCGTTTGTTATACCGGACGCGTTATAGCCTGTGCGCTTCCCTATTGTTTTCACCGGTAGTATCAGAAAGCTTGCCCAGACATTGGAGATGTATCGGGCTGACCCCGGTCATGGATAAGTAAAGCGATTGTTTCATAAGCACCCAAAAACGCACCCCAAGCTCTCCAAAATCTATGTCTGGTCTAACAGCAGCTCAACTCGGCAGACACATACAGCACCTCTCCATTTAGCGTCAAGTCTAGCGGCTACAATTAGGTAATGCTATGATGAAACTGTCACATTGATGCTTACCGAAGTAACACAAGCTTACTGATCATAATTGCTGCATATAAGTTAACCAGAAGCATTTTTAATTTGCAGAGCACGCAAACTAACATGCAATAGCTGATAAGCGTTAATGACTTTGAATGTAATCTGTCGCACGAAAAATTCATTTCGCGGCCACTTATGAATGAGTTATTTGAGAAAATCGCTGTCAGCTAGCTAGCTTGTGAAGCTGGGGCAAAAATGGAATCACAGCAATTAACGTTTCCCTGAACTAGCGTCAGCAGGGTGGGAAGATGGATAGTGTTTTAATTGGAGTAATGTAATATGCTCTTGCACGGTTTGAAGGATAATATAACTAGCTATCAGATAACATGTCTCAGGCTGAACTGTCAGTTTGTTCTTTAGGTAAAAGAAGCTGCTGATCAATGGTGAAAAAGGTTGTTGGTGTTGAATGGTGTTGAAAGTGATGAATCAGGGGCCTCATTTATCATTGTGGATACACCTTTTTTTACACCCCATTCCCCCCGCTTTGTGCGAATACACTTTTCTCCGCCAGATTTGGGATCTATCAACCCCAAACCTGACGGGAAAAAGTGCAGACATTTACACTCATTTCGACCCTGGCGTACCGTGATTTACACCCTTTTTGAAGAACAGGAAGAACTGGCAACGCAGCTGCTGAGTCAGAGAATTACAGTGTGCGAGGGAGAGGGGAGCAGATTACAGCCTATTTAAAAGAACAATCAAAGCCGCAGCAAAGTCCGGTTTTCCTAATGTCATTGGAGCCATTGACTGTACTCACATCATGATTAGGGCACCATCGGTGAATAAATTTGTATATCTGAATCGCAAAAATGTGCATTCGATCAATACCCAAATCATGTGACGCCGACATGCTCATAACGAATGTAGAGGCACGTTGGCCTGGCTCTACACGATTCATTCATCCTGATGCACAGCATTGAGGGGGCGAGACTGGGGGCAGGCGCTGTGCGTGACGGCTGGCTTCTTGGTGAGTGCATGTAGGCAACACAGTACACTCATTCATTGAAAGCTGCTGCTTATGATCATCAATTCAAGGCTGATACTCACCTCATGGTTGTGACTTACAGGTGATAGTGGCTACTTCCTAAGGCAGTAGCTCTAATTACCATTCCTGATCCACAGGGTGGCCAGGAAACCCATTAAAATGAGGTCCATGCCTGTGCGCACTGCGCCGTGGCTGCTGGCGCTGCCTGTATGCGTCGGGTCATAGGCTCCTCTACAATCCGAAAAACGTCAGCAGGATCATCCGGGCAGATCATCCACTGCACAACGTGGCAGTGAGTCGTGGGGCTGCGCTGCCGCCGGGCCTCCCTCCACCTCAGCATGTGGACCCGGACCCACAGCCCCCTCCCCGTCATGAGGGTTTTCAACGGGGACTAAGGACACGAGCTGCGGAGATGCAGCGATCGTGAAGCCGCACCCCCACCTTTCACCCCACATGTTGAGTTAAAGAATGTGTGTATATAGCCTACGAGTTTCTCAGTTTCAGTCTTGCAAAGTTGTGTTTAGTTTTCAGTATTTCAAGAACCTCATATTTCATTCCTCGTACATTTGATGTCCACAAGTTGAGACAGAAATAAATTCATGTATATCAAACACGACATTGAAATCTTTGTCCCTCTATGCAACTGAAACAAAACACACACCTACTGATTTTGACCATTTGACAAAAGATTCAACAAGAACGTTCTTTTTTTTTTTTTTTATTGCCTCTGTATGACTTGACCGCAGCACTCGGTGGTTTTACGCTTGTTGGTGAGGCCAGAGCTGTGGCTGATTAGATGAGATAGTTTTAATTTCCGTAGGAGAAATTGTTTGGTCCAACATTATGTGTTCATTTCTGTTGCGATTCCCTGTGTGTTTTTAGATATATGTTCTTGTTCCTAAATAAACCACAAGACTAAGTGATCATACAGAATTAGTGCAAATATCTGCCTCAGAGGACTTTTTTCCTCGCCTGCACCTCACTAACAAGCACATGCATCTCACTCTCTGAGAAGTTTCACTTCTTTCCGCATTTCCCATCCATGCTTCACCGTCCTCCACTGACGTCACTCCACAAATCCCCAGACCGCACATGGCTACTTAATATGCAGGTGCTCATTTGCATTGACCATATATGGTTGTGTCTGGGAGTATAGAGGGCAGGATATGAGGCGTGTTCACATCTTTTCTTGGGTCTGGCGTGATTTATTAATGGAAATTGCAGGGAGCTGTGCGTACACGCAGTTTGATAGATCTGAGAAGGGTGTAAATATTTTGGGTGCACATCATTTTTGGCCTTTCGCCATATGTGAAAATTTAGTAGCACTTTTACACCCTTTTGGATAAATGAGGTGCCAGGGCTTTAAGAGATTCTCCAGTAGGCATCATAGCTAGCTAGTTGTACCCAAGCGATTGCTTTTAGACTCACTAGCAAGCTAGCTAACGTCTCTGAAATCTGCAAGCACACTTGGGTTGCAGTTGCACAACACTGCTGCAAAGCCTCGGATAAGTTCATTCATATGACAGCTAGCTCAGTTAATAGAGTTGGGGCAAAAATCAAATCATGATATGATCATTTACGAAGAATTTCCTTAGTTAACGTTAACTAGCAAACTAGCTGCCGAGATGGCTACATCCAAAGGCCAACATAGCCTAATGTGCGATGGCACACAATACATAGCAGCCTAGCCTTCATGACATTATCAGTAAGCCTCCGTACGTACAAACGCTACCCAGAAGCTGATTGTTTGGCATGCAAATAAGGAACATGGTTTCCATTCGCGGCCGTAATGAGTGATGTCTTAGCGGGTGCCCGACCTTGATGAGATGCTAACAGATTGCATTTTAATTTTCATTGTGTCCCAAAAAGAGCATGGTGACATGCATTTGTAAATGCAATGGACTGGGAGGAGCTGTTTCCCTAACTGCATTTGAATATTGTTCCATGTATTGCAGGATAAGTCTTTGACAATGAAATGTTTAATGTCGTCATCATGATTAAATCATTATTATTTCCAAGTGATTAGAAAACAGCATTTTTATTATCATGTTGACTCTAAAAGAGCGCGATGACATGTAAATGTAAATGCAATAGGCTGGGAGTGGTGTTTTGCTTATTGCATTTGTATATTGTCCAGTGTATTGTGGAGTATGACTTTGAAAATGAAATGTCAAACAGCTTTTCATTATTATTTGAATATAGTCATATATTTCTCATATGTGTATGTGAAAATGAAAGTGATAATTGGATTAAAATGCATTTTCAATTTAATATTATAATGTGGGATTACATTTTCATTTGAATATTGTCCACTATGGGCTTCCATACACATAACTAATTCAAGTGGAAAATTATATTGCAATAGTGGAATTACATTCACATTTTAAAAATGTTCTTTGTGGGCTTTGATACATGAGAGTGGCCAGTGATGAAATTGGCAGAAAATACTGTAATTGATCAGTAGTGCCGCCGAGTCCAGCCAAAAACGGGTCCAATTACACTGAGGTCCAGAATCACTACAACTGGAGTAATATCAAAACTATATCCTTTATTACACCAATTTAAAACAGCATCATGGGGCCTGCAGACCAGCAACAACAGACTCAGTAGATTATGCACTTGGCAAATAACCAACAACATAGTTGCGCAGCAAGCAGAGTGGATACACCAAACGTAATGACACCAAATAAAGCGCGTGATCAGACCACGCGGTCTGGTTGCAGGAGCCACACAGACCCGACTAGAGAGATGCTGAAGAGCACAAAAAAATTTAGGTGGGCAAGAATACTTACACCTACTGAAATAAGCAAAAGAAAAATGGGATTTCTATGAAATTTTGTGATAAAATTGACAAATTCTGGAGTAAATCATCTATAACTTTTTTGTTGTGGGGTTTCTGGGTTTGCATTTGGTATCAAAATATGCAGAAGGTCTTGCTGAAGCTAATAAACTAATAATTGAACATATTTGGACTTGGTAACATGCTCAAAAAAATACAGCATTTACTAAGTGGGCCATAGTTCACTTCCTGTATGCAAATCAGGCATAAAAAACTTGTTTCCCGTTACCAGATGCGTTTCATAATATCAAAAGCTTGTTCTGATCGGGCTGTGGGCATTTTTCCCCATACCGTGAAAGACCTCCTTTTGCACTAAACTCTTTTTGAATTTAGCGAAATTAATGAAATTTGACAGAAATTAACTTTTGTAACGCGTTCATTGGCAGAAATCCGCCAGTTGGCGGAAAACTCTCATGTCTGAAAAGAATAAGGTATTTGGTGTCTTAATAAATACTGGCCCATCTTTGAAGCTCAAAATAGAAAGATTGACAGAATTGAAGAGGGAAAAAGCTGTGCATTGGTGGTCGGGCAGGTCAATCAGAGTTGAGACACAGACAGACGCCCTGCGCCACCCATTGGGAGATATGTTCAGTGGTGACAAGGTCAGCCTCAAACACAAGCCCCACCCCCATGGCATTTCTCCGCAGGGATGTGGTGTAGACTGGTGTCCGCAGCGTGTTCTGCAAAGGAAATGCATGCAAGCATGAGCACAAACCAGTCAAACATGCGTCTCACATATTTAAACCACTGCTGCTGTCAGAGTCATAATCAAAATCAATGCAACTCTGAACAGTCACTGACCAGGGACGTATGATGCACATGTCGTGAGTACTTTGGCAGTGACAGAATCCACACCTTTATGATTAAAAAGTTTACTTTCTCTACACATTACAAGCCTTTGGTACAATCTTTTCACTGTAGACATTCTTACAGATCCTAACATTAAATATTTGATTTGAATTGATTATTGATGAAACGTTTCCAATAAAAGGGCCTCAAAAGTTGACTCTAGCGCATCCTTAAGGACAGTGAGCACTGGAAACAGCAGGTTACCAGAGGAAAGCTAATACAGGCCAGGCCTGCCTGCAGTTGCAGGCAGCATACCTCTATAAGGCAGACCCAACCCGCAGTTTGAGGCAGTGAGCCTTCATAAGGGAAGAACCTCAAAAACATAGGAGCCTACCTGTGGTTTAAGGTGAATAGGCTTTGATTAAGGAGGGGAATTCCTGCACCATGAGGTGGCTGGGCCTAAATTAGGGAGATGGCCTACCTGTAGTTTGAGGCGCTTGGCCTCGATGGGAATGACTTCGAGGATGGGCAGATCCACCATCAGCACTTTGGGAGAACTGCGCACCAGGCAACCTTTCTCCAGGTCCCAGTCTGCTCCCTCCAGGTACAACCCAGAGACATAACAACCTGACAGAAACAGGACAGGTCTGTTAGCCTGCACACCATACCTCAGCATAGTTGAGTACAGTGCAGTGAGTGTGTGTGTGTGTGTGTGTGTGTGTGTGTGTGTGTGTGTGTATGCGAGTGTGCGTGCGTGTGTATTTCCTCACCCTCCTCCGGTTTCATTTCAACCTCCTTCTTAGTCCAGTACTGAGTGACCTTTGTGTACAGAGTGGAGTGGTCCAGGGGCCAGTTATTCTTCCTGCAGGCAGTCTGGACCACAGCGGTCAGGTATGACTCTGGGATGTGCAGTCCTGAGAGCCACATCACAGTGGGCTCCCCATTGTCCACCTGCACACACACACGCACACACACGCGCACACACACACACACACACACACGCAAACACACACACACCCACACAGATGCATATGGCCACACGTGTACACCACCAAACGTAAAGAAAGCATAATGCAAACATTAAAAACAACACTACAAAGAGAAAAATGCAAAAAAACACAAAAAACTAGGTACCTTCAGGTTCACAGAAACAAAAGAAAACTAGACTTGAGAAGTGAATTTCTCTAAATACCCTTGGTGATTACAATACTCATTATAATTCAGTTGGGGAAAAATTTTAAGACAGTCTGCTAAGAGTGCATTTTGATTACAAATGAAGCAATGCAGTCAGTGAGCTTGTAATTTTGTTTAGGACAGGCCAATGGCAACACTTAGCATTGCCCTGTCCAAAGCCACACTGCACTAACAGTGGACCTGTATTTTGATTTGGGACAAGGCTACGCTAACACTGATTTGGTGTGAGACATGGCTATGCTAACATTGTACATGTATTTTAGTTTGACATAGATTCTTGCGAACACAGGATTACTATGTTCATTTTGGAACAGGGCTAAGCTAACTTATTTATTTTGGTTGGGACAGGGAAATGCTAAACTAGATTTGCATTCTAGTTTTGAAGTCCAAGAAAAGTGAAATCAGTAATTTGCTTCTTAACACACTATGCAAGTAAACAAGTGTTTGCCACTAACATGGCAATATCCCCCGCCATCTCAATTTTATGTGTCCGTACGGACGGACGTACGTATGGACGGACGGACGGAGCCCAATGCTATATCCCCTGCTTTGCGCTAACTGCGCGGCAGGGGATGAAAAAATGCTAAAAACAAGTGAAAAGACTGCAAACTAACCAACTACTGAGTTGCTAAGCACAGTGTTAGCCAGCCGCCCATCTCCCATCTTTAAGACAGACAATGTTTACCTGAGACAATGAAATGGCTAAGTCTGATTTGACACGGGTCTGACCGTTTCCAGCATTAAATTGCCTATATGTGAGAGAGGCAAGCATTTGTATTGTAAAAAAATCTGCGCAGTCGATTTGACTCTTTGGTGAACTGATGTACTGCATGCCGGGCACGATATTGAGCTCAAATATAAACTTATTAACATATGACCAATCCGCGCACTTCTGTCTTATTATTTATGCACCACAATGGCACCATGGCTAAGCCTCGTAGCGTGTGTGCGCAACTGGGCATTGTCCGTTTATACAAAAGCTGATTAAAGTTGTTTTAGAGGTAGGTCAGCAATTGTATTGATAAGGTAGAAATCAAAGAGCATTTTATTTGCTGTTATGGGATTCAAAATGCTCTGTCTTGCACTAATTTGTTAGATTAAATGCCTCTTTCAAAGCCCTTTCAAGTAGTTTTTATTTGTTTCGGTGTGTGAGTGTCGGCAGAAGAAACTTGTGTATCAGAAATCGGGAATTTGAGTAAATGCAGCCTGAAAGAAATACACATTCATATATTACGGTAATTGAAGCTCCGCTTATTTATTTTGGAATCATATCGCCAGCTTTCCGCATCCCCAGCTGATCCCCCTGATGTGGCCCAAGACATATATCATTTCCTTCTTGGTTCTCTCCTGAAATCGGAGCCCAGAGGACATAATATTCAATTCTAATGGAGACACATTTCAAATAAGTGGTAGAATTGGGTGAATATTCCTATTAATAATTAATTTGAAATGACAATCTTTAGGCGAGATGGTATTTCTTCAACTGCAGCTGATACAAACTACGTGTAAAAGCAAACAGTTCTGCCACGTTGAAACTGCTCGTCTCTTGGTCACGTACATGGCGATTTCCAAGAAGTTATTTTAATCATGTTAATGGTGTTCTGAAATTGCGAGGCGAGCTACTAAACGGACAACCCCAATTCTGAAATAGTTGGGACAAAGTGTAAATTGTGAATAAAATGAAATTGCAATGACTTTCAGATCACACAAGCCAATCTGTCATTTGCAATAGAACATAGATAACATTTCAAATGTTGAAACTGAGACAGTTTACATTTTTATCAACAAAATGAGGTCATTTCAAATTTTCTGGCTGCAACAAGTCTCAAAAAAGTTGGGACACAGGCAAAAAAAAAAAAAGGGCTGAAAAAGCAATTAATATAAGAGAATCGGCTGAAAGAACATTCAGCAAGTAATTACATTAACTGGCATCAGATGTGTAACATGATTGGCTTTAAAAGGGATGTGTTAGAGAGGCTGAGTCTCTCAGAAGTAAAGATGGCCAGAGGCTCTCCAACCTGTGAAGGCTTGCGTCAAAAAAAATTGTGGTATACTTTAAAAACAATGTTCCTCAATGTCAAATTGCAAAGGCTTTGAAGGTCTCATCATCAGTTTTCCAAACTGCAGCCTTCTGGGCTCCCTTTATGCCACTCTCAAGACTTCCAAAGAAAAGTATTTTGTTTTTATCCATCTATCGTCGGCCTGCTGATAAAACCTCGTATCTTCAAAATGATAAATTTTTCAGGAGAGCAAAAAAAAAAAAAGTTTAATTTTGCATAAGAATATAGTTGAGCTGTGTTCGGATTGGAAGACTATTTTTCCTATGTTTTGTTTTATGACTATTTTTTCAAGAATGTATCCATTCAATGAAATTTTGTATTTTGCAATGTTTATGTTATTATCATGGACATACGAGTTTTTGTTTCTTATCAAATTGTAAATACGAGGTTTTATTAGCAGGCCGACGATATTTCCTCCTCAGTGAAGCGCTTTCTTCTTTGCCTTATTTCGAGAGTCCATGTCGTAAAGTGAGCAGGACTATGCCTCCTGGAGCATGAATTTATCGGGGTGTGTCATGTAAATTACGATGGTTTCTGCCGCCAGATTTATCAACGCCACGCCAGTTCTACACCAAAATCAGCGACGTACATACTTTTAGTAAATCAGACGTGACACCTGGCGAACGCTGATATTTACACCACAATCTACACCAGATCCTATGCAAGTTTGATAAATGAGGGCCATTGCATATTCATTTTATTCAAATGATACACTTTGTCCAAACTATTTTGGAATTGGGTTGCAGATTTCAAAAACTGCCATTCTGAACGGAGAGATCGCCCCGGATACTGCCTCGCGCTGAGCTGGGGACTCATGGACGTGCTGGCCATGCGCTATTCTGAACTGAGAGAACTGTCAAATCGAGGCTGTCCACACTTGCGGATGCGTATCGTCTAAGATCACTTTAGGTTTTCCCTGCGACAAAGTACAACACTGAATTCATTTAGGTTTGAGGTTTCATTAATGCCATGATTTTCTTTTATACACAATTCCCTTCAGTGAACCAAATACACTAGTGCTCTCATGTTTCAATAAAAGTACAGCTGTGTATTTAAGATCAGTTTCTTGAATAATTAAATGTGGTGTTTTGAATTGAAGTGGTGCCTTTTATCGCTTCTTCTGTGTCAATGGCACAAAATACCCATCAGTTATTTCTTTTGTTTGCAACAAGCTGGTTCTGATGGATGAACCATGACCGTAGCTGGTTTTGTCTTGGACAGGTTGGCCTGGTCGCAGGGGTGAGACACCCTGAGATTCCATTCTGGCTAACACTATGCTGCAGAGTTAGACTATTAAACAGTTTTTCGCCTATTTTATTTTCCAGATTTTCTGGGTGGGGCTAAAACATGGCATGATGACGCACTGAAGTTGTCCTTCACATAATCTCGCCCAAAGCACAGGGTCGAAACAGGGCTTTGCTAACACTGAGAGTGCATGTTCGTTTGCTACTGCACAAAGTTAACAAGATATGCATTTTGGTTTGCGACAGGACCACGCTAACACACCGTGTATTTCAGTTTGCGACAGGACCATGCTAACACAATATGTATATTGGTTTGCGACAGGACTACGCTGACACAATATGTATATTGGTTTGCGACAGGACCACGCGAACACAATGTGTATTTTGGTTTGCGACAGGACCACGCTAACACACTGTGTATTTTGGTTTGCGACAGGACCACGCGAACACAATGTGTATTTTGGTTTCAGACAGACCAGCGCTAACAATGGGTGTTCTGGAAAGAGAAAGAACTGTGCTGCCATCGTGTGCATTTTGGACTGAAACTGGGCGAAGAGAGACTCACCCATGACGTGTACTGCTCAAGCCTCATTCTGAAGTGCTCCATCCAGTTTGCCAGGGACTTCAGCGTATCGGGTGCCAGTTTTCTCCAGATGGAGGGGATTTGCCCGTTGAAGAGCGCCCACGCCACCTCGTCCAGCTCGTTGCTCATGCCGACTTCGCCAGCTAATGCCTGTGGAGCGGTCGCACAGCTGAAGGTCAGGTCAGAGAAACGACAGTCGAGCCAGTGGAACACTAACTGTTCATCGACTGTGAGTCATTCTGATTGGCCCCTATTTGGCTGAGATGACAGCATGATGAAATCGCTCACTTCTCAATCAGCTCTACACCTCTTTTGCTCCCTCTCTTCCATCAGTTCATGAGCGGCTAGACTCATCCGCTACACTCCTCTCTCTCTCTCTCTCTCTCTGTGTGCAAGTATCTCTCACCCTCTGTACCTACTGAGCGGCTACACTCATCCGCTACTCCCTCTCTCCCTCACTCCCACAATCCCCCTCTTCATGTAGATGTCTCTCACCCGCTGTAGTTCGGCCAGCGAGCGGCTCATAAGCTGCACCAGCCTGTTGAATCTCTCCAGCTCCTGCAGCAGCACCACGGTGGTGGGCTGGATTTCGGGGCCCTTGTCTTTGCGGATCTTTTCCAGGTCGAACAAGGCTGGCAGCCTGCTCTGGATGTCCTGCGCCACCTGGCTGATGTCATTGTCCCGACTGGTCCCCCCTCCAGAGTCCCCTGGCGGAGAGAGAGCACCGTGGGGTCAGAGACCAAGGCAGAGGCGGCCCCAAATGTGCCAGAATGCGGGCTGAATGTGACCCAGAATGGGCACAATGGAAACTGGCCCTGAGCTGGGATCCTCCACTTTAGTTGTCTTACGTGTTTTTCAACTGTCAACTGTTCATTTTACAAATTTTCCAGCCTGTTGATTTGACCTCTCCTAAGGTCTGTTTTATCGTTCTGATAGGATAGTTTGTTTTTATCACTTAAAGATGGCCTCTTTAACCTGCATCAATGCCTCTTCTGCCCACATTGTGAGTTCCCATGATCAGCTGCCAAATGCAAATTCATCTCAAGGAATGAACTCCATCCTTTTATTTACTTAATTTGTTTTAAAAGAATGAGAGAACAGACCGCATCTGGCATTGAAAGTGATTATCAGTTAATTGTTAAACTTTAGTAGAGCCTCTAAAAATGGAGAATGATGCATAAAAATGGCAAAAATTCCGACAACTGATGTAAGATAGTTGTGAAACCCCTTAAAATTAAAGTTCTGCAATTTAATAACACTCTGATTGATTTGTTTCAACTCTGCACAGATGCAAAGTTGAGTGACTGTCCAAATTCTTCTGAACTGACCTGTAAGGGTATAGATGTAAACACATATTGCAATTTGTAAGAATCACTGTTTTCCCGGCAGCTCCTGAAGGTGAATTTATAGTTCAGCAATGAAATGTCACCCAACTGAAATGGCAGAATGTTCATGAGCTTTGCAGTGACACCTGACACCGACAGTGATCATTGTGGTGAGGAAAAAGTATAACCCCACTAGTGATGTTCCATGACTTGGTGCCACAGATAATGGAGACAGGAAATAATTTTGCGAAATGTAATTTTGTTGAGTGCTTTAGTCCACTTCTCAAAAGATGACAGCAAAGAAGGGAAATATGATTCTGTCGATCCAGAATTGAGGTTCAAAGATGTCGGCGAGAGTATAAGCCACACGTTATTACTCAGTAAATAACTATCCCTAAGAGTATTTTCCAGTGTCAGTTACTGCAAAAAGTTTGCAACACAGACCAACATATCATCAACAAATCACACAGTGAAAGACTGGCCTTGACCCCAAGATAGCTACTGTACTGTCAAGAGAGATACATTTGAGCAACTACTCACAGCAAAGGACAAATTTATTTGCAGTCGTAACTTCAGTGCAAGCTATTGACAAATGTGTGCTGGAAGTGGACGCCAAGAGCAGCGGCCAGAAATAAAAGGCAACACTCACAGTGTGCTGAGAGTCTAAAAACAGATAAAAATAACGAGACTCGCGCTACCAATGGACCTGCCGTCGTCCGTGGTAGAAAAAACAGTTGAGCTCGAGGCAAACAAAAGAAAAGGGAAATAAACCAAAGACTCCCTGACTCACTAATACAGTTCCTGATAAGCAACTAAGTCCCTGACAATATCTCTCAAGAGAACCTTACCGGCTAAAGTGCCATGGTAGAACTGACACCCTAGCAATGGGAGCGAGGCGAAATAGGAGCTTAAATAGGAGTCTGGGCCACGCCCCCAATCAATGCCAGCTGGTCCATGAATCCGATAGGGAGCAAAACGATATCGTCCCGGACGAGAGTAACAAACAGCTCTCAAAGCTCCCAAACCATGACAAATAACAATCATGCTCGCCCAACTCCATTCCATTCGCATAGCCCCTAACAAATGCTACTGTATGAACAATAATTGCACAAGCTAGTAACAGAGACGTGTAGTCCATGACACATAAGTCTCGACCCCAAAAATCTCCACCCATTGAAGCCTAGAGCATAACGTCATTAGCAGTTATTATTACTAACTAGTAATTACAATGCAGCTTGAGCAATGATTATCTTTATTCTACAAAAGGATGGAATGTTTTGTTTTATGGGCTGGCTGCACTGAGCGCTTCCCTTTGACTAAAAAAAAAAAATTGTTGAGAGTTGTGTTGCATCAAATTAATTGATATTCATTAAATTTAGTCATTTAACTTATTGCATTGGTCATTTTATTCATCCACCACAATGAGGTCCTCTTTATGACGGCAAAATGTGCTAAAAGGAAACCGATTTGTTCCTTACGCTCAACTTTTTTTTTCTCGCATACTTGCCTGGCTGTTCCAATAAAAAGATTTGTGTGTAAGTTTTAATGTCGTCCTTAACCCTTAAAAAGGATACATTCTGAAAGAAAGCAATCACTCAATACGATCAGCCATTGTGGCTGCTGGACCGCGGCCATTTTGATGTGCCAACTACTAAATATGCATGAGTGATTTGCGAGAAAAGTCACGTCAGATCAGTCATCAGATTCGACTGCTAGTAAATAAATTATGTTTGCATTAGAAATTATATGGGAAGATTTCAAGTACATCAACTATCTGAAAGTGCAAGGAAACAGGGAAATCGGGCATTTTGCACCAGGCTTCAAGTTTACTTACATATACAGCAAAAGTTTGGCCACATCTTCATCGGAAATATCTCCAAACCTGGCTTATAAAGTTATCTCTATGTTTTGCCGACCATCAGTTTGGCCTTTTATATTTATCCGGGCGTTCAAGCGATCTTCTTCCTGGCTTTTTCTAGCACTTTTACTGCCGAATCAGTCAAATTTTTCTTTGGCTACGGAATTTTGCAGTTGCCAACTTCTCTTCATTTCTGTGTCCACCGCGCACATCCGCTTTCGTGTGACATCATTTTACTAATGAGGTATTTCAATTGGCACAGACGAGTCTTTGCGAGTCGGAAAAACCATTTTCGCATTCAATATTCGGGGGATTGCAAGCGTTCTCAGAGAAAAAAAAAATATTTATCCCCATTTGTTTAGTTCATATCTATTAAATTATATCAAAAAAATAAGAACAGATTGGTTACCTTTAAATTGTCAAACACAAAATTCAGAAAAATGGAAAACATTAAATTTGGAGGAAAAAGATAAGTGAATTTCACAGGGTCCTAAATCTGTCAGAGCTCTGAAATAACCTGTTGCCCTGGGCTAAGTTGTGCTTACCTGTTTGTGGTTGCAGGTTGATCAAGTTTGTCCACATCTCGCGAGCAGCTTGCGTATAATAGCCGATCTTTGCGTTGGGGTGAAGGCCGAATACTTCAGGGTTGTTAGCCAGCGGTATGCGATTGATTGCATCTGAGCCACACAAGAAAGCGTGAAGTGTTAAAGGTTACTGCACTGCCCACCATCTACAAGTTCTGCTTCTGCTCAGCTTCAGTTCAACGCTGCTTTATATTTGCTCAGCCTCAGCTCTGCAGTTTAGCTTCAGCTCAGCCCTCACAACATCTAACATGATTATGCCAAAAGCCTGTTGACCAAGTTCTGCACACAACTACTGTCCTGTAGGTCAGCACTTCAGCTCGAACAAAGGACACCTCATCCAATCCAACAGCAAGATATCTCATCACACACTGCTATTAGTTGAATAAAAGTATGGTTAAAATATTAACCTACAGGACAGTGGATATGCAGAAACAGTGTTCAGGCTGGCATCGACATTACAGCCACATCTAGCATTATATTTAGAGCATTTAATGCTTAATAAATCCATTTGTTTATCACAGGCATGTTAAGATACTCTAAAATTTTTGATGTCACCTCATAAAAAAGCAACAATATCACAGGGTGTTCACGTCAGCAGCCGTCATGAATTCCCACCAGGTGTTCAATTCGACCAAAGCAGCCCAACCCTGTTTCCAGACACTTAAAATCCAATAGGTTTGCCATTCAAAAATAAGATCTCACATCCCTGAATATAATAATCAGCATCTCAATAACATTTCTTCCAGTTGAGGTTAGAGGGAAAGCCAATCAGATTCCTCGAAGCAGGGCTGGATAGCCCTGTACTTGAAAAACGATATTGTGGAGGAGAGAACCAGGCTTTGTCTCAGTTGACACTCACCCACATACGTGTCCTTGCTGCCAGAATCTGGGATCTTGTAGATCTTGTCCTTTTTGTAGAAGTGGAAGGGGTTGAAGGTGTCAAAGAGGAAGTATCCAAAGTACTCGTCCATGTAGGTGGTGAGGACTCTCCGATCGAAGCTGTCGATGACTCTCCCCCCATACATCACCTGACAGAGGGAGAGGGAAACACTTGAGTCCCTCCATAGACTCGCAACGACTCAATGGGAGCCATTTTGTTTCCTCTGCACAATACCAAGCCGTTTTGTACCATAGAAATCCTTGGATTTTTTGTTCATTCCGGGGGGGAAAACAATGAACCAGCAGCACATGGTTTTGAAAAGCAGAAGACAGCAAAATGAGAAAAGGGGGGTAAAAAGAGAATTCACTTTCAGATGGCGCCCGGTGAAGTGATGTAAACAAAAGGGCTCTGTGAGCAGATTTTTTGTTATGCTCCCGTCTCAACCAAACCACAACCTCCAGGGCTGAAAACAACGCAAAAACTCAAGTTCCTTGACTGGGGGCTGAGGCTGGCGGCAAAAGCGAGTCAATGCTCACTGACCCTCAGGTTAAAAAAGCCCACTTCTACTACAGAAATAAATCTTTCAAGCCTGGTTCAAAATATTGTTCTAGTCTCAATCAGTGCATTTACATGATGTTCGAGTAAATCAAATTGTTGTTTTAGTCTGACTATAACCAAACTTTTAAAATGCATGCAAACATTTTAGTCTGACTGGAATCGCGCTAAATTGAATTTGGCATCATGGGTAACACCAGCAGTGACAGTGGGTGACATCATGGGTAACACCAGCAGTGACAGTGGGTGACATAATGGGTAACACCAGCAGTGACAGTGGGTGACACCATGGGTAACACCAGCAGTGACAGTGGGTGACATCATGGGTAACACCAGCAGAGACAGTGGGTGACATCATGGGTAACACCAGCAGTGACAGTGGGTGACATCATGGGTAACACCAGCAGAGACAGTGGGTAACATCATGGGTAACACCAGCAGTGACAGTGGGTGACATCATGGGTAACACCAGCAGTGACAGTGGGTGACATCATGGGTAACACCAGCAGTGACAGTGGGTGACACCATGGGTAACACCAGCAGTGACAGTGGGTGACATCATGGGTAACACCAGCAGTGACAGTGGGTGACATCATGGGTAACACCAGCAGTGACAGTGGGTGACATCATGGGTAACACCAGCAGTGACAGTGGGTGACACCATGGGTAACACCAGCAGTGACAGTGGGTGACATCATGGGTAACACCAGCAGTGACAGTAGGTGACATCATGGGTAACACCAGCAGTGACAGTGGATGACATCATGGGTAACACCAGCAGTGACAGTGGGTGACACCATGGGTAACACCAGCAGTGACAGTGGGTGACATCATGGGTAACACCAGCAGTGACAGTGGGTGACGTCATGGGGACTTACCTCTCCGATGAGGTATTTCAGGCTGCCCCAGGGGATCTCCTCCTGCTGTTCGTGTGCTTTGGTCAGACAGGTATCCAGGATCTTCATGCACACCTGAAATACAGGTAGACCAGCTTAAGTAGGAAGAGCATGACTTGTATTAAACAGATTATTGCGCATTCAGCAATCACACTGAAAATTAAAACACTTGATTGTGTCGAATTGACTGCCCAACCCTGAAAATTGCCAGATCGGTGCTTTGCAGTTGAGTTTCAAGCCTTGGTGCAATCTCAGGGACAGGGAAAGTAGTGTGGGGCGGAGTGACCAGGAAGTCAGACTCGCTAAATCTCAGGGACAGGGACAGTAGACTGGCGGCAGCTCACCTGGAAGTCAGACTCGCTGAAGTCGTAGGGCACATTCCAGCCGATCTTGCCATACTTGCGGCGCTCCTGCATCACGGCGTGGAAGAAGGCCAGCACGTACACCAGGCTACTGTAGTCTGGGTGGCAGCAGCTCTTAAGGCTTTCGTCTGAGATCTTGATGTATGTGGCCTGCATGTTCAACCTCAGCCCGTTGGGAGGCTCTGTCACCACCTGTGCATGTTTGTGTGTGTGTGTTTGTGCACGTGTGTGAGAGAAAGAACGAGAAAGAGAGAGTGTACACATCAGTGTATGAGTGCACATGATTGTGTGTGAGTGTGTACACCAGAGTGTATGCGTGCATATGAGTGTGTGTGTGTGCGTGTGTGTGTGTGTGTGTGTGAGAGAGAGAGAGAAAGTTAGTGTCCAAGGGGGACAGAGGTTCAAACAGGCATAGTGAGCTTGCCAAAGCACTGATCTAGGCCCTGTGGGATAGCTTTTTCAAGACTCTATGATTTTACTAAACATCTCATGTTTACAGCACATATATGTTTACCATTTGCTTTTCAGAGTTACTACTTGTTTTTCTCAGTAATGATATGTTATTTGTAAATTACAGAATAACATTACCCCTTCTGTGCAGTGCCAGCAGACATGGAACTGCTCTATTTATGCATGCAGTTACAATATTCTATCACTAGACGGCATTTCTAGATCAGTTAATGAATATTCACTTGTAAGCCGAGCTTGAATGCAGTTTAGAATATGGACAAGTTTACTCCCATCCCTGTTTCCCAGGAGTTGCATGACTTAAACTCCTCAGCTAAGCCTGATGTGCAAACTGCTAAATACACTTGCCCATAGTATCTATCCAGCTGTTCAAAAAAAAAAATGACCTCTTGCGACAGAAAAAATCATTGTCCTCTGGAGCAACCACTTCAGCAAAAGTGAGCCAATGGTTACCCAATCAAGCAGTCAAGAAGAATCAGTTTTCTGAAGCAAAATATTTGACATGGAATTGATACTATGCCATTCTATTGTCAATTATAGTCATCACATATCAAAAATGCACAATCCTTTACCATGGATTTATGCGTAAATTCTACCATTGAAGAATACAGCGCTCCCTCATATCCTACTCTCCTTACACTTCTTGATTAGCCTCTCACTCAATTGCTAACTTAGGCTCATCTGCGTAAAGTACAGTTATAGTACACGCCCACGTGAAACTTCCTCAGTAATGATCTATTAATTGACATGTTTCTTATCCTATTCCAGAGTACAAACTTTCCACAATAACAAAGGACATTGATTAGACCATCAAAAAAGTACTTAAACCTTTGTGTAACAGCAATTAGGTCGTATTCTCTTCAGTAGTCTCTTCAGCTCCTCAAGAGCTGTCTTATTTGGCGCCGAAAGAGTAGGTATTTAGAATTTCATGCTCAGATGATAAATACTTGTGGTCAAGGAGTTTATGATCCTCGAAATGTATAGTTTGAACCCCCAGCCATTTTTCAATTCTCAATATTCCTATTTATTTTTTTACTTCAACGCATTTCAATGCTGAATTTTCATGTAGATTAATGTTTGCAGCCTCTTTTCTCGACACAAAATTATGCAAAAAAAAGGGCCTGGCAGAAGCGGGCAATACTCCTCAGCCCCGAAGGTCACTGCTGCAAGGTTAAAGGTCAAACTGGGACGAAACCTCAAAAAGGCACACCTACCCCCCATGGATTGTCCACATATGCAATATGAACTTCCTAACCCAAGTGGTTACAGAGAAATAACCACTGTGTCGGGCGAGGTATAAAAACTGAAATACAACGAAATTCTAAATACTGCAAGTGTCTTGACTCAGTTGGGCCAGTCCTTCCCTCTCTGTGAAGCTGCAATCTTGAATTATAAAGCTTTAAATCAGGTAACACATAAATAGCCGCAAGGGGTTAATATGACCTGTGCATTATTCTTATGAAATTTAAATGAAATCTGATTATGCTATGCTGGCATACACTTGGATTAACACCAGTCTCTGTTAACACACAAGCATATTAGCATAGCTGTGTGAGCATTGCTCTCAGTTAGCACACAAGAATTTTCGCACAGCTGTGATAGCTGTGATAATTATCACAGCTATCTGTGATAGCACACAAACATGTTAGTATTACACCCTAGGTCACATGCTTAGCATAATTCAGCACACAGTCTGACCTTAAAGGACCTCTGGAGAATGCCGATGGGGAAGTCCTTGATGGGGTCGGTGGTGAGCCACAGGCGGAATTTGCGGTGACTGCTTTCGATCTTCTCCAAGGCTTTCTCAAGCTCCTTCAGCCACTTCACCAGCAGGTGGCAGTTCTGCAGCATAAGCCACTGGCCACGTCTCGCCGTACTGTCCAGCAAATCCAGCGCCACCTGGGGGACAGGAATCAGCACCGCAACCGCATGTATTAGAGACAGAGACATATTTTTGCCAATAAAGTTGGTGGAACACAGAACAGAGACAGAAAATAAACGCCCATCCTCATCTTTTGTCCAACCACAAACTGAGCCAGCTGATTTCAACAATTAGTTCAAACCCCTGGTTGGTGAATAACACAGTCATAACATGGGAGCCAGATGATGGACAACCATTTTCCCAGCTTGAGATATTCTGACTGAGGGAAAGTAGTAGGGCCGAATTTAAAGACTTCTTGCAAGAACAGAATGCTTAAGTTAGGAAAAAAAAAGCAATAGCACTTTTGTCAATAAACATGGTATTCAGTTTGCACCATTCAACACGAGTTTTGCATGTGCCAAGTCTAATGTCTTAATGACATGCTTAATATGCTCCCAGCTTTGTAATGCCAAATTCCTCTGCACTGTGCAAAAGTAAACGGTCTCTTCCAAAAAAAAATTAACTTCAACAATGAGTATGCTGTATACACTGCCCATCCAGAAAAAAAGTTGCCATTTGGATTTAAATAAGCAAATACTCGTGAGCTTAAAATTTAATCTTTACTGCAGGGACGGGTATGTTTCAGCTGCCAATAATTCTTTAAATCCTGACTGATTCAGAGCGTAACCTCTTTTTTCTTAAACAACCATTTCAAAGATGTATCTCATGGTCATTTAGAAGATGTTGCAGTGTTTCAAGAGAGGCAAATTATTAGCCAGCATCAAGCAAAGACAACAACAAAGGAAATTGCCAAAATCACTAAAATTGGATCATGAAATACTCTACAATTCATTGACACCTAAAACCATACTGGTGAACTGTCAACTTTACGGAACAAATGGGTTGGAGAAAAACCATTATTGATCCTGATCGGAGGTCACTAAAATGCTTGGCGAAGTCACACAATAAAATGTGTGACTTCTTTTTTGATGGACCGTGTATAAACATCTTGGAAAATTTGGAAGCTGAATAGCGGATACATACACTCCCTAGTAATGCAGATCCTGGTTGTGATAGTGCATTGTATTTCAGTATGGTGAAGTACTGCCCCGCCCTGAGAGGGCGTGGCCCTGTCGCAGCCATACCTGCTCCTGCCCCTGCCCCATGGCCAGGAACTTCAGCTGGTGGCCCTCATCTTTTGCGAGCTTTATCAGATCGCTGGCAGGGTCCGAGCCCGGGCTCAGAATGAACACGACGGGCGAGGTGGACGAGCATTGGTCGAATATGGCCTTGAGGTTGATCACAGGAGGCTGCACGTACCTGGGGGCAAAGCAAGGCAGGAGGAAGATGTGAGCTGGGGAGGGGCTGGACACTTCCATTCTGCCACGGCATTTTGCAAATGAAGTCGCGCTAATATACATTTGTGATAACAGAGAGCCACGCCATTTGAGCGTGCCAACAGATCACAGGGCCAAAATGCATACAAGCACTATCAGAGAGAAGCCTGAATTGCCAGCCCGTCGCTAACACAATCAAAAAATGAAAACTCAGATTGCACAAATTTTTCCAACCTGCTTTAAATGTTTCAGCGTATGACGAAGACATATGACCTCATTGCACAACAAAGTAGATACAAAAACATTAGGGGCCTGATTTTTGATTTACTAAGACCTTTAGCACACGCAAAATCTTTTTGCCTGTGCAAAACCAAAAACCTTGCCTCTGATTGGTGCAAGGCAAGTACTCGGCCCAATCATGGGCAATGTTCTTGGTTTTGCACAGGCAAAAAGATTTTGCATGTGCTAAAGGTCTTAGTAAATCAGGGCGTATGTGCTTTCTCCTGATGCACTCACAAGAGATACACAACACAAGTGCAAAATGCAACCCAGATGAAATGAGGCTCAAAGTTAACCACTGTGCTGAAACTAGTTAATCTCAGTTTAACTGAAGTCAATAAAGACTTCTAGTATTGCAGTTGGACACTTATTTACGGGTAAATATTCAGGCGAGAGCCATCTCTAGGGAGGGCTGTAAGCAAGGAGTGATGAAGCATTGAGTGTTGGCAGATTGTAGCGGTTTTTTGGGGGTGTGTGCGCGCAATACAGATGTTGGCTCACTTCTCTCCAATGGTGTCGGTCACATAGTTGGTGACGGCTCGGTACACGCGGTCCAAGCGGAAGCAACGCAGCAGCAGAAGTTTCTGGAACCTGGTCAGGCTGTCCTCGTACTTCATGGGGAGAGCAACCCGCTCTGGCCCATCCAGGTCATACCACTGTATGGGGGGGCATGAGACAGGTGAAGCATGAGACAGCACAAACTAGGGTCAGCTCACTGTGAGAAGCCACATGACAAGTCCACAGCCACTCACTGTCTTCCACTCGCCCTCCATCTTCTCCACGTCATTGGGTAGGGTGCCAAACTCCGTGGGGAAAAGCTGGGCGAGTCCTATGATGTCCTCCCAGCCCTGAGCTGGCAGCCACTGAGGTTTCTCACGTCCACTCTTCGTGAGGGACAGGTTTCCTGTGGGGGCAGACACTGCACTTAATGGCTGATTCTTTAGCGCCGTGCGCAAGACACAGGTTACTCACAGGTTAAGTGTGAGGCTTAAGACACAGGTTACACACAGGTTAAGTGTGAGGCTTAAGACACAGGTTACACACAGCCATGAGGGACGTGCGGTTAAAGACACAGGTTACACACAGCCATGAGGGGTGTGCGGTAAAACACACAGGTTACACACAGCCATGAGGGGTGTGCGGTTAAAGACACAGGTTACACACAGCCATGAGGCGCGTGAAGCTAAAGACACAAGTTACACACAGCCATGAGGGGTGTGCGGTTAAAGACACAGGTTACACACAGCCATGAGGGGCGTGCGGTTAAAGACACAGGTTACACACAGCCATGAGGCGCGTGCTGTTAAAGACACAGGTTACACACAGCCATGAGGGGCGTGCGGTTAAAGACACAGGTTACACACAGCCATGAGGCGAGTGCGGTTAAAGACACAGGTTACACACAGCCATGAGGGGCGTGCAGTTAAAGACACAGGTTACACACAGCCATGAGGGGCCTGCGGTTAAAGACACAGGTTACACACAGCCATGACGGGCATGCGGTAAAAGACACAGGTTACACACAGCCATGAGGCGCGTGCGGTTAAAGACACAGGTTACACACAGCCATGAGGGGCGTGCGGTTAAAGACACAGGTTACACACAGCCATGAGGGGCGTGCGGTTAAAGACACAGGTTACACACAGCCATGAGAGGTAAATTCCAAACCACTGCAGGAAATCTAAAACAAAACATCCATTTTGATGAATATTCATGGCATAAATCGCTTTCAATTTGACATTATGCTTTTGTGATACGCTACATTGAAGGATCTAAGGACCAGCCACATTTTTTTGGATTCTATCAACAGGCACTTGAAATCCAAGGCATCCAGAGGATTTTATGCGGCTGACCCAGGTCATGTTTGGTTTTTAGAGTGAAAAGTGCTGGCGTTGTATGCAGTGCGGTTCTGTTCATGGCTGACGCAGCGACTCACCCTTCAGGAAAAACTCCAGCTCCTCCTGTGGAGCGTGGCCCTCCGCCTGCTCCATCTTTATAGTCAAGTTGAAGGAGAAAAGCAGCTTGTGCTTCTCAAACAGGCCTGGAACAGTAAGGGCAGGTAACAGGGTGGACACCAGAGCACTTAACCCTTAAAGCACCAAAGGCAGCATTACAATGATACAATGAAATGAAATCAAAGCTTTTGCAAACCTATCATGTGGCGACTTGTTGAAAAGAGCTCCCGTAGGGAAGTTGCCACATGAAAGGTTTTCAAAAGCTCCAGATATTTAAACTTTTTAAGCGTTTGAAAATTGATTTCGGCGCCATAAGGGTTAACACCGTAACACCATCACAGTCACCATACTCCTCATAAACTATTAGAGGACTTGGTGTTGTAGGAAACCCACTTATATTTCAAAATACTGGATTCCTCCTTGTTTATGTACGAAGTACTGCTGCAGCGCCCACGTACACCCAAACAGACACAATAGAATATAAAACCGCATTTAAAAGGATTTAATTCTTCAAAAAGTACACATTCTTGCGTCAGAAATAAATTCAAAGCAGCCCTGTCAGATATAGTAATTAAACATCTATGCAGCTCTAAAATGCATCTCCTAATAGGAAAGCATTTGGAAGCTACCTGCAAGTATTTGAAAAGTGAAGCAATTTTAAAGCTCCGCCATTCCAAGAAGCGCAACTCAATATGGATGTAAAAAGCCTTGAAGGAAAAGGCAGACAGGCTAAATTACAGGGTCTGCGCAGCCAAAATACGAATGGAGCTCGCTGTGTCAGCCTCATTGCTCTCTCACCTGTGCAGCCGTAATTGTAGACGTTATATGTGAGGGTGTCCATAATATCCTTCAGTCTCTTCTCCAGTATGCTGTCCGGCTGCGACCTGTGCAGCGACTGGTTAAACACCTCCAGGTAGGATGCCAGCGAGTATTGGTACATGGTGTTCACCAGCGCCATCTCATTCAGCACAAAGAACAAAATGGCGCCCCGCTTGGCAGCAGGCCTGTAGCCTTCGCGCAGGTTGTTGATGTCCTTGGCGGTGCTCTCCGCCAGCTTGAGCTTCTCAGACACCTGTAAAAATTTGGCCAGGAGTGAGGTTCACCGATGAAGTTAAATGACGATAAAGCTCATGAAAGGTTAGAGGGAGTACCGTCCCACTAATAGCTGGCATATACCACAGATTTGCGGTAAAAATGAATCCGTATAAGGGTTGCGTGGCATGAGCAGCCTCTGGCGAACAATGTCAGCACAGACGCTGCAGACCACCCCATAAAGTTTGAACCCGGCATGTTGTTGCCCAGAAAATGATTGGTTTTCAGTTGCAGTCATTCATATAGAACATTTTATAGAACAAATATTACAGCTACATATTCATGGAAGGATAAAGCAATTTCATTAAAGGCTAATTTGGCAAAAAAAAAAAACTATATATTTATGTATATATATGGCTAATTTGGCAAAAAAAAAACTATATATTTATGTATATATATATATATATATATATATAGATTCTATATATAAGCGCAAGTCAATTCCTGCTTGCCCAAAAAGTCTCTCCTTGCCCGAGACCTCGCCGAATTCAGCGTTAATGCCTCATTTCCACTACGTGGTACTGGCTCTACTCTACTCTACTCCACCGGCCCTGGTGCTGAGTACTTTTCTGGGGGATCGTTTTCCATTAGAGGATAGTACTGCCTCAGTGTAGCTGGTCTTCATAGCGGCGCAGCAGAAAACTATCTAAAATATCTGTATGTTCCTTTTTGGATGCTGTTCATTCTTTACCTCTCAGACAAACGTGCCATGCCAGCGCAGTAATTTTTTGAAGTGGTTTTTTCACACATTACGTTAATGGTTATCATCATGCATTTGTGTGCTATGGGCTTAACCAACCATGTTACCAACATATCAGTTACCGTTTGAAAAGGTTTTACAACTTTTTCATTAGGAACAGAGAAAAAAAATCATCAGCCCCGAGAAGTGTATAATGAGTGAGGAGATAATCATTTCTGTTGGCGGCATTTTCACAAAGGTAATTTGTCCTAAGATGTACATACAACCCCAATTCCAAAATAGTTGGGACGAAGCGTAAATTGTGAATAAAATCAAAATGCAATTACCTTCAGATCACAAGCCGATATGTTATTTACAATAGAACATAAATAACATTTCAAAAGTTGAAATGGAGACATTTTACATTTTTATCCACAAAATGAGCTTATTTCAAATTTTCAGGCTGCAACAGTTCTCAAAAAAGAACTTGGGTCACAGGCAAAAAAGGACTGAAAAGGCAATTAATATTTAAGAGAATCAGCTGAAAGAACACTTAGCAGGTAATTAAGTAAAATGGCAACAGGTGTATAATATGATTGGCTATAAAAGGGATGTTTTAGAGAGGCTGAGTCTCTCAGGAGTAAAAATGGCCAGAGGCTCTCCAACCTGTGAAGGCTTCCGTTAAAAAAATTGTGAAATACTTTAAAAACAATGTTCCTCAACCTCAAATTGCAAAGGCGTTGAAGGTCTCATCATCTACAGTGCATAATATCATCATAAGATTCAGAGAAATTGGAAAAATCTCTTATGCGTAAGGGACAAGGCCAAAGACCTTTACTGGATGCCCGTGATCTTCAGGCCCTCAGACGCCACTGCATCACTCACTGGCATGATTCTGTCATTGACATTACTAAATGGGCCCAGGAATACTTCAAGAAACCACTGTCTGTAAACACTGTCTGACGTGCCATCCACAGATGCCACCTAAAACTCTATTAACCAAAAAGGAAGCCATTGTTGAGCATTATCCAGAAGCGCCACCGTGTTCTGTGGGCCAAGGCTCATTTAAAATGGACTGTAGCAAAGTGGCAAAGGGTCCTGTGGTCAGACGAGTCCAAATTTGAAATTCTTGTTGGAAATCATGGGCGTTGTGTCCTCCGGGCTAAAGAGGGGAAAGACCTCCCTTCCTGTTATCAGCGTTCAGTTCTAAAGCCAGCATCTCTGATGGTATTGGGATGCATTAGTGCATATGGTGTGGGACACTTGCATGTTTTAAAAAGCAACATGAATGCTGAAAGTTATACGAAGGTTTTAGAGCAACATATGCTCCCCTCCAGATGACATCTTTTCCAGGGATGGCCTTGTGTATTTCAGCAGGACAATGCAAAACCACATACAGCAGCTATTACAACAGCATGGCTTCGTCCATGTGCTGAACTGGCCTGCCTGCAGTCCTGATCTTTCACCGATTGAGAACATTTGGTGCATAATTAAACGAAAAGTCTGTCAAAGGAGACCCAAAATTCTCCAGCAGCTGGAAGCCTGTATTAAACAAGAGTGCGATCAAATTCCAATGGCTAAACTCAAGAAACTTGTCTCCTCAATGAGCTCATTTCGTGGATAAAATTGTGAAATTTCTCAGTTTGAACATTTGCTTTGTTATACCTGTTCTATTGTGAATAAAATACTGGCTGGTGTGATTTGAAAGTCATTGCGTTTTGATTTTATTCACAATTTACACTTTGTCCCACCTATTACGGAATTGGGGTTGTATATCAACACAGCAAACTTTCACTATTACCATGCATTCTTTCAAACCACGGAATATTTGTTAATTTCAATAGAATTTCAATAATAATATATAGGCCTTCACGTAATGCAGGAAATAAAATGTAGCGTTTAATTACTTCTTCCTGCTCCCTTTTATGCAACCTAAACAATGAGAAAAAAAAGCGGGTGGAGCCGGTACCACGTGGTAGAAATGGGGCATAAGTTACTGTTATATTTTGGCCATTTAACGGATGTCAGTATGTTGTACATGACATTCTGATCATTGATGTGCGAGCGTACTCATCAGAATATCGGTAAAACATAGGCCTGTTTTGTTTCCGTTTTGGAATGGCTTTAAAAACGAATTTTTAATTCGGTTGTTGGAGACACTGATGTTACGGTCTTTTGACTCTAGATGAAGGAGGAAAAAAAAGAAACAATAATGGCTGCAACATAATCCCTTTGGATTGACAATAAGAGGAACGATAAGCGGCTCGTAAACAACTCTAAAAACAAAATCAGATATATTTTAGCGCTCGGATTGTAGCGATTTAGGTGATATATATTTCTGAAAGCTATATTTAACCTAATGAATGAACAAGTATTTGCCACTAACGTGTCTTTGTCCCCCGCCACAAGCTGTGAAATCGTGTCAAAATGAGCAATCTCTCGGTGTGATCTCTCTTGAGAATGGCACGAAGGTCACCGAAATCGACTGGCGCCTGGGTATCACACTAATACATGTTGACATGAAATTTGAAGTAAATCCGTGGATTCGTTCTTGAGGTATCTCGCTGACAAGGCTATCAGTGTGAAAATGCAGAATCTCTCGGTGTGACCTTGAGAATGGCGCGAAGGTCACCGAAATCCACTGGCGCCGGGGTATCACACTAATACATGTTAACATCAAATTTGAAGAAAATCCGTCAATTTGTTCATGAGATATCTCGCTGACAAGGATTCGGGACGTACGTACGTACGGTCGTGAATACTATGTGCCGCCGCTTCGCGCGGCGAGGGACAATGAATGAATGAGCACCAGGCGTGCAATCGGGGGCATGCAGTGAGTGGTTTAAACCTGCACCCCTAAGTCCTCGGACTCATGTCATGAAATGTATTTTATCTTGCAGGCTGTCTTGTTTTGCTAGATATTTTTACATGGTGCGCGTTCTCTAAAGAACATGAACAACTTCTGTGTAATATTTATTAACTAATCAGTCATCAAAGTGTTTATCGAAGTGTCTTACAATTCCACATTAATTGGGTCTCTGGTTCCAATGTCTCTGTGTATAAGTTTACAAGCTCATACAGAAAAGTAAATACCATAAAAATAAAGAAATAAGTCCCACTGTAAAACTATAACAGCTGAGAGTGCAGACTCTTGTTTTCAAGCGCAGATGTGCGGCTCACCTCGCTAGACTTGGACTTGGTTTTCTCGAGCGTCTCGACCAGCTCCACGTTGTCCAGCATGTTTCCTTTGGAGTTGGCCAGCTCCAGCAAGAGCGAGTCCTCCAGGACTTTCAGGAGTCGCTTGTTGTCGCTGGTCTCCTGGATCAGCTTCTTGCGCTGCTCCTCTGACTCCTCGTGCTCGAACCCGACGATCACGCTGAGCAGCTGGTCCTCAAGACCCTTCTGGGTCACTGAAACGCAACACAGAGTGACACACGCTAGACTAAAGATCCAAATTTGCACAAACTCTGGTCAGACCATATGTGCACACAGACATGCACCCAAACAAACAACAACAGAAAACACCCGCATCAGCATGCACACACACACACACACACACGAGCACTAAACAAAAAGCATCAGATTTCTTACATCTGTATGGCACAATATCACTCAAACACTCCCATTTGCTGGCACAAGAAACGCTCTTTTATCGTTTCCAAGTCAGAGCCATCTGGCTCGCACCGCCTCCCTCACCCGTGTAATTGATGACCATGGCCTTGCTGAACACCGCGGGCGAGAACTTGGGGTTGGACAGCTTGGTGTTGAGGTACAGTCTGAAGTCCGGGTTGAAGGTCACCTCCTTGTCCCCCAGCATGATGACCTCTTGGCCCTCGTCACCCGTCACGTTCTTCTCCAGGACGTTGTCAATGACGGGATCAATGTACTCGTCCACGTCTTGGAGCAGGAAGGGGAAGCCGTACTTGATGGCCATCTCGAGCTGCCTCAGGAAGTCTGGCTGGTTGAAAGATGAGATCTGGACCAAACACAGTAGAGGCATAAAGTCAGGATGTCATTTTTATCAGCGCTGAGAAGGTAAATGATGAAACTTTATGATGACGAACAGGCAAGTTAACAAGTTTTTAACCCTTCAGAACGTCTTCCTCAGTGTTAGAAATCAGTATTCCAGAGTGCCACAGATCTGTAATAAATGTGACATCAGCGCAAGAAATTCCTGAGAGGAACACTCTAGAACATCCACATGTGAATGTGTTACACAAAATCACAGGACTCGTTAAGAAATACATGTTTAAAGGATGAATAGGTGAGATGATCGCACTTTAAGCCTTTGGATTATTTTCTGGAGACCATTCTAAACACGTATTTGAGAACTTCAGATTTGTGAAGGTTGGCATTACAGAGGATGGAGTAATTAATCTGGAAGGTCAGGCACATTAAACCCCTCAGGTGAAGCCCCCAGAGAACTGTGCACTGAAAGCATGTGATGGCGGAGTGAGGTCAGGGCAGGGATGATTTTCTGCACCTTCAGGTTGTTGTCTTTCTCCTTTCCTTTGATCCAGTTGAGCGCCTGCTGCTGGGGGTCGATGCACAGGGGAAAGCGGCTCGCCTGGGTCGTCAGGATCCCGTTCTGCACGGACAGTTCATCAGGAGGCAGCCCTTCGGAGCTCCACCTATTAACACAAACGAACATCACTAACACACACCTGTCACAACCCTCATGTGACTCCCTTTTGTGTCTCCTCCAATTTAGGCGTGTCTATTAGGCATATGTCTTCAGCGATTGGTTCACGCTGTGCACGTTTTCCCACCCCTGGCTATATCTTGTTACGAGGTTATCCCCTGATAGCCGCAAGGAAGCTCTTTTAAACAAGTGGCCACATGATAGGTTTTCAAAAGCTCAGGATAACTACACTTATAATTCCTTGAAAATGCAGCGCTCAAAGGGTTAACAAAAAGAGGTCAGTCAATTTCCAGTCAGAGGCCTTTCAGCCCTTCTGAGTCACGGAAATACTGACAGCCTCAGTCATTTCAGATGTCACTGGTTCACATAAACTGAGCTAAAGCGGGGGTATGGAGAGGATGGAAAGAAAAGGTCCAAGCATTGACCATCAGGGACCCTCACATGCTACACTCGCACAAACACACAATAAAACGCACAAATAACGTTATTCTTACGCAAAGACGCACACGTGCGGACGCACTCACCGGCTGATCTCCACCTCGTCAGTCAGTAGTTTCTCCAGGCGGAAGGGCTGGCTCAGGGGAATTTTCCGGTTCAGCACGTCCTCCTGCCACTCCTTGTAAACCATCTCGTTTCGGAAGTCCCAGCTGAACGCGCCCTCGTAGCTCAGGAACGCTGCGCACACCAGGCAGTCGCCCAGCAGTCTCTCCCGCCGCTGTTTCAGCTCTTCCAGGTCCCGCGTCCAGCTGGCAAAGGGAGAAATGGAGCAGCAGGGAGTTATGATCATCGCCATTAACATTGATGTCCAGGGATGCAGGTCCCGAGATCTATAAGTAACTTCTACTGCCCCAGTGTTCTGGCATAAAATGGCTGCATCTCCAAGGTGCTGTGCATAAATGAAGAAGAAAAGGGGAGAGATGGAGCGATGAAGGAAGGTGAGGAAAGGATGGATGGGAAAAGGGGGGGTGGGATAGGAGAGAAAGAAGAGGAATGGTAGAGGAGAGAGAGGAGAGGAATAACCCGGCGCAGTTATGTTCATGCTAAAAGAGCGCGGGCTTGTGCAAGATTGATTTATTTTAGAAGTTATGCACGTGACAGCTCTCATTTTATTTGATATACTGTACTTTTCAATAAAAAGCTCTCGCTATAAATTAGCATGCCTTGATATCATTCCTACTTAGCCTGCGTATCATTTTAAGCGCAATAAATTCAGATAATATTTGACGGTAATTTCAAACATTTGTCCGATAAATTGAAAACCTGCCGGTAACGTTGTCAGGTGCCAATTTTTTCAAGCGGAAACCCTGCCCTTGCTGTCAGCCGCTGACAGCGTAGGTTGAGTTGTTTCGGAGGTATGGTTTAAAAACAGATTTTTTTCAATATATAGCGCAACCTGGTGGCAAACCTAGGAGTGCATAATTGCCCAACATTTAATCAGTAAATTCTCTCTACCCATATGCTGAAAATGAGAAGCCAATGTAAAGTATTTTGTGAGTTATCGGGCTAACGGCTAAAATCTGCGGAGGCGGCAAAACCATGATATTCCTGAAACTCGTATTTTGGGGATATAATTGCCTGTCATAGCAATCTGCACATATTTGCGTGAGTGTGTGTGCGCGCGCGCGCGCGCGCAAGTGTGTGAGTACGTCCGTGTCCTGTGCACGTCTACCTGTGAGCACAGTGCATAAAAACCAGGGGTCAGAAAGTCCCGTCATGTGTTTGATCATTAAAGGGCTGATCTGTGTCAGCTGACTCAGCCAGCTGATCTCACCAATTACACTACGGTACAGCTGACGAATAGTGCTAACTAGACAGTCCGTTCGGCCGCAACTGCAAGGGCGTAGCCCCTGACAGCCCGCTTCTCGCCCTTTTTGTGCATTATTTGACTAATACTGATGCCATGGCAACCAAAGTCGTTAGGTGTCAGAAGTAAAGTGTAACACATGTTTATACCAAATATGAAAGTTATTGGTCAAAAATCATAGCGGAGACCATGCTTGAATCCATAGTAGATGCCTGACTTTGTCTGGGGCTACAATTAGCAAATCCTGAAAATACAATATTAGATAGACATCAACTTTCACAACCCAAACTTTTCAGGTCTCTGTGCACGTGCGTATACTCTTACTGTTCGTTCTCAGAGCTCAGACCAGACATGAGCTTTTCAGCAGCGATCAGCCTCCTCTCCATGATCTCAGCTTCTTCCTGCAGTTCCTGTTGCTCTGAGATGGCAGCTTTGTATTTCTCCCCTAGAGCGCCCAGTTCTGTCTGAATGTTCTTCAGCTCAGCCTCGATATCCTCCAGCTCCTTCTTACTCTTGTCGAAGTTCTTCTGAAGCTGAGCCACCTGGGAAGAGATGCATCATGGTCTAAATTTACCCGTCAGCTTTAAACTTGGTGACGCAAGGCATCGATTCTGAGGCAGATATAGAGGGAATTATGGATCTGAATAACTGGAGTCTGCAGGTCGAAAGGTACAGTTGGGAATTTGCTACAACATTGGGCAAAATGTGCCCCAGTGCTTTAAATGTCCATGAGTGTCTCAGCTGTTTGGCAACACATTTCATCCTTCACCTGCTTTCAGCAACACAGTATTTTAATAACTATTTGGAAAATTGTTCTTTTTTTTTTGGTCTTTATGCAAGACCACCCCAAACTGACTCACCAGCTCAAAGACCAGAATCAAATTTACTTTGAACAGGAGGCCTCCCATCAAAATACCGTTCCCACCCATGTTACAGCAAAACTGGCATCTGCCAGTCAGCCCGAGAACTGCATGAGTGGCTGTGCCATAGTGATCTATTCATCCTCCATGAGCGTCCGTCCCCGAATGTGTGGCTGAAATTACCCGATCTCTTTTTGGCTTGACGTCCCTGGCCACATCGCAGTATTCCATCACGGCCTCCACAAACTGGTACATCCCAGCTCCGGCCCTGCTTATTTTCTGCATCTCCTCGTGTGTGGTTTTCATCTTCCTTAAGTGACCTTGGAGGGCAAGGGGGGAACCAGAGAGGAGGAGGTCAGTGTGCTACCTGAGGAGGTACCTTCACACATCAGTAATGGGCTCCCCTACAGCAACCCAACAAGGCAACAGAGGAGATGCGGCACATCGGGGCTGCCCGGGTCGAGACCTCCAGTTATTTTACATCTCAACTCTAGTTTCCAACCCCTCATTCTACTGGCAAAGTCAACAAGATCACTGGCAGTTGAGTGAGTTGTGCATTATTTGGGTCTTAGCGTAAACCTGTCGCATAATAGATCTCCAGGGCTGGGCCTGAAGTATATGGTTACATACACAATCTACAACAATGTCAGCCATGCACTCTGTCCTCAATGAAAATCCCTGTTATACAACATGTTTACTGACTTAAACTTAAATGCAGGATATTTCATGGATGGCTTTTAAACATGGGAAGCTAAAAGGCAGGTCAAACACAATGCAGACAGTGATGTATATTGCTGAATCAGTAAACTCTGCCACAGAGTGCGCTTATGGCTCTCAGAATCATATACTTGCAGGAGGAAAACAGAAGTATATTCAGCGATAAACAGTACAGTTCATAGATAATTACACACTGACAAAGTTTCCCCATTCTGCTCTGTAGATGATGGCATTGGATTTTAACACTATGAATATGAGGTTAAAGGGGTCATGTCACCATCTGAGAACGCAGGTGAGGAACGACCGTCGGCCAATAAGCAAATGTGTTGAGCATGTGTATTTGGGCCAAAATGAATATTTCTCTAACCTGTCCTATCACCGAAGCTCAACTGAGAGCAAAAGGCTTGCAGACGATAAATCAGTGACATAAAGGCGGGTCGTTTTTAGGTTCTTCGAAATGGAGAACACTTCTTCACCCATCCATATGCTTTAATGCCTTTTTCGCCCAAGTCTTTCGAGTTCGAGGGGTAACCGGGCAAAAGCACTGGTCGGTCGATGACGGGCCAATGCCATATTTTCAAGTCTGAATGTCATTACTAAGGAAAATTTTCTTTCATCAGTAGTCAAAAGTAGCTAAGCTTTTTAACTGCTAATAAATTTTGCCTGAATGGCAAGGAAAATGGGCAGGATTTGCTTGGATTACTTCGCCTATCCTTCCAATGGTGGATAGTGATAGTTTCCTGTGGCCCACACAAACGAAAGCTTTTTTCCTGAACTGCTAATACAGGGATGCACCGAAATGAAATCTTTTGGCTGAAACCGAAAACCAAAAATGAGAAACACTTGGCCGAAAACAGAAACCCCGAGAGAAATTATTATGCCAATTTTTAGTACCATTGCATTTATGGCTATGACTGTGTACTTACCTAACTAAAGACAAGGCATTGCAATTGCAAAATTAGTATTCATGCTTCAAAGAATAAATCAATAACAAAATTATGAAAATATTTATTTAGCACGGACATTCCAACATAGCAAAACATAAAATAAAATAAAATTATAAATAAAATGTTTTACTTGGCCCCACTCATGAATAACCTACAGGCCTATAACTGAATGGCCTATTACAGGCTGCTGAAAAATTGTAAAATTAAATATGTAACGTGACAACACAGCAGCCCACTGATTGGTCAGAGAGAATCGTTTCTGCGAAAGACAAATCGCTTCTGCATTATCGGTAGGAAACTGGCTTCACTTGCCATCTTTGAAACAGGTCTTCAAATTGTGTTTTTGAAATGTGCTTAATAAATATACTGTGCGTTGCCTTACCTTACAAACAAGGTTGCGTTTGTTCACCAAAGCTGCTGCATTTATGAAATATGTTTCTTTGCCTGTGACCCTGTTCGTAGCGAAATTAGAAGCGATGGCGTTCCCCTAATTCCCCTTGGGAAAGTTATTATGCTGCCCCTATTTCATGAAAAAAGCACGGGAAATAACTTCACGGGTGCTGATGAAGCATTTTGTTCAAAGGAAAGGTATCACAGATGAGATGACGCATCGTTAAGCGATAAATTCTAATACTCTGCCATCACCTGCGATTTGCGCATTTGCTCCGTGTTTTGCCTTCAATTTCAAAGTGAAATGTTAATGAAGCTTTGTTATGAAGGGAAAAGGGTAAATTAACATCCTCTGAGTGAGGTGATTCCATATTTCTTTCCTGGGGGTCGTAATTACATTATGGAATACTTATGGTACAAAAATGCCTTGAGAATATATTGCCCTTTTCTATGAATACTCCATGCCTTCTACAGATATCATTGCATCGCGTTTTTAGGTGTTACGTTATTTAATGTGCAACCGAATCGGACACAACACCAGCTGCTACCCAATGCACCAGGACAATGTCAAACAGAAATCACAATTAAACACTCGTGGACTTAAAGTAACACTTGGCACCCATGGGTTTGAGGGCGGAACTTTCAAATCTTGCAGTTCAATGCGACTACGCCCACCACCAATCACATCGCACCATGATGCTTCCAAAGCCACGCCTGAAAACCTGTGCGCGTGGGGTTTGATTGACAGCTGTATCATTCCAATCATTTGAGTTGGTCGTATGTTTGATTGGCTGTTGTTTTTTCAGCTCTTGCCCCTTACTGGATAGACATATTTTTTTTCATTCCAGTGTCAAACATCTTGTGTTTCATAGCTCTATCGATCACTGTACAAGCAGAATTAGAATATTAAAAAATTGTAAAAATTCTGCGGGAGCCTAGTGTACCTTTAAGTGCCATAACTTGGTGATGGTAGTGCGCGTCCCCTGATTTAAACACAATCGACGGACTAAAAGCCCGAACAGGTGCACGTTGGCCGCGGTTTTTGCTTGCGTCATCACAACATCCTGTTACGGCAGCATTGTTTCGGTGTTAAAAGTCGTTCAGCCGAGAATTGAAAATGCATTTTTCTGCCATTTTCGGTGGCCGAAAATTCGGTGCATCTCTAGTTAATACCCAGCTGGCGACACAGTCCCTATGAAGTGCACACTGTAGGCTATCAACGGAAAATATCTGCATCAATATTATGTGAACCAAAGAAAAATTTCAGTCCTTTTATGAAGCATCGCAGACCGAAAACTCAATGAACTTAAATACATCACAAGTGGGGACATGATGGTGCCATGGCTCACCTTTAATAGTCTTGACCTGCTTGGGGGTGATGGCATCACGGTCCATGGTCATGAGTGAGGTCAGGAAGTTAGCTTCCGTCATCATGGCCCTGGCTGCCTTCCAGCTGATGTCCTTACTGCCCCGCATGGTCAGGATGCACCCTAACACTATCTGCACCTGCCTGGGTGGCTTGGAAAAACACCTGAAGAGGAGTACAGTCCGTCACCAATTACTTTCCAAGGGAAAGTCACCAATTACATAATATTTACTCTTTGAGGGCATAGGACATGTTTTTGCAGGTTTATCTTAGCCTCACTTGATCTCGGTGACAGACTCTTTGTCCAGACTTTTTAGGGCCTCCGCAGCTGCAAGGAGGGCTGGCTCGGCCTGTTCCAGTGAGCGCTGGGCGTCAGCCTTTTCCACCTCAATCACCTTGTTTTGCTCCTCTATCTCCTTCGCCTTTTGTTCTGCCATCTCTTTCTTTACCTCCGCTGAACAGAAGGGGAAGAGTGTGAGCATTTGCCATTTGAATCCGACAATGTGCTGAAGCTACAAGCTGTCATCAACAATAACACTTATAGAGCTAAATACACGGGGGTGTACATGCACAGCACATACAGACGCTCTTCCTGCCGTATACACACACACTCGCTCTACGTCCATGAAACACACACAGTCACACACACTGAAACACAGACACACAATGCCCCAAATACAACTGTTTTCACACCCAGACACACTCAATATCGCTCTCTCTCACACACACACACACACACACGCTCACCCACAGAAGTGCTGGTGCAGATCCCCAGCAGCAGTATTTCACAGGTCTCTCTCTCTCTCTCTCTCTCTCTCACACACACACACACACACACACACATTCACCCTCAGAAGTGCTGTATCTCTCTCTCTCACACATGCACACACACTCTCAACCTCAGGAGTGCTGGATCTCTCTCTGACACACACACACTCACCCTCAGAAGTGCTGTATCTCTCTCTCTCACACACACACACACACACACACTCACCCTCAAAAGTGCTGTATCTTTCTCTCTCTCACTCACACACACATGCGCACACACACACACACACACACACACACTCACCCTCAGAAGTGCTGGTACTGATCTCCTTCAGCAGTATTTCGCAGGCGCTGGATTTCTCCCTCAACACCTCCTTCTGGTCGCCCAACTTCTTATTAAGATCCTCCAGCTGGTCGCTGGCCTCCATCAGCTTATGCAGCCCTCCCTCCAGCCGCTGACACTGAGCTGAGGGTCACAGCACACAGGGGTCAACTCCACCATCACCTGTCAATCATACGCTGATCACATGCCCACACAGTCTACACTGAACAATGCTGTAATGCTGCCGCAGTCGCATATGCCCATCTACTGCCATGACACCTGTCACGAGTCCCAACACCAGCATAACTGTGGTCCTGTAAAAACTCTGGGCCCAGACTTCCCCATATTTTACTCTGAGCACATAACTCTAGCACTTTCCCAACATCCCAGCTCATGACATATTTTTGATCTTACCACAGGTACATATCATTTCTGCCAAAATTTGTCTGGCTGACTGAGAGCTTGGGGATGTTACCTCTCATATTCTCAGTCTTCTCACATGAAATTAATGAGAGAACTTTGGTTTTGTTGTGAGTTAAGCTCAACCATCTGCAGCAGGTGCTGCTATCCAAATAGGATGCAAACAACTGGAACTGTGACCGCGACTGCAAGACATGTTTGGGAAACTCCTTGCTCAAAAACCTAAACTCTTTTCCATGTAGTGCACGTAGCCTGGTTCCAGAGCCGGAGCAAGCTCACGTACACAGGATGTCGGCATCCTTGGCCTCCAGCAGGCTGCAGTAGGTGCTGATGAAGTCCAGGTAGTTCTTGGGCGTGACGTAATTGGCTCGGCGGAGCTTCTGCAGGAAGGTCTTGCTGTAATCGCCGACGGTGCTGTGCACTAGACACACATGCTCTATCACCTGTGTCAGGCGCTGCTGCGGGATCATGGAGCTCTCCCCTGGGCCAGCAGAACCACATGCTTCAGTACCAGGCACCACATTCACCAAACTCCTCATTTATACTAGTGGCAAGTAGCAAATGATCATTCTGAAATGATGGCCATTGCAAAAACAGTTAAGTGACATATTGGACAGAAGTTTCAAATAATGGTCCTTGCAAAAACAGTTAAGTGACATATTGGACAGAAGTTTCAAGACAGAAAATGAAATGTGACCCCGACAATAGCAACAGCCTGCTCTCACAAAGCAGATTGCTGATAACAACAGTCAATTTGCCCACTGCACTTCAAACGACAAGTACTCACTATGACGAACAAGCAGAAAGTGTAACGCGACTCTGATACTGAGTACTCTCATGAATGACCAGATATTTCTACGCAAGGCATGTGAAAACAAGTCCAGACGCACACGCAGCCACAGGGACCCAACATGAGGAGCCCTACCGAGGAAGGACTGAGCTACAGCCAGCAGGGCCTGGGGCGGCCAGGGCAGGAACCAGTCGATCCCAGTGTTATTCACCAGCCCTGAAACACACAGGCAGAAAACATACTGAGATACAAACACATACAGGTTTATATGGCGCAAACACTACCATTCAAAAGTCTGCAGTCTCCAGTGACCATCACATTTATTCAATGGAAAAAAAACAACTAAATGACTATCATGACTATGACCCAAAATTTGATTCCAAATTCTGCAGGGACTTTCTGGTCAGGAAACAACATAATCTGGAGTAGTGGGCTGTATCACCTGATCTAAAGCCAATAGAACTGTCTGATAACCACATGATTCCAAAGTTAGATAAATGAAATATCGCGCCCATGTGGAACTCCATTCAAAATGTGATATTAAAATTAAATTTATATCCTGACTACCTAAAATTTACAAAGCAGCTCTGAAATCGCATGGGGATAATTTGATGAGACATAACATACTAAGTAACTTGTTAAAAATGTTTAAAAAAAAAACTAATCAAAAGCATCTTGAAAAACATTTTGGTGTTAGCTTCATGTGATGTTATATTAAACAAACATTTAATTGAATAAAATAGCAGAACCGCAAACATGAAGAGTGATTCCACATTTTGGAGCAGTAGTGTTCACATATCTGGTAACATGAGATGAGCCAATATAGGCAATAATCACCATCTCCCTGACCCACAGCTATATTAGAGAAGGTGTCAGCTCTATCATCCCAAATGCAGGAAAAGTGCCCTGTAAGCTGCTGTAAGAGCAGGGAGGCCCAGAATCACTCGCAGGCCTCTCACCTGGAAAGTTTCGGCAGCGGGTCCTGAGGGTGTCCCCAACAGGAGACATGCCCAACACAATGTGCAGGTTGTTGGCGCTCTTGTTAATAAAGAACTGCCAGATGCTCTCCTTGGACGGCCCACAGCCCATCTTCAGGGCCTCGTCCCGCAGCTGGTTCAGGATCGAATCTTTCTCATCCTCCTCGAAGAGAGCTGGCACCATGCCTGCAGTATGATACATTACATTCCTTCAGCACATACTCCGGTCTAAAGCCAATCACAATGTAAGAGCTTTTACACACGGCTCCAGCGCATGGCTATAACAGTTACCTTAGAGAATTTCAACCTTTAAGGTGTGAGACCACAGTGCTATAATGACCTAAAGAACATCCAACAGTCCATGAAGCAATCACTTGTGGTAGCAGGTACTGTAAGTAAGTGAGTCTCTAAATACCCACTCAAAATTGTGAAGAAAAAAAAAACAGCCAATAAGATTCTCCTCCTCAAATGGTCAATTCAGAGATCTTTTTTGAAGGGAAAATTTCCCTTGATAGCATAGCGAGAACAGGCCCAAATGAGCGGGCACAGCGTGTGACAGGAACATGCAATGAGCGTAAGCAGAGCTGAAATACTGACCTGAGGTCAGCATGTTGTTGATGAGCTCCAGGAAGCCTTCCTCAGCCACATGCGCATCGGTAAAGAGGAAGACGATCTTCTTGTTCTCGATGGCCAGTTTATGGTACAGCAGCTTCAGGTCCTCACGGAAGTTCGTCTCGTCATAGCCGCGGCTGAGCGTGATCTCAAACACCTAGCAGACCAACATAACTAATCACGGGCCATTCTAGCAAATTCCAGAACCTTCCGTGAGAAAGAAAATTCCAAAACTTGATGACAAATAAGACTTGAGACGAAGAAGCAGTAACTAAGCAATAGCATACAGAGCTATCAAACTCTTCATGATTGCAATAGAGCTGGTTCATTAAAACGCAAGTTTCTCTAAAAATTGTCAGTTATCTGCTGGAAGACTTGAACACTTGTTCAAAATTTTGAATGTTTCACTACCGTCAATAATAGACTCAAATTAACACCAGGCACCCAGTCTCAGAGGCCTACTTCAATAGATAGAATAGGTATGCAACTATAACTTCTTTTACCAAACACCATTGTACTGTAATGACTATCTTATCTACTGCGCTCCTGTGTGTTGTATTGTGAAAATAGGCTTTGCATATGTCTGAGTTGTATCCAGGACTGTATAAAATGTTGCACAAGGTACCACATCACCTTTTGCTGTTGCAGGCATTATTTTGGGTTCTAAGTGAGTTGCATTGTATTTGGTTCTACTGTGTATCTTGTTGATTCATAGGGGGTAATGCACCTGGGTAATTCCACAGAAACAGGGACAATCCTCACGAATTCCATAGAAATCTATATTCTAATAGTGTGGATCATCATATACCTCAAGGAAAAAATACTAAATTCAGTACTGCCAGCCAAATTTTTTCAGAATCCTACTTGTGAAATCATCACAGTTAAAAAGATAAAATTTAATGAACTTTGGGCTTCAAGCACTTCCTGGCCTCTGCAGCCTGTTTTCAGGTGCATTCTTGACAACCGTGTTGATTTTTTACATTGAAACCTTGGTCTATTGTACTTTAGCAGCTACGATTCCCCATCTGTTCCAGATTTTTCAGGATTCTTTGTTAAAATTGGGTGTTGATGGTGGTGTAATGTGAGTCATGAAAACATATTTTTTCTTCCCTCCCTATAACCCCGGGCAGGCTGTAAATGTAAAGTCTATTTTTCCTCCTGTTGCTCATACCTCAAAAATTGCACAACAAATTATCATATTTAGTCCTCATATACAGCTGTGCGGGACATTAAAAGTTGGTGACACGAGTCAGGTGTTACGCGAGTCACATGAGAAGGGCATGGTAGCGCGAGTCACAAAATTTTTTAGAGCAGCTTTTGGAAGTTTTGTTGGATGTGCACTTGGATCTTTCTTTCCTTCTACATCTCGTGGATCAGTTCATTGGCAGAAGTGTGCACAGAAGGCAGCATTATGTATCCCCTCCTACATTTGTTGCACTGATTCTGTTCAATCCAGCGTCACGTGGAGCCTGCTTTTTTGATGATCGTAATTGTTAAGAAAGCTTTCCGTCGCAGGGAGAACCTTCTGACAGTAAAATAGGCAGTTCCTTTAATAAGTACACGTGCTTGCTGATGCGGCTTTGTAGAAAAATGGGCTTGGTACTGATCAACTGTATGATACTGTATTATTACCTCGCAGCCTGCAGTGTGGGCTGCCAGTCTGGTGAGGGACTGCTTCCCAGATCCGCTCACTCCCACCAGCAGGGCGTGGCCGCGTTTCATGCGGATGATGCGGTGGACGCGGGTCAGGTGTTCCAAAGCATCGTCAAACAGAACCAGCTTCATCTGTGTTTTCGACTTATTGTAGTCCTCCAGGATCGCCTGCGGACCAGATGTGAGTGTGTGAGTGAGAGAGAGAGAGAGAGAGAAGGGAGAAAGTAGCATTTCCACCAAACATTTTCAGTATAGTCCCTCTAGAACCGTTATATAACCAGTACAGACTGGTACCTTCACCCATGATCTGCTCTGCCTCTCTGCCGCAGGTAATACTGGTAAATGCAGGCGGGGTAAACAGAAGAGATACGACACAGGTTTGAACAGTAATGGTAATAGGGCTGGTTTAAAGTAGCTGCGCTATTGACGCCACCCCAACTGTTATGATTTTTGATCCTCCGGAGCTTCGTACATTCCCTCTGACATTGTCAATCATGTGACTGAAGCTGTAGTCAGCCATGCCCTGAGAAACAATCCGAAACACTTATTCATTTTTCACGGCTCTATCGAGTTCTCAGTTCCCTCCAGAGCAATCAAGAGACTGCAGCTTTTCTAGACCCACCTCTCCGTATTGGATCAATATGCCGGAGAGACCAACAAAAGGGCAACAAAAAAATTAGACAGATTAGAGCAGTTCCTCTGGTACCATCCACATATTTTCAGATGGAAACACAAGAGTAACTGTTCTAACGCGCAACAAACTGAACTAATCCAGACTGCTGGGTGGAGAAAAGGCTAAAGAATTCAGGCGTGGGAGAGTGTGCATGCGTATTTATGTAAGTTTGTGAGTGTGTTGAGCAAGTGGGGGTTGAGGGGTCAATAACTTAAAACCTGCATTCTTTCGCATTTATTTTAGTATGTACTACGTCTGACAAGTAAGCAAAGGGCACCATCGCACAGTACCCAGTTAGGCCTTCGTTAGGCCAGCTCATTACTGCAGCATTGAGCTGGTTTAATGTTCCCTCGCCAGCTCTGCTGCTCTGCAGTCAGCAGCAGTAACAGTTTAGCAGTAGTAGTACTAGTATAAGTAGTAGTCGTAATAGGAGTGGTAGTATTGTTAGTGGTAGCATTGTTCACTTTAATATTGACAATAGTGGTAGCAGTACCTGGAACAAGGATTGAGACATCTCGTAGTCTTGAATGTCCTCGTAGACGCGAGCGTCTGATTCAGTGAGGGCACTCCTGTAGTCTCCAAACAGGATAGGGTCCCTCGTTGCGTACTCCAGATCATCAGGGAAGTGTAGCTGGATCAGGTTCTTAATGTGATCCTGGACCTTATCGAGGTGGGAGCACAGCAAAGAGACAAGAGCAGTGATGCAGACCGTGATGTAGGGCACAGGCAGGTTTTCTCACTGACCAGTTGTCTGTAAGCAGAGCATCCCTTCATTACTTTCTCACCAGCTGGCCAGCAGCTGACTGCACCAGCCTCTACCAGCTTTTGCCAGCTACAGACCCGCTACAAGTTTTATGCACACAGTTTAAAGCAGTAGTTGGATTATCAGCAGCTCATCAGAAGCAGAACTGATCCGACAGCACCGTCCAAAAATACACAAGTAACACAGGTGAGTGAACGTACTAGCTTCTTGTCAATCTCACTGATGAGCCTGTCATGAAACACTCGCAGGCACTCGTTCCTCCACACCCGCACAAACTCCTTCACTTCCGAGTACCTGCCGGCAGATAAAACCCATGTGAAAACCAAGGGAGAGCAGACAAAATGGCTCCAATCCATTTTGTCATTTCAGTCAAATAAGAAGGCTACATAAAAGGGGAGACGTAACTGTTGAGCGTTGGTCATGACCAGGCCGTTGTACACCTTGGAGAGATCCCTTAGGTTGAAGATGTAGTGGAACTTGGATGGAGTAGGAGGCATTTCCACAATGATCTTCTTGTACAGCTCCAGAGTGCAGGAGGTCAGCTCGCCACAGATGTCTCGTATGCCTTTATCAAAGGGCTACAGCAGAGAGACAGACAAGCTGATACCTTAGAGAGTACAGTAAAATACTGCGTACGAGTGCATCCTATCACTGGCTGTAAAGCAAATTAGAAAGAGCAGGGTGAGGCCAGTTCTGCACATATGAATTTGTGTTTATTTCAAGGATATCTGCCATTTTGGCCTCTCTGCTGCTAAAAGGACTCTTATGCCCTTGGCCATGATTTCATCATAAATGCAATATTTTCACTAGAAACCACGTGGGATGGCACGAGTCAGGGCAGCGATGCTGTTTTCATACAGAAATGCTCATTATAACGCGTTCAGTGAGTGCGCACTCGGCCCACACCCTTCCTCCAGCTCAAGCTCCCCTTTTATCCCAGCTACTCACCTGCAATGTTTCGTGACGGCATCTTAAAGGGCAGGAATGCCATCATGTTCACAACAACAGTCCACAGCAGAGGTCGCATTAACCGAATATTTTGCGTCATTGACGGATTTTTTTTTTCACAATGACGGAACATTTTGAAGGCCGTCCCCCATTTTGACAGAATGTAATTCACACCCCCGTCCAATTGGCGGTGGGAGTCATATTGTCTCGAGCGTTGTCTTTAATCTGTATGACAGAGATGCCAAGTCTCACGCATTCGGTCTCATGCACTTTTTAGGCTTATTCACCGTAGTCCACAATTATTCAACGAACGCTGATGAATGAGATTCTCACGCGGAATTAAAATCCTTGTGCATTGAAGTTTCAGTTTCACTTGTGTGAAGGTGGACCTCGCCAAGGGAGGCGATTCTGACTCCGGATTTCTCCTGCTTCTCTTTACTCAGGGATTGGAAACAATGCTTGTGTTTCATGATCCTTTAAATTGTTTAAATTAAATAAGATAATTTGAAATGTCTGTATGTCATTCCATTGCTTTCAATCCCTCAGTAAAGACAAGCCTGAGAATTCCCAATTCATAACTAATTTCCAGTGTCATTAGTGGGGAAATCCACCATAAGGCACGTGAAACTGATTAACTAATTAACTTAATGACTTGAATTCTGCGAGTGAATTTCTTCAGTTCGCGTTGAATGAATAATTGCTGACGACAGCACAAGAATGTGAATGCCACAAAGAGGCGAGACACTCAATCAGAAGGCGTGAGACTTGGCATCTCTGGTATGATCCTGTATTCCTCATATTTTTGCAATATGATCATTTGCTCTTCATTTGTAAAATACGGTGCTCTGCTGCCGGTAGATGATTGGTCATATGCTACAAACGCCATCTCTGTTATGTGAACACGCAGATATCTAGGTCGGGAAAGCCCTGGCGGGACCGCTTCATTGGACTGCTTAACGAGACTGCGGTTATTAGGCTTAGTGAAGCCCAGCAATAACTGAAAGCATTGTTCATTTGTTCACTGTTACTGTGTGGGGGGAGAAATCATTTGTGATGTTTTATAAAGTTCATACAACAGTAAGTTTGAAAATCCACGCAGTGCTGTATTTAACACAGTGCGCAATGTGTGTCTGCATGAATCACTGTCGGCATCAGCTAATGCGTAATCTATAAATTACTCTGTTTATTTTATTTAAAAAAATAAACGATTATCATTTCAAAAAATTAAATTACAATGACGGATAATAATGGATTATGACAGAATTTTTATGTCCCTGTCCGTCATAATGATGGACAACCAGAAAGTGTAACAGGTCCACAGACAGACAAAACCATACTGATAAAACAGGTTAATACCAGCATCAACACTGCCATCCAGGCTATTAGTTACTGTCATATGGTCTTCAGAAACCAGTATAACTGAACAGTCGGTTGCCTGCAGGCCGACATGTAACCCCAGAGCCCTTAAAGCATTCACTCCCAAAATCAATTGGGGTCGTGACTTTACCACACACTAGGCTCACGCCAAATATGAAACAAATTGGTTGACTTCAGTGACCTTGTCCAGGGATACAATGACGCTGTATTTTAAGCATTTGAAGAGTCAGCTTTCAGCAATGTCTACAAAAGTTCGAAAGACAATGCTCAAGGACTCTCGGGCTGTTAAGCTGCATGAGTGCTGGTTAGAGCAACATTAAATTTTACAGTTCTGAAAGCTATAATATCATTATTTTCATCTGAAACCTTCGATAGCTAATTGAGAATCGAACAGCCAGTCACCTTGCAATGTCCATTGAGGATGGAGGAGTAGATGTGGTGGAGAGCCTCTTCCTCGGGGAACGGGATGTAGAAGACGCTGAAGAGGGAGGTGAAGCGCGGGTCCACCTCGTTTCGGCCGCCCCCGGCCTTGCCCATGGCGGCAATGAAGCCCAGGTCCTTCAGGATCTTGTAGTTGAGCTCCTTTCCCCGGTCGTACATGCCCCCCCGGTCAAGCAGCAGCTTCAGCAAGGCGATGGGCTGCTGCGTGCCATATTCATCCACCTGCAGGGTAAGGTGCGTGTGAGGGCATGATAGCGGATCAGCACAAACACACACCTGTGCACGAAGACTCAGGCACACATACTTATACACACAGTGTAAAACTATTGGGCAACAAAAACACAAGGGCTGCACTGCTGTGAGGAGAAAGGAGAGGATTCCCACTGAAATCTAATCATTATCTTCCTGGGATTTAATAAAGGCTTTTAGAATGAGAAAATGATTTCAAAGGTACAATAGCTGTTGGTTGAAGATATGCCAGATTACAGGGAAAAGCAGATGCTCGTGCTCAGTGAGTCAGCCAGCAATGGCTCATTGACTGATTTCAAAAGAGTCAGCCAGCAATGGCTCTTTGACTGATTTCAAAAGAGTCAGCCAGCAATGGCTCATTGACTGATTTCAAAAGAGTCAGCCAGCAATGGCTCATTGACCGATTTCAAAAGAGTCAGCCAGCAATGGCTCATTGACTGATTTCAAAAGAGTCAGCCAGCAATGCCTCATTGACTGATTTCAAAAGAGTCAGCCAGCAATGGCTCATTGACCGATTTCAAAAGAGTCAGCCAGCAATGGCTCATTGACTGATTTCAAAAGAGTCAGCCAGCAATGGCTCATTGACTGATTTCAAAAGAGTCAGCCAGCCATGGCTCATTGACTGATTTCAAAAGAGTCAGCCAGCCATGGCTCATTGACTGATTTCAAAAGAGTCAGCCAGCCATGGCTCATTGACTGATTTCAAAAGAGTCAGCCAGGAATGGCTCATTGACTGATTTCAAAAGTAGTACAGAGTATTGGCACAAAATTCATTCTCCTTAGCCTTTCCTAGCCTTTGACAAAGGAAAACACTTTCTACGATTCTGAGGGACTTCCTAGGACCCTAGAAATTCATGAGTAATGGGACTAGGGTTGGGGTAGGGTGGAATGATTAGGAAGAAAGAAGAATGACCTGAGTCCATAGTTAGAGCACTGATCTGGGTTTGGTTATTAATCTCAGCAAACAGGATATGATCGGGAGAAACCCAAAAATGGATCAGCACTTAGTATCCCAGTCTCACCCGTGGCATGTTGAGATCATCAATGAAGACCAGCAGCCTCTTTCCCATGGGAGGGCCATAGGTCTCCTTGGTCCTCTTTTCCACATTGGCTTCCAGGTTCCTCTGCAGGTCCATGGATGTGGTGCGTGATGAAAAGTTGATGGTCAGCGTCATCTGAAAGTCAGTAAAAGTTAACATTATGACTTTTGGCATTTCTCTGCTGACACCTTGAAAAAGAAGTTTAGAACTATGATAATATATGGCAGGATGACCTCATAAACAATCACTCAGTACACCAGTAGCATGTATGAAGCATCAAATGAGTCGTGACTGATTATAGAATAATAATTTGAGCCAGTCAGTTGCAAAAACACAATTTAAGTGGACGTAATTTGAAGTGAACAACTGCCCCATTTTAGTACATTGCAGCAGTTTTGCAGATTCCAGGTTATAGCGACAGTCACTGTCTTTTAAAATTTCCAGGCGAGAGGCTAAAAGCTCGCTCAGGAATCGAAGACAAGCTTTTTTTGCGGCCCACGCAGCTCGTTCCGAGGCTGGGGCAACTGGAGGAATAAAAGATTGGATGTCTCTGTGCTGTGATGGGCATGTTACTCCAGAATAGATTCATTCTGAGGTACAGGGCCCGTTATGATGCATAACAAGTTTAAACTGCGTTTACCTCTCGCACAAATCATACTGAGATTTCGAGAAGCATCCTGAACCTATTCTCTAATATAAGCTTAAACCTTTTAATGCAATTGCTCGGGCCAAACAGGAGTCTATCCTGCGAATACAGAAAAAAAGTGCAGATTTAGCAAAAGAAAATTGACTTTTAAAAATTAAACTGTTTTTATCTAAAATTAAAGAATGAATACAATGAAGAAAAAATTGTCAGAATGATGAAACTCTCAGTTGCGTTATAGGGGCTTAACTCAATAGCTGCTTAAACGGACATGGGTCAAAAGAATCACTGAATCACTATCAGAAATGGTAGTTGCTATTTGGCTACATTAACAACCCGTGCACGTGGACTCCGTATCATACCTGACCAAATTTGCAAACCAAAACAAACGTCACTGTCTAAATCTCGTCCATAGTACCCGCCAGAGTTGTGACCGAGTCATCATATTCAAGTCAAATCAAGTCACTGGTCATCAGCTCAAACTCAAAGCAGAGGAGGGAGAGCAGTGAGGAGTGAAAAGGGTCAGGGGAACAAATTAGACAATGAGCTCACTAATTAACAAGCAGAGTGGAGAATGCTGTGAGAGATAAAAGCTTCGATACATTTAGGATCAGAGAGGGGTCAATGTCAACATAACATGCAGCTCATGGCTTTAATAAAACCCATCCCTAGAATAGTTAAATCTGCAATGCAACAGCTGGATCCAATTTACTGGTTCTGGGGCACCCTTTCAGCAGAAGACTCACAGTGGCGTCCTTGTTCAGAGTCCGAAGGAAGTTCTGCGTCGTGGCCGTTTTGGAGGTTCCCGACTCCCCAACCAGCAGGACGGGCCGCTTGATTTTCACCATCTGCTCCAGCAACCAGCTGGTTCGCGTGGTATCCATGGTGGGCACTGAGGCAGGCAAAGTCAGAATGTCAGCACCAAAGATTAGCAAGTAGCGTAACAAGCTACAGCTCACTAAATGGAGGATACAAGCACTGAATGGAGCCTGGTGCTTTTTACCAAGGATATTGGTGAACTGGACATCGCCGGAGTGGACGTATGCTGGGACCAGCGAGGTCCAGGGCACCCACTTCTTCTGTGTGCCGTCAAAATGGAAGTCGTACAGCGTTGGCAAGGATTCTGCTCAGAAACACATACATTTGATTATACAACCAAAGAACAGTACGGGATGAATCTGGATGTATAGAATTACTAAAAGAAATTATGAATCCTTGTTTTAGTCTTTTGCTCTGCACCAAAAGAAAACTAGCAAACACTACAGTGCTTAAATTTTCTTTTTGCCGCAATGAAAATAATCGCAAAGGAGTAAAATCAAACTTCTGCGTCCATACCCTCTGACCCACTAGTCTCTCTTGACCCAATACCGCTGCCTTTTGGTATTAGGTCATTGAGGAAAGATGCTTTGTCTAGAACCCTTCCAAACACACTCTATGGACCCAAACGCAAAAGCTCTGGTCTGGTCTTTAGCAGGGTGAGCCTCACCTGGAATTTCGCCGGGGTTAGCGAGGGTGTTCTCATCCCTCGACATTTTCATGCCGGAAACCCGCTTGAGGAACGCGTCAAATTTGATCTTTCCGGCATCGAGGAGGGCGCCCCCGAGAGAGCAGCACAGGGCCTCCAGGAAGAAGCACTCCAGGACTGAGGCCTCTAGGTTCACCTCAACCAGCAGAGCGTCCAGCATCATGCAGAGCTGCACCACCTGCAGACAACCAGCAGTACAGTGATGGAGCACCGGCAACCAGCAACACCAACCCTAATCACACAATAAACCAGCAGTACAGCGATGGAGCACCGACGACCAGCATCACCAACCCTAATCACACAATAAACCAGCAGTACAGTGATGGAGCACCGACGACCAGCATCACCAACCCTAATCACACAATAAACCAGCAGCACTGTGACTCATCACACAGAAAATAAGGAGCGCCTTCAGTGTTCAGGGCAGCTGTAAGACCTGTAATAGCATGCGTGGCCAGCCACAATGAAAAGCAAGGTGCGAAAATGAATGCTCCTCCATAATGCAAGGCTGTTTGATTTTATAATTACCACAACTCATCAGCTAAGAGGACGACCCATGTAGTGAAATCAGCTTGGTGAGTTTGTAGGTCGAAGAAATACACAGCAGAACATTTACTTTGCAATTCTGGAACTTTCCAGCTACGATAACCACACAAGACTATCAACACCCGTAAGACTAACAACACTGTTCAAAGAACACTGGGAAATCAAATCAAAAATGCGTAGGCAATCATGATAGTATATGAACATTCGAGAGAGTCAGTGTTTGTGGAACAAACACTTTGCGACTTCAGACTAACCATGTTTAAGTCGGTCTGCGGAATGATGGTCTTGAGTTTCTCCTCTTGTCTTCCATTCACGATCCCATCCACTATCATGTCAATACATTGGGGGACGTATTTTTCAAACAACTTGTTCAGCTCTGGTTGCTCCTGCCAAGTGGAGATGATAAAAAATGTATTCACAGTGTGTTACCTGCTCCACTAAATACATGCTTAAATGACAATTTATGACAGAAAGCCAAAACTTAGAAGTCATCATAAGAAATTCCCTCTCAGAAAGGCTAGAAATGCTTGCCTTTGGCTTCCTGGTATTGACCCACTTCTGCCAGTAGGGGGCATAACGTAGGTTTTTGGGGTCTACATACACCATTCCACAGCGGGAGACAGTGGCTGGGGAGGCATGTAGCAGGTCGCCAACCTAAAACAGAATATTTTTAAGTAACATTTGCAGAATCATAAATAGAATTTCACAAATATTTCTGCAAGCCTAACCCTATTTGGTCTGCTTGAAACAGTAAAAAAAATCTTCATTTTCTTTCAAATGTGCCGGTCATTAAAAGCTTTCTCTGATATCTGGGGTCCATACATGTCATCCTCTAGTCCCAGATTCAGGGCTTGGACTGTGCACTCAGCCCTGGGTCACAGAGCATTATTACTGGGCCACAAAGTTTGAGGAATAAAAACCTATTGAATCGTAGGTATCACCCTGAACTCTCCCAGATCTGGGACATCAGTGAGATTCTCACACACAGTAATCCAGCTTAACTATAATCCTGCTTAGAAAACACCCCCCAGATGTGCCCAAACCTCAAACAGCAGGGCACAGTGATCCTGTAAACGGATTCTCTCGCCGTTGGCCAGGGTCAGAAGCTTGTTGTCGTCCATCACAGAGTTCATGTTCTCTACCCACAGGGCGTCTACGTCTCCATCAAACAGGATGTACCTGGGGCAGGGAGCAATGTTTTTAAACATCAGCGATGGTCAAGATCAATTTCAGTTTTTCCCAAACAAAGCCTCTTTGTACAAAACTGAATTTCTCCAAGACCGTAGGATTTGCCTTTAAAACCAGGCCATTATGTTTTGCAGACAGGGACTGGAGAAATTGAAAATACTTAAAAAAAAAGCAAAAGAGGAATTTTGCTTCATTCCTTTATGTTTGGATGTTTTCTTCATTTCCTAAATACTCATTTCACACAACTAATTGCATTTGACTTAAATAACCAATCAGATTTCTCCACATCAAGCTTCATTGCTCAAATGAACTGACATCTTTATCAAATGCTGACAGTCAAAATGCTCGCTGCTCTAAGCTAAATTAGGAGAATTTACCTCTTCTCCTTTCTCTCAGTGGGCTTGTTGACCTCTCGGAAAATATGGGACAGGATCCCATCGGTCCAGTCCCGAGTGACAGGGTCCAGAATTCCATAGAGCTCAATCACACTCATGGCCTTGGGGTTCAGGCAGTGGAGTTTTGTCGCAAGCCCCAGCCTATGCGGTCAGCAAACAATGAACAGGTTATGTGCTCATATTCAAGAGTAACACTGATAAACAGCAAACAGTAATAGTCATCATTTACAAAGCAATTAGTAATGATGATACTGCTAACATTAACAGCAAAAAGTCAAGAAGATAGTAGAAACAATGATACTGCATCAATGTCAGAATCGATCCTTGTCATAATTTCTTTAGCCAATAGTGATAATGGCAACGCTGACGTGAACAGTTTGGTAAAGCTACTGTTTAGACACAGCAGTGTCTTTCACTCTGAAGAAGACCCTTTTGTCAAAGCATCAGCTTTATGTACATCTAATAAAAATCTCTAACAGAATCCGTATGCTCCAGCGCTCTCCTATCTGATGTTACGGTCCTGCATCTTCGAGAGTACTCATTGCACCTAAAGGTTTTAGCGCATGACCTTTCTCTCAAGTGATGATAAAGCTATTATGAACGGCCAAAATTAGAAATGACGACACTCATTTTAAAAATCAGAACCAATGCGGCTAACAGTAAAGATGATAATGCTACTAGAATGCACAGGTTCCAGATATCACAACATGAATTTTGAACAGCATGCGCAACAATTTGAGCAGACCACACAGGGAACATTTACCTAACATTATTCCAGTGGCACCAGCTCAGTTCAGAGTACGCCACTTTGGATAAGAGTTTCAGCTCAATTACTGAATTTTTTTTTTGTAATGCAATGACACAGCAACCACTCGAGAGTAACAGTCATATGGAAAATGCCAGCATGCACCCATAGCAGTAATTATGATAATGCTAGCATTCACAGGTTGTAGAAGTGATGATAATGTTACACCGTGCAGGTAGCAGTACCAATGATAATGCTAAAATTCACAGGTAGCAGTAATATTGATAATGCGAGCATGCATTACAGGTAGCTGTAATTGCGTCAAAATCAGCTGAGGTATAATATTGCAATTTATTCAAACCATTACATGATAAATTATTCCCTATTTGAGTAAATCAGTAAATTCTGTTTAGTGGCCTTAATTTAAATATTCAAGAGACAGGACAGATAGTTTGAGCACTATCAATGAAGCCCTGAATGAAGGAAAGAAAACAAAAAATTATGGGGCCTTTATTTCAGTGCTTGGCAAACGTCACAATCCTCAGGTAGCCATTTACTTGGCTGGATATTTTCACCAATGAAGTCCAAATTGCAGTGACTACTTGCTTGCATTTTAAATGGGTTTCAAAGCTATTGAGCCATACAGAAACACAACACTTTTGGCTCATAATAAAACAAAAAATACTCTCCTCAAAAATTCCCCTTGCGCGTGTTAATGCGTCTGTCAAACATATCAGGGTGATGGCCGAGGGTTTATTTCCACAGCCATCAGTGACTGCTCCATAATCTATGCACGATAGTGTTTTCATTCCAGTGCACTGAAGTTTGTGAGTCTTGTCTCTGCTCACCAGTAGTCAGGCTTTTTAGAAGTCCAGAAAAAAGTCCACTCCAATCCGTCAAAAAATTACATACATAATTAATGGCGCTTAAAAGACAATGATTAGAAGGCCCTGTAACATCTGCATTTCCAGGAAATCTCCCCATACGATATGGCTTGCTGTCTGCGTCATCGTTCCTTTGGAAGATAGCAGTACTCGTGGCAAATACGTTCTTTTGACTATCAATCACTAACATACAAATTATGTGACGTGTTAGTATAAACGCAGTATTAACTTAATAGAAATCAATCGTTATGTGCAGTGACTTATTAGAAATAGGAAGCGAGTTGAAAGAGGTTAAATAAACACCAAAAACAATCAACCCCGGGAGCTCGGTGCAGATCGAACTCTCGTTTCTGACAGACTTCGTGATTTGCGTGTTATAATTTGACGGATTCTTATGAGCATCATGATTCTGATTCTGGTGTCATTTAACACACGCAAGCAGTCGCATCTTTGCGGAATAAGTAAAAACTGGGTAAATTACTATATTTTTTTTCCAAATTATCTTTGTTCAATAGTTCAGCTTTGAAAAAACAGTCAAAAAGTAAATCATTGAAGAAGTCTATATATATATATATGCTGCCAATTCAGGAGAGTGCAGACAGTTCGCGATTCTCCTCCGAAGCAGGCGCCTGTCAGCAGCTGCTTCTTACACTCATTGGTTGAATCTTCACAAGCTCAGAACGAGGGTGGAGGATAACCAGACATAAAAAGGCTAAGAACCTCCCTGATGAGCGCCTGTCTGGCCAACAGGAGGCACTTGAACAACGAACAAGGCAACTATTATATTCCCTTCCCGGCAGTCCCTTCCCAATTGGCAACCCTCTAGCACAATAGCCAATTGTGCGCTACTCTGAAAAAGTTAGCGACCACTACTGGTTGGTACGAGGCGGGAATCGAGCCTGCGACGTGATAGCCATTTCTGCTTCGCAACACGATGCTTTACCGAGTGAGCTATCCGGCAGCTCAAAGAAGCCTCAGCTGATTTTGACTCAATTATGATAATGCTAACATGCATAGTTAGCAGTGATTAACAATTCTACAATGCACGTGTTGCTGTAATTATGATAATGTTAACATGCACATGTTGCAGTCATAATGATAATGTCAGCATGCACTGGTAGCAGTAATGATGAAAATATTAACATGCACATGTTGCAGTAATAATGATAATGTTAGCATGCACTGGTAGCAGTAATGATGAAAATATTAACATGCACATGTTGCAGTAATAATGATAATGTTAGCATGCACTGGTAGTAGTAATAATGATAATGTTAGAGTACACATGTTGCAGTAATAATGGTAATGCTAGCATGCACTGGTAGCAGTAATAATGATAATGTTAAAGTGCACATGTTGCAGTTATAATGATAATGTTTGGATGCAATGGTAGCAGTAGTAATGATAATGTTAACATGCACATGTTGCAGTAATAATTGTAATGTTAGCATGCACTGGTAGCAGTAATGATGAAAATGTTAACATGCACATGTTGCAGTAATAATGATAATGTTAGCATGCCCTGGTAGCAGTAATAATGACAATGTTAAAGTGCACATGTTGCAGTAATAATGATAATGTTAGCATACACTGGTAGCAGTACTAATGATAATGTTAACATACACGTTGCAGGAATAATGATAACATTAGCATGCACTGGTAGCAGTAATAATGATAATATTAAAATGCACATTTTGCAGTAATAATGATAATGTTAGCACGCACTGGTATCAGTAATAATGATAATGTTCGCTTGTACAGATTGTAGTAATGATAGTAATGTTAAAACGCATGACCAACATGAGTAAACTAATGCACTTACTTTCTCTGGGACTGACACAAGGTGTTGATGACCACAGACTTCCCTCCACCGGTGGGTCCCACCACCATGGTAGTATGCCTGGTCTCCATTGTTTCATACATTTGCACCACCTTGCCCACCTGAAATCACAGCACCTTTGTCAAAAACTAAAGGGCAGCAATTTTCCCCACAGTTCACAAAACAAGCAGCGCAATGTCCGCAATTAGCGGATCCTGGGGAGGTGCCCTCAGAGCTGAACGCTTTCCCAGTAGCACATGAATTAGCATGTTGGCTATGGTACCGCTTGTTTGCCATAGTTTCGCCAGCTCAGCGCACCTGGTCTTCCATCAGGATGTACTGGTTTTCCTTTAACGTTTGCTCGACAGCGTTTTTGAGGTCGGTATTGTCCACTGGAGGGCAGTCCAAGCCCGGGAACAAGTCCGAAATCAGGCCCCGGAACAGTGGGACGTCCTCAAACACAAACTTGGGCAGGTTCATGTCCCGCAGGGCTCGCATGAGGACCTTGTCCTGCAGGAGAAAAGTCAGATTCAGACAAGTGCAGCATAACCATGTTATGCCTCAAAGCCTTAAGGAAATGCAGTGAGGTCTGTAAGTGTTTACAGTCACAGATTTCGGATCAGTTCTTGTAAATTATAACTCTAAAATTCTGCCACTGCCCAAATGTTTAAAGACCCAACTGCATGCGATAATATTCCCATATAGCTACCTTTATAAACTGATAGTGAACCTGATCAAACTTTTAGTTAACCTGGCTTCTAGTTTGGTATTACAACCCCAATTCTGAAATAGTTTGGGACGAAGTGTAAATTGTGAATAAAATCAAAATGCAATGACTTTCAGATCACATGAGCCAATATGTTATTTACAATAGAACATAGATAACATTTCAAATGTTGAAAGTGAGACATATTACATTTTTATCCACAAAATGAGTTTATTTCAATTTTTTTTTTATTTCAAATTAGCAAGTAACTAAGTTAACTGGCATCAGGTGTGTAACATGATTGGCTATAAAAGGGATGTCTAAGAGAGGCTGAATCTCTCACAAGTAAAGATGGCCAGAGGATCTCCACCTGTGAAGGCCTGCGTAAAAAAATTGTGGAATACTTTAAAAACAATGTTCCTCAATGTCAAATTGCAAAGGCTTTGAAGGTATCATCATCAACAGTGCATAATATCATCAAAAGATTCAGAGAAACTGGAAAAATCTCAGTGCGTAAGGAACAAGGCCGAAGTACTATACTGGATACTCGTGATCTTCAGGCCCTCAGACACCACTGCATCACTCATCGGCATGATTCTGTCATAGACATTACTAAATGAGCCCAGTAATACTTCAAGAAACCAATGACTGTAAAAACAGTCCGCCGTGCCATCCACAGATGCTACCTAAAACTCTATCATGCAAAAAGGAAGCCATTGTTGAGCATGATCCAGAAGCACTGCCATGTTCTGTGGGCCAAAGCTCATTTAAAATGGACCACAGCCATACCACAATTCAGTCTGCTCCAGCTGTGTGGCTGAAGCTAAGCAGGTGTGGACTTGGTCAGACCACCTCGGAAAACCAAGTTGCTGCTGGAAGAGGTGTTGGTGTGCCAGTAGGTTGCAATCTTCCCTCTAGTGGAATGATCCCCAATACCCCAGTGCAGTGACGGGGACATTGTACTGAAGGAGACGCCGTCTTTCGGATGAGACGTTAAACCAAGGTCCTGACTCACTGTGGTCATTAACGATCCTTGACACTCTTCGATGAGAGTAAGGGGTTCCCGGGTGTCATGGCTAAAGTCCCAACCTGGCTCTTTCGATCTGCCACCTAAACATCCCCTGATCTAATTGCCTGCGCAAATTGCCTTCTCCCTCCCCCTCAACCCCCAAGGCTCCCTTGAAAAAGAGATTTCAATCTCAACAGAACTTCCCTGGTTAAATAAATCAGCGATCAGTTCAAAAGCCAGCATCTCTGATGGTATGGGGATGCATTAGCGCATATGCCGTGGGACACTTGCATGTTTTAAAAAGCACCATGAATGTTGAAAGGTATATAAAGGTTTTAGAGCAACATATGCTCCCCTGCAGATGACATATATTCCAGGGACGGCCTTGTGTATTTCAGCAGGACAATGCAAAACCACATACTGCAGCTATTACAACAGCATGGCTTCGTAGCAGAAGAGTCATTGTGCTGAACTGGCCTGCCTGAAGTCCTGATCTTTCAGAGACTGAGCACATTTGGCACATAATTAAATGAAAAGTCCTTCAAAGGAGACCCAAAACTCTCCCGCAGCTGGAAGCCTGTATTAAACAAGAGATGGATCAAATTCCAATGGCTAAACTCAAGAAACTTGTCCCCTCATTGCCCAGATGCCTCCAATCTGTGTTATAAAGAAGTGGGGATGCTACACCATGGTAAACAGGCCCCGGTCCCAAATTTTTTGAGACCTGCAGCAGTCATCAAATTTTCAATGAGCCCATATTGTGGATAAAATTGTAAAATTTCTCAGTTTCAAAATTTGCAACATTATCTCTGTTCTATTGTAAATAGAATACTGGCTGGTGTGATTTGAAAGTCATTGCGTTCTGATTTTACTCACAATTTACACGTTGTCCCAAATATTTTGGAATTGTTATATGTAATATATTGTTATATGCAGATGTACTTTCTAGACTATGTACATCGGAAGTATAATCAGCGCCTTTCATTACTATTTGGACAGTGACACAATTACGGCTCTTAACCCCTTAAAGCGATATTTTTACAAGAATCACTTGTGGCCTAAAATGTAGCAACAATAGAGTCAATATGATCAGATGTCCAAGGTAACCCAGCCATTCCCAAAAGAGAAATAGTTTCTGTGCATAACTGATGTTTGAGTTACCTCAGTCAGTTCAGGTGACCTTCTCTTCAGCTCTCCTGCCATAACCAGCACAGACTTGAGTGCTCTTAGGCCGAAGTCATAGTGTGACTGCTTGGATAGCTGTTCCCTAGCCAGCTTGTATAGTACAGTCATCTTCTTCGCCAGTTTCTGAGAGGGAGGCGATAACACATTAGCACCACCATATGCGTGACTGTGAGAGTATTTGTTCAGAACAGTGTCTCTGTGCGTGAATGTGGTCACTCTGACGATATGTTATGCTTTGGTAAGTGAGGCTATACTATTTTATGTACAGCAATGCTGAGCTGCGCTGCATTATATAATGTCAGACTGTGCTTGGCAGAGCAGAAAACTAAATATTTCATGGAAATCTTTCAACTGCAGGTACAAGTACTAATATTGGCACAAATACTCCTTGGCCATTCATCTTTTGATATTCCATTAGCCAGTAGAGCATTCGAGATGGCAGCCATTTTCAAGATGGCTGCCGTTAGTCACCAAGAAATGCATATATTTGTTTAAAAAAAAAATCACTCCGGATTGTGTTATATGAGTAATTTAGGAGTCACTTCTAAGAATAAGGAAGCCAAATGTAGACCTCTAATGTTATCCAGATGCTTCTTTGTACCATATACTGGCAATTTTATCAAATTAATATGTTCAAAAAGCGCCTCATGGCCTAACATGCATGTTGGTTAAAGAGGTAGGGGTATTCAGGGTGTAGGGTGTAGCAGTTGAGGTAGTACTAATGTTTCAGCTACATTGTTTCAATATACATGTGGCAAATGGCTCACTTTTCTTCTACAGCTCTTAAGCCTAATTTACAGACGTCCAACGCCGTCAATGCACAGATACGCAGTTGTATCGATGGAGATGTGGACCTTTCAGACTTCTCCAGTGCTTAATGGGTGTTGCATAGCAATTTACCGCTTGGACAATAGCGTAGCGTTTTTTTTTTGGGAGACCCGCCTACTATTTCATGACACCTGAGCAGCATTCTGGCAATGATGTAGTTAGCTGACCAATCACAGGCTTGCGCTATCCATGGGCTCTCAATTATTTTGATGGTTAGTAAGAAAATTTGGGAGGTGTCCATCATGCGTCCGAGAGCATGACAGAGAGAGTTTGCAATGTTGGAGAGGGGCTCTGTGTATCTGCGCGTTGACAGAGTTGGACGACTATAAATTAGGCTTTAAATGCAAGTTGCTACACGACAGCGGCCATACCCTTGGATGTAGCATTTGCAGATGGATTCTGTGTGTTGAGTGTACCAGTGAGCATGCTTAAATTCATGCCTGATCAATGTAAAGTATCTCTCATGAAAGGTGAATACTGGATGGAGAGAATTACTGATCTTAGCAACAGAGTTGAAGCTGAGGTACAACCAAGGCACACTGGTGACATCACTGTTGTGGTACTTGGCATGAGTTTCAGTGCCGGCTCGCTAATATTCACCATCTAATTAGATTAGTGATAGGCGTAGGGTAGTTTAGGTTAGTTCAGTATCCCAAATGCTACCTAACAAGCCCCACATTTGTTACCAGAATATAAGTCCAGTGTTGTTAGATAGCTGCGCATGGATCTACAGGGTGTGAGAGCTCAGCAGTGTTAAGTCACAGATAAGGTTGCTGTGCATGATTGACTCGTATATGTACCCAGACGGAGTCCGGACAGCATGGGAATTAAGGGACACTGAATGAATGATCGGGCCAGGAGGAGGATTTTTTTAATGTCCAAACCTGGCTGTATCCCGTGATTGAATGTGCAATTATTATTTTTCTATCAAGGTGGTACGAGGATAAACCCTCAGCGCTCACCACCAAAACATTACCATTGATCAGACCATAGTGATTTTTTATGCAATTATCTGGTGCTTAAAGTATAATTTTCCATATGCTGTCGTAGAAACGACCTATATATAATCTGAATGACATTTTGAGTTGAAAATTTCACTTCTATTGTGAAAAACAAAGGATGTAAAAGATAAATCATCAAAGTCTGTCCTAAAATTCTGTAGCGATATATATGCTTTCTATATAGGAAATAGCTGCCATGCGGGAAAATGGTGGCCATGATGAAATTTTAAGTGACTGATGTTATTTTTGAAATAAATGAACCCAGAGGTATAAACATGCAGATTTTGGCGCTAGTATCCACATTTGAAAGATTGTTAAAGGTAGCTGCTGCGCTAGCTATGGTGCGTTAAATTACACTTGTATTAAGCGTATAACTGCGTGTCCAGGAATATCACCTTGGCGTTGAGGAAGCCCTCGGAGAAGAGCATGATCTCGCAAATCTGCTGCAGGTCAGGGACAATCACCACCACCGGCCGGAACAGGGCCTTCATCGACTCCGGCAGCTCCGTGCGACCAGCATAGCCGGGGTTCATTGTGATGAAGAGGCCCATGCGCCTGTCCAGAGTGATCTCCTGCCCCTCAAACTGAATGGGGGGAGAATGTTCAAATGACCAGGATGCAGGTGCACACTGCTTTTCATTTCTAAGAGCCTGCGCTGTTTTCCATCTAACACATTTCCTTCTTTTGTTTCTTTTATCTTCCTTCCAGTCAATCACTCCATTCTCAATCACTCACTCACTCTCTCACCGAGTCATATTTGGAGTAAAGATTATCCACAGTGTGGAGCTTCTAACACTCAAGTATTTGAAACTGAGGAGCCTGGTACAGCACTGTGAGTGGTTTTTCACTTGAGTTCCCTCTGTCAAAGATAAACAAGTTTTCTTATTATTCTATTCTGTTCCATCCTGGTACTGAGCCTTCTGCAAATTCTAGATTTTGGTGAGGTAGGCATATGATCCTGTTCTAGAGGAGTCAATTCAAGCTTGGCAGCACCAGTGCTATGCTAACGTTAAAGCCCAGAAAAAGAGCAGAATTAAGACAGTTTTGTGTCAATTTGTATGGTGTAATATTCTTTCGAGAACATGTGAACCACAGACAGAGGTCAAGGAGTGGAAAAACACCCTGGGAGTTGTCAGGAAAAGATTTGATATGGAGTTAGAGACAAACCAGAGATAAACTGGAAAAGACCTGATTCAGTCTTAGACACTGTCCAGTTCTGATGTCACCTACAGTACTGCAGGTAGTATTTGGAAAACTAAAAATGAAGACAGACGGCGAGTAATTCAGGCCGAATGGTGGGTATTCCTCATGACCTGAAGCTCATGCCATGCAGAGAGGGATGTGAGCTCACCTGGAAGGTATTCATGTTCTCGATGAGCGCATGGCGGATTTTCTGGATCTGGGAGGAGATCACGGACAGCACCGACGCGTCGATGCGGTTGAATTCATCAAAGCAGCCCCAAGCTCCGCACTGCGCCAGCCCAGAGAAGATCTTCCCCATGGCCTGCGCACAGAACACATCACAAATATATGAAAGCCTCCAGCGTTCCACTTATTATTAGGCCCAAGACTGCCTCTCACAGCCTGGATTTAGGCAGCACACTGAATGCCTGAACTTGACGAGTGAAATGTGGTGATGATGGAACAGAAATAGAAAGACGCTGCGGAATGGCCTCGCTCACCAGGTAGTCCATGCCCTCGCCGCAGTTGGTGACCATACACAGGAGGCCCAAGGCTTTGGCCAGGTCTTTAGTGGACTCCGTTTTTCCTGTGCCAGCCGGCCCAGCTAAGGATCCACCGAGGTGCATGGACAAGGCCTGGGTTACACAAACACACACACACACAGAAAACAGGTAAGTATGCGTACACAGACAAATACACACACTCGACAAATTGGGAACAGCTTTAAATTTGTGCTCTTTACGGAGGGTGAATGCAATTTCAATGAAGTTTGTATGTTTACTGATTATTTAATATAAAACCGCTTTGATTTGTGAACACAAATTTGGGCCGAGTTAAGAATGCTGAACTTGCCAGTACAAACATTCCAGATGGCACTAGATTTTAATAACAGCATCTATTTCAAGGATTATGCACTGTACATTATGTTCCAGTGATGTACGCCTTGCACTTCTCATTACCAGCCTAAAAAAGTTACCAAATGTATCAATGCCTCTGCCAAGGAGGTCATGTTTTTGCTGGCAGTGAATTGTTTGTCTGTCTGTCTGTCTGTCTGTCTGTGTACAAGAAACTCAAAACAAAATGAACGGATGTCTCCAAAATTTTATGCTTGGGTTGCTATTACATCGGGGATGGACCCTATAGATTTTGAACGCGATTGGTCAGACAATATGCCCACCACACGACCAAGAGTGTAAGATTTTGCTTATCACATAACTGAATTGCGTAATTTAAGGGAGAGCAATTGTAATTTCCATTAGCGCACATTGTATGTTAGCACCACGTCGCTCTGCTTAGGCTCTGAGTCACAGACATTCGCGGCTGAAGGAGCAACGGTTTGTAAATCCAGTCAAATCAGTCGCTAGCTACCTTTAGCTTGCTAGCTAACAAACTCATGTTAGATAATGGTTTTGAAAAAGTATTGCGTGCATGCTACCTAGCTAAGTAACTTTAACTTAGTCGAGTGAGTGGTGCTTACCTACCCTGGCACAGCGCAGAGCCATACCGTTTTAACCAACGTTACACTCGGTATTCCGTTTGGCTTAGTAAAAACAGTCAGACGTAACGCAAAGCGATTTTTTTCCACGCTCTCAGCCAATGACATTTTCCCAAAAGTGATATTACCCTGGGGTAATATCAGAAATATGACACGAGCTGGGCTATGGGAAATGTACTGCAGTTATGTGATAAATGTTAAATTTCTTAAGACCCAAGTTCACTCAGCAAGTTTTTGACTGTGCTTTCTTGGTGGAGGTTTGCGCTCTTGGAGAACCTCTAGTATAAATTTATAAGCCCTACATGCAAAGCACGAGCAGGGGAAGTTACACTGGCCACACTGACCTGAACTGCTCCTATTGGCTGAACCTGCGCTTCACACACTTTCAGCGGGTTAACTAACTGGGCACACCTTAGTCTATAATCCACCACTATAAACAGCAGCTAATTTTACTGGCTTCAACCAGCTACAGCCCAGCAGGACCATAAAGAGGGATAAAAACACTGCTTAAACCACATTGAAGTGGTAGCTGAGCTGGATGTGCGGGCAGACGGAAGTCAGACCAAACATCAGCAGTGAGGAGTTTCCATCATGGCGAAGCTAAAGAATTGTAGCATTAAGTGAAGGCGGTCTGGCCCGGGGCTCGTACCTGGGTGACCGTCAGGTAGATGCGGTCGGTGAGTGGAGTGATGACCAGCCGGCCGTTCAGCCCCATGTACTCGTAGCCGTATGAGAAGGAGGCGTTGCACTGGCGTACTACCAGATTATCTCTGTCCCAAGGGTCATGGAGGTTGCTAGGGTCCCTATTCCAGTAATAGCGCAGCTGGCTCTCCCACTCAAACTCATGAGCGCCCATGATGCTGCAAAGGAGAGACAGTTTGCAGAGTTAACAGAGATTTCTCACAGGCACTGTTCAGGAGGAATCAGTTCCCATCATGCCCTACTCGTGACACAGTACGCGCGCTGAGACCGGCGTTTCTCTGCAGCATGTCATACACATGTTGGGAGGACTGTAACTGTGGTTCACACTGCTGCACCTCACTTAATGTTTGATGGATGCTTTATGTATCGAGAGCTATGAAGTTCACATCAGTAGAGGCTCGTGCTGATACATGTCTGTGTGCGTGTGTCAGAACCTGCTCTTCAGCTCGCCCAAAAGAATGCTCTCAAAGAAGCCAGGGTTGTCACTAGTTTAAATAGTAACGTTTAGCGGAGCACAGCGAGAGGCACTAAGGCCAAATGCAAGAAGGTTCAAATCCCAGCGAGTGATTGGTCCCACCGAAGAGCTCAGCCAGCTGAATCCCGCTCCACCCCTCTGAAGTAAGAGCCGCACTCGATGGGAAGTTCGGGTGCTTGGAACAAGCTACTAGGGATGGCCATTACTTTAAGAACCCGGACTCCGGCACCGTACCCGTCCCTGACGAAGGAGTCCACGATGTCGCGGGCGTGGACGTCGAGGATGAGGACGGTGTTGAGCTTGCGCCGGTCGTTCTTCTTCAGTGGCTGTGCGATGCGAGCGACGAGCTGGTCGATCTGCTGGTGCATCTCCTCAGCGTACTTTATGAGCCCCTTCCTGTCGCCCCTCTTCAGTATGTCCTCCAATCGCCAGGTCCACCACACCAGGCTGCTGGCTAAAACCACCATGCCCTGGTACTTCAGCATCCAGTCCACCCTGGCAGAGACAGGAACACACATGAGAACACCGTCACTGACATCCCTGCCACCACTCAAGCCGCTCTTCAAACCAAACTAAGATCATGACGAGCAGCAAGCACACACAACCTTTAATTCGTCTGGGTGAAGTAGCGTCTGAGAAACTTGTCCCTACTTATCCTGATGGACGGAAAAAACAGACTGACGGGCCTCGTTGTAAGATCCCCCACTTCACCACGGGTCATGGCGCGGGATTAATTAATGTCAATATTACAGGATGCATACAGTCAAAAGACACATTCAAACACACATCCTTTTACATAGATTAAGATACACATACTCTAAGTAATTGTACTGCATGAACACTCATTCATGCGCAGACACATGAGCGTACAAGCGCGCTCACACTCCCACGTACAAACACACAGACGCACACACATACGCGAAAACCTTCTCTCCCTCACACATACAGTAACCTTACGCACAAATGCACACACGCCCATATACAGAGAGGTGCATCTGCTAAAATACCCACAAATCTTCTCTCCCACACCTGCAAACAACCATGTATGCACACGCACACGTATAAACTGGCTGATATCGATATAGTGGAAGAAGGCCTCTTGGGTAATAAGCCAGCTGGTAATCTCAGCAAATTTCCTCACACACACTCATATGCATGCGTCCACACACAGACACACACCTGCCGGTGTCATGGCTGTAGTAGAAAATGGCCTCCTTGGTAATGAGCCGGTTAGTGCGTCTCATCTCCAGCAGGACGGCACTCATCCAGTCTTCCACCCGGCCGTCAGCCTGGACGGGCTCTCTCAGGTCCATCGTCTCCCCCTCGGCTGAGACCAGAGCCGTGGCCAGGGTCACCCCTCTTTCCCCCTCCTCGAACCGCAGCGAGGCGATGTTATCAAACATCTACAGCAGGAGGGAGCAAAGAGGGAGGATCGTTAAAAAGCACATGTCACAGTACAGAGAATAACTGCAGTTCACACACAGTCATGCCTCTGTACAATCCGCCAACTAAAACATCACACTTCCAACCCACTGTCTTTATCAACATCGAACAAAAGCAATAAATCACACTGATTAGCTTTACGAATTTCACCACAGCTTCCACAAAAATCAAACATGACTGCTCTGCACAAGTTAGCTAAGACCTAATATCAGAGATGCTCAAAGTTTTTATTTAATTCTGAGCTAACCACAGCATTTCATGGTATTAAATCGCAGCATTGAATGTTCCAAAAAGGTTTCAGCATAAATCGCATGCATTTATTTAAAGCAAAATGTAGCAAATCTTTACATAGATAAAAAATATTCAGAGATATCTGATCAGTTTGAATTTCACACCACAAGTTACAACGTGCTCTGACAGTTACCTTTGAGGTTTTTAGAGAAATGCCCCAAATAGAAGCAACTGCAGTGCGAGTGGTAAGGATATTTAACGTACATTTATTATCTTCAATTACCGAGACTCTTTTCTAAAGACCGTGAATAGCAGAGTCAGGTGCGGAAGTGCTTGGTTGGAATGAAAGCCTGCACCCACACCGACCCTTTCTGGAAAAGACTGAATACCTCCCAGCAATCGTAACACCTGGATAATCTGTATCTGAGCAGAGCAGTCAATCAGCATAATTAAGGTATTTCCACATGAGGTTGCAAAATGGTTCAATGGGTAGCAATGGATTTAGCAAATTTTAGTTGTGCTGGCCATTCAGTTTCTGAATATGTAGAATGAGCAAATATTCAAACCTGGGCACCAGAGCCTCCGCAAAACGCAAAATTGTGGTATAAAAGCCCTGTGCAAACCTCATCTTTCATAACACATAACTACCTGAAACTTGTTCCAGTTTACTTTGCCTAATTACCTCTGCGAAGGAGGTCATGTTATCTAATGGACGGATTTACACAAAATTTTCACAGTAGGTGGGAATTGGTCTAACTTCGATCTGATGAGATTTTGGGCAAGAGCCGGAAGGGATAAAACAGCTGGGGGGGGGCGCTGGGCCTTGGCAGAGGTCTGCGCTCTCCGAGTGCTCCAGTCATTTCCTTTCTTTTATTTGTTTATTTCTCAGGGACCATGCGCAGAAACATTAAACACAGAGTAGAGAATAGAGATGCTCTGCACCAGATTATAATTACATTACATTGTTAGCAATGAAACTGATCCGTTCAACATCTAAGACGAATTGGTAGAATGACAGGCTGATTGGTTATAGCATTATTGTTTGTGCATCATTAAATTGCAGAGCTTTTTTTCTTACACATATTAATGCTGCGGAATCGTGTGAAAACAGAACAGAGGGGTCCAGCTCCAGCCCTTAACTCCAGTTTCTGCTGGATTCTGGGTTTTCAGCTCCTAAATCCGGCTTCATTAGCGAGGGCCACAGACTCCTCAGCCAGTCAGTAGCTAAATTTCCCTTTAACTTTGAAGCAAATCTTGTGAAAATTCGCAAAAACGAAATGCGAATTAAGTGTATTTCCATATGTTTCCCTCGAGCGGTTGAGAGTAAATAAGCAGCACTGCGCAGGCGATGACCTGTGTGCATACGCATGTCAGATAAACATGTACGTACGACATTGCAAGGCAACCTCAAAAGCAAAAGTGGAGAACGGCAGCGGAAACGCTCGCTACGTCAGAGTTTATATGCGCATTCAGTCTTTTTCGCATAAGTCAAAATCCACCTCAAGCGAATGTAAAAAAAAAAAAGCGCTTTTTGCAAATCAGAGGATTTTTTTTTTTTGTTTTAAATTATGGCGTTTCCATTAGCTGTTTTGATGCGAAACTTCCAAATGCGCATTAAAACGGGGAAATGGAAACACAGCTAATGACTCTCTTTAAGCAGCTGAGCGCACACACAAAGGGCTGCTGGAGCGGCCCTTCAGGGTCGGGCTCTGAAAGCCCTGCTTCACAGGATCCTGACCAGTAGACGCTTGGGAAACAGCGCAGAAAAGCCCACCTTGATCATGTGCTCTTGCACACAGGTGGGCTCGCTGCTCCCCAGAATGCTGAGAAGCTCGTCGTCGGAGATGAAGAAGAAGCGGGGGAAGGCGTTACGCTTGGACTCCAGGTATTTGTTCAGGCCCTTCTGGCAGAGCTCCAGTCCTTCGCACAGGGCCTGCAACTCCGCCAGCCGGTCGGGCACCAGGCAGCACCTCTTAATCCCCGCATCCTTTACTGTGCCCGACATGATCTGAGAGTGGAGGCAAGATTCAAACAGATGAGCTTCTCATTTAGTCCAGATTCCCCTGCCAATTCACATTCACACTCCCATATTAAACCCAATTCTCTCTCCACAACTATTCAGATTCTAATTCTTACACCCATTCACACTCTAATTCCAATTCACATTCGAATTATCATTCCTGTGGCTATGACCTATGCAATAAATGCTTCAAAGTAAATAAATTCAGTAAAGACAAACACATGTAGTTGATATTGTCCTTACAAAGAGATTTGTACAAATAAATGTGAAAAAAAATAACACAACCTTCATATTCTAAAAACACCTTAAAAATAGCAGTTCCAACCTCATCCTTTCAACTGACTAACCCCAGACTGATCGGACTGATGTTTAATATTACTTCATACACATTCTTGCACAAAAGAAGAGGCTTCTGGCACCTTCTTGTATGTCTTGTCAATTTCGTCGAACTTCTTTGCCTCATCAGGGAGCTTGTCGCGGAGGTCTCCATCGATGAAGATGCTCTCTAGGTAAATCCACTTCATCTGCACCTGCATCCAAATCTGGGGCACAGTACCACACGAATGCCGACCGTCAAATATATGGGTACAATAGCACAGTTTCAACAGTTATGGATGGGAAGATGCTCATCTATAATATATTTGAGGCCGATGTGTGTGTGTGCGTGTGTGTGTGTGTGTATGTACACGTTTTTCTCCTACATTTCTCAACGGATTATCACCAAATTTGCTGTGAATATCCACTTGGACACCAGGAAGGACTTGACGTCGCCCAATTTTTGAAAAACGGTCATGCACGCAAAAACAATGGCAATTTCACTCCGGGCACCGTGTAAACTTATATAACCTGATGCGCGTAGCAATATCCGGTTGCATGGCTAGGAGCTGCAGTGTCCTTACGAACGTGCGTTGACGTAACCTGCCAGCAGGCTACTGCTTGCGATGGGGCCAAGGGAGTGATAGCACAGCCTGCACGAAAGCCAGGCTTTTCACAGGGCACCGCGTTTGTCCACGAATGCAGCATTCTGATTACTCGAACTTGACAGCTCCCAAATCCAAATTTGACAATTCAACGCTCGCAGGGCTCGCGTTACACCTAAAAGGGGCCGAGGGAGTCATAGCACAGCCTGCACGAAAGCCAGGCTTTTGAGAGGGCACCGCGTTCGTCCACAAATGCAGCATTCGGATTACTCCAACTTCACAGCTCCTAAATTCACATTTGACAGTTCCAACACTCTCAGGGCTGGCGTTACCCCTGAAAATTCGGTGGCAATTATTCACAAAAATTAGTCCTGGCTGATTCTAGATGGTTTCCCTTGATTAACACGTTTTCCTACTCAAGAATAATCAAGTGGCAATTGAATACACAGCTTCTCTCCCTCATGCGATCTAAAAGCGACAAAACAATGGGCTACAAAGCGGGTAGCAGCTAGTAAATATATATATATATATATATACAGTGTTGTGCTCAAAAGTTGACATACCTCAGCTGAATTTATGAAATGTTGCCATTTATTTTGAAAATGGGACTAATCATGCAAAAAACTGGTCTTTTATTAAGGGGCAGTTATCGTATGAAGTCATTTATCATAACAAAGGTGTTTGAATCATAATGACATCTGAAATCACCCAAACAGCCCTGATCATAAGTTCACATACCCCTGAACGTTTGACTTTGTTATATAGACACAAAGTGACATGTTTAACTGGTTTTTAAGGGTTCCTCATCTGTGGCTTTTTAAATTGTGACTCGTGTCTGTGTGTAGTCCTTGAGTTAGTCAGCTCCTGAGTGGAGGCACAGATCTGACAAGACTCTGAGTCACAGGGAGTGGAAAAGAACTGTCTAAGGACCTTCGAAACAAGGTGTTTCACAAGGTGCTGCTTTCGGGCTGCCAGAGAAGACTACTGTCGTGCATGTTTCTGGTTTGTTAAGTCTGGTTTCTTTCAGTTTTTTGTTTTCCAATTTGAGAATATCAATCTGAGAGGAGACTAGTTCAACAAACTGTTGGAGTTGTGTACTGTCTCTCTGGATGTCAGCTATCTGCTGGTGAGTGAATTCTGAACTGTTTTTGAGGTCTTTGATTTCTTGGCAGAGCATATGGAGAACATGAAGTTTTTCGTGCACAGATACCTGTACACTGACCTTTATCAGTGGAAATTAAAACCCTGTTTACAAAGAAGTTGGGAGGCTGTGTAAAATGCAAATAAAAAAGAGTGCAATGATTTTCAAATCATTGGAAGTTTTTGAAGATAATACTAATAATATCAGATGTGAAACTGAGATATTCCATTGCGGTTATGAATTTGATGCTAGCAACATGTTTCAAAAAGGTTGGCACAGGGGCATGTTTCCCACTTTGCCGTTTTCTCTATACATGCTTCCCCTTGGAAATATCATAAGTAGACTTGATGTTAAATACCATTGTTATGCAGATGACACACAGCTCTATATTATCCTTTAAACCGGGTGAAAATGATCCAGTTACTAGATTAGAGATGTGTCTTAAAGCTGTTAAAGCTTGGATGACGCAAAATTTTCTTTCACTAAACCCAGATAAGACTGAAATATTGGTACTGGGTCCCAAGTATAATCTTCGAGACTCATTCATTAAGTTTTCTTAGTTCATTAAAAAAATCTATCCTCATTTCGTCTACTGGAGTGCATTTCAGAATAATGATGGAAGGAGATGAGTAGACCTGAGTGAGACAGGTCCTGGACATAACCGGAGAGGGCGAAGCACCCACCTCAATGACCTCGCTGATGAGTGACAGGCTCCTTTCCCACTTCTGTACAGTAGGCAGGAAGGGCCCAACAAAGCGGTTGCTGGCCATGCTCTGAAGGTTCACGGAGCTGTCGTCCAGGCTTTGCTGGATCTCATCTACTGGGCCCAGGATGCAGCCACGCTCCTGCATGCCTTTGACATAGCGCTGTACCTGGAATTGCATGCGCTCCCAGGTCCCCACCAACTCCTTCATCTCCTGTGCCAAAACAAGCACCGTTTAACACACCGTTATTAACAATGCTAAATCAAAACAAATGCCGTTTAACACACCGTTATTGAAAATGCTAAACCAAGACAAATGCCTTTTGACACACCGTAATCAACAATGCTAAACCAAAACAAATGCCGTTTAACACATCGCTATCAACAATGCTAAACCAAAACAAATTCCATTTAACAAAGCGTTATCAACAATTCTAAACCGAGATAAGCGCCGTTGAACACACCGTTATCAACTATGCTAAACCAAAACAAGCGCCATTTAGCATGCGCTTATCAACTACGCTACATCAAAACAGGCATTGTTTAACACACAGCTATCAATGCTACTTTAAAACAAGCAATGTTTAACACGGTTATCAATTGTAGTACACCAAAACAAGCTTGGTTTAATACCATCATCAAGTATGCTACACCAAAAAAAGCACCATTTAACACAAGGTCAGCTATGCTTAATCAAAACAGATAACCGCTGAATACACAATGATCAATTACACTACACCAAACAAGGGCCATTTAGCACTTGCTTATGAACTCAGCTACACCAAAATTAGCATCGTTTTACACACATTAATCAACTATCCGACATTAAAGCAATTGTTGTTTGACACACAGTTGTCAACTATGCTGAATCAAAACAAGAACTGCTGAACACATGGTTATTAATTACGCAACACCAAAACAACCACTATTTAGCGCCTGCTAATCAACTATGTGACCCCAAAACAAGCACCATTTAGCACTTTGTTATAAACTGTGCTACACCGATTGACACTGGCACCCTGAACGATAAGAAAAAAGAGCTAAATACATCCATACATACATATGTGCATTCAATTGTTATAATCAATTCAATACAGTACATTGTTAGATTAAAAAAACCCCGTTGTATACAGGTTAGTATAATAACGTATAAAAGCAAGTATAATACAAAGAGGCATAACTGAATTAAACAGAAAATTAAAACGAAATCATTACAGTTACGAGACCTGCATGTAGATGGAAAATACAGTTGAAGAATATTCAGGCATGCGTAAAGAATAATAAAATAGACAGCTATGTTAAGTGGTCAAACAAAAATACTTGCTGCATGTCATGCATTAGACTTTAAAAACAAAGCATGTGGACACAAAGAAATAAGCAAATTGACCTATGGCTAAGCCCCGCCCTCAAATGCGATGAGCCAATCACAGGGCGTATTCTCTCCCCATATACTCGGACATTCTAAGCCAGAACTTCCACTGAATTGCATTACGGAAACTCTGAATTGTTTGCTTTAATGGGGTTTTAAAATGTTTCTTAGTTTAAAAAATGGTCAAATGCTGTGCTTGGGGTAAATGTAACTCTGATAGGAGGTATTCCGAGAGGCTGGGCAATGGGGTGTATTTTACACCCTTCTCAAAGCCACATCATAACTGAGAGAAGCGTCTACTCTGGATAAAGCTTTGTGGAAGACCCAACTATCAGCTTAACGTAGCTAACAAAGGTCAACAAGGATGTCTACATTTGTTCCAAGCTTAGTCAACATCGTGTTAAGGCGACATCTTGTCACTTCGCTGGAGATTAATGTCAAGTTAGCTTTTACATCGCTACGTTAGCTAAAGTAAGCTCAAGTTAGTAAACACTATGGCTAAGGTCAATGCTGACGGACGTTCGCTTAACGTAAGCTAATGGCAGCGTTATTCATCATGTGACATTTTTTACTTTGGAGTTCAGTCACATCAGGTTAGATTTCATAAATTCGGTAGAAAGTCATAATAATACGTAAATTAAATTTAGTATCCTGCAGTGCACGAACAATGCTGATCCTCTATCTTGTGCGAGTGGGTGACGGAAACGAGATGCGGTTGATCGTATTAATGAGGTATTGTTTTAATTGGAATCTGAAAGACTGGTGATTGTTGATTTCCCTTTTATTTACAGGTACTTGGTTCCATTCAAGTGATGCTTTAACAGAACGTGCAGAACTATTGAACTCAGTTCTCTTAAAAGGAACACTGTAATCCTGCCTTGTAATCCCTGCAGTAAAGTGGCGTGTTAGCTGATGTGATAATGAAATTTATGAGACCAACAGCTCCCTCACTGGTTGATAACAACAGCTCAGGTGCACTCTGTTAATGTTTAGTATTTTGTACTTGGCACGTAATTGCACATCCAGCACATGGAGCGCAGGGCCATGCCTTTCTGTTAGAAAGAGAGCTAAAACCAGACACCAACCTTCTCAATGCTGAGCTCCTTGAGGGCACGCGTGACAATGTCACTGATGATGTCCTCGTACTTGTGCAGCTCCATGGCAAATATCCTCTCCAAAGATAAGGTCTGCAGATTCATATCGAAGCTGACGCCCGTCCTCTCCATAAGCTCCTTCCAGTGTCTATACAACCAGACATACAAGGGCACACTGTCACAAACACAAATATTCACACACACGCACACATGTACGCACACAAACATACATGCAAGATCACACTAACATGCATACATATAAACAAAACCAAAATCACATGCACAGATATAGACTCACAAGGGTCAGACAAGAAAACTGTTAAATATGCTGAAGTTTATAAAGAAATTTCCTGAAATACAATTCAATGCCACTGCAGGTTAGTAAAAGGAAATTTTTCACTCTGTTTTATTGGGAAGATATGCACTCGTCCCTCTCGATGACCTTTGGGAGAGATTGCCGTGTGGCCTATCGCCAGCTGGAAACGGCCGGTTTTAGCCTCTCGAGTGTTCCGCCCCGGCAACAAAGCATTTAGTTATGCCTTACTGCCCTGCTATGGGACTTAAAAATGATGGAAGGTCCGGGTAATGTTTTTTTTTAAGGTTTCCAGCTGACAAAAAGAGACGTACAGTATCAATACAGCGGGCGAGGCGTCAAGACTGAGAGCCCAAGAAAACCCAGCGATCAAAGTAGCATAGTCATTAGTAATAACACTACAGCCACGTCTGTAGCAGGAAACCGTATTTGCAGTATTTTCGTACTGACAGCCTGATTCAGAGTTGAAAGGCAGTCTCTTCAACAAAAAATGTGCTTCACGGGAGCGAAGGCAGTACCCCTTAGGCCCAACATATTGAATGACAGGTGAAGGTGGAAAAGGTTTCAAAGGACAAGGTCAATGAGCAAAGGTCAAAGGTCAATAGGGTACAAAACCTCGGTGAAGCACGGCTACCAACCAAGCCGAGCCCACATATGCAAAATGAACTTCCTACCCTAAGCGGTTTGTGAGAAACGGCCTGGACAAAGTTTCGAAGGTCAAGGTCACTGAGCAAAAGACAAAGGTCATTCAGGTACTAAACCTCAATGAGGCACGGCAAGGTGAGTCCACATATGCAAAATGAAGTTCTGCACCCAAGTGGTTACAGAGGCCTGGACAATGGCTGGACGTCCGTCCGCCCGTCTGTGAAGGGCAAGACAAAATCCCCTGCCCTAAAAACAGCAGAAACTACAAGTATTTAGAATTTTAAATGTGCGTGTAAACTGCCCTCACAGATTTGTTTATACGTTTTTTTTCAAACTAGCTTATTAATTTACGCATGGACTTCAACAGATGCCCACTTCTGAAATTCAATGTTTACAGGCAACGGTAAATTTAGTATCATCACCATTTCACCGATGACAGAATTTACAATCAATTATTTGACATGCACAAATAATGCAACTGGTTTGCTGTAGAAGGTTTACATGTACCTGTTAATTTTTTATTTGAATTCTCAAGTTAAAGAAGGTGATGTTACTTCTACCAATTTTAAATTGCTAGAATTTGACCTATCTTGACTTAAATCTTCTTTTTCATAATTCGCAAAACTATAACCATAATCATGCGCAAAGAGCAGTTTGTTTTTCCTCTTTTTCGGCTGCTGATTCAGTGAGTTTTGGTTGTGGAGTGATAAACCTGATATGGTTAGACTCCGTAGAGTCTCTGCTTTTATATGACATCTCACTTGCGCGGTGGAATGAATTTACAAATTCGCATGTCTATGCAACACGTGCACCTTCCGCATGTTTTAGCTACGAGCTCATTTAGTTGCTTGTTGTTGGAACATATCAAACATAAACGGTGATATTTCTGCAGGAAGATAGACACTGATTGTCGGCACTCCGTTATCTTCATCAAAGAGCGACTTTATACCAAAAAATACCAGCAAACACCTGGAAATGACCAGAAAAATGGCAGTAATAGCCCGAGCCTGAATGCAAGAAAACAGATGACAAACACTGAACCGCTGAAATGACGTCACGCAACGTCTGGTCAGCTGAAAATGATCACCGAAACTGCAGTAAAGGCTAATATCTATACTATACTATCATACCTCGCGTTGATACTTAAACGAAATTGTTTGCAATGACTATCTTTATGATTTCTGCTCAGATTTCATTAACTTCCTCAAGCCCCAACTTCATGGTAACCCCTTTTGCTCCGTAAATTAATTCAACGAATTATACAATTCTTAATCAGAAAAGGCTGTGAGTTAACCTGCATGATGGTAATGTCACTGGTTGGAGACAGAGTTTTATCTTAACATAAGCAAACTTAACACGAGTCGGCAAAACCACATTTTTTAAATGTCTTCTTCAGCGAATCGAGCCTATCACACACCGACGCAGAAAAAAAAACACCATTTTGTGAGCTACAGGAATTCAAAAGACATTCATGTTTTATGTCATCATTAATGTGGAAAGGAAAATGCTTGATAATTATTGCAAAGAACAACAATACAAGCTGAGGGGACATGGATACTAGTTCCATCTTTTGATCTTTGATACTGAATGAATTAAAACTTCACTGCTAATTAGGAAAGGTAAATGGGAAGGGGTTTAGAGAGGTAATGCACTTTACAGCGACGTGAGAGCATGGCTAACATCCGCCGAATGGTAAGGCCAGGGTGGAGGAGATTAAATTACAAAAAGCACAGTAGTTGACCTTTAAAACAGCACATTAACAGTTCTATAGAGATATGAAAGAAAAAAAGACAGGGAAATTATTCTAAGATACTTCCAGCATACAGTCCGAACTCTTTAAAAAGATTTCCCACATTACACCTGACATTTAACCTGTGACCCCTGACCTTTCCCGGAGGGCATCATTCTTCAGGGCGATCAGCAAAGGAAGGGAGTCCTTAAACTCTTTCATGCGCCCCTCCAGAAAGAATGCCACAAGCAGGCCGCGAACATCCTCAGGCAACTGGCGCAAGTTCTGAATGAAGTCCTCGATGCCCTCCTGCAGCAGCTCCATGTCCAGGTTGACCCACAGTGTCTGTGACCACTCTGTCTTAGCCACCTAGAAGGTACACACACGCAAGCAGGCACACAAACGCACTGAGATTTGTGCTTATATCAGCAGTCAGAACCAATGGCAGACACAGAATTTGCGAGCCACCAATCAATTTGCCCAAACTAAATGGACGTTATATTGCCTTGTTGTGAAACCAAACTTGTCCAAGAAAACTGAGGACTTAGTATTGCCATCTCAAACACTGGCATCAGCCCACCCCCCTTTTAGAATATATCATCACGCTAGCAAACAAGAGCATACGATACAGCTTTTGCACAACCTTCCTTCATTTATTTACTTACGTCAGCCAAGTTGTAGCTAACCTGCCGCTTTACATGTGTTATAACCCCACTGACCTTCTGTGCATCGTAGATCTCGTAGATCTGCGTGAGGCCGGCCATTTCCTGCTCCACCTGGGCCAACTCTGGGTACATGGTGATTGGCAAGTCAAAGAGCTTCTCCGCCTTAGTAAGCTTGTGACTCTCTCCCTGAATACTCTTCAGCTCGGCTTCGAACGCTTTCATCATTCTCAACCCTGAAATTAAGGGAGAGAGAGAGAGAGAGAGAGAGAGAGAGAGAGAGAGAGAGACAATGACAGAAAAAGTGACAAGGCATTAAAGGAGAGATGAGAATGAAGAGAAAACAAAATTTAAAAAGTATGGTGAGATAAAATAAGAGCAAGTAAAAGATAGAAAAGAAACGTCAACTTTACTCATTATATCGATAGAAACATTATCAGCATAATCGTATTGAAAAACATGAGGACAAAGTCATCTACAGTATACCCCCCTACAACGAGGCTTTGCTATGCTGAAGAACCAGTGTGGGTTTTCTCCAAACCAACAAAAATGTGCACTAATTATGCAAATAAAGACACAGTCATGATGTTCATTCAAAAGGCACAACTACACCACCACTACAGTGCATAAACCCAAAAAATTTGAAAGCCATCTGACAAGAGCCCTTTGAGTTATGAAGTACAAAAGATGGGTGTGACAGACAGAAACACGGACAGACACACGGACGGACCCCATTTTAGGAATATAACGTCTGAGGGCATATTTCGGTTTCTGTTATCGACCAAATGAATCACGTACCGCTTCAGTGCGCCGACACGTTGGCAGATATTGACACAGATCAGAGGTCAGAGTGATGTCACCTCGTTGTGGGTAATGTGTGTAAACACACCAATTTGATGGTTCCTTCTCTGGCCCAGGCGCCCTAACGTGCCGAGCTCTCACCGCATCTCTGAATGCCATATCTAATGCGGGCTTATGGGCTGCATCAGTTTACATGCCACGCTTGTTTTTTATGCAGGAAATGTTTTGCTCATGGAGAATACTGAGAGTATCTGCTCATAATTAGTTCTGTGTAATAAGAAAACATCCTTGGCCTCTGTTTTATCGTGTGCACTTCCTACGTTTACACCAAACACTGTTTGCTTGTTTGACTCTATTCTCACAGGTGAGTGCTGGTGCCGGCTGCCCCATAGGATAAGAATGATGAGAATCTCTGCTTTCTCCACCCAAACATACTAAATGTGGATAATCGCTTTACAGAGCTTTGTAATAATCACCAGACGATGTTTCTGAAAAAGTCTCTCCATTTATACTGCAGGCTTTTTGTTAAAAAGCGGATACTCCCTCTGCTTTATACAGGTTGTTTGCCTTAGTCTTATCAGTTTCTGAAGTGATATCACAGTGTCCGTGCCACTCTCCAACATCTGTTATCCAAAGCCTGACCAAGCTTTAGAACTTAAAGTACTTAAAGCTCTCTATGACATGCAATTAACGAGTCAGGACTGCACGACTGGTCTTCTACAACACTTCGGGCATGAAGATGCCTTTGTTCAACAATGACTAACAATCCTTTAAGCTGTTATGTCCAGCATTTAATGCAAACAATTACTTTAGCAATGTTACGCCAATGTGCGCTTATGCCTATTAATCTTATTTCAACTGATTTTAACTGAAAAAAAGCGGTGGAGAGAGAAGCAGCACAGAGCGTCTCAGGAAAGTCTGACATCATGAGTGTTCAGCGGTCTGTGATTGTCTCACCCTTCTCCAGATCTTCTCCCACGGTCCCCGGGCCCGAAAGGTTGAATTTCTCTGCGAATTCACAGGCCTCCGCCTTGCACGCCTTGACCTGACTCTTGGTGACCTGACACAGAAGAAAAGTGTGCATCATGGGAAGTCAGTCAAAAGAGTGAATGCAGTCAGAACTGCCTATGCTAAATCCTCGTAGAAATGAATACCAACGGGCACAAAAGTCTGCCGACAAACCGCTAGTGCTAGAACGATAATGGCTATTTAATGTCTTTCAGCGTCTAAAGCAGCTCTATACAGGATGGCTGAGAACACCAGACCTCTATTTCAGAGAGGGAATAATGATTAAAAGTGGACAAACTCTTATTACTGCAACAAGATTCTCGGGCACAACTGTTTGCGGCCAGGAAACAGCAGCCAACAGCTTGAGTATCAAAAGAATCCAGAACCAATCAAGTGGAGAACATGGCTGTAAGAATGTCATGCGGAGGCCAGGAGATGGGACACTCACTTCAGCGAAAGTCATCTTGGCTGGACGAGTGCTGTGTTCCACTGCCCGGGCCTCAGCTAAAAGGTCACTCCATATCTGTCTGATGTTAGATGCCAACTCACGCTCCTCTTCTGGAGCCTTAAGGACATAAAGATACAGCGCACTCAACACCGCATCTAACCAACCAGCATCCAGCAGAGTTCATCCCATCAAATACACTCTCAATCCTCATGTCACAGAATATCAGACGGCATCTTTTTTCGGCATTTTGTTTTCAAGAAGGTCAAATATTTTCCTGTTCATACACTGTAATTCACATGTGTAATCCATGCAACATGACACACATGTATCAGTGTAAGAAACAGAACATCGTAGCCAAATGCAGGTCGCTGAGGAAACCCAGTAAGGTGTGGTTAATGAATTAAATGGTCTACACAGCAATTCTTTTGGCATAATTAGAAAATAGATTACTTGAGATACACTATTCCAAAATTTGAGTGGTCCACGAGAGAAACTGTTGATTTTTCAAGCGCTGAGAGTTTGTAAATTTTGGTTCAAAAATGGTTCTTTAATCACATGGTCAAAATACCACGTTACTTTACGCTGTGACGTCGGCTTGTGTGCAACACATCACTCACTATGGACCAGAGATGAAAACAAGTTCGAAGAGGAGGAATATACTGTGTTGCTAGTGCGCCCAACAAGCAAAGCTGCCAAAATACGCCATACGCTCCAGGTATATGAATGCAGCAGTTTCCAAATGATCCAGTTATGAGGGCAAAATGGGTGCAGTTTGTGGGTCAGACCATTCACTTCACTTTTGCCAATCTCCCCTTTCAGGAAGCACGACTTCCCCTTCTCTTTCCGTGTTCTCTCGCACTTCTAAATTATTCTCTTTATGTTTCTCCCCTTCAGGAGTTTGCATCTCTGCGCTGTTGCGACATCAAAACCTGGATGGACAAAAATTTTCTAAAACTAAACAGCAACAAAACAGAACTCCTCATCACGGGACCAAAATCTCTTCTTCCCTCTATACAGAACTTTTCCCTCCTCATCGACGGTCACAATGCCACCCCCTCCCCCTCTGTTCGCAACCTTTGCATCATAATGGACCCCACCCTCTCATACCAATCGCATATCAACCGCATCACTAAAACATCCTTTTTTCACCTCAGAAACATTGCACGCCTCCGTCCCTCCCTCAGCCAGACCACAGCTGAAATACTCATTCACGCCTTTATCACCTCCAGACTCGACTACTGCAATAGCCGCCTCTTTGGACTTCCATCCACTCATCTCCATAAACTGCAATATGTCCAGAACTCCGCGGCCCGCCTCCTCACCCTCACCCGCTCCAGAGAACACATCACCCCCATCCTCCAACAGCTCCACTGGCTCCCGCATCCAGTTCAAACTCTTCCTCCTCACCAATAAGTCCCTCCATAACCTGGACCCTCGTTATCTCTCTGACCTCCTGCAATGTCACTGTCCCTCCCGCCCCCTCCGCTCTGCTGACTCCACCCTCCTCACACCCATCACCCGCAGAAAGCGCTGGACCTTGGGAGACCAAGCCGTCGCCGCCGCCACCCCTGAGTCACTCCCACAACCCATCAGGAACTCAGACTCACTATGAAACTTCAAATCTATCCTCAAAACCCACCTGTTCAAACTGGCTTTTCTTTAATTCTATATTTTATTATTGTTGTCTCTGTTTTTGTTTCTGTTGTCATTGTTTAGTCCTTTATTTTGTAAAGCGTTTTACAGTGTCCAAGAAAGCGCTACATAAATCAAATTTATTATTATTTATTATTATTTTTGCGCTTTGCAATTACATTTACTGGAATTGGCTAGTATCCCCCCCTTTGGGAGCTCGCATTCCTTTCTGTATTTTTATAATCTCTTGCAATTGTTCTCTATTTTGTGCCTGTGCATTGTTTATCATGAGCATGTCAAATAAACCAGCTGTTCCACCTGCTACTCTGCGCTTGGGGTCTAATCCTGTTCCTGCATGTAACAGCGCAAGATTTAAATCCCACTCTAAAGCATGTGGCGCTGTTGTAGCGTCCCAGTTCAGGTACATATTTAATTATGAAATTAACCTTCACTCATTGTGCTTTGATAATTTTGGCAAAAGCCTTGATGATGATGATGATGAAGAAAACCAAAAATCCTCTGGTGACCAGCTGGAACAGCCCTGGGAAGGATGGACAACGAACTAAAAGACTCCGTTATTCTGCATCCGAAGAGGAAACCCGCTCCCTCGGCAAAATCATAACCAGCAAGTCTTTTTCGGTTTGGAAAATAAGTTTTATACTTCTCCAGCAGACTGAGTGCGGTGATAAGGTCTGTACGAACCCAAGATTTTATTTTTGAGCATGCGCTCACCCACTGTTTCCCTGCTCCGTATATTCTCGGACTACCGGCATCGGTAACAAGATGGCTGATTCAAAACTCTAATTTCTGCCTCCCCCCAGCCTTAATTCGTTTTATTTCATTTCATTGCTTAAGTTCCTCCTTTTTGCCTTCTTATATTCATTTTTATGCATCGGGGTTGATTCATTTGAATACAACATTATCTTATAATCCTTTCTGAAATAAAAAATAATAAATAAATAAAAAACCAATATGCATCTTCTCTTCTGTTTGAATCTTGTGACCGAATGTGATGAAGGTACTTTGAGTTTGCTGTTGTGGTAAAGATTAGTTTTATGAATGACGTTCTCCCCTCGGTGATGTGGTACCCAACATGTGCTCCATTCTGAAAAGGCTCCATTCCCACAAGAGATGCTGTCTCTCCTTGTGCTCTTGAAGTGCTCATTGAGCGCCTCAAAAGACAAGTAAGAAATGTTGTTGTCTGTCCCAGCACTGTGAGAGCTCATCACCTCTGCCGTTTTTAAATTACCATTGACCATGAGTGTTAATGAGTATTCAGCGAGTCTCAACAGAGCCGTCTTTGAATGCATAGAAATTCTTTCGGATCCTGGATCAAGAGTACAAGTAAAATTTTCACCAAAATCATTCACCAGCTCCGCAGCACAGTGTCTAATCAAAATCTCATTGACATCCATCCATAACTCTCAGATTTCCCAACAAATGAATGCCAGTGAAAACATATTAACTCCTGGTAGAGGAATAATAAACACTCAGGATATGACAAATCCACACAGTAATACAAAGACATGCACTAGAAAAGACAGAACATGCCTATACACTATATAGTTCACATCAACGCGAAATGGAGTAGAATATGCTTGCTGCCCATACTTAGCACAACACAAATCTCATTCACACTAAGTAACACATCAGCAATTTATATCGTAAAATTGATTGCTCAAAACAGGAACATCAGGCCCCAAAACTACATAACACACTCAAAAATCGGCACTGAACACCGCAAGCTCAGGTACTCAGTATAAGTTCCCTCACCTCCACTCGGTACGCGGCCATGGTCCTGTACTTCTCCTCGATCTCCCTGCTCCTCAACTCCACTGACACGGACATGGCACGGATGTCCAAGATGGTTTTCAGTATGGCCTTCATGTCTTCAAGTGTTTCTGGACTCCTTTTCAAGGCATCTGACTGCTCCTATGTAGGCAAACACACACACACACACACGCAAAGATGAACGCATATACAATATATATACACACACACAAATATGAACGCATATGCTACATATATACACACACACACACACACACACACACACATATATATATATATATATATAAAATATTATATTTTTTGATTAAATCAATGGAAATGGGTCTACTGGGGGCGCTGTACTTTATGAATACGCAAGATGGCCCATGGAGACGCTTGCAGAAAGAGATTAAGTTTGTATTACCTACATATAGGAAGTCTTATATGACCTATATTTTGACAATATTAAATTTGACCACAGATGACTTTAAAAGGTCAAACTCACGGTCAGGGAATATATGAAAGCAATACTCCGGTCATTTTGCACTCTAAGCCTGGTTTACAATGCTGGTTTACAATGAAATAGAATGGTTCAGGTGCGAATTTTGACGAAAAGCTCTGTTTGGAGAAGTTTGGGTCGATTTGTTAGCCCCGTCAGCTGGCAATGGTCTTTGGTGTTCGTTGATGTCATTAAAAAAATCATAGAAAAGTATGCTTTCCAGCAGGTTTTATTAGTCATTGTTGTAGCCATTGAGTTGAATAGGATGCCTCCATTTTTCGGTATTAATCCCCCATTGGAAACGGAAAAAGGGACTGTTTTCGCCATGTTTGTAGAGTTCTATTGCATTATTATTATTGTAGCAACTGGCCGGGAGGCTTAATAACTGTCAACCGGAAGTTTACACACGGATGTGGTTCAGTTGAAGGAAATTGTTCCACGATTACTAAATGTCTAATAAAACCTGCAAGAAAGCAAACTTTTCTATGATCTGCAACCACATCCACAGGCCATCTTGCATATTCATAGAGTACAGCGCCCCCAATAGACCCACTTCCGTCGATTCAATCAAAATGGCGCTCGCACTGTACATTGACGGTACCAAGGTAAGTTGATTGCCTGATTTAGAAAAAATATTATCACACAGTTTTAGAGAAATAACTTTTTAAAATTCCCAAGTCCTGTCTTTAACATTGGAGCCAAAATTACGAGGGCCCAAAAAACGGACAAAAATGATCCAATCAAAAATCAAGAAAAATATCTGAAGATATGGTCTAGTAGTATGTTACTGACAATAGCTTATTGGCCAATAGGGCCGGTAAGCTAAAAACAAATAATAGTCCCATGGGCACTGTAGCTCACTTGGCTTCTTTAAGGCTTTAGCGTTATTTAAGCTTGCAAGTTGTAGTATTTTTTATACTCCAATATTGGTACAATGAAGATACCGTTTGTAATTTGTGTAGGAAAAAAAAATCTAATGACAAGGGGTAAAAACAGGGTCCAAGCAACATGAGGTAAACATCAGTTTTCAAGGAGTGAGGACACAAATTTTTTTCAAACAATTTCCAGTTCATGGCATAAAACTGTGCTTGGTATACTTTGCCCCGCAAATTTCAAATTAGAACCACTGAGTCAAATGAAAACCAATATGCAATTTTACATTGTTTTTCTTGCTAGTGCCACATATCGGACAATTGGAATCAAATTTGTTGAACCTCTCTAAAGTGCAACCATTTGGCCAATCAAAGTAATTTGCATTAAGACCGTCCTTTTACATGTTCTTAACAATAGAATAAGTTTCATGATTGATGACAGTTCAAGTGAGTATACGAGCTAATGAAATTTAATTGGCTGATGTCAGCCATCTTTTATTCTTCCAGGTTTTCAAGGCAAACTCCACCAGGATGAAGAATGCAAAATTTACAGTTGCTAGCACAATTGGTTAAAAAGTTAAGACCGTTTGTTTGCTATAGTACCACCTACGACCGGATTCACCAAATTCCATACCAAATTCGATGAGAAAAAGTTGCATGGCCTGTAGATGAGTTTGATGATTATTGGACATTGCAATAAGGAGTTACAGCTCTTTATATCAATATGAGCCAAGCCCTTAAATTTTTGTGAACTGATCTCATTGTTAAGGAGGAGATAAAAATTAAAGGGTTCACAAACAATTCAAAATGGCAGAAAGCTTGCAAAAACATAAATGCTTAAATGGATTGATTGGTCTTGACCAACCGAATCTAACAACAAAAAATTTGTTTCTACAACCTATGCTTTAGAAGTTATTGCCCAAAACATATTGTACCTCTCTTTAGCGCCGCCATATGGTCAATCAAAGTAATTTCAATAAAATGGCTCTTTTCCACATCTTTAAAGGGGCAATAAGCGAAATGCATCATTTCTAGATTGAAGGGATTAAAAATCGGTATGTGAAGAATGAGAGGTGTAATTTCATCTGGACTATAGCAGGACGTCACACACCCGCTCTCTGTGTTGATCTCCAACGCATTGTTCAGAAGCCCGGTCCGGCCGGCGCGTTAATGTATGTTCATGTAAATCGCCGCCTCCTCCTTACCGAGAATGCATTCATACAGCCAGTGAGCAGTGGCAGCACGTATTTTTTAAAAAGTTAAATGGCGGAGAGCGGAACGAAACGTTTATCTGAAGACGAGCTGGATCCAAAATTACTTCTAAAGAAACAACGGTCGTTGGTGAAGAAGTTGTCGGATAAAGAAAGGGACAGAACCCGGATTAATATTAGCCTTGCATTTCCAAGGTGGAGAGCACTGCGAGAGCTAAAGGGGCTACAGTTTGACTCGGAGCAAGCTCTTCTTCTCCTGGGCAGGTAGGTAACAACATAATGTCAAATGTCTGCTTTAAGTCGTGTTACAGTATCGTTAGGCACATGTCGCCATGTCGAGTCAGTTAAATTTAATGTTACAATCGTAGCATGCCCGGAGTTTGAGTTGTTAGCTGTTCGGACTCAGCAATGGGCCAGGCGTTACGGTTACATTAGGTGAGTACCACGGCAGCCAGCAAACATTTGAAATTAGCGCAAATCTGCAGTTTCGTGAGCATTTCAGGTTCGATGAACTGAGGAATAATGCCGCGGAAACTTAAACTGGAATAGCAGAGGTTGAGGGAGGTGTGGTTCATGACACACTTTGTTTTGGTCTACAGGCAGTGCACAACAGCAAACCTAGCGGTGAAACAATTTTGCTTATTGCCCGTTTAACAAGAAATATAAAGTTTGATGATGACAGGCAACAGCTAAAGTGAGTATAAGGGGAACTGAAATTTGATTGGTTGATGTTGGCAATGTTGTTTCATTCATCAATATGTTCTAATAGATTTTCATAGCAACCCTGACTGAGATGAAGCATGCAAAATATCAAGTTGATTGGAAAATTGGTCAAGGAATTATGACCATTTGTTTGCTTTAGCACCACCAATGGACAGATTTATGCAAAATTTGGTGTGTTAAAGTGACCTGGCAGAGGGATGACAGATCTCAAGTTTGGTGAGGATTGGTCTTGGCTATCAGGATTTACAGCGCATTACATCCAAACAGGCCACGCCCTCAAAATTCATTTGCTTCCTGTGGCTACATCCCTTGACTCAGCAAAATTCTGCGCACTGGAATTTTAGATACTGGTCTAAAGATGCTGTCTATCAAATTTTGTGCAAATTGATCGAACGGTCTCGTGATGGGATAGATATTTAATTTTTTACAAACAATTCAAAATGGTGAAAAATTTGCACATATCCAAATGGGTGGGGCTTAGTTAGGTTGATTTGTGTTGATCCACAGAATCTAACAAAAAAAATCTTTGTTTCTAAGACTTTTCATTCAGAAGATATAGCCTGAAACGAATTATACATCTCCAGAGCGCCACCTAAGGAACGAATTTGCACCAATCGAACAATTTATATTCTGTACATCCTAATGCAGCTCCCCACCAAATTTCACAGTGATCCCTTCAGTAGTTTGGAGAAGCAGATCAAAGTTAGCGCAGACGTCGACGCCGGTGCATGATCGCACAAGCTCCCTTTGGTCCGTTGGACCAGGTGAGCTAAAAATGAGCCTTAGAGAATCTCTTTTCATTTTGTGAGTGCATAAATTGAGTGCACAACACCAACAGTCATAGCTTAATACGCAGGTGGCCATTTTCCCTGCTTGACAATGAATCCCTCAAACTAAACAGGGCTTCGGTGGGGAATCAGAAAGTTCTCCTTAGAGGTGTTTTTCATCGAACAGCCAACAGTGACTCGGTCCCTCCCCCTCAGAAGATGAGGCTGGCACCTGGAGGTCATCGCGCAGGCTGTGCAGCTCTCCTCGGGCGGACTCGTTCAGCTGGCACCCCAGTGCGTCGATCCAGGCCTGGATGTTCTCCATCACCCCTTGGGACAGCAGCCGCATATTTAACCGGACAACCCTGATATTCACCTCCAGAGCCTCCTGCGCCACCAGCTGGCTGACCTGGGTGATCGACAGGATGAGTTTATTTGATAAGTAAAAATCCAACACCCAGATGTGCATTAACATTTATGCAAAGGCGCTTGTGTGAGTCGAAAACTTAAGATTAGTGGCTAAAATAGGAACACTGTACTGCTTTAATATAGCTAGTAATTTAGCGAATATCACAGGCAGCCATGATTACGGTGTTGCAGGTAAGCTACCCTTTGTACAGTGCAAAATCAGCATATATTTGCACACTATAAGAACCTAATTAATAGCATACATTTGCACACACAAAACCTAATTAAGACATTAACCCTGAGGGCGCTGAAATACATTTGCAACACTTATAAATTAACATATCATGAGCTTTTAAAAACCACGTATCCCCTGCGAGAGCTCTTTTTTCAACAAGTTGCTACATGATAGGTCTTCAAAAGCTTTGATTTTATTTAATTATATCAGCGACCAGCAAATGCTGCATTTAGCGATTTAAGGGTTAAACTGCCCTATAATTTACTCGGCGATCGGAATTCAAATATTCTTGCCTCACTGTTAGTAACTCTGTCTTACTTAGTAAATACATGCAAATAAGATTTGAACAGAATCATCGAACTACAGACCGTAAATTAAGTCTGAATTTAAGAGAAGTTAAGAATGACTTTTTGGTTTCCAGTTACGTAGGTCGTTTCAAGGTTTACTCCACTCGCCTAAGGATCATCAGATCGTGGCCCTAGGGGTGTGAGCTCTGCTGACTTTCCCCCCTCCCTTTACCTGGGAGTGAAAACAGTCTGGCCAAACAGAGGCAAAAGACAGAAAAAAGAAAAGCAAACCAGGGCTGGATTTGATGATTCCAGGACCAGCCCCTCTTTATTGACTCACCTGTGAGTAGAACTGCAGCGTTTTGTTGTATGCGACAAATGACGGCTTCTTAGAAGCAAACTCTTCCAGCATGATGGCCTTGTCAACCGTCCAGAGGTGGTGGTAGCGCTTCCAGCGATGCAGGTAGCTACCCGAGGCACTGAGGAGACTGTTCAGAGTTTGGAGCACTGCCTCGCATTGCTCAATGACTTGCGGAATCTGGGACACATCGCTGTAGTAGCTGAACACATACGGCTCATCGTTTCCCTCTTCTTTCAGAGGAGGGCACTCAATACAGGTCCCGTCCATCCAGCGGACAAACATCTACAAGAGAAGCGAGGAAGGGATGGAGGCAAAGGCCAATACATTACATGAACATCCCTCCCAAAAGCCTCTATGGAGGGGAGAGAAAGAGTGAAGCATTTCAGACATGTTCAGTCCAGGACAGGGGTCAGCCATGCGCCTTTTCTACCCTTGAACTCAAACTGATAAATTTCTTTGCTCATTTACTCTAATGTTCATCAAAAGAACTGGCAATTTTGGGCAACAGGAGCTAAATATCTGAGAAAACTTTCTGAAACTGGATTTACCGCCCCAGAGTGGGGTGACATATTAGAAGGCATGTAAACAGATATACTGAGGTGTTTTCTGCTAGAAAAGAAGAATATCCATCCATACAGTTAAAACTGTGGATAGTTTGCAGATAACACAGCAGTATGAACCATAGAAAAAGCTATAAACTGAGTTACATATATGCGTATGTTCCATTTACCAACTCAGGCCCATCTGAGCTGTAGCTGGCGATGAATTTAGATATGGATCATCCAGAGGTGAACCATTTAAATTAAACCAAACTCAGAATGAAAGTTTTATGACACACGCTCTGGGAATGTATTATAAATTCAACTTTCAAAATGCATCAAGTATGTTATAAAATCATCGCAGTGGAATAGAAATACGAGTCCCCCAGTGGGGCAGGGCCCTTCTTGGTATTTCTTTGAAAATGCAATACTGTACCTTTGTGCTCTCCAGGCAGTCTGTCACACAGTGCATGACGTGCTCGTACACCTCACAGTTCTCGGGCTTTAGCAAGATTTCTGGGGCCGACAGGATAGTGTCCAACTGGAAGAGCAGTTTGCTGCCTGAAAGGGCCTGGTTAAAGTTCTTGATGTTCCTGTGGCACAAGAAAGAGCAACACGATCGTATAAAACAGTGTGAATTCATGATGGGGTAGCCTATAGTCATGCAGCAGTTCTGATTTACTGATACCAGCGTTAAAATGATATTTTCAACACTGTAAAAAATCTTACCAAGAATTTCAATCTTGTATTTTGACTAAAAACACATATTTCTACTATCTTCTTCCACAGTATTACAAAAATTCTGGCGCTGATGTGAGATCATTTTGACTTATTACTTCACCAAATGAAGTTGGCAGGAGGAGGTTATGTGATCTGCAAGTATGTTGGTCGGCTCGATTAGTCTGTTTGTTTGTTTGTCTCTCTGTCAAAATCTCTTTTGCAGCTTTTGAATCTCCTCTGACCTTGCAAGAAGCCTATTGATTTTCCTAAAAATAACTTCAAGGTCAAGGTCAGGGTCAATGTGAGTCAAAAGGTCAAAAACACATTTTGGTTCATATCTTTTGTTCAATTTAAGTTAGCGACTTGAAACTTATGCTATTTAGTGCATCATGGAAAGTGCTTCAAGTAGTATGCCATCAAATTTCAAGTAACGTCATCTCAAGTACGTCAAAATTACGTTACAAAAGGACGTACATTTTCAACTTTTGCTTTTGTTGATTTTTTCACTTTTATTGGATTTTCCATGGATCAAGAACCATCAAACCAAATTTGAGCTCAATCCGTTATGATGTAATCAATCTTTTTCTCAAGTCAAAATCCAATACTACAAAAATTACCATAATTTTCATCTGTATGTTTGTTTGTTTGTCTGTCTGTTTTTAGTAAGCTTTTTTAACCTTTCAATATCTTCAGAAGCCACTTAGACATTCCTCCATAATTATGATCAGATTTACTTGATTAGAATAAACTTTGGCACGAATAATGGAGAGATTCTGTGCTGTAAACTTTTAGAGGTTTCAGACTGGCAGCTAAATAAGTTCACAAGGGATAAAAATAAAACTTTGGTGCAAAATGAGATCTTTCATTTATACTGTGTTCCATGACTCAGGGAGATATATACTGATTTTTACACCACGACAGAAATCCCAAATGGTTTCACCTTTATTATGACACGAAATTATTCAAATGGGCCAAGTAATCGCAGAGATGTGCTCATTTCATTTTGGGCTTGCTATTTTTGAAAATGAGGCTCAGGGCTTAAGAGGTTAAATTTTTTTTTTTTGAGTGAAATTCATATTTTACCCACGAAGTTAGGAATAAATCTACCTGAAAAATGGATGTTTCCCATGATTTTAGAGACACTGAACACTGAGTTGGTTCATATCGACCCGGAACATAATAGGAGGGTAAAAAAAAAAATGAACCTGACTTGACTTCACACTGAAAAGACCCGATAAGTTCAATGAGGCTCCAAAATCTGCACTGCGATTCAATCTGGAGGGGACCGCTCAAATGCGAACTGGTGCCAAAGTCTTGTGTCGGCTTTCAGTGCCCGACCCTCTTGATGATAATCAGAACTGCCTGGTGCAGAGGTCAAGAACACAGGTCTCAAGGGCCTACCTCACCACCATCTTGGTGAGTGCACCAAGGACCCGTTTCTCCCAGTAGGCGTAGTATTGGGCCATGCCCTTGGCCTTGCCGGAGTCAGTCCGCATGATCACGCTCTCGATCCAGATCAGCAGTGGGGGGATGGCCTTGTACTTCCTGCACAGCAGGTTGACGTCCTTCACTCGCTCATTCTCCATGCACTCACAAAACTCTTTCACCCCTGGAGAAGAACCAGAGCAGACGATCAGCACAGCTTCTGTTTCTGAGGGCTTTCAGGTAGAGGCATGATGGTGAATTGCAACCCTCACCTTGTTTCTTACACCTTTGTTTAACCAAGGAAAATCCATTGAGGATGTTTTTTTTCCAAAGATTCCACAGAAAAAATGCAAGATTGAACTGTTGCAAAGTGTGTCAGAGACAATAGGAGAAAAAACCACTGAAGAAAATGACTGCCTTAAGGGTCTAGCCCAAGCGCCCAGTAGCAGAGTTCTTTCTTTGTGTTGAGGGACCAAACTTCCTGTCTCTAAAAACCACATGTCAAAAACCATATGAGCCCAACAAGGACTTGAACAAGCAGCTCCACAGCAAAACATTATATAGTAAGGCTACCTTGCTGCCGGAAGGCTGATTGACCCCACCGTTCAATTGCGAGGTAATCAGATCAGTAGCTGATCTAAAAGCTGTCAGTGATTATCTATCATTGATTGGGAGGGATTTGTCATATTCACAAGCCGTCCTCACAGCTGCAACTAATAAACGCCTCGGCGAATCATACCAGGCTTTTCGTCACCCCTCTCCAGCTGTGGCAGCTTGAACAGGTCGGCAGACTCAATGTCCTGAATTTCCATCGCGATGTCTTTCTGTTTCCTTTTAATCTGGTAAACCAGCGATTCAAACTTGAACAGGGCCAGATCGCAGCGGGTCATGTAGTTGTAGGTTCCTGAAACAGACAAACAAACAGCACCTGTGTTAGGGGCAATCGTCACAGCCTTCTCTTTCCTCAGAAAAATCTAACGCACAGCCAGTATAAGTCAGGTACACTAAAAACATAAATTTTAAACAAATACACAGCCAGTATCAGTGAGGTACGCTAAAAACATAAATGCTAAACTAATACACAGCCAATATCAGTCAGGTACGCTATAGACATAAATGTTAAACAAACACACAGCCAGTATGTTGCAACCATGCGCCTACTTTTCCCCGGTCATTTTCACCGGTTGAACGGAATTACAGTATTGGTGAGCGGGAGTTGTTAGCTGTTAAAATGGCATTAGAAGAGTGGCGCCATTGGTTGGATGAGGCTGAACATCCGTTTGTGGTTTTGATGAATTACAGGAATCCCCAGTGTGTCCAGCAGACTAGGTAACGTGGTTCCCGGCAGACGCGGTGGGCATTGTTTTTCAGTCGCTTTGATTTTGCGTTGGCTTATCGCCCTGGCTCTAAGAGCATCAAGCCTAGTGCCTTGTCACGGATTTATGACCACTTAGGCCATTATCCCGTTTCAGGACCGGTGGTTCTGGCGGATTGGATTATGGCTCACATACAGGGGGATACTGAGTCCGTAGTGCGGGAGCCCTCTGGCTGTTTGTGTGTCCGAATAGGGGTATATAAACGGAAGGCTGCTGCTGATAGGAGGCACCGTTTTGCACCAGCTGGCACCGGGGTGGTCGGAGGGTTCGGTGTTGTGAGGAGCAGTGCTGGGTTCCTGCAAGAGGTTTTTTGGGAACGTCTGGGGCCGTCCCTTTGAGGGGGGGGGGGGTGGTGGCCTGTCATGGTTGGATGTTTGTGTGTTTTGGACTTTTCTTTGTGGCTCTCGTGTTGGCACGATATCGTTTCCTTGGCTGTTCTTTGATTGAGCTGGGGCGGTGCTTCCCCAGAATCTATATGAGCAGGAAGTCCGGCACGCCTCCTTTGCTCGAGAGTCTGTTTGTAGCTACACTCAAAAGCCGAAGATATTTGAAGTCAGGTTTTGTTTGATTTTCTACCTTCTTATTATTGGAAATTCGTCGCCCTCTTTCTTTATCCCTTTGCTTCTGCTGTTAGGACTTTTATACATCCTTTCAAAGTGCAAGTACTTTCGTTTGGTCAGTGTTATTCTCTGCGTTTGTTCTGTGTCCGTGCTACTCTCTCTGCTCGTTGCACTTGGCCTCCGTATTCCTCCGGCCATTACACAGACAGGCAAATATGCCTTTATAGGTATATTTCACCATTTTATGAATGAAAAACTGTTTTGAGTATCGCTCTGAGATTCGGCAGGACAGCAGATTACAGGCAGGAGTATGGAAATTATTTATTTATTTATTTTTTTTGGTTTTTTTTAATCCATGACATGAACTGGGGAGATTTCTGAGAACTGGGTGAGTTGGCATGGAATGACCCTATAACTACTGTAAATAAATTACATCAAAATAAATATCCTAATGCTCCTAATCCTAAAACCCCTGATGCATTTGTGTATTATAAAAGTGCTTCATTGTTTAACTTTCTCAAGCACAAATTAAAGTTGGCAACTCTGAATAATGGTCAGCCTACCGATGTCCACGCCTGATCCTGGCACATCTTCTCCAACTGCTGCCTCCTCCACTGTCTGTGGCTCATATCTGCTGCTGGCCTCTACAAAATCACCAAAAACAAATGATATAATAAAACAATGTAATACTGTGGACAACAATTCAGGATACAAAGGCCTTAAACTTGGTCCTTCTTAATGCTAATATGCTTTACAAACCTTTAAGATTGCTATTTTCAGCTGAAATTACAAATGCTTTGCTAATGCATGGGTCATTTGCATACATTTCAGTGGGCATATTAATACATTTCAATTTAAGGACATTCCCATGAAACATGTTCATTCATGTTCATTCCCATGACACATGGATTTTTTTATGCTGTTTTATGTTAATTTAGCATTTTTGTAGTCACTTTGATGGTTAAATGGCTCATTAGAGGGTGAATGAAAGCTCACAATCTTCACAATTAAAACATCTCCCTTACAAAAAAATCCTGCATAGTAGGCCTACTGTGTATGAAAACTGCAATTTTTCAACAGTGTTAGTGTAACACCCTCGTCTGCTCCTCAGAACATCGATAAGCACAAATGCTCAACAATGGGGAAGAAAAAGCATTTAGCCCATCTAGCTAAATTTCGCCCTTCTGGCCTGATTTAGGTATTTAGAGCTGTGTGGGTAATAATGAGGAAATATAATTATTTAAAATGTTTGTTTATCTCTTGAAATGGGGACTGAAACGTGTAGCCCTCATATGTGTAGCTGTTGGATCTTTATTCAGTTATCGCGATGCCTTGCATTAGTGCTTGCTTACAAGCAGGGCTGAAAATTAGCACCAGCCAAATGCTGGTAAATTTTAAAGTTGGCTGGTCGATTTCATACAGAAAATATTGATTTCCTATTGAATTGCTGGTGAATTTTGCCAGTTTATTTGTCAGTGGCTGGTAGATACTCACATTTCAAAAAGTAAATGTTGATCCCTTATTAGTGTTCACTAAGGATAGCTAGCTAGCCAGCTAGCGATAGGATAGGTAAACAACATGATAACACACTGATAGCCAGCCTTTATGGAGTTGGTCGAACTAGGCTATAATTTCGGTTTGCAAACATTACTTTTTACACTTTGCCTTTCTTTTGAAAAATCCGGAGTTTCAGTTGTTTTTTACTTGCCATGTCACGTCTGCTTTCTACTTGCTTGCTAGCAATGTCCTACAACCTATTACGCTGACCCACCCAGTAACATTAGTTGACAGCACTAATCCACTGATCAGACCAGACTGCGACGCAACCCTCCGCCGCTCTCCACCCACCCCCAGCTCAGCCCAGCCCAACCAAGCCCCGCCCGGCTTCTCCTCGTCAGAGCCAGAGGTCATGTTCGGGATTCCTTATTTTAACAGGGATAGAGAGCACAAGAAAATAAAAAAGCAAAACAACTATTTCGGCTCAAATTGCCCCGGGCTGAGCTCAAATTACCCTGGGCTGAGGCCCCGGTAAAATTGGCTGGCGATGCCCCTGACAGCAAGTATTAGTCAGGTTCGCTAAAAACATAAATGGTACACAAACACACAGCCGGTATCTGTCAGGTTAGCTAAAAACATGAACGTTGAACAAATAGACAGCCAGTATCAGTCAGTTCGCTAAAAACATTAATGCTAAACACACAGCCAGTATCAGTCAGGTACACTAAAAACATTGATGCTAAGCACACAGCCAGTATCTGTCAGGTAGGCTAAAAACATAAATGTCATACAAACACACAGCTAGTATCAGTCAGGTTCGCTAAAAACATGAATTCTGAACGAAGTCACAGCCAGTACCAGTCAGGTACACTAAAAACTAAGGCTGTCGCGTTAATTAATCGCGATCAATTTAAGCGCAATAAAAATAACTGTCGCTATTAGGCAAACAGACGTGGTTGCTTATTTACCGTTTCTATGACGCATACCTAATGCGGTCATTTGAAATGCTTCTGGGAAGAAAACTGTGATTTGAAGTCCGCTAATTACCAGTGAGGTTGGACAGCCTCCATCGCCGTGGCATAATTAGCTCACTGTAAATCATTTCCCGTTTACTTTGCCTAACTTGCAATCAAGCCATTTATTCAGCGAACTGACTAATCAAAACCAAAATGCGTCCTATAATGAATAAGAAGAGATAATGTTCTCATCATTTGCATGAGTCCTCCAGTGACCTAATATATAAAGACTTAAAAAGTTGCAACACATGCAAAACCGAGACTGTTTTCCCCAATCATCGGTTCTCTAAGTAGTTTAGAATGTGCTAAAGAGTTTTGTGGTGACGGTCCTTTTGAATCTGGCCCTAACTGTGTGTGTGATCCAAAGAGCACTGACCCAGAGAGGCCCAGCTCAGGTCCGTGAGGCCAAAGTCGATGACCTTCCGGAGATTGACGATCTGCTCTGTCAGGATGCTGAACTCTATGTCATGAAGCGCGTCCATCAGGGAGTTGTAATGCTTCACCAGCTTGTCCACTTGCCTGCACACACGTGTGATGATAACATAGCAGTACACAACAAGGGTCCTGTGAGACAGCACTGCCCCAACATGACCACTATACACCAACAGCATCTCAAAATCAGGTGCGTCCGGCTCTGTTTTTTCCTGAGCAATGAGAATGAGCTTGTTTTCAGATGAGAGGGCCAATTGCCATTAGTTTCATTGTTGTACATTTTCTCCTACTGTCACACCTCAAGCCACCAGCGGATTTTGCCAGGATGCCCAGCCCCTGGTGGTTTGTCCAGGAAACCCCTAAGGACTTGAAACCCATGCCCCTTTCGCCAGGAGACCTTATTCATGCCACTCATTGTCCTTCCCTAAATTCTCATTGGCTCTATGCACGCATCACTTCCGTGTTTGAGTTAAAGCTGCTCCTCAATTTCCAGTCTGCGAGATTGAAAGCAGAGGAATGGCAGAGTAGTCGCCGTGCAAGGACATCTCCATCTTCTTTTATACGCTTCTGTGAACTTGATCCATCTCAGGCTAATGCCGTCAGAGGCGATGGCTTGGGGTATATCCCCGAACGCCCTCAATCCTCCAACTCCCCAATCCTTGACTAGACCTTGAATAGACTTTCATTTGAACTTAATTTCAGGTCAATCGGACAAATGGTTCTGAAGATATGGCAAAAATGGTAATTTTCCATCACAAAGCGCCACCTAGTGGCAAAATATTGAACCATACAGGCATGATGTCATCATGTGACACGTTGTGAGGTCATGACCTTGCAGTTGCACAAAGTTTCATGTCAATTGGACAAATTGTTCCAAAGATATGGCAAAAATGGTGAATTTTATGTAACAAAGCCCCACCTTGTGTCACAATTTTGAATCAAACAGGTATAATGTCATTGTGTGACACATCCTTGGGTCATGACCTTTCATTTTCACTTGATTTGAGGTGAATCGGACAAATATTTCCAGAGATATGATTAAAACAGTGATTTTTCAGTTTTTGGCCCCTGGTGGGGGCCTAGAAATTGTAAATTGTCTAAAATCAAATCAGTTCTTCTTCTCTATGATACTTACTTATATGCAAAACATGAAATTTCTAATAGAAATATTACTGAAGTGATCATGTTAACACGTAGGGCGGCGCGGCGGCCCTCTCAATTACTCACTCTGTGCTAAGATAAATTAACGCGCCGTGATGTTTCGCGTTGACTGGGCTACATAGCGAACAGATATTCAGGCTCTCCCATCACACATTTGTATGAGCCAGAGGCACTGTCACAATACATGACGTTCGTCTCCGCTCGCTCCGTGACATAAGTTAGTCATCAGGTAGAACCCGACAGGTACCCTTGCATCCCTGCTCTGCTCTCTTTTGGAGTAGGTACAATGCGTAACTGTCGTCCATCTCTATCACAGCAGCAGGTACATAATGCCAATGGACAGACTGTGGATCTAATTTATTCAATACAACGCAGGTTAGCCCCGTTGGATAGTTGAACGTCTCTCGAATGCAAGAACTCCCATTTGCGTTCAAGCTGAGAACACTGCGTCATATTCTTTTGCTAAATGGGTTTAGCTAGTGCAGTCATGTTGAGAATTTATTTAAATCCTGCATTCCTGGTGTAAGTCGACTCTGTGAGTGAATGCTTATACGCTGGTATCACAGTGGGGCATTGACTACTCAAAACGGAACATTAATTATGTACTGTAACCCCAGATTTGTAGCTCCATCATCTTCAGCCAAAGGAAAAGCAGTTTGTTTGGGAGCCAAACTCAGATCGCGCAAATGTGACATACAGTGGATCAGGTCTGTAATTTAAAAATGTCGGCTACGGACTCTGATGGCCTCCATCTTGAAAGTCACAATAAGTCGATTGACGAGCACGAACGAATAGGAAGGTTAGGGGAACAGATTTCAACCTATTCGTTCGTGCTCGTCAGGTGACTGGAAACTACCTCAAGGTACTGTCTGCATAAACGGTCTTTTTTAATAAACTACCTGTGCATTTTCAAAGTTCTCAGTGCCTCTTTTTAATTGTCAGGGCCCTTGGAATTCTACCAATGAGGTGTGGAGCTACTTTGAGCCTTGTTAACGATGAAAAAATAGCGATTTCTTTGCATGGCAAAGCTATTATCAATTCACTACCATTGTAAGCCTGTTGGGAGCTTCGGCTAAAAAGCCATTTATTTCGGAATGTTGCATGTGTATGGAGGTGGGGTATTTGACAAACGCTAGTACTCCTTATCATGTTTCAATACACCTCAAGTCAATTTCACACTGGAGTTCTCCTTTAAGGCTAACAGAATGAGTTTCAAGTGTTACAGCAATGAGAATTTAGGACAATGAGTGGCATGAACAAGGTCTCCTGGGGAGAGGGGCATGGGTTTCAAGTCTTTAGGGGTTTCCTGGACAAACCACCAGGGGCTGGGGCATCCTGGTGACATCTGCTGGTGGCTTGAGGTGTGACAGCTACCATCAACATTAGGCAAAAAAAAACTCCATGAGTGTATGCTTACAGCAAAGCCATGTTTGCAGCCCTTTGAAATGCCAGTATCATCAAAGTAATTACAAGAAAAAAATCTGTATTTCCCGACTTATAAGTATTAAATCCCGATTACCTGACTAATCGGTCTAAAATATTATTTGAGAATGAGGAAATAATCAGTATCATTAGTCAGTGCTGAATCACTATTACCAGATAAATCAGTAGCACTTGATTAACCAGGTAAGTAATTTGTATTATGCTTTTTTCACCAGATCTCAGGATTTTCAGAGGAAATCTTCCGAATTTCTCACATCTCCGCACTGGGGTTCTCCACGGTCATTGAAATGATTCAGCTGTGGTCTGTCTATCTGAGTTCCCAAGGCTGGAGATGGTACCTGAAGTAGTTGCGCTCCAGCAGGGCCACATCTTGGACCTGCGTAGGCACTTCGAATCCTAGCTGCTCCAAATACTTATTCTCCTCAATGGTCTCCCGCAGCTTGGGGTCAAAGTTTACTGCATAGCGCAGATCCCAACACAAGTTCTGCTCCTGAGAAAGAATTAAACAACATTGTATCACTTTGTGTCTACTTTACCAATATTCACAGCAAAAGTTATCTCAAATCGTCGCAATGTATGATTTAAAATATACGCCCAACTGTTGGAAATATATGCACATCACACTGGTGTAAACTTAAGCTGACTAGTGAGGGTTAATGAGCTGACCTGATTGGTGGAGGCTGAGGAGCTCATCCAATTGGAGGAGGCTGAGGACCTCATCTTAATGGTGGAAGCCCGTTGACCTGGCACTGCCTTGGTGGGGTCCATGCAACATACAATCACTGGCATATCTTTCAGTTTGAGCAGCTTTTCCTCAATGTGATCTCTCCAGAACTCATACGTCTTGTTCTCGTAATCTTTCATTTTGTTCTTAACCTTCCGGTACTTTCTTTCAGCCTTCAAAAATAGAGCAAAGAAGAAGCAAAAGGTCCATTCAGACAGGTTAAGAAATATCGCTTGCATAAAGTACACTGTTAGACACAGTTTCCAACAGTTTAGAGAGTGGTACAAAAATAGAAATCCAGCCAAAAGGCAGTTAAAAGGAAAGGATTTGAAGGGTGGCAAAAAAACTTATTTTCATCATTGACTATTTGTCTATTTTATCAGAAAGTCACTTTAACAATCAATTAGAGAGAATTCTAAAAATGATCAGTTTAAACAAAAAGACTTGAACCTCAGAGGAGCCTATGTCAGTCATATTTTTCATGTTGGTAGAGCCCTTTGTCTTGTCCATTATGAGCAAAGGTTCAACAGGGACTACGACAAAGCAAAATCCAACAGATGCCGGCAATTTACTAGTGTCTCACTAATACACGTTTATGAATCAGAAAATGAGTTATGGGCAGTGTGTAGTGGAATAGGCACATACTGTCAAGAATCACCCTTAAGTCTATGCAATTTCCACTGTAACAGCGTAATCTGTCTAAATGTATTCTTATGTTCTGACGTAGAATTTCACCTATGACATGATTGCACCAAAAGCTGGATATTTTAGTAAGAGAGCAAAGACAGCATTTAGAGCTAAATACAAAACACAGTTCATATTGAAATATACTTTAAAGCAGGGGTTCTCCAGCTTAAATCTCAAAGCTCTATATTTTATGATTGTTTAAGGTCAGAGGTCCAGAACATAATAAGATTGACTTTTTTACTCACATAACTTTTTTCCAACTCATTTTTCACATTTCAGCAACACATAAACATACACATGTCTAAGGAACATACAAAATAAATGTTTATTGGTCAAACTGCTGTGGTATGAGCTCTTCAACATATTAATTGTGGAAAATGCAGAACTGAACATGCAGACCTGAACATGGTCAGCACAACACTTTCTGGCCACTGACTTTTTTGGCAGTTGCTACTGGTACGGCAGTTTTCCAATGCAATTCAATGTCATTTCAAACCCTGCCCTAACCTAACCCTGACCCTAACCCTAACCTTAACCCTGACCCCAAACCTTCCCCTAACCAGAATCCCTACTCCTTATCCTAATCCCTTCAAATTGACTGCCGTACCCATAAAACTGCCGTATCTCTAGACAATGCAAACTTTTTTGGTCACATTTTACTTTTTTCAACTCACTTATTACTTTCAAGCAACATACAAATGTCATAACAGTCAGCACAGTCAAAATACTTCCAAGCCTAGTGGGAGAAATGGCACTGTTTGTCTGCAATCAATTGCTTGAACCTTGGCACAAAAGGTGTGATTGCCAGTCGAAGACATTGATCCAAATGCAGACGTGTATAGCAATGAAGTACGACTTTTACTCTACTACACGTAAAACATAAAAAAGTACACTTCTACTTCCGTACTTTGACACCAGCCACTTAGTTACTCGTCACAATTAAAATATGAATGTAATTCATCATTTAAAGATGATCTGGATCTGGCGCGTTCGAGAAGAACAGTGGTGCTCGACAGGGCATCTTAACCGCTTTGTGCAGATGTGTCTGCCAGAGGACATGGAGCTGCAAATTTATGCACGCAGTTACAATATTCTATCACTAGATGGTGAACCCAGATCAGTTATTGAAAATTCACAAGCAAGCAGAGCTGGATCGCAGCCTAGAATATGGACGAGTTCAATCCAATCCCTGTTTTTCAGGAGCTGCCTGAATTTACCTCCTCAGCTAAGCCTGATGTGCCAACAGCTAATATACTTACCAGAGCACTGCGTGGGGCAGTAACACCCGCAATACCCGCGGGCAGCCCGCAGACAACCCTGTGGGCGCGGGTGCGGGTGTGGGTGCAGATGTCTAAAAACTGTGGATGCGGGTGCAATTAAATTATTTGCGGGTGTTGTGGGTGCAAAGGAAATTTCCGCGGGCAAAATGTAAATTTCACGCCAGCATGTAAAATTTGTTAAAGATTTAATCAAACAAACCTAATAAAGTGAACACTGCCAAAAATCACCACCAGTTTGTGGCAGGGAAATAGTCATGCTCCTCAGTAAACTTGCAAAAAAAACAATACTTGGATACGTGATGACACCCACTGTATTAAACAAACAGTGACACAGTTCTATGTATGATCTACTTTGTCACTGACTGATTGTCATGAATATTCAATGAAATTCAAGTGTTAATAAACAATTCTATTTACAACCATTCTTTGTCACTGTTTCTTCTACAACTTCCACAAAAACACAATACATACATACTTAGGGTTGTCAAAATTAACGTGTTAACACAAATTAATCCATCATTATTATTAATCATCATAATTTAACGCAATTAATCCATCTGCAGCGCAGAATGACTCAAAATCCTTGAAGCGTCGCATTTCGGGCAGTTTGTCCAAGTAGTGTTACCATTGCGCATGAGGAAATGGGCAGTTGATCCAGCAGAACCAAGGGTGTTTTATATTTACCTTCGCCAAGGAGGTTATGTTTTTGGTGCCGTATGTTTGTTGGTTTGTTTGTGTACAACATAACTCAAAAACTTATGGCCGGATTTTGATGAGATTTTCAGGGTAGGTGGGTATTAAGTCAAGGAACAGCTGATGAAATTTTGGCATATCTAGGCCAAAGTACTATGAGATAGTACAAAGAGATATGCGCCAAAGCTCAAGATTTCAAGTCTTTCCAATGGGCCGGAGTTCCGATCGTCGTGCTTTTGGGTTTGCTGCCCCCTGGCGGAGGTCTGTGCTCTCTGAGTGCTTTTCTAGTTCCTTATAGGTCCATGAGCAGAACGCAAGGCAGAATCAAACAACTCGGGATGGAAGACGCTAAAGACGCTCGCTGATATGGAACTGCTAATTTAAGCATGCAGTTACAGTACTCCATCACTAGATGGCACCCCCAGATCAGTTATTGAATATTGACAGGCAAGCCGAGATGGAACACGATCTGTTGAATCTAAGGAGGCATATCGAGGGCTGACTGCAATAAACAGTCATGTCCAGATGTTTTACATTGGACATAGTTGTTTATTGCAGTCAGCCGTCGATATATTGTTTGATTTTTCCTGAAAGTGGAATGTCTGTTCTGTTAAAATGAGGTATATTTCAGAATTCAGATATTACTGAGTTAGTGAGTTTTACTTGTTTACTTGTTTTACAAGGTGTAGAAAGGTTATGAGCTCAAAAATGGGGACTGTTAGCTTTTCATTGCAGGGTGAATTTTTTAAAAGTTTAATCATTTAATCAATTTTCTTGTCTCTGAGGCTGCAATCTTGAATTATAAAGCCTTAAATAAGGTAACACCTAAATAGCCAGATTTTGCTTCAGCACGAAGGGGTTAAGTGCATATGTACTACTCAAAATTTGATAGGGATCATAGGAATTTTTTTAGGAAATGACATGCAAATTTGGTAACTGCCACTGATGAACAATATATTGGATAAATGACATGCAGTCAGACACAAAACACATTTGCAAGTGCATTTAATGACATTCAATGAGCGTGCAGTCTCACACTGTTGGCTTTCACAAACACTTCATGGTTTCACCTCTGACATGTAAAGTGATAAAAGACTGTTCGTTTGATGTTTCATTACCACAGTTAATGTCAATAACGGGTTTGGCCTCCCCTAGCTTGAATGACGGCTTGACAACATCGGGTCATACTGTCAATCAGAACCTGGATGCTTGTAATTGGAATGTTGTTCCATTCTTCAACAAGGGCATTTCCGAGCTCTTCTAGAGTTGTGCGTTGTGCCCTACGACCGGAAATGGTGACCTGCAGCATGTTTCACACATGCTCGATAGGGTTTAGGTCCGGCAAATGCACGGGCCAGTCCATGCCGACAATTGTCTCCTGCTCTAGGAATTGCTTCACCACCCTAGCACGATTGGGACAGGCATTATCATCTATCAAGATGAAATCAGGGCCAACAGCACCAGCGTATGGTCTAGTGTACACATTAAGGATCTCATCCCCATACCGTACCCTGTCATCGTCCCTCTTCCCATGACAAGCAGGTCCGTTCTGCAGTTCCTGCTTATTCCTCCCCAGACCATAATTGATCCGCCACATAACGGTTCTGTTCGTTGATGTAGGCATCATTAAATCTCTCACGTTGTCTTCGCCACACCCGTTGCCTCCTGTCAGTCAAGTCCAAGTAATATCGGGACTCATCAGTAAAGAGAACTGGAGCCCAATCGTTGTGTGTCCATGTGACATGATCGTGAGCCCAATCCAAACGGTCATGCCTATGACGCATGGTCAGTGGGGTTCGAACACATGGCCTTCTTGAGTTGAGGCCGGCAGTATGAAGACGATTCCGTATCGTCTGAGTGGATTACCTGACCCCAGAGGCATTATGTAGGTAATTTCGTAGGGTGGTGGCTGTCCAGAAAGGATGACATCGTGCCTGAAGTGAGAGAAAGTGGTCTTGTCATTGTGTAGTCGATGTCTGACGACCACCCCCACGACAGTGTGCTGCTGTGTGTGACGTTGTGTGACATTGTGAGGAGCCAGAGTCAAGCGTTCCGATGCATCTTTCCAATAGCTCTGAAGTCAATCGACATCTAAGACGTTGAGGAGACATTGTTATTGCTAAATGTAATGCAAAAAATTTGGGAACTTCCAAATTTTCACCAACAAGCAACACACTCATCTGAGTTGAAATGGTGGAGTATTAGTCAAAGCCAAAATGTGAGGCTGCACGCTCATTTAATGTCATGAAATGCACATGCAAATGTGTTTTGTGTCTGACTGCATGTCATTTATCCAATATATTACTCATCAGTGGCAGTTACCAAATTTGAATGTCATTTCACAAAAAATTCCAACGATTCCTATCAAATTTTGAGTAGTATATATTCCCTTCTTTCTTGAGTCTCTTTGCTCATGCAAAATGAAACACAATTAATATAGATTATAAATGAATGATATTTAACCGTGATTAATCAAAATTAATCCACAGCAACCTCGTGATTAATCTGATTAAAAAAATTTCATCGTTTAACAGCACTAATACATACAGTTATTCTACAAACTATAATAAAACACACTACACACAGGCAACCTCTGCGAGTAATACAGGCGCAAAATATAATGTGTGGGTAACTGTGGGTGTAAGAGTAAGCAAACATGCGGGTGCAGATTTTGCCTGTGGGCACGGGTGTGGGAGTACATCTGCGGGTACTGCGGATGCAGGTGCGGGTGAGGGCAAATTCCTGTGGGTGCAGACGGGTGCAAGTGCATCCGCGCAGTGCTCTGATAGTTACCCATAGTATCTATTCAGCAGTTCATAAAAATTCTCTCTTGCACCAGAAATAATCGTTGTCCTCAGTAGCAACCACTTCAGCTACAGTGAGCCAACGGTATTCCAATTAGTAGTTAAGAAAAATCAGTTTTCTGAAGCAAAAATTCAACATGGTATTGATCCTATGTCACTCTACTATTAATTATAGTGAATTATAGTGGTTTTTTAAAACTGCCAGCAAACTCAAAGAAGAAGAGGAGGAAGCATATAAAGCAGAGTCTGTTTTTTGAATACCTTCATTCACCTGAAAGTTGATTAAAAAGAACAAGGAATTGACAACGTGTGGTTGTTTTGCTTCTTTCTAAGCATACTATGAAAAATAATTTGTCCTTGTACTCGCACTTTTGATACTTAAGTATATTTTTTCACAAGATACATTTAATGTGAGCTACTTTAAGACTTTCACTCACATAATTTTCTTATGGGTGACTTTTAACTTTTACCAAAGTAACTTATAACTCAGTTACGGTACTTATACTTTTACTTAGTTATTTTTCTTCTGAGTACGTTATACAACTCTGTCCAAATGTTCATTGGTCAAGTTGCTGCGGTCCTCGAAACGCGAGATTACTGTTTTACGCTTGCACTGATCGACTCATTGGCAGATTCACAATAGAGTAGAAGCAGATTCAAATCCAAATGATCCAGATTCAAATGATGCTACAACACAGACAGAGAGAGAGAGAGAGAGACTGACGCACCTCTTTCCCTAACTCGCCCTCCAACATCTCCGGCACCTTCTTGAATTGGTCGATGGTGGGCTTGATGCCGTTAAGGAGCATGCGCTCCCAGCTGATGGCCCCGGCCACCGGCGGGTGGATCTTGTTCACAGGAGGATTCTGCTTGTTCTGCTCAAACAGCTCGTTCGTCACGTCCACCTGCCATTCGCCAGAAGGAGAAGTTATATCAGCCAAGACAAAGCACACAAACCTTCATAACCTTATCTTCCATATACAGAGCCTTACATCTTGAAATTTCTTTTTTCTTGTTCAATCTTCTACTATACTTCACTCTTTATAAACAGAGTTTTATTTTAGGAATCTAATGCATTACCAATTGCATCCTTCCGCAATAATAATAATAATAGATAAATAATAGCAACAATAATGAATATACAAATGATGTCAGTGATTGACAGCAGGGTCAATCCCTGAAGCTGTAGAATTCTTCCCATGGGCAAAATTCATGTTTGGCCGAGTGGTGGCGCTACAGGTAGAGTCACAGGGTCACCAACATCACCTCGATACATCAGGAATGATCACAGAACATTTTACACGATTCCCATCAAAACGGTTTATCATCAGTTCCCAACATGATTCTCATCAAAACTGTGTGTTTGTCCACACAAACTGTTGGGATAGCAGGCATACAGGTGTCCTTTATTTCCAAAGCAAGCAGACACATTTTTAAAGAGAAATGATACAAGGTACCTCCTTGCAGTACTGAGCCAGAATTTCGCTGAGCTTCATCATCATCCTGTCCTTGATGCATTTCCGAGTGCAGATGTGCTCGAAGCTCAGGAACAGGTCAAAGGCAGCAGTTGCCGACTGCTGCCTCTTGAACGATCTGTCGATGAATTCATTGATGTCCTTCTCGCGCTCCTGGACAGAGAGAAGAGATGCAGATGAAGCTTGTCCTGATTGGACAGTGAAAATCAATCTCACAATCTCACAGTGCAACACAATTGTCTCCCTCTTCTCAACTGATGCGGAAAAGGGCCTTTGTTATTGAGAGAACCGAACCCTTTACATCCCACGAAAAAAGTCAGACTGGCAGTGTTAAAACAAACAATGAACGTAGCACGGATCTCAAGAGAAATCTGCACGTGTTCTGTGGGCCAAGGCTCATATAAAATGGACTGTAGCAAAGTGTCCTGTGATCAGATGAGTCCAAATTCGACATTCTTGTGGAAATCATGGGCATTGTGCCCTCCGGGCTAAAGAGGAGAAAGATCACCCCACCTGTTATCAGCGTTCAGTTCAAAAGCCAGCATCACTGATGGTATGGGGATTCATTAGTGCATATGGTGTGGGACACTTGCATGTTTTAAAAAGCACCATGAATGCTGAAAGGTATATAAAGGTTTAAGAGCAATATATGCTCCCCTCCAGACAACATCTATTCCACGGAGGGCCTTGTGTATGTCAGCAAGACAATGCAAAACCACATACTGCAGCTATTTCAACAGCATGGCCTGGCAGTAGAAGAGCCATGTGCTAAACTGGCCTGCCTGCAGTCCTGATCTTTCACTGATTGAAAACATTTGGTGCATAATTAAATGAAAAGTTTGTTAAAGGAGTTCCAAAACTCTCCAGCAGCTGAAAGCCTGTATTAAATAAGAGTGGGATCAAATTCCAACGGCTAAACTCAAGAAACTTGTCTCCTCAATGCCCAGATGCCTCCACTCTGTGTTAAAAAGAACAGGGGACGCTACACCAAGTTTAACAGGCCCCTGTCCCAACTTTTTTGATACCTGTAGCAGCCATCAAATTTGAAATGAGCTCATTATGTGGCAAGAATTTAAAAATTTCTCAGTTTCAACATCTGCCATTTTATCTTTGTTCTATCGTGAATAAAATACTAGCTGATCTTAAAGTCATTGTGTTTTGTTTTAATTCACAATTTACACTTTGTCCCAACTACTTCGGAATTGGGGTTGTATATTATTCAGGTCAACACATTTCTTTTTCAAATATAATTCTGGATAAGAGTGCCTGAGATAAAACAGACACCTAGCCACGGAATGGCTGTTTTCTGGCCAGGAAACAAACATGGGGAAGGGACAGACAGACGGACAGATGCACAGGTGGACGGACAGAAGTAAGAAAAGTCAAGTCTAAACAACAAGATATAGCCACATTTTGAATTTCAGTAAGAAATGTACAAAAGTTTCAGAGTTATGACCCAGAAGAGAACAGGATGTCTGATATTTGCCCTGGAAACAAAAAGAGGTAGAGGGACAGACAGACAGACGACAGTAAGAAAGGTACATCTGCACGATAAGATTCATCCCAATATGTATATTTATTTTGAAATACTGAACGGTTCAAAAATTCTATCCAGGAAAAGCGTGACAGACAGATGGACGGATGGACACGCAGAAAGACAACACTCATTCCTCTATCTCCTTCCCACTTTCCGGAGACAGATAATAGTGTAAAAAGTTAAATCTTTGGAGTTAAATTAAGCCTTCTAGGTCCAGTTCTCCACACACAGGTTAAGCTTAAAGGAAAAGAGTTCCCTGCAATCTTACTGCATGTTTAGAACCAGCAATGATGTAACAGTAATCATGCGCATCCCCTTAATCTGATAAGAAAAATCGACAGTTAATCAACCGCACGCCATCTTATAGCTCGATGCTGCAGTGGCATCTTCCATAAGCCAGACGTGACGCACGCTCCTCCCATAACAAAGCTTACCTGTGAAAACAAGAACTTCTACCCATCAATTTAAAAAAACCTGACATGATAAATTCAAAAAAAAGTGCATAATGGAGCGTTTATCAGACCAAACCCAATCACTTTGAGCCTGAATTTACTGAAGAGGAGCTACAGGCGATTATATTTAATATTCCAGCACAAAGAAGAGGAAGGATGCAAAGTAGCCATTTTTCTCCGTGCGTGATGATGGAGACACTGAGACCTAATGGCGCACCGCATACCTAACTGCAAATTAAAACTTTAATTACTCCTAACCAGAGTGCGTCTGCTGATTTTATTCCACACAGCAGCAAAGCCAAAGGTGAGATTAACGTAGAAAATTAGACTTTGATGCAGGTTATACCCCCTCCCCCCGCCCCCATTCATCCACGAAATTCAATTTATAATCGAAAATCTCCATGTAAATTCGTGTTTTGTCCAAGACTTTGCTTAATCCATACCTGTAAAATCTGCCCATAGCATAAATCTGGTCCCAACTACATTAGTGTACACTCGCCCAGAGTTGAATTAACACTGGATATTTTACTCCATACTGTAATGTGAAGTAATCTGTAGTTATTTCAGGCTCAGAAATTGCAATCCATACTTGCACGATTAAGCCATTTTAAAGGGTAGTAGGTCATATAATGATCACTCCAAATGGATCTGAATAGCCTCATTTTGAGGAGTGGAGTTTGATCCGAGAGTAATTCCATCTATATGGAACTGAGTTGGAATTACAGCCCTTTAAAGCAGTTTAATTCTTCTAATAATTACAGGGCTATAACCTCCAAAGCTTCTCTTTCTCACCTGCACTTCGGTGTTCCAGACATGCAAGATCTTCTTCCATTCGGCCATCCTACTGATGTCGAAGGGGTCGAAGCTGAGCTCCTCGAAAGGGGCCATCAACTGGTCAACACGCTCCAGCATGCGGTCGATGCCCAAGGGGATTGCCGCCGTGATCTCTGGTCTGAAGATGTTGTAAAACTCCTCCATTGTCTGGGTTGCCAAATATTGGGACAGCAGGGTTCTGAACTACTGTGCTTATAGGCATAGATTAAAGCACGCTGTCTTTAAACACCACTGCCAACTCCAAGCAAATAAATGACTACTTCCAAAGTCAGTACTACATATTACTGTAACGGACTCATATATTGGAATAGTTTTCCAATTACTTTTCGTTCCTTTGAGTTCTATGTTATTATATTTAACTTTTGAAAATGAAAACACATTTAATAGATTAAGCTACTTCAGGAAACTGGCATAGCTGCGAGTAAAACCTCTGATGTAAAATGACAGTCAACGGTGAGGTTTTCCAAATGAAGGAAATATTTACTGTGGAGCCCCTATTATGTATAATAACTGTTCCTCTTTATTGTGGGTAATGCAAAGGTTTATCCCAAGCTGAGAAAATGAACTTCCTGAAATGATTTCAAGAGCCTAATATACAGTATCCACATTCATTTCTTTCTCTAAGACTAGTCCCACCTGCAGAATGTGGTGGTAGTCCTGGCAAATGGAGGACATGTGGTCGGTCTTGTCGAACAGCCGCCGCTGATGAAACTGCCATTCTGGTTCTTCAGGTGACCTCACTTCCCAGCTCGTTTCAAGGTAGCAGAATTTCCACAGGTTCAGCACCTCTGCGGCCTCCATTGTTTTCTTCTTCGCTGCGCTCCTGTCCTCTCTGTTGGTTTTTGCCATTTCAAAGAAAAGTGATGGTAAAAAATAGGTCCAAGTAAGACGTGATTCAGAGCTCAATTTGCCAGACTCTGGCCCACAGTTAGCTAGAGCTGGCAGAGATCCAGCCTGGGGTCACATGCTATTTATAAAATATTGGCAATAGGTACCAGAAACTATCAGTAGAACCTCCAGCCCACTGTAATCAGGCACATTTGTGTGGACAGGGTGGCAGAGGAGAGACTGGAATATTCCTCCAGTTTTTTCTCCGAATCGTCATAACTGTAGCGTGAGCTTGAAATGCAAAAGACACTGACTTTTTTCCGCTATTAGGTTACTTTAATACGTGTTATAAAGAGCATTCAGACATTAAAACACTTTGAAAATCTGAGCCCATTTTTGGCCTTCAAATAAACCGCTACTGTGACTTTAAATTTGTTGCAAGGACACGCATCATGAGATTTACTCCTGTGAGGTCAGTTGATTTGACTTGTAACAAAACACGGCAAAAAGCAGCGAAGAAAAGAGACCGCTATTGTGCAGCTGGTGCACCAAACAACCGCAGTTTGTTTCATACAGCGGTAATATCGCTGCGCGCCTTTCCCTCAGACCCAACTTTGGGGGCAAAATGGGTCAAATTCAGGCAGTGGCACCGCTTTCATTTTGGCGAGCAAATGTAAGTGAAATGATACAGTGCTGAACTGCACTGAGACTGCATTCAATTCCGCAAACGTCACCAGTCGGCATTCTTGGACCTAGCCTCTGGGGCAATTTTTGCCAAAATATTACGGTATTTCCGGTGCCAAAAAGCAACAACAATGTATTTTGTCATTGAAAAAAAGTTTTTGGTTACTACATATTTCAAATAACTAAAAACAGGTAAAAATGTAGCGTCATATACACTTTAAATCTGTCCATTTGCCTGCATGCCTGAGTATTTCCCAAGATTTCTCTCTCTCCAGCACATTATGTTCTAGATGGAGGGCGTTAGGTTGAGAGTCATTGTTAATTAGAAATATGCAATTAGAATGTTGTTAACTGAACATTCTATTCAAGAAAACTGACCTAGAATTCTGTAATTAATGATTCCAACAACTGGTAATTGTTACAGGAAGACACATTTCATACAATTCAACATTAATGTCACAATATTCAGCAAAGCGATTCTTAAGCAAAATACAATTTACATCTCTGTTTCTGATTGACGCATTGATGCAAAGAGCTGTTTAAGGTCAAGCACAGTTTGTAAGGTTGCACAGAGATAGCAACTTGCCCTGTTGCCCACTAGAAGGGACTACTGTGCCAAGAGACAGGCAGGCCAGGGGTACATTCCCCAAAAGCATAGCTGCTCAGTAAGTTAGCAACTTATAATTTTTCCACTCACAGTCAATGGGTCCAACAATGTCAGTTAGAATCTTTGATTTCATAAGGTGTTCCCCAGATTATTTGTGACTAATTATCATCTTTGCTGTGGCCCACACCTTCAAGCAGACACCTAACAAATGCCCAGATCCCATAGCTGCTGAGGAGTTTTCTCTTTGAGCGAAATTGCTGAAAAGCTCATGAAGCACTTGGCAAAAACCAGGAACTCAAATCAGAGTTTTTCTTTTCTCCATTTGAACTGTATTTTGCCAGCATTGTTGGTCAGACCTTTGCTTAGATTTTTAGCAACAATAAAGACTGTGTAACCAAACACTCCTCTATCAGCTCTTGCATGTTTATGTCCGTTCTAGAGCTGCAGCTAATTATCATTTTTGTTATACAGTGGGAGCAATGATGATTTGATCCCTTGCTGATTTTGTAGGTTTGCCCACTTACAAAGTATGGAACTCTGTAGAATTTTAATCATAGGTACATTTTAACATTGAGAGACAGAATAGCACTAAAGTCCAGAAACATCCTACAAATTTTATATATTTATTAGCGTATATTTGCATTAAATAAATATTTGATTTCCTACCAACCAGCAATAATTCTGGCTTCCACAGACAAGTTAGTTTTCCATTAAGAAGCACTCCTAGTCTCAACTCATTACCCAGAACTCCTTACATCGTTATGTAGCTGTATTAAAGACACCTGTCCACAGAATCAATCAGATTCCAACGTTTCCAACTTGAGCAAGACTAATGAGCTGTCTGAGGACATCAGACAGAGAAAATAAGCAAGCAGCTCGGTGAGAAGTTAACAACTGTTGGAGCAATTATTAGAAAATGGATGAAACACAGTCACTGCCAAACTCCCTGGGTCTGGGGCTCCATGCAAGATCTCCCCTCGTGAGATATCGATGATCATGAGAAATGTCAGGGATCAGCCCAGTGCTACACAGGAGGAGCTTGTTAATCACCTGAAGGCAGTTGGGACCACAGTCACGAAGAGAACCATCAGTAACACACTACACCGTGAAGGATTAAAATCCTGCAGGTTCCTCTGCTGAAGAAGGCACATGTACAGGCCCGTCTGAAGTGCCAAAGAACACCTGGAGGATCCAGAGGAGGCTTGGTAGAAGGTGATGTGGTCAGATGAGACCAAAATAGAGCTATTTACCATCAAATCGACTCGCCGTGTTTGGAGAAATGCTGAGCACACCCCCAAGACCACCATCGCCACTGTGAAGCATGGAGGTGGAAACCTTATGCTTTGGGGGTGTTTCTCAGCTAAAGGGACCGGAAGACTTCACCATATCGAGGGGAGGATGAATGGGGCCATGAAATATTGGACAAAAACCTCCTTACTTCAGTGAGAGCACTGAAAATGGGTCACAGATGGGTCTTCCAACATGACAATGACCCAAAACATACGGCCAAGGCAAGAAAGGATGGACTGAAAAAGAAGCATATTAAGGTCCTGGAGTGGCCCAGCCAGTCTCCAGACCTAAGTCCCATCACAAGTCCGTGGAAGGAGCTGAGGCTTTGAGTTGCCAAGCGACAGCCTCGGAACCTGACAGATTTGGAGAGGAGAGGACCAAAATCCCTCCCAAGATCTGTGCAAACCAGGTGAAAAACTACAACAAACGTCTGACCTCTGTGCTTGCCAACAAAGGTTTCTCCCTTAAGTATTAAGTCCTATTGATCTATGGATCAAATACTTATTTCATGTGAAAATATGACAATATATAAAATTTGTAGGATGTTGTTATTCTGGATTTTTTTGTGATATTCGGTCTCTCAATGTTAAAATGTAGGCTACTTATGCTTAAAATTCAACACAGTTCCATTCTTTGTAAGTGGGCAAACCTACAAAATCAACAAGGGATCAAATAATTATTGCTCCCACTGTAAATAAATCTATTAATTACTCCTTTCATTTATCAATTAGAGGTTTAGTCCATGAAATGTTAGGAAATTATGGAAAACGTAAATCAAAATTTTCGACAGCCCAAGGTGCCATTCTCAAATGTGTTGTCTTGCCCTCACCAACAGTCTACAATCCAAAAATATTTAGTTTACTGTCATAGAGGACTAAAGAATCCAGAAAGTATTCACATTTGTGAAGTTGGAATTAGACAACTAGAAACTTTCTTAAAAATGATTCAAAAATATTAACCGGTTATCCCAAGTAATTGGTGATAATTTAATAGTTGACGACCGATTGATTGTTCAACTAATCAATGCAGCTCTAGTCTTTTCACCATAACGCTAAAGGCGGCACACGGTGAACAGCGAAGAAAAGAGCCATGCAATGCGCCGCGTTCCCTCACCTGAAAATCGTTTTAGCGTTGGCTGCTCGGGCGACATGCTCGGTGAGCACCCAGGGGATTCTCCTCATCAGAAACTCCTTGTGGTTCTCTGTGATGTAGCGACTCGGCGCAGCCCACATATCCCTCAGGCCAGTTATCAGCCGGGGGATGATGTCTAATAACTCACTGAAGTCCACAGCCGTCTCCAGGGCCTGACCCAAAATCATGAGAAATATGATTAACACCATATGAATTTGAAACACCAAATATTTCATATGAAGCTTTGCAGCTCTATTTTAGCATGAAGAAATAGCATCTGTTCTAAAAACCAAAAAGCACTTCCATTGCATAAAAAGATTGAAGGGATTTCAAAGATTGTCTTACTCAGGGCTGGCGATAAATGGTATCGCATTGCAAAATGTGTTTATTTTGTTCAGATATTGCCATATGAGTTTTGGGTACTTTATTGCAATAATAGGTAAGAGAATGGGATCATTCTAAAGAGGCTTTTTTGGAGAGTTTTAACTGACATGAGATCTGCTATAAAGGGGTCTCTTTCACGGTCTCTCATTCTTCATCAACACTTTGTAAGAGACAAAAAAGGTCAAAATATGATCTTTCAACAAGTATTGCTGATTCTAACTCAAAATTGGAAGAGATTTGGACAGGTTTACAAAAATGGGCTGGAATAATAGGAAAACAGGACACATCCTTTACGTTTTTAAAGCAGGAATACTGCAGACCCTATTGACACAATCAACTGCTTTTTCACCTTGAAGCACTCCTCCTGCGAGGCCAGGGCACGCGCATTACACACTGCCTCCTCATGGTAGTAGTGCAGCTCAGAGATGTCCAGTTTCAGTGTGCGAATGGCCTCGGGTGTGGTCGTCACTTCTAGAATCCTCTTAACCTCAGAGAGCACCAGCTGCTCGCATGGGGCAGCGAGAATAGCCATCCTCTCCTGCCAGTAGTGCATCTCCGCCATGGGGCCTTGACACTGATTGGACAGAATCAGAGCAACATGCTCAGAAATGGCAATACACAAGAGGGGACTCACAGCCAGGGGAGAAGATTCCCAGCTCAGAAAGTAAAAGACCTTCACAATATTTTTGCCCAGTCAGTTTTGTCAATTAGTACATTATCATTCAAAGAGATGCAAAACAATGACATTCACTTGTATGCAATGCAATAGTTTGAACCATGCATGAAGGCAGTTGGTTGGCAATGTAAGATAAGATTATTTATAATTCCCACCAAAGCAAAAATCTCTCAATTTTTAGCTGTGGAGAGGTAGGGGGCAGCTTGTATTTTGCTTTGCGGATTATTATTTGCACTGAGTAACACAGTCAGATTTAGCTGTGTGGTCCAGGACATTATCATATTGTTTTCCCTTCCAGCTCCTACATATTTTTCAGTAAATCAGTGCTTACCAACTTCAGCAGTGAATTTTCAGTTTGAAAAATACATGGGAATAAGTCTTATTTCCGCATGATACAAGTGTCTTGCTTCACTGAAATCATTTTTCCACCCTCTGTAATTCTGAAGTCCGGCAAACGTGGGCTCATTATGGCACCAGCGCAAAGGGGTTACAGACAGATAAAACTAAGGCTGTATGCCTCCACTGACCAGTCAAGTCACAGTTTATATCCATTAGCGTCTAGACTCATATAATGCATGTAATAAAGGCTTTGAAGGAATTTAACGAGGTTTTAAGTTTATTTTTTGGCAAAGCAGAAGTTATCACTATGATGACATATTATTCCAAAGAATGATTAGTTTGTTGTGCCAAGAGTTTGCCGCAGACAGGCCATCTGGGAGTACAACGTTATATTTGTACACCCAAAATATAAATCGGCTCCACCTAAGCAGACTATTGCAAAGTTTTACGTTGTACAGGGCACAGGAAGATCATGAATTTCGAAATTCTGCAAAATGAAGACTGGTCAACCGTGATGAACATGACGTAGCAGCTGCAGTTGATATATTTTATGGTGTTTTGAAGCACATTTTCGATGCCCGTTTTCCTTTACTGAAGGTACACGGCATATCAAATGATCCCATGTATTTTTCACCCATGTTGAAGCATTTACTTAACTAAAGGCGTAGATGTTTGCACAATTAGCTTAATTGCAGCAACCAAATTAATTCTGTACAATCGAAAAATAAGAAGCACAGAAGAGAGTGTCGCAACTGGCAAAAGGCTGCTAATATCATGACTGGTAGGAAAAGGCAAGATCATTTTACTTTTTTGTGCATTTAACATTGAGGATGTCAACAAATATTTCCAGAGCATCAATTCTGACCCAGAGTACGTCAGATCAAAACTGCTTGTAGTATCACATGATATCAGGATTCCCGATGCGGGTGAGGATGTGGTATTTAGAATGCTTAACAAGCTCAGGAAAACTGCATAGGGCCTGAGGACATCCTGTTCTGGTTCTGCTCAGAATATGCCCTGCAGTAAACACCAGTTATTACGTACATCTTTAATTGCTAGCTAAAGCAGCAGCTAGCACCAGAGATTTGGAGGACAACAGACGTAACACCTATTCCAAAACAGACGCCTACAACTTCAATACAACAGCTTAGATCTATTTCAGTAACTGTGGTTATGAGGCTGTTTGAGAATATAGTTTATAATCAGAAATTGAAAGAGATTTAATTCAAAGGCATCAGTTTGCTTATAAGGAGGGGTGTACTTTTGCGATGGCACCCCTTCACAACCAGCACTTTTGGAAGAAATGTTGAGGCTCCGATTTTTATTTTCTTCCAGTGTTGTATGATTTCTTAAAGCGTTTGACATGGTGATGCATGATATTGTGCTTAATTAGTTAACTGCCTCATCAATTAACCTCTTCCACTGCGGAGTTGTAATCGGAGGGATAACGGCACTTCTCTCACCTCGCCTTATAATACATTTTATCTTCAAACTCGATCCAATTTAGGTTTTCTATATTGGCTTGGCTTTGCAAACGAATATTAGATTAAGGTTTGTCCACGACGTTTGCAGGTGCGCTCATGACTCATAAGCCCGATGCGAGGCCCGCATCCTCGGCCACAGAAACTGCAAATAAAGGTCTCGTCAGTGCTTGGGTTTGAGGCGCGGAATTTGCGCCTCTGTCTCTTCTCTGCCAGGCAGGTTCTCCGGGAGACTTCAAAGGAACAGGTGGCCTGATAGGTGGTGGTGCACCAACAGCTACAGTTGGCAGCGAGGCATGTCCATTGATCGAGATCGATTTGACAAGTTCTTAGAGCCTTCTTAAGGCAGTCCTTATATCTCTTCCGAGGAGCACCTCTGTCACGGTGACCAGTGGAGAGCTCACCATATAGAATAATCTTTGGTAAGCCGTGGTCGGGTAGTCTTGAGACATGCCCTGCCTAGCGAAGGTGTGTCTGTAGCAGCATCGCTTCGATACTGGTTGTTTCAGCTTGCTCGAGGACCTCGACATTTGTGGTGAAGTCACTCCAATGAATGCCAACAATGGTGCGCAGGCATCGTTGGTGAAAGCGTTCAAGTAATCGTAGGTGGCTTCGATAGGCAACCCATGACTCTGAGCCATAGAGAAGAGTGGTAAGGACAACGGCTCGATAGACGCTGATCTTCGCAGTTATTTTTAGATGCTTGTTGTTCCACACACATTCGTACAGGCGGCCAGATGGAAGTCTTGTTAGTGAGAAGTTGCTGTCCGTCGGCACTGCGCAAAGGACACTGAACCTGGCGAGTAGGGCCATAAACTGCTTTTAGAGCTTGGTAGAAGCCTTTGTGATCTCCGAAGTAAGCATAGAGCTGAGTCTTCTGGGTGAGGCTAGACCACCACTCATTCTGGATCACTCTAAACTTTTTCTGAACTTTGCTACAGGTAAGACAAAAATTATTTTTCTTAATAGGACAAGTAGGTTGAGCTAAGTGAGCTTGGTGGGCGGATCTTTTCATTGCCAGCAGTTCTTGAATCTCCTGATTGTTTTCATCAAACCAATCTTTGTTTTTCTTTGTAGTAAAGCCAATGACCTCTGCCGAGGACTGTAGGATTGTGGTTTTTAGGTGATTCCAAAAGGATTCGCGAGTGGAGACTATCTGTTCGTTTGGTTCTTCAAGCATGAACTTTAATTTATCTTGACAGTCAGATTCCACTTGGGTCGACTGTAGACTACTAATATTGTACTTTTTCTTAGGGCCCCCAATTTTTTTGGTTTAGTTTTAAAGTGAAAACTATGCTTGCAGCGGACAAGGCGGTGGTCTGTGTGACACTCTGCACTGGGCATTACTCTAGTGTGAAGGACATCGCTGTGATCTCTTTGACATACTATTATGTAGTCAATGAGATGCCAGTGCTTTGACCGAGGATGCATCCAAGTGGTTTTCCAGCTGTTCTTTTGTTGGAAAACTGTGTTGGTGATGACAAGTTGGTGTTCTGCACAAAACTCAAGTAGTAGACGTCCATTTTCATTGCATTTTCCAATGCCGTTGAAGTCACCAAGTATTATGATCTTATCATTTGCAGGGGTGCTATGCAAGAGATTGCGAAGGTGAGAGTAGAACTTGTCTTTTTCAGCAGGTTCAGCCTGTAGAGTTGGGGAGTACACACTTTCTAATAGGTAGTCACATTGAGATAATGCGGTCAGAATGACCAGTTGGTATGTTTTCGAGCTTGTGAGTGATAGAGGATTTGATTGCAAAGCTAACTCCCGAAAGACGCTTTTCAGGACTAGATTTGCCAGACCAGTAAAAGGTGTGACCTGTGCCATGTTCTTGGAGGCATCCAAAGTCTGATAGGCGTACTTCGCTTAGGGCTGCGATATCTATGTGAAGCCGTGAGACTTCAAGTGCAATAAGAGCAGTGCGTCTGTCTGGTCGGTTACTATTGACTGAGTCAAGCATGGTCCTGATATTCCAACAAGCTACTTTAAGACCAGTAGAACCCTTTGAAACCTTTGAGGAGGGTTTCAACCTTTCTTTTTTTGATTTCAACTGACTGCAGAAGAAGATGCCCGTTGACCGCGGCTAGCCAACTGGGTAAGGAGGAAATGACCTCTGTTTGGGTCACCTTTTCTAGTCCCGTCTCCAAGTGGAGCAAGCAGTGCTGACCCTAGAAAGGGCTGCTTAGTCATTCAGGGTGAGCCGAGAGATACTGTCATCTCCAGGTCAGCATCTAGCGACCAATATCCTGAACCGCCTGTATGTGGGTTTGGGACTGAAGCTTCCAGTGACATCTTCCACTTGCTGTTTTCGCCCCTCACCATCGCTACTGGACTTGGATGAAGGCAGTGATGGTATGGACACGGATATAGCCTTAGGCCTGCGCAATGGAGCTTTATAGTGGAATGCAGTTTGCGCAGTACTGGCCCCGCTCTTTACACCGTTGGTTCATCTGCCATAGCCTAGCAAGCTTGGACAATGACAGGGAGGTCCACAGGCCGTAGGTTTTATTTCGGACTGACCTTGTCCGAGCCACTGGTTCAAGAACCTTCCCCGCGGCAAGGGGGGTTTGAAGTTAAGAGTTGCCCTTCTCCTAGAAAATTGCCTGCAAAGGCTTACGAGCTCCATCTGCCCGAGTTTACGATCAGAGTAGTCTTTCTCCTAGACTGAATGCCACCTGAATGCCAAGGCTATTGGGCTCGGTCTGCCCATAAAACCTGTAACCCTAGGCAGGAGGGCTAGAGGGTACTATCACTTGCCCAAGGTGAACCCTCAGACTAGTGGAGGGAAGAAGGCGTCTTACTTCGCCATTCTAGACCGGCTCCAAGCAAAGTTTTTTAGGTTTTTTTTTTTATGTAGGTTTTCTAATTACCAATTAAGTGTTAAATTGTTCTGTTTGTCCGTATCCCCTTCCTCTCATCTTGCTTCATAGTTCATTGATAAATTTATCTAGGTTGAAACAGTTTTCTATCCTCATTTATGGTGACATAAAATGACAATGTCTTACGAAGCTTCAGAATTCCAGCAGCTCATAAAACAGAATATATGAATTTCTGCAAGTGTGTCGGGAGAGAACTCCCCCAGTGCCACCCCTCCCTCTCATCGGCTTGTGGGCCCAGAGCTCAGTGCGTGCATTCAAGAGGAGAAGAGACTCTGTTCAAGCGTTGGATTGTTTAATCCCAAACATAAGCACTTAAGCACTTAAGCACTCAGACACATTCTCTGAAAATAAATGTTTGCACACTGACGCACCCAGGCACACAGCCGAGGGCGCAGTTTTACAATTTTTCTAAAGAAATGAATGTGAAAACAAAGTTGCAAAATGAAATGTTTCCCCAAATGTCGCCGGTAGAGGGAGACAACGATCGCTTTGTGGCGAAAATGGCCAGTATAGCTGTCCCGAGTCTATTAGATTGCGCATGTGCAGTAGCACCCGGGGTTACCAACCTTTGCCAACAAGGCGAAGTTGTTCATCTAAAAGACAGTCCAAGAAAATGAGGGGGCAGTGCGGAAATTTATCCTCCTCTTTCTCTACGAATAGAGAATTAGAAAACATGCACAACATCAGAATGGGTGCTGAGGACACTGACTAAGAGCTACAGACTTCAATTCGCCCCAGTGCCTCCTCGTTTCAATGGCCTGATTTATTCTCAAGCTCAGGGTCAGTCAGCCCGAGCGCTGCAAGAAGAAATATCCGCCTTGTTAAGCAAAAATGCCATACGTATAGTCCCACACGAACAGAGGCTGGAGGGTTTCTATTCAAGGTATTTCCTGGTCCCAAAAATGGGGGGAACGGCACACGGCCAATTCTGGACTTCTCTATCTGAGGAGATACAAGTTTCGCGTGCTCACACACGCGTCCCTAATACGTTTGGTGCATCCGGGCGATTGGTTCTCATCAATCGAACTGAAAGACGCTTATTTTCACATCCCAATTTACCCCCCACATAGAGGCATTGTGTACGAGTACCTGGTACTCCCATTTGGCATGTCGCTCAGTCCGAGAGTGTTCGTGAAAAGCGCCAAAGCAGCCATAGCCCCTCTCAGGGAGCGAGGCATTCGCATGGCTACTTACCTGGACGACTGGCTATTGCTAGCTTGCTCCGAACAGGGGGCCTTTACGCACACGAACATTGTGTTAATAAACCTGGCCAATCTAGGCTTTGTGGTGAACAAGGAAAAGAGTGAGCTAACACCAAAGCAGGACATAGCCTTTCTGGGTTTAACACAGAATTCGATCACATACATGGCCCGTCTGTCAGCCGAGAGAATTTACGCACTCAGATCAACTCTGGCGCAATTTATTTTGGGGATACAAGTCACGTTCGGTCTATGCCTCAGGCTGTTGGGACTGATGGCATCAGCACTGTTTGTGGTGAGATTAGGCAGGTTGTACATTAAAGATTTTCAGCGTTGGGCGGCGTCTCTCAGATTGAATCCAGTGCATCACAGACGCCGCCGAGTCACGGTGTCTGCTTCCGGCACTCTTGCACTTCGACCGTGAAAACAGCACTCTTTCCTGATGTCAGGAGTGCGCATGGGCACGATATTGAGAAGGAAAGTAGTGACGTAAAAGTAGTCAGACGCCAGTCTGTTGGGCTGGGGCGGGGTGTTCAAGGGCAGAGCGGTGAATGGAGTCTGGAGCGCGAATCTCCGTAAAACACATATCAATTATTTGGAGCCATTAGCCGTGTTTCTGACCCTGAAACATTTTCTCCCATTTCTCCAAGGGCACCACGTGCTTGTGAGAATGGACAATACATCCATGGTGGCCTATGTGAACAGTCAAGGGGGTTTGCGCTCGCAGGAGTTACACATGCTGGCACGCCCATCTACTCTCAGTGAGAGCCACGCACGTTCCCGAGATTCAGAATGTCGGTGCAGATCTCTAGTCCAGAGGGAATCCCATTTATGCTGAATGCAAACTGCACCCAGATGTAATAGATTTGGACACAGTTCGGCCGTGCAATGGTGGGCTTGTTTGCATCAGGGGAGAATCCGCAGTGCCCATTGTTTTTCTCCCTACACGACCAGAACGCACCGCTGGGAGTAGATGCATTCGCACACGAATGGCCTCGCGCCCTGCTATATGCGTTCCCTCCACTAGCCCTGATTCAGCCAACATTGCTCAGGGTGAAGGAGAGGCGTTTGTCACTAATCCTAATAGCTCCTCACTGGTTGAACATGCACTGGCTGGTGGAAGTGAGGCAGCTCCTTTGCGGCCAGCCTTGGCCCCTCCGTTTGCGCAGGGACCTCCTGTCCCAGGCATGTGGACAGATATTTCCTCCCCACCCAGAACGGCTCGCCCTATGGGCTTGGCCCGTGAGTGGTTTAATTTAAGACGTATTGGACTGTCAGGAAGAATCGTGAATACACTTCAGAATGTGAGAGAATCATCCACCAGGTTTCTTTATGCCTGTATGTGGAGAGTGTTTGAGGAATGGCGCGCTAAACACAGGAAATTCCTTTTCAATGTTCAGTCAATACGATTTTGTCCTTTCTGCAGGACTTAATTGACAAAGGGAAGTCATTTTCTACTGTTAAGGTCTATTTGGCTGAGATTTCCGCTTGCCATGTTGGTTTTGAGGCTAAGCCAGCAGGCCAGCATCCCCTTGTTTGTCACTACATGAAAGGAGCTCGTAGACGGTAACCAAGCCCCAAGCCCATGTCACCCTCCTGGGACTTGGCTGTAGTTCTGGAGGCTCTCACTGGACATCCCTTTGAGCCATTGGAATACATAGACCTGAAAACGCTATCTCTTAACCCCTTTCTGCAGATGTAGATGCCCGCGTCTATAGACCTGCACATTGGAAGCAAGCTGTTACTGTATTCGATCACTAGATGGCACCCCCGGATCAGTTATTGAATGTTCACAAGCAAGAAGACCTCGAACGCGTTTCTGAATACGGTGAAGTTCACTCCACTCCCTGTTTTTTGAGAGCTGCATGAATTGAACTCCTCAGCTAAGCCTGATGTGCAAACTGGTCAGTATCCTTGCCCATAGTGTCGATTCAGCAGTTTAAAAAAACGATATCTTGACACAGAAAAAATCGTTATCCTTTGTAGCAACCAGTTTAGCCACAGTGAGCTAACAGTATTCCAATTAGTAGTTCAGAAAAATCAGTTTTCTGAGGCAAAAAAATCGACATGGTATTGATTCTCTCACATTCTATTGCCTATTACAGTTGTCCCATACAAAAAAAATTGTAGTTCCCTACCGTGGATTTACGCGTAGATTCCTTCATTGACAAATCCAGCGCTTCCTTATATCTACCCGAGTACTGGCGTTGATAGCCAATCACTCAACCATACACTCAAGCTCTTCTGCGTAATTGTAGAGTTACACATCATGGCCTCCTGAAGTTTCCCTGATAACAATGTATTGATTGGCTCGTTTCTTATCCAATTCCCGAGTGTTTAAACATTTTAGAGTAAGTGAAACACATTGATTGGACAAACACAGAGCATACAAACCAATGCGTATCAGCAGGCTCGGTTGTATCCTGTCTACGTTATGCACATTACGCGGCTAAAATAGACGGGATTTATAGAAAATCGGTTTGCAAAACTGGCCTTGAAGTGTTCAGTTACATAACAGGATTTAAATGAGAACGATATGTTCTATTGGAATTATTTCGAATGAAACAGGACCGGAGGGTTCTTGCGACTAGATACATCGGTCTCTATTTTATACAGTCAATGTCTCTGGAGGAGGGATTCACGAAAAAGGTCAGGCTGCTATTTTTGTTTGGTTTGTTTTTCTGTTTCGGAATGTATATGTACTCAACAAAGTCGAATGTCAAGGTTTTTTTCCTGTTTAAAACGCGAACAGCCCGTGCATTTTGGTGTGGACCCCCGGTACGTTCATTGCACGTTTCTTTTGAATCGGGAGACGCAATGGATTTGATATTCCCTGAAAGTGGAGTGTCTGTTCAGTTAAAATAAGGTATATTTCAGAATTCAGATATTACTGTGTTAGTGAGGTGTACTTGCTCCTTATAAGTGTTGAAATGGGTTCGTGAGCTTTGAAGAGGGGACTGGTAGCTTTCATTACAGGGTGAATGTTCTGACCATTTAATTAGCAGTTTATTTAATGCGTGTTTGTGCTGGCTTTGAAGAAAAATGGCCAAAACTCTAAACTTTATCATGGAGAAAAGGCATGTTTCATATTTGGAGAGGTTGCTTGTGACCACTGATATTCAACTGCACTGATATTGATAAATTCATACTAAACTCAACCAGAAAATCATTCGTTCATATTAAATTTCATGCCTTAAAGCTTTAATTGTGTTAAATACATGATTTTTTAATGATTTGACAGCAAATCATTTTGAGACTTTGGGGAGACACTTGGGTAGCTGTTAATTTGGCTAATAGCATGTAGGTAATCTAGAATGTAATGTTGAAGATGAATTCTACTTGTGCTCAAGGAGTTTATGATACCAGAAATGTATAGTTTTCAGCCCCAGCAGTTTTTCAATCGTCAGAATTATTTTTTTTGCAATTTCAATGGTGAATTCTCATGAAGATTTTTTATGTTTGCTGCTCATTTTCTCTACCAGAATCATGAAAATAAACTGAAATACAATGTAATGCTAAATGCTGTAAGTGTCTTTCCTGAATTGAGCCACATTTTTCCTCTTTGTGAAGCTTAAATCTTGAATTATACAGCATTAAAGTGGGTAACCCATAAATAGCCAAATTTGGATTCTGCACAAAGGGGTTAAGGCAGTTTTACTGATGGCAGTACCCACGGCCAAACGTGTGAGTGATATTCACACTCTGTCTGTGCATCCAACTTGTATGTGTTTCTCCCCTGGTAACCTTGGGGTAACCTTGAGACCCAACCCTGCTTTTGTCCCTAAAGTGGTCAGTCCATGCTTGCCACTGGACCTGGCTGCTTTTCAGCCACCGCCGCACAGATCTGCGGAACAGCAGAGGCTTCATATGTTATGCCCATTGCGTGCTTTGCATGAATATGTGGAGAGAACCAGGGCTTTCAGAAAAGGAGACCAATTGTTTCTGTCTTGGGCTAAGCCATACAAGGGCAAGCCTGTCACCAAACAAAGATTGTCTCACTGGATAGTGGACACTATAGCATTGGCCTAGTCAAGTTCAGGCCTACAGGTCCCAGCAGGATTGCGGGCACATTCTACCAGGGGTCTAGCAACCTCCTGGGCCTTGTTTAAGGGTGTCTCTATGCAGGCCATTTGCGCTGCAGCTAGCTGGTCATCGCCCCTCACTTTTACAAAGTTTAACGGATTGGATGTCACATCTCCAAGCCTTGCTCATGCCGTCCTGAGCGTAGGCTCACTGGAATACCCACCTGACCCCCATACTTCAGTGTGAGGGGGCGGGCAGTCAGTCATAAGGATAAGCTTGCCTGGCAATACGGGAGTCTCCATATCCCGTAGTGAGACATGGAAACGAATGCTATGAAAGAGAACTTTAGGTTACGTCTGGTTCTCTGACTAGCATGAGTGAAATGTCTCACCAGACTTCCCTTCTTGCTGCTGAGGTGAAGCGAGAAGAGTTTATTTTGAATGAGGAGTGACGCTGGTCTAGCGTATATATAGGACTTGTGCCCTGACGCTTGCGTTGTACTGCCAGCCACTCAGGGCTAGCGTAATGATATAAGTGCTTCTGTGAAGACGCAAGGGAGCGTATGCCCATAGTGAGACATCATAGTGCCCATAGTGAGACATCTCATGCAACTCAGAGAACCGGGGTTACAGACGTAACCTAAAGTTTCATTACTTGATTTCTTATCATAGTCTAGTTTGCATTTTTACTGCTTCTCTGATTCTTATTTGATGTAAATGTGAATGTCTGTTTCAAATATCTTTGTTAATAAAGACATGAATAATTACATCAGCAAAACCAATGAGCTCATTGAGAATAAGCAGAGGATAAGGAGGCCCTCTGCCCTCGGCTGTCATCCTAGCGGATGAAAAGAAGAGGCTGGACTCATACAAATTTATCAATAAATAATGGATGGAAAATGTTTCTGGAGAACATTATGCTGTTGCCATGGAGTTGACCTCTGATCTTACTGACAGAAAAGGTCATCACCTCATTATTTCATCTTATTAGACATTTCAGTGAAATTTTGTCATAATTAGCAAATGAATCCTGGAGTTATGACCAAAAATGTCTTTTGTGAGGACAAAGTGACCTTACTTTTGGCCTTTGACCTTCAAATTATTATCTGTTCATTTTTGAATCCAAGCCAACAATTGCGCCAGATGTAATGAAATGTTATCCAGGCATTCCTGATAAACATGACATCACAGTGACCTTAATATTTGACCGCCAAAATCTAATCAGTTCCTCCCTGAGTCTAAGTGGACATTTGCACCACATTTGAAAAAATTCTTTCAAGGCCAAGGTTCCTCAGGCCAAACCCCCACCAAAGGTATTTTTGACATCCATCACTCGTGCGTCTCACAGTTGTCACGGTTGTTAGGAATATAGCCGGAATAAACGTGTAAATTAACAACATTCTGAATTGACATTTAACAGCTGTAGAGAAAGAATAAACAAAACTTCACCCATTTTCTATGATGCCTCAATGCTGGCAGTTAGTCGACATCTGGTAGGGTAGGCGTCCCAGAAGACAGAGTCAATGTGGATTGAATCACGCGCCACTCACGTCTCGCTCATGTCTTGCTTCTAATGTGGTTTCCCAGTCACATATCGAATTCAAAAGAATGCGACGAACAGGCGGAGGGACAACCCCAATACATAACGGCTCCAGGCACGGCAGTCTCCGCCGCAAAGGCACAGTGACAATCTAACACTCGTCAAGCAAAGTCTGACTCATCTTTTGTGTTTTTTTTTTTTTTTGTTCAGTTTAGTCCCCTGCTAAAACAAGCCCTGCATCTACGCTGTCTCTTCATAGAGAAGATGAGACTGGGAATGCCCTGGCTCTGGACTGACCTGCCGCTTCATGGTTGCAAGCTTCTTTATGGTGGCGTAGACCTGGGTCTTCAAGCCCTGCACGCACTGGTCCAGACTCTCCATAACCTCCGGCCTGGACTGCAGAACCTGGGTCTCAAGGTCCAAATCAACGTCGGGAACGTGCAGCTTAAGCTCGCCTGCGGGGCAAGGAGAACATATGGAAGAAGCCTCGATAAACACACACACGTCTAATGCACGACAAAAAACACATAGTATGTCAGCCATGAACCCTGACAGAGAATATTTTTTTATTTTTTTAAATAGGATAAACCTATCTGCTAATGAGATAGCAAGGTTTGACCATTGCAATGCTTTGTTAGCGGGCCCACATCACCTCTCAAAAAAGTACATTAAATACATTGTATTTTCTTATGAGAAAAAGTGAAATTTTACGGTCATTGTGAGACCATAAAACAAGTAATGGAAGTACCTGTGCAGAAAATACCAACCCAGGAATCCAGCACAGTGGTTCCCAAACTCGATCCTGGGGGACCCCTGTGTTTGCTAGTTTTCACAACAACCACGACTGCAATTCCAGGAATTTAACAAGCTGTTAGTTTTTCTTAATTTGGTGCTTTTGATCTTCAGAGAGGAGATTTACCATCTTAATACACAGAATGACAAACAGAGCTTAGCAAAGCCCCAAAGATGAACAATTTTACATTGTGATCATTGCACTATAGGCAAAAAAATTCAAGAGGTAAGAGACCAATGAGATTTATCTGCCAACTTAACGACATAACAGGTAACTCAGTTAATTGCTGTATACACAATAAATGGCTATTTTTTCCCCCGATACTTCACAAAACTGGTGGGCCTCATTATCATTGGCGTTGGTATTACATTCTTCATTACCTTCTCGATGGTTAGGAATGATGGCCAGGTGTTCATACCAATTAGAAGCCTGCTGACTGACCTCTAATTTAATCTGTTTTAGATTACCGGTCTTTATGCATATCGAAACTAACTGTCTGAAATTTCATCCAGTAAGTACTGCAGGCCCAGAGAAGACAAATTTGTCATCACATGCATGGATACTTCTGGCAGGAGGTGATTTATCAGTTAAGTAATCCCGCAGTATTAGCTCCTAGTTTGGATACTCAACAGCTTGTTAAAATACTGGAACTGAAATTGTGGTTGGAACAAAAACCAGCGACACAGGTGTCCCCCAGGACCGAGTTTGAGAACCGCTTCTTCAGCAGATACACACAAACAAATACAGATACAAATTTAAACTCCATATTTTTATGCACAAACAATAAAAACAGGTAAACACATACACATTGATGCTCATGCACAAAATGGCACACACACAGATACACACCTTCCTGCTGTCGCAGAGTCCAGTTAACCTGAGTGAGCAAGTTCTTGTTGCATCCGAGTATTTTGTCACAAGATGTGAGCACTGCCTTAGCTTTTGTGTCCTGAGTCCCCCTCTCCCCCTGACAGTAGCTCCCGTCACTGAACTTCTGCTGAGGATCTGAGGGAATGAACATCTACAAAGGGAGGCATAAGGCCCACAAGTCAGTGAGGGCACTTCACACCAAAGAAATCTAACTTCAGTTCAGTTAAACTATGCCAGTTAAGCTAGCTTACACCTAGGGGGATTGGTCCTCTATACGTGCTCAAACGTTTGTGTACCTTGGCTGAATTTGTAAAATAGGTAATATTTTTTAAAGAAAACATTAATGGCCAGGCAAAACACATTTTTTTAAATTACCCCACCCCGCAGGAAGGGGGAGGGCAAGGGGTATTATTTTTGATTTGGTTTATTTGTGCGTTTGTTTCTTTGTTTGCTTGTTTGTTAACACTTTAGCAAAACTAATGGCCAGATACACCCCAAATTGGGTTTAGAGGTTACCACTGACTCAGAATAGATGCCTAATGAATTTAGGAAAAGTAGGTCAAAGTATATACGAGGGGCGAGGTTTGTTGTGCCCGGCACCACTTGTTTCTTATTGGAGTTACATTCAACTGTAGGTCATTTAGAATGGCAAAATCATCAAATAAAACATGGCAATAAGGGAAAACAAGAGGCCTGTCGGCCTAGAGAGCTCAGCTGAGGATGAGTGAAATGTCTGTGTCAAAACTTAGTTTCAGAAATTCTTGAAAAATAATGCAATATGAGCACATGACACATTTCGTGACTAGAACATACTGTGAACCAGTTTGGTGTCTCAATTTACATAGTATAACAATAGAACCAAATTTCACATTGCAATAATTTATTTTCAGTCATCTTAGCACCAGGCAATACTAACAACCAACAAATACCCTTCACCCCCAGTACATCACAAATACAGCAGTCACAATCCTAACACTGTCATAGGACATTATTATGCAGAAAACTATTCCAGAATGATGATCCAGAACAACATGATCCAGAACAATGATCTGGAACAACGTGATCCAGAACAAAAATGAGGAACAACACGATGCAGTATAACATGATCTAGAACAATATGATCATTTCAGTCATCCTCAGCGGAGCTCTCTAGGCCAACAGGCCTCTTGTTGAAATATTAATGAAAGACTGAAAAAATGAGCACAAACACTAATTTTCTAAGTCCAAAATGCTGAATTTCTCAAAAACCGGGGAGTAGAATTTTCTAATTTTTGCAGGGGATATGCAGAATATCATAAGGAAGGCTCACACAAATTAGGAAAAAAGTTATCAGACAGTTTTTGAGACATTCAGATTTGAAGTGAGAAGTTAACGCTGGCTGGACGGACGGACGGATGGTCGGACGCTAGACAACTGGGCATTAGAAAAGCTCCGCTGACTGTGACTGTCCTCACAGCGGAGATAAAAAGCTATCAGACATTTTTTGAGATATTAAGGAAAGACTGAAAAAATTAGCACAAACACTGATTTGAATTGATTTGAACACTGAATTCCAAAATGCTGAATTTCTCAAAAACTGGGATGTAGAATTTTCTACTTTTCGCAGGGGATCATCAGAACATCATAAGGAAGGCTCACAATAAATTAGACAAAAAAGTTAGACAGTTTTCGAGATATTAATGAAAAACTGAAAAAATGAGCACAAACATTTTCTATGTCAAAAATGCTGAATTTCTCAAAACCGGGATACAGAATTTTCACATTTTCATCGTGAATATTCAGAATATCATACGGAATGCTTACACCAAATTAGAAATAAATTTACTGCACAGTTTTTGAGATATTCAAATTTGAAGTGAATGCTGGGAAGGGAAAATAATAGTTGCCTTGTTTGTTGCTCAAGCGCCTCCTGTTGGCCAGACGGGCGCTCGTCAGGAAGATTCTAAGCCTGTTCATGTCCGGGTATCCTCCACCCTCATTGTGAACTTGCGAAGATTCAACCAATGTGTGTATAAGAAGCAGTGGCTGACAGGCGCGTGCTTTGGAGGAGAGCCGCAAACTGTCTACACTCTCATTTTTCAACATGGGCCTTGTTACTGCTCTCCAAGCCGCGCTTAAGATTGTAATTATAAAGTTCTATTTTGGTCTATTTTGGTTGTTAGGTTTGTTAAGGTTTTGAATGGCATATTTTAGGTAGGCTTTATTGTGGGACAGGCGCAATAATGGCTTCCTTCGAACAACTCGACCATGCAGACCATCCTGTATTTCTCATGGTAGCTTGTGGATTTTTCTTTGCATCCTGAACAAGTGTTCTTTGAGTTTGGGCTGAAATCTTTCTTGGCCTACCTGGTCTTGGCTTCATATCAACATATCCCCTCATCTCCTACCTTTAATCATGGACTGAACAGTATTGACTGGCATTTTCAAGTCTTTGGATATCTTTTTGGATCCTTTCCCATCTTTAAAAGGTTGAACCACCTTGTTTCGAAGGTCCTTAGACAGTTCTTTTCTGCTCCCTGTGACTCAGAGTCTAGCCAGATCAGTGCATCCACTCAGGAGCTGACTAACTCAAGGACTACACACAGACAGTAGTCACAATTTAAAAAGCCACAGATGAGGAACCCTCAAAAACCAGTTAAACCCGTCACTTTGTGTCTATATAACAAAGTCAAAGTCATTCAAGGGTATATAAACTTATGATCAGGGCCGTTTGGGTGATTTCAGTGATCATCATGATTTAAAAAGGAGCCAAACAACTATGTTATGATAAATGACTTCACATGATCAATATCCTTAAATCAAAGACAAATTTTTTGCATGATCAGTCATATTTTCAAAATAAATGGCGACATTTCACAAATTCAGATAGGGTATACAAACTTTTGAGCATAACTGTATATCAACTACAACCTGGCAATTAGAAAGCATTTGGCAGCTGCAATGCAGTGCATGATGACCATCCCCAAATCTTAAAAATTTACCAGCTGGCACTGAAGTAGCATTTCGCCTGACAACAGCCAACTTTCAAACTTTTTAGATCCTGCGGAGGTCTGTTACGCACGTAATCCAGGAGAGGCTTCAACTCTATCAAAGGCTGTTCATTCAGCAATCCCATCTGCTGCATTAAAAGTATCATGACATTGGCCTCCTTGATGTCCAGCGGCTTTTTGATGGCTTCTGAAATCAGCAGAACGTGCAAAGTGATCCCCGAGTCCTTGGATTATGAATCTTGCACACCAGCACATTGGATTTGAAAACAAAAACTACGAAACAGCAAAGCATTAATAAGCAGATATTCACATTCACCACACCAATTCCAAAATAGTTGGGACAAAGTGTAAATAGTGAATAAAATCAAGACACAATGACTTTCAAATCACACCAGCCAGAATTTTATTCACAATAGAACAGAGATAACATAGCAAATGTTGAAACTGTTGAAATGTTGAAAAAAATGTTGAAATTTTACAATTTTATCCACAAAATGAGCTCATTTCAAATTTGACGGGTGCTACAGGTCTCAAAAAAGTTGGGACAGGGGCCTGTTTACCATGGTGTAGCATCCCCTCTTCTTTTTAACACTGAGTGGAGGCGTCTGGGCATTGAGGAGACAAGTTTCTTGAGTTTAGCTACTGGAATTTGATCCGATTCTTGTTTAATACAGGCTTCCAGCTGCTGGAGAGTTTAGGGTTTCCGATGATGGACTTTTCATTTAGTTATACGCCAAATATTCTCAATTGGTGAAAGATTGTGTGCCTGCCTGCAGTCCCGGACTCTTCTGCTACGAAGCCATGCTGTTGTAATAGTTGCAGTATGTGGTTTTGCGTTGTCCTGCTGAAATACTCAAGGCCTTCCCTGGACGTCTGCAGGGGAGCATATGCTGCTCTAAAACTTTTATATACACCATTCAGCATTCATGGTGCTTTTAAAAAATGCAAGTGTCCCACACCATATGCACTAATGCATCCCCATACCATCAGAGATGCTGGGTTTTGAACTGAACGCTGACAACAGGAGGGGTGGTCTTTCTCCTCTTGAGCCCGGAGGACACAACGCCCATGATTTCCCACAAGAATGTCAAATTTGGACTCGTCTGACCACAGGACACTTTGCCACTCTGCTACAGTCCATTTTAAATGAGCCTTGGCTCACAGAACACGGTGGCGCTTCTGGATCATGCTCAACAATGGCTTCCTTTTTGCATGATAGAATTTTAGGTGGCATCTGTGGATGGCACAGCGGACTGTGTTTACAGACAATGGTTTCTCAAAGTATTACTGGGCCCATTTAGGAATAGCAATGACATAATCATGCCGGTGAGTGATGCAGTGGCGTCTGAGGGCCCAAAGATCACGGGCATCCAGTCATGGTCTTTGGCCTTGTCCCTTATGCACAGAGATTTTTCCAGTTTCTCAGAATCTTCTGATGATGTTATGTACTGTCGATGATGAGACCTTCAAAGCCTTGGCAATTTCGTGTTGAGGAACATTATTTTTAAAGTATTCCACAATTTTTTTACGCAAGCCTTCACAGGTTGGAGAGCCTCTGGCTTTACTTCAGAGACTCAGCTTTTCTAAGACATCCCTTTTATAGCCAATCATGCAACACACCTGATTCCAGTTTACTAAATTTCTTGCTAAATGTTATTTCAGCTGATTCTTTTATATATTTTTGCAGCCTTAAAATGCCTGTATCCCAGCTTTTTTGAGCCTTGCATCCAGAAAATTTGAAATAAGCTCATTTTGTGGATAAAAATGTAAAATGTCTTAGTTTCAACATTTGAAATGTTATCTATGTTCTATTGTAAATAACATATTGGCTCATGTGATCTGAAAGTCACTGCATTTTGATTTTATTCACAATTTACACTTTTTCACAAATTTCAAGCCTATTGCCCCCTTTATTGAGTGGTACCGTACATATTCTAATCAACCACTCTGTACGTTAGACTGCATGCTGAAGACAGCTCATGCAGGCAATGCAAAAGATCTTGTTGAATGGGATCATTGGTAGAATCAGCAAATTATCACAATTAGCTGGGTTGTCACCTAAGAAACTCGCAAAATGTGCTCTTGTGTTTGTTCGCTCATGATTGAATATGGTCGTCATATTCAGACTTCAAACTAGACTAATATGAAAATAATAAAACAAGCGAAAGCAGGCACAGCAACAGTATTCTGAACGTGATGAATAATATGCTTTGCACACGACTTGTACCACCATGTAAATGATGCTACATTAAAGGCATTCATCCGCTCTCATCTCGAGTAACATACGGAGTTTTGCAGAGAAATAATCAGTATAAAACCGTAGCAACCGACACATAGTACCAAGTGAACTCAAATGCACTCTGTAATTTTAGTCGAATTTCAGCCGAGAATTAACAAGGTCTAGCTGCACTCTTGAGATTTTTGAGAAAATCATAATTGAAAATCCAGAACTCTGGCTTTGATTCTTTTTTGTCAGGCTGCATACCTCGCAGTCTTTTTCCTATGAATGACCAGTGTACTTTGCGGCGTAAATGAGCCCATCATATCTCTCCTATCAACGCAACTTCTCAGAATTCTCCACACCTAATTCTGCAGGTAGACCATTGGAACTTCAGAATTTATCTAATTCTGATATCACAAGGGCCCATCTGCAAATTGCATGTTTTAAAACAAGATGTGTTTGTGTAACACTGATGCCTCCGTACATAACATACACATGCTAACCATTAAAGGCCTATCAAGAGTCAATCAAATTAAAGGTCAAGGTCACAAGGTCAACATTCATTACCTCATCAGAGAGGCCTTATCCTAAGGAATACATATGCCAGGTATAAAATGCCTATTACTAGCTAATGAAAAGTTATGGCTCATGTTAAAGTTTTTGTCACCAAACGTCATGCTCCAAGGTCAAGGTCAGAAGGTCAAAAGTCATGACCCCATCTGAATGCCTTCTCACAAGCAGTGCACATGCCAAGTATCAAAGTCCTATCATGAGCCGATCAAAAGTTATAGCCATCGCAGAGTTCGGACAGACAGAAGGACGGACGGACAGGTGAAAAACTATTGTAAAGTTCTCAAAACTGCCATATAGAGAAACCATTACATTTTTGGATTTTCATCAAATATAAAATGATTCTAGCTAAAGAGTACTTTCTGGATAACAACTGCTGATTTATCAAAGCGCACCGTTTTCGAAAAGATCCTAAACCCGTTAACACACTTGCTAGACAATGTCATTAGGATCTGCACTGAAACATTGCGTGGATAACTCGGTCGCTACAGTGACCAAGTCGTGTATCTCCCCAATCCCCAAGAGAGATCACTTGCAAATTTTTACAGCCACAATGTTTCTGTTTTCACTCATTATGACATTAATATGCATCCCTGTACATGTGGCTTAAAATGAGCAAAAAACACAAAATCTCCAAAAAAAAGAAAAAAGATTCACCAAAATGTCCGGCGGCGGCCATATTGGATGTCGGAAATTGAGGCACTGATTACTAAAACCCCACAAGTCAAGTCAAGTCAAGTGTGACTTATGGGGTTTTAGTCATAGGTGCTTCAATTGCTGGGAACTGATCTTGAGCATTGCCAAATAAATATCTTTGACTATGCAAGTTTAGAGAAAAATCCTACAAACTTTGAAGCCTCCAGAATCTGGAACAGAAAATCTCTGTGGCGGCAGTGGCCCCAGAACAAAACCATAGTAGCTCCTGACTATCCTCATCGGGGAGATACAATAAATTAGAAGCTGTAACGCGTAAAAGTAGTCCTTCCTTATGCTTCACTCACAACCCGCCAAGTTTAGGACACGTACGGGTCGCAGAATTTGGTAGCTCACAGCTGAACCACAGGGTCGCAGTGAACACGGGCAAAGTTTGGGAAAGAGTCAAGGCAAAAGAACTCTTCAAGTACAGGTCGCACACCTTGACTTGCTTAAATCATGAGAAAAATTGTGCTGTTAGCCCATAGAACTCGCACATCTGACTCACGTTATCAGTGCATCTAATGTGAGTGCGTAGTGTGTGTGACTTGCATTTAACCAGTTCAGTGTGCCAGGATTACAGGCGACACTTGTAACTATTGCGATTAGCTGGAGACAATCACTCATGACTTGCCTATGACGCTACATGATCAGTTCCTTGGTTCCTTCCCAATATATATACCTGGACTCTTACCCGTCATGTCGCGTGCAGGTGGGGTAGAAAGTGAGATATCAAAATAGCAATATCGAGTACTTGAGTAGTACTTCTGAGGAACGTCACTCTTACAGTGACTGTGCGTCACTCATGCGTCTTACTGTCATCACAAAGCCCCAACTAGCCGTGCTGCAAACTTGGTTCAGGCATACAAAAGGAGTACGGGTCCCGTACATAGTGTATGCGTTCTTGATTTTTATCAAGACCCCTAGAATTATGTGCAAGATGAAAAGTCTTCACGACCAGTCTGTGACCTTCTTAGGCATTGAACACGCTCGCAGACTGCTCGCTGAAGATCGTACAGTCTGTTGTGAGTGAAGCATGAGTATGTCAAATTAACGCCATGAAAAGAAGATGTAATCATTTTACGGCATGTTTTAAACCCCTTACCACTCCGACGGCCCGTATACGGGCCCATCAGGGAAGACAAAAACAAGAAAAGATTTAATTTTACCTTGAGTACGTCCTTTATAGGCATTTTAAGAAAATGTTACCGGAGTGGTAAGGGGCTTATAATTTAATAATCAATACATGTTTTAGTATGTTTAATAACTCTCGTAGATTAAAGACCATACACTGTAGAGATTGCGTAGAACACACTGAAGCAATTGAAACTTTTCAAAATAAAGCTAAAATAGAATTAGGCTTGGCTGATTTTTGCTGATTTTCCAATCATAATACCTAGATGCTGTCCTGCTATATGGCCAGCTGTAGGTAAACCTTCCTAATCCTTCGGGGAAGCAGGGAATATGAAGTTAGACCTTTGTAACACTTATCTTTGACAGCCATCCACTGCATGTATCAGGAGATCGGTTGGGTTATGCAGATAACCCAGGTTCTATGAATGGGGGTCACCACACCACCCTATGGGTCAGCCTTGGAGAGGATGCACTTTTAGGAGACAGAATTGCAAATTAACCACGCCCCCTGTGTGACAATACCTTGAAATGCAGGTGTGAGGTCGCTGGCCACTTGTCTATTTTTTACAACTGGTACCTCGCACTTCTCCGTGTGACCACGCCGCGTGGCATGGTGACCCCCATTCATAGAACCTGGGTTATCTGCATAACCCGTCCGTTCCATTTCATGTTGGTCACCTACATCATGTAAAGCAATGACATAACATAATGCAAACCTTAGCTCTATCTGAAATAGTTTTGGTGATAGAAGTCATTGAAATATAACTATATGAAGTTTGAGCTTCGCAGGTCAACGAAGGTCAAGTTCAAGGCCACCACATGAAATTTCATACAGGACTTCCCATGCATGTATGTTCCCAATCTTCAATAGTTTCAAGCCTAGAAACCTTTGAAAATTGTAATATTTTGCCTGACCTCAAGTTTGACCTTTCAAGGTCATCTGAGGTCAACTTTAACACAACCAAAACATAGGTCATATATGACTTCCTATTTGTTGATCATACAATGTGCAACCATTTGGCTGCCACAGGCCATCTTGCATATTCATAATATACAGCGCTCCCAGTCGACCCACTTCTGTCAATTCAATAAAAATGGTGATCTCACTGTACATTGATGGTACCAAGGTAAGTTGATTGCCTAATATAGAAAAAAAATTATTACACAGTTTTTGAGAAATAATTTTTTTTTAATTTCTCAGTCCTATCCTTAACATTGGAGCCAAAATTTCAACAGTACATAAAACAGATTCAATCTGTTCAGATTCAATCTGAAATGATTCAATCAAAAATCCGAGAAAAAATGTCTGGAGATATGGTCTAGTTAGTAAGTTATTGCAAATTTACAAGAAAATAAAAAAAAAAAAGATTAAAAAATGTTCCGGACGACGGACCATGGACAACAGACGATGGACGCCACACCACGACAACAGCTTATCAGCCCATAGGGCCAGTAAGCTAAAAACAGAGATACTTCCTGTGGCTCCTGTGGATGGGTATGTGAAATTTTTGCATCGCACAGGTCTACTGTGGTGAACCAGTCCCTTCTCCTTATTAAAGGCAAAAGACCAAATTCAGGGTCGGACGAAAGCCCCCACCCTTCTTTGGGACCAGGAAGTAAGTCGAGGAAAACCCCTGCCTTACAGATTCTGCAGGCAGAGGAATTACTGCTCCTTATTCTAATAATGCTGTAACTTCTGTCGCCAGCAACCGACGCCCTGCCTCGTCTTGCAACTGAGTTGGAATGACCCGGCGAAACTTTGGAGGCTTGGACTTGAATTGGAGCCTGTGCCCTGACTCCAGGGTCCTGAGAACCCAAGGGCATCGGGTACACTGGCGCCAGTGGAAGAGTTGCTGTGGACTGAAGTGTGAAGCCGAAGGATGGCCACCGTCAACACTGGCCCCTTCCTCGGGGGGGTTGCGTGTTCGTTTGTTTGGCAGGTTTGCCTTGATAAAAGGGCCGCAAAGCCATCTGGCTGGAGTCTGTGATAGCGGTCCGGGGCACTGCCCCTTGTAGACCTGTACGAATCTGACCTATAGTACGAGGATGGTGTGTGCCAACCTGTAATGGGAAGCGCCTCCCATACTCAGATATTTGACGCACTGCACATGTCAGCTCCTGCTCTAAAGCAGCCTCAAACTGCGGGCCAAAGACCTGCCCCGGCACCACTGACTGAGAAGCCATATTTGGGGACGTGCCCGGACCATAACTGCCACGTCAAGAGCTTGAGCATACCCACTTGCATCACGGATTAGTATGTCTACCACCCGAAGCATCTCCACCATCTCTTCACTGGGAGCAGAGGCAGACAAGTCTAGCAACCAGTCCTCCAGGTGGACTAGGAGAAGGGAGTTGGTACAGGCCAGTCTCGCGGCCCGGTAAGCTGCAATGACTCAATTATCAACTGCTCTACAACACACATTGGGGTAGTTAGCATCACAACTAGCCCTGGCTGCTGTCCCCACTAACACAGCAAGGGTGGACCCCACCTGGGGGGCTGCAGCAACCCATAAGCATTTGCACCAGCTAAGGTAGCCAACTGAGACCTCGGGAGCGCTCTTTTGCTTGGGGCCTGACACGAAGAATGCAGCTCAGCCATAAAGTCAGGAAGCACAGGATGACCTTCATCTTTTGATCGATTGGGACCCCTATCAAAAACTGAGGGTGCAGACGTTGCGGCTGGAAGAGGCAATTGGGCACGCTCAGATGCCCTGCCAATCACCGCCCTGTCTGAGGAATCACCGTCTGCTAACTCAAAGTCTGAGAGCCCCTCTAGGTCAGACTGCCGAGAATCACTTGCAGAACCAAATATACCCGAGGCTACCACAGACAGCTCTTCAGGGTGCTGACGAGGACATCTGGCCGCTGGCTCCCCACCATCTGGGGTCCCAGCCTGTGGCTGCTGCTGCTGAAAGGGACCATGTAAAGAACGCTGCATCTCCTGCATCTGGCGCTGGAGTTGCGCCACATCACTCTCGGTGTGATTGCACTTGCGGTGATGCTTTCTGGTCAGCCATTCCTTTTGCAGCCTCCCCTTCCAAGACCAGAACATGTTTGGTTTGCTACTGCGCTTGGGCTGATGTAATATCAAGCCACTATCCTCCTCCTACTGCAACAGGGCCCAGTCAGCTGAGGTGACTCCTACTAATCACTCTAATAAATGTAACAATTCCAACCAGATGAAAGCAGCAAGTTTTAATTAACTGGACTGCTTCCTCAACCAAAAACAACAACAAAAATACTACTACTAATAATAATAAAAATGTAGCTTTCTGTCTCCTGACAAAAGCTCCGCAGCCCCCAGCAATTAATTCACATGGCCGCCAAAGGACTAAAGCCGCTGAACTGACACGGTAGCTTTCACCCTCACAGAGGGAGTGGCTCCGAGCAAGCAGTAGCCCTGAGTACCAGAACGGTAGCTTGCTCCCATATGAAAGCAGAGGCTCCGCAAGGTAAATTTCAGCAAACGCTGTAGCGTGCTTAGGAAAGCAGAGGCTTTGAGAGGGCACGCGTAGCCGACAACAGCTTGATTGCTTCCAGCACTCAAATCGAAAACTGCAACACGATCTGCAAGTTTAACACGCAAACAAAATCATTAAGCTCTTTCGTTTAAAGGAAACAAAGGTAGGCTACATCTCTCAGAAGGCAGCATTACCTACTCCAGCAGGCAAAAAAAGACGAGTGGCCGGCAACCTCACACCTGTTTTTCAAAGTATTGTCACACACGGGGGGGTTAATTTGCTATTCTGTCTCATAACAGCACCTCTCAGAGGCTGACCCATAGGGTGGCGTGGTGACCAAAAGGAAATAGAACAAGTGCTCACAGCAGACATTGTTGACTTTAAAAAGGCTTGATCCATATAACACAGTTTTGAGACAAGTGTCTGGCACTAACATGGCAATATCCCCCGCCGCCTCAATTTTGTGTGTCTGTCGGACGGAGCCCAATACTATATCCCCTGCTTTGCGCTAATCGTGTGGCAGAGAATAATCAAAACAATGCATCACTGTTCAGTAATTATTAACTTTGCCATGACCACCGTATATATTTTTAATGGCTGACTGCCACTCAATCACAGAGACATTTCATAAAAATAAACTCAGGAAGTCAACACATTAGGTCAACAACATTTAATATGCTTTATGATGACTTTTGTGGATCTTTTTCATTGTTATTTCTGCAATTAAAATATGCAATGTTTAATTTTCCAATTGAAAAGGTGATGAAGTATCGACATGCCAATGTTTATTTTGACAAGCTGTCAGCTCCATCACCTCCAGGAAACATCAGGATGTTGGGGGTCGTCTCAGGTATCCAACATGAAAACAATCCAGTCAATCCAGTTAAGATATTGGAATTTATGATTTGTGACCCTGAAATGAAGGTCAAGGTCACCAAAACAGCATGGTGCCTTTCCCCCACTGAGATGAACCTAGGTACCAAATACAAGAAGAATCTAGTCAATAGTTCTTTAGATATTCAAATTTATGATTTGTGACCTTGAAATGAAGGCCAAGGTCACCAAAATAGCATGGTACCTTTCCCCCACTGGGATGAACCTAGGTACAAAATATGAGAAGAATCTAGTCAATAGTTCTTAAGATATTCAAATTTATGATTTGTGACCTTGAAATGAAGGCCAAGGTCACCAAAACAGCATGGTACCTTTCCCCCACTGGGATGAACCTAGGTACCAAATACGAGAAGAATCTAGTCAATAGTTCTTAAGATATTTAAATTTATGATTTGTGACCTTAAAATGAAGGCCAAGGTCACCAAAACAGCATGGTACCTTTCCCCCACTGGGATGAACCGAGGTACCAAATACAAGAAGAATCCAGTCAAGGATTCTTAAGATATTCGAGTTTATATGTTCGTACGGACAGATCAAGATACTCAAATTTAAGCTTTGTGACCCTGAAATGAAGGTGAAGGTGAACCAAAAACTGCATGGTACCTTTCCCCCACTGAGATAAACCTAGGTATCAAATATGAAAAGAATCTAGTCAACGGTTCTTAAAATATCCACATTTATATGTTCGTACGGATGTACGTACGTATGTACGCACGGACGGAGCACATAACTATATCCGCCGCTTCGCGCTAATCGCGCGGCGGGGGATAAAAATATGTAGATAGACCTTGTTAATTATCATCTGAAGAAATGGGTCAGTTTTATCCGTTTATTATGGAACATATAAAGAAGCAATTCAGGTATACATTCAATAGTACAACAGCAGCACCCCATCTACAGTAGGAATTGGACCTACAACCATTGGGCTACGAGGACAGTCTCTGAACATATAAACTGCACAGCCACTCAATCTAATCCTCATGTTGTTGTGCTTACCTTTGGAGTCTTTGATGAAATACACCATTCTCGACCCACTGAACCCCTCGGGGAAGCTGTTCACTTCCACATGAAGCTCCGGTTCTAACGCCACCTTCACCTCTGTTCTCTTAAAAATCAACACAACAGCCAATGACAGTCGAGGACTCATACTTACACCGGGAGGGACAAATCTGAATACGGTCATGTGCGATAACCACTCCAAACAAAGGCATCCTGAGATCCAGCAGAAAAGACCTTTAAATATTTATATTTTCTGACATCATGCAAGCTTCCAATGTGAGTAAAAAAACATAAAAATAAATCTGGAATAAGTTGTGAATATTTGAAATCCTCAGTTGGATACAAAGAGGGAGAAAGAGCAACACAGGGGAGAGGGAGACCAGAGGATAAGACACAGTTACAAAGAGAGGGGAGAGAGAGGCTCACTGTGAGTTTCTGCCCATCCTTGAGCTCAACATGAGATCCAGGGGCCTGAGCACCTCCGGCTGAAACGGCGTCTGCAGCCAACGGCAGGAAAATTCAGTGAAAACAAACCTGAGCAGTTTCAAGTGCTGGACTTTATATGTGGAATAATCACCATGCCTAGATGTGCCTTCTAGGGTTTGCACCTTTCTCAGAATAGAATAGTAGGCGGGGGATATAGCCGACTCTGTCTGCTTGTTTTTTTCCTGATTATTGCCTAGTTTAATTTGATGATTGTGCCATCTATACTTAAGAAATGAATCCAATAAAAAAATAAAAATAATGTGTTCTGCCTGGCCATTCATGTTTTCTTTAAAAAAAAGTAATCTATTTTTAATAAACTCAGGGAAGTGTGTTTTTTTTTCCCCAAGAAATTTTTGGTTGCTCCACCTGACATTTTTTGGCTGGTGAAATTGCAAATAGTCTAAAACTGTACTAAAACCCTGTAAATGTTGTGCAACCACTAAGACTTGTTTAAGCACACACTTCCATCATCAAATATTCTGTACATTTTTGAAGATAAAAAATCCATTTTTTTGAAGGCTTATTTGTCATTGACCCACACATATATGAGTCCATCCATGCAAATGTGTATTTTATTGCCTTGTGAAACAAGCTCAGTTGTGTGCAATGACAATAAGTGATTGTGATTTATATATTGCCAAAAAGTACATCACTAGGGGAGATAACTTCTGTAGTTTCAATATGCTTTGTTCCTTAGTATTTTTACAGCACTTGAAAATGTGTGAAAAATTGGTGGATTTTCAAACGTCATTTTGTGACATTTTCTGCATTGTATTTTTGAAGCTTTCCTGAGAATATTCAAAAGGCTGTAGTATTTGCATGCAGCAACTAATCTTATTGTCAGCATTTGATTAACCACTCTCAAACTTGTTTTCAAAAATTAAAAAGCTTATTTTTCATATTTAAAAACAAATTTTCCAGTGTCACTTTCGTGATGAATTCCGTCAAACAAGAGCCTGAACTCTGACATTTGTTTTTGTGCTCAAACAATGTTTGAATAAACAAACTTAGACCCCAGTTGTGATGTTTAGTAGTCAGTGTAATAAATTCTGTTCATCCCCCACTTGTCAATACAACTGGTGATTCAGAGGAGCTCATAATAATTTCAATGCGGAAATTCCGTCAACTGTCACGTAACGTTAAAGAACGGATTTCACCGACCATAATTTCCACATATCCACATCTACATCAGCGCCGAGGTCGTCAATTCTTGTTTTCAATGCAACCAAAGTCGTTGGATCCGAGGATAAAGCAGGAAGCCGCAGGATGGCGTCTAGCCGACTTGGATAAGTTTTTCCGTCAACTCATTTCCACAAATCACGTTCGTTCTAAGAATCACGTTCGTGCAATCAAGCAGTCTTTTGTGGATTATCATATAGAGGTACGATGTAACCTTCTGACGTAAAATTAGTGGGAATATCAAGCAAACTTTAGGGCGTTACCCTCGTTGTTTTGCATCCTAAAAGTGGATGCACTTGCGCTGTACATGTTTTGACCGCTTGTCAAACATGACGATAGACATCACTTCACGGTTGTCAAGGGTCACGATCGTTCCAAGTATTCTCATTTTCGGCGTTCCTTCGGCCTGTGACAGGTTGATTGCGTGTTCTGTACTTTTTTTGGTGGTTGTATCGCTAACGCTATATCCAAGTTCAGGGTAGTTACCATATTGCGCGATTCATTCAAATTGTCCACGCAGTGCACAATCGTGATAATGAACTTCTCATAATCATGCCATTGTTACGTTTGTGACAAAAATAGTGTCTAAACATCAGGGTTGGTGACCCCTGCACTAAAACTTCACAAAACAAACTGCTCAGTGCAATAGACACTTCATCAGAATCTTCCATGACAAAATTGCAGTATAGTTGATTAAACCGCTACCTCCTCTGCAGAAATATGGGTAGTTAATCCTCAATTCTTTTTGAAATGATGCAAGTTATGAACTAATATATTGAAGCACAAAGAAGATTGTTGCAACTAAGGTTGAGAATGATCGAAATTCTATGCCACGTGTTTTGTTCTGTTGTTCCAATTTTACTTTTGTGGAGATGTTCTATTACATTCCAGAATATATTTTTAAAAAGAGAAGTACTGATACTTTTGACTTTTTTTTCTGGCCACTTTCTCCACCTCACGTAGTTCGACCTCCACCGTCTCACTCGCTACCAGGTACTCTTCATCGCCTCACTTACTGTAAGCTCACTTATGAGATCATCATTGAATGGTGCTAGTGTAGTCCATTCATGAGTTCAACTAATAATAACCCATTACATATGAAGGACAGCAGAATAACAACCATTTTATTGTTTCAAGTATGGAAATAAACACTGATTATTTTGTCAACAATCCTTGCATATATAACAAGAAGTACATAATGCAATACAAATTAAAGGGTTTAGGAGATTACAACTGTTTAAGGACAGTTCAGATGTATATAAAGTTCAAATAAAACCAGGAACATATCGTGAAGAGTTACATCACGGAAGTGACATTTATCACGTAAGTGACGTTTTTCCGTCCAGTATTTTCATCACGCATGTAACGCTCACCTAGTCTATAATTACATAACCAAAGCTGGCTTCTTTTTATCCTTTATCATTGAAAATATATGCCACCAATAGCAGAAAAAATATGTATGGTACAATAATGAGGGTCTGTTTTGTAAAAAAAAAAAGAATCTTAACCGAGTGTGACCCAGGGCCACCTCAGGGCAGCAAGTGTCATCTATATTTTCGAGACCTTCAAGTTGTATTTTGCAAATGTTTGAACCCAATCCTTTAGAAAAAAGCATTTACTTTCTGAAGAACAACAGAATCTCTTTCTTTTCATAATTTTGCGGATTTTTGGGAGGACTTACTTGTCAATGTCATGTAAGTGACAATTTTCATAAGGTCACACATCAAGCAAAATAACGACTTTCCAAGCAGTAGCTTTATCTTGTCTTCTATTTCACTGAATAGTACATTAATTGAACTACCTGAACCCAAAAAATGATTATCATGGGGCATGTTCTAAAATACCATGTCTATGTCACACTTCTGTACCTTATTGCATGGATGGACCCATATGCGACACGCAGACTTATAAATTAGCAATTAACTGCTAAGCTAGGCTAGATCTAATTGCAAGATGGTTGGCTAATTGCAAGGTAACGTTACCAACAATTAGCGCGTAACTATCAAACCGCCAAACTTGATCAGATAGCTACTTAAAGGTGGTCACTCTTTTAGACATACCAACAGGAACTTCCACTTCAACCTTCTCCTCCCGAAAACATTTGAAAAACAGCAGCACAGATCTTCCTTCTTCCACGGTGACTTCGTCGAAAAAGCGAATTATTTTTTGTGCTTCTTCGCCGCCTCCGCGACTCAATAAGTCGTCAAAATAGGGGCTGTCAATATCCAAACTGACGCATACGGGATCTCTCAACCATTCCACGCGTGAGTCATCCAGCAACATTTTTTCTGGAATTATAGTAACCACTTAAAATAGCTTTGAAAACGCTAGTAGGCTGCTTAGCGGCTGGTTCCGCCGCTGTGTAATGCATAAATGACAGAATTCTGACTGAAGCATGTTATGTCAGAACATCAGACGTCACAGAACATAATAGGACGAATCAGAACTAAAGGTTCTGTTTTTACTGTTGCTATGCTGATTTCGCTGCTAAGATAATTCACTATCTGCTGTGTGAAATGACGTAACCCAGTCTGAGAAACGCGCTGCATTAGCAGCCACGATGCAAAAACAGCAAACCATAAGCGCAAATGCATGAGAAAAAACGCTGCATTTCGATATCAACGCTACGAAAGTACTCCGAATCGGCAAAAAAGCTTTCTCGCTCGCTAACCTTACTTCGCTTGCTTAGCGAGCTGGTTCGCCTGCCTTGCGAGCTGACAGTTATATTTGGTGTAACATAAATGCTCGCGATTCGACTCCAGCTAAGTGAGATAACGAAATAGTGGATATGTTCATTCATTTATTTCGAGTTGACGTCTGTGTACCAAACTGTTGGCTAGCTGGGCTAGCGAACAAGCTAGCTAAGGAAGTGAACTAACGTTAGCGAGCTAGCTAGTGAGCATTTAGTATAACATTAATGCTCGCAGTTCAACTCTAGCTAAAGTGAGATCGCGAAATAATGGATATTTTTCTTGATTTATTTTCTTATGACTTCGGTGCACCAAACTGCTGGCTAACTTTGCTAGCAAACTTGCTACCGTAGCAAGCGATCTAACATTGGCTAGGCAGCTGGCTAGAAAGCCTTTTTGCCGACTTGGCTAGCTCGTCTGGGTAGGGCTAATCTTCTGAAAACATTCTGCTGAAAAACTGCTACCATCTTTACTTTCCGCCATAATTTCTTTATTTCTTAAAATATTGAGATGAGATTTTCACCAGTTATTCTTGAGATGTATAACGTTATCTACCAACATCTGGTTGAGTTGTTGAAAATAAGGATTAGTAAGCAAAATTTGATGATGAACTTTGGCAATTAGTTTTCAGCAGAATTCAGATTCTGCTAAATTATCTTTAATGGCCGCAAAAATACTTCAGCATGATGAATTCAAACATTTATTTGCCTCATAGTATAGCATATCCTTAATCGTTCATGAAATAATCGCTCTTTTTTTTTAATTGATTGATTACCATACTTGACAGGGTGCGCTTCCCCCTCGCCACGTCGCCATTGGCGAAGTGGTGTGGTATGTGGCGACCGAATATTGGCATCAAAGCGCCACCCTGGCGAAGGCCTCATGGAGAGAGTGGCGAAGTAATAACCTCAGGTTTTGCGCCAAGGCTGCCCGATGCCTACATCAAGTCCAATCGCCCACCCGCCACCGGCACTCGCTATCATATTTGGTTTATACTTGGTTCATACTGAATCATACCTTAGTCATACATTATCTTATCGCACTGGGGTGCGTTTCCCGAACAACGACGGAAGTTAGCTTTGAACTAACATGGTACGATGCATCGTTAAACTAACAAACATCAGAAGAGCGATGGTTTCCCAAAACCGTCGTACCTTGTACGTACCACAGTAGTCTGAACCACGTTAGTTTGAACCTTGATAGTTTGAGCGATTGTCGCTCGAACAACGTTACCAGGAGCACTCCGGTCTGTTTTTCACCGCAGGAAGCTTAAAAACTTGGTATTTGTGCCTAAATACAGCAGTTGTGATCGATATTACAATACTAATTTGTCGTTTTGGCATATTATTTTGCGATAATACACAAACTAGCTACAAAACAATTTATCATTTAAATGAAAAGACACTTTAGGCAACGATTCTCTCGAAAAAAAAATCTAAAGAACGATTTGCTATTTCAGTGCATTTAATGAGATGAGCTCCACCAGCGAGTACAAAGTTTTTTTAATTCATTCTTTACAGTTATATATACATACTAAGCTTCTCCCCTTGATGAAAAATCTGTGGCGTAGCAGGTAAAGCCACCATAGCAACCATCATAGGATGAGGGTTCGACTCCTGTGGAAACGCGTGCTCCGATGAACAAGTGATCATTAAATTTAGACGATGTGTGTCACGTTGTTTCCTTTGATATATGTAGTAAATATTTAAGGTTTCCCACCTTATTCATGGGCGTAGCAATACACAGACAGACAAAAATTGAATATATAAAGTAAACATTTTTATTTCTTTTTCTTAAAATAAAAATTATTTCATTGACTCAAAGAACAAAAAATGGCATAAGAACACAGAAAAAAATATATTCTGAGGGCCACAGATGGAGATGCAGTGCAGTGGATGGGGGCGGGGGGGGGGGGGGGGGTGGAGGAAATGCCAGCTAGACATTACTAAGGCGAGCAGCAGCTCTGAGTGAGCTACAGAAGACTGGTGGTGGGAGCGCCGGTCTGTCGGCCTCCTCTTAGTCCTGAGGAGAGTTTTGTCCTGGCTAAACCCAGAAGAGCTGGCAGGACTCTCAGGGGTATAGGTATCTGTGGTATGCACAACTCTCTAACATGAGTGTCTCCCCCCTCTGCCCACTTCGTCTAACCCCATTTACACCTTGTCCCTTGCAGTTTGACTCCCAGGGCTCCCCAACATTGGGCACCCACATGCAGGACCCCTCAATATTGGCCATCCTCTCACTGGGGCACTCCACATTGGGCCCCCTCTGGCATGGCCTTCTGTGTGTCAGGGCCGCTCTTTGCCCACAGTCTCCAGAATCCCCTCAGAATGGCAGTTTGTCTATGTCCTGCACAGCATGGCCGTCACAGCAAATGTCCAGCTCCCTGAAGATGAGACGATCTCTGTAAAGGATGCTGAAGATGACCGTGCATTCCACAGACCACAAGGAATGACAAATGTTATGCAAAAAGACCTCCATCTCCCCCACCCCCTTTCTTTTTATCAACACTTTCCCATCCACTGTATTATATATGATTTCTACCATATTCACAGTTGCAAATGGGAAAACAACATCCTCTCCTATCGATACATAAAATACATGAAGGTAAACAGCGAGATCATATTGTTGAGGATTTTATTTCAGCATTGTTTGTTATATTCGATAATATTGATTATAGATATATTTTATCATTTGCTCATACTAATAATCAATAATTATATTATGCAGGCAGCAGAAAGACACACACACAAACACACGCATACATACTAGTAATTCATATACTGCAGTGCAAACACAGACAAATATACAAACAGGGCAATTCAGTTCACACTTGCATGAGCAGTACACACACATAAGCAGGCTTTTTGCTTAGTTGATTCAAAAACCATAATCATAAGATGTATTTGATTTCTGCAGCTTTGATCAATATTTGTTCAGCAAAATCATTATTTGCTACTGAAAACATACTCAATTGAATTATTTGTTTTTAATTTGATATGCATCAAATTCATCCTCTAGTATCTTTTTCTTTGGGCTGTATTTTCTGTCTTTGTATCTCTGATCTCTGTATATTTTCCATCTGGGTGAGACAGTAAGTGTCCATTGTAATGCCCATGCATCTCCTGCGTGATTCATGCGTGACATCAAATTCAGAAGGATTACCTAATTGCAATCTCAAGTTACTTGACCAATTGTAATGAGGGGAGGGACCATATTTTCCTGTATAAAAACTGTATGCCATAGCTAAGTTGGGGAGTGTTTTTACAGGGTTAAAGAAAATTGAGAGTGCAAAAGACGGTTCGTGAGGGACCAGATCGGGAGAGGAGGAATCCAGCTTTGCATTTTTCAACATGACACAATAAAGCATAAGTTTTTACTTTTTCAAGAATCTGTCTCTCTCCAATTGCTTGAGGATGGGGGAATCTCAATATGTTGAAGAAATTCCACAATAATATGGTCTTCCTATGACGAGCAACACGAAGTCACGAGCTTTACAGATTTACTCAACAATACTCCTGTCTTGAACCATGATCCCGTAGAAAAGGCTAATTAACCACCTCCGCTCTAATGACAGCGGGGAAATAAAAACAAGTGTTGTTACTAGACTAGCGTAATAAATCGTTGCCGAACATTAAAGTTTCTTTGCTAACGCATTCGAAGGCTATAAGAGGTATAATTCCAGAGATCCAACTACAGGCCCACTCATGAACAGAGAAGTCCAACAAAAAGTGTTTTTCCCGAGTAGCTACATTTCCAAACCACTCCGTTAATGTTATATAATGTTTGTTCAAGACATATCGAGATCATCGAACATTTTCAGCTACTGACCTTATGTTTACCTCTCATGACTGCATTTTCCGACACAATCACCCGGAACTAAGCTCCTAACTACAGCTGGGGAGTAGTCGTTAGAACTACACAGCTTAACGACAGTGGTTGCGAACGAAGGTTTTGGGGAACACCTGCGTCGTTTAACGATGGTTCGCACTACGTAAGTTACCTTGATAGTTCGAACGATGGTTTTGGGAAACACTGGGGCGCAACTACATAGTTCGAACTATGTAAGTTGCTAACTTACATAGCAACTACGATTTTGGGAAACGCACCCCTGATTGGCTGACGATTCATTATTCCATTCGGGACTTTTCTATGTTGTAATTCACGGGTCGGAAAAGGAATTCAAGTTTAGAAACGTCACTCAGTTCCACTATATTAAAACCAATATAAGTGATTCGAGATTGACCACCTCAATAATGTTAAATTATGAATCTAGCAGGACATCCACTGATAAGCGAAAGTAAGCGTGCGATAGTGTTTTTCTTGATGAACAAACACTCGATAAAGCAGCGCATTAATGTCAGTGGGACAAAATCGGCACTAAAACCTGCGCAGTTTCGAGCTCAGCTCTGTCGTGTAAAGCAAAAGGGCTTAAATTCATTTATGATCGATGATGATTATTTGTATATTTTTAACAATAAAGACATCCTCTACTATGTGGACAAATATACGGAGTTTGTTGAAAATAATGGGTTGGGTTTACCGGAACTAAGTTACGAGAAGCTCTAGAGAAACCCAGGCGAAATCACGCTACATCACTTCAGCTTTGTTTTGATGCCCTAGTACCCGAGCGTCCCCCAATTGGGGGACTTTGAGGGGCATCAACAAACACAGCATGAAATAATGCACTAATCTTGAAAGAATATAGCGAAATTGCACATCAAATTAAACAGCAGAACCGGGGCTACACGACTGTATAAACGTTATTACATGTTCTAAACACAGCTCAAATAACAACTAAATTAATTACGACATATCAAACTCTGTTCAGCTCCGCTGCATCAACCCACTCGACATATTGCAAGCTCTACCGCAACCAAAGTTCATGCAGCATGCACAAGCGAGGCGTCAAATGAAAGCTAAGACTCCGCAGATTCTAATGCTGTAATGCAAATTGATCTACTCCAAAGTTTCGGAGAGATAGAGGCCAAAGAATCATAAAAACTGACATCGCTTTTTCAAACTATCGTAGTAAAATGTATTTTTCCTTCGCTGTTCGGGCGAGAAAATCTTATTTTTCCGTAAAATTCACACTTGATTCAGTTAGTCCTATTACCTGTGTTGCGTTCCAAAACTTTCCGGCTTTAGCCGACAGCGTTAGTGACCCAGGGGAAGCCTTACAATGTCCGTATGCATCAGGGGCTTTTTCGCGAAGACGTGTGTTCTTCTAATTATGATTGGCAGACAGTACTGTCAATCTCATTTTGGTGAATATAGCTTCATTCTATTGGTTCTAACGATTTCAACGAGTTGTCAATCGCCCAAATCGACAAATCCGTGGCGGAGATAGAGCCAAGCGTATTCACTATGTGTACATACCAGCAAACTCGATTTACGCAGGATACCCGTATTACGCATAGGATAGCTGAACGCAGAGCGCACGGCATCGACTTTGTTGTTGCTTGTTTCTAGACAGGTTGATTCTTTTTATCGATATTTTATGACACTTTGTGAGAAATATGGCCAAGCAGGGGCCTAGCAGACGTTTCACAGCCAAAGAGGTTTTGAAATTACTGGAGGAGAACGCTGACAGTACGCTATGTATCGAGGATTCTTCGTCAGAGGACGAAGATCTTATGCAACCGGAGTATGCAGAAGACAGTGGTGACTCTGATTACCGTCCTCCATCTTCTGAAAGGTATGGAATGTCATATAAATGTTGTATCGAAAGCTTTATTGCTGTAAAAATTTCAATATGTTTGGAGCTAGCTGCTTTTTTTCGGGCCAAAATGCAGGCTTAGTGATGTGGTCTGATGTTATGAAATGTGACGTTCGGTGTCTGTTGGTGTTTGTATGTGCATGTGTATATGTTTATGTATATGTTTGACTGTATACATATGTGTATGTATACGATAAAGGAGAGTCGGTATAAAGCAGGCACTGGCTGGTCCTAGTCGCTGAAAATAAACACTACTTACGAAAGTGGGGCAATTTACGCAATATGGTTCCCATATTCCTATAGTCTTAGGACAAAGCTGATTGACAGACGTTTTGGGCTTAGCTCATTCTCAATGTCTCCAAGTGAAACTTTCTGAATACAGAAGACTGAAACATCAGTCTTTGAGTGTGCCTTCTTTTCCCTTTTATGTATGAGTATATGCATATATGTATATGCTTTGTGTGTGTTTTTACAAGTTTAAATTTTTATGGAAATATTTGTTTTGCAATTTCAAAGTTTCAAAATAGCATATTGTAGAATAGTGTAAATATTTTAGAAGTTTTACAATTTTTTTTACTGTTGGTATTGTTGCTGAAATATTTACTGTTTTATCAAAATAAATCTGCTCCATTTGGAATCAACATTCAGTTGCTTTGTGTGGTTCAATTTTTCAAATGGGAAATATACAGAGGTCTGGTTGAATTTTCAAAAAATTGCCAAAAACAGTTGTATTTGGATGTATTGATCACCATTAGAAATATAAAAATTAAATGTATAGTGTTGTACATGAGAAAACTCAAATGGCACAGATGATGCCAAATTGTGCCAAATTGTGCCAAAATGGCCACTTTGGAGACCTCGGTTGAACTCTGTGCTAAAAACTCTCTAGTTTTGTTCTACTTCACTTTATCTGAGTCAGCGTTTGCAGAGATAATGTTCTTATGTTGTATTATGGTCTGATAAAGGTTTAGAGCTGACACTGCATCATTTTCAATGGGATATTCATCCTGAAAATGATTTTTTTTTTTAGGCGGATCTACATTTTTAAAATTTTTGCATGTGCCATCTTCATTTACTCTTCACCAGTATCAAATATACTCATATTAACTCATCTCAACAAATCTCACAAGTGTCTCATTTACTATGAAACCAAAATTATTCAAATAGACCTTGTGGTTGCAGAGATATACCCATTTTCTTATGGGTTTGCAATATTCAAGCAGAAACCTTAAAAATAGGCTCATCGCCTAAAGGGTTAAAATACAATGCTGTGCCACGCATGAAGTTATTGTATTTCGGCACCGATAGTTAGGTGCTTTGCCTTGGTATTTTACATCACATGGGCTACCTTACACAAGCCGTCCCCCCGCAATCGTCAGAGAGCAACCGTATAACTAAATAAATGGAATACTGGTTGGTAAGCAACCTATTTGTCAGAATGGCCCACTAAACGCCGCTACCCAGTCACCAGTCAGAAACGTCGAAAAATAGATTAGCAAGTTAGACGGTAATATAGCAGAGATGATTCACTTGTGCGAGCTAACGTACTACTGGACAACTCTTCAGAACGGAATACACAACCGCGACAAACAATCAGTCGACTACCCTGCTAAATGTTTGTAAGTATACAACAATGATAGCATTTTCTCGACTTTAAAATGACATCATGCCTGTCGGTTACGTGCGACTCGGCCATTATCTGACGCTAACAAAATGTGGCTGTCTTGCTTAATTAATAAATTCTGAATAGGAATTGGGTAAGAAATGAAACGAAGCTTATGATATCTATCTTAAAAAATTGAATCATGTTAAGATCTGATACAGACGACCCATAAACTGATAGACCATATATAAAATTAGGTAAAACGAGAAATAAACAAATGGTCTATTTCTACTTGAGTATATTGCTCCTTTCTCAGATTCCTTAAAATATGCAAGCATTTGTTTGCTTTCACCGACTTGAGTCTAACATGCTCACTAAATTTGCAGTCACTTTGGAGAATTACTCCAAGCAAGACAAGACTATTATGTTGTGGAATATTGTTTACAGGACTATATTGACAATAATTATTCCTTTTTCTTACAATAAGTTCCTTTTATTTACTAGGATTACAACACATTTTGTTCAAAACAGACCATAACAAAAATTGATTCTCCAGGCAGATTGAGGGATCACAATTAACCGTCACAGGAGAAACAATGGTAGAATCCTCTGCATATTTAACAAGAGCAACGCAGAGTATGGCATATGCCCCCGCCTGTTTGTTGATCAAGGGCAATTGAGATGGCTGCTGTGGCGGCCATATTAGATATCGCACAAGGCTGGTTTTCGAAAGGAATCTTCCTCTAGCCACTCCCAATACGCCATTGAGAAATGGCTTCAATCCGACGAGGGATTCTATAGTTATCCCACGGAAACAAAACGTTCACGGACGACGGACAGAAGGACGACGGACGGACATGGTGTCGACATAATGCCCCCTTTCATCTTTCGAGGGCGGGGGCATAAAAAGTACAGGGAAACCATTGCGATAAATATCTTAATCATTTAGAAAACGTTAAAAAGATACGGACTACTTACATTGCCCTGAGTGGTACCCTTGTTAACTGACGTTAACGAAACATGGTTGTTAGAAAAAACGTGCTGTTGACGGGCATATAGAAAGCTGTGGTACCAATATATAATAAATGGACTCAGGGGTAACTGCTTAAGTTTAGCTGATAGAATATAGTGATTGACAGATTCAAATGCTTTGCAAAAATCCATAGTAAAAATGCAAACTGCCTTACAATGACTGGCTTCTAGATATCTATGTATATGGTGCTGAATAGTAATTAGCACATTAGTACAATTTCCCCCCTGCCTGTAAGCAAACTGGGTGGGACTTAGATTATTCTCTATAACTCTCTTTGCTTGAGTGTGGTACACAACCTTCTCAAACGGTCTAGCGATTACTAGCGGGACAATTATCCCTCGGAAGTCAGAATCTTCTTTTGGGTTGTCGATTTTGGGCAAAGGGTTAATATTTGCTCTTTTCCATGAGTCCGGCCATGAATGTGTTGACAACGACAGGTTCCATACTTCAGTTATTATAGGTTCAAACATTTTAGCATGGTCCTTCCAGATACAGAAAGGTATGTTATCAGGGCCAGTTGCTGTTCGTTTTAGATTCTTCAAGGAATTCCAAACTTGCCCTAAAGATAACTTTGGAGTTTGAACGTCCTGGGTAATTTCTACATCAGTAGGTCATATATAAGTATCATCATAACATAGCTGCCCAAAATACTCGTTTAGTCGGTCAAGCGCATCGTCATCCAGGTTGATTAAGTTTGAACATCGACGCTGTGATGTGAAATCGACACGTTTCCACCATTTACGGCTTCCCCTATCAGCCTTAGGATTTCACTTGTTTTCACTAACAACTTCAGAAATCCTGCTGTTAATTACTTTCAGACGTTTTTGATTCGTGTTTGGAATTCTGGACTTCGCCCTCAACATGGATCTCACTAAAGAAGACATCCAAGTGATATCCAAGACAACATCTGAATGGAATGGTGAACACTTATCCATCAGTGCACAGATTTTGCACTCGTCGATTGGCGAGCATGAACGAATAGGAAGGATAGGGGAACAGATCGCAATCTATTCATTCGTGCTTATCAATCGACTTATCCTGACTTTCAAGATGGAGGCGACTGGAAGCTACCTCAAGGTACAGTCTGCATAAACAGTCTTTTTTAATAAACTACCTGTGAATTTTCAAAGTTCACAGTGCCTCGTTTTAAATGTCAGGAGCTTTGGAATTCTAGCGATGAAGTGTGGAGCTACTTTGAGCCTTTTTAATGATGAAAAAAATAGCGATTTCTTTGCATGGCAATGCTGTGCCTGATTTAGTAACATTGTAAGCCTGTTGGGAGCTTCGGCTAAAAAGACAAGAGGCAGAAAAATGTACGCACATCCACACAAAAAAGTTAACAGGTGCTCGACTCAATAGGACAATGTACAAAAATTAACAAAAAGTCCGCACACTGTTTTGATAGCTCCCCAAGTGAGTTTAATATTCACAACGTTTCGGCCGACGTGGCCTTCGTCAGGTGCACTTCCAAACATGTGACAGGGGTGAGGGTAGGGGTTTATATACAGAGGAAAATGGGGCAAACCAAAACAGGGTCAGATTGTAGTTGGTACAGCCAATGAACACCTAAAAACAAAAAATATATTTATTTATATAATAAAATTCATGGTAATGACTGATCCAGCCCCATAATGCCCAGAATTCCAAACACCACAAGTAATATATAGCAAAAAAACATGACAATAGTTCAAGTCTAATCAAAGGGGTTATTTCTGGAAGCATTGCCTAAAACAAGGGATAGTGTGGCAATGTCTGGAATTTATATATCCATATATAATGTACACACGTTGGGAAAATGCATAAAGTAAAGCTCAAAGTAAAACAGAAACGCAAAGACAAAATCGTCATGAGTCTTCATTGTAAAAACGGTTTGATGTCAAACTCCTCATTCAATCCAAACGGGGCCATAGTGTTCAGTGTGTAGATATAATAGGTCTCTCGTTGTAGAAGTATTTTGTCATAGTCTCCACCCCGAGGTGGCCGATACACTTTTTCAATCCCCATATACCGTAGGGCACTGATATTGTGCCCTGCCCGTTTAAAATGCGCGGCTACGGGATTGCGTTCGTCACCACTCCGAATACTGCTCCGGTGCTCACAAATGCGTGTGCGTAATTGTCTGCTAGTTTTACCCACATAGCTCAGGCCGCAAGGACATCTGATAAGATAAACAACATGTGTGCTGTTACAGGTGATTACTCCACGAACTCTAAGAGTCTTGCCACTGTGGGGATGCGTGTATGTCTTGCTTCGGATGGTATAGCCACCGAAGGATAAGGATATTATAATATTTAAGGATATTCTATACTATGAGACAAATATTTGTTTGAATTCATCATGTTGAAGTATTTTTGCGGCCATTCAAGATAATTTAACAGAATCTGAATTATGCTGAAAGTTCATCATTAAAATTCACATATTAATTCTTCTTTTTTTCATCAACTCAACTTGATATTGATAGATATACATCTCAAGAATGTTTCTGCCGCCTTACTATTGTAATCATACTAATAGAGAGAAACTGTCTCAACTGCTGTCCTGTACAGATCAATCACTTATCAAACGTAATATGAATTTAAAAAAGCATCTGCCTACATGAAATGACTTTTGTATCAGTGCGCACAAATACCTGTTTTTGTATATGCAGTACTCTGTGCCATGAGGCCTGAAATGCCAAAAAACCTGTCACTTGGATCACTTGCTTATTAAAATAAGCTTGATTGAATGCTTTCCACCACTTTGATTCCTAACCTTGAAAATGTTGGGGCAAGGTAAAGTACCAAATGAGACAGTTTGGTGGCTCTCAGATTCGATAGGCTCTTTGTTGCACTCCATCCTTTCAAACCATTGGTGTAGTTTCTCTCCTTATAGGGAATTGATGGGCATATACTGTCCCTTGACAGCAAAATGCAATGGGTTCCTCACTGCAGTTTTGTCTCCACTCTAGCCTTTTCCATGGTCATTTGGGGAGTTTTTTCAGTGGATTCTTAAGCTACCACTTATACACATCATCTTCATTGTTAAACAAAAAGCTCCCCAAATGCATGGGTTATCCTCATGAAATTAGTGTGAAACTATTTGGCAAGAAGCAATCTTCAGCTGATGCTCCACCAAAGAAAGACTTTCTGTACATTGCTTTAGAATTGAAATTTCACTGCATTAGAGAGACTGAATGTTCTTGAAATATTACATGACATGTAATGGTTTTGGAGCTTGGTTAGCTCCTTTTGTTACTCTCGTCCGGGACGACATCGTTTTGCTCGCCATCGGATTCTTGGGCCAGCTGGCATTGATTGGGGGCGTTGTCCGGACTCTATTTAAGCTCTTGTTCTACCATGTTCGGGTTGCTAGTGTCATTTTCTCCTTGGTGCTTTAGCCGGTAAGGTCTTTTGATAACAGAAAGTACTGTCAGGATCTTTGCTGCATTACAGGAAAAGTGTTAGTGAGTAAGGGATTCTTTTGGTTTATTTCCCTTTTCTATTGTCTTTAGTCGAGCTCGCCTGTTTGCTACCGCAGACGGCATCAGGTCCGTTGGTAGCGCGAGTATTGTTATTTCTGTCTGTTTTAGTCTCTCAGCACACTGCTGGTTTTGTCCTTTTTATTTCTGGCCACTGCTCTTGGCGTCCTACCACCAACACCATCACAGTACACTCTAGCCACTATGGAGACGCCAGCAGTGGCTGAAATTATCCCCTTTCTGCAGATGTAAACGCCTGCGTCTATAGACCTGCGAATTTAAGCACGCTGTTACTGCACTCACTAGATGGCACCCCCGGATCAGTTATTGAATGTTCAGAAGCAAGCAGACCTCGAACGCGGTTCTGAATATGGGGAAGTTCACTCCGCTCCCTGTTTTTCGAGAGCTGCATGAATTAAACTCCTCAGCTAAGCCGGATGTGCAAACTGGTCAGTATCCTTGCCCATAGTATCGATCCAGCAGTTTAAAAAAACGATTTCTTGACACAGAAAAAATCGTTATCCTTTGTAGCAACCAGTTTAGCCACAGTGAGCCAACAGTATTCCAATTAGTGTTTCAGAAAAATCAGTTTTCTGAGGCAAAAAAATCGACATGGTATTGATTCTCTCACATTCTACTGTCAATTACAGTTGTCACATACAAAAAAATTTGTTGTTCCCTACCGTGGATTTACGCGTAGATTCCTTCATTGAGAAATCCAGCGTTTCCTTATATCCACTCAAGTACTGGCGTTGATAGCCAATCACTCAACCATACACTCAGCATCTTCTGCGTAATTGTAGAGTTACACTTCATCCCCTCGTGAAGTTTCCCTGGAAACAACGTATTGATTGGCTCGTTTCTTATCCAATTCCCGAGTGTTTAAACATTTTAGAGTAAGTGAAACACATTGATTGGACAAACACAGAGCATACAAACCTATGCGTATCAGCATGTTCGGTTGTATCCTGTCTACATAATGCATATTACGCGGCTCAAATAGACGTGATTTATATAAAACAGGTTCGCAAAACTGGCCTTGAAGTGTTCAGTTACATTTACAGGATTTAAATGAGATAAGGATATGGTCAGTTGGAATTATTTCGAATGAAACAGGACCGGAGGGTTCTTGCTACTGGATCGGTCTCCGGAGGAGGCATTCACGAAAAAGGTCAGGCTGTTACTTTTTTTTTTTTTTTTTTTTTGTTTCGTTTTGGAAAGTATACATACTCGACAAAGTCGAATGTCGAGTTTATTTTCCTGGTTAAAACGCGAACTGCCCGTGCATTTGGATGGACTCCCTGGTACGTTCATTGCACGTTTCTTTTGAATCGGGAGAGTCAATGGATTGTTTGATATTCCCTGAAAGTGGAGTGTCTGTTCTGTTAAAATAAGATATATTTCAGAATTCAGATATTACTGAGTTAGTGAGGTGTACTTGTTCCTTGTAAGTGTTGAAATGGGTTCGTGAGCTTAGAAGAGGGGACTGGTAGCTTCCATTACAGGGTGAATGTTCTGACCGTTTAGTACGCAGTTTATTTAATGCGTGTTTGTGCTGGCTTTGAAGAAAAATGGCCAAAACTCTAAACTTTATTATGGAGAAAAGGCATGTTTGGTGTTTGGAGAGGTTGGTGACCACTGATATTCATCTGCACTGATATTGATAAATTCATGCTAAACTCAACTAGAAAATCATTTGTTCGTATTAAATTTCATGCCTTAAGACTTTATTTGTGTTAAATACATGATTTTTTAATGATTTGACAGTACATGATTTTGAGACTTCGGGGAGACACTTGGATAGCTGTATAATTTGCCTAATAGCATGTAGGTAATCTAGAATGTAATGTTGAAGATGAATTCTACTTGTGCTCAAGGAGTTTATGATACCAGAAATGTAAAGGTTTAAGCCCCAGCAGTTTTTCAATCCTCAGAATTATTTTTTTGCAGTTTCAATGGTGAATTCTCATGAAGATTTTTTATGTTTGCAGCTCATTTTCTCTACCAAAATCATGAAAATAAACTAAAATACAATGTAATTCTAAATGCTGTAAGTGTCTTTTCTGAATTGAGCCACATTTTTCCTCTTTATGAAGCTTGAATCTTGAATTATACAGCATTAAAGTGGGTAACCCATAAATAGCCAAATTTGGCTTCTGCAGAAAGGGGTTAAGAAGTGAGTTGGCCAGCCAGCAAGATGTGTTAACAGGTTTCGTTAGAGGACTTTCTGATTTGGACATCCAGCAATCTAAATTAGTTGAGAGACTACACCTGCAAGAGAACGCGCTTAAGAATCAAGAGAGCGTTCTGTTAAGCTTGACTGAGAGTATTAATTTTCTCGCAACACAAGCTTCATTAAAAGTTGCACAAGTACCACCCATACATTCTCCCTGAGAACCTAAGTTACAACTGCCCCAAAGATACAGTGGCGAGGCCGGAAAGTGTTAGGATTTTATTGCCCAGTGTGAAATATTTTTTAAGGCTCAGCCGTCACGTTTTGTTAATGAGGATTCTCGGGTTGCGTTTGTACTATCCCTGTTGGCTGGCACAGCGCTCAATTGGGTTGGGCCACTAATTAGATCTAACTCACCGGTGGTAAATTCGGTAGATGCCCTTGTAAGGGAGATGGTTTCTGTTTTCCATCAGGACATTTGTGGACAAGACGCAGCTACGCGTTTAATGCACTTAAGACAAGGCAAAGACAGCGCAGCTGAGTTTTCTATTGCTTTTCGTTCTCTGGCCACAGAGACAGGCTGGCCGGAAGCCCCTCTGATGACGGTATTTAGCCATACCCTTACGGAGGGGATTAAAGACGTGCTGGCTACGTTAGACTCCTTAGGTCGTACTACTGTGCGAATTGACAATCGCATACGCGAACGCAGCCGGGAGAAACTAAATAAATCTCCGCTGGCTAACAATTGGGCTAAAATTGCTAGTGGCGAATTTGCATCTCCTATTCCACCCATAAGAGATTCTACACCGGTGGAGCCCATGCAAGTGGATGGTTCGTTTGACCGTCAGCCTAAGAGACCCATTGGCAGAAGAGTAATCTGCTTTAATTGTAATAAGCCGGGTCATATCCGTCCACATTGTCCTAAGCTTCAGGGAAACAGAAAGACCCCTCTAGCTATTCAGGGGGCGCTAGAAGGGCAGACCCAGTTTCCCTTCCGAACACTAATCCCCGTAGAACTTACTGTTCGGAGTAAAAGATTTACAAAACCCAAAACCAGTGAAGTTGGCACGTTATGTAAATCGTAGATAAAAACAGAATACAATGATTTGCAAATCCTTTTCAACTTATATTCAATTGAATATACTGCAAAGACAAGATGATTAATGTTCTAACTGAGAAACTTTTTTTTTTTTTTTGCAAATAATCATTAACTTAGAATTTAAAGGCAGCAACACATTGCAAAAAAGTTGGCACAGGGGCCTTTTTACCACTGTGTTACATCGCCTTTCCTTTTAACAACACTCCGTAAACGTTTGGGAACTGAGGAGACCAATTTTTGAAGCTTTTCAGGTGGAACTCTTTCCCATTCTTGCTTGATGTACAGCTTAAGTTGTTCAACAGTCCGGGGTCTCCGTTGTCGTATTTTACGCTTCATAATGCACCACATATTTTCAATGGGAGACAGGTCTGGACTACAGGCAGGCCAGTCTAGTACCCGCATTCTTTTACTACGGAGCCATGCTGTTGTAACACGTGCAGAATGTGGCTTGGCATTGTCTTGCTGAAATAAGCAGGGACGTCCATGAAAAAGACGTTGCTTGGATGGTAACATATGTTGCTCCAAAACCCGTATGTACCTTTCAGCAGTAATGGTGCCTTCACATATGTGTAAGTTGCCCATGCCTTGGGCACTAATAAACTCCCATACCATCATAGATGCTGGCTTTTGAACTTTGCGCCTATAACAGTCTGGATGGTTCTTTTCCTCTTTGGTCCATAGGACACAACGTCCACAGTTTCCAAAAACAATTGAAATGTGGACTCGTCAGACCTCAGAACACTTTTCCACTTTGCATCAGTCCATCTTAGATGAGCTTGGGCCCAGCAAAGCAGGGGGCGTTCCTGGGTGCTGTTGATAAATGGCTTTCGCTTTGCATAGTAGAGTTTTAGCTTGCACTTGCAGATGTAGCGACGAACTGTAGTTACTGACAGTGGTTTTCTGAAGTGTTCCTGAGCCCATGTGGTGATGTCCTTTACACACTGATGTCGGTTTTTGACGCACTACCGCCTGAGGGATCGAAGGTCACGGGCATTCAATGTTGGTTTTCGGCCTTGTCGCTTACGTGCAGTGATTTCTCCAGATTCTCTGAACCTTTTGACAATATTACGGACCATAGATGATGAAATCCCTAAATTTCTTGCAATAGCTCATTGAGGAATGTTGTTTTTAAACTGTTCGACAATCAGCTCACGCATTTGTTCACTAAGTGCCGTGACCCTCACTCCATCCTTGTTTGTGAATGACTGAGAATTTCAGGGAAGCTGCTTTTATACCCAATCATGACACCCACCTGTTCCCAATTAGCCAGTTCACCTGTGGGATGTTCCAAGTAAGTGTTTGAAGAGCATTCCTCAACTCTCTCAGTCTTTTTTGCCACTTGTGCCAGCTTTTTTGAAACATGTTGCAGGCATCAAATTCCAAATGAGGTAATATTTGCAAAAAATTACAAAGTTTACCTGTTCGAACATTAAGTAACTTGTCTTTGCAGTGTATTCAATTTAATATAGGTTGAAAAGGATTTGCAAATCATTGTATTCTGTTTTTATTTACGATTTACACAACGTGCCAACTTCACTGGTTTTGGGTTTTGTACTATTGAAGCGTTCGTAGACTCGGGCGCAGTTGATTGCTTCATGGATTTTAAGTGGGCTAGGAGGCACTCCATTCCTACTGTTGCGCTTTTGCAATCACGTTTTGTAAGAACTTTGGACGGTCGCCCGCTGGGAACGGGAGTTATTACCGAAGTTTCTGAACCACTAAGAATGTTCATCTCCTTTGGTAGCCACTCTGAAGAGGTTCGATTTTTTATTATAAGGTCCCCCACTTTCCCTATCGTTTTGTGTCATTCATGGTTACGGGAACATGATCCTTGTATCAGCTGGGGGGAACAGATTAATCCTATCGTCCGCTGGGGTCCCAAGTGTAGCACTCATTGTAGAACTAATGATAATGGTTCTTTCGGATGTGAAGCAATGGGGCAGGCTGACGCAGAGAGCGAGTGTGAGGAAGTTATCGCTCTGTACCTTCCTAGACTGGAGAAAGGGGCAGAGGAAGGGTTAGAATGGGATCCTCAGTTTGACTGGCGAGAGCCAGAGGATGATTACTTTTTGGAGGATTTTATCGATTCGGAATCAGTCACGGATTCATTAGATTCTGAGCAGGGTAAAGAATTTGGGGCTACCCTGAACTTTGACTTGCCTTCGAATGTTCCCAGGGATTACGCCAATCTGGCTGAGGTGTTCAGTAAACAACGAGCCTCTACATTCCCCCTGCATCGTCCGTACAACTGCGAGATTAATCTTTATCCTGGGACAACTCCGCCCAGGGGTTCGCAATATTCGCTGTCAGGACCTGAGCGTAAGGCTATGTGAGAGTAACTTCAGGAGGCTCTCGCCAATGGTTTTATTCGGCGTCCACGTCCCCTGCCGGAGCGGGCTTCTTTTTCGTGGGGAAAAATGATGGTGGTCTGAGACCCTGCATTGATTACAGGGGTTTGAATAAAATCACCATTAAAAACCGATACCCCCTTCCATTAATGAATTACGTGTTTCAACGTCTACAGGAGGCGTCATTTTTTACGAAGCTAGATCTTCGTAATGCTTATAATTTGATTGGCATTCGGGAGAGGGACGAATGGAAAATGGCTTTTAACACGCATGACGGGCACTACGAATATCGGATCTTACCGTTCGGGCTGGTAACACCCCCTCGGTGTTTCAGGCATTCGTCAATGACGTGCTCCGAGAGATGTTGGAGAAATTCATCTTCGTTTATCTTGACGAGTTTTTCCTCAACACTGTCGGAGCACAAACAACACGTCAGACGTGTACTGGAAGCCCTGCTGAATGCCAAACTTTTTGTTAAAGCCGAGAAATGTTTTTTCCACGGCCAAACTGTCTCATTCTTGGGCTTCATTGTTTCTAAGGGGTCGGTGCAGATGGACCCGGACAAGGTGGCTGTGGTCAGGAATTGGCCTGCACCGCAGAGTGTAAGAGGTCCAATGCTTTCTGGGCTTTGCTAATTTTTATAGGAGGTTTATTCATAATTTTAGCGTGGTTGCTGCCCCAATTATTGCGCTCACTAAAAAGAATACCTCCTCAGTGTTTTTTGGTCTCCTGCCGCTGATGCTGCCTTTCAGGAATTAAAGAAACGTTTTAGCTCGGAGCCTATTTTGGTTTTGCCCGACCCCTCCCTCCCATTTGTCGTGGAGGTAGATGCTTCGGAGGTGGGCTCGGGTGGTATTCTGTCCCAGCACCCACGTTGAGATAATAAGCTTCAACCATGTGCGTACTTCTCCCGGTCTTTGTCCGCCGCCGAACGTAATTATAGTATTGATGACCGGGAGTTATTAGCGGTCAAGCTGCCGCTCGAGGAGTGGCGCCACTGGTTGGAGGGAGCTAAGCACCCTTTCGTGGTTTGGACCGACCATAAAAACCTCCAATATATTCAGCAGATTAAACGGCGTAATTCCTGGCAGGTGTGTTGAGCCGTATTTTGTAATAATGGTGCATTTTGTAATAAACGTCCAAAATGTAATAACTTTTTCATTTCATTTTGTAATAAAGCCGCATTTTGTAATAAACTGCCCCAACGCATTTTGTCATAAATTTTGTCGCATTATGTAATATGTTATTACATTTTGAGAAGATTATTACAAAATGCACTTGCAACTTTTTTTATTTGTTTAAAATTAATCTTAGTGGAGAAATTTGCTGGTCACAGCAGCTCTCTAAACAAGCAGAAGACACGTTGTTTAAGGTAGAACTTATATTCATTGGTTCATTATTATTTTAAATTGGCCGCAAGCCTGCATGTGTTGGTTGCATTTGTTGTTGTTGAAAAGTTCTATAAATGCATAAATAAAGCTGTTCTTTACCTATTCATGAGCGTTTCTATTTTGTATGTGCATATGTTAATGTTTATGAATGGATTCAATTTTGATACCCAGAGTTTTGTTCTGTATTATAAGAAGCATAATAAGGTTATTCTTGATGTGGTTGTGGTATCCAAAAAAAATCTGGAATTTACAGAATATTCTCTGTTAATGCAACCTTTGAATAGTGTACTGATAGTAATTGCTAAGTACTGCTACTAGGCTAATACAGTGATACTAATAATAGGCCTAGCTTTTACAAATACTTTAAAGTAAAATAAAATTAACAAACAAATAAACTATGCTTTAGAATTGTTATTACGCAATGCGCCATGTTATTACATTTTCTAGAGAATAAAAAAGTTGCAAGTGCATTTTGAAAAAATCTTCTCAAAATGTAATAACTTATTACATAAAGCGGCAAAATTTATGACAAAATGCCTTGGGGCAGTTTATTACAAAATGCGGCAGTTTATTACAAAATGCGGCTTTATTACAAAATGAAATGAAAAAGTTATTACATTTTGGACGTTTATTACATAATCGCCGTTATTACAAAATGCGGCTCAACAAGGCGCGATGGTCATTGTTTTTTAACCACTTTGATTTTACACTCACGTACCGCCCGGGCTCTAAAAATATTAAGCCTGACGTCCTGTCAAGTATGTGCGATCGCACGGATAGCGATCCTACCCCAGAGCCTGTTATTCCTTCTGCCCAGATCGTGGCACCAATTCAATGGGAGGTTAAGGCGGTTGTTCAGGAGGCATTGAGCTCTGATCCTGGTCCTTGGGGGGGAGCCTCCTGGCTGTTAATTTGTCCTGCTTAGAGTTAGGCCACAGGTCCTCCAGTGGGGACACTCTTCCCATCTCGCGGGGCACCCGGAGGCCCATCGGACCAAGCAGTTCCTGGCCCAACGTTTTTGGTGGCCGGAGATGATGAGAGACATTCGGGAGTTTGTTGCTGCCTGTGGCGTCTGTTCCAAGAATAAGACTTCCCATCTCCCTCCAGCTGGTTTGCTGCGACCTTTGCCTGTTCCCAGGCGCCCCTGGTTGCATATCACATTAGATTTTGTTACAGGACTGCCTGTATCGGACGGCAGAACGGTCATTTTGGTTGTGGTTGACCGTTTTTCTAAAGCGGCTCATTTTGTCGCGTGACCCAAGCTGCCTTCAGCACGGGAGGCAGCGCATCTTGTGGTCAACAATGTGTTCCAGTTGCATGGGCTTCCGCAAGATGTCGTGTCTGACCGAGGCCCGCAGTTTACGGCCAGATCTTGGCAGGCGTTTTGTAATCAGTTGGGGGCCACAGTGAGTCTCTCTTCGGGGTTTCACCCGGAGACCAACGGGCAGACGGAATGGACTAATCAGTCTCTCGAAAACACTCTCCGATGTTTGACGGCGGATAATCCCTCATCGTGGAGTCGATTTTTAGCTTGGGCCGAGTATTCTCACAACTGTTTGTGTAATTCCTCCACGAGGCTCTCCCCATTTGAGGCCCAAGTGGGTTACCAACCCACATTATTTCCAGAGACTGTGAACGATTCCGAAATTCCCTCAGTCAACCAGTTCATTCGGCGCTGTTGGTCGGTTTGGACTCAGGTCCGTTCTTCGCTGTTGTGTTCGGGGCGCAAACAAAAATCCTTTGCTGATAGAAGGCGTCGTTTGGTCCCGTCTTATCGGGTTGGGCAGAGAGTTTAGCTGTCTACCCGGGACCTCCCGTTGAAGGTAGAATCCCAAAAACTGGCGCCCCGCTATATCGGCCCGTTCAAAATAGTGCGGAAGATCAATCCAGTCACAGTCCAGCTGAAACTCCCGAGATCTTTACGCATACATCCGTCATTCCACGTCTCTCGGATTAAGCCGGTTAGCACCAGTCTCCTAGCACCTGCAGACACACCGCCGCCGCCATCACGAATGGTGGAGGAGGGACCGGTTTATACCACGCGCCGTGTCCTGGCTGAGAGGCATGTTGGTCGTGGGGTCCAGTTCCTTGTAGACTGGGAGGGATATGGTCCCGAGGAGCAGTGCTGGGTCCCTTCCCATGATATTTTGGACCCCTCACTAATTTCTGAGTTTCGTGCGCGGGGTTCCTTGGGGACTTCTGGAGCTGTCCCTTAGACGGGGGGGGGGGTTCTGTCATGGTTTTGGAGCTTTGTTAGCTCCTTTTGTTACTCTCCTCCGGGACGATATCGTTTCGCTTGCCATCGGATTCCTGGGCCAGCTGCTCCTGTTGTACCTCGTTCGGGTTGCTAGAGTGGCATCAGGTCCGTTGGTAGCGCAAGTATTGTTATTTCTGTCTGTTTTAGTCTCTCAGCACGCTGCTGGTTTTGTCCTTTTTATTTCTGGCCACTGCTCTTGGCGTCCTACCACCAACGGCATCACATGACTGGTGTACAGCAGTCATGACTTGTCTGTTGTTACTACAGCAACCAGAATGTAAAAACCCAATTCTGAAATAGTTGAGACAAAGTGTGAATTCTGAATAAAATCAAAACGAATTTATCAAACTTGCACAGGATCTGGTGTAAATTCTGGGGTAAATATCAGCGTTCTCCAGGTGTCACGTCTGATTTACTGAAAGTGTGTACGTCGCTGATTTCGGTGTGGAACTGGCCTGGCGTTGATAAATCTGGCAGCTGAAACCATCGTAATTTACATGACACGCTTCTATAAATTCATGCTCCGGGAGGCATAGTCCTGCCCACTTTACGCTAGGGACTCTCGAATGATGGCAAAGACGAAGAACTTCACTGAGTTAGGAAATATAAATTATCACGTCCGAGGTGGAGAAAAACAAAATAATTTTACAAAAGTATTTGGAAGCCTCAAGAGTGGCGTAAAGGGAGCCCAGAAGGCTGCAATTAGGAAAACTATTGCTGCTGCGGTAAACACCATTGGGGTGGAAAGCCGGAGTGCAGCAGACGTTTGATTTAATTCAGTAGGAGTGAATTTTATTAAGACAAGCCCAATATTAGCAAAGGTGGATTTTTCACTGTCTCCAAATGTCTTCATACTTCATAATAATTGAGTCTGGGGTCAGGAATAGGAAAATCAGTCATGACCTTGACGATGAACCCCTCCCTGGCTGAGCAGGCCACTCCCCTTTTTTGAGGCTCTTTTGTGATGTACTACTTTTAACTGCATTTTTCCTGAACCTACATAGAGGTCCCAAGTTTTTATCACTTGTTCTTGAAACTTCTGTAAGAGGACTACAACTTAAAGTGAAAAAATTCTTGGGCCCCCCATGTTGGTTGACACCAGCGTCACCTGAAATTGCATGCAACACCATTTCTGGTGATTGGAAATGGGACCCTAGTGCCAACCTACATAAATATCCCAAACTATTTACAGTTGTTTTCCAACCTTAGCAGGTCCAACAATAAAAATCACCCATAAAAGTTTTGGGACCTCTATGTAGGGGAGAGAATAAGGGACCCAAAGTGGGGTTGATGGCCGTGGTCACCCAACTTCGGGCCACACCCACTTCATCCTACATGACCCTTCAGGTAGACCATCACCAAATAATTTTACCTTCACATGTGAACTCTCAATTTCACCAGTAAAAAGCTTGGGACCTGTTGAGTCCATGGAGATATTTACCTTTATTTGTGACTATCTGGAATTTTCCCGTACTATCTATGTACAGAAATTGTGTACATTATGTACACGTGAAATACATTTTTTATGAATCTCTTTGTATAAGTTCAATATTTCATGGTTTTTCTTGAAGTTATAAAACCATCCTCAGAATGTCCTCTGAATGTAAACATTCCCATTAACCCTCTCCTATTCATACGTGAGTAAGACTACTGTAGACTGAATAATGTCCAATGAATATTGTTATATGGTCAAATATAACATGCAATACATGAAATTTAAAGGCGTGTCCTGTATTGCAGAGTCTAAAGTTCCAATGGGTACATCAGGCATGCCTGATTTTCTTATGGAATGTACACTACATGATGTACATTAGCACAAAACATGTCATATTAGAACAGCTGATGAACAATGTTCATGTCCATTTGACTGAAGGCCAGTTGTCCGCAGTTATTTGTTACTATCTGTTATATTCCACTACTATCTATGCACAGAAATTGTGTGCATTATGTGCACGTGAAATCCATGTTTTATGAATCTCTTTGTAGAAGTTCAATATCTCAAGGTTTTTCTCAAAGATAAGTTATAAAATTATCTTCAGGGTGTCATGAGCACCATGTAACAAGTCAGATGTTTATATTAACCCATTTCTAGCTGAACCTTTTCCTGAATTTGCAAGGAAATCTTTAGTTCAAAGGTAGGTGTTATTGGCCAACTTGTAGGTGTAGGCCTTGTAAACATTTCTTCATCCTGTCTTCTTGTTCTCTTAGCAGATGAGTCAGATTCCTGATTTTTACTTCCTGTTGCTAACAGGAAGTCCTTTGACCCAGCATATTTAATCCTCATTGATGACCTCTTTTACGCATTTAGCTCTTATCATTTATTGAGGCTGGAGTGTGTTGTTTTTCATGCTATAGTAATTCTCCTGTAAACATCTTTGAGAGAAGAGAGAGGCAACCTGGTATGTCTGACTTAGTTGACTGCCTTATTCTGGTACCGTATTGTGAAACTGTCATGGTTATGGTTTTTGGTCATGTTTATGTTCAAGTTCAGTGTTCATGATTTTGTCTTTTATTTATTCTTTTTGGTTATTGTAATTCTCAAGTTTTTAGTTCATTCTATTTCTCAGTTCCATTGTACTTGTTTCCCTTCTTGTGATCTAGTTGGTTCAGTCCGTCTTCCCGGTTTGCGTGCTCACTCGGGTGATTTAAATGAATTCTGGTGTTTATATATTCTATCGATTCTCGTTTACTTCCTTCGTCTTAGTGTTCTGATTACTAACAAAACTAACATTAGTATTTTGTATCATAGTCTTCTAACACAACTAATCCATGTATATAGATTACTAAGAGCACTCTAGTTAAATCTGTAAAGTTGCACCGCTACTAATTAATACTATTTCCCTCTCCACAATCGCCCTGTTCTTGTCTCCGCCTCTTGTTCAGCTTTACCTGTCTCCCCCTGCGTTTCTGCAAGATCTCTCGCACGTGCTTAATTACTTTCCTGCGCTCTTTATCTGTGCACTTAGAACTCCCTGACTGGAGCTGTTTTAATGTCAAAGGCTGTCTTTGTGATTCCCGTCTGTGTCTTGGCTTTCTCCAGTCTTCGTGGTTAGGGTTTCCCTCAAGTGATTCTCCCATTGTAATTAGTCTGATCCAGCTCACCTGTTCCATGCATAGAATGTGACTTTCCTCCCGTCTATTTAAGCAGTCTTTTCACAGCCAGCTCCTTGTCAGAACGTCGATCAATATTTCTTTGTGCAGAGCGCCTCTTATGCCATTGATTATTGTTTTTCTTCTACTGGTTTGTTTGACTTCGATTCTTGCCATTGCCCTTCTTGTATTGTTTTGTCTTTTTGGATTTTGACCTTTTTTTGTATGACCACGATTTTTGTGTTTGGATGCCCTTTGTATGACCCACTGCTTTGGATATCGGCTACGACTTTTTGCCTGCTGTCTATGTGTTACACATTTAAGAATGACGTTGTAGCCGAGCCTTGGTGTAGCACATTAAATTTTATTCCTCCAGTGTCTTCTTCTTCTTCTTCTTCTTCAGGTTTTATGGCAGTTGGCAGCCAACTTATATGGAGCATTACCGCCACCATCTGGACTGGAGTGTGAATCAGGAGTTTACACTAATACTAAATAGGTCTAAAAAAAAAACCTTAAATTCTGCTCATTAGTCCTGTATTTTTCAGGACTAATGAGGTTCAGGACTAGTAACAGGTTTTAAGTAGTTAAAACAAATTCCACCTTTGCTTAACTGTAGTATTTTCTGAAGACTGAATTCAGTTCCTTTTCCCTCTAGCCTTTGTCTGTCTACATGATATTTTGGACATTGTATAAGTACATGTTCTATGGTCTCCTGGCTGTTACTACACTCACAGGTCCCATCAACATGTTTCTTTAAAATAAACAGTGTCCTGTTGAGTGTTGAGTGACCAAAGCGCATTCTTGAAAATACATCCTCCTCCAGTTTGCTTCTGCCTGTGGTTCTACCCTTTCCAACTTTATTTTGGATGTTATAGTATTGGCGTCCTGTATGCCCATTATCCCACATGTTCTGCCACTTGTCAGAGACTTCAGACTTGACTATGCTTTTGATTTCCGCTTTACTGTAAGCAATGTCAATATCTATAGCAGTTTTCTGTGTTGCTTGCTTAGCAAACCTGTCTGCCATTTCATTCCCTCTTACAACTCTGTGAGCTGGTACCCATATGAAGGAAATATTGATTCCATACTTGACCAGATTATTTTCTAAATGCATAATTTCAAACACAATGTCTTGCCTTGACTCAGACTGTCCATTCTTAAAGCTTATTAGTGCTGAGTTTGAGTCGGATGCAATCACTATCTTGTTTGGTTTATTATCCTCTACCCACTGTAAAGCCAGCCATATTGCTACCATTTCAGCTGTATACACTGCCAGTTTGTCATTTATTTGTTTTGCCACTGCAACCTTTAGTTTTGGAATGGCATATGCCACTCCTACCCTTTCATCTTTTCTTGATGCATCTGTATATATCATAAGAGTTTCTCTGTAATTCTGTCTTAAGTATGACATGACTTTGATACTGTCTATTTCACAATCCTGCTGCTTTTCCTCCAGTAATCCTCAATGTGGAGTTCTTTAAACAACCATGGAGGCACTACTGGAAACACAACAGTAGGGGATATCCTGATTGTGTCCAGTCCCATCTCGCTCACTCTGTGGTGTACTGTCCAACCAAAGCTTCTGACTCCCTCATTCTCTCGCTCTTGACACTGCAGCAATACGGATTGTGTTATGTGCCTATCATTATGGCGCCTCAGCTTTGCCCAGTACACTACTGCAAGCTGCTCTCTCCCAAGGTGGAGAGGCATTTCTCCCATGTCAACTTGCATTGCTGCCACTGGTGTAGTTCTCTTTGCCCCACAGCATAATCTGAGTGCTTAGTTGTGTATTACATCCAGTTGTTTTAGGGACGTTTTAGCTGCCGAACCATATACCATGCAACCATAATCAAATACTGATCTGATCAGACCTGTATAAATTGTTTTAAGTGCTGTTCTGCTTGCTCCCCAATCCACTCCACACAAACACCTCATAACATTCAACACCTTTTTGCACTTGTCAATCATTTTTTTTAATGTGTATATTCCATGTTCATTTTACATCAAACCACAGCCCCAGATATTCAAAGGATTCGACCCTTTCTATTTTTTTGCCCGCTAGTTTCAATCTTAAGTCCATTCTTGTCCTCTTTTTAGTGAATAACATTGATTTTGTTTTATCCTCAGATATTCCAAACCCCCACTGGAGGGCCCATTCTTGCACCATATTTAGTCCCTGTTGCACTTGATTCATTATGAATTCTGTATTTCTCCCCCTTTTCCATATTGCTCCATCATCTGCAAATAATGCTACTCCAGTGTTATTCTGAATATCCTTAAATATTCCATTTATCATGACGGAAAATAGCAACGGACTAATGATACTCCCTTGTGGAGTTCCATTCTTAACCTGGTAGATCTCACTCAGTGCTCCATTTATTTTAACAGTTATGGATCTTTCTGACAGAAATTCTTTTATCCACTGAAACATTCGACCCCTAACTCCTAGCTGATTTCATTGGATTAAAAGACCATCTTTCCACAACATGTCATATGCTTTCTCTATATCGAGGAATACAGCAACAACTACTTCCCTATTTACTTGTGCTTTCTTTATATCATCCTCCAGGCGTAGGATTGGGTCCATTGTCCACCTTCATTTCCTAAACCCACTCTGATAATTCTCCAATATTCCTTTAGTCTCAGCCCAGTAAGTTAATCTATAATTTATCATTCTTTCCATTGTCTTCCCCATGTGAGATGTCAATGCAATTGGTCTGTGATTACTTGGCTGTTTAGGGTCTTTCCCAGGCTTTCTAATAGGTATGATTATCGCCCTCCTCCACTCAATGGGGATAACCCCTACTTACCATATTTTGTTGTAAAGACTTAGCAATACATCCTTTCCTTCATCAGTTAAATTTTTTAACATGATGTATGTGATTCCATCCTTCCCCGGAGATGTTTTACCTAGCTTCCTCAGGGCACTATTGAGTTCAGATCTTGTAAACTCTAAGTTTCGGACCTCTTCTTCATCATCATCATTCCCCACTTCAAATTGATATTTTCTAATGGTTTCCTCTCTACTTCTTTTTTCCTCTTGCCTTAGATTGTTTGTGCTATGCACTTTGACTAATGTCTTTCCAATAATTTCTGCTTTCTCTTTACTATTGGTAATAACATTCTGTCCATCAACCAACGCCGGATAACCATACTCCTTCCCACTCCCTTTCATTCTCTTGATCATCCCCCAAACTTTCTCCACTGGGGTAATTCTACTAATGGAGTCACAAAACTTCCTCCAGTACTCTTTCTTTGCTGTTTTAACGATTTTCCTTACCACAGCCTGAGCTTTCTTATACTCAATAAGGTTCTGGAAGTTATGTGTTCAATTAATACAGACCTAGCCAGAGCCAACCACTGCGCTGGACCTGCCCACAACGGAAACTATTCTAGCAGGCACTAACAAAGGCAGATCATACTATGTCTTAGTAGCGTCTACACTTTTGGAAATACAAAAGAAGAACCGCAGATCATTTGAGGTGCAATTTTGTCAGTATCTCTCCCAAAGCTACTTGTCCGTTTACTTTTCAACGCGAAAAAAAACAAATATTTCTCTTCCAAAAGACGATGCTACCAGAGATCAGTGGGTAGCTTTTTTTGTTTGCTGGCAGCAAACAGCCACAGCCAAAGGGAACGTTAGCTGCTTGTGCTCAGCATTTCACCAAAGACAGCCTTGTCAACAAATGATTCGACACAGGATAAGCCTTTCAGCAGCAGCTGTTAGTGATCGCTTCACTTATCCATGACTGGGATCGGCCAGATACTTCACAAATGTCTGAGCAAGCTCTCTGGTGCTACCAGGAAAGCAATGCAAAACGCAGAAGCTCTGCCGATTTACAAATGATTTTTCTGCACTACCTTGACATAATTTCATCCCCCTTTAGAAATTGTTGTGGCTAATAAAAAGCCTAAAAAGGCGGAGATTAAATAGGTCATTCTTTCCTGTAGAAGTGATCAATGTGCTAGCTCCACATAAGCAACTTGTCCGCGTTAACGGAACTTACAGTCTGCAAAACCTGTATTATGTTCATAACATGACCGAGCTCTCTCAAGCTGTCGCATACTATCCATAAAGCTGCTTTCACATCAGACACGAAACAAATTTTTCACAGAGCAGATTAGCCTACATTCAAAGTCAATGCAAAGACGCGAATACAAGTAATGGGCACGTCAAGCAGCTTTCACACCGGACGCAAAACTAATTTTTTACGCAACAGATTAACTACATTCAAAGTCAATGCAAAGACGCAAATACAGGCGTTATATGTACGTTAAGCAGCTTTTACACCGGACGCAAAACAAATTTTTTGCGCAACAGATTACATTCAAAGTCATGACCGCTTATCAGCTACTGCATGTTAGTTTGAGTGCTCTGCTAATTAAAAATGCTCCTGGTTAACTTATACGCAGCAATTATGATCAGTATGCTTGTGTTACTTCGGTAAGCATCAATGTGGCAGTTTCATTATAACATTGCCTGATTGTAGCCACTACAGTTGAAGCTAACTGGAGAGGTGCTGTATGTGTCTGCCGAGTTGGGCTGCGGTTAGACCAGACGTAGATTTTGCAGAGCTTGGGATGTGTTTTTTGGGTGCTTATGAAACGATCACTTCACTTATCCATGACTAGGGTAAGCCTGATACATTTTCAATGGCTGGGCAAGCTCTCTGATACTACCGGTGAAAGCAATAAGGAAGCGCACAGGCTAATTCGTTCGGTATAACAAATGCTGCATTGCCATCGATTGAAAATCAAATTCTTTCCTGTAAAAGCAATCGATTCACTAGCTCCACATAAGCAACGGTTGACGCAGATGGAACTTACGGTCTGTGAAACCTGTATTATGTTCATGACATAACCGGAGCTCTGTTTATTAGAACAAGTTAATTTCATTAGATCTATACACATGTACTGCGTTTTATAGCAGAATTTCCCCGCTGATTCCTTAGCTCAGACGGCAGATACGTCTCATGTTTCACTGTGACACTGCATCGTCCCGCCTAGATCCGCCCTCCACAGAGCTGGCCAGTCAGAAGAGTGGAGTGGGAGCAATAGCGGAAGAGCCATCCCAATGAGGCGTTTTAGGCAGAGACTACTATGGACTACAAAGGGGGTTTTTTGAGAATGGCAGTACGAGCGAAATAAGTACCCTTTCTTTACTTTTACGATCAGGAGTACTCTAGGGGAGTCAAAGACCAAAATATAAACTCGGAAAAATGGCATATGAGGTCCCCTTTAAGCATTGAACTCTGCATAAGTCTAACTGTTTTAATATTTGTTGATGGCATTGCTTCGGCTTCCTGGAAGCAAGAACGAGCAAATCTGCTGTTGAGCATTTCAGGTTCGATATACTGAGTAATAATGCCGCAGAAACTTAAAGTGGTCCGTCATTTTGCCGAATAGTCTTACTAAACTAGTTAATCGTCTGATTGCTAATCAAGCAAAGGGAAGGATTCTGCCTCACCAAACTAACCTCTGACCGCATGTCACTGGTATGCATTTCTATTGACAAATGTTCAAAGTGCTTATGACACAGATGTTCAAAATGTTGAAATGTGCTTATGATACAGATTTATTGATGCAACAACCCCAGTCAGTGACTAGCAATTTCAGATTAGCTGTTAGCTAGCTGCCTGGGCTCACTCAGAAGCCAACTCCAGTTATAACCACACGAGTCGACGCACAAACAGTTGACAATATAGTACACAAATTACCTTAATGTCAAACAACAAGACCGACAAAATAAGCGGTGGAAGAAGTACAAAACCCAAAACCAGTGAAGTTGGCACGTTGTGTAAATCGTAAATAAAAACAGAATACAATGATTTGCAAATCCTTTTCAACCAATATTAAATTGAATACACTGCAAAGACAAGTTACTTAATGTTCGAACAGGTAAACTTTGTAATTTTTTGCAAATATTACCTCATTTGGAATTTGATGCCTGCAACATGTTTCAAAAAAGCTGGCTTAAGTGGCAAAAAAGACTGAGAGAGTTGAGGAATGCGCATCAAACACTTATTTGGAACATCCCACAGGTGAACGGGCTAATTGGGAACAGGTGGGTGCCATGATTGGGTATAAAAGCAGCTTCCCTGAAATGCTCAGTCACTCACAAACAAGGATGGGGCGAGGGTCACCACTTAGTGAACAAATGCGTGAGCTGATCGTCGCACAGTTTAAAAACAACATTCCTCAACGAGCTATTGCAAGAAATTTAGGGATTTCATCATCTACGGTCTGTAATATAGTCAAAAGGTTCAGAGAATCTGGAGAAATCACTGCACGCAAGCGACAAGGCCGAAAACCAACACTGAATGCCCGTGACCTTCAATCCCTCAGGCGGTACTGCATCCAAAACCGACATCCGTGTGTAAAGGACATCACCACATGGGCTCAGGAACACTTCAGAAAACCACTGTCAGTAACTACAGTTCATCGCTACATCTGCAAGTGCAAGTTAAAACTCTACAATGAAAAGCGAAAGCCATTTATCAACAGCACCCAAAAACGCCGCCGGCTTCGCTGGGCCCAAGCTCATCTACAAAACCCAAAACCAGTGAAGTTGGCACGTTATGTAAATCGTAGATAAAAACAGAATACAATGATTTGCAAATCCTTGTCAACTTATATTCAATTGAATACACTGCAAAGACAAGGGGCTCTAATTTCGTAGACCAGGCGAGGTGTGTCCAGGCGTATGTGGCAATTTCGTGCCCGGCGTAGCCTGGCGCAAGTACTCCTCTGTCCCGCCTCTGCCCCTCCTTCCAGCGCAAGTTGGCAAAGAAGGCGTGTTTGGGTATAACACAGCCGAGTCAAATATTCACCAGTCAAATGAGCTCCTCACCTCACCTTTAATGTGTTAGAATATAGAAGGCGACACAACCGAGTCAAATCTTGCTCACTGGCAAGAGAAACGATGGATACCGTGTTCCTATTATTACAAACTGTTGCTGCTTAAAATTTTGGGATTAACATGCATGGACAACAAAGCAAGATACGTTACACATTTATTTTCAATATGTGATCTTAACTCAGTAGGAGATCATAGCAATCAGGCTGTATTCCTTTCCCCCACTAAAGACGATAAAACCTAAGTGACAATAATAGTAGCCTAGTGTTAAGCCGCTTGCACACTGGACGCGAAACGAATTTTTCGCTCAACAGATTGCGTCTCGTGTCCAAAAGTCTGACAGGGTTTTAATAAATCGCCGTGTCTGACAGTCTATTATTGTTTTTAATTTCTTCAAATCTACTGACTCTTTTCGATATTACACGGGAATGTTTGTTTGATAAGAGGGCTCAGTTCTTCAAAATGAGTACCGAGAATTTCAATCAATGTTTCTGTTTAAGCTCTGCTCAGTAAAGCAAGTTGACATTAGCGCGAGACAATGTACAATGCCTCCGTGTCTGACAGCCGAAAAAAAGGACGATTAGAACAAATTGATAATGAAATAAAGAATAAAAAGAAACATTTTAACAGCAGAGCATCCAATGAACACTGCGATTTATTTATTGGCGGGTCATCTTCGTTTGATATCCCGTTTGTTGCTGATATATTTTTATTCTTTATTTCGTTATAAATCTGTTCTCATATCAATAGCTACGTTTACTTTTTGCTGGCTGCTGGACATGGAGTAATTTGCATTTCGTGTCGAACAGTCTTGATCGTGCATGCGATGATTTTTTCACTCTGTCAGTGGTCATGGAATTGATTTGCTCACTCACTATTTTATCTCTGCTGTGGAAATAAAGCGTGAATCTGTTCGATCCATCTGACTAATTTTCAAAAGAAAGACCGAATAAATACTGATGTCTATCTTCAACGGAAGAAAACAGATGAATAGGCTAAAAAGAAAAGTCGATGGCTATCAATTTGCATTTTGTGAAGGCCGAGCACAAACATGGTTTTTTTTTTCACGTCTAATAATTCCTGGAATACTCGGAAAAATTAGAACTTTTATGACTCTCGGACACGGAGCTATATTAAAACCCTGTCCGACTATCGCGTCTTTGCATTGACTTTGTCTGTAATCAGTCGTGCGAAAAATTTGTTTCGCGTCCAGTGTGCAAGCGGCTTTAATGAGCATAGAACGCAAGCATTCGATAAATATATATTATACAGTTTGTGGTTGGCTGAGAAAGATGTGAAGTCGTTAGTTTGCATCACAGATTCAGTTGCGTTGATTAAGCCAGGTCAAGTTTCCATTACGCGTGGCAACCGCCTGACATCAGGACAATCGATATAGATACTATAATTTATGTCCTTATTCAGGTAGTTACATTAAATGGTGCTTCCTGTAATTATTTCTTGCATTGAAATGTGCCTGACATTCTGTAAACCTGCCTGTGAGATTTCGGTGACGTGTGCGCACTCTGCGCCGGTCAGCCAAATTACCACTGCACAGAAATTCGACCAGGTTGGAGCTGGCGAGTTTTCTGCGCAACTCCAGCGGAGACTTTTTCTACGAAATTGTCACTGCGTCTTGATGAATATGTGACACCTCCCCCTACTACGCCGCCACACCCATCTCGGCGCACCTTCGTCTACCGAAGGCTGCGCACCTCACGAAATTACCACTACGCGGGCTGCGCCGTACGAAATTACCACTGCGCGGGCTGCGCCTCGCTACGCCACCTGCGCTGCGCCAGGAAATTAGAGCCCAAGATGTTTAATGTTCAAACTGAGAAACTTTTTTTTTTTGCAAATAATGATTAACTTAGAATTTAAAGGCAGCAACACATTGCAAAAAAGTTGGCACAGGAGCCTTTTTACCACTGTGTTACATCGCCTTTCCTTTTTACGACACTCAGTAAACGTTTGGGAACTGAGGAGACCAATTTTTGAAGCTTTTCAGGCGGAACTCTTTCCCATTCTTGCTTGATGTACAGCTTAAGTTGTTCAACAGTCCGGGGTCTCCGTTGTCATATTTTATGCTTCATAATGCGCCACACATTTTCAATGGGAGACAGGTGTGGACTACAGGCAGGCCAGTCTAGTACCCGCACTCTTTTACTACGGAGCCATGCTGTTGTAAGACGTGCAGAATGTGGCTTGGCATTGTCTTGCTGAAATAAGCAGGGGCGTCCATGAAAAAGACGTTGCTTGGATGGCAACATATGTTGCTCTAAAACCTGTATGTACCTTTCAGCATTAATGGTGCCTTCAAATATGTGTAAGTTGCCCATGCCTTGGCCACTAATACACCCCCATACTATCACAGATGCTGGCTTTTGAACTTTGCGCTTATAACAGTTTGGATTGTTCTTTTCCTCTTTGGTCCGGAGGACACGACGTCCACAGTTTCCAAAAACAAATTGAAATGTGGACTCGTCAGACCACAGAACACTTTTCCACTTTGCATTAGTCCATCTTAGATGAGCTTGGGCCCAGCGAAGCCGGCGGCATTTCTGGGCGCTGTTGAGAAACGGCTTTCGCTTTACATTGTAGAGTTTTAACTTGCACTTGCAGATGTAGCGACGAACTGTAGTTACTGACAGTGGTTTTCTGAAGTGTTCCTGAGCCCATGTGGTGATGTCCTTTACACACTGATGTCAGTTTTTGATGCAGTACCGCCTGAGAGATCAAAGGTCGCGGGCATTCAATGTTGGTTTTCGGCCTTGTCGCTTACGTGCAGTGATTTCTCCAGATTCTCTGAACCTTTCGACGATATTACGGACCATAGATGATGAAATCCCTACATTTCTTGCAATAGCTCGCTGAGGAATGTTGTTTTTAAACTGTTCGACAATCAGCTCACGCATTTGTTCACTAAGTGGTGACCCTCGCCCCATCCTTGTTTGTGAATGACAGAGCATTTCAGGGAAGCTGCTCTTATACCCAATCATGGCACCCACCTGTTCCCAATTAGCCCGCTCACCTGTGGGATGTTCCAAATAAGTGTTTGATGAGCATTCCTCAACTCTCTCAGTCTTTTTTGCCACTTGTGCCAGCTTTTTTGAAACATGTTGCAGACATCAAATTCCAAATGAGCTAATATTTGCAAAAAATTACAAAGTTTACCTGTTCGAACATTAAGTAACTTGTCTTTGCAGTGTATTCAATTGAATATAGGTTGAAAAGGATTTGCAAATCATTGTATTCTGTTTTTATTTACGATTTACACAACGTGCCAACTTCACTGGTTTTGGGTTTTGTAAGATGGACTGCTGCAAAGTGGAAAAGTGTTCTGAGGTCTGACGAGTCCACATTTCAAATTGTTTTTGGAAACTGTGGACGTCGTGTCCTCCGGACCAAAGAGGAAAATAACCATCCAGACTGTTACAGGCGCAAAGTTCAAAAGCCAGCATCTGTGATGGTATGGGGGTGTATTAGTGCCCAAGGCATGGGCAACTTACACATGTGAAGGCACCATTAATGCTGAAAGGTACATATAGGTTTTGGAGCAACATATGTTGCCATCCAAGCAACGTCTTTTTCATGGACACCCCTGCTTATTTCAGCAAGACAATACCAAGCCACATTCTGCACGTGTTACAACAGCATGGCTCCGTAGTAAAAGAGTGCAGGTACTAGACTGGCCTGCCTGTAGTCCAGACCTGTCTCCCATTGAAAATGTGTGGCGCATTATGAAGCGTAAAATACGACAACGGAGACCCCGGACTGTTGAACAACTTAAGCTGTACATCACGCAAGAATGGGAAAGAGTTCCACCTGAAAAGCTTCAAAAATTGGTCTCCTCAGTTCCGTGCCAACGTGCCAACTTCACTGGTTTTGGGTTTTGTTGAAACAAAAGAGATATGGGCAAAGTTTTAATTCCCTGAGAGACACACAAGGTCCTGTATAAGCAGCGTAGAAGTGACCGGAGACTGAGTGAAGACAGTAGTCTAAGAGAATGGGAGGGTCCCTTGTAATTCGAGAGTGCCCATTCGTTAGTTTCACATCAGAATAGACTGGCAAAGGAATCCACCAATCACACATAGTGAAAGATAGATGAAGCATACATATTTGCGTGTTTGCTGTCAAATAGTAGTAAATCAGTTTTTTATCTTGAGTTTTCATTGGGTGGGCAGAGCTTTTCTCAGGGTGGGCACTGCCCACCTCTCTCCCCCAGTTGGTAACGCCCCTGGTACGAGTGCAATTTCTCCTCAGAGACAATCTCCCGAATGAGCGCATTTAGTTCGTCTGTACGGAATTAAATGGAAAGCTGGCAGTCAAATTCAAGAGGAGAAGGAAATACTGCAGTCATGGACTTCATTTTACAATTTCGCCTCTTATTTACCCATCAACACTGGATTCTCTCTCCCTCTCCCTTTCCCTCTCCCTCTCTCTCTCTCACTCACACACACACACACACACACACGCGCGCGTGCGCGCACACCGTAATCCAGTGAGGCCAAAATGCTGGCAGCAATCCGGGGTTCACTGTTTTATGCTGGTGATCGCAGCTGATGCCATCATGACCAGCACATGCAGATTTATGCTGGTGACCGCAGCACATGCCATCATGACCAGCACATGCATTCCCAAATTACTTTTGGAATGGCCACCGTTTCCACCACCACCGCAGATCCTCCATGTCAACCCAGCGACTTAAATTGTATTTATTTGTAATCTTTTAAATTTGGCAAGAACATTTACAAGTAGACTATAGCAAAGTGACAAAGAGTCCGGTGGTCAGATGAGTCCAAATTTGACATTCTTGTTGGAAATCATGGGCGTTGTGTTAAAAGGAGAAAGGCCACCCCTCCTGTTATCAGCGTTCAGTTCAAAAGCCAACATCTCAAATGGTGTCAGGATGCATTAGTGCATATGGTGTGGGACACTTGCATGTTTAAAAAAGCACCATGAATGCTGAAAGGTATATAATGGCTTTCGAGCAACATATTCTCTCCTGCAGATGACATCTATTCCAGGGAAGGCCTTGTGTATTTTAGCAGGACAATGCAAAACCACATACTGCAGCTATTACAACAGCGTGGCTTCGTAGTAGTAGAGTCTGTGTGATGAACTGGCCTGCCTGCAGTCCTGAACTTTCACTGATTGAGAAAATTTGGCGCATAATTAAACAATAATCTGTCAAAGGAGACACAAACTCTCCAGCAGCTGGAAGCCTGTATTAAAGGAGCAATATGTAAGAATTTTATGTTGATTAATCACGAACTGGCCCTGATATATCACCAGACATTAAGAAATTATGTTAATTTCAAATACTTATATCACTGACAACAGTAGTCCAACCAGAATATTCTCCCTACAAAAACGAAGTTGCAGCCCTCAACTAATGTTTATGTTGTCATTTGTGTTTTGGCCGGTTGCGCCGCCCTCCACCGATCTTCCAATCATGAAGTCAGTAGTATTTCGGCATCCAGGCTGCCAGTTCCCACTGAGCTGCAGCTACCAGCGTTTCAGAGCACAAATGGTCTGATGTTACTAAACCTAAAAGGCCTCATTATGATTCCGAAATACGTCGTGACAAAGTCAGAAACAAAAGAAGGATCTGTAGAGGACATGCCTCTGAAAGATGGAGACGGCTGAAAGCGGAAAAGAATTTGAAGACCGACGCAGAAGCAGCTAATTTTCTCTTGGTCAGGTAGATTCAGCTAAGTTTGGCTAACTTAATTCTATTTAATGTAGGCATGGACATTTCAAATATTCTCTACAGTCAAATAACGTTATGTATGTTCATTCATGGTATGTTAGTGCGTATGCAGGTGGGTCATCGAATTTTTGACTAGGTAACAAATTGTTTGAGAACTAAAATCCGTGGCTTTTCGTTGCTAACATTAGCAATGCATTATTAGTCCATTTCTCTGGCATTATGCTGAGACGCTGTGGAAACCGTTCCAACATTAGCACAGCCATTATGGCAATATGAAATTGAGACAATACATCAGTCAAATGAGTCCTCATTCATTCTTTACACATATTACAGTAAGGACTTTAGTGAGCTATCCACACAGAAGAATGACAAGCAAGTTGACCAATATGACCATTGCTAAAGTTAGTTATTAGTGTCGATCTTTTCTGAACTGAACTGAACACAACCCTGTGAGAGAAAATCATTGGTGATATTGAAAGGTAGCCATAGTAACTCTGTGCAGTAGATGTTCTTGCTGGATCCGGCAACCTAGCTGGCAACCTCTCGTCTGGGGGAGAGGAGGAGGGGATACTGCGCTCTGCACTATTTTGAATCTGACTGCACTACCATTTTTGGCCACAAACTTGCATATAGCTCCTTTAAACCAAAGTGGGATCAAATTTCAATGGCTAAACTCAATAAACTTGCCTCTTCAATGTCCAGACGCCTCCACTCTGTGTTAAAAAAGAAGAGCGGATGCTACACCATGGTAAACAGGCCCCTGTCTCAACTTTTTTGAGACATGTAGCGGCCATCAAATTTGAAATGAGCTCATTTTGTGGAGAAAATTGTATAATTTCTCAGTTTCAATATTTGCTATGTTATCTCCGGTCTATTGTGAATAAAATACTGGCTGGTGTGATTTGAAAGTCGTTGTGCTTTGATTTCATTCACAATTTACACTTTGTCCCAACTATTTCGGAATTGTGGTTGTATATATTTGCTTTATGCAAAAGGAATGACCGAGAAACTCTTTTCTTGCAAATAAAAAAGATACATGGACATAAGCTATGTACAATTTATTTAACTTTATTGTTTTTGTCCTAAATTTAAGAAGGCAGGCTTGCTTGGAAATTTGTTCGACCAATGGCCTTGCTTGTCCCCTGTTTCGGTAACAGTACAAAACGTGTTGTTTCAAGGACTACGACTTCAGACAAAAATGTCAGAATGCAATGGAGAGGCAGAAAACCTTAGATCATAAAGTAAGCAGGCATTTGAGGATCAGCCTTTCAAATGCAAAAAAAAAAACACGTTGCTGAATACCCCTCGGCCCCGACAAGATTTCCTGCCTCAAGTTCACAGCGCTAAGGTCAAAGGTGAAATCCAGCAAAAAACGTAATGTGGCACATCTATGTGTCACAGTGAGTTACCATACCAAATTTGGTGAAATTGCGAACAGTAGTTGCTGAGTACTGACCGTATCATGTTTTCTGCCTCAAGGTCACTGCGTTAAGGTGAAAGGTGATATCCAGCAAAAAACGTGACCTTGCATATCCATGTGGCAGACTGAGTTCCCATTACAAATTTGGTGAAGCTGCGATTAGTAGTTGCTGAGTACTGACCCGAACAAGATTTCCTGCCTCAGGTCACAGCGCTAAGGTTAAAGGTAAAATCCAGCAAAAAACCTGACGTTGCACATGTATGCGTCATAGTGAGTTACCTTACCAAATGTGGTGAACCTGCGATAATTAGTTGCCGAGTACTGACCCAGGAAAGATTTCCAAAGTCAGGGTCACAGCGCTAAGGTCAAAGGCCAAATCCGGCAAAGAATTTGACGTTGCACATCTATGGGTCATAGTGAGTTACTCTACCAAATTTGGTGAAGCTGCAATAATTAGTTGCCGAGTACTGACCCAGGCAAGATTTCCAAATTCAAGGTCACAGAGCTAAGGTCATAGGTCAATTCCAGCAAAAAAATTGACGGTGCACATCTATGGGTCATAATAAGTTACCACACTAAATTTGGTGAAGCTATGAGAATTAATTGCCGATTACTGATCCGGACAATATTTCCAGGTTCATGGTAACAGCGCTAAGGTCAAAGGTCAAATCCAGCAAAAAAAAACCTGACGGTGCACATCTATGGGTCATAGTGAGTTATCATACCAAATTTGGTGAAGCTGCGATCATTAGTTGCTCGGTACTGGACAATGTCACCTGGACATGATTTCCAGGGTCAAGATAACAGTGCTAAGGTCAAAGGTCAAATCCAGCCAAAAAAAAAAAACCTGACGCTGCACATCTAGCGGTCACTGTAAGTTAATATACCAAATTTGGTGAAGCCGCAATCATTAGTTGCTGAGTACTGACCCGGACAAAATCATGGGCGGACGACAGACATACACGCAGGCGACGACAATACCCCTCCGGCCAGAGTCGGCTAAGGGGTAAAAAAAAATGATCAGCTGTTTGGCCATGACGATGCTCGTAGCAAGTAGTTATCATTTGCAGGGCGACATGGAAGCGGTAGGACTGACGTTAAATTAATGGCAGTTGCTACGGGTACGGCAGTTTTCCAATGCATTTTCAATGTATAGAGCTACGGCAGTCCCCACCCTTAACCCTAACCCTAACCCCAACCCTTTTGTAGGGGGTGTGTTTTGTAGGCACTGTGGTTTGGACTGTACCCGTGCTGTTTGTATGGGGCATGGTTTGTAATTTACCCGCAGCTGCAGTTGGGTATTATATGGACAGATAGCTGGTCTTTTCCCCTCATTTCACGCCGCTGCGGAGTGAATAGCTACTCCCCATTTGGAAACAGTTAGCCAAGTCCCTAACGATACCCTGGCTTCACTTAAGTCATTTTCACTGTCTTGAGTAGAGTCTTTCTCCTTAAACTGCTGCCAGGATTAATACATACTAAAGTATAAACACAGTAAAACTAGCAAATAACGGATTCAACTGGAACAGCTCATTTTGTCTGTGATGAGCGAAATCCACTATATGCATAAAACGGACAAAATCCGTTATATCCACAACAAGACAGATTATATCCGCTATATGCTTATAACAGATTATATCAGGTATACACATGTATGCATTTAGCCAATGCTTTGTGTATAAAGATCAGAACAACTTCATTCTGAAGTGCGCGTACCTTTACCGGGGCAAGTTGGAACACCTAAGTTAGTGAAGGGAGAATCATGAATTATCTTGACATATGCTCTAATTTTGACACTTTTTCCTCCCTGGAGTGGTCCTGATGAAAATATCTGTGTTGAGGAATAACCATGGACCCTAAACTACCAAAATTTGGATGTATCTCACCCTCATAATTCTTGAGTGACCCTACATGCCCTAGGCAAGTCTTGATCTGCAGTTGGACACTAAATAATCATTAGACCTCAGCAGTTTAGTTATCTATTAAGTGAACCATACAGACTACATAAAATATATGAACTTATTTTCTCCTAAATTCACTCTAATACATATACAACTTCATCAAAATTGCGAAGAAATAAGGAAGAAAACAGGGTTTTTTTCAGTGGCTGTGCTTTTTGATCAGGTCTATTTAAGAACAGAAAGCTATTTAATGTGATCAGTTTTGAGCTTAAGTGCAGTAACATGTACCAGTCTACTGGTGATAAACAGTGGAGTTTGTTGGAACAAGTCTCCCACATCATGTTCCAACTAGACCCATGCTATAATCACAACACATGCAGTGTACACAATACACATCAGCACGGGCAAATTATTTGCTGACCTATTTTGTTTACATTCCTGAAAACAATCAACACAAAATAGGGTTCATTCACCGGTATCATGTGTACTGAACAAAGTGGATATTTCCAAAAGGGAAAAATTTTACTCTAAGATACAAAAAACATACAAACCTCTCTTAACACATTTGAACTTCAAGCATGGTCTAGATACCAATATGGCTGAGGGGTAGTGTGATAGGCTTCCACAAGATGGTAGCAAAGTCTTAAATAAATTGTTTGCATCTTCAGGGAAGTGGTATATTTCAGCGTACCCCGCGTTCCAACGAACCCCCCTCTCCCCTACATGTTAATACACATTCAAATGATGTGTTAACACAAAATTCTGCATGGATATTTGCTCAAATGGCGTTCCATATTTATTAGACACTTCCTCCAGTGGTGCTGAAGTAGTAGTTCAGGGAATTGAAATGGGGTTTGTGACTGCTCCTTCGCATAAGATACATGTTCAGACTGATTTGGTCACCGGTTGTTTTGATGATGCTGTGTGTTCATAATGGGAAACAATATAGCTGGTGGCAAAGTGCAACCCAGGCTTGAAGTTTTAACCCAACCGGAATCGTGTTTAGTGCCTGAGGTTTCTAAGTTGCACTAGTTTTGGAGTGTTCCCTGCTTGTGTGCCCAACCGATCGCAGTCATGTGAAAGGGGGAGGAAGTTCATTTGTTCGAGTCTGTTCTAGCACCCACCTTTCAGAGCGATGTCTGGGGCCTGTACCACGAAGCTGGATGAACATGCCCGGGGTGCGAAATTACCATTACGTACATCAGCCAATCATAGCTCGGCTGTGGTACCATTGTACGTGCCATTAGCCAATCACGGCTCGGCTGTACTCATGCATCAATGAGAATGGCAACACATTTGACCTTGTCACTGTCAGCTGAGTTTTGCAAATTTGTTAATGCTCGTGTGACAGTAAGGATATAAGTGCTCTACAATGCGCTACATTACAAGTAAACTAGCTGGTCTGCTGCAGAAGTCCAACAGTTTATTTATTAGGCCTCGGCTTCAGTGACTAATACTGCAGATCAGAGAGCAAATTTTGTGATGTCAGAAAGTGAAGGCGATGACCGACGTTATTAGCCCCAAAAACAGAGTCTACTTCGTGACCATAAACTGGAGCCTCCCTGAAGTTTTGAATGAATATCCTATGACAATTGTTCCGCCTCCCGCGAAATGGCGTGTCTATCTTCCGCACCTCGCGCCGCGCTTGGATGTCGTTAGGGCACGTCCTTGCTAAATGCCCCTTCTTGTGACACGTGAAGCGCTCGACCTCGGCTAGGCGATTTTTCTTCTCTCCCCCGCAGCCCCGTGCTGCCGACCCGCTGGTCTTCATCACATTGTCCTCATCTGCATTCAAGTCCCCCGTCCCTTACTTCTCTGTGCTTTCATAACCTCTCAGTTTCGTTTTAGAGTCACTGAAAGTCAGCGCGTCATCCGTCTGGGTGATATGCACGACAAACGGCTTGTAAGAATCTGGTAACCCTTTTACTACCATCGTGATCTGTAACCCATCACTAGTATTTTCTTCCGCATTTCTCAAAGACGTGAAAATTCTCTCCGCGTGATTAATAAATTCAGTAACAGTCTCATTACTGGCCTTGCGTAGGTAAGAAAGCTCACCGTACAGACTTACAACTTGTCCTTACCAGCGTGGTGCCCACGTAAAATTGCAAACGCTTTTCTTCCATTCCATACCTTCCATACCTTTCAGTTTGCGTCCTGCATCACCAGGGATAAACTCTTATCATCAAGATACTGCACTAATTCTGCATATGCTTCAGAATTTTTGGCTGCATCCCCTTCTCGGGCTTCCTCACTTGGCTCGTTTAGCATAGTTCCACTGAGCCCGCGCAGCTCCACGTGCGCCAAAAATCTCGTCTCCCACAACTCCTAGTTTTTCTCTTCACAATCGAATAACAACCGTAACCACCTTTGGCCACCTTGACTGGGCCCATAACCTGTTGAGTGCGACATCTTGCGCAGCAGTCTTCGTGGAGGTGCACCAAAGTGGTTTGCATTAGTGAAAAGTTGTGGCGACCCGGTAGAACCCCCTTAACTCTCTGTCTTTCAGCTGGAGTTACGGGGAATTTTTAAGTGGCTGGCGTGGTGCAGTATAGCGTCAACCGTGTCAGACACCCTGACGCAGACGCCTGTGATATGCGCATGACATCACCAGCCAGTCTCTGGAACGACCCAGATGCCAGGACTGACAGCGCTGTTGTCACCTTGATGACCATCGGTATGTTTGTAATGCGTTTGTAATTGAACTAATTGGAGAACAGGCTGTTGCGTAATATCACATGATGATTTTGTTTGATAATTTATTATGGTTATGAGAAATGTAGTTTAGAAATAAGGATGAACAATCGATTAGTGAATGTCTCAACCTCTACCATGGTAAAAAAAAAATAAAATTAATGTCAAAATTAATCGTGTCGGCCTATAACCGACATCAAACGCTATATTCAATTTCGCCTTATGTTGGCGCTTGACCTTAATACAGCCCTCAAAAGCGCGTAACAGAAAAAACGCGTAAGCTAGGGGGAGAGTACGGGTAAGTGTTATTTGCATGAGAAACGCCCGGAAACGCCCCGATTTTGGCCTTGCTCCGCCCCAAGCGCGTAACTGCCTTCGGGGCGCGTAATGCACTGACTTAAGAGGGGAGAATACGCGTAGGCTGAAAAGCGCATAGCTACGCGCTTTTTTCGACTTACGCGCATGGGAGAATAGACCCCTAAGAGCTTAAACTGTATTTTCATGAGTCTCTAGAGTCTGTTTGATATTATACTCGAGATTTGACCTGTTTAGTATAGAGGTTTTTGACCTATAGCTGATGTTATTCCATTTTCACTAATCAGAAACTAGGTTATCAATATCTTTTTACTCCCTAGAATAATCTGGTCCTGGATTGATGAGTCTGTGTATTGTAATTTTTAACTAAATCTAGCCCTTTGCGGTCTGTATAGACAAAAAAGAACACTAAAATTGGCCTTTACTCAGTTTCAGATTTGTGAAACTTTTCTTTGATTTGAGAAAACAATCTTCTAAACAATCTTTACACTCTCTGGGATAATATAGTCCTTGTTTGAGGAGTCTGCATGCTGTAATCTTTTTTTAACAAGATTTATTCTAATGTGCTCTGTATAGGAGAAAAAACACTAATATTGGTCTTTACTCTGTTTTAGCAAATCAGAAAAAGGTTTCACAAATCTGAAACTGTCCTAAACAATCTTTACACTCCCTAGAATAATCTAGTCCTGGTTTGATGTGTCTGCATTTTGTAATTTTTAACTAAATATAGCCTTGTGCGGTCTGTATAGACAAAAAGAACACTAAAATTGGCCTTTACTTTGCTTTCACAAATCAAAGGAACGTTTCACAGGTTTGAAACTATCTTCTGACCAATCTTAACACCCTGGGTTGATATAGTCCTGGTTTGATGAGTCTGCATGTTGCATGTTATCTTTTAAATAAGATTTGGTCTAATGTGGTCTGTATAGGAGAAAAAAACACAAAAATTGGCCTTTACTCTGTTTTGACAAATCAGAAAAAGTTCTCGCAAATCTGAAACTGTATCCTGAACAATCTGTATATTCTCTAGAATAATCAATCCTTAAATGGTCATAGGTGGTCTGTATAGGAAAACGGATCAATTGTACATCCCATCCAAATGCTTGCTGCTTTCCATGTGATGTTAACTTGAGCACACTCACAAGCATTGGTTGAGTGTCAGTTCAGTTCTGAGCAGCCTACATCAGAGCAGGTGCCAGTCAGACAAGGAAGCTTGACTGGTGACAAACACACGGTTGCATTACCATCTGCAAGCGGCCCATTAGTTCATCAATTTATTTTGAGGAGTCGTTGGCCCAACAGCTATGCAATGTCACCAGAGTTAAGTGCTTCTCTAGTTTGTCATTTTACAAGCATCGCAAATGACACTCCTCAAGGCTGAGAACGTGCAAGAGGCTACCAATCACCAGCCATCCTTTTACCTTCGGGGCTGGAGTGGGCGGGCCGTGGCACACAGTAAGAGGCACTGGGCAGCTGCGGGAGTGCTAAGTTTAACTGAAGTGTGCGCTCAGCTGGGAACTGACTGCAAGCAACTTTCAATTCCACCGTTTGCTGAAACCTTTTATTCTACTTATAAATTCATTTTTATTACTCAGTTTATTTAATCTCTCCTACAGGTCTGTTCAAAATGAATATCCAGACGTGTGCGAGGTGTAAGAATGTTGTGTATCCAGCTGAGAAGATCAATTGCATTGATCAGGTAAGAGCACAAGTTCTGACTCATTTGAATCCAGAGCATTTTAAAAGTAATTTTGACTGAAATGACTGATTTAACCCAATAAAACGCATGGACCCATATATGGGTTCATCAAATGCAGCTGCCGTATTCAAACCTTTGGAACTTCAGGCCTATTTTCAACTCGAGGAGATCTCGAGGTTTTCTGCAATCCCAAATATGTCCTGATGAATTACAGGGGAAATATGTGTTAAACAATGACAAGAATTCGAAATCATCTATTTGATGTTATGCTGTGGCGTTAAAAACATGGCATCCAGGGTTTGAATAATTCTCTTAATACAAGTGTGAAGATGCTTCTGTGAAGAGCTACAACTGGCAGATGACAGAGCAAGTATGGGACATTGTATTACTCGGTGTATATGCATAAAACTTAAAAGAAACATTAGTGCCGAAGGGGTGAAAACTTATTGCAAAATCAATTAACATGGCCTTGTTAACTTTCAGACCTTTTACCAATAGATTGTTAGTAGCATTTCCGATTTTAGATATTCCAGAAGTCTTGGAGGAAGTCTTCCTGTAGCAGTGTGCTTTCTAGTTTAATCAATTTGTAGATAGGATTGTCTCTGTAGTGTCTGATGCATCTTGAAGCGATGATTTCCATTCTCCTCATTCAGAATTGGCACAAGGCTTGCTTTCACTGTGAAATCTGCAAGATGGTGCTCACCACTAATAACTTTGTGAGCCATCAGAAGAGACCATATTGTCAAGTGTGAGTATGCCTGCAGTTATGTGCCTTGTGTAATGGTTTCCTGCAATGAATCTTCTTATTGCTGGGTAATGGGCCCTCAATGGCATCATTCTTTTTATATTTATTATGTCTCCCCCACTCCTGGAGGGGGGGGGGAGACATATTGTTTTTGCCTGAATTCCCGTTGGCGTCAGCGTCGGCGTTCACATTTGTTTCCGGAGCATAACTCTGACACTGTTTGACCGATTCTCACCAAATTTGATATAGTGTCTCTCCATAACATGTAGATGTGCCTTTTGAGGGTTTGAACTGCTTTTGAATTTTATTTTTTCTGTTTCCATGGCAACAATTTGGACTTAGTCATATTGAAGAGTGGGACTCGTTTCCGGACCATAACTCTAAAATGTGAAATGGGGGGAAGGGGGAGACATCTGTTTTTACGTGAAAAACCCATTTCTAGTTACATATCTTCTTTTATTTATTTATATTTAATTTATATATTTTATATCTTTTGAGGCATCAGTTGAGCATGATATGTGAAATGGAAACTTCTAATTGATGTATGAATGTGTTTATTTACTATGATTTGCATCTTTATAGTTTCTTAGACACATTTCAAATGGTAGCCTCTGTTGATCTGTCTAGAATTTCCTCCTTTACAGTGACCAGAATTTTGATGAACTCCAACCTTTGCCATTTCTCTCCCCAGGCATAATCCTCGTAATAACACCTTCACCAGTGTCTACGAGACCCCAATGAACATCAACGCGAAGAAACAGGCCAGAGCTGTGAGCGAGGTGAGTGAGGTGATGTCACTCATACCAAAATCCGCAGTGATTCATTACCATCCCAAATGCCCTGGCTCTTACTCGGCCAAGGACATCCCCATTGTCAGTGACGCACGCTGTAATGGTGTTGGAACGAACTCGACCACGGAATTACGCCTATGCTGATGTCGCTTAAGTATTGCCTTACGTAGCATGATGTCTATGCTGGATCATAGGAGTATGTAATTCAGGTCCTTGGCAGTCTGTTTTCACAGGGGGCTGGGGGTGTGGGGTTTAAAATGAGATCAGTACACCTCACATCAGTTATAATTACTGGAGCCGTGAGACCTAATGGACTGCTCTAAACACTTTTGAGATGGCAGTAATCACTTGTTTTTGCGGGGAGAATCGGTACATACTCACAGTGCCAATCCCCTCGTAACAACAAAATTCACCGAAACATTTGAAAACAAGGGCACAGTTTTAGACTTTGAATGCAAAGTCAGCTTGGTCTTACAAACTTTACTAAATTTCCTTTTATGTTAGGAAAATGAAAATGTTACAGTGGTTCAAATTTTTGCCATAAACTGAAAAATTGCAACTTTAAAGCTATACATATACCTGTATTCTTTTATCTAGATATGTACGTAGAGCCAGTTACTCGCAGAGAACGGAGAAACATCTTGTCCGTGCGTTTTAATTTTGCATATTTTGGCACAGTACGGATGATTTTCCAATTTGCAACATTATTTATTGTAGCCAAATGCATGTAAGTATTTGTACTGCAATGAAAACACGTGTTTTACATAAGTGGCCCATTGGTTTATATTAATGAATAGTTTGGGGCTGATAACTATACCTGTTCTGGGTACACCCTGAACCCTATGTGTGACTTCACTGACTCGCAATGTGGAATGGGGTCTAGTTCTATTTCTGTCATCTGCGAAACGACACCTATGACTCTTTAACTCTCTCTCTCTCTCTCGTCCCCTCTCTCCTGTTCTTTCTGCTCTCTCTCTCTTCCCTCCCTCTATCATCTGCCCCTTTCCTGTCTTATTTCTTCTTTTCCCTCCGTTGTCCTCAATTCTTTTTTCTCAGTCTTCCTCCATCTAGATCACTGTCTCCCCCCCCTCCTCTCCCTCTGTCCCATCTACTTTATCCCTGTAGCAGTTAAAAATACATTCTACAGGAAATGTCTACCTCTCTTTAACAGTCTCCCATCTCCCCCTCTTTGCACAACACCACCTGGCTCTGTCAGTCTCTGCCTTACATCCTTCCACCCTTTTTCACACACTATTGATAGGCTTTTCTATGACCTGCAACTCCCAATACCATGTGGACTCCAGAGTCACACTCATTGATCTAGAGGCGCTCCAAGAGCGCAAGCCAAGGCATCACAGATGAAATATTGCCAAGCGAACATGGCTTGTAAGAAATTTAAGGTATCTGCAACATCGTATTTCAAGATGGCTCCAAAAGCGGTCATATTGTTTGATGCAGCGCGTTCCAAACTGATAGGTTCCGTCTCTGATGCAAGACCAGTCAAGTCACAAATTTGAACGATAGTACAGGGAGCGAAGTTCAGTTATCGTGTGTCAAACGATATCAAGATGGCTGCCGTGGCGGCCATATTGTTTGACTGATTGTGGTCAAAATCAATGGGTTGCATCCCTGATCTGATAGCAACCCACCCACCCAATTTAAGAGAGATCCGTTCATTACTTTTTGAGTGATCTTGTACACAAACAGACCGACAAACCAACTCCAGCAAAAACGTAACATCCTTTACAGAGGTAAATGTGTGAACTGACTCTTAATATACACACATTCAATTGAACCACATTCAAGACTTTGGTGGAATACAGCTTAAACCCGATGCTTCTCCGGTTTGCGACCTAGCGATGAATGTACTTGCCTGTTTTCAAGCAATGCTTTCCAACATGTGTTTCTGAGTAGCTGTTTTACTGTGTTAGCATGTATTTGGTAGTCAGTGGTTCTGAAGTGAGCGCGATTATAGACACAGTGTGTATTGTTGTCCTCTCCCGCAGATAAAATATCGAGAGGAGGGAGAGAAGTTCATGTCAACTTTCCACTATGACGTGAAGTCGAAGGATGCAGAGCACGCTCGGAGGGTAAACCAGCTAGCCAGCCAGGTGAGATGGGGTGAGGGCAGAGGGATCAAGGTTTAGAAGCCTTTGTGATAAAATAAGAATGTTAAAATCATGAATCCTGAAGATACTAGCCCTTGTCATCCTCAACCACCTGATATTTCAGAGGAACCGCTCCCTGAGACTCTTTGGGTTTCGACCTGCCCACAGTCGACTTGATCTTCTCAACGAGACAGATTCCAGAAAAATGCATTGAGCAGCATGTGGCTCTTAAATCAGTTTTCATCGAACTAATAAAGGCATTGGCAGGGCTTTCAACAGTAGCCGGTGGCCAGCGATGATCTCCGTCTATTAAGCAAATGACTACCGGCTACTCTATATCTCTGATGCTCTATATTATGAAATTCTTTTGGGTACATTCGTTGTTTCTTATATGCAATTTTAAGCCGTATTTTCAATAGAATGAGAATCTTGTATGTAATTTCCTTGTTTTGGTCAGCCATTGCTGTAACCATCATCGCGCATGCACAAACCAGCTTTTATACGCGGCTTTCGAATTAAAATCTCACTCCATTAAACGATTTTGACAGCCAGCCTTTGTATCGCTCGCGCTTTCCAGTTCACTCCACCCTGGGATTCGATGATTTTGATAGAGGCTACAATCCAAGCAGCGTTTACATCCCCCGCCTTGTAATATTATGAATGGCAGCAGGAATGCAGAATTATTGGAGATACAAGTATCAAGCATGGCTGAACCCACAAGTAAAAGACTCAAAACTACCACAACACTGTCCTTTTTTAACAAGATGGGTAAATACATATGATGTCTATCCCATAATATCATGTTGTAGAAAGTCTTGATTACCATCAGTTAACGGAACTGTTCCCTACGTGGGGCTCCTTTTTTTTTTACTGGCATTCTATTTAAATTTCCCTGAAACTCTAAATATAAGTAATTGCATTATGTTTTCAGTCAATTCAGTGGTATTGAAAGGCAGTATAGTTTCTTACCTTTCTAACCAGATATAATTTCAATCAGTTGAAGGTTTGTCTTTACCCTAGTCGGCAAAAGGACACTAACTCCGGACATTTAGCTGTGCGTTAAACGTTTTCTGCGTGGCACACCCATAGCTTCTCGCTGTAAAATCTTAAGTGCTGATGGTTTTGCAAAGGTTGCTCTTAAGTCGGTAAAATCAGCATCAATGTTGGGTTTAACCTAGCTGATAAACTGCAGTAAAAAGACCTGAATATCTTATTTGAAAAAGTTTAGTTCTCTTCTATGGGCCAGAGAAACATAAATTTACAAAAAAAAATGCAGTAACTCTACATTAGCATATTATGACAATTATGCCAAAATATATACAGGTTAAAAGTAAAAAAAATTCACTTTAAATCACCTAGGGAAAAGGAAACTAGACTCTAGAAGCCACTAGATTGTTAACCTGGTAAAACCAGACTCTGCTGCTTCGTGTTGCTTCGTACACAGACTCTGGCCAATCGTCATTGACAATTGTTTACTTCCTGGTGGGTGGACGTTTGTCGGAAGTTTAAAATCATTGGTGTACCCGTGAACTAATCAGTAATGTTTGGCGATTAAACATTACTCCTGCACAATTCTTACATTGGTATTTTCCCTGCCACAATTCCCCCTTTTGCCAACAGAAAAAAAATGGCGGACATGAAATTTTGACCGAGGGAGAATGAGCAAAGCACTCAGGCAATATCAAAGCTTGGAGGGATGTTCGTTTTTGGCTTCATTTGAGGGAGGATAATTGAGGGCTTGAGCAAATGAAAATGCGCCCTTCCCTCCACAAAACTGGATTGGAACGACCCTACAAGTGGCAGCCATCTTACATCCGGGATTTTTTGGGGATTCCCCCCTCGATTGGAGGGCGAGTGAACACGACGAAGAAAACATTGTTTTGGATTGGAACGCAGCCCAGGAATGCAGCGAAAACAAACTGATCAGTACATTAAAGTTAATACTGTACCCATACATATGCCCATCTACCAAATTTTAGCCTTCTCTCTTCACTTAAAAGAACCAAAGGTGCTCTGTCTGTTCCCCTTGCAAGAAACAAACTGTTGAGCTGTCGTTTTTCCTACAGATACTGCTGCTGTTAAAAAAAGTAAGAGACCCGAAACCAACGGCAGTATCGGCAAGAATAAGGCATTATTTACTTTAGGACAAAATCTGCGTTGACACAAAAACTGAACTGTTAACCATACTTGCGCACATCATACCTAGCTTGGTATCTAACTTTATAGTGACACAGCTTTGGCTGTCTCAGACAGCCATTTCATTCATGGATAATGACACCACTGAGACAGCAAATAGGTCTTGTGACATGAACAAAAACACGGCTTTTAAAAAGTTGGCTGCTAATTTAAATATAACACTAGGAGCTACAAGCTTGCTGAGGTGGTTCGGCTCTCTCACAGAGATGAACTGGGTGCCTATTTCATTTGTTTCATAATGGATATTATGTAGATATGACAACTTTTCTCGAAACCTGTAGGGAGTAGCGCTACTACAACATTTACATTCAAAAAAACTAACCAAACATTCATCTTGATGGGGCTATAAGTCGCTGATACTCATGATTTTCTCCATGACAGAGCGAATGGCCTCACATGTATCTATGTCCGTAGCCGTTGTTGATTTCGGTGACTACAATTTCAAACTCGGTGCAGCTGCTACATTGGCCATGCCTTCTGTTCATTGGTTGGTGCGGCGTCTTTTCTGCCGAGGTAAACGGGGCTGAGCTCCGAGTGACCAGTCTGAGTAATGAAGCGAAATGAAATTAAGCGGAAGTACGAAGGCTGGCGGAGTCAGGCTACTAGAATGCACCACAGGGCTTCAAATTTTCAAAATTTTCTCAGGGTGCAACTCCCCCAAACACCCCTGGAGGACTTCACATCATTAGCACTGGCATGCTCACCACCAGCCATAGCCCCCTACCCTATTCTGCCAGCCGCCTACTCTAAAAACATTTGAAAGCCCTGCATTGGACACCGTCAACTGGGAGGCACTCTGGATCATCCTTAAAAAATTGGGCTGCCTGAGAAAGTTCACCAACCTAATCCATCTTTTTCACGATGGCATGGATGGTCTTGTTCACATTGGTGGCAACACCTCCACAGTCCACACCTTTTAAGATCTCCAATGGTGTGAAACAGGGCTACGTCCTTGACCAAGTCCTATTTGATATCCTCTTTGCATGTGTCCTGAACCAAGTGCTCCAAGACCTTGACCGTGGCATCTAGCGGCGCGACAGACTGGGCGGCTTTTTTCCGGAAATTTCTCTGGAAATTTTTTAAGGATTTTTGAAAATAAATAAATAAATAAATATATCTGAGGCGGGTGGGTTCTGAGGCGGGCGGAGATGCCAACTAACTCATTTTTTGGTCACATTTTAGAAGAAGTGTTGCTCATAAGGACTTCGTAAATGAGACATAATGTCTTCATAAAGCTTACATAAGCAAATGGCATGCTTTGTTAAAGGTGAAATAACACATTCTTGTTCAGCATGCCAGATGTCAAATAACTGACAATTTCACTTAGTCTAGCGGCTAAATACTATAAAGGGTGACATTGTCAGCTAAGTGACATTGTGACATCATCTAAAGTGTGACCAGATTTTATTAATATGGTCCCGCTGCGTATAATATACTTTACTGCAAAGAGGCCATGGAGGTCATTGACTGTAAGCGCCTGAAGTCTGTGGCCTCCCCACTAATTCTCCTGTTACAAATCCCCTCAGACTGCATACCAGGGTGACTTCAAAGAGCAGAATGCCAGCTTCTCAAGCTCCGTCACCAGCCAGGAGATGATGCACGTGACCCAAACGCAGAAAACCATCAGCAATGTGAGTGCCCTCCCTACTTGTGAACTCCCTTGGCTTCCTCAGGAGATAATGCGCATTCAGAGGAACACAAAATCAACACCATTAACCCCTCACCCTGAATACCACATTAGCGCGAAGCAATCTTCATTTTAACCCCATAAAACCTAAGGACCCATATGGGTCAGATCTAAAACCCATCAACCATCTAAGCTTAAACTTAGATGATTGTATCCATCAATTTTGGTATTTTTGTTCCAAAGAATTACAATTTTGGCTTTGTTTACAAAAAACGAATTGGTGGTTGGTGGGAATTGATCATTTTTCTGACTCCTGAAATGCATACCTAATTTGCATATTCAGACATAATTATATATAAACAACATCATTGATTACTTTTATGGTGATGAGGCGATAAGAAAGGGTGCGGTCTGATGTTCAGAGGCACTGTAGGAGATGAAACGTGGGGTCGGATTTGAGATCAGGCTCTGAGAGACGAAGGATGCGGTCTAATTTTAGGTGGAGTACACGCGCGGCCACGAGGAGCAGCTGACGCAGTTCACTTCAGTCACGGAAACCCCCGAAATTCTACACGCGAAGAACGCCAGTTCGCTTGCCAGCGATGTGAGTAAGGGAGCCGGAAAGCACTCAGAATGTCACACTGGTTGCTGTAGTGGTGATGCAGCATGACACTCTGCCTCAGTACAGTGGTTACAAGAATAATGATGATGACGTGGGAAACCATGCATGTGTGGTGGTTCAGTGTGTGTCAGTCCGAGAGATGATGGTGCTGATGGTATTTGTAGTCATTGTCCTGGTTGGTACTGTGTTGTGCTGACAGGTGAGATATACAGTGGACTATTCGCAGAAAAAGGGGAAAGGCAGCTATCCAGCCATGATCACACCAGCCTACAAAATGGCCAAGAAAGCCAACACCTTAGCTAGCAACGTGAGTGAATGGGTCATAGTCCCCCCTGGTAGTGTCCCCGCTGGCCTGGTAGTATGTCAGTTTTTAATAAAGGTCTGAATTGTGCTGCGGTTACCCAGCTGTTCAGGAAATAATAGCCTCCTTTTCTTATGCGGAATCAGGATTATATTCAAAGATGACATGCAAAATGAGTTTACTGTGAATGATTTTACTTATTTCATTTTTAAAACTCTATCTTATACTGTTTAATCAATTTTAGATTTATCTTCATGACTGTAATATGAAAGACATAACATGTAGTCAGATGTTCACATGGCCTGGCCATGATGTTTTCATGTATTTAAAAAAAAAAGTCATCATTAAATTTAATATCTTCATGACTCTATTTTTAAATTTTAGATTTAATATTTTCAAGACTATTTTTTACGATGTCATAAGTCAGATGTTCACATGGTCAGGATAATAAGTTGCCATGTATTGTTTTATCATTATTGGGTGTTATATCTTCATGACTCTAACCTGAAAGACATAATATGCGGTCAGATATGCTGTTGGTTGGGGTACTGTGTTCCCACCCTTGCGCATACGTTTTTAATTGATGTAGCTGGAGTATAAACGCGGACACGATGAGAGAGTGAGTAAGTTCACCTCGGTTAAGGACTCGCCCGAGGTGGTATTGGCGAAAACCAGTGGGCAGCTAGCGAGCGACGTAAGCACACACCCCTGATTCGTCTTGTCAAACTAACAGCCATGTAAGTGCCTCACTTACCCCTAATATGAAAAGTTCTTGAATCTGTGAAGTGTGCTCTATTAATTATCCAGTATTATGCTGCAGTAATTCTGTGCATCTCTTGTAGAATGTGACACAGCATTTGCTTGTTTGCTTGCTTGGAGCATGTAATCATTTATATGCGTGCTCGATACAGATTTGCTCTTGTTACGCTCGATGTTTCGCCAAGTTAGAATGTGTGTTACGCTCAGAGATGTGGTATTTACATTCTGGTCAGAATGTAGTGTTGCGGCAAGTAGAGAATGTTTACTGTGCTGCAGTTGATATGCAGTTATGCTGTGTTGCATTAATATCTGACGTGCGCCAACTCTGCGCTGCCGGAGCTACTGACGTGTAAGTGCTCTTTGCTGCAATAAGTCTTGATGCTTAATCAGCATACAAGAGTGCTGTGGAGCGTAATTTACAATGTGCTTAGGTAAGTACTGATTTGAAGTTACTGTCTGTTTCAATGAGTATAGAGGTGTATTATCTCTTGCAGAAGGTGCTGTAGTGTATTTGCACTGTGTTGAGTTGAGTGCTAATGTACACATACATCTTGTTTTCAGTATATTTACACGGAGGAGTATGAGCAGCAGAGAGGAAAGGGCAGTTTCCCTGCTCACGTCACACCTGGATACCAGGTGGCAAAAAAAGCCGGAGCGATGGCCAGCGATGTGAGTGCAGCGCTCTCTCAATCGCAGCGCATAACTCAAGCTGATGCTGTCATCACTTCATATTTCTCTTCCAGACCCTCACAAATTTACAATCTACAAGAGAGGTTTGGGCACCACCGCAACCCAAACCCTTTAATTTAACCTTTCAAAAAAGCCTTACTTTGACTTCGATCTCTATAACATTTAAGTATTTTTTTAGGTGTAAATGTGAATGATTAACAGCTGATTAAGGGGTAAACCTATTGCATTTTCCACTTACATTTCTCTAATTTAGCCCTGAAATTTGGGGAAAAAAGATGAAAGGAGAAACCCCAGAATTAATATCTAAAATATAGATGAAGCGGTATATCATTTCATAGGGCTGAATATTGGATTCTGGACGAGCTGTTGCAACAATTTTTGCTCTGTAAAAAAATATACGATAGGACATTTCAGGAAAGCAACATTGTAGCGGGAAATGCGAGCAATGAACCAATGACTGAATCCATAGCTGTTTCTGTGGTGACACAATTCTCAGTGAATTATGTTATTATATTTTATGTGCGCACTTCCCTGTCCCCAGATAAAGTACCATGAGAAATACGAGAAGGAGATGAAAGGAAAAGGGTGTTCAGATGTTAGACTGGAAGAGGACGAGGAGGACTACAGCCAGGTTTGTGAGAGATGGAGAGAACTGCAACATGAGTGGTTCCTTAAAATCTGGTCATAGACCCACTTAGTTTCCAGCACATTACTGGACACCATCTCCGAGTGAACAACTTACCTGTGTTGTAGTGGTGAAAATTGAGGATCTGATTTATTGGGATCTTGTTTGTTTTCCGCCAGATGTACACAGAGGACTTTGAGCAGCCCAGGGGTAAAGGGAGTTTTCCGGCCATGATAACACCTGCCTACCAGCTGGCTAAGAAGGCCCATGACCTGGCCAGTGATGTGAGTGCAGTCCCTATGCTCCAGAGTACGGCTCCACTGCCTCTCAGTCAATGCTCATCCAGGATACTTCGGCTACATTCACACAGCGAGCGGAACTGCTCAGTTCTGATTTTCCGAACAGATTTTTCTGTCACGCCATTCACCTTATTAATTATTTTGTGGTCTATATCTGACGCTAATTTGAATGCATCACAACCAGGAACTGACCCGCATTCGCGGACAACTCCTGTTTCGTTGTTCCAGATGGTGGCACTAAGGGTGCGCATGAATGGTAACTGTAAGGTTGGCAAAAAGGCACGCGAGAAATTTTCTGAATTGATTAAACCGCATGCGAATCATTCCGAAATAGCCTACTGCATTCAGCCGAATTTGCTGAATTCACCTAATGGAAAAGATGATAGAAGAAGCGATATTCTCTCTGTAGGAAACAATACAATATGAATAAAATTAACAGGGATACTTTATTAATCTGTATTTTTAAAATCTGTATTAATGCCACCAATTCTGATGTAAAGTGGTGTACTTATAGTTTCCCAAGGAGCAGGTTACACTATGTCATGGTTAAACTGGGACAGTAGATGGGTGAGATTATGCAGAGTGCCCGATTCCGTGCACATAGTTCTGATGCAGGCACACTGCATCTACTACTGATGTGGATGTTGCAGCACAGAATTATTGATGTGAGTGACTTCAAAGTCGAATTCATTCCAACATTTCAGACTGTGGTTTCATTGACACAATCGGATATTTATCAGATCTGGTGCCGCATATAAAAGTGGCCCAAATCAGAATCGGAAATGTCCGACTGTTCCGTACTCTCAACCTTTGCCTTGGCTCTCTGAATGTAGCCAATCATAAGTATGATGACATCTGTATTAGTCTGGTTGCCCACATCTCAAAGGTGTTAACCCAGCCCCATGAGGTGATTCAACCAATTAGGGATAATATTTGAGCTGCCCGTGCGCAACCTATTGGTGCCATGCTTTCAGTTATTACAGTGAAGTGAATACACATGATGGAGGAAAAAAAGTGAAATTTTTGCTGTGAAATTGGGCAGATTACCAACATTTAACTCAGCCCTACAAAAGTCTGCTCATCCAAATTACTACATTTTTCCTTGTGTACCTGGTTTTTGAGAACTATTGTGCTGTTAACTGGAAGTTCAATTGCTTTTTAATGACATGTGTTTTTAATAGTGTGCCAGGTAAAGAGTAGCCCAATTTTGTAATGACTATGATAGGACTCACTTGATTGCACGCGACTGTAATGCATCAGTATGGTGTATTTTCTGTGATGCCCTGCAATTGTATTCTCTGTGTCTTGCATCAGAACTACGCACTTATCGCATTCTACATTTATCCAGACCAACACATTTCTTGATGCAGCAGCTATTAATCAAAACATCTTTAACCAATGGCTGAACTGAGAGCCTTGATCGGAATGCTGTTGCGTAGAATAGTTTAGTCGGGCTTTCACAGTGGATTCTTGGAAAGCATCACTGATCATGTTTGGACTGAGGCTTGTCTCTAATTTGTAGGAGAAATTAAGAAGGGAACTAGAGCTGGACTCACGACAGCTGATACCTCCACCAGCATTGCTGGATTTGAACTTTGACCCATATCTCAGCTGTAGTTTGGCCTTGGTGTGCCAAAAATTCATCACTTGTTCCTCTTGTGCTACTTTAACATTGGTTAAAATCTGTTGAACCGTTTATGAGATACCCTGCTAACAGCTAGACAGTCAAACAAATAAATAAACGGTAGCAAAAACATAACCTCCTTGGTGGAGGTAATAATTACAACCCCATTTCCGAAATAGTTGGGGCAAAGTGTATTAATTGTGAATAAAATCAAAATGCAATGTTTTTCAGATCATGTGAGCCACTATGTTATTTACAACTTGGATGACATTTCAAATGTTGAAACTGAGACATTTTACATTTTATCCACAAAATGAGCTTATTTCAAATTTTCTGGCTGCAACAGGTCTCAAAAAAGTTGGGACACAGGCAAAAAAAGGGCTAAAAAAAGCTATTGATATATAAGAGAATCTGCTGGAAGAACATTTAGCAAGTAATTAAGTGAACTGGCAGCAGGTGTGTAACATGATTGGCTATAAAAGGGATGCCTTAGAGAGGCTGAGTCTCTCAGAAGTAAAGATGGCCAGAGGCTCTCCAACCTGTGAAGGCTTGCATAAAAAATTGTGGGATGCTTTAAAAAACAATGTTCCTCAACGTCAAATTGCAAAGGCTTTGAAGATCTCATCATTGACAGTGCATACCAACATCAAAGGATTCAGAGAAACTGGAAAAATCTCTGTGCGTAAGGGTCAAGGCTGAAGACCTTCACTGGATGCCCGTGATATTTGGGCCCTCAGAGGCCACTGCATCACTCACCGGCATGATTCTGTCATTGACATTACTAAATGGGCCCACAAATACTTCAAGAAACGACAGTCTGCCGTGCCATCCACAGATGCCACCTAAAACTCTTATCATGCAAAAAGGAAGCCGTGTTCTCCGGGCTTAAGAGGAGAAAGACCACCCCTCCTGTCATCAGCGTTCAGTTCTAAAGCCAGCATCTCTGATGGTATGGGGATGCATTAGTACATATGGTGTGGGACACTTGCATGTTTTAAAAAGCACCATGAATGCTGAAAGGTATATAAAGGTTTTAGAGCAACATATGCTCCTCCAAGGACGACATCTATTCCTGAGAAGGCCTTGCATATTTCAGCAGGACAATGCAAAACCGCATACTGCAGCTATTACAATGGCATGGCTTTGTAGTAGAAGAGCCCGTGTGCTGAATTGGCCTGCCGGCAGTCCTGATCTTTCACCAATAGAGAACATTTGCTGCATAATTAAACGAAAAGTCCGTCAAAGGAGACCCAAAACTCTCCAGCAGCTGGAAGCCTGTATTAAACAAGAGTGGGATCAAATTCCAATGGTTAAACTCAAGAAACCTGTCTCCTCAATGCCCAGACGCCTCCACTCTGTATTAAAAAGAGGATGCTGCACCATGGTAAATAGGCCCCTGTCCCAACTTTTTTGAGACCTGTTGCAGCCATCAAATTTGAAATGAGTTCATTTTGTGGATTAAATTGTAAAATTTCTCAGTTTCCACATTTGCTATGTTATTTCTGTTCCTTTGTGAATAAAATACTGGCTGGTGTGATTTGAAAGTCATTGCGTTTTGATTTTATTCACAATTTACACTTTGTCCCAACTATTTTGGAATTGGGGTTGTATATCTGATCGTAGGATTTTTGTGATTCAAGGCTTTTAATTATGACAACCATGTCACGTCACACATTTTAGGAGCAGCCTTTGGGGTCTACTGAGACAGTCTACTTAAAAAAAACATGCATCCCCCCTATCCCTGCCAGGGCCCCAGGGCCACGTTGCTGACTGCCAGAACTGTTGCTGGGACACTGCTCAGGCGTTGACCACGAGAGGCATTTTTATGACCCAGAATGAGGAATGCAATGCTGTTACTCGCCTGGCTCCCGTGGCGACAGAAATAGTACCGTCGGTGTCTCTGTGCATGAGCCCACCTCATTTTCTCAGGCTCGGGCAATTCGGCCTGACGGACATAGCAAGACCTGTGGTCGAATGCGTGACCCTTGGTTTCTGTTTACGATTTAGCCGCTGTTGTGCCTTTGCTTCCGAACTGAGCTCACTGTTTAACTATAGCTGAATACAATCTCTTTGTGTCTTTCACAGCTTAAGTATAAGAAGGACCTGTCAAAAATGAGCTCGGCGCACTACCACACCATCACCACCGAGGACAACCTGGCGCTCAAGAGTGCTCGTAAAATTAACAAGCTGGTCAGCGAGGTGAGACCTTAACCCCACCCCCTGCTTTGAGAAGTGATCATTTATATCTACTTACAGGTGCATTTGAAGTACTCCGCACATTGTTATCCATAGACGCCATTTGTGGGGGGGCACTGGGTCTCCTGCAACTCCAAAGTCAAGGTTGGGGGTGCAAAAACTCTGCAATATTAAAACCGCAAGTTTTCGTAGTTCGTCTGCCCCGTTCAGTCAAACTACTGATTAAGATAACGCGGGACCTTTTTTTTTTTTTCTTTAAATAAGGCTAATGCAAGCCGTCTACGATTGCAGTTGCAGGTTTAGAAGCTGAATCCACATTGGAACTAGACAGTGACTTTTTCTCACAAAAAACATTATTGTGGTGGTTGCGTGTTTGCGTTCTGGCCCAGAAGTACCTCGGCATAAGGGACATGATAGTAGATATATGATAATGATAAAAGAATAACAGTTTGAATATCATGTCAAATTTTTGCTTCAGAAAACCGATTTTTCTTAAGTGCTAATTTGAATACTACTGACTCAGTATAGATGAAGTGGTTGCCAGAGAAGAAAACAAATTTTTCAGTCTTGAGAGCATTTTTGGAATTGCTGGATAGATAGTATGGGCAAGTATATGGAGCAGTTTGCACAGGGGGCTTAGCTGAGGAGTTTCATTTTTGCAGGGTTGGGAGTTGGGACTGATCTCGCCAATATTGTAAATTGTGTTGGAGGTGGGCTTGCTGGTGAATATTCAACAACTCGTCCGGGTGAGCCATCTAGTGAGAGAAGAGTGTAACTGCGTGCTTAAATAGAGCAGCTCCATGTCTGCTGGCATCAACATCTGCACTGACGGGTTATAGGTCGGACCGGAACGCGTGCGTGCGTGCGTGCGTGTGTGTGGTGTGTGTGTATAAACATATTCGCCCTCGCACGTACGAACTGAAGACATAAAAACCACCGTTGAAACCAGTGACCGCAAAAATGGTCAACTTTTAATTCAAACAGTGCAAATGTCATTTCAATTACATTTCATTGTGATTCCACATTAGATCTTTGAAAGTTTTCTTGATGCAAATGAAATTACTTCAGTTCATTTATTCATGCACTCATTATTCTTTGTAAATTATGTACGGCAGGACAGGCTGAGCCATGAAGTTATGTACAGTGCCGTGAAAAAGTATTTGCCCCCTTCCTGATTTCTTCTTTTTTGATTATTGGTCACGCTTAACTGTTTCAGATCATCAAACAAATTTTAATATTAGACAAAGACAACCCGAGTGAATACAAAATGCAATTTTTAAATGATGAGTTCATTTATTAAGGGAAAAAAGCTATCTAAACCTTCTTGGGCCCTAAGTGAAAAACTAATTTCCCCTTGGTTCAGTCAGGAAAACTCACGTTTGAATAAAATAGAACAATTTATTCATGGGTATAAGCATTACATTGTATTTTGGCGGCGGTTCTGCTCTGGAGGAATGTCCTACCTAGGCACAGCAAACATACAAACATAGTCATAAACAGAAATTAAAATCCCCCCGATGTGAGCAGAACCAAACAGGTGGAGGCTGGGGTGGAGGTGGCAAGAAAAAAACCAAACAGCATGTTGCATAGCATTAAAAGTCATTGCAAACAGCAGCGGAAGTAAGTGAGATTGACGTCTTTCAAATAGACCGCTGTATGACCTCGTGATGTGTCTCCTCCAATTGTGTGCCTGCTGATGCTGAGGTGCTGGTAGCTTACCAGGCTGCTGTCAGCTGATGTAGCTCTTCTCGAGTTTCCTGCCTGAACTAGTTACACTCATTTGTGCCACCCTCGGCGACAACAAGTGCAATCAAATGTTTGCAACAACTGGCATTGGGTCTTTCATATCACGGTAGAATTTTAGCCCACTCTTCTTAGCAGAATTATTTTAATTCAGTCACATTGAAGGGGTTTTGAGCATGAATGGCCTGTTTAAGGTCATGCCACTGCATCTCAATAGGATTTAAGCCCAGACTTTGACAAGGATACTCCAAAATCTTCATTTTGTTTTTTTTAAGCCATTCAGTGGTGGACTTGCTGGTGTGTTTCAGATCATTGTCCTGCTGCATAACCCAAGTGCGCTTGAGCTCGAGATCACAATCTGAGGGTTGGACATTCTCCTTCAGGATGTTCCGGTTGAGAGCAGAATTCATAGTTCCATCAATTATGACAAGTCGTCCAGGTCCTGAAGGAGCAAAGCAGCCCCAAACCATCACACTACCGCCACCATGTTTGCCTTGGAACTCTCCCATGGATGCCATTTTTTGCCCAGTCTCTATCTTCTTGCTGAATCATGAATGCTGATTTTAACTGAGGCAAGTGAGGCCTGCGGTTCTTCAGATGTTGTTGTGGTTTCTTTTGTGACCTCCTGGATGAGTAGTTGATGTGCTCTTGGGAGTAATTTTGGTAGGCCGGTCTCTCCTGGGAAGGTTCACCACTGTTCCAAGTTTTCTCCTTTTGTGGATAATGGCTCTCACCGTGATTCGCCGGAGTCTCAAAGCCTTAGAAATGGCTTTGCAACCCTTTCCAGACTGATAGATGTCAATTTCTTTGTTTCTCATCTGTTCTTTAGTTTGTGGCTTGACATATTGCTTTTTGAGATCTTTTAGCCTACTTCACTTCATCAGACAGGTTCTGTTGAAGAGATTTCTTGATTCAGCAGGTCTGGCAGTAATCCGACCTCGATGTGGCTAGTGGAACTAGACTCCAAAAATGTGGTTAATCACAGTTAACTCATGATTTAACAAGGGGGGGCAGTGACTTTTTCACATCGGGCCAGGTAGGTTTGGATAGCTTTTTCCCTTTTTTAAATGAAATCGCCATTTAAAAACTGCATTCAGTATTTACTCGGTTATCTTTTTCTTTATTAAAATTTCTTTGATGATCTGAAACATTTCAATGTGAAAAATATGCAAAAAAGTAAGAAATCAGGAAGGGGACAAATACTTTTTCACGGCACTGTACAAGAATATTCCTCAGAGGTTTAGCTTATCTTAACAGTAACGCTGGTAGACCAATGCTGATGACCTAGCAAGCTTGTATTCTTATTAGTGAAGACATTACATTTGCTAATGAACCTTATTTTAGGCAAACACTAGCTTTGCTAAGCAGTAATTCCATTTAAGGTAGACTGCGAACAGTGGCATTTCGCATTCATGAACATATGTTTCACTTTTTTTTTTTTAATTTAGCATCTCCAATCCCACCTGAATACAAGGCTTTTTTGTTTTTTTTTTTAAATATGTTTTATTTCCGCATGATTGTAAATCATTTCATGACAATTTCGACACACAACATGTATCATGACCGAAAGGGTCGCGGGGGAAGCGAAATCACTTATCAGAGTCCCGCCCCCAGCTTCCAGAAAAAACAGTTTGGTTATGATTAAAATATCATGAGGATTATAAATCACAGCAGAGTTAATGTCCATGTACGCTACGTTTTAACTTCAGAAAGTAAGATCATGAAGTTTATGAATATCATGAGAATTATAATTGCAAATTAAGTGAGTGTTCATATAACTTAGATTCAAATGCCACTCTTGATCCAAAGCGACATTATCCCGAAACCCCATTCTTGATTTGATTTGTTCCAGCTGATTTGGCGTAGATGAGAGGAAGCAGATACCGGATCTATACTTGGATCTCTTGATCAGTCCTCATTTCCATCACCTGGGTTCATCCTTCCCATATCGGATGTAATGACTTCTCGCAGTTTGTCCAGTCCATCGTTGCCTTCCTTAACGTCAAGCCCAATTTTATTGAGCTTTCTGACAAAGGTGGCCATGCCATTCCAGATTTTCTTTATCCTTTGATCAATCACAGGTAGTCTGAAGCGTACAGTGACAGGATACACTTGAACAAGATTGAACATGTTTATAGTTACTCAGATATGCACATTTCAACAAATATTTGAAGACCTTCAGCTCTCCAGCCATCCTTATATTATCATCAAGTACATTCCATGCCCTGACTCCAGCCACAGATAGGCCACAGATGCTCCAGCCACAGATGCTCATATGCGACCCCTTGCTGCCAATTCAGGAGAGTGACACTCCACCGAAGCACGGGCCAGTCAGCCATTGCATCTTATACACTCATTGGGCTCTAATTTCTTGGTGCAGCACAGGGTGGCGCAGCGTGGCGTAGCGTGGCACAGCCCACGCAGTGGTAATTTCGTCCGGTGCAGCGGTAATTTTGTGCGGCGCAACACCGTGTGCAGCCACTTCAGCAATTCCGTAGACGGACGTGCGCCGAGATGGGTGTGGCGGCGTAGTAGGGGGAGGTGTCGCATATTCATCAAGATGCAGTGACAATTTAGTAGCAAAAGTCTCCGCTGGAGTTGCGCAGAAAGCTCGCCAGCTCCAACCTGGTTTAATTTCTGTGCAGTGGTAATTTGGCTGACCGGCGCACAGTGCGCACACGTCACCGAAACCTCACAGGCAGGTTTCCAGAATGTCAGGCATATTTTAATGCAAATATAATTACAGCAAGCACTATTTAATGTAACTATCTAAATCAGCTCATAAATTATATTATCTATTTTAATTATCCTGATGTCAGATCATGGCCATTCATGCACACTAAATATGTGCGTGCTGGTGTAAACAGGAAGCAGATAGTCTACTCAGCGTCATCGTAAAACTGAAATGCAGGTCTTCAGTGTTTTTGAAATTCTCCATATCGGGGGTTCTTAAATGCCGGAGTAGCGTGAACGCTGGGCGAATACTTAACAAAAGGTCTGCATTCTGAAATGAAAACATATTAAGAGTGGACGTAGTCTTACTTGCCTTGTATACCGTAGTGACAACCAGACTCTTTTCAAAGTCATGAAAGATGCACATTCCAGTTAATAGAACTGACACATATGCCAGTGATGTAATGACCATTGTGGTGTGTGTGTGTGTGTGTGTGCGTGTGTGTGTGCGTGTGTGTGTGTGTGTGTGTGTGTGTGTGTGTGTGTGTGTGTGTGTGTGTGTGTGTATGTGTGTGTGTGTGTGTGTGTGTGTGTTTCACCCAGGTGGAGTATAAGAAGGACCTGGAGAACACCAAAGGTCACAGCATTAACTTCTGTGAGACCCCACAGTTTAAAACATCTTCTAAGGTGTCCCAATTTGCCAGTGATGTAAGTACTACCTCCAAGAACCACATAATCTATAATATATTTGAGGTTGATGTCCGTGTGCATGTACACATTTTTCTCCTACATTTCTCTACCGATTATCACCAAATTTGGAGTGAATATCCACTTGGACACCAGGAAGGACTTAACGTCCCCAGATTTTTGGAAAAACGGACATGCACGCAAAAAAAATGGCAATTTCACCCCGGATAGCGGGTAGCAGCTAGTATATTATACTACATAATACGTAATTTGGCAATGCAACCACAAAAATGGGTGGGAATTTTTCAGAGGATTATTGGATTTTCCCCACAGTGATGTTTGAAAAAGTAAATCAGGCAAAACTGTTTGATTGAGCAGATGAAGCAGTGCATGGACATAAGGTGTAACAAGCAAACATGGGACGTATGCGCTCACAAACGCTGGAAAATGTCAAGCTGTATGACAACCGATGATGTGAGCACTGAATAAATCATGGATGTGTCTCGTCTTGCAGAACAAATACAAGGAGAAGTACACTCACCACATGAAGGGACACTATGAGGGCACTGGGCTGGACAGGAGAACAATGCACGCCATGAAAGCCAGAAAGCTGGCCAGTAACGTAAGGGCAGGAGGCACTTTACCATTTTCATTACTTACATTTCCTGGCCCTCTAAGCAATCTATGACAGAATGAATAACCACTCGACTGTGTCTTTCAGATCGCCTACAAGTCCGAGTATGAGCAGGAGAGGACCGAACAGGGAGAATATAACTATCCAGCGACCATCACCCCTGGGTACAAAGCACAAAGAAAACTGGATCCGCTCAAGGATGTATGTCACAAAAAAACAATCTCTAATAATTTGGGTGTGCCTGCAGTGCAGTATATTGGGGTAGACTAGCCAGAGTGGAATTTAAGCAGCAGGATGCTTTGCTTTTTCTGTATTTAGAATTCTTAGCCTGCTGAAAATGGCAGCTTAAACAAACCTAAGCTGGTTTGAATTGTGTTTTTTAACCGTATTTAGCTGATCTACCATCCCGTTTCTATCTGATAGTAACTCCCTCTACCAGCATAACCAGCTCTGGTCACCTTACTTAAGCCATTGGGACCAGCTTAAACCACCTTCATCCAGCTACAACCAGTTGATGCTGTCAAAAACACAGACTATCGTAGGCCTGCTTAGAAATCTTGCTGGTCTTGGCTGGAATTTTCCAAGACTGTTTAATGTGCTACCCTGGAAAAATTACTGCCAAGACCAGCAGGAATTCTAATCTGGATTAAGGTGAACTGTCAATACTTCTAGCTGCTTGTAGCTTGTCACCAGTTAGCCATAGCTGGTCTCAGTTTTGGACAAAGCGGCTGAAGTAAGTTGATGTCACCTGCTGGGCTCGCCAACACCTTTGTTTGTCAGCTCCTGACCAGTTGATTGACAGGGGGAAGCTGTCAGTAACACAGGTTTAAGGGGCTTGAGTAGCGTAGCCTGGTTCATGGTGGAATATTCCATTCATGTAGATGATTTTTTGTTTGTCCAAACTGTTGGTTTTGCTGATTATTTTGCGGAAACCGTTCCGAGTTAATACCTTGTTCCAGCATACCCCAGCTTAGTGACCCACAAATTATGCATTACAAGCTCAGCTCAATATCCTCTGTTGTACAGTGCACTATGATATATGATATACAGAGCTTATAACTCTGTGGGCCACAGCTACAACCTTATTACCGTTGACACCTGAGCCTCATCGGACGTTTAGTTACTAAGGTGGTGAGGATGATTCTTATTGCTTCAGAAAATATGTCACTTTTCATTTTGAAAAACTGATGAATTGCCAGTGGAGTCCTGTATCTTAACTGGCTTTGGTTTGCTTATTTCAACTAGTACAACTATAGGCAGCACATCGACAAGCTGAAGTACCACTCGGTCACTGACACCCCAGATATCCTTCAGGCCAAGATCAACGCCCAACAATTCAGTCATGTAAGTAACATGAATTTCAGTAATGCCACCGTTGAACACAGCCAAGTTCACAAATGATGTATGTGTGAATCCCGTGCTTCAGTACTACAGTACTAAACCCATCTCATGTCATTTTAACCTCCTCAGTCTAGTTACCTCCCCTCCCTCTGCATGATTTAGTACTAGAACTATTCAGCCCGGATGGTGGTGAGTTTGTTTACCTTGGTGTAGGGATGGCATAGTTATAGTGTGCTGTTACTCTACTAAAATAAAAGCCTCCGCTTGTTGAAAATGGAGGGGGGGTCAGCATCTATCTGCACCCCTCTGCCCTGTCAGACTCGCAGCTCTATTTCTGGAATGTACCATTCCAGATCCCCCCCCCCCCCCCCACCCTTCTCTTGGGTGAACGCCAAGTACCAGGGAAAACTGAGGAGGGCGCAGTGACTTGTTTACTGATGTCAGAAGGTTCTGCAGTGATGTCCACTGGCCTTGATCATTATGGTGCGCACACGTCTGCTTTTTGGCTAAAATGAGCTCCTCCCTGTGTGGATGATTCAAATATTGCGATGGAGGGGTTTGCAGGCACTTATTGTGGCACATTAGAGCTGAAGATTCAACCTTGGAACCCGAAGAGCCTTGATTGACGCAAACAGAAAATACTCTCACGTGGAAAGAATTTGGGCCCGATTTACTACCTGTAGCACTTGGGAAAACCCTTTGCACAAGCACAAACTATATCATTGTAAATGGTTGGTCAGGTTCATGGTGGATTTATGGGCATTATAGTCTACAACACTGATGCAACACTTCTGTAATATGTGCCCCACACCCCCCCAGCTGAACTATCGAGCAGACTATGAGAAGACAAAGACCCAGTACACCTTGTCCCAGGACCTCCCCCAGATCAGGCATGCCAAGGCTAATGCAGAGCTCTTCAGTGACGTAAGCGCCACTCTTACCTCCACACGGGAGCCCCACCTTAATCTCTACAAAAGAGCTTTACGCTCATTGTCACGCTGGAGCTCCAAGCTCATCTTCATAATAGAACTTCACCCTTATCTTCAGACAGGAGCCCCACCCCATCTTCACACAGGAGATGCGCTCCGAACTCAACGCAGGAGTTCCACCCTAATATCTGCACCAGAGCTTCGCTCTCATTAGTATGTACACATAGAGAGTAACCTTACCGCCTCACAGGAGCCTCAAACTCACCTCTCCACAACTCCCTCTTTATTCATCACCAGAATTTAACAATCAATAATGAGTATTTACTGCAAGACTCTATCCATGTTTGGAAATTGTGTGCCTTAATTCCATAATTTTAAACCTTTCGCAGTTTCATGACATGAATTCTGGTCATATGCATTTTTCAGAAGATATTGTGAACTGATAGTGGTCTCTCCTGCCTCTTTAAAAACTTCTGTCATCCTCCGTCTTCCCAAAACAGATAAAATACAAGGAGAACTGGGAGAAGACCAAATCCAAGTCATGTGACATCGGCGTAGACACCCTGACCGTCAGAGCAGCAAAAGCTTCCAGGGATCTGGCCAGTGATGTACGCACTGAGCTCAAAATCGCCAGCTTTTTTTTTTTTTACTTCTGTGAAATACACAGTGAAATGGTTATCTCAAGAAAAATTAAGAGGAGTTTGAAAATAATGAATTATAAATATGTAATGTATGCAGCATATGCAGTCAGAGCAATATACATTATTTGCAATAACCCACATCGGAGGTTATCTTTATTGAGCTAATTTTCCGAATACTTCCTCAATGTGTCAGTAATGTTCTCAGACTAAGACGTATTAAACCCATGGTCAGGAGTCCAATTTATTCACTTTTGGATACCACCCGGGGGGTAAAAATGTATCTTTTTAGACACTTTTCCACAATGTTCTGAGAATTTAGTGGCAAGATTTGCCATATAGGGACACATATTTTTAACTCCTCTTCTGCCAAAATCCACCTGCCAGTGGTTTTTACCCCTCGGCCAAATTTTGGCCAGAGGAGTATTGTTGTCACCTGCGTGTCTGTCTGTCTGTCGTCTGTCCATGACTTTGCCCGGGTCAGTACTCAGCAACTAATAATCGCAGCTTCACCAAATTTGGTATTGTAACTCACTATGACCCATAGATGTGCAACGTCAGGTTTTTGGCTAGATTTCACCTTTGAGCTTAGCGCTGTGACCTTGATGCTGGAAATCTTGTCCAGACCAGCACTCAGTAACTATTGATCATAGCTTCGCAAATTTTTGGTATGGTAACTCACTGTGACCCACAGATGTGCAATGCCAGGGTTTTTGTTGGATTTGACCTTTGACCTTAGCGTTGTGATCTTCACCGAGGAAATCTTGTCCGGCCCAATACTCGGTAACTATTAATGGCAGCTTCGTCACTTTTGGTATGGTAACTCTCTGTGACCCATAGATGTGCTCAGGCCGAAGGGTATTCAGAAACGCGTTAGTTCAGAGAATTATCTCAGTGTGGACAAGTTGTCCCAGGTCTGCCATGTTAGATACTGAGTGTAATTTTTACCTTTGAAAACAGATAAAGTACAAAGAATCGTTCATGAAGAACAGAGACAAGACGGTGGGAGTCAATGTGAGTGACTCCAAGACCCTGCACTCTCTCCAGGTGGCCAAACTGCACAGTGAGGTAAGAAGTGAGAGGACCCGCTTATACTGTAATTTGTCTCTTAAGTTTTCTCTTAAGTAGGATCAAAGTCAGAAAAGCATTTTTTATTCAGATGGTAGGATGACGTCACATACATATTCTGTGTCTGCTGGTTGCACCACTTCGCTAAACCTTCATCAGGCTAATACTGAGAGAAATATTCAGCCCAGGACGTCTTATTTTTATGGCTGCAGAATTACATCAAATGGAAAATATCTAGATTTTGTACATCATTTTGTACACATTTCCCGGTAATTCTGCGGGACATATTTAGGATTGTTGGAATTCTTTGGAACTCCACTACAATTTAAAATAGGCCTGACATTCCACTGATTTGAATCCACCTGCTTCAGTTGATGGACCTGTTTCTGGGTCCGTAGGTTTGATGGGGTTTAACGTAAAAAAGATCTTCACTTTCATCTTTTCCCTAGGAGTGCGCAAATAAAGTGAGATCAGTTAACACCATTTTCACATAATCTATTCCTGTTATTTCCTTTTTTTCGTCTGGAAGTGTATTTGAATCAAACCAAAAATATCTAAAAGTAATTTCCCAAAGTCTTTCAGCTTGTGTGTCCTCAAGTTTATGCTTATTCCTAGACTAATGCCCCATTCACACATATCGCTACTCGCCCATCTCTGAGCGAGAACCGTCAATAGAATGTGAACGTGTTCCAGCAGAATGTGGCGAGGACAGGCGAGTCGAGGACAAGCGATGCGATGTGGGCGGCTGCGGACATAAAATATTCTTTTACTGTCAGCGATGTGAGTGAAGCGAGTTACCAATGGGAATGTATGATGGAGATGATTGACACTTGACGAGAACAGACAGTTCCACAGAGAGCTGCCGTTTGAACACCACGTCAAGAATATTGGTTCCTACCATCATGTCTGAAGCAAAAACTTGTTTCCCTACGACACTTCTACGGTGGGAGGTAAACCATCGGGAAGCCATTGCAACCTACGCCAGCGGCAGAGAATTTTCCTACCGGCGAGTAAAATTTTAGCGAGAAGCTAGGGGCGATGAGCGAGTAGCGATATGTGTGAACGGGGCATAAGGCTACATCCTCACTGATACATTGTAATTTTAAAGCGCGTTATTTTTTTAACATTTTTGTGTGGCTTCCATGGTACTCCAGCATTTTCAAACCCCTAAAACTGAGTTTTATTTAATTTAAAAACAATTCTGAGCGTGCTTTCATTTGAAAACTTTGGGATCACATTTAGTGTGGGCGGAGACTGTTCTCATTTTAAATTACTGTTTCAAACGGACAATGTGTTAGTGTGCGTGTCGTCTAAATTTTCCATTGAACATTTTGGACCGAGGATAATCTGTGCAGGTGAAACTGACCCTTTGTTATGAAGAGATGACGGCTCCCTCACGCAGCAGTCTCCTCTTTCTGCAGATTGCGTACAAGAAAGGCTCCAAGGAGACACAGGCTAATTTCCACCTGCCCTTGGACATGATCAATCTGAACCATGCTAAGAAAGCACAGGCTCTGGCCAGTGACCTGGAGTACAGGAAGAGGCTGCATGACTACACCATCTTACCTGATGACATCAAGGTCAAACAGGCCAAGAAAGCTTACAGCCTGCAGAGCGAGGTGAGGAAGACTATGACGGTGTTCAATACCCTGACTGTGCCCAGTGTATATATAATACGCCGTAACTGCTGCATTCAAAACCTTCTTGTATACGATGAACACAGAATGGTTACACCAACAAGTTTTCCAGCGCATGTGTGACATAATGACTCCTGCCTCTTTCTTTTCCTGCTTCCTCATTCCCTTTCCTTCATCCTGCCCTCATCCTCGTTGGCGCGTAGAATCAATACCGGTCTGATCTTATCTGGATGAAAGGTGTGGGATGGGAAGCAGATGGTTGTCTCAATGTGACCCAGGCGAAGAAGGCTGGAGACCTACTGAGCGAGGTCAGAACTGCGCCTCTGAGTTTTGGTGCAAGCAGTACCGTGATATTCAATGATTGCACAAGCTGATGTAATGATAGCGGTATTGGTATAAGCTTGATACATACTCCACAAGAACAGAGAAATTTTTTCTTGTTCTGAGGCTGCGAGAACAAGAATAAAGTTTGTTTTGACCGGGACATTTCATACTTCATAAGAAACTTTGGGCTTTTTGGGCTGTTTCAATAAACTTTACTTGTCCGACGGAGTCAGACCATCTGTCGAGTGAAAATTCGGACCTTCGACGGACCATGTCCGTCAGGTGTTTCGATAAAACAAAAATAGGATGTCCGACCATGGTCCGACGCGGACAGTTCGTCACTGTTCGTTCGAAGTAGCGTGAGAATTTACACCTCAGCGGTGCACTGCTTTGCTATTTGGCATTCAAATATTTGAAATAAGTTAACGTTAAATTAAAAAAGAAAAAAAACAATTCTGATTAGATAGATCATTAACTACTATTCAGACATAAATTAACTGTGCTTATAGTGTAGGATGTCACGTTAACGTCCATTTTAAGTAGGCTATTAACTGAATACAGTCTAGCTAAATAAAAGCAGTCTTTGTTCACTGTGCAGGAACTACCATTGGCAACATAAAAAAGCTATTAATCACACAAGGCATTAAAACATTCATATCATCACAATCACTCATTTTACAGAATTGACTTAACCAGACGAGTGATAAGTAGAGCTCCACTCTCGGTCACTCCAAGCACCACGAATACGATGTTTAACCACTGAGCACCATGCCGAGACTGCTCCTGAGGCAGTGCCCCATTAGTGTTCACATAGCATGCATAACAACACAACTTTTTGTCGCACTTGAGGTGTACCAACGATTTAAAAGTGAAATCTTCACGCGTTGTTAATAAATTATGTGTAGATTTAAGAGTCCCACTTCTGGGTGTACGCTATATTGGTTTTGCGGGCATTGGTATTGTCTATCCGTATTTCCATTCTCAAAATATTTTGGGCTGTCTGCACTTCCAGATAAAATCAAACAATAACGCCGTATATTGGGGTTATATTGTTTGTCCGACTAGGTTTTAGGACACCACTCGAGTAGTCCTAGTAAGTCGAAGGACCGCTTACTCTCAGAAAAAGACGGTCCATCTGATCCAGTCTGTCGTGTTCATTGAAACAGCCCCATGGTAAGTCCTCAAAGGGTCACGCCCACTTCATCTTTCTGACCAATCACACAACAGGTCTCGGACACCACGCGAGAAAAAAGTTCTGCCCAGACGATGTGACGAGAACAAGCTGCAAGAACTCCGAAACCAGGGCTGCGAGAACAAAATGACGTCATTTTTTTCTTGCAGCTTCGAGAACAAGAACTAATTTCTCTGTTCTCGTGGAGTATGTATCAGCCTTTAATGAGGACAATGATGTGTAGTGTGTCTTTCAGTGATGACAGCATTGTGTGATGCATATCTAAACTGAATGGCTGTTTTGAATAACTTGGTGATTGCTGTGGCATATGCTGTTTTTGGAAGCAGTGTTTTTATATACACATATATATGGGTAATTATATAAACACACACACATATATATGTGTGTGTGTGTGTGTGTGTGTTTGACCCCGGATTGCAAAACCAGTGGTAAGTCCCACTTGCACTATAGCCGTCTAATACATTTTACATTAAAATTATCAATTTTTTGATTTGTGGATTAAACGTTAGAAAAATAACTTAAGACACTATTCCAAGAGAGTGATTCGCAAAAATCTTACCATAGGTGCCTCCAAACTTAGGAGAAGTGGGTGGTGAAAATCTTTGTGTAATTAACCCAAAAAAAATTAAAAATGCGCCGATAAAAATTGCTTCCTGCGCAGCGCCAGTTGGGGATTCTTCAACATTGTTGGGATCATTGCAAAGCGGGGAATTCCCTCTATTTGATTATTTATGAGACGACTGTAGGTTCAAACGCGACCCAGTAGGAGACGTCAGAACAAACCACACTTGCCGTAAACAAAGATGGGCCTTCCATAGAAACACAGGTTTTTTTTTATACCAGGACTTTTACTCTTCTTCAGTGAAAAGATATAAAGTATACTTTTACTTTGTTACTTTGACACTGGCCTCTTCGTTACTCGCTACAAATTAAAATATGAATGTAATTCATCATTTAAGGATTATCGGGATCGGCCGTGTTCGAGAACAACAGCGGTGCAGGGCAGGCTATATGAAGCAATTTATGCAGATGGACCCTGCACATTTGTGCACGCAGTTACAATATTCTACCACTAGATGAAACCCCCGGATCAAGCCTGATGAGCAAACTGCTTAATATCCTTGCCCATAGTATTCAGCAATTCATAAAATTCTCTCTTGCTAAAGAGGAAAATCTTTGCCCTCTATAGCAACCTCTTCAGCTGCAGAGAGCCAATGATATTCCAAGTAGTAGCTAATAAAAATCAAGTCTCCTGAAGCAAAAATTCGACAGGGTATTGTTTCTATGTAATTCTACTATCAATTATATTGAATTATAGTAGTTTTTTAAACTGCCAGTAAACTCGAGCAAGAAGAAGTAGTATATAAAGGAGAGACTGCCTGTTTGTTGTTTGAATACTGCATCTTTCATTCACCTGAAAATTTATTAAAGAACACAAGGAGAGAACAATGCGTGATTTCTTTGCTTCTTTCTAGAAGAATGGTGCAAGTTTTATTTAATTCTCTCTATTACAAATATGTGTTGCTAAGGAGTGAATATGACAATTTTTAAACTCAATTTTCTCAGTTCTCCGGAAATTTCGATTGCCCAAGTTTCCCATCTTCAAAATGCCATATCTTGATCAATTTTTACCTGATCTGGACAAACTATACATTGTTGGAAAGCATTTTTAGTACTCTTTCAGAATATGCATGAATTTCCATATGAAAAAATTACCCACATGACTGGTTTTGTGGTCTGGGGTCACACATATATATATATATATATATATATATATATATATATATACAGTATATAGCTGAAGGGCATGTTGTTCGTCTAAGGAATGATAGTAGTGTGTGTCAATATCCTCAGCAGTAGCTGAAGTGCATGTTGTTCATCTAAGGAATGATAGTAGTGTGTGTCAATATCCTCAGCAGTAGCTGAAGTGCATGTTGTTCGTCTAAGGAATGATAGTAGTGTGTGTCAATATCCTCAGCAGTAGCTGAAGTGCATGTTGTTCGTCTAAGGAATGATAGTAGTGTGTGTCAGTATCCTTAGCAGTAGCTGAAGTGCATGTTGTTTGCCTGAGAGATTATAGTAGTGTGTGTCATTATCCTCAGCAGTAGCTGAAGTGCATGTTGTTTGCCTGAGGGATTATAGTAGTGGTGTGTGTCAGTATCCTCAGCAGTAGCTGAAGTGCATGTTGTTTGCCTGAGGGACAGTAGTGGTGTGTGTCAGTATCCTCAGCAGTAGCTGAAGTGCATGTTGTTTGTCTGAGGGATTATAGTAGCGTATGTCAGTATCCCCAGCAATAGCTGAAGTGCATGTTGTTTGTCTCCCTTACTGTAGGTTTTTATGCTGTTTTTTTCTGCCAAGGTGGGAACACCGTTTTACTGAGTGAGGGCAGAAGTTCATTCTGTGTTTTCCCTGCGATGTTAATTGTGTTTTTTGTGTATCTTTGCAGAAAAAGTACAGGCAGAAGGTGGACAGTCTGAAGTTTACGCAAGTGGCTGACACGCTGTCCATTAAACATGCTAAGATGAGTCAGGAACTGCAGAGTGGAGTGAGTGAACAGTTTTTGTTCTTGACCCAAGAGTATCTATTGCAAATTTAGCACTAGTTTTGAGTAAGACGGTCCAAAGCCTATTCAATGACTAGTTCCCATGCAGAAAAAAATCTATAATTACAAAAAAGTATAGAGTTGTTGATTTCACTTCACTTTTTGGGAAATAGGCTATGCATTTTGAAGGGACAGAAATTTTGCTTTCATTACTTTCCCTGCATTTTTCTCTAAGAGCCCCTCAATTTAGAGGATAATTTAAATAAACCCTGTGGAAAACCAATATAACTAGTGCATGAAAATCTAGCAAAGGTTCAGTTAAACTTTTCGGGCTGAATGTTTGGTTCAACTTGCGTTGCTACCCCTGTAGGTGGCGTATAAGTCTGGCACGGAGGAGACGATACACCAGTACACCATGAGCAAAGACGAGCCACTCTTCAAACAGGCCAGGGCCAACGCTGAGCTCCTGAGTGCCGTGAGTGTCGAGCACAACTCTTCCACAATTCCTGCTACTCTCTCACAGCCTTTAGGAGTGCTCTCATAATGCTGATATAACAGTGTCACAAACAGTTCAGCACATTTCCCCAGCACACTGATGGTCATTACACATGAAAAGGGTCAAACTAATGCTGTATTACTGTATATGTGCTAACGAGGTAGGGTAACCTCTGACATTCCTGTTAAGCTAGGCTAACATATACAGTATATATATATATATATATATATATATATATTTTTTTTTTTTTTTTTTTTTTTGTCCTAATGAGCAAAATAAGACATGTATCTTTGCACTTAACTATTTAAACTTGCACATAAAAGGACTTTACTGCTTGCTGTTCATGCATAGAGCGTCTGCGGTTTGCTGGTGTTCTGCTTGTTGTAAACTCCTGCTCATGAAGCTTAAAATCATCACAGGGTTGTTATACTAGCGTAACGCTAGAGCGAGCTCACTTTGATGTACTGATCGATTTCGGTTTCTTCTCCTTCGTTGTGAATGTTCCATCAAATTTGAAATTTATATCCACCTTCACTGGGAGTTCAAATACAATCCACCTAGATGAACAATTGATACTGTTTTATAGCTGTTACGCCTAAGCAGTGTTATTTTAGGTGGTAAATATATGTTCACCTTATATCACCCTTGGAAATGCCTGTCCACTCAAATGCCTTCACATTGCTAGAGGTTTACTGACTCTCTATTGTTACCTTAATGCTGTCATTACTAACATTCACAGAACTGTCTGCTTTGTTGCCATGTATACACATACTAATATTATGGTCTCTGCACACAATGCAATAACTTGAAATGCAGCGTTTGGGGTCAATCTGTGATTAGCTGAATTAACCCTTCTTTCCCCTAAAATTTTTCAAAATTCTATTTTGGTGTTTTAGAGCTGTGTTGCTTCCAATCTCAACTCATGAATGAACTCAGTGAACTCAAATCTTTGATTATATAAAACTCTCAATGAGTATATTTTTGCTGGATGGTCTGGCAGTAAAATTTGTTGTAACATTTACCAATAAAGGCATGGTAGTTACTTTTGTATATTTCATTTGGCATTAACTGACTTCATCTGGTATGCCATCTTGTGACAGGTCTTATGTCATGTACAAATTGTCAGTTTATATTGAGTCAAGTGTTATCAGCTGCTGTGATTATGGCATCAGATGTTACACATTCTGAGGGTTAAATAATAGTGTTCCACCCAGCATCTTGTACGATGACAGTTTAACCCTGTGTGAATAGTTGTGCTCTGGTTCGTAATCCTGTCTCCTCTTCTCTGGCAGAAATTGTACAGGAGCAGCTGGGAGAAACAGCGAGAGAAGGGCTTTGAGCTCCGGCTGGACGCTCTCTCCATCCTCACCGCTAAAGCAAAGAGAGAACTTGCAAGTGACGTGAGTCCCACTTCCTGCACAGATCACTATCTGCTTGTGGTGCTGCTTTATCGCTGAAACGGTTGATCCGATAGCTTGACTTTGCCAGTCAGAACCGGTGCAGAGCATCTTCTGTGAAACGTGAGGCCTCGGCCATCATATAGCAGTTTATGGGTCATCTTTGGTATTGCATCAGTTAAAATTTGAGGTTATGGGTCATGTGGGTCATCTCTGCACTAAAGTGCTCTGTGTGTGAGTGTGTGCGTGTGTGTATATATATATATATATATACAGTATGTATATGTGTGTGTATGTATGTTTGTATGTATGTAAGTATGTATGGCATGACGCAGTATTTAGCATTGGATTTTGGCCTCTTACCCCAAAGAGGGAAACTAGGGGTGAACTACATTACCCACAGTTCCATACCATCATCTGTGCATACCTCAATCCCCAGATCAAGTACAAAGAGAGCTATGAGAGGATGAAAGGGAAGATGATTGGGGTGAAAACAGTCAGTGAGGACTCCCAAATGGCCCATTCCGCCCACGCCACTCGTCTCCAAAGCGACAGGGAGTACAAGAAGGGTTACGAGGACTCAAAAACTCGGTACAGTTCTTCTCTAGATATGCTGAACCTGACACATGCCAAGAAAGCGCAGGACCTGGCCACAGATACCACCTACAGGACGTTCTTGCACGAGTACACCTGCCTGCCCAGCGATATGAAGGTGGAGTGGGCCAAAAAAGCCTACGGTTTACAGAGCGAGGTTTGTCCAACAGAGTTGTTCAACTGAACTAAATTTCCCTTCATGCTAATGCCCTGAACAACCAATATAAGTTAGCCTACTTTTACATATGCCTTTGCACTTTTGAGCCTAGCTCATTATATTTAGTTAATTTTTCAGTGGATGCAAATAATTATAAATTCACTAGAACTTGAAGGAAAACAAAAACCCCTTGGATGTCTTAAACATTATTTAACTTTAACCCTTCGAGCACTTACATAATGATGTAAGATATAAAATTCAAAGCTGTTGAAAACCTATCACGTGGCAACTTGTTTAACCCCATTATGCAGAATACAAATAATGCCCATTTTTTCCTATTATGCATGTGCCTATTTAGGCTTTATAACTCAGAATTTGTCACAGGGACTCTGGAAAATTATTCCAGTGAGGCAAAACATTTGGAAATTTAATTACTGAATTATTTAGGAATTAAATTCTGGAATTTACGGAGGCCAGCATCTGTATCTGTGCTAAGGGGTTAAAAGAGCATTCAAACAAGTTGTCACAAGTTTTCAACAACACAAGATAATTTATAATTTTTTTACATTTATTTCAGTGCTCTAAGGGTTAATAAAACTTTATCTGAAAAAAATCACCAATAATAATGGACATTAGTAGGAATTTATAGTTTTTTCCCTTGTGGTGATGACCAGATAGCAAGCAATTTCCGGCAACATTATGTGTATGACATGCACAAACATGTCAAATGTTTTTGGGAAATTAATTATACTATAATACTGTTTTACTATTTAATTATTTTCACAATAATTCCTATGGAACATGGCTGCCTTTTCTTGGATAGCAGCAGGAACAATTTCTTAATTTAATATCAAACTGGTCCAATAATATTATGGTAACCTGCTAATGTCTGTGATTCCTGCTTGCGTGAAATCAGAAAAAATACAGGTCCGATCTGAACTGGATGAAGGGCGTGGGTTGGATGACCGCTGGATCCATGGATGTCAAACAGGCCAAGAAGGCCGGAGATCTCATCAGTGAGGTAAACTGTGGTTATGCTGCGGTCACTGTTTGGTCACGGTTCAGCCATTATGTGGTCATGCTGTAGTCGCAACTCTGGCATAACAAAATGATGTGGTTACACTATGATACAATGTCGGCACAGGATGGTTATGGTATAGTCCTGCTATGTTTTATCAGATGATCAATAGAAATGACCTTTGGAAGTATAGACCTTTGTGGAAATGGGAAGCGCATTCAATGTTGTGAAAAAGTATTTTCCGCCCTCCCGATATCCTCTATGTTTACAGAAATTTCTATTTGACCACTTTTTTCGTTCAGCTGAGGTTAGGTCCAATCCACTGAGAGCAAAACGTGCTTAGATATGGGCTCCCTGGAGATGATTTCTCATGGTTTAGGCAAAAATGCAGCAATTGTGGGGACCGACTGTTTCAGTTGCTGGTCTCAGAAGGTCACAGCGATGGAGAGTCCGGATATGGTGGTCCTGTGCGAGGGTCGTCACACGTGTCATGTCTTATTTTCTCAGGAAGTTGTCTTATGTGACTCATCATTGAAACATGGGCATAAAGAGCCTTTTTGACAGGCCTTAGAAACATTCCTGCAGTGAGCCTGCCGTTGGCGCACTCCCTGACGGCTCGAGTCGTCTATGGCATTTTGAGCAATGGCAGAATTGGGACTTTTGAGGAGGCCTTTTATTGACCAGAGTACAGGATGTGCCCGGGCTGACCGTACCTGATTGTGATCGACAACCACTGACTGTGGCCCCAGTAGCTACATATGAACAATGAAATGAATCCATTGCACTTAAAATATGAACAGTTCACCAGCTGTGGCCTGAAGGCACAGTCTCACACCTTCCTCCTGGTCCGCATGGACTTGAATTGTGCGTAATTAAATATCTCAAGTGGGATTGCTGCAGAGGCTATTGTCATGAGGTCTTGGACTTTTGCCTCGGTCAGACGACTTCTCATGGCTGTTTTGATGTTGTTCTCGAGGCTGAAACCCTGCTCTGCTGCCACACTGGAAACTGGAATTACAACCGCCACCTCAGCCAAAGTTTTGAAATCAGGGAACATTTCTCCAAGTGAAGTGATCTGAAGTCGGCAAGACTCTCTGAGCGAGGGTTTTCCTGATCCCGCAAGCGCTCGTTTCAGCAGGAGGAAATCCCGCAGCATGCGTCCTTCTACACCAGTGGTTCAGTTGCACCGGTCTGTGACTTGTAGTGCTGACAGACGCGCTCCAAAGCCTCCTGTCCATAAATCTTCAACGCGCCGTCAGCGTCTGGATGGTGAGATGCATTGAGTACGGTGTCCAGGTCAGAGATGATGCTAAGATGCTCTGATGGGAATCTTTTTTTGATTGATTTAGTTACCACCGCGATATACTCTGTGCGTAAAGTTGGAAGTGTCTGCGCGTCTGCATGTGTGAGTGCGACGCCACAGGACTTGCTGTCTTGTGAGGCCTCGTTGAATTTTTTTCTCCGCCTCACCTGGCCCATTCATCAAGTCTTCCAGGCTGGCCACAGTCATGCTCACAACAGGTGAGATGGAGGAGATATGAACATCTTCTTTTTGGAAGGTGAGGTTCATGCGGTTCACCACGGCCAAAACTTCAGTCAGCAAGTGAGTCAAAGCAGGGAATGTGTCTGAAGGCGCTCTCTGTTGCCCTTAGCTACCGGGCAGTTTTTCGCATCTTCCTCCTCCCCCGACTATGACACCAGAGGAGTCCAGTTGGCACGTATGCCCTTAACTACCCTCTCCATCGACAGCCAGCGTGGTTGTTTTATGCTCAACAGGTCGTGTTCTCCCATTTCTTTTAGAAGTTCATTTTATTGCAGTATTGCGTAATTGCCGATAAACGCAGTTTCAGGCTCCCCTTTCTGCTGAGGTGTCAGGTGTGTGATTAACATTTTCTCCACCGTGATATTAGTGGTTTCATCTACTATTATTCCAACATACCTGCTGTTGGCGATGCGGTCATCAATATCGCTGGTTATGGTCTTCGCTAAGGCCTCCTCCATCTGACGGTCTCATGGTGGGTGTATATGTGTGCACTGTTAAAGTTTGGACAGCCGGCAGACTGTAAGAGGTTTATCAGGTCAGGATACAGGTGGCTCGGGATTTGTTTTAGCCATATGCAGTACAACCTTAAGTTGTGTTTTTAATGCCTCATTGCAGGCAACCTGTGATTTCTCCACGTGCTTAATCATAGCCACACTCTGGTTGAGCACCCTTGAATCCTCAATATGGCTGTGGCTACTTTCATGGTCATTTTATGCTGATTTCTGGAGGTTTTTGTATCTGTTACAAAAACATCCAGACAAATCTGTTACTCACAGTGGCAAAACATTCAGAAAGCATATGACACAGTACTGCATAAGAGACTAATTTTTAAAATGAGCTCCATTGGAGTTACAGGAGGTATTCTGAAGTGGATTCAAAACTGGTCGCAGGATAGAACGCAAAGAGTGGTGGTCAGTGGTATCTTATCTGAGCTAGGTATGGTGGGGAGTGGCGTCCCCCAGGGATCGGTGTTGGAACCCCTGCTGTTACTCATCTGCATTCATGACCTTGATAGGAATATTGAGAGCAGATTAGTTAAATTTGCAGATGATACTTAATTGGGACCACATCCAGAGTATTGTGCACAGTTCTGGGGACCATACTTTAAGAAAGATGTAGAGGCTGTAGAGAAAGTTCAGAGAAGAGCCACAAAGCTAATTCCGGGTATAAAGGATGAAAGCCATGAGAGAAGGCTGAAGATCCTTAATCTCTTTAGTCTTAGGAAAAGGAGACTAAGGGGTGATCTGACTGAGGTCTTCAAATATGTTAAAGGGATTAACAAAGTGAATTATGTAGGATTCCTTCAGCCAAGTGATGTTAGTAGAACTCAGGGTCACAAATGGAAGTTGACCAAAGGTAAATTTAGCACTGATATTCAGAAATATTTCTTCACCCAAAGAGAAATTTCGATGTGGAACAGCTTACTATATTCTTGAGGCAGAGACCTTGGGAGTTTTCAAGAACAGGCTTGACTTTAAGCTAGACACTATTGAGTCATCTGAAGTGATATATTCACAATAGTATGGAGAAACTGGCGAGCCTAGTTGGGCTGAACAGCCTGTTATCGCCATTCATGTTATGTTATGTTATTTTATGTTATGTTGTTAGGTTATTTTTCCATCCTCCCTCCTCAGCCAGGAGAACTCTTGCTCCCACTGAACTCTGCACTCCCTCCTGACCTCCTTGGTGCGATTCAGTCGCTCCGTAGTTGCCAAGGGCTGATTACTTCTTTGTCCTTCATTTTCCACTGCATTAGTCCCTCTTTTTTCACCTCTTTTATCAACAACATCATCGTTATTGGGCTTTTTGAACAAACTTCGGACAATCCGCTGCCGTGACATTTTTGCGAGTGAAGCTAACAAAGTCATACATCAAGAGAGACAATAGCTACTTAAAATGCACGCTTGTCGCCACCAAGTGGTCACGGGTGTGAATTGCAATCTGTCAAAATGACCGATGGCCTTCAGATTTTTCCGTCACCGAAAATATTCAATTAACGCAACCCTTGGTCCGTAGTCTCAGATGTTCTTCACATAAAGTGACCAATCAGCATGCGCTATGCAAATCGAAACCATTCTTGAAAGAAAACGTTTCCCGTATTTTTCCCCGCTTACTGTCTTGGAAATTGGCTCAGTATTGCACTGGGACATCGTTTGGGCATTACTATAATGCAAGTACAAGCAAAGGACATTCCAATCAAATGCTGGGTCATTTGAAAAATAATCATATTTAGCCATTTTGTCCATCTTCTGCCACCAGCAAAATTCGGACTTTCTCCTCAAATCAAATCAAAATGTATTTATATAGCACATTTACAAACAGCAATGGCTGAACCAAAGTGCTTTACAGATAAAAGCATAAAAGGCATAAGGATAGTGTAAATACAGGTGACAGTGATTAAAAAAAGTGGACCAAAAAAAAAATGTCACTCCAACACTCACACTGAGCTAGATACTGGCTATAAAGACCACTTCCCAAGCTTTATCAACACACCACACGCAACCAAAGAGAATTTCAGTTCCTCCATAATTTTGTAAATTTGCCACACTGAGGGTGCTAACTGTAATTCTGCATTTTTTTTCCTTTTTTTTTTATGTGCTCATTTTGGGGTGCCCCAGTGGCTCATTGGTTAAGTGCGTGTACCATAAGGCAAAGTCCTTCCCGCAGCAGCCATGGATTCAAATCCAGCTCATGCAATTCACTGCATGTCTTCCCCATACCTCTCTCCACCACACTGTCAAATAAAGGAGAAAACTCCCAAAAAATCTTTAAAAAAAGGATAATTCTGCACCCACTATCGCAAGAAAAGGATGAAAAAGAGTTTTAAAAACCAGTGGAGGTTCGTCGTCCATAAGAAAGAGAAGCCAAAACCTCGCCCTTCAAAGCTTTATGACTTAAAGATCATTTAAAAGCTGTACTTTGGGTTTACTCACATTGTCGTTGTCTTATTTTGAAGTAAGGTGGATGATCTGAAAATTTTTAATACAGGGCTCGACAAACTTTTTTTTTTTTTTTTTGTTTGCCCTGTCAAGCAAGAGTGGTTTGAAATTTTACTTGCCCAACAGCAAAAATCACTTGCCACAAGAGTGCTTAGAAAATGAAGTTACCAAAAAATAAGTGTTTCTTTTTTAATCATGCATACAATCATTTCATGAAGGGCAATTCATGTTTCGCTGCAAAAAAAGCAGTTGTAAACAGTTTTGAGAGACAATGTTTCTCCTCCACCGCAAGGCGTTGGATGCAACTTGGTATTGTAGATGGATGGGTGGTCTCCAACTCTGCGGCTCGCTTTGCTTGTGCACATCCTGAATGGAATCGTGAGTGACCGTGCCTGTGCAGAACCGTCTTTCTGAAGTTATTTGTGCCAGTGATGAGGGGACTGTTCCTATGTGCTGCTGGAGAAAACTCTCGGCACACATTGCAGCCCATTAACGAGTTGTCATGATCGTACTCCAACCATGGCAAAGTGGCAAGCCAGGATTCCTGAAAGCCTCATGCCTTTCAGCGTCTGCCTGGCGTTTCTCTGCCCGCTCGACCTTCGACATGGACGGTCGCTTTTCCCCCCCCGACAATGGGCTGGCATGGCATAGTGGAAGTGGACCTGCCTGCACCTGCTGCTGTGTGCCACTCGTATAGCACCGCCATTCTGGAGCATTTGCTCCTCCGCTTGCTCGCGGCGTTGAAATAATTCCCCAATTATCCTCAGGCTCAGACTGTAATCTCGTAACAGCTAGATGAGGATAAACTAGAGCACTCGGCAACCGAGCACATGTATCCCCCGAAGGCCCCCCAGTTGGGCCCAGATGGTCCCAGAGTACCCAAAATCAATATGTGTCGTGAACTTACCATAATACATGTCCCTGCAAAATCTGAAAAGAATCGGTGCACTTCTGTGGGCTGTAGAGCGTTCGCAAGAAAATCTCTGCGGACGCGGACGCGTGACGAGGCCAAATCAATAGTAGCCTCCGACCTTCGTTTGGGGGATACAATAATCATAAACCGGTAAACCGAGAATGATCTCACAAGCCGGGGCGTGAAATTGAGTAGCAAATCGTGATTTGTTTCGGAACACGCACTTCGCAACATGCACGCGTGCAAGGCACAAGCAATGCATTCGCGAGGCGAGCTCATGATGCGGGCTATGCTAGCTGGCCACGATCAAACCAGCCATTCGTGCGCACTGTGCATGTGACACGTTTCACGAGAACGCGTGGTAAACGTTCGGTACTGCTATCTGTTACATGGCTAGTCATAGTGTTAGTGGATGATCATCGACGGTTGGCGTGTGTATTGTACCTGTAATGCCTGGTCGGCAGTTTGCTAGATCATGTAGTAGCACAGTGCCGTACCGTTTATGTAGTATCATCGACATTCCTTCACTCACAATCGAAGTAAAGAGCACGCTACTACCAACGCACGCACCCAGCGGCGGCGGTGCGGGCGCAGCAGCATTTGCTTCGAATGTGAGCTGTAGCTAGCTGTGTCAATCTCTTGGAGGATACGATGGTAAAAAATTTCTACTTGCCCGATTGGGCAACTGCTTTTTCAAAACGCTCGCCCGACAGCGATATTCACTTGCCCTGGGCAATTGAGCGAGTGGGTTACAGCCCTGAAATATGACAAAATAGAAGTAGAAAAAAATAGAAGAAATTGGGAGGGGGTCATTACTCTTTCACTGCACTGTACTGTGAAACAGGGGCTCTTAACCTTGTCCAGATGGGTCAGTACCACAAACATGATACTTCTTGTTAAGGTCTTTGGCTAATATTCCAGGGGTTAATTAATAGAATTGGGTGCGTATAACTGCATGGCTGGATAACGGTCTTCACCCACACCGGCCCTTTTCTGGCTTGAGACCCCCTGCTGTAAATGAAAGATGGTCTTCACATGAATATGGATAAAATCACCGGCTGCTCTCCTGGATCCCGTTACTGGACCACACACAAACTCCTTAGCTTTAATGACATCGCCGTAACATGCACTGATCTTTGACCTCTGACAAATTTAGCAAGCTAATCAAACTAAGTTATAGTGTTTATTTCTTTTCAAGACATATCGTAACATTGCACGCCATAAATTTTGATTCAGGACAAGCGTTACAGTTTCTGGGGGACGTGGGTGTTCATTTTTGTGTCAATGGTATTTAGGTCGTATGAACAATGGAATATTTCACTATGTAAAGGCTTACATTATTAATATTCACTGCAATTAGTGAAAGAGCACTTGGACACTCATAAGAGCAATACTGACTTGCAGTAAGACGCTCAACCCCATTTTCTATGCTTTCGCTATAGAAATTGCTCATCTGTGACCCTGGTTTGAGTGTCTGCGTCCAAAATTTTGCTGAAAACTCATGCACAGACTTATCTAGTCTGAGCTGCAATTGCCATTAACTTAAAAAGTTGTCTTTTCACAAAATGGCTGCTGTACTTCCCCTAGTCACTATGGCCATTATGAGACACTCTATACTCGCAGTTTAAATAGACGCCTTTATATAGCCCAGACTGGGATTAGGTTTCTGTCCCAAATATATATCCTCTGTAGTATTTTAAAGCCTTCAGGAATCGAACTGAGCCTCCTGAACAGCTAATCAGCTTGAAATAAATCACCCTCTGTGGAAAAAAACATATTTGATAATATCATTACCCTTTCCAAAAGGTTCCGTGATTCTTCATGTTTGACGTCTTTTTTTTTTTTTAACCTTTAGTGTTTATTGTTTGGGTGGTGGACAGATTTGCATGAGAGTTTTACTAGAGGTGGATCTCGGCCTGACTCGGAGGTTATTAGATTTTAGAATTGATCCAGATCAGGATTTTTTAAATATTATTGTTCACCATTTGACATTTTAATTCACTTATTCACAAATACTGTACATAGCCATTTGAAATCAGAAAAATTGGGGGACATAATCCCCATGTGAAGAAAATATTGCAAACCGATGATTTTGACGAAAGGGGCATCGTTTCAGCCTTGGCTGAGGTATGCAGTGTCGAATCCCGGTTGCTTGGAATGGTTTGGTCCCGGAGATTCTCTGAGTATACTGGTCTTCACTGCTAATCAGAGCTTATCTTCTCCACTAAACAGCTAAAAGCTAGTTCCTTTACCTTACATGCTGAATATTGTTGATTTTCGTGAATGGTGCGCGTACTGTGCGTCTCCAGTGAATGGTCAGCACGATTGAGCGCTGGAGATTTAGCAGCTCTTAAGGACAACTCTGTGGCCCCACAAGCATTCATCTGTGTGAGGAAAGAATAACTGCTTTGAGTTTATATATGAGGACCTGTATATATTATGTCTCCCCCTGGTGGGAGGGGGTGGGGGTGGCTGTTGTTTTTGGCTCGGTTCTCAGTTCGGTGTAGGCGTTCCTAAAGTGTTTTGGGACCATAACTCCGAAAATGCTCAATATTTCTTGACCAAATTTTGCAGGTCCGTTTATTGGCTACAAACTGGTACCTTTCGCTATTTTGGGGGTTCAGAGGGGTGAGACGTTTGTTTTTATAAATAAAAATACATGCCAGTTTAATCTGGGAGAAATTCTTTTCAAGATACTTTATGTTCAGCATGTATACATTTTGCACATTTTGAAGTCCAAGATTTATGCATATTTTCTGCAGACCAGGGAGATAAATATGTCTCTGAAGTTGCTGAGATGCAGGCAGTTTATTTTTAAATGTGTCTTTGCAGAAAAAGTATCGACAGCAGGCCTCTGATCTGAAGTTCACCAGTGTTGAGGACACTCCAGAGATGGTCCAAGCTAAGCTGAGCTACAAGCAGGCCATAGACGTAAGAAATAGAATTCCCAGTACTATTATATAACTCTTTATCTAATCCCTGCAGTGCACCTACGGCAAAACCTGTATCTGTGTGGTATTTCTGAAATTGATCACGATGAATTTGGGCTTTTTATTTTCAGGTCATTGTGGAAAAGGTCATAACCTGTGATCCATGCTCTGTTTCCACTGGCATGAAACACACAACTTAGAAACAACTGAACAGTCATTTTTACACCCCAAAGGGCTATAACATACATGTAAAGTACACGCTGAACATTCCACTTTTAAACTTGATGCCGATGGCTGCTAATTGCCAATAGTTCTGCTGTTTTCCCTGCTCATTGTCCCCGGCCTTTCATTGTGTTCATTTTGTATGGATTGGGTTAATGTCAAGATGGCTTTCTTCTGTGCAGCTGTGTAAGGCCCCATTAAAAAAATTGTATAAGTTTATCATCCCCTGTAATGCTCTAAGCGAGTAGCACAAATGTACCCATAAACGGACACCTAGGCAGTTTTATTAAAAAGCTGTGTCCCTGTATTGTTCTCAGTCAGGTACCAAAAGCAAGCTGGTCTTGTAACCTAGAAAAACATGACAGGAACGCAAGAGTAAACTCTTTGTATACATATATTTACTAAACATAAAAAATCCGCCCGCCCGCAACACATTTTTCACATTAAAAGGATTATAACAAATATTTATTTCTTATGGGGTGTAATCTGAGGGCAGTCATCCTGACTGTGTTCTATGCGTGTACATTGAGTGAGTTCTTGTGTCCTGCATGTGTTGAGTGATTGTATAGCTAATTTGTGGCGCTCATTTGGGTAAGTTTTCACATTGCTGTAGCCACAGTGCTAAAGAAAACACTAGAGTGGACAACGTCATTGGCTGAACCAACCAGAAAATGTGAAACGTGTCCGCCATCTTGTGTAAGGAATTGGCAGGGGAATTGAGCAAATGCTGTACTTTTGCATATGCGACTTAATAAAATGATATGAAAAACGCTGAATTTCTCTCACAGTAAAAAATAGTATGTATGATAAATGATAAATCTATTGTATCAATTGTAGTATCACCAAGATCAAGTTAACTTTCGGGTTTATTTTTCACATCTGCTCATATACAAACTTCACTTACGTTGCTATACCCTTAGAATCTTACTTCATGTGAAAAGTCATCAGCATAATCTCTGTATTCCACCTGTCAACTACCTTGATCAAAGGTTTCTCACAGTTCCACACAGGACACTCTGCTTCAGTAAGATGGTGGACGTAAATCTTGCCAAAACTGGTCTCGTGTCCTTTCTAGTGTTTTCTTATGCTATGTGACTATAGCGAGTATGTTCAGTTTATGTGAAATTTGACTGTTGTGGTGAAATTGGTCAGCAGTCGAGTAAAGAGAGCATGCTGTGGTGATTGCAGAGACTGTACCGGGAGCAGGGCGAGAATTTGAAGCACACCTACACTCTGACTGGAGATTTGCCCGAGCACGTGCAAGCTAAACTCAACGCCATGAACATCAGCGAGGTCTGACATTCCCCTTCACTCACCTCCTCTACTTTCTTGTGCTATCCTCCACTATTCTTCCTCCTCAAGTCTTTTCCTTCCTATTTCCTCTCTTCTATTGTTATGTTTTTGGTAACATCGCACTCTGGGAAACATACCTCTGCGTGTTAGACTGTGTAAACAGACTGTGTATGAAAACATTCGTACAGTGGGAACGACTTACTTTGCTCATTTTAAGCTGTAGATTTGCCTCTGCGCTTTTAGAGGAAAATTATGGGAACCGATTAACCTCTTCCCTTACAGTCAACAAACGTACAATGTGTGATAGGCAATTATCCACCCTTGCAGTTGGCACCTGTCACTTTAACTAGGGATTGGGTGAGTTCATCTGGTCCGTTATCATGCCATCTTGCCTATGATTATGTAACCTGGTCCATTTTTGAATTTCTTTTCCCCATAGTCTCATTACAAGCAGTCCTGGACGAAACTCAGAGATGCCGGCTATACACTACGACTCGACGCCATCCCCTTCGAAGCTGCCAAGGCCTCTGGAGCCATTCTCAGTGATGTCAGTTTGCATGTGAAAATCCTACAGCTACAGCTCCTGAACCTGTCAAAAACCACATCCTTACAACAGTGATGACTAAGCAGTAATCAGTAATGTTAGATTTAGTTTGGCCGTCCTGCTCAAACACCTTATATGTAAATATCTGCAGTCTGTGTAATGTCAGGGGACATGGGGTCATTTTCATGAATGTGGATCATTACCCCTCTATTCATGGTCAGCTCACTCACTTGAGCTTAAGGATAATGACCACTTTAACCCCATAAAACCTACAGACCCCTATATAGGTCCGTAAAATACAGCTGCTATATTCAAACCAGCGGAACTTAAGGCCTATTTTGAATTCTAGTGAAGATACCAGTGTATTCAAATATCCCAAATATGTCCCGCTGAATTAAAGGGAAACTTGTATAAAATGATGCACAAGATCTAGATATTTTTTCCATTTGACGCAGTGCTGTCACCATTAAAACATGGTGTCCTGGGTTTGAATTTGTGTCTAAATATAACAGGGAAGTAGCTTCAGTGAAGCAACCAGCAGATACAGAATATGTACGTGACATTTTTTTTACAAAATGTTATTAAAGAAATGGTTTTTTGGACTTTGAACCTACTCATAGAAAACTTAATTGAAAAGTTAATTTAAGGAGTAAATGCTCTGTGACAGGTAAATTTCAATGCATTGTTAGTTCAGAACAGAAGCTTGGTAATGCTCAATTTTACCCTGGGTTTCCGATTTTTTTTTCAGCAAAAGTACAAAGAGCACTATGAGAAGATGAAGGGCCGCATGATTGGGCTGAGGGGCCTGGAGGATGATATAAACATGGCACACTCTGTCCACGCCAGCCAGCTCCAGAGTGAGGTAAGTACCGTCAACATGACCTCCTACGCCAGAGCCACTTGTGATTTATTTCAGCTCCTTCAATGATTTCAAAAATCCACAAACATTCACTTTGCTGTTACTTTACCAGTTTTTTTGCTGGAAGAATTTTCAATTTTAAGTTGCTACAATTTTAACTGATAAATGTTGCTTTTTTTCTAATATAATGAAACACAGAGTTTAAGAGAGAGATGGTGGTCTCTATAGCAACTTTCAAACTGAGGGACCGCATTCCTTGTTGAGTACTTTACACAAAGCATTGTCGCCCCCTGGTGTCAGAAAAACAGTATAACTGACTCGATTTCTGCAAGAGTTGAAACATTGTGAATTTGAAAGCCCTCTCTTTGGTTCCTGCTCGACCGCACAGCTTCAGTACAAGAAAGGCTCGGCGATAGTGCACTCTCAGTTCCACCTGCCCATGGACATGCTGGAGGTGACCCACGCCAAGAAGGCCCAAGCCCTCATCAGCGACCAGGATTACAAGGGCTTCCTGCACAGCTACACTGCTCTGCCCGATGACCTCAAGGTCCAGGCGGCTAAGAGAGCCTACGCGCTGCAGAGTGAGGTACGACCTGCCGAGCATTCACTCACATATTCACTCACTCACTCACTCGCTTGCTCACACACACTCACTCACTCACTCACTCGCTTGCTCACACACACTCACTCACTCACTCACTCAATCTAGCATTCACTCCTTCTTTCAAAGATTCGCCTTAAAGTTCATGTATTAGTTCACCCCATGCAGAGTACTAAAGTCTATTTTATAATCCTTGCATTCTTACCTCAGAGTTTCACCACTACCACCATTTCTTTCATTTCATTTAACGCATGTGTTAGCTGTTCACTGATGGCAGTGGTGCCCTATCGTGTGCCAAGGAGGCCGAGAGTCTGCAGGTCTTCATTCTAACCAATCGCTGCTCCTGCTGATCACACAAATTAGTTCCCTTCTCTCTGCCAGTCTTTAAAACAGCAGGTGTCTTGATTGGTTGGAGTGAAATCCTGCACACTATTGGCCCACTGAGGCACATGATTGCGGTACCTCTGATTTCAATGTTCTTAAATGCTGACGAAAGGGGTGTGCTTGTGTATAAGTGAATGAAGATAAGTTGAGGGTAAGCACATGGCTGAGATATGGCCACATTAATAGTACCAGGAGGGATGTGACCTCAGGTCACTTTCAGAGTATCCAGTATTTTTAGCTGTTTTCTCCTAATGTGACACTTGACTGCAGAGAGGGAAGAGGGCTATTACTGTCAGGCAGTTAAAATCATAAAAAAATTTGTCATTCCTCACATGCATCTGCGCCATTCAATCCTCTTGTCATGCATAAATGACTACATTCTCATGCTACACCCGAGTCACAGTTCTCCCTCAATTGCCGATACAGTGTGTGTCAGGGGTTCATGTACACGTCCTAACCTGTTATTTCCAGAACAAGGATCTCTTCAAGACCTACAAATTTCTATATGAGAACCCTTGACATGCAGACTGTACACAGAAAGGCTGAGGCGGAGACTCAAATCCAGAATGTTCTTGCTGTGTGGCAGCAGGGCTAGAGTTCCTAGATTGAGAGAGCTGCGACATGAGGGTTCCAAAAATCTGGTCATGGAGCCATTTTGTTTCCATCCCGTTACCGTCTCAATTAATTTTTTTTTTCCCCCCTTATTTTCTCTTCTCTAATGTCCCAATATTTTCCCCGTTATGCTTATCAAGACCATTGCTAGCTGGTTTATGGGTTTCCCCCCAAAATGAATATCTTTCCCATTGGAGAAAAGAATGAAAAAAATCCAACAATTTCCATCATGCAAAATGGCACATTTTCATGTGATGGAGACAAAACAGCTCCTTCTCTTGGGTTCTCACGACTCCGTCTCCCTAGGTACTCTAGGCAGTGCTGCCCGTTGCTTCTACACACAACTTTTCAAGTTTACGTACAGTTTATTTATGATTTACATGTTAGTTAGTGGGTTGCTTGGTTTCCTCACAGCAAAAGGTTTCTGGTTTGAATCTGGCCCTCTTCTCTGAAATTAACATGTCCTCTTTGAATTCTTGTGGGTTTCCTCCCACAGTGCACAGACATGCAATTCAAGCTAACTGGAGACTTTAAATTTCTTGTCTGTAAGAGTGTGTGCGTGTGTGTGTGTGTGTGTGTGTGAGAGAGACTGTGTACCTGCCTCTTCCTCATTGGGTGCTTGGATAAGACTCTGGCCCCTGGAACTCTAACCAGGAGTAATCATGCTCGGTAGTGTTATTATAGTCTGTTATCAACGTGATTCAGCTGCAAGTACTGAATGTGTAAGGTATATGTAGAATGGATATTGAACATTCCGTCTGCTGTGTATACATAATATATATTGACTCGGACACCGAACAGCTTGTATGAACAATGTAAACAATGTATGGTAGAAGTGTTAAATGGAGCAGAGAATGTGGGTTGTTCTATGATTGAGCTGCGACATGAGGATTCCAGAAAATCTGGTCCCAGAGCCATTTTGTTTCCATTGCATAATAAGGTACCAACTCAATTAGTTTTTTTCCCATTTTCTCTCCTCTAAAGTTCAAACATTTTTCACTCGTATACTTGTTAAAACCATCGCTGGCTGGTTTATAGCATATCCCCAAAATAAATAAGTTTCCTCTCCAATGGCGAGCACAGTTGGGTTGAAAGGCCTGTTCTTGCCACTCATGTTATACCGAGGAAAGAACAAAATAATCCATCAGTGTGCTTTACGGCACACGATAGAAACAAAATGGCTCCTACTCTGGAGTTCTCACCACTCTATCTAGGGACTCCAGGTAGGAGTAATGAGTTTCTGTTTTTTTTTTTTTTTGCACCATAGAAACTCTACAGGTCTGATCTGAACTTCCTGAGGGGCGTGGCCTGGATCAGCACCGGGGCAGTACAGATTGAAGGGTCCAAGCGAGCCCACGACCTCATCAGTGAGGTCAGGTCACCAAGAGTTCAGCTGAATCTGCCCCTGCCCTGTTTGTTTGTGTACTACACCATATATATACCTGTATATCAGCCAGTGGGGTCACAGTGCAGAATAGTTTTCCAGGTCATTTAATAGTGTCAGTAACTGGGGATTTTCATGACCAGGCTTAACACAGTGCCAGGTACTATCTAATTCTTCAGTATCTTAAATGTTTAATCCACCTGATGGAGACTGATGGAGCACCAATGAAAATGCATTGTTTGATGCAGTTAGTTTTGGTTGGAGCAGTGGCTGAATGCACTGACAAACAAACACAGCCATCATTGTGAGCCACGCTAAAAATACAACCCCATTTCCGAAATAGTTGGAACAAAGTGTAAATTGGGAATAAAATCAAAATGCAATGACTCTCAGATCATGAGCCTATATGTTATTTGAAATAGAATTTAGATAACATTTCAAATGTTGAAACTGAGACGTTTTACATTTTTATCCACAAAATGAGCTTATTTCAAATTTTCTGGTTGCAACAGGCCTCAGAAAAGTTGGGACACAGGCAAAAAAGGGTTGGAAAAGCTTTTAATACGTAAGAGAATCAGCTGAAAGAACATTTAGCAAGTAACTTAGTTAACTGGCATCAAGTGTGTAACATGATTTGCTATAAAAGGGATGCCTTAGAGAGGCTGAGTCTCTCAGAAGTAAAGATGGCCAGAGGCTCTCCAACCTGTGAAGGGTTGCATAAAAAAAAACTGTGGAATACTTTAAAAACAATGTTCCTCAACGTCAAATTGCAAAGGCTTTGAGGGTCTCATCATCGACAGTGCATACACCATCAAAAGATTCAGAGAAACAGGAAAAATCTCTGGGTAAGGGACAAGGCCGAGGACCTTTACTTGATGCCTGTGATCTTCGGGCCCTCAGACGCCACTGCATCACTCACCAGCATGATTCTGTCATTGACATTACTAAATTGGCCCAGGAGTACTTCAAGAAACCACTGTCTGTAGACACAGTCTGCTGTCCCATCCACAGATGCCACCTAAAACTTAATCATGCAAATAGGAAGCCATTGTTGAGCATGATCCAGAAGCGCTGCCTTGTTCTGTGGGCCAAGGCTCTTTTAAAATGGACTGTAGCAAAGTGGCAAAGTGTCCTCTAGTCAGCCGAGTCCAAATTTGACATTCTTGTGGGAAATCATGGGCGTTGTGTCCTCCGGGCTAAAGAGGGGAAAGACCACCCCTCCTGTTATCAGCGTTCAGTTCAAAAGCCAGCATCTCTCATGGTATGGGTATCCATTAGTGCATATGGTGTGGGACACTTGCATGTTTTAAAAAGCACCATGAATGCTGAAAGGTATATAAAGGTTTTAGAGCAATATGTGCTCCCCTCCAGACGACATCTATTCCAGGAAAGGCCTGGTCTGTATTTCAGCAGGACAATGCAAAGCCACATACTGCAGCTATTACAACAGCATGGCTTCGTAGTAAAAGAGTCCGTGTGCTTAACTGGCCTGCCTGCAGTCCTGATCTTTCACTGATTGAGAACATTTGGCCCATAATGAAACGAAAAGTCCGTCAAAGGAGACCCAAAACTCTCCAGCAGCTGGAAGCCTGTATTAAACAAGAGTGGGATCAAATTCCAATGGCTAAACTCAAGAAACTTGTCTCCTCAATGCCTAGACGCCTCCCCTCTGTGTAAAAAGGAGAGGGGATGCTACACCATGGTAAACAGGCCCCTGTCCCAACTTTTTTCAGACTTGTAGCCATCAAATTTTGAATGAGCTGATTTTGTGGATAAAATTGTAGAATTTCTCAGTTTCAACATTTGCTGTGTTATCTCTGATATACTGTGAATCAAATACTGGCTGGTGTGATTTGAAAGTCATTGCGTTTTGATTTTATTCACAATTTACACGTTGTCCCAACTATTTCAGAATTGGGGTTGTACTCATGGTGTTATTTTTGCCTGTTTGGAAAAAGATTTCCAAGAGGGTATTTCCATCATCACAGCCGTCCATCTGTTCCTGAGTGTTTTGTTACAAACTTAACAGACGCTTATCTGCAGTGCACTGTTTGTGTGGACCACTCGGGGCTGCAGTGTCTTAACAAACAGGTGCCAAGAGGGACTTGAGTGCCCAGAGAGGCTCATTATTATCTTTAGTGTTATGCCTTTACTTCGCTTTATTTCCACATATTGCACGGAATTGATGTAATGAAGAGCACCACTATGCATCTGTCTCAACTCTCTCTTTCTTTGTCTGTTTTTCAATGTTTTTCCCCTTGCCTATTTTTATACCACAGAAAAAGTATCGCCAGCAGCCATACTCCTTCAAGCACACCGCAGTGGCTGACTCTCCAGACATCGTCCACGCTAAATTTAGCAATAAAATCTCAAACGAGGTGAGGTTATCAGGGCCAGGCTAATTAGCTCCAGCGTCACTGTGGTTCAGCTTTGCTTATAAATTCTAGTTTGGATAACAGGCCTTATGGCCTTTCACTGCTGCTTGAGATGCCTATAGGTTCCACATTTAGTTTTGCTTCTGAAACTTTGGCTCTGTAAGTGGAATCGCAGTGCAAACCCTTCTTGTGAGCAGGGTTAGCTTAGCATCAGGACATTGTGGTGTATTTTATTTAAAAAACAGGTGTGAATCAAATGATCTCCTCAGGAAATCCAGCCTACTTTGCAAAACCATGTTGAGAAACCAATAAAATACAAGCCAGTGCTTAGGAAAACCATAGCCCCAACAAAAACCATGTGAAATGGCCATAAGATTTCGTCGGCGGAGGATTAACTGGGCCTATCTCCACTTTTCACCAAAAATTATGTTCTACCATATGAATAATGTCAGTATTAACAGGTATATCCTGATGTAATTTTTAGCCCGCTTGGCCGACAGGCCCAAGGGGCTTATGCTGTACTTATAGTCATTAGTGGTGGTCTGTTGTGCGTGCATTACGTCATTTCAGCACAATACAGCTCTCAGTTTTCCATGGATCCTTTTCATATTTTTTAGGCATATATAATGGCCCAAGATCTAGCCCAGGTTCGATTTTGGTCGTGCTGCCATTCATGGCTTGGCCAACAGGTGGCTTTTTTTGTAAAATTTCAAACAGCTCTAGCTGCCTTATTTTACGAGCTAAGATGCTCAAGTTTTTACTGTAGGGTGTCCTGCCAAAGGTTCATCATATATGTAATGGGTTTTTCATTTGACCTAAATTTAAAGGTTATGTAGGTCAAAGGTCGTTAAATGCACAGATTTTGTTTCACTGCAATAGTGCCTTCACTTTTCAAAGGATTCTTTTCATATTTCATATGCATGGGCATGCATATGAAGATCTAGTCCCAGTTCGATTTTGGGCATGCTGCGATTCTCCGTTCGGCTTTTCTGCAAAACTTCAAACAGCTCTAGCTCCCTTATTCTACAAGATAGCATGCTACAATTTTTGGCTGCTTAGCCAAAAGGCCCAATGGGCTTATGCTTATGCTCAGGGTCTTTAGTGGTTGGATGTCATGCATCAGAGCGTGCGTGCATAAACTTTTCGCTTGTCTGTGCTCTCACGTCTTCAGTTATTCACCAATCCTTTTCATATTTCATATGAGTATATAGCGTCTTAAGGTCCTGACCAAGTTCGATTTTCAGCCCAAGGGCAGCTAGGAGACACATCCAGAAAATGCATCTTACTTTGTGTGAATTTTCAGTCCATTTCAGTTTAAAAGTTCTATGTCCACATTGTCCAGTCAGGTACCTGGATATTGGGTCACCTGATCAGGATGACAAAATGGTTGAGCAAAGGTTCAATCCACTCTATCGTTTCAAAGCAAAATCCCTCTAATATACCAAATAGAAGGTTGTAAGATGATGGAATCTGGGATATTTTAGATAGGTAGGTTCTACAGCACTTTAATGAAGCGTCTATGTCTTTAAGTCCTTCATTTGTCTTATTTCAGGAGGCCATTTAAGGTAGTACTACATGATTTTCAATCTTATATTTTATGCATTGCACAATACATGTGTATGCACATGAATAAATACAACATGATGGACATAGTACTAGCTGAAACCAAGCCCAAGGCCAGAGTTTGTTTACTTTGTAGTGTGCATCATGTCTGCATTAAATGTACTCAGATGAACGTGTACTGGCTATAGCGATAGCAGCAGCTGACACTGAATACCCTTGAGACTCCAGAGCTCATTTCAGTGTTACAAGGTTTTTTTCTTATTTATTTTCAGACAGGACGCGGCTTCCTATTTTCAGATACTCTGTTTTTCTTTCAAACTCTGTATTACCTTTTACCATGAACATGGAATTTGCTGATTTGGGTGGAGTCACATCGCTGTGTCCTTTTTTAAAAAACACAAGGCAAGACAGAACTCTGTGGCTAAACATCTCTGGAAATTCGAGGAGCTGTCAAGGAGATAGAACCAGATACCTGCAAAATTTATGACATTTTGAAAATGACAAAGGTCTATCTCCATTTATATTTTCCTAGATCCCCTATCTAAAATCATTCTACTAAAGGTATAACTGTGTGATATTATACCTTTCAGTCCCAACAACTCACCTGAATATAAATATCTGAAAAATATACTTGGAGTTAGAAATTATGATGCAGCAAAATTTCACATCCCATTTTCTTCATTTAGTAAAAAGTGTAGATAGGTCCAGATAATTCTTGTAGATAGGTCTAGTTAATTCTCAGCCCACGATTTGCTAATTAGCTGCAGTTTAGCTGATGAAGTCTCAATTATTTATTCAATAACAGCAGTTAGGCTCACAAGTCTCAGTTCGTAGTTTCATGCGAAAAGCTCCCTCAGTGTCGTCCTGGTGACCTGTTAGTTTAACCCTGGTTAGGTCCTTGATTTAATCAACTTCTTTTCTCACAGCGCCTGTACAAAGAAGCAGGGGTGAACTCCAGACATAACTACACGATCACCGCTGAGCGCCCGGAGCTCACTCAAGCCAAGATCAATGCTGCCAATTTCAGCGAGGTAATCAGATGAATCCCTCTCAATCATTTGAGTCCACTCAATAAAAACGTCTCATCATTTGAGTCAACTTATACATTGCAGTACTTCTTTTTTTTTTCATTTTGCCAGTATGTCAGAAAAGCCGTGATCTCCACAAACCAACGATTGATTAACATTGTTGGAAACATTTTCTTGAGGAATGTTGGGAAAACATCTGGGAAAATCCAAGTTGTTTTTACTGAGAGGGGGGTTTTAATAGGGGGTTATTTTAAAAAGTGGTAGTATAGAGCTTACCTATCGACTCAAATTAGATTAGAAGGGTCAGGTAAAGGCTGACTATTTCCAGCCGCAGTGCAGCTTGAGAAGTGCTTTTCGAATACAGGCCATTGTGCGCACTCATACACTACCGCTCAAAAGTTTGGGATCACTTGGAAATGTTCTTGTTTTCCATGGAAACACGTGAAATTAGTCTGAATGGGAAATATAGCAAATGAACAGAACATGCTGACATTGTCTGAGTTAGAAATAATGATTTTAATGGAAAATGATGAATATGTACTTCAAACTTTGCCTTCATCAAAAAAAACCATCTTCACTGTTCATACTGAAACTGGTGTTTGACGGGAACTATTTAGCGCAGCTGCTAGTTGACAACCTGTGAGGCGGCTTTGTCTTAAACTATACACTCTCAGATATTTGTCTTCTTACACAGTTGTGCATCGGGGCCTCCCACTCCTTTTTTCTGTCCTTGTTAGTGCCAGTTTGTGCTGCGCTCTGAAGGGAGTAGTTAACAGCTTGGTAAGAGATTTTAAGTTTTCAATTTCTCGCATTGAATAGCCTTCTTTTCTAAGAACAACAATAGACTGACGGGTCTCTAAAATAATTCTTTCTTTCTGGTCATTTTGAGCCTGTAAAGAAACAAACAACTGCTGATGCTTCAGGTACTAAACCAATCTCAAGAATGCCATGCTCCCTTTTGCGCTCCCTTATTAGTTCAACGGTTTTCAGCTGTGCAACACATTTGCAGAAGGGTTTTCTAATAATCAATAAGTCTTATAAAATAGATTAGCAGCCATGCCAGGAGATTGATGCAGAGGACTGACAGTTGCTGATAATAGGCCTCTAGGCAAAAATGTAGATCATTCTTGGAAAATCATCTGATTAATTTTCATCGTTTGTGAAATGGATAAAAATGTTTGTGAAATGCATGAAAATGTATTTTTCTGTGGAAAACAAATAAATTTGCAAGTGATCCCATCCCAAACTTTTGTGCGGTAGTGAAGGTGTCCGCCCATCAGTCAGTACCGTATAAAAAATGGCAGTGACACTTTAGATGAAGTGTTGCTTATAAAGGCTTTATACAGCATGTATTATGCCTTCATAAATGAGACGGTAACGCTTCCTTTTACAGTACAGTAATTACATGGTATTTACATGGTAATTACCAGGTAAATACCATGTAATAAGGAGTAGTTACTGTAAAATTACCATGTAATTACAAGGTAACTATATTACTAATTACCTAGTACTTTTAGAGTAATTAGCAAGCCAATTCCAGGCAAATACCAAATAACTACCTGGTAATAAGTAATAATTACTGTGTAATTATAATGTAATTATATACTAACTGTTTCCTGTTTCCATGCTATAACCTGGTAATCTGTTTCCATGTAATTACCTGGTAATTACTCATTCGTTACCAAGTAAAAAGAGAAATATCTACCTGGAAATTACATAATTATGAAAGTGCAACTGTACTGTAAAAGGAAGTGAGGTCTGTTTTCATGTTATTACCTGGTAATTACTCAGTATTAAGCTCGTGTAATGTGAATATAGGCCACTAGATGGCAGTATTTACCTTTTTTTTTGTTAAGCTCAGACTGAAGTCATGTTTAGACATGTCCTGGACATGTCTGGGGCAAGTCTCAGAAAATTTAAAAAAAGAGGTCTAAATGTGGGTGGGGTCTGCAAAAGAGTATATAAGGAAAAGAATTGAGACAGTAAAGTAGTAGGAGAAATTGCAAGAAGATGACCAGACCTGCCATTCTGTTCAAGACCTGTGACATTTCTTTTGTGGATTTCTTTGCCTGTGTTTGAGCATTTTCTTCATCCAGGACATCACCAAGCCACCCCACCAAAAAGGGACTGTAATTATTTCTGTTTTTTCTTATTTATCAATCTTGGTCTTTAGTTGTAGGTTGTTATTAGTCTTTGTCTTTGTTAAAAATTAAATGTGTTTTAGTTGTTAAAACTGTGTTTGTCATCCCTTGCTGTTGCTGTTGTGTTATAAATGTAATAACAAATTGGGGCCATAACAAATTGGGGGCTCAAGGTCCGGGATAGACCATTGTGTGAGTAATTTATTGAAAATCTAACATTCCAAATTGCGAAATTGTTTTTGTGAATTTTCCTAGATATATATTGACAACAGCAATGGATGATTTCTTGGCATCACCAACCGTAGGGGTTTTGAAGTCTTTTAAAAAGACAGAACTGCTAGAAATTTGCAGACAGTTGGAGCTGACAGAGGTAAAACCAGCCATGCGAAAAGCAAGACTGGCTAGAGAGATAGTTGAATATTACATTGATGAAAATGTGTTTGCACCAGGAGATCTGGAACAGTTTCCAGTGGAAAATCCAAATATAGAAATGGAACTTAAATTAAAAATGCTAGAGATTGAAAGGGAGGAAAAAGAAAAACAAAGGCAGTTTGAGTTAGAAAAATTAGCAAGAGAAGAAAAACAAAGAGAATTTGAGAGAGAGAAAGAGGAAAGAGCAGAAAGAGAGAGACAGAGACAGAGAGATTTTGAATTAGAGAAGTTGGATAGAGAAGAAAGACTCCAAATGGAGCAACTAAAAATTAAAGTAGCAATGAAAAATAAATTTTGTGCTAGTCAGGAGGTAAAACTGGTGCCTCCATTTTCGGAAAAGGATGTTGACAACTATTTCCAATGTTTTGAAAAGGTAGCAAAGAGTTGCCAGTGGCCAAAGGAACACTGGCCTCTGATGTTGCAAACTGTCCTCAAGGGTAAAGCTCAACAAGCCTATTCGGCTTTGTCTGCAGATGATTCCTCTGATTATGAAGTTGTCAAAAAGGTTATTTTGAGAGCTTATGAGTTGGTTCCAGAGGCTTACCGACAGAAATTCAGAGGTCTGAAGAAATCTGAAAATCAGACTTATGTTGAATTTGCTAATGAGAAGCAGGTTTGCTTTGAGCACTGGTGTACTTCTATGGAGGTCAAGGATGATTTCAACTCACTAAAAGAGATGGTGTTAGTTGAAGAATTCAAGAACTGTGTTAAGGATGATGTTAAGACCTACCTTAATGAGAAGCAAGCACTGAACTTGCAATCAGCTGCCAAATTTGCAGATGAATATGTTCTCACTCATAAGTCCAAATTTCAGTCTAGCAGTAACAATAAATGGTCCCAATTTCAGAAAAAGGGTTACGGTGATACCCAAGATTCCTCACCCAAAGACAAAGACAAATCTGGTGATGGTGCTCAGAAATCCAGTAACAGGTCTGATCAAAGTGTGAAAGCTGACAGTGACAAAAGTGGTCTAGTTTGCAGTTATTGCAAGAAATCTGGTCATGTTACAACTAACTGTTGGTTCCTTAAAGCTAAGAAAGAAAAAGAAAAGGATACCAAACCAAATGCCTTTGTGAAAACAAGGTTAGAAACCCCTGTAGTAGATAACCAATCTGCTAAATTGCCTGCTTCTTGTGGGGCTAAAAAGCCTAATACAGCTGACTTTGTGAGGGAGGAATTTCTTCCATTTGTGTCAGAGGGATTTGTGGCTCTGAATGAGCATACTACTCCTGTCCCCATATATATCCTAAGGGATACCGGAGCTTCTCAGTCACTTTTGTTGATGGACTCCTTGGAGTTACGTGATGAGACCGCTTCAGGGGATTTCATACTTGTACAAGGTATTGAAGGGAGGACTGTATCTGTACCCCTGCGCTCTATATTCTTGAAGTCAGATTTAGTTACAGGACAGGTAAAGGTGGGACTTATGTCAAGTCTACCTATAAAGGGTGTTTCTCTGTTGCTAGGCAATGACCTGGCTGGGGGCAAAGTAGTTCCCCCTGTACATCTTACTTCACAGCCGAGCACTGAAGATGGGGATGAGGACCCATCTCTGTATCCTTCTTGCGCAGTGACTCGTGCTATGGCCAAGAAGGCTAAAGAAGAAGATGATGTGGTGCCGTCCAGTACATTGAATAGTCAGGACTCAGGTGGTTCGCCTCATGACTCTGATTGGCCTACTATGGTTTCTCCGTTTGAGGACTTATCAGATACTTTTATCAGTTCTCTATTCAGCCAGCCGAATGGGTCTGGTGATTCTGATGTGTCTGGAGACTTGTCTCTGTCCAGAAAGCGGTTGATTGAGGAGCAAACTAATGATCCTGAAATTGGTGTACTAAAGAGGAGAGCCCTTCCTGAAAAAGAAATAGATGCAGTTCCAGTTGGGTATTATCTCAAGGATGGTGTGTTGATGCGGAAGTGGCGCCCTCCTGATATCCCTGCCAATGCAGATTGGGCAGTGGTCAGGCAAATTGTTGTTCCGAAGGTCTATAGGAATGAGATCTTAACAATGGCTCATAGTTTACCTTTAGGAGGTCATCTTGGTGTTAACAAGACTGTTGAGAAGATCATGAAACACTTCTTTTGGCCTGGGCTTCGGAAAGACGTTTCCAACTTTTGCAAAACCTGTCACACTTGTCAGGTAGTTGGAAAACACCAGTTAGACCCACCTGTAGCTCCATTGCAGCCTATCCCAGCATTTGGGGAGCCATTCTCTAGGGTCATTGTTGATTGCGTTGGTCCATTACCCAAGACTAGATCTGGAAATCAGTACTTGTTGACAATCATGTGTGCATCTACCAGATTTCCCGAAGCCATACCTCTACGTAACATCAAGGCAACTGCAATCTCGAAGGCTTTGATAAAGTTCTTCACGTTGTTTGGTCTTCCCAGGGAAATTCAGTCAGACCAAGGTAGCAATTTCACTTCAGGATTGTTTCAGCAGGTTGTGTATGAACTAGGTGCAAAACAGATTCTTTCTAGTGCCTATCATCCAGAAAGTCAGGGTGCCTTAGAGCGGTTTCATTCCACTCTCAAGACAATGATGAGGACTTATTGTTATGACCATGAGAAAGACTGGGATGAAGGGGTTCATTTGCTGTTGTTTGCAGCTAGAGAAGCAGTGCAGGAGTCTACTGGATTCAGTCCATTTGAGCTAGTGTTTGGTCATGAAGTGAGAGGACCTTTGCGATTATTGAGTGAACAATGGCAAGAGGAAGAGCCGCAAATCAGTCTGTTAGACTATGTTAGCAAGTTCAAGGAAAGATTGCGTGCAGCTTGTGACCTTGCCAAAGAGAACTTGAAATCAAGTCAGGGAAAAATGAAAACTTGGTATGATCATAAGGCTAGAAGCCGTGAGTTTAAACCAGGAGACAAGGTTCTTGTGTTGTTTCCCTTACAGTCCAATCCATTGCAGGCTAGATTTCATGGTCCTTATGAAATTCTGACAAAACTCAATGATCTCAATTACATTGTGAAGACTCCAGATAGGAGAAAACCAAAACAATTGTGTCATATTAACATGCTAAAGCCTTATCATGACAGAAATGCTAGGGTTGCAGCTGTCACTTCAGATTCTCCAATGGTCGAAACGTGTGAAGATGAGGGGGAGTTTCAAGATGATGAACCAAGAATTAAAGCTGAAGTTCTTTCATGTAAATTGTCAAACACTGAAGTGTTGCAAAATCTTGATGTAAAACTCCAGCACTTAGAACCCTCACAGAGAGATCAGTTTGAAAGGTTGATCAAGAAATATGAGGATTTGTTTCCTGATGTTCCAAAGAGAGTTACTATAGCCTCTCATGATGTAGATGTTGGTGATGCCAAACCAATAAAACAGCATCCATACCGGATGAATCCTGAAAAGAGAAAGATTGCTGAGAAAGAGGTTGAGTACATGTTAAAACATGATATTATCAGACCCTCCAACTCCGATTGGAGTTCACCCTGTGTGCTAGTTCCAAAACCTGATGGAAGTACTAGATTCTGTACAGATTATCGCAAAGTCAATGCTGTAACTAGAACTGATGTGTTTCCAATATCTAGGATTGATGATTGTATTGATAGTGTAGGGCAAGCAAAGTTTCTGACCAAGATTGATTTATTGAAGGGTTATTGGTGTGTGCCTTTAACTGAGAGGGCCAAGAGCATCTCTGCTTTTGCCACACCATCTGGATTGTACCAGTATGAAGTCCTACCCTTTGGCATGAAAAATGCCCCAGCCACGTTCCAAAGGATGATACAGTCTACAATCGCCGGATTGCCACACACGGGTGCATACATCGATGACCTGATCACATGGAGTGACTCCTGGGAAGAACATCTAAAAGATGTAGAGACGTTGTTCCAGCGCCTGACCCAGGCTAACCTGACTGTTAACCTGAGCAAGAGTGACTTTGGTTGTGCTACTGTCACCTATCTTGGCTACGTCATAGGCCAGGGTAAGGTGGCACCCATAAATGCTAAAGTCCAAGCCATCATGGACTTTCCAGTTCCTGACAACAAAAAAGCTTTGCGCCGCTTCCTTGGAATGATCGGGTACTACCGCAAGTTCTGCAAGAACTTTGCTGAGATTGCTCTCAGTCTAACTAACCAACTGAAGAAAGGCGTAAAGTTCACCTGGGATGATGCATGCCAGAGAGCCTTCGATCGCCTGAAGTCTCTGCTGTGTCACTTCCCCGTGCTCAAATCTCCTGACTTCAACAAACCGTTCTCCATCGCGGTCGATGCTAGCGACCAAGCTTGTGGATCTGTGCTCCTACAGAGAAGTGACTCTGATGACATTGAGCATCCCGTGGCATACTTCTCCAGGAAGTTCAATCGCCACCAAAGGAACTATTCCACAATAGAGAAGGAACTGTTGGCTCTGGTCCTTTCTTTACAACACTTTGAGGTTTATGTTTGTACAGGACAAAAGCCAATGATTGTGTACACTGACCACAATCCGTTGATGTTTTTGAGTAAGATGAAAAACAAGAATCGGAGATTGTTGAATTGGAGTTTGATTTTACAGGAGTTTGACTTGGAAATTAAGCATGTGAAGGGTACAGACAATGTAATTGCTGATTGCTTATCCCGTGTTTGAATGTGTATATATATATCATGTGTTTGAATATTGTATGATATGTATATATAGACAAGTGTTCACTTAACCATTTTGTATTGAAAAGAAAAATTTTGCCTTTATGAGTCAAAATTTTTCCCTTTTGGAATGGAGGTGTAATGTGAATATAGGCCACTAGATGGCAGTATTTACCTTTTTTTTTGTTAAGCTCAGACTGAAGTCATGTTTAGACATGTCCTGGACATGTCTGGGGCAAGTCTCAGAAAATTTAAAAAAAGAGGTCTAAATGTGGGTGGGGTCTGCAAAAGAGTATATAAGGAAAAGAATTGAGACAGTAAAGTAGTAGGAGAAATTGCAAGAAGATGACCAGACCTGCCATTCTGTTCAAGACCTGTGACATTTCTTTTGTGGATTTCTTTGCCTGTGTTTGAGCATTTTCTTCATCCAGGACATCACCAAGCCACCCCACCAAAAAGGGACTGTAATTATTTCTGTTTTTTCTTATTTATCAATCTTGGTCTTTAGTTGTAGGTTGTTATTAGTCTTTGTCTTTGTTAAAAATTAAATGTGTTTTAGTTGTTAAAACTGTGTTTGTCATCCCTTGCTGTTGCTGTTGTGTTATAAATGTAATAACAAATTGGGGCCATAACACTCGTAACTAGGAAACTATCACATTACCCCAGACACTTGGACCAAAAATGCCGCAAAACCGACCAGTGTCTATGATACAGTGTCTGTGAGTCTGATTCTCCCCCTGAACAGCACACTGTATCTGTCAGGACATAAGAGTTCCCATATATAAATAACTATAAATAATAACTTTTTATTATTAATTCAGGGGGAGAATCAGACTCACAGACACTGTATCATTGACACTAGCTGGTTTTGCGGCATTTTTGGTCCAAGTGTCAGGGGTGATAGTTTCCTAGTTATGGGCTAAATACTGAGTAATTACCAGGTAATAACATGAAAACAGACCTCACTTCCTTTTACAGTACAGCTGCACTTTAATAATTATGTAATTTCCAGGTAGATATTTCTCTATTTACTTGGTAACAAATGAGTAATTACCTTGTAATAACATGGAAACAGATTACCAGGTAATAGCATGGAAACAGGAAACAGTTAGTGTATAATTACATTATAATTACCCAGTAATTATTACTTATTACCAGGTAGTTATTTGGTATTTGCCTGGAATTGGCTTGGTAATTACTCTAAAAGTACTAGGTAATTAGTAACATAGTTACCTTGTAATTACATGGTAATTTTACAGTAACTACTCCTTATTACATGGTACTTACCTGGTAATTACCATGTAAATACCATTTAATTACTGTACTGTAAAAGGAAGCGTTACCAGCATGGCATTGTCAGCTAAGTCACATTGTCATTGTCAGATCTGATATCACAGACTGAATACAGATGTTATTTCAACCTTTACAAAGCATGACATTTGCTTATGTATGATTTATGAAGACATTATGTCTCATTTATTAAGGCATTATACATGCTGTACAAAGCCTTTGTGAGCAACGCTTCATCTAAATTATGACCAAAATGGTATGAAGGTATGCTGGTAAATAAGGCTAGAGGATGGGAAATATTGTCCAATAAATTTCTTTCAGAGCATTTTTCAATTAACAGACACATGTAACAAAATGCAAAGTGTTTCTGCCATTAACTGTTTCGAGGCACATCGCTGAGCTTGTATGTTGTGACTCAAAGTCATTATTACAGCATTTCAAAGCATAAACACTTGAATACATTAAATTAACCTGTTAGTTTGACAAATTACTGTGGTGGCTTATTGCTGCAAGTGATTATAAATGGTCCATGATATGCTGTGAAGTTGTACGGTTTTGAGATGTGAAAATATTGGAAGATCTTCTCAGAGGTGTAATCGTACGCAAACCAGAACTGCCGTCGGTATCATATGCATTTCTGGGGAAAAAAAAAAAAAAAAAGAGTTCTGAACAGGATGTGAGTGCCCGAAAGTAGTTGGATGGAACTCGTCAGCTGCATAATTGAGATGGTTGAACACAATGTGTTTTTTTGCAGATTAAGTACAGGGAGTCCTGGAACACACTGCGGGCACAGGGATACAAACTCACCATGCAAGACATCCCCTTCCAGGCTGCAAAATCCTCCGGAGGCATCGCTAGTGATGTAAGCGCCACCTGCTGTCAGGCTAATACAACCTTGTACACCCATGTACACCTTTCAGCTCAATCCCTAACTGACAATGGGCGCATCTGAAAGAGTAGGCTGCATCCTTTAAAGGCTGCATTTTTAGGGGTCGTCACTTAATTCCATCTACGAAATTGACGTAAATTCATTTAATCTCCGTTAGACAGAATTTGGTTAAAGTGAGTTGTCATTGGTTTCCCTAACCCTGACCTTTTCTCTAACACCTAATGCTGCCTTCCATTTGTACTCGGAAGTCGGAATTTCCGAGTTCCGAGTCGGAAGTTTCAACTGAAGCACCCCCAGAGGTCGGATTTCCTACTCGAAAGTCGGAGAATCTTCACTACCCCCGAGATAACAATTAAAGATGGCTGCCCCAGGTGCAAACAGGAATTATAAGCTCCTGTAATATTCCGTTTGTGCATGATGTACATGGGGCGCATTCACCTAGCTAAACTTCTGCGTAAATCAATTTCAAGCGGGGGCGTGGGGGGGGGGGGGGGGTGCACAAAAGGTACCTGCAGATAGGAGAAGAGTAATAAATTATTGGGGGATATTTGCCGCAGGGGTGGTATATTTAAGGCGTTATGCTCATACAAATTTCCGAGCAAAGGGGAAATCCCTTTGTCCTCGTGAATGTGACTTGACCCTGTATGCGTAAAGGCCAAATTCTTTGTACTATCTCCGTCTCTGAGTGTTTCTTACAGGAATAAAAACATTTCCACCACACATAATAATAATATCATTATTAATATTACTAACAATAGTATTATTAATATTATAATGTGCATTAGTTTCGCTAATTGTTGAACATTATTATTATTATTTCTATTGTACAGTATTCATCATTGATGATTTTGCTGATGATGATGATGATAGTTATAGTGCAGCCCGATTTTCCTGATCCCTGCAGTACCAGTATAAGAATAACTTTGTCCGGGAGCGGGGGAAGCACATCGGAGCGCGCAGTATCCTGGACGACCCGCGGCTGCTGCACTGCATGCAGGTGGGGAAGCTGCAGAGCGAACAGGAGTACCGCAGGGACCTGCGCTCCGCTAGCAGCCAGTACCACCTGCCCCTTGATGGGCTCCAGCTCCTGCAGGCCAAGAGGGCCCAGGCGCTGGCCAGCGACCAGGACTACAGGACCGCCGTGCACTCCTACACAGTGCTGCCGGACGACATGAGGGTCCAGTGGGCCCGTAAGGCCTACAACCTGCAGAGCGAGGTGGGCGGAGCACGCCAGGACTGTCAGTCATTCAGTCGTGCAAATGTGATTAGATCCCTCCCTCGAAATTCTAGCTTAACCGCTTTGCGCTGATATAGTCGCCGGCGTTCGTAAATTCCGTAAGTTCGTAAAATCAGTTCGGTGGAGGAAAACATCACAATGTACTCTTACTTATATACCAGCGAGAGAGACTTTCTTTTATTGTTGCTCTTGCCTGTAATGAGAGTTCTTTCATGACGGGGGTCCTTTTCTGCAGAAAAGTACACTGACTTTGGCTTGGATATAAACTCCTTTGTCTCTGTCTGAGTTCTTCTTGAGAAAGGAACACCAGGAATATAAAATCAAAAATTCCTACAACTTGGTGTTTTCAGATGCGTTGCTGATGTTTCTATCTGGTGTTAAAACCAGCTGTTCTTCGCATGAGCATCCTACAGTCAGCTTAACCCCTTTGCGCAGAATACAAACAATGCCAATTTTTTCCTGTTATGCCTTAGCCTATTAAGGCTTTATAACTCAGTATTTGTGTCACAGAGACACTGGAAAAATATTCCAGTGAAGCAAGACACTTGGAAATTCAATTTCAGAATTATTTAAGAATTAAATTTCAGAATTTACGGCCATTGACGTCTATATCTGCACAAAGGGGTTTTAACCAGCTGTCAACACTCAAGCATTGGACAGTGAGTTGTCACGGTTTTTGAAACTGTTTTTGTGTAGGGCTTTCTCTGTGTCTCTTGTCGGGGAAGACATCGAATTCTTTTCACCAGCTGGTTGATTAGCACCTGTCTATGACTCTATTTAAGCTGGAGGTTCGCCACGCCTCTGTTCCACTATCTTATCTTTCGATGTTCACAAGAGCCAGGAAAGAACTGCTCTAGGTATTTAGTGACCCTTTTGCGTTCATTTTTTTTTTTTTAGAGTATTTTGAGAAAGCTCTTTGAGAAGTTTCTTCCAAGTTAGACTCCTGTTCTAGCACCGGTCTTTGGTGCCTTAGGGGGTCTTTCTCGTCCACCTGGATGGTTATATTTTTGAAACTACCTCGCTTTGTTCAGATCTAGTTTCCTTCTCCCTGCCTGCAGGCTCTCGCCTCGCTCAGTGGCCGAGCTGCGAGAGTTTTATTCCCTTCCGGAAATCTAAGTGGCTAGGTTTCTGTTTTTCGCCAGCTTTTTGCACTGTTGAGTCATTGTGTTTGGGCTTCTAACTTTCACCGCCATTACAGTGAGTAATCTTGGAAACACAGCTGAAATGTTTCAGTCGCTGCTGGGTGTTTTTGTTGGGCAAAATAGAGAGCCAGTTAGGAGGTGCTTGCGCTGTAAGTTGGTGGTGTGACTGTATGTTCAGATGAGGTACACTTACCCCCCTCTCCGCGCTCATGTCCCGCCTCCCTTCCTCACAGAAACTGTACAAGTCAGATCTGAACTTCATGAGAGGAGCTGCCTGGGCCACTGTGGGGGCGCCTCAACTGGAGTCCGCTATGAAGGCGGGAGAGCTGATCAGTGATGTGAGTCTCTCTCTTTCTCTTAATCTCTCTCTCTCTCACTTTCACCTTCTCTCTCTCTCTCTCAGTGAGGGGTTGGGTTTAGGTGTGCTAATAGGGTCGGGACGGGACTGAATTGAAGGAAATGGCAGAAAATCATTGCATTTCAAAGACCAGCAGCCTTAAAAGTCAAAGTTAGTGTTAGTACTTAGTAAGTTAGTAGTGTTATCAAAATGGTCGCTGGATGCTTATTTATTATTTGTGTCGTGATTCACCACACATGAGTGAACAAATTTCTTTAATGGATCAACTGGGAATGATGGGTGTAGTGGCAAATTATCAAAAAATGTTTCAAAAACCAGCTTAAATTGAACTTGGAAATATGCCGGGCATAGATTAACCAGTAGTCCATCATGGAGAGAATTCCACTGGAAGGTAAAGGTGCAGTTCTTTAATACTCCATTTATCATGTCAAAATATAATAACACATCAGAATTATGTTGGCGGGGCTGTGGAGCGGTGGGAGACTTTACTCATGTATTCTGGGATTGCCCAAAGCTTTTGGCTTTTTGGAAAAGTGTTCAAAGAGAGATTGAACAGATTTGTGGTGTTAATTTTGCTTTAGATCCTGCTCTTTATATACTGGGGATACTCCCAGATAGTATGACAGATCAGGACTTGAGTTCTTTAGTGAGAATTCTGCTCTTAGTAGCAAAGAAGATGATAACGGTCTCATGGTTGAAACCGTTGCCCCCAGACATATCACAATGGAGAGATAGGGTAAAAAAGGTCTTCATCATGGAGAAAATCACAGCGAATTTGCATTTGGAAACAGACAGACTTGTTGAAAAGTGGTCACCTTTAATACATCTAATGCCCGACCTCTAGTCACCTCTCTTATATGTATTTTCTTTAAGTTTTATTTATTTTAGTTTATATATATATATATATTTTTTTTTATTAATGTATGTATGTATGTATTTATTATTATTATTATTATTATTGTCATTGTTATTATTATTTATATTATTATTATTATTGTTATTATATATACATTTAATTATTATTATTATTATTATTATTATTGTCTCTTTTTTATTCATGTGCAGTATTGTCCTGACTGTATTGACTGTATTGCTATTGCAAGGGTGCTACAGGCTTAGGTTCCTGTAAATTATTATGCCAGTGCAGAGTAAAAACTGTATAACAATGCTCAGAATGGACATGAAGGGACCGGGAGCTTTACACAACTGTATTTGGATATGCATCTCTATGTTGTATACTTTTTGTTCTGTGTTTGAATAAAAAGTGAGTTCTAAAAAAAAAAAATTGAACTTGGAAATAAAAGGCCACCGCTGCGCCTTGGGCATAATTCACGCAGGCAAGAGTCTATGGTCCAGTCCCAGTTTCCATGTTTTTAAACGGTTTATTTTTCGAAGGCAAGCAAACAAGCTGTGAAGGAATAAATCCCGCTCTCTCCCCTTCTCTCTCGCACTGGTAAAAAAACCATACGCCCACCCAGGTGCATGCTGGTCCTATACCTGTCCTTACCTATATATCCTTCATGCCCAGTGTTCACCAACCCAAAATACACAAAACTAATTCTGCAAATACGATAATAAACGAATGGCTCCTGCAATGGGAATTAAGATTCACAGCCATTGTTTTCAGGGTTTAAGTAACGCCCTCAATGTTGTGTCCCATGGACTTCCATTTATTTTCTTTCTCAAAGCTTTGCTATTACCTATTATGCAGAGTGTGGCTGTTTACGAAGAACGGAAGATTTGGTAACTGTCCTTATTTATTAATTCAGCGAGCATTTAGCTAATGCCAACATCTGTCATGTCTTTGACCGCAGAGAGAGTCACTGTTTCTCAGTCAAGGTCTCTCTCTGAACTACATACAACAAGGGGTCCGCTGCTTTGGTCCTGATAATACCACGTTCATTTGAATCCCTGTGTATTCAAGCATGACGTCTGATTAATGTTTTGCAGAAGAAATATCGGCAGCAGCCAGACCGTATGAAGTTTACCTCCGTGACAGATTCGCCAGATATCATCCACGCCAAGAATAGCTACTTGTATTGCAACGAGGTACATCAGTGTCCATTCACCTTCAGGGTTCTTTCCTGGGTTTTACACTGTATTCCTGAGGTTGTAATTCCATTCCATGCTCTTGTGCGTTCCAGAGGCTGTACAAGTCCGGAGATGCAGACGCCATGCACAGATACACCCTGACTGCTGATCACCCCGATTTTGTCAGAGCCCGGACAAATGCCCAGCACATCAGTGATGTGAGACTTATTGCCTCATTACAACAGACTTCACCGAAAACTAATGGGTGACATCATATGTGTATATGATGAAAATGTTCTCAGCTGAACATTGTAATGCTTATGGAACAATCGATCATCGTAACTTAAAGCAAAGGAGTTCTTGAATGCAGACCGAGTCTTAGGCTACGTCCTCACAAATGTGTCTTCACTTTAAAACAGCAGTTTGAATAAAAACATTCTCCATCCACACTTAAACCCTATGCTGAAGTTTTCAAACTAAAACGGGGTCACCAGCATCTTCAAAAGTCTGTTTTGGGGTTTGAAAACACAGGAGCAGTGAGGACGCTGGCCGAAAACGTCGCAAAAGTGATGCATTTTAAAATTTAAACGTAGAAGTGTGGATGTAGTCTTAGAAGACTTTAAAACATGCCCAAAGACTTAAAAACAGCATAACCCTTTGAAGTGGAGGACGGTTTTGAACAGTTTAGTTAAGGCCATTGGCATGTCACCAGAAGGTCACTCGATTACAAAGACGTAAACCAAATAGTGTAGGCTGTACCCAATAACTAGGATACAGAAATCCTCCAGATGTATTACATTCAAGATAAAGATGTATCTTTTGTAAGGAGTTGGCCCATTGCAGTCAAGGAAAACATGCCGTGCAGTCTGTTGAGTGTTGCTGATGGTATATCCTCATTCACAAAAGCTTCAGAAAAAGATAGGAACTGAAATCAAAATTTCAATAAATGAATGTAGGACTGTTCATTCTCCTTTTAACAGATAGTGTACAAGACATCTGGGAACCAGGTGAGATCTGCAGGGTACGACCTGAGACTGGACGCCATCCCCTTCCAGACGGCTAAAGCCTCCCGAGAGATCGCCAGCGATGTGAGTTCAATTTCCAGTCATGTTCATCAAGCTTGGTGGTGATTAATATGCAAACAAAATGTTGGCTATGCACCCGAACATTATGAGAAAGACTGCGTCAACATGGATATCGCTGGGGCTTATGCTTCTCCTGGGTTATGTTCAACCATAATGTTGTGTACTTTGGTCTAGTACGTCTGCTAAATAGATGCAAATTAAAAATCGGACTACGTGGGATCGAAATTCATGTGCACTTGATGTGTGTACAGTTCCGGTACAAGCAGGCTTTTGTGAAGGACAAAGGTCACCAGATCGGACTGCGCAGCGTCGAGGACGACCCCAAAATGAAGCACTCCCTGGCAGTCAGCAAGCTGCAGAGCTCCAATGAGTACAAGAGGCAGTTCCAGGAGAGCCGCTCCCAGTACAAGAGCCACACCGACCAGCCAGCGTTCCAACACGCCAAGAAAAGCCAGGCACAGGCTAGCAACCTGAGTTACAGACAGCACCTGCACCAGTACACCTGCGACCCAGAACAGCTGAACCTGAAGCACGCCAAGCAGGCTTACAAACTGCAGAGTGACGTAAGTGCTCCTCCACTTCATCTCGCTATCAAGTCACTTCAATTCAATTTTACTTGTTTAGCACTTATCACAGCTGAGATTGACCCATCAAAGAGCAAGCCAAAAGTCGACAAAACTCCAAAACGTCTCTAGGACTCTTCTTCCCCGGACTTTTCATCTCCATTGAATTTTTATCCCCATGAACTTTTCAACCCCAGACTCTTCATCCCTGGATGGTTCATCTCCAATAATACTTCGCTCTCTTCCTGTATTATAACACTATCCCCATCTCTAACCCAAACCTTAACCCGTGTAATAGTCCTTGAGGACGAAAAGTCTAGGAATGAAAAGTCCTCGTGAACGAAGAGAACTATTGTTTAACAGATTTTAATGAAATTTGATGTGAAGGTATGAAAATACAGGCTTAATTCGATTTCGGAGTATGCAAGTCAAAGGTCATAGCTCATTAAATATGCGAAAATGGTTTTCCTTCAATAACTTGAGTAATTTTCGACAGATTTTAATGAAAATTGATAGGAAGGTACTTGCGAAAATTATGATTTAAATTATATGATTAATTATTGTAATTATGATTATAATTAAAATTATGCGAAAATGGTTTCCAGAAGATTTGACCTCTCCATATATGCTTTAATCATCTTCTGTAAATCCCTGATTTTATTCACATTCTTTTATCAGATCTTCATACCAATTGACATTAAGTTTATTATCGGATCATCTCATGGGCCATTCCACAAAGTAGTAAACTTTCTTTACATCCAATCCCCGGGTATTAATAACTTCCTTGCCGAGTAATATAGTACAGGCTAATGAAAGTAACTTGTTCTGACGTATATAGCCATGTACATGTACAACATTTGTACCTGGCGAGGGGATGTTACGCTTTGCATTGGCCTTGTTTTAATTTGTTTTGTTATATACACAATTTATTCATACATACATTCAGTTTTCCATCCTTTCTGTTATTCAATCAATATTAGACTATTAGACAAGAACAAAATATAAAAAAATATAACAATTTACAGGAAATATTGGGGTGGGCAAAAACTCTTAACTGGTAGTGTACCTTGGGTTCTGGAATGTGTCGAAACATACCCCGGTTATTGTTGATGGAACTGGGGTACGCTTTGACAGACAGACCAGGAATCGAGGTTCATATTGATATGACGACTTGTACCCTGGTTGGAGCTTGATGGTACCCAGGTCGAAAATGACCCTACAAGCCCCACTTTAACACAGACTCACTCATGTAGTGTGATGTGATGAACATATGGTATTGTGACAGAAGGCTGTTTTGGGCTGGGCCTGAGTCTCAGTACCAGTCAGGTTCTCAGTTTCTGCCATGGCCTCCAGGTGAGATATAAATCGGACCTGAACTGGATCAGAGGAGCGGGCTGGACCCCCCCAGGCTCCTACAAGGTGGAAATGGCTCGTCGGGCAGCCGAGTTGGGCTACGGTGAGGGGCTGGACCCTGATGCTGCCATTGCCCAGTACCAGCAAATGCTGGTGAGTAACTCACCTCACAGTGTGCGCCTTCAGCCGTGGGCTGTCCATTCCAATGCTTTTAATGAAAATTTTGAAGGGAAACAGAAATGTTGCAAAAAAAAATTCACAGATTGGCTGAATTGGAAAAGTTGATGCGTTGATAAAGGGATTGTTGATGCAGGGTGAATGAAACACAATCCTGTTGCATCCTCTCTAGAATATTTGGACAACTGTTGATAACGTCAACATGCTCTTCCTAGAACCTTCTTTAGCCGACTCTAGAAATTTCCTTTATTGTTGTAAAATGTTCGGAGTGGAACTACCGATATACTGTGTGCGGCACATTATTGGCTACTGGCTGTAAAAATGTTGGTAATTTTTCCTATTATTAATACATTAAAAGAGCAGTTCACCAAAAAATAAACCTACATCTAAAACAATTTCCAAACCCTGGCTGTAAACAACGCAAAAAACGTTCTGGGGCCAGTGACACCATTTTGTGGATCAATGATCCATTTCTCCATTTGCCTATCCCTCGCTCCCCTTACCTCTCCCTCTCTCCCCCCTCCTCTGAAGGATTCACAACATGAAACAGTGGAGACTGAGGAGTTTGAGCAGCCAGGAGTGAATCCTGACGCCATGGAGGTCCTGCACGTGAAACGGAAGAAGATCACTCGCACCATCAACAAGTCCACCAAGTCAACCATGTAGAGTCTCCGCCAATCACATTACAGTGGGCCGGCCTACAGAACTGAGACTTCAGACAGCCAAATATTTTTTTTAAGTCCATTTTTTTGTATTTATGTATCTCGCAGATGATGAAATATCTTTGCATGGCAGCCTAAAAGAGCCTTGGTAGAAGTGTTGAGTATACATCAGGGCTTGAATCATGTATTCGATGTCTGGCCAGAGGTAGTGTTTTCAGTTTACAAATGCTTATAGTATGTGTTACTTGATATATGTTTATCAAGCTTGAAAGAGAAGTTGATGGTTATAATTTGATGGAAAAGGCTGGGTGGCAAGCAAAAGGATTGTTTTGTCCATAAACAAAATTCGAGAGTTTGTTTGGTGGTTGAGGTATGTCAGAAGTCAATGGAGAGCAGAAAAAAGATTGAGGCCAATTCCAGAAGATGAACAGAACAAGGTTGAGACATTAAGAATGAATAGCAGTTCAACGCTGAGGCTATAGAAGCATGTTTATTTATTTTTGAAGCTCCAGTCATTGACCATCATTGGGTACTGGACTTCAGCTTATCATCAGCAGTCTGTGTTCAGGTCATCAGATCCAAAGACCAGGTGATGACAGTCTACAGAGGACAGTGACTATATGACTGACGGGTTCAGCTTTGTGATCCAATCTAAGTAATAGCCATGGTACGGTTGGTTATGATCTTTACAAATAAAATCTGTGGATGTACTCTGTGGTTCTTTACTGCTCACTATGCTGGAGAAGTAAGGATGATCTCATGGTCAACAACTGATGGTTTACCCTGAGCAGGCAAGGACATCCGAGGAAACATTCTCACACTTCAAGTTCCATTGACAAACATATCCATTGTTACATGCTCATAATACTGGGATTCACATGGTGTTCTGTGTTTAAGCCCCCATCTTGGATTTTATCCAGTCAGTGAATTTGGTCACTCGAGCGTAGACGCCAGGTTTGTTTTCCTTGCCGCAGCTGTCTCCCCAGCTCACCACCCCATATAGAAAATGAGTCTCGTCTTTCTGGCACACCAGCGGACCCCCAGAGTCACCCTGCAAAAAAATGGCAAAGAAAACAGGGACCATTTTAGATTCCAGGTGACAACGAGAACTGCAGGCACGCCATTTGGCTTTTCTGGGTTTCATTAATTGCAAGTGGCTACATAAGTTCCATCTGGTTGCATGTTTAGCGTCTTTTGTTGGATCAAAAACACCTTCTGCCAGAGCTCAGCGAGTCACTTCATTCTTTTCTGAAAAGAACCAGTTGCTTTAGATTTATTGAGAGGCTTCAGCAAATCTAAGGCATTGTGCTATTTGCTGAACGGCAGCACTCCCAAAACCATGATCCTCAAGGACCGAGAACTGCCACTTTTCCACTTTTCCTTTACTCGAAAATCAGGTGTAAAAACAGTCTGGCCAATCAGCATTAATTGTTCACTTGATTTCCCAGAAGAACAGAAAACCAGGGCTGGATTTGTATTTGAGGGCTTGCAAAAAAGCCTTCAAATTAATGGTGAAACATCATGCAGGTGCAGGAGATTCTATACAACAGTGACCTCAATTCCATTCTACAGATGTGTTTACAGAACAGATTTCATGGTTTCAGATCCAAGGCATGTCACAAAGTAAGACGAGGCAGTATCCAATTTTCTGTCTGCAGCAGTGTTGAGAGCACACCTTAAATGCACGAGCACGCAAAGACAGAAGACAAAGTTCTTCTGAATGTGTGCTGTTAATCGTAAAAATTTGGATGCACACCAATGTTGTGTTTCTCAAATCTGGCCCTGTAAGCTGGTTTTTGTTACAACTGCAATACCAGTGCCAGAGGTTTAACGAGCGGTAGCAATTGTATGGAAGGGATTTTGCCCTGGAATGTGGCAAACAGTTCATCAGCTGTTCTTGATGAGGTTGAGAAGGCGATAGAAGCCTGATGGCAAGTTTTAAGCTTTTAACAGAGCTCCGTGCAGGCATACAGGCAGAGAGCTGTGAGGACTCCAATCTGATCATTCTCTTTTGTCACATGATCATGTATCACATCTGTATCTGATACACAATGAAAGTGACTCAATTTTGATTTGAACATCAAATTTCTGCGTCTTCACTTTCCTGAAAGCATCAGACAAATTTAAGCAAAAAAAAAAAAAAAAAAAATCTTATTTGAGTCACTTCAGTCTAGTAATGTGAATGTAGCTGTGGTAACATGATAGGGGTCTTTCAGTTTACCTTGCTACCTGTTCAAACAGCAAATTACTCTCAACCTCCTCACTAGTGCATCCCAATTAGAGAATCTAAATAAATCCTCCATTTTCCAAAGATCAAATTCGGGAGAAAATGATGCAACACTGGGAGTAATGCGAAGCGCTGATTGAAGTCACTGTCAGTGTCTCTAAGACACTAATACACAGATAACACGCACCTGCGCGCACGCACACACACACACACACTCGCACCGATGCGTACCTGGCAGGCATCTATTCCTCCTGTCATTCGTCCGGCGCAGACCATGCTGTCGTCCAGCCTGTTAAAGTAAGCGGTGGGCCCTGAGCAGCGCTGCTGCGAGATCAGCAGCACCTTAGCATCCAGCAGCTGCCTCGAGTAGGCCGCTGTAAAAGAGAAGAGCTGTGAGCCCAGTGTGAGAGGTAGGGGATCGTCTCGAGAGACAGGAAATCGCAATAGCTAAATACACTAGTTAATAGCTAAAATCACATTTAATGAACATCGCACTAACAAATCCCTCTATTATAATCTTTCTTACTCTATTTCAAACAAAAGATGTATTAGATAACTGGGGGTTAAAAAAAAAAATTGAATAATATTTCAGTTCATTTGAGTAGCCTAATATCTCAAAATTCACGACATCGTTCAATTATTTTTTTCCAAGTGTTTCAAGCCAAACACGCGGGAGCTCTTTCAAACTAGTTGCCACATGATAGGTTTTGAACAGCATCTGATCTTGATATCTCGCATCATTGGGGAAACTATCGTAGCATACAGCGCTGAAAGGTGTAAGTAAAGCATAATCATACATGTTGGAGTGGCTCCCCATCCAGTGATGGTACACTCTGTTGCATCTGGGAACTTCTCAGTGGCCAAGCACGCCGTCTTCACGTACTTCGTTTCCTTGGTACACTTGCCGTCAGTTCCCTTTAGCTTGAGTAGAGCTGAGATGAGACATGCAGAAACACATAAAAGATGACAAACACACCTTTAAATGCACAATACCCAGGGACTGCCGAGTGTCTCACCCTGTTAAAGCTGCAGTTGGTAACTTTGAGGAGAGAGAGGACTTTCAGATCCCTCCCCCTCCCTCTTCATTGCACTCCTCAGACCCTCCCCCAGAAAGCTGCCGTGCACGCGAAGGCACGCGAACTGTTATGCATGCAACTGCGGAGAGATTTTGCACTTTCACATTGTGAAAGCGGCTAAACTGCCGAGGTAAGACGTTACTGTTGCGAACAGTCACTGCTGGCCAACAAACAGGCTCGTCGTTAGACCTGAAAATTCCGGGTCTAATATCCCTCGATTTATTGAAAATAATTAGTCCTGGCTAATTCTAGATGGTTTTCCTTCATTCACATGTTTTCCAATTCTAGAATAATCAAGTGGCAGTTGAAGACACGGCTTCCCATGCGATCCGTTTTTGCAGCACGGTCGCTCAATTCGTAGTAAAAAAAAATAGACAGCTGTCCGACTGGAAAATGTAAACGGACGAAACCACTAACTAGTCTGAAATGCCGTCGCCAAGTGCATGTGCATAGATCTCATAAAAATGAAATTATTTTTTTGTCCTGAATGCAGCCCATTATTTTGTCGCTTTTAGATCGCATGAGGCAGAGAAGCCGTGTCTTCCATTGCCACTTGATTATTCTTTAATTGGAAAATGTGTTAATAAAGGAAACCCATCTAGAATTAGCCAGAACGAATTATTTTTAATAAAGGGAGGGATATTAGCCCTGTATTTTTCAGGTCTGAGACGCCTGCCAACAAATAAGCAGAAATAAATCATGTCAACATGAAAAGTAATCTACAGCAGTATGTATTCATTAAAAACCCAGCACACGCTTATTTCAGTAAGTTATCTGTTTTTTAAATACAGAAACTGTCATGAATCCAGCTGAATGGCCAGACAATAATGTATGTCAGCATTTAGCAGTGAGAGCACAGAAACGTTACACATATTTATAAGGACAACAACACAACTGATAAGACTGCCAGGTCACTTCATAAAGATATTTTCTGCTGCTCTCTAATAACAACGCCAGTAACGTTAGCCCTAGCATCTGAAACAAACTAGCTTTAGTTCGACTGCAACATCACAATAACATCACATGCACTACGGAGTACAGCTACAATTACAAGACTCTGGCTATTCGAACAGCGACAGCTTGTAAGCGACGTTCCCTCACTTATTTGCAGAGCGAAAATGAATTGATGCTGGTTAGGGCTGGGGTTAGTTTGGTGATCATGTCAGCGACGCCAACTCGCTTATTTGCAAAGCAAAAATGAACCAACAGGGGTTTACCTGTCAAGGAGAAAAGTCGCAAACTCTGCGTGAGTGTTTAATCCATCCAGATCCATCCAGTTCCTTCCACCTCTAAAAATCCACTCCGATGATGACTGGTTTTATCCTGGGTTTTGTTAAATTATTTCTCTTGTGCTCTTTTTTCTTCTGGCTTCCTTTTTTTACTTGTCTTAGCCATGTGTGCTGTTGCTGGTAATGCAGGTATCGGTATTTTTTTCCTCGCTGATGGCTCTAAGCTCCTGAACCCGCTCTCGGAGATTTGAACTTGACTGAGCACCGGCGTGAACTGACGAGGAAGGGGGAGGGGGCTGTCTGCAGCGCGTGCATGTGCACTGTTTGACGTCTGTCAGACACCATCCTGGCTCTAATTGGTTCTTTTGGTCGGTCCGAACGGTTCTTTTAAATTGCAGTAGGAGCATTAGGTGGGTTTAAAGGAGCCTTTTTTTAAATTACAGAGTACTAGTTTTATATTATACTCTCTGTACACAGTGACAGTTTTAGCAAAATTGACAAAAAGTTACTTTTCTAAAACTTATCAACTGGCAGCTTTAAGGCACTGCACTAATTCATTAACCCTTTAACTACCTTTTGGTAGAGCACATTTTGAGTCACTGTGTCTAACTGAAAGGTGGGATACATAGCATTACAAAAGGCAAGCCATTATTTCTGTTAGGTATAAATATTCCCTGAATTAAAGCTGAAGATATCAAGTAAGGTGTGGTTTGGATTATTGAAATGTACTGTACATACACTCTCGCTGTAAAATATGTCCACTCCTGCAGATCAAAAAATTTACTAATCAGTTGTGACTGAATGGGCCCTATTTATATTCATATTTTTCCATTCAAATAATCATCTTTGGATACGTTTCCAAAGGTTACTCATCTTCAAATCAAGGAAATATTCCATGAGCATATGTAAAGTGAAGTGAAAAAGCATTTGCCACCTTCCTGATTTCTTCTATTTTTGCTAATTTGTCATATTTGCATGTTTCAGTCCATCCAACTGATTTTAATATAAGACAAATAAAATGTGAGTAAACACAAAATACTGCTTTAAAATTATCGTTTAATTTACTGAAGGTAAAGAGTTTTTCGAAATCTATGTCACTCAAATAACAAAAAAATTGCTCTGAAAAACTGAAGACTTGGTTCTGCCTGCGCTTGAGCTTTAGGTTACGGCTGGACATTCTCCTTCAGGATTGTCTGATTGAGAGCAGAATTCATGGTCCCTGTCAATCACTGGCAGTCGCGCATGTCCTGAATCAGCGAAGAAGCCTCAAAACATAACATTACCACCACCATTCTTGAATGTTGGTATGATGTTCATACAGTGGAATGCTGTCCAGCGTTGAATCAGATTTAACCGAACCAACTTCTTCCAAAGGTTCCACAGTCGACCCATCAGTCCTCAGAATATTGTCGCAAACTCATGGGGTCATACAGTTGTGTTTTTTTTTTTTTTAGCAAATGTGAGATGATTTTCGCCCGGTCTTTTTCTCATTGTGCAATCATGAACGCTGACCTGAAATGAGGTAAGTGAGGACTACAGCACTTTTTATGCAAGTCTGGGTTCTTTTGTGACCGCCTGGACAGGCCGTCAATATGCTCAGAGGAATTCTTGTAGGCAGGCTACTCATGGGAAGGTTCACCACTGTTCCAAGTTTTCTCCATTTGCGAATAATGCCTCACACTGTGGTTCTCTGGAGACCCAAAGCCTAAGAAATTACTCCGTAGCCATTTCCAGATGGAAAGATATCAATTGCTCTGTTATTGGTTTGTTTTTTAATGCCTTTAAATCGCAGCAGCATGTGCTGCTTTTTGCCTACTTCACATTGCGAGACAGTTTCGATACAATTGATGTTAAAATTCAGCAGAGCTGGCAGTAAGGATGCCTGGGCATGTCTCGTGAAATTGAACCAAATTATCAATTAAATTTGTTTAAACGGTTGATTTAAAAACTAAGAGAAGAATTACTTTTTGACAAAGGGCCTGGTTGGGGTGGATAGCTTTTTGCTTCAATAATAGACACCATCATTGAAAAAATGCATTTTGTGTTCAATCTTGCTAAATTCGTCTAATACTAAAATTAATTCAATGATCTGAAAGATTTAACCTCGTCCGCAGGCCATCAGGAAGTTAAAAATAAACTACATCATTTACACAGCTTGTACGTAACATGAGATATTCATGCCACATATCTTCGGAAGGCTAAGATTCGAGTAATTCAATTGATGCCAACCATTTCAAAATATAATCATCACAGCAGCTTTAATCAACACCTGTATCACAGCTTCATGCTGTGGTCCCATTGTGTTTTTCAGCTAATAAGTCCCAGCAGCTCTCATCTGCAGGCATCTGCTTGCAAAAAAAATTCAGGCGAGAATAAAAACCTTTTACTTCAGTGTGTTCCAACTTCGATTACTCAATGAAAGTAGCATTTACAGTGATTCTTTCAGTTGGGGGGAAAACTTCAGAGTGTTTCCTTTCAAAAGAGACCAAATTCCATATTCTCCAAGTGGTTCAAGTACAGCTTTCAATTTACTTTGGGTACACTTTGGATAGGCATTTTGGGCTAATTTTACTGGAGTCTTATTAAGGGTGACAAATATGCAAAAAATAGAAGATATTGGGATGGGGCAAATACTTTACTGCACTGCAGTACAGTGCCATTATTTTATTGCGAAGCACTTCATTCGAGTCATATGCATGTTTATCTGCCCTCTCTAAAATTCATAATGAGGGCTGCAATGACCTTTGTTGTAAGGACATGATTGGCCAGTCCAAAATGGAGAACAAGTTTTGATGAAGGTGCAGTTAACCCTTAGAGCCCTGAGATAAATTTTTAACAAGAAGACAAAGTCATCAATATCCCCCGCAACAGATGACTGTCATGATAAACTTATGAAATATAAATTTATCTACTTGATACCGTACTTATGTACAGATATACATCAATTGTAAAATGACATTGGTATATAATAATTCTAAAAGATATATACCATATTTGACATAATAGACAACTTTTCCGCCCCAATGACATTTTAGACTTTAATCGCACCCCCTCTGCCATGCTCAATTTCCATGAACTTTCATAAAATAAGTTTGCAAACTTTTTGTTTACAATTTGCCTCAAAATTGAATGAACACTTTATATTCACTACATGTTTAGAAGTTTACTGACAGATTTACCTTACCTAAAGTATTGACACTTTTTTCAATTTTCTAAGAGTTATGGGTGCTTATTGTGTCAAATATGATATCATAGTTTGGATGTCAAATCAAACTCAAAACATGACCAATCCTTTGTTGACTATATACTGTGGCGCCCCCCATACAGCTGCAGAACAGGTGCCAAGAAACAGAGGGGTTCAGCACCAAGGCCAGCGGTCACCTCAGACACCTGGACAGAACACGAGGACCAAGGACAGCGCCACATTCTTGCGTTGGCAAGAATGCAAGTACTCACCTGGGAGGAATCATTAATCAGGGGTGGACTATTTAAGCAGCAGCTCAGAGCACAAAAAGGGAAGCTCTGGAGCAGAGGGAAGGCTGCAGTTTCTCTGCAAACAATTAATGTCCTGACTGTTCTTTTCTCAACACAGAGGCGTGCGGACGGGAACCCAGGCTCGGGCGGAGAAGGAGTGCATGGCTGGAGCCATTAAGGGCCTAAAGTGCAAGAAACAAAAGGGGCTGGAGAAGAAGAATTTTCATAAGTTTCTTTACATGTTCTCTCACCCCCTTTTCTGACGGTTGAGGGCCTTGAAGGACCCTAAAGAAAGAAAGGAAAAATAAAAAGCTAAACGGTTATTGAACGGTCCTGCCTCGTGGTCCTTGCGTCACCACCCTCTACCACACCCACTCCCCAGGTCCAGATCTCACAATACCTTCACCATAACGTAAGGTATGGAAGAATAGGGGGCTGGATAGCGATATCTTCAGCAGGATGCAATGCTGTGGTATCACCCTTGGTTGGCCTGATACCAATCTGCGTTGCAGGTCTTACTACATCATGATACCACCTTCATGATGTAGCTTCTCCTCCTGTGCTAAATCTGGTTCCCCCAATCACTTTTGGACACACTCAGAACTGTGCCCACACCAGATGGTGGTCACTGTATGGGACTGGAATGTCTCCACTGGAATGCACAGGCACATTGGTGTAGATGTGATCCAGGGTTCGGCCATGTGTGTGACTTGGTCCATGAATATGCTGGGTGAAACCTGCTTGTTCCATGATGTTGTTCAAGTCTTCTGGCTGCTGATTGAAGTCTCCAACTATGACTGTATGATTTGTACTGGTTGGCAGTTGATTCACAAGTGAAGCCATTTTCTCTCGGAGTCTAGACTTGGAGCACGATGGTGGGCTGTAGATGATGACAAGAAGGAATCTTCTTTCATCGGTACCAATGGCGCATGTCAAGGCTTCTATTGGTGGCTGGGCTTGTATTTCACTTAGGCAGCTGTAATGGAATCCTTCCTTCACGAAAAGTCCTAACCCATGCTGAGAGTCCATGAAGTGGAAAGTGTAACCATCAATGTGATAATGTGCACTGGCAGTGTTTGGGAGAGTGTGTGTTTCACTGAGACAGAGGATATCAAGCTGTGGCACCACAGGGTCACTTGAGAGGTCTGAAAAGTGTCTGCAGAGTGAACGGATGTTCAAATGGGCCAGTTGAAGGAGAGCTGGGTTTCTTGATAGAGGTAATGTCCACGTGAAGGAAGCATTGTGTCTCATTCTGTCCATTTCATTCAGTGCTGATGTATTGACAATTATTTTCTCGTGAGAAAAGTCAATCAACTTCAAACCATCTCTGGAGGTTACTCGACTTATCATTGTGTAGGCCAACCCAGGAGCCATTGGTGTCCTTCCTGGCTTCGTTAAATCCCCAACGACATGTTGATATGTGCCACCTTGGGATTTGTGAACTGTCAGTCCATATGCCAGCATACCCGGATACTGTTTACGTTCCACAGTGACGGACACATTCCGAGCCAGAGGAAACCGTGCTGTGACAGACTTCACAGGAACACAGTCTTTCAAATGTGGAGGACTCTTTCTATGAGTAAATTTAATAACAGCATATGGACTGTAAGTCTTGTGAGAAACGATTAGTCCTGTTACCTTCATGTACAGTTTTGGAGATATGCTCTGGACAAAATGACTTCTCAATGGTTAGAGCCTAAGTCACGTTTCCATGGAAACCGCCAAAATAAAACTCACATCCAGTTCTAACCCTTAAAAGGCACATCTACGTGTCATGATTGACATGTGTGCCAAATTTGGTGAAGCTGTCATCAATAGTTTTGGAGATATGCTCCGGACAAAGTGAAGTGCACGCACGGACGCACGGACGGACGGACGGACGGACGGAACTCGTTTCTATACCCCCCGCAACTTTGTTGTTGCGGGGGATAAAAAATTGTGAATTGAATTATCCTGCACAGTTGAAAACCTGTCATATGGCGACTTGTTTAAAAGAGCTACCTTGCGGGAGCTCTTTTAAACAAGTCGCCACATGATAGGTCAGTGGTTCCCAACTCAGTCCTCAGGGACCCCCTGCCCTGCAGGTTTTTGCTCCAGCTCTACTCTTTCACACAAGATCCATTTAAGGGCTTCATGCTGATTGGTTGAAAAACATCTGAACAGGGTGCGCATGAAGGTGCACTGGGCCTTAAATGGATCAGAGGCGCTAAAGTAAAGCTGAAACAAAAACCTGCAGGACAGGGGGTTGCATTTAGCGCTCTAAGGGTTAATAACAGTTCAGGCAGGATATTAATGAGGCAGAAGTACCGTGTGAGCAGGTCAGTGCACCATGTGAAACTCAGAAACCCCAGGAATTGGGAAAACGGAGAGAGGTAAAAGTGTAAGGCTTCACTCAGCATGATTATCCACTAACTCAGTCACCTACCTCTAGTACACCCAGGATTATCTTTATCAGACAAAAGGGTCATTAAAGTGGACTTTGAGTGACTATTACTCTCCTCTGAGACTCTGAAGGACTAGAAGAGTGTCATTCTGAGAAAGGGTGAGTGATTTTCCAGACCTGGATCTTCCACTTTTGACAGTAAGGTATTTTGGAACTCAGTAACAAAGAGTCCGACTCACCAATATCATTGTAGAGGGCAATCGATGTTTCTTTGTAGTTCTCATGCACTATGGCCTGCTCAACGTCCACCGTTTGGGTGTTCGAATCATCTATAAAAAGATCAACTTTTCCCATGACAACCCTCATGCGTGCTCCAGGATGAGAGCTGAGGGGAAGAGGAGATATAGACCACATACAGTCAGCTGGGGTCATGTGCTTGCAGAATACAGCCAGACGCCCTTTCAGACATAAAAAGTGCGTGGCAAGTTAACAGCCTTTTTTGGCCTGCATGTTCATGCACAGCAGCGTCAGATCATAGCACAATCAGAAACAGACATACACGCTCAATCAGCCTCCGCTACACTGTTCTCACCATTATCTCATAAGCATATTTACTGTAGACTATGAAAATGAGATGATATGGTGAGTTTACAATCAATAATGGGGATTAGGAGCAGTACAAGCAGGACACTGGAGTTGCAACAACTCAAAAATGGGAGCCATTTTGTTTCCATCACTCAAAACCAAGCTGTTATGCACAACGAAGAACGTTGGAATTTTTCATTCTTTTCTCAGAAGGGAAATGTACTACTTTTGGGTAAAAGCAATAAACCATCAAGCAAATGTTCCGAAAAGTATCAAAGGGGAAAATGTTTGGACAAGCAAAAAGAGAAAAGGGTAAAAAAAAGAAAATGTGATCCTACATTCGAGAACGCTAAAACCAGTGCCATCCGATTTATTAAAAATGCTCCCTTCAGGACACACCGTTGCATTCTATACTCTCCTCTTAATTGGCTATCATTACACACTCGCCGCAAAATTGACTGGTTCATGCTAATATACAAAACTCTTCTTGGTCTGTCCCCCCCTTACTTGTGTAAACTATTGCGCCTCGCATGTTCCGCATACAAGACTCGCTCTGAAAATTTGATTCAGTTGTCAGTCCCAAAAACTAACTCTGCATTACGTTCTTGGTCCTTTTAGTCTGCAGCAGCCAGAGATTGGAATGAGTTACAAAAAACTATCAAGCTGAACTCTTTTATCTCTAAGGTGACCTCTAAGGCCTTGATTATAGACCGTTTTTAAAGATGTATGCTCTTGTAACACAGAATGATAGCCCATCTTTTTGTTGCTGCTTGATGTCTTTGTGTGTGTTGTTTAGCTGCGTTTTTGTATACGCCTTTGTTAATATGTTTACCTAGTGTAGTGTTTATACTGTTTGCTTGTTTTTTGTTTTTTTGTTTTTTTAATATAATCCTTCTCCCCTTTCCCTCAAGAGGCTCTGCCTTTGCCAGACCGCAGTTGTAAATAAGAACTTGTTCTTAATCTGTCTTGCCTGGTGAAATAAAGGTTCGATCAATCAAACCAGTGCTAAAATCAAGTATCCCGGGCCACTGGGTGGCAATAAAATATTGCGTAACAATACGCAATTTAACAGGGAAGGGCATTACCCACAGCAACAGTGAGAAGGTGGGAACTGAGAAGTGATATCATTGCTGCCCAAATGCTCTGTTCAAGCAAATACACAGACACTGGAATTCTAAAAAATTTTCACTGTAGTGAGCGTTTAAAAAAAAATTCCATTTTAGTGCCCTAAAATGCCATTGCGTGAGGACAAAAGGCCAAAACACATAGAGTAAAGATGTTTTAAACAATCCCTCGATATATGTGGGCAGGGCTTCATATACTTTACCTGCGCAGGGGTAGCCAACCCTTGTCCCGGAGGGCCACAGTGTATGCAGACTTCTGTTCTTACCACCCACTTTAGACCCCAGGTGAACCAGGTGAACGGAGTTAAAAGTGAAATCAACTGCTCTAATTGATCACTCACCCTAATGCAAAAAACCAAAAACCTGCAGACGGTGTGGCTCTCCATGACTACAGTTGGCTGCCCCTGCATTAAGCTTCAGTAAAATTACAGTTATGCTCATGTATGATTCACTGTGGAAATCATATGATCAGGAGGCTGTTGCAGTGTAGGTCAAAGAGACCAAACTCACATGCAGTGGGCTGCAGTCACAACCCAGCAGGGGTGGATCAGCGTGCCCCCACATAGGTGCGAGTATGCCAAGGAACCTTGGGTCTGCACCTGGAAGGAAACCTGCCAGGGGTGGGCTCCTGGAACAGCCTTCCTGCCGCCGTAGATCCTGGCGGTAAAGCGGCTGGGCTGGGGCTTCCCACAGGTGAGGAATTCTGTGGACGTGCCCGAGGAAGATGGGTCCTCTGGCTTTGAGGTCACTTCGCCAGGGGTGACGGAAGTCGGTGACACTGCCAAATTGCACAAGCATGCACGTAAGTTGTCGTCCTGTCATGCATTTGGAATGCACCAGAGGTATTCAACCACATCCGGAAACAGCCAGTGCAGGAGCAGGCTTTCGTTGCAGCTATGCAGCCAGTTTCGCACCGCATTCCAGCAAGCGACCCCATGACCACGTCCGAATACCCTCAATACAGTACATCTGCTCGTACTGAATTTAGTTTGATACCTGCAAGTTAACTGTCAACGAAGTAGACACAATGTGTGTGAATCAGCAGCGCCGTTTTCACGAAACTGGACATCCTATATGGCTGCCATTTCGCCAACCTACTGACCCAGAGAGTTTGCCCATGATGTAGAGCAACCTACCCCCCTCACAAAAATTTAAAGACCCAGTCTTACCTCAAAATTGTAGGCATTTATACATAATACAAAACAATACAGGCTAATGTAGCATTCTTGTTAATTGTATACATTGTTAATGTGTCATTTTCCATAAAGAGGTATTTTTACCTTCCTCATCTTAAGTGCCAGTGGCTTTATGAGGTAGCTCAGTGTCCATTGTTGGAAGAAAGCGGAATTCCACTGAATGCCGTAGGCAATTCTTGTATCATTCACATATATTTTTCTATAGCAGATTCAAACATACTGTGAAGTTTACATTCTGCTTTTCATTTATTGTACAGTAAATGTGTAAAGGTATTGGGTAAAGGTGATAAACATCATGTTATCAGTAAAATCAGACATGTAACTAATTGGTTGGAATGAGCGCCTACACCAACACCACCAATGTCTAAGGTTGAATATCCCTGGTTTACACCTTCATTACAAAAATATCTAATACTAGATGTGCGGTCACGTATACGGAATATATTGCAATTGCTTTTTTCCATAGTTCATTTCTTTGTTCAGGAGTGAATTCATTGAAATGGGAATTTTTAGATAGTAAAAAGAGAGACAGAGCAACACAGAGCAAAATTTTCATGAAAAAAAATGTATTGGCTCATACAAAAATGGTCTTTCTCCTTCATCACTTACGACCCATTAGAATTGTCTGGCGGTGGTGTCGGTATCTAAAATTTGTTTTATTTAAAGCTTTTGGCATCGCCAAACAGCTTAACATCCCTGGATTTAATTTCTTTCAGAGTAGAAAAAAATGTTGGGCCCTTTTTCACCTGGAATGTGAAAAAGGGATTTTTTTTCAGTGGATTTGACACCATATATCATAGGCTATACACTAAAGTTGAAAAATCTCTCTGACAAACCTTGGCGAAAAATTGGCTAAAATTTCACGAGGTTCTGATGAGTTATGGATAAATCTGGGTTCAAAGGGGCAAAAATATCATTGCTCAGGAATGGCCGCTAAAGGCAAAGGAACACATTGACACCCATTTACCCTCTAAAATTCCCCTTTGCCGTATGTGTCACCCTCTGCCTGAAGAGCCTCCTCTTCTCTTTGTCTCTTGTATTATTTAGTATTATGAAAAATCATAATTGTTTCATATTATTTACCCCTGATGCCTCCTTAAATCATTAGTTTGTTCATCAGATAATGGGATAACTCAAAAAGGAATGGATGGATGCTAATTAAATTTTCCCCGTTGATTGATACTGTGCTAAGGCGGAAGGGATAAAATTTTGGTGAAGATCCAACCCCTATGCCTTGATCCAGGCTCCGAACGGATTTCTATGCGTGTAAAGACGGCACTTTCGAGTCTCATTTAACACTCATATTCAGTGATAATTCCTCTGCCAATAAATTTCAAACGGCAGAAATAATGCACTTTTGGAGTGCCTTCCAGTTGTTGAATGTCACGCAGCTAAACAGTGTCTGCGCCTGTTCATCCACATTACATTCAGAAATCACAGCAGTCAAGCACTGGCTATATTTAGGTTGACTAAATAACAGTATCTCGTAAGGCATATCTTGGGTTTCGGTGCCGCTGAGGTTGTCCTATATTCGTTATGTTACCTGCACCACCGCCTGATCCTGTGCACTGTTTCACTGGGCAGTACCCCCAATTCAGCTCGCCACTTCTTCTAACGAAACACCATGGTTTGATATCTCCATCTGGGTTCCTAAAGAAGAGAGCAGAACTTGGAGTTATTCGTAGCCATCGGTTATAAATTAGCAATCAAGCTACAAGTCCAGAGTCAAAAATCAGCATGGCCGCAAGCTAACACAATTTTGTTTTTTTAAATGAACCTGACCAGTTATAAAAGTTCTTGGTGGACACTACCAGACTCACAGGGGAGATTAAAAACATGAGAGCAATATGGTGCAGTATGTTAAGCAGCATCTTTCAGATGAGGCCGGTGGGAAAGCACAAAGGCATTTCATCGGGGCCAGCTGCTGAAGACCGGTTACTCTGATTTTTCTAATGCCTACAACAGGGCTTTTCCACTTTATCCACAGAGAGAGCCAGTGCGCATGCAGATCTTCCTAACAGCCCACACTAATACACATGATTTTACTTATCAAGGTCTTGATCGTACCCCATGGTCAGTATTTTGATGATTCAGGTGCTGTAGCACTGGGCTAAAAGAAAAGGCACCCGCCTTGGCCCTTTGCAGATAAGGTGGGACACCCCTGGCCTAAAAACACCAAAGGCTTTTTTTTCCCTGTTGTTAACCGAATCGCAATTCTTTTAATTGCAGTAAAAGTAACTGCCACTAGGGGCAGACAGATGAGCTTGCCTTTTACCTTTTCTATTACTGACGGTCCGTAGGCCTATAGTCCTTTATGCTCATTTTAAATCTAATGATTTCAATCTAAGCAGGCAAGTCCATGGGGGTCTCCTTCTCTTTGTGGCAGACTAGGCTGGGGCTGTTACAATGACACGTACCTATTGCGGTGTTGAACAAACATCAGAGGCCGTTTGAAATGCTTCTGGGTAGAAAACTGTGATTTGTAGTCCGCTAATTACCAGCGAGGTTGGACAACCATCATCGCCTTGGCATAACTAGCTGACCTTAAATCAATTCCCGTGTACTTTGCCGAAATTATTAAGCCATTTATTCACTGACTAACCAAAACCAAAATGTGGCCAATAATGATTAAGAAGAGATAATGAGGAGCAGATAGACCTAACCAGGCTGCCGTGTTAGATTGAAAGAATGTCAATAATCTGAATAAATAGCAGAGCTCTGAATTCCACCCATCATCGTGGCATTTTTACATATCATTGAAAAGATTTCCTAAAAATAGAATAATTTTCAGATAGCCCTGGTTTTCAAGCATTTACAAATATACACGAAGGGGAAAACACTTTGTGAAGCGCATCGAACGTGAATGTGAGAGAAATTATTTTCGCAATGCACGCAATAAACAAATGCATTGAAGACTTGGCAAACACGCTCAAGCAAATGTGTGCCACAAATTTGCAGCATTTTTCATTTGATAATTGAACAAGATTCATTTGGAATAGAGTAATTCATAGCTCTTGATCCTGGTTAACTTTGAGCGTCTAAATTGCCAGCAGTGAAGGTGGAAAACATTTTGTTAAAGCGTATCGAACGTGACATGTAAATCGTTATTGCATTCACATGCAGCAGCCAAATGTAAAACTAAAAATAATCTACTAAACATATTCAGGCAAATGACGTGCTGAACAAAGCAAAGTAAAGCTCTGAAAAATCGTCATCCTCCATCCGACAATCGCTCTCACCTCCTTCCCATTTACTTTACTCAATTTGCAGTCAAGCAGTTGATTCGCTCAGTTAACAATTTAAATTGGTAGACAGTCTAATTTATTTAGATTTTTTTTTTGTCAAATTGATTTTTGTTTGTCACATTTTGAAAGTTAAATAACCATGAAACATGACAGATTTGCCTGAATGTGTTTGCTGGATTATTTCTAGTTTCTCATTTGGCCAAAGCATGCAAATACATTAATTTTACATGTCACGTTCGATACTCTTAAACAAAGTGTTTTCTAACACGGCAGCCTGGTTAGGTCTGCCTGCTTCTCATTATCTCTTCTTAATCATTAAAGGCCACATTTCGGTTTTGATTAGTCAGTTGGCTGAATAAATGGCTTGATTGCAGGTTAGGCTAAGTACAAGGAAATTGATTTAAGGTAAGCTAACTAAGCCAAGGCTATGGAGGCTGCCCAAACTTGCTAGTAATTAGCAGACTTCAATTTGCAGTTTTCTTTCCGGAGGCATTTCAAATGGCCTCTGATGTTCGTTCAACACAACATTAGGTATTTGTCATAGAAAAGGTAATAAGCAAGCTTGGCTGTCTGCCTCATAGTGGCACTTACTTTTATTGCACTTAAAATAATTGCCATTCGGTTAATCACCCAGCCTTAATCTAGAATATCACTACTCATACTATTCATCCACAGCTCAGACTGCTTTTCTGCTTTTACTATTTTAATTGGTGCCGTATTGACCACCTCCTTCAACAACAAACACTTGAAGTGCTCCCACACTCTTTCAATATCAGTGCATAACACTGGAGAACAGTCCATTGAATTAATGTGCTCGATACCATCATCCCAATTGTAGTTCTTGACTGACCCAATTAACATTGAATTGCGATTCTTGCATGAGACCTTTAGCTTTTTCCTTGTGCAGTAAATTGAGCAGCAGTCACTCATGATACAATTAGCAACCCCACTCTGGGAACTCACAGAGATGCCGGACACCAAGACGATATCAATAACAGTTTAATCTACTTTACCCACATGAAACTACATGGGCATCTCAGCAGGCAAACTAAAAAAGCCCAGCTGACACAGCAGAGATACTATCACCCTACTGAATGAACGCTTCTCTCCCGGGGTGATGAAGGCTCATGTACACCACGAAGCCAAGTGCATACAAACACCTGCTTGACTAGCATCTCCTTCCTGACTCATGGGTATTAATATGAAGATAATACCTCCTCCACTTTTCAGGGGCTGCTTTCCAGCATGAACATTGCAGTGGAGATTTGCTTCCGTATCAGATGAAAAAACATGAGTGAGCTTGGGCAATGATGCTCAATGGTTGAAAGTTCACTTGATTCCAGGAGTGCTTGATGGCATTATAAGGCTCAGTGCAGGCCAATCAGGTTCTCGTACAATGACCCTGACATACCATGAATGGACCCTGCTCCCTGGATAGGGGCATTATAATTCTAAAACTGAGAAGGGTCTCCCTTAAACTGTATGAAGCATAAAACCATCTGCATTGTCTAGTAGTGTAGCCATAAAAACTTTCATTCAAGGGAACTACAGCACGAGGCGGAGTAAGAACCTTGAATGGCAGACCAGAGCAAGAATTGTCCATCAATTTTTGGCCATGTAGTGCGTGTAAACTGTCAAAGCGGACAGAGCTAGTCATCAGTTTGATCTGCATCACATTTTACCTCTCCTTTTTTCTTTTTTTTAAAGAACAGAGGATATCATTGATCCAACCCAGGTGAAAAAGTATTACACTTAATAATATTAAAAGTATATTTGTTGCATACAAAAGTTATTACAAATATACTTTTACTTTTTGTGCTTAATTTGCAATACATTTAATATATACTTTTAGAAAGTGTACACTTTAAGTGTACTGAAGCAGTACACAAGTAGCATTCAATGACTACTTGAGCACACTTAATTACACATAAAGGGGGCGAAAAAAACATACGCCATACTTAATACAGTCTGTAAAAGTATAATTCAAGTATAGTATTTTTTCACCTGGGAAGCCATCACTTTTTTGTTAGCATATGAAAAATCAAAAGCCAAATCAAATAAGTGGTATATCAGACCGGCAGTAGTTGTGCTCGCCAAGCCTCGAATCCTCTGCAGAGAGAGCTTCGAGACCTCCCTCCAAGACAGATCGAGAAGTCCAGAACAGGCAGTCTTCCCCACGCTCGGTCTCACTTACAAATCCTTCATATGTAGAGCCGTCTCCTACATAGCAGTCCTCCGGCGCTGGTTACAAATAATATCAGTATTAGAAATCATACCGCTCCATTAGATAAGAGCTGTTAAACCGAGGGCTTGCTGCACTTCATGAGGAATCACCAACTCTAGTCCAAGAGCACATATTTAGGTGTATTTTTTATCATTCTGAATGGCATTTTATTGTTTATGTATTGCTGTGTTTTGCACAATCCTTCCTCCATCCAATGCACACACACAAGTATATTAAACCAATACCAAACAGAGTCATATTTAGTTAATCAACTCTTGTATTAAAACGGACCAAAAAGATCGAAATAGCAAAATGCTGATTCAAAATCCATATTTTTAGTTATTTAGTCTCCGTTGTCATGTGTCTGACCAAATAACATCAGCATGGTTATTCTTGAAAGATTGATTTTCAAGATCTTTGATATTGATACCAAGTGATAATCAGAAAATGTTTCCTCATGGGCAAGACTTGAGTGTAGGGAAATTTCATATCAAAGAATTATTGTGCCCATTCCAAACATCACACTTGTCCAACTTTCCTTACCCATTTGGCATAACTTTCCAGCGAAGCCCGAGGGACATTGACAACGAATGCTTGATCGAGTCAGACCGGAGATACAGATCCCACCATTCTGACAGGGGTTGGGTTTGCAAGGGCTTGCTGGGGTAAAAAAAAAAAAAAAAAAGTGACATACATCATACACATGCATATGATCCATCTGCAAGCTGATTTTGGTATAGCTAATTCCATTGTTTGAATTTTCAGCAATACGAACGACAGCCCAGCCATAGTTCATCACATTCAAATGGAGAGTATAAAACATGAAACAGTACCCTCTACTGTTCAGTAAAATACAACAAGTATCACACTCTAATCTGCAGTATAATGCATGCATATCACCCTCTAAGTATAATATAACAGAACATACATCATCCTCTTATGAGGAGAATAAGTCGTAAAACTACAGAGACCGACCAGGGCAAACACGCTGCAACAGCCAAGCACATCTCCAATTGGAGAAATACGCTGCAAAAACAGGAATGATGCAGAGTCAAAAACATTCAAACCACAATAGCAAATGCAAGAGAAAAATCCTGCATAACCACATCAGCACAACGCAAGTGCTCCACGCCACTATGGGGAGTGCCAACTAGAAGAGCTTTTATTTTTGACCTGAGCGAGACGAGCTAAGCCGGCAAAAAGGCTTTCTAGCTGGCTAGCAAGTTAACTAACGTTAGTTTTCTTGCTTAGCTAGGTAGTTTGCTAGAAATAGAAGAAAACCTTTTTTGCCGACTTAGCGAGTAATTTTTGATGCATGTAAATACTACCTAGCGGGCAAAGTTATAACTATTCACTGCTATACATTGATTTCTATGCATGACATGTACAGTCCAGATCACATCAAAACCATAGACTGTGTAAAAAGATGGACGCAGTACCTGAGTCTGAAAAGTGAGGCTGACACGGAAATCTCAAAAATTTGCATTATATTTAATGGCCAGCAGATGGTGATGTTGGTAGTTGCAGATAGATGTTCATTGCTGTTGAAGTCTATGAGCAAATGACCCTACTTTGCCACCTGATTTATTATTCTATTAACCCTAGAACACTATCGCTGGGTGATTTTCACCCGAGCAAACGTGTTTACGTGATTTTCATTATGTTACATTTGTCTGAGTGTTATGGGTCCCTGGGTAGCTTCAGCTTTGTCTTTGACATCTTTGAAGGCATGGGTGTTTTGTTTACCTCAGGGTACTTTTTTCATTTTGTTAGACATGGCACAGTTGAAAATAAAATAACACGACTCTAATTTGTCATGTACTGTCATATTTTGATGACAAGTACTTTTTATTGGGTATTTTACTATATCGGGAAAAATCACCCGGCGTTAGTGATGGTGTTACTAATTTTAGCAATAGTATTCTAGGGTTAATGATTTTCAACTTTATTTTATGGTACATTCGCAAGCTTCAAGTCTCCTTTGATATATCGTATATCGCATATGTTAATATTTGTTAATTATGGTCGCAAGTAGACTAGAATAAAGGTTAAAGCCATAATATGCTTTAGGGGCGTGGCTATCCTCTGGTCCTTGCCCGATACAGTCAGATCCAGAGCCACGGTCCTCCCCGGATCTTCAATTCACGCTCTCGTCCAATAGGAATCATGAAATGACAATGTGGCGCAATTCAAATTGCCAAAATCGAGGCTTCCTAAATGGTATGCTGAAACCAAGGGGTGACGTCACCGTTGCTTCGTCCATCCTTTTATACAGTCTATGATCAAAATGGAATTCTATAGCGGTAGGGTCAAGAGAAGGTAACGGTAACTTCAGAGCTCCATGAGGGTAGAAACATGGTAGGTTGTCTGAGAAAGCGCAGCGCAGGGATTCAAAACATTTATAAATATAGAACCCAGTCACGAAATCCTTCCAGGATACACACCACAGGCGGTCCAGCATGTGCTGAACAACGTCATGGTTGGCTGAGCGGCCGGTAATCTCCCAGCAGGGAATGCTTTCACACACAGTCACTGTAAAAGGTGAAAACTTACCAACCCGACACTACCACGTAAGATTATTTTCTCCTATTCATATAGTATTTATTTGCAAAAAATAGGTGCTTGTCATTTTATTTTTATTGTTATAGATAGCTTTAAAATCACAAATTTTAAAATCGGTAAACCATTGCATGTAAAGGAACGATGTATGAGATATAAACAAAGTATACTGCATGACGCAGCTTGATGTGTGGGGTGTGTTTATGAGGAGAACAAAAAGAAAAAGAGCGGTTCTCTTGGACAAAAGTCATAAAGCTATATGATAAGGCTGTAATCATGAGCAAACCCTTTGCGCATGCTCATAAGGTCGCAATCCTGAGCAAACCCTTTGCTGTGGTGTATAAACCATAAAACAAAAGACTCCAACTGCTCTCAAAATGAAAGCTGTTCTAGTTGGCGCTCCCCATCGCGGCTTGGAGCATTTCCGTTGAGTTGATGTGGATATGCAGCCCTTTTCTCTTGCATTTGCTCTCGTGGTTGGCGTGTTTTTGACTTTGCATTGTCTCTGTTTTTGCAGCACGTTTCTCCGGTTAGAGATGTTTTTTGGCCTTTGCAGCAAGTTTGTGTTGTTATGGCCCCAATTTGTTATTACATTTATAACACAACAGCAACAGCAACAGCAAGGGATGACAGACACAGTTTTAAAAACTCAAACACATTTAATTATCAAAGACAATAACAACTAACTAACCTAAAGACCAAGATTGAATTATGTACAAAACATAAATATTTACAATCCCTTTTCGAGGGGGTGGCTTGGTGATGTCCTGGATGATGAAAATGCTCAAACACAGGCAAAGAAATCCACAAAAGAAACGTCACAGGTCTTGAACAGAATGGCAGGTCTGGTCATCTTCTTGCAATTTCTCCTACGACTTTACTGTCTCAATTCTTTTCCTTATATACTCTTTTGCAGACCCCACCCACATTTAGACCTCTTTTTTTTAATTTTCTGAGACTTGCCCCAGACATGTCCAGGACATGTCTAAACATGACTCAAGTCTGAGCTGAATAAAAAAAAAGGTAAATACTGCCATCCAGTGGCCCATATTCACATTACACCTCCATTCCAAAAGGGAAAAATTTTGACTCATAAAGGCAAAATTTTTCTTTTCAATACAAAATGGTTAAGTGAACACTTGTCTATATATACATATCATACAATATTCAAACACATGATATATATATACACATTCAAACACGGGATAAGCAATCAGCAATTACATTGTCTGTACCCTTCACATGCTTAATTTCAAAGTCAAACTCCTGTAAAATCAAACTCCAATTCAACAATCTCTGATTCTTGTTTTTCATCTTACTCAAAAACATTAACGGAATGTGGTCAGTGTACACAATCATTGGCTTTTGTCCTGTACAAACATAAACCTCAAAGTGTTGAAGAGAAAGGACCAGAGCCAACAGTTCCTTCTCTTTTGTGGAATAGTTCCTTTGGTGGCGATTGAACTTCCTGGAGAAGTATGCCACGGGATGCTCAATGTCATCAGAGTCACTTCTCTGTAGGAGCACAGATCCACAAGCTTGGTCGCTAGCATCGACCGCGATGGAGAACGGTTTGTTGAAGTCAGGAGATTTGAGCACGGGGAAGTGACACAGCAGAGACTTCAGGCGATCGAAGGCTCTCTGGCATGCATCATCCCAGGTGAACTTTACGCCTTTCTTCAGTTGGTTAGTTAGACTGAGAGCAATCTCAGCAAAGTTCTTGCAGAACTTGGGGTAGTACCCGATCATTCCAAGGAAGCGGCGCAAAATTTTTTTGTTGTCAGGAACTGGAAAGTCCATGATGGCTTGGACTTTAGCATTTATGGGTGCCACCTTACCCTGGCCTATGACGTAGCCAAGATAGGTGACAGTAGCACAACCAAAGTCACTCTTGCTCAGGTTAACAGTCAGGTTAGCCTGGGTCAGGCGCTGGAACAACGTCTCTACATCTTTTAGATGTTCTTCCCAAGAGTCACTCCATGTGATCAGGTCGTCGATGTACGCACCCGTGTGTGGCAATCCGGCGATTGTAGACTGTATCATCCTTTGGAATGTCGCTGGGGCATTTTTCATGCCAAAGGGTAGGACTTCATACTGGTACAATCCAGATGGTGTGGCAAAAGCAGAGATGCTCTTGGCCCTCTCAGTTAAAGGCACACACCAATAACCCTTCAATAAATCAATCTTGGTCAGAAACTTTGCTTGCCCTACACTATCAATACAATCATCAATCCTAGGTATTGGAAACACATCAGTTCTATTTACAGCATTGACTTTGCGACAATCTGTACAGAATCTAGTACTTCCATCAGGTTTTGGAACTAGCACACAGGGTGAACTCCAATCGGAGTTGGAGGGTCTGATAATATCATGTTCTAACATGTATTCAACCTCTTTCTCAGCAATCTTTCTCTTTTCAGGATTCATCCGGTATGGATGCTGTTTTATTGGTTTGGCATCACCAACATCTACATCATTAGAGGCTATAGTAACTCTCTTTGGAACATCAGGAAACAAATCCTCATATTTCTTGATCAACCTTTCAAACTGATCTCTCTGTGAGGGTTCTAAGTGCTGGAGTTTTACATCAAGATTTTGCAACACTTCAGTGTTTGACAATTTACATGAAAGAACTTCAGCTTTAATTCTTGGTTCATCATCTTGAAACTCCCCCTCATCTTCAAACGTTTCGACCATTGGAGAATCTGAAGTGACAGCTGCAACCCTAGCATTTCTGTCATGATAAGGCTTTAGCATGTTAATATGACACAATTGTTTTGGTTTTCTCCTATCTGGAGTCTTCACAATGTAATTGAGATCATTGAGTTTTGTCAGAATTTCATAAGGACCATGAAATCTAGCCTGCAATGGATTGGACTGCAAGGGAAACAACACAAGGACCTTTTCTCCTGGTTTAAACTCACGGCTTCTAGCCTTATGATCATACCAAGTTTTCATTTTTCCCTGACTTGATTTCAAGTTCTCTTTGGTAAGGTCACAAGCTGCACGCAATCTTTCCTTGAACTTGCTAACATAGTCTAACAGACTGATATGCGGCTCTTTCTCTTGCCATTGTTCACTCAATAATAGCAAAGGTCCTCTCACTTCATGACCAAACACTAGCTCAAATGGACTGAATCCAGTAGACTCCTGCACTGCTTCTCTAGCTGCAAACAACAGCAAATGAACACCTTCATCCCAGTCTTTCTCATGGTCATAACAATAAGTCCTCATCATTGTCTTGAGAGTGGAATGAAACCACTCTAAGGCACCCTGACTTTCTGGATGATAGGCACTAGAAAGAATCTGCTTTGCACCTAGTTCATACACAACCTGCTGAAACAAACCAGAAGTGAAATTGCTACCTTGGTCTGACTGAATTTCCCTGGGAAGGCCAAACAACGTGAAGAACTTTATCAAAGCCTTTGAGATTGCAGTTGCTTTGATGTTACGTAGAGGTATGGCTTCAGGGAATCTGGTAGATGCACACATGATTGTCAACAAGTACTGATTTCCAGATCTAGTCTTGGGTAATGGACCAACGCAATCAACAATGACCTTAGAGAATGGCTCCCCAAATGCTGGGATAGGCTGCAATGGAGCTACAGGTGGGTCTAACTGGTGTTTTCCAACTACCTGACAAGTGTGACAGGTTTTGCAAAAGTTGGAAACGTCTTTCCGAAGCCCAGGCCAAAAGAAGTGTTTCATGATCTTATCAACAGTCTTGTTAACACCAAGATGACCTCCTAAAGGTAAACTAGGAGCCATTGTTAAGATCTCATTCCTATAGACCTTCGGAACAACAATTTGCCTGACCACTGCCCAATCTGCATTGGCAGGGATATCAGGAGGGCGCCACTTCCGCATCAACACACCATCCTTGAGATAATACCCAACTGGAACTGCGTCTATTTCTTTATCAGGAAGGGCTCTCCTCTTTAGTACACAAATTTCAGGATCATTAGTTTGCTCCTCAATCAACCGCTTTCTGGACAGAGACAAGTCTCCAGACACATCAGAATCACCAGACCCATCCGGCTGGCTGAATAGAGAACTGATAAAAGTATCTGATAAGTCCTCAAACGGAGAAACCATAGTAGGCCAATCAGAGTCATGAGGCGAACCACCTGAGTCCTGACTATTCAATGTACTGGACGGCGCCACATCATCTTCTTCTTTAGCCTTCTTGGCCATAGCACGAGTCACTGCCCAAGAAGGATACAGAGATGGGTCCTCATCCCCATCTTCAGTGCTCGGCTGTGAAGTAAGATGTACAGGGGGAACTACTTTGCCCCCAGCCAGGTCATTGCCTAGCAACAGAGAAACACCCTTTATAGGTAGACTTGACATAAGTCCCACCTTTACCTGTCCTGTAACTAAATCTGACTTCAAGAATATAGAGCGCAGGGGTACAGATACAGTCCTCCCTTCAATACCTTGTACAAGTATGAAATCCCCTGAAGCGGTCTCATCACGTAACTCCAAGGAGTCCATCAACAAAAGTGACTGAGAAGCTCCGGTATCCCTTAGGATATATATGGGGACAGGAGTAGTATGCTCATTCAGAGCCACAAATCCCTCTGACACAAATGGAAGAAATTCCTTCCTCACGAAGTCAGCTGTATCAGACTTTTTAGCCCCACAAGAAGCAGGCAATTTAGCAGATTGGTTATCTACTACAGGGGTTTCTAACCTTGTTTTCACAAAGGCATTTGGTTTGGTATCCTTTTCTTTTTCTTTCTTAGCTTTAAGGAACCAACAGTTAGTTGTAACATGACCAGATTTCTTGCAATAACTGCAAACTAGACCACTTTTGTCACTGTCAGCTTTCACACTTTGATCAGACCTGTTACTGGATTTCTGAGCACCATCACCAGATTTGTCTTTGTCTTTGGGTGAGGAATCTTGGGTATCACCATAACCCTTTTTCTGAAATTGGGACCATCTATTATTACTGCTAGACTGAAATTTGGACTTATGTGTGAGAACATATTCATCTGCAAATTTGGCAGCTGATTGCAAGTTCAGTGCTTGCTTCTCATTAAGATAGGTCTTAACATCATCTTTAACACAGTTCTTGAATTCTTCAACTAACATCATCTCTTTTAGTGAGTTGAAATCATCCTTGACCTCCATAGAAGTAAACCAGCGCTCAAAGCAAACCTGCTTTTCATTAGCAAATTCAACATAAGTCTGATTTTCAGATTTCTTCAGACCTCTGAATTTCTGTCGGTAAGCCTCTGGAACCAACTCATAAGCTCTCAAAATAACCTTTTTGACAACCTCATAATCAGAGGAATCATCGGCAGACAAAGCCGAATAGGCTTGTTGAGCTTTTCCCTTGAGGACAGTTTGCAACATCAGAGGCCAGTGTTCCTTTGGCCACTGGCAACTCTTTGCTACCTTTTCAAAACACTGGAAATAGTTGTCAACATCCTTTTCCGAAAATGGAGGCACCAGTTTTACCTCCTGACTGGCACAAAATTTATTTTTAGTTTCAATTTTAACTTTTAGTTGCTCCATTTGGAGTCCTTCTTCTCTTTCGAATTTCTCTAATTCAAAATCTCTCTGTCTTGCAAATTTTTCTAACTCAAATTCTCATTGTTTTTCTTTTTCCTGCCTTTCTTTTTTCTCTTCTCTTGCTAATTTTTCTAACTCAAACTGCCTTTGTTTTTCTTTTTCTTCCCTCTCAAATTCTCTTTGCTTTTCTTTTTCCTCCCTTTCTATTTTCTCTTTCCTCCCTTTCAATCTCTAGCATTTTTAATTTAAGTTCCATTTCTATATTGGGATTTTCCACTGGACACTGTTCCAGATCTCCGGGTGCAAACACATTTTCATCAATGTAATATTCAACTATCTCTCGAGCCAGTCTTGCTTTTCGCATGGCTGGTTTCACCTCTGTCAGCTCTAAATGTCTGCAAATTTCTAGCATTTCTGTCTTTTTAAAAGACTTCAAAACCCCTACGGTTGGTGATGCCAAGAAATCATCCATTGCTGTTGTCAATATATATGTATTCAATTTAAAAAAATCAATTTTACAATTTGAAATGTTAGATTTTCAATAAATTACTCACAAAATGGTCTATCCCGGACGAGCCCCCAATTTGTTATGGCCCCAATTTGTTATTACATTTATAACACAACAGCAACAGCAACAGCAAGGGATGACAGACACAGTTTTAAAAACTCAAACACATTTAATTATCAAAGACAATAACAACTAACTAACCTAAAGACCAAGATTGAATTATGTACAAAACATAAATATTTACAATCCCTTTTCGTGGGGGTGGCTTGGTGATGTCCTGGATGATGAAAATGCTCAAACACAGGCAAAGAAATCCACAAAAGAAACGTCACAGGTCTTGAACAGAATGGCAGGTCTGGTCATCTTCTTGCAATTTCTCCAACTACTTTACTGTCTCAATTCTTTTCCTTATATACTCTTTTGCAGACCCCACCCACATTTAGACCTCTTTTTTTTAATTTTCTGAGACTTGCCCCAGACATGTCCAGGACATGTCTAAACATGACTCCAGTCTGAGCTGAATAAAAAAAAAGGTAAATACTGCCATCCAGTGGCCTATATTCACATTACAGTGTTGACATGGATGTGCAGCATTTTTCTCTTGAATTTGCTTTTGTGGTTTGTGTCTTTTTGACTTTGCATCATTTCTGTTTTTGCAGCACGTTTCTCCAATTGGAGATGTTTAGGTCCGTTTGCCACTGTCAGCTATCATATGAAAAATCACTCTCCAAAGGCCAAAGTTCCAGAACAAAGATCACCCTCAACCAGGCAGTATAGATAATGCATACATTTTCACAGACTTTATAGACAGAAAAATGAAAATAAACAAGGTCCCGTAAGTTAGCTGCTCCAACTGCATACATACAGTACACCTCCGCAGATGAAGGGCCCAATTTTCCTGCACGTACTAGGCCTGAAAATATGAGCGCAGAAAAATCCCTACATCCATTCTAGCCGGACTAATTGTTTTTTTTTCCCCACCAGCGCAACATGTAAATGGGCAGAGCTGAATCTTGTGGACATGGTTTTATTTCAGCTGGGAGTTTCCATGTAAATTACAATAGACGGCAGCAGGGATATTACCTAATTAGGTCACGCGAGCGGATATTTCCATTTAACTGCTGCATTTTTTCCTGGCCGTCCATGCATGACTTGCCATAATCGTGTCTAAACTGAAGTGCGGCCTATGAGCGGTCCAGCCAGTTAAGCCAAAAAAGGACAGCAACTATGCCTACAGAGGGAGATGGAATAATCCATCTATCCATCCATCCATTGTTTTTCGCTTATCCGGGGCTGGGTTGCCGGGGTAACAGACTAAGTAGAGAGGCCCAGGCGCCTCCCTCCCCAGCTACTTCCTCCAAGTCTACCTGGGGGATCCCAAGCCACTCCCAGGCCAGCTGAGAGACACAGTCCCTCCAGCATGTCCTGGGCCTGCCTCGGGGCCTCCTTCCAGGTGGACATGCCTGGAAAACCTCTAAAGGGAGGCGTCCAGGAGGCATCCGGACTAGTTGCCCGAAACACTCAACTGATTCCTCTCGACACGGAGGAGCAGCGGTTCTACTCCGAGCCCTCCCGGATGTTCGAGCTCCTCACCCTATCTCTAAGGGTCAGCCCAGCCATGCTACGAAGAAAGCTCATTTCGGCTGCTTGTATTCGCGATCTAATTCTTTCGGTCACTACCCAAAGCTTGTGACCATAGGTGAGGGTTGTAACATAGATTAACCAGTAAATCGAGAGCTTCGCTTTTATGCTCAGCTCCTTGTTCACCACAATGGAACGGTACAACGCCCGCTTCAATGCAGACAGAAGATGGAACAATGCGCCCCGTAATTTACATAAGAAATTTATATAAATAATGTATCCATTGTTCCCGTGGTGAACCCCCTTCATGTATTAGTTCAAAAAAGCATAAATGCACCAAACAATGTTCTTTTAATCCAATGCACAATGGAACAATTAAATGCTTTATTAATGACCCCAAAATAAGACTGCACACCTTAAAAGGCATTAGGTTCAGAAAACCTTTGTTATTAGAGGGGCACTATCGCAGCTGAGCACATGCAGTAAAATGTTTTAAAACATCCATGTGTTTACATAAACTTTGTTTGTGTGCTGCAATGTCCGGTGATGGATGGCAAATTTTTCCATGAAAAAGCAATGCAGTGGTTGCGTTAATAGATATTAAACACAATATATCTATTGTGTTATACACAATATACATCTATCTAGGACACTGACACAAGTGCTCAACAGCACTGCCCTCTCTTCAAGGGTTGCTGCACAGCCCAATTGTGGCGAAGGAAGTCTCTCAGATTTTGCATGCCATTTGCTTGTGCTCAAAAGGCAAAGAAGGCGCATAGGCCACCAAGTAGGCACTCTTTTGTTAGAATGCTCTAATGGCATTATTAATATTTTTTTTCCTGACTAAAGCTGGAGATCCCTAATCTGTCAAAATCCATCCACTAACTCCACGGATACTCAAATTTTAAGGCCCTAACTAGAAAAGGCTACATTTTCTGAGGAAAATCTGTGTGCTTGATTCAGCGAGAAAAGTTGAAGTGGTTGGCTTATTAAATGAAGGTGCTTGGAAACTGAGAGGCAAAGGAAATTGATGAAGAAATGTTGAAAAACTGCTGAAATTTAAACACAAGCCTTTAAAGCTGAAAGGAATTCAGACTTTTCAGCTGCATCAAGCCTACTCCACTTCAACCCAGCAGTAAAAAAAAAAAAAAAAAGAAGGTCAATTGGAGTCAATGAGGTTGATACATCTCTCTCTATGGCTCCTTGTATCTAGGTCAACGCTGTGCATGCCGAGAAATTTGCTTTATGGCGGAGCAAACATGGCAGGCCACACGTTGTTACTTTTAGCTCATTGTCAGTTTCTCCCCCAGTCCCCAACTGTACAACGCTGACCTGGCCAAGTAGTGAAATGCTACTATTCTCGGCTCTCTGTTCATTTCTGTGCACTGTGTGTTTGCTAGCTAAATAGCTAATAATAGCAAGCTGCAAGATATTGTTAACACATGTTGAGATATTATTCGTGGCTCCCTTATTTCTGTGCTGTTATTAGCTAGTTAGCTTGCGAACGGACGGTGCACAGAACGTGTTTAAAACGGGTCGAACTTGAGCATTGAAATTGCCATGACTACAGATGACATAATCAATGGCTAGCTAACGTTAACTATTAAACTACTCAATGAGTATGGAAAAGTTACGTCTGCTGGCTTGGCAAGGATGGCAGTTATGGTCATTTGGATATCAATATTTTTCCTGTTTTAGATACGATCGTAAATATATCTGGCTAGTGCAAACAGTTGCTTGTATATATTGGAATAGGAGCTTGAGCAACTATTTTCTGCTTTGCAATTTTTTACAATAGCATGTGTTTTCACAGACCTGCCCTGCAAAAAGACTGTTTTTGCTGCCCTGAATTTGCTCTCTTGGAGCTGGTTTGAGCAACTGTACAAACGACGATACCGAAAATTCTTTCACTGAGTTTGACGCAGAAGTGTGAGATTCGTAAAACAGTCGTATCAATCTTAATCTGAAAAATGATAATGCTGAGGCTGGGAAAAAGTCCAGCAGAAGGCAGAAATCAACCGCAAGTCCACTATGCCACAATTTCACTGAGACACTCTGAGCCATTTGGGTTAATGGTTAAAGCATTTAGTCCAGCAGAGAATTTAGCGAAGGTGTCTCTTACATACTACTGCCTCTATCTCAATGACAGTAAGTCCAATCTACAAGATGGAGCTACCGTACTGAAGAGGAGAGTGTGCGGAGCAAATTATGTCAAAATTGTGTGTGTAGTGCCAAATATGTGTGAACATGAGAAAGTTATAAAACTGTTTTTTCAGCTTCCCAACCAGAATTTGCTTATCTCATTTAATACAGGAGTTAATGAAGTTTCGGTTAGTGCTCCCGTTGCTTTTTGGCTCATACTGCCAAAACCGTCTGTCTGATTGCTAGCATAGTTACATTTTCGTGACCAGCGCAACTTTTGCTACAACTTATATATAAAAATATACTAGAGTTAGAGCAAATTTAAGAGAAGACTTCTTGACAATTTTACAGCTGTTCTAAACTCTAACAGTGACATCACCACACTAAGTTCCCAGAATTTATTGAAACAAAAATCATGGTAAAAAAGTATAATTAAAAAAATTATACAAGTGACAAAAAATTTGAACAGTGAAGAAATTATGCAAGCTTAACTTAACATTTTGCAGTTTAAATGACATTTCTAGCTAGAAGTATGATGGAGTAAAAAAATAGCAGAAAATATCTGAATATACTGAATCAGCACAAAAATGGCTTGATTTAGTTGGACCCCAAAAAATGACATTTAAAGGGGCACTGTGGTGCGACCAAAAGTAGCTCTAGAATCACAAAGGACACCTGGAACAATGCAAATCCACAGACACAATTGATTTTGAAAATCTAATGCGCTTTGCCATTTTATTCATTTTACCCAAGATTGAAAACAAAGCTATGATGTCTACCGGCACCTTGATTCAGCAGCCACTGTTTCCACTACCAACATGACCATTGACCAGCTTACAACAGTAGACGGGATATGCTTTGATACCTCCAATTTTTTTTTGTGTTTGCCAATTACAGGGCTTAAAGCTCTAAAAAAAATAGCCATGCCGGAAAATGAAATTACCGTTCATGTACATGATTGCAGTAAACTAACCTTTATTTTACGTATCTATTGTCACCAGTTGTAAAGTGCAATTGACGAGGTCCCCCAGATAATGCACATTCCCTTCACTATGCTTGCAGAAACGAACCCCTTCTTAGTTGAATCGATTCCCATGTTAGCCATGCGGAAAGGGAAATTATATTAGCAAATGGGGAACATCGTTTTCAGCCAGTCAGAGTCATCTAATCTTCACCAATTGCTATGTGGCTTGGGAATAGCGATTAAACCAGGAATAGCGGCAGGCTGACTGCTGACTGCTTATCGGACTGCTCATGGTCTGCATCATGGGCATTCACTGTGCATGTTTCAAGAGAGGCCGGTGGCAAAGTTGCTTCTTGGCTAGCTGAAGAGCAATCGCTGTCAGCTAGCTAGCTAGCTTGTGAAGCTAGGGCAAAAACAAAAATCACATTGGTTTAGTATAACAATGATTACAAACAGCAGGGTGGGAAGATGGCTAGTGTTATAATCTCAAGAGAAATGTAATACGCGATAGCATGCTTAGAAGAAATAACATGTCTCACGCTGAACTGTCGGTTTGCTCTTTAGGTAAAAGACGCTACTAATCAATGGTGAAAGAGGTGGTGTGTGCAATGGCGTTTAAAGTATCAAATCAGAGCTGTAAGAGCTTCTCCGATAGGCATTCTAGCTACCACAGGTTCACTGGCTAGCTAGCTGTACCTAAGCGATTGCTTTTAAACTCGCTAGCAAGCTGGCTAACGTCTCAAAAATCTGCAAGCAGACTTGGGCTGCACAACACTGCCGCGAAGGCTCGGATAAGTTCATGCATATTCATACACATATGAGCGAATTTTACTCCCGGGTGTATACACTATAAATTGTATACATTCACAGATAGAATCTATTGGGCTGTTAACTCATAATAAGGAGCAAATATCAATTCAGAAACCAAAAAAAAACCATATATAGCAAACAAACAAACAAATAAATAATAAATAATAATAAATAACAAAAAGAAACAAAATGTATACACATGCATATGTAAATATCCATCCATATACATATATACATACACACATACACACATCTATCTGTGAATGACCTAAGTTGGTGGTTCAAGGGTCATGCTCTGCACACGTTTACAAAAGAACACCTCCTGCCTTGCTGTGTAACAGTCAGTAGGCTGAAACTTTTGTGTATTTTTTCCCGTGCTGATATAAAAATTATTTACTTTTATCCGTGAGTGCCGGATTATTTTTCTGCCATACATCTGCCCTGACCGTGCACCTGGTAAGAGACATTGTTACTTTTTTACAGAGTGCTCGCATTCTCAATTTATTAAGTCGACAGCTATTATCTGAATTATCCATTTCATATGAACCTTCTGACACTGACAAAACCAAACTTTCTTTGCCGCTCCAGCTGACTGTCATAGTCACCAATGGTTCGTGTTGCCGCGGACCTCTAGCTGTGACGCCGTTTCAAATAGTCCTGCTGTGTCGCGGTTACGTGGTTGAAGCTCGGCTACTCAAATTTAAAATAAATGTTCTACCATTCTGAATGACCTTTTTGATATTCTTTTGTTGTCTTTGCAATATCTGTGTGTTATTGTTTACGATTGAATATAGTGGCCAAGGTGCCTGTTAAGGTCATACTCGCGGGGAGTCTCGTACACTCTCGTTGGTGACTGTGCCAAAATGGCAGCTTATACGAGCATGATAATTAGGCGTTTAGGGCAATTCGGACTACTACTGCTCATTTATTAGCGTACTGCTGAAAATTATACTGGCTGAATAGGGCTCACAAGGGTTCAGAATAACACAATACACCAATTAGGTGTGATACCACAGTATCCCTTTAAAATTTAATATCTCAGAAACAAAAAAGAAAATCAAAAATTAGTAGAAATGTAACATAATTCAGAACAAGCTGAATTTTGAAAAGTTTGAAAAGAATCAATAGCTTAATCGGTGTAGGATGAGTTTGTCGGCAAAATTTAGGCAGAGGAAGAAAAAGAATAATAATAAGAACGAGAAGAAAGAGAATAGAGTCTGCTGCTTCGCTGAAGCAAGCACACAACAATTAGCACCGTTTTGTCGGCAACACATTGGTAAGTAATTGCCCCTGAAAGAGATTTCTTGGCACCTATCTGAAGAGCTTGTGCAAGAATTTGTTATCGTCCCAATTTACAGACTATTGTTTTATTTAAGTGGGATAACTCTAAAACATTTCGAGGAAAGTATTAAAGTTGTATTGAACCTGAAGAGGAAGGTGATTCTAGTGAAAATTTCATGCTGCAGCAAAATATCGAAGGCCAAGCAATCAGCCAGTTCTGAACAGGCATGTTTTCAATGAGCACTGCACTAGTTCAGCAAAAAAGTAAACATACTAAGATTTGCTTGAAAATTGGTGCAAAATTTTGGATTTGTGCAGTGCTGAAAACAAAAATGTTTGACAGTTATCACACAGCAATTGAAGGCAACCTTATTCTCACAAGTTTTCACTGCTGAACAGAGGCGGTCTGTCGGCAGTAACAAAGGTCTTCGGAAACCTCACCTTTCAGTACTTAATAACCAAAACCTCTGGCAGTTTACTTTCCCTATTAGTAACAGTTTCTCAGACTAATTACTTGAACGACAGTCAAAGTTATTTTTGGTAGCATTGTTATATATTGCACCAAGAATTATTAGGCGTTTTCTTCCACACATAAATGGCAACTTAAAATATCAATATGTCTTTATAAGTTCTGTTCTCATGTAGCTCATAAAAAGGCTCAGATTTTGTGTAAGTTAGTTTGCAAGACTTATTAAGCCATAATTAACGAGAACCCGTTCTATATTCTGAATGTAGTTACATCTAAAGGGCGTTGTAAGGCGTGATGCAGAGCTGAGTGGTAATTGCAAGGATGGCGAAACTAAATGCCACAAAGTCAGCAAAAGTTTTAGATTTTTTCCATTGCCACCCTTTCAATGCCATATCAATTTTATAACAAGGCTTATGTCGTCGGAGGCGACGGCTGGGGGTATATCCCCGAACGCCCCCAATCCTCCAATTCCCCAATCCCTGAATAGACCTTGAATAGACTTTCATTTGAACATAATTTCAGGTCAATCAGACAAATGGTTCTGAAGATATGGCCAAAATGGTAATTTTCCATCACAAAGCACCACCTGGTGGCAAAATATTGAACCATACAGGTATGATGTCATCATGCGACACGTTGTGAGGTCATGACCTTGCAGTTGCTCATTGTTTCATGTCAATTGGACAAATAGTTCCAAAGATATGACAAAAATGGTGAATTTTTTGTGACAAAGCTCCACCTTGTGTCAAAATTTTGAACCAAACAGGTATAATGTCATCGTGGGACACATCCTCAGGTCATGACCTTTCATTTGCACTCAATTGGAGGTCAATCGGACAAATATTTCCAGAGAAATTGTAAATTCTCCAAAATTGAATCACTTCTTCCTCTTTATGATACTTACTTATATGCAAAACTTGGAATTTCTAATTGAAATATTACTGAAGTTATCGCGTTAACACGTAAATCAGTTTTTGGCCCCTGGAGGCCAATCTAGAAATCTGAAATTGTCCAAAATCGAATCAGTTCTTCCTCTTTATGATACTTACTTATATGCAAAACTTGAAATTTGTAACTGAAGTATTACTGAAGTTATCGCGATAAAATGTAGTGCGGCGGCGGCGGTCGGACCAAAAATATAATACCCCCCGGAACGCCATTCAGCGTTTGGGGATATAAATATAGGTAATAGGCATTCACTTTATTATCATTTCTTGAGCTAGCAAGCTAGCAAACATCTCAAAAATCTCAAAGTACAGTTCAGATGCCTGAAAGCCTTACAAAACATATCAGAGAAGTTTGTGCCTATTGCAGCTTGCAAAGTTAATTGAGTTAGGACAAAGCCAAAGCATAACGGTTAAATATGATGATTATGTTCAAAAATTTTCCCTAGTTAACGTTTGCTAGCGAGGTAGTGAGATGGCTATATAATCTTAAGGGTAAGAGGAAATCTGCATGTTCTGGAGGATGCTCCACTGGACCTTTCTAAATCAGCATATGTGCTTCTTGAAATATCTGTGATTGTGTTGATTTTAATAAGGGTTCTTGTGACATTTTACTATGATGTTCATGTCAATGTGTCTTTCAACTTTTGTTCATCTTTCTAGTGGTATTGTGATGCTTAATTTATTTATTACTTAATTTATTTATTTACTTATTTATTATGTACTTATCGTAACAGATTCAAATGTTTGTGGTTCTCAACAACAGTAGGTGCAACTGTTTGTGGTTATCTAAATTAGTATTCGTGAAATCAAATGTAGACTTCATTTTGCTGATAAAGTATTGAAAAAATAAATATCTCTGCCCTTAAATAAATGATCTAATCACACATGCAGGTTCATAAATGAATGCAGGTTTGTGCGCGTGTGTGGGACAAGAGAGAGGAGGGGTGAACAGATCAAGGAGAAAGAAAAAAGCAATACAGTCACCAGTGCAGCACATGAACACCGTTCATTGTCTAAGCACATGTTCAAGTTTCTAGCATTTTTTTGTTAATGACTGTGACTGTGGTCTATTCGCGATTCAGTTTTGAAACATAGCTCAGCTTTCTATTACATCGCAACAGAAGTTGAGAGTTCAGAAAACTATGTACATGCTCCAATACTGCAGTAACTCTAAAGACTGCATGATCCCCGAATAAAGAAAGGAATATCAAGTGCAACACACCACATCACATCGTTCACGGCAGGGTCGTATTCATGAGTTTGTACATCAGCTACAGTGTCATTACACCGCAGCACTTGCTATACGAGTTCATGCAGTTAGCGCTTGCGCGAGGAAAGGGGTCGTAAGGAAGTTACGTGTAGCCTGCAGTTACGAACTAATCGAATGGACTGGGGGCATGTCATTATACATTTTTCCACCAATCACGTCGCTCAAAAGGTCTCTCATATCTGAATGGTTTGGGAATGGGAAATTCGCGAGCCGGCCCCACCCCCTTATCTCAGCCTCTGACTTGCAGCACATCATAAGTGCTGTAAACGGCCGACTGATCATTATCCCTGACATTTTTTTTATCTGAATGAAATAAGATGAAGTTATATAAAAGTAAAGAAATATAACCTTACCTCGTCCATGTACATAGTTTCGCCGCTCCTGTTTGAGTCACGTCGGAGAATTTAGCTGCCAGCGGTGTGTGTAAATTGATGAAGACAACAACTCCCATGATTCTACGCGACCGGGTTGTGTCATCAAACTCGGCCTCTTGTTATTGTTTGGTTAAGCACCGTCTAGCGCCAGAGAATTACATATTGGGCCTTTAACAGTAATTTAACGAAAGAAATACTAATAATTCGGAACAAATTTAGTCCGGAATCTATCACATTGTACGTGAGCTTAGCGCTTAAATAGAACAAAAGTCACCATAGCACGAAACTACTTATTTAGCTGCCTAACAGGCACTGAAGCTCATAGTAATTTAATTACAGAACTGAAAAAACAGCAAATTGTAAAAAAATAAAACACTTACTTTGGTTTCATTTAAGCACACTGGTAATCTACTGGGAAAACTCAAACAAACAACTGGTGCCAAGCACAACAAACCCCGCCGCTTGCACATACTTTCAAGCCATATCATCGGCACATGCAAAGGGGGCGGGGATCGCATGATCAGGTCTGCTCCCTCCACAGTCTCTTAAACACATTGTTTTCATTGCGCTGTAACAGACTTGTCCATTCCTCTGCTCAGCTCACATGCTCTGGCGCTGATCAGCTAAGCCAGACAGAGCATAATGGATGTGGCTCTGCACATCTGTAGCATGTGTATGTGTTTTATAAAATCGACAAGAAAAAAAAAACCATGGTTGATCGTCCTCTCAATCACCGATACACGATCGGATTGCCGATCGGCACAAGCCTACCAAGCATCCCATTTCTGCAGAGATGCCAAGTCTCACGCATTAGGCGTGAGTCTCTCCTTAGAGGCATTCACGTTCTTGTGCCGTAGTCAGCAATTATTCAATCGAAGCGCACTGAAGAAATTCACTCGCGGAATTTAAGTCATTGTGCATCAAGTTAATCAGTTTCACATGCATTACGGTGGATTTCCTCACTAATGACACGGAAATCGATTATGACTCGGGAATTCTCAGGCTTGTCTTTACTGAGGGATTGAAAGCAATGGAACTGAATAAAGACGTTTCAAATTGTCTTATTTAATTGAAATAAAAAGAAGCACGGGAAGTCCAGAGTCATAATCGCTTTCCATGTTACTTGTGGTGAGGTCAATCTTTAGGCAAGTGAAACTAAAACTTCAATAAACAAGGATTTTAATTCCGCGTGAGAATCTCATTAAACGTTCAACTAATAATTGCGGACAACAGTGAATAAGCCAAAAAAAATGCATGAGACCTACGCCGAATGCATGAGACTTGGCATCTCTGTTTCTGCTGTGTTGCATTACATCAGTCTCCATCTAAGGTCCTAAGGAAGGTTTTTGCCAGATTTAATGAGGATCCGTGTAGTTTTGAAGGCGCGAGACCAGATCTTGCTAACTCACTTAAAGGAGTCAATGAGAAGCCACAGTGCCTACTCTATGTAAGTACCCAATTGCAGATTATAAACTATTGTAAGCACACAGGGCTTAGGCTTACCTACCTAATGGGAAGAGAGCTAGCTCAGGGTCAGTTTTAGTCCCTCTTTTAGTCAATTTCCTTGTTAATCCCCCGATATTGGACACTTTCTTTTTTGTTCAGATGGGTTTACTAGGTAAGACTGTTTTTTCTTTTTTTTTTTGCCTACGTGGACTATGTGATTGACTCAGAGCTGTGGTGGGTGTTTTTGTGGTGGGTGTTTTTTTGCTTTTTGTTGGGCTCAACAGCCTCAATGTCAAAGACAAATTAGCTTGTGTTGCATGCTACTGGCTCTGTCAGACAACTGAGGAAAGGCAAGGCTCTTGAGAGCGTGTGTAAACATCACATCCTTTAGATTTTTCCAGCAAATCCATCCTGAGCCCTTTACTTAGAAATCAGACCACATTCTGTCATAGGCAACTGAGAAGGTTGGGGAACGTTTCATTTTTTAAGTTACATCACAGTCAATTTGTACAATGAGACAAAGCAGTTAATACTTGTACATTACATCATGTGGTTCTTTTCATGACATTCGCACAGCGCATGCATATGTTTAATGTTACACATAAGAAACATTTTCATCAATGGACTGAGAAAGAGGTTGCATTTCTCCTTGCTTTTATCACACGTGATAGGGAAAATCATGCGCGAAATGCAAAAAGGTAGAACCTACATACCCCTTCTGCATGTGGGAGGCAGAAATGGAGGTCTGCATTTGCACTCGTAGTAAGGAGGCTTTGCAGTGATGACGCAATCGCCGTGCCCACAATTGATGCCTCTGCAAAAGTCTGTGACTGAACAGCAGAACAGAGGAGAACATGAGCTGATTTCGCAGGTACAGGAGTTTGTAAGTAAGGAAATGTTGATGATCGGGCAGGTTCATCATACCTTTCTGACATCTCCTGCCCGTGTAGGGAGTAGGGCAGGCACATGTATAGCTTCCTCCCCGAGACTCACACCTGCCATTGTTTTTGCATGGGTTTGGATCACACTCATCTGGGACAGAAAGATGGGAGACCAGCATAAATCTTTTTATCATGTAGAACTTCCAATACAGACATGGAAAGGCTTTGGCAGGGACAGACACTTTGAAACCATGAAATTTTTTCTAAAACACAAACAGCTTGGTGCAACGCTAACACACTACAAAGAAATATTTAGCTCTTGGAGCATATTTAATGACTGGACTCAAACGCATTTCACTGCCTTTGTTTTTACATTTGAGACAGTATTTCAGTCCAAGTTCACTAAATAATCTGGCAAGAAACAATATCATCAATATTGCCAATTCAACAACAACAACAACAACAACAATAATAATAATAATAAATTAAGAATACTTAAATAAGCCTTAACAGTTGAGCATGAAGCTAAAAACAGCAATTGCGCAAAGTGAATTGAACAAAAAACGTCTTGAGAAGCGAAATGTGCATTCAATTGACTCTGCACTTACAAGTATACTCTGCAAAATGACAAGGTTTAATCTAAGCTAATCTTTAAAAATAATGTTCTAATAAGTTCCTTTTTGTAACACATAGATGCTTGGTAATATGAACAATTAGATATGTAAGACACTCATGATGAAAATATTCATTATCCATGAATATGCAAATACTGAAGCTTGTTCCTCACTCGTAACCTGTTTGTTCCATCTAGCTGCCATACACTGATGAAGTTAAAGTTCATCGGTGTTTCATAATCTAGTAAACATTTTTCAGCCAACTGAGAGGATTTTTTTAAAGTTCCACATACTACATGCCTCTCAGAGTGCTTAAAGAATCCATTGTAGTATCAGCTTAATTAATACATCTATATTAGCCCGGCAGCTCTTTTATAGCAGTTTAAAATATTTGAAACATGGAGTGTTAAAATTCACCAGTTTTGCATTTTGTTCGGCAATTTCTGTGATGCAACTTTGCGTCTTACCACTTGCGTCCAAAAAATCATACAGCCAGTCAAAGTTGTATCCTTCAGGCTCAGATGGTGTTTCTGGTGAATAGTCTGCATATTCTAAACATATCAGCAAAAAATAATAAATAAATAAATATGGTAGCCTTGCTTCAGTCATGAACATCTCAATTCATATACCCCACATATCTGACATACCCTTGCAGAGCAATACGGATTTTCAAGTTTAAGTGGAACGGTGACAATCAGGTATACAAGAGAGATGACATCTCATGCTGCCCATTCCTGGTGCTTTAAACTTACTTGATTGTTTATTTCTTAGTATATTAGATTTTTTTTTTTAATCTTCGAAAGCCTCTTAAAAATTTGGCATCTCCAATCCCACCAGAATTCTGCTCATATGCAACCCCCAATTACCAGCTCAGGAGAGAGACAGTTCGCGGTTCCCCTCCGAAGCACGCGCCAGTCAGCCCCCGCATCTTTACACTCATTGGTCGAAACTATGGCATGTTCAGAACTAGGGCGGAGGATACCCGAACATGAGCAAGCTTAGAATCTCACTGACCAGCGCCCGGCTGGCCAACAGGAGGCGCTTGAGCAAGGAACAAGGCAATCATTTTTATTTCCCTTCCCAGTAGTCCATTCCCATTTTGCATCCCTACAGCCAACGAGATATGTAAACTAGTGGCGCTACGTTATTCGTTCCAGATCAGCCAGTGTGCACAGAGCGGACCGCCATCTTATGATGGGCTGGAACCAATGTAAACAAATACCCTCTGGTTAATCTTTCGGCAAATTTCAATCATTCAGCGGCGTTTTGATTTCCGGTCTTTTTCTGACCGATAACGACAGAAGAGTTCGCTTGAAGCACCATTTCTGTCTATTACCGCCCATTGTGTTTACCAAAAGCGTAGTAGCTAACTATGTTAGCTGCTTACATAGTTCGCTCATTCATTGTCAGTGGTTCCTACGACATAAGTTAGCGTAGTGATTTCGGGAAACGCACCCCTGAGCGATTGATATTTTTCCATTGGGACAGTTCGGCAATACAGTGGTATGCATCCAGGCCATCTTAAAACCTCTTTGGTACGGTAATATTATGACCGATCTCCTCTGTCAGGCTTTATCTTCTCTAGCAGTACGATCTAGGACGGGCACTTGTTAACGAATAGGATAATTTATCTTCGCAAATGCTGGGAACCTTGACGATAAGTGTCTTATTGTGACCGCGGTCGAGTCGGGAAACTAGTTTACAAGGCAACTCTCCAGGAAGAAATGCCAATTTTTAGTGAAAAAACACCGGTTAATTGGATCTGATTTGGATCTATATTTAAAAAAAGAAAAAAAAAACATTGGTTTGTAATTGGATCAGACATCTATCGATAACGATTTTTTTTTGGATAGAAATAAGCTGCATGGTGCAGACCCAAACACTGACGAATTAGGCTACTAAACCTATTTAATTCTACTGACAGTGAAGCGGATGCAGCTTTCTACAGGTTTTCGGACGTGCCTGACGGGAGTGATTCAAAGTACTGAGGTAAGACTAGCTTTGCAACATAGGCTTACAGCTAAGTTTTATGATTTAAAGCCAATAATCTCCATTGGTCAAGCTGAAAATAACCTACCAGTGAAAGGTTAAGTCGAATACTTTCCCTCTCCCGTGGCTGCAATTCACGGCGACACAGCAGTCAGACATTCAGAGAACATTTTTTAGTAAGAAGTATCCACTTGGCCGCACCTTGCTGTAATGGACGCGGCCAGACTTGCATATTGAAATCGTAAAGCTACGTTTCCATCAATACGGAATTAAAGTCCGGCTGCGACAGGCTGCGGGGCAGACACGGGACATCGCATGCGTCTTATTCCTTATTAATCAGTTTTCGTCCTCATGGCAGGACCCAACACAACACTACTAAACAGCACCTCATGGTGGACGAAAAGCTCATCACAACAATTAAAAGCTTCATTTTAATAGGCCTACAGAAGAAGAAAGAACGAAAAGATTGCACCGTTAAAGATGATAAAAAGATAAAGATGGCTGGAATTATGTTCTGTTGAAGAATAAAGTCTGATATTCTGAAGTTTCTGCTTCATCCTCTGATTTACAAGAATTAGATGAAATTATGTTGAAACTCCGTACAAATGTCGCATAAGAACCACAACTCTGTTATCATCTTGCAACAAATTAAGCGTGTGATACACAGGAACACTTCTGATATATAGTAATAAGAAATCGCGAAGTTATCGTGGCATTACAAAGCTCAGATCATAATTTAAAGCGGTAATATGCTTTTGATTCATGGAGAGTGGTAAACGCATGTATGTTGCTGCAGAAACCTCAGCTCTGATCTGAACAGGGCAATAAATACACTTTGCTTCAAAGGGTACTAATTTTTTCACAAATTAAAGTGGGGAAACCCCTTTGATCTACGGGGAATTCCTCGTGCGATTCGTGTGCGCCGGAGCTGGAATCGCTCCCTGGTCCGATTGGAAAAACATGCATACGGCTCCGCTCCAGGAACTGCGGTCAAGCTATCACCAGTTTGCAAAACTACGGTCAAACTATCACCGCAAAAAAATGTAGGCTATGCGCAATTACAGCGGATAGCGCGGTACTATGGTCACGTGATACAATTGCTGTCAAAAATCGGCTTGTTGAGAGAAAAACCGAGGCTTATTCAACGAAAGAATGCCTGTATTTTGGCCAGAAAAAAAGAAATCGTGAACAACTTCCATAATGCGGTTTGAAAATGATTTTTTTTTCTTTTTTCAATAAATAGTTGACATTTTGTGCAGAATGAAATGTGAGATTTTGGTGAGCTGCTGTTAATCCAGATGAAAAACAATTGCATGTAACTGAAATAATGTTTAACTAAAAGCAAAAGGGAAAAAAGTACATGCCACCGTGGCATTAATGTAGGAATTTCCATTAACATTGTTCTTTTTAGGTGGACAAAATAAGAGAAAATTCAAGCAGGGACCATAATACTTGTGTGATTCAGATTGTTGAGTTTGGGCCCCCTAATTTCCACATACTGCACACGCTGTAGTAAAAGCTTATTGAATAAAGAGAGATTGCATGGGTGAATCAACATGTAAACAGCCATCAAAGTATGTGCTTTGCAATTGGACACAACTAAACGGGGGCATATCTGAGGGCCTGTAACAGTTAAAATTGAAAAATTTAGCACTTGCATGCATCACTGCCTGCATTCCAGTACAGGCTGTCTGAATAGGAATTGATTCCATGTTGGATATATGAAATAAATGACTATCAAAGTTGGTACTGTGAAATGTGCGAATGCAGATGATTTAATAGGGAGGTCATGATTCTGGCATATAATTACTGCAAATCAAAAAGTTTGTGAAAAATAACGGTTGCATATAATAACACATGGATCCTACGATAAGCCCACAGAATATGAAGAGATTCTGTCATGGAAATTTTTAATAAATGGCCATCAAAGTTAGTACTGTGCAATGTGCGAATGCAGACAATTGGATGGGGGCATCATACTTGAGGACCTCTATTTCCTGCAAATCAAATTGTTAGTGAAAAGTAACACTTGCATATCATAGTACATGTATCCTACTATAAGCCCACAGAATATGAAGAGATTCTGTGGTGGAAATTTTTAATTTTTAAAAACATCACTTGTGTATCATTATACATAGATCCTTTTATAAGCCTTTTTTGAATCAATGTGCATCACCTGAAGTACTTTGTACAGCCTTGATTGAAAAAGAAAATGCGTTAGCTTGAACTTGCCTTACTCGATCCTGCATCCTATCGATATTTGATGGTTTTTGTTACAAACACAATTGCAACTGTATGTTTTCACCAAACTATTCATTTGTCTTCTTACTGCGTATTTACCCTCTTAACCTTCCCCTTCTCTAGAAATATCCATTTATGCCTTGCAAAATAAAATAACCTTGAGCATATTGTTTAATTTTCTCTTATGCAAATTATTTCAAGTTATATCATCTTACAGAGCGAATAAGTCAATGATAGAATTAGATATCTTCAACTTAAGTACCCGAACACAAGTGTTTCATTTATTTCAAAATTATTTTCTTTACCTAAACATAAACATAAAAGAAAATAGATTGGACTAATTTGCTCGCCCAATAAATGATTAGTTTTTGCGACCATATGTTCATAATTTCACCAATGAAGAACCCACCAATTCTCCGTTTTGATGTTACATTTCTTTTCTTTTATCATACTGTTGTTTTATGTATTTTAGAACATGCATGTGTAAATTTTATTCTTCATGGCATTCATGCACAACAGCATAATAAAAGAAAAAAAAATTTGTGGGCTAATAGTAGGATGCATGTACTTTAATATGCAAGTGTTACTTTTGACTAACTTTTTGATTTGCAGGAACAAGAGGTCCTCGAGTATGACGTCCCCATCCAATTGTCTGCATTCGCACATTGCACAGTACGAACTTTCATGGCCATTTATTAAAAATTGCCACCACTTATCATAGGATCCATGTATTATGATATGCAACCGTTCTTTTTCACAAACTTTTTGATTTGCGGTAATTATATGCCAGAAACATGACCTCCCTATTAAATCATCTGCATTTGCACATTTCACAGTACCAACCTTGATAGCCATTTATTTCATATATTCAACATGGAATCAATTCCTATTCAGACATCCTGTACTGTAATGCAGGCAGTGTTGCATGCAAGTGCTAAATTTTTCACTTTTAACCATTACAGGCACTCAGACATACCCCCATTTAGTTGTGTCCAATTGCAAAGCACATACTTTGATGGCTGTCATGTTGATTCACCCATGCAATCTCTTTATTCAATAAGCTTTTGCTACAGCGTGTGCAGTATGGTTGGACGCCCCTAATTTCCACAAACATTTTGAATTACACAGTATTATGGTCCCTGCTTGAATTTTCTCATATTTTGTCCACCTAAAGAGAACAATTCTAATGGGAATTCCTACATTAATGCCACAGTGACATCTACCTTTTTTGCTTTTGCTTTAAGTCAAACATTATTTCAGTGACATGCAATTGTTTGTCATCTGAATTAACAGCAGCTCACCAAAATCTCACATTTCAATCAGCACAAAATGTCAACTATTTATTGAAAAAAGAAAAATAAAAATCATTTTCAAACTGCATTATGGAAGTTGTTCACGATTTTTTTTCCTGAACAGAATACATGAATTCTTTCGTTGAATAAGCCTCGGTTTTTCTCACAACAAGCCGATTTTTGACAGCAATTGCATCACGTAACCATAGTACCGCGCTATCCGCAGTAATTGCGTATCAAATTTTTTGCGGTGATAGTTTGACCTTCGTTTTGCAAACTGGTGATAGCTTAACCGCAGTCTCCAAGAGCCGGGTGAAAATCGCGTGGATGGAAACACTTCATATAAAGACAATGATATGCGATTTTTGACGTGCCCGTGTCTGCACCGGCGCCTGACTTCAGCCGAATTAATGGAAACATGGCTTAACATAGCACCTTTATTTTATATAGATTGTTGCCCGCGGCACTTAAGTCAATCGTGCGCTGTTCTGAAAAAGCTGTTGACCACTGCTGGTTGGTACGACTGGGGATCGCACCCGCGCCGTTGTAGTCATTAGCTACTGCACCACAATTAAGGTGCCTTAACCGAGTGAGCCAACCCGGCAGCCCGAATACTTCTTTGAAGATTAAATTCACCTGTATGCTTGCATTGTAAACTGGATAAATATAGCCTACTTTTCATGCATTTTATATTTCCTGATTTATTTTGCATTCCTAGAAATGTGAGGCACAACACAAAAACAGGAGCTACCTACATTGTTCAAAGCAAAACGCTGCACGAAATCCGTGAATTCATGGTCTGTATGTATTGATGTAATATCGGATACCGTTTTGTCGGACAAATTGGACATTTGCGGACTTACAGTACATGGTGAACGTTTTCGGCACCCAAGATTTATGAAATTTGGTTTCAGGTGTTAAATTTCTTCTACTTCAATGTTGCTGAGGATAAAAAGCAGCTTTGAGATACCAAATATCAATTTTAAAAAAAGCCATTTGATAAAATTGCCAAGACAGAGCCTTCATCCCAAAATCATCTAGGTTGTCTGGGATTACCAGTAAAGACAGACAAGGGAGACTGGGAGTCAGCAGAAACTGAGGCAATTTCTCCAATATGCTTGGAACAACCAAACTGCATGTTCATATAAAACTATCCAACTGCAGGACAGTGTTCTCTTCCATGTTTGGAGCATCTTCATCTCAAGGAAGTCTTGTTGTTAATGAGCACAAAACTCCTGTACGGTACTGTATAAACCTATGTAAGTATAAAGTATGTCTTTGATACTAATTTATGATCGGTTTTCACAGGGAAGTTAAAAGACATTTCATGACATTATTATTACGTTATAGCATGAAATAATTTAGTAAAGGCAGTCGGCTACTTACCATACGCCTCAGTGTTAGTACGGGTATGCGGTGTTTGCTGAAAAATTAAAATTTTTCTACATTATTCTTTAGTTTGAGAACAGTGACGTTTAATAAATAATGCATAAGGAGTACATTTTAGTTATACAAGCAAAAATGCGTGATACCTCTCCCAAATGAAAGACATTTGGTATACTATCTGTGTGACCTATAGATGGAAAGTGTGGATGGAACTCACAGCAGATGCGAAGCTTGCAAGCAGGCATAGTGAAATTGTCAGCCTCGCAGTCATTTTGCCTGTTCAGTCGGCAGGAGCCCCAGGGAATCTGCTCCACGGCCTGCTTTCTGCAGCCTGTTTTGCACTTATCAATGTCAAACATTTGTCGCGCATTGATTTCAACAAGTCTCATCCATGATTGGTCCAATCACCATAGCACATTTTTTTTGTCCCCTAACAAACTGCAAGCAGGTCAACGGACTTTGGATAGATGGTAGGTGAAAGGTGATGAACAGCTTGCAATCTTTAGCAACATTTCTATAATCTGATCTGATGTATATCACTTTACCACATTTGTCAGGCTTTTATGTTGAATTGCTCAAAATATGTTTTTCCAGTAGGACAAACTGAGCTTTTATATATTGGATGGACTTTACAGACCAGATTGTAGCCAAATACGTACTCTACAGATGGTAAAATGTGGAAGGCCTATTACTAACACAAACTTTGGCAATTATTTCAGTTGATTCAGGCAGTCGAGATAGCAAGAGTTCACTGGTCATGTTTGCCAGATTTCATTATTTGCTTCCATGGTAGACTTTGACCCAACCCCCACAAATTTTTTACGTAACATTTTGAAAGCCCAAAAAAAAAAAAAAATGATGACAATGCTGCCATCAGTTAAAGTGAGACCCTGCATTGATGGCGCTTCAAAGCATCAATTTACTTCCTTTACAATTAACATCATTTGAAACATGCATGGAATCTCACTATGGAATCCTACAGCTGGGCTCATGGTAAATTAATGCTCACATTCCAAATTTAATGAGGAAATGAATGAATGAGAGCAACAGCGTTATTTTTTGTTGGCTTCCTGACATTTTGTGTAAATATTACACATTAAACTTGCCCATTTAAATGCAATTACCACACTTTTTATCTGCAACTTCCTCTCCATTTTTTGGAGGGACCAAAGTAATTGAACAGTTGGCTGCTCAGCCGTTCCATGGCCAGCTGTGAGTCATTCACCCATTATTTAAAGTGCTAGTAAGCAGTTGAAATGCCTTCAACTGATTTCAAGTACAGTATTTGCGTATAGAATCTGCTGTTGTTGTAGCTCATCATGAAGTCCAAGAAATTGTCTCTACCAATGAAGCAAGCAAATCCATCATGGAAATGGCAGAAAAATTAGGTGTCGCCAAATCACCTAGGATCACACTGACGAGCTCAGGAACACCAAAATGCATCACAGGCAACAAGTGTGATGGAAGACAAGAAAGCTTTCCCTTGTGAAGAAATGAAAGAGGAAATGTGCAAGAGCTGGTCAGTTTGAGAACACCCTCAGGGAGGGAGGCTTATCCGATCTGACCAGTGAAGCGTGGTCATGTATTGGCAGATACGACTGCCAGTGGAAATGAGCTGTCACAGTTGCGATCAAAATTATTCAACCCCCGCAAATTGTGTTTAATAGCAAAATTTACAAACTTTCAGCTGTTTGTGAAAAACAGATTAAACAAGAACATATGAAATAGCTCAACACAACTGATATTACAAGTGGTTTCTCCAAATTTAACACCAAATGTCATTTTTAATGACTGCTACAGTTTAAAAATTATTCAACCCCCCAAATAGAATCCCTCATGAGAGCATATTTGCAAATCAGGTGTTGTCTCAAGCACACCTAATGCAGCTAATCAAGAGCTTCATTAGTTGCATCAGGTTTGCTTGAGATAGAAAACATCAAATACTTGCACTTGCTAGGGGTTTTTTTGACAGTGACATTTGATTGCATATTAGAAATATGGCTGTCAAAAGAATTGTCCAAAAAGCTAATAGAGGAGATCATTCCCTGGCACAAACAAGGAAAGGGATACAAAAAGGTAGCACAGGCACTGAATTTTCATCGAGATACAGTTGGAAGCATGGTTCGCAAGTTCAGAGGGAAAAGAAGAGTGGCTACTGTACCAGGATGTGGCAGAAAGAGGAAGTTATCAATGGCTGTCACCAGATTCCTGATGAGATGTGGTCAAAAACCCTCTAGTGACTGCAGGAGACCTGCAGGAAGACTTGGAGGCACTGAGGTTTCAGTTTGCACAGTAGGGCGTTGAAGGTGTCCAAAACATACACCACAACTGATCCAAAAGCACAAGCTCCAGTATGCTCAAAACCATATAAATAAGCCACGGAAGTTTGGGGATACTGTTCTGCGGAGTGATGAAACAAAACTGGAATATTTCGGGCTTATGAATCAGTGGTATGTCTGCAGGAGGAAGTATATGCTGAAAAGTACACCGTGCTTACAGTGAAGAATTGTTGGGGCTTTTTTATGCTCTGCAGCTGCCGAGCTTCCTCTGGCACTGGAAATCTGCACAGTGTGGACGGCGAGAAGGATTCAGTCAAGTACCAGGATATCCAAGGAGAAAATGTCATGCTGTCTGTAGGGAAGCTAACGCTTGAGCATCATTGGACCTTCCAAAAGGACAATGATCCTTAGCCTACCTCAACATCCACCAAGGCTTGGTTTCAGAAGAAGTCTTGGAAGATTCTAGAGTGCCCATCACAGTCGCCTCACTTGAACCCCATAAAAAATCTCTGGTAAGATTTGAAGAACACAGTTGCAGCATGCAAACCCTAGAATACCCTAGAATATTAGTGAACTGGAGGCCATTGTCCTGGGCTAAGATTCCTTGGGAATGCAGCCAAAAGCGGACATCTGCCTGTGTATCACATTTCCAGCAGGTCATAGCGGCAAAAGGGTGCTCAAATAAGTATTAAGGATGCTTGTCATGAAGGGGTTGAATAATTTTGAGCATGCAATAGTCATTATAAATGGCATCTTGTGTTGAATTTTGAGAAGCCACTTGTAATATTTGTTGTGTTGAGCCATAGAGAGCAAATCACCGCACTCATGACCAAAAAAATTGCCAAGGTACTAGATAACCAAATAACAACTAGTTAAAAAGAATCCCATCGTTACCCTGATGAAGGTCCTTTCACCGAAAGCTTGGTGTATTAAAGAGACTTGCATCTAAGTGTGCAGATATTCTTTTTTTACTAGTTGTGTTGAGCCATTAAAATAGTTCTTGTTTGATTTGTTCATTTCAAACATCTGAAAGTTTGTAAATTTTGCCACGGGGGTTGAATAATTTTGATTGCATCTGTATGTTTATCCACGATCAAACTGCTGACAAAAGCAACAGGACATCTCCACAGATTCAACCCACTGCATCAAAATTCATCAGATGGCGCTTGACAGTGCTGGTGCACATTCAACTAAAGCATGTGACCAATGGAACTCAAGAAAGAAGGAATTCCTTCAGCGATGGCCAGGTCAATCACCAGTCTAAGTGTATATACATTTCACTTCCTGAAGTTAAAACTGAAAGTGCCCATAGAACTAGAAGGAACCAAAGACAGCTGGAGTGAGGACCTGGGAGAGCATTACTGAGGTTACATCTGAATCCTCTTAAAGGGATAGTTCGGGATTTTTCACATTAATCTGTATGGCATCACCGTCTTTAGTCTCGCGCATACACACTGACTTTCCCCCGACAGTGTCCTGTGGGCCGAGTTATGTCCAGTTTTGGTCAAAGCGAAAGTAGTTCCGGCAGGTTTCCTGGGGTCTGCAAAGTAAAACATTTTTCTTCTCAAAACAGTATGTGTTCGAACGAGTGATTTATTTGCATAACAAAACCCTGGTATTCCAAAAAGTCACATCTTGTAATTGCTTGGGGCTACTTTCTCTCAATAGCGATCACTGCGCGCTGTCACTGCTAACAGCTGTGCGCACTAGCCAACTACTTTCATCAGTTGTTCGACAGTGTTTACCAACTACAGACCTACGACGCTAACGAGCTAGTTCGAGAGCTAGAGTGAGAAGTTCATCAGCTTCTCCAGAAAATAGTTTATTTGATAAAAATGGTGCGCACTTGCGATGATCCAGGCTGTACCAACAAAGACGTGAGTGAGTCTCCTCACACATTCCATCGCTTCCCTGTGACGGACGTAGCTCTGAGGCAACTTTGGCTACTTGCTCTGGGCTTCCAAGTGGACACCAAACTACTTAAAATGAAAAAGCTTCGCGTTTGCAGTGTGCACTTCAGCGAGGACGACTACTTTCCTTCAGGACAGAGGAAGAGACTGGTTTTGAAGAGCTCTGCTGTCCCTACACCCCAGGTAAACAAAATTGTAACGTTACTAAAGATTTTCTATAGCATCCGCGCATAACCTTCTGGTGATACACCGAGGGCTATGTAAGCGCAACATAGATTCATCTATCGGTGTCATATTACCTGTGAAGCTTATGAAACATAATATGTATCGTTATTGTTGTACTGTTATTACCATCGTCAGAAACTACGTGGACAGGTGTGGATGGTTTCTAGGTTTGAATGAGAAGTCCATGACTCCAGTCACAGCGTTGGCTAGCATAATCAAGACAAACTTGGCTACCTTTCGAAATAATAATAAAATACTTTGGAAAGTTACTCCGAGTGCTCCGGTTATCCCTGGGTCAGTTCGCTAAGAAGTAGTATTTTCTCTCGAGTCTGCCGTCCTCGATCGTAAGGAGACATCCTCCTCTGGCTGGAATATGTTAACACTGTCGAACAACTGATGAAAGTAGTTGGGTAGTGCGCACAGGTCTTAGCAGTGACAGCGCGCAGTGATCGCTATTGAGAGAAAGTAGCCCCAAGCAATTACAAGATGTGACTTTTTGGATTACCAGGGTTTTGTTATGCAAATAAATCACTAGTTCGAACACATACTGTTTTGAGAAGAAATATGTTTTACTTTGCAGACCCCAGGATACCTGCCGGAACTACTTTCGCTTTGACCAAAACTGGACAGAGCTCGGCTCACAGGACACTGTCGGGGGAAAGTCAGTGTGTGTGCTCGAGACTAAAGTCGGTGATGCCATACAGATTCATGTGAAAAATCCCGAACTATCCCTTTAAAGTACATCTTCGCTTTCCTCAGTTGTCGTTTCCTCGCGTCATGGTCCCTCTCGCCAAGGATGCATGGAGAGAAGCAAGACCGTAATAGTTCCTGGGTTCAGCTCCCAAATGAGCCCCTATATGTACCCTAAACACAGCTGGGGGCTGTAAATGCATGCGAGGAGGGAAAGGAAATGAGGAAATGTATATTTTTGAAAAATGGGACTTCGTTTCCTCTGAAGAGTCAGGTGAAGCGACGTTTGTTTCTGTTGACGGCGCACAGCTGGATCTGCCGCCAGTGTCTGGGGTTACCGACTGATGTTATGGCTTTTCAGTTCCAGGAAGGCAGCTCTGGCATATCCTTGTACATCACTCCTCAGAGACTCCCTCCATACTCCTTGAGAAGCTTTTAATTGGCTTGTGATCCAGAGCAACTTTGGGTCCAAGTAAAGATCAAGGAGTGGAAGGAAATATCAAATCAGAAATGAGATGTACCCCAGGGGTGATGTCTGTGGATTCAAGACTACAGCTGGGGATTTGTAACCAAGTACGAACCCCAATTCCAATAAAGTTGGGACCTTATGTAAAACGTGAATAAAAACAGAATACAATGATTTGCAAATTTCATAAACCCACATTTTATTCACGATGGAACAAAGACAACATATCAGATGTTGAAAGTGAGACATTTTACCATTTCATGAAAAATATTAGCTCATTTTGAGTTTGGTGGCAGCAAAAGATCTCAAAAAAGTTGGGACAGGGCTGTGTTACCATAATGTAACATCCACTTTCCTTTTAACAACAGTCTGTAAACGTCTGGGAAATGTGGAGAGCAGTTGTTGGAGTTTTTGGAGAGGAGTGTTGTCCCAATTTTGTCAGATGTACAGCCTCAGTTCTGAAATAGTTGGGATGAAGTGTATATTGTGAATAAAATCAAAATGCAAGATCAGATCACATGAGCCAATATGTTATTTACAATAGAACGTAGATAACATTTCAAAACTTGAAACTGAGACATTTTACATTTTTATCCACAAAATGAGTTTATTTCAAATTTTATGGCTGCAACAAGTCTCAAAAAAGTTGGGACACAGGCAAAAAAGGGCTGAAAAAGCAATATATAAGAGAATCAGCTGAAAGCACATTTAGCAAGTAGTTACATTAACTGGCATCAGGTGGGTAACATGACTGACTCAAAAAGAGATGTCTTAGAGAGGCTGAGTCTCTCAGAAGTAAAGATGGCCAGAGGCTCTCCGACCTGTGAAGGCTTGTGTAAAAAAAAATTGTGGAATACTTTAAAATGAATGTTCATCAACGTCAAATTGCAAAGGCTTTGAAGGTCTCATCATCGACTGTGCATAACATGATCAATAGATTCAGAGAAACTGGAAAAATCTCTGTGCGTAAGGGACAAGGCCAAAGACCTTTACTTGATGCCCGTGATCTTCAGGCCCTCAGACGGCACTGCATCACTCACCGGCATGATTCTGTCATTGACATTACTAAATGGGCCCAGGAATACTTCAAGAAACCACTGACTGTCAACACAGTCCGCCGTGCCATCCACAGATGCCACCTAAAACTCTACCATGCAAAAAGGAAGCAATTGTTGCGAATCATCCAGAAGCACCATCGTGTTCTGTGGGGCAAGGCTCATTTAAAATGGACTGTAGCAAAGTGGAAAAGCGTTCTGTGGTCAGACGAGTCCAAATTTGACATTCTTATTGGAAATCATGGGCGTTGTGTCCTCCGGGCTAAAGAAGAGAAAGATCACCCCTCCTGTTATCAGGGTTCAGTTCAAAAGCCAGAATCTCTGATGGTATGGGGATCCATTTCTGCACATAGTGTGGGACCCTTGCATGTTTTAAAAAGCACCATGAATGCTGAATGGTATATAAAGGTTTTAGAGCAACATATTTTCCCCTCAGACAATATCTATTCCAAGGAGGGCCTTGTGTATTTCAGCAGAACAATGCAAAACCACATACTGCAGCTATTACACCAGCATGGCTTCGTAATAGAAGAGTCCGTGTGCTGAACTGGCCTGCCTGCAGGCCTGATCTTTCACTAATTGAGAACGTTTGGCACATAATTAAAAGTCCATCAACTAAGACCCAAAACTCTCCAGCAGCTGGAAGCCTGTATTAAAGAAGGGTGGGGTCAAATTCCAAATTCCAATGGCTAAACACAAGAAACTTGTCTCTTCAATGCCCATATGCCTCCACTGTGTGTTAAAAAGAAGAGGGGATTCTACACCATGGTAAACAGGCCCCTGTCTCAACTTTTTTGAGAGCTGTAGCAGCTATCAAATTTGAAATGAGATCATTTTGTGGATAAAATTGGAAAATTTCTCAGTTTTAACACTTTCCATATTATCTCTGTTCTATTGTGAATATAATACTGGCTGGTGTGATTTGAAAGTCATCGCATTTTGATTTTATTCACAATATACACATTGTCCCAACTATTTTGGAATTGGGATAGTAGTATTCTAGCGAGTCAAAAGTCCTGGGTCTTTTTTGCAGTTTTTCCTTTTTATGATGCACCAAATGTTTGCTATTGGTGAAAAGTCTAGACTGCAGGCAGGCCATTTCAGCACCCAGACTTTTCAAATGTGAAGCCATGCTGTTGGGATGGATGCAGTACGTGGTTTAGCATTGTGTCTGGATGGGACAATATGCTGTTGTAAAACCTTTATATACTATTCAGCATTGATATTGCCCTTCCAGATCTGTAAGCTGCTCACGCCATAGGCACTAATGCGACTCAAGACCATCAGAGCTGCAGGCTGTTGAACGGTATTCTGCTCACAAGCTGGATGGTGCCCCCCCTTAGACCACGCAACACAGCGTCTGTAGTATCAAAAAAGAATTTCAGTTTTTGATTCATCTGACTACAGAACAGTTTTCCATTCTGCCTCAGTTCATTTTCAATGAACTTTTGCCCAGAGAAGATGGCGGCATTTCTGGACCGTGTTCACTAATGGCTTCTTTGCATGATACAGCTTTAGCTTGCATTTGTAGATTGCATGGCAAACTGTGATTACAAACAATGATTTTTGGATGTGTTCCTGAGCCCACGCAGTGAATTCCAGCACAGAATCATGTCTGTTTTAATGCAGTGCCGCCTGAAGGCCCGAAGATCATGACCATCCAATATTGACCTTCTGCTTTGTCCCTAGCGCACAGAGATTTCCCCAGATTTTCTGAATTTTTTGATGATATCATGCACTGCTGATGGTAGTACATTCAAAGTGTTTGCAATTTTACATTGAGGAACATTTTTCTGAAATTATTCCACAAATTTTTAGATGCAGTTTTTCAGATTGGTGAACATCTGCCCAGCTTTACTTCTGAGAGACTCTGCCTCTCTAAAATGCTGTTTTTATACCCAGTCATGTTACTCACCTGTTGCCAGTTAACATAATTAGTTGCAAAATGCTTCTCCAGCAGTTTTTTTTATTAGTACCGCTTAATTTTCCATCCTTTCGTTGCCCTCGTCCCAACTTTTTTGAGACGTGTTGCTGCCATCACATTCAAAATGAGCGAATATTTCTCATGAAATGGTAAAATGTCTCACTTTTAACATCTGATATGTTGTCTATAATAAAATGAGGGTTTATGAAATTTGCAAATCAATGTATTCTGCTTTTTTTAACGTTTTACAAAACGTCCCAACTTCATTGAAATTGGGGTTTGGACATGAAATGATGATTTATCACTGTGGCAGCATGTTCAATTAGATTTGAGGCACTAGAATTGAGGAAGAACCTGTAAATCAATGCTGAAAGTCAGCACTTCAAAGGCATCTTCGAGGTTTCCCTTCAAATCCATTGTGATGGAGTGCAGAGCCAAAATAATAAATATTATGACTTTTGAAGGTGAAAATAGGGCCAATTTTAGCATTGAGCCATGCATTTCTATCATACAATTCATATTAAAATGAGTCCTGAATTGTGAGTTTAGCAAACCATAATCAGCAAATTTCCCACTGCGCATTATTGGAACATTTTTTGTTGTCATGGAAAGTGGATATCAGAGCCGATATCTGCCAAAATTCATGGATATCCATGACAAAATGCCATATTTCAAACCTGAAGACAATCAGATGAATATTAATTATTTGAAAATTAGCTCAATCCCCAGTGAATTTACCCTCCAAACGCGAAGATGGGGGGGAGGCCACTGATATAAATTTTTGCATCATATGACGCAGCACTGAAAGAACAATTGAGTGAGTTTAGTTTCAAGTCAGTTGCATCTTTCTGAAGGAAGTTGTTTTGAAAAGCTGATTTCTGAACTTTGACCCACTCTCACAAATAACAATAGATGTCTATTCTGGACCCTGGCCCACTTTTGTGTTTACTTGTGAAGTTTATTAAGGACTGGTTTTGAACAACAAGCTTTTTCAGCAGATACCAGGAAACAAACAGACAAACTGCCCAATATGCTAGTAGAAACTGGAAATTTCATCAAGCAACCAAATGAACAAGAAAAAAAAGTCCTTGGCAGAGGTAAGGATAAAATATCATTATCATGAAACAAATTTTTTTTTTCATAAACATACTGTATGTGCTTAAATAATTGGATCCCCTTCATTAAAGGTGACCTAATATGCCATTTTTCAAAGTTTATATTTTGGTCTTTGACTCCCCTAGAGTACTCCTGATCGGATAAAGTAAAAAAAGGGTACTTATTTCACTCAAACTGCCATCCTAAAAACCCCATTTGTAGTCCATAGTAGTCTCTGTCTGAAACGCCTCATTGGGGTGGCTCTTCCGCTATGGCCCCCACTCCCAGTGTGCCCACTTTCTTGGCCAGCTCTGTGGAGGGTGGATCTAGGCGGGACGAGGCAGCAGAACGCAGTTTTCCTGGTCCAAATCCAGAGTGAAACTGGAAACTCCCGAAGGAATTGACGGACATATTCTGCAATCTAACGCAGTACATGTGTATAGATCTAATTGAATTAACTTGTTCGGACAAACGCAATGGCGAAAGTGGAGGACGCAGTACGAAAGTCTGGCAGCTCAAGCCCGAATTTGCTATCGGCTACAGTTTGCTACGGCAACAGTTAGTGAGTACAGCGGTTTTTCTACTTGTAGCTCGGATGCAGGGAAAGCTAGAATCCACCCCATATACACTGCCCTCCATAATTATTGGCACCCCTGGATAAGATGTGTTCTTTAGCTTCTAATAAATTCAGTTTTTTTTCTAAATAATGAAGGACCAAGATGGAAAAAAGAGGAAAATCCAATCTTTAATTCAAGTGCATTTATTCAGTGGGAAAAAAATCCCGCATTAAGAAATAATTCTTTTACATCAAATCATGTGTGCTACAATTATGAGCAACCCTGATGTTAATACTTTGTACAACCCCCTTTCGCCAACAAAACAGCACCTAATCTTCTCCTATAATGTTTCACAAGATGGGAGAATACAGAAAGAGGGATCTTCGACCATTCCTCTTTGCACAATCTCTCTAAATCATCCAGCGACCTGGGTCATCTCCTCTGCGCTCTCCTCTTCAGCTCACTCCACAGGTTTTCAATGGGGTTGAGGTCTGGGGACTGAGATAGCCATGAGAGGAGCTTGATTATGTGTCTGGTTAACCATTTCTGTGTAGATTTGGCCACATGTTTAGGGTCATTGTCTTGCTGAAAGACCTAGTGACAAGCCATCTTCAGCTTTTGGGCAGAGGCCACCAAATTTTGGTTTAAAATGTCCTGGTGTTTCAAAGCGTCCATGATGCCATGCACACTAACAAGGTCCCCAGGGTCTCTGGAAGAGAAACGGGCCCACAGCATCACCGATCCTCCCCCATACAGTGGGCATGAGGTGCTTTTCTGCATACTCATCTTTTGTGTGCCGCCAGACCCACTAAGAGTACTTGTTGCCAAAAAGCTCTATCTTGGTCTCATCTGAGCAAAACACATGGTCCCAGTTGAAGTCCCAGTACCACTTAGCGAACTCCAGACGTTTGCGTTTATGATTGTGAGTGAGAAAAGGTTTTTTCTGTGCATGCCTCCCAAACACCTTGTTGGCATGTAGATAGCGCCTGATGTTGTTTTGGAGACTAATTGTGACCCCAAGATGCTACCATTTGTTGCAATTCTTTGACAGTGAGCTTTGGAGAACTTTTTATTTCTCTTACCATCCTCCTCACTGTGCATGGTGGCGAAATAACCTTGCGTCCTCTTCCAGGCTTGTTTACCACTGTTCCAGTTGTTTTAAACTTCTTAATGATTCCTCTGACAGTAGATATAGGCAGGTGCAGGCGAGTGGTTATTTTCTTGTTGCCATTGCATGACTTGTGAAGATCGACACACATCTACCTTACTTGAATGGCGAGTTCCTTTGTCTTTCCCATGTTGAAGAGTGGATAAGAGGAATATGGTCTCTGTGTCACCTCATATTTATACCCCAGGGAAACAGGAAGTGATGAATTACTAATTGAATGTTCCTAGATACTCTGATAAACTTTGTAAACTACTGTAGAAATGACAGAAATACTTCAATTATATTTAGTTCCTAGGAATTGTGAGGGGTGCCAATAATTGTGGAACAGGTGTTTTTATGAAAAATAATAATTTCTTAGTAAGGGATTTTTTTCCCCTTAAAATTCATTTCAGTTGAAGGCTACACAAGGCTTTCAACACATCTTAACCAGAGGTACCAATAATTATTGAGGGCGCTGTAGACGCATTTGTAGAACGGGTTGACATGCCCAAGTGTAAACCGGAGACCGTAGAAATCCAGTGGGTCTGAGTTTAGAGGGAAACATGGACAGTGAGGGGCAGCTAAAAATGGACCAACAGCTTATGGACTGCTTCGGTGTGTATTAGGACCTGTTGGGTCGTGTGCATAGCTGTGGTGTGTTGTTAGCGTGGAGAAACGAACAGCTTCCGCGCTGGTATATGTTGGAGGGGCGAAAGCTCCGAACTAAACGGCCTCTTCGGAAATTGCCCATGGTAATGGTTTAAAAGCAACTTACAGCTTCTGTGTCTGTGAGTCGCGGACAGTCGCGACTGATACAGGCTTTATCTTCAGATATTTTACAAAGTCTGCGTTTCAGGCCAGTTAGCAGGCCAATTGTTAGTGCTAACTATCACAAGCGGTCCTGCTAGCCACCCGTAACACGTTTGCTTCACTTACATTATTTGTTGTTATATGTTACTTACAGCTTGTGGCTCCGAGCGCTTGATTGATACAACTGCTTCAGGTTTGAGAAGCAGCTGAAATGCTGCCAGCAAACAGAAAAAGCTATCCACTGATTTCTGGTGGCATCGTCTTTTGGAAGAGAAATATTTGTTTTTCTTCGCATCCAAAAGTAAACGGACAAGTAGCTTTGGGAGAGATACTGGCAAAATTGCACCTCAAATGATCTGCGGTTCTTCTTTTGTATTTGAAAAATTGTAGACGCTACTTAGGCATTGTATGATCTGCAGTTGTTAGTGCCTGCTAGAATAGTTTCTGGTGTGTGCAGGTTCAGCACAGTGGTTGCGCTGGCTAGGTCTGTACTAATTGACCAGACATCAAGTTTTGCTCAGATCTCGTGAAGATCTTGGGAGGAGCTGTTCAGAGAGGAAATCACGCTCACAAAATCACATTCTTGGATTACGGCAAAATTCCTGTATCTTATGTTTAGAAACTTTTCAGAGGTTGAGCATGAACAACCAACATTATAACATTACTAATATGTATTAAAAGAAGGATCAGCATGTTAGGTCCCCTTTAAAGCAATTCTTACCTTTCTGGCATGTGGCACAGCACTTAGTAAAAATTTGAACATGAACAACTCCGCCACCCTCCAAAGTCCCACCCTCTTCCCCCGGATTGCCAGACTTCTCCTACAAAAAACAATATAACTAATAGTTCGTCAGAATACAAAGGCAACTAAACCTTACCAGGGAATTTTATTTTATACCACATACAGAATTTAATATTATTTAATTACTGTTGGTTAGTTTTCACTTACCAGTGCCTCTGAATCTGACTCCATTGACCCGTTTCACTCGCGCTGATCACTTTGCGCCGCACGCAATATTTTTTTTTCGTAGGAGAGTGAAACCGGTCAATAGACCCTTTCGGTTTAAGGACGTGAAAAAGCGAGATTTGGAGTGCGCATGCTCTTTGCAGTCTATGTGGGGCAGAAGATGCACAAATCCTATTTAAAAGGAGGAAAATTGTAAGTTATTTTCACTTTCCCCGTGGTAAAAGGCAGTTTTACATTCGAGAACATTCTTGGGTGTGCAGCGTACATTTTGTGTCTGGATGGCGAGATTAAGAATTCTGTATTCAACCTACTCCAAATAGGCCAAACGATTGATGTTTGGGTACCCAGAGAAACATTAGGATATGAAAACACGTCAAGCGTAAGTCCAGTTAAGGAAATTTAGAGTTTAGTTTCAAGTGCTGCTATTCGTGTCAGTTGCATGTCGTTAACGGAGACTGTCATGTCACTGATGACATACTGGGTTGCAGAGGTTGATTAGTAGAATCAGGAGTGTAGATCCTTGACTGGAATGAAAACCTGCACCCACACCGGCCCTTTGTGGATAAGGTTCGCCAACCCTGAGCTAGACTATAAGCTCTATTAGTTTTCACCTACAAATTGAAAGTATTGACTTCTTCAACGCAACAGCGACTTGAGAGACTATATTCGCGAGATACTGACAAGGACAGTCCTTGACATTGTTACGCCACTGGTTTAAGGAAGAAATGATTGGTATGAGGAAGAAATGATTAGATTTTGGAAGTGATCCGGATCTCCGTCTGGATCCAGGAATTTTTTAAAGGATTCTTTGACATTGGGAGATAGGGCCACTTTCGACGTTTATGCATGTAACCCCACCAAAAATGGTCAGGGCACTTGGAAAAAAATACAGGACAAGTTTCGAACATGTTCTACAATATATCAAAGACTGATCCTGAAAATGGAACAATTCCGGATACTATGATACTATGATCCAGAATACGAAAGTAGGGGACCTTCGGAACTTTATAGGACATTATACATTACAACATTATAGGAAGAGAACAAACATGCGACAAACACCATTATATAGCCAAGATATTGCAGAATTAGGAAGGCGTCACCGGATTTAATGCATCTTCAAAAGCCAGGAAACTAGATCCAGAAGAAAACCACCATTACGGAAAATTTGATTTTCGTGAATAACTACTGAACTAATATTGATATCATTATGAATTCAGTTGCTAATGTTATGTTTTCTAGGTCAGGGAATCTGAAAAAATAGATGAAATAAATGTAGGACTAATATTTATGAGTAAATCACAACATGAGGGGAAATGTTGCATCGTAAGAAAAAAGTGTTTTCAGTGTTTAAACGGGACATGAGCAAAGATTAAGCTTAGTAAAGGAGTAGCCAGAGTTAACTACGCTTCTTTTTAATAACGCTGGCATTAGCCATATGATTCAAAATAAACAATTCGGTGGACGGAAAATGTGCTCAATCAGGGTACAATGAAGTGAGGAAACCAGAGAGTAATTTTATAACGTATACGGACATTCATTGACGTTTCTTATAACGGCAAATACTGCCAAGCAATTATCTTATCAGACAGTCATTAAAAGACTTGGTTACTAACTTTTCTACTTGCACAGTAATGTTGACTTGACACTCAGTCACATTTTGATCTTCCCTTTAGAAAGTGTGCCGCTTTCCATCCTTTGAAAAGCATATGTTTAGGGAGACAAAATGTTGCTCTGCACGGCAATACCAAAATAACACCGACTCGCACGCAAGTGTTTTTGAAAATGTAATTTTAAAGTAGGCAAAAATGAATGGGAGTCTATGAGCAAATTTTACTTCCGGGTGTATTTGGTCTTAGAACAGATGCTTCACTTCAGCATGCCCTATAAGCAATTTAGTGTTCTATATGTGTATATCTATGGTGCGCACGTGACCTAGTCGGAATAGAATATCTTAGGAGGGGCAGCGACCGTAGCGACCCATAAAAAAAATAGCTAAAGGCTACAGGTGGCATGGCCCATTTATTTCTTTTCCCCTCAACAGCTTCATTTCGACTTCAGTGGTGGTTCGTCGGCCCTAACAAAGGGAAGCCAAAACCTCGCCCTTCAAAGCTTAATGACTTTAACCTTTCGCTGTTTACTTATCTTGATCAGCAGTTGCTACGAATCTACGAATTGGTAGAAGGACAGTCACATTTATTATATCCCCGAACGTCCGGGGGATATTATGTTTTTGGTCCGGCTGCCGCCACCGCACTACGTGTTAACGCGATAACTTCAGTAATATTTCAATTACAAATTCCAAATTTTGCACATAAGTAAGTATCATAAAGAGAGAACTGATTCGATTTTGGACAATTTACGATGTCTAGATTGGCCACCAGGGGCCAAAAACTGATTTCAGTGTTAACGCAATAACTGCAGTAATATTTCAATTAGAAATTCCAACTTTTGCATATAAGTAAGTATCATAAAGAGGAAGAACTGATTCGATTTTGGACAATTTACTATTTCTAGATTGGCCACCAGGGGCCAAAAACTGAAAAAAATCACTGTTTTTATCATGTCTCTGGAAATATTTGTCCGATTGACCTCAAATCAAGTGCAATTGAAAAGTCATGGCCTGAGGATGTGTCCCACGATGACATTATACCTGTTTGGTTCAAGATTTTGACACAAGGTGGAGCTTTGTCACATAAAATTCACCATTTTTGCTATATCTTTGGAACTATTTCTCCAATTGACATGAAACTATGTGCAACTGCAAGGTCATGACCTCACAACGTGTCACATGATGACATCATACCTGTATGGTTCAATATTTTGCCACCAAGTGGCGCTTTGTGATGGAAAATTACCATTTTGGCTATATCTTCAGAACCATTTGACCGATTGACCTGAAATTAAGTTCAAATGAAAGTCTATTCAAGGTCTATTCAAAGATTGGGGAATTGGGGGATTGGGGGCGTTCGGGGATATACCCCCAGCCGTCGCCTTCGACGGCATAAGCCTTGTTTTCAATAGCAAATGACGACAAAAATTGTCAATACGTCTTTACAAATTAGTTTGCGGGGCTCCTTTTGCAATAAGCCACGCGAATCCGTTTCCGACCATTTTAATGTATAAGTAAAGAATGCGATATTGCACAGCTTATTGCATAATGAGCCTCACAAATCAATTTGCGAATCTATGCCGTTTTAAGAGCTACTTGAGCCAGGAATTTATAGATGTAAGACGTAAGCCTGTGGTATTTTATGCCTGAAAAAGAACCCTTCGTAATTTTGTGGTGCTATGTATAACAATACCATCGAAAATAAATTTGACTGTAGGTCTACCAATTCATGAGCAACTGCTGATCAAGAAAAGTAAACTGCAAAAGGTTTAAAGGAGCAGTGCGTAGAATTTGATTGATATTTTGGCAAAAATGGATTATAACATTCATAACTACTTTTTTTAGTAGTGTATAATCACATGACAACAACAATCTTTGAGTTTCATTTTGCTAAGAATAAGCCCTTTAAACCTACATGGGAGCAGAGGCGTTGCCAGGATGCCAAGCTTGGGTGGGCATTTGTCCTTCTTCGGGGGGCAAAAAAAAAACCACTTAATCAGCGTAAAATACAACATGCACAATGTATTGACTTGTTTTCAATCATTCATTTAAATTACCATTACAAAAGCTCGGAAAAGTAAACGTTAATAGGTGTGGTCAGTTTTCATCTATAACACACACCTGTGAACTCTCATGTATTCCGCGTGAGTTTTAAACATATATTTACGTTCCCCTGCTGTACCCTGCAGTTATTCAATCAACACATAAGTAAGAGATTCTCGCATGGAATTGAAGTCCTTGCGCATTGAGGTTTATGAGTTTCCCCTGCGTTAAAACTCAGGAGGCGCTGCTCTTGCGGCGACCCTGCAGCAGCTGTTGAGTGTCCTGGGTTTTAGTTGTCACTTACTTTTTACTTTTTTTTTTTTTTTACCAACATATGCTACAGACTTCTAACTAATACTTTGAGGACGCGGTTGTATATCTTTCCCATGTTCAAGTATATATTATCAGGTATACATTTCTTTACTGCTCTTGGCAGCCACGTTGAACCTCGCTCTGGGATTTTGTTAACCTTCATACAAACAGGATACAATACACTCGGGATTTTCTTCTTGGATCTCAATCACATAACCTTCTAGAGAATCTAGTTGCGGACCTATTCTCTGGCAGTGGCGAGTTTGATGTTTTTGATTGCATTAATGCTTTTACGCGGAGAATTCCTGGCAGAAATCAAAGGAAAAGAGGGAGAAAGGGTGGCGTGCGGCAAAGGTTGAGGAAATTATCCAAGATTAAACGCCTTCCCTTATCTTCGATTGTTTTGGCAAATGTCCAGTCTCTAAAAAATAAGACTGATGAACTGCAAGCTTGTGTTTCTTCTATGCACGAATTTAGAGATGCGTGTGTGTTGGCTTTCACGGAAACGTGGCTATCACACACCGATCATGACTCTCTTTTAGAAATTGATGGATTTGGAGTTCCGATCCGCTTAGACCGTGACCCACTGACGACTGGAAAGCATCAAGGTGGGGGTGTTTGTATGTACATTAACCCCAGATGGTGTAATAATGTCAAGGTAAGAGAACGGATCTGCCTACCGGACATCGAATTGCTGTCGATATCAGTCAGACTTTTTTACTTGTCGAGGGAATTTCCTCAGTTATTTTTAACGGAGGTATATATTCATCCGAGAGCGGACGCTAAAATAGCTACTGACGTAATCTTTTCAGTGTCTCAGCGACTTCAGTCTATTTCACCGGATGCTCCATCTCACTTTCTGGGTGATTTTAATCATGTCAAATGCAAAAAGTCGCTCAGTAGCTTTAGCCAGCATGTCAGCTGTCCCACTCGCGGTGAAAGGACATTACAGGTGCTGGCCAGTAAATTAGAATATCATCAAATAGTTGAATTATTTCAGTTATTCCATTCAAAAAGTGAAACTTGTATACTTTCCTTCCACACAGACTGATATATTTCAAGTGTTTATTCATTTTAGTTTTGATTATTATAACTGACAGCTAACGAAAACACCAAATTCACGATCTCAGAAAATTAGAATATTTTGACAAGGTTCAATATAGAAGACACCTGGTGCCACACTAATCAGCTGATTAACTCAAAACACCTGCAAAGGCCTTTAAATGGTCTCTCAGTGTTGTTCTGACGGCTACACAATCATAGGGAAGACTTCTGACTTGACAGTTGTCCAGAAGACATCCACTGACATCTTGCACAAGGAGGGCAAGACGCAAAAGGTGATTGCTAAAGAGGCTGGCTGTTGGCAGAGCTCTGTGTCCAAGCACATTAATAGACAGGTGAAGGGACGGAAGAAATGTGGTAGAAAAAAGTGCACAAGTGATAGAGATAACCGCACCCTGGAGAGAATTGTGAAGCAAAACCCATTCAAGAATGTTGGGGAGATTCACAAAGAGTGGACTGCAGCTGGAGTCAGCGCTTCAAGAACCACCACGAAGAGACGCATGACAGTCATGGGTTTCAGCTGTCGCATTCCTTGTGCCAAGCCACTCTTGAACAGGAAACGGCGTAACAAGCGTCTCGCCTGGGCTAAGGACAAAAAGGACTGGACTGCTGATGAGTGGTCCAGAGTTATGTTCTCTGATGAGAGTAAATTTTGCATTTCCTTTGGAAATCAAGGACCCAGAGTCTGGAGGAAGAGCAGAGAAGCACAGAATCCACGTTGCATGAAGTCCAGTGTGAAGTTTCCACCGTCAGTGATGGTGTGGGGTGCTATGTCATCTGCCGGTGTTGGCCCACTCTGTTTTCTGAGGTCCAAGGTCAATGCAGCCGTCTACCAGGAGGTTTTAGAGCACTTCATGCTTCCTGCTGCAGACCAACTTTATGGAGATGCAGATTTTACTTTCCAACAGGACTTGGCACCTGCACACAGTGCCAAAACCACCAGTACCTGGTTTAAGGACCATGGTATCCCTGTCCTTGATTGGCCAGCAAACTCGCCTGACCTTAACCCCATAGAAAATCTATGGGGCATTGTTAAGAGGAAGACGCAATACGCTAGACCCAACAATGCAGAGGAGCTGAAGGCGACTATCAGAGCAACCTGGGCTCTCATAACACCTGAGCAGTGCCACCAACTGATCGACTCCATGCCACGCTGCATTAATGCTGTAATTGAGGCAAAAGGAGCCCCGACCAAGTATTGAGTGCTGTACATGCTCATACTTTTTATGTTCATACTTTTCAGTTGGCCAACATTTCTAAAAATCCTTTTTTTCATTGGCCTTAAGTAATATTCTAATTTTTTTTGAGATACCAAATTTGGAGTTTTCATTAGTTGTCACTTATGAATATCAAAATGAAAAGAAATACATCAGTCTGTGTGCAATGCATGAATATAATGTACAAGTTTCACTTTTTGAATTGAATAACTGAAATAATTCAACTATTTGATGATATTCTAATTTACTGGCCAGCACCTGTAGATCTGTGTTATGGCTGTATAAAAGGGGCCTGCAAGTCGGTTGCTGGTCCTCCTCTCGGATCCTCTGACCACAACGCGGTGCACCTGCTCCCCTCGTGCATGACTCTGCTGCGAAGGGACAAGGCGCAGACTTGGGAAGTCCAGGTGTGGAGCGAGGACAGCACTCTTGCCCTTCAGGGATGCTTTGATTGCACAGATTGGTCCGTTTTTCAGGAAGCATCTGACAAGATTGACGATCTTACAGATGTAGTGTGCAGCTATATCTCTTTTTGTGTAAACACTGTGCTCCCCCAAAAATCTGTTGGTACATATCCAAACAATAAGCCATGGATCACCAAAGACCTGAGATGTTTGCTCAGGGAGAAAAAGGCTGTTTTTAGAAGTGGGGATAAAACTGCTTTTGCTGATATTAGAAAAGCAGTTAGATCTGAAATTGCACTGGCTAAACTTAAATACAAAGATAGACTTGAATCCAGACTTGATGAGGCTGACCTCAAACCTGTTTGGGATGGCATGAAATTGATGACAGGTCAACATAAAAGTAATGATCCTGTATCTTTGAATGGTTTTACTTCAGATGCTCATCTTGCAAATGAAATGAATAGTTTTTATTTGAGATTTAACTCTGATGACTTTCTTGAGCAAACCAGTAACTTTTGCAAAGCTGTGAAAGATACCTCTATTTTTAACATTGAAGTCCCAACAGTTGCTAAGCTCTTTAAACAAACTAAGGTCAGTAAGAGCCCTGGTCCAGATAGTATTAGTGGTCGGGTGCTCAGGTCTTGTGCTATGCAACTAAGCAGTATTTTCCAATACATTTTTACTGAGTCTCTTTTAGTGCAGAGAGTTCCTAAGGTGTGGAAAAATGCCACTATTGTTCCCATTGCTAAAAATCCCATTAATTTGAATGATTTTAGGCCAGTGGCTCTCACCTTTGGTGATGAAAACATTTTAGAAACTGGTTAAGCATGAGTTACTCAAACAGGTGGAGAACCAGTTGGACCCACTACAGTTTGCCTATAGGGCAGCCAGAGGTGTTGAAGATGCAACCTTAACATTGTTGAATTTTTTAGTTCAACACCTGGAAGTCTCTCAAACTCATGCCAGGCTCATGTTCATTGATTTCTCGTCAGCTTTTAATATTATCCAGCCTTACCTACTTGCTGAGGAACTTCTTTCTCATTTTAACTTGAACTTAAATCTTGTTGGCTGGATAGTTGATTTTTTTTGTCAAAGAGGTCACAGTATGTCAGGGTTAATGGCACCGTATCCTCTAAATTATTCTCTTCCACTGGTTCCCCGCAAGGCTGTGTTCTGTCTCCATTGCTTTTCTCCATTGCGGATTGTAGATTGTGGATCCCCCCCCCCCCCATGTTGTGTCTCAGTTATTGCTTTGTGTACTTGTGTCTTGATGGTTGCTGCTGATCTAATTTCCCTTGGGATAATAAAGTTGAAAAGTTGAAGTTGAGTTGAAAGTTGGTCTTCTTACGCTTTTTTTTTTTTTTTTTTTTACTCAGCGGTTGGAAGCTATGCATGCGTGTTGGAACAATCTCTCTATGTTCTTCCAGGCCTCTTGGAGTACAGTCTCTGTTAGAGCAGTCTCATTCAATAGAGAATTATGGAAGTTATGTCACAGGAACTAGTCTTCTCCATGTTCCTGGAAGAGATGGTGTCTTTTAATCTGTATCGTCAGCCATCTGTTTTTTTTCCAGCCTTTTGAGTGGCAATTGAGCGAGTATTGTGTTGAATATTGTTATTAGAGTGTATAGAGATAGCACTTGCGAGAGTGGGAGCTGCTTGGTTTTTTTTTTTTTTTTTTTTTAATGAGCCACCTATGTATTTCTATTGGCAAATGTTCAAAGTGCTTGTGATACAGATGTTTCAAATGTACTAATGATACAGAATTATTGTTATCACAACCACAGTGAGTGACTAGCAACTCCAGACTAGCTACTAGCTAGCTGCTTGGGCTCACTTGGTACCCAACTCAGGTTATAACCACACGAGTCAACACACAAACAGATGACAAACTAATACACAGTTTACCTTAATATCAAACAACAAGACTGACAAAATAAGCAGTGGAAGTAGAAGCAACAAAAGAGATATGGGCGAAGTTTTAATTCCCTGAGAGAAGCGCAGGTCGTATATGAGCAGCTCAGACTGAGTGAAGACGGCAGTCTAATAGAATGGGAGGGTCCTTAATAGAGATGGCAATTTCGACCCACAGTTTCGAACTGTCTCGAAACTTCCAGGTTTGACATGGGGTTTAGCACTCCGTTTCAAAACTTTGGTCTTGCGACTAGTGACGTTTTTCCTGCTCCCCCCCGGCATGTGTTTTGTTTGACTTCAAAACTTTTTTAATAGCTGCGGTAAAGGTTTTTGCCACTAGGCTGTGCACTACTGAAATAAATCTGGTTTCGAAACAATTCGGAACATTTCGAAACATTGGTTGTTTCAGAGGTTTCAAAACTGTTTCAAAGGTTCGAAATTGCCATCTCTACTCCCTAGTAATTCGAGAGTGCCCATTGGTTAGTTTCACATCAGAATAGACTGGAAATGGAATTGACCAATCACACAGTGATAGTAGAAGCATACGTAATGTTCTGTCTTAATGGTTGTCTACCTGCGGCTGTGAATCAGGTGGGATACCACATGTTTGCTGTCAAATAGCAGTAATTCAGGTTTTTCACCTTGAGTTTTCATTGGGTGGGCACTGCCCCCTCCCCTCCTCCCTTGGTTCATATAAATGACTTGGCTAAATGTTGTTAAAAAAAAAAAAAAAACCATTCCGTTAACACACACTCATCAGGAAATTAAAGCACATCTAATCAAGGACTGAAAATCATCTTCCGGACTTTTCGTATTAATTATGCTTCTATAACCATCGGATCGTGAGGGACATGCCATTTCAGGGAAGAAAGCTGGACGACCAACATGCTCCAGTTGATTTGTTTTCTCTTCTTTGTTGAAGCCAATTGAGATTGAGACTGTCAGATACCGAATATTCACTACCCAGTGAACAATGTACCGTTCGGGGAATGTTGCGAACGTTCCCTTACGGTTACTTGGGAAAGTTTTCTTTATGTTCGGCCTAGGTTCGCTTTTGGTTGCAAATTAGGTTCACGGAACGTTCATCGAACGTTCGCAAACGCTTGTTTTCTCAACCAAGCATTGTATAGCCTATATGAAATACACATATATACTTACTTATTCTATGTACTTTTGTATCTTACCTGGCTTACATAGCCTACAATATTGCAGAAATGGCTTTATTGCCATTGGCTTTGAGGTGTAAATCTTGCATCAGCTCCCGTCAAACATCCAAAAGCCCTATCCCTCAGTCTACTTAGTCATTCTTGAGGTGGCAGTCCTTTCCACGTTTCTTCCAACTTACCGGAAATCGGCATCGTCTACCCCATAAAGATAAATGGCTAGAATCAAACAGGCTAATAACGCTACCATATGATGTTGTAAAAGTGGCACTGTGAATTTCGGTATATCAACAAAAATGCTTCCTTGATTGAATTCTCATTATTTAACCAATTCAAGGCTGGAATGAATCAATAAGCAGTTTATCAAGTTTCTGAGAATAGCTGTTTGAGTTATTTTAGAAATGTTTCACTCGAGCTTTAAAAGACAAAAAACAAAACCAGATTTCGCATTATAATTAGGTTTGTCTTTGAATTCGTCAGTTTTTGTGAACGTGTGAGCACAATTTTGCCACAGAAACAATTTCCCAAGTGAGCGCAGAAAATTAATCAGCATGCAATTAAAATGGAGGTAGAAGAGCTGAGTTGTAGAGGAGAAGCAAATACTGCAGTCATAGACTGAATTTTCCTATTCCGCCTCTCATTCACCCATCGACACCGGCACGGCCGGCGCTCGCCTAGACGATTGCCTGGGCAAAAAACCATCCCTTTATTGGTAACAATTAGTCCAGGCTTGTTCTTAATGGTTTTCCTTTATTAACACATTTTCCAACTTATGAATAATCAAGTGGCAATTGAAGACACTGTTTCTTTCCTTCTATGCGATCTAACAGCGACAAATGGGCTACATTCAGTTAAGAAAAAGAATTAATTATAATTAGGTCTATGTGCTGGCACTCAGCGACATAAGTTTTCCTAGCAAGAGCGGCATTTCAGAACTCTAGCAAATTAAGGTAATTCCGGTGACAAGTACGTGATTTTGTCTGTTTACATTTTCCAATTGGACAGCTGTCTATTTTTTTTACAGCAAGTCTGACTGTGCTGCAAAAACAGGTGTGCGCACTTGTTGCCGAAATGCCGCTCTCACTGGAAAAAAAATTACCGTTGCTTAGTACCCATTTATAATTAAATTAATTTTCTAAACTGAATGTAGCCCATTGTTTTGTCGTTAGATCGCATGGGGGACAGAAGCCATGTGTTCAATTGCCACTTGATTATTCTTGAATTGGAAAACGTGTTAACAAAGGAAAACCATCTAGAATTAGCCAGGACTAATTGTAGCCAAAAAAGGGACGGAAATTTTCCCCCACATTTTCAGGTCTAGCGCCAGCCCTGGACACCGGCTTCTCTCCCTCTCATACATACAAACATACAGCGCCCTCCATAATTATTGGCACGCCTGGCTAAGATGTGTTAAAAGCCTAAAAATAAATTCAGTTTTTATTGAAATTGTAGAAAAATGTGACCGTCAACTCAAGTGAATTTTAAGGGAAAGAAAAAATCCCTGACTGAGAAATAATTATTTTTCATAAAATCACCTGTTCCACAATTATTGGCACCCCTAACAATTCCTAGGGAATTAAATGTCATTGAAGTATTTCTGTCATTTCTACAGTAGTTTACAAAGTTGATCATAGTATCTAGGTACATTTAATTAGGAAATCATCACTTGCTGTTTCCCAGGGATATAAATATGAAGTGACACAGATGCCATTTCTCTTATCCACTCTTCAACATGGGAAAGACAAAGGAACACACCATTCAAGTGAGGCAGAAGTGTGTCGACCTTCACAGGTCAGGCAATGGCTATGACAAAATAGCCAGTCGCCTACCCCTGCCCATATCTACTGTCAGAGGAATCATTAATAAGTTTAAAACAATTGAAACAGTGGTAAACAAGCCTGGACGAGGACGCAAGGTTATTTTGCCACCACTCACACATTCCAAATAAGGCAGGCCACGAGGGACGGAGGTGTGGCTGCAGCTCGCAATGCGAGTTCATGTGATGTTACTCAACTTGAATTTGAATTTAGCAAACTGAGTTTGAATTTTATGAACTGAATTTGCATGTGCGAACTGAACAAAATGCTTCAAGTTTCATCTTAAATTCAATACAAATAATTGGATTCAGTTTCAGATTACTTGTTCATTCAATTTCAAAAGTGATAAAATTAAATCCAAAGGCAAAATTCAATTAAAAACCAAAATTCAATTCAGTTTTTGTTGGAACAAATTTTGCTCCATACAGAGCACCGACCTCAATCCAATCGAGAATCTGTGGAAGGAACTGAAGACCAAGGTCATGGCAAGGAAACCCTCAAACCTTGCAGATCTGGAGAAGTTTGCCGAAGAGGAATGGGCCAAAATCCCCATGCAGACATGTAGAAACCTTGTGATCAACCACAGGAAGCGTTTGGAGACTGTAATAGTGAATAAAGGCTTTGCCATCATGTCCTGAGAAAAAAGTATGAATTATTCTGGACATGGCATTTTTTGGAAATCTGTTAAATAAAATACCAAAAAGTATCGTACTTCTCTAAAAATTGTTTACTGTACTTCCTACAACCTTATATCAACTTACTGTCATTTGTGCAGGAATTAATTTGATTTGTCAAAAAAATATCTCGAAAAAACCCAATGACTAATGGGACTAATAGGCATGACTAATAAATTAATCAAATCGGTATACATAAACAATTGGGGATAGTTTTATCAGCCTACAAACAGTTGAATCTACTGATCCAAATTGGACGTCCACTAATTTTCTGCTACCTGTCAGTCGAGGCTGATTTCCTCTGTTTTGTGGATGGACAGGTCGGAGTTGGTGTTGATTCAGTTAACCTTCAACCACCAGGGAAAGTTCCCGAAAGGTTCCCTGAAGGTTTTCTAATCACCCTCTACAGATTCTTTGAAGGTTTATTAAATAACCTTTTAAGAACATTCAGATAACGTTTCCCATCGGTTCTCCGAAGGTTCATTTTGTAACCTTCAGAAAACCTTTAGAGAATGTTTTCTGGATGTTCTCTAAAGGTTTTTTAAACCTTAAAGAAACCTTGTGAGAACCTCCAGGGAATGTTCTCAAAAGGTTCTCTGAGGGTTTTTTTTGCTTCATAAAAACTTTAGAGTATGTGCAGAAAATGTTTTTGAAAGGTTTTTAAAAAATAACCTCTAGGGAACCTTCAGGGAACGTTCCCAGAGGTTTACCTGTTTGCTGGGTATAGATTTGTTACATTGAAATGAATACTTGACATCCTGGAAACCTGCCTGTGAAGTTTTGGTGACGTGTGCAGCCCTCGCTGCTAACCACTGCTTCAGCTGCGCCTCTGCTGAGCCGACGTTAGCCTGGTCAGAGCTGGTGAGGTTTCAGCCCACTCTCGGCGCAGCCTTTTGGCACCAAAGTGCCCCTGCCCCAGCGACGCATGAGTGCAGCGGTTTTTCCTTCTTCTCCTGGCTCGCTTCATTTGGATGATACACAGTCTTTATCATCGCTAAGTTTTAAGCTGTTATTTCTCCGAATACATTCAGAGTATAAACAAGATAATTTTTTAAAATATTTTTGCCTTATTTTTAGTATATTTTCCAGTTATAAAAGTTTGAGTATGATGTGCATGTGGTGGATAAATATTATTTCTTCGGGTTAATTGCTTACCGCCTGCGCTCATGTCAATCTGTCCGTGACTATATGGTGATGTGTATGCAGTGCGGATTCCATTAGCTGTCAGGTGAATGAGCTAACCATGGTTCTCAACAATGTCAGAGGTATGATCTGTAGCCCTGAAGTGGTCGTTTTGTCTTATCAGGAGTTTTATTCAATCTTCCTTTTTTGATTGGCTGCCCGATCGGAACAGAATATGTTCTGGATCACTTCCAGAATTGAATCAACTTATCCTTGGACTACCAGCTACCATCCTACCAAATTTTGTGCTAAACTGCTCATAACTTTTTCCTATTAACGGACGGACAGACAAACAAATAAAGTGGTGAAAACATTAACACCTTCGTGGATGAAACAAGCAACTTGAAGACAGATGGATGAACAGACGGACAGACGGCAGAGGGGACGACAGTACCCCATCAGGTAGAATTGCCAGGGGGATTAAAAAAAAAAAAAAAAAAAAAAAAAACGCTCCTCAGCCTAAAATTCTCATCAGCGTACTTCATAGTGGGAGTTGAGTTCTGTACTTAATTGTTGTTAAGCCAAACCCACCTATGGTGGCTCCGATTTGGTCTCATCTGCCTACAGAACAAGGAGATCTCAAAAGAATCCACACTAACACTTGAAGAACTTGGGCCTCACTTACCTCAATTAAGTTCAGCGTTCACGATTCCACAAAAAGAAAGACTTGTAAAATGCCATAGCAAGAGATACAAGGTGAAAACCACTGCTGATCAAAAGAACAAAAAGGCTCATCTCATATTTGCCAAAATGTCATCTTGATCACCTCCAAGACTTTTGGAATGATATTCTGTGGACAGGATGAGTCACAAGTGGAGCTTCATTGAAAACATAGGTCTTGTTACAAATGGTTTAACGCTGACACAGCATGCCACAATAACATCTTATCAACAGTCAAACACGGTGGTGATAGCATGATGGTCTAGGGCTGCTTTGCTGTTCAGGGCCAAGGCAACTTGCCATAATTGATGGACCCATGCTGCGTAATGTAAAATCTTAACCTCCAGTGAGGCCTGTAGTTCTTTTGATACTGTATTAGGCAGAGTTCCTTTAAGATCTGGATAAGTTGTTATTGCACACCTTGAGCAATATTGGTCAGCCAGCCACATCTGCAAAGTTTTATCTAGTTGTTAAAAATAAAAAAAAAAAAAGGCTTTCACCGAGGTTTCTTTGAGTCCCATGGTCTTAGAAATGGCTTTCAAACCAGTGGTGGTCAGATTCAGCAGGGCTGGCTGTAATTAAGCCAGGGTGCCTTTAGTGAAACTGAACCCAACTATCAATTAAATTTGTTTAACAGGTTTATATAATAATGAAAAGGGCAATTACTTAATTTTGTAATTTATTAAGCAGGCAATTTTCCACATCAGATTGTATAGCATTTTTATTTCAATAAATGAAATCATAATTTGAAAAACTGCATTTTGTTTAGTTTTAGTTTACTCTGGTTATCTTTGTCAAAATCAATTTGATGATCTGAAACATTTAAGAGTGACAAAGAGCAAAAACAGGGAAAGGGGCAAATACATTTTCTCAGCACTGTACAGTTCCTAACCATTCAGGCGAAACTAGAGTTTGTGAACATATAATCTGTGGCGTGGTTAAAAAAATAAGTTTATGACTTAAACCTGTGTGGATGTTAACATTTGTCAACAACGTACCTGAAAAAAGATACAGCGCAATGAAGTCCAAATGATTTCTGGCAGTTTTTTTGTTCTAAATTCATGTTACTTTGAAGATGACAGACTGAAAAATGGACAACAGTTGATGTGTTTCAGAGGTAGACTCAAGAATGTAATGGAAATAACAAAATAACCCATCTGTTCAAAAGAACAAGCTATTAAAGAGTAAACATCAAGCCTAGACAAACTAAAATAAGTTGTCGGTAGACTGTGTACTCAAAACATGGCATAATTTGTGATACTGAAATGGACTCTAAGCAACTTCTTTTGTCCATGCAAGGACTGTAATCCGAGAGAGAGAGACACACACACACACACACACACACACACACACACAGGCTTTCCCAAGAATAAGAATAACTGATTTGTTTTTATTCAGATGGGGAAAAAAAAATTGGTCGATATGATCAGTGCGGGAATGTGGCCACCAGATGGCGTAATACTAACAATTCTGCAAGAGCAAAACACTGAACCATTTTTTCCTTCCCTTTTTTGGCATTGAAATCACTTTGCATTTCACAGGATTCCTTGTTCCAAGTCTGCTCATCAGTGTAATTTATTGTCTTAATTTTCAGCTGGCGATGCCACGATACTGCTCATAGGTTAACCTGATCTACGCACAACCCCACTGGAGAAGCTGATGGGAGGCAACTAGTGCTTCACTGCATACACTTAAACATCGACAGTATGGTACTGCCATTTGATCAAATTCAGCATCCAAGGTCATAGCCAAACACGGACTGCCGCACTCAAGGCAATGGCACCATTTTCCACATCTGACCATGCCACCTTAAGCCACTGTCACACTGGACGCGAAACAAATTTTTCGCACGACAGATTACATTCAAAGTCAATGCAAAGATTCAGTCAATGCCTTTGAATGTAATCTGTCCAGCTAAAAATTAATTTCACGTCCGGTGTGAAAGCAGCTTTATGCAGTTTTTCTATTTTTGGAAAGGAACTAAAAGCATCTGGGCGGCTAACATAAATCAGCCTTCATCTGAAAGAGAAATTGCACACAGCAACCTTTTTATGAACGCAGAGTCAAGAGAACAGGCAGAAGATCAATTTCTCTGGGCTTTAAAAATGCAATGCATTTTCAAAATCATGGAATACAGCAGAAATAGATGTCCCAAGAGGTAAAAAACTAACAGTGCCCATGAGCACATCAGGAACTGATCTGAAAAGAAAATAAAACCACTGCAATATTCCATTTCAAATTCCACTCCTTAATTCACTTCAGAAAAGCTTACTTGAACACATACAGCCGAAGAATACAGCAGTAAGAAGTTGAGTGATATGTTTGGTAAGTCTGAATTCAATCTCCTTTCCTTGGGTTATTATTCTCAAGCCTGACAAAAAGTGCTCGAGGAGTGCACAGTCCATTTCCCAATACTGAAGCCTAATATTTGCAATTAGTCCTCCCATCCCACAGGGGCAGCGTTGTTGCAGCTTTGACCCTTCAAGATGCGGAAACCATAGCTCAATCCCGCCCAAAGATCTTTATCCTGCCACCTGCACTGCACAGGTGGCCTAAGTGCCCCCTCAGAACTGAATGCATGAACGCCTGATCTCTGTTTGGACAAATGCACCACCACAGCCAAGTGTATATGTTTGAAAGCAACCAAGCGCTTTTTCACAGATGCAATAACCTTGCTAAATTAGCAATAAGCACAGTGTCCCAGTGTCCTGGTGCTTTTCAGGAAAACTAGTGATGTTCACAGTGCGGATTCATAAAGGAAGGAAACAAAACAGATCAAAAACAGATCAACACTCTTGATCCCACGTCACTGAACCAAATTCAACTGCCGTCTTCAGGAGACAAGCCAAAGCTCCATTACTGGAATCTCCAGAAATAAAAAGATTGGAAGACCTATACATATAATCAGATATATATAATATATAAGGATATTTTTCTCTATGTATCTGTGTGTAGTGTATCGGCAGCAGAGAAAAGTTCCCACAGAAGTTGGTCCCAGCTCACTGCAGACGCTCCGCAAAATAAGGCACCCTTTTTGTTCTGCTGGCTCCGCCTCCTGTGGCCACCGGTCCAATCCCGTGGCTGGTTTGCAGTCTGACCTGGGGGGTCGACCCCTAGCCCGCAATCAGGTGTACTCGGACTTGCGGATGTAGTTTGAGGGAACGTAACCGCGGCGACCCCCCACCTCCCCCAGCCACCACTCCTGGTTCCCGTTCATGTCATGAAACTCCAGAATCCGCACACGCTGGTGTTCCGCGATACTCAGCTCGTTCGCACAGCGGGCGCTGAATGGGTAGAGGGCGTAGTAAATCTGCAGGAACATAACCAAATAAAATAAAAAAAGTACATTCATTGAGTTCAAAATAGTTTGGGGCAATATTTTTTTGTCAGCTTGCACTGTGACCCCCATTTGTACATGTGCAATTAAACAATTCACTGAGTACATATTCTCAGCTTACGAACAAGATATTTATATATATTCTGGTCTCAACATTGAGAACAAAAACATTTTGGTCCCCAACATTTTGAAGTGTACTGCATTTTATAATTAGAAACATTACATTCTTATTTCAGCTCTTCAGTGATTGCAGCACTATATCCAAGAGCTATTCCCCATCCCACACCAGTCTGAAATGAGAGGTTCAGTTTCTTGCCAATTTTTCTACTCCGATACTTGCCGTAAGTGTTGAGGTATATTGACATTCTTAACTTTTTCCCCAAAGGCAGTGCCAAATCTCGGTCAGATATCACCGGTGAAAGAGGTTATCAAACTTTCCGCAGTCATATTTCTTCTGGATAGAAGAAATCGGTCGGACAACATGGGGCGGGGGTATAACAAATTTCTTCGTATGGCAGTGTTTTTCCTCAGCCATTTTGTCTACAGGTTGGCTAGTTGGGGAAGAGTCAGACTACGTCGCCATTTTATGTCAGGAACAGATAGAGATTCATGCTCTGAAGAATGTCGCTATTCTGTAATCAAATCCCAGCACCGCTGATCAGACGGATCAACTGAGGGGTTAATATGAGACGGATAAAACACCAATCTCAGCAGGACAAAGTGCAGAGACTGGGTCACTTACACTACTCCGCTGCGGAAATGAAACGTCCAAAGTTACTGCTAGCAGACAAACATGAACTGTTATAATGAGCTTCATGTGAAAAAAAAAAACAGTAAAATAATATTGCAGGACCTTTAACTCATCAAAATATTGGCAGCAAACATCTTCAATATCGACAGCGGCATCAAGGGTGAACCAATATCTGCTTCGATGCAGTAACATCTAAATGTCAACCAATACAGAGCTCAATAAGCCGAAACACCTTCAGACATTTTGTATGACAGCGGTCACAAATTAAGGGGCCTTCCCAGGTTCATTTGAATTACCTTGTTCCAGCACAGATATGGGTATAATAACACTACAGTTTATTAGTTCAACACATAAATGTACCTCCATTGGTTTTTATTTACATTGTTACCATGGAATTGACATTAATAAGCAAAATCACGGTCCGTATTGTTGCAAGCCTTACTCCCTAACCACCTGACCAAATCACTTAATCCTTTTTTCCTTTTTGTGTCATATCTATGAAATCACATGAGGATTTTTCTATATATTGTGTTTTTTTTTCGTGGTTTTTCAAAAAAAATCTTCAAATGGGTCAGTTGGACACCTACACTCCTATGAAATTGATAACTTTGCCCCTACCAGAAAAAGTCAAAGTGATTGCATGCAGAAATGACCAACAAGTGAAAAATAAAAAAGTTATTAGCACCACAAGTGTTGAAAGTCACCAGATGTTTAAAAAAATTGATCAAACTAATGACAAAATTTGATTTTCTTGAAGTACACATCTTAGTGAATCTTAAAGGGGAAAAAGAGAAAAATTGGAAAAAAAGAAATAAATAAAAAATCATTTTAGCCTGGGAAGGCCCCTTAAGGGCTGTGGCTGTAACAGGCGAAGCTGTACCTGGTGCCGGTCAGACTCGTGCTGTGGTGTGCCATCGGACTGGTCCTCGCGGGGATGGGGTGCCCCTCTCTGTGGGTTACAGTCACCATAGAGTCGCTGTGGGGACCCAGATACCGGAGCATCAGCCCGGCCACACTGCCGGCCAAGACGCTGGCACGAGTAAGAGTTGGTCTCCGAGGGGTCTGAAAGGTCCCTGTGATTGGCCGAGTTAACGTGGAAAGATTCCGGCGAATCTCTGGCAGAACGCCGGTCAGAGGAGAAGTCAGGCAGATCGCTGTGATTGGCCTGGCTCCGGTGGGCGGAGTCAGACGTGCTCCGCTGATTGGAGCGGTTGCGGCTGGGCGACGGCTCATCCGCGCGGTCACTTTTTCGGCAGGGGGCAGGGTCCTGAAGGGTGGAGCTGCTCGGGGGTGGGGCTGCGGTGAAGCTGACAGCGGCCGTCTCCTGGTTGAAGGTTAACGTGCTACTGCTGTTCTGGCGGGAAAAGACGGGGGAGGAGCCTCCGTAACCCGACTCGTTGGAGGAGTGGCTACCGATGGAGACGTCTGACTGGCTCCTGCGGGGGTTATAGGGCTTCAGGAAGGAGCTGTACACAAAGCCCTTTGTGGCTGTCGAGGGGAAAGGAGACTGAGATAAATATAACATCATTGTTCAAACACACACACGTGCATACGCATACGCGCACAGTCGCACGCACGCACGCACACACACACACACACCAGGGGTGCTCAGAGATTGTTTTAAAATTAAGGAAATTCTATATGGTACGATATAAAAATAAGTAAGTATTGCAATTTTTTTATTTCTAGGCTTTAAATGGTGCATTCTGAAGCATTCTGAGCACTAAAAGAACAAGTTACAAACCCAAAACCAGTGAAGTTGGCATGTTATGTAAATCGTAAATGAAAACAGAATACAATGATTTGCAAATCCTTTTCAACCTATATTCAATTGAATACACTGCAAAGACAAGTTACTTAATGTTCGAACAGGTAAACTTTGTAATTTTTTGCAAATATTTGCTCATCTGGAATTTGATGCCTGCAACATGTTTCAAAAAAGCTGCACAAGTGGCAAAAAAGACTGAGAGAGTTGAGGAATGCTCATCAAACACTTATTTGGAACATCCCACAGGTGAACGGGCTAATTGGGAACAGGTGGGTGCCATGATTGGGTATAAAAGCAGCTTCCCTGAAATGCTCAGTCACTCACAAACAAGGATGGGGCGAGAGTCACCACTTAGTGAACAAATGCGTGAGCTGATTGTCGAACAGTTTAAAAACAACATTCCTCAACGAGCTATTGCAAGAAATTTAGGGATTTCATCATCTACGGTCCGTAATATCGTCAAAAGGTTCAGAGAATCTGGAGAAATCACTGCCCGTTAGCGACAAGGCCGAAAACCAACATTGAATGCCCGTGACCTTCGATCCCTCCGGCGGTACTGCATCAAAAACCGACATCAGTGTGTAAAGGACATCACCACATGGGCTCAGGAACACTTCAGAAAACCACTGTCAGTAACTACAGTTCGGCGTTACATCTGCAAGTGCAAGTTAAAACTCTACAATGCAAAGCGAAAGCCATTTATCAACAGCACCCAGAAACGCACATACACACATGCACAAACAGGTGTAAGCTCATACACTCATATACATTCTCTCTTTTCCTCTCACACAAGTATGCTAGCACCAGGAGATACACAGGCGCACATACATTCATGCACACAAACACATATAGCACAGAGTATGCAGGTATACTTTGGGCAGGAAGTGGTAATTGCTCGTACAGTAGGCAGGTTAACAGTGAGGAGGTAGGTACTCTCTCGTAAAACAGGTTGTTCACTGGCGAGGAGGCAGGGACGTCTGAGACACACAGGGTAACAGCGCAAAGGCGAGACTTTTTAATTACTTGTTTCTTGGACTTCTATCCTGAAGATTTAATTGAGGAGGGAGTATAAAAAATTATTAGCACTTTTTTCAGCACTTATGGGTTTCTTGAAGAATACTGAGCCTGTATTTGCAATGGAGGAAGAAATAAAAATAAATCTTTTTGTTTTAAATTTATTGTCAAGTTGAGGAACATCAAGGATTATGGGTATGAGCTTAATCAAACCTGTCTGACATACTGTTCCTTGCACATTGGCAAACAGAGGATAAATTAAAAAAAAAAAAAAATTTTTTTTTCAATGCTGGGGCAATCAATGATTGGCAGATCCGTGAAATGGCATAAACATTTTTCTTTTTTTTTCAGAATCGGGTCGTCGGCGGAAGCGGGAAATAAGTGATTAAAAAAGTCTGCTCGAAGGCAGGAGTTCAGCCGAGAGGCGGAACAGCGATGAGGAAGGCGAGGGGAGGCGGACTGTACCTCCGTTGTCGATGAGCCAGCGGTTCTGGCTGCCCATGGGGTCCTGCTGCTTGATGACGGCCACCAAATCCCCCTCCAGCAGAGAGACGTCCAGGTCCTGAGCGGCATTAAAGTTCCTCTCCGCCTGGAACAGCTTCTCCGGCCCGTACCGAGCCAGCAGCGCCGCCCGGTGGTCATCAGTCTGCAGTACATAGTTAGGCTGCCAACAGAAAATTAGAGGGAGGGCGATGGAGAGAGATGGACAGGGAGGGAGGTAGCAAAGGAGGTTAAGAGAAGGCGGAAGGAAAGAGGAAAAGAGAGATATTGGAAAGGAGAGGAAGGAAGAGGGGGAGAGAGGTGCCGACAGATGTGAAAGGTGTTCCTGAGTGGCAGCACACTCCAAATCCACTGACAGAAATAAACGCTAAACACAACATTACTTCTAAACAAGGGGAAAGTTTCTGGAATATTCACTAAAGCCCTAGAGTAAAATCTAAGGTAATAAAGGTAACCCACTGGCTAAAACTTTAATTTAACGGTAAGAATGGTGAGTCATGCGGAGCAGATGGTCAGTAATTGCATATGAAATATGGGAATGCCCAGGGGAACAGTGTACATGCGCTGATATAATATAAACTAGAGCACTCGGCAACCGAACACATGTATCCCCCGGAGGCCCCCCATTTGGGCCAGATGGTCCCAGAGTACCCAAAATCAATACGTGTCGTGAACTTACCATAATACTTGTCCCTGCAAAATTTGAAAAGAATCGGTGCAGTTATGTGGGCTGTAGAGCGTTCACAAGAAAATGTCTGCAGCCGCGGACGCGGCGGACGCGTGACGAGGCCAAATCCATAGTATCCTCGAACTTTGTTCGGGGATACAATAATCACCTAGAGCCAGGTATGTACTTCTATGTAGTATTCATAAATGATATTGACCTACTGCTGTACGTGTGTCTGTGCTGAGTTCATATATAATCATGAGGGGAGAAGAGTGTGTGTGTGTGTAGGCGTGTGTGTGTGTGTGCTTGTGTTCCGTTCATAAACAATGATGGCAAGGGAGTATATGTGGTTGTATATGCGCTCACATGTGTGTTCATTTGGATGTCTGTGTGTGTGTGTGTGTGTGTGTGTGTGTGTGTGTGTGGGTGGTGTGTGTGTCTGCGCCTGCGTTCAGTATTCAGTTTATAAACAATGAAGGCTGGGAGACAGGGTGTTTGTGTGGGTGTACATATGGGCGTTCATGTCTGTGTTTGCGTGCGTGCACAAGTATGTGTGTGCGCGCATCTGTATGCACGTGTATGTATGAATCTTTGCGCATGTGCATGGTGTCTGTGCATCCAATCCATGTAGGAATGCATACTCGTGCTCACGAATATGTTCGAGTGAAAGCACGTGTGTGTCTGAGCGCGAGTGTGAGGTTTGTGTGTGTGTGTGTGTGTGTGTGTGAGTGCGAGAGTGAGGTTGCGTGTGAGTGAGAATGCGTGCGTGTGAGTCTGCAAGCGTGCATGCGTGTGTACGCCAGCACATGTGCGTCTGTATGCAGACAAATGAGCCGCTAGCAAGGCAGGACAGCTCACCGGTCCCTGCAGCTGTTTCCGCGACGGCTGGCGGTCTGCCGCCTTCTTCTCGAAGGGCTTGCGGGTGGCTGTCTGGTTCTCGGGATAGAAGCTGAAGCTCTGTAGCAGCTGCATGACGCGGCCGTGCTTCTCCAGGAACATCGACACCAGATTCCCATCAACACCCACCAGGTCCGACAACTGAGGAGGGGAACATTACGACAACCATTCAGCTATGTTGAAACAACGTAAACATTCGGACCAACACAGCAACAGCACAGCAAGATTTCATTTACAGTACCAGTCAACAGCATTGATTATCCCAGAGTTCCCAGAGAGGGAAAGTTGCGACAAGAGGGTTCCCAAAATTCTGGTAACAGAGCGCGGGGGAATCTAGGGGTGGGGCCACTGGGGCATTGGCCCCAGCTGAAATGTGATTAGCCCCTGGAGTCCCCCTGTCTTGTAAATAGTCACTTGACTCACTTCAGAGCACTTCATTGGCTTAATCCTGAAAGAGCGTTAATGTTGGTTTGTTTCAAATGCATCCCGCAAAGTCCGTTTCATAAGCATATTTTTACCTCCGCCTACGAAGTTGGGGCGGAGGTTATGTTTTCGCCCGTTTGTTTGTTTGTGAACAACATAACTCAAAAAGTAGTGCACTTATCCTCAGGGATTACTTATACTTTTAAATGACAATCTGAATGAAATTAAAATCTTTTAATTTCGATATGCATGAAGAGAAGTAAATTATCTATAACCGATTAGACTGAAGACAGGTCAATCAGCAAGCTTTTAACTGGTATGTGGACGCAGCCAGCACTCCTAACCATTTGGAAGATTAGAATTCAGTAACAATGCAGATGATGATGAGGCCCACCTGTTTTGCATTGACGATGCAACCCATTTAATCATTAAATTGGCCAATTAATCTCATTTATTTGTTATCTCTTTATTTAATTTCTTGCCAATAGTGCAATAAGCACTATATGAAATTAGTTATCTTTAGGGCCTTGCAAGGCCATGTTTGGCACCTAATTAAGAAATATTAGCTTGTTTAAATTCTGGAATTGCAATTGTGGTTGGACAGAATACCTAGATACACACGGGTCCCCCTGGACTGAGTTTGACAACCATTGAGTTATCACATTGCAATTTCATTTTCTGACAATTTTATTTAAGAACATCATTTTATTCTTTATAAGACCTTTATTTTACCAGGAATATTCGCATTGAGATGCAAAGATCTCTTTTACAAGGGAGTCCTGGCCAAAACAGCAGCACAAAAAGTTTCACACAGAGGGCAAGACAGAAACAATAGACAGCAACAAATTAACAGTGTATCAATTTATAAATTAGCAGCGTTCGGCACTTAAACAAGTGCACAGGCTCATCAGATGATCCTTAATCCTAGTTTTAAATTAATCTACACTAACATAATTATCCAGTTTTAGATGCCCTTGTAGCTCAGACCAAGATGAAGGAGCAAAAACACTAAAAGCACACTGACAGAAGACAGAGCGAGTCCGAGGAACCATAAACAGAATCTGTCCGTTTGACCGAAGGTTGCAGCAAGTGACAACCTTAGGAGTCATTAAAGAGCATGAATAAGACTGCAGATCATTTAATATTGCCTTATAAAGAGAGATATACCAATGCTCCATTCTTCTGTTATGCAGGGAAGACAGACCTACTTAGTCATACAAGACACAGTGATGTGTACGAAATCTTACACCCGAGACAAAACGCAGTGCAGCATGGTAAACTGAATTCAGCATTTTCAAAGAGGCTGATGTCGCATGCATATAGGGAATATCACCGTAATCAAGAACAGATAAAAAGGTTGCTTGGATTAGGTTTTTTCCAAGCAATAAAAACAGCCTTTGTTTCAGTAAAAGAAATCCAGCCTCGCCCTCAGGTTTTTTGTTAGCCTCCGGATGTGATGACTAAAAGAAAGGCTTTCATCCAGGAGAAAACCCAGTTATTTAAAAGAATCGACCCACTCAATTCCCTCATTTGCTAGAGTAAAAACCTGACATTTATCTTGCACTGTCCTTATAGATCTGAAGTACATTGCTTTAGTTTTGTCGGCCATTAGAACCAGCCTCAGTTTACAATGATTTCTTTGGACAACATTAAAAGCTGCTTGCAGATGATTAACTGCACTCAATAGAGAAGATCCTGGGGCGTAATGGATGGTGTCATCCGCATAAAAATGGAACTGTACCTCTTTGACACTTTTACATAAATTATTAATGTAGACGACAAAAAGAATAGGGCCCAATATGGACCCTTGCGGGACCCCATTTTTTATATTCAAAAAGGTGGAGGACAAGCTATCCACTCTGACACATTGCTTCCTACTGCTCAATGGAACCCAATGGAACACAATGTTAGTAAGTCTCTACAGAAGAATAGAGTGATCCATGGTGTCAAAGGTATTAGATAAATCTAAAAATAGAGCAACACCGTGTTTTCTAGAGTCAATGGCATTTATGATGTCATTTAAGACCTTCATTATAGTGGTGACCGTACTGAGTTTTTTTCTAAACCCATCAAGAATGCCATATTGGGATAAAAACTCTTTTAGCTGGTCAACATTAAATTATTGGACCAATGCTACACCATTGTAGCTAGCAGCAGCATAGTGTCAGAGACGTTCAATATATAATGTCTATGTGCTTGCTTTATCCTAACAATCTCGTATCCTAGCCAGCTATGCAAGCAGTTTTGCTTACTGCATCTAATGCTATTTCGATAGCATTTTGAAACCAACTGTCAAAAGCCACAAAGAAGGACAATAAAGAAAACCAGAGACAAATCAAATAGGATAACAGTAATACAAAAAAGTAAACTATAAAATAAGTTGTAGCACAAATAATTATGCAAAAGTCAAACTGAACAAATGTTTTCCACTAACACCGCAATATCCCTCACCGCCTCAATTTTGTGTGTCTATACGGACGTATGGATGAACGGACGTAAGTACGTTCGGACAGACGGAGCGAGCCCAATGCTATATCCCCCGCTTCGCGCTAACCGCGCGGAGGGGGATAGAAAAGTATATTTTGAGAAATAGTTTGAAAGCAGACAGCGAAGTTTCTTGGCTAAGATCCCCAGGTAAGCTATGCCAGAGGGTTGGGGCCCAAAAGCAAACTTCATCCTCCGTCTTAAGCCTTGAGTCCTTGACCGAGGAATAGCTGACAGGGCCTCATCAGAAGACCTCTGATAAGTGGTGATTTAGAAGCTCAGCCAAGTTGCTTGATGCTAAACCATGAATGGTCTAAAAAGTTAAGAATAATATTTTATAATTAATTCCATAACAGACTGGCAGCCAGTGAAGGGAAGTTAAAACAGGGGATACCTGATCAGTCTTTTGTGATTTTGTTAAATGTCCATTAGCTGCATTTTGAAAACCCAGAAGCCATGCAAATGCTCCACTGTTATGAACCAAATGGGGAGTAAATAAAGCATTAATCAAAGAGTGATTGAAAGAAATAGACAATCAAATTTTAGCTTTTTTTTGGTGGTAAGAACATGACTGTGCTCTCTTTTTAACATGGGACTTGAAAGTGAGGTTCTGGTCCAACATAACCCCAAGGTTTTTAACAGTGGGAACCAAATGTTAAGCTAGAGATCCAAGGCCAAACAGATCCAAGAGCAACTGGCTCTGAGTGAGCTCCAGGCCAAAGCTAAGGACTTCAGTTTTGGAGGAGTTGAGCAGCAGAAAATTTGCTGACATCCATGCCTTAACTGTAGCTAGGCAATTATGCAGGGAAGATAACTCAACTGATTCAGATGGTTTGCAAGACAAATACAGCTGTGTATCCTCAGTATATACATAAAATATCATACGGTTTAATAATTTGGGATTAAATAAAGAGAAAATAAAACTGGTCCCAGAATGAAGCCCAGCAGCACCCCATACATTGATATTGCTTGGGTGAAAGTAATGCCATCAACAGACACAAAAAATTTTCTGTAAGTGAAGTAGGGGCGGAACCACTGAAAAGCTGTCCCAGAGATACCACCCCATCTTTTCAACATTTCAATCAAGGTGTTATGATCCGCTGTGTCAAACATGGCACGTAGATGAAGCAGAATGTTGGGGTCAGGAGCATCGCCCTTTTGTAAATTGCATACATTCTGCACACACTGACACCACGCCTCACCTGGAGTACAGGCTGCAGCTCCCCGAGGGTGAGCCTGACGAAGTCCCTCTGCGCCTGGGCGAAGCTCCGCACACAGCCTGTCAGCAGCTCGGCGGCCGCGCGGTGGAACTTGGGCAATTCGTCCAGCAGCTGCGCGTTCAGCGCCTCGTAGTTGTTCCGTGCCGCCTGCAGCTCGTCCTGGGCACGCCGGTCCTTCAGCTTCTCGGCGCGCTCCTTGCAGCTGTCGTAATCCAGCAGCTTGTCGAAGCGCTTCTGAATGAGCTTGTGAGGCCCTGTGAACATGGACAGCAGCTGTCTCAGCGGCGAGATTACCAGGGCCTCAGTCCGCTCTTTCTGTTCAGAGGAAAGGAGAGAGAAAGGGAGAGAGAATGAGAGAAGCACGGAGTGAATAATACAGCTGGGCTAATCTTCTCAATAATGAGGAGCAACCATGAAGCTCCCGTAGTAATGCAATCTGTTATTTATACATATTTTCATGTCCTTCATTCATGGGCTTTCACTGCACCAAGAGTGCATATCCATGCCCTATACATAAACTTTTTAACCCTTGTGCGCCGCCGAATCTTTGTACATAAGTGTGATGGGGCTGTAGAATTTGAGTGCAGTGAACAAATTGTGTCCTTTTGCATGTTCCCTGCAGATAATGAGCCAAGGCCATGGGCTTTCAGGGCGAATAAAAGTTTTATGATTCAATTGAAATCGTAATTTAAGTTAAAAAATGAAGATGGGTATCACAAAAAGATTGTAAAGCAAGATCACAAATATATGACTATATGGTTTTAGTTGGAAATGATACAGCTGACATAGCAATCGCTATTAGGGTGGTTATTCAATCGTGTCGGGGATGCCATGGAAGGCGGAGAGTATGCAGGTTTATATGCCAACCATTCACTACACCAGCTGATGACACTGGTTAACACCCTCTTCTCTCCTTGAGGGAGCACCACTCACTGAAATAAGCAGGTATAATGATTGATTGGACAATGTTACGCAGCCTTGCAGGCTAATGGTACAATGATTTCCATTTTTTCCCCAATTTGGCATATCCTGTTCAGCGTTGTGGGTGAGTAATTGCAAAGTAACTAATTTTTGCAATCAGATTACATCAGTAACACAGTAATATAACACATTACTTTGGTAATTTAAGTAATTGGATTACAGTTACTGACAAATAAATTATCTAGTCACTTGCATTATTTGAAATTCCTCAACTATCAGCAGGAGGGGAGGCCAGAAAAATGTCTTCTTCTTCCGCTTCCTCTTGAGTATATTGACAATTGAGACCGAGGACAGAAAAACAGATCAGACGTCCTTTTTCATGCCCGTTTATGCCTGTACTGTAGCCTTGCACTTGACTCATGTTTCTGTTTCGAGTGTTTGGGCTGATTTTCACAACTTTGCCGTTGGCTTGGCTGTATTAAAGAGCATTAAAGAGATCTTGTGTGTGTCCTCCTTACTAGAATAAAGATTTATGCTGATCTGAGCATATGCCAGGTTTTACTATGATATGGTTAATAATATGGTAAATGTCAGATGATGGTGGTGAGTAATCGAAAGTAATCTAACGTAACCATTTACTTTCAGCAGTGAGTAATAAAGTAAAGTAAGGGATTACTTTTTTAAAGTAACTAGTAATGTGCAATGCATTACTTTTTTAGAGAAACTACCCCAACACCGATCCAGTCTTACTCAACCAACGACAAATTCACCCACAAAAAAGGCAATGTAGCCGGCTGTGAGAAGTTCGATGATGCACAATCCTCCCTCAATATGAGGCGAGCAGCCAAATGCTTCTATTCACACTACAGCCACAAGGCACAGGCACAGCGAACAGCGGCAGAGGAGACCCACTCATACACACAACAGAAAGCAAGCCTCTGGTGCTCAGCTCGCCGAAAGGAGATGCTTGAGCAATGAACCCTGCTATGCATATCCACTGAATCCCCTCCATACACCGCTTCTGTGGGTCTGTTAATGATTCAATGAATGATCTTTACTTACGAAGTCCGCGAACTGCTCCTCGCTGATGCAGCGATGTGCCCTCTGGAACCTTTCTATAACCGCCTGGTTCCGGTCCGTATAAATGTCACAGAAGCTGATGGCAGCAAGAACCTTGACTGAGGTTGACTCCTAAAGGACAGCATGTGTGTCAATCATAAATGAGAGGAAATCAGCTCAACGGAGCACAGAAACAGACCTAGCTTTAATTACGCGCAAAAAGGAGGGATGAGACACTCACATTAGATTCACATCTGTCAACGTGCAGAACACTGTCTCGGTGTGTGTGCTAGGGTACAATTGATGTTATAATCAAGCTTTGTCAGTGGTATTGGCCTAATCTGACCAAGTAAACAGTATACAACGCCAAGAACAGAAAATGGATGCTTTTCCCTTGGCCAGATTAAACAATGGCAGCTCCGTCTGTGGCTGACCAGCAGGGCACAGGGCCCGTCTAGCATGAGGATGGCATGGCAACAGAAGGACAAACAAAATGCTGGGCGTGGGATGCTGTCAGGGAAGCAATGGAACAGAAAAAAACGAGTCTGTGAGGGAAAGTGATATGTGGATGGAGAGATTAATGAGCCAGAAGGGTAAGTAGCTGGGGAAAGACGAATGGAATGAAAAACAGCTCGAGGGGGATCTGCCGGGGAGTCAGTGGAACAGGAAAGCAGAGGTGTGTGAGGGATAGTGAGAGATGGAGAGATAGGGAGATGGAGCGAAAAGAAGGCTGTTGTACCCGTATGTGCTGTAGGTAGAGTGAGATGTCTCTGATGAAGGACTTTATAAGCCTCTCCTGCAGTCGGAAGAGTTTCTCAGCCTCGTCAAACGCCTCGTCTTTGATCTGAAGATGACAGAAAGTAATCAGCAGTCAGGCGGACATTTTGGAATGCCTCGCACCCTAAATACTCATCGAAAAGGCAGACACAAAGTTAACTGTTAGAACCAGGCACCAGTGGTTTTTGTGGATACGGAGTCATTTCAAAAGATTCTGCAACCATTTTCCTTTGCACCTTTATTTTTGTCGTTGATTCAATTGTTATTGTTGATTCAATCACTTGAATTCAAAACCACTCCTGTATAAAGCAGCTCCCATTCCTTCCCAGAAACTTCCATCAACTTCCACTTGAGAATAAAATCCAAGATGACCTCCGTCAGCCATTTTGTATATCAGATTAACGTATCTTTTGAGCCATATTGGCAAGAAACCAGAATTAAGAGCCTTTTCACATAAAGTCTTGGTCAACGAATAAAAACAGGAGGTCTTGTATACAAATCCAGCTTGCCATACCCGATGTCAGCATCATGGTGAGATGTTGTAGTGATGTCTGCATCGTGGTAAGGTGTTGTGGTAATGTCAGCATCATGGTGAGGTGCTGCAGTAATGTCAGCATCATGGTGAGATGTTGGAATGATGTCAGAATCATGGTGAGATGTTGTAATGACGTCAGAGTCATGGTGAGATGTTGGAATGATGTCAGAATCAGGGTGAGATGTTGAGGTTATGTCAGCGTCATGGTGAGATGTTGGAATGATGTCAGCATCATGGTGAGATGCTATCGTGACATCAGTATCATGGTGAGATGGTGCGGAGATGTCAGCTTCCTGATGAGATGTTGTAGTGATGTCAGTATCATGGTGCAATATTGTATTGATGTCAGCTCCATGGCGAGATGTTGTGATGTCGTCAACATCATGGTCAGATGTTGTACTGATGTCAGCGTAGGCGTGGCCTACCTGGGGGGACATGCCGGTGAGGTGTTTGAGGTGACTGCTGACACGGTTGGATTTCTTGATGATTGAGTGCATGCTGAGTTTGGAGATTTTGTCAATTAGTGTGTCCTCGTCGCCCTTCCTGTACTTTACAACTGCATGTGGGGGAGAGGACAGTTACAAACACACCGCAAAGGGTTAAAGAGCACACATCTACACACAAACGCAGAGACATGCACTCACAGAGACACACTCAAGTCTGAAATTTGCACGAAGTAGCATGCACTCACACAGAAAGATTCACACATGTAAGGGATAATTAACTCGTAGGTGAGCATTAAACGGTTTTAAGGCACTTCGCGGAGACAAAGGGTTGCCGCCCCAAAGTGCCCTAAAACCGCGTAATGATCACTTATGAGTTGATTATCCCGCTTATACCAAGGTAATTTGCGAACAATATCAAATCACAGCATTCAGAAATTTTTGGTGAAAGTTTTGCACAAAAAAAATAAATAAATAAATGAGCTGGTATCGTTCAACAGGCGCCGCACCTTCTCACACCCAATACTATAGGCCAAGCTAAATTGAACCAGCTATCTTCGAAGTTTGTTGGTTTACCTTTGAAGGACAAGTAATCCATGAATAGTTTAACAACCACAGATGTAGCTTTTTTTCTGTTGGCCGAGTCAAGATTGCTGAGAAGAGTCTTTCTTCATCGCCAATTACAGCAAAACGGCTCGCTGTTTTGTTTATATCTGCTAACGATGCCTGACATTACACTCTCACTGATTGGATGGAATTTTTTCTCTCCATAGTTCTGGTTGGATAAACCACAGGGCAATATCACTTTTGATCGCTGCATGGCACGAGTGTTTTCAAAGCAAAATGGCGTTTTAAAAAAGATCACATGACCCTTTATTCACCAATGAAAAGGTATGGATAATTTGTAAATGTAACAATATCAAAAATGCTGGCAGAGGCTGGCAACTTCAAAATAAGTTGTTTACTCTGGTGAGGAAAGTGCCAACTCTGAAAGAGGTGGATATGAGCTCAACAGATACACACACATTGGACTCAGAAACACTCAACTACGCAAAAGCAAATACAAACTCACAGACCTGCACATATTCAGTATGAGCACTTGCACTCACTCATGCTCACACGTGCACGCACACACATGCACACACAAGCGCACACAGGCACTACCCCTCGCGCACCGAGATCTTTCCGCCTCTTGTACTCGTTGATGTTGACGTTGATCTCCTTGACGGCCAGGAGGGCCTCGGCCAGCTGCTTCCTGTCGTGGTGCGACTCGGGTGTGGTGTTAAGTAGCTCCATCAGCAGGAGCGGGTAGCGCATCACTCTTTGCACAGGCTTGATCAGAAACGAGCCCAGGTTTATGTAGTTGGTCTTCCCCCTGTAAACACAGCACCAGTCTCCATCATGGACATCACGCACACAGCTGCCAAGACAAGACCAGCTCAGCTCAGCCTCTCGCCACAGGGAGATTTCACATCTCTACAGGGATAATTCAAATTCTGCACAAACTGATTTCTGAATAACTTTTCATTCTTCGAAAAAGGCTTAATATGAGCTGGTGAACTGGTAATGCTGGAGACAGCTTTTGTAATCATAAGTCAAGGTGACTTCAGCTTGCACCTCAGGAGTTCCCCTCAGTTAAGGGCCACTGAGCAATTTAGCGGTTATCGATTCGCAAATGAAAAATTAGAAACAGTGGCAAAATTAGTTGGATGATTAGCTTAGCATTGCTTCACGGTGCCAAACTCTCGGAGGATCAACGGTCCGACAGACCACAATCTTCCGATAGGTTGGCAGTACGGTTTTTTATGGTGTTAGTACAGAAGTTCCAAATCTGCCAAAATATAAGCCCGCAATGATCTTTTTAAATTCTTGAGTCAGGTTTTTTTTTTAAATTGAAATAACTAGGAAACATGGAGACCGCACCAAGCACATATCACTACAGATCAGTACATTGTGCCTTAAACCTCTAGTCATGATGGGAGTTATTTTCATATTACATATCAGCTCCCCAGCAGGTGGCAGTATGCACCATTAAGAGCAACAGGGACTTCTTACAGGAACACTGCAGCAATGATGACCTTTTCCGTGGAATATAACGGAAAATCCACCACAGAAATATGAGACAGCCCATATTACCCACAAAACAAAAGATCATGCAAATTAAAAGAAAAGCACCGCAAAGAACTTGTGCTAAACATGCCAACATGCAGCAGGAAGAACTTCATGCAGAAACCTGGCAGACTTACCATTCGCGATAAATCGCCCTGTGAGTGAATGAAAAGACACAGAGAGAGATAAAAAAAGAGTGAGTTCAAAATGAGGGGGGCAAAAGATACAGAAGAGGAGATGGAAGAAAAGAGATTAAAAAAAAGGAGGTGAGATGAAGAGGAAATTTAGGCATCTGAATTGCAATAGACCCCTTAGGACCTGCTTCTTTGAAACTGTACAATTATATTTGAACATTGTACATTATAACGGCTAATAGCATCTCACAGTGTGGGCACCTTTGCACACACAAACACTCACAGTACAACGACATATACGATTTAAACATTTACATTTTTTAGATTGTTTCTGCTGATACACCCTGTACAGATGGAGTTCCATTCTGTTAACACTCATACTCTGTGAGGATTTCCACACATTTATTACACAGCTTTGTTAAATCTCTCTCTGTAAAGCATCTTTGCGACAGTTTATCTGTTAAAAGTGCTATACAAGTAAATTGAAATTGAAATTAAATCCCTCAATTCTGATTGGTCAAGAACAGCATTCTATGATTTACTGAAGTGCATACCGCTGCTATGGACGTGATGCAATTCCAGCCATAGTGTGTGACAAGCTACATTTCAGCAGAAGCAATAAAATCAATTTTGATATGAATTCACATTTTTAAGTAAGTAATTTGCGTTAAGTTACGGAGTTTTTAAGTAATCAGCCATAGAACAACCTAGATAATGCTATTCGGTAATTATCGCAACCTAAGCTCCTTCAAGGGTATGTCGCAATAACGATCGGCTAGCTGTACACTACAGCTAATGAGAGAGGGCCATCACAGCAAGCTATAGCTGCCGAGAGAGGCTCTTGAATCCCCTGAAATGAAAGGCCATTGTTATGACAGGGCTGAATGTTGGTTCAGGAGCGAGGCAGCGCACTAATTTGTCGGCGCACTGCCAGTTAACGAATCAGCAGGAGGGGAGGGGCAGTTTTTAATATAGCTGCATCATGGCAACAGCCCCATTGACCCAGTTTGTAAGCACCGGGAGACACCCGTCAAGGGCCTTGGACAGCTGGATGTAAATCTTACGCAGAAAAGGAAGATAAAATATCCGCTGTCGCCTCTTCCGCACTGCCCCTCCCTCTTTTACTTCTGTCTCCTAAAACGATTCCATTTTCTCCGCAAGAGAAAGAGCAGAAGTACTCTCAGACCAGAAATGCAGAAAACAAAATCAGGCCTTGCCCTTTGAAATTCGCAGGAGCTCAATTGGTTGCTCTCCTACACTGTGCTACCTACCTCGCAGGGAACATTGCTCTCCATGAACGAGACAAGGAGCGTTTTCAACCGCTTAGCGAAATTTGTCTATTGTAGGCTCAGGATTTTAGAAGCAACAACAAGCCACTGTAGTGACTCTTGCTTTGAATTAATACAAAAAGAGCAATTTGATTGCATTTTGTCTTTTATTATTGCAAAATTGGAATATGGAGTGACAAATACCTGAGTGAGATAACATTTAGCACATTAAAATTAAAACCATTTTAACACACAGAATGAGAGCACCTGCCATAGAGCAGCACTCAATGTCACTCCCTTGGTTACTCCCAACTGAAGTGAAGTGAACTTAACTAATAACTCCCCTCTACTTCTGGACTAGCATTTGTAAAAGAAGCAGAGATAAAAAAAATAAATAAAATTAATCTTGAACAGTCGCAATGGTCACCAGCTTTGCCTGATGCGCAGGTTACGGTACAGCGCCACAGTATCGTGGTGGCGTAGAGCCAATATTGCAGTTACAAGCGTCAAATCCACAGAGTTCAATGCTTGTTAGGAAACAATTATTTCTGTGAAAACAAGTAATCAATTTTTTTTGGGCAGGCGGAGCCGGCACGAAATTTGGCGGAAGCGGCAGTCTCGCAATTCTCTCGGCTGGAAAAATCCCGTTTGCTGACGAAATCTGTATCCCCAGCAAACTTTATAATTTCCGATTGTGCGCGGCCATTTAGAGGGGAATCACTCTCGATCTTTTTTTTATATGCTTTGCGCATATTTTGTGCGCATACTGGAAATGTGAGGGGCGCGATCGATTGCACCCCTTATGTGGAATTCACAAAAGGCAAGGCCTGCAAAATGTCCTCTCTCCAGTCCACCTTCCAACAAAAAGGCCCAGCAGCAAACATCATAAATGTTTTCCACGTAGACTCATTTGACATTTCCTAAAAAATATGGGCTTTTGTATCCTCCCAATCAAGGTGTATATTATAGTTAAAAAAAAAAAAAACAAAAATGTATCCATTCAGGTCAAAAATGGATCCAGCGGGGAACAAACCATGCCAGTGGACGGCCAGTGAAAACTGAAAGGACAAAGGTGGTGTTTTGTTTTGAGTCTGGTGATATAAACACAGCTTTTCTTCGGTTTATCGGAAGACTGATCAGACTGGTGGGAGGCGTGAGGGGGCGGGATGTTAAACAGGCCTTCCTTTCCTGAGACACTGAAACCAGAGGGCAGGTGAAACCAGGCAGGGCTCATTCTTGGGCTGTCTGGCGTTCTTTCACTTCGTGAGGACAAACAAATACGGCCCCAGCCTCCAATCTACAGCGTCACGCATTCTTTTTACATGAACGTATGAGTAAGCGAGAGCGCGTCCGTAACTTTACGTGAAGGTATGTGTCTTAGTAACAGTATTTGTGTAACAGTGAGGATATGCAAGTATGCAAAATATGTCTGTGAGCATATCACTCAACATATGCTTGCCCACGCATCTACCAACATCAATGCCGGCCATGACAACAGACAAAACATTCACATGGAGAATGTGTGAGTACACATACACACACAAACAAGTACGCACGCACCACATTCAGACGCAGACTCCAGAAACTCTGCACTTTATTTTACCACAATGCCAACACCTCGCAAAAAACTTGTTAATCCACACCACATGACTTACTCTGTAGTTACAACATCAGGACTCTACTGCGGCCGTGAAACGCATTCATGCAGCAATATGCAATCCAGCCCCTTTTATTACCTGAGTTTTTCCAAGCACTCCAGGATGTGTTTCTGTATGGACTCGTCCCGTTCATATCCCTCCAGCAGAGAAATGGCGTCATCATGGTTCTGGCAGTATATCTTATAAACTTCCTCCAGCTCCCCTTTGTAGTCAAGGAAAACTTTTCCTGCGAAATAAAAAAATAATAAATAACAAATCACTGCAGAACAATTAGGAGAATTGGAATTAGTGTTAAAAAAAAAACAGGAATACATGACCAGCTGTTTATTTGTGTTTCTCAGCAAAAAAGTGAGGCCTTTTGTTAGGAGAGCATGACAACCAGAATATACAAGCCAGATTCAGAAATGTTTGGATACAGATAAAGTTACTGTTGTTATATCGGTCTACCACAGCTTACTGGAGGTAGAAATTAAATTACTAATACGAGCTGACAGTGCAGGGTTTAATTTGAATGCATTCACATCCAAATATGACAAACGGGAAGAAATTATACTACTTTTTTGTATTTGCCCCCCTCCCTTTTTCAGTGACAGAAGTAATTAAAGAAATGGCTACTCAGCTGCACGATGGCCAAATATTCATTATTTCTGCAGTATTTAGTTGAAAAGTAAGCAGATAAGGACAGAGCTGATTCTGGCTGAAGCTATCGCATTTGTCGTGCGCAGAGGTCAACTCTCAATATGATCAAAAAGTCCAGTGAAGAAAAGCCATCATTTGGCTGAAAATTACAAACAAAGTACAAACCCATCAGAAAAATAGCAAAACATGAGGCTGAATCAATAACTGGGCACAATCTTATTATTTCGCCACAGATGGGTCCTTGCGCATGGAATGAATGGATGCTGATGTTTTTCTGGGTAATTAAGTTTTTTCTCTCTAAAACTACACATCATAAGTTTAACTTTTACTGTCCCGCCACGACTGAAATAGCTAGTAGTCAGGTTGACTGTAACCCAATGAAGGTCCATCACCGGAAAAAAAACGTGTTCAGTGACCTCACCTAATCCTGCCAGCTGTTAACTTTGCCTGATAAATTGGTAGATTGACCGTAAAATTTATTTTCGATCACGAGGCAATTGTAGCCTTACATAAAGCTATGAGGCGCTCATCAGTGGGCCTTCCGAATATTTTGAACTCCTAAGCTCATCAAATTGTACAAATTTGCATAAATTAGTTTGTGAAACATAAGCAATAAGGAACAAGAGACTGTGTTACATTGCACAAATTGTCATGGCAATAGGGCACTGCGAAGCACAACGCACAGCGACATTTTAAGAACAGCAATAACTAAAACTAGAATTTTTCTGAAAAAATTGTAGATGTGAATGCTGTGCTGTTCACTCTCTGGCCTGTTTAATCACGACGCTGTATTTTTACCAGTGAGAAACACACAGATGTGTGTGTGTGTGCACGCGCGTTGAGTCTGGGACAGCAGCTCTGCTATGTGTGTGCCTCTCTCTATGGAGACAGCAGCACCCCTGTATGCTTGCTTTCTCACAGGCGCTGTGAGAGGGAGAGGAATTCAAAGTCTTTTTCATTTCCACTGTCCGAACTACTGCCATTTTCTGGCAGACCGTAGGTCCCATCGTGAAAACAAAAAAAAACTGAGAGTGAGCGGAGACTCTGCTGAGCGTCCCCATATATTAATTTTTCTTGTAGTGTCAAGTATGTGGTCAGGATAATGACTTCAAAAAAGGAGTGTGTCAGCTCACTTCCCAAACTTTTCTGCTCCTGTTATAATGGCTGTCTATGGGGCAGTTGGTCGGTGCTCCTGTCACTTGGGGGCACCTAGAGTCTCAACCCGTCTGTTTTCTTCCAAAGGCCTGCACAAATTTTCCTACGTTTTGATGTATAATTTGGAAATTGTAGCCAGTGGAGTGATTCCAAAATCCCCCCTCCCCATTTTTTTTTGCCTCTCTGCACTCTTAAATCCTAGAGCGCGCAAACATTCTGCCCATTGATTTCTATGGGGAAAATCGGTCAGAAAAATGTGAATATTACAGAAACGATTACGGTTAAGGATTACAAAAGTCAGCATAAATTTCCAGATCAAGCCAACGTTTTGATACCCTTCATGCGCACATTAATTTTGGGCCGCAATAATTTTCGAAAAAATCCCCAACTTCTGCTGACTTCCATTTCTCGTTGTACCACTTTTTTCCCACTGCTGAGAAATAGGAAAAGAGGAGATGAAAGTCAGTCAAAGTTTTGGATTTTTTGCATTAATTTGGAATATTGCCATCTTCACAATACAACATCCATTAATACAGCCAATAGGCCATCACTTTGTCATTATTATTTCTAAATCATTACAGGCTATATATTGGCCTTGATTATTCAGTCAATAAAATATTTCGTTGTTAATCAGGCAAAATTACACAGGAGCAGCTTGGCAGTAATCATAAATGAAAGGTGACGATATTGAAGGCCGTCTAAACATCCGATATCACGCCTCTGGTGTAACCACAACAGAACTGTGATGCCACATGATTGAAGCAAACCGACTGCAACATCATTCCATGACCGCATTGGGATATTCAGAGGTAAACAACTCCTCCCTCACAGAAAACCATCAACTGAAGACACATGCACACTTTCTCTCGGAGATGGTGGCGTGTAAACAGACCTATGGAGTCCGTGTCCAGCAAGTTCTTGTGCAGCCGTCGGGAGAGACTGATCACAGAATTTATGTTGCCAAAGAGGCCTTCAAAATCCATGTTCTGGACCTTTAAGAGACAAAGACAAAATGTGCAAAAAGTCAGCATCACCACACAACATGAATGTTTCCTTCCGCATTTCACCAGCACGCCAGGAGTAGTACTGACAGACTGTTGTGTCACTGTAAGCTCAAGCCAGTGACATCCAGACAATGAGAGTTCGTCTTGATACCAGGGGCAGAAAGTCCAGGCTCAGAAAATTGTCTTGAAGCAGCCAAATTTTGTAGGAGGTAGAATTAATTAGCGAAACTAATTAATAAAATCCAGCATAAAGCCATAAAAAAAAATTAGTTAGTTAGCATTCCCACCCACCTCCAATTAAAGAAAACTTATTCTGAAAAAAATCCATTGAAATCGCATAAAGAAAGTGACAAAACCGCCCAGAATCTTGGTCCGAGCAGCAGACGATCTGTTTGGCTTTTGATCACCATACCACTTCCGGGTCCGCAGACACTTGTGATTTTAATCTGGTACACTATTTGGATCTCACACTCTTATTACAATAAAATAAAACAAAAGTAGAGCTGGACTTGCGAAAGCGCATAGCTGGATTTGAACTTAGGCCTTTATCTCAGCTGTACTTTGGTCAAGCTACGTCAAAATTTAACCACTTGTTCCTCTTGTGCTTCTTTAACATCTTGAAAGTTTGGTTAAGATCTATGAAACTGTTTTTGAAATATCCTGCAAACAGACAGACAAACAAATACATAAATAGACAGACGGAAGCAAAAACATAACCTTCCTTAGGCGGAGGTAAAAAAAAAAAAAAAAAACCTCCCATCTGCCTCAGAAAAATGAAACTTGAAGCATGCCACCCAACTAAGTTTTTTTTTTTTTTTTTTTAAATTTGGCCTAACTTCCTAGCATAGTCAGTCGAATAAGATCCAGGGTGGAGGAGACATTCCTGATCCCAGGACTCTCTGCCTCTCATCGATGCGATATCAAGAGCTTCATGCCAAGCAACCTCTACAGATTACACGAAATCAGGCAAGTTACACCTGATGGGCTAAAGTTGCTGAGGGAAAAGTAAATATACTCAACAAAAGAAATTAAGAACCAGTGAGTGTATTCTGCATTATTTTCTCTTGTTCTCAGCTTCCCAAGACACTGTCTAGCTGTGATGGAAGCATGTGGCGGCCACACAAGATATTTGGGGGACCCTGAGACTCACCGCAGCAAAATACCTACAACGCCGCGCTAATTAAGTAGCAATATAGTCATATTACACATCAAATGAAACAGGAGAGCCTCTGCTACAAGCGCATATAAGTCATTTTTACATACACCAAGCACAACTCAAACGCCAAGCATATTAATGTTCAAATATCAAAATCCGAGTAGCATCAGAAAATCAACCCTCTCTCCACATTTCCATGTCTCCCTCTCTGATACTTCATGCTACACAAACAGAGATATACTCTATTCATTTTGGGTATGTCATTTTCAAACAGAAACCTAAAAAAGAGGCTGGGGCTTAAGAGGATAATGGTCTGGACTTAGTGTAATTCTGGTCTTCTCTGTGCATACTCTGTTCTGGGGTAATAAAGTCAACAGATCCAATGCTTTAAAAGCATTTAGTGTCTTGTATTAACACCAATGATGTGAACAACTCCAGAGATTTACGTTCAGTTCTTACATTTCACATTCGAGGGTCAAAGTCAAGTGTTCCCTAACTTTTTTGTTGAATAGATGTTAACCACATGTAATGCCTGCAAAAATGAATTCATTCAAGAGTGACAGCTGTGAGGGAGCCACAGGTGTGTGGACTCTGTTAGAGGTGTGTATAATACCGGCTTCCGCTGCAAGGGCAGAACGATCTCCTTCACACACATGTGCAGGTCTTTGATATAATCCTTTTCTGTCTGCAGGAGCTCCTCAATGACCTTTGACCTCTTCTCCATCATCCTCTGCGCAGGGTCCTCCGTGGTCGCCGTGGAGACGGGGGCGGACTCTAACGCAGACTCTATGGACTTGGGTTGTGTGGACAGGAGGGTCATGTCTGAGAAATAATGGAAAGGACGAGAGAAGGGAGAGGTCAGGACTGCATTGACTACGAATCTCATTAGATAAATCCATCTTTCAGTTTGTAGAGCTGAGGCAAGCTATAAAGGAACAACAGGCATCATGAGAGTATTTTACCGTACATTTAAACCTAAATTCAAATACATTTTCTTGGTATGACATGCACTAATACAAATTCCCAAAACATGAAAACATTCAACACAGACCGCATTACATGATCAAATGTGTGCTTACTATTGAGGAGGTAGCTTGGAGGACGTAACTCAATGACTGGCTCAGTTTAAGTGCAAAAATGAACAGTGCTGGTGCATAACTAATAAAAGCACAGTTGGAGCTTGGAGAACACTTTCTGTTCATTTCAGGCTTTAATCAGGAGGGCAATACTTTTTTTGGTGCAGGGTTGTCGTGGTAATGTTTTTCTCACGCCATGATGACTCATTACAATGGGCTAAGGACTCAGCCTTTGTTGCCACTTCAGTAGCGTATCAAAGAGCTTGCTGAGGCTGATAAAGACTCTTTAACCAGAGACAGTGGTGGTAGGGGGCTGGATTTTAGATGATACGCGGAGCTGGAGTCTGGCCAATGGCGGCCCAGGCGGGGATCCTGCTGTGTCAATGTAATCCTATTAATTCAGGTACTCTGCCAGTTCTTGTGACTGGAGCCTTGACCGTAAAAGCCACTAAGAAGCCAAAATCAATAACAAAAAGGAACCCTTAACCCCTTTGTGCAGAATACAAATAATGCCAATTTTTTCCTGTTATGCATTTAGGTATTCATGTTATATAATTCAGTACTTGTGTCACAGAGCGTCTGGAAAATTATTCCAATGGAGCGAGACATTTGGAAATTCAATGACAAAATAAGGAATTACATTTCGGAATTTACGGGCGCCGGCTTCTGTATCTGCGCTAAGGGGCTATTTAAGACACAATCTACTTGGTACTAATAATCTGTCGAACAGTACAGTACTTTTTGGAATGCTTTTTCCATCAAAAACTCTAAGCCCGTGTTCCAGAACTCCATTCTGTTTCATAACTAGCTAGATTTGTAGCATCAGCATCAAAGTATTCAGTTATGAACATAACAATCTCGTTATTGTGACCCGACTGTTGACCTTTGGGATAAGCCACACTCGCGCACAATGTAAATGCAGGATCTGATTAACCAGACCGAGCACACAAAGGATCAGGGAATGTTAGCCTGTGAGGCAGTGATTTCGGCAGCACCTAAAATAAATATTAGCATCAGCTTATCAGGTGCCTTGTTTATATGATCCAAAATGCAGGAGGTCAAAGACCTGCAATCTATCAATCTATGGGGTAACAGCTGGAGTGCCTAACCTTTGTACAGCAGTCACAGGTCTTCAATTACCAGTTACTAGTGGTGAAGAACAATTTAATTTGCAAGGGTTATTTATTTATTTATTTATAAAAACTTTTTGATTTTAATAAATTTAGAATCTCCAATCCCACCAGAATTTAGAATGCCCAATCCGAGAACTATGTACAAGGCTTGCTCGTATGCAACCCCCTGTTGCCAGCTCAGGAGAGAGAGAGACAGTTCGCGATCCTCCTCCGAAGCACGCGCCTGTCAGCCCACGCATCTTCATACTCACTGGTCGCAACTTTCGCATGTTCAGAACGAGGGCAGAGGATACCCGGACACAGAATCTCACTGACAAGGGCCCGACTGGCCAACAGGAGGCGCTTGAGCAACGAACAAGGCAACCGTTTTTTAAATATCCCAACCCAGCAGTCCATTCCCAATTACAGCCCTGCAGCGCTTTAGCCAATCGCGCACTGCTCTGAAAAAGCTGCTGACCACTGCTGGTTGGCACGAAGGGGGATCGAACCCACACCGTGGTGGTGAATACTGCTCCGCAAATGCGGCGCCTTGACAGAGAGCGCTAACCTGGCAGCTAAGTGCGAGTATTTTAAGACTGTTCTCTCTTACCATTTGGCAAAACCATCATTATAATCGCAAGCCGCAGGGTGCAAGCAAATTTGGCTTTTAGAGGGAATGGGAGAGGACACCCTGATTAGTTTATTTCATGTAATGCCAGAAAACACTCGTACAATTTATTAAGAGACTTCGACCGACGCCACTGAACCATGCGCATTACTTTGAGCTCAGACTATATGCTGTTCAACTTCCAGAGGTGGATTTGGACACACCCTAAATGCACTGGCATCATGCATTTTTAAACCATGCAGTGACTTAAAATATAGCCCATAATGTCTGATAAGGATGAGAGATACAACAGAGGCAAAAAGCCAAAGTACGTGGTGACACGTGAGATCACACTGCTGTGCCGAGCCCTTGATAAACATGACTCCATCCACAATAACACCGCCCTGTGCTGATCACCAATCACAATGACCGCTTCCTATTCACAGATTGACACACTTTAACAGTACATAACACCGTGCTAACTTCAGAGAGCTCCGCAGCACTGAGTAGATGTCCTCCCTTATCGAGATATGCATGGTTGATAAAAGGATATAAAATTCCTATAAATAAGATCTTCGTTAACTTTTGTTCTTTTGTTGGTATGCAACAATAGAATATATGCAACAATAGAATAAATCCAGACTATTAGGTGGAAAAACCTCCAGTCTACATTTCCTGAGTGTTGTGATTAAATTCATGCTGTTTGAAGAGCATGCTTAAAGCCGTTCTGTGCAGTGGGCGGCTGGGCGCGCGTGCGTGTACACATTTTATACAGAACTGCTAATGATAAATGCAGAGTTTCAGAGTAAAAACTATGTTAAAATACTTTTACATGCAATTCTGGGAGAGAATAAACGGCAATACACACTGAAAAGAATCTTATTCTTGAACAACGCACCTCTGGCCAAAATTTGGCCGAGGTGTAAAAACCATGAGGTATTAAAACCCTTTTTCTTTTAATTGCAAACAAAATATTCAATATTGTACGAGCATAATCATAAGTGTGTACAAAGGTCAACCAACTCAACATGCAAAGGCACAGAACATATGCTGGTCAATTAAAGCCGTTTTGCCCCACAAGAGGCCATCTGGCAAACAATGACATCATACGAGCTGTCCATATCCGTAAATCAGCCGAATCGCAGAAAAGCCCAGCTTTCAGATTAACCGCTAAATACAATGACGGCGACAAAATCTCCAATCGCACATTATAGTGCAGTCACACTGACAGCAAGACTTCAGGTCTGTCTACACTCAGGACAAAAAAAAGAACAACAAAAAAAAAAAAACCCAAATTAAAAATACGGAATACTTAATGGCGAGACACAAAAGCAGTTCTGGATTCATTATGGATACGCTCAAGAAGACAAATGGTTTTGATTTCCTTACTGGACGCATTTTCGATGTTTTTTTGCTTCGTCCTTGCTGTGAAAAGGCCTTTAGACCCCTGCAAATTTCTGATATTTAGAGAGCAACTCTATGTTGGTTGAGATTCTTTCTCGCTCAACATCCCCATCTTTGTCTCACACACATACAGACACCATCGTGCTTCTCTACATCTGTAAAAATATGCATTCCTGGCCCTGGCAGCAGTTATCAGATTGAGGAAAATGATGGGGACACTGCACTGTAAGAGACTCCCTATTTTGAAATGAGACGTTAAACCGAGGTACTGACTCATTATTAAAGATCTAATGAAACTCATTGCAAAGGGAAATTGGTGAGGGGTGTCGGTCAGTCGGCTAGATTCCCAACCTGGCTTATTCAACCCGGCATATAATCAGTCCCTGATCCAACTGGCTCTAAATATCGTCCTCTCCCTCAGCAGCTCAGTGCATGAGGTGTGAGGTCTGAGGGGGAAAATGTTTGTCATGTATCACACAAGCTATTGCTACACATTGGTGGTGGCTGAGGTGACCTTTCACCCGTATCACTGCGGTGCTACTTTGAGTTCGAGACAGATAAGCGTACACGCATCAATCAGTCATTCTCTGTGCACTGATCAAAGATGTAGATGATGCGAAACACTTAATTTATGTCAGTTGAAGTTAATAAATGCTTATTTATAGAAAGCTATATGTTAACAAGGACTATCACAGTAGCAGGATGAAACGAAGGCCCATCATACTTTATTCCCAGGATGCTTTAATTCCCAAAACAAAATTCAAATCTGAACTGCATTCTGGCGGTTTCCTGCTGCAACAGGTATACAGTCAGGTCCGTTTGCACTAGTATATCGAAACGATTTTCATGAATTGGGCTTTGTGCACAACCACAACAGAACTGCAATTTTAAAATCAAGGTATTCCTGAATGGAAGACCATTAGCTTTGATTGAAAAGGTCTGTAAAAAAAAAAAAAAAAAAAAAAAGTCTATTGTATGAATCCTGTTTGAATTATACCCATTTCGACTTCTAGGCTACTTAGTTTTAGAGGCTTAATTGTAATTGGAAAAATGAGCAAACATAAATTATATTTCTATAATCAGTAATTTGTTATAAATCATTAATTGGGAAGAAATTCCGCATCTGATGTTTGTGGATTTCAGATGCAAAATTCCTTCCCCGGTAGTGCTCCCCCTGGTCCTCCCTGCAGCTGTCTTCAGTTCTGGTTCGTTCCTGGGGTATTTCACCATCAAGTTGGCCTTCAGTAAGTAGTGCCACTTACTCAAATGAATTCGGGTCAGGAGACTTTGCCATTTTAGATCGTCCCATTTTTACCTAAAAAAAAGGGCTGTTTTCGCGGCATGCTGCGTCATTTTTAATTTGCAAAGCGCTGTCCAATGAGTTTTGAAGCATTTGGTAGAATGTGAGCAGACAATATGCTCATGTACAAATGAGAATTCATCATGTGGCTCGTCAGCAGTTAAGTCATGAATACCTACAACGGAACCAGTTCCACTGGCAGCCATACTTGACCGTGCTTCACAAATGAGGTGTTATGCTCAGGATCATGAGCAGTTCCTTCCCTTCTCTGTACTCATCTCTTGTCATCATTAGGGCGAAAGACTATCTCTGTGTCATCTGTTCAAAGGAAGTTTTTCCAGAACAGGAGAAGCTTTTTTCAGATGTTTTATGGCAAATTTCTAATTTTTGCAAATCATCAATGGTTTACAATGGTAATCCCTCTGTACTTGCTCTGGTGAAGTCTTCTCTTGATTGTTGACATTGACAAAGAAATGCTTTCTTCAGAAGAGTGTTCTTGACCTAATCAATAGTTGCGTATCGGTTTTCTTCCCCTGAAAAATCTGTCACCCCCAGACATGAAATTTGTCTGCCAGGGTGTTTTTGTGGTTTTGAGCTCATAAGTGTGTTGTTGTGTGTTGTTTCTTTTCTAAGAATTCAAGAAACAATTAATTTGGGTGCAAATAATGCCTTTGCTATTTCCCAGATGGGTTTGCTTAAATTTTTTAGCCAATGATGGCTTGCATCATGGGCAAAGACAACCATTTGGACTTCATACTGAAAGTTAATAGCAATAGTCCCAATGCAAATATCACACTTGAAATCAACCCTAGATCTTTTGTGTGCTTACTCTCAAATGGAATAATGTGGGAATAACACACACCAGGCCATGGAGCAGCTGTTCGGTCTATTGTCCAATTACTTTTGGTTCCAGAGGGACGACATACAACAAGTTCTGAAATGCCTACCCCATTCACTTGATCTGGATGTAAATATCTTCAAAGCAGAGCTGAAACCCCAAAATTTGAGCTCAACTACATTACATGTTGACTGGAATATGTGGAGGTAGACAGCTAAAATAACAGTAACTCCGCAAACATTTAAATATAAGAGCACCCAACTTTAAAGCAAAAACTGCCATTTTTTGATAAAGAAAATGCCTTGCAGTTGGGAAACTATTCAGAAGATATCCTACGGATTTCCAGCGAAACTAAAAGTACATTCACATTCCAGAACTGCATTACGCAATGAAACTCAAACTCGATCAATTCTAAGAATGCATTACATACTGAAACTCATTCTTTCAAACAGCAGAATGCTTTGATGAACAAAGGTCACTCACTTAACAGTCCCCGGTGAATCCCTGTTGGCTTGAAGCACACATGAGACTGCTGGATTGGGTTGCCTGCCCTCCACAGCCCCTCACCACTCTGGTAACATTTTCTTAAAATGCCTATAAAGTACGTACTCAAGGTAAAATGAAATCTTTTCTTGTTTTTAACTTCCCTGATGGGCCAGTATAAGGGCCGTCGGAGCGGTAAGGGGTTTTGAATACATTCTCTTCTTAACCCCTTTGTACAGATATAGACGCCGGCGTCCGTAAATTCTGAAATTGAATTCCTGAATAATTATGTAATTGAATTTCCAAATGTCTTGCTGCACTTAAAAAATGTTCCAGTCTCTGTGACACAAATAATAAGTTCCAAAGTCTATATAGGCTCATGCATAACAAGAAAAATTTGGCATTATTTGTATTCTGGGCAAAGGGTAATGCACTCAGACATCCATTAAACCAGCACCTCATCTAAAATATTCCCTTTCCCCGACCCAGAGCCGAACCCTTTCACAAGCTGTTCCATGAAGATTGTGAGGGTAAACAATTCATCGCAATGACTGCCTTCGTCAAAAAGCATACACTGAACCCAACGAGGCCCAAGGTTGCACATCATTCTGTCATTCTCAAAGAAACATGTCCTTGCAATCTACCGAAAGGCTCAGTAAACCCCACAGAACAGACCTACCCATAAACTAACAGGCTCAGAAACTTCAGCAGACTAGACCAATACACTGACTAGCATAAACTGCAGCCACATCAGATTAGCCCTATGTACAGTATATAGGCCTGTGACTTTAAAAAAATTTTCCTGGACGATATATTGTCCCACAAATTATTGCCGATAAACGATATTAAGTTCAACTTTTTTTGAGACCAAGTTAACTACTACTGTAATGAAAATATATCATAATAACGAAGTACACCCCTTCAAATGCAATAAAATTCTATTTCTCATGAGTATTTTTCACTATTGAAATTGGAATGTCAAGAACTTTTAAACAACCTAACTAAATAAAACAAACAAAAAACAAACAATTAAAATAAAATGGAACCTGTCTCTGTTGTAAGAAAAAAAACAATTAGAGTTACAGTTTGACTTCGAGTAACAGTTTCAGTCAGAATTACACTTAAAATTACACTTAGGGTCAGGGTTAGGTTTAGGGTTAGAGTTATGATTAGGGTAAGGGTTAGGATTCGGTTCAGATGAGGTATTTACTGACGGAGACGCTGACGATGGAAACCAGACTGTAGTTACTTACATTTACTTAATTCCTAAACGTAACTTTAGGTCGTTATAAGCTGCTTGACAAATGACATTTCTGGGCGTATTTTGTTGGAGGACAGGCTCAAAAAAACTGCACTGTATTTGCGCATAAAATGAGGCCCCAAGCGCAACTTGAGGTCCCACACACAGAGCGGTTTCTGCACATAGGGAGGGGCGGCTCTGCAAACACGCATGCACATGGCAATATATTGAGGCCAGCAAAATTATTGAGTTCATTTTCATTTACCGTCCCAGGCCTAACAGAATATAGCAATATGCCTTGTGACGTCATCAGATTCATCCTATCCATATCTCAGGGTTCTCCTCTATTGTTTATTACCAGGCGAGCCGCCCGTTCATTGCGACTGATTGCGCATATTTTATATATTTTAATACATCCAGTAGTCTAACCACAACTACCCCATCCATAAACCAGCATACCCAGTCACCATGCCATTGTCCAATCCATACACTAACATGCCCTGTAGCTTTACAAGAACAGCCCTCACCTCTCTTATCATGAGCCAGTCTTAGTAATGTGTTAGACCAAACATGTAACAAATACCAGAAAAAAATCTCCACCAATTGCAAAAGCATTGGAAGTTCATTGTAGTGGACCTTGTATAGGAGTATTACTTATCCAGGTCTATCAAGTAAAAATTTTATTTGTTACATTAACTTTAACTACTTAAGGTCAGAGGTCAAATATGACTGGTCACACATGGAAGCAGGTTTTTCATAACTCTATCTGACTTCAAAAAACAAACCCTGCTAAGTCGACAAATCTAAAATGTTCATATATTCTACAGACATGTATCATCGTTCGGGGGTATGGAAGATGGCAAGGAATAAATTTGATATCTTACTTTTTTTTTTTTTTTAAGTATTTGTTTATGTGATGACATCTGGTCACGTGAGTGATATTTTGGTTCTCTTTTCAAAGAATGGCCCTCATGTCGTCATACTAAAGCAACAAAATCCTTATAGCACCTGTAACCTCAGCAGAACATGACCTACAACAGTCAGATGATCTGACTTTGGGAGATTCTGAGGGCTGGAGGGGCGGTAGGAGGACCTTGAGATCAAAGCTAGCGGCCATCCTGGTGTCACCAGTGATGAAGCGAATCTCTGGTTCAGGAGCCCAGTCCTGCCTCTCGGTCGTGGGACACAAAGCGCCCAGGAATGCAGTACCGCAGCCGCGACACAGCCCTTTGACCTGGCAACCGCACAATCCCACGACAGCACAATGAGCCCTGCGATGCCAGGGACATTTGGTGGAAGTAATTGGTCGTGGCATCGTTACTAGTCCTCCTAAATAGACCAGTGTGCTATTGAGGGCCAATGTTGGCCCATCATCTTCTAGGTTGAGGACCGATGGAGCGTTTTGCGGGCAAGAGGAAGGAGGTGAATCGGTTTGCGCAAATTTGTGAGCGTAACATACGTCCGTTCTGACTCTGTACTTCACGCTATCCAGTATGCCTTTCATGCGCCTAGGCCATCCTACACACAGCCATACTCTCCCAACATCAACCACTGCAAAGAAGTGACTCATACAGCTGCCCCAGTAACACACACAAGCACTTCAGAGCCACCCATGACCTCTGACCTCCTAATCTAAAGACATTTCAAGTCATGTCATTTTACTCTGTGATTGGGTCACTGTGTAGGACAAAAGACCAGTGAAAAAGGTGGTGATTTTCAAGGAGGTAAACATAGTTCGAACTGTGTCAACTTGGCCAACAGAATCAACTGTGTCCTTAAACCGAAAAAACCGATAAAAAAAATGGACGCTGATTTAAAAAGTCAAAGATAACGCCCTAACTTTAAAAACTTCAAAAAACATGTAGATAAGTATCAAAGAGACAAAACCACAGCAGTTTCACTCCACAGTGCAGCAAGGCTGCTATTTAAAGACACCACACAATGCACAGACTTTTTGTTACTGCAGCAACAGCTGTCTTTGGAGGATTTTGGCAGCTGTTGAAACATTTGGCATCCGATGATACTCAAAGTTTTTAACATTATATTCTTTGTAAATGCATTCAAAGGGTGCAAGCCACGCTACTCCCCAAGCCTTAATACAAAGATCTTTAAAGTTCATGCTTAGAAATTGCACAGTTAGCTTTGAGAAAATATCAGTTCCATCATGCACACAGCAATCCCAGAACAACAGGTAATGCACAAAGATCTAACAACTGTGGAATGTTTCCTCCTGCTAATATAAACATCTCATTAAGGAGCAACTTCCCTTCCTGAAGAGCACAGACTATCAACACCTCTACATCTTTAAAAAAAGGAAAAAAAATGGGTTAGAGTACATTTTCGCCATTACTTGGGCAATGAATGTGTTGAGATGCAATCATTTCATTGAAACAAAAATGACAAAATTCAACATATTCTCCTAATCAATGTTGCAAACTGAGCCTCTGAAAAGCTGCTCTCAACCAATAGAAATGCAGCAAGCGATTCAGTGCATTCAAGTGCACTCAAACTACACTTTATATTGCCAGGAGAGCAGAGCCTTGGGCTTGTTTTCACCCACCTGATGGCGCACATACATTCACTCAGCTCCGCGGCTGGAATAGATTCTCCAATGTACGAGTCAGGTCTCTTGTGCTTGTAGTGGCGAATTTACCATTTGATGACGGTAAAAAAGGTCGGTGTGGCTCTCCACCACGCTACCTCCCCAGTGAAGCCACACTCATCACGACAGAAATCCCACTCTTACCCCCCCCACCCCCCATCCCACAAACCACATTACCATGTGAATGGCTGGGAACGACTGCGATTACACACAACTGAGTGAGCCCCAAAGAGACGGTGTGTGAGAAAGCCTGGAGACCGATACACTCTCTTCCTCTCTCATTCTACAAACATTCACACGCTACCTCCAACATGCAAACACAGGACGTGCACACACCATCGCACACATGAAATCACACACAGGCGCGCGCGTCACGCGCCGAAACACGATCAAAATCACTCGAAATTGCGAGACTTGAAAAGACAAGTCAAATTTGAGATTGAGAAAAAAATCGGTCTTCTCAGTTTCACTTCAAAACTTAAGGGAGCTCCAATAACTATCACTTTTAAGGTGAAAAGCAGCAGTTTTTCTTGTTTTTTTGCCATGTATGAATTAAGGATATTCAAACAAGTCCTTGCAAACTGTTAAAGAAACCATCCCTGTTCTTCACTGAGTGATTATGTAATCAGTGAAATGATCACTGAACTGGCAGCCTCATCCCTTTAATATCCCTGTAAATCCAGATCCAGACGGCAGGTCCAGGTTTTGCTTGCAGCAGCTACTCGAGCCCAACCCCACACAGCCCCTAAATTCCATGGTGATCTTGAGGATCTCTATGACAGTCGCACTACCACACTGCCTGGCGTCAGCATGGGTTTCCATAGAAACCAGGTATTTTCCAGGAGAAGCAGACATTAGTGAAGGTCAATTCTAAATACAGCGACTTATGCCCGAGTCATATAGCAGTTTCAAACCTCAGATTTAAGCAAATAAGGTTCATGGCAAAGGGTAACAAAATTTCTGCAAACACAATTTAAATGCACCCAAGACGTGTGTGTATAATGCCCACCTGTATTATGAGGGTATGCCTGCAAATACCTATGCATATGTGTACGATATATACTCAGAAATACACAGTACTTTTACCTAATTGCAAATCAGTGCCAATTAAACCTTTGTATCCAATAAACAGGGCATATTTGTGATGGGCAGCATTTCCTCTAGACAAAATTCAGGTTTTATAACGGTGAGATTGTAATTATATTTTCCTGATCGACAGCCCTTGAGCCAGAGTAAAATTCAATTCACCATGAAAGGCACAAAATGCGCAAAGTTCACTGTGTTCCAACCGTCAGTTGCTATGGCAACCCTCATAAACTCAGGTGTTTAATAAGAGACAGAAGTGAAGAGAACACTTGTTTGCCCTTGTCGCTGTAACACAATTGTCATGGCCCCAAAAAGCCGTGCACGGCTATACCCACATTAGGGGATATCGTCCGAGGTTTCATGTCGTGAAGAGGGGCATTCCGTGGGAGTCACTATATTGCTCCAGAAATTTTTTTTTTTTTTTTTTCCCCAGAATTTTCATTAAATGCTTGGTGGATGTGTTAGTTGACATCCAAAAGTTTCTGAAAAATGTATTTTGGCTTCATGGATCATTGCACTCATGGCAATTATGTACCGTTGTCAATTTCATGACTGTGACATATGGACATATGGAACATATGGAATTTTGTTTAAATTTGCATTTTTCAAGTTATTCGTGCCAGGCATTCAACTTAAATGCGTGCATTTACTTTGTATAACAATTTTGTAAATGCTCATAGTTGTAGATATGACACTGTAAGTCTTCATATTTGACATTAAAATGACGTTTCTTGTTAAAAGATATGAAGCTGTCTCTCTCAAAAAGCAAAGCATGTATCCATAATATTGATCAATACAAGTTTTCGTGGTGATTGATATTTGGATAGAGTGACAGAAGTGTCCTGTCCATAATATTTTGCCCTGTCCTGCCAGTCACGCACATTGACACGCCTGTCGAATTCATCTGTTCTGATTTTTTTTTTTTTTAATTCCTGAATGATATTCCTTTGATATAAGGGTGCATCACTGGATGGCTGAATTTGAAGAATATCACCTAAATGAAGAGAACATTCGATTAACCACTTTACAAAAATCCGGTGTTGCAATCTGTCCTGTCCGCAACAGTTTTCCTTTTATGTAATTAATTGCATTTACCAATTACCGTAGATGACATTCATTTTTCACATTCACATCACCTGAAGCACTCCCAGAGTGCTTCAAATTCAGCCATTCAAACAATTCAGAGGACCAACACATTAGTAGCCGCAATGGACTTACTCCTCTAAATGTCCTGTCCGTTACAAATACCACGGACTGCCCCGAGACAGAGAGAGAGTAGCAGAAATACAAAACACCTGAAGCAACGAAAAACAAGAGAAAATTAAAAATATGCTCTGGAAATATCTGTGTGAGGTGAGTTTTGCATGTTCTGGTTAAAAATGATCACGAAAGAAGAAGAAAACTAAATTATCCTGAACTCCACGCGACAATATTATCATACTTCAGTTCTATAGAATGTTTCAGTTTAATTTGGCAAAACATGATTTCTGTTCGCACGCCCTCCAGAAAAGTAAATCATAAAATCATAAATCATCTGCACAATAATATTTCCACATATTACGTGGTCTCCTACAGTTCAGAAGGGCGAGAGGTCAAATTCCATGCCTCCCTTAGAACAAACCCCAACTCCCAGTTTGATTTTTGGCTGGGTGATATTTGCGAAAGCTCGGCCCGCTTCAGGCCCCTGTCCAAGATCTATCTAACACAGAGGACTCTCCTCTCGAAAGTCTATCCGTGTCTAACTAAACTGTTCTCTGTAAACTAATCCCAGTACCTCAAAATAATGTTCATACGCCAACCTCAGAAGCATTCAAATGCAGTTCTACCCTCTGTAAACAACATACATATTTTCATTTTTGCAGTCTATGATTTCAAAAGATTTTCTGTGCAGCATTTTTATCATTTTTGCTTTGGTTTTTATTGCCATCTTTCTCATCATATTGCTTGTAATATTTCCATTTGATACTTTGATACTCATTTCAAATGCTGTATTTTTCTTTTATTTTTTCCCCCTCACGTAATTTATCCTCACCAGCTACTTGTATGCCCTTACGTCCCCTGTCGGTCTACCAGTTTGTTCTCTCTCTATGCATTTGTTTGTTCTTTTGTGATGCCCCTTTTGACTGGGTGAATCTTTTTTTCTTTTCTCTCGATTCTCTTATTTGTGATTAAAAATAAAAAAAAGATGATAAATAAGTAAATAAATAAAGCTGACCTCCCATGGGGGATGGGGATGGTGGTGGGGAAAAAAAAAAAAGATTTAACTGTTACCACTACACAGCCACCAATCAATGCCTGCGATCCCTGCACTACACTGGCACGCACAGCATCCCTCTCCAGCTACAGCAGTATGGTCTCGTGTGGTGTGGGGGAATTCTGGTCCGTACTCCAGAACGAAGCTGGAAAAACTGCCTTTTCCTCCTTGTTTCAGGTGGTTACTCAACATACTGCTTTGGTGGACATGTTCTGCAGTGGACAGGAAGTCCTAGTGAATGGCCGTACTTTTCAAGCAGGAAAGCAAGGGCGAGAGAAAAGGGTTTTGAACAGGAAGTAGCATAATGCACACAGGAAGTAGTCTTCAACCTCAACAGTTCTGGATAGAAAGTGCTGGTACATACTATATCTCCTTCATCAGAAAACATCACTAAAGACAACCGCCAAACACGCCGGCCCACAATCTGTGCGACACTGCGGTCAAGTGGACAGGAAGTGGTGACAACTGAATCCAGTTTTTAATGGATATACGAGAGGCATACAGTGGTCTGGACAGCACCCGGGCCTCGGCCAACATTAATTAAAACAGTAGCAAAAAAAGTCCTTTTCCCTCCATCTCTGCTTGGTCTTTTTCACACCGAAGAACTGGAAAAGTCAGTTCCCCTAGCTGAGTAAGCGGGCGTGTCACAATAATGCAATTTTATTGAGAAAGGAGATGTCTGTGTGGCCTTATCTTATTGGGACAAGCTCCTATCAGCGAGAAGGAGAGAAAGAAATCCCCACAACTAGCAGCCCCTCCCAAATAGCCATTTCATGCCATACCAACCCTACCTAACAGGTCAGTGGCGGTCATTTTCCCACACCTTCACAGACTCTTTGACCATGAGGGCATTCCTGTGCTATTGTGATTGACAAACAAACAAATCACAGCAGCTGAGTTTATACAATGCCAACTCCTCAATCTGATAACTACAATACAATTCATTTAATGAAAATGCATTCCAGGACTTAGTTTTCATGAACGGACAGTAATTACTCTCATTGAGCCTTGTTTTTATAAACTATGTAACAAGGTAGCTGGTCATGATTAAAGATAATTTCCAAACATCTCTCCGGGAAGCCAAAGTAAATGGCGAATTCGTCCTGAACTGACATCCTCAGCTCATTCCTACTTGTCTTAAGAAAACTGACAAAAAACGTCATTTTCCACCTAGCCTTTATTTACAGGTAATCAGATAAAGTATCCTGCTCTATTGTAGCTGAATTTGTACTGCTATTCATGCATGTGTAGTAGGTGCGGGTTAGGTTTCAGAGGGCATAAGTGAACTGTTATTCACCTGCACTGCGAACACGCATGCTGCAATGGCTTTGACCAGCAGACGCTGGGACAAAGACCAGGGCATATTTCTCTGCTGAAATGTAATATGGGATCAGGTATGGCCAATCCCCTATTTACTCAATGCCGCATTTCTACTGGTGTCTAACCACCCATGCAGACAGGAATGCAGGCAATAGCACTGTGGGGATAAGGAAGTATAAATCTGAAGTGTGGTACGGCATACTAGCAATGTGCATAATTCCTTCAGTAATAGATGTGATTCCTGGTGTTCAGAGTCATTTCAGTAATCATAAGCAAAACAATATCTTTTAGTAAAATGTAACCCCATAAAACCTATGAACCCACACATGGGTCCGTAAAATGCAGCTGCCGTATTCACAGCGGCGTGCCGTTGGGTGGTCTGAGGGCCTTCAGTAACCGCACCCTTTACCGCTCGGTTACCCTCAAGCTGTTATTTAAGTTTGCCTGATTAACAATCAATTTATTGACTGAACAACAAAGAACAATACATGACCTATGATAAGAAATAATGAAAAAGTGAATGCCTATTACCCACATTTATATAACTGATACTGCATTGTCAGGACAGCAATGTAACTTCTGTTGACTTCGCAGCATTTATTTTTGCCATCCTGACCACTGTCACTCAGCTGTACATCGTGACGAACAACGCACTTTAGCTGTGACTACGCTCAGAATATAGAACAGATTCTCGTGGCTCATTGCTTAATGATCCTAGTAAACTAATCTATGCAAATTAGCGGTTCCATGAGCTACATGAGCACAGAATTTATAAAGCCATGTCAGTATTTTAATTCACCATTTCTGTGTGCAAGAAAACTCCCAATAATTTTGTAGTGCAATGTATAAGAGTGCCATCGAAAATAAATTAGACTGTCGCTCAAGCGATTAGTCTGAGCAACTGTCGCTAATTGGGAAAAGTTAACTAAGAGAGGTTTGGGTTATTAAGCATTGAAAGATGCGGTTTCCGAAATCCTTTGCAACTGCCAACAGACCGCTACTGCATATTAAAACCAGTAGCTCATCAAGTCTATGCTAAAATCTAGGTGTGATCTTAAGGTTTCCCTCAATGCCAAATGTGTCCTGCTGAATTACATTGAAATGTGAATAAACTGATGTACAAGATCTAAATATTTTCCATGTGATGCAGTGCTGTGGTTGTAAAAACATGGCATCCTGGGTTTGAATATTTCTCTCAATATAAGTGTGATATGGGTTAAGAAAAGTGCTGTAACCAGAGGATATAGAATATTTCTGTGATAATGTCCCACAATATGAAAAAATAAGCTTTTGCTGACTTTGAACCAACTTAAGAGAAAACTAAAGTGAAAACTTGAGTTTCAAGGGTTAATACATTTTGGCAACAAACTTCACAGAGAACCGTGGCCTCAGCAATCACTAAGGCAAGCAGAACATCAGTGGCCAGGAAACTCAGGGTTGCCAGATAGGAATGAAAGATTGGAGGAAGCAGTCTTGGGTGGGCAGCCGCTCCCCCTTCAGCTTTCCCAGGGGGAGGACCAATCGCAGCAACACCAAACCGAGGAATCTGAGAAACGGGTCCTTCCAGAGTGACGCAGAGGCTCTCCACTCGTACTGAAGATTTCCACTGCATGTGTATGTTTGAATGCGCGGGCAGAAGATCACCCCTTATAACAGAAGTGCTCTATACACCTTCCTCACTCCCTCTTTCACACATGAAGCCTACTGACAGACCCCTGACACAAATGCAACTCGTACAACCCCAATTCCAAAATAGTTGGGACCAAGTGTAAATTGGGAATAAAATGAAAATGCAATTACAATATGTTATTTACAATTGAACATAGATAACATTTCAAATGTTGAAGTGGAGACATTTTATGTTTTTATCCACAAAATGAGCTTTTGAAATTTTCTGAATGAAACAGCTCTCAAAAAAGTTGGGACACAGGCAAAAAAAAAAAAGGGCTGAGAGAATCAGCTGAAAGAACATTTAGCAAGAAACCGGCATTAAGTGTGTGACATGATTGGCTATAAAAGGGATGTCTTCGAGAGGTTCTCAGAAGTAAAGATGGCCAGAGGCTCTCCAACCTGTGAAGGCTTGTGTAAAAAAAAAATTTAAAAAAAAAATTGTAGAATACTTTAAAAACAATATTCCTCAATGTCAAATTGAAAAGGCTTTGAAGGTCTCATCATCACAGTGCATAACATCATCAAAAGATTCAGAGAAACTGGAGAAATCTCTGTGCGTAAGGGACAAAGACAAAGATCTTTACTGGATGCCCATGATCTTCGGGCCTTCAGACGCCACTGCATCACTCGCCGGCACGATTCTCACATTGACATTACTAAATGGGCCCGGGAATACTTCAAGAAACCACTGTCTGTAAACACAGTCTGCTGTGCCATCCACAGATGCCACCTAAAACTCTATTATGCAAAAAGGAAGCCATTGTTCAGCATGATCCAGAAGCGCCACCATCACCATGTTCTGTGGGCCAAGGCTCATTTAAAATGGACAGTAGCAAAGTGGCAAAGTGTCCTGTGGTCAGACGAGTCCAAATTTGACATTATTGTTGGAAATCATGTGCGTTGTCCTCCGGGCAAAAGAGGAGAAAGACCACCCCTCCTGTTATCAGCGTTCAGTTCAAAAGCCAGCATCTCTGATGGTATGAGGATGCATTAGCGCATATGCTGTGAGACACTTGCATGTTTTAAAAAGTACCATGAATGCTGAAAGGTATATATAGGTTTTAGAGCAACATATGCTCCCCTCCAGATGACATCTTTTCCATGGAAGGCCTTCTGTATTTCAGCAGGACAATGCAAAACCACATACTGCAGCTATTACAACAGCATGGCTTTTTAGTAGAAGAGTCCATGTGCTGAACTGGCCTGCCTGCAGTCCTGATCTTTCACTGATTGAGAACATTTGGAGCATAATTAAACGAAAAGTCCGTCAAAGGAGACCAAAAACTCTCCAGCAGCTAGAAGCCTGTATTAAACAAGAGTGAAATCAAATTCCAATGGCTAAACACAAGAAACTTGTCTCCTCGATGCCCAGACGCCTCCACTCTGTGTTAAAAAGAAGAGGGGATGCTACACTATGGTAAACAGGCCCTTGTCCCCACTTTTTTGAGGCCTGTAGCAGCCATCAAATTTCAAATGAGCTCATTTTGTGGATAAAATGGTATAATTTCTCATTTTCAACATTTGCTATGTTATGTTTGTTCTATTGTGAATAGAATTCTGGCTGGTGTGATTTGAAAGTCATTGAATTTTGATTTTATTCACAATTTACACTGTCCCAACTATTTTGAAATTGTGGTTGTGCATGGTACTTCACAGCACAATCACAAAGAGGATGAACGCCTTTTTTGACACTTTCGAAGCCATCGAAATAAATAAGAAAAACTTTCAAGTAAACAAACACAACCAGCACACCATTGCAGTCTGAAGGTGGAGCCAATATTCACAAAAATAATTTTAAATAATTTTCCAAGTCCCAGAGGACCCTAGAGGAGTTAGAGGGCCAGATTCATAAAGGAGTGCTGATCTGGAATCAATGCTTTAAGCTTTAGTTACTGACCCTAGATAACCATTCTTACTTTACGTGGTTCTACGAATACAGCCCCACATACTCTGCATACAAGCACTGCACCCACAGAATATATTCTCTTCAGACAGACTGTACATAAAGCTGAGACATGCTAAACGCGTGTACGTGTGTGTGTTTGTGTAAGTGAATTCATGCAGGCAAGAGCACACACAAAAGCACAATCGTGTGGGCAAACACGTGCACATACATTCCTGAAGCACACACAAATACTCATATGAGCAACCATGCATGAGTAAGTGCGCATATGTACTCATAAGTGCGAACGCATCAAATGAAAATAGGTATTTCATTACACACTGTGATTTTTAGATTGAGGCCGTTAAAGTTGGGCACTTTTTACTTGATCTGCGATAACAGTTTACTTCTTACACGATTCAACTCAAACATGAATTGCTCCAATTTTTTGACATCAAATACTTTATGGGTAGGCTACATGGAACGAACTATAGCAAAAAGGCAAAAAAAGTCCAAGTGTCATGAAATGTCCATTTTTATTTGATGTGTTCACATGGGCATGTAATTGTGTACTGTGTGTGGATGTGGATGCATGCATAAACATGCTTGTACCTACCACATGCGCACATGTAAACATGTTGGCGTGCAAGAGAGTGTGTTGTCTTTGTGTAAGCCCGCATGAGAGCGTGTGTTTGAGTGTGTGCATCCGTAAGACAGTGTGTTTGAGTTTGATTACACCTGTACACGTGAGTGTGTGTTTGTATGACATAGTACATTAGTATGCGTTTCTGACCTACATTGCTCAGCTAATCCCTCCTCTGCCCCAGTCTTGAGGCTTTTGTCTGCCCCATCTCCTTAATCCACCCTCCGTAGCAGTAGCAGATTACCACAACCTGCTCTGCATTTCTCTCTCTCACACAGACACACACACACACACACACACATAGACACACACACGCACACACAGAGTCTGGTGTGTCAGCACAGGCCGTGTTGTACTAGATCAGTGGTCTCTGACCCTGTTCCTGGAGAGCTAATATCTGAATTCAGCACACATGAGTTCGCTAAACCATCGCTCATGAAGACCTCTAACTGTAAATGAGGCGTGCTTTGCCTCAGGATTGTAGTTCTAACAGGAAGTGGGTTGGAGACCACCGATCTAAATAGAGTGGCGAAGTCACGCCCCTTCCGGTTGACTGTCACCACCATGGGACCTTATTTCGAAAAACATTTGTATGGTAGTCAATGGCAGGAAATAAACTATTTTTTGATCCCACCTGAATTATACCATGAATTACTCATAAGATGTTTGATGATTTAAAAGATAATTTTGCAGTCCAATAAATTAGCAGTTTGTTGTATAACTGCTTAAAAATACGACTGCGAAAATACCCAAGTAAAAAGACCACACACTACAGACCCAAAATGTGGCGTAAATGACGTTTTTGATCTCTCTGATTCCCATGCTACCCAGAGCCGCTGTAGCTACGATAACTTCGTGGTTTGTAGCAGAACGATCCCACACGAAAAGTATTACTCGTTTTCGCTCCCTGATGAGTTAAAGGACCAGGTTACAGGACCAGGAGTAGCAGGATAAAACGTATCAGGTACGATGATGCCACATTTGTGCTTGGAACATCGCTAACTTGACAAACTAGCTAGTTACCCAACTAGCAAGTTGTCACCTAGCTAGCAAGCTAACATTAGCTAATAGCGTAAGGTCTGTCATTTACCTTTCAAATGCACGGAGACTTGAGGTATCTGAAAAAATGTTGAAATTGTGCCCCACTAAAGTTATTCAGAAGTATGATAAAAAATAATCCAATATTGGCAAGCATTATCTAAATTGGGAATTACTAGCTCACCCTGAAAGAACTTATTTTATTTTGCCAAGTATTAACATTTCTCACTGTGAACACACTAGCCAGCCAAGTTACCCAAGAGCCCTAAATTTACAGCCTCGGCTAGTTATCAAAATCCTTGAGAACTAACTGCCACATTTTTATAAATTAATGTTATTTCTCAACGAATCATCAGCAACTTGAACATGCTGTTATAAGGTTTGTTTCAGCATTAATTTTTTTACACATACTTGTTGAACTTGCAAGTTGGTTAACAGACAAAAGCTAAAATTATCCACATTTTTTGATGCTTAGCTACATTATAACTTTAGCCAGCTGACATTCTAGTCTTTTAACGCTCATTGAAAACTTGCAGACCTGGTCCCGTACGCTAGCTCTCATGAAATCGACTCGCCACCTCTCCTTCCGAAAAGCTGTAGCTTCCGTAAGCTAAAAGTGTGCCAAGCAGATGGCCATGCTCGCGTCAGTGACGTACGTTGAGCTAGACAAGAGATGTAGTTCACTGAGCGGTCTCACACAAAACTAAATATATCTCACAATCTTTACACCAATCTGCTAATTTATTGGCTTGCAAAATTGTCTTTTAAATCAACAAACATCATGTGTGTAATTCATGGTATCATACAAACTGAATCAAAAAATTAGTTCTTCTCTCGCCATTGACTACTGTGTAAATTTTTTCGGATTTAAGGTCCCATGGGGAGCACCAGAAGGGGCGGGACTTTGCCACTCCATGAGGTCAAGATTCTGGGACTGGGCAACCATCAGTACAAGATGGCCTTCAGAAAAAGTGGGATGGTTTTCGCAACAAGGCAGTAAATGGGAATACAAACAGTTCCATCTCAAACTCCCTCTTCTGTGTTGTCAGCACTTATAAAACGTTGAAAGCAAAGTATACGGTTTTCTCAAGCCTTTCCAGATTCATGACTCCTACACTTTCCAATACTTTCCAGGCACTCCTTGTTTTCCTGGTCCGTGGCCCACCACGCCAAGGCAGATGCATCTTTCCCAGGAGCAGATCTCTGAAGGCATAACTGCTTTACAGCAGCAGATGGCTCATATTTCTGAGGCCAGATCAGCTGCAGAAACTAGCAACGGCTAGCAACCAGATCAGCCACCGGCTAGCTAGGATTGGCAAAATTTAATAAGCAACTCAAAATATAATATTCTACTCTGTACCTTTGAAAAAAATGACACATTGGTAAAAAAAAGCCTCATATTGAGGAAATAGTTCTTTTTGGCTTTTCCTTGGGGGTTTGCGCGTACAATGAAAGTATATTGATGTGCGTCAAGGATATTTCCTCTGTTGATGTTCAATGAGAGGAGGATTTCTTATCTGCCTACAGAGCGAGCAATTATGTTCATGCAAGTAGCAGACTCACAGGGAGAGGTGTATATGCTGTGAAAAACAACATAGAAGGCAAAGGATGCGCAGCATCCCAACAAATGCTGCAGTAATGCCATGGCAACATCTGTTTAGAAAACACCGGAACAACTGCTCGAAGTTCTTCAGTGAAGTGAGGAAATCAATCCATGTAATGCCCACATCAAATGCCTTTTTAAAGACAGTATTTCAGGACAGTCTTTCAGGTTGTTTGAGAGAATATCTTAACACCCAGAAACCAATCACAAACTAAATGAACTGTGAAGACATTTTGTCTAAACTAAACCATGCCTGTCATAGCTATTTTGAAAAGTCTGTGCTGAATACATCAGCCAACTAAGAGTTATAGTGTGAGCAGGAGAGCAACAGTGCACAACCTCAGCTTACACATTTGTACTCGGACACACATCTAGTTCGGTTGCTGCATTTTCTTGCTGTTTTTTTGCACAGGATAAGTTGCATCTTACTTTGGTACACTCCATAACAAGCTGTTAGAGAGGGTATTCAGAGCTGGGCAGTGTGTATCTGCATATCCATAAGCTGCAAGCAACAAGCTTTAAAAAAAGATAAAGCTAGACACTGAACTGGTTACTAGGATGCAGGGTCATGCAGTTCTCGGCCAAAAACTCAAGGCACCGCACGGACTGTAACTAACTCTTGAAGAATACTTAAGCTTCTGCAATTAAAAGCTGATGGCCAGTAAACAGAACAGTCAAGGATACAGGCAGCCACCAGCAACAGTGAAGGGGGCCATGGACTCCGAAAATATCACCTCAAGTAGCATACGCAACTGAATGGGGCTCCCTGCTTCTTCTGCCAGCAAACTCCTGCAGCCTAACATAGGGCCTCTGCATGTGTGTATGTGTGTGTATGCTTGTTTGCGCACATGCATTTTAGCGTGTGTCTGTCTGGCAGACATGAGATGCATGTGTGCATTTGGAGGTGCGAGCGCGAGTGTGCGCTCAGGTGAACTTCATTTAAAAACCACAAAGGAAAAGGACCAAATTTTACATTTTTGTATATTTTATGTATTATATACTATTATAATATTTAAAATAATATACAACTTTTGTGGCATATTTTTTCAGGACATTGTTTCCAAGATAGTTGTGAATTTTTAATTCATCATATCTCCACAACGTGACTGAGCATTTTTCCATTGTGGTCTTCATTTGGATGAGTGTGTGTGTGTGGGGGGCCGTATATGGAGTTAAATTACTGCCAAAACCTTGTATACAAACCGAATAAGTTTTACAAATGCACCACGATTCACAAACAAATACAATGTGATTTGCAAATATAAAAATGATTCACGTGCAAACAAAGTGTGGTTTGCAAATATGAAAACGATTTGCAAACAAATACAGTGTGATTTGCAAATATAAAAACGATTCACGTACAAACAAGGTGTGATTTGCAAATATAAAAACGATTTGCAAACAAATACAGAGTGGTTTGCAAATACAAAACACCATTAACAAACGAATGTTTTCAGTTTTACAAATACAAAACGTACCGATTACAAGTATGCGACGAGAACCATTTCCTACAAGTACAAATCACTTTTGGCAGTTTTCTACCGCTGACATGGCGTAAAGGATTTTCTCACAAATGTCCTCACTGTTATTGTCCCTGTTAAACAGCAGGTGGGGCTATGACTCAATATCCTAGATCTCTACACCGTGAAGTTGAACAGAATAGAGAACGGCCGCAAGCGACAACCGTGGACATGAGGATGATGGCTGAGGCTAAATAAAAACGCAGTGTCTACGTGTTCGAAATAACTCCGTATCCGACAGTGGGATGGTGTCAATATAACTCCGTGTCCGACAGTCGATTATTGTTTTTAATCTCTTGAAGTCTACTGAATCTTTTAGATAGCCTATTAAACGTGAATGTTTGATCAGATGGCTCAGTTCTTCAAGATGGGTACCCAATCAATGTTTCTGTTTAAGCTCTGCTCAATAAAGTGTTCTGATTGATAGTGATATATTTTTATTTTCCATTTCGTTATAAATCTGGGCCCGTATTCACAAAGCATCTTATCTTAGCGCTAGGAGTACTCCTAATTCGCGCTAAAACATTTTATGTAGGAGTAAAATCTGAAAAGTAATTCACAAAACCGCTGAGAGCAACTTTTAGCCATCCGAGACACCGAGGGTAACGCTGCAACGATCTGTTGGCTGATATTATCCCACGCATACCGCTTGGATTTGCTGTTCACCCCCGAGCCAATTTTCCCTCTGATTAGGTTACATGCTTTCGCTCCAGCACCAACTGGCCCAGCAGCAGTAACTGGTCTTGGCTCCAGCTGGGCTTTCGCGTCATTTTTGAACTTACATCCATGACAGTTTAGGGCAAACAAACTTGAACGGCTCGACATTTAAATGATTGCAACATATTCTCATTCTCATCGGGTAACAAGTAGTAATTGGGGCAAGTGACGCGTTTCATTAAGAACTTGTTTAATGCTATTAATGTTTTTACAATTATCTCTTTCCTATGTACGTTTATTTGCCTAGAGCGTGATATGCGGGGACCGTGCATTGCAATTTTCAAAAGTGCTCAATATGCTATTATCTTAAACCGAATCTAAAAAAACCAATGCTTTGTATGTTAACAATAACTTGCTTAAAAGTAACCGTGTTTTAAATTATAAAGATTGAAGGGAAGAAAATAATTTTAATGTCAATGTTAAAGTTAAGGTTAGGCTTAGGGTTAGGGCAGTGTTTAAAAAGGGGATTGTCGTACCTCTCTACTTTGAAATGCATTTGAAAACTGCCGAACCCGTAACAACTGCCATTATTTTATTGGACAAACCAGTCCCTTGGACTATTTTCTCATTTTTTCCTCCATGGGTTGTATGTGGGATATATTTTTCAATGGGTTGCCCTGCCACCAAACAACCAATCACCGTGCTCATTGTTCCAAGACTCGTGCATGAGAATTAACATCAGCCATAGCAACGGAGATTACTCCCGCCTATCTCAGAGCTACCCCTATTGAGTTACCAATTTTCTTCACTAAAAGTTGCTCTCAGCGGTTTTGTGAATTTTAAGATTGTTTTATCATAAATGTTTTAGCGCGACTTAGGAGTACTCCGAGCGCTAAGATAAGATGCTTTGTGAAAACGGGCCCAGATTTATAACGAAATGGAAAATAAAAATATATCACTATCAATCAGAACACTTTATTGAGCAGAGCTTAAACAGAAACATTGATTGGGTACCCATCTTGAAGAACTGAGCCATCTGATCAAACATTCACGTTTAATAGGCTATCTAAAAGATTCAGTAGACTTCAAGAGATTAAAAACAATAATCGACTGTCGGACACGGAATTATATTGACACCATCCCACTGTCGGACACGGAGTTATTTCGAACACGTAGACACTGCGTTTTTATTTAGCCTCAGCCATCATCCTCATGTCCACGGTTGTCGCTTGCGGCCGTTCTCTATTCAGTTCAACTTCACGGTGTAGAGATCTAGGATATTGAGTCATAGCCCCACCTGCTGTTTAACAGGGACAATAGGCCTAACAGTGAGGACATTTGTGAGAAAATCCTTTACGCCATGTCAGCGGTAGAAAACTGCCAAAAGTGATTTGTACTTGTAGGAAATGGTTCTCGTCGTATACTTGTAATCGGTACGTTTTGTATTTGTAAAACTGAAAACATTCGTTTGTTAATGGTGTTTTGTATTTGCAAACCACTCTGTATTTGTTTGCAAATCGTTTTTATATTTGCAAATCACACCTTGTTTGTACGTGAATCGTTTTTATATTTGCAAATCACACTGTATTTGTTTGCAAATCGTTTTCATATTTGCAAACCACACTTTGTTTGCACGTGAATCATTTTTATATTTGCAAATCACATTGTATTTGTTTGTGAATCGTGGTGCATTTGTAAAACATGTTCGGTTTGTATACAAGGTTTTGGTAGTAATTTAACTCCATAGCCGTACAGCACGAAATGAGTTTACTGAACAGTATTTTATTCGATTACCTTCGCGTGCGACTGGCTGAGAGTGCGCATACATGTGACAATGTCAGCAAGTCGGATATAAAAAAAAGAAATAGTGTTTGCATCAACCTGTAGTGCATGAAAGGAGAAATTTCTTGGTAACAGCATTATTTTGGCTATGATATGCGCAAACTTGAGTGTTTGCGTACGGAAAGTGGGGGCAGTACGAGGCTTGGCCTGGTCGCATGGTCCATGACATGACATATCGACCTTACTGTTGTACCTCAGTAGTCTCCGTGGTGACAAGATCATGTCTGCTCCCCCCCTTCAAAGTAGTGAGATCACATGATCCTAAGGCAGGAAACCCTATGGGCTCAATCCCAGGATTACTGACACTTGGTCACGAGGCTCTTCCCTCGGTACCTCAGACATAAAAAATCATGCAGGAATGAGTGGCTTCCTACACACCTCGTGGTTTATAAGCACATCTGCTCATGGAGGAATTAAAGATCAAAAAAGAGCTGAACTAGCTCCAGTACTTTGTTTTCCAACTAAGCTGTATAAACGTCCATGAAATAGACATCATGCATGAACATCTTTCAGGAAACTGCCATGGGCTCCTAAAGGTCAAAGATCAGAGGTCGGTTTTACTTGGCCAAATCTTCAAACAATCCTTAAACCTCCTAAGGTACCCAAGTTTAAAAAGGACCATTCCTGATGACCGAATGCAGCCATTTCTGACAACCAATCATGCACACAACTGTTCCTGGAGAAGAATTCCGGTAAAATTAATTTTAGTTCTTGTTTCAGATTATCCCCTCTAAAGACAGCGATCCATCCCGCTCAGTCTGTTGCAGTGGAATGCACTAGCAGGTGACAGAAATACTTCTACACTGAAACCAAGCATTAGTTACATCATACGCTGTACCAGTTAGCAGAAACATGCACAAAGCAAGGTATATTTCTAATCCACAGGAACGTAACACAGCTAAAAGTATGTGGACACTCCTTAGTTCAGGTTGTTAGGCTTCCTGGTTCCACACAGGAAATAGTGATGAAGATCCTGACACGCCAGGTGATTCTGTGTGTCCAATGGTTCACAGAAAGTCCTTTCCTGTTCTTGCATGACGAAGCTCAAAAGCACGGTTTACAATCCACAAACAGAATGGCCATTTCATTTCAGAGGAGCATGAATGGTTAACACAGCTCAAACTGACCACTGAACACAGCTGGGATTACCTAACAAGCTAACTTCAAACCTGGCCCAAACCCTCGCCATCACTACCAGACCTCACAGATGATTTTCTGCATGGAAGAGATTCAAATCAACAATACCTGTGCTGCTATATAGCTGAAAATCTTTCCAGAAGAATTACGCTTTTTTTAACAGCAAAGGGAATCAACACCATTTTATAGCATGCGATTTCAGAGCGGTATGTTGGATGATCGAGTGTCCACATAATTTTGGCTATTGAGAGTAATTCAGCTACGCTATACTTATAAGCTGTAGTTCATCCTCAAGCCACACGCCAGTTCAGACAAAACAAGGCACTTCAAGACCGCAAGCACAAAAAGAGCTTGGGAAAGAACAAGACTCAGAAACCGACAGATCTGGGCAAACCGGATTTTCCACTTGCACATACTTGGGAGTTCACCTTTCAGCTAATGCTGCTGACTTGAAGCCACGCAGTAGTTGCCACCAAGCGCTGCACTGCTTTCTCACACCCTGGATTGGACTGAACTGCTTTTCAATCAATCCTGGACCGTTCTCGGACCAAGTGGTTTGATAAACCCAAATCAACCGACTGGAATGGAATTCTGTCGACTACAAATTTTTTTTGTTCAAGCGCACGTTGGACATGACACAAATTGAAAAAAAAATGTGTCACAAATTGAAGGCTCCTCACTGTTTACCTTGTAGCTTCTTCCTGTTGAGGGCCAGCTCTGAGCTTCTGAGCGCGGCAGGGGCAGCCTTTCTGTTCATGCTCTTCCCATCCAGCGAACCCATGGACCTGGCCTTCCTGGCCCGGACACGATCCTCATACTCCGCGTCCAGTGTCCTCAGCACCTCGCCGTCCGCATCATCCTGGCTCTGGCCTTGGCGGTCAGGTCGTAGTTCCCTGTTCGTCCGTTTTCGTGATGTACTGCTGCTCCATCCACAGTCAAACTGACCTGATGCGTCTCTGTAGTCCTCCTGACTACGGATGAAGTCTGTATCTTGATAATCCCTGTAGCGGTTCCCATCCACCCCATCCTCATAGCAGTTGGAGACTTTATGCCCATAGCGGTCCCCAACTTTGTCAATTCCGTCATACAGACCTCGGTCAGAACGGTCATAGCAGCCATAATCATCTCTGCGATCGTAGCGGTCTGGGTTTCTGCCGTAGTATTCGTCTCTGTCTCTCCTGTCATACTGGTCCGCACTGCTGTCTCTACGGTCATATGGGTCAAAGCAGTCATAATAGTCAGCATCTCTACCATACTGATCATAATAGTCATAGTCTCTGTTGTCAAACAGATCTTTGTATTTGCGGTCATAATAATTAAGTTCTCTGTATTCATACTTGTCTCCATCTTTTCGGTCATAACGGCCTGAAGCTCTGTCGTCATAAACGTCTCTGTCATAGTCGTCATAATAGTCCACATCTCGGTCGTCATACCAGTCTCTGTGCTTGGAGTGGTAACGGTCCTCGTATCTACGGTCATACAAGTCTCTGTAATTGCGCTCATAAAGTCCAACGTCTCGGCGGTTGTACTTTTCACTGTATTTGCGTTCATGTTCATCAAGTTCTCTGTAATCATACTTGTCTCTGTCACTGTAGGCATAATAGTCCATGTCTCGATCATACTGATCTCTGTATTTGCGGTCGCAGTTGTCGGAATCTCTGCGTTCATAGCGGTTTTGGTCTCTGCGGTCGTAATGCCCTGTGTCTCGGTCCGCACGGCTGTAATTCAACGACTGCTCGCCGTCTCTCGTGCTGTCCCTGTACCGATCAGTAGCGGTGCGTTTGTCCCTGCCGACCGTGCGGTACTCCCTGTAATCAGAAGGGTCGCGGTCCTCCCTGCAGCTTCTGAGGTCACGGTCCTCGTATTCCCACGATCCTCCGCGGCGCAAACCACTGGCGTCCTGCGAGGAGCTCCAAGGATCCCAGCTCCCCCGGCGACTGTCGTGAAAGTGTTGTGGAGGTCGGCTGGAGCTTCCCCCCTCCTCCCGCAGTTCCTCTCGACTCTTCCTCATCCTTCCTCAGCGCCGTCACCCCCCCGCCGTGCCCCGCAGTGCCTCTCGTCCCTTTAGGGCCAGCTGAGCTAGTCCACACTCCTCCGCCTGCATTCCAGAAGCAAATAACCCGAGTACATCCACCTCTTCCACATGCACTCCCCGGGACTGTCTGAACAAGACTGCTTGACTCTGACACTCCCAGCCACAGAGTGAACCCATTCCTCCACTCCCACACTGGGCTCTCAGCCAATGGGGGGAGGAGACTGGCTCACTGGGTCTCTGGGCTAGCTCACTGGGTTAATTATTGAGCCATGTCACATGACTCCAGCACTACAGACGCACTCTAATTGGCTAGGAGGTCTGTTTGCAAAACAGAGCAGACGGCCTCTTCTGGATTGTCCTTCTGGGGAGGACAGAGGCTTACCTTCCCTCTCCAAGCGTAGATGAGGAGGTCAGGAGCTGGCAGAGGAAAATACTACTCCCCTCCAACGCTCAAACACACACACACACACACACACACACGAACACAAAAACTCTCAAACAAACTTCCTCCTCTTATTGGGCAACAGTTTTTTTTTTTAATTTTTGCATGACTTAGAGACGCATTGTTTAAGCACGATAAACTCCAACAGAGGCACTGACAGATTTCCTTAGTTTTCATGCCAGAGGGGCTTATTCTCAGCATGACATTTTCAGCTTCGCGAACAGACGTGGCAGAGCTGGTGCAGTAAGCGAGCGCAAGAGTTCTCCTGGACCTTTCCACACAAGGTTCACACGACTCGGAGCAGAGCTTTCATGTTCCCAGGACAATAATACGGAGGATGAGCGCACAAGCAGCTCATTGGAAACTGCTGGTCCTGAGAAAGTGGGACTCTCGCTACACAATGGCTCATTGTTGTGGCCCAGAGGCTGGGGGTCTCTCGTTTGTGCATGTGAGAAAAGACTGAGGTCTATTCACAAGACTGCACAGAATAACCCCCACTACTCCAACGCTTGAGAGCACCAATCACTGAAGAGGAGACGGAACCCAGCACACTGACACAGATCTACTGCAATCTGACCTCGCAACAACCGATTCAGAAAAATATCCATTCTTTTACTTATCTGTATATTTCAGGAAATTTGTACATTAGAGGTGATAAATAATCATTTTATCATGAGAATTGTTGGTGTTTAAAGTAATTATAATCTTAATTTTATGATGGATGGCAATTTCTATTTTGTTTTTCTTACCGTTCTAATTTCCTTGTAAACTGTGATATTTTATTTGTTTGTAATGCTGAACCCTGCTGAAAAGGAGACCTTACTGCTCAGGCCCCCTGCTTAAAGTTAAATTATAAAAATAAAATAAAATGAAACAAACCCATAATTTTCCATAAAAAAAAAAACTTTCGCTCCTTTTTTCCCCAGGTTTACTATCCAAATTTACAAACGAAACGTCTTAAGCCAGCATAAGCTGCAACCAAATGTCCAACAGGGTGCAAACTTGTTTCTACACTTTATCATATCTGGATTGGGCTTATGAACCAGAAAACAGAGCCCAGTTCAGAGCGCTAGACTCCAGTTCTGTTGATGAAAAAGTCCTGACTCCTCAAGGTCACACGAGACCCATTTTGCTTATCAGGAAAAGATTAGGGTGTCCGCCAGACTCCATCCTGAAGACCAGACCTAGCTCCCATGGCCTGGCCTTTTCATCATCTTGCAATTTACTTGTCAGGACGGACCCCTCCCTGCCCTCCACGAGCCAGGAGTGAATCATCCCAGCGGGTACAACATGCTGACATGCCCTCCTCCCTTAAAATGCTTTCATAACCACAAAAACTGCTAAAAGGTATGCCTCTGGTTGTCATCACACACAACAGACCGCACGATGAGCATAAATGGGCTACTTATCAACTGTGGCTCATGAGCCATTTACTTGTTTGAGGCAATTAATTTAACAAAAACAGAAGCACAAGCTCTGCTAGGTAAATGGTAATTCGGGATATTTGCAATGGTTGGTGGGTGATTTTCGGCTCACACCCCAAAATGAAACGCGTTGGTCAAACTGAAATACTCAAGCGTCCAGCTTGGCTCTCTCTTTCCCTGCTTTACAGAGGAATATTAAATCACACAAAAGCCCATTCAGTGACTGTTTGCTTACCCACCGCTACTCCAATAACACGTGTGCCGATAAACATGCCTGTTCACTCCACACACAAACCTCAAGATACGACCGCACCCAAACTGTTGAGGACAAGTCAGAACTTCCACAGCACAGACATATTTAAGAAGTTTGTCCATGCGAGCCTTTAAAAAAAAAATCTTCTTCTGCTTTTGGAAATGAAAGGTGATTCTTAAACTTCAGAGTTGAGGTTGAGGTTCAAAAACAAAAAAACAAAAAAGCAAACAAACAAAAACAAAACTACCCACTTTATAAGCCCATTTTGTCAGTTGATAAATGTACATTTTTTTTTTAAGCAAACTTGAACAATATGAAAGAAGCAGAGGGCAGGGTGGTTTTAATCTACAAAAGTAAATTTATCTTCATCAAAGCTTATTTTCTCTTTTCTAGAGAGAGGAAGATGTCCCTGTTTGAGGGGCTATTCTCTACCCTGGTGCATTGTGGGATGTATTCTCCCAGGGGCAGACCTGGTTACCGGGAATAGAATCAGGATAGCAGGAGGTAACAAAGAACTGGAATGACGGGCAGAGGGGAGGGGGAGGGGGGAAGGTGGAGAGCGAGAGGGCGAACTGGATTTCAGGAAAGTGAGAGAGTAAAAGAACTGAGAGAGAAAAACAACAGAGAGGGCGAGAGGGAGGGAGGGGAGGGAGGAGAGGCCAGGGAACAACAATCAAAACTTTGAACTCTACTGAGACTCACGAGCCGCGCCTCTACAGATTTCACCACAAACTCTCGCTTCAGCGCTCATTCACCGTGTATCCACTCTCGCCCATATACCTTTATTCAAAAAATAACAGTGTTGAAGAGATGTGCATTTCCAACATGGCTCCACTCGCATGTATGTAAATACCCGTGAATCAATCCAACAGTTAGCTGCACATTTAACCCCTTAAACTCAAATTTTTCACTTGAGTTTTCCCTTAACCCTTTATAGGGCAGTCAAAAATACCATACAAAAGTACCGTGTGTTGGGTGTATGTCCATAAATAGTCTTACTATCACTCATTCTAGGCTTGGACGAACAGGGCGTACGATCAAGTATGGCCTCACCACCAAATTTTTTGCTTTTCATGCAAAAATTTCACTAATTTCTATAAATCTTACGCAACAACACCTATCTCAGCTTTTAGCAAACCTTTTCAACTTCTTAATGCGTGAGCTTTAATCAGTTTTCTTTTGTGTGTAATGATGTTAGGTCTTTGTGAGTGGGACTGGGTAAGGGTACACAACCGCACTGTGAGAGGTCTGCAGAAGAAAAGAAGTTTGAGACGCTCTAGGCCACGGCTGGTTGGTTGAGCACCCTGATGTGGGCCTGTGATGTAGCCTGATTTTCTGTCATTAGCTGGGAGAAATCGCAGTGGGTGTACTGCCTCATGGAGAGGCATGGGAGCGCCACTTTGGACGCCGACTGAAGTTACCAAATATGGTTCCTCACCCAGTAAAGGGTTAAGTAGATTGCCTTAAGTCAGAAAAAACCTTTTTTCATATCCTAAGACAATGCCACAAACATATTCTGCATCTGCTGGCTGCAGCACTACAGTGAAGCTAAATCACAACAATATTGAGAGAAATGCTACGTTTTTACAGCCACAGCGTTACATCAAATGGAGAATATTTATATCTTTTACACCTTCTTAACCTCAATTCCTAGTGACTCAGCAGGACATATTTGAGATTTGACTGACCCAAATATCGGCCCAAACGTTTTAGGGTTAACAGCACATTCACTATCCAACGTTGTGCATTACAGAGCTAAATATGAAAGGATTGTGTCGCTGGCAAAAAGCACTATACCTTTAGAGTCATTTACACATTAATTCATTCTTAACTGTAGGACATTTACAAAAATAAGTCATATTGTCTTACACAAATAGTACACTATATTAGGAGAAAAAGGTGTTCTGGTGGTAAAAACACATCAGCTCTCCCAGACGCATTCTTGGAATATTTACCGTAAACATACAAAACTAAAAATGGCAAACTTCCACGATCCCAAACAGCACTTTCCACGAGGGTACGTGCAGTGCACGAAAAAGCATGCAGTACGTGAACTGTACAGACCACTGCTGTGTTTTCATCTGTCAGTATAGGAAGAACTCAAGCTTTTTTTTTTTTTTTTAATAACCCTAGGGTGTATCACAAAGTGCCACATTTGACCTTCAGACTGAATAGGCCGGCTCATTTGTGACTTAAATCTATGATAAACAAGGGACAAATGTTAAATTCATTCAGGCACACTAATTAAGAGAGAACTGCTGTGCATTTCACAGGTCCTCTATCAGCATTCATACCTAACTGTAAGGGTTGTGCTCTGAGCACCAGTGATGCGCTCGGAGATCAGGAAGTGTAAGACTGTACTCCGGTGCGTAGATGGATTTGTTATTTATTATGCCTTCGCGGCACAGCAGGAAGGCATAGAAAACACAATACAAAAAGTAGATGAGTAATACATACAACTGGAAGACAATAGTACCATGTATTACTGAAATATAGAAACAAGGAAGCGAGGTTTCTGAATAGTAAAGGAGTAATACATACAAAAGGAAACTAAGACAATAGTACTATGTATTACTGAAATATAGAAACAAGGAAGCGAGGTTTCTGAATAGTAAAGGAGTAATACATACAACTGGAAACTAAGACAATAGTACTATGTATTACTGAAATATAGAAACAAGGAAGCAAGGTTTCTGAATAGTAAAGGAGTAATACATACAACTGGAAACTAAGACAATAGTACTATGTATTACTGAAATATAGAAACAAGGAAGCAATGTTCCTGGATAACCAAAAAACAAAAAACAAAAAAAACAAAGGGTCATGCCATGCAATGTGGGCCAGTTTTCAGAAAGTTTGCACCACACCGTCTCAGAAAATTTGAAAAAAAAATCATGGGTGTCTGCCATCATTTTAAATAGTCGAACCCCAAATCTTCAGTTCCAACTCCAATTTCTGGCTGGCCGGCGGGGAAGAAGTTCAGGGATTGGTCGGCTGGCGGCCCTGAACTAGCAATCACAGATAGTAGGTACCAGGGGCGTAGCTGGCAATTTTGGGCCCTACGACTGGAAATCGATTTGTTTGCCTATAATCCACCCAGAGGCCTATAATTAGTGATAATAAAGTTATTTAAGCTTCCAATCAGTGTTATAATTGTATATAAGTGATGTTCAGAGGTATATCACCTGAAATTAGAAACCCACAGTGATTTTTTTCCCCTCGGGATCCCATCGTTGCTGAAAAAAAAGAAATTCTGGTCTGCAAATACCTGAAAAATGTTATAAAAACCCATATTAACACTTAAAAATCTCCTAAGAACAGTACTTGTGGCTAAAAAGTCTGTAGCCAGAACAGGTGTCTATTAGCTCAAAATATTGGTATACTGGTCAGAAACCGAATCCAAGTCAGAAACCGCGACTGAGTCAGAAACCCGTCAAAATGTACCAAACTCAACCTGACTGACTAGCTATTGCCATAATACTTAACTAATAGATAGAACAATGCACCGCCTATCAGCGAATGTTGTATTGCTGCGCAATACTAGTCCCCTCCCGGTGTATGCATATTATATTTCCTAAAAAGTAGGTCAAAGTGAATAGGGCACATGACACACCCTCTCCCCAAGATGCATCCACACACCAACTTTGATGTTCCTAGATCATACAGTATTGAATTTATGGAGCGGACACTAATGCAGATGGACGGACTGATGGACGGACGGAGTGCAATCCTATTGTCCCCTCCGTTTCCGGTAGGGAACTAATAAAAGTCTCAAGTAGGTAATTGATCACTTACAAATGGGAGATACCACTTGTAGGCTGGTGGACAGGCTGCTTGACAATTTTTTTTTTTTAATTTTGGGTCCGAGGTTCGGCTAGAGCCTCAGGATTTTTTTATGATGATTGCATGTTTCTGTCTTTTTGTTATTGTTATTCTGTTGTAGGTGTTTTCTGGTGTCCCCGACCACCTATGCGTGTTATTTGAACAAGTTTATGACTGATTGGCCACCGATTGCAGCCACAGCAGCCGCCACACCCCGTGTCAGTTTCTACCCGAGATCCCAGTTTCTGACTGAGAGCGTGGGCCAATCGGTCCGATGTCAGGCCTCCGACCGATGCAATGGTTATACAGCCACAATTCAATTAGTTGGGACGAAGTGTAAATTATGAAAAAAATAAAAATGCAAAGACTTTTAGATCACATGAGCCAATATGTTATTGACAATAGAACATACATAACATTTTGAAAGTTGAAACTGAGACAAACTATTTTGGAATTGGGGTTGCATTTTCGATCAAATCAGCGAAAATACATGTTAACATGTCAAAACAACATGGAATATCATGTCACTGACCACCTGTGTAACAACTGGGGCCACATTTGCCCGAATAAGTTCGGTTTCTGCCTGAGATGCTTGGGTTTCTGACTTAGAAATCTAAGTCAGAATCCCTAAGTCAGAAACTGACCAAAATGCTTTGCGCGCTGTAGCTTTGTCATTATTCAATAAATCATTGATCTAAACAGTGATTTCCACTTTGATTTAGGCCAACAACAATACCTGAATTGCATTTGGCTATATCTTTTACAGTTTTTTTTAAATACATCCAAGTCAGAAACTTTTCTCAAAAAGGTGATTTCTTAGGGACACAAAAATCCAACTCAATCCCTGTAAGTTGGTTTTTTTTTTTTGCCCTAATGCACCATATGTTTGCTTCATCCAGAAAGATTACTAGAGCGTAGGGACCTTTTTTTTAATTTTTCTACGGTGCTAAATGTAAAATCTAAGTCAGAAACCAGTACCTAGTGGACAATTTATTAAATGTCACCGCAATACATAAAACGATGATAGGGGCGTAGGCAAACTGTCAGACATAGCCTACACATGTCTATTATTCACAGAAAAAAAAACAGAACACACTGTTTACATGGACACCAAAAAAAATGCCATTTTTGGACACTTTTCCAACTTTAAGGGCAAAAAATACAGGGAAATATTTATCACAGACTGACAAAAGTGGGGTGTTCCAAGTTGCTCTTGGTGAGCTTTATCCCTTCATGGTGGCTCTGGAATGATACCAGCAAAAAATAATATATGCTAGCCTGTGGACACATTCTATTATTGGATAATTATTGCCATTATTTATACGTTTCAGCTGGCAATAATCATTTTTACCCGGACTGATAAAGTGCGTCGTTACTCATTTTTGAAAAAATCATGTCGGAAGACACATCCCTTGATGGTGGAAAAGATGTTACAGTATTTAAGAACGGGCAAGTTATTGGCCTGTATTTAGCAAAGAAAATCATGAATGACAAAAACCAAGTATGAGGAATCATTTTCACAAACAAATTTGCCACCACAAAGTTCTAACCTTAAACACATTAGAATTTATTGTGATGTGCTCAAGAAAGACCACTGAGTGGTTCAACCATTATGCCGAGAAGACAAGATCTTGGCCAAAAATTTTGGTATTTCTGATCGAAAATAAATGTTCTGGCATTGCATGTAGTTGTCAAAACAATGACAAGAGGAATATGCACTTTAATCAATGCTACAGGGGTTCCAACTAAATATTTGAGTGTGCGGGCCAGGCAGTGTGCGTGTGTGTATGTGCGCATATATATGTATAGGGGTCATTCCATGCCAAACTGTACAAATGTGTTACAATGGTGATGAAAATTCAAATACAGCTTTTCCAAAGTTTTTCATTGCAGTGGTGAAACCCCATTCATGGGCATCACAAAGAAGCAAGCAAGAAGATAAACCGAGTGATCACTTCATTTCAGTGACCCCATAATGTACTAAGGTGGCAGGTATTGTGGGGGTATTGAGGACACAAACAGATATTGAGTTCCTGAAAATCAGATACATTTCAAAGTCAATTCTTTTGTATGATAAATGGCCTCGGTCTATCAGTAACATTTATGGACAATGACGGCCTCAATGTTTGTATTCCGTTCACCTGGCTTCAGTGCAAAGCATTGTTAAAATTTTGTAACTGTTTACCTGTTGCTCTAAATCACCAAAGGAATATATTATTTTATTCACAAGAAGGCATTTCAAAGAATAAGAATGAAATAATAAATCAGGTGGCAAAGTAAAGGGCCATTTTCTCAGACTTCCGTAGCATTGAACTTCTTTCTGCTACCACCGACGTCGCCATCTGCTGGCCATTAAATAAAACGCAAATTTTTGAGATTTCCGCATCGGCTTCACTTTTTAGATGCACAGGAAACAATCTACGCATATTTCTTGATGATCGCAACACGATATTAGGACACAGAAAAATTTTATTTTTTCAATAATTATTTTTTAAAGCATGGTATATTTGATTGTCTGAAGCCTTGTGAAATTTTGATGCAGGAAGTGAATACCTTAGTTTGCCGCAGTCTTCTTTACGCCATTTGCAATCATTATGAAATTAATCCACAGGTCTGGACGTAAAACGTGAGGACGCCACTGGTTACGTCTGTGACGGTCATTTCAAATAGCATTTCTGATCAGACAAGTTCCGGTAATTTAGTGCAGACAATTGAAATCGTTATTATGGGTATTTCTCCGCAATATTTCATTTTACTTTATTTCAAAATATCAACAGACATGTCTGTCATGAAGTTGGCTGCCAAATTTTGTAAAAAAAATAATAATATGGCTTTCACAATGCCTTGGCTGACATGAGGACACCACTTTTCTGCTGTGTTGTTGGACCAATGACTCTGTTTTTTGCTTATGTATATCTTCAATCCTGGAGTGAATAAATATGAACAATGAAAATCATTAATTCTCTCAGAAAAAAAAAAATATTTACCATTCTTATACAACACAGTGAATTGTACAGTTTAGTATGGAGTGACCCATTATATATATACACACACGCACGCGCACACGCACACGCACACGCACACGCACACGCGCACGCACACGCGCACGCACACGCGCACACACACGCGCACACACACGCGCACACGCGCACACACACACGCACACACACACACACACACACACACACACACACACACACACACACACACACACACACACACACACACACACACACACACACACACACACATACATACATACATACATACATACATACATGGATATGCATGATATTTGTTCACTGGTGTCCTCTGTGGTTGCCTCATGGCTTGAAGATGGCCCTGACTCTAAAGCACCCAGAAGAATCATATATTCAGAATCTGTCATAGGCCTTCAAAGTAGGCTAAACACTACACATAGTTGTGATACAGGCTAACTACTTGATTGGAATGAGCTGGCCATGGATAACCTGCAAGGAAACATCAACTTTGCATTTTAATTAAAACTAACTCACAAACCTGTCATAGTGCGTCAGTTTTCAGTTCATTTCAATAATTATACACTATGGTAGCCCAGCAAGTTTGAAAAAATATTCAGTTTACAGAAATCTTACCCTCAAAGCCTTTTATTCAGGGACTATTGTGGGCTATGTATCATCTTGTAGCCACCAGTACTCACCTTCCTCCCATTCGACAGTATCTTGTGTTTGGGGGGTCGAGGAAAGATTTCCTGGGGCTGCTGCATCTGTGCGTTACGGCATTTAATATCATGGGCTCTAATTTCGTAGACCTGGCGCAGGCGCGGCGCATGTGGGGTGCGCCGCGCCAACGGGGTGTGTCCAGGCGTATGTGGCAATTTCGTGCCCTGCGTAGCCTGGCGCAAGTACTCCTCTGTCCCGCCTCTGCCCCTCCTTCCAGCGCAAGTTGGCAAAGAAGGCGTGTTTGGGTATAACACAGCCGAGTCAAATCTTCACCAGTCAAATGAGCTCCTCACCTCACCTTTAATGTGTTAGAATATAGAAGGCGACACAGCCCAATAAAATCTTGCTCACTGGCAAGAGAAACGATGGATAGCGTGTTCCCATTAGTTACAAACTTTTGCTGCTTTAAATTTTGGGATTAACATGCATGGGCAACAATGCAAGATACGTGACACATTTATTTCCAATACGTGATCTTAACTCAGTACGAAATCATGGCAATCAGGCTGCATTCCTTTCCCCCACTAATGACGATAAAACCTAAGTGACAATAATAGTAGCCTAGTATTAAGCCGCTTGCACACTGGACGCGAAACGAATTTTTCGTTCGACAGATTGCTTCTTGTGTCCAAAGGTCTGACAGGGTTTTAATAAATCGTCGTGTCCGACAGTCTATTATTGTTTTTAATTTCTACAAATCTGCTGACTCTTTTAGATATTAAACGTGAATGTTTTGATAAGAGGGCTCAGTTCTTTAAGATGAGTACCGAGAATTTCAATCAATGTTTCTGTTTAAGCTCTGCTCAGTAAAGCGAGTCGACATTGGCGCGAGACAATGTACAATGCCTCCGTGTCTGACAGCCAAAAAAAAAAAAGGGGGGGGGGGGGGGGGGATTAGAATATATTGAAAACGAAATAAAGAATAAAAAGAAACATTTTAACAACAGAGCATCCAATGAACACTGCGATTTATTTATTAGCGGGTCATCTTTGTTTGATATCACGTTTGTTGCTGATATATTTTTATTCTTTATTTCGTTATAAATCTGTTCTCATATCAAGAGTAATTTGCATTTCGTGTCGGGCAGTCTTGATCGTGCATGCGATGATTTCTTCACGCTGTCAGTGGTCATGGAATTGATTTGCTCACGCACTATATTATCTCTGCTGTGGAAATAAAGCTGTTCGATCCATCTGACGAATTTTCAAAAGAAAGACCGAATGAATACTGATGTCTATCTTCAACGGAAGAAAACAGATGAATAGGCTAAAAAGAAAAGTCGATAGCTATCAATTTGCATTTTGTGAAGGCCGAACACAAACATAGCCAAGTTTGCACGTCTAATAATTCCTGGAATACTCGGAGAAATTATAACTTTTATGACTCTCAGACACGGAGCTATATTAAAACCCTGTCCGACTATTGCGTCTTTGCATTGACTTTGTCTGTAATCAGTCGTGCGAAAAGTTTTGCGTCCAGTGTGCAAGCGGCTTTACTGAGCATAGAACGCAAGCATTCGATATATATATATATATATATATATATATATATATATATATATATATATATATTATACAATTTGTGGTTGGCTGAGAAAGATGTGAAGTCGTTAGCTTGCATCACAGATTCAGTTGCGTTGATTAAGCCAGGTCAAGTTTCCATTACGCGTGGCAACCGCCTGACATCAAGACAATCGATATAGATACTATAATTTATGTCCGTATTCAGATAGTTACAATAAATAGTGCTTCCTGTAATTATTTCTTGCATTGAAATGTGCCTGACATTCTGTAAACCTGCTGTGAGATTTCGGTGACGTGTGCGCACTCTGCGCCGGTCAGCCAAATTACCACTGCACGGAAATTAAACCAGGTTGGAGCTGGCGAGTTTTCTGCGCAACTCCAGCGGAGACTTTTTCTACGAAATTGTCACTGCGTCTTGATGAATATGTGACACCTCCCCCCACTACGCCGCCACACCCATCTCGGCGCACCTTCGTCTACCGAAGGCTGCGCACCTCACGAAATTACCACTACGCGGGCTGCGCCGTACGAAATTACCACTGCGCGGGCTGCGCCTCGCTACGCCACCTGCGCTGCGCCAGGAAATTAGAGCCCTAAAGGTGCAATTCAGAAAATTACGTTTTTGTCAATTTCCGTTTTTTAAACGTGAACGTGTTCTAGGGATCAAAGTAAATAATCCTCCCAAAGAACGTTACCCATCAGGACAGAAAGTGAGTGATTGATGTTGATATGAGGTATGGATGCATGCGTCCAGTGGCAAATGGTTTAATTTGGCTGGCTCGTTTCAACATCAATCGTGAACCCTCTGTCCCGATGGGTTAAACTGAATGCGCTCTTCCACTCTGATCTGAAGTCCCGCATGTACGTGATTGCTCACCTAAGCATGTATGAAATCTGTGACTGGTTGGTCCAAGTGCAAGATGATTTATTTTCATGAGTACGATAAAGATGAGAAAAGCTGCGTTTTCTTATCGATAGTCTGTTTTCTTTGAGGTTCTGATAATTGGCCAGCGGTCAGTAGAATTTTATTTTGTTGACTGTAGTAAAAGTTCAAAATGTGCTGAAATTATTCTTAAAAAGTTGAAAATTGAGAAACAAACAACAAATTCATTTTAAATCGATGAAGATATAACTAAAATTAAAATTAAAGTGTCCATATATTTTATTCACAAATTATAACAGTATCCTCTGTGGGGCCCCTGTGAATGCTGAGCCCTTAGAATCGTCCACGGTATCTCTCCCCCCCTCCATCCCTCTTGCGGTGCCCCGATTGATACTACAACAGTGGTGGTAATCTTTGTTTGTTAATGTCCTTTGTGGTTTGCTGCTGGAAAACCTCGATATGGCGAAGTATATAATAACATGAAGGTATCTCGGGCTAGGTTTAAAGGTGCTTTACGTGCATGCAGAAAATATGAAGAGCAAACAAGTGCTGACAATCTTGCAAAGCATTTCTTACCAAAAGATTATGTCTCTTTTTGGAAGGAAGTGGACAGAAAATCCTGTAAATCTCTTCCTTTGTCTGATACTGTTGGGGGTGCAATTGGTCTTGTGGAGATTGCCAACATGTGGAGAGAGTATTACCAAAACCTGTTTACTTCAGTTAAATCTACCAGATTTAAAAGTAGTGTAATAGAGACTGTGAATAATGCAACTCGAGACTGCGAATTAATAACTGTTGAAGAGGTATCTGAAGGTATTAGGAGCCTGAAAAGTGGTAAATCTTGTGGTATTGACAACATCCGCTCTGAAATATGGTGGTTATCGGTTGATAATCATGCTATCTTTTTGTTTTAATCTCTTTCTGATATACATGGCTTTTTACCTAGCTCCTTGAGAGATACAATACTTGTACCTGTGCTTAAAAACAAATCTGGTGATCTAATGGATAACAATAATTACAGGCCTATAGCTCTGGTCTCCACTGTTTCCAAGGTGCTGGCGATTTTGTTACTTAATAGATGTGCTAAATTTCTGGAGACCTCTGACTCCCACTTCGGATTTAAAAGTGGTCACTCAACTGAATTGTGTATATATTCACTAAAAGAAACTGTAAACTACTATAGGTCTCATTGTAGTCATGTCTTTTGATGTTTTATGGATGCAAAGAAAGCTTTTGATAGCGTTAATCATTGGACATTATTCCATAAACTGATACAAAAAGGTGTGCCTTTAACCCTCTCCAGGCTCATGTTGCAAATTTGCAACAATAAATCAATTGATGACTGACTATAAAATATAAAGACCACATGGGAAATGGTTTGATAAAGTTACCCTTCCAGCTCAGTATTGCAAAAATACAATGTTAGTTCCCCCTGCAGCCACTAGTGTATAAGAACTTTTCTCCATGAATGAAATATTTTTCATATCTCAAAATAATAAATTGGGCTGGAGAGGGTTAATTATTGTTAGGTTATTAGTATCATGGTATGGCACTCAGAAAGGTCAGATACGCTGGGGTTCAGAATTGTCTGACCCTTTTTCTGTTGATAATGGTGTACGACAGGGTAGTATTCTTTCTCCCAAACTGTATAATTGTAATATCGATGACCTAAGCCTGTTACTAAGCAAGTTACATGTAGGATGTATAAAATTGGAAGTCAATGTGTAAACCATCTTGGCTATGCTGATGATCTTGAGCTGATTGCTCCTTCTATTAAAGGGTTGCAACGTCTTGTGACCGTTTGCCAGCATTTTGGTGATGAAAATGATATTGAATATAACTGTAAAAAGACTGTATGCATGTCTGTTTTGTCAAGTAAGATGAAATTACTTCAAGTGCCTTGTGTTACTCTGTATGGTGAGCAGCTGCTTTTTGTCGATAGATATAAATATTTGGGAGTCTACATGAATGAATCTTGGACGGATGATTTGGATATGACAAGACAGTTGCGCTCTTTCTATATGAGAAGTAACCAACTCATCAGAAATTTTAGTCTTTGTAGTGACAAGGTTAAAATCCAATTATTCCGTTCCTTTTGCAACAGTATTTATGGTGCGCCGCTATGGTGCAATTATAAACAGGCCACTTTGCGTAAATTGACTGTAGCCTACAATAATACTTTTCGTCGCATTCTTTCCCTACCTAGTCATTGCAGTGCTAGTAATATGTTTGTTTCTCATTCTATCAGCTCTTTTGGGGAATTGAGGAGAAAATTCACCTATATTTTTAAAATGAGAGTTGTTACCTGCAACAATTCCCTTGTGCAATCCATTTTTGATTGCGTTTTCTTAAACTCGAGACTACAGCAGCAGAGACAAAACATTTTATATATGTAATGTACACTTTATTATTATTATTATTATTTTTTTTTTAATCTTTCGCTGTGGTCTTTTTATATGTATATTAGCATGTGTTATTAGCTTTCTATATGTATAATGTATGTGGACTGAAATGTCTGAAATAAAATCTATCTATCTATCTATCTTTTTTTGCTTTCAACACTGTACGTGCTCCCAACAAAAGGGGGTTTCATGCGTCAGTTGACCCTATTTCCGTTCATAAAATGACCGATTGCATGCTGTGTGTTTCCCCGAGGAAGCTATCCCTGAACCAGGATCAGTAACACTGCAGGTTGTCGCCCTCGTGACACTAGGGGGCGCAGCAAGTGGCTTAATGGGAGACACATGATGTTTTACACTGATTGGTTGGACACTTGAAAGACTGCATGATCGTGCATGCACATACTCAGGTGGACACTTGGGAAATTATAATTGAGATTTATGTTATTGCATTCATGTTGGTTGATGTAAGCACTTGTTCGCTGGATGTGAGTGGTTGCTGGGTGATTAATAAAATCTTTAAAAAAACAAAGAAAATCTCCTACGAGGAGTGGGTCGTGATTATGGACAGTTATGAAGAACGTAAAAAACAGCAACAAGCAACACTGTTGCTGCTAATAATCACTTCAGTTTCTCGGCCAAATCAAACAAAATGAAATTAAATTATAGAACAAACTTTCTTATCTCTCCGCCAATTCTCATGATCTTGCAGTTAACTACAAGGCCTTTTCGAGAGCTTTCAATAGGTCATAAATTAATTAAAATTAACAGCATTTCAATTTTTTTTTTGTCACAGTTAAATAACGCTTTATGTAAACACATGGCAACTCCTTCACTTGAAAATATTTCTTAAACGGCTTTACTCAAAACTGTGGATTTTTCGTCCATAACATGCCCAAAGATGAAACATGGGAAAAAAGTAATCTTTGAAGTTCTTTCTTACACCCTTACTATTTAGGAACTGCCGCGTGTTGACAAAAGTCACGTCAAGTCCCCGGTTTGCACAACTGCAATGATAACTTTATTGTTACATTCAATTCAGGAACAAACATACATACTTTAACTGCCATCTACATCTGCTGCTGCTGTCTCTCTCAAACTCACATTCCCAAAATCAACTAGGCTTATGCCGTCGGAGGCGACGGCTGGTGATATATCCCCGAACTTCCCCAATCCTCCAATTCCCCAATCCTTGAACAGACCTTGAATAGACTTTCATTTCAACTTAATTATAGGTCAATCGGTCAAATGGTTCAGAAGATATGGCCAAATGGTAATTTTCCATCACAAAGCGCCACTTGGTGGCAAAATATTGAACCATACAGGTATGATGTCATCATGTGACACGTTGTGAGGTCATGGCCTTGCAGTTGCACATAGTTTCATGTCAATTGGAGAAATAGTTCCAAACATATAGCAAAAATGGTGAATTTTATGTGACAAAGCTCCACCTTGTGTCAAACTTTTGAACCAAACAGCTATAATGTCATCGTGGGACACAACCTCAGGTCATGACCTTTCATTTGCACTTGATTTGAGGTCAATCGGACAAATATTTCCAGAGATATGATAAAAACAGTGATTTTTTTCAGTTTTTGGCCCCTGGTGGCCAATCTAGAAATTGTAAAATGTCCAAAATCGAATCAGTTCTTCCTCTTTATGATACATACATATATGCAAAACTTGGAATTTCTAATTGCAATATTACTGGAGTTATCGCGTTAACATATAAATCAGTTTTTGGCCCCTGGTGGCCAATCTAGACATCGTAAATTGTCCAAAATCGAATCAGTTCCTCCTCTTTATGATACTTATGTGCAAAATTTGGAATTTCTAATTGCAACATTACTGAAGTTATCGCGTTAACATATAAATCAGTTTTTGGCCCCTGGTGGCCAATCTAGAGATCGTAAATTGTCCAAAATCAAATTAGTTCCTCCTCTTTATGATACTTACTTATGTGCAAAACTTGAAATTTGTAATTGAAATATTACTGAAGTTATCGCAGAACAGTGATTTTTTTTCAGTTTTTGGCCCCTGGTGGCCAATCTAGAAATTGTAAATTGTCCAAAATCAAATCAGTTCTTCCACTTTATGATACTTACTTATATGCAAAAGTTGGAATTTCTAATTGAAATATTACTGCAGTTATCGCGTTAAAACTGAAATCAGTTTTTGGCCCCTGGTGGCCAATCTAGACATCGTAAATTGTCCAAAATCGAATCAGTTCCTCCTCTTTATGATACTTATGTGCAAAATTTGGAATTTCTAATTGCAACATTACTGAAGTTATCGCGTTAACATATAAATCAGTTTTTGGCCCCTGGTGGCCAATCTAGAGATCGTAAATTGTCCAAAATCGAATCAGTTCCTCCTCTTTATGATACTTACTTATGTGCAAAACTTGAAATTTGTAATTGAAATATTACTGAAGTTATCGCAGAACAGTGATTTTTTTTCAGTTTTTGGCCCCTGGTGGCCAATCTAGAAATTGTAAATTGTCCAAAATCAAATCAGTTCTTCCCCTTTATGATACTTACTTATATGCAAAAGTTGGAATTTCTAATTGAAATATTACTGCAGTTATCGCGTTAAAACTGAAATCAGTTTTTGGCCCCTGGTGGCCAATCTAGACATCGTAAATTGTCCAAAATCGAATCATTCCTCCTCTTTTTGATACTTACTTATGTGCAAAATTTGGAATTTGTAATTGAAATATTACTGAAGTTATCGCGTTAACACGTAGTGTGGTGGCGGCAGCCGGACCAAAAACATAATATCCCCGGAACGCCTTTAATAACTGCAACCCTTACTCCAGCATTTTGTCTATTCAAATGTATAACTTGCTTTTGATATGTTTTCCTTACTCAAGACTCCCCCACCTCCCACTCCCTTGCTCTCACTTACTCCGACTATCTCACTCACACACTCTCACTCACTCTTTCACAATCTCACTCCGACACTCCCACTCTCACTCTCCCCCACTCCCTCACACACACACTCTCCTACTCACACACTCCCCACCCACTTTGTAAATAATTTATCAGCTCCAGCTCATTAGTGAACTTGCACTTCATATAATTGCGGGAGCTTTGCCACATTTAGCACCCTTTTCTTGGGCCCAGATTCTCATACAGCACTTTGCGGCCCAGCTGTATACTAGGTTGCACCTAGTCTTGTTCATGGAGTAATAGCCAATTTAAGAAGGCAGTGTCCAGTCACTTGCAAATGTAGCAATGACTTATAAGCCTTTTTGAAGAGATACAAGTACACTTTCCAGTGCTCCAAAATGAATGTAAATGGGTGCATATAGGTGTAATTACCTGAAATTTATGAATCTGCCATCAGATCAGGCATATCTCATTTGATTTTCCTGTAAAAAGCTGTTGAAAATCACATTTTTTACAGAACCAAAATGTTTATTTGATTTCTAAGTTGGTCCCCTTGACTAAAGTATGCATAATCAGGGGTTCATATTATAGCCTCATCCTCGGCAGTTATAGCACACAGGCCCCTTAAACCCAATCCAATCTTCTGTCTTTAGCTTAAGAGTAACTTGCATCTGAAAATGCCTAAGAAAACGCCCAAAAATGCGTAAATTCAAGGCATGATGTGGTCATGTGGACATGCCAGAAAAAATTGAGAAGATTTGTGGAGCAGCTTTTATATTAGGGCAATAAACAGCAGTAAATTCATCTTGTGCTTCCAACTCGTTCTAGAAAAATTCTGGAATTTTTATTCACCAGGCTGTGTGGCTCCACAAATTTTCTACATTCGAGAATGACTAGGCACCCCCTCCTGAAATTGGCAATTACTCCATGAAAAATTGGAGTTGGAACTTAAGATTAAGATTATGGGATTTACCCATTTGAAAGGATGGCTGACACCCATGATTTTTTTCAAATTTTTCTGAGACGGTGCAGTGCAGACCCTGGTCCACTTGGCATTGAATGATCTCAAAGGAACAGCGCTTAATTAGTGATTTACAATTATACACGCAAAATGGGAGAGTAAAGTCTAAACAAGTATGTGGTGTCACAACAGGCTTGTGAGGCTTACAAGACTATGCTCTCTTTAATAGAGAACACTGTTGTAGGCACACAACAGGGAACAGCTGAAGACAACCAAGAGGACTTTGGTCTGGGTTTTAAAAGGTTGGCGAATTGGAGAGCTGGAAACACAGCATAACACCAATGTGCCAAAGACACTTATGTATCCGACAAATCTGAGATGTATTACAGTCTAGCTGATATTTCAGAAGAGAACTAAAATCCTTAATAATAATGCTTGTGTGACTCATGCTTTAAGTTTAATATTACATTCCCAACACAACCAAACACTGTTTCAGGCAATAATGAAAAAGGCCAATCAGCCATTGATAATCCAAACACAGAACGAATCAGAAGAAATGTTTACACATCTGCGTCAGTCGGAGAAAGTGTCCCTTATGAGTGCATGTGCGTGTACCGACTATTTGAGCTTGTGTATGCTTGTTTGCATCAAAATGTGTGCACGAGAGTATTACAGTGTGCACAGCCTGTGTTTACTTGTTAGTGTACACACACAATGAGCCTGTAAGACAACCCAGAACCTAAATACTGATCCATGCGTGACAGATCCCATCAGTATCATTCATCTCCTAAGCTACATTGCTGAAAAACCTCTGTCATTAACAGTGGGGACCATAGGTGTCAGATTAGGGGGGGACGTGCCCCAACCACTTTTTGTCAGAAGTTATTTTGTCCCCCCCACTTTATCTCACAGTTTTTTTACCCCTCAGCCCTCAAGGCTGACGGGGTATTGCTATCCTTTGTGCGGTTGGGCGGGCGGGCGGGCGTCTCCAAAAACTTCGACATCAGGCTGAGGGGTATTCCGTGCATTGCACGCCTATTTTTTAAAAACGATTATTCAATTAAAAAAAATCGTCATACATATCATTTTATAGGAGAGACCGCAAATAGCCACTAAATGTGCCTGCATAGAAACAGGACTGGCTGCATGCATATCTCAACATCGTAACAGCTTCAGCCAGAATAACACAGTTGCATAGACCCAGACAGACTAGACTAAGGAGTTCAGACTAGAATTTTGTTCATCAGACCAAAGTTTTAAACAAGTGCGCTATTTTGCGGTTTTGAAATTAGCCCGATGTAAAATTAGCCCGCTATTCTTGCTGTTTGAACACACAAGTAGCGCGCCATTTAATCTGGAAAATTTCCCCCCAAAGTCTTGTTCTAGTTCCTGAAATAGTGTGCGAATTAAGGAACTTGCCGATCAGCCAGTTAGCCTATTTGTGTTCCGTCTTCATAAGAACGAAGATATCTCAACACCATTCATGCTCTTTTGATTAACATAAATCTTACACCCAGATACTCCTCAACTTCTCCGTTTGACAAACCGATTTTAAAATGAAATGATGAAATGATTACACTACTATACTAATCCTCCCAATAGTGAAACATAAACCCTCATGATGCCAAGCCTCTCTCCGTCTTGGGTTTCTAACAAACAATCATTCATTGCATTTTATGACAAAGTTACAAAACCCAAAACCAGTGAAGTTGGCACGTTGTGTAAATCGTAAATAAAAACACAATACAATGATTTGCAAATCCTTTTCAACCTATATTCAATTGAATACACTGCAAAGACAAGTTACTGAATGTTCGAACCGGTAAACTTTGTAATTTTTTGCAAATATTAGCTCATTTGGAATTTGATGCCTGCAACATGTTTCAAAAAAGCTGGCACAAGTGGCAAAAAAGACTGAGAGAGTTGAGGAATGCTCATCAAACACTTATTTGGAACATCCCACAGGTGAATGGGCTAATTGGGAACAGGTGGGTGCCATGATTGGGTATAAAAGCAGTGTCCCTGAAATGCTCAGTCATTCACAAACAAGGATGGGGCGAGGGTCACCACTTTGTGAACAAATGCGTGAGCTGATTGTCAAACAGTTTAAAAACAACATTCCTCAACGAGCTACTGCAAGAAATTTAGGGATTATCATCTACGGTCCGTAATATCGTCAAAAGGTTCAGAGAATCTGGAGAAATCACTGCACGTAAGCGACAAGGCCGAAAACCAACATTGAATGCCCGTGACCTTTGATTCCTCAGACGGTACTGCATCAAAAACCGACATCAGGGTGTAAAGGACATCACCACATGGGCTCAGGAAAACTTCAGAAAACCACTGTCAGTGACTACAGTTCATCGCTACATCTGCAAGTGCAAGTTAAAACTCTACAATGCAAATCGAAAGCCATTCATCAACAGCACCCAGAAACGCCACCGGCTTCGCTGGGTCCAAACTCATCAAAGATGGACAGATGCAAAGTGGAAAAGTGTTCTGTAGTCTGACAAGTCCACATATCAAATTGTTTTTGGAAACTGCGGACGTCGTGTCCTCCGGACTAAAGAGGAAAAGAACCATCTGGACGGTTATAGGCGCAAAGTTCAAAAGCCAGCATCTGTGATGGTATGGGGGTGTATTAGTGCCCAAGGCATGGGCAACTTACACATATGTGAGGGCACCATTAATGCTGAAAGGTACATACAGGTTTTGGAGCAACATATGTTGCCATCCAAGCAACGTCTTTTTCATGGACGCCCCTGCTTATTTCAGCAAGACAATGCCAAGCCACAGTCTGCACGTGTTACAACAGCACGGCTCCGTAGTAAAAGAGTGCGGGTAGTAGACTGGCCTGCCTGTAGTCCAGATCTGTCTCCCATTGAAAATGTGTGCCGCATTATGAAGCGTAAAATATGACAACGGAGACCCCCGACTGTTGAACAACTTAAGCTGTACATCAAGCAAGAATGGGAAAGAGTTCCACTTGAAAAGCTTCAAAAATTGGTCTCCTCAGTTCCCAAACGTTTACTGAGTGTCGTTAAAAGGAAAGACGATGTAACACAGTGGTAAAAAGGCCCCTGTGCCAAGTTTTTTGCAATGTGTTGCTGCCTTTAAATTCTAAGTTCATGATTATTTGCAAAAAAAAAAAAAAGTTTCTCAGTTTGAACATTAAACATCTTGTCTTTGCAGTGTATTCAATTGAATATAAGTTGAAAAGGATTTGCTAATCATTGTATTGTTTTTATCTGTGATTTACATAACGTGCCAACTTCACTGGTTTTGAGTTTTGTACATGCTTAATCTGCACACATTTTTAAAATTATTAATTAAATAAATTTTTTTCTTTTATTTGATTTTATTTTTTATTTTCTTTCACACCGATTTGTAAATGTATCAAGGTGATTGCTCGGTAATGTGTTGTCCAATGTCACGTCTGTATTTGATTTGATCATGTGACCGGGTGACAGTTAGTGTGCAAAATGTGAAGATCAGACTTACTAGCAAATTTTCTAACTTCCATTTAGACGATAAACCTATAGTTTTTTTTTTTTCAAAAACAAGGTATTTATCATAAGATAAATACCTGGAAATTTCATTTCAAATGTAAATTTCCAGGTATCTAGCCAACGATAAATACCGAGTGCTCGAAAAAAACTGTAGGTTTATCTCCATTCTACCATGACTCTTGTCACCCCAACAAAAATATTTTTTGGTTAACACCACAAGACTCCGTAAGTAATACGCAAGAAGTCGTTTATAAACTTCAGTAAATGCTGCCTCAGAGACATCATTTGAACAGTTCAAAATATACATAGGTTACACTACATCGGTATCTGCATGAGCAAAGTTTAACTTTAATAACAAATACACAGTGACATTTTTTTATTTATTCAATAGGATATTTTGAACTGTTCAAATGATTTCTCAGAGGCGAGGTTCACCAACGTTTATAAACGACTTCTTACATATTACTTACTGAGTGTTGTGGCGTTAACTGGTTCAGAAATATCAAAATCGTCATCAAACCATTCAGGTTTGATATCATCATTGTGAAATATTTCCTCTAAAGTTCCGAAGACGAAGTTTGAAGTGGGAATGTCAGACGCCATAGCGGTCGCCTTTTTGGACAGGAAAATTAATAACTTATGTTTTCTATTGAGGCAGCTCGATAATCAAGCGAGAGCTCGTCATGCAGCGCGTGATCTAGACCCAGTACGAGGTAGTTTACCAGTGAATAAATACCTGGTGTTAACCAAACAAAATGCAGAATTCCCGAGAATGAATGGTAGAGTCAAACATAAAGCAGTAGTCAGTAAAGAAAAGAAAATAAAGAACAGAAGGAGAAGGTAGCTAAGCTGCCAAAAATAAGTTCATTCGGCTTTCTTACAAGCAGTTGCCACATCACAGACGACCCTCCGTCAAGCAACGACATAGCAAGCTGGTAACAGATCAAGCTAAGATAGCGGTTGACCTAAATAATGATAACTTTCATGGCTATTGTATAAATTTCAAAACAATTCGAGGAATTTGCTCAACACAAAGCTTGCCAAATGCCATTTAAGTAGGTACGTAGGCCTATAAGGGACTATTGTTTTAGTCCAGAGTCAATTTTATATGTAGGATATATGGAAGAAATAAGGCTGTACGTGCAGTAAATTGATCATTTTATGGGGTTTAAGCCAACGGTGTTCAACTGGGCCATTTGAGGGACATGGTGGCATTGTTTTAAATATATTTAAATATTGTGAAATATTGCAATTTTTGTCCATCTCGTGTGCTTTTTCAAGTCACCATCATATCCTGCCTTCAAGTCAAATAATGCTCTAGTGAGGTAGCAGCACAAAAATGTTTTCGGATGTTTTAAGTGACCCAATTATCGCAGTTGCGGAGAAAGTTGCGCATGCCCTAGCAACCTGATATGTCATCAGTAACATGGCTGTTGCTATTAAATGCTATTATCGTGTACAGCAGCAATAGAAATTAAACTCTAAATTTTCTTCACTGGATGTAGTCAATACACCCGAATGCGTCTCTGGGTACCCAAACATCAAGGTGAGCCGAAAAAGTACTGATTTCATTTGATAGTGGTTGAATATGGAATTCCTTCCCAGCTGATGACCAATTTTTTTCTTGTTTTCTTCCCAGAAATTTGACGTTCGCTTGTGCCTCAATGAAATATTGTACCTGCGGTACAATATTTTTCGCAGTAACCCTGTGAATGACCGGGCTGCTACACACTTGTATTTATGCACGTGCATGTGACCTGGTTTAATACTGGTGCCCACCGGAAAATGGGTCTCCTCTGAAAGCCAATGTGTAATTTGAACCCTGATAGTAACTGTTACCCCTTTCCTACTACAAACTGCGTAACCCAGGCATATGCCGCCTCAAGTTAAGCTTTACCAACCCTGGGGCTCGTTAACTCCGATGCTATTCCCATTACTAATCATTACTCCGGCGTTTCGGTGTTTGGTTGGCGCCTGAAGATTTCCTATTTCTGCTACGTTCATTGATAAATACCAATTTCTGCAAATTACTTCATCAGTTCACCATCGCTGGCGTTGGCTTTATCAACAGTTTATTTAAACAATCGAATGAAATTTAATTTCCAGGTATCAATTCTGTGATCGAATTCCCCGCGGTTGGGAGGAAAAAAAAAAAAAAAAAAAACTAGGTCTAATTTAGTATGACAGTAGTCGGGTTTCCTTCCCACTGTATTTATGTGCATTTGTTTTTTCTTTTGGATCAAATTGCGACCTCCTCTTCTACTGTTGTACTGTAGGGCCTATATATGGTACACAGGTTATAAGTGATTTATTGCTATCTTATGGAAAACCTGGTTTAATACATTGGAGTTTATTTGCTCCAAGACGGTTGATGGAAATGTAGGTCATTTGCATTTCCTTTGCAGTGAATGGTCTAAAATTTGCCAAAAAAATAAAAAAACACTTGATATGAAAAGGAAACTCGACTATTGACTTAAAACAAAATACGCTAATGCATGTGATGGTAGCGTTTCACCAAAAGTGAAAACATGAATTAATGTCATGTCATTGTCCCCACCACTACTCAAAACGTACTCATTCTGATAGTTATCGTCCCCACCACTTTTCAAAACAAACTGACGCCCGTGACACTGACACAAATTCAATGGATTGTAGAGCCAAGATGGTTCATATGGGTGTAAATACAGTTGTATTCAGGCTGGTGCCCTGCGACATACTTTCATACAGAAAAGCAGTAATTCTACAGTTGAATCGCACCACTATCAGCTTCAGTGCCCACAATGTTGTCTCTGTAAACTACTAAAGAAAATAGCCCAATCCGCTAGTGCCCTGGCACAATGCCCCCTACCTGGTGCTCGCCCGGACCCCCCTCTGAGGACATGGGCGAAGAGGACGGAGAATCGAATCACGGGGCGCATCAACGTGCCCCAGAAACCGACCTTTCCCCCGAAGCGGGCCATGTCTTCGTCTTCTGACGGAGGAGCAGCACTGGCGACACAGGCTCAGAGGAGACCCGAGGCTGTGGCACGAGGGCTACTGGGAATGCAGGCGTCCGAGCGCACATACGTGTGAAAGGTTTGGTCGCTGAGGGAAACATTCCAGCCCACCCTGACAAGCAGCGGTTAATAACACTCCCGTGCTTCTACAGGAAAGCTAACCACCCCAAACCTGGCCCCACACTGCATTACCAATCGACCCAGGGCCCACCCCTAAAACAACAATACTTAATCCATCATATCCCAACCTGATCAACTATCATTTCTTTCAAATAACTGCAAATTCTACATCAGACCGCTTTTAGTTGGTGATGCGTCCAGCCAAGTGACACCCCTGGCTGACCTCAGATCAGATCAAGGACGAAGCAGCCTGCTTCCTGCAGGAGGAGCTGAAGATTCCCAGCCAACCACACTGCTGTTGCCACACCCACACAAGTCACAGCCACACCTGTGACTAATACCAAAGTCCTTACAGGCAAGTCATGCCACTCAGCAGCCATTTCAGGCTAACAAGACCAGGCTCCTATCTAATGAATGGGGAGAGAGCAATAACTTCACTCTCAATGGTCACCAGGACATAAGAGCTGCAAATACAGAATTACCAGTCAAATATGATAAAAACTACTTTAAAAGTTTGGTAAGTTTGCCCAAAAATAAGGTTTAAAACTGTACTTTCCTCACAGGTTATACATCAGCTCAGGCGTAAGGTTTCACAACACAAACTTCCTTTGCAGCGTGCGGTGATGGGAGACCATCGGCTCATCCCACTGAACTGAATGATAAACACTCAATTGGCTGTCAATCACATGGAGCAAAACAACCAATCAGATTGCCTTATCTTACTAAGGTCCAACCTACCCCAATAGCACCGCCATATTGCCCCACACTCAACGCGGTTCTTAGATGTGCGTGGGGAACATGTATAACTGATGAAACGTACCCTGCCCAGCCACAGGGAGCTCAATTAATCAGTTTTCCGAAGACAATTAAGCATTTGGAGAAGTGTTTGCGATGGATTAAGACAAGACATATGGGAGACCTCACACGCAACTCAATGTCAATAGGATTCACAAACACAGTCTGCATGCTACAAACTAGTAGTTATTCTGCTGAGAGCATGATTCACTCGTACCACCCAGCACAGGCATTCGCAACACTGGACAATATAAAATGGGTAGCCAGGTGGTGATGGATTTTGTAATAGCATGAAGTAATCTGCTCAGAAACTTTAGCGTGGGAAAAGTTGGTTTGGTAGCTAGCCAGCAGACTCAGAATGTCAGTCTCTTTGCCAGAATGAGTAAAGTTAGTTTATCATAGAATTGGTTTGGAGAAAAACACCGATATAACAAACGTTAGATTAATAACTCGATTATGTCTAATGTAGCAAGTTTAAGGGTTAGCTGCATTAAAAATAAAATTTATTACAAAGTCTAGCTCGGGCAGTGACTGACTCATGGCCAACTGACATTAGACAGCATGCTGGATCCAGTGTTATTTTTAGCTCAGTGATGGCAACAAACATATGAAAAATACCCTGCTTTACACATGCAGTATGACTCCTCTATTTTGCCTAGTTTGATGTAAAAGTGCAGTTTATTGGGTGCTCGGCTTTTCTGCATTGATTGTCAGCACTTCGCGGTTACTCTTGTATCTCCACCCGTTCTATTAAAAAAATGATATCATGGGTATACCTTTGCATTAATACAAAACCCAAAACCAGTGAAGTTGGCACGTTATGTAAATCGTAGATAAAAACAGAATACAATGATTTGCAAATCCTTTTCAACTTCTATTCAATTGAATACACTGCAAAGACAAGATGTTTAATATTCAAACTGAGAAACTTTTTTTTTTTTGCAAATAATCATTAACTTAGAATTTAAAGGCAGCAACACATTGCAAAAAAGTTGGCACAGGGGCCTTTTTATCACTGTGTTACATCGCCTTTCCTTTTAACGACACTCAGTAAACGTTTGGGAACTGAGGAGACCAATTTTTGAAGCTTTTCAGGTGGAACTCTTTCCCATTCTTGCTTGATGTACAGCTTAGTACCCGCACTCTTTTACTACGGAGCCATGCTGTTGTAACACGTGCAGAATGTGGCTTGGCATTGTCTTACTGAAATAAGCAGGGGCGTCCATGAAAAAGACGTTGCTTGGATGGCAACATATGTTGCTCCAAAACCTGTATGTACCTTTCAGCATTAATGGTGCCTTCACATATGAGTAAGTTGCCCATGCCTGGGGCCCTAATACACCCCCATACCATCACAGATGCTGGCTTTTGAACTTAGTGCCTAAAACAGTCCGGATGGTTCTTTTCCTCTTTGGTCCGGAGGACACAACGTCCACAGTTTCCAAAAACAATTTGAAATGTGGACTCGTCAGACCACAGAACACTTTTACACTTTGCATCAGTCAATCTTAGATGAGCTTGGGCCCAGCGAAGCCGGCGGCGTTTCTGGGTGCTGTTGATAAATGGCTTTCGGTTTGCATTGTAGTTTTAACTTGCACTTGCAGATGTAGCGACGAACTGTAGTTACTGACAGTGGTTTTCTGAAGTCTTCCTGGCCCATGTGGTGATGTCCTTTACACACTGATGTCGGTTTTTGATGCAATTCCGCCTGAGGGATCGAAGGTCACGGGCATTCAATGTTGGTTTTCGCCCTTGTCGCCTACGTGCAGTGATTTCTCCATATTTTCTGAACCTTTTGACGATATTACGGACCGTAGATGATGAAATCCCTACATTTCTTGCAACAGCTCGTTGAGTAATGTTGTTTTAAACTGTTCGACAATCAGCTCACGCATTTGTTGGTGACCCTCGCCCCATCCTTGTTTGTGAATGACTGAGCATTTCAGGGAAGCTGCTTTTATACCCAATCATGGCACCCACCTGTTCCCAATTAGCCCGTTCACCTGTGGGATGTTCCAAATAAGTGTTTGATGAGCATTCCTTAACTCTCTCAATCTTTTTTGCCACTTGTGCCAGCTTTTTTGAAACATGTTCCAGGCATCAAATTCCAAATGAGCTAATATTTGCAACAAGAAGAGCACCGCCAACGGTGCATAATACGCCCGTCCTGAACATGGATCAGGAAGTGGACAGACAACATGATACCAATATCCAACAGACAACAGCCCCATGTGAGCTTTGACCTTTGTCCGTGACCTTGACCTTGGAGGGAGGGCCGTAAACATGGTACACGACACTCCGCTCAGTGATGGTACACGTGTGTGTGAAATATCATGGATGTATCTGAAGCGGTTGAGAAGTTATGCTCCGGACAAGCCCCATCTGGGCCCCATGTGACCTTTGACCTTTGCCAGTGACCTTGACCGGGTGAACGAAATCATGGTGCGCAACACAGCGCCTAGTGATGGTGCACGTGTATGTGAAGTATCACGAATGTAGCTCAAACGGCTCAGGAGTTATGCCCCGGACAAGAAATAGCTAACAGACAACAGACAGACGGACGGACGGGGGTGACGACATAATACGTCCCTTCTTAACACGGGCGTATAATAATAATAAGAATAAAGAATTACAAAGTTTACCTGTTCGAACATTAAGTAACTTGTCTTTGCAGTGTATTCAATTGAATATAGGTTGAAAAGGATTTGCAAATCATTGTTTTCTGTTTTTATTTACGATTTACACAACGTGCCAACTTCACTGGTTTTGGGTTTGTGGTTAAGGCCTCTCTGGAAGACTTTGCCGGACAAGTTGGATGCTTTCGGTGTGAAATAAACCGCGAAATCTTTGTGGATAAGTGCGCGAGAATTCTCCATAAAATTCTGCATAGATGTGGGCTTTAAGAGCGGTAACTAATGGGGGAGGAGCTGGTCAGACTTGGTCGGAAATGTCCATTGGGCAGCGAACTGACCCACCAGCCTCGTGTCAGACAGCCAGCTACTAAACGACACAATGAGTATGGAAAGTTAATGTCTGCAGATTAAGCAACTATGAGGATGGTAGTTCCATTCACAGAGAAGTGTGACAGGCAGTTGCCATAAACGTTTAACTACACTTTGAATTCAGCATTCCATTCACAGTGATAAGGAACTGTGTTTGCCCCTTCCCAATATCTTCTGTTTTTTTGCATATTTGGCACACTCAAATATTTCAAATCATTAGCCAGCAAGCTCATTTCAAACAAACAACCTTCAACACGTTGACAAAGAAACGGTGGTCTGCTTCAACATCAAACAAATAGTCTCACTTCATGTATTTAAAAAAAAGAATAATCTCGTGCAGACACAACTTCTGTAAACCGAAAGCTTGTGATGTAAATAGCATGACATGAGCGCCACCATGCTTGCCTGCTGCCCTTCGATATAAAGATAAAGTAGTGTCCATACCATGCAGCACTTGACACGGGACTTAAGCTTTGCTATGCACCAACTCCTGAGCTGTGTTCTGCAAAAAGCACCAACTCTCTGGTCAAATGGTGTTTTGCCCATCTGTTTACATTGATGGGACGAAATAATGTAAAAATATTTTCAATAACTTTCTGAGACGGAGTTTCAAAATTCTGAATGTTAGTACACTCCTTAATACTGGGCACATATGTTTGAAGTAGAAATGTCAAAAAAAAAAACATGAGGAATAGCACTTCAATTGTTTCAGGAGATTATTAATAATAAAAAATAAAAATAATCTGACTTGCTTCCAATAAACGAGTGGCCTGGATTGCGCCTGACCCCAAAAATGACAGAAATTTTTTCTTTCATTTCCCTCATCAAAACAGACCATTTTAAAGACCCCTAAAAGCCCTACAATCAACTAAAGTTCAGTGAGGACAGAGCAGAGGCATGTAGTTTCTGGTTATGAAGGTAGTCCTGACTGAACTGGCTTGAGGTCAGTCTGGGCGAGTACGGACGAAGGTCCGATGAGCAGAGTGAGATCAGCATATGGGCGAATGTAGTCGTAAATGATTTAGTCTGAGGTAGATATGCGGATGAAAGTAACCTTTAATGAGTTGGTCTAAGGTTAGTGAGCAGATGCCCAAACTGTACACCACATTTGGCGAATGTCGTAGTACTCCGTTTTTCGTGAAATTTAAGTGTTTTAAGCTCTCTACATATCTCAAATGGCACGTGGTAAGAGGTGAAGTCAGGAGCTAAAAAAAAAGAATAAGTCGCTTCTCTGAATTGCAGGGCTACACAGTTCATTAAATCGTGATTATGTTTAAAATAACTATCCACACAATGCGAACAGGCAAACTTGCTCCTTTTCTTTTCAATGTATCATACTTGATGCAGTTAAGCCAATGGCAATCAAATGTCAGAGGCCATTTTAAATGTCTCCAGGAGGTAAATTGAGTTCAGAGGTCAGCAAATTTCAGGCAAAATTGAACAGTTACCATCACTTTTAATTAGCCCACCCTAAATCTGTCCCGGCGTACTTAGCCAAGATAATAATAATAATAATAGCATAAATTACAAACAGCATTGAGCCAACCTAACCACCAGAAACGCCCGCGTTTGAACACCCTCGTCCTGACGGTGCACACACGGACAGATACAGACGGACAGACAGACGACGAACTGATGACAATACCCTTCGGCCTGAAGTCGGGCCAAGGGTAAAAACCAATACGTAGCCAATAAAGCAAATAGACAGAACAAGGCTACAGCATTAAATAGAATAGAATAGAATAGAATAGAACTTTACAGTCCACCAAGGTGGACAGTTGCCTTTAGCTCACCAACACATAAGACAAACAGTACTAAAATACAGACACACACATTCTCTTCATATAAGAAATAAAAAGGCAGTATAATAACCTGCATCGAAATCAAAAAATAAATAATCAGTAACAATTAATAAATAAGATGAAAGTAAGGTAGTTCAGATCACTAACTAAGGAAATTAGTCTTTGGTCACTTTGCTGAGTTAAGGATGGCAATGCCATTAGGGATAAAAGACGTTTTGAAGACACCTTTGGCAAGAGGGGTTCTGTAGCGCCGCCTAGACTTCAAAAGTTCAAACTGATTATAAAGGGGATGAGAGCCATCTACCAGGATTCTCCTCGCAGTCCTCCTTGTCCTTTCAGCATAGAAGTGGGCAAGAGATTTCTGGGCTTTTCCCACAATTTTACTTGCCATCGTCACAATCCTGCTTAATTCGTTCTTGCACTTGGAGCTTCAATGACCAAACCAAGCTGGAAAATGAAATGTTAGAACACTCTCTATACATGCAATATACACAAGTTCTCGGACCTGTGGCTTGACACTGTGACAGCTCGATCTCCTAAAAAAGACAGAATATGCGTTCTCAGAAAAGTTTATCTGGCTGTCCAGAACTGTGCCAAGATATTTAAATGTTTCCACAATTTCAACAGGTTGACCATCGAGTGAAACTGGCACTGCTGTCAGATTTTGTTTAGTGCAGATAACCAGCTCCTTTGTTTAAGAGACATTGATTCCTCGCTGGCTGTTAAGACACCATTCTTCAAGGGACTTAATGTGAGCGAGATAGAAGGTCTCAGAGCGGTCAGTTTTTTGTAACAGTCCAACTAAGGCCATGTCATCTACATATTTAACCAGTTGAAAATTAGAGTCACTGAGTGAAAATTAATTTGTAGACAGTGAAAAGAGCAAAGGTGAAAGAACGCTACCCTGTGGGCAGCCTGTGCAAATGATAAGCCCTCCCGACAGAGTACCATTGATGCACTCTTTCAGGGCGACAAGACAGAAAAAATCTGAACCAGAGTATCAGGCCCTTATCAACATTTAAATCAGCCAGCCTTTTAAGAAGAAAATGCACTTCCACAGAATTAAAAGCGGCACTGAAGTCAACAAACAAAACCCAGGCATATCCTTTGAAACAGAATATAACAAAGTCAGTACAGCATCATCTGTGCCTCTGTCACGTTTGTAGGAAAACTGGAGGGGATTTAACACCAGCCGCCGCAGAGGTCAGGAGGTAAACCAGAACTCTCTCCATAGTTTTACACAATATGGAGGTGATCGCCATTGGCCGAAAATCTTCAGGCTTACTCGCACCTGGCTTTTTTGGCATTGGCCTTATTGCTGAGAATTTCCATGACTTAGGCCCCCCTGTGACTAGGAGGGAATCGAGCAACCTTAAAGGAACAGTCCACCGTATTTTCATAATGAAATCTGTTTTTCTATGAATGAGACGAGATGATGCGTACCTCTCCGAGCTTTGAGCAATCACCCAGTCAGCCAGACGGGCTGCCACTCCTGTTAGCATTTGTAGCTAGACTCATTGTGGTCAACGGTATTTTTTGGGGCTGTAGTTAGATGCGACCAAAGTCTTCCACGTTTTTCCTGTTTACATAGGTTTATATGACCAGTGACATGAGTTCGGGTTCGGGGACGCAAATCCAAAAGTGGCTTTTTCTATGCTGTGGGAAGTGCGTACTATAATGACAGACGTAGTAACACCTTCTGCGCGCTTCGACAGCGCATTGATACCTTCACTTCTGATTTCTTTTCTCTCCCACGATCCCCCCCTACTTCCGTAAATACAACCAACGTGACTGCACTGCACTACTTGGTACACAGTCAGGAAGCCAGAGCTTGCAGAAAATTATAAGTAAGGGATAATTAACTAGAAGGTGTGCATTTCAAGGTTTTAATGCACGACGCGGAGTTCGCGTCGGGTGGTTGCCTCCGCGAAGAGCATTTAAACCGTGGAATGCTCACCTTCGAGTTGATTATCCCGCTTATACCATGGTCATTTGCCAGCAATACCAAATCGCAGCATTAATCTGAAACGGAGATTATGCATAACCCAACATTATGCGCGATTATGCGGACTGTAGCTTATTTGCTACCCACAATTACAATGAACTTATGACGGTTTCCGCAGTCAGCGAGCTGAAATCAGTCTGCTGGCATAGCACGTAGCTAGCAAACTGTCAGCAGTCGCTGATACATGAAGTGGACACGTTTGCTTCATTTGTAACCGTACTCAATTACAATCTTTTAATGGATAAAGCCTGGTTTTTTCGCTGCTATAATATTTACGGTCATTATCGCTTGAGTACGAGTCAGCGAGGTGAAATCAGTCTGCTGGCAAAGCACGTAGCTTGCGAAACCTTCACTTCACTTTTTCACATACGATTCATCTTCGTCCTTTTCTTCTTCCCTCTCACGGTCCATTTCGGCTAACTCCTCCTCAGTATATTCCGGTTCAAATAGATATGGCTCCGGCTCCGCCACAAGCCAGTCGTCGGCATCTATGTCCTCCATTTGAAAATGTTCCATAGTAGCACACTTGATTATTTTCTTTTATACCATGGTCTGGGTGAATACCTTTTTCTAATTTTTTCTAATTGGCTGGCGGCTGGCAGGTATGCATTAAAACCGTGGTACCGCACAGGTGGTTCGGCTACGGTCGTTTCATCATTCGAAATTCATCCACTATCCAACTTGCAACCATAGCAATGTTAGAGCTGATATTTGACTGGGTGCAACAGAAACCTAGCAGCTCATTTATTTCCGCTAAATTTAGCGGCGTCATATAAGTGCGTCCTGCGGGGCGGTTAACAGTGGGTACTCAAGCGATAATGACCGTAAATATTGTAGCAGCGAAAAAATCAGGCTTTATCCATTAGTAACTGTGTGCGGTTACAAATGAAGCTAACGTGTCCACTTCATGTATCAGCAACTGCTGACAGTTCGCTAGCTACCTGCTATGCCAGCAGACTGATTTCACCTCGCTGACTCGTACTCAAGCGATAATGACCGTAAATATTATAGCAGCGAAAAAATCAGGCTTTATCCATTAAAGGATTGTAATTGAGTGCGGTTACAAATGAAGCTAACGTGTCCACTTCATGTATCAGCGACTGCTGACAGTTTGCTAGCTACGTGTTATGCCAGCAGACTGATTTCAGCTCGCTGACTGCGGAAACCGTCATAAGTTCATTGTAATTGTGGGTAGCAAATAAGCTACAGTCCGCATAATCGCGCATAATGTTGGGTTATGCATAATCTCCGTTTCAGATTAATGCTGCGATTTGGTATTGCTGGCAAATGACCATGGTATAAGCGGGATAATCAACTCGAAGGTGAGCATTCCACGGTTTAAATGCTCTTCGCGGAGGCAACCACCCGACGCGAACTCCGCGTCGTGCATTAAAACCGTGAAATGCACACCTTCTAGTTAATTATCCCTTACTTATAATTTTCTGCAAGCTCTGGCTTCCTGACTGTGTACCAAGTAGTGCAGTGCAGTCACGTTGGTTGTATTTACGGAAGTAGGGGGGGATCGTGGGAGAGAAAAGAAATCAGAAGTGAAGGTGTCATTATAGTACGCACTTCCCACAGCATAGAAAAAGCCACTTTTGAATTTGCGTCCCCGAACCCGAACTCATGTCACTGGTCATATAAACCTATGTAAACAGGAAAAACGTGGAAGACTTTGGTCGCATCTAACTACAGCCCCGAAAAATACCGTTGACCACAATGAGTCTAGCTACAAATGCTAACAGGAGTGGCAGCCCGTCTGGCTGACTGGGTGATCGCTCAAAGCTTGGAGTGGTACGTATAATCTCGTCTCATTTCATAGAAAAACATATTTCATTATGAAAATACAACTCAAATTAGTAATGGTACAGATCACCTGTTTGCTTGCTAACTGACCAAAGTAAATGGGAACTGGGTGAGTAATTGCTGGTTAAAAGGTGATGATACCGAAGACCTCAATGTAGCTCAGTGCAGCAAGTCGCTCATCGATACTGATGCAAGTGAAGTTTTTTCCACAAGCATTTCACATGGCCACTGATGTTCGGCAGAAGTTTCATTTTTTCAAGGTAAACAGACAAATTCCTTTTATTTCCCAAAAACAGAATTAAAGTCAAAATGGTTTGGGACTAATTGGACAAAGAGGTCAATGAGAAGCAAACCACAAGTACAGTACATGTTGAGGAACTTTGATACCCGTGCTGATGTGAAATCATAACCGCATGACTGTCCTTGATGGACAAAAGTGAGTAGTCTCTGCATTATGATTACAAATGGTGGTTAGTTTGACGAAATTAAAACTTTTCTCCCCCAAAATAAAAGGTGCTTATTTCTTCCTTTTATAATTAATTTGTTGGAAAAATGCCAGTGTGTCCAAATTTTTGCAAGGTACAGCATGTAGTCTCTAATAAGCAGGTTTGAGGTCAGCATACGGGTGAAGGTGGTCTCTTATGAACTAGTTTCCGGTCAGTGCGTGTGGAAGAAGGTGGTCTGTAATGAGCTGGTCTGATGTCAGTACGTGGTGAAGGTGGCCTCCAATGAGTTAGTCTAAGATGAGTGTGTGGACGCAGGTAGTCTCAAAAAAGCAGGTCTGAGGCCACAGTGTGTTTGAATTTAATCTCTATTGTGCCAGTCCGAGGTGAGCAGAAGGACACTGTGAGCTGATCCAAAGTAAGGGTGACACCTCACCTCGTAGCTGCTGCTGCTCCAGAGACAGTGTGTCGAGTGTGTAGCTGCAGAACTCCAGGTTCTCCAGGGCCTGAGCCCGGGCAGTCTCATCCTCCTCATCTTCCAGAATCAGCCGAAGCTCCTCTATGGTGTGGGAGTACACCTCCATGTCCCGTTCAACCTCCTGCAGCCGGAGCAGAGAGTACTCTCTCTCCAGGGCTGTCCTTTCATCTACCTCAGCCTCCACCTCTGTCTCAGCTTCCAGATCCACCTCTTCTGGCTCCTCGTCCTCCAGGGTTGGGAAAATTTGGTCGGCGCCCTGCTTGGTCCTGAGATCGTGACCGTCCCGGTCCCTGTTTGGCGGGGGAGGTCTGGGAGCGGGCCTTGCAGGTCTTAAGGAGGGTGGGGTCCTCGCATTGCGCCCTGCTGGAGAGGCACTGGATGGCTGCGGTTTGACGGTCCTCGGGCGTGGCGGAGGAGGTCGAAGAACCTTCCGTCTTTCTAAGACGGAAGAGGACAAGGAGGAGGAGGAGAGTGGTGTGGTGTCGGGTTGAAGAAACACAGGGGAGTGGGAGGAACCTCGCATGATGTCACTCTCGCTGCTGTAGTCCAGTATGGAGAAGTGGCGAGAAACCTGCCCCTGACTGGCTGCAGACCCTCCCCTCGGCCATGCCCGGGTCCCTGCTACAGCTCCCAATCCCCCGAGTAGGCATCCCCTCTCGAACTCAGCGAGTTGCTGGCACAGCTCGGCATCAAGGTCTCTAGGTGCAGCAGAGAGGCTCTCCAGAGTGAATGACCCCGATAAACCGTTAGAGCGCTGATCCTGGGGCGAAGACCACCGTTTGCCGGACCGTCCCAACAGCAGGTCTGAGTCTGTGACACTTGTGTGACGGGTGACCTTGCGGTGGCTCCGCCTCTCCTCCCAACCCCAGAGGTCACCTGGGACGACACTACGCTCAGGGCTTTGTCCATTGCTCTGTCCATTCTGGCTGGCTGAAGCATTGCCGACAGACCTGACGGTGGGGACCACGGGCCGCTCAGAGCTGCTGGAGTAACTTCCCGTTTTCCAACCCAAGGAGGACCTCTTGTTCAGGGCGTGCAGACTGGGACGGGGTGGCAGGCGTGGTTTCGATGGCAAAGTAGGGCTGCCAGAGCTGGTTCTCTGAAGCTCTCTGTGGGCAGGAGTCTGGGTGGCCGCATTCCAGGACCCGCGAGCACTTTCCGCTTCTCCTCTTTCGTTGCCCAGCTTTGCCTCAGGGAAGCTGCCGTACTTCCTGTCCACGCTGTTGTCCTCAGCCAGGTGTTCGAAGTAATCCAGGTCCCAGACAGTGTGGTCCTCCTGAGCGCTCCGGACGAGCCCGTTCCTGCAGGAATCTCCCGGCAGGGCCAGTCTGTGATTGCTTGCATCTGAATCCTTGCACTCGAGAGAGGTGGAAGACTCCAAAGGGGGTGGCACTTCCCTTTCGGAGTCAAGAGGGGGGCGAGGACCCTCGAGCTTGACAAATCGGTGGGGGAAGATTCCACTCCGCCCCCTAAGCCGCCCCTCCAGCCAACCATCCTCTAACGTGCCAACCACCCGGATCCTGTCGCCCACGATGAAGTTCAGCTCCCCATCCTCCATTGCTTGGAAGTCATACAGCGCCACCCCATAAACTCCCTCTTCATTTTCCTCCTCCTCCTGTTCCTCCGCTGAGTCTTCGGCCCTAGCCGCCCCCTCCTCCTCCTCTTCCTCCTCGTAGCCTTCGTAGGGCGTCTGCTCCTGCTCGGCGTCCCCCAGCCGCAGAGGAGCCAGCAGCTCCACAAACCCCTCGGGGAAAACGCCCCTGTGACCATTCAGCTCGCCCTCATACCAGCCTGGCTCAGGCACACCCACTATGGTGATGATGTCGTCCTCCCGGAAGTCCAGCTCCTCCTCCAGCTGGGCTGAGAGGTCCATGAGGGCCCGGGCCTGGCCCAGGGCGTGGCTCGGGAGATCGGAGGTCGTTGCTGTGCTGACAGCAGCCATCTGAGACAACTTTCGGGACCTGCAGGAGAGGCGAAGGTCTTTCAGGCAGGAGACAGGCACGACTCCCCTCGAGCCCCAGCAATTCCGCACCCTCAGCCAGGAGGCGTCCACACTGCCCTCCTCCACCACCACATCACCTGCACAGAAAGAAGAAGAATAATTAAAAATAGGGCCACAGGCACTGTAGCTCACCTGAATCAGCTGTGGTTACAACAAAATCACGTTATTCGGGCAAGTTTAAAGCTGAAGGTCAAAGGTCATAATTCGAAATACGGAAAAACCTTTTATAGGCACGTGATGCATCTTGCTACATACTACCTACATGACAAATTTTAGCTGATTATGTGCATAAATAGCTTTCAGATGGCCAGTTATGTGATTTTCAATATGGCCGGCATGGTATTTTCGCAGTTTTGAATGACAACAGTCAACCTTAAAGTAACCAACATTATTACCTTTACAGGCCAACGACCTTTTTCAGCATGTTAACAGCGAAATAGCGAGAGATATGAACTGTGCCAACATGTGTGTGCAGGACTAGGAAAAGGGGTCGCTTGGGTCATTATGAAAATTGAGATTTTCCAACAAAAATCAAAGAGTGATCCAAGTCTTTCATTTTGAGAAAAAATGTAGGTGAATTTTTGCGCACAGCAGTGTTGTAAAGTGACAGTACAGCAGTGCTGAGATATCAGTGGTAAGTACAGTAGTAGTATGGTTTACACAGAAAAAAATAAATAAATCCCAAGTGACCCCTTTTCCTAGTCCTGCACACATATACATAAGAGCGCTGGGTCAGTTTTGACAATCATGTTTGCCAGCCCAATTAACATTAAGGGTCGGAACTCAAATCAACCGTAATCATCGCTTTCCTGTGTTATGATATACACCAGTCTATCGATATTGTACACAAAAGCCATTTGTTCTTAGCATTTAGTATGTATTGCTGCTGAGTCTTCAGAACAAATTCTTATAAAAAATCTTTCAGTATTTTGTGATTTTAAGTATCTTTGATATGACTTCTGTAGCTATTTCCCAATATAATTACCTGTGGTCATAGAAAATAATTAGGGGTAATTTCCTCTCTTGCTAAGAAATATTCAAGTTGTGCTGAGTCCACGTTTAGGCTCTGGCTACGCATTCAGGGTTTACAGTGTGTGTTAACGACATGTAAAAAGCCGCGAAAAATGCTCGGAGGATACGGTGCGTGGTGCAAGGTGGTGAACTGTCTCCACCTGGGCAGAAAAAGTGGGTGTTCACGATTTGTCTTTATACATTGCAGTTTTTATACGTTGTACATTAGTGACTGTTTGTCATACAGCACCAGTCGAAAGTTTGAACACACCCACGTTTTTTCTTACAAGACATGTTAAATAAAGAAAAAGGCACTGTTTATTTTCCAAAAAAAAAAAGATCCAATTCTTAAATAAATCAAACTAAACAGCATTTTTTTGTCATATTTATAAAACATACTCACTTTTTTTTTTTAACGAGAGCGGTTATATGGCTGTAATGAGTTTGCTGCTGAGCGGCCAATTAAGTTCCCAAAGATGTGCTGCACTTGTGGTTTGCTTTTCATTGACTTTTTGCCAAATAAGTTCCAAAACAGCTTGTCTTTAATTCGGCTGTTGGAAAATGGAAAGAGCTTGTTTGTCAGCTTACTTTGCAAAATATGGCTTCTTTGAAAATTCAAAAATGTTGAACACTATTCAAACAAGTAAATTATTCTCTTTTAACTTCTGACTGTTAACCTCTTACCAGATTCCAATTGAGATTATATAGAAGAGTTCAACTGGTTAAATTTCTCTAAAAACAGAGTGCTGTGACATTAGCAAAGTATGCCCAAACTTTTGACTGGTACTGTATAGTAGGCCGGTGGCGATAACAAATTTTGGTGGACGATATATTGTCCCACAAATTATTGCCAATAAATGATATTGTCAACATTTTAAATGATTAAATTTACATTATTTAAACTAATGTCAACAAATGAACCACTATTGTAATGAAAATATATCATAATAATGCAAGTACACCCCTTCACATGCAATAACTTATTTCTCATGAGTATTTTTCACAATTGTAATTGGAATGTCAAGAACTTTAAATATGCAAAATAAAACAAACAAAAAACAATAAACAATAAAAACAAAATGGACTCTGTTAGCCAAAATTGCACTTGAATAAAAATCACAACCAAAAACAATAAAATGGACCCGGTTTCTGTAAAGAAGAAGAAGAAGAAAAAAAAAAAAAAGTTGGAGTTACATTTTGACTTAGAGTTACAGTTTCAGTTAGAATTCAACTTAAAATTTCAGTTGGAGTAAGGGTTAGGTTTAGGGTTTGAGTTAGGATTAGGTTAAGGGTTTGGATTCGGTTCAGATGAGGTATTTACTGACGAAGACGCCGACGATGGAAACCAGACTGTAGTTATTCACATGACCGCTAGAGCTTAACGCCTAAACGTAACTTTAGGCAGTAATAAGCTGCTTGACAAATGACCTTTGTGGGGGTATTTTGTTGGAGGACAGGCTCAAAAAAAATAAATAAATAAAAAAACTGCATTGTATTAGCGGATAAAATTAGGCCCCAAGCATAACTTGAGGCCCTACCTCACGTGTTCTGCATATAGGGAGGGCCGGCTCTGCAAAAACGCATGCACATGGCAAAATAGAGGCCGGCAAAATTATCACGTTCATTTTCATTTATCCTGCGATTTATTGATTTATTGATTATCGTCCCAGGCCTACTGTTTAGTCTGCAATTTTTCTCTACTTCGGTGATCAATTGAGTAGTTTGGTTGTCTTCTTCCTTTTGACTTGTCCTGCCTGTAAATGAAAATAAATGGGGTGGTAGACTGTGTTTGACCGGAGAGAATTGGCAAAGTTTTTTTTTTTTAAGCTTCAAGCTAGCAGATCATCAGATGGTAGACTTTCCTGAATTCCTATTGGCTGACTGTGGAAAACACTTGACTGGACGCGTCGCGTCCCTTAGGAGGTTTCTGCAATTTCACGCAGCGGTGTCAGCGCTTTCTTTTTTTTTTTTTTTTTCGGTCCCACCGATGTGTAGACCCGATCATTATAAATCAGTTACACCAAACAAAGCGTTTTAACGCTGTATATCACGCAGTGTTAACACTTGCCACAAACCCTGAATGTGTAGCCAGACCCTTAATCTTGATGTAATGGTGAGCAATAGTCAAAAATTAGAGCGAAAAAACATGCGGCCACGTGCCTTAACCAGAAGAGGAGAAAAAATCTCTGACTAACAGGCAAATGAGTTCTGCCTCCATCACTGCCCTAAGCTGCCCACTGGCGGTAGGCTGACGACCGTAATTTTCGCCCCCAGAGAATAGATTGCAAAAGCATTTCAGGGTAAAATTTAAATATTTGAATGTTAACAACATTCTCTTTAACAATTCAAATAAGTTGAACTAATTGCAGTTAAAAACATTCTAATCACATTTGAGACACACACCAATGGTTAACTGAGGAAGAATTGGCACGCACTCCTGAATGAGGACACAAGTCTGGTGTTATCACTAGGTTTCTAAGGGTGTGTACAAAGAAAATATTTTCTGGCACAGAAGTGCGTTTACCGTCACAAAGGGCTCTCCCAGCAACAGGCCTCAGAGCTCACTTCATACTATTGTTTTATCTTCAGAATGAATATTCGCTCTCGCAAAAATAAGCAGCAAACAAGCAAATAGAATTTCAGGTCAAAAATATCCATCTTGTGGAAGCACTTTGGAAATAAAGTCCTTCAATGCACCGATTACTCTTCCTGACAATGAATCAGAGGTCAGGGGTCACATTCCGCATAGCAGGGCTTTCCCCCCATTGTTTAGGAATGCGGACCTCACGTCGCACAGGAGCCATCGGACCTCATTCCATGAACAACAGTCGGCAGACTGCCCAACTCCGGCTCACCCATTTTGCAAAAAGAACGTCTCACCGGACCACCTCTCTGGAAAGAAAATGCCTATGATATTTAAGAGCTGACAGACGGCGAAGAGGGAGCATTAGTTCAACACAGATGGTGATACGGAGGAGAGGTCAGGCGAGGAAAGCTGAGAATTCTCTCCCAGATGTCAGCTTGTAATACGCGAGTGGTCAAACAGAGGCCCCTAGTGGCGCTTGGAGAAACTGCACTGACTGTCACCGAGCTGCTCGTGCTCTCTGATCTCTGACAGGGCCCCAGGTCGCAGTGGAGGTTCTAGGGGCGGGGACACGGGCCCCATCTGAAATCTAATTGGCCACCTGAAGTACCCCTGTCCTGTCACTCATCTGTCGTTTTGTCCGAGAATGACAATCAGATTATAGGCGAATGTAATTCCATGCCCAACAGTTGGTGGAAGTACTGTACCAAATAGGCATCACTGTCAATAAAGCTCACAGAAGATGATGACAATTTGCATGAACACTGGCAGTGTTGCCAGACTGGGTGGTTTCCCGCCCAGTTGGGCAGGTTTCGATTGAATTGTGCGTGCAAAAATAAAATTGGGCGGGTGGACAGAATTTGGGCTGGTTTCGGATGAACTCTGTGGTTTTATTTAACATCCATAATTTGCGTTTGTTAAACAGGCACGTGGTGTAAAAGAAAAACCAGTACGCCAGTGTATTTATGAAAACATTTATTGGCTTTTAAAACATTGATTGGCATGAATTTTGGCCACTCTCATTGAGAGGAGGTAGCCAAGGACACGCCTATTCCTTGCGTTGCTACGTAGAGCTACGCCCCTTCCATGTCTGGACCCCAGACCCCACAACATTTAGCGCAAAATACTATCCCAGAGGACAAGCGCACATGTGCAGTCGCATGCCCCCGCCTTTAGCCAGGTAAGCCTCCTACCCTGCCAAGATAACTGCCTTTACTGTATTATTGTAATCATACACGTGTGGGGAAAAGAGTTACATGTATTGGAAAGAGTTGTTGATAGCAACGGATGCTGTCTGCCAAAGCGAAGCGCACTGCAAAATTCGGAGCACCTGGCTAGCCTGGCTGGCATATCACAGCTATCCTGTTCTCGCTACACTGGCTCCCCGTGGCTTTCAGAATCCAATACAAGGTTCTGTTGCTCATTTATAAGGCTTTGCATGGCGAGGCGCAAGCTTATATCTGTGACCTCCTCCAGATGTATGTCTGCAGTCGGTCACTAAGGTCCTCCAATCAGGGCCTCCTGGTCATTCCTCGTACGAAGCTGAAAACTAAAGGAGATCGTGCCTTCCAAACAGTGGCCCCAAAACTGTGGAACGCACTTCCCTTGGACTTGCGAGCCTCTCATTCTGTGGACATCTTTAAGAGTCGGCTAAAGACTCATCTTTTTAGACAAGCCTTTGAATAAGCAAATCTCTTGTCTGTTGCACAGCGTTTGTTTATTGTTATATTGATAACTGTGTTGTTTTCTTATTGTTTTTATTGTTTTAAATGTTTTATCTCTGTTTTTACCACTGTGAAGCACTTTGTGTTTTCAAGCTGTGAAAGGTGCTATACAAATAAAGATTTACTTACTTACTTACTCACTTACTTACTAGCCATTTTAGCTAAGTCCCTTTCCAACTATAATGATTAAGTTGCTGTGCCAGTGACCAGATCAAGGACATTACAGACGACCAGCTGAAACTTAGTGAACTCGGAAAAGCCTCGTTACTTATGTTGCATTTATTGAGTCAATAAATGCTGTAGATTATACACTGCCCGGCCAAAAAAAAAAAAAGTCACCGTTTGGAAATTAATGAACAAATTCTAGAATTGGATTATTATTGCTGTTACTAATATGTTTCAGCTGGCAATAATCATTTTTCCCCTGACTGATTAAGCGCATCGCTACTCATTTCTCAAAAAATCATGTCGGGAGACACATCCCTTGCTGGTGGAAAAGATGTTACAGTATTCCAGAACAGGCAAATTATTGGCCTGTATTTAGCAAAAAAACTCATGAATGCAAAAACAAGTATGAGGAATCATTTTCACAAACATATTTGCTACCACAAAGTCCTGATCTTAGACACAGTAAAAGTTATTGGGATGTGCTCAAGAAAGACCACCGAGTGGTTCAACCATTATGTCGAGAAGACAAGATCTCGGCCAAAAATTATGGCATGTATGATCGAAAATAAATGTTCTGGCATTGCATATAGTTGTCAAAACAATGACAAAATGAATTTGCACTGTAATCAAAGCTACAGGGGTTCCAACTAAATATTTGAGTGTGCAACTTTTTTTTTTGGCCGGGCAGTGTATATTGGATATATCCGGCTATGAAAAAGCAGTGTTAAAGATATAGGCTACAGTCCCAAGTGCAGACTATGAATAAATCTGCTTTGGCGCCGTATTTCAGGAGAGCGCACAGAGAGGATATTGGTCAGCCTCCCTATGTGGGCCTGTCCACAGAAATGGTGTACATAAGTGTGACACACAAGACGAAAAATAAACCAATAAAAAAGAAAAAAAGATTCAACCTAATAACAGGGATGCAAACAGAGGTATGGTCAAAAAGGAGTGAGATTATCAAAGCCCACGCCCCTGCAGCAAATATCATATAATTACATTGCCACCAACCTCTGCCATCCAGGGCTCACTCTGTACACACACAAAGTTTTTTTATATGAAAATACACTTTCCCAGTTCCTTAGAAATTCTTAAAAGTAAAGAACACCGAGACAACGCTGGAAAATTGAACGTAAATTTTATTCCAAATTATAACTTATTAAGACTTTTGTGCCAGTCCCTTCAGTACAGTACACTTCTTCCAGCTCTCAAGCTCTCTACTGTTTCTTCTTCTTCCTTGCTATCTCCAGTGTCTCCAGGGCCTTGCGTCTAGCTGCATTTTCCTGCTTTGCCACATGTCTCAGCCGTGCCTGCCTTTCTTCTTCTTGAGCAGTGGGCTTGGTTTGATACTCTCGTTTTCAAAGGTGCATGGTGACTTAAGTACATATACTTCGTTACAGCTCTTCAGTTGTTTTTTTGAGGATTTGTGCATTACTGTGCATTCATTTTTTTGAACAGGGACTTTTACTTTTAATTCTACTTCATTTAAAAGATAAAAAGTATATTTTCACTTCGTTATTTTGATACTGGCAACTTAGTTACTCGTTTCAAATTACAATATGAATTGAATTCACCATTTACGGATTATCCGGATTAGGCGCGTTCGCGAAGAACAAAGGTGTATATTCGCACAGATGTGTCCGCCTGTAGACTTGGAGCTGCAAATTTATGCACGCAGTTACAATATTTTATCACTAGATGACGCACCAGGATCGGTCGCGGAAGATTGTGCACGTCGTAGGCCATTTGCAGAATGAATGCTGACCGGGTTATCCGTCGCATCTTGTTGTCAGAAGTGGTAGCTCCAGTAGGCGAGCAATTAAACTTTGCGATATACAACTATCTATCTTGTTTCTGCATGTTGCGTGTATATTTCCTTTTTCTTTGCACCATCAAGCATTTTACAACAGCGTCACGAATATGAGTTAGTTGGACAGCTACGGCATTCTCCAACGCTATTTGACGATCTTAAAAATTTTATTTCAACTTGCTAGCGTTTACCCTTGGAATAATTGTTAAATTTTGAACAAGATAATGTTTAGCCATACCTGCACTTTTTTATTTCAGTGGGACTCCCCAATATAATAAAGGCTAAATTAAATAATTCTTTTGTGTATTTGTATCGTTTTGTCTGCCACAAACAAGAGATGCTGCGATACCTACATGGAGGGCAGAGAGCCCCCACTCTCCCCGTAACAAGTTACAAGTCAATTCATCAAACCATAACCGTCCAAAGCTGTTAAATTGAGGCAAATAATGATCCATAAAGCAAATATCCTGTATAGTTCCTCGACTTTATTAAGCAGCCATTGTAAAAAAATGTAAGTGAAGAGATTACCTGATTTAGTGCTTCCACTTCCAGCTCTTCTCTGTCGCGTGCACTGAATAGCATTCGCGCGCGTGTGGAAGACGTGATTACTGCGCTGCTATTTCACCTAGCAACAAGAAATACTATTTTCTGATTGGCTGATAGGTTGCTGGTTCATGCAGAGCAGTCTGCCGTCGCCTCATCCACTCTAGATTACAAATCTCTTTTATTTACAGTCTATCTTACCAATGTGCGGTGATTTTATCACTTCTCAGCATGAGAAATGTCATGTGTGGCGTGAGAGCGTGCGAACTTATTGAAATGCGTGAGACTTGAAAGCCCTGATAATTATAATCAGACACTCCAACGGACACCCCCAACCCCCCCCCACCTTAAAAAAAACCCATCGGATCTGCACGATATCACACAAGTCCCCCAGACAGCCGTGAAAAAGGTGGCACCGGCGCGCGCACATTGCCGCGAGATATTTTTTTATTTTTACAGTCTATCTTACCGCACATTGGTAAGATAGACTGTAAATAAAAGAGATTAGTAATCTAGAGTGGATGAGGCGACGGCAGACTGCTCTGCATGAACCAGCAACCTATCAGCCAATCAGAAAATAGTATTTCTTGTTGCTAGGTGAAATAGCAGCGCAGTAATCACGTCTTCCACACGCGCGCGAATGCTATTCAGTGCACGCGACAGAGAAGAGCTGGAAGTGGAAGCACTAAATCAGGTAATCTCTTCACTTACATTTTTTTACAATGGCTGCTTAATAAAGTCGAGGAACTATACAGGATATTTGCTTTATGGATCATTATTTGCCTCAATTTAACAGCTTTGGACGGTTATGGTTTGATGAATTGACTTGTAACTTGTTACGGGGAGAGTGGGGGCTCTCTGCCCTCCATGTAGGTATCGCAGCATCTCTTGTTTGTGACAGACAAAACGATACAAATACACAAAAGAATTATTTAATTTAGCCTTTATTATATTGGGGAGTCCCACTGAAATAAAAAAGTGCAGGTATGGCTAAACATTATCTTGTTCAAAATTTAACAATTATTCCAAGGGTAAACGCTAGCAAGTTCAAATAAAATTATTAAGATCGTCAAATAGCGTTGGAGAATGCCGTAGCTGTCCAACTAACTCATATTCGTGACGCTGTTGTAAAATTCTTGATGGTGCAAAGAAAAAGGAAATATACACGCAACATGCAGATACAAGATAGATAGTTGTATATCGCAAAGTTTAATTGCTCGCCTACTGGAGCAACCACTTCTGACAACAAGATGCGACGGATAACCCGGTCAGCATTCATTCTGCAAATGGCCTACAACGTGCATAATCTTCCGCGACCGATCCTGGTGCGTCATCTAGTGATAGAATATTGTAACTGCGTGTATAAATTTGCAGCTCCACGTCTACAGGCGGACACATCTGTACGAAGATACACCTTTGTTCTTCGCGAACACGCCTAATCCGGATAATCCGTAAATGATGAATTCAATTCATATTGTAATTTGAAACGAGTAACTAAGTTGCCAGTATCAAAATAACGAAGTGAAAATATACTTTTTATCTTTTAAATGAAGTAGAATTCAAAGTAAAAGTCCCTGTTCAAAAAAATGAATGCACAGTAATGCACAAATCCTCAAAAAAACAACTGAAGAGCTGTAACGAAGTACATGTACTTAAGTCACCATGCACCTTTGAAAACGAGAGTATCAAACCAAGCCCACTGCTCAAGAAGAAGAAAGGCAGGCCCGGCTGAGACATGTGGCAAAGCAGGAAAATGCAGCTAGACGCAAGGCCCTGGAGACACTGGAGATAGCAAGGAAGAAGAAGAAACAGTAGAGAGCTTGAGAGCTGGAAGAAGTGTACTGTACTGAAGGGACTGGCACAAAAGTCTTAATAAGTTCTAATTTGGAATAAAATTTACGTTCAATTTTCCAGCGTTGTCTCGGTGTTCTTTACTTTTAAGAATTTCTGAGGAACTGGGAAAGTGTATTTTCATATTAAAAACTTTGTGTGTGTACAGGGTGAGCCCTGGATGGCAGAGGTTGGTGGCAATGTAATTATATGATATTTGCTGCAGGGGCGTGGGCTTTGATAATCTCACTCCTTTTTGACCATAGCTCTGTTTGCATCCCTGTTTGTTTGCCTAGCAACTAACCAATGCCCCTGTCAGAGTTGGTGGAGTAGAGTAGTCTAGAATTATTTTATTTTATTGGGCAGCACTGGCAAAAAGTTTGTGCCAGCAGCAGCAGGATACGCTGGCACCAAAATGGAGGCAGTGCCAGGTCCGCAGGAGCTGACTCACAAAATAAGACGCGTCACCTGCTGCAATTGCTTCAGACCCGTCTGTGGGAATTGCACCAGGAAAACGGAGGTCACCTGCACAGACTATTACGATTAGACTAAATGCTACGCCACCCCAATAAATAAAGAGGTAATCAGAAAAAAAGTTCAGCACCTCCCTGGCCAATTGTTTTCTAATTCCGTGTCATTGTTCCGATTAATTATTTCATAATAAATAAGATATTCCATATGGTTATGTTGTTATAAATGTTGAATCCGAATGTATGTTCATCAAAATAATGTTTTTAATCGTTGTTTTTGTCGTTCTGAATTGTTTAATTATTTCTTCACCCGAAAATATCGTTGTGAATGTTAACAATAAAGCCGCTTTCACACAAGACGCGAACGAATTTTTCGCACGACAGATCACATTCAAAGTCAATGCAAAGACGCGAATCCACGTGAAACGCATATTTGCGTGTTTGCATTGAATTTGAATGCAATCTGTCTTGCATATTTTAACCATTAAATATGCCACGTGGGAGTAAATTATATTATTTTCGAGGAAATGTCTCAGCAGTTTATCTCATCTGTCCTGTTCCATACGTAATACCTTTCAGCTAGTTTTGGAAAACGAATATTGTTAGTTGTGGTGTTGATTTATGCAAGATTTTTTATTGATTGATGTTACTGGTGTTCAATGGAGTTCATTTAGCTCAATTTTTAACTTTGCAAGGTGTTTGCTTTGAGTGTTGAAAAACACTATGTGCCAGAATTTGCCAACGAGAAATCCACAAATTGCAAATCTGGAAGAAAATTTGATTTTTAATACTACTCAATGTATTTTTTATCAGTGTTATTGTTTTTATGACTTTTAGAATAAATTTATGTTTTCACCTACTTCTAGCAAACATTTTTTTTGTTGATTTTAGGTTGAAATATCTGTCTTGTTAGATACGTAAATCGGTGTTGCCGTGACCATTTCAACTGTGTGTTCCAATGTCATCTTTGCTGATATTATCCTTACGACTGCAGAAAGTTATTCAAGGTCCCTTTAGTGACTTATTTAGATACATTTTTTGAAAAAAAATTACAGCCGCAAAACTGTACAGTCAGTGAGACCGCTAATGGCTGAAATAGGTAGATTTGGTGATATTTCATACTCCGCTGTAATCTATATAAAAAGCCGGCGAATTTGCACCATGTTTGCAGTCCAATCTGAGACAAAGTGCATTATAATGCAAATGCAAAGTGCATTATTCGCCCAAACTATTGTGTTGATTATGTCAAATAAATGATGTGATCATTGCTCATTTTCTATTACGTTCGTAACAGTACTTACGTAAGTAATATTCGTGACAGATTCAGAGAAAATCGTTCCAGCATTGCAGACGATGCTTGCATGACCTTCAAGCAATGGCGTCAACGTCGAGGCGCACACGCATATTCAGAATTCAGCTGTGACTGAGTTCACAGTCGTAGATTCGCATTATTTTTTCTTGTTTCGGTGGGGTTACGAACGTAATATTTTTTGGACAGACTCGCAACGCAAAATTTTTAACAATCATTGAAAGAAATCAGAAGGAAAGAAAACCGAAATCAATAATTATATCGTATATCAACAAATGGACTCTTACTTTTCGTACAAGTATGGGTGGTTATTTCTGCAAATAGGCCTATCCCAGTCTGACCCATTTTTATGTTCGTAACTGCAAGGACAGACGATGGTTACGAACGTAAGCTTTTCAAATAGGATGTCATTAAATTACCCGTCATTCCTTTTTTTTAGAAAATGAAGAGAAACTAAAAGAAGCCAAGTTATTTATTCAAGCTGACAACTTTACTCAAAATAAGGGTGCCCTTTGATGGGCTGAAACCGCCCTGAAATGAACAACATCTACAATGTCACAAACAAAGTCAAAAACCAGTGTGGACATTTTCTTCTTTCTGCAAGTAAAAATAAAACTAGGCAAAGCATTACTTCAAAAATGTTCTTATTATACCTTTTTCATATGTATAACACAATAAACATACAATTCAGTGAATTGTTGAACACTGTAACGTATTATTTAACCGTTAAATGTACCATGCCCCTTAGGTACCACATTTCTGTGGACAGGCCCACGTCTAAACCGCACATTTCCTTGGCCATAATCGGTTGACAGGTCTTCATAATTTGGTGGTTATATACAAAAGTAGCTACGCCACTCATTTCACACATAGACTGCATAAAAAGATGGACGCAGCACCTGTCTGAAAAGTGAGGCCGATGCGGAAATCTCAAAAATTTGCATAACATTTAATGGCTGGCAGATGGCGACGTTGGTTGTTGCAGAGAGAAGTTCAATGCTATTTAAGTGTATGAGAAAATGACCCTTCTTTCCCACCTGATTTATTATCTCAATAATGATTTCTCACATTATTTTATGGTATCTATCGCAAGTTTCAAGTCTCCTTTGATATATCATGATGTTCATTTTTGTAAATTATGGTCCCAGATATTCTTTATGGGGCGTGGCTATCCTCTGGTTCTCGTCCGATAGTCAGATCCACCCGTAGATCCACCCCTCGCTCCTCCCTGGATCTTCAATTCACGCTGTGAATTGACAAAATGACAAAATGGCGCAGTTCTAATTGCCAAAAATTGAGGCTTCCTGCGCCCCGGTGGCTCATCGGTCTAAGCGCGCACACCATAAAGGCTATGTCCTTCCTGCAGCGACCTGGGTTCGATTCCAGCTCGGGTCATTTGCCCCACCTCTTCCTCCATTCATCTACCCAACTTTCATGTCACTCTTCACCATATCTCTATCAAAATAAAGGAAAAAATCCCCCAAAAAAATATCTTTAAAAATTGAGGCTTCCTAAATGGTATGCTGAAACCAATGGATGACCTCACGGTTGCTTTGTCCATCTTTTTATACAGTCTATGATTTCACGCAGGAGCATGGCTGCGCTACACAGAAAGCACACACGCTAGTGGAGCTCTGGCTTTCAGATACGTTTGTTCGTGGTAAAGGCAACAACATTTCAGATAAAATTCAAACGGCACAAGAGCACTCTGCGGATTTATGCTACGTGTTTACATATACAAAAAACAATTAATTGATCTATAGCCCATAGATCGGAAATGACCAGACGGGAGACTCAGCTTTCCCTCTCTTTCCCTCAGTTATCTTGAGAGGGCTGCTGGAATTATGGATACAAGCTTGCTTCTCCATTCAACCATTGAACATTATGGCCCAGTCACACAGCCGATCACGCACGAATCACTCACAAATCACGCACAGATTGGGTTTGTACGTGCTTGTGCGTTGAGAAATTGACCAATTTTTCGGGGTGTCGGGGGGTAGAAATCTCTGACGAATCACGCATGAATCACGCATGAACCACGCATGTATCACTGACAATCACTGACGAATCACTGACATATCGCGCACGTCGACGCATACTAGCAAATACGGTGCAGTATTCCACGAACATTCGACGCACGCCCAGTGGATGTCAGTGGAATGAACGTGATACATGCACGTTTCATGCGTGATATGAATGTGGGGCATCAGTGGACGGACGTGGACGTGCGCGGGTTCAAACCAGTTCTGACGCATAAGCACTGATGGCCGACGAGTGTCCCGCGCATAGTTGTGCATACTCGACGCATAAACTACGTATGCTGACTCATGAATTACGCACACCAACGCACAGTTGTGCGTCGGAAAAATTTTGAACCGTTTAAAACTCAAAATCACGCACAAACCGCCTTCGACGCACATCCACTTACAATCACTGACAGTCCACGTTCGTTCCACCTACGAATTACGCATACGACGTACGCTCCGCGCAGAAATGAAAATCTGTGCGTAATTCGTGCGTAATTCATGCGTTTTCGCTGTGTGACTGGGCCATTACCTAGCAGAAAGACCAGAATGCGCCGATTATCATGAGGAATATTCGCCAGTATTAGTTCGTCCAAACCACAGAAAAAGGGATAGAGGGGCAGAAATATGCTCAAGAATGATTAGTTCTATAGAGGACATTAGTTTCAGTGACATTGAAATTGCATCCTCTTACGATAAATGTGTTGAAAAAGTAAACTGTGGAAGTGAATCTTATCATGGGATGTTTGACATTTTTTACAAAATTAAAAATAAAGCTCTACAGGATGCGCAGTCACTGTATGAAGACTTGTGGAACTTGTGGCTATTTTTAAATTTAAGCTGTTTGAGATCCCAAGATTTCAACAATTCCAAACGTTTTGTAGAATTACAGGGAAATGTGAATAAAATTATATGCTAGATATTTTCCATTTCATACAATGCCATGGCCATAAAATCATGGCGTCCTGAAAATGAATATTTCTCTCAATTTAAGTGTGATGTGGTCTCACTGAAGCGCTGCCACCCGTCGATACAAAACACGTGACATTTTCCCAGTAAGCCAGTAACCTTCTGGGAACGTTCCCTGGAGGCTACCTAGAGGATATTTTTTTGAAAAACTTTGGAACATGTTCTCTGAACGTTCTCTAAAGGTTCTCTGAAGCATTTCTTTAAAGAAAACCTCCAGAGAACCTTTTCAGAATGTTCCCTAGAAGTTCTCAAGAGGTTCTTTTAAGGTTTAAAAAAACCTTTAGAGAACGTCCAAAGAACGTTCTCTAAAAGTCTTCTGAAGGTTACAAAACAGACCACCTAAGAACCGACGATGAACGTTCTCTGAACAATTCAATTCAATCTTTATTACAGACGCATAAAAACAGGTCCATATCGACATATAAAATGATAGAAAATAAAATGAATAAAAATCAGTGCAGATCAATGACTCTCCAAACAGTTCATATGCAGACTATCATGCCAATGCTTTCTGAGCCTGGATGTATATCGAAACCAGCTCCTCTTAGGGCTGGTTAAAGCCTCTATAATGCTGTTTGAATCATCCAAACGACACACAAAGTTATACATTAGATGTCTTAAAAGTGCTTCACAGTTAGGTGCCTGATGGCTCACAAACACCTCACTGGCACTATGCCTCCTGGGCAGCTGAAGCAGTGACCTCAGTCCATCATTGTAGGCCAGGATGAGCCGCCGCCTACGGCTCTTCCTATAACTACACCACAGCTGAGCAGAAGGCTCTGAATAAAAAACATTTTACACTGACTGAACACATACTGAACTTTCGAAGCAGCATGTTTGCCTGGGCATATAATTTACAGCACTGTCGATATACATCTCGATCATCAGACCAATCATCAGTGAGAAAATGACCAAGGTACTTTATCTCCTGACATGTCATGAGAGGAATAGCACACAAATAACACAGGAAAAACTAATTTCTTATCCTCTCTACTTCTGACTATCATGATATTGCTCTTCTCAGCATTAAATTTAATGTTATAATCATCCCCATACTGTGCGCAGACCTTCAATAGATGCTTCAGCCTAGAACTAGATGGACTAAAGATGACCAGGTCGTCAGCGTACATAAGATGATTAATAACAGTGTCTCCAACAAGACAGCCAGAGTTACAGCCGCTCAGCTTTCTTGACAAGTCATCCATATACACATTAAACAAAATAGGGGACAGAATTCCACCTTGTCGAACATTAGATACATGAAACAGGTCAGACACAACATTACCCCACTTAACCCCGCATTGTCTGGTAGGCATAGCAGAATACCAGTATTCTAAGTATGTATTTTGGAACACCTCTAGCTGACAGTTTTGAAAATAATTCCATATGATTGAACGTTCTTTAAAGGTTATTTAATAAACCTGATACCCCCATTCCACACAGCCGTTCTAGCTACCGTTCTCAGCCATTCTAAGCCATCCTCAGGACAGCTGCCTCCACCGATCAGATGCTAGGAGAACGGCAGTTTTTGGCAATCTTGCGTTCCAGTAGCAATCTGTTAACAACCATAACGATGCTGTAGGGTTCTAATACAGCTTATGTGCCGACCATGTAAGGTCCGTACAGCGTGTCCATAAGGAACTTAACAGTTTTCGTACCGATCACTAGCGTTCCAGCAACGTTCCTTTCACACCGTTTCTGTACCGAGCGTACCGTCCATTACCGATTTCACAGCGACCATAGAGTGCTGTTAGCAATCCATTAACCATCCAGTAGCCCTATTTTACCCGTGCCGTAATGATCTACAGAGGTTATAAAAGCGAGACACATATCAAACATGTATCCTGTTTGGTGGGGCAGATTGCTGAAACGATTTTTCACTTGGTGATACAAGCACCAAATTTACCACACAAGTGCTTCAGAACCTACTGGCTCAGAAAAGTACATTATCCACTTGAAAAAACAAAATGGCCACCATTTTTCATGATGGCCGCCATTCGAAGTGGTTTTAAATGGTGTCTGAACTATATATTGATTGAATGATTTAGTCAGTAAGCATGGCTTACAGGATACCCCCTGCAACAACAAGTAGTCGGGCAGTACCACAGTCAATAGGCCTTCCAGCAAGAAAAAAAATTTTCAAAATCGGATGAGTAGGTAATGAGATCTAGGTCCGGACGCAGAGACGCACACACACAAGCAGAGACACACCCACACACGCACACACGGACGGACAAAGCAAATCCAGTATACCCCCCTAAACTTCATTGCGGGGGGTATAATAAACTTCGTTGCAGGGAATATAACTAGGTCCGGACGCACAGACGCACGCACACACACACAGACGCACGCACACACACACAGACACACGCACAGACACACGCATGCACGCACGCACGCACACACGGACGGACAAAGAAAATCCAGTATACCCCCCTAAACTTCGTTGCGGGGGGTATAAAAACTTCATTGCGGGGGGTATAATAATAATAATCCTATTTTGATGGTCTATACCAGGGATACTCACTCTTTTCCAGATTGAGCCGCTGTGGGTGCAGGCTTTCATTCTAACCAACCAGTCACACACCTGATTCTACTAATCAACCCTTGAGGCTTTTGCCAAAGACCCGTGATTAGTAGAATCAGGTGTGAGACTGCATGGTTAGAATGAAAGCCTGCACCCACTGCGGCTCAATCTGGAAAAGAGTGAGTATCCCTGGTCTATACGTTGAAATATATGTTTTTGAGTGTGAAAAATCCAATTGAGCCTCTCATTTAGCTGCATGGTCATGGCTTGTTGCAGCTCTGATGTTGGTTCCATCTTTTCACACAAGAAACACCGCTGCACTTCAATGCTAGTCCTTCGCATTTTTGAGTGTCCTTCACCAGGATCATTCTGAATTCCAGCTGCTCTTTTAGTAGCACGCTTGAGGATGCAGTTGCTAAACATTTGGCAACAATTTTGGTGATACTTTGGTGATATCCTCAATACCACCTCCATCATCCAATCTCAATGGGTCTAACCTGATGGGCAACAGGTTGATTGCCTAAAAACTGTGATATGTTTTTGGCTATCATGGGATAGCAGTCAGAACTACACTCATACTCCTCTTTCATATCTATCTGACAGAGGCAACACTTCCTCCGGTCAGTTTTAGTAGTGTAACTCAATGGATTATTGGCAGACAACTTAGACAACATTTTTTTTTTTTTCGTATATAAGGCCCGGAGGTCAAGAGTACAATGTAAAGTACCTATAAAAACATGGTACCAGCGCTACCGTGTAATACCGCATGGACAGCATATACATCAAACAAACAATATCAATCTCAATTACAGCCTGTGAGCTGTAATGGCAGACATCTTGTGTTATACGCTTAAAGGCCGAGGGGCTATCCTTTCACCACCCAATCGTACAAAACATCAAAGCACATTGAAATATGGAATGCATCTAGGTTCAAGCATCTGATGCCCTACACCTAACCCGATCGTTCATTCAGTGTCATTTAAGTCCCGTGCGATCTGTACACTATCCAGGTAACTGAAGCCCCTTTACCCTTGGCTCGGCTCTCCTGCGCTGGCACATCCTGTCAATTCAATATCTAACAACAATACTACAACTAACTAAGCTTCTAGTATACTACAAATTACACCGAGTACACCACTACAACAGTTAGTAAACTACAACTACAGCTAGTACACTACAAGCCAACACTGAACACCATGCTGAGTCTCACAGCAGTGATGTCACCAGTGTGCCCAGGATGTGCTTTGAAATCACTCTTATAAAATAATACAAACCAATAGTGCTAGGCTAGACCACAGCATTTCAATGAATGATCATGGGTATTGCCCTTCAACTAAATACAATATCTGTGATCAGACAGCTTTCGAAAACCCTAATTTTGAGTCACGTAATATCTGCCATCTTGAAAACTGGTGGCCATATTGGAATTCAATTGACACCATTGAGTTCCTCCAGTCAGAATACATTCATTTTGATATTTGGGTCATTAACACATTTCTGTTTTTTCAAGTTCTACTTCGAGAACCATTTTTTGCATTTGACGAGGTGGCCATCTTGAAAACTGGCAGCCATCTTGGATTTTCAGCTGGATAACATAGTTTTCTTAAAAAGTACATCCTGGACATCATTTCTGCCAAATTTGGTGCTTGTATCTCCAAGTGAAAGATTCTTATGGAATATTGAATTAATCTGCCCCACTGGTTGCCGTCCTAACCGTTCCTACCTTTCAAAAGAGTTCAGTTAATGTCCAGTGCTGTTCCAATAAGGCTCCATTAAGGTTCCCTCCCAAACTATCCTGTTCCAGTATCCTTCCTTGATCATTATGGGAACGGTAGCTAGAACGGTTGTGTGGAATGGGGGCTAGAGAATGGTTGCCGAACGTTCTGTAGAAGGTCTTTAGGGAACCTTTAGGGAACGTTCCCTGGTGGTTGAATCCACACAGACTCCGACCCGTCCATTTGCAAAACAGAGAGGAGAGCGGCCTCGACTGACGGGTAGCAGAAATTTTATTGGACCGCCCAATCTGGATGTGTAGAATCAACTTTTTATAGGCTCATCAAACAATCCACAAAGTTTATGTACACTAAATTGATTAATTTATTTATTATAAAATGGTAGAAAGCTGGTAAAGACACTGGGAGGCCTTTTATGCTTAATATTTAGAGAAATGTAATGCCCACAGACAGCTGCTAAAATAACGGAAATCTCCTGCTTTTCATATTCATTATATCACTTAGAGACTACTCGAAAAGAAGACCATCTGCTGGCATGGACATGTGAGCGTATCCAGCAAATACGTCAGGCTGACAACCTACAGAATATGCAATTTAGCCAGTGAAGCACAGGCCTACTTGCTAATATCAGCGGAATTTCATTTTGTAATTAGCCTGGTCATATAGCTATATACTTCCACAGAAAATGATGTAGTGGAATGAGAAGGCAAGATATAAGATTATCTTGCGTTCGTTGTCACTCGTATCACGTGGCTTGTGGATATTACGTCGCGAAGCAGTAACATTTTTTTTCCTTTCTATACCTCCTTCACAAAAATGAAAAATATGAGACAGTCGTTCTCACATTTTTGCACTTTGATTGGTTGCGAGATTAAAACAGTAATTCCTTCGCAAGAATTTAGCATATGAAACGGTTTCTCTCCTGGGTTTTAGGAGAGACTGGGGCTTGTTGTCACATGGGTAAGTTGTCACACTGCAATAATGTTCTCCTTTAGAGGGCACAACTAAAAAGTGGAATACTAGTTTTCTTCCTTTACATGGTCAGGTTTCATGTCCTGAGTGAAAAGAGAACAACACATTGTGAGTTGAGATGAGCAACAATTAGCCATTTTCCACAACCCTAAGTAAAAAATTGTAACTTTATGGATTTTAAAATAAGCTTCGTTCAGATGAAAATCCTAGCAGTGACACATGTAGACTTGTTAGAGACCTCAGTCATACCTCAGTCATTGTTCTGTTTTAAGCCGACATTAAGCTAGAGTTACCATTCGCAAACATGGTAGTTTGGGGCAACTTGTTTCAGTCATTTGGGGGTAAGTTGTCACATGTGAAGAAAACAAGTTAACCAGCAGAGAAAGAAGACAAAAACTGCTATTCTCACAGACACACCTCTGAAGAAGGCACTTGAAGCTGAAAGTCAGGCACAAGGGAAAAAAAGCTATTCAAAAAGAAAAACGAGCCGACCAAATCCAAAACACCAAAGAAGCAAAGCACAGGGAAGAAACAGAGGGCTGGTACAAAAAGATAAACTCTAGATGACTCCTCATTGGAAGAGGAGGAGTCCCTGTGCCTGGTCTGTGTAGAGCCATTTGAAATCAGCCGCCCAGGAGAAACCTGGGAACAGTGCATAATATGCAAAGGATGGGCCCATGAAGAATGCACCCCTGGCAAATCAATCTACGTATGCCAGAACTGCGACTTAGATGAGGAGTCTGACCAGTGAGGTCAAGTTTTGTTTGAGATTTTCTGACTGGATGTTCGAGGACTGACTAGTGAGGTCAGGTTTTGTTAGTTTTTTTTAATAGATCTTCCAGGACTAGTTTAAGTATCATAAGTTCTATCATGCATGTTGCATAATATTTTACATCAAGATTTATTCACATTCAATTAAAAAAATAACAACAATTATTTTGTCCTTGTTTTATTAGTTGCAAAATCCAGTGTGACATCGTAGTGAGACAACTTACCCGTTGGTGGGGAAACTTGTCACATGGTGACAATCTCCATTTGATTGCTAATAACTCTGCAGTGACTAGATATGAACATGACAGGAATACAAAATATATACCTGAGACTTTGGTCTTTCATCTGGTACACATTCTTTATATATGATGTATTGATTCCAAGAAATATATAAGAGTGTAAAAAGTGTGACAACAAGCCCCGGTCTCCCTTAAATGCGTAATAAAAGTGACATGCAGTCCCGCGAAGGACCCAGCACAAAGGCAGCGTTTTGGCCTCAGTGGATGGTAGCTCGATGCCATCGGTGTATTAATATGTTCGTGTATGTGTGTGTGCATGTGTGTGTGAGAGAGAGAGAGAATTTGATGTGGATGGTACCTACATTTTAATTCCGTACAGATTACCTTTCTGCGCTCAAGATGAAACTGAGCTCGCATTTTTACAACAAGAGTTGATGTTACTGATGTCAATGAACCAAATAAACCCATCATTTTCCTATATAAAGTACAGTAAACTTCACCCCCTCCCCAAGGGCAAACATGAAGCCTGGGGGCCATGAAATGAAAAATTTTGAAAAGAACCTGAAGACTCTTCCATCTACAAAGAGTATTGTTTTCCAGCATATGGGGGTCTGGAGAAGAAAAGTTTGAAAATGTCAGCCCATTTGACAACTTTTAGCCCCGCCCCTCAGAGCCGCTGGGATGGGCACAATATAATTCCCAATTTTGTTGCATATTTGACCAACGAAGGTTCCTGCAAATTTTCATTGAAATCAGATCAGGGGATTCTGAGAAAAAGTGGAAAATGTATTGATCACTTTTAGCCCCGCCCCTCAAAGCCCCAGGGGGTGGGAACCATATAATTCACAATTTTAGTGCATAATTGACCAAGGAAGGTTCCAGCAAAATTTGATTGAAATCGAATTAGCGGTTTCTGAGAAGACGTTCCGCGATGGAATGCTCACATCGGGGGTCCAATGAACATTCCCTGACCCTTCTGCTAACGTTTGTGAAACTTTCCCTGAACGGTACAACGGTACATTGTTTACTGGGTTCCTACAAATTGAAATTTTTTTTCTCACTTTGAACTTACTTCTGGGAAAACTTAAGTGAGAAGTTGTGAGTTAAGAGGGTTAAACGCTTTGTGTATGCCCGTGTCAGTCAGACAGCATGAAAACATTGCCAGTTGTCTTGATTTTTAACTTTTAAATACACATATGACGGAGGCCTATCGCCCAAAAAACGCAGAATGCGTTTTGGTAGCAAAAGGGGTGAAATGGCTTCTTCGCTTTTGACTGCTGTTTTCACCCTAGAGGGTTTGTCATCATTAGTGATTTGACTGCATACCTACAATTGATTTTCTGAACAGCTGTAATTATATCCCTCGACAGGCAAAAGTTTGTTGCGATTGCATTCTCAGTGTCATTCTCTGTATGGGTTAGTGCTTCTGTGGATACATGTAGCAGGGAATTAGTTTATTTTTTTTTTTTTTCGTGGGCTTCAGAGGTATTGTTTACTTTGACGAAGATGCATCAGAGCGGCCAACTCTCGCGCTTTCGCCGTGTGACACATGATTTTGCCCGTTTTCACGCGCACTCACGCCACACATCCAATCTCTCACCCAAAAAAAAAAAAAAAAAAAATCAGACTTGGGCCGAGACTCTTTCATTCCTTTTCAAACTCTCTGATGGTAGATGGCGCTGAGGAGAGCCGCTGTAACCATATTTACATCAAGTCAGCAACAGACGAAGAAATACAAAGGGAGACAGTGTTGTCAACTTGGCGACTTTCTCGCTAAATCTGGCGACTTTCCAAATCATCTTGGCGACTTTTTTGTCAAAAACGACTAGCGACAAGTGTAGCGACTTTTTCTGTTATTATTGGAGAGTTTTCTGGTGTTTTGGAGATTGATGTGAAAGCACATTGCGTTCTGCAGTTACTGTCCTGAACGAGCAGCGGGTGCTGTCGTGAGCCCCTGTCCGAAAGCACTGAAAGATGCACTTGATATAAATGAAATGAACTGCATCCCCCCAACAAAATAAACTGAGTCCCTCTTCTCACCCCCCTCCCCCCCAGCCCAGCTCAATAAAATAAACTGTGTCTCCGCCCCCCCCCCGGCTCAAGTACATAAACTGCGTACCCTCCCCGGCTCAACAAAATAAGCAGTGTCCCCGCGCCCCCCCCCTCAACAAAATAAACCGCGTCTCCCCTCCCCCTCAACAAAATAAACCGTGTCTCCCCTCCCCCTCAACAAAATAAACCGCATCTCTCCCCGCCTCCGGTAAACAAAAATTAACCGCGTCTCCCCCCTGCTCAGGAAAATGCACGCCGTCTCCCCCCGGTCAGGGTGTTTAGCGACTTCAACGACAGCCAATAGCTACTTTCCTTATCAAGGAGTTGGAAACACTGCCGCAGGAGAAACTAGATGAGAGAATCGCTGAAGAAAATCTTCATCTTCAATCTGAGCAGAGACTAGGTATGTTACAATGAATGACATGTCGTTCAGTTAAGTACTCACTCTCTCAAACTGTAAACCTTGAAAGAAATTATTTGTTTGTGTTTGAGCGTGTGAACTTGATTTTGCGTGGTGAAAAACTCAGCTGTCATCACAACCAGCAAGACAGCACCTTGTTAACCTCGTGGTATACTGCATGCTCAAAACATCAGCTCATAGCATTGTTTATTTAGGCTACTCACATAGCATTAATCTTTTTATCAGCAGGCCAAAGGAAAGGACTCAACTCTGAAGACTTTTCCAAACAGCACTTTGAACAGGTAAGATGTATTCAAAAGCAATCGAAGTAGGCATGTTGTTGTAACAGAGTAGAGTTATTAAACCAACAGAACCATTTGGAATTCTTTAGGGTTGCAAAGATGTCTCGTAAAAGACCTTTGCCAGGCTCAGGACAAAAGCGAGATCTATGATATTATTTTAAGAAACAGCCAAGTCAGAAAAACACACTGACAGAACAGCCAGAACAAATGATAGAAACAACAGGACTACAGACAGAGGAGCAACACACGGGACAGACAGGACAGACTGACAAACAAGTAGAGGAGCAACAGACCGAACCGACAGAAGCACCTGCAGAGGAGCAACAGACAGGACAAATAGAACAACCAACAGTGCAGATGGAAGACGACACAGAGGGACAGACAGAAGAGACTGCCCCAGTCCAACAGCAGGACCGGAAGAGTCCTGCTCTGGCAGGAGCAGCAACATATAGAACCCTTTTCAAAAATGAGTGGACTTCTATATGGTCATTTATTACCAGAGGGAGTCTCAACACGCACTACTGGTGTGCAGTCTGCCGTATAGAAAACTTATGTTGCAACCAGGATGTGACATATAAACCAGTGCGCCACATAAAAGTAAAGGCCACCAAGAAAAGCAACGAGCTCTCCACTCCACAGCAACAATATCCCAAGATGCAATGCCCGTTCCCTCTGTTGGAGGGATGTCTGCACAAGAAGTTAAGGTATGATTTGTGTAATATTCCTGTCAAGGTCCGGTCAAGAGTTTTGTGTTCTAGTTGATCACAGTAAAGTCATGGTTGATAGTTTTGACTAATTTGTGGTTTGTATTTCAGTGTAGGACAGTCCAATTTTCTTAATTTGAGATCTTAGTTGCTGATACTGCATCTGAGAAGATCAGAGCTCACTTCTCTCACTAAACAGGAGAAAGTAAGCAGAGGGAGGGAAAGAAATTCATTTTTAGAATTGAAGTCCTTAGTGTTATAATCCCCAGTTAAATGTGAAAAAAAGTTAAAACTATGCAGTTCACGAGACTGCGGAGGGAAGAAAGGAAACTGAAGCTACACTTATCTATTTTTTCTAAAATGTAAGCACATTAAGATGCACAGTCATGTCTCTCAGCTTTGATTTGCTTCTATGTTATTATAAAATGGAGATCTTATTTGACTTGGAGTACATTTACATTCCTTTACTTTTATTTATTATTATTTATAATTGTATGTAGCCTGTATGATTATATGTGACTGTATTATGATGCAACTTAGACATGATGATGCTGCGGACCTTTATATGCAGAAATTTTTTTTCTTTGATTTGTAATTGAACACCCCTGATTTGTGGATATGAGCCAACACAAGGTTAACTGTTGACGGTAAACACGATGTGCTTACATAATAAATTAATTGATAAATGCATACGTTTTTATTGGTGTTACTTTGGGCGGTTTTTTTTAATCGGTTTTGGGCTGGCAACCACGCGACCAATCTGTCAACACTGAACACTGGTTCACTCTCCAACAATACCACAGCGACGGGTGGGTGGGAGGAGACACGGCGAAACGCTCGATGGCAGCCAACGTTTGAGTTGCAAATCCCCATGGTTGTCATTAATGTTTGAAAGAACATTAATTGCTGCCGTCACTCAGCTCAAGTCTAACAACCATTAAATTAAGAAGCAGCGGTAAGCTATTAGTTGGAATTAGCTTTCGCTAATAGACGCAAATCAGTGTAGCCATGTTACTTCTTTGTAATTTGCATTTTTGTGTGAACATTAACCATAATGTTAGGTAGCAGTTTAGTATGAAAAGAAAAAAGAACTGATTGTCATTCACACCAATTTCGGTGCAGATTATTCGCATCGATATTTTTAGAAGCTTTTTTTCATGGGTTCTAACGTAAGCTTGCACACCAAGGCGCAAGTTTCTTGTAGCAGAAAACACATCCACACGAACTTAAGCTTTGCGGAAATCCGTCTGCGAAACTAGACTTTTAGCCAATGAAAAGCTTTGTTTCTATTCACATTATAGCATTCAAACCTCTAACTGCGAAGTCACATAAACTAGATACAAACTCAGTACAGAGCGTAGTGCGGTGATAAGCAAAGGAGATCGTCTCATCAATATTATTCTCCAGCATCCTGTCCACTATGACTAGAGGCGGGATGATTACTTGAACAATGAAAACACTGAAGGTGCTGATGCCTCTGTGCTTACAGCAGTGACAAGTATGTCCCTTAATGAAGCTATAAAATAGGGTGTGGACATGTCAGAGTGCCCTAGCTGTGCATCTATGCTTGACATAGTCAAGTATTTACCCACCAGTGGCAGTCTGATGAACATTAATGTACAGTTATGGAGGCAAACACTTTTCACACTATTCAGGGTCTATTTAACACTGACCAATAATTAGTGCAATTCAGACGGTGGGAACAACAATAGGTTTGCAGGAAAGAGGTCGCGTTATCCGAATATCTTCAGTCATTGACGATTTTTGCCTTTAAATGACGGAACATTTTGAAGGCCGTCCATCATTTTGACAGAATGTAATTCACCCCCCCGTACAAGTGGTAGTGGGTGTCCTATTGTCTCGAGCACTGTCTTTAATCTGTATGATCCTGTATTCCTCATATTTTTGTAATATGATCATTTGCTCTCCATTTGTAAAATATGCTGCTCTGCTGCAGGTAGACGATTGGTCATATGCTACAAACGCCATATCTAGATATCTAGGTCGGGAAAGCCCCAGTTGACATAATGAGTTGATAAGCAGGACCGCTTAGTAGGACCGCTTAACGAGACTGCGGTTGTTAGGCTTAGTGAAGTCCAGCAATAACTGAAAGCATTGTTCATTTGCGCACTGTTACTGTGTGGGGGGAGAAATCATTTGTGACGTTTTATAAAGTTCATACAGCCATAAATTTGAAAAATACAAGCAATGCTGTATTTAACACAGTGCGCACTCTGTATCTACATGAATCACTGTCGGTATGGTGCTCCATTTGTCAAGTTTTGCTATCAACAGTAGCCATTGCTGTGATATAAACTGAACTCACAAGCTGTAAAGCAATCCAATGTGAAGAGCTTTTTCTTTGTTAAAAAGTCTTGATCGCTCGCAGCAGCCATCGTGGTAATCAAATAGTGCTAAAACTTGAAAACAAAGCTCTCTCTCAAAAATCTGGCAAATTTAAATCCAAGAGATCATGGCATTTAACCCATTGAGCCATATTCTAGGACTTGATTTTCACCGGCGTAGCGGCTATCCCTGTAACAGACAGAATAATATACCAACGAAATACCGTATACCACACTTGCGCACTGAGGCATAACGAGCTGAAAGACCAGCTCCGGACATCAATAATGAAAATGCTCGGTGGCTATGGAGATGCAAAAATACTTGTGAGGCTAAGATTATCGTTTAGATACATACAAAAAATTTCATCTTCGCTGCTGCTGCTGCTCTCATGGTCCAATTTGATGAAATATCCTGCGGATTTGTTTGTCTGTTGTGCCAAATTGGAACGGAATCACGGAATTTCACACCAAGTCCGGTGTGCATGGTTTCACGTGGAATTTTCATGCTGCAAATATTCCGCAAATCCGTTTGGCTTTTTCGCTTCACCCTGGTCTGAATGGGCCTTTAACGGTGGATTTCACGGATAGTAATATAAAAATCAATCATGATTCCGGACTTCTCACGTTTTTCTTCACTCAGGGGTTGGAAGCAATGGAATTTCATAAAAATGTTTCAAATTGTCTTATTTCATTTAAACAATCTGAACAATCGTGAAACACGCATTGCGTTGATTGAATAATTGCAGACTACAGCACGAGAACGTGACTGAAGCACTAAATCTCACGCCGAATGCGTGAGAGTTGAGAGCCCTGCCGACATCATCTAGGCCAGTGGTTCCCAAACTTTCTCGGCTGGGCCCCCCTTTGGTACATAAGAAAATTTTTGGGGCCCCCCCCCCAAAAAAAAACAAAACAGGTAATACACATATTTTGTTTTCAGAGTCCATTGCAGTTTATTTCACACTCAGTGTGCCGAATTCGGTTTTCTCCACCCTATTTAAACCTAAGACACCAGGTGAGATGAGTTAAGTGTGTAATGAACTGCTTTCGTTCATCAATTAAATGCAGAGTAACGTCAAAAACCAGCAGACACTCCGGCCCTCCAGGACCGGGGTTGACGACCACTGCCATACAGTCAAAACCAGGATGCCCAAACAGGAAGAGGGATAATCTAGAAGGTGATAAGAGATGATCATATAAAGTTGTAGACTAGAACACTAGTCACTAACACTGCTTCTGGAGAAGTTTCATTTACACGCAATTTGTCGCACCTGACTCTACAGCTGTTAAATGAGTCGTGCTTTTATGAGTTGGGATGAAAACCTGCACAAGGTCTTCAGCCAGGGGACCTCCAAGAGCAAGGCTGGTGACCCCTGGTCTAGAGGCTCTGGGAGACAACACAACAAAGCAGAGCCTACCTCTTTTCAGGGGCATGTTACTGCTCTCCAGGCTGGAGAAGTCATTGATGCACACGTGCAGTCTCTCGTCTGGCTTGGCACTTGGAACGGTGACCGGCTCCACAAAAGTACTGGGAAACTGGCCTGCAGGAACAAGTCAACAATCACATGACCAAGAAGTAACCAATCATAGAACTGGAATGCTGCAGAAAATGAAGGCATAATACCATCCTGATAGGCCGAAGCCTGTCGAAGCCCGGAGATATTGTGTCCGAATTTAAGTCGGGGCTCCCCAAATCCGGCCCTCAAATTCAAATCCAACCCTGGTTTTCCCTCCTTCTGACCAATGAACTGAACACTTATTGCCTCTGATTGGCCAGACTGTCAATCACCCTTGACTCCCAGGTAAAGGGAGGGTGGAAAACCAGCTGTTCTCCGCCCTCGAGGACCATGATTTGGGGAGTCCTGTAAGTGCACTGAGGTTAGTAAAGTAAAATAACTAATACCACAAACACAACCACACACACACACCATGATGATCAAATATGCACTGTACCACGATATGGTCTAACTTTTTGCTGTTTGAAAAGCTTTCACTGCAGTTCCATACAGCCAGAAGCACAGATTTCTCACCCAAGTGCTTACAGCAGAAGGAAAAAGCAAAGATATTCAGGAGGTAACCAGTATTTTGACCATCTTTCTACATACTGGCTAACATTTCAGACAGCAAACCTGAATGCACATCATCCAATCACTTACAGTCCAACTCCCTTACACCAAGCAAAGTTCCTGCCATGGCAGGGGGCCTTCTGGGTAAATGGGTGACACAAAGCAGGAATCCAGTCCTGGTTTTGTCATCATTGCTAATCTACATTCCATGCAAGAGGCATTAAAAGTCATCAGTCTGCACAGATGCACAGAATTCTTTAGTTAATACTCACTGTATGATAATTAATCAGGCAAAGGAAATGGGAACAGGCTGACGGTATTTGTATGTTAAAAGGTAACTTTATACCCCATTATACCACAAATGGCACATCTATGAATGTTGTATACAGGTAACTGTACCATGATAAGATGCCTTCAAATGCAAACGTACCAGAAACTACTGGTAACTCACGGCAACAAAGATCACAGACCAGTATAATAAATTTCAAAATTAGAAATTATCAATAGCACAAGGTCAAGGCAAACAAATATTGACACAACAAGGAGAAAATACAAGATTATCATTTTTATTTCACGTTGTTCTTAATTTTTTTACATTAATTTTGTCAAATGCGTGCGACACCGGAGAGCTGACCCATTGTGACGTTGGTGTGCGTAATATCACTATTTATCTTGCCACAATGAAACAATTATTGCTACGATCGCTCAGCAAGCCAACAGAAACGGGCCTTTAACCGGCTGCGTAAATGGAGGTTCTGTCCCGGCCTCGTATCGTACTGTACACCCACTCTCTAAGACTCTCAATTCAACTCGAGTGACGCACAAAGAGCCGTTTGTACGACCGAAGCACAATCACGTTTCGAACAAACGACCAGGCGCTCATTTGAAATTACAATTTCCTGAGCAACAAAGAGGCCTCTCTGTCCCTTTCTCGTTCCCGCCTCGCACTTCCAGTCAGAAATGCAGCCATAGCTGAATACGCAGGAGAGCGTAACCATTTCCATTGCTCTATTCCAGCAGTCGCCCCTACACTACACTCGGATCACTGCTTATTTATTCAAATATGCCATATTCTTAAAGGGAAACTTCCACAAAACTGCCAACAACAAGCTGATAATGAAAACAGAGAGGTGGACAGAACTTATTCAGTGTAACAGTGTCACTGCCAGACTTCGCCTTAGCCTGCTCAGCCTGATTGTGCTTCAAAGGTTCCCATGACATCACCAGGAGCACAGCCAATGAGCCAACACATTTCAAAATCTATACTTCGCGACATACCCAGGGGCAGCAACCTCGCAAAATAATGAAGGAATTGGCATTGATTGGTTGGCTGGGTTGATCACCCCTTCTTGCCTAACGGCAGTACCTTCCTCATGTGATGTCACAAAAGAACAGATTTTGAAACGGCTCGTTGTGGATAATTTGCTGCGCATCTGTAGACCATTAAATGGATAGTTAAATTTTGAGAATTTTGGAAATTGTCTCAGTTTTCAAGTCAGGTATAATCTGGTATAGTAAGGTATAATCTGTGGCTTGGGAATGAACTGAGACAACCCAACCATTACAATTACATATGCCCCCACACTAACAATTATGAAGCCGGCAGCAAGTGCAACACCTCTTTACTCATCCTAATGCTCTGCATCACACAAAAAACAAAGCATTATAAGCAGAAACTTGAGAGTTCGGGCTGATTAACAGCTGATTAACAATGGCCGACCTTTCCGTACGCACACACGCACGCACACAGACAGACACAGACACGCACGCACGCACAGACAGACAGGCTCGCGCACACACACACACACACACACACACACACACAAAAACAAACACAGGCACACACACACAAACACGCATGCACACGCACACAAACGAACTCACAGACAGAAGCGCACACAAAGACATACTCGCGCACATGCACGCAGGAACAAACACGAAAAGGCCCACACACATACAAACCCGGATGCGCACGCACACACACACACGCACACGCACACGCACGTCACCCACCTGTGACCCCATCCTTGTTGCCCAGCAGCCAGAACTCATCCACGACACTGAGTACTTCGATGACATCACCAGTGAAGAGCGGGAGCTCCTCAGACACGCTGGGGAGGAACTCAAACACGGCACGGACCACCGATCCAGGCTCCATCACTCACCACCTGCAGACAGGAATGATGACTCATGAGAGAATTTAATTATCGTTTCTCATTTAAGTCTTACTGGACTCATGATTTACAGAGAGACAAGATTACAGGGATTCATTAGAACCCGTTCAAGATCCCATCATTTCATTCGTCCAATACAAATCACATCCAGTTTCAAAATGACAACATGGCACAACTCAAATTGCCAAAATCGAGGCTTCCTTTATGGTATGCTGAAAACAATGGGTGACGTCACGGTAGCTTTGTCCATCGTTTTATACAGTCTATGGTGTGCAGACACGTTTTTTGGGACAGAGAATCAAATGGAGCCATTTTCACATTTGCAAGTACAGAATTGAGGCAATGATGAGGCTGGCTGTGTTTGGGCCCAGGCAACCAAGTGTCAACCAGAAGCAGAGAGTCCTGCTGACTGGGGATGGCAGAAGGTTGGTGAAGAATGGCAGGTCTTCTGCACAGCCAACTCCCCCATAGCCAAGAGTTGCCAACAGCTGACCAAATGCGGTGGCAAATTAGGCTGTTGTGGCAGCTGCAAGTGCTACAGGCTGGGCCTCACCTGTACAGCTCTGTGCACTAGCAAATGTGAGGTGTGACTCTTTACTCCAGTGGCATTTTTAAAAAATTTCTTCATCTTTATTTCTAACCATGGTGCCTATTTGTACCAATATGAATGTATATATACACAAGTGTGTTGTTCTCCATGCACCATTCCTATGCGGCATCAAAAAGATCTTCTTTCACTTCGAGAAGTTTTAGTATTTACAGTATGACCTTGGTGGGTTAGTGGGACATGAAAATGTCAGTTCAATTTATTCTCTTCTTATTACTTGTTTATTTATCTTTTTTTTAATGCCATGGTGTGCCACTATTTTCAGCATACACTGGGTACCAAAAAGTTCCCTTGAGTTTTGACCCTGGTGGATATTTATGATGGCGAAAACAAAATTAAAAAATCATTATTTCATGGCTGTGTTATTTTTTTTTTCGTGGCACTTGCACCATTTGATTCACATGAAAATGATTTCATCACCCTAAAGGGTTGCATTAACCTATGAATCGATGCATTCTTTACTACAAAGGTCACTGCTGGTTCTCACAGAGGCATTTTTGATTACTTTAACATACATGACAAGCACAATGAAAAAATAAAAATCATTATTATAGGGCTCTGTTATTATTATTTTTTCCCCCCTTGGGACCTGCACTATTCGATTCACGTGAAATTTCCTTTCATCACCCTAAAGGGTGACATTAACCAATAAATTGATGCTATATTCTTAACTACAAAGGTCATTGCTAGTTCTTACCAAAGTATTCTTGATTACTTTTGACATTCATGACTATTACGATAAAAAAAAAATAAGAAACAAGAAGAGCACCGCCAACGGTGCATAATACGCCCGTCATGAACATGGATCAGGAAGTGGACAGACAACATGATTCCAATATCCAACAGACAACAGCCCCATGTGAGCTTTGACCATTGTCCGTGACCTTGACCTTGGAGGGAGGGCCGTAAACATGGTACGCGACACTCCGCTCAGTGATGGTACACGTGTGTGTGAAATATCATGGATGTATCTGAAGCGGTTGAGAAGTTATGCTCCGGACAAGCCCCATCTGGGCCCCATGTGACCTTTGACCTTTGCCAGTGACTTAGACCGGGTGAACGAAATCATGGTGCGCGACACAGCGCCTAGTGATGGTGCACGTGTATGTGAAGTATCACAAATGTAGCTCAAGCGGCTCAGGAGTTATGCCCCGGACAAGAAATTGCTAACAGACAACAGACGGACGGACGGACGGACGGACGGGGGTGATGACATAATACGTCCCGTCTTAAGATGGGCGTATAATAATAATAAGAAAATAAGCCCCAAGTAGGCATTGAAGAGTCCATGTACCAAATTCCATGCTTGTATCACCATTTTAACGATTATTTCACTTATTTGCTTCACTATTGGACTACTTGGCAAGAAGAGTGGCTATCAGACATGTTGAAATCTGCCGCGGTGTTCCGTCACAGTAAACGGATCTCAAATATCACCCAGTGAGATCTCATTACCTGATTAGGTCCCTTACAGCAGGAATATTGGATACATAAATGTGTTGTCTGACAAACTTTTTCTCAGTAGCAGGTGTACTAAAATGAGAAAAAAACAATAAGGATAATACAGAGAGGAGAGTGCTTTTGTATAACAGTGGAACTCCATCTCTCTGAAGATAATGATGCAACGAAAAGGACTTATCCCTGTTCATTACCCCCCATTTTCTGCCACAACTTTTCAGACAGACGACAGAACACACCAGCCTCAGTCCAAATCCTTTAATTCAGGACTGCGCTTAACGATCAATAAGTGAAATACTTAAACACATTTTTTCAAAATACAGCGTGCTTCAGGTGGTATTTCCAAATAACGACCGGATTTAAACAGCAACACAAGCTCATTCAAAAACTCTGAGGGTTGCTAAATTCCAGCCGTTTCCAACGCTCTCGAAGGAAATGCACCGGGCCTGCAGCGCGCAACGGCGCGATTGCAGCAGTATCATCACCCGTGCGCTGTCCCAGAGAGACCTCTTTATTCAGGCGCATAAATCTCAGTCCACAGGCTTCGGCAGTGAGCACACTCAGTACAAACTGGCCCACCTTAACACAAACCAATGAACACATCGACACATCTAACTGCATCTAACATAAAATGTCAGCACAACGTTGCTTCCATACAGCGGATATGTTAGAACGCTGACAAAACGTTCCATTCACGTAGCACTGCGCATTCTCCGTGACTCACCTAAACCAGTCGGCATGTGACGAAAAACTCCAATGATCTGCAATAGCTCATAATGGCCACCAGGGGTCACGAGCATCCACTGTAGAGTTCTATTGAGGACAAACGAAGTGCCGCTATTATGCAAGTTTCACTGATCATTCCTGTATTCTTTAACCAAGAAAGGTTTAATTGCGTCATTATTAAAAAAAAAAAAAATAATAATAATAATAATACATGAGTTTTCTCATGCTAAATCTGACTCCAATGGAAGAGAAATGACTGGAGCAGCTCCCACACTGGGCGTCGGATTTGAAGGAAACTTGGGAACAAGCAAATAATTCCGATGAGTCATGCACAATCCCGCGAATGTCCTCGTGTGTACGCGAAAGTGTTCATGCGCATATTTTTAATGTTGTGCGGAGACAAGTCCTGACCTCTCATCGGCAGAGCCCTGAAGAGAGATATACTTCGAATCGAGGACTCCAACAGCTACTATCACAGTTAAAATTATTTTTCCATCACTTCAGAGGTAATTTCTCATCTCACCTTTTCAATAGGCTACTCATTTTTACTTATTAAAAATACTTAATGCTAAAACTCGTATTAAGACTGATTTTGTGCCCTCGAAGCAAAACCCTTGTTGGTGTAATCTCTAATTCAGTCTTTACCACATCAATACCTACTTCCTGAAGAGTGTAACTGATCCGTTTAACCACTTAAAAAGGGGTTTCTCTTCACGCACCAAAGCTCAAACTCAAAACGGTCTAAGCAACCATTTGCTAGTCATCCACGTCTTTCTTGTTCTGGGGTTGTGTGCAAGCACCGAGCTCTTTAGGTCTAGACTCCTGACGTATGAACCAAACAGAGTATTTGACCCTCAAACTGTTATGACTACGTCTCTGATGAGTCCACCCACTCATTTCTCCGGCCCACAAACTCCTGCGAGCACTGACACTTCATTGGTCCTTGTGTTGGCAGACAACAGAAAAAGGCCTCAAACGTGACTTTCTTCACTTAATGTGCATGAAAATATAATAAAAAAACAACACTCAGCTGGCCAAGAAAGTGAAACTGTCCACTTAGACTACATTACATTTACTTTACAGATCCCTTCATTGAAAGCAATGTACAATAAATGCACTGAAAAAGGCCGTAGATACTGCAACTCAACAGATCCGACCAGATACAATTCATACCCAATATCAATCAGCTCTGCAGCAAACAAGCAACTTGTATACTACACAGTAGGCAAATATCAGCAATAGCAGCATAATAAAGAAACAGGTAAGGAAATAACTGCAAATTATAATTACCTAGAGCTGGACTCGCAAGAGCCCATATCTCTGCCAGATATGAACTTTGGTCTATATCTCAGCTGTACTTTGGCCTAGATATGCCAAAAAAAAAAATTCTCTCTTGTTCCTCTTGTGCTACTTTAACATCCTGCAAAGTTTGGTTAAGAAACTATGCTACAGTTTTTTTGTTTTTTTTTTAAATCCTGCTAACAGACAGACAAATAAATAAACAAACAGAAGTTAAAACATAACCTCCTTAACAGAGGTAAAAAGCAAACAAGGCAAGAGTGCATTGGGAGTGTGTTCAGATGGTGCAAAACCCAAGACTTGGGTCAGGAGCCGACTGTAGAGAGGAGGGTCTCACAGGCCATTCCACCACTGGGAAGCTTGGATGGAAAACTTCCGTTAAATGAAATGAGCCAGTGCCATTTAAGCAGAGCGCAGGGAGATTATGCCGTACTGCTGACAACAGAGCAACAGGTCTGAACTGAACAATTAATTCCTGCGTCAGGACTTTGAATTGGACTCTGGCAGCAACTGACAATAAGAGCAGAGGTCTCTGTAGTGCAGTTATGTGCCATAGTTTGGAACTGTGGAAGATGAAGGATCACTTACTGTAGATTCCCCGCAACAGGATAACCGTGTATAAAGAGGATTCTAATTCCTACGAAGATCACATGACGTGGATAAAAATACTGTAAAATTACAGCTTTTGTTTAACCTCCCACTCATTGTTTCACTTCAAGAGGAATGTACCTGAGAACAGGCCCAAAACATGCAGGAAGATACTCATGTACTCCACAACATACACACAGCTAAAGGCATTTTAACACATAGGAATAATGACACTATTGAAAATGTCTAGTTTATCAAGGAAGTAACAAGAGGGAGAAACTAAAAACTCCCACTGAAGGCCTAGCCACCACACCGCGAAAGAAATAAAGACTGAGACTGTGCCACAATTCGAATGCACGCATTCCAAATGTTTATTAAGTACAAAGCTACAATGTTTTGATCAAGTGCATACAAAAATTAAGTAAAACAGCAAGTATACATAGAATTCTCCAGAATTTTTCTTGATGCAATTTAATTGTGCTGCCACATACTATCGTTCCCTGCAGTCAAAGTGTTTTTTTAACTTAAAGCAAAAAAGAAATGGAATTTTAAATATTCAACAACACCAGAAGCCAAGAATGCGCATACAAGTGCAGATGGACTTCATGTTTGAATTTTGAAGATGTAATGCATTTAACCAGTAAACATTTTTTTTTCATTATTCATGATCAGGTCTATGATGTACAGACCTTTGTGGTAAAATAAATAAATAAATAATCATAACTAGTCTGTGATTCATCGTTTTTTTTGTGTGTGTGGGAAGTGAACTAGCTAGCTGATTAGCTGGCTAATTGACAGAATGCCTCATGTTGTAGTCAGAGGAGTCACTACAGTACAGTCCAAGAATGTCTAAAATTAATGGATTAGAATTTTTGCACAGAGTTTTTTGTTCACAATGTATGTGCTTATAAGTAAACAATAATGCAGTACACAAGTATGCAATGGGTGCATCTCAAAGAATAGGCTGCATTTTTGGGGGTCGTCTCTTAATTCCATCCGCCAAACTTACTTAACTTCATTTAATCTCCGTTAAACAGCTCTGGTTTAAGTGAGTCGTCGCCAGTTTCCCGAACCTTAAACCTTTTCAGTGCCGTGGGCAACTATAGTTACCCACTGATGTAAGATATGACATCATCTTTTAAACAAGTTGCCACATGATAGGTTTTCAACAGCTCAGGATAAATACATTTTTAATTCCTTGAAAATGTATTCGGCACTCAAAGGCACTAACCCCAAAACCTATACCTAGCTCTAAACCTTACCCTAAATTTAACCTTTTCCCTTACCCCAAGTGTCAGTTTGGCAGATGGAAGTAAAGTGATGACTGCTAAAAATGCAGCCTTCGAAGGATGCATTATGCGAATTGAGATGCACTCAATATGAGGCACAGCCTAAATGGAGTTGGTCTCCCTCTGTAGCTCTCTCTCTCTTTGTGACTTAACCCACCTCCTCAGTGCCCTTAAGTAACTGGAGATGGAGACCATCTCAGCATCGCGGTCTGAGCAGAAAGCGAGCTTCAGTTCAGACACTGTGGCAAATGATGAGAAGTGCCTCAGTGTCTGTCGCTGAGGGCTAAAAGAGAATGGTTTCAGCCCGCTGGGAGAGATGCTGATCTCCCCTTAGTCTCCTGTGCTTTCCAGCCCTGAGACGGTTCAGCCACAGTCCAACGTTAATCATCCAAACTAGGAACACTAAACTGCTATATACATTCCCCAACCCACAATAGAATGCCATCTTTAATTTCTTTTGCTAATCCAGGGATGCCGTTTTAAGTTAATCACGTCTGAATAGGTTTTGTTTATGACGGTGATTTGGCGGGCAGAAAAACTGGAAATGAGAAAGGATGTTTTGTTCTGAAGTGTCTGGGACTGACTGAGGGCCAGTTTGGGGCAGATTCTCAACCTCCAACCCAAACCTTGAAATCCAAACAGGCTGAGATGACCGAGGCTGACATGAAGACACTACATCTACAAGGCTGGAGACAATAAAGCACAGAGGTGAAGGCAGTTTCACATTCGTAAGACGTCTGTCGAAAGTGCCCAACAACTAGAATTATGTCAGAAAGACAGAAAAAAGTGGATCAGATGGTGTCGTGTGCCCTGTTGAATATCTATAACATTGCAGACACTTTCGTTGTTTGTCTTAAATTTTCACTGGCCAGATGGACCGGGAGTTTGGTGGCAGTCAAGGACATCGAAAGCCGATGAAGTCGCATTCGCAAGAAGATTGGGTAGTTATAAAACCAATGTACATACAATTAGCATGGAGATAATTTGCACTGCAGATGTTGTCCGACACTTCTTTTAACAGTAACAGTAACTTCTTAACAGTATCCGTAACTTCTAACATCTCTCAACATATCTTTCGAGTATAAGACAGCGAAAGTAAGGGAAAAATCATATGTATATATTCTTCAGCAATAGGTCCCACTTCTGTTGCTAAAATGAAATTCAATAACATTAACTGAAGGAAACAGGGAGTTTAAGTAGGAAGTGATGGGGGGGGTATACAGTAAAATAGGCATTGCGATATCTGTTGGAAAGAGTGGTTTTTTTGCCCATCTCCTTCTTACACGCATATTTTCTCTTCGTTCCATTTTTGAAGTAGCACTACTGGCACGGTGTGGGAAAACCAACTCTACCAAACAATTCCTGAAATAACTGAAAATCCTTAAATGATTAAATCGATGACAGGTGCAAACAGGCTTAAAAAAAGAGCTACAAAGAATAACAAAAGAAGAACACAGGATCTAAACAAACGTACAAAACCAGGTTCCGGAATGTTCTCTTTATCAGCATCACCTCAATCATGCACAAGTCCTTCACCAGTATAAGCAGATCTAGATTCAAATACACCCCTAAATTGATCTTTATCACTCATATCTTCATTACCCATTATACATATGAAACATTTTCACAGTGAAAATAAGTCCATTTCTATAGCACCAACTCATGGAATTGCCTGTTTAGAATAAAACACATCAAGAAAATGACACTCGCAAGAGCAGCAGTTGCAGGGCAACACCGGGCCTGATTAATTTTGTTTTTCCCAGTTCCAGGAAGGAAGGGCTAAGGTGAGTAAAAACAGAGACCTAAAATACTGATGAGGAAAGAGTTACTCACACACTTGATTTAGAGATGGTGAAAAACTAAGACCTTCAGCGTCATGGAATCCTCATCTTGCTCCATCAAAATCAGCAATGAAAATCCAAGAAACCTCAGCGGCCTTCCCCTGTAAGGAATTATTGTCTGCACTATCTCAAACCCCCTATCAATGACCGAATACCACGGACATCTACTAATAACACAAACTAACTAATCAGTGGTGTGAGTTCACAAAATGGAGGGATATTTTTGGTTCTGGGACCGCAGACATTAAAATGCCATAACACTAATTTCTGGCTGGTTTTGACAACTGGCAGCGAGATCACAGGGAGTTCAGTCTGAGTTGCTGAGGGAGAAGCACAGTGGCCACTCTATGGCGCACTTATGAAGATTATGCTCACAATCGCAATCAAGTCAGTGCAGAGCAGTGCGGCAGATTTACTGTCCAAATAAAAAATACAGAAAATATACAGAAATGTAAGTTGAAATATAAATATGACCAACAAAAGCACCGAGTAGGAATTTTTTTTAGAGTGCGAATAGAAAACTGCTGGCAGGATTGGGGTGAATTCTGGAATTGGAATTTATAATTTGGAACACAGAGGTCCTCAGGGTAAAAATGTCACATTTTTTCGCTTGAAAATTTCAATATATTTTATTTTCAAATAAAATAAATAAATAAAGGAATGCAGCGAGATGCCAGTAAACACCAAGAATCCATGTTTCTCTTCTGCCTCAATGGTTACTTGTGACTTTAAAATGCAAATTACTGAAATCACAATTTTGACTGATTTTCAACCTTGTGGCATTCATAAAATCACTAATACTCATCTGATTGACTTGAAATTTGGTATCAAGTTGTATCTGTTGGAGATCTATGAAATGACAAAGAATTTTCTAGATAAGTGCATCACTAGGGGGTTAATTTTAACAATTAATGCAAGTTGATGATAGCGATTTTTGTTATGGTAACATAAGAGCTCATTTAAATATTCATAAATGTTCCAAACAAAAAAAATGTCATTTCATCAAACTATCTTAAGCCTTTCATATGAGACTAATTTGAGTAAAATCTGACCATGGGTTATTGAAATATCAGAACATTTTGCCATTAAAGTGCTGTTTCCATGGCAACCATGTAAATTTTTATCAAAATACTACATTTTATGAGGTTAAAATCATATTTCGTATGTTTATTTCTTAGTTTTTACATTATTAGGGTTATTTCTACACTTGACCCTGAAGACCTTTTTAAAGTGGAATTGGAATTGATAAACCAGGGGTGGAATTGGAATATATTATTTGGAATTGCACTGGAATAGGAATTGATAAAACGGAATGGAAAAACGGTACTGACCTCACCCCGGTTTGCTGGCTAACTTTGCCATTTAAAGTCATAAAATGCTACTGCTATCATACCGTATAAATAATCATAAAACACTGCCCTGGACTCTGCTAAAAACATATAAACAGGCTAAGGGGGCTTTTGTCAATATTCTGAACAGTGAATGCATTCATTTTTGAACGGACGCCTGTTCATTTTTGGATGTGTTCGAGGCTGCAAACCTGGCCTCTGCGTTCCATGATGAACACCCTTCCATTCAATTTCTGATGCTTTAATTTCCCGATGCGTTTATTCTCCGATCCCTGCCCAAGGCCAGATCTGTTCTAGGCTATGCGTGAACTATGTGCATGGATATTCTTTTGAGAACGATGGCTGAACATGGATGACGGATTAAATAAACGCTTCCTCAGTTCCTTAAAGTGAATTAGTTCTCATTGTCATTGTTAGTTTTTTCTTCATATGAAGTGAAATTATTCTCATTGTCATTGTTAATTTTTTTCATATAAAGTGAAATTGTTCTCATTGTCATTGTTAGTTTTTTTTCATATACTGGGTATAATTCGCCTGCTAAAGATAATTTGCCAATTTAGGTGACGCTTCAGGAATGGGATTATATGCCACCCACTATTGTTCTCTGAACGAAAACATATTCTGGTTATCTAAGCAAAATCATATTAAACTTGGTCAACTGAACAAATTAAGTATTAATAGTTCACATAATCCAAAAGTCTTGTCACTGAATTCAGCTCTCACTCCGTGATCCCATATCCCTGAACCAGCTATTCCCCATGGCATCACAAGACTACTTAGTCGTTTATACTGCAATCAAGCTTATTCATTATTTTAACTGATAACACCCTTATAATAAGGGTTATACTCATAAAGGGGAAGGGGGAGATAAATATTTATTAACATTCAGACATGCTGATTTTATAATACTGTGCACATGCAGAGGTTTGCTCATCTGCTTGTCTAGGTCTGGACTTGTCATCGGCAGCTCTCACAGAGCAGCGATTTCATGTGCTGTGACTTCAATCAGAAAAAAATACTGTACAATAAATTAGAACAATAGAAAATATGACAAATGGTAGCCTACAAAATCTGCGACAATCAATGGACCAAAATCCGAATATCACTGCAGAACTCATTTTGCGAAGTGGAGAGCAGACTCATTTTGTAACGCGAGAGACGGTAGCTGCGTCTGTTTTTGGATGCCGTACGGTCAAAAATAGAAGCATGTTTGTTCATTTTTGAACACTCTGCCGTTCGTTTTTTGGCATAACACAAACGGAGACTTGATCATTTTTGAACGCCTGTTCAAGTTTGAATGCGTTCAATATGTTGACAAGCTCCCTAATGCAAATAAATGGAAGACATCAACCAAAAGTAGAGATAACTTATATAGTTACCTTGTCTACAGACACAAAATGTCACCTAATGCAATAATGAAGCACAGCCAAACTAGGAAAGTTTTAAAATGCGCAAATTTGAACTTCATATTGCGATAAATTCAGCACCTTTTGACTCTGCTTTTTTGAAAAATGTTCTAGTTACTTTCAAATACGAGCATCAACACACTCTCCACACACAACTGCCCATGTGAACATCGTGCTACAAGACACTGCACAAGCCCCATTACCAACATCGAAACAGCTTTTTGATAATTACATCAGAACATGGATTTCATTAATTACCTCATGATCGGTACAGTGATTTGGCGAGAGTGAGCCCAGGCACCCCACAAAGGCTTCTCCCTACTTCCATGATCGAGGTATGCTGACACAGGCTCAAAGAAATCCCTCCTAATGGGGACCTCATCACTAATTACTGGTCCAAGAACAGTGCTGCTACCCAAAGGCCCTATTTAAGTCAAGACCAATGTGTCTCCAGCTCAGGTGAGACCACTCAAACCAGCCGTGACCACAGGATTAACGCAGGCGTGTCTGAACCGCAGAATTCCATGCATACAGCACACTCCCACTGGAAATACTCCCCAACCCTTCTCTGACCAGCATGAAGTAATGCTTTTGGCATGTGGCAAAAAGAATGGATTTGCTCCTTCACTTTCGATATTACAACTGTGCCACAACATTACTGCATGCACTTACTGTAAGTCGCTTTGAATAAAAGTGTCTGCAAAATAAATGTAATGTAATGTTACAACATGGTAGCAACATCATGAGAATATTTGGTGGTCACTTTTTCACAAAGGACGAGAAGGTTCGCGACTTTTCAACTCCCCCGATTGCGTTGGAAGGCTTGTCTAGTACAGCATTATTCTTCACAGGTCTTCTGCACTGCCTATAAAGTGTGTTCCGACAACATCCGCGTGTCTCGACAGTTCATACCAGGCAGTGAAGTCATTCTTTGGAGCTACAGGCCTCACGTGTATCCAATTAAGCGGAGGAGTCTATTTAGTGGCGAGTCACTGACAGCCATCAAAAACTCTGCATGGGAAATGGCAGGACAAATTTAGTCAGACACATTAGAAAGGTCAGGATTTCTATTAAAAATCCATTACATGTTCCTTCAAGGAGCAGGGTGCTATGAAGCTCCAGATGATCTCTTTTTTCGCGATGAGTTTATAAATCAACCCATTATTCCCCATCTGTAACACATATGCCATGTCTGTAACTGGCATGTCTTCAAACAAGTCTGAAGGAGCAAGGACATTCCAGAAGCATTGTGCACAGTATATCCATATTCCGATAGTCTCGTCCTGTTCCAGCTAGCTTTACATCAGTCTCTCCATTCTCCAATATCTTTGCCCTGTTCTGGGTAGTTTTTTTTTTTTTTTTCCAGTGTCTCCATCCTCTAATAGTCTTGTCGTGGACTAGCTGGCTTCTTTTTTTCAACAAAAGTCCAATCCTGTTCTGGCAAGCTGCACTTCAGTATCTCAACTCTCCAACAGTTGTGTTCTCTTCTGGCCAGCTTGACTTCACCATCTCAATTCTCATCCTGTTCCGGCTAGCTTTACTTCAGTATATCAGTTCTCCAATAACCTAATCCTGTTTGCCCATAATACTTCAGAGTGTGAATTCTCCAATAGTCTCATCCTATTCTGGCTAGGTTTTTTAACTCCCCCTCAGCGTGAAGAGCAAGAAAGAACACCGGTAAAGGGAGAAGTCCAGCTTGATCATATGGTCCGCCTTCTTTTTCCAGAGGTCTCATAGGTTGGCCGATAGTGAAGGCCAACAGGAAGGAACAGCCAGTGGGGATGGGTGAGAGGTCTGGACGATGTCTTCACTGACCCATGGGTGGGCAGTACAGGGGTTCAGTAGAGCTGAAGACCTTGTGATGAACATATGCCCTTAAAACATATCTCATCACAGAGAAATAAGAAACTAAATGGGTAATAAAGGAATCTCAAAAAGCTACAGCAAGCTGACTGCTATATGGCCAGGTTCCAGGAGAAAAAAAATAAATAAATAAATAATGAAGGCAGTTTACATTTTTTGCTTCTTCGTCAATCAGAGAACTCTGAACTGATATTGACTACTTATGGTAGCTACACTTTCAGCCAAAAGAAGCATAGTATCTTTTAAATTCCTGTCATCCACAAGAGCTGCCAACACTAGAGCTGGTTACAGCCATCACCGTTCAGTTTTACATTTAATTTTTTTTTGTGGGTAGATATATCCTACAAACTGACAAAAATTTATCCGAAAGACCACTCCGGTTGAAAAATCCAGCCCATTTTAGGGTAGGGGTCTGAAGGGCCTAAATGGGGTCAAAGTCAAAGATTGGACTTTATACTCTGAATATCTTTGTGCGCCCTCAAAAAGCCTCCTTAATCTTATGGTATTTTGATATAAGGGCAGAGTAGTTCCAAATAGCGTTAGAATTTTTGAGGCTAATTGAGGTGGCCCCTCAAATCCCAATTTTTGGCAATTTCGACCATGTTTGAGGCCCTCTCAGTTCCTGCGCCCTTAAAAAACCTTGCTGGTTTATATTTATTTAGACATATAGAGGACTTCTAATGTTTGAAAAATACATTAACAGCGAGGGTTAATGAGGGCGCTTGTGTATAGAGGATGCTTTTTGCAGCATAGAACACCATTTAGGGCAATGTTCGTCGGGCCATACCTCGGTGCGCCCTCTTTGGAATTTTATGAAACTTGTTTTATTATGTTCCACTTTATCTCTATTATCTATTATATGATAAAAATATCTAGGAGGTTTTTTGCCTCTTTAATCCTATATGGGCAAAAACATGCACACCCAATCGCCACTTTATTTTATAACTTTTCAGTTATTACCTCTGCCAAGGAGGTTATATTTTTGCCTGGGTTTGTTTGTTTGTCTGTTGGTTTCCAAAATAACTCAAAAAGTTATGGACAGATTTTGATGAAATTTTCAAGGATTGTACAGATTGGTATCAGGAAGAAATTATTAGATTTTGGAAGTGATCCGGATCTCCGTCTGGATTCAGGAATTTTTTAAAGGATTCTCTAACATTGGGAGATAGGGCCATTTTTTACATTTATGCATATAACTCCACCAAAATTGGTCAGAGCACTTGGAAAAAAAAATACAGGACAAGTTTCAAACATGTTCTACAATATATGAAAGGCTGATCCTGAAAATGGAATAATTCCGGATACTATGATACAGAATACGAAAGTAGGGGACCTTTGGAACTTTCATTATAGGAAGAGAACAAATGAAGCAACAAACATGCGACAAACACCATTATATAGCAAAGATATTGCAGAATTAGGATGGTGTCACCGGATTTACTGTATTTTCAAAAGCCAGGGAACTAGATCCAGAAGAAAACCACCATTACGGAAAATTTGATTTTCGTGAATAACTACTGAACTAATATTGATATCATTATGACTTCAGTTGCTAATGGTATGTTTTCTTGGTCAGGGAATCTGAAAAAATAGATGAAATAAATGTAGGACTAATTTTTATGTGTAAATCACAACATGAGGGGAAATGTTGCATCATAAGAAAAAAAAAACAAATGAAGCTAGAAACATGCAACAGACATCTTTAAACAGCCAAGACGCTGTGGAACTAATATTGATATGGCATTATGAATCAAATTGCCATGTTTTCATGGTCAAGGAATCTAAAAATGAACATAAAATAAATGTAAGGCTAATATCTATGGTGGAAGTCGCAATATGGAGGGAAATGTTGTGCTTGGCGGAGGTCTGCATTCTCCGAGTGCTTTTCTAGTTTTGTAGTTGTAAATCAGTGGGCTAGGAAAGTAGGATTGGAGCAGGAGAGTATAGCAGAACAGATGGGTATCTGTACCTCACTCGGTAACACAAGAACCAGTCATTGATTTCTAATTTTCTGACTGTGTTGCCAGATTTTCAGAAGTTGCAAAGCACCATCTATTTCATTTGGACAAGTATGTCAATCAATTTTTTTGGAATGTGAGATTTTCATAAGTCACAAATTGCCAAATAATCCATTTGTTGTGTTTGAACCTTTGGGCAACTGTGCCCTTCAGTTACTTTTGGACTCTTGTTTTCTGAATTCATCCTGTTCATTCTTGTTGTGTGGTTTTCTGAATTCATCCTGCTCATTCTTGTTGTGTGGTTTTCTGAATTCATCCTGTTCTTATTTTTGGTTGGTGTATGAACTACCATGGAGCTATTATGGAACTACACATCAAGTCATCGTGACAAAACCTTTGACCACCAAGTCCACTCTGGGCATTCACCCTGGTTCAATATCCAGTTCTTATAACATATCAATGGGTTGGACAGCCTCCATCGCCTTGGCATAATTAGCTTACCTTAAATCAATTCCCGGGTACTTTGCCTAACTTGCAATCAAGCCGCATTTATTCAGCCAACTAACAACTCAAAACCAAAATGTGGCCTGTAATGATAGAGATAATGAAAAGCAGAGAGACCTACCCAGGCTGCCTTGTTAGATTGAAAGAATGTGAATAAATAGCAGATTTATATCATTTATATAATTTAAGATTATAAGTTAAATATTACCTCGACTTATCATCTCAAGTTCAATGAGCTTAAAATTTTTAGGCAGTCTAGACATTAACTTTTTTTCAGATAAGAGAACGTGTGTACTCGTATTACTGCCGACTGGCCCGAGTCTCGGAACCGCGTCTTATCACGTTGCTCGCTTTGCCTCTAAAGACGCAAAACTGTTATCATGAATGCTTTTTGCTTTGAATCTAAACACAGACAATAGTTTGAAGTTCATGTGATGTTATGATTGTTCTTGGGTGATATAAGAAGTAACGTGCATACATTCCATTACATTCAGTTTGTAAATTTTGATTCGTTCATTTTCACCGTGATCACATGGTGACGGGCAAACGAAACTAGATGCTGCGCAGTCTATAGAGATGCTAACCAACGCCTCCTGTTGACCTTGATCTTTGACCTTTCGACCTCAAAATGCAGATTTGGACAGGGTACCCTAGGATCATCTACCCCACAAAACCCGCGGGCCACATGTGCGAAAGGTGAAACCACGTTGTATTGTTGATAAAAACTACGGTATGAGTGGTGTTGATCGCAGTGATCACCTTTCTAGTTCGCACCCGCCGAGTGCGAAAAAGTTGAGACTGTGCGAATCTTGAATAGTTTGCGCCAAGAACGGTGTAAGGAAAGAGTCACGCTACGTGTGTGAGCTATGAAATTCCATTATGCATCGAACCGCGCTACCAAACTTACCATACTGTCAAGAATTTTTTATGAAAGGTTTTTTTTTTATGTCGCCGTCATTCTGTCACCTCACACTCGGTTTCTTTGTAAGTAAAAGATGTAAATAGTGTAATTGATTGCATACTTATCGTATCTCGCATGAACTGAAGTCAGTGTTTAGATGCTAAACAACACAGTTCTTATCACCCATTACGCCAACAACCTTCACTGAAAATAATCTGGGCCAATGCAGGGCAGCATTCACTGCTGCCCTGTTAAAGGTTCCCTGACATTAAATAGGCCGAAATTGAGATTTAGAACTTGCTATTGTACTTTTCCACGATGAAAACGAAGATGCAAACGCATTTCCGCAAAAATGTGTTGTTTTGAAACTATTTCGGATTAATTAAACTGATCGGAAATGCCCCCTTTGAAATGTCCGGAGCTGCCTTATATGGCAACTGATCCTACACAAGGCAGCCAGCTGGTCAGATCTCGCTCACTCTAACAAAATGTACATAGACTGCGCTTTACTTATCATAAACAGCTGACAGACCCTTACAAAAAAACCACTGTTGGAATACCATAATATTTATGATCAAAACACTAGTATTACTGTAGTAATTGTATGTTTTTTTGGAACACAAGATATAGATTTGAGTGTTACTATTGAAATATTGTAGGACTACCATAGCTAATGAAATAACAAATACAGAAAAAAAGCTATTTTAGTACTATAAACTTCAGGATTGTTCGCCAGGGCGTTTGCCAGAATAGGTGGTGTTGAGCCACTTTCACAGTGGATGCGAGGCGGGTTTTTTGCACGACAGATTACATTCAAAGACGTGCGTATTCGCATCTTTGCATTAGGGAGTGATCTGTCGTGCGAAAGGTTTGTTTCGCATCCGGTGTGAAAGCAGCTTTAGACACGCTCACAAGCGAGATGGCTAGCTGACGTTAGTTTCCTGCAGTACTTACCCAGATAGCAAACACCTCCGCTCTGGATCTGCCCCGGTTCTAAGCCGGATCAGCTGGAATCGGCAGAGCCGGGGCAGATCCGGAGCGGAGGTGCTTGCTATCTGGGTAGCCAGCAAACTTAAGTTCGACATAACGTTAGATTTTCATGAATTTCGATTTTGAAATTATATAGCAAGCGTTCAGTCCGGTGTTGAGATAACTCGTTACACACTATCGACCTGCCAGTTTAACTAACCACCTTACCTATTTAGCAAGCTAACGTTTGTTAGTGACAGTTGCGTGTATTTCCCTCTATCCAAACACCCTGGTCTCGGTTCAGTCTGTTAGCGAGCTTTATGAGCAAAGCGTTTTGCGTGTATTGTAATGTGGAAAAAAGCCACTAGATGGCAGGATTGACTTTTTTTTGCTAAGCCCAGTCTACAGCTAGGTATGTCCTAGGCATGTCTGAGAGGGGAAAGTCCCAGAGAATAAAAAAATAGGCGTGCAATGCACGGAATACCCCTCAGCCCAATGTCAAAGTTTTTGGAGATGCCCGCCTGCCCGCCGTCCGACCGCTTGCCCGCCTGCCCAACCGCACGAAGGATAGCAATACCCCTTCAGCCTTGAGGGCTGAGGGGTAAAAAAAAAAGTCTAAAATGTGGGAGGGGGCAGCAAAAGAGTATTTAAGGAGAAAAATTGAGAGAGTAAAGTAATAGGAGAAATTGCAAGGAGAAGGATATACTTGACCAGACCCGTCACTCTTTTCAAGACCTGTGAAGTTTTTTGTGGATTTTTGCCTGTGGGGCATTTTCCTGTCCCAGGACATCACCAAGCAACCCCAATCTCAAGGGATTTTTTTTCTTGTATATTATCAATCTTGGTCTATAGTATAAATTGTAGATTGGTGTTGGTCTTTGTTTAATTAAATCTGTTTAAGTTTAAAAAATTTTTCTGTCATCCCTTGCTGCCGTAAATGTCATAACAAATTGGGGCCATAACAGTATTCTCGTCTTTGCAATGACTTTGAATGTAATCTGTCATGCGAAAAATTTGTTTCGCGTCCGGTGTGAAGGCGGTTTGGTGCCACCTATTCTGGCAAATGTTCTGGCGAATAATCCTGAAGTTTAATGCCATAGGTGGTTAACTTAGATAAATTAGCAGGCGAGGGTAACTGTCACAGCTGGAGAGTAACTAAATTATTGACAGCTGCCGTTGCATTATGAGCCAGATGAACTCGGAAGGCTGTATTGTGATGCCCGATTGCCGGCTGTGCTGTATGAGGTCGGCATCCATGGTCACAGTGGAACTAACGCTGGCTTATAGGCTTATGAATTCAGCCACAACATGCACACAATATTTTTTATGAATCAGTCAGTTATCTTGATGCCCTGCTGTACCCTCATCGTTAGATTTATACCTGAGTTTGGATAGTTGTCCTCATGTCCACCATGTATCCAGCCATCTAGCAACGTTAGCCTACGTAACACAGTTTGTCGAGTGTAACAATTAGATAGATAGATGGATAGATAGATATCTTGATTGCAGGCTCATACACTAAACAAACACACTAGAAAACTTGTGGAAACAAGCGTGTAAATGGACCACAGAGATTGCTAAGGCAGAGGTGCTTTCCTTTGATGATGTCATAGGAACATGTGACTTACGTCTCGGAAACTTCCTACTTCTTCAGGGGGTAGGGCCCAAGACTGCAAAAATATCTCTTTTATTCCTTAAAATTGATGGATTTTTCAGCCATTTCAGAACTTTGGAGTGGATAGAGAGACATAAATGATCATGTAGAACAAGACAAACCAACAATTTCAGGTGGTTTGCCTCATGTCAGGGAACCTTTAAACACTCTCCCATGAGCTATTGTTCATAGACTGATGTGGGACCCGGCGATAGTTCGTGAGTAAACATGGCTCTGAGCGCCAAGTGGTTAGATGGGAGGGAGGTTTCGTATCTATATTTCTCAAAAAAAGTTTGAGATCCAAATAGTGCAACGAATCCGAATCACAATTACTGTACACATATTAACATGAAGAATTAAATCTGCCCAGTGCATGAGTGGCACAGTGACTGAAAGTTGAACAGATCATGAACAGATCAGATTGGGAAGGGACTCTGAGCATTTTTCTCACTTTGTTTTTGGCACGATTTTGACAGATTTTTTTTTCCAAAATCAACATTAAAAAACTGAGGTGGGAAGGTTTTTCTGCGGCAGGCAGGGGATAAAAAAAAATGTTTAATTTTTGTCAATATATGGCCTAAGCTAGGCTATGAGCAATCAGCTACCGTATTTTGCAGAAAATCCAAGTCAGTCTAACACTAACATACTAGCACGCACCATAGTGGAATCAAAAGTAAATCAGTACTAGTGTTTGAGCAGCCTAATGCTAATCTGAAGGCCGCATGCTGCAGTTGATCACTAATCTGTGCAAAGCCAAGAGCAGGTTATTATTAACTAATGCTAATACGCAGAGAGAACTCAGCAGCGCAAGGCTAACCAGGACCAATTCAGAGGCTGAATGCTGTGTTCTTAATGTAATTTTCTCTCCTGTGCTGTTGTACAACAGCATGAACACAAGAGAATGAGCTGTAGAAACCCCAGACACGGAACTACGTGGAAAAGACCTCAGTAACAAGGTCTCACCCTAAATTCTCTTTCAGTTTCCCCATTTTCAATCCCCTCCCGGCACATCACTTTCTTCTTTTGCCTTCATACATGGAGAGCGGGGAAGAAGAGAGGAAGAGCCAGAGTGATTGAAAAAAGACTGAGTGAGAGAGAGAGAGAGAGAGAGAGAGAGAGAGAGAGAGAGAGAGAGAGATATACTAATCTTCCTTGAAGGTTATGTCAAAGGCTGTGTTCATTTAAAGCAGTAAAGCAGTAAAGCAGTGTGTGACTAGGGCTCAGGTAAAATCGCCCACACGTACAAGTACAGATGGCAGCAATCTGCCACTCCAAAAGTTGAAAGCTCAAAATCGCGACCAGGACAGTACTCTGTCGAGGACAACAACCAATCAAACACTTTTAAATAAGAGCAATCCATTTAGAATACTCATAGCAAAGCAATCTCTGACCTATTAAATGATGGTAAACTGGGCCACAGCAGGGCTGGCATGCATAAATCACATAAATAAGGGATGGTCACAGAGTTCAACACAGCATCCACAGCCAGCAAGAACCCTTTTGGGTCACATGCTCTGCAAGCATTTGAGCACTGACAATTTTACAGGGCTGTTCTACCGACAAGGTGCACACCATGAGCTCAAAATGATTTGCAGATTGTCTATCGCAGGGCGTATACATGAATATCAACATTACAGAAAATACAATACGATAAAATTATTTCACAGCCCAAAATACTTATGGAACTGAAATTTGTTTGCTGCTACTGCCCATTTGTACCTATCCATCGAATGCAGGTAGCTGAAAAATGCACAGACCTAGTTAGCAACTGCATTCCGTTTGTTCCGTTTTATTCATTGAGGCCATTGGGTTTCGAAAAACCCAAAAGTGCTGAAAAATAAACGTAAAAAAAAATTTTTTTTTCCTTCCCTCCTCAATTAAATCTTCAAGATAAGAAGTCTGAGAAACAAGTAATAATAAAAAAGTCTGCCCTGTTTATGTTAATGTTTTTCTTGCACAAGCTTCAACAATTAAGTCCAGCTTCGCTGCAACGCATCAGCAGATTTGAGGAGTGTTCCGGAAGACTCTGGGAAATTCTCTGCCGTGAAAGCAGCCAGATGTGAGTGCCGACCAGGTGTGTGATTCCATGGCTGTCGTGACGTGGCCCCGTTCCTCCCCCCGCTCTTCAGAGGAGAGGGATGAATCACTGCCACCTTTTCCCAGGTATGGACAGAGCTCAGCGAGACATGGCGCCCCGAGGAAGGGAAGCACGTATGGCCCCTTATCCCGAGGCAGGAGACAGTGATGCAGATCCTTTCAGCTTTGTGCAACTGCTGCATGCAGCTCCACTCTAACCACATATACCAACTGATGGTCACGCACAATTCTCCTCATGCACATAAAGAATCAACAACTCAAGCTATGAAAGCATGTGACAGAGAGCCTCGCCTTCATCTGGTGCAAGACACCTCTCCTTTCGTGTCCATGTTCCTTCCCTTTCAGTGTTTTAAGTGAGTAAAAAGAATGTGAAAGCAGTAAAAACATTATGAGAAAGCAGGTCTTCAGCTGTTTTCAATTCTGCTTTTGAACCTGCCCGCGAATTACGGGACTTACCGACGCAGCATTACACACTTTATTGACCTTATTCACCACAGAATCAGGGATGATACATTTCAGCACACAACTCTGTTCAGAGCAGTCCAGTGGCGATAAACAGAACAGGCCGAATCATCCATTTGACGCTGCTAGCGTAATAGGTTTAACGCCGATCCTTAAAAAAGAAAACAATATAGGAAGTATAGCATGTGGTGGGAGAAGTTGTCATAACATTTTGCCTTTTTTTAATTTTCCCCGTCAAGCTAGCTGCTAGTGACGATATCTTTGCCTTGAACTGAACCAGCTTTTTGTTGAACCGGACTTTCAGTGACAAAAAGAATTAGATATGGAGATGGGTAAAGTGGGTTGGGCTGCATAATGTTTACCCTTTGAGCACTGAATAGATTTTCAAGGAATTAAAAATGTAGTTATCCTGAGTTGTTGAATACCTATCATGCGTTTAACAGCGTCCGATTTTGATATCGTACATCATTGGGCAACTATAGTTCCCCGCGGCACTGAAACAGTTAGTACGGACTACGGACTATACTCACTCAACGCACTCCTCACAGTTTTCTCTCCTTAGACCCAAAAAAAGCCCTAAAAAGCATCGCAGGCCGCAGTATCGCTGTTGGCCTGCTGACCCCATCCACCCCTTCCTGCTGATCGGTCACATAACTAGCGATGTGCCCTTCCCAAACAGGACTTAGAAATACCCCAAATGCAGCGTGGCATTTGACCAAAGAAACCATTACCATAGACTGTGCACTCAAACGATGCCCTCAATACTGAATTTTCTGCAGAAAAACAAAACAAAAAAAATCCCCAAGAAAATGAGTCGAATAACTCTCAAAATCGCAGGTGCACAAGTTCTCGTGATCATAAAGCACGCAAAGTGCCGAATGAATAAAGCCCTGGACAAAACTCTACCCCAATACCAAATTTTCAAAGTCATAAAACAGCAAAATGTCCATGAAAATATGTTGGACCACTTTCAAAATTGCAGGTGCACAGGTTTCAATCGTGATAATGATACCTGCCATGTTTAAAAACAATCCCTCCCGTAGTTCAGGAACAAAGCTCCAGACAAAATTCAAGAATACTCAATTTTTTAAGCCAATAAATTGCAAATCGCCATGGAAATGCATCAGATCACTTTCAAAATCACAGGTGCACAGCCAGGGTCTCATGGTGATGATGAATGCCAACTTCGGGGAATAAAATGCACCGTGTGACTTAGGAAAAAGCGCCACATGAAATTGCATTCATAGACAAACAGACCATGATAAATGGAAGAGACCTAATTCCAGCAGACTGTCTCCCCCAACTTCTTGCTTGAGGAATATCACAGAAAGTTCCACTCCACTCTCTACAGCACCACCTCACACTGGGCTCCCTCACACCTCTCCCCTTCTACAGCACCACCTCACACTGGGCTCCCTCACACCTCTCCCCCTCTACAGCACCACCTCACACTGGGCTCCCTCACACCTCTCCCCTTCTACAGCACCACCTCACACTGGGCCCCCTCACACCTCTCCCCTTCTACAGCACCACCTCACACTGGGCTCCCTCACACCTCTCCCCTTCTACAGCACCACCTCACACTGGGCCCCCTCACACCTCTCCCCTTCTACACCACCACCTCACACTGGGCCCCCTCACACCTCTCCCCTTCTACAGCACCACCTCACACTGGGCCCCCTCACACCTGTCCCCTCATACAACACCACCTCACACTGGGCTCCCTAATGCCTCTCCCCTCGTACAGCACCACCTCACACTGGGCTTCCTCACACCTCCACCCTCGTACAGCACCACCTCACACTGAGCTGCTTAACACTGTGCCTGCCCCGCCCCCACACTGCCCAACCTCCACACACAGGCAGCGATCGTGAGCTCCGGGCTCTGCTGATCCTCGTCTGAGCAGGCCTGCGTATCAGGACAGGTCTCTCGCCCCGCAGCTATTCTGGCTCTCTGCCTCGGTTTGTAATGAGATCGAGCTCGCGGGCCGTGCTTTATCTCTCTGAAAAACCACAGACGCTGCATCAGCCCAAGACTGAAACCAGCAGACCTTTTTTCCTTTACCACCGCTGTGCAGTACAAACATTGCTCCAGGGAAATCACAGAGGTTTCATTCTCATTATGAATTAGCCCAGCCTCCTATATCAGGTGCCAAGTGTGAAAGATGATGTATCGTATGTACTAGTAATGCCAATGTAAACATATAGCACTATGAAGCTAACAGAATTTGCATGCACAAAATTTCTTTCCTGAAAAGAAAAAAGACTGTTATATTTAATGCACAGCACATAAAATGGCAATTATTATTATTATGATTATTAGTATTAAGTAAGCAGAAGAAGAAATGTGTACTCGCAGAGCACAACTTTTGAATGAAAATGTTGTTTGATAGTTATGAGCAGACATATGTAATACTCTTGATTCAACCAGAACAGTAAGTTTTAAACAACGAACTGCTCACAAAAAACAGAACGCAAAAAAAAAATTTAGTTTAACCTCTAACGTCAGACTGCTAGGTCAAAAATCAAAGTCACAAACAAATGTCAAAGGGGCGAGGATTTGCAATCAATGATTGTCTTGTTTAGAGCCATTCTTACCTTTCTGGAATTTTTTCACTTTTCTTTTGTAATCTTAAAATATACCTAAAAAGCATATGCCACACTTAAGTGTAAAAGAAATCCACCAGGTGTTGAAACTCATCGATATTCAATTCTCAGTGTTTCCCCTAGGTTTTTTTCCGGGGGGGTGGGGTCCGGTCCAGTTGAAAATTAATTAATTAAGCTAAAGTAAACCTTAAGGTAATGAACCGAACAATTTTATTTACAAAATTTAAACAAAACAGAACAACATTAAAACACTTCACTGAAGGGCAGAGCAGGCTTAGGCTGAGCAAGGCTGGGCTGGGCGGGGCTGGGCAGAACAGGTTTGGGGCTGGGAAGAACAGGGCATGCTTGGGCTGGACTGGGCTCAATGGCACATTGTGCAGCTCTGGTCAGAGCACTTGATTTTTCTTGGCTTTGTGAAAAAGAGTTTGAGAGCCTCCTCGCACGGGAAGTCTTGCACTGATGGGCCACGTGATTAAAATACTCAGACAATCCTCAAGATGCACCCCCTGCAGTCTGTTCCGGGGGTCTGTCTTCACCTGCAAACAGCAAGACCTCCAGTACACCTGCGCAGTTGCATTATTTTTGGACTTAAAAACAGAAATCAATGGAGTATCTTTGGCCAAAGTTAGCGTAAAAATTTGGTAGCTATAGCAAACAACTAATCAGCCTTGTCAATGCATAGGCCTAACTGACCTACCTATACAGCTAATGCAAAGGAATTGCAATTCACTGTTTTTTTATTGATATATGAACCGCAAATAGATAGCCGAGCAGGCAAAGTAGCTTGCTAGCCTAGCGTGCAAGGCAGTTTGTTGGTTTCTCGGTCAATGTTAAGATGCTTTCACACCGGACACGAAACAAATTCTTCGCATGACAGATTACATTCAAAGTCAATTCAAAGACGCGCATACGCGCAAGATTCACGTCTTTGTATTGACTTTGAATATAATCTGTCTTGCGAAAAGTTCGTTTTGCGTCCGGTGTGAAAGCAGCTTCATTCACGCAGCTCACTTTCTTCGCACGCATCAGGGGAGGAGGGGAGCCTCAGAGGTCAGGCAGGCGGAGGACGGTGGGACTTTGGAGGGAGGCGGAGTTGATCATGTTCAAATTTCTACTAAGTGCTGTGCCGCATGCCAGAAAGGTAAGAATAGCTTTAACATGAAATTGGCTGATATTTTAAATATGCTTGGTTGTTTTACTCTGCTGGGGTGATGGAGAAACACTTGGCTTTAACAGAGCAGAATGACACTTCTGTCCCAGAGAAGACTGCTTGGGTGCCATCACATGCTACACTTCAAATGGGTGTGAACACACGGCAACCCCAGAACACAGACGCCTGCAGCTACCACTAATCTAATCCACTGCAGGTGGACAGTCATCCTGAAGCAAAAGCCAAGCCTTTTTATTGCTTTCATGCCAGGTGTCACACATATGGAGAATCAACAAAAGGACTAATTTTAGCACCATTTCACACAGAATCCTGTTGACGAATCCAGCCTCTATCGTGTGCACTCCAGGAACTGTAGGCAATGCAGGAATTAAGTGACGGCGCCTAAAATCCCTTACAGTCAAAAGGCTAACAATGTCCAGCAGCATTCATAAAGCAAATGGTTTGAATTTATCACTGTGACCAATTTCATGGTACAACAGGACTGCTGAAACTGAATCAGATTATAACCAAATACCTGCAGCATAGCCAAATCCTTGAAAATCTACATTGTGATTGCCAAAGTTGATACGACAATAGCAAATGTACAAGGGCATGTGGGGAACGCAATGAAGCGGTGATCATGAGAGCCATTTTCACCTTCAGACTTACAAAATGCTCCAAACATCAGCAATTTAAGGATTAATATAGGAAGTGTACGGTATCAAGAAGACACAGAGAGATTCTTGAGGTATAGCTGCTTGAGTACTTCACATAGGCAGCAGCTTAAAGATAGCGGCACTAGATTCTCAAACAGATGTTTAAATGACAAAAAATAAAAATGGAGAAGACTGATTTTTGTATTGTATTAAAATGCTTTGCACATTGCTCAAAATCAAATATTTCTTTAAAATCATACGTCTTCTGCGCCAGAGTCGGGAGTGATGCAGTGAATCCTTCAAACAAGTTTTCTCCGGCAGAAATATTTTCAGGTCTCTGAAGCAGTAAATTTTATTTCACTGAACTCTGAACAGTCTACAGCAATCAACTGTCCCCAGAGTGACTTCACAGGAAATAAAACTGAATTCAAAACACAAGTTTTTACTTTAGTTCACTCAAATGCAGCCTAAAAAGTACCAAGTACCAAGGGAGAGCCTGTCCAGATTCTGGTGGTTTGGCAGACCTCTCCTCCCCCAGCTCATATCCACCTATGAGAGGGTGCCATGGAGAGGTCAAAGGTCAGGAGCGATTGAGGAGGAAAGAGAGAGGAGAAAGAATAAAATCTGAATGGGACTTACAGAAAGAGGTGAGTGGGTGAATATGATTCTGAGACAAAGTGGAGAGACTGAAGTAGGGAGAACATCCCAGGTTTGAGGTTGACGGGGGGGGGGGGGACGGACTACACTATTATATAAGAGAGAAAAAAAAAAAAAACTAAGTGACACGAGTGCACTAGCTCACCACATGTGTGGGATGGAGGTAATATCTGAAATGCCAAAATAAAATGCTTTAACTCCAATGGGTCTAAAACACAATTACAAAAGCATCCACACAGATGATTCCCATCCATGTTAAAACTAATTAGCAGCTTGTGTCTGCTTGAAAAGTGGTCCAACCACCAGCGGTTTGCCAGTTCAGTCCTGAAAGCAAGATGGGGATGTTAAGAGGAGTTACTAAAGGGCCAAGTCTTTGGTGCCTAAATGGCAGGTGCCTCTGTCATGCAACCAGCAAATCTGTAAAGCCAAACCATGTCTAAAACTATGACAATGAATGGCTGAGACGAAAAAAACAGCAATCGGGGAAAAAAGTCGAAGCTCTCCAGCAGGGACAGAAACTTAGTCGAATAATCATCACAAAACTGGAGCTATAAAAATTGCCACAGATTTGCATCAATTCATATAGCGAGCAATCTGAACAAAACTGTTTTGAGCTTCCAAGAGCTAGTATTTGTAGTCAGACAGCCATTTAAGAAACCATTTGTATCAAAGGCTGGCGCTGAGAGGTCCAAAACGTGCATTATGTAGGGATCACAAAACCTGGACCCCATGAGCGACAAAGAGAATTCCTATGGTCTGGCAGTGAATAATCTTTTACCCTGTTTAATACACCTGGAGAGATGTACGTTATGTTTGGTAAAAGCCAAAGGAGGCTTCAAGCCACAATGTCTACTGCCACTACGTCTCAGCAAAAACAATCCAGCGGGGGAGGAACGTAAAATCATCCATTTTAACTCTAATCATCTTGGGTATTGTGTCTCAGACCTTACATTTTATAAACATATGAAAACTAGAGGCACTCAGACTGCAAACCTCCACCAAGGCAGCACAGTCCAAATCTTCATAGGATTTCAAGTTGGCTGCTGTGGCGGCCATATTGTTTCACTGATCGCGGTGAAAATCGATTGGGTCCATCCTTGATCTATTAGCAATCCACCCACAAAATTTCAGACAAATCCGTGCATTACTTTTTGAGTTATGTTGTTCACGAACAGACAGACAAACAAACAAACAGGGGCGAAAAAAATAACCATCGCCCCAACTTCGTTGGCGGAGGTAGAAAGGATCATTTCATCAGCACTTTAAACGTTGTGGTAGAGGCTGTCATGTCACATGGGGCCAGTAATTACCCATCAATCACCCTCTCATTCAATGCATTTCCTTTATTTTCATGACTATTTACATTGTAGATTCTCACTGAATGCATCAAAACTATGAATGAACACAAGTGAAATTATATATGTATCTAACAGTTATCCAATAGGGCTGTTGGCTGTGTATCAACCTGACTTCTGCACAACACAACTGATGGTCCCAACCCCATTGATAAGGCAAGAAATTCCACTAATTAACCCTGACAAGGCACACCTGCGAAGTGAAAACAATTTCAGGTGACTACCTCTTGAAGTGCATCAAGAGAATGCCAAGAGTGTGCAAAGCAGTAATCAGAGCAAATGGTGGCTATTTTGAAGAAACTAGAATATAAGAAATGTTTTCAGTTACAGGTATTTCACACTTTTTGTTAAGTACATAATTCCACATGTGTTCATTCATAGTGTTGATGCCTTCAGTGAGAATCTGCAATGTTAATAGTCATGAAAATAAAGGAAACGCATTGAATGAGAAGGTGTATCCAAACTTTTGACCTGCACTGTACATCTCAAAATGTTTACATTTCCCTTTAAGAGTAACACTGAAATAGGCTGCGTACCAAACAAAATCCTTATAGAAACGTATGTAGATTTTCATATGGTTAATTGTAGCTTGGGTACATTACGATTGTAATCTGGTCTAGAGCGACCCCATCAGCACTACTCAGCATCACTGCCCATCACCACAAATGCCTTTCTGGCCGATATGGAACCAAATCCTCATTAAACATCTGGTAAAAAAAAGCCTTCTCACTGCATGGAGGCAGTTATTGCAGCGGGGGGAACAACCCCATATAAATGTTGATGATTTAGGAATGGGATTCTGGAGGCGCAGATGTCCACACACCTCTGAGCACGTATATGGTGAAACAAGAGGTGAAGCCCAAAGGCAGACCATCCCCAAGCACCTCCTCATCAAGAAAATATGCCTTCCTCTTCACACATTAACAAGTTCCAAACCTTGAAACAGCAGCCATACCACTACCCAATCTGCGCCAGCTGCGTGGCCGATGCTAAGCAGGTGTGGGGTTGGTCAGAACTTGGATGGGAGACCACCTGGGAAAACCAAGTTGCTGCTGGAAGAGGTGTTGGTGGCCAGTAGGTTGCAATCTTCCCTCTGGTTGAATACTACCCAATACCCCAGAGCTGTGACGGGAACACTGTACTGAAGGAGACGCCGTCATTCGGATGAGACGTTAAACCAAGGTCCTGACTTACTGAGGTCATTAACGATCCATGACACTCATCGATAACTGTAAGGGGTTCCCAGGTGTCATGGCTACAGTCCCAACCTGGCTCTTTCAATCTGCCACCTAAACATCCCCTGATCTAATTGGCTGTGCAATTTGTCCTCTCCCTCCCCCTGAACCCCCAGGGCTCCCTTAAAAAAAGAGATTTCAATCTAAACGGGACTTCCCTGCTTAAAATAAAAGTAAAACAAATAAAATTAAATCTAAACTATGTGGTGACCTGTGCCCACCAAGGCTTGAAAAGACGTGAGCCAAGCAAACACTCAAATTACCTCTATGCAGCACATTAATAGAAGGATGTACAGTATCTAACAAAAGTGAGTACACCCTTCACATTTCGACTATTAATTTTAAATATATATATTTTTAAGGGCCAACGTTACAGAAATGAAAACTGAAGATATTCTAGAGTAGTCATTGCACAATATGTGTAGCAGTGTAGATTTACTGCACTGTCCAAATAACTGAACAAACAGTCACCATTTCCAAAATGGGTGGCAACAAAAGTGAGTACACCTTACGGTCAACATGCCAAATTGTGTCCATAGTGTCAATATTTAGAGTGACCGCCATTGTTGTCCAGCACTGCCTTGATTCTCCTAGGCATGGAGCTGCACAAGTTGTTTCTGGGATCCTCCACTCCTCCATGACAACATCACGGAGCTGGTGGATGTTGGACACCTGCTGCTCCTCCACCTTCCTCTTGAGGATGCCCCACCAGTGCTCAATGGGATTCAGGTCTGACATACTTGGCCATACCATCACCTTCAGCTTCTTCAGGAAGGCAATTGTCATCTTGGAGGTGTGTTTCGGTCGTTATCATGTTGGAAAACAGCTGTGCGGCCCAGTTTCTGAAGGGAGGGCATCATGTTCTGCTTCAGAATCTCACAGTATATGTTGGATCCATTATTCCATTAATGAAGTGCAGCTCCCCAGGACCAGAAGCACTCATGCAGCCCCAGACCATGATGCTGTCAGCACCATGTTTGACTGTAGGCAGTACACACTTGTTTTGATACTTCTCACCAGGGCGCCGCCACACATGCTGGACACCATCTGAGCCGAGCAAGTTTATCTTGGTCTCGTCAGTCCACAGAACGTGGTGCTAGTAGTTCATGTTTTTGGACTGGTTGTCTTCAACAAACTGTTTTCTGGCTTTCTTGTGGGCTAGCGTCAGAAGAGGCTTCCATCTTGGCTAACGGCCATGCAGACCAACTTTGCGCAGAGCATGGCGTATGGTCTGAGCACTGACAGGCTGTTATCCCACTGCTACAACCTTGTTAGCAATGCTGCCAGCACTCTTGCGTCTGTTTTCTGAAGCCAACTTGTGCACCTGACGCAGAGCACGAGGGCTGACACTGACGAGGCCTGTTCCGAGCAGAACTCGTCTTGGAAAACCGCTGGATAACCTTGGCCACCATGCTGTAGCTCAGTTTCATGGTTTCACAGATCTTCTTGTAGCTTAGACCATCTTTGTGGAGAGCAACAATTCTCTTTTTCAGATCCTCAGAGAGTTCTTTCCCATAAGGTGCCATGTTGACCATCCAGTGACCAGAATGAGAGCATTGCACCCAAAGCACCACAATTTAACCCTTCAACATGTTAAACAACCTCATATGGCCCAGTCGAACACACAAAAGCATGAACATGATGAAAAAGTCGAGTTTCATTGCTTGGTTGACCATTATCAATTGGGGTGTGTACTCACTTTTGTTGCCATCCATTTTGGAAATAGTGACTGTTTGTTCAGGTATTTGGACAGTGCAGTAAATCTACACTGCTACACATATTGTACCATGACTAGTCTAGAATATATAGAAGTTTCACTTCTGTAGCATTGTCCCTTGAACAGATATAATAAATTAATTGTCAAAATGTGAGGGGTGTACTCACTTTTGTGAGATACTGTAGGTGTCTTACTTAAGAAAAATAGCCAAAATGGGTTCCTCCTCTCCATATTCATTAGGGAGAGGAGAGGAGGAACCAATTTATTAATTCAAAGTGTCCTACTTCTTTAGGAACCCAAGCTGTGCCATTAACACAAACGTTGGAGGTAGAAATGCAAATCTTTTAAACTGAGAATGATAATAAATGCGGGAGAGATGAAGGTGGAGGAGAGAAGCTTTGCCCAGAGAGATGTATACAAATCTAAGGGAAGATCTCAGTGCAGGATAAATGGAGAGAAGGAAAGAGACAGAGTGAGTGAGGCACAGAGGAGAGAGGAGAGGGGGTCAGTTGCAGGCCAAGTGTGTAGATGGTACTGCGACGATGAAAGTCACATGACGATGACAAACAGCTATGTAAACAGTGCAGTGTCAGTCCCTGCCCTCCCCACCACAGCTGCCAGACAGCATGTGCTCACGACAGGCGGGGCAGGGTAGCGAGTGTATTACGGCTCGTATTCCCCGAGAGCGCGTGCAGGGGGTGGACTTGGCTAAGGGCTGTGCTTCACGAATCCCCTAAAGACACTCGTCAGCGGCAACACCCGTCTACGCATCTAACCACAGATTTTCACTGACAACTTTACAACAGTTCACTGGAGAAGAGAGGCAGCTGGGGCTAAGGTGAGGTCAGGTGGCCTACTGCCAAGACTGCTATGCAGATACGGTCAACCAGAGAAACGTAGCCATGGATAACATCACGTGGCTCTTTAAAGGCATTATTCCACTGCATGGTACCGGCTCTACTCAACTCGGCACCGGGTACTTTTTTGGGGTTGCTTTTCTATTAGAGGATTGTGCCGCCTCCATGGTACCTGCTCGTCGTTGCGATGCAGCATGTTAGTGCCGCGACGGCATCCACAGTTGTATCAAGTTTATTTTTATTCCGTCAATTTTGTAAAATATTTATGTGTTTAAAATCAGGGGACGCGCACTACTGTCACCACGTAAAGGCACTAAAGTTCACGAGTGTTTAATTGTAATGTCTGTTTGACATTGTCCTGATGCATAGGATAGCAGCTGGTGTTGTGTCCAATTCGGTTGCACATTAAATAACATAACACCTAAAAACGCAAAGCAATGATATCCGTAAAAGGCATAGAGTATTTATAGAAAAAGACAATATATTCTCAAGGCATTCAGGCTTTACGATGCGTCATCTCATCTGATACCTTTCCTAACACAAAATTGTTAATCAGCACCCGTAAAGTTATATTCCGTGCAGTTTTCATAAAATAGGGGCAGCATAATAACTTTCTCAAGGGAAATTTGGCTACAAACAGGGTCACAGACAAAGAAAAGCATTACATAAATGCAGCAGCTTCGGTGAACAAACGCAGCCTTGTTTGAAAGGTAAGGCAACGCACAGTATATTTATCAAGCTGCCTAAAACACACGTTTCAAAAACACAATTTGAAGACCTTTTTCAATGATGGCAAGTGAAGCCAGTATCCAAGCGATAATGCGGAAGCGAGTTGTCTTTTGATTCTCTCTGACCAATCAGTGGGCTGCTGTGTTGTCGCGACACACTTTAGTATCTGGTACCCGAGCCATACTTTTTTTGGAACCACAAGAGAGCAGGGACCAAGTACTTTTTCCGAATGGAAAAGCAAAAAAGGCCTGTAGAGTAGAGCAGAGCCGGTACTATAGTGCTATATTAGTATAGCATAGTATAGTGCTATGAGACTACTGTGGCTCTGCTCTCTGAGGGTGCAGACAAATAAATGCACGCATCACCTGCTCCACCTCTCCTCTCTTTCTCCCTTCTGACAGTATGGGGTGGAGGCCGTCTGGTTGAAGGAACACAAAGGGGACTTCATTCAACTGTGGGGGCTCCCAAACTGACCTTATCCATTTATAACTTCACAGCAGTGCCTTCATACCCCTCACGCAGGGCTGGAGCAGTCACTGATGGAGTCCCCTTGGAACCACACACACACATACTCACACACACACTCTCTAACACTCACAGTCAAACAGTCTAACACTCACACTCTCACAATCAAACACTCTCACACACACATACACAAACATCCATCCAAAACTGCCTGATTACAGATTACAGGCACATGCCTGGGGGGGGGGGCTGTGTCACACGGGACCCACCCACCCAGTCTCCCAGCCTGACAAGGTGGCCATTATAGGCCCTACACCCAAAGCAGTTTGTATGCACTGGCATCCACAGGGTTCCCCCAGGGTTCTGAAAAATATTCTTCACTTTCTCCCTCGAGAAATAAAGTAAAAACAATTCTTCACTTTATCATAGTCATCATTTTTTATTAGTCACTCATGGACTTTATAAAACTTTGAAAAGCCTTCAAAACGGACAAAGTGCATGCAGCATGAACAAGGTTAAACCTCAAACATTTGCGTTATAACAGGTCTCTCCATACGCTTACGAATATATAATTTTGGGTCCATTCAAGTACAACCTTTAATAATGGGGGCCCTGTGGACCATAAAAGCTCACATTTAAAACCTCTTGAGCATTTAGCATGAAATTTATTCAAAATACTGGCAATAGAAATTAAGGGTTTAAAGGGATTTCTTCATTTTTTTCCTTAACATTTTTATCAATGCAGCCATTTTTGGCATCCAAAAAATAAAAGGGACACACCCTTCAAGGGCAATAGAGAGGCCTGACAAAAATGCTAAATTGGGCTTGGGGTGAGCTCAAAATTTTGTGCTGTTGGAATCAGAATTAGTGGAATTGTCAATTGTTCATTTTGAATGTTCAGGCAAACTTTAAAGATTTCTATTAACTGATTCCAAATTGAACTTCAGGTGAGTTCAAAGTTTTGTGCACAAATTATTGGAATCCTTCATGAAAATCTCAAATGTTTAGGGTTTCAAATGTTAAACATCTCAGATAATAACCAATTCTGATGCCAGCAACAAACAAGTCTCATGACTGGCACCCTCATCCACCTCACTCTAGGGAGTGCTCTCTGGTTACTGTACTGCCTGAAACCACCATGCCATGCTAAGCTGGTAAACCCAAAGCCCTCCAGCGGTAGCAAGTGCCACGGGATTTACATAATTCAGTAAAACACTAATATATAATTGGCAGAACATCAATATTATCATTTAGTATCCTTTAGACGTCCATTTTTGATAAGCAAGTCACGGTTCCTGAGAAAAAATCAAGTTATAAGCCAATACAGAAACATTTTAAGAGTGGTGTTCATTCACTTAATATTTGGCTAAATTGCTGAACATAAAGCTGCAATCAGAAATGATAATATGGATTATGCTGTTGCCAGACACTATAAGGAGAAAAACCATGGACCAGCCACCACACTTAAATTTATTGGTATTGAGAAGGTAGAACCTCACCCAAGAGGGGGTAATTTGATTAAGCAATTGTTGAAAAGGGAGGCCTTTTCGATCCATAAGTTGAATATAGTTGAACCATATGAACTCAATGAAAAACAGGATCGAGTGTATTTCTGTAATACACGTTGATTTGGACAATGACTTGAATGTAATTTTGTGAAGCTTATGTAATATTAGTTTGAGCATTTCAGCTTTGCTTGGAATTCACTTTCGCTGTTGATACTTAGCAGAGAATGTATTTATTCACAGGCCAATGGATTATCCATGGGTAGTGTGACGCGATAGTGTGATAGCTAATTATTTTTAGAGGTGTTATTTATTGTTGTTAACTTTGTACTGCTTATATTTATTCAGATTCTATTCTATTGTCTATTAACTATTTATAAAAGAAAACTGTTTACTTAAAAATATAACCCAAAGGTCATGTGACACTGGATTTTTTTTTGTGATCAACTTTTTATTTCTTTTACATGTACATACACTAATTTTGTTCATTTCTCTTTAACGTGAACACACATACTCTTCCCCCCCCCCTCCCAAGGTAGCACCCAATATACCCAACATCCCACCCCAGGATCTCCCATGGACCACCTTACCACAAATCGTACAGGAAAGAAAAGAACAAAAAAAACTAGAAAATCACTCAGCGAGCGCTGACCTCCGCCAAGCACAACATTTCCCTCCATATTGCGACTTCCACCATAGATATTAGTCTTACATTTATTTTATCTTCATTTTTAGATTCCTTGACCATGAAAACATGGCAATTAGATTCATAATGCCAAATCAATATTCGTTCCACAGCGTCTTGGCTATTTAAAGATGTCTGTTGCATGTTTCTAGCTTCATTTGTTTTTGTTTTTTTTTCTTATGATGCAACATTTCCCCTCATGTTGTGATTTACACATAAGTATTAGTCCTACATTTATTTCATCTATTTTTTCAGATTCCCTGACCAAGAAAACATAACATTAGCAACTGAATTCATAATGATATCAATATTAGTTCAGTAGTTAATCACGAAAATCAAATTTTCCGTAATGGTGGTTTTCTTCTGGATCTAGTTCCCTGGCTTTTGAAGATACAGTAAATCCGGTGAAACCTTCCTAATTCTGCAATATCTTTGCTATATAATGGTGTTTGTCGCATGTTCGTAGCTTCATTTGTTCTCTTCCTATAATGAAAGTTCCAAAGGTCCCCTACTTTCGTATTCTGGATCATAGTATCATAGTATCCGCAATTATTCCATTTTCAAGATCAGTCTTCGATATATTGTAGAACATGTTCGAAACTTGTCCTGTATTTTTTTTCCAAGTGTCCTGACCATTTTTGGTGGAGTTATATGCATAAATGTCGAAAATGGCCCAATGTTAAAGAATCCTTTAAAAAATTCCTGGATCCAGACGGAGATCCGGATCACTTCCAAAATCTAATCATTTCTTCCTTATACCAATCTGTACAATCCCAGAAAATTTCATCAAAATCTGTCCATAACTTTTTGAGTTATTTTGGAAACCAACAAACAACAAAGTTTTTCTTACTACCTGACGAAGGTCTACGAGTTTTAAGAACCACTCCCCTGGGTCAGAGGGCACATCTCCATCCTGTAACTGACAGACTTACATAGGAGTTTGGACGAGGGTAAAATCTGGTGCCCACAGGTGTGACCTTTGCTGTGCACGGGGTGCCACGGCAATTTCTGCAGCTGAAATCCGACACCACAGCCCAGAAGAAGCGTTTACTCAATATATGTACTGAAACTTGTGCTATACACAGTGTTAGAGTTTGAGAGATAGACTGTGAGGATGTAACAGCGAGGGCAGACGCTGGTGCACTTGTAACTGTCCACAGGCATGTGCCAGGCTGCCAGGGCTAGAACTAGGCAGACGGTGCTTACGATTGGGACTGAAACAAAGTGAGACAGTGAGGGTGAACGCAAGCATTCGGAAGTCATGTATATCATTCAAGGAAGTCTGAGAGAAACGCATATGATGTGGCTGTAAAAGTTTCCTCGGTATAAGAGCTAGGGCAATGTTTGGAGAATGGAGACCCTATTTTTTTGACTGTTCGAGCTAAACAATGAGAAGCTGAGAGATTCAGCCCCCACCCCGCACAATAAGGCCACCGAAGAGGCTAGAGTCATCTCTGGAAGCTACAGGACTGTCCTTTATACTCGTGCCGTTTTGTTTTTAATCACCCGGCCAGTTTTGTTTTTTTGTTGTCTTTGTAGTGTGACCCAGACCCGTCAGGCACGCAGCCTGAAAAATGCTGTCAGAGTTAAAAAAACATTCAGGACAAACAGAGCAAACACCGCCGACCCCCCCCTTCCCAACCCCGACCCCCAAATAAAACTGAAACACACACAAAGGCCGTTAGTGTTTTGGCCCCGTTTAACAGAACAGAGGCAGAAAGAGTTAAACAGTGCTCTTTGACCTTAACCTAACCCACCAAAAGCACACAGACTCGCGAGGGAACTCAATTAGTGTAAACCATATACAGCACTCACACCTCCCAAATTCAGTATTAACCATATATAGCACTCACACCTCCCAAATTCAGTATTAACCATATACAGCACTCACACCTCCCAAATTCAGTATTAACCATATACAGCACTCACACCTCCCAAATTCAGTATTAACCATATACAGCACTCACACCTCTCAAATTCAGTATTAACCATATACAGCACTCACACCTCCCAAATTCAGTATTAACCATATACAGCACTCACACCTCCCAAATTCAGTATTAACCATATACAGCAGTCGCACCTCCCAAATGGAGGCCTGATGGGTCCAGTTCAGATAATAAAGAGGGGTTTACATTAAACACATAGCACGCGCAGAAAGTCACCATAATACTCTGTGCATACAAGCAAGGCTCCCAGATAGGACCCAGTAGTTCTGTGATAAAATTATTGTAACAAGGCCGAGAGCAGAACATCTGCCAACTCCGGGGAGCTAGCCCACTTCAGCTCACGGCACCCAACATCCTGCATCACATCCTGAGAACCGGAGATAAGAGTTAACATGAATGGCAAGTGTTAGAACCATATCAGCCATAGCATTTACTAAAGATACTATGGCTGAATTATACGCAATTTGATAAACTGACTTAAATTCTTCAGCCATCTTGTGATGTCGAGCTTATGACAGAGTTATGTTAGCCTTATGTCCAGAGGTCAAAGTGTTTCCCGCTGTTCTCTCAGGTTACTGAGGGGGGAAACCAGCTGCCTCCGAGACAGACGGAACCTGTCCCTCCATTCGACACGAGAGACTCTTCGACCCGTCCCCTCCAAAATATCACACTGCAGCATCAACATCATGCAACCACCCCAGAACTCCACACCTCCTCCACGTTATCTTATTGACCGTCCAGACAATGAAGGAAGATGTTCCAATGTCACTGCTGCCAGCCAGGAAACATTAGAGGCTATTGACCGCAAATTAGACAGAGAAAGGGTTTAGCCAGGCTCCGGTCTGCCGGTCTATTAGAGGGGCATTTTAAAATTTAAAAGGGTTCAGATGGGTTTGAGTTTAAGTTACACATCGAATTTCACGTGTCTAAACCTGTCTCAATTTCAAAGAGCCCCTCTAAAAGACCAGCAGGCAAAGTGCCTTGCTAAGCCCTCGAAGGTCCTTCAAAACACAGAGATAATTCAGAGCGCAAGCTGGCCTCTCACATGGCAAGTGCCAAGTAGAAACTTCAGGAACTAGAGGCACTCAGAGAGTGCAATCCTCTGCCAAGGCAGCACAGTTGAAATCTTGCTGAGTGAACATAGCTCATAAGAAATGTAAGGTATCTGCTACATAGGATTTGAAGATGGTTCCCATGGCGCCCATATTGTTTGATACAGCGCATTCCTAACCGATAGGTTCTGACCCTCATGCGAGACCAATCAACCCACAAAATCTCACTGATATCACTGGAAGCCAAGTCCAGTTATTGCATATCATAGGATTTCAAGATGACTTCCATGGTGGCCATATTCTTTGATCGATCAAAATCAAGACAGTACATTCCTGATGTAATAGCAACCCACTCAAAAAAAATTTCAGAGATATCTGTTCAGTACTTTTGGAGTTATCTTGTACACAATCAGGCAGAGAGACAGATAAACCAACACGGAGAAAACATGTCCTCCTTGGCGGAGGTAATGAGGCAGCACATCTCACTTATCCCCAGTGTACACCCTCACTGTAAACATGCAACATGAATAGGAAAACAAAAGGACACTAACACATGCACTCGCAAGGACATAAGCACAAATTCCAGCTGACGCACAGCCACTCTGAAACACGAGTGTCTGCAAGTCCACAGGCATCTTCTCACCACCATAACCGCTGCGAGCGCACACAGAACCATGTACCCAACAGTCACATGCACAAACACATACAGACACATACAAACACAAATTTTAAATAAAAAAAAAAAGATGCCTGTTAACTGCCTCTACAGCTGGGTGGAACAAACCGCATCTCACAAGAAAAAAGGTCTGAGGGAAGTTTCATTTCCCCTCTGCGAGGAACTCGAAGGAACCACAACTGTTAACATCAAAACTGTTCACCCAAGACAAAGAAATGTCTCCCAAAAGGGTCCTTCATGGGGGGAGAATTAAAAGAACGAAGAGAAGGGAAAGATAAATTGAGAACATTATACTTTTTTTCCTGATTTTAAAATTCAAAACATCTTTGTTATTCCCTTTCGAGAGGCTGTGGTCTTTGTGTATAAACTAAAGAGAGAGAAGTACGATGGGACTGTTGGCTCTCTGCCAAAAGTTCATTCTGAAAAGGCCCCGACTACTCTTGGTTTCCAAGGAGCAGTTTTCATGTCCATTCAATCGTGTGAATGTGTTCACATCCAATCGCATTCTCCAGAATCCAGGACAGTTGTATTAACTGCCATTAATTGGAAACCAAGCACACTCAACTGATTCAGAAAGGGAGACACAGACCAGCGCCAGCAATCCCATAGTGCATTGCTATATTGCCTTCCAAAGGTCTAAGACTTTTTAAAGGCAAAAAAGAAAACAGACTCTTCAAATTTGAGCAAAAAGAAAGATATTCTTCACTAGTCAATCTCTACATCTTAAAGGAGTATTCCACCACTGGGAAGAATGGTCTCTTCATAAAACTTCACTGTATATGCAGGAGAGAGGCGAAACAATGCTGAAATTGCTGAGAAAACAGAGAAACAGGGCTGTGGTATTAAATTTTGCACAAAAAGCAAGACCTACAATAACCAGAATGCACTGGGAGCATTTATTTCCTCCCACTGAAAACTGGGTTGGCACAGAACATCCCTTTACAACAATTACTAGAGGGTCATTCTATGCCAAATGGACCAGTTTTTCAAAAGTTTCCACTACACCGTCTCAGAAAAATTTGAGAAAAAATCATGGGTGTTCGTCTGACATCATTTCATATGGTCAAATCCCAAATCTGAAGTTCCAACTTAAATTTTTCATTGTGTCATTGCCAATTTCAGGAAGCGGTGTCTAGTCACTTTGCAAATGTTGTAATGACTTATCAGCGTTTCTGAAGGCAGACACTTTCCAGCGTTCCTAAATTCATGTCAAGGGCTGCACTTTGGTAGAAGTACCTGAAATTTATTAATCTGCATTCAGATTTTGCACATCTCATTTGATTTTCCTGTAATAGCCTGTTGAAAATTACCATTTTTACAGAACCAAACTTTTTATTTGATTCTGAGGTAGTCCCCTTGACTGAAGTATGCATAATCAGGGGTTCATGTTGCAGCCTCATCCAGCACACTGGCCCCTTAAACTCAACCCAGTCTTCTGTCTCAAGTTTAGGAGTAACTTGCATCTGAAAATTCTTATGATAAAAAAATGCCCAATAATGCCTACATTCAAGGCATGATTTGGTCATGTGGACACCCCAGAATAAGTCTGAGAAAATTTGTAAAGCAGCTTTAATATTAGGGTAATAAACAGTAAAAAATATATCTTGTGTTTCCAACTCGTTCTAGAAAAATTTTTATTTACCAGGCTGTGTTGCTTATATCAGCCTAATAATATGACAGAAAATAGAGTGTAGTTGTCAATAATTTGGTATTAGGAATTCAATTGCTGAGATTTGTCAGGCATCTACTCATAAATTCTGGTGCTAATAACACATGGTTTAGTCTTCAGTTTTAGGATGTGGAAGCATGATTTTATGTTAAAATGAAAATGGATATTGTAGCAGATATATCTGGCTTTCACATGCCTTTATGCAAGAAAATCAATGTTCTAAACACCCTTGAATCTCTCTCTCTTCAGCCTGCAATACTGGTAAAAGTAATTTGAGTTTAATTTAAGAGCCACAAGGAAATTAATTCCCTCATGACTGTCTTACCTTTCCTAATTTATGGGCAAACACTTGCATTAATTGCAATATTACTTGATTATTATTAAGCATTCATGAATGAATTGCAGTTCTGGCATTTTTGTGATCCTTTGGGCTTTATTTTGTAATGCATATGTTGCCATTTACAAGCAAGACAGGATTTACTGGATGTTACACGGGTCATTCTACATGAAGTCAATACAAGAATTCTCGTTGCTAATTTCTCTTTTACGCTTTTTTTTTTTTTTTTACTATTTAATTCCCGCACTGACACTGGCCTGCAACCCTTTCAGCTTCCACCTTCCGACTATCTGCACTTCCTCATTCGACATAACCATCCCATCATTCCCATTAAGGACACCTCACTTTATCCAGGGGTCATGGGTTGTAAAGTGGAGTTTTAAAGTAATACAGCAAATGGGAAAATATGCATGTTATATCCACAAATTTATATATCTAATGCTCATATTGATGTTTTTAATCTTGACATTGTGAGGCAAATGTTGTATAATGTGTCATGTGAGTGAGAGAAATTTACATATTTTAAAACCAACCTGTACCATGAATGCGAATAAAGACAATATATTTTAATGCAGGAATAACAACTCAGAGACTTTTACAATACGCTGAGATTTGGCTGTAAAAAAGGCCCCAGCCACCTAAATACCCTATTTTTGGACCCCCTAAAAAGCAAGCGGGAAGGGGTTAATGGTAATGAAATTTTTGTGTTTAGGGGACCTTCATGTTATCTTCTCTTGTGCCAAAAATTATTTACAAACCAGCATTCCTTCAGGTGGAAAGAAATCTCAATTTTGTTGCAATACTGTTGGTAATTCCAGATATGGTCATTTCTGTACATTATGTACATCAATGTACACAGTAGATATGAAGATTATTGAATATGTGATATGAATGAACTATCATCCTCCACTCCAACTCCTGATCTGAGCCTATGGAGATTGTCTTTATCAAATCTTTGATTAAGCCGAGTTAGGCATCATCTGACAATGTAATCTGTTAAATGTCTCTTATAGGGTCTATGTCCCTAAGACCTTCAAAATATCTTTCTTCCACTAAGACAGAAGTGCTGTAGGAGCACTTCTGGAGGCAGTATGTAATTGCCAACAAAGAGAACTTTGGTAATGAGTACTAATTAAGGGCTGCAGGTGTCAGCACTTAATTCATGAAGCCACATGCTTTCTTGAAACAATGGAGCCTCAAGAAGAATCTGCCTTTTTCATGTGTTTGCCTTCATGAAGATGACATGAAGGTCCTTTTAACACAAAAATTTCATTACCATTAACCCCTTCCCAAGCCCTTTTCAGGTGGTACAAAAATAGGGTATTTAGGGGGTCAGACCCTTTTCACAGCCAAATTTCAGCATATTATAAATCTCTTGGAGTCGTAATTCCTGCATTAAACCGATGCCACTTCAGGGTTCTTTCAAAGCAATATTCATTCTGTTCTTCCAGGGACAGTGAGTGGCTGTCAGGATCCTCCAAAAAAGAAGATTTGGTCCGAAAATGCCTCTTGGGCCAGGCCCATTCTCTCCTCACCAATGGAGTGCATGATGCTGAAATTGGGTTTAAATGAAAGTATTAGGTTTGAGGAAGGTGTCATACCGCTTATAGTTTTTGGAGATATTCCACTTTAGAGATGGCTAGGAAACAGACTGCCGAGCCCAAGAAAGTGCCACGCCGACTTTTTTGGACCCTTGTAGAAGGGAGACCATTTGGTGTATGAGTCTAATATTTTGGATTTTTCATATTGGGCCCATAAACTACAAAATATGTGAAAATGAAGCAAATCTGGCACCATGGACTAAGGACCACTTGTTGACTTCAAATGGAATGCCCCATACAACAGCAGCTCACCACAGGAGGTATTCAGGCACACAAAATGCTTCTAGTATGCAACCCTGTGCTGAAAACAGCTCATCACCAACAGAACCAACCACTGGAACAAATTTTCTTTTTGAGGGAAAATCCATTCTTTTCCAATGTCGTCCCTGCCATTAATAAGTATTTGGACAAAAAGACTCCCGTATCCCTGGTTTCTTGCACATTTCGTATTTTTGTATTTATAGTCAGAGACCATGATCCACCCTTGATTTATCAACCCATGCAAATGCAGGTTTATTTTCCTGTACGCGCAAGTACACAAGGAAGGTCAGTGAACCACTGCTTTAAACGTGACGATTATCTCACCACACCTATGAAGAAAACCACCCATTCATGTAGAGTAGTTCTGTTGTCACATCCCATGGCTTCTCTTGCCACCGTTATGCTGATGATAATTTTCCTCCCTTTTCCCCCCTTCTGACACACAGGTCTGAGGATTTCCAATTTGCCCACAAATACATGAGAAAAATCTGTGAAAGGTTTAACAATAACGTTCCTAAAGGAAGGGCTAGGAAGGGCTAGAAAGATAGGAAGGGCTTTGGATATTTCACCCTCTACAAAGCCTACCATAAGAAGATCAAAGTAATCTGCAGCATTATGAGCAAAAAGGGCAAAGGAGCAATTTTTAGCAGAATGCCGAGAATCTCCAATCACTCAGTTGGCACTGGATCTAGAACCCCCTTTTATCTACAAAAGATAAAACCACACAGTCTCACAATTATATTAGCAAACCTTTTACTAGTTTAAAAATAAGTACTTACATCTGCAAATGTCACTTAAAACTTGACTGCAAAAAAAAAAAAAAAAAAAAAAGCCTGATATTAGGTGTCCAAAAGTGCGGTCAAAAGTGCGGGATCATCTACATCCCTGGGTCATTCCACGCCAAACGTCCAAATGCCCCCGCTCGACCATCTCAGATTTGACTGAAAAAATTCCAGGAGGTTCACACACTTCCAAATAGGAAAAGTCACAAATTTTAGCTCCCAACTCCAGTTTTGTCATAAAAAACATTTTGTCAACTACCCCCTGACCTATTTTGAGTTTTCTGGGGAGTCAATTTCAGATTGTTGTATCTACAAAACTATTTAAGGTAGGTCCTTCAAATTTTCTAGGGTTGAAATCTGGCAAAAGTACTTGTAGAATATGGACTTTTACACGTGCTTTTCATTTATCAAAGAATTCTGGGGGCTTGAACTTGATCGAAAATTCTACTCTTCAAATATGACTGCATAGTTAGCATGAAAAGTTGCTCATCTGGAGCAAGCGAATCGATAACTTCAAGAGGAAAGAATTTCTTATCCAATCTCCACCTTTTTCGGCCTTTTATTAGCCAATTTTAAAGGGGGAAGAAATTCTGCCACGACAATGCAGAGAAATCGTTTGTTGCACCAGACACGTTAAAGCTTGTTCGTTTCGCAATTGCTTTCTCCGCAGTACCATCAGAGAGCGAGCCCAGATATTGGTGAAGTACCCAGCTGACCCCGGTCATGGATAAGTAAAATGATCATTTCACAGCAGCAGTAAACAAAACTAAACACGCACCCCAAGCTCTGCAAAACTTTTAGGCTTTTCGGCCCAACTTTGCAGACGCATACAACACCTCTCCAATTAGCTTCAACTGTAGCAGCTACAATCAGAAAACATTACGATGAAACTGCCACATTGATGCTTACTGAAGTATACTGATCAGAATTACTGCATATAAGTTAACCAAGAGCATTTTTAAGTGACACAGCACGGAAACTCACATGCAGTAGCTGACAGAGACAAATGTTACCCTGCAATACAGGTTTTACAGACAGTTCCGTTATCGTGAACATTTGAGCCAAGCATTCATATTACAAACAAGTTTAAAAAGTTAGCTTCAAGTAAGGTTCATGTTCACACACCTGCTGAATGTCCACTGATATTATTCTTGCATATTTAGGACACAAACAGTATCAACAGTAACTTAGCTACATTAGCCGCAGTGCTACAGCTACATTCAACAGGCTATCACGTTAGGTAGGCTTATGCAGTAACCTAAAGCAAAACCTGCAGCTTCTTGACCCTTTTACGGGTCAGTTTGACACTCCCGCCCTAGTCGTTTATCAAGTGTTGTGAAAAGGAATGGCAAAAGTATAAAGTAGTAAATGCTTTACTGTACCTACATTTTTTAAATATTGTGAAGGAATCAAACCTGGCATGAGTGTTCATTTTGAAAATTCAATTAAATTAATGTGGTGAAACATCAAATCATGTACTATTTTCGATGCAATTCAGGTCAAAGATCATTTGCAAATCAATGCTTTCAGTTTTAATTCAAAAGTTCCCAACTTGAGCTGCCGGATAGCTCACACTGGTAAGGCACTGCGTTGCAGTGCAGAAGTGACCATCACGTCACGGGTTTGAGCCCCGGTCGTACCAACTGGAAGTGGTCAGCAGCTTTTGCAGTATAGCGCACAATTGGCCATTGCACTACAGGGATTGCCGGAAAGGGAAATAAAAAAAATAGCTCTGTTTGTTGCTCAAGCGCCTCCTGTTGTCCAGACAGGCTCTCGTCAGGAAGATTCTAAGTCAGTTCATGTCCGGGTATCCTCCGCCCTCGTTCTGAACTTGCAAAGATTCAACCAATGAGTGTATAAGAAGCAGTGGCTGACAGGCACGTGCTTCGGAGGAGAGCCGTGAACTGTCTTTGGTCTCCTGAGTTAGCAAGAAGGGGTCGCATACGAGCAAGCTTTGTGCAAGGTTCACCAATTGGGCATTCCAGATTTGGGTGGGATTGGAGATGGCAAATTTATTTAAATAAAAAAAAAATAGTTAGTGGCTTTAATAGTTAGTTCACAGTAACTCTGCACTGACTCTCATAGCTCAGTGAGCTCTGCTGTGACTCCTGTATCTCACAGCGAGCTTGTGACTCTCCCAGTGAGCTCTGCCGTGACTCTCGCAGCTCGCAGAGACCTCTGCCGTGACCCTCGCAGTGAGCAGAGACCTCTGCCGTGACTCTCGCAGTGAGCAGAGACCTCTGACGTGACCCTCGCAGTGAGCAGAGAGCTCTGCCGTGACCCTCGCAGTGAGCAGAGAGCTCTGCCGTGACCCTCGCAGTGAGCAGAGAGCTCTGCCGTGACCCTCGCAGTGAGCAGAGAGCTCTGCCGTGACCCTCGCAGTGAGCAGAGACCTCTGCCGTGACCCTCGCAGTGAGCAGAGACCTCTGCCGTGACCCTCGCAGTGAGCAGAGACCTCTGCCGTGACCCTCGCAGTGAGCAGGGAGCTCTGCCGTGACCCTCGCAGTGAGCAGAGAGCTCTGCCGTGACCCTTGCAGCTGGCAGAGGCCACTGCCGTGAGTCTCGCAGCTCGCAGAGACCTCTGCCGTGAGTCTCGCAGCTCGCAGAAACCTCTGCCGTGAGTCTCGCAGTGAGCAGAGACCTCTGCCGTGACTCTCGCAATGAGTAGAGAGCTCTGCCATGACTCACTCAGTGAGCTCTGCCGTGACTCTCACAGTGAGCAGAGACCTTTGCCGCGACTCACTGAGGCCTCTGCCATGACTATCGCAATGAGTAGAGAGTTTTGCCATGACTCACGCAGACCTCTGCCGTGACTCTCGCAGCTCGCAGAGACCTCTGCCATGACTATCGCAATGAGTAGAGAGTTTTGCCATGACTCACGCAGAGACCTCTGCCCTGACTCTCGCAGCTCGCACAGACCTCTGCCCTGACTCTCGCAGCTCGCACAGACCTCTGCCCTGACTCTCGCAGCTCGCACAGACCTCTGCCCTGACTCTCGCAATGAGTAGAGAGTTTTGCCATGACTCACGCAGAGACCTCTGCCCTGACTCTCGCAGCTCGCACAGACCTCTGCCCTGACTCTCGCAGCTCGCACAGACCTCTGCCCTGACTCTCGCAATGAGTAAAGAGCTCTGCCATGATTTACGCAGTGAGCTCTGCCGTGCCTCTTGCAGTGAGCAGAGACCTCTGCTGTGACTCTCGCAGTGAGCAAAGCGCTCTGCCGTGACTCTCGCATAGAGTAGAGCTCTGCCGTGACTCTCGCAGTGAGCAGAGATCTCTGCCGTGACTCTTGCAATGAGTAGAGAGCTCTGCCATGACTAACGCAATGAGCTCTGCCGTGACTCTCGCATTGAGCAGAGAGCTATGCCGTGACTCTCGCATTGAGCAGAGAGCTCTGCCGTGACTCTCGCATTGAGCAGAGAGCTCTGCCGTGACTCTCGCATTGAGCAGAGAGCTCTGCCGTGACTCTCGCATTGAGCAGAGAGCTCTGCCGTGACTCTCGCATTGAGCAGAGAGCTCTGCCGTGACTCTCGCACTGAGCAGAGAGCTCTGCCGTGACTCTCGCACTGAGCAGAGAGCTCTGCCGTGACTCTCGCAAGGAGTAGAGAGCTCTGCCATGACTCTCGGAGTGAGCTCTGCCGTGACTCTCACAGTGAGCAGAGAGCTCTGCCGTGACTCACAGTGAGCAGAGAGCTTTGCTGTGACTCTCATAGCTCACTCTGAGCTCTGCTGTGACACTCATGGCTCAGCGACTATACTATGATTCTCATCATTCTGAGCCTTCCTGTGACTCTGCTGACTGTTGTGAACCTAGCAGGTCACGGTAAGCTCATGCCAGAGGAACTGCTGATGTTCCAGCCATTACACAGAGAATAGATGCAAAGCCATTTCATCTAACTGCTCCATTTAATTTGTAGATTACATCTGAGAGCAAAATATTTACACGAATCACAAAACAGGCCAAACACACACATGTTCACAATAACTGCAAACAGAAATAAAGGCTCATATACTTATATACAACTGAGACTCGTGTCCACAGTACGCACATGCAGGCTCACTCACACACACACACGTTCAAAATCACCAGAAACAAAAATGAAGGCTAACACTGTGCTTATAAATACAAAGAGACAAGCACCCATACGGATGCGTTCACTGGAGACAGGTCTGTCAGTGCTAAGCAATAGACAGCACTGCAACAGGCCAACAACCGCTAACCCTGCCGAAAGTAACTGCTCTAATTATCCCAACACGCTGAAATAGGACACCACTAAGGTTATGTTAAATTATTCATCACTTCCAGGACACAATGCTGCCACATTTCACAGAATGGGTTTTCTCTTGATTAGAAACATTAACCAACACTCGGAAGACAGGAAAACACTTAACATAATGACACATCCCAAGATACCACCTCCATAACAAACAATTTTGTTCAGTAAAAGAAGAAAAACATATGTCATCGATAAACACGGAGCTGCGCCTTTTGTCTATAATTCTCAGCAAATAGATGACACATAATGATGAATATACGTGCACATGATGTATGTTAGCCTGTTAAATTAGGTCATATTCTTAAGCATACATTTTATAAGGCTCTCTGAGTGCCCGTGCATACCAGAGATAAGGGGCAAATGTGCTTGTATCCGGTGTCTGTTTTGTTCGCATGTCCGAGCACCTATTTGTTTCAAAGTGAGTAAAAGTGTATCCTTGTGTGCCTCTATGCACCAATTTATTCAGGAAATCGTCAGGTAAATAATTATTGCGTTCTACTAGTTTCTAATAAAGTTACCCTGACTGCTGGTCAGCAGAGTAGATATTACTCAAAAAGCTGCACCATTGGCCTCTCCTCAAACACACAGAACATTCCAGTTCTCCGACCTAAATCTGCCCTTGCGGCTCAAAACGCCACACATAATGAGAGATTCCCTTATGTTACAACAAACACATGGCAACGTTGTCAATAATTTGCATTACTTCATGCACATGCATCATGTACCTTTCATCTTCTCGATTTTACGCCTTGACAGAGACTTAGATGTGATGTGAGGAAACTGTCCGATTAGTCATAATGGTGGGATTTCAATAAATTCATTGAGATTTTTTGGACACGTCTAAAACGCAAAAATTGACTCGATTCAAATTTACGACGCATTTTCAATACAATACAAGTTAATTCAATACAGCGGACCAGCTAATGCTTCTAGTGTTAGAGGTAACGCCAACTTTCCAGTACTAACGTAACTGCATCTTGTTCTGAATTGTGCAACTGCTGCAATGAGAAATATGCAACCTTTTTATCGGAGTCTACGATTTAAACATAATTTGACATTTCCAATAAAACGCAAAAATGCAGCGCAGTTGACACAAATGGGAACCGACATGAGATTATGATCACCCATCAGATGTTGCTTTTTTGAAATGAACCAAGCAGTTAAAGCGCCAGATTTGCAGCAGAAGTCACTTAAAATCAGGTAAAACATGTTATAATTTCACCTGAACGCAAACGTTGGCCTTGAGCTACAACTGAGACTTTCGCTCAGTCGTATTGCCGCGACTGACTCGCCGCGGTAGCTAAAAAAATAGCTTGCGGCGGCGTTTTAAGACTAAGCGCAGCAGCGACTGACAGCGACAGCATACAGACTCGACTGCAATGAATTTAAGAGTACCCGATCAATCTTACAACTTCGCAAAAGTAGCCATACAGCTGACATCATTGCAGCCGTATCACAGCTAGCAAACAGTTGTTCCGTTAATTTCAGATCCAACGAGACGCTTTTGAGTCGCTTTCACACCGGACGCGAAACGAATTTTTCGCACGACAGATTACATTCAAAGTCAATGCAAAGACGCGAATACACGCGAAATGTCACTTTGGACGTAATCTGTGAGAAAAATCCGTTTCGCGTCCGGTGTGAAAGCAGCTTTACTTCACTCACCAATCCGCTGGGTTTCTCTCTCCGGAATCGACAGCAAACCGACAAAAAGCGCCGCGACTGTAGCCTTTCTCAGCTGATGAAACTTCTCATTTCTGGTGATCTTCGATTCCGCAGGACTGTTTTGTGAGTTGGGCCGCTCGTCACTTGAAGAATTCCTAGCTAGCTTGCAACGTGTGATTAATCAGTCCCATCCTACAAAGTTAACAGCGCCATTTTCCACAAAAGGGTGGGGGCAGTTATTATAATATTATTAAGGCCAGCGTATCCGCTGTAAGTTAAATGATCCCTCTCCCACAACTGTAAAACAAATTCACAACGATTCACAGTGACCAACTGTCACTAATGAGGATGTCCCATAAGATATGGCCCTCCATGCTGACATAAACATCACCGGCACCACCCTCCCATGACCAGGACCTTCCATAAGGGTTTCTTTCCTTGTGCCTGAACAGAAAACGAGCCCCACCTTCTCAGTTCTCTGTACTGGACAAGTGTGGTGGATGCTACGTCACACAGAGCAGTAACTCAAGAAAACACTTATTCAGAAAGACATTTAACACCACGGCAATATCATGCCACTATGTTTTAAATCCTGCTGTTAAGGAACAGTGATTACGCATCCAACTTTTTGGAGAAGTTAACCACCTTTTGTAGGCAAACGCATTAAGCCCAAACAAGAGGATGCACATTTGTATTTTTAAATGGTGGATATAATATTGAAACTTTGCTTGCAAAGTACTTCAGCCTCTTCAGGGATTCCTTACCTATAGGAGTTGTGTTGGCATACGACTTGGTGCTTGGATGGCTGCAAGCATGTTAGACCGGTTGCTAGCAAGTTGGTCATCTGTGCGGTCTTTCTACGGGTTAGGATAATTATTAGGTTGTATCCCACACAATTGCTTAGCTACTGAGCATTTGTTTATCACCTGTGAACTAGTGGAATCGGGAATTGTTACTTCAAAACCACAGTTACTCAGTTTCTGCCTGTCAATACCTGTGCACATAGGATAGCTACTATGAATGTGAGTAAAATGACACCTAATTTTACAGTGGCTCAATATGACTGGAAACACAAGATGAGTGACCTTTAATGAGGCAATTTGAGGTTTGAAGTTTAAAAAAAAAACAGGCCTTTGTGTAAACCAGTGCAAACCATTGTGTTTCTCAATTATTTTATGAAAAATCTCATACTCACTCAAACGTCATGTTACCAGGTAGCACGCAAGAGAAAAAATTAGGTTCTGTAAAAAGTAGCAATATATATCGACAGTATAAAGTCAAAATCATCTTGCATCATTCATCTGTCACACAAAAGTTAACCTTGAATTTTAAAACGATGTCAATAAAAGTTAGGCTTGACTGATAATGTCTGGGACTGGCCATGCAGTTGGGTTGAGGTCAAGATTCTGGAATTAATTTCTTTCCAGTTTTTCTGATAATGAGATGTTATTTTAGCTCATCTTTAATTACAGGCTCTGTATACCCTCACAGATATTTTGAGAGGGGTAGGGGGTCATTGGGCTGGCTGGCTACTAAACCGCTACTCACAAGCGAGCTCAGTAGCCTCCCCGTCCACAGCTTCACAGCTCCAGGCTCCAGTGCTCGCACAGCCACCGCCCCGAGCCCCAGACTGCGGTCCAGTGAGGCCTTCTGGGCTTGGCTTTAAGCATTGATTTGCTCCTGATTTCTGTTCTGATTTGTGGCAGATCTGCCACTGTATTGACAAAGAAAGGGTCTAATTTCATTTGCACTCTCGATTTTCATGAAGCGAAGTAGCCAAAAACAATATACAATGGCATTCTGTCCTTGCGACACAGATGCTAATAAACATTCATAAACTGTACCTGAAACTCATATCGAGAGTCTGAATGATTGAAGTAATGAAAACGAAAACTCAAAAAGGAATACAGGAGGTGCCATCTGGTTACTACAGAGCATCTCTGCTACCCTGCTGACTCCCAGTGGCTGTGAAGGGCCACTCAGTAAATGGTGTGGGCTTGTGCTTTCAACTGGGGATCCAGTTCATCCAACTCTAAAGAAAACGTATCTTCCTTTGCTCCATCATCTCTGTCTCCTATCTGAAAATCTGGATGGGGGAGACTAGTGAAGGAAAAAAATGAATGCATTTTTTTTTTTTCATCTCAGGACACATTCTCAAATCAGCCAAAATATTTTGGCCCTCACGAGAAAAAGGAAAAAAAAATATTTGTAAGGGTTGGGTTCTGAAATAAAGAAAAGTGCGCGGCATTGTAATCCTGATGCGCACCACATGCACGCGCCAAACACTTCAGTAGTAACAAACATTAAGCTGTTTGTGATGTGTACAGTGACGCTTGACTTGTTGACATAGGTGAGGTCAATAGCCTAGATAATAATAATAATAATAATAAAAAAAAAACGAAAAATGCTACTGCCTCAAAAAAATGGAACGGCTTGTGACACAGGAGAGAGAAAAAGAGCCTTTGGCATGTTTAGGGCTGGTCTCAGCCGCCGAGAGGTGGTGCGTCATTCGCATTGTCATCATTCAACAATCAGTCGGCTGTCTATCCAAGAATGGAGCACAGGCACTGTCACTGACCAACCCCGCTTAGGGCTGCCACGAGTGAGTGACTATGGTAGCCCAAGAGTGCCACATCTGGCTACAGCCTGTACGTGACAGATTCTAGATTTTAGAAACTGGAGAAATACCAAATGATTGGACACAGGGCAATTTAATACCAATATATAAGAAGGGGGACCGTACTGAGCCAGGAAATTACAGGTCAGTTTAACTTGCATTGCGTGCAAAGTATTGGAATCTATCATAAAAGATTAGCTGGACTTATTTCTTGAACATAACAGTATCTCGAGGGATAGCCAACATGGTTTCCCTAAGGGAAAGTCATGCCTGACAAACAATCTGGAATTTTTTGAAGAGGCCTCCAAGACTTATGACCAGAGCAGGGCTTATACTTGGATTTTCAGAAAGCATTTGATACAGTACCGCATAAGAGACTAATTTTTAAAATGAGCTCCATTGGAGTTACAGAAGGTATTCTGGAGTGGATTCAAAACTGGTTACAGGACAGAACACAAAGAGTGGTGGTCAGTGGTATCTCATCTGAGCTAGGGATCAGTGTCGGGACCCCTGCTGTTCATCTACATTAATGACCTTGATGGGAATATTGAGAGCTAATTAGTTACATTTGCAGATGATACTAAATTGGGGGGTTTAGCAAACATTTTAGAGTCCACTAAAGTGATTCAGTATGATTTGGATAGAATCCAGAATTGGGCAGAAATGTGGCAAATGAAATTTAATCTAACAACATGTAAAGTTGTACATGTAGGTAATAAAAGCATTGGACGGGATTACTTCATAGGAGGTTTAAAACTGGAATGTGCTCCACACGAGAAAGACCTGGGAGTGATTTTTGACCAAACCCTCACAGGCTGTAGCCATTGTGCCGTAGCTGTTAAAAAAGCCAATCGGATGCTGGGATACATAGCCAAAAGTATTGAGCACTAATCTAAGGAGGCGATGCTTCTTTTGTACAACACATTCTTCAGACCACATCTGGAGTTGGCTATTGTGTACAGTTCTGGGGACTATACTTTAAGGAAGCTATAGAGGCTCTAGAGAAAGTTCAGAGAAGAGCCACTAAGCTAATTCCAGGTATAAAAGATGAAAGCTATGAGAAGAGGCTGAAGATATTTGTTTTGTGAAATTCGGGCCAAATTCAGCATTTGCCCAATGGGCCACTTTAGGCACACATCTATTTGGTGCGTGTCAAATGAATGGCAAAAGTGATGGATCATTGCCTGATGTGGCCCACATTCGTGTGCTATCTGGGTATTGGCTGCTCAACGCCTAAGGTCCCGTTAACCGAATATTTTCTGTCATTGACGGATTTTTTTTTTTTAACAATGACGGGATATTTTGAAGGCCATCCGTCATTTTAACAGAATGTAATTCACACCCCAGTCCAATACTGCGTGGTGGGTGTCATATTGTCTCGAGCGTTGCCTTTAATCTGTATGACAGAAATGCCAAGTCTCACGCATTCGGCGTAGGTCTCACGCATTAGGCCATAGTCCGCAGTTATTCAATGAAAGCTTATTAATGAGATTCTCACACAAAATTAAAATCGTTGTGCATTGAAGTTTCAGTTTCACTTGCTTGAAGGTGGACCTCACTATGGAAAGCGATTATGACTCCGGATTTCTCCTGCTTTTCTTTACTCAGGGATTGGAAGCAATGCATGTGTTTCTTGATCGTTTAAATTGTTTAAATTAAATAATACATTTTGAAACGTCTTTCTGCAATTCCATTGCTTTCAATCCTTCAGTAAAGACAAACGTGAGAATTCCCAATTCACAATCAGTTTCTGTGTCACTAGTGGGGAAATCCACCGTAATGCGCGTGAAACTGATTAACCTCATGTGCAATCACTTAAATTCCGTGAGTGAATTTCTTCAGTTCGCACTGATTCAATAATTGCTGACAACGGCACAGGAACGTGAATGCCACTAAGAGGCATGCGAGACACTCAAGCCAAATGGGTCAGACGTGGCATCTCTGGTATGATCCTGTATTCCTCATATTTTTTGTAAGATGATCATTTGCTGTTCATTTGAAAAATATGCTGTTCTGCTGCCGGTAGATGATTGGTCATATGGTACATGTCTGTTATGAGAACACGCAGATATCTCGGTGGGGAAAGCCCCAGTTTTGACATAACGAGTTGATAAGCAGCTTAGTAGGACCGCTTAGCGAGACTACGGTAGTTAGGCTTAGTGAAGTCCAGCAATAAATGAAAGCATTGTTCATATGTGCACCATTACTCTACATGGGAGAAATCATTTGTGATGTTTTATAAAGTTCATTCAGCAGTTAAGTTCGAAAATCCACACAGTGCTGTATTTAACACAGTGCGCAATGTGTGTCTACATGAATCGGCCTTAACTAATGCGTAGGGGAGAGCTGGTACGAAAGTAACATTTTTCACATAGACATCATTTTAAAAGATAACGTTACACACCAAAAAAAGCAATTTTTTTCGGAGCGATTAACTACTTTCATGTGTGCTCTGTCAATATCAGGTGCTAAATCATCCCAATATACTGTATATTGACTTCGGCATAGTTTGAGGTCGAACAGAAGTTGCGCGTTGCTACTTTAGACCCCGCTAGTTGGGATGAGAATAACACACAGTTGTGACAAAAGTAACGTGTTCAAATTAACTGGAATCTTTTAAATTACAGTCGTTTTCCAAAAAAAAAAAAAAAAAATCAAACAATGTATTTGCTAACATGCAATTGTAAATATACAATGCACTTTATCTAAAAAAAACTTTTCATTTTATATGAATTAATTAAATTAAATGAATTCATTAATTTAATTCTATCATAAAAATGACATTAAAACAGAAACAAAAACAATCAGACATTTATTTTAAACATTTTCATTCGCTTCAAATGTTTCAAAAGTAAACGTGAACATGTTTAAGGTGCAATTGGCCTATTTATAAAAATAATGAAATTACTTTTATCATTCTCACAGTTGTGACAGATATAATGAGCTGCACCCACAGTGTATGACTCGTGACCACAGCAGACAAAAGATGCACCGCACCCAGACTTCTCCAGGCAAAGATGGGGCAAATGTCTCCCCACAAACAAGACATTCCTCATCATTGCCCTGAGAAACTGCGGTTGCAGTGTGTCCACTAAACAACGTTTTATTTGGGAGTTTTGAAGAGGACTGTTCTCTGGCCCCTCTGCCAACTCTCCTCCAAAGCAGCTTTCACTGGGGTGTCGGTCAGTATTGCTCTTGACCTGCAACATTCAATGAGATGATCGTCAGAAACAACTTGTTTTTATACAAACAAGACAAGTTAAAAACAACACTCTGCTCACCACTTTCTGCCTCTTCTTTTACTTTCTTACCTTGAGCCAGCCTTTGGATATGGGCGAACCTTTTCTCGGCTGAACCTCTGTATTGGCGTGCCACTAGATGTTCCTGGAACCACTAGAATACCTGGATAGACAATATTTCCAAAAAAAAAAAAAAAATGCATGGCAAGGCACAACATGCACATTTAAAGACACACACGGACACAAACTCTCACCATCTACAGGAATGGCTGACTCATGGGGATGCTGCTCCAATGGGCTCTTGCTAGGTTGGTGTTGTCATAAGGGAGCGGGTACTAGTGATGGAGCGGACATTGGTGATGAAGAGAGCGCTCCTGAGGGATCTCTTCCCAGACCCGGACTAAAGCATCCGCCAACTCCTGGACAGTTTGTGGTGCAAAGTGGCGTTGGTGGATGGAGCGAGACATGATGTCCCAGATGTGCTCAATTGGATTCAAGTCTGGGGAACGGGCGGGCCAGTCCATAGCATCAATGCCTTCGTCTTGCAGGAACTGCTGACACACTCCAGCCACATGAGGTCTAGCATTGTCTTGCATTAGGAGGAACCCAGGGCCAACCGCACCAGCATATGTTCTCACAGGGGGTCTGAGGATCTCATCTCGGTACCTAATGGCAGTCAGGCTACGTCTGGTGAGCACATGGAGGGCTGTGCGGCCCCCCCCAAAGAAATGCCACCATTACTGACCCACTGCCAAACCGGTCATGCTGGAGGATGTTGCAGGCAGCAGAACGTTCTCCACGGCGTCTCCAGGCTCTGTCACATGTGTTCAGTGTGAACCTGCTTTCATCTGTGAACAGCACAGGGCGCCAGTAGCGAATTTGCCAATCTTACTGTTCTCTGGCAAATGTCAAACGTCCTGCATGGCGTTGGGCTGTAAGCACAACCCCCAACTGTGGACGTTGGGCCCTCATACCATCCTCATGGAGTCGGTTTCTGACCGTTTGAGCAGACACAAGCACATTTGTGACCTGCTGGAGGTCAATTTGTAGGGCTCTGGCAGTGCTCCTCCTGTTCTTCCTTGCACAAAGGTGGCGGTAGCGGTCCTGCTGCTGGGTTGTTGCCCTCCTACGGCCTCCTCCACGTCTCCTGATGTACTGGCCTGTCTCCTGGTAGCACCTCCATGGTCTGGACACTACGTTGACAGACACAGGAAACCATCTTGCCACAGCTCGCATTGATGTGTCATCCTGGATGAGCTGCACTACCTGAGCCACTTGTGTTGGTTGTAGAGTCCGTTTCATGCTACCACAAGAGTGAAAGCACCGCCAGCATTCAATTGTGACCAAAACATCAGCCAGAAAGCATAGGACCTGAGAAGTGGTCTGTGGTCACCACCTGCAGAATCACTCCTTTATTGGCGGTGTCTAGCTAATTGCCTATAATTTCCACCTGTTGTCAATTCCATTTGCACAACAGCATGTGAAATTGATTGTCAATCAGTGTTGCTTCCTAAGTGAACAGTTTGATTTCACAGAAGTGTGATTGACTTGGAGTTACATTGTGTTTTTTAAGTGTTCCCTTTATTTTTTTGAGCTGTGTATATTTGCTTTATGCGACAGGAATGAAAAAAGAGAAACTCTTTTCTTACATATGAGAAACGATACAAAGACTTAAGCTATGTACAATTTATTTAATTTTATTGTTTTCGTCCTAAAGTTTAAGAAGGCAGGCTTGCTGGGAAATTTGTTCGATCAATGGCCTTGTTTGTCCCCTGTTGCGGTAACAGTCTAAAAACGCGTTTCAACGACTACTTCAGACGAAAATGTCAGAAAGCAATGGGTCCATAAAACGGACAAAAATGATTCAATCAAAAATCAGAGAAAAATGTCTGGAGATATGGTCTAGTCGTTCGTTACTGCAAATTACATGAAAATTCTTCAGGCCAAAAAAAAGATAGAAAATGTGCCGGATGACGGGTGATGGACACCACACCACGACAACAGCTTATGGGCCCATAGGGCCGGTCAGCTAAAAATGGTCTGGATGACTGACGACAGATGCCGGATGACGGACGCCACTCCACGACAATAGCTTATCGGCCCATAGGGCCAGTAAACTAAAAATGAAAATTGCTACTGCATTTACGAAAATGGAATGGCTTGTGACACAGGCAAGAGAAAAAGAGCCTTTGGCATGTTACGGGCAGATCTCAGCCACCGTTCAACAATCAGTAGGCTGTCTATCCGAGAAAGGGCAGCCACGAGTGACGATGGCAGCTCAAGAGCGCCACATCTGGTTACAGCCTGTACGGGACAGATTCCGTGCAGCAACCAAAACTGATCATTAGATGAGGGGTACGAGACGATTGAGGGTGAGCGCAAGTACCGTTGACGCCATCTATGTGAGCAACACATGCGTGCACACGGGTCCTATAGAAAACCCAGTTTTTGCCCATTTGCGCATGGCTGCCTTGCCGTGGTTAGTCAGCGACTGTCCCTGTTTTCCATTCTCAGACAGAAACAGGAAATTATGTGCCAAGAAATCACACAGAGGCAGGTACCCACTGTCAGAGGTGAAGAATTCCTATTCCTATTGATGGGCAAAAAATGGGTTTTCTGTAAGGGGGGGCCCTCGGCCATCACCCTGATGTCTTTGACGGATGCACTAACACTCGCATGGGGAATTTGAGCTTTTTATTATAAGCCATAGGTGCTGTGTTTCTGTGTGGCTAAATAGCTTTGAAACCCATTTAAAATGTAAGCAAGTAGTTATTGCAATCTGGACTTGGTAAAAATATCCAGCCAAGTAAATGGCTACCTGAGGATTGTGATGTTTGCCAAGCACTGAAATAAGTGGCCCCTGAATTTTACTTTTCTTTCCTTCATCCAGGCCTTCATTGATCGTGCTCAAACTATCTGTCCTGTCTCTTGAATATTTAAATTAAGGCCACCAAACATGATTTACTGAAATAGGGAATAATTTATTGTGATGGTTTGAATGAATTGCCATATTACACCTTACTTGATTTTGACTTATATACAGTGTATATTTAACAGTATATATAGATAACTTGGAATGAAAGAAATGTTCAAATGCTCACGTATGTTTACCCCCATCTCCAACGAAGTTGGAATAGGAGGTTATGTTTTCATCTCTGTCTGTTTGTTTGTCTGTGAACAGATTAACTCACAAACTTTTTGGTGGATTTGGATGAAACTTGGTGGAAGGATGAAGTATGGGTCAAGGACAAACTGATTAACTTTTGGTGCATGTGCATCAAAGGTCAAGGTCAGGGTGGCCCTTTTTAGTAGTGACCCTGGGTTTATGTGTAACCAGCATAGCATTAGGACCCTGGGGTAAGCAGGAGAGGATAAACAAGGCAGGAGTTAATGGCAATATGCTTGCATTCTATGTGTGGATCAGGAAAGTAACAGCTCACATTTGTGCTAGTCCCCTAATAGGCATGTGTGGCTTTAATACTGTGGCGCTATTGGTGGAGGTATGCGCTCTACTGAGTGCCTTCAAGTTTGTATCTGTATTTATCTAGTGATTTTTCAGCAAATGATCACTGTAAATAGTTATGGACGTAAGGGAACAAATCTGGGTGTTCTTGTTAATGCAGCAGATGTTCTGGAAACAACACTGTGACAGGTAACAAATAATGTAGCAGGTAACAAGTCACCCTATTTGTACCCGTAGGTAGATTTGCTTGCAGCCAGTGAGATGACATCCACATCCAATCCACATACAGGAAACACACTGTTACTACACATATTTAACATAAAAACATGTATTACAGATAAAGTACTATTAAACATAATAAAACTAAATAAATAAATTACATTGAAAGTGAAGAGGAAAGTGGTTCCAACCATCCAGACATAAAAAGAAGTACGCAATCATAAAAAAATAATTAAAAAACCCATTTAAGATGACCCACTAAAAGCAAATTAAGGACCTAAATAAAGTTTCTGTGTATATACATGTACAGACATTCATTTATATTGCAGATATGTGTTGTCCTGTGCATATATATGCACTTTTGTTTTTGCGCTGTGACTGAATGATTGTGCACTGCATTCAGCAGTTTCCTCTGCCTGCTCACAATGGACGGAAATGAAAGGGGTGAGATGTGCTGCGCTCAGGAGAGTTTTATGGATGAGAAAAACTGTGTGCCGCACACACAAACACACACACACACACACACACACACACACACACACACACACACACTGCACTACTGACCTATACTCCACACTATACTCACACCCCACACTCCATTCTAACACCCTGTGCCACACACACACACACACACACAGTATTACGCACTCCTATCTGGCATTACACACAAACCCTGCATTGAATGTACCCATGCAAGTGTGTCACACACACACACAAGCACATACAAATACATCCAGTGCCTCAGTCATAATTGGATTGCTTTAGACTTCGTGGTGAAATAGATTTTTAATTCTATAAGTAAATTTGGGAATAATATATTGAGTGGACAGTGAATGCAGTATGATAATGCCAATACAGCAATATAATCCAGGTGAAAAAATACTATACTTGAATTATACTTTTACAGACTGTACTAAGTATAGTGTATGCTTTTTTCGCCCCCTTTATGTGTAATTAAGTGTGCTCAAGCAGTCATTGAGTACTACTTGTGTACCACTTCAGTACACTTAAAGTGTAAATAGTATGTTAAATTAACTTAAATTTAAGTGTACTAAAGTATACCTCCGCAAGTACACCGTCACCTGATTTGAAATACACTTGCAGTCCAATTGTATTAGACCACCAGTATGTTCAAAATATACTTAAAAGGCCTTACAATTAAATTGATAGTTGTGTAGGATTGTATATTTTTTTTTTTTGAAAAAATTTGGCATCTCCAATCCCACCCGAATTTGGAATGCCCAATTGGGGAACTATGTACAAAGCTTGCTCGTATGCGACCCCTTGCTGCCAACTCAGGATAGTGAAGACGGTTCACGGCTCTCCTCCGAAGCACGTGCCTGTCAGCCACTGATTCTTGTACACTCGCTGGTTGAATCTTCGCAAGTTCAGAGCGAGGACGGAGGATACCCGGACATGAACCAAGCCGGATTCTTCCTGACGAGCGCCCGTCTGGCCAACAGGAGGCGCTGGAGCAACGAACAAAGCTGTTATCCAATGCCCAAATCCGGCAGTCCCTTCCCAATTTGTAACCCTGTAGCGCGATAGCCAATTGTGCGCTACTCTGAAAAAGCTGCCGATCCCTGCCGGTGGGTACGCCGAGGATCGAACCCGCGACGTGGTGATCACCTCTGCACTGCAGCGCAGTGCCTTAACCGTGTGAGCCACCCGGCAGCCCAGGATTGTATTTTTAATGCATTTATTATTAAAGTTATCATACTTCAAGTTTAGATCAAGTGCTACTACTACTATGCTACCACTACTATGTCAATAAAAATTCATTTATAGTGAAGTAATATCACGAATAAAGCATCAAGAGGTTTGTTCTTCAAGTATAATATCATTGTACTACGATGTATGGTTTAGAAGTGTATTTGAAGTGCAGTAGGTGGTGCAGGTATTAGTACTGTGTAGTGCACTGTGTTAGTGGTACAGAAGTATACTTACTGTAACCACATTCACTTCAATCTACTTAATTTATGGTAACACTAGTACACTAAAAGTGTGCTCATCAGTTCAATGAAAGAAATACACTTCAATTTATTGAAAAAACAAATTGAAATTTGTTTATTAAAACATAAAACCTCTAAAAAGAGGTATCCAGGCAATTAAACAATGTTCCAGTAACATTTGTAAGTTTGTAAGAAAATAAAACAAAAACAGCCATAAATTTACTATAAAAATAATCACTGATTAACTTTGACATAGCCCTTGTTATTGCATTTCCTTCTTAGCATTTCCCGGATGTCGCCGACCTCTGTGTTTGGAAATTTAATGGATGCATGCATGTGTGAGGTTGCAGCTATTGCGAATTTGCGCTTGTTATAACATTAACACTAGAATGTTTTTTTTTAATTTTTTTTTACTGTTTTAACTGTGTCATATTTCTATATGAGTCAAGGGAGAAGGCCTCCCTATTCCTCTGTAAATGAATTAGACTAAAAATCTGTTGCAATGTAATACTGATGAAATACATATTTGTCAGGATTAAGAAGAAGACATGTTCTACCAAGCAATATTGAACAAAAAATCCCTGCTCAGATTGACTATAACGTGCTGTAATAATATGTTTCCATAGGCTAAATAAACATATATTTTTCTGAAAATCAAGTATTTGTGCATTTTAACATAACTGGGAATGAAATGAAAACAAATGTACAAAAGTACTACCACATACATGTAATATGTAGAAAGTGTATTGCTAAATAATTACTCCTTTCATAAGTACACTAAATTACCACTGTTAGAACTATGAAGAAGTACAGCTTAAAACAAATTCTACTTCATTTGCACTTTTTTAAGTGTAGCTAAATTCACTTCCAAATAAGTAAAATGAAACTGCACTTTAATGAAGTACTAACAGTATATTACAAATGACTCAAATAAGGATACTTTTCTTAAGAATACTATTTGACTAATGTAAGTACTTTGAAATAAAGTATGCTTTTTCAAAAGTATACTTTTGAACAATTTAAAATAGATTTACAATAAATTGCACTTTTTAAAAAGTACATAAATCCACTTCCAATTAAGTGAAGTTAAAGTGCACTTTAATAAAGTATACCAACTATATATTACAAATAAATATACTTTTAATAAGAATACTAATCTACTAGTCTAAGTGCTTTGAAATAAATTTCACTTTTTGAAAGTATATTTTAAAACAATTTAGATAGACTTACAGTGAAGTACATTTTTAATAAGTGTATCTAAGTTCACTTCCAAAGAAGTGCAAATTAAGTGCACTTTATTAAAGTATATTAACCATATATTACAAATCACTCAAAAAAGTACACTTTTAATGAAAATACTAATCTACTACTATAAGTGCTTTGAAATAAAGTATACTTTTTAAAAGTATACTTTAGAACAATTTACAATTACAATAAGGTACACTTCTAATAAGTAAGCTAAAGTACAACTTTAATTATTGCATAATTAGTATGTTTAGTTTTAGTATATTGAAGATGAAATTAATCACAAATATTTTAAAGTACACTTTCTAAAAGTATATGTTAAATATATTACAAATTAAGCACAAAAAGTAAAAGTATATTTGTAATAACTTTTGTATGCAACAAATATATTTTCAATATAATTAAGTGTAATACTTTTTCACCTGGGAACATCAATGTAAACATTGGTGGCGCTGCCTAAATGTTACAAATTGAGACAATACTGGTGACCTGTTAAGGAGAACTTTGAGGTAATATATCATTGAAGACCCGCATGCAACGAGAACTTAAGTTGCAAAATGTCACTTTTGAGATATTTACAGCCAAAGTTTTCTAAACAAGCTGTGGATACTTTTTTTTCTAGATGGTTTATTATGGACTAGTGCAATAGTTCTAGGAGCTAAACATGGTTAGTCATCTTTTTTTGTGGATTGATTTTCCTTTATTACCGAGAAATCAAGAATATTAGTTTTGGACTTGGGTAATTTTTGTGACAAAATGGCTGACTTAGGTACTTATGTGAAAAAAATCATGGACTTGAGTACTTTAAACACCAAAAACCCTTTATTGCTTAGTTTTCAATACAAACATGTTATTTTAGCTAAACCTCCTTGCTTTTGTGACGTTATTGTAGGCAGAACTACTTGTTTAACACTAATATAACTTGGTAAAATACAAAGTCACTCAGACAGATCAGAAACGAACTTTGAAAAGGCAGAAAAACCTAATTTTGGAGAACTAGTAGTCTTTCAAACAACTCCTACCTTCCACTTGAATGATTGCTTCAAAATCCTAATTTAAAAACGTTTATAACAGCAAAATCTACTTCTGGGAATATGAAATTACGTTGGTAACCACAGTAACCCCTCAATTCCGGCATTTTGATACTGAACAAATTTTATGGACTTGAGTACTTCTTGCCTAAAAATTTAGTGAATACTGAAAACGCCATCTAACAATAAACAGGGGTGTAGTACTTCCCTTTTTCCTAATTTTGGTATAATGATTCTTTTATCAGTACAGATTCCAGAACTGGTGCCATCTCGATTTTTTTCAAAAACAATACTTGCACACTTCGGTATTTCTTGCACACACGTCTTCAATCATAAACAACAGTGGTTCAGCAAAGTATACTCAGTGCCAATAAAAACACACAGGTGAGGTATGTACTGTATTTGCTGTAAATTGAAGAATAGATTGACTTTGATTGCTTTTTCAGTGAGGCACGAGAGGAAATAAAGAAAAGCGTGTGGTATTGTAATCCTGACACGCACCACATGAACGCGCCTAGAACTTCAGTAGTAACAAACATTGAGCTGTTTGTGATGTGTCCAGTGACGATTGACTTGTTCTTTTTGGTGTGGTCTACAAAAAGCCAAAAAAAAAAAAGCAAAAAATGCTACTGCATCAAGAAAAAGGAATGGCTTGTGACCACACGTTTTTCTTTATTTTGTCTCGCGCCCCACAGGAAAAGCAATAAAAATTAATAGATTTTTCAATTTTCCGCAAATACAGTACATATCTCACCTGTGCGTTTTTAATGGCATGAGTATACATTTCATGTGACAGTTATTGCATTTTTATACCACTACTGATATTTTATCATAGTTTTTGAAGGTAAAATTGAACCGATAACAATGTTGTAACATCTTGATAAATATATCATGGACAAAAGCTCCCAGTGTACTGTCAGTGAAGAATTCTCCAGCATATCAATGACTCATTCACTCTCCCATTCACTTCCCTACAGCCTTTAACCCACAGTGTGTAGTACAACAACTGACCTATCATACATCAGCTCATTAGCATATAAAAGGAATGTATTATTTCCTCCCACGAGGGTAGATGATAATGATTGTATTGATGGCTCTCGTTGTTCCGCTGATCTCCATCATGCCTGCAGACCAATCACTTGTCATTTGACATTTGAAACGCAAAGAGCTACCTCATGCATTCCTCGACTCAGTAAACTTGAATTGGGGGCTTTTATACACTGTGCGAATGCGTCTCATTTGGTAGGCTTATATTGTTTGTTCATTTTAGTCCAGGTCTGCGTTTTTACGTGTTTCACATGGGTCAAGAGGATATTCTTGAAATTTACAAAACAAAAATGTAAAGATTTTTCAAGCATTCGTGTTTTGTTTGATGATCTGAGAATACTACAGTAGCAGACAGCTATCCAGCACCACTGGCAAAGCTTTAAATTTTTGCATGTGTACTGTAGTATCTTGTATATTATTACATCCTGTTTGATGCTATACAGGCGGAGTACCTTGCTTCGGGACTAAAAAGTCTTGGTTGGAGTTGAAGCTAAATCCTGTCGGCAATATGTGCAGAATGTGTATTAGTATGACAACCATTATACAGCATTAACACTCTAAAGTGTTTAAAGTAGATTTAGTAAGAGTCATTTGGCAAACGTGGAAAACCCTTTTATCATTTATTCCATATCCTTGATATCAGAGGGCAGTTTACTCTTCTAGTTCAGTCTCTGTCCGCACTGGTGGGCCTCTGGAACGAACTAGTAACACCAAATGTCTTACTAGTTAACTGGTGAGCTGACAAACCACTGACATGTTAACTAGTCAAGCAAAACGGTAGAGGACAACCTTCAATGCTGGATGAACCTACCAATATCCCTAATAAGCAGAATAGCAACAATCAAGATGTCCATATTACTAATAATAAATTACTTTTTCTCAATGATCCCAAGCAAGCCCCCTCCCCCCTGGTTTAAATCCGTAGACTCAATCATCTCAAAATGAGATGATTGAAAAATGAGATGATCTCCGTCCGTCCGTCCGTCCGTCCGTCCGTCCGTCGGTCGGTCGGTCGGTCGGTCGGTCGGTCGGTCGGTCGGTCGCCCTGTTATTTATTTTTCTTGGATATCTGCCTGGAGTTTCCAGTGTTTTTTGTTCTTGCCTTTTTGCTATTTAGTTCTTTGCTCTGTGTAGCGTACCTTAGTTTGTTTTTTGCAACCCTTTGGGCCAAGTTTTTCGTTGGCCCTCGTGCCTGTTTTGTTTTGTTTATAATAAAATCCTCATTCCCTTTTCCCGCATCTGGTGTCTAACTGATTCCATATCACCCTGTTTGCTCGGTGACACATCCAACATCAACTCAACCAACATGTCTCACAGAATACTATTGGTATCCCTAATATCTGCCAAGAAAACTATCCTCATGAATTGGAAATCAAGGAAAAAAATATTCATTTCACACTGGAAAAATCTACAGACCGAGTAAATATCAATATCAGCTTCTCTTAAAAGTAATTCTGCCGATTTTGATTCAACCTGGATTCCATTCATTCACACAGTTAACTCTTAACACCCACTGCTTCACTCACTGCTTCTTGCCTGTGAACCAGCCTGGATAAATATAATCGCCACTCACTATACATTCACAGCCCCGTCCCACACCTACCATTTAATAATCATATACTCTTATTCAGTTCCCCCCCTTTTTTTCCCCTCATCCACTTTCACTGTCTCCACTTCCTCTGGCATATTTTAAATATTTCTCTTCTGCTTTCTCCCCTCCTCTCTCCGTCTGGATTACACACCTGTACATGAACCATTGATATCATTCAACACCATTATGATTACAGTTCTTCTGTGTCATGTCTTTTTAAAAAATGTATTCCTTTTTTTCCTATTTCTTTTTAACTTTTTTCTTTCATATGTGTATAATTTCTTCCTTTTTTCTTTTCCCTTTATATTTATTTATTTTTATTTTATTATTATTTTACTACAAAACATACTTGCACACACGCCACACACTTTCGCACACATAAAAATGCATTACCCTTCCTTCAACCCCCCCCACCCCCAACCCCCCATCCCCACCTAACCCCACCCCCTGCTCCTCCAAAGCAGTGTGATGCAGCAGCTCTGGTTGGTATCAGCCAATTCCCTGGAGGTGGTGTTAATGGTGGGATACTGATCCTGCCATCTCACACACAGCATTGAATCATCATCCTGGCCGACTTGAGGGATGAGGCCCCACCTGAGGGCGGAGGCAGTGCCCACAACAGTCGGGCGAAATGGTTGTGGTTGTGAGCGAAACCAGGGCCCTGAAAAGGGAAACCAAGCCACACGACCGGAAGAAGAGATCATCGCTGCTCTGCGGTGATGGAGAACCACTGAGGCTCACTGCAGCATCCCCCCTCCCCCCGCCCCCAACCCCTGTTCCCTCTGATACACACTCGCACACGCATTCTTACTCACACACACACACACACACACACGCACACACACACACACACACACACACACACACACGCACACACATTCATCTATAAATCAATGATTTTTTTCTTTTTTTTCTTTTCTCTCACCATTATTACTATTATGGCCTCTGTTTAGAAATCTTCTTTTGTTCTCTTTTTTCTTTTCTTTGTACTTTATTTATTTATTCAGTATCAAAGTAATGCTTTGAGAGGGGATGGAGAAAGAGAATGTTACGATTGTCTCTCCACTATCAGCATCATCCACCCTGTCCTCCTCCCACACCTCTGACATATTACTGCATGGGTATATGATCTACACAAATTACTCACATTAAAGTTATCTGTTAAATATCTCACCACATGGGCCTGCTACCTTCATATTGGTCTCAATATGAATCCGCACACTTTCTCACACTCTCACCCACCTACACACACACTCACACACACTCATACACACACAGACCTCTCGTTTCCTTTCTTTCCTTCATACCCCAGGATTTTCGATACCCCCATTTTGCATCTCTTTTGCACTCTAGTATTTGTACTTAGTCAGGTATATATTCTGTTCACCTACTTTGTAATTTTATTTTTCTTTTTTTTTTGTACTGCATATATATTTCTAGTTTGTGTCATATTTGTCACAAACCGTATAATATTAATGCAGTTTTGCTCTAGCAGCATTTTTGTGTGTATGTGCTTGTGACTGTGTAACCACCACCGTCCCTCTTAGCGCATTGTCCTATCTTTTATTGGCAACTAATAACATGATCTGTCTAAGAGGGCAAAGAGACCACAGTGAGATATAGGGGGACACAATATTTATACACCAATAAACATAAAAAGACAAAGACAACAATGACAGGGACATAGAAGAGGAGAAAATAGAAGTGAGATCAGAGGGAGGCAGACAGAGCGGGACCATTTCCCAAAGTTTCTAAAACACCGCAGGTGATGCTCCTGGCGATGCAGCCCTTTGGTCCACAATCATTAGTGAAGCTTGGGTCACAGACGGCTGTCGCCATATTGGATTCGATTTAGCTAATGAGATCACCACTGGTGCATGCAATCCCACTTGGGTCAGATTAGCCAGGTGGCACAGCCCGACACCCGAACCACCAGGGCAGTCAGGCCGCAGGACTCAAACCAGTGGAGGAGACCAAAGACCCCGATCCAGAGGAGGACCCATACGGGGTGAGGTCGGGTACTGCCAGCGCACCCCGGCCGATCATCTGGCCACCATGAGGGGGGGGCAAGGGAACAAGACCCCCGCTCCGCCCCACCAATTTTACTGATGGCCGAGTAAATTTCTTCTGGGGATATAGGCCTATCTAAATTGTTTTGTTCTTCTTTACAGAGATGTGGGAGTGTAACTGAGTTGAGGAATTGGTTGATTTCATCCTCGTTTGGGTTTAAGTTTGATGCATATAGTTTACTATAGAAGTCTCTAAACACACCATTAATGTCGTTATTGTTGTGAAGAGATTTACCAGTAGAGTAATTTTATGTTTCTGTATGTTTTCTGATCATTTACTGTGTAACTAGTCAAGCTAAAATTCACTTAACTAGTGAACTAGTGAATCACAATTACATGCCCTAGTTTACTAGTGAGGACCAATTTGCTCACTAGTTAACTAGTGAAAACAAAATCCCTTACTACTAGTTGTAATCTGGGGAAAAAAGCCACTAGATGGCAGTATTGACATTTTTTTAAGCCCAGTCTGGAGCTAGGGCATGCCTTAGAGGGGAAAGTCCAAGAGAATTGAAAAGTCTAGAAGGTGGGAGGGGGCTGGAAAAAGATTATATGAGGAGAAAATTTGAGAGAGTAAAGTAGTAGGAGAAATTGCAAGGAGAAATAGTGGAAGGATACATTTGACCAGACCTTTCACTCTTTTCAAGACCTGTGAAGTTCGTTTTGTGGATTTTTGCCTGTGTTGGAGCATTTTTCTGTCCCAGGACATCGTAAGATGGAAACCCCATCTCAGTCACCACGGGACTGTAACTATCTCATTTTTTTTTCTCGTATATTTGAATCTTGGTCAGTGCTTTGTTTTATTAACTCTGTTTAAGTTTTAAAATTTTGTCTATCATCCCTTGCTGTCCGATATGTCGTAACAAATTGGGGTCATAACAAATTGGGGGCTCGTCCGGGGTAGACCACTGTGTGAGTCATTTACTGAAAATCTAAAATTTCAAATTGTGAAATTGTTTTTTGAATTTTCCTAGATATATAGACAGATCAACAGCAATGGATGATTTCTTGGAATCACCAAGATGTAAAACCAGCCATGCGAAAAGCAAGACTGGCAAGAGAGATTGTTGAATATTACATTGATGAAAATGTGTTTGCACTAGGAGATCTGGAACAGTTTCCAGTGGAAAATCCAAATGTAGAAAAGGAAATGACATTAAAAATGCTAGAGATTGAAATTGAGGAAAAAGAAAAACAAAGGCAGTTTGAGTTAGAAAAATCAGCAAGAGAGGGAAAGCGGAAAGAGCAGAAAGAGAGAGTAAGAGACAGAGAGATTTCGAGTTACAGAAGTTAGATAGAGAAGAAAGGTTCCAAATGGAGCTACTAAAAATGAAAATGGAAGCTGAAAACAAATTTCATGCTAGCCAGGAGGTAAAGCTCGTGCCTCCATTCTCAGAGAAGGAGGTTGATAAGTATTTCCAGTGCTTCAAGAAGGTAGCTAAGAGTTGTCAGTGGCCAAAGGAACACTGGCCTCTGATGTTGCAAACTGTCCTCACGGGTAAAGCTCACGAAGGCTTTGTCTGCAAATGATTCCTCTAATTATGAGGTTGTCAAATAGGTCATTTAGACAGCTTATGTGTTGGTTCCAGAGGCTTACCGACAGAAATTTAGAGGTCTGAAGAAATCTGACAATCAGACTTATGTGGCATTTGCTAACGAGAAGAAGGTTTGCTTTGAGTGCTGGTGTACTTATATGGAGGTCAAGGATGATTTCAACACACTAATAGAGATGGTGTTACTTGAAGAATTCAAGAACTGTGTTAAGGATGATATTAAGACCTCCCTTAATGAGAAGCAATCACTGAATTTGCAATCAGCTGCAAAATTTGCCGACGAATATGTTCTCACACGTAAGTCCAAAGTTGGGACTTTTGTCAAGTCTACCTATCAAGGGTGTTTCTCTGTTGCTAGGCAACTGCCAGGCTGGGGGCAATGTAGTTCCCCCTGTTCATCTTACTTCACAGCCGAGCACTGAAGATGGCGATGAAGACCCATCTCTGTATCTTTCCTGTGCAGTAACCCGTGCTGTGGCTAAGAAGGCTCAAGAAGAAGATGATGTGGTGCCGTCCAGCACATTGAATAGTCATGACTCAGGTGGTTCGGCTCATGACTCTGTTCAGCCTACTATGGTTTCTCCGTTTGAGGACTTATCAGACACTTTTATCTGTTCTCTGATCAGGCAGCCAGATGGGTTCGGTGATTCTGATGTGTCTGGAGACTTCTCTGTCCCAAAAGCGGTTGATTCAGGAGCAAACCAATGATCCTGAAATTTGTATACTAAAGAAGAGAGCCCTTCCTGATGAAGAAATAGACGGAGTTCCAATTGGGTATTATCTCAAGGATGGAGTGTTGCGGAAGAGGCGCCCTCCTGATATCCCTGCCAATGCAGATTGGGCAGTGGTTAAGCAAATTGTTGCTCCGAAGGCCTACAGGAATGAAATCTTAACAATGGCTCATAGTTTACCTTTAGGAGGTCATCTTGGTGTTAACAAGACTGTTGACAAGATCATGAAACACTTCTTCTGGCCTGGACTTCGGAAAGATGCTTCCAACTTTTGCAAAACCTGCCACACTTGTCAGGTAGTTGGAAAACACCAGTTTGACCCACCTGTAGCTCCAATGCAGCCTATCCCAGCATTTGGGGAGCCCTTCTCCAAGGTCATCATTGATTGTGTTGGTCCAACACAAGACTAGATCTGGAAATCAGTACTTGTTGACAATCATGTGTGCATCTGTCAGATTCCCTGAAGCCATACCTCTACACAACATCAAGGCAACTGCAATCTCGAATGCTTTGATAAAGTTCTTCACGTTGCTCGGCCTTCCCAGGGAGATTAAGTCAGACCAAGGTAGCAATTTCACTACTGGATTGTTTCAGTAGGCTGTGTATGAACTAGGTGCGAAGCAGATTCTTTCCAGTGCCTATCATCCAGAGAGTCAGGGTGCCTTAGAGCGGTTTCATTCCACTCTCGACAATGATGAGAGATTATTGTTGTGACCATGAGAGACTGGGATGAAGGTGTTCATTTGCTGTTGTTCGCAGCTAGAGAAGCAATGCAGGAGTCTACTGGATTCAGTTTGTTTGAGCTAGTGTTTGGCCATGAAGTGAGAGGACCTTTGCTATTGTTGAGTGAACAATGGCAAGAGAAAGAACCGCATATCAGTCTGTTAGACTATGTTAGCAAGGAAAGACTGCATGCAGCTTGTGACCTAACCAAAGAGAACTTGAAATCAGGGAAAAATGAGAACTTGGTATGATCATAAGGCTAGAAGCCGTGAGTTTAAACCAGGAGACCAGGTCTAAACAGTCCTACATTTCTATCACTTTACACATTGGCCTACACCCAGTGGCGGTCCTACAGGAGGAACGAAGACATGTCCCTTTTAGTCCTGGCTAGATCTCAATCAATCTCCTTTATTGATGTCTTTTCCAATTATTGTAAGTGGCAACTGAAGACACGGTTTCTCTCCACATGCGATCTAACAGCGATCAAATCGTGGGATAAATTCAGTACAGTGGCGGAACAGAGAATTAGGTTGCACAAAACAGCCGTTGAAAACAATTATAAATCCTGACCTGTTCTCAGTCATCTTCATGATTAACAAAAGGTTCATTCCGACAGCGCTCCGCATTTAACAGGTGCTGCTTTTTCTCCCCAATTAGGTAAGACGACAATCATTCATCTGGACGTGTATTTGCTGTATTTAAATCTACGTTATTCAAAATTGCATAGCCTACCTGTCAACTCTTGCTAATTGCTTGAGCCGCACGCTTTTTATAACCAAGTGCCGAGTGCCACTGTTTTTTTTTATAAATCAACCCACGAAATACCGAGAGTGAGAGTCCGCGTTTCATTGGAACACGAACCAGTTCAATCACGCGAAGCATTGGCCAATTAATGCACTAATGCATTAATGCACATTCCTGCACTGAATTTAGCCAATGATTTCATCGCTGTTAGATCGCATACGGTGAAAAACCATGTCTTCAGTTGCCAATTACGATAATTGGAAAAGACGTCAATAAAGGAAAATGATTGAGATCTAGCCAGGACTAAAAGGGACGTGTCTTTGCCCCTCCTGTAGGACCGCCACTGCCTACACCCTAAGTGACCTCATATATGCAGTGTTTCTTTTTACACCTGTGAAAGTGAGCCTCAATCTTTCAATTATTGTTTTAAAAGAAACTTGTCATGTAAACAAATAAGACTACCATCACAACAGTTAAATTAAACAAACATACTGTGCTCTCAACAAGCTGAGCAATAAAGAACTACAGCACATAAACTGTGCATATAAGGAACATACAGTGATGAGCCAAAACTTTAAAACCACTCACTGGTGCAGCAAATAATGTTGAATATAACCATTGCTGTCCAGATTTGAAGACCGTAAAATGATCAGAGTTAATTTGACTCTTATGGAGTGGAATTTACTCTTACTGAGTCTAGTTGAGTCCAGTCTTGCCAAAGTGGGACCAAATAGACTCTAAGAGTTGATTTTACTCTGAACATTTTGCTGTTTAAGTGCATTTGAGCATCTCTGAAGTGACAAGACTTCTGGGGGCTCCCTGTCAGCAGATTTGAGTCCCTGCTGACAGTCCAAGGAGGGACAAAACATGAACTGGCAGCAGGGTTTTTGGGTGCCCAAGATTCATTGATGCACGAGGGCAATGAAGACTGTCCCATCTGGTCCGAACTGGCACAAGGGGGAATGGCACAAATTGCAGAGAATTTCTATAATACTTGCATTAGGAAAGTGTCACAACGCACAGTGCATCATACCCAGGTATGTATGGCACTTGTTAGCCTGCAGATCAATCAAAAGAGCACCTGAGCTTCAGAACTGTACAATGGAGCAGTTGAAGAAGGTTGCCTGGTCCAGTGAGCCCTACTAACTTTTACATCATGTGCTTTAGATGGGTGGGTGTGCACCATTTACCTGCAAAGATATGGCATCAGGATATACTGGGAAGAAGTAAAGCTGGTGGAGGCAGTGTGATACTCTGGGAAATGTTCTGCTGGGAATCTCTGAGTTTGAGAACTCAAGCATGTCAATTTGATGGAGCTGATTTGGCCGCAAAAGGGGAGCCTTCACTATATTAGGCATGTGATTTTAATCATGTGGCTGATTGATGTAAGTCACGATAAAATCTTCATGAGAAATCCTTACTATAAATCGGCTAAGCCTTAACGGTGTTTGTCTCTGTCCGCAGCAGCGCAGCGCAGCGCCACCAGATGTCGCTGTGGCGATACGGGTAATTCTGCTATAAAATAGAACTCGTGGATCCCCACGGGCAGAGTCTGCTAGTAATTAAAATTGACCATAATATGCTTTATTAATGGGAACGCTGTCTTTTAATCAAGAGAGAGCTGTCATATTTATTTTGTCTTTGCTGTTGTGATGTTTATATCAGAAAAAGTTTGGGAACAGCAGTCTTAACAGAAATGTTGGGTCTGTCCATCCTACTGTTATTTACAATCCCCTCTGAAAGTACTGGAACAGCCAGCCCAATTCCTTTGTTTATGCGATACTATGAATAAATGTGGGGTTACAATCGTGAGATGAGTAAGAGACAAGTGTTCAGAATCATGAGATGAGTAAGAGACAAGTGTTCAGAATCATGAGATGAGTAAGAGACAAGTGTTCAGAATCATGAGATGAGTAAGAGACAAGTGTTCAGAATCATGAGATGAGTAAGAGACAAGTGTTCAGAATTTCAGCTTTTCTCTCCTGGCATTTACACTGAGATGTCTCAGCCTGCCTCAAGCGTGACACCTTTTACATCAGACCCACAGTTTTTATGAGCCAAAGCACTGGGACAAAGAAAATTAAAGTAAATGGAAGTAAATGAAGACCTGAGTGCGAGAAGTACTATATACTATATACTATAGTCATATTCTGCAGAAAAAAAAGAGCTGACTCCAGTATAAGAAGCCACAATGGCCAGAACATGATCTGCTACCTCGGATTTCTCAGAGGAAGTACTCAAGTTTTGTGTATCGGTGCGTTTCCACTGTAAAATTCATTAGACATACAATGAAAAGTTTTGGTTGCGGCAGTCCTTCAGATTATTAGTGATAGCAAACATGACCAGTTGGTCTTCCAAATGTTAATTTTGTGTCTGCTGTTTACATGTATGTTGTCTTGAGACAACGCTTCCATTTTCTGTTCTGATCTAAAGAATCAAATGATTGTGTGATTAGAAAAAAAGTATCAAACACAGGAACTAATACAACTAGGAGGCCACAATTCAATTCATTTGGGTCTCTGATATGGAATCAGTAAGACACCAGAAGCGGGGTGAAGGGAAATGAGGATTTATTCAAAACAAAATAAAACAGGCACAAGGGCCAACGAAAAACTTGGCCCAAAGGGTTGCAAAAAGACAAACTAAGGTAAGCTACACAGAGCTAAGAACTAAAGAGCTAAAAAGGCAAGAACAAAAAACCACTGGAAACTCCAGGCAGAAATCCAAGAAAAATAAATAACAAGACTATGGCTATATATACAAGGGCTATGAACAAGACTAGGAAACAAGGAGTTGAAAGCGTGAACATGAGCGAAGACTTGTACATGAAACGAGACTTGAGACACTGTCTGCCAGCCAACTTCCACCGCATCCAGATAAAGGCTAGTAAATCAAGACATGAGGGGCAACACCTGGAGAAGGAGAAACAAGAGGCAGGGCAAGATCATGACATGGACCGAGATTGGATAACAAGACTTGCTCATTAAGAGAATGAGCGTGCTCAGCTTAAGTACCAATTAAGTATGCAGTTTGAAAGCAGCATGAATGTTCAGAACAGAAAAGCACAGCAAGATCTTGAAATAGCAAAGCAGGAATCATGACAATAAACTCCCTGTCTAAATTAGTAATATTAGTAATGTGCCTATCTAAGAATTACACCAACCCAGTGAGTGTTAGTAAATGTTAGTAACTTAAAAACAGTTAATTGTCAATTAAGCTTAGACAGCCCCGAATCAGCACAGCATGGAAGGAAGGGGAAATACCAAAGCCAACCAGAGCTCTGAAATGTGCAACAACGAAGGCATGGGGCGGAACGCAGACAAGCGGTGGAGTGGCTTGGCAGACCTGGTGAAAACAAAAACATGGACTATAAAATGTGAAACATGAAGTGCTAAAACCTGATACAAGAAACTGTTAAAACTATGACTATGAACATGAACTATGAAACTATGAAACATGAAACTGTTAAAACCATAAATGCTGTCCTGGCCCAAAGGCCAGAACCCCAGAACACAACAGTCTCTAGTGGGCTTGAAGATCCGTTTTATTTTGGAAGATGATAGTTCTTTTTGAACAAAATGATATGTATATACAGGGCTGTCGCGGGGGGTGCGAGGCCCTGTGCCGACATGATGCGCGAGACCCTGATCACAGGCACGCGCATTAATCATGTCAGGCTGCAAGCACATAGCTCTTCTAGTTATACCCCCTGAAATGACATGCATTTTTAGACTAAAACAGCATTATTGTGGCAATAATTTCAACTATGATTTTTTTTGGATATCATAAACTTTCAAAGGTAAAAAAATCAACTGCACAACGATTGGCTTTTATGATCAATCAGCTCAGCTTTCACTTTATATTGGCATGTTGAAGTATGACAGTGCGTCATGAATTACAATTCTTCAAACACTAATACCTAATGGCTCACACTCACTGGTGACAATCGCTTATTTTGACTCATCTCTATGGAAAAATCTTTAACAAAGGCGTAGTATCCGCTGGCAAAAGCGACATTTTAACATTTGATTATAATGCAGTATATTTTCTCATACTAGTCAGTCACAAATGCTCTGTTGCAGTATAACTTTAAAACATCAGATTCCCACTCACCATTCATTGATCAGGTGATGGTCACTTTCCTTGTCTCTTAATACTGTAAGCCACGCTGGGAAGGCAGGGAGGACTGTGTGCCACTTGTCAGACACATGACGTTGGTGAACTTATCTTAACAGGGCCGTGAAATGCAGATGCAACCAAACTCAAGCGTTTCTCACAGACTCTGTAGGACTTGATTAAATCTCCCCCCTACTGGCTTAAAAACACTTGCATCCTGCAGAGATATTTCAGGACTGTGGGAGCATATCGATCAGGGTGTCCCCGAGTTCACTCTAAAATGGCCTTCTTGAAATTACCCCGAGCCGGACAATGCCGTTTATATCTTTGGGCTGAAATCTTAAAAAGGCACAGGGTCACTGAATGATGAGCAGATTGTCATACCCTGGAGCTACTCGCTTGGGGCCCAGGTAATCCCTAGTCATAGTTCTTTTCTATGTCAAATTACTGTGCTTAATAGGACCGCCAGCCTCTGAGTTCTTTCACCGAATTGGGTTGGTCAGATGTTTTTGGTCCAGCGGAGTAAGGTATAGACCAGTCATGGATCCGATACACAACATAGCACTAAATTCAAAAATTGGAGTCAGATCAATATTTATGCAAATGCATAATTTAATCGTAACCACAAATGGTAACAACTAAAGTTTATATCCTAAATTTGATTTGGAGTCAGATGTATTGTAACCGCTAAAATATGAGGGCTGCAGCACCCGCGAGTCACGCTTCAGGCTCACTTGAAAGCGGAACATGATTGACGTCATCACGTTTGGCCGGAGGCAGTGGCCTGGTGCTGATGCTGTAGTCAGACCACATTGCTATAATTGAGACCGGACTTTCTTTTCCCTGGCTGTTTAGGCAAACACGCTGAGACTTTCTGGCTCAGCTAGGACCCTCCTTGGCCTAGTTGCACGGTGTTAACAATACAATGCTAGGAGTATCAAAGGGAAACAAGAGTGATGAACTACAGATTTTCAAGATAGTGTTCCGTCTTGACTCTTACCTTTTTGTTGTCTATGGTCAGCGCTGTGATCTAGAAGTCGCTTGTCCACGCTTTCTCGACGCCCTGACAAGTCCGGAATTTGCCGAGCACGATTTGTCGATCCCTCGTGAGATGCTCATTGATAAAGATACTGGATCCATGCAGTTTCGATCATGCCTGGTAGACAATGTCTCTGGCATTGTATTGAGTGAATTTGACCAGGAGGGGATGGGATCGCATGACCCCTCCGCGTGCCTGACCTAGAGACGGTGAGATCGGCCGATATCGCTTGGGACGAGCTCGAATCCTAGCTTCTCTTTAGCGAGATGCATAACGATATCCTCATTTGTAGGCTCGGCCAGACCGTAGATCCTCAAGCAGTTTTGACGACTGTAGAGCTCATGCTCCTTTAAATCATCTGCAATTTTTCACATCTTGCTCTCAAGTTCACGGCTGTACTTTCCGAGGTCAATGAATCACATGTAGCTTACCCTGGAGGTCATGGTCGAGCAACTCAAAGGCTCGCTGTGTGACGGAGTCCATTATTGCCTCCGTCATTGCTTTTGTTAAAACTTCAATCACCTCCGAGTTACACAGTGCTGCAACAATGTGCCTTTGAAGTGTATCATTGATTTTGTCTCTAGACATTAGAGTTGGACGCTTAACAAATTTTGATACGGTCAAACCTCCTCCCTATTTTAACATGGTATACGGTATTACCGTGACTAATTAAAAGTTATGACATAAGGCTCAGACAGCATCACCAAACTGTTGACTTGTGCCTTCACCGTTAAGAAACTGAATACCAAACACTAATACTGAAACAATCACAACATAAAATGTACAATACTAACAACTTTTATTAGACGCGCTGTCACGTGACGACAACCACACACAAATGCTCCTGGAGGCTGTTTCAATAAACACGACAGACCGTCCAATCCAGCGACAGACTACCCCCCAACTGGATCGGACGGTCCGTCTTTTTCTGAGTGTTTCAATAAACGGTCCATCATCCTCAAGGCTGTAGCCAGGGGGGTGCGAATACATGTCCCTTTTTGACTGCAATTAGTAGATCTCAATCATTTTCCTTTTATGATGCATTTAACGATTATCGTAATTGGGAAACGAAGACACTGTTTCTCTTCATATGCTTTCTAACAGCGATTAAATCATGGGCTAAATTCAGTACAGTTGCGGAACAAAAACAGTTGCACAAAACTTCCGTTTAAAACAATTATTAGTCCTGACCTGTTCTCAGTCATTTTCATAATTAACAGAAGGTTCACTCTGAGAGCACTCCACAGTTAACAGGTGCAGCTTGTTCTCCCCGATTAGGTAAGACGACAATCATTCATCCGGACGCGTATTTGCTGTATTTAAAACAAAGTTGTTTAAAAATGCATAGGCCTACCTGTCCACTCTCAAGCAAATAGCTTGAGATGCAGGCTTTTTATAGCCTATTTAACTGCCGAATGCCAACAGGAGAGAGAAACCCTGTCTTTGCCAATTACGATAATTGGAAAACGCGTCAATAAAGGAAAATGATTGAGAACCACTAATTGCAGTCAAAAAGGGACGCGTATACCTTCTATATTATATTCATCTCCACCCTCTTCACAAAGCTAAGTCTCTGTAATCCCAACTACGTCACAGCCCTCATTATTCATAACAGCCTCAAGCTCTGGGAATTTATTTTTTATGCTTCAAGCATTTATATTATTTCAGGCGATAGCGACTACACTTACCCTTCGGCTCCGCAGCTGCCTGCCCCTAACTACGCTTTGTTCCTTTAAAAACATCACCAATGGTGCGTGTAGCGCTGTCAGCTTCCATCAGGGCAGTCTGTATTTCTCTATTCTTGACACTCCTGCCCCCCAAGTCCCGAGTTTAACTAACCCTGTGCTACCCTCAACATACGCTGACCAGATGCAAAGGTACCCCTCTGGTTCAGGTGGTTCCCGTACGGCTCGAACAGGTCACACCTGTCCCAGAAGTAATTCCAGTGCCCCATAAACCTGTACCCCTCTTTCCTACACCAGGTTCGTAGCCATGTGTTAACCCTCCAGATAAAATGTTGAGAGGAATGATAAATTCTTGTATTCTGCAAATTTTGTTGTTATGCCATTTAAAAAGAAAATAAATTGCACCAATAGCTGAGATCGACCATAAGATGATCTTGGGATAAAATAAATATTGGTCAATAGTATCTATTCAGTATCTTCAGTATTCACAATTAAAATCAGTTCTCAAAGCCAAAATCAATATAACTAATAATAACTTGCAACCTCCAGCACTGACAGAACAATTATTAGAGATTAAAAACACAAAGAAATTACTATCCAGATTATACAGACTACTACTAAACCAAGACACATCCATATCACTCCCCACACAAAAATGGGAAGCTGATCTACTGGTCAGTCCCAATGCCGAATTCTGGTCACAAATCTGCCAGAACACCTTCACAATGTCAAAAAACACAAATATACAACTAATACAGTATAAAGTCATCCACAGAACTCACCTCACCACATATAAAATGCATAAAATGGGACTCATAGACTCAGACATTTGCTCATCATGCACACTAAACGCTGCAGACAATTACTATCATGCCATGTGGCTCTGTCCCCCAGTACAAACTTTCTGGGAGGGGGTCATTGAAAAAATGTCAGGTCTCTTGGGATGCGGCCTTCCATTATCCCCCTCACTCTGCTTACTTGGAGACCTCACAGTAATTAACCCTGCACCCAATAATACCAGACCGATACTTATAGCCATAACCACTGCCAAAAAGACCATACTCAGGAACTGGAAAACGAGACATAAACTCAGCATATCCCATTGGTTAAACATTCTTTCAGAATACATTTCAATGGAAAAACTCTCAGCCGCTCTCCAAGACCAAACTCATTATTTTGAGGCAACCTGGACCCCTCTTCTCAGAGCCCTACATTTGCTGCCTGTGAGCCCATGCCCCCAACCTGACTAGTGATGTCTTAAAAGCATTGACATTATCGTTACTATCATTATTATTATTATGATCATTATTATTTTATTATTCTTTCTTTTCTCTACTGCTTATTATTATTATTGTTGTTGTTGTTAGGATTTTTTATTTTTTTTTCTACATAAGGTTTTGCCTCTAAATGTCACACGTTTTACTCATCCACACATTCAAGCAACAATATTCTTTACTATATACTCCAAACACTTGTGACTGATACTGCCCACTCCTGTCTCATTTGTGTTTTATTGTTTGTTCTGCTTACCTTTTTTACTTTTTACTATTGTTATTGTATTTGTTTTGTTCTTGTCTGTTGTTGTCTTCCATTGTTTTCTTTTGTTATTTCCTGTTTGTATGGTTCATATTGCACTTTACTCCTTGGTATGTCTTGTTAAATGCTTGCAAATAAAAAAAATAAAAAAATAAATAAATAAATATTGGTCCAGTTTGAAGCTATACTGCCAAGATTCCACTGAAAAACACCACTTTGCATGCTTTGTGCATTTGTCTTGATATGTTTAAATTTGTCATGTGGTGTTATTTTCAGCTGCGCACACAGTCTGTTTGGTGAAGGTACTCATTAAAAATTAAACAACAGAAATTATTACAGTAAAAGTGATAATATCTTTAACAAGCATATAGTGAACAATTCATATCCACATGGAGCTCTAAAACCACAGTACACACTCAGCATTTCTAGGAACCCTACACAAAGCAGTTAAAATTAGTGTTGAAAGTGTAGTTTTTAATGAAAATGTTTCCACTGATCATTCAAAAAGGTGAACAAACCTTTTAGTTTAAACAAAGCAAGGCAAGCACCAGCCCACTGTTACTTAGCAGATTAGCCTCTAACTCAATGTGATTTCAAAAAAAACATATAAATGTTTTTTTTTTAAATTAATATTGAGTTTAACCCATTTATGCCTGAATTTTCTTTTTCTACTTTTATTGTTATTATACTTCAAAATACCACTCTAATAGTCACTCAAACAGGACACTTTTTCTTAACAGTCCTCATGTGAGGACGCTAGGCATAAATGGGATAAAATGTTTTGCGGCTCTCAGGTGATCACTGTGACAAAAAATAAACCATACCAACTGTGACATTCCCACCACAACCACCGTTATGATGTCTTGTGGTACTTCTGATACAGAAATCTCAAAATTGTTTAATAAGTTGCTGCTGTTGTAGTTGTCACCAACTAGAAAAGATTTTAAAAATTGCACAGCAATTTAAAAAAGAGACTACCTTATAGGGCACTTTATATATTTGTCTTGACACGTTTAATTAACAGATGAATTATATTTCCCAGCAGTTTACAATCGTTCTTCAAAGTACGTCACAAAATTATCCATAATGTTTAGATATAAATACAGACTTTACAACAAAAGCAAATGAATTAAAAAAAAAACACACATTGCAGATATAAACATTTGAGGTGCGATAAATTTTGCATAGTTCGCATTATAAAGACGTGATTCGCGCGGTCCACATAGTCCACACCCCGTTCATCTTGGACGAAGGTTTCTCAGAAGAGCTTGTCCTGAATGGTGGTCTTTCTTGTTGTGAAGTTTTTTGTTTAGATTAATGTCCTTCGGTGGTGCAGGCTTCAAGTTAAAGTGTAGCTGTGAAATAAATAATTGAAAAACCTCAGATTGGGACCGGCTGATATTTCAAAATCCCGCACTTGTCAGACTGCCATGTAGAACATACTTATTAGTGAAAGGCTTACCTCTGTAGCCTTAGCTGGTCCAACTGTTACGGTTCTGGTGGAGGGTACGTAACCCTGCTTGGTTGCTGTGACGGTGTATGTGCCGGGTAGCAGTAACCGGAAGTAGTCTCCAGCCACACCTACGAAAACATTAACCAGGAAATTGTCATTCAAGAAAACAAAAACAAAATTAGATTGACCTGAAAATAATATCTGTGGTAATATCATAGTTATCTCCCTAATCTATGGATTGTAAGTCAATAACTTCGCAACTAGGATAAAAAAAATAAGGTGAGTGGTAATTGTTTTACTATAAAAGATAACTACTTGGAAAATGGTTGATAGGAAAGAATCTTACCAGAAGGCGTATGTTGGACACACAGACACGTCATGGCCATTTGTGGAGGGGTAATTTGAGGACTATGTAATGACCAAATTACAAAAACATCATGAAACATCTCTGACAATCAAATCAAGACCTGCTAAACTCTTTAATTGTCAACGAACGACCTAGTCAATAAAACACATTTATATACTCTTCCAAAAAAGTGGAGGATATTGAAATTGCAAGGTCAATAACAAACTAATGATAACTTAGTAAATAAGTTATTGTATCTTAACAAAGAAGGAATGGAGTAAACAATCCAATATATTAGGTAATATTTCATTACCTAAACAGTTTCTCTAGCAATCAGGGTACTTGAAAGAAGAAAAGGGTAAGAAATGGAAATTGAAAGTTGACATTTTTGCAGTAGTAGCACGAAATGTCCCCATTATTGGCCCAACACTCATTGATTCGTCAAGGCATCGTGCATACGATTCTACCAATGGTGATTAGATGCAGTCTGTCCCATTCTTCCACCAATGCCTTGCCAAGTTCATGTGGCTTGGCTGGTGGCCTTTCATGTTGATGCACACATTGTCCCAAGATGTCCCAGACATTTTCAATGGGTGAAAGGTCAGGGCTCATTGCTGGCCAGGGCATCAACATGGATATTGTGCCATAAAAATGAATAACAGGCTACCGCACACCGTGTTCACTTTACTTAATTTTTAATTTTGAAGCGCGCAAGTCCGATTTAATTTTTTATGTGATTTTAAGAATTTGTGAATATCATGTTACATGTGTTAAGCAGATGTAATCATTATGAAATATCAGACTAGATGTCTTGAAACATATTAGGAGACCTTTTAGCCTCTATCTTAACTCTTGGCCCAGATATTTAAAACGCCAGTCTGCAGACTTGAGTACTTTCAGAAGCAAATGCCTCAAAATAATGAAAATTAAAGCTGGAGTTTGAAATTTTTCAAAAAAATCACTTTTTGTCATATTTGTTTAAACTGTTACTATGACTTGACAGTGAGATCTGAGTCAGATGATCTTTGAGAAAATCAGTCATCTGGCTCTATCTAATGCTTCTTCAACCCCAATTCCGGAATAGTTGGGACAAAGTGTGAATTGTGAATAAAATCAAAACGCAATGACTTTCAAATCACACCAGCCAGTATTTTATTCACAATAGAACAGAGATAACAAAGCAAATGTTGAAACTGAAAAATATAGCAATTTTATCCACAAAATGAGCTCATTTCAAATTTGATGGCTGCTACAGGTCTCAAAAAAGTTGGGACAGGGCCTGTTTACCATGGAGTAGCATCCCCTCTTCTTTTTAACACAGAGTGGAGGCGTCTGGGCATTGAGGAGACAAGTTTCTTGAGTTTAGCCATTGGAATTTGATCCCACTCTTATTTAATACAGGCTTCCAGCTGCTGGAGACTTTTGGGTCTCCTTTGACAGACTTTTCATTTAATTATGCACGAAATGTTCTCAATCGATGAAAGATCAGGACTGCGGGCAGGCCAGTTCAGCACACGGACTCCTCTACTATGAAGCCATGCTGTTGTAATAGCTGCAGTATGTAGTTTTGCATTGTCCTGCTGAAATACACAAGGCCTTCCCTGGAAAAGATTTTGTCTGGAGGGGAGTGGCATGTGCGGATGGCACAGCGGACTGTGTTTACAGACAGTGGTTTCTTAAAGTATTCCTGGGCCCATTTAGTAATGTCAATGACAGAATCATGCCAGTGAGTGATGCAGTGGTGTCTGAGGCCCTGAAGATCACGGGCATCCAGTCAAGGTCTTTGGTCTTGTCCCTTAAGCACAGAGATTTTTCCATTTTCTCAGAATCTTTTGATGACGTTATGCACTGCCGATGACGAAGACCTTCAACGCCTTTGCAATTTGACGTTGAGGAACATTGTTTTTAAAGTATTCCACAATTCTTTTTATTCAGGCCTTCACAGGTTGGAGAGCCTCTGGCCATCTTTACTTCTGAGAGACTCAGCCTCTCTAAGACATCCCTTTCATAGCCAGTCATGTTACACACCTGATGCCAGTTAACTTAATTTCTTGCTAAATATACTTTCAGCTCATTCTCTTACATATATATAGCTTTTTCAGCCCTTTTTTGCCTGTGTCCCAACTTTTCTGAGACCTGTTGCAGCTAGAAAATTAGAAATAAGCTCATTTTGTGGATAAAAATTGAAAACGTCTCCGTTTCAACATTTGAAATGTTATCTATATTCTATTGTAAATAACATATTGGCTCATGTGATCTGAAAGTCATTGCATTTTGATTTTATTCACAATTTACACTTTGTCCCAACTAATTCGGAATAGGGGTTGTAATTCCTTGCGAAATGCGAAATGTGAATCAGGGGGCATGGCTTGGTCAGAGTCTCGAAGGGAGGGGGTGGGTTTAGAGGTGAAGCTACATTCAAATCTTGCTTGCTGTTCCAAGATTGCATACTCCAGCTTTAAACTCAATTTGAAATATTAACACCATGAAATTTTATTATTTCAGAGTAGTTAAACAGAGCATCTTTTTGAAAACAAGACACACAACTTTCTAAAGAAAATGAACAGCAAATACAGTTGTACCAGTAAACTACATTCATGGATGTCAAAAAGCTCTTGAACAAAATGAATGGAAGATACATATATACAGTGAAATGGAGGGTAAATGCAGCTGAACAAAGGTCACAGTGAAAACCAATCTGTATTAATTATGAAAGGGCAGTACCACCATCCAAACAGGTTTAAAGACTTCATTCAAATACCAATATGAAAAATACAACAAATCTTTCAAAACTGGAGCAAATTGACCATCAAGCTTCACAGAGTGATTCTATCTCTGCTGAACTTTTTATCTGTGGTATAAGAGCTTAATCCCTGTCATAGGTAAGAGCGCTGTGCAGAGAAGGAAAAACCTCCAGAGCTCACTGCAAAAATACATCTTACCTAATATTTTTACCCCGAATTTAGACTTAAGTACTTATTTCTAGTACTTTTTCCACAGAAAAAAATTCTGCCTCTGATGCAAGATCATTTTTCACTCGTTCCCAGGTTTGACCATGGGGAAAGACAATTTCACCTAGCTAATGTAATCTAATCGAGAAATGAGTCAAAATTATCTCACATCAGTGGCAGAATGTTTACTCTGGGCAAAAAAAAAAAAGTACGAATTTTAAGTCTCAATACTGAACAAAAATGCTTGGGAAGGTCTGTTTTTTGCAATGTGAGGTGAAACACCATTTAAAAGCAAATGTTGTCCTTGACTCAGTTGAATAGTTCCAAATCCAACTAAACAGTGAGGGCACTTTCTACCATAGACTGCATAAAAAGATGTACGCAGCATCCGAATCTGAAAACTGAGGCCAGTGCGGAAATCTCTAAAATTTGCATTTCATTTAATGACCAGCTCTTATGATTCTGCCTGTTTGCCATGTTTATTTTTGATTCTGTCATGTTTGATTATGAATTCTACCATGTCTGACCATGCACTGTATTTTTGTTTAGGATTCTATGCCATGTTTTACCTTTTTTCTGTATGTTCTTCCATATTCCACTCCTGCAGTTATACTCTGGTCCATGTTTTGTCTCATACCATGGATCACACTTTGTCTCCCCCTGTCTGGTCTTTTGTCATGTCATTACTCACTGCCTCAGTATTGTGTGCCACACTTTTGAGTGATTTCATGGTTTCTGGGATTTAAATTATTCCTTCCAATCTCGTTTACTTCCTTCACCTTGCTTTTCTATATTACTAACCAAACTAATAGTTTATTATTTTAGTTAACGTGCTAACCCAAACTAACACTGTTTATAGTACTAACTTACTAACGAGCACAAAGGGATTGTATAGCTGCACTTACTAATTGACTAACAAGCTCTCAGCAGTCGCCCTTTTCAAGTCTCCACCCCTTTGGCTTTACTCAATTTACTTTGCTGCAGTTTCAGCGGAACCTCCGCATTTGTTAGATTCTGCTCTCTCTCCTTGTCTGTGCACATTAGAACTCCCTAATCGGAGCCGTATGTCTGTCTATAGGCTGTCTTCTGATCCCTGTCCGCGTTTTTGCTTTTGCCAAGTTCATGTAGTTAGGAACATCCTCAAGTTCATTCCTTTGTTAATTAGTCTGATCCAACTCACCTGTTCCCTATCGTAGCATGTGACTTCCCCTACGTGTATTTAAGCAGTCTTTTCACTAACAGCCCTTGTCAGAACGTTTTCCTTGTGCTGGGATCGTTGATGCCTTGTATTCATACTGTTATACTTCTGACTGGAACGTCCCCGATTCTGATTTTGGCTCTTTCTTTGATACTTCTCTGCCCATGTACCGTACCTGTTTTTCCTGACCCGGAGTTTAGTCTCTGCTGCCCTGTTAATGGTTTGGATTCCGTCTACTGGACTTTGGCTTTGGATTTCTGACATACCTGTGCCAGTGTACCTGTTTCGCTCGACTGAGTTTGTGTTTGCTGCCCTGTGTACAGTTTGGATTACGTCCCTGGGATTCTGAGTTTGGATTGTGGACTCTGTACCATTGCCTTCTGCCCTGTGGGGGTTTCCCCCCAAACTTCAATAAAACCTAATTTTGCTGAAACTTACTGGTCTCGCATTTGGTTCCAGAACGATACCTCACACCAGCATATAGCAACATTGGCGGTTGCAGAAAGTTGTTCAATCATCTAAAAGTATGAGAAAATGACCCTACTTTCCCACCTGATTTATTATTTGAATAATGATTTTCGACGTTACTTCGTGGTATCTATTGCAAGTTTCAAGTCTCCTTTGATATATCATGATGTTCATTTTTCTAAATTATGGTCCAAAATAGACTAGAACAAGTAGACATGGTCAACAAAATCCCCAGCCAAATGCCTGAATCGTGCGCACCTCATTTTTTAACTCCATCAAGGCTTTGATGGTCTGAAGCTACACACCAAGTTTGGTTGTCCTATCTCAAATAGTTCCTGAGAAAAGCTGTCCCCTTTTCGGACAGACGCACAGAGCTCAAACCTATATCCCCCGTCACACTTAGTGGTGGGAGATAATAAAGGATAAATCCAAAATATGCTTTAGGAGCGTGACTACCCTTTGGTCCCCATCGGATACGGTCAGATCCACCCCTCGCTCCTCCCTGGATATGCAATTCATGCTCTCATCCAATAGGAATCACATCTGGTTTCAAAATGACAAAATGGCGCTATCCAAATTGCCTAAATGGTATAATGAAACCAATGGGTGATGTCACGGTTGCTTCATCCATCTTTTTATACAGTCTATGCTTTCAACACAGGCTGTATGGGCTGCAGGGATTCTGCTCTCAAGCTCAGTAATCCTCGCTGTGATTTCCATTTTCACTTTCCTTATTCAATGAGCTATTTATTGATAGAAAATAAACAATGAATTTAGAAAGCGACATCTCTATGCATAACTAACAGTGAAGTCATGTACTTATATGTTTATCTTTAGCCTCGTGGCATAATTGCCAAAGTCCTATTTAAGCCAAATTGAGATATTGGCTGGCTGTTCTTTTGTGGTGTTGAAAAAATGTGTTTTTTCCTCTATTCTCAAAACTTAAAAAAATAAAAATAACAGCCATTCTCTTAAATAATGATTATAAAATAAATAACCTTAAAAACGAGAGACAATTATACTATGAGGCTAACTATATGATATAGAAGATTTTGATAGTTGTATGACAAAAGAAGATTGTACGTCTTTTATTTTGCCCTTCCCTGGGACGCTGTTGGCATAAATTTAGGCTACGTATTGCTTTATTTTATTGCCATGGGGGTAAACCATTTTTTTTTCCAAGATTAAAAAATAACAAGCTCTGTTCGTGGAACACGGATGCCCCCGGCGGCAGGTTAAAGTATTGCAGGTTAAAGTTTTTTTCCCCGGCTGCAGACAAACAGACGGACGGACGGACAGACAAACAGGTAAAAAACTATATGCCCCTGAATCATCGATTCCGGGGGCATAAAAATCTCTCCTGTAGATCGATGTTTTTGCTAAATATGCCAGCTTAGTTGCAGGTGAGGTTTGAAGTGGGACTTGATTCATTGAATACCTCGGCCTCCATCATATGACTTAGAACCTCAATGTTCTGAATTGGCCGAACAACAAATAAAACGAAGCCCACCCCGGACGATGCGAGAACCGCTATTCCTGCCACAGTCTCAGTGTTTCAGTGGAGAGACCGCTGCATTGGTGTCAGAAGTGGGATTTGAAGAAATCCGCCGCGAGATTGCGCGCCTCGAGGGAGAACTGAAGACGGGGCTGCATGTGAAAGCAGACAGAACCGCGGGGAGCAGGAGCCAAACAAGAGGGCTGTGCGCACCGGAGGGAAGGTGCGAACCTCGTCCCGCACGAGCTCCTACAGCAGCAGCGGCGGCGGCAGCTGAGAGAGAGGGGCCGGAAGGGAGTGAAGCTACCCCGGTTTAGCGGCGCAGCGCCCTGGGAGCCCTACCAGGCTCAGCTGCTACTGGCGGCCCAGTGCTGCGGGTGGACGGATGGCGAGGCAGCAACCTATCTGGCGCTAGCCTTGGAAGGTCCAGCACTTCAAACGCTACTCGATCTCGACCCGACTGAACAGACTAGCCTAGCTTTGCTAACCAAAGCGTTAGAAAGGCGATACGGGCAGCGCCAGTCCACCCGGCTACACTGCCAGAAGCTGCTTCTTCGCCGCCGCCAAACGGGGGAACAGTGGGGGGCTGTAGCCGCCGACCTGCGCTTCCACGCCCGCCAAGGCTACCCCACATTCAGGACGCGTGAGCAAGACGAGCTAGCGCTGCAGAGCTTCCTGCAGGCTCTCACCCAGGAACAACTGAGGCACAACGTCATGCAGACCACGCCCCAGACGCTTGATGAAGCCCTTCTGCAGGCCGAAAGAATAGAAGATGTCATGAAGGAAGTGACGGCAACCAGCCCCTGGGAGTCACGCCCATAAGTACGCAAAGTGGCTCCGGAAGAGGAAGAGGAGCAAGTGAGGCGGGCCCACACCCCCAGTCAGGCACAACAACATCGATACAACCGCCGTGACGAGCGGCGCTGTTTCCGGTGCGACGAGAGGGGCCATATTGCACGGCACTGCACAGCGCCAGCCCCAGTAGCCATCCTCCCCAGTTGTGTGCAGCCTGCCGAACCTGAACCTAGCCCGGCCCTACCCGCACTTCTAGCTCAACATCATACTGCCCTTGTAAGGGCGGACGAGCAGAAGTTCCGTTCTGCCCTTGTAAGGGCGGACGAGCAAAATTCCCTTTCTGCCCTTTTTAGGGCGGATGAGCAAGGAGTGTTACCGCGGGTGGGCCGGCTAGGTGGGGCCGGTGGGCTGTACCTAGACTGCCGACTGGATGGCCAACCCTGCCGTGCGCAGGTTGACACAGGAGCCACCATCTCTCTCGTCCGGCCGATGACGCTCCCCAACGCCACCTGGGAACCGACCGTGACTAGGCTGCAATCCGTGACCGGCCAGAGGATGGACATGAAGGGCAAGAAGACAGTGAGCATGGCTGTGGATTGCCACCTTGCCGAACAGGAGTTCTGGCTAGCGGATATTGGGGAAGCATGTATCATAGGCCTGGACTTGTTAGCATCATGGGGAGCTACAGTTGATGTAGCACAGGCTACACTCACCATCGGCCAAACCACAGTTCCATTGCAACGAGCTGCAAAAAGAAAGCAGGCGGCGAGAAGAGCTCACCGGGCCTACATAGCCAACACACGGCCCCCCGCCGACCTGCTAGCTAGCCCACCAGCGCCCATGCAGCACGCTAGCCGGCCCCCTATCCAGCGTGCCAGCCCCGGGAGCAGCCCTGCCACCGTCCGCCCGTCTCCTTCCTCGTGCCATGCCTCACTCTCAGCCAAGACGGCTGAGGCCGTCCGCGAGCTGTGGCAACGCAGCTGCAGTGGACTCGCCCCTTCTCAGTGCCAGCAACTATACCGCTTGTTGACTGATAACACGGACCTTTTCGCAGTGCGCGATGAGGAATGCACGCAGACAGATTTGGTGCAGCACACCATTGACACTGGTGATGCCGCACCTATTCGCCTGCGCCCCCATCGGTTATCATTGTCCAAGCGGCTGGTAGCGGAGGAGAAGGTGAGAGAGATGGCTGCAGCTGGTGTCATAGAGCCCTCAGACAGCTCGTGGGCGGCACCTGCTGTACCGGTGCGTAAAAAAATGGAGAGTGGCAGTTTTGTGTTGACTATCGGCAACTTAATGCCGTTACCCGTAAAGACGCCTATCCTCCACCACGCATCGACGAAGCACTAGACCACATCGCGGGGTCCAGTTGGTTCAACTCGCTGGACCTCCGCAGTGGATACTGGCAAGTGATGCTGGCTCCTAGGGCTAAAGCTAAGACCGCCTTCACCATAGGGGGGGGGATTGTGGCATTTTCGGGTAATGCCGTTCGGCCTTTGCAACGCTCCGGCGACCTTTGAACGGCTTACGGAAAGAGTGCTGTCGACTGTCCCTCGAAGTCGCTGTGTCGTGTACTTAGACGACCTCTTAGTGCACGCCAGCAACTTTGAGCAAGCCCTCGAGAATCTAAGTGAGGTGTTTACTGCAATTTCACTGGCTGGGCTACGGTTGAATCCCCGGAAGTGCCAGCTTCTCCGGAGGGAGACGGCCTTCTAGGGGCACCTCGTAAGCGAGCGAGGGGTGGCGACCGACCCGGTTAAGGTAACTGCAGTGTCAGAGTGGCCGACACCGGCGGACGTGGGTGAGCTGCGTACCTTCCTGGGGCTGGCTAGCTACTATCGGCGCTACGTGCGGGACTTTGCCTCCATAGCTAGCCCTCTCCACCACCTCACTGACAAGCACTGGACCGACGAGTGTGCGGCAGCCTTCGCACAGCTTAAGACAGCCCTCACTCAGGCCCCAGTGCTAGCGTACCCTGATGTCTGCCGGCCCTTCATCGTGGACACTGACGCTAGCAATACAGGCGTGGGGGCTGTGCTATCACAGGCGGATGGTGAGGGAGAGCGTGTAATCGCCTACTACAGTCGTGCCCTGAGCCGAGCTGAAAAGAACTACTGCGTCACATGCCAAGAGCTGCTGGCCTTCATCCTAGCCATCCGACACTTTTGCCCCTACCTCTAGGGCACCTCCTTCCGCCTGCGCACTGATCACGCCTCACTCACATGGCTCCTGCGGTTCAAGAACCCGGAAGGGCAAGTAGCACTACAAGAGTACAACTTTACAATTGGGCACCGTGCGGGCCGTCTCCGTGGAAATGCCGATGCCCTATCACGGCGCCCATACGTCGAACTGAACTGTAAGCCATGTCAGAGAATGGAGGAATGGGATCAACCTGAACCACAGGTGGTGGAGGTGCGGGGACTAGAGGAGGCGGAAGGGTGGTTGCCGTGGTAAAATCAGCTGCTGGGGGAGGCACAAGAGGCTGATGCTGTTCTGCAACAGGTGAGGGGCTGGCTGGAGGCTTGCGCATTTCCGACCTGGCCGGAGGTCTCGGCTGGGGGGCTGGAGCTTAAGGTCTACTGGGGGCAACGAGGGAGCCTGGAGCTGCGAGACGGGCTGGCGTATCAGCGATGGCAGGCTCCTGGCCGGCTCCTGGCTCGGTGGGGGCGGGCCACTTTGGGGTCAACAAGACCCTGCATCGTCTCCGGCAGCATTTTTATTGGCCGAGCTGCCGCCGAGACGTTGAGCTTCACGTTCACTGCTGCGATACCTGCACGGCCCACAAGGGTCCCGGCGAGACTTCACACGCCCCGCTGCAGCGCTACGTCGTGGGGGCGCCCATGGAGAGAGTGGGTGTCGATGTCCTGGGGCCATTCCCCACCACCGAGTCTGGCAACCGGTACGTCCTAGTGGCGATGGATTACTTCACCTAGTGGCCCAAGGCGTATGCTATTCCTGACCAGAGCACTGAGACGGTGGCCAGCCGCCTGGTGGAAGAAATGTTTGCCCGGTTCGGAGTCCCAGGGGAGCTGCACAGTGACCAGGGGCGGAACTTCGAAGCCAAGGTAATGGCCGCTGTCTGCAAACGCCTAGGCATTGTAAAAACACGCACCACTCCCCTTCATCCTCAGAGTGACGGATTAGTAGAGCGCTTCAACCGGACGCTCGCCACCCAACTAGCAACTCTACCTAACCAACAGCAATGGGACTGGGACCAGCATCTGCCGCTGGTGCAGTGGGCGTATCGCTCAGCCGTGCAGGAATCCAGCCTCTGTACTCCTGCCGCACTGATGCTAGGGCGCGAGCTCCGAACACCCGTCGACCTAGTGTTGCCCCCCCCCCACTGAGGAGGAGCCCCGGATAGGTGAGGCTACCTATTACCACCAGCTCCTTGAACGCATGCGAGTGGCACAGGACTTCGCTCGGAAGGCTCAGGAAACTGCGGGTCTTCGTCAAAAACGGCACCACGACAACCGTTGCCGCGGGCGAGCTTTTGCTTCAGGGAGTCAGGTCTGGGTCTACTACCCGAAACGCCAGAAAGGCCTTTCTCCCAAACTACAACCACACTGGTGCGGCCCTGCAGAAGTGCTGCGAAGACTGGGAGAAGTGACCTACAGGGTGCGTATGCCTGACGCCGGGCGGGTGGTGGTCTTACATCAAGACAGGCTGGCCCCCTACCAGCCTCGGGCTGCCAGCCCCGCCCCCAGCGCCGTGACACAGCATCCTGGGCCTACCAGCAGGCCTGTCCGTAAGTGACGGACACCGGGACATTTTGAGGACTTTGTTGTGGGTTAGTGTTCTATTTCTTTTTCTTTTGTTGTTGTTGTTGTTGTTGTTGTTGTGGGGAGGGAAATGGTTGTGGCGGGGTCGTCGAGGACAGTGACCCCTTAGGTGGGGGCAATGTGGCGATTCTGCCCTAGTTCGTTAAGTTCAATTTAGAAAATAGCGGAGTCTCACTATTGGCTGCACCGGGTGGGGAGAAAGAGCCAATCAGGTCTGGGGCGGGGTGGGTGACAATGACTAGCATGTCTATACTCACACAGCATTCAACGCTTGGCGGAAGTTACCAAGCGGCCTAATACTTGACCGGAAAATACGTCATGAGCTGCCACGGATAGAGCCAATTCACACCCCCATCCAATTGATGGTGGGTGTCCTATTGTCTCGAGCTGTATGATCATGTATTCCTCATATTTTTGTATTATGATCATTTGCTCTTCATTTGTAAAATATGCTGCTCTGCTGCAGGTAGACGATTGGTCATATGCTACAAACGCCATGTCTGGATATCTAGGTTGGGAAAGCCCCAGTTGACATAAAGAGAGTAAAGAGCAGCTTCGTAGGACCGCTTAGCAAGACTGCAGTAGTTAGGCTTAGTGAAGCCCAGCAATAACTGAAAGCATTGTTCATTTGCACTGTTACTGTGTGGGGGGAGAAATCATTTGTGATGTTTTATAAAGTTCATACAGTAATAATAATGGTATTTCGGGGATATTATGTTTTTGGTTCGACGGCCGCCGCCCTACGTGTTAACGCGATAACTTCAGTAATATTTCAATTAGAAATTTCAGTTTTTGCATATGATTAAGTGTCATAGAGAGGAAGAACTGATTCGATTTTGGACGATTTACAATTTCTAGATTGGCCACCATGGGCCAAAAATGGAAAAATAACTGTTTTTATCATATGTCTGGAAATATTTGTCCGATTCACCTCAAATCAAGTGCAAATGAAAGGTTATGACCCGAGGATGTGTCCCACCATGACATTATATCTGTTTGGTTCAAAGTTTTGACACAAGGTGGAGCTTTGTCACATAAAATTCGCCATTTTTGCCATATCTTTGGAACCATTTGTCCAATTGACATGAAACTATGTGCAGCTGCAAGGTCATGACCTCACAACGTGTCACATGATGACATCATACCTGTATGGTTCAATATTTTGCCACCAGGTGGCGCTTTGTGATGGAAGATTACCATTTTGGCCATATCTTCAGAACCATTTGTCCGATTGACCTGAAATTTAGTTCAAATGAAAGTCTACTCAAGGTCTATTCAAGGATTGGGGAATTGGAGGATTGGGGGCATTCGGGGACATAACCCAAGCCGTCGCCTCCGACGGAATAAGCCTAGTTTTGAAAATCCACGCAGTGCTGTATTTAACACGCAACGTGCGCAACGTGTGTCTACATGAATCACTGTCGGCATCAGCTAATGTGTAATCTATAAATTATTCTGTTAATTTCATAAAAAAAATTAAAAAGAGATGATTATCATTTAAAAAAAAAATCACAATGATGTGACGGATAATAATTGATTATGACGAAATTTGATGCCCCTGTCTGTCACAATGATGGACAATCAGAAAGTGTAATCCAGCCTCTGCGACATAGTTAACTACTAGCTATCGTTAGCAACCATGATGGACACAACCAGCTAGCTAGCTAACATAGGGTACATTCGTAAATTCACTCCAACGCGGGCTCTGCTACAAACTCGGAGCATTGCTGTTTGAATATGCTGTTCGGTTCGCGCTCTCATGACAATGCTCCGGAGTTTGTAGCAGAGCGCGCACTCGGAGTGATTTTACCAAATGCACCCTATGTTAGCTAGCTAGTTGTGTGTGCCCATTGTAGATCCGTTGTGGTAGCTAATGCTAGCTAGCTAGCTAGCTAGTTAACTGGTACATCTCCATTTGCACCAGACTAGACTAACATTTTGAAGGAGAAATGTAGCGTTAGTTTGGTAAGTTACGTTAGGTAACGTTGTTGATTTGTGTGTTTGTGAGAAGGTGAGTTGCCTGCATTGGGCGCTTGCCATGCCGCAGTTTGTTAGTCCTGCTCCCATTGCTAGCATGGACAGTAACGTTAGGCCATTTGGCTACCGACTATGTCTTGTGTTGTGTGTCTCATACAAGAGAGCCTAACGTTAAACTAAGCTAGATTATTTAGTCTGAAGACTGTTTAGTTCATAGTAACCCAGATTGCAGTACTAGTAGTTGTTAATGATCTGTTTTAGTTTGTCAGGTTACTTAGCATACTTCTTGGTGCTGCATTGTGTGGTCTTCAGAGAGTAGTAATTCTTGTTTATTTTATTCTGTATGCTTCCTGAAACACAAGGTCGCTCACTCATCAGTTCCGTGGTTGTAGCCTACATCTTGATCTTACCTGAACAGGAAACACCTTGCGTCTACACTGTACATCACCTTTTTAATCATTTCATACATCACCCTGAATATTAGACCTTCTCTTTTCTATAAATTTTCATAGTAGCAGATGGACTACTTTATTTTTGGAGTTCTGTTGATTGAACCAATACTGATGAGTGTATCACCTGTTAGGGAATTTACTATTACTTCCTTCTCTTTCCTCAGTTATCGGATCTGGAAATGCAAAGACAGCACCCTGTCATTTTCAGGCAGATCTGAGCTACTAAAACATTATCGAATTGACCACCGGTTTCACGGCAGGCGCCGTCTTTACCCATGCATCCATGAAAATTGCCCCTGTTCGTCCAAGACATGGAATGGTCTACAAAAACATCTCGCTAGGAATCATCCTTCTCAGGAGTCCATACAAAAAGCCTCTTCATTCAAGCGCTATGTTTGTGACAACAATCAGCTTTCCACAGAGTATGGTTTTTTCCAACATATCAATCAACATTTGAAAAAAAATGAACAAGTCTCTTGTATGTTTGATGGTTGTTCATACAAAACCAACATATACGGCAATTTCCTGACCCATAAATGAAGAAAACATCAGTCATGCACCGTTATTGACATAAAAAGTGGAATAATTGTCACATCATCACTCAGTTCCAATTTTTCAGACTGACTGAACTCTGACTTGAATGAAGAAGTACAGCTGGATGAGCCAACCACTGAAGAGTCTAGAGATTTTGAAAAGGAAGTTGAACTGAAATTATCTTCACTTTTACTTGGAATTGGAACATACATGCTTAGTCTCCAGTACAGCTGTTAATGAATTTCTTGAGGAGCTACAACATCTTACTGGAACTGTCTGTGTGCCAGTTAGTCTAAAAACAATTAATCAGTTTTTAGGAGAAAACAATTGTCATGTGGAAGCATCTGTTGTTGAGCAAGCCACTGCTCTTTGTTCTTCACACCCAATTCAAAAAGTAATAGTGAAACAAGGCCCATTGTCTACTTCTTGGGAGCGCAAGTCATATTATAAAAGAATTTGGTGTAGTGTCACCATTGGAATATATTCTTGATAAAAGGAACAAAAAATCATTACTGTATGTATCTGTGCTGAAAGCATTGCAGCAGCTTCTAAGTTCAGATACTATATTGATAAAGACTGCCAATTTGAAAGCCAGACATCAGTTGCCCGAGAGGGATAAAGCAGTTCATAGTTGTCCTTTTGATGGTGAGCTTTTCAGAAAGAACACACTTCTGTCTTAAGACTGTGCAATTTCACTAAATCTGTATATTGACGATTTTGAAATATGTAATCCCATTGGGACATCATGAAGAAAACATGAAGACTGTGCCCTCTATTGGACTTCAGGTAATTTGTCCCCTGGTTGTCAATCTTCACTGTCATCGATACACTTGGCTTTTCTAGTCAGATGATTTGAAGGTGTATGGCTATGAAGTTGACTCGAGCCTCTCATTTGTGATTTAATTTCCTTGGAACAACACAGCATGTTTTTGCCAAAGTTAGGGAAATATGTTAAGGGAACAGTACAGTGTGCTATAGCGGACCACCTTGGAGCCCACAGTATCGCTGGATATGTTGAGAGTTTTTCAAGTGGTTATCTGTGCGGATTTTGTACAACTTCCACGTCAGAAATTCAAACAGCTTCGATGTTCTCCTTCTTGATCAAGCCTGACAGCTTTGATGGACATGATCTGGACGCAGGTCTGATTGACTGGATGGATGCTCAGGACATGGAGATGCAGCTGATAGAGCTGAAGAGCTCATCACTGTGGGTGACGAAGTTTGCTGAGCTCCGAAAGCAGTTGGAGTCCACCCCTGTTCAACAGCACGGAGCCTGCATCCTCGCATGCTGGACGTCTGCACCAGAGAAGTTCAGCTGTCTTAAGAACATTGCATTGGCCCTCTTGTCAGTGTTCGGCTCAACATACCTGTGTGAGCAGGTATTCTCACACATGAAGTGTGCTCAACCCCAACCGCAGCCGTTTGACGACGGACCATTCTGAGAGATGTTTACAGTTAAAAGTGACAAACTGCAAACCCCAGATAAAAAAGCTCAGCCAAGGAAAGCAGGGACAGGGATCACACTGACTGGTAGGCATGATATATTAATTGAGGCATAGCCTATGATTCACTTTAGCCTCAGCCCACACTAATTAGTTAAATATGTTGCTGTTTACTTATATAAAATGTTGTGGCCATTTAGTTTGTGATGCGTTTTTTTATGCGTCACTGGCCTACCTTATATTGTTAAAAATGTTGTTTCATTAATTATTGATTCATAAGATGTTTATAAGATGTTTTTATAAGAGTAAGAATTTTGTGAGAAGATTAATACAGTATGTAGCCGAAAACAGTATGTTTGCCTATGTATAACGAAATACCACACACACACACACACACACACACACACACACAAGGGTGCATGAGGGTCCTCCTCAGCACCACAGAGGAGAAAACAGAGACAGAGGTGTTGAAACATTCAGAGGAAAAAAAATACAAAATCTAACTATCAGTTCTATTTGGGGTTATAAAATCATCTGGTTATCGTAGTCCTTGGCAGATGTCTTTTTTGCTGTTTACTGTTTTTACTTTGGTTCTGGAGCAGATTATTGGCCTACAAGCAAAATGTGAAATTTTGTCTGAGCGCAACAATCTATTTATCTGTCAAGAATACTCATATGTATACCTATGTATAATAAAATTCCAAATTTGTTGGAAATGTTCTTGTACTTTGTGTCATTTTACCATTATTGTTGATAGTGGCACACTCATTGACTTGAAAATTTGAAATTGGCACTCGATGTCTCAAAGGTTGCCGACCCCTGATATAGAGCGTACAAGTGGTCAAGTAGAAGACCGGAAATATTAGGAAAATACGGTAAGATATTTCAACACATGGAACCATAGAGGATAGACGTAAGTTTTCCCTCATTTTAAATGCTTAATGGGTAGTAGGGGTGCATGAAAAAAAGGGGGGGGGGGGATAAAATAAGGACGAGCTGTACGCACTGCATTAATATCTCCTCGCTTAGTGTCACATTGATTTGCCTGACGCAACTGTATCTGCAGTGTTTCGTCACTAAGAAGGATTATGCTAAGTGCTCCAGACCCTTCTTTTAAATCCCTCTTAACAAAAGATCATCTTAGGCTTAGAAGGAATCTGGGAAACGCATTTGCTTCTTACTGGAGCCTTAAGAGGGATCTAAAGAAGCTCTTAGCGCCAAGATCTTCTGAAGATGAATGAATCTGGGAAAGGTGGCCTTTGAATGTAATCAGTTGTGCGAAAAATTTGTTTCGCATCCAGTGTGCAAGCAGCTTTACTGAGCATAGAACGCAAGCATTACACTTTGTATATATATATATATATATATATATATATATATATATATATATGCACTGCCTCATGTCGAGGCAGTTTGTGGTTGGCTGAGAAAGATGAGAAGTCGTTAATGTGCATCACAGATTCAGCTGCGTTGATAAGCCAGGTCGAGTTTCCATTACACGTGCCAACCAGCTTTGACATCAGGACAATCGATATAGATACTATAATTTATGTGCTGATTCAGATGGTTACATTAAATGGTTGCTGTAATTATTTATTGCATTGAAATGTACCTGACATTCTGGAAACCTGCCTGTGAGGTTTCGGTGACATGTGCGCATTGCGCGCCGGTCAGCCAAATTACCACTGCACAGAAAGTAAACCAGGTTGGAGCTGGCGAGCTTTCTGCACAACTTCAGCTGAGACCTTTGCTAAGAAATTGTCACTGCGTCTTGGTGAATATGTGACACTTCCCCCTACTACGCCGCCACACCTATCTCGGCGCACGTCCGTCTACCAAATTGCCAAAGTGGCCACGCACGGTGTTGCACCGCACGAAATTACCACTGCGTGGGCTGCGCCACCCTGTGCTGTGCCAAGAAATTACAGCCCTTTCTGTTGATGTGTAGAAAGAGGAGATCGCACTAGCAATACGACTGAAACACCCAACTGTGGACAATGTGTGTCAGGCAAAGAATGTCACTTACAATGGATTCAACTACAGAACAGGAATGATCCTTGCACATGGATCTTTGGGAGAGATCCCCGAATTCACTGAAATCATCCACATGTTGGTTCGGAGAGACAAGCTTTTTTTCATTGTTCAGAAGCCAAGTGCGTGGCACTGGGAACACTTTAGGGCCTTTGAACTTGAAGTGAGCCCCACCAAAGACATAATGCTTGTGGTGCCAGATGAACTGACTGATCCATACCCGCTGGTGGATTACAGAGTGGGAGGAGTGCTTGATTACTCTGAAGAGATATATTCAATTTTAAGGTCTGCATTTTCATCAAAGCACCCTATTTGCATGTAATTCTACTAAAATGTTAAATGGGCACTAGACTAACTTAAAGGGGCATTGCCACACTGCACTTAAAATTCTAACCTGTCCTCTTTATGCCCACACAAGGTGGTTGTGAAATGTGAACTAATGCTTTCTCTCTCCCTCTGTTCTCCAGACATCCAGGAGGTGTTTTGATGCCGGCTTCCTGCACTACATTGGTGGTTTGCTCCCAATCTAAGTCAACCCCTCTTTCAACGCGCCCAGGAAAGAATGACAGTCGTGACCCTGACTCCTAACCTGGTTCTCTGTTGCTCTCTCTGTGGTCTCCAGGAATCTTCATTGCCCTGCTGCTGAGGTTCAGTATTGTGTATCACATCTGTCTGTATCTGACTGAGTCCTGTTGTGATAGTGACTCCTGCTGTGCCATCTCTCTTCCCCAGTCTAAAGACATTCAAGGCGTGTTTTGACGCCAGCCTGCACTACATCTGGTGCCTGGGCATCACCATCAACGTTAACCTTCCTTCAACACACCCAGGTAATGACAGTCCTGAACCTGACCTCCTAACCTGGTGACGCCTACTCAAACTCTAACCATAACTGTTGCGTGGGCTCCATGGAGGAGCCTGTCCAATAAATAAGTCAAGGTTGGACTTAGAGCACGCTTTACCTTCTGGGAAATATAGGCTAGAAAAGTCCATTGACATCACTGGACTGCTTTTGGCTTTGGAAAATTTCCTTTTCATAGGGCAGGGTTAGACTGATGGTGGTTGTACACAATAAACATTAATTCCAAATCTAAAGTCTAGCGTGACAGTGCCTCTAACTCCTCTGCAGAAACCTGCAGTGGGAGCTGATACCATGTCTTTTGTGTCCCTGTCCTTTCTATTTTAGGTTCTATTGAAGCAGCTTGCCGGACCCCCACCCAAGACGCAACCTGATTGGTCAATATAGCAAATCCCATACGACTCCTCATCTTGTTGAGTGACGACAGCTCCGAGAGGCTGGATCTATCAAGGGTGCCAGACACAGTTGAAGAGCTCATTGAAAGGGGACCTAACATGCTGATCATTCTTTTAATACATATTAGTAATGTTCTAATGTTGGTTTCATGCTCTACCTCTGAAAAGTTTCTAAACCTAAGATACAGGGATTTTGCCGTAATCCAAGAACGTGATTTCGTAAGCGTGATTTCCTCTCCGGACAGCTACTCCCGAGAACTTCATGAGATCTGGGTAAAACTTGACATCAGGTTGTGCTGTCCAATTAGTACAAACCTAGCCAGAGCCAACCACTGCGTTGGACCTGCCCACACCGGAAACTATTCTAGCAGGCACTAACAACGGCAAATCATACTATGCCATAGTAACGTCAACACTTTTGGAAATACAAAAGAAGAACCGCAGATCATTTGAGGTGCAATTTTGTCAGTATCTCTCCCAAAGCTACTTGTCCGTTTACTTTTGGACGCAAAGAAAAACAAATATTTTTCTTCCAAAAGACGATGTCGCCAGAAATCAGTCGGTAGCTTTTTTTGCTTGTTGGCTGCAAACAGCCGCGGCCAAAGGGAACGTTAGCTGTTTGTTAGCTGTTGTGCTCAAGTCAGATAAAGACAGCTTTGTCAATAAAGGACAATTCGACACAGACAATTCTCAAACCTGAAGCAGTTGCATCGATCAAGTGCTCGGAACCACAAGCTGTAAGTAACTATATAACAGCAAGAAATTTAAGTGAAGCTAACGTGTTACGGGTGGCGAGCAGGACCGCCAGGAATAGTTAGCACTAATAACGCCTCAAACGCAGGCTTTGTAAAATGTCTGAAGATAAAGCCTGTATCGGTCGCGACTGTCCATCACTCACAGACACTGAAGCTGTAAGTTGCTTTTCCTTCATAAGCCAACCTGATGTAATAGCCAGTTGATTGTGGCTGTAGCTCAGCAGCTAATGTAGCCCAGTCACTGCTGCTAATGTTTGTTTCCTAAATATGCAAGAGTGATATCAGGGGAAATTCTACAGGAGGTGTGTGAACATAAACCTCATTTGAAGCTAACTTTTAATTCTTGTTTGTAATTTGGATGCTTGGTACAACTGTTCACAGTAACAGAACTTGCTGTCTGTAAAACCTGTATTGCAAGGGTTTGTCTCTGTGGTTATGACCTTCAGTTACCAGCTACTGCATGTTAGTTTGCGTGTGGCGCTAATTAAAAATGCTCCTGGTTAACTTATATGCTGTAATTCTGATCGGTATGCTTGAGTTACTTCGGTAAGCATCAATGTGGCAGTTTCACCATAATGTTGCCCTATGGTAGCCACTACAGTTAGTGATCGCTTTACTTATCCATGACTTATCCATGGGATCAGCCGGATACTTCACAAATGTCTGAGCAAGCTGTCTGGTGCTACCATGAAAGCAATGCGAAACACAGAGGCTCTACCGGTTTACAAGTGATTTCTCGGCACTACCTTGACATAATTTCATCCCCCTTTAGAAATTGTTGTGGCCAAAAAAAAGCTGAAAAAGGTGGAGATTAAATAGGTAATTCTTTCCTGTAGAAGTGATCAATTCTCTAATACCACAAAAGCAACTTGTCTGCGCTAACGGAACTTGCAGTGTGCAAAACCTGTATTATGTTCATAACATAACCGAGCTCTCTCTAGCTGTCGCGTACTATCCATAAAGCTGCTTTCACATCAGACACTAAACAAATTTTTCGCGCGACATATTAGCTACATTCAAAGTCAATGCAAAGACGCGAATATAGGCATTATGGGCGCGTTAAGCAGCTTTCACACCGGACGTGAAACAAATTTTTTGCGCAACAGATTACATTCAAAGTCATGACCGCTTATCAGCTACTGCATTTAGTTTGCGTGCTCTGCTAATTAAAAATGCTCCTGGTTAACTTCTATGCAGCAACTATGATCGGTTTGCTTGTGTTACTTCGGTAAGCATCAATGTGCAGTTTCATTATAACGTTGCCCAGTTGTACCCAATACAGTTATTGGTTGCTTCTCTTATTACCATAAATAGGTAATTCTTTACTGTACAAGTGATCAATTCGCTAGCACCACATAAGCAACTTGTCTGCGCTAACGGAACTTATGGTCTGCAAAACCCTTATTATGTTCACAACATAACCGAGCTCTCTCTTGCTGTTGCGTACTATCCATAAAGCAGCAAGCTGCTTTCACATCAGACACTAAACAAATTTTTCGCAGAAAAGATTAGCCTACATCCAAAGTCAATGCAAAGATGCGATTACAAGTATTATATGCTCGTTAAGCAGCTTTCACACCAAAACAATTTTTTGCATGTAATATGAGCTAATTTGAGCTGAAACTGTGGACGCCACAGTGCATACAAACAACCACACAGAAACAAACACACAAACAAACAAACAGAGAAATATACTTGCCAATCCAAGATTCCTCGGATTCCGGCAAGTAACCAGAAAAGCACTCAGAGAGCGCATACTTCCGCCGGGTGGCAGCAAAACCCAAAAGCATGGCGATTGGAACGCCGGGCGATTGGAAAGACTTGAACTCTGAACTTTGGCGTATATCTCAGCTGTACTTTGGCCTAGATATGCCAAAATTTAATCAACTGTTCCTTGTCTAATACCCACCTTCTCTGAAAATTTCATCAAAATCCGTGCATTACTTTTTGAGTTATCTTGCAAACAAACAAATGCCGGCGATCACATAACCTCCTGCCAACTTCGTCTGGCGGAGTAAATGGATGAACTGGTGTCAATGCAAACATATTAATTCATGTGAACTTAGTTCATAGTAAATACATTAGGTTGGTTCAATTTCAATATATTAGTTTGGTTCAACAACTGAAATATGGTTGTATGTGAAGAAATTTATTTGGATCAAAGCAAAGAATTAAGGTTGGGTCAAGTGCAGTAATATGCTAATATGGTTTACATCAACATAAAAGAATCAGGTCATAACAAGTGACTCAATTTAGATTCTGTGAATTCAAATATTCCAGATGTGATAATGGGACATCATTTTTTTTATTATTTGAACAAGGTTATACTTTGTCCTGTGTAGATAGCAATACTGCAGCACTGAATGTATCAATCAAGCAGCAAACTGGACGATAGCATCTGTGTTTTACATAATTCTCCCCCAAGGTGTCAATGAGGAGAGTATCCCAAGACTTTCGGTGAGCACTATGTTGAACAGGATTGAGTTTTGGCTCCCTAATGACCAAATAAATTTCAGCAAACAAAGGAGAATGTCCTTTGCATTAGTTCGTTCCAGCCAGCAGGATTCATGTTTTAGCGCAATTCCTCAGCCTGATGGCGGAACTGATCAGTAAAATCGGCTGACTGAGTTTACGAGCGGAACCAGCACCGCCCAAGAAGTTAACTTACTGGCACCTTAAACGATTAGACAATTAAAAATTACACCACTCACCGCTTGTGATGTCGTGCTTTATTCCTGCAACGGAGATTTCTGCATCCCTGATGGGGTTATTGTTGTCGTCATTGACCATGCCTTTGATGCCATGGTGAACCTGAGGGGGAGTACAGGGGGGTAAAAAAGCTTTGCTGTAAATACACAAAAGAGAACACGTTTGGAACGTTTTTGAGAACAAATCGATTACTGTACTGTGAAAAAGTCTAAGGCACCCTACTTTTTTAAATTTAAATCTGGCTTTAGATGTTATATTGTTTTCCATATTTGTGCTGCTGAAGATTAAAAGTGTATCCAAAATCCCAAATTCTAATTAAAAAAGTAGTTATATGATAAACATTTGTCTTTCATTTAAAACAGTCGATACAGATAATGCGGTCTTAACGTAGCCCCCCGATGTCAACATCATCATGGCTGTCTGGAATCACTCAGAGGAATAGAAGCAAGTGAGACAGTCAGTCTGCAGACGAATGGTGGCAATTTTTCCGCTCAGCTTGGAACAAAACAAAAAGCCAATCATCTTATAAAACTATATCCAGGGCTGTATGTTAACTTTTTCTGCACGGAGCAGAAAGCAGAGGTTCATCGTCTTGTAGCACAAGACAAAAACTTGTAGCACAATAAAAGCATCTGTTACATCCCTGAAACCAACCACAAGTAGTGCAGACATATAAATATTAATAATTTCTTTGTAAATTGAATTACTTTCAAGGTCTCGGATGTCTTTACATTCATACAATTTTAAGTAATTTGCATTAACATGAAACAGACCTCCCCACTATTTGATATTTATACGACTTATTTAAGTATTTATGCATGCTGTTCATACGGTTTATATAAACATACTGTAATACTGTTTACACATGCTGGTATTTATGAGTGTATTCCTGAGACGTGCGGTGATGTGAGGCGGTGGCCTAACCTTTTATCGCTGGATTTTTTCAACCTGTTCCCACGCACTATACCTGATCGACGATCAAAATTATTAAATCAAAGCCTATACTGATAGGTGATGACGACAAAAAGATTAATTGACGTGTACGCTTTGACAGCAAGGATGGAAATACGTTTTGTTTTAACCTTTCTCCCCATGGGATTATGACAGATGACTGAAAATAAACGCCCCATTTTTTGATTGGAGTTTTTTAAAAATGCGTATTTAAAGGGGAATATATTGCATTTTGATCAAGCATTGAATTCCGCATAAGAAGCGAATGGCATTGCTTGCTTCGGCTTCCTGTAAGAAAGTATGCGCAAATCTGCAGATTCATGAGCATTTTAGATTCGATGTACTGAGTAATAACGCCGCGGAAACTTGAAATGGCCCGTCATTCTGCCGAATAGTCTAACTAAATAAGTTAATCCTCTGATTGCTATTCAAGCAAAGGGGAGTAATCGTTCACTTTACGGTAAGGATTCTGCCTCACCTAACTAACCTCCAGACTAACTTCCGACCGACCACACGTCACTGGTGTATTCATACGACTGTGTCCAGCGGAGGAATTGTGGGAAATGGTGTGGGATAGGCAGGTGGGATCGTGTCTCTTAATCATATAACAGACTACAACTACTAAGTACATCAGCGAGGTGGCATTCATGTCTCGCTCTCTCGCACACATCGCACTGGTGCTACAAGAGTTCGTTCATTCATCGCACGGACCAGTTTTCATGTCACACGTGCGCTGTATAGCCCTGATATTGCAATAGGACAGTTTCCATAATTTTTAGTCAAAGGGTCGTCACATCAAATATTGATTGGATTTAGTTTTTAACAGTTTACAGTTCCGTATAGTACATTTCTCAGTTATTAGAAACTGTTAATTTAATCATTTTTGCAAGGGTGGCAGTACAAAGGAGGGCCCGGGCAGGGACTTGAACCTCCAGGCTCATTGGCAAGGTAGCCAGGGCGCATACTTACAAGGAGACATTTTTAGTGACAGGACCTGTCAACTGTCACATCTCTCCCCCACTTTCGGGAGCGTGTCCTCACGCTCCATGCTTTACGCATGCTGCCATCCATTAGGATCCCCCACATCCTGCCGGATACACCAGAATGTGGCAGGTCGAAGGAGGGCCCGGGCGGGAACCTCCAGACTCCCAGGTAATAGTCAAACACGCTTACCATATCGCCAAAGAGCCAGGCTCGTTGGCAAGGTAGCCAGGGCACATACTTATTAGGAGACATTTCTAGTGACAGGACCCGTAAACTGTTTCACAAGCATTTTGCAAGCCCTTCAAAACTGCTTTAAATGTGCCTAAGACTAATGCACAGTACTGTATGTTCATTAGTTTTGCTGAGCTGGAATAAACTGCATCTACAAATGGACTCCCCAGTCAGCCTATAAACCGAGGTCAGTGTTAGGGAGCAGTGGTAAGTGGTAATGTCAAAGAAGCTCCTGAGAGAGCAGAACCATTACTGTTGGGTTCTGATAACACATTGGACACAAATGTGAGAGGAGGGGACGTTGAATGTGGACTCAGTGAAAGTGCGTTCTTTTAAATGTGTCTTAAAGAAAATAACACAAGGCAATGGCATTCTGCTAAAGAGCAACTTAATTTTTACACTTGCGCCAGGAGGTAATAAGTTTTCACCCTCACTTCTTAGTTATTCCAACTTTAGTTGGCAGTAAACCAGCAATGTGCTCATGTTACCAAATCCCTTGTCCTCCTAAAAATCAAGAACTGTAAAAGACTCAAATTTGGCAACTTGACTGGAAACTTTTATGTGCTCAAGGACCAGTCTCTAGTTCTTAAAAATAATTTAAGCGCTAAAGTTAGTCTTTTGCCCTTATGGGCAACTTTCTTGTTTAACAGGATATTTTAAAAAGTTTCATTGGCAAGTGGATGTCAATGAAATTTTGCGTTGATAGATACTGTGGTGAGGAGGATGTGCTGAAACTTTGGTGAAGATCTGACTCACGTTCTTGATCCAGAATCAGAAAGAATTTCTCTGCGCTTAAAGTCAACACTGTCGTGCACTGGTGTCATGTGACTGTCACCCACATCTGCCTTCAGATTACTATTTCCTGCAAATACTTTATGTGACGACAAATCAACATGTGACTTACTCCGCCAACACATTTCACAACTGCGGCAGTCATGCACAATCCAAGTGCCTCCTATTTTACAGCACATAATGATATAAAAATATAATTTTAACCAATGGTCCCACCAAGGTTAGAAATTAGAAGAATCTACAGTATATTGCTTATGGCTGTGCAGTTTACCAGTGGCATAATTGACTCTGTTGAGGATCACCTGATATACAACGGCCACCTTTTACTCTCCCCAAAATGAATGTAAGCAGAAGACACGATTGGGCATTACCTCTTCCAGGTAAGACACAAGAGCCTGTCTGTTGCCCATCCACTCTCTCTCCAGCTCAGAGGCTGGGGGAAACTTCTTGCAGCTGAGTTCCAGGGTGATCTCAAAGCAGTTGGTGTGGAGGTAGTTGAAGTCTTGCATTCCTGCAGAGGGTTAGCATGAGCAACGCACAAGCTCACTATGTAAGATAGCAAGATAAAATATTCTTTATTGAGCCCTGTGGGGGAATTTTCCCTCTACATATTACCCATCCTAAATACCCAGAAGCAGTGGAGAGCCACAGTGGGGGATCGTCAATTCAAATAAAACACCCTGATGTCGCAGTCATACCCCATTTCCTATGCCTTATGGGACAGCTTGGTGGCTGAGCTGCTTCCGGTCTGGCAGAGCCGAGGAAAGTTACTTTTGGGTGTGTGGTTATGATACTTGGCCGTACGATACAGAGCGTAGAAGCCGTATTACGAAGCTTTCAGCTGGGGAACGGCCATTTTCTCGAAGTTTCAAGAAGGGCTTTCCATGGTGATATTCAGGTGATTGATATCATTTCTAGTAAAATTTTTGACATTGCCGTCAACAGTCATAGATCATATAGATCAGTGCTTGTCAAACCTCTCCTGGAGCACCGCCCCTCCCGCATGTTTTAAAGCTCATTATCAAGCATCTTCGCGGATAACGAGCTGATATTTGACTCACCTGTGCTGGAGCAGGCAGAGCTCTAAAACATGCAGGAGAAGTGGTACTTCAGCAGAGGTTTGAAAAGCACTGATGTGGATGATAGGATTGCTATTGTTCAATGTTTTAATGCACAAGATGTAGACCTCAGCGCTAGCATGCTGTGCACCGGAAGTGCAAGAAATTTCAGCGAGAAAGTTAGATCCGGCTTTTTTTTTTGCGTATCGAAGCTTGCTCAAATTCAACTTGTGAAGCCTCCGTGAAGTGTTTCTATCGTTCCTATCCTACATATCCTTTTGAATCGTTTGAGATTGAAAGATTTGAGTTTGAGATTTGAGCACCAGAATAACCCCGCAAAATCACAAGAAGAAAATGTAAACTCCACACGTGCCAGGTCCAGACGGGACTCCAACCCCAAACCACCTTATAGCAACAGCATTAACCGCTGTGCAACTCTGCTTTCACATGACCTATTCCTCTCCTGTCAGGGGAGGGCCTAAACCACACCAGGCACCATCGCTATATGGCTTCTACATATGAATCTTAACAAGAGGCACACAGCTGATTTTCATTAGATAGATAGATAGATAGATAGATATGGGTTCATCATCAATAAAGAACAAAATACAAAGACAGAAGAGGGAGAAAAAAGTTATAGTCATAAACTGAAAGGGCGTAGGCTGAACTTATAGCTTATTAGCACCTACCCCCTCTTACCTGAATGTTCCTCTCTATTGGCTGACCCTCATTTTGAACAACCTCTGGATACTTTACGGTAATTCTGGATACTTTACGGTAATTGTCAATTTTTTGTGTTTTACATAATCTGCATTGTATTTTAATCTACCAAGTCTTTAAATTTCAATACCTTTTGCTGGATAAATAATGGATAAGTTGGCTCACGATAGGGTTTTTTGCTTTGAATTCATATGGCTCTCAGTAGCAGCAAGAACATAGGGTTTTTATTTGTTATCCCTCAGCCCTCAAGGCTGACGGGGTATTGCTATCTTTCGTGCGGTTGGGCGGGTGGGCCGGCGTCTCCAAAAACTTCGACATCGGGCTGAGGGGTATTCCGTGCATTGCACGCCTATTTTTGTATGTGTTTCCCCATATCTCTACACAGTAAGTCATATGAGTGAGTAGTAAAGCGTGTGCAATGATTTCTGACTAAGGAAATCTTGAGCTTTATACAGTATTGCAATGGATTTTGACAACTTTACTTTGACATGATTTATATGTGACTTCCAACTTAATTTAGTGTCAATTATTTCTCATAAAAATTTTGTTACAAGCACTGTTATCTATTGCCACTTAATTTATTCTAATATTCCTGTGAAAATTGGATGCTCTGTTTCCAAATATTATGCATTTAGTTTTACCAAAGTGAAGAAATAATTAATTACCATCATCAAGTGCGTTACTACAATGATCGTGCTGCAGCAGTGCAGGGATTGAACACAGCTAATACCCAGCTATTCCAGCGTTTCTGCCAAATCATTGCTGCGTCACCTTGGTTCCAGCCGCTTAAGTCCAACCCCATCAAAGCAGGTACTCAGCTTAAACTCTCCAGCGCTTGGCTCTATCTGATCGACACTGATGCTCCAGTGATGTTGCTCGGCTTATGCCACGTTTTGGTAGCAGAGGTAGCGCAACATGACCGTGGCATGAGCCCGGTACTTACGTGGCATGTACAGAGCAGTTGCGCCACTAAATTTTGTTGCGTTTGTTCCCGGCTCGTACGCTGACCTTGGATTTCACGTCTCACTCATTTTCGGCTAGTACTTGGCCATCTACTTTAAATCTCCGATCATAATCTGATTATATTAGGCTATTGCTACGTATTGGCTTCTCCCACTTTTGCTATGACATTTTTGCTTAAATTTTGCGTAGGTCCAAAATAAGTGGGCCACTTGCGCAGTTTCAGGCATTCTTGGATTTCGAACACTGATCATGCTCTGCTAATGTTCTGATCATTACTTTCATGTCATGCTTCGCCAGAAGTAACAAGAGCATGACTGACGAGGCACGTAGTTTGTGTGTGAAGGGTGAGTAATCAAAAGGTTTTAGACAAAGTTCGTCCTCCATTGTGTGTGGTTGAATGCAGTCAGTTCTTGTCATTTGGACAGATAGATTTCAAGTCCCTCGTAAAACATTCCCATAACAATAATAGTCACCACTCACTTGCAGTATGAAGCCGCAAAGTGTCCGTGAAGTAAACCTCCATAACTCCTTTACACCTAAATTTATCCAGATTATAAAGCTCTCTTACCATAATGACTTCAGCTTCCTCTAGTGAGGCATTTCATTTAAACTTCACAATTCCTCGTCTGGGTTGCTTGTAATGTTTAAATGTGTTGTGTTTCAGATTCTAGTACAAAAAGTTGGGCTTCTCACCTATACCAGTACAAGATTGCAAATACTTTTATCTTGAGGTACATTAATGGTTGTTGGCTTGCCGATTGGCCAGTCCCTTGCTAAAGGTCAAAGATGTCATCCTTTCCTCTTGTCAGGAGCACAAAAGGAAGTGGAGAAGAGACTGGCAGAGGAGCCAGAAAGGGAGAAGGAAGCAGGAAGGGAGATGCATATCGCAGAGTGATTACCTTTAGAGAGAGAGTACCAGCTGGCACCATTTGTAATTCCCTCATCAAAGTAGTCCCCACAGTTCCACCCCTTGTGCATCCAGCCGTGTGCGCTCGAGTACGTTCTCGCCAACTGAGGAGACACAAATTCGAACATCCGAGCGCGCGCACACACACACACACACACACACACACACACAGGCATGCACGCACGCACGCACACACACACATTTATGTAGTGTAGCAGTGTGTTATGCTATGAAAACAAGCAAGAGAATGTTATCCTCTGGATTAGCCACCCCTGAGGGTTTCTATGGTTTGAATGGCGGCAAGTGATTCAGTTAAGCGTTTGGTTGATTATTATTTGAATCAAAATCATTCAAGTCTATTGCATGTACAGTGCAAGTCGTTCGGTTAGTCTTGTGTACTACAGAACTAATTAAGATGAATACAACATATATTTTCAAATCGCAGTGGTCTCACACTCCCATTTACTCAAGAAAAACAGCAGATAAAAATGTTGTCACAGGGGAAATGCAAAGGAAGTGCTGACATTTCCTCCAGTTCATTTTTCCAGGAGAAACTGTCATTTATCTTATGAGTTTTACCTTTTTGAAGATCTTGTCGTCAGGTGTGGCAGAGTAAGTGGTCTTGCCTCGCATACGAGGTTGTCGGGACTTATCGAAGGGATAGTTGGCCACAACTGCCCCGCCATGCAGGTTTGCTGACAATACAAAGTTGTAGCTCTCCATCCACCTGATGACTGCCTCGGTTTCAGGTTCAACCTAGGGACACCCAGACAGAGACACGTTTACACCCTCAATGACTTAAGCAAACAGATTTTGTGAAGCAGTTTTTGTGAACCCAGTTTTTTGTGTGCGCTACATCTGCACAATATCAATTTGTCTATTTTCTTCAAGCTACAAGGACTTACCGGTGACTTTCGGCTAATGGTCCTTCGCAGATGGACAGAGAGAGAAATATTGAGGGTATGGCTACATTTCAGTTGGAATTTTTCCATTTTATTTGGATGGCGCGAGTGGGACTCGCATACAAATGAGATTGTGCAAGGGCTATACAATTCACGATGTCTAGATTGGCCACCAGGGGCCAAAAACTGATTTAGGTGTTAACCTGATAACTGCAGTAATATTTCAATTAGAAATTCCAAGTTTTGCATATAAGTAAGTATCATAAAGAGGAAGAACTGATTCAATTTTGGACAATTTACAATTTGTAGATTGGCCACCAGGGGCCAAAAACTGAAAAAAATTACTGTTCCACGATAACTTCAGGAATATTTCAATTACAAATTTCAAGTTTTGCACATAAGTAAGTATCATAAAGAGGAAGAACTGATTCGATTTTGGACAATTTGCAATTTCTAGATTGGCCACCAGAGGCCAAAAACTGAAAAAAATCACTGTTTTTTATCATATCTATGGAAATATTTGTACGATTGATCTCAAATCAAGTGTAAATGAAAGGTCATGACCTGAGGATGTGTGCCACGATGACATTATACCTGTTTGGTTCAAAATTTTGACACAAGGTAGAGCTTCGTCACATAAAATTCACCATTTTTGTTACATCTTTGGAACTATTTCTCCAATTGACATGAAACTATATGCAACTGCAAGGTCATGACCTCACAACGTGTCACATGATGACATCATACCTGTATGGTTCAATATTTTGCCACCAGGTGGCGCTTTGTGATGGAAAATTACCATTTTGGCCATATCTTCAGAACCATTTGTCCGATTGACCTGAAATTAAGTTCAAATGCAAGTCTATTCAAGGTCTATTCAAGGATTGGGGAATTGGAGGATTGGGGCGTTCGGGGATATACCCCAAGCCGTCGCCTCCGACGACATAAGCCTAGTTTAGTTTTGTGTTTGTAGTGAGACTGCAGTGTGATGGATAGGTCCTTGTATTCCCTTTGCCCTTGTGTTGCCAATTGTTTAGTTAGTTTCCCTAACCTCTCCTCCCTATTTTCCCCCCTCACCCTTTTCCCCATTCCCTTCCTCCCTTTAGTTTATTTTCCCCCTTTTGTACATTGTCTTTGTGCAGACTGATTTTCTTGGTTTCCCGATCTTGGCCTGTATTACAGATTACAATTCTGCTCACCTGTATCTGTTTGCTGGCTTCTGACTATTTTCTGAACTGACCATGAGTGAGGGATCGAATCCCAGGTCTAAATGCCCTGCTGAGTTTGATCTGCATTTGGAGTTTCCGTCTGTTCCTAACATTTAATTAGAGTATTCATATTAATACATCATGATTATGTAGCACTCCAATTTACTATCAATGCTTTTTACTTGCAGGCGCATATTTTTGTGTTAATGCAATTATCAGAGGGCCTGTTTGCTACTCTTCAGTCAGCTTCACCCTACTGTGGGAGTATACCTATAAGAGTGTGGTCAAAGATGCTCCAACGTGTTGCCCATGACATAAGGCGAAACTCAGATTTTTTTGTTTGCTGGATTTTATTTGATTCAACCCGTCTGTTAGGAAAAGAAACTATTGGTGTATGGAATGAGTTCTCTTCCTAAATTTGTTTGACAGAGTACAGATTATATTATAGCCCAAAGCAGGGATACATCCTAGATAAAATAGTGTTCTACAGTTAACTGAGGTGCCAGAGACATCTTTCTCGATGATTATGGACCTCTTCAGTCTGAAATCCTAATTTTCTCCCAGTTGCCGTCAAAACAGAAATTGCCCTTGCCTTATAATACAATTTGAGTCATTCCATTAATCCAGTCATGATTTTAAATTCCAGAGTTGCGTTTTGTGAGCAAGTTATACTTGACACGCAAGAAATAGCAAGCACACGAGACATGAAATTTTCCAGTGCTTCAAATATACTCAAGTGACATGCTACAAATTTGAATTGTATTCTGTACTTTATTCCACAAATTAACGCAATGAATTGGGAAGTCCCACCAAAACCCAGATTGCTGATTATGTGACTGTGTATTACACAACATGGTTATGTTCATATTGTGTCTAATAAATTGTAGTCTTTAAAGTGGCATGAGGTATGTAGTTAACAACGGTCAAGAGGTGGAGCATGGACCCAGGAGGAGACAATTAACTTACTGGAAAATATCTAGCTCAGGCAGGAAGAGGTCAAAACTGGGTTGGCAGAATGAGATCTAAAATCGTAATCTAAACTAATAGTCAAAAACAGGCCGTAGACCGTTAAATAGGAAGGCTTAGTTGACAAAACAGGGTAAATCCCAACTAAGAGAACTTAGGTAAAACTGGGTATAGAGAACCAACAGGCAGGCAGAACAAGGCTCATGCAAAACTGGATGGTCTCAATAACTAACTCGCAAAGACAAAAAGATAAGAACTTGAATGCACTGAGACAACGAGTAACTACAGGAAACAGATGCGGGAGAGGCATGGGGAATTAACGAGGAGCTGGGGATTTACGAGACAATAATAGAATAATTGGTAAATTTCAATGAAATCAAACCAAAACTTATGCAGATGGCTAGATAACAGCCAATAACAGAAACAAACCGTAAAACAAAAATGCAAGTTAAAAAGTGAACAAAAGAATACCGAAAACAAAATAAATGCCACAAAGCCGTTTCTTTACTATACTTAGGGCCATTAAAAAAGCAACTGTGAGGTATGTACTGTATTTGCGGCAAATTGAAGAATTGTTTCGTTTTTATTGCTTATCAAGTGAGGCACGAGTGGAAATGAAAGAAATGCGCATGATATTGTTATCCTGACGCGCTCCACGTGCACGCGCCAAGCACTGAATTACATAAAGCTGTATGTGATGTGTACAGTGACACTTGACTTGTTCTACACTGCAGTCAAGCTATCACTTTTTCACTAAAGTTAGCTCACTAGCTAACAGACTTATGTTACATAATGGTTATGGAAAGGTACTACGAGCATGCTAGCTAAGTAACATTAACTAAGATATGAAAGTGGCACTTAGCTAGTCTGCAACAATACTAAGCCTTACCGATTTAATGGACTTTGCACATGGTATTCAGTTTGTCTAAATATTAACAGCATGACTTATACATGGAGCAATTTTTTCCCATGCTCTCAGACAATAAAATTTCCACAAAAGTGGTTTGTGCCTTGGGTAATTTCAAAAATTACACAGTACTACAGTAATGTGATGAAGAAAAATCAGGAACAGATTCAAAGTCAAGGTTTTCTTCCACAGGCAAAGCCACTGCAAACATCATGTAAACAAAGCCAGCGATCCAATCACACGTCTCATGCCTTGCTTTGGGCAAAACTGAATATTTATGGCCTGGATATTGGTCCATGGTCTATGCGTGTGTCGCTTATGATGGGATAATCAGGCCCCTGAGGACTGGCCTCATAATTTTCTCAGTGCATAAAGGGTCAGAAACAGTATAAAGAAAAAATGTGTGTTGACAATCATTCTATGCACTCACTGAGTAGTGTATTTGGTACACCTGTGTAACCTGTATAAACATCCTTTTGTCTCTAACAGTCTAACTATACCATGGCATGAATTCAACAAGGTGCTTGAGACATGTCATATAGTCATGCCGAGTAAATAACGTCACATGGTTTCTGCATTTGTCAGCCACTCCGTCAAGCAGCCACCATTGTGCCCCCATCCCATTTCACCTCATCTCAAAGCGCCTTGAGATTGGGGTCTTTGATGGGCAGCAGTACATTGGAAATAAACAAACTGCAGTTACATTACCATGTTTGTGGAACCAGAACTGAATAAATGGGCAGTGTAGCATGTTCTTAATCGACTGGAGTGGGACCTAGCATCTTCTTTTGCCAATGTTGTGCTCACAGATGTCAATATGCAAATCCCTGTACTAAGCAGTTGTAATTTGTGCATTTGCGACCGCTCTTGTTGCTTGGAATAAAAATTCACCCATTCTCCTCTAATCTTCCTCATAAGCAATAGAATCACGACTCGTGGGATATTTTTCGGTTTTTCATACATTTCACTGCAAACTTAAGAGCCTGCAGTGCATGAAATCCCCAGAGGGCAGCTTCACCTTACATGCTGGAATCACCACTCCTGGCACCAACAGTCTTATGCATGATCTAAGAAACTTTGACCATGGTATCGCCCATTATAATGGTTAGGCAGACAAGACATTGAACCATTCCACTTTTTCTGCATGCTTAATGGCTCCACCAAAACCATCAATACTGAGCTCAAGAGAGTTGACCTACTTTCCAGACTTAATCATTTTTTAAGTCAATTGACTCAATGAGTCAATTTTTAAAAAAATCAGTTCACATGGAAGAAGCTGAATAAGCAAATGCTCATTTGGCCCGTAAGTTGGATAAGATGAGGAAGTTGGCCATATTTAAAGCAAATTGTTTATCTCAAGTAGAGATATGGTGAAATCATTTGTCTTGTGACTATTTTTGGGACCCCCCCATAACCCCACTAATGATCTGGTGTCCCTGAAGATCATCTGAGTTACAGTAACGTCATCATATTTGATTAAGTTGTCAAAAAGCCTTCAAACGCACAAATCTCAATTACCTGGACCCTCCAATATCCCAAAAATCCTTATTGCGTGAAACAAAATCCAGGTTTAAGGGGTTGATATTGTATACAATGGAACTGGTATCCCATTTGTAAGCACTGCTTACGAGACAGGAGGTGACCCCTTTATCCATTCTTAACCCTGTAGCTCAAATTAAAGAGAAGTTATGGGTCTCTAAATATGGTTACAAATTAAGTGCAGGAAAAAAGTGGGCGTGGAAACCAAATTATCAAGGGCCAAAAGGTATGAAGCTGAAATTTGGGATTCCTTAAGTTGAGGTCAAAAACCAATTTTAGAATTTTTTTCAGTCATATCTGAGAAATGTCACTGGGGACGGTATGTGAATTGACATGGAAAGTTCCATATTCAGTTGCAGATACACAATTAGTTTGGCTGAGCAGGTAATTTGCTGCTGCATCCAAGAGTATTGAATACAGTGGTTGGTGAGTATTGATCATGATATTCAATCATGCATTTACATGCAATAATGCTCGTATTAATATAACAGTTTTTCATGAGCTAATATTTGTGTTTTAATTATAATTTAAAAATGTTTTAATATAATAATTTTCAGTGGTTGCTATAGTGTGCAGTATGGTTACTATCGTGTTCCTAAATGGTCGCTACAGTGTTTTTGGATGGTTGCTAAGGTGTCCGTAAATATTTTCTTGTTTACAGGGTAGTTGCTGGCGTGTTTTCAAGTAGTTGCTTGGGTGTTTCTGTGTGGTTGCTATGGTGGTTTGAGACATCGACATCTACATCAATTCTAGATTGATCAATTCAATTCAAGTCTCAAAGGTAAAGCAGATTTGAAGGCTCTGGCTGGATGGATGGCATACAAGAAATGGGAGAGGGATCCATATGTTTTATGTCCATCCATAAAACATGGGGAATATCAGAGGTTTAGAGAACAAGTCCATTGAGCTGAAAAAGAAAAGATGAAAAGGGAGGGACGGAAGAGGGGGATCATCAAGCAAAGTTGTTGATGACAAATCTGAATCAACATGAAGCAACATGGCGTGTTTCTTGCTGCAAAATTGTAGGAATATGAGCAGGTTTAATAAATGGCCCATAATAAATATTTAGGACAGAAGAGATGAAAACGAGCAAAGAGAATGAATGGATCCAGTCCAAGTATTTTTATTATTATTGTCTGCTTTATAAGCTACTCATGGTCTATGTTGAGTTCGAAAATGGATGTGGAAGCATGATTCCTGAACTATTCCAGGTTTGTGTGTCACGTAGTTTAATTTGAACTATGCCCCAGTAACCTGTATAATATTGCTGCAGAAAAGGATGAGCCCTCCCCCAGTCCTCAACAGAGAGCAGGATAAATATACGACCATTTCTGCAGATCACAGTAAAAATACACTCCTATTTCTGTTTGTTGACCCAAGAGAGATATGCATGGCATTCAAAGCCAGTTACCATGGCAACTTATGGCTCCTGTTGCCCCACTTGCTCTGGTTTTATTATTTGGGGGTCTATCATTTATTTTAGACGGGTCATTCAATGTGTATACATTACTTATACTTTCCAGACCTGGGTCACTCATGACATGATTTCCAAATGTATTGTATATAAACATCCAATTTAGAGTATTTCATTTCAGCTCAATTCAATCTTATAAATTTCCCAAAGGGTAATTATTTTGCGATAATTCACAGAAAGACTACATTACACTACAGGGCACAAAACACAACCAAAACAATTAATAACATACCATCCATATGGCAATATAATGCACAAGATAAATAAGATGAATAGATGGCAATGTCAGACCAATTAAAATTCAAAGAGTACTGAATGGTGCTAATTCAGGGTAGCACTTCAAGCTCACTGTCATCCATTCAAGCTGAAATGACTAGAGTACAGGAACAAAATAAACAAGCATAAAATACTTGTCCTCAGCCTCAGTTGAGGAAGCAATCCAGGAAACAATAATTATTCATTTATTTCAGATTTCTTTTACCAGGGCAGCCTCTTCAGTTTCGAGAACTGCTTTACAAGAGGGCCATGGACATAGTAGAAACATAGACATATACATGTACATAAATCAACAGACAAATAGCTAAAAATATCATATATGTAAATGCATCAGCTAACATTGCTACAATAAATACAATAGATAATGCTAGCGAGAAAAACAAAGTCAACATGAATTTAAAATTTAAAACCCATCTCTAACATATAAACACATCAAAGAGAACTGGTGAAGTTGAATGAGTGAAGCCCCCCCCCCAATGTATGCCATTGAGGGTTCAATGAAGTGTCACGCACTACTCACAATCTATAGTACTGTTTAGTACTACAAGCATAACTTAAAAGATGACATGTACGTTTAAAAACATTAAGTGAAGGGCTAGATTGCGCTGAGGAAGGAAGATTATTAAATTCTTGACTGCCAGTATAAGAAAGGGATTTCTTCGTGTAATCTGTTCTCGGTGTAGGTAGAAGTAATGGGCAATTGATTGCATGGCAGGTATTATAAAACACTGGTTGTTTTAGAATTAACTGGTTTGGATACGAGGGTGCTAAGCTGTGCAAGATCTTACATACTGTAAGACACTGCTGGTATTTTATCCTCTGTTCTACTAACTGCCATTTTAATGTATTAAGTAAAAAGGAACTGGATGTATAGTGATCAGCATATAAGACAAGTTTTGCATATCTATTTTGAAGTGTTTGGATTCGTTTTAAGTTTGCTTAAGTGCAGTTTCCATATATGGCGCAACAATAGTCAATGTAAGGCAAGATAAGGGCAAAATGCAGATCAACCATGTTCTTACGAGTGATACATGTTTTTATTCTATGGATACGACCAATGGACCGAGACACTTTCTTGATTATAGCATCACTTGCATGACTTGACCAAGTCAGTGTAATATCAAGTACTACCTCAAGATATTTAAATGTTTTCACTATCTCAAGGGCATGCGTGTTGAAAAATAAAGATACACTTTTATTTTTGATTCTATTATTAGGCCCAAATATCATAACTTTGGTTTTTTCATACAAAACCCAAAACCAGTGAAGTTGGCACGTTGTGTAAATCGTAAATAAAAACAGAATACAATGATTTGCAAATCCTTTTCAACCAATATTCAATTGAATACACTGCAAAGACAAGTTACTTAATGTTCGAACAGGTAAACTTTGTAATTTTTTGCAAATATTAGCTCATTTGGAATTTGATGCCTGCAGCATTTCAAAAAAGCTGGCACAAGTGGCAAAAAAGACTGAGAGAGTTGAGAAATGCTCATCAAACAGTTATTTGGAACATCCCACAGGTGAACGGGCTAATTGGGAACAGGTGGGTGCCATGATTGGGTATAAAAGCAGCTTCCCTTAAATGCTCAGTCATTCACAAACAAGGATAGGGAGAGGGTCACCACTTAGTGAACAAATGCGTGAGCTGATTGTCGAACAGTTTAAAACAACATTCCTCAACGAGCTATTGCAAGAAATTTAGGGATTTCATCATCTACGGTCCGTAATATCGTCAAAAGGTTCAGAGAATCTGGAGAAATCACTGCACGTAAGCGACAAGGCCGAAAACCAACATTGAATGCCCATGACCTTCGATCCCTCAGGCGGTACTGCATCAAAAACCGACATCGGTGTGTAAAGGACATCACCACATGGGCTCAGGAACACTTCAGAAAACCACTGTCAGTAACTACAGTTCGTCGCTACATCTGCAAGTGCAAGTTAAAACTCTACTATGCAAAGCGAAAGCCATTTATCAACAGCACCCAGAAACGCCGCCGGCTTCGCTGGGCCCAAGCTCATCTAAGATGGACTGATGCAAAGTGGAAAAGTGTTCTGTGGTCTGATGAGTCCACATTTCAAATTGTTTTTGGAAACTGTGGACTTCGTGTCCTCCGGACCAAAGAGGAAAAGAACCGTCTGGACTGTTATAGGTGCAAAGTTCAAAAGCCAGCATCTGTGATGGTATGGGGGTGTATTAGTGCCCAAGGCATGGGCAACTTACACATATGTGAAGGCACCATTAATGCTGAAAGGTACATACAGGTTTTGGAGGAACATATGTTGCCATCCAAGTAATGTCTTTTTCATGGACGCCCCTGCTTATTTTAGCAAGACAATGCCAAGCCACATTCTGCACGTGTTACAACAGTATGGCTCCGTCGTAAAAGAGTGCGGGTACTAGACTGGCCTGCCTGTAGTCCAGACCTGTCTCCCATTGAAAATGTGTGGCGCATTATGAAGCGTAAAATACGACAACGGAGATCCCGGACTGTTGAACAACTTAAGCTGTACATCAAGCAAGAATGGGAAAGAGTTCCACCTGAAAAGCTTCAAAAATTGGGCTCCTCAGTTCCCAAACGTTTACTGAGTGTCGTTAAAAGGAAAGGCGATGTAACACAGTGGTAAAAAGGCCCCTGTGCCTACTTTTTTGCATTGTGTTGCTGCCTTTAAATTCTAAGTTAATGATTATTTGCAAAAAAAAAAATAATGTTTCTCAGTTTGAACATCCAGTCTTTGCAGTGTATTCAATTGAATATAAGTTGAAAAGGATTTGCAAATCATTGTGTTCTCTTTTTATCTACGATTTACATGGCGTGCCAACTTCACTGGTTTTGGGTTTTTTACAAATCCCCAGATTGATCTCCCCTGCCTCCTCCTCGCCCTCATTGAATGACAATCAACATCAGCTGCTGTATGCCGATCTTTGCTATTCTCGTCAATTTTATATACACTGCCCTCCATAATTATTGGCACCCCTGGTTAAGACGTGTTCTTTAGCTTCTAATAAATTCAGTTTTTTTTTTTTAAATAATATAGGACCACAATGAAAAAAGAGGAAAATTCAACCTTTCATTCAAGTGCATTTATTCAGTGGGAAAAAAATCCCACAATAAGAAATATACAGCCCTCCATAATTATTGGCACCCCTGGTTAAGATGTGTTCTTTAGCTTCTAATAAATTCAGTTTTTTTTTCTAAATAATATATGACCACAATAAAAAAAGAGGAAAATTCAACCTTTCATTCAAGTGCATTTATTTAGTGGGAAAAAAATCCCACATTAAGACATATAGTTCCCTCCATAATTATTGGCACCCCTGGTTAAGATGTGTTCTTTAGCTTCTAATAAATTCAGTTTTTTTTCTAAACAATATAGGACCAGAATGAAAAAAGAGGAAAATCCAACCTTTCATATAAGTGCATTTATTCAGTTGGAAAAAAATTCCACATTAAGAAATAATTATTTTACATCAAATCACGTGTGCCACAATTATTAGCACCCCTGATGTTAATACTTTGTACAACCCTCTTTTGCCAACAAAACAGCACCTAATCTTCTCCTATTATGTTTCACAAGATGGGATAATACAGAAAGAGGGATCTTCAACCATTCCTCTTTGCACAATCTCTCTAAACCATCCAGGGACCTGGGTCCTCTCCTCTGCACCCTCCTCTTCAGCTCACTCCACAGGTTTTCAATGTGGTTGAGGTCTGGGGACTGAGATGGCCATGGGAGGAGCTTGATTCTGTGTCTGGTGAACCATTTCTGTGTAGATTTGGCCACATGCTTAGCGTCATTATCTTGCTGAAAGACCCAGTGATGACTCATCTTCAGCTTTCGGGCAGAGGCCACCAGATTTTGATTTAAAATGTCCTGGTATTTCAAAGCGTTCATGATGGCATGCACCCTTACAAGGTTCCCAGGGCCTCTGGAAGAGAAACAGGCCCACAGCGTCACCGATCCTCCCCCATACTTCACAGTGGGCATGCGGTGCTTTCCTGCATACTCGTCTTTTGTGATCACGAGCAGGGCTAACACTAACTGCAGCCTCCTCCGGTAGATCCTGCAAGTCCGCCTCTATCTCTGGTTCCTCTCTCCTCTGCCAAACCCCCGGTCTTTGTTGTGGAAGGGAAAATTTATTCCATTCAAATAGTGTGGGCACAGCTACCTTCTTCAGTAGCCGCTGGTCCTGCTCTTTCACAGAAATCTTCTACGTTAAATTGCCGATTGAAAACCCGGGTACGGTCGGTCACAGTGACGCAGTCCCGGCGGATAGCCACTGTCCATTTCCTCCTAATTTCAGGATCAGCAAGCACAGAGTGAAAACTAACTACCGAGTTATATCTACTGGACGCCTGACACAGCAGAACACAACAATGCTCTGCTGTAGTACTACTGATCACTCGCTGCAGTTTGAGTCTCCTTGGCTGAGCCAATGGCAAGTTTTGTTCCTCTCACATGCACTGTAAATTTGTCTGATCTGCATTGTTGCCGGCAGTGGCTGGTCTGGCTGAAATTCTGGCGGACTACGTCTTCAAATGGCATATACCCGATTACCTTGCTCGCGGTCATTGCAGCAGGGAGGAGCAATCCTGTCTTACAGCTTCAACATATTGGACAGACGCCACAAGAATAAGCCAGTTCGATATTGCGATTTATGCATGTGCGATTTAGGCATGGAGCACCTCCTAGGCAGGATCACTGTGACCAAAACAGAGGCTTTACCATACAGTAAGTGCTTGTTTCCATGTCTCAAAGCGAGACTGTGAATTATCAATTATTGTGTTACTGAAGATATGGAGATGAATTTATCATAACAGATGCCCATTCCCCCCACCCCTTTCCCCTTGTGGTCTTGGATCAAAAAACACCCAAAATGTGATCAGACGTCAGTAAACAAATTTATTTAGTGCGTTTTGTAATATGGACACAAGCACTTACCTCGCACCAACACACGGAGATAGATGCAGAGTGATTCATAATTAGGTGATGCAGTTCATGGGTTTGATTATCTGATCGGTGGCCTCTCTTAAAATTTTCACTCATTTGCGGCGAAGACAAGAGCAACGAGCTCATCCTTTCGTCCACTCACTTTCAGATTCCTTTTACCAGTAGCGTGCCGTCAGATGTCAGGAAGGCCTTCAGTAATATCACCCCTTCCCGCATAATTGCTCTTAAACTGTTTGTGAACAGGTTTGCCTGATTAACAATCAAACAATGTATCAAAGAATGACCATTTATGCATTACAGGTAAGGGTCAGTACATATCTAAGCATCCAGACCCTCCCAGATGACCCCCTCAGAAAATTCTGAAGAAATTCATATGGGTACTTCTGGTAGGCTTATGAACTAATACCAATTATTAGACCAATATCCCTAATAGTTTTGAAGTGATGGCCTGTCACAATTTTAAGTATTTTTATTTTTTTTATTTTGACGAAATCGTGTTTCGTCCAACTTTGGGCTTCCACTGCTCCTCTATTATTTAACCTACAGATCAGATTTTTGGTTTCCCAGGCCAACTTTTCCCTAGAATTAGAATTTCTGGTCAGATTAGGTGTATCTACCTTGGTTGCTCCACAATAGGGCTCCAAAGTTGCCATGTTGATATTATTGATGTGACTCAGCAAGGATGAAAATCAGCAAAAAATGAGAAACATTCGCAGACTTTGCAGCAATTATTTTTGCCATCAGCTGTGCATCGTACCTAACAACGCACTTAAGCTGACACTGCATTCAGACTATAAAATGGATTCTCATGGCTAATTGCTGGTTGAGCCTCGCAAACTAATTTACGCAAACATTTGCTGTTTCACAAGCTACAGGAGTGCAGAAATTATGAAGACATATTGAATTTTTTTGTAGTCATTGATGTGCGGAAGAAAACGCTGTATAATTTCATAGTGCAAGGTATAACAAGGCTTTCAAAAATAAGACTTTTGTTGGTTCTACCATTCAGTTTGAGCAACTGTTGCTAATCGGGAGAGGTAAACTGTGAGAGGTGTAGGTAATTAAGCAGTGAAAGGTGAGGTTATTGCTGGGCCTGTATTTCTGCCATGGACCGCAACTGCCTTTTACAGAGAAAGTCTTTCAACAAACTTACACTCCACTACCTAATATCATTGATCGATAATTCTTCTTCAGCCTTAATGAAACTCAATAAACAAAAAAAACGAGTATAATTTTCGATTAACAAAGTACTTGCTGTGTTATGCGTGACAGATCAGGCACAGAACAGCATTGAACTCAAAACATTATGTACACAAAAACACTGCGCAGGGATTAAGAAAGCGAGTTTTTGGTTACTTTGACCTGGTGACCTGTCACGTGATACACTCAATGGATGCCTCCGTGGCATCCTCAAACTCACTGAAAGAGAGGGGCTTACTTGCATATTTTGTAGTGTCCAGCAGATTCCTCTGGACCAATCTAGTAAATCCACCATGATCAAATGGTAGCTTTGGTCGGCATGTTTTGGAGAAAAAAAAAAAAAAAAATCACTCGGCCCTAAACTCAAAGGCAGACGACTTGTTTTCCACTGCGCATTCCACTGCGCATTTTGACTATGTAGCGCCACTTATGGAAGACGACGGTTTTTTTCAACATTGATTGCGTCTTGAGGAAAGTATTAGTGCAATGTTGTGAATTTAGGTTTGGAATAAAATGCTTTTTGCAGTAAAATTTTGTATGGCAGCCCAAGCGATGCAAGGCGAGATTTGCATTGCTGTGAGGGAGTTTTGTGGCGCAATCTGCAATGCGATATTGGGGGAAATATTCGCTGCAGTCCTTGGTCATTTTTAAAACTCTTGTGTTCTTGTGTCAATCAGAACTCATGCAACTTAATCATTTACCTTATGCGTTGTTTTTCTATCCTATGTAGCTGTTTGATCAGTTCAGTCCTTGATCATTCTTAAAACCCCTTTCTTGTGTCAAATATATTGAACTCATGAACAAACAATTTCACCATGTTCAGTGTCAGCAAAAATGACATTTAGTCCTTTAATCCTGTGCCGGAATTTCCTTGTTATTTTCCTATTCAGAAGGATGAAAATCTCACAGAATTTGTTTGCATCCTGAGTGCCTGCGATGTTTCCAGTTCCAAAGAAACTCATCCTCAAAGAAACAGATCTTTTCCTGCTAACACTATACTGTACATGGCAGCAGCAGCAAAATGTATGATTTGTGTACAGCTGAAAATGATAACAGTTCATTATCATAATATACTACAACCTTGTTAGACTAATATAACATTATACTATGGTCTGGGTGAATACTTTTTTTTCTGATTGGCTGGCAGGTATGCATTAAAACCGTGGAACTGCACAGGTAGTTCAGCTACGGTAGTTTCACCCTTCGAAATTCATCCACTAGCCAACCTGTAACCATATCGTTACAGCTGGTATTTAGCTGTGTATAACAGAAACCTAGCTACTCATTTATCTCCAGTAAATTTGCGTCATATAAGTCGCGTCCCGCGGGGCGGTTAACAATAGGTACTCAAGCGATAATAAACGTAAATATTATAGCAGCAAAGTAATAGGCTTTATTCATTAAACAATTGTAATTGTGTACAGTTACAGTGGAAGCTAACATGTCCACTTCATGTATAAGCAACTGCTGACAGTTGGCTAGCTACGTGCTATGCAAACAGACTGATTTCAGCTCGCTGGCTCTACAGAGACCGACATAAGTTCATTATAACTGCGGGTAGCAAGTTAGCTACAGTCTGCATAATTGCGCATAATGTTGTGTTATGCATATCTCCGTTTCAGCTGGAATCTGTTCCCAAATCATGAGCAGGTAAACGGATGGTAGCCTGCTCAAAAAATTATTTCTCCATGAACTAAGATAGCTGGTTCAATTTAGCTTGGCCTATAGTATTGGGTATAAGACGGTGCGGCTCCTGTTTAGCCTTGCTGAAAATTCTAGCTTTGACCAGCCTAGACTGGTCAGGCTGGTTTAAGCTGTGTTTTGGACAGTTTTAGTTGGTCGACCAGCCTTTCACCAGCTGACACTACCAGCTAAACCAGCTTTGACCACCTTCATCAAGCTTTTGATACCAGCTAGGCCAGCTAGACCAGCTATGACCAGCTAATAACACAGCTCAGACCATCTTAAACCAGTTTAGAATTCTAGCTGATTTCCCAATTTATTTTTCTCGCTCTAGTTGTGACCAAATGGCTTGAGGAGATGCACTAAATTTCTGCACTACCTAGATTTGATAATGGCAGAGATTGGGATGTGCACAACTTGTTGAGCGAGAGCCAGGGACCCCTGAATCTGGATCAGGACCTCCATAAAAAGGAACTCCTGGGTTTTGAGGTTTCTTTTACAGACTTCCCATCTCCGTACATACCAAGCCATGGGTGTTGACACAATTATTGCGCCATATAAGCTTCAGCTCATGACTACCTGAAGTAAAATCCTTTGCAATCGATGACTGCCTAAAGTAAAATTTTTTGCAGTTAGTGTCTGTTTGAAGTAAAATCCATTGCAGTTCATTACTGCCAGAAGTAAAATCATTTGCAGGTAATGACTGCCTGAAATAAAATCCCTTGCAGTTAATGACTGCCTGAAGGAAAATCCTTTGCAGTTAATTACTGCCAGAAGTAAAATCCTTTGCAGGTAATGACTGCCTGAAGTAAAATCCTTTGCAGTTAATGACTGCTTGAAGTAAAATCCTTTGCAGTTAATGACTGCCGGAAGTAAAATCCTTTGCAGTTAATGACTGCCTTAAGTAAAATCTTTTGCAGTTAATTACTGCCGGAAGTAAAATCATTTGCAGTTACTGATTGCCTGATGTAAAATCCTTTGTAGTTAATGACTGCTGGAAGTAAAATCTTTTGCAGTTAATGACTGCTGGGAGTAAAATTCTTTGCAGTTAATGACTGCTTGAAGTAAAATCCTTTGCAGTTAATGACTGCCTGAAGTAAAATCCTTTGCAGTTAATGACTGCCAGAAGTAAAATGATTTGCAGTTAATGACAGCCTGAAGTAAAAGCCTTTGCAGTTGATGACTGCTGGAAGCAAAATCCTTGGCAGTTAATGGTTGCCGGAATTAAAATCCTTTGCAATCGTTGACTGCCTAAAGTAAAATCTTTAGCAGTAAATGACTGCCTGAGGTAAAATCTTTTGCAGTTAATGACTGACGGAAGGAAAATCTCTTGCAGTTAATTACTGCCAGAAGTAAAATCCTTTGCCATTAATGACTGCCTGAACTAAAATCCTTTTCAGGTAATGACTGCCTGAAGTAAAATCCTTTGCAGTTAATGACTGCCTGAAGTAAAGTCCTTTGCAGTTAATGACTGCCTGAAGTAAAATCCTTTGCAGTTAATGACTGCCAGAAGTCGTTCTCCACCTGACTTATTGTGCGCAACGAATAATCCGTTCTTTTTTGGACTGCATCTGCCGTGGCACTGGTCGTCCTTGGGAGTGGGGAAAGAGGGGAGTCGTTTTTTTCTTTTTTTATGTTGTGTTCAGGTTTTCCCCCGAACCGGGCATAACATAATGTGGGGGCTCGTCCGTTTTCCTTCGTGTTGTTGGGTAAGATCGATACGCATATTTGCGTCGCCCCCCCCCCCCCCCCCCCATATATCTGGTTGAGGTTTTTTTTTTTCCTCCATCTTTTTTTTATTTTTCATAAGGCACGATGGAGTTTGATTTGGATACTTTTACAATTAATCCTACTTTGCAGCAGTTAAATAAATGTAAGAAGGTTGATGTGTTGCTCATTGCTAATGTATTTGATGTGCAAGTGCCGGTGCATGCAAAGAAAGAGGAGCTGAAACAGCTCTTGGTTGAGAAACTGGGGGAGAGGGGTTTATTTACGGATCTTTCCACCGAAGGGGCGGGGAAAGCTGATGTTGAACTCCAAGGTCCAGTGACACCAGTACCCACTGTGATGTCTTTGCCTCTTTCGACCACATATTGAGAGTTTCCATGAAAAACTTCCTAATGTAAATTCTGCACTTGGAATATACTAAAAGTTTATCTGCTTAATTTGTCTTTGAATAATGAGGGACCCACACTTAGCAAAAAAACTCATGGTCGGTCAGTAGTCTGATTACTTTTGAGCCGCTCAAAATGGAGAGCTACATATAAAAATGGCTGCAATTCCTCATGTTTAATGCCAGATTGTTGTAAAACCCCTTGCATTAAAGCTGAAAGTTAACACTTCAATCGCATCTTGACTGATTCATTTCAAATTCATTATGGCTGTGTTTTCAGGCAAAATAATGAAAATTCTGTCAGTGTCCTAATACGTCTGGTCCGAAGTATATCGCCTTATATTCGCCAATAGGTTGGGAACAAGCCTGTCTCTCCTTATATTAAAATGGTGACGGATCACTGTTATCACAGATGGCATTTTAGTGGCATCTAGTGTTGCTTTTTGGTTAAGGGTCACATGTGAGAGAGACTAACAGCTGTCAGTGTGTTGTTAGTTAATGTTTGTGCGTGCGCACTTGTATGCGGGTGCGTCTGCCTGTGTGCATGCGAGCATGTATCGATGTGCCAGACACATATGCGCACCCACGCACATGCACACATGCATGCACACACACACACGCAGACACGTGCGCGGGTTCGCACAGAATAGTTCAGGCCCATGTCCTCTCCTATGTTCCTTATGCACCTTCATGAACTACAAGCTTCTGTCCAAATAGGGCCCTGATAAAACTCATTTCCTGTCTTTAGGGGCTTTCACAGCAAATGTAAACATCTCACTTTAAACACAAATTTTTTTTAATTAAAAATCAGCCATACAGAGGTTACTAACTTAGTTACTAACACATCCCATAGCTGGGAAAGGTTTATACAGCTGCAGCGCACCCCTGCCGACAAATTGGGGTCTCTGTGGATTTCCGGCTCCTCCCATCCAATGAATTTGATACCATTAGGATCACACACTTATTTCAACACCTACCCGCCTCTGGGTAAGGTCAGGAAACCCTATCTTAGGCCTGTGCAAAGGTCAGCCAAGCCCAACATCACCTCTGCACCTACTGTACTCCGCACTCTTGCGCAAAACTCAACTCCCTGTCTCTGTCTACACCAAACCCAACCCCCTGAAACCTCCCTGCCCCCACCCTCACCTCACCTCCCCCACGCAGGCCTCACACTCCCAGCATCTGCTGTTTATAACTCCTCGTGCTCCTGAGCCTTGAATTGTCTGCAGCTGTCGCTACCTTGCTTCTTTTCATGTCGGCCAAATTGTGTTCCTCACGCTGATGCCATGTAAAAAACATTAGTCGCTAAGCATTCCCGCCCACCTCCGAAAAACCCTCCCGCCACCAATTTCTGTTTTTTTTTATTTTATTTTGAAGAGATCTGTTAAATCACGCCAAAAAGAAGCAGAGAAAAATGCTGAGAATCCTTGTTCATGTAGGAGACAATCTGTTGGGCTTAAAATCATTGTACTGCTTATGGGTTCAGCAAATTTGATTCTTTATGTTAAAACATGTACAACACCAATTCCAAAAAAGTTAGGATGCATTGTAAAGTGTAAATGAAAACAGAATGCAATGAGTTTTTGCAAGTTTCATAAACCCATATTTTATTCACATTTGAGCATATCAGACAGCATATCAGATGTTGAAAGTGATACATTTTACAATTTCATGAAAGATATTAGCTCATTTTGAATTTGATGGCAGCAACTCATCTCAGAAAAGTTGGGATAGGGCCATGTTTACCATTGTTTAGTATCCCCTCTTCGTTTAACCACAGTCTTTAAATGTCTGGGAAGTGAGCAGACCAATTGCTGAAGTTTTGGGAGTGGAATGTTGTCCCACTCTTGTCAGATGTAGGATTCTACTGTAGCTGCTAAACAGTCCTAGGTCTTCTTTGCTGGATTTCTCATTTTTTTTTAATGTGCCAAATGTTTTCTATTCAGAAGTGGTCTGGACTACAGGTAGTCTGGTTCCGCACTCTGACTCGTCCACTGCAAAGCCATGCTGTTGCAGAGTTGTGACCAAGTCATCATGCCCAAGTCAAATCAAGTCACTGATCATTAGCTCAAACTCAAAGCAGCCGAGGGAGAGCAATGAGGAGTGAAAAGGGTCAGGGGAACAAATTAGACAATGAGCTCACTAACTAACAAGCAGAGTGGGGAAAGCTGAGAGAGTTAAAAGCTTTGATACATTTAGGATCAGAAAGGGGTCAATGTCAACATGAAATGCTGCTCATGGCTCCCTCAGCTTTCCCCGCTCTGCTTGTTCGTGATCTCATTGTCTAATTTGTTCCCCTGCCCCCTGTCACTCCTCACTGCTCTCCCTCTTCTGCTTTGAGTTTGAGCTGATGGCCAGTGACTTGATTTAACTTGGGCATGATGACTTGGTCACAACTCTGAGCTGTTGTGATGGATGCAGTGGTTTGGTATTGTTTTGCTGAATATGCAAGGCCTTCCCTGAAAGAGAAATTATCTGGATGGGACCCCATATGTTGTTGTAAAACCTCTGAATACTTTTCAGCATTGATAGTACCTTTCCAGATGTGTAAACTGCTCGCACCATAGGCACTAATGCAACCCGATGCCATCAGAGATGTAGGCTTTTGATCTGTGCGCTGATAACAAGCTGGATGGTCCCCGTCCTCTTTAGACCGCAGGACATGACATCCGTGGTTTCCAAAAAGAATTTCAAATTTTGAACAGTTTTGCTTTCTGCTTCAGTCCATTTTTAATGAACAATGAAGATGGTGGCGTTTCTGGATCATGTTCACATATGGCGTTTTCTTTGCATGACACGGCTTTAGCTTTCATTTTTAGATTGCACGGGAATTGTGTTCACAGCCGCTGACTTCTGGAAGTGTTCCTGCACCCATGCTGTGAATTCCAGTGCAGATGCATGCCTGTTTTTAATGCGGTGCCGCCTGAGGGCCCGAAGATCACTAGCATCCAATATTGACCTTCGAACTTGTCACTTGCGCACAGAGATTTCTCCAGATTCTCTGAATTGTTTGATTATGTACTGTAGATTCAAATTCTTCGCAATTTTACAATTTTCCTGGAATTGTTCCACAATTTTTTATGCAATTTTTTTGCAGATTGGCAAAATCTCTGTCCATCTTTGCTTCTGAGAGACCCTGCCTCTCTAAAATGCTGTTTTTATACCCAGTCATGTTACTGACCTGTTGCCAATTCTCCTAATTAGTTGCAAAATGCTCCCCAGCTGTTTTTTATTAGTGCCACTTACTTTTCCAGCATTTTGTTGCCCCTCTCCAAACTTTTGAGGTCTTGCTGCCTTCAAATTCAAAATGAGCTCATATTTTTCATGCAAGGGTAAAATGTCTCACTTTTAACATCTGATATGCTGTCAATATTCTATTGTCCATAAGATGCAGGTTTATGAGATTTGCAAATCATTGCATTCTATTTTCATTAACAATCCCAACTTTTTTGGAATTAGGGTTGTACTTGTGGATTTGTTGCAATGTTCGGATCTCAAATGCTTATTATTATAAAATAAAAACCTCACCTTGCCCCTAAAAATGTAAATATGAAGAATGCCAACCAACTATTTTTATTTATATATATATATATATATATATATATATATATATATATACAAAGCTGAAGTTTTACTCGATTTTTCCTTCAGCCAGATTGGGGTTATTTCCTTGCCCTTGTATACCACTTCAGCAACTTTTGGGTAATTCAAACAGAGGTAAGAGTTTATAGTAAGGGCACATTACTCAGCACTAGTTCGCTTACTATCACTCAATTAGCAGGTAACGAATGCGTTAGACAGCCAAATAAGCATTGCGCAACCATAATTGACCATTGATTAATTTTCTGTGTTTCCTTTATCGTGAGGTTGAAAACATCCCTTAAGTATCCTTTATGTTGTACTTCAGACTGTTAAACCATAATGTATAAATTAATACCTTAGTATATGTGAACATCATTTGAAGATAATTACCAGATGCATTAGTTTAATGTTAATTAGCTGTCAGTAAATGCTTCTTACTGAATTAACTAATGTTAATTATTGTACCCTTATTGTTAAGTGTTTCCCAAACAGTATAACTGAATAAATCTAACCACTATATCAGAGGGATATTGGATTAAGTCAGGTAAATTGGGCCACTTTTCGGCAAAACTTCGGCAAAAGAGTCATTGTGATGCCTTCCTCTCGTTCTTTCCTGTTCCCTCCAGCGACCTGCCCATTCCAGTCATCCCATGAGATTCCCTCTTTCACCGCTATTTGTCAATTTGCATTCTCTTTTTCTATTTAAACCTTCTTTTATCCATTCACCGGCAGGTAACCTTAGATTTTTACACCTTTTATTCTAAGAGCACTTTGTTTTGGTTTCTTTATCCACAGTTACCTTGCGTAATTTATATTTTCTGTTTCTTATGTAAGTTGCACTTCGTTTACTTGATAAAATCACTTTGGTTGTTCAGCTTTTCACTCACCTAGTGTCCCCACTCATCCTGGATCCCTGGCCAAAGTTGCAACCATGAAAGTGTATGGAATTGTCCCACCCATTTTAGCAACCTCAGACCAATCAAAACAGTTAAAAAAACACCAAGTTCCATTGCAGTAACAATTTAGATTTATTAACGATGATTGGCTATTAAGATTCAAAGAGACAAGACACTCAAACCCTATCTGGCCCATTTTAGCTGATGACCCAATTTACCTGACTTCCCCATATGAAATGTGATCTGTGGTGTTCAGTGCCAGTATGATCTGTCAAGAGCACGTTAGGAAATAAAAAGGGATCAGCTGTGCCATTTTGCAACAGGCTGAAAGCCAAGAGTGTGAATATATTTCTCCTGTATTGGAATGAGGATATGTCCAAGTGATGAGTTAATTCACCCAGATGGGCATATTGCCTTCACCAGTTGAAGAAATTGTGAAATATTTGTTGTACAGTTTAATACTGTTCAGCTAATGGTATTTCCCTTTTCAGGAACATATAGTTTAGTTTTTTTTTAGTGAACCTTATCAAAACCTCTTCACCCATGAACATGCAGAACATCTTACACATTTCCCATTTTATTTTTAGACAGTAGGTTTGACTTGGGATCAAAAGGTCCTGAGTTCCAGTCCTTGCCACGACCCGCGCGGTGAGTTCTTGCGCAAAACACTTCATTCCCACAATGCCTCACTCCACCCAAGTGTATAAATGGGTACCAGCAAATTGTCAGGGAATCCTAACATAGAACTGGAGGAGTACCTGAGTTGGACTGGCATCCCATCCAGGGGGAGAAGCAATACTCCTAGTCACTTCATGCCACAGAAACCAGGGTTAAGCCTGATGGGCCACTATTGGCTCGGAACAGGCTTACTAATCTTATTGTTTGGGGTATAGCTGCAGCACAAAGCAATATACTTTACGTGAAAGCAGCACATTGGCCGATTAGCTTTTTTTTCTGGGTCAGATGAAGCCATTACTGATGTCCGCTAATTCTCGGCTCTCTTACCTGCTGCTTCCAGTTATCCGGCAGCGGCAGGTGGTGATTGGCTCCACTGGTTTTCTCATAATAGTACATGAGGCCATTCAAGTCTGGGAAGTTTCTGTTTAAATCCACATCTCTGGAGTTTCCCCTGCCAGTCAGGTAACCGTTAAACCCCGGACCCTGTCCAAAAACACAGGCAATTTACAGTGATATGAAATTTCCATTGATGGATGTGGAGGCTTAATCTGAAGGAACAAACAGGCTATGACAGTAACCTATTCCCTGCCACTGAAGAAATTTTCTGTCAGTTGTGACAGAATGCGCGCCCCCCCCCCCAGCCATTGACGAGATATTCCAGCATTCAAAGTTTTCACTGTAATATGGTGGGGTGGGGTTACAGATCTTCCAACAGAAACCTGTGTCGAAAGATCAGTGAATATTATCAAAAATACCGGCAGTGACTGGCCATTTAAAAAATACACTGGGGGGGAAAGTGTTAAAACTGAGAAATTGAGAAAACATGCCACATGTTGAGAAGTCAGACTGTTGTGTTTCAGAAAGAGAACGCGTTTCATCATATTGTGCAACTCGAGGTAAAGCTTCTTCCAGAATCTAATCTAAGGCAGCAGGCACATGAAAGCAGGAGGCCGAATGTGTTCAGTTTTTTTTCTCTTCGTTTAAATCGGGTCCAAATTCATGGTACTGCATTATTTTCACCAGAAATCTGGGAAGATTCAGCCCCCTTAAGGCAGGGCATGTGGGGATTCGTGTTGTTGATGTGTTTGCGTCGAGTTGGGAGGTCACGTTTGTATGTTTGTATGTTTGCATGTAAGCAGGAAGTATGTGTTTGTGTTGTGTGTGTGTGAGAGAGAGAGATTTTGTGTGTGTGCTTATGTCCATGTGTTGGTCTTTGAGTATCTTTGAGTAGGCTGTGCATGACTGAGTGGGGGGGCGGGGTTGTGCACACATGTCTGCTTTGGTTGTGTATGTTTGCGTGTGTGTTTACATGTGTCTGTCTGGGTGTTGGTATTTGAGTGTGCTGTGTGTGTGTGGGGGGGTGCTCACACATCTGTATAGGTGGTGTGTATGCATTTGTGTTTTGTGTGTGTGTATAATATTGTTTGTTTGGGTGGGTGCTTGGGTGTGTGTTTGAGTGAGAGTGTGTTGGTACTTGAGTGTGATCTGCATGCATGTGGGGGTGCACACACACATCTGTATCTGCTTATGCTCTGCGTGTGTGTGAGTGTGTATAGTACAGATGAGTGTACAACGATACAGAAAAACACTCAGGAAAACGGCAAAAGATTATGATTATGGGCATAATGAAGACCAGAGGCGGCTGGTGAACTGGCGATGGGAGAAGCTCAAACCATTGGTCATGACCTGTTTTCAATCATTCATGTTAATTACCACTACAGAAACTCGGAAAACTCTCACTATTATCAGGTGTGGCCAGCTTTCATTAATAACGCATACCTGTCAACTCTCTCACATTCGTTGTGAGTTTTAGTGGCATATTTAAGATCTTCTGCTGTGGTCAGCAATTATTCAATCAATGCATATGCAAGAGATTCACGCGCGGAATTGAAGTCCTTACGCATGGACGTTTATCAGTTTCACATGCGTTACGGTAGATTTCACCTCTAGTTATTGGAAACCGATCATGACTCCGGACTTCTCACGCTTTTCTTTACTCAGGGGTTGGAGGCAATGCATGTGTTTTATAATAATTTGAAACATCTTTCAGTTGCTTCAAATTCAGTTGCATCTTATTTCATTTAAAATACAAAAGGTAGCCAATCTCTTCTTTTTTTTGATATAATTCAATAGATATGACTAAAATAAACGGGAATAAAAACTGTTTTCTCCGAGAACACTTGCAACCCCCCGAATATTTAATATGAAAATAGTTTTTGCGACCCGCACCATTTGAAATACTTCATTAGTATTCATGAATATGCAAACATTATGTCACGTGAAAGAGGATGTGCGCTGGACACATATAAGTTGGCTGACAGCCAAAAAAAATATCTGTCTAATTCAGCCCGTAAAAGTACTAGAAAAGGCCAGGAAATAGATCGATTGAAGGCCCAGGATAAATATAAAAGGCCAAAGTGATCGCTGGCAAACTTTTACAGCCAGGTTTAGAGATATTTCCGCTGAAGATATGGCCAAACTTTCCCTGGATACGTAAGTGGACTTGATGTCTGGTGCAAAATGCCCTATTTCCCTGTTTCTTAGCACTTTCAGATTGGTAAAGGCCCAAAATGTAAAATTTTAAAACTCAAAGATCTATAAAATGTATAGATATATTATATATGTTTTGGTGTTGTGTACTTGCATTATCTGTGATGTATTCAATGATTATCAAAGGCGGAGATATCTGTATTATCAATGCCGGGACACGGGGCGTTACTTTTCGTCGCATTTGACGTCACTCCCAACACAAAGAGTGCATGAGACCGGGAAAATCGCCCTTCAAGCACGCATGCTTCGCCGTTGCCAAAGAGTTTCAAGCCAAGATGGTAACCATCTTGTGTCGAGAACTGAATTTTACACCAGAAATGGTCGTAGATCAAATTTTATTCAGGTTGGTAGCTACCTTACTAAATAAACTTTTGTTGGTTTTTGTAACTAAATTTCTAATAAGAGAAAAAAAATGAGAAGAAACTAAAGCTAAACCGGCGTTACCGGCAAGATACAATGGCTGCTGCTATGTGTTTGTTGGAGGACATAGTGAGCCGTGAGATATCTCTCTCTCCTGGTCAAAGTGCACTTTAGGCTATTATTTATTTATCCCCACATAATTAGCAAATCAGCCCATTACACCAGCAGTATAAGTTCAAATTTAGCCAAGTTGTGACATAAACATAATGTTACACCACTTCAAAACATTTTTCTTGTGATACCTCATGACAAACAGAAAAATGATGTGTATCGCACATCATTTGTGCGTTATGAGAAGTCAGTGCTACGTTAGCTAAATTACTTATTTAGAACACGGCTCCCTTGAATACTGGATTCAGTTTGGTCTATCAGCACGTCTCGACAGATAACCGCTGGCCAGCTGGTCTATTGAGCACAACATTGCTAAGGAAACTATAGCAATAGCGGCAGGAGCAACTGAAAGCATACATTGCCAGCTGACAGTGGCATTTCCACGATATCTGTTACCTTTACCATTTGCATTCAGCTACAGAGTGTTCACATCTGTTATTCTCAACAAAGATGGGCAGCATGAGCCGGCCCCACCCCCTTATCTCAGCTTCTGACCTGCAGCACATCATGAGCACTGTTAATGGCCGACTTATCATTATCCCTTTTTTTTTATTTGAATGAACTAAGATGAAGTTATAGAAAAGTAAAGAAATATAACCTTACCTTGTCAATGTACATGGTTTCGCTGCTCCTGTTTGAGTCACATCGGAGAATTTAGCTGTCAGCGGTGCGTGTAAATTGATGAAGACAACAACTCCCATAATTCTACGTGATCGGATAGCGTCATCAAACTCAGCCTCTTGTTATTGTTGCCATTTTGTTCACTTGCCCTTGACCTTGCCTTTTTGTTAATAGTCTATATCTGTAACAATGGAACGTGTTCTGTCACTTACTGTTAGCACTTTTACTTGTCTCCTAGGAGCTCTGCACTTTTGTACTGTTCTTATGCACTTTCGTACGTCGCTCTGGATAAGAGCGTCTGCTAAGTACCTGTAATGTAATGCAATGTAATGTTTGGTTAAGCGACCTCTAGCGGCAGAGAATTACATATTGGGCCTTTAATGTACTTGAAATCATCCCATATTTGTAACTAGACATATTAATGGTAATGAATTTCTAATGTATAAACGTAATTCATTCACTAGCAGTCAAATCTGATGTCTGATCTGACATGACTTTTCATCCAAATCGCTCATGCATATTAAGTAGTAAGCACATCGAAATGGCCGCGGTCCAGCAACCACAATGGCTGATCGTAACGGTCGAGTGATTGCTTTCCTTCAGAATTCATCCTTGTAAGGGGTTGAGGACGACATTGAAACTAACATACAAATCTTTTTATTTGAACAGCCAGGCAAATTATGCGAAAAAAAGAAATGATATGGAACAAATTGTCTACTTTTAAATGATCATAATACACATGCATTGCTTCCAACCCCTGAGTAAATAAAACCGTGACAAGTCCGGAGTTGTAATCCGTTTGCACTTATTGTAGTGAAATCCACCATAACCCACCCGAAACTGATAAACCTCCATGCACAAAGACTTCAATTCCGCCCGAGAATCTCTTACATATGCGTTGATTGAATAATTGCTGACTACAGCAGGGGAATGTAAATATGCCACTAAAACTCACACAGAATGCGTAAGAGTTGACAGGTATGCATTAATGAAAACTGGCCACACCAGATAATGTTGACAGTTTTCAGAGTTTCTGTCATAGTAATTTAAATGAATGAATGAAAACAGGTCATGACCAATCATTATTTTATAATAAAGGGATGGTTTGAGCTTCCCCCATCACCAATTCACCAGCCGCCATTGATGAAGACGAAGAGGAGCTCAGAGATAAAGTTGATGAAGACGACCATGAGTGAGACGATGACAGTCGTCATGGCAATGTGACGACTCAGGATGGACAGATGAAAGAGGAATAAGAAGAATGAGTGAATAGTGAAGGTGAGACAGAGGTCGGCAGTGTAGATGAAGATGAGGCAGACCATGATTGACAGGAGGAACACGGTAAGTACCTGTCTGGCAGCCACCTCATAACCATCAGGGTTCATGGAGGGGAGGATGTGAATTCGGGTGCCATAAATCAGCTGGGTGATTCGCTCATTCCCAGCCCGGTACTCCTCACACAAGAACTGGGCGAACTGGATCAACAGCTCCCGGCCCAGAACCTCATTCCCGTGCATGTTCCCCACGTACTTGACCTCTGGCTCCACTGCAACAGAGGTCAGAGGTCATACGTCAGAAGACACTGCCATTTCAGTAACAAACTACCAGCCAATATTGTCACTAACTAGGGATTTCAAAACCAGATGCCCATATAAGGCCATATACTCGCCAGCAGAGGATGGGCTGCCCCACTATGGGCAGATTCCTCCTGAGATTTCTTCCCATTGAGGGAGTATTTTTCTCAACACTGATTGAGGATTTTTCTCTTTACTGGGAATTTTTTTATTTTTGCCTCATTTGCTATAGTGGGGAATAGGCTTGGGCACTGCCTGATTTGTTTATTTATCTATTTTCTCTCTGTAAAGCCTCTTTGTGACAGTCTCTCAGTGAAAAGTGCCATACGAATAAAATTGAATAAAACCGAATTGAATTGAATATACTGTTTGAAACTACTGCACTTAACCGTGACTTTTACAGCATCTCTCACATCACCGCATGGAGTTCTTTCTGTAATCTGTGTGATCGCCATACTGAGATCGCAAGATCGCACTACAGAAAATATTTTGAGTGAACACAGAGGACACCTTGGCGAGCATGTGGACTCGAACCCAAAATGAAGCTGGGCATCCACTGGCCCTTTTCTCTGAGGACATCTACTTAAATGTGCCCGCAGAAATAAACTCCTCAGGGTACCCTCGAGAGCAGGGGTATCAATCTCCGGTCCTGGAGGGCCGCAGAGTCTGCAGGCTTCTGCGCTCTCCGTCCAATTAGCAGCTCATTAGTGCCTTGAGTACCAGGGGTGAGGACCCTTTAGCCAATCTGTGACATAAATGTACCACTACTGCGGAAACACAGCAGAAACCAGCAGATGCTGTGGCCCTGCAGGAGGGCAGTTTGACACCCTTGCTCTCGAGCACCCACAGGGCATCCGCAGCCAAGAGCTATGGAAATAATAATAATAATTTTATTGTGAAAAAGGAAGGATACTTAAAAGATAAGAAAAATATTGCCAGGTTGCGTTGCCAAATAAAGTTCATAATCTTAGCAATCTAAAACAATGAGCAATTAAAAAAACATTTTGTTTTGTACTGTGCAAACTGCGTGTAAATGTTGGGTATAAGACGGCATAAAAAAGCCGCCATGTTCGTTCGTCTGGAAGAAGATGCTTATGCCACCTGAGCTGGTAGCTTTTTTATATTAAAAGTAAAATGGTGAAAGGTCACATCAGTCAGGTTCGGATCACCCTCTCATTAGAATACCCAACAACCACGCACTGCGATATAGTCGAAGTTGGATTAAACATAGATTTCCAACAAACAATCAGCTGTAGTTCAACCAATTGGTATCTCTCAAAGCACTCTTGGTCATCAACGCAGTTTTCAATACTTATATTGTGACTCCGCACACTCGAAAGACACTTCCAGCCTTCATGACATCACGCACCAGTCTGGGTAGAAATTTTCCCATTGCTTGATTGGTCGATTTTTTTTTTTTTTCTGGTGGCGATGGCAGATTCTGAACTTGGTAGGGTTATGCGATGTTTGAATGCGAATAATACGGTGTGAAAATCTAAATAAAATGATTGCTTATCATTTTGGACAGCAGACGTTATGTCCTTTATTTGACAATGCAAGTTCACCATTGGTTTTCTTATTCGTAAAAGAGGGGCAACTCACTGCTGCAGATGCCCAGACACTTTCAAAAAGCAAATTCGGAGAAATTTCTTTTTGTGGACATCAGTGGAAGTGTTGGCCTGTGGATGCCTGGCTTCATTTTGGGTAAGTGTCTGCATGCTCACTGGGCGTGTCCGCAGTGAACACTCGAAATGTTTTCTGTACTGTTGAGATTGATGTATTTTGACTTTATGACCTTTGATCCTACCCCAGTAAGAATCATTACAGCTATCAAGTCCCATTCCAAAATCACATCTATGGTGTAGAGCAGTGATTCCCAAAGTGTGGGCCGTGGTGGTACTGCAGGTAGGCCGTGAGAGGTGATTCATTTTTGCAAATATGATTTTTTATGATTTTTGTTGTAAAATATTTATTGCACGATTTTAAAACATAATTACAAGTAATAACCTATTGAATGTTATTGACCTCACAATATTTTAGGAACCTTATATAGCCCATGAACGGAATGTAGCTTTCTGGTCATCATGACCGGGGGTCTTAATCAGAGGAGCACGTACCGTGTTCGATAATTAATTCTGTCTTGTGTGTACACCACAGATTAGAAGTTTGGGCTTCCTTTATCCCCCTGCTTTCATTTCAATCCTAAATCTTTATAATAATAATAATAATAATAATAATAAATATAAAACAACAACAACAATTATTGTCGTTGTTGTTTTTTATTTATTTTATTTTCTTAACAACAACAACAATTATTGTTGTTAAGTGTTCTGAGAAAGCATAATTTCGTCTATGTACTGTTTATAGGACAAAAGTGGGCCGCGGACATTTTTTTAGATTTTCAAGTGGGCCCTGATTTGGAAAAGTCTGGGAACCCCTGGGGTAGAGGAACATGAAAATTACATGATGACAAAGTTGTACGATTGTTCAATAATTCAATGCTGGTTTGGCATCAGTTTTTTTTTTAATATAGAAAATGAATGAAAGATGTAGAAAACTATGACTGGTAAACTGTACACAGAGCACAGCCCAGCAGAGCTGTACTATTTCTGTTGCTTTGCCCAGACATTGGCATATTTTCATATGGGGCTCTAATTTCCTGGCGTAGCGCAGGTGGCGTAGCGTGGCGCAGCCCACGCAGTGGTAATTTCGTCCGGCGCAGCCTGTGCAGTGGTAATTTCGTGAGGTGCGCAGCCTTTGGTAGACAAACGTGCGCCGAGATGGGTGGGGCGGCGTAGTAGGGGGAGGTGTCACATATTCATCAAGACGCAGTGACAATTTCGTAGAAAAAGTCTTCGCTGCAGTTGTGCAGGAGGCTCGCCAGCTCCAACCTGGTTCACTTTCTGCGCAGTGGTAATTTGGCTGTCCGGCACGCAGTGCGCACACGTCACCGAAACCTCACAGGCAGGTTTCCAGAATGTCAGGCACATTTCAATACAGTAAATACTGTAATTACAGCAACCACTGTTTAATGTAACTATCTGAATCAGCTCATAAATTATAGTATCTATATCGATTGTCCTGATGTCATATCAAAGGCGGTTGGCACGCGTGATGGAAACTCGACCTGACTTAATCAATGCAACTGAATCAATGATGCAAATCAACGACTTCACATCTTTCTCAGCCAACCACAAACTGCCTCGACATCAGGCAGTTCATCTATAATGCTAGCGTTCTATGCTCGGTAAAGCCGCATACACACTGGACGCAAAACAAATTTTTCGCACGACTGATTAGAGTCTAGTCAATGCGAAGAGCTATCGACTTTTCTTGGTCTTTTAATTCGTCTGTTTTCTTCCTTTGAAGATAAACAACAGTCTTTATTCGGTCTTTCTTTTGAAAGTTAGTCAGATGGATCGAACAGATTCACGCTTTATTTCCACAGCAGAGATAAAATAGTGCTTGCAATCAGAGAGCAAATCAATTCCATGACCATTGACAGTGTGAATAAATTATCGCATGCACAATCAAGACTGTCCAACGCGAAATGCAAAATACTCCATGTCTGGCACCCAGCAAAAAATAAAAGTATTGATATGAGAACAGATTTATAACGGAATAAAGAATAAAAATACATATATATCACCAACCAGAACATCCAAAAAAGATGACCCGCAAATAAATTAATCACATTGTTCGTTGGATGTTCTGTTGTTAAAATGTTCTTTTCATTCTATATTTCGTTATCAATCTGTTCTAATCGTCCTCTTTTTTTTGGCTGACAGACACGGAGACATTGTACATTGTCTCGCGCCAATGTCGACTCGCTTTATTGAGCAGAGCTTAAACAGAAACATTGATTGAAATTCTCGGTACTCATCTTGAAGAACTGAGCCCTCTTATCAAAACATTCACGTTTAATATCTAAAAGAGTCAGTAGATTTGAAGAAATTAAAAACAATAATAGACGGTCGGACACGGAGATATATTAAAACCCTGTCAGACTTTCAGACACAAGACACTGCTTCAGTTTCTACACAATCTGTCGAGCGAAAAATTCGTTTCGCGTCCAGTGTGCAAGCGGCTTAATACTAGGCTACTATTATTGTCACTTAGGTTTTATCGTTTTTAGTGGGGGAAAGGAATACAGCCTGATTGCTATGATCTCGTACTGAGTTAAGATCACATATTGAAAATACATGTGTAACGTATCTTGAATTGTTGTCCATTCATGTTAATCCCAAAATTTTAAGCGGCAACAGTTTGTAATAATATGAAGACGCTATCCATCGTTTCTCTTGCCAATGAGCAATATTTGACTCGGCTGTGTTATACCCAAATACGCCCTCTTTGCCAACTTGCGCTGGAAGGCGGGGCAGAGGAGTACTTGCGCAAGGCTACGCCGGGCACGAAATTGCAACATACGCCTGGACACACCCCGTTGGCGTGGCGCACTCTCCATTCGCCGCGCCTGCGCCGCGCCTGCGCATGGTCTACGAAATTAGAGCCCATTGACTCCATTTCACAGATTTACCATGATCTGATTCCTGAGTGCCGCAAACAGCAGAGAGGATATTGCACAGATCCCAGAGTGATATCGAACTGCAGGATATAATGAACCCAGAATACCTATTATCCCCCGCAATGAAGAGGAGCAGGTGATACTGCAATGGCGCTCGTCTATCCTTCCATCTGACTGTTTGTCCAGATAAGTAAGGACAAGTTTTTTCCAGAAATGAGTTTTACCTAGATGAATGAAATTTTGTGTGCACGTTACTTGTGATGACTTGATTGGATTTGATACAGGGACTTCCTGGTGGCGGTGGATATTGATGGCAGTGTCTTCTAATTAAAACAACAGAGACACTCGGAGAGCACAAGGGGAGCCATGGTATTTCCACAGATGACTACGTTTTGCTCTTTTGAATTTTACAACCATGTAGTGGATTTTAGATGTAAGATGAACAGAATTTATGTTCCTATCTTGAAATCCCGCAATGTTGAAGAATCCTTAAAAAAATTAATGGATCTGGATGGCGTTTAAGATCACCACCAAAATCAAATGGATTGTTCCTTTGGCCATACCATATCCTTCCAAAAAATGTAATCGAAATCCATCCAAAACATTTTGAGTAAAGTTACCTTGGTAGAGGTAAAAAGCACTTGATGGAACTTTGAAGAAAAAAAACCTTACAGGTATCATAAAATTGTTCTTCTCCAAAAGCAAACAACTGACCATTTTGTCGTAAAGCACCTTGAACTTTGAGAGTCTAATAAATGTATCTAGCATTGCACTGTTATAAATAAAAGTTTGAATGGACGCAAACTGTCTATCAGGCATCAGACAAAATAAGAATTCATCCAGAAGATTAATATATAATTAATTATACACCAGCCATCAAACCCTTTGTAAGTGATTTGCTGTGGCAGTCAGGGAGTTCTTTGGAGTCTTACAGATTAAGACTTTCAAACACTGGCTGAATTTGCCTTTGACTCCAGAAAACACCAACGGCATCACTGAGCACAAATGTCTGCCATATCCTTCAACAAAGTCCACACATTGCTACTTGCGGGCCCATAGTGGACATCATTATACGCAGGATTTTTGCTTTGAAAATGTAAAGTCACGATTTAAAGCCAATCTGTAATGTACTGGAACCCATTGTCTTTGCACTCCACTGGAAAATCCTTGCCCCTTATCCTCCTGTTAGTCCAAATGAAATGTTCTGTGCGTTTCTTGGCACAGAGGTTGGGGAAGGAGGTGACATCTTCGGTTGTAAACAGAGGACCATGGCAAGGCTAAAAATCCCGCTCTGTGTGCCTTTAAGTTACAGGAAGGTGCCAGCAGGTCTGGTTGCAATATAATGATTCAGCGTGTGGGATAGAATGGAAATGGCGATGTGTTAGACCAGAGAAGATTAAAGATGAGGGCTGTTGGATGGGGCTGACTCATAAAAACAGATTTTTTCAGATCACAAAAACTAACCCCATATTTGAAAAGGTTTCATTTCCAGAATACCATGGTGCTGGATTTCACATAGGCTCACTGGCAACAGTACAGTTCTCATTTTATGCTCATCGCTGCTCTGTTTCTTAAATGGATTGCAGAGCAAAGTGCGTGTGGACATTAGGACATTGTGTAAGACGCCCCCAACCTGCACTTGCGGAGATTGAGCGTGTTGTGACCTGAAACGGTTAACACGTCCCAGGGTCCAGGGTGGCAACAGCGTTATCCTGTTATTTTGGTTCACACTTCAGTGTGGAAGAAATGCACATCCTGCTATTCTCCAGTGGGGAAGCCCCTTCACCGGCAGAACTCCAGAGCAAAACCTCTGGCCCCCACTACCCCGCATGCATTTCACCGCCCACACCAGGTCTTCCTTAACTGGCTCAAGGCCACAGCTAATTCTCCTAATTTTTTTGAGCCGTGTGTGTAAGTTGGAGTCACTGGGTTTTTATGCCTATCATTCTGCTCCCCATATCAAAAAGTAAAATGAACAACTCACTCTTGTGTAGACTAAAAGCGATGATATGGATAATGCAAAAAAAAAAAAAAATTACAACAAGATAAAAATACAGGTTCATTAGTCAGTTGGAGAGAAAGGGTATCGCGTCTGCCCTATTAAGCGTTCAAGATATTTGCTCTAAACCTGTTGTTCTCTATAAACAAAAATTTGTGCATGAAATATTGACTCCGCTAAACTGGAGTGAATTTAACTTGACTGTGTTAAAACGTCTCTATTCTAAATGAGCCAGCTCTAAACTCCTTAATGCAAAATCTGACTTCAGTGACAGAGACTTCAGTAAACCTGTCTGAGCTAATCCTGCCAGCACAAAGCCCATCTCCACTAAATCCATCTGCTTTGAAAGGCGTATCATTTACACCTTTCTATGCGAAATCCATCTGTTTTGAAAACGTTGTTAAAACCTGTCTGTGCTAGGTTTTTAAGCATTAAAAACCCATCATTTAAACCTGTCAGCACTGTAACCGCAGGCCTTAACTACATATTGTTATACCTGTCTGCATAGAATCTATACATCTTAAGCTTCTCAAATTCATGTGGATTAAAATACATTTGTGAGCAACCTTTCTGTGCCAAATCTATCGATATTGGACTATTCGTGGAGGGTTCAAGTGCCTGCGCTTTTGGAGATCTCTGTTCTACAGAAAGAATGTTGAGTTCAGTTTTAAAGGCAAACTTTGCTCCACACATCCAAATATTCACTTCTCCTCCCGTGCTAAAGGTGCACTGGTTTACTGTTCTTTTTTTTTTTTGAAGCATAGAAGATTCAGACTTTGTGTAAACTGGCTCCTGTTCCACAGATTTTTCCGCCTCTGAATTCTTATTTTCGAGATTCTGGGATTTGCAAAAAAAAAAGCATAACCATTACACAATGGACCCATTGGCCTGAATAGTGGAAAATACTTCTGTACATATTCCACCGTAGGGCAGCAAAGCAAAGTGTATTTAAATACATTTGAACACAACGAAGACAAAACATTCAAATTATATGGAAACATCCTGAGATCCGTCAGTTGCACCAGACAAAATAGCAACCATTCAGTGAAAACACAAGTAGTGCTCGCTCACATGCAGCTTCTCACAGAGCTCACAGAGAGGAAGAGCAGGAGACATAAATAAAGAAAGAGGGGAGGAGAGGAGAAGAGGAGGAGAGGAAATGATGTAAATAGAATGGCAGGAGGGGGTTTCACACTTTTGTTGTGCCCCTGAGCGCACCGACACACTTCAACTGAACTCCAGAGGAGTGTTTGCGAGTGTAGCCTGGAGCGCACGTTCTGTAAGAGCTGCTTTAGCCCTGAGTGTTTGGATAGCGTGAGACTCACTGGGCTCGTGGATGACCGGGTAGTCGCTGAACACAAGGACCAGCAGGTGCCGTCCCTCAACGCTCTGGCCGATGCTGTAGACGTGGGCGACGTTACGGCACTCGTTCTCCACGTTGTACATTGCTCGAACCAGGTCCTCGTAGCTGTGGTGCCGGAAGTCTATGGCCTGCGTCGCGCTCAGCAGGAGCCGCAGCAGCATCGCCCGGGCCAGCATCCAGCGCCACATGTTCACTGGGGTCCGTCCGTCCGTCCGTTGGCTCACCTGTGCCCTGATTCCGTCCGTCCGTCCTGCTCCAGCCTCTCAGCCTGCCTGTGGCTGTGGAGGGAAGGAGAGAGTGAGGGAGCTCTCCCTCTCTCCAGCCCTGTCCCCTCCCACTGCACCCTCACCCCAAACCCGGGGAGCAAATAAGGACAGCCCTCTCCTTCCCTCCCCCGCCTCGCTCCCTCTTCCTCTCTCCCTGCTTATTATAACCTCTCTCGCCATACCTCTCCCCTCAGTCTCCTGTTTTTCCTCTCTTCCTGTTCATTTTTCAAACGTATTTCTCTCTCTCTCTCGTGAGCTTAGCTCCACTATCGCCTTCCTTAGGTCACCCCCTCTCAGAATGTGCAAGCAGATTAACAGACTCTGAATAGCACTTTGTGCTGCTTTCTGTTATTTGGGCATTGACAGAGGGATAAAAAGAGAGAGCCGGTGCAGTTCCCCTCTCTCTCCTGTATTGGAGGGGGATGGGTGTGAAGATTAGCATTACCATTAACACAGACACTGTGGCCCCCTGCTAGCCCAACTCTGCCTCATTCAGTCGCTCCCATGAAAGCACACACAGCTCAGGCAGAGCTTCAAACGCTCGGTCAGGGAGCTAAGGAAGCTGCTTGACTCTCCGAGGGGAAAGGCATCCCATGCTGCCCCCACCAGCTGCCCCTCGCTTTGAGCCTGTAAAGCGGCGAGGCAAAAGGTAGAGGAGGTTACACCAGTTCTGCTGTGCCATTTGGGATCAGAGGCAGTTTGTCAGACTTGTCAGTTCTGTTACTTCGGCTTTTCCGGAAGATTTCAGTTTCTATGTCTGTGCTTGTGCACAATAGATTTCAGGCTGCTTAACCTTGGAAAAGAAAGTTCACTGGCTGCCTTAAAAATGTGGCTTGACTCAACTTGAAGAGAAGCTTTGTTTGAACTCACAATTAGTCAAGACTGACTATAACTGACTTTTGAAAACTTATGAAGTTGACTTGACGTGATAAGTGAATTTATCGTGAACTCCACTCAAGTTAATTGGGCTATCATGTTTTATAGTGTGCATAAAGGACAATGCACACTAAAGGACAATATTTTTTTCATAATGAGACTTTTGCATTTGGAGTATATCATTGTTGTTGCCCAACACAAAGGGCTCTCATTTCTTGGCGCAGCGCAGGGTGGCGCAGTGTGGCATAGCCCACGCAGTGGTAATTTCATCTGGTGCAGCCTGCACAGTGGTAATTTCATGCAGTGCAACACTGTGTGCAGCCACTTCGGCAATTTAGAAGACGAATGTGCACTGAGATGGGTGTGGCGGCGTAGTAGGGGGAGGTGTCACATATTCATCATGATGCAGTGACAATTTCGTGGACAAAGGCCCTGCCAAAAGTGCGCAGAGAGCTTGCCAGCTCCGACCTGATTTACTTTCTGTGCAAGGGTAATTTCGCTGACCGGCTCACAGTGCGCACACGTCACCGAAACCTCCCAGGCAGGTCTCCTGAATGTCAGGCACATTTCAATGCAATAAATAATTACAGCAACCACTATATAATGTCACTATCTGAATCAACACATACATTATAGTATCTATATCGACTGTCCCGATGTCAGACCAGAGAGAGAGATGTGTACATGTGGGCGCATGAGTGTGTGTGTGTAGGCTATGTGGGTCTGTGTCCTTCAGCTGCTTTCACACTGGATGCAAAACAAATTTTTTGCATGACTGAATACATTCAAAGTCGCGAATACACACGTGTATTCGCATCTTTGCATTGACTTTGAATGTAATCTGTTGTGCGAAAAATTTATTTTGCGTCCAGTGTGCAAGCGGCTTAATACTACTTTTCTCCTCCCTCTTTGCCACTTGTGCCTGCAGGAGGGACAGAGGCAGGACAGAGGAGTACTTGTACCGGGCTGCACCTGGCACGAAATAGCAAAATACGCCTGGATACACCCCGTTGGCGCGGTGCTCTACCCATTCGCAGCGCCGTGCTTACGCCTGGTCTACGAATTTAGAGCCCAAAGACTAATCACACACAAGAGAGGCAGACTCTGCACAAAGCTCATTGATTATGGCTATCAGGAAAACATGGAACAAGGATTTTCTGATTAACCATGAAAATGCAGTTGTGGTCCATGGAAAACGCAAACCAGACTTTAAATTTGAATATCGTTGGCCTGCTGATAAAACCTCATATCTCCAAACTGATAAGAAACAAAAACTCGTATGTCCACTATTCTTACATGCAGAATTAAACGTTTTATTTTATCTATATTTTGAATAATTTTTATCAATTTATATATATATACTTATTTTATATCTATTTATTTTCATGTGAAGTTTATCATTTTGAAGATACAAGGTTTTATCAGCAGGCCCACGATATGCGGCTGGAATAGTAGGCCTATATATGTCTGTGCCAATTACAAGACGTAATGTAAACATCTCTTTTTTTTCTTACTCTAGCCACTGTGGCATTAAAGCTATGCAAACAAACTAATAGCCGCAGTAATTAAATGAAGGATGTCAACCGTAGGTTGAACGGTATCTTGCCAAAAGGGTTGTGTTTTTTTCAGCGAGAACCATGAAGGTCAAGGCCGATTGCCACCAAAAACTAACCAGCTAAGCGCCTGACCATACACTAAATTCACATTAATTTGTGAATTTTAGGCCAAAAAATTGACCTTGACCTTTGACCTTGAAGGAGCAGGCAACGCGCACAGCAGAGAAAAGTGTTCAAGAAAAATTATTACAGACAAAAAAACAAACAAACAATAAACAAACATTCCGACCAACATATCGGGCTTTTGGCAAGATAATAATACAGAATTTAGCGCTTCTCAACCAGCGTAATCAGAGCACTGAAAATGTGCCCCTCCTACACTAGCCAGTTTGTTCCGTGGAAGAGAGGGAAGAAGACAAGGAGAGCATTCTAGTCACACAAAAATAACAATCAATGACAGTTTATATAATCTCATGTAGAAATCGCGCCATTGAAATTTCAAACTACTCCGATGTCTGGTTTGCAACTAAAGGACAAGACAACGCTTTAACAAACAAAGGATTCTTACCCCGCATGTTGAAAAATCTGCGGGGCACTGTAGAAGCCAGGCTCTCTGCACACCAGAGAAGTCTATACGCAGCAGGTGGTGAGCAACCATCATCCCTTGTGTATTAACTGCACTGGAGGAGGAGGTGGCATCTTCTCTTCCTGCAGTGGAAGTGCATGGAGAATAACGGAGTGGATACAGATGAAGGAGGGTTACGTAAAATGGTCATATTTATTTGCCTTTAGTCAAAGTATCGCTGTGATAGATACTGGAAGCAAGCTTAATATGGTTTCAAATATTTATTGTATTTTTTGGGCATTTCAAGCAGTTGCGCAGTACATAGGCGTCATGGGCCAAGCCAGGGAATTTGGCGCAGATGCTTAATTTGCGCGTATCATGATCGCACACAACCTGAACATTAATGCTGTGCCGACGTATTCGGTCTCTGTACATATTGTTATTAGTGGAAGGGGTTCTGATTGCAACGTGAGTACAACCAATGGCTCCCATAACACTGGGGAACCTGGCCACCCGGTTGAACCCCGCTTAACTCTCCGTCTTTCAGCTGGTGCTTTGGGGAACTTTAAAGTGGCTGATGTGGTGCAGCATACCTTCAACCAACTGTGTCAGACACCTTGACACAGACGCCTGTGATATGTGCATGACGTCACCAGCCACTCTCTGGAACGACCCAGATGCCAGGACCGACAGCGCAGTTGTGACCTTGATGACCACCGGTATGTTTGTAATTGAAGTAATTGGAGAACAGGCTATTGTGTAATATCATATGATTATTTCATTTGATAGTTTATTATGGTGATGAGAAATGTACTTTAGAAAGAAGGATAAACAATCAAATATTGAATGTCTCAACCTTTACCATGTTAAATAAAATAAAATTAATGTCAAATTCGGCCAACACCCGACATCAAACGCAATATTCCATTTTGCCTCATGTTGGTACTTGACATAAAAAGTGCGGTGGCCTGGGGGAGAATAGGCATATGTGTTATTTGCCTGAGAAACGCCTGGAAATGCCCCAATTTTGGTCTTGCTCCGCCCCAAGCGCGTAACTGCCTTCAGGGTGCGTAATGCACAGACTTAAGTCGAGAGGAGAATACGCGTAGGCTGAAAAGCGCGTAGCTACGCGCTTTTTTCGACTTAGGCGCATGGGAAAATAGACCCCTAAGTGACTGTTCATCTCATCTCACAGTAGGACAATGACAGCAATTACCAGGGCAGAGAGGTCAAATGCTGTTGGCTGACCAGGCCAAGAAAATAAAGTCCAAAAGCCCAAAAACTAAAAGGCAACTTAAGATGGCAGCTCTCCAGACCTTTCCTCAGTCATCAAATGCAGAGCATTTTCACAATCATGGTTCCAATGTACAAGACTATGCTGTGGAAACAAAGAAAATTGTGTCACTGTCGAAAGATTTTTGGATTGCACTGTATTTGTGACAGCATGGTGCTATAGAAAGAAATTCCCTCTTTATGGTGGAGGAACAATTTGTTCATTTGCAGATACCTGAGATTGCTGTGCTTTGTTTGCAGTTGTTACATGATTAACTGAGTAATCTGAGTGACCAGCTAGCAGGTCATTCACCTCTCTACTTTGATCTGGTCAGTCACTCTGAAAAAAAAAAAAAACTTTTCTTTTTTTTCTTGCATAAATTTGGCATCTCCAGTCCCACCCGAATCTGAAGTGCCCAACTTGGGAACTATTTAGAAGGCTTGTGTCACTGTTTTGTTCCGCTGGATGCAAACTGCAGTCCGGTGGGACCTAGGACCATAGGCCTAAATAAAGATGAGGCTCAAATGCCAAGGCAGGTAGAAAGACTGTAGTTTTAATAATTAAAACAAATACAAAGCAAACACCAGAGCATCATGGGTCAAAAACGCCAGAACAGGAATAAAGCGCAAAATGCAAAAATGCAGAGATGATTAGCCTTCCCCTCCACCTTAACAAGTCAAACCTGTGGCCTGTCAAGGTGGAGGAGAAGGAATGCAGGAGGGGGAGGGACTGCAAGGCCAAACCCTAACAGCTTGCTCACATGCGACCTCTTGTTGCCAATTCAGGAGAGCGAAGACAGTTTGCCGCTCTCCTCCGAAGCATGTGCCTATCAGCCACTGCTTCTTTTCACTCATTGGTTGAATCCTCCCAAGTTCAGAGTGAGGGAGTGGAGTGTAATGCGTATAGAAGCCACTAAATGGCAGTATTAACCTTTTTTTTTTGGTTAAGCCCAGACTGGAGCTAGGTTTGGACATGTCCTGGGCATGTCTGAGACGGAAAGTCCCAGAGAATTAAAAAAAAGTCTAAAAGGTGGGTGGGGTCTGCAAATGAGTATATAAAGAAGAAAATTGAAAAAAACATTTGACCAGACCTGTCACTCTTTTCAAGACTTGTGAAGCTTTTTGTGGATTTTTGCCTGTGTTGGAGCATTTTCCTCACCAGGAACATCATCAAGCAACCCAACCAAAGGGACTGTAAATATTTTTTTTCTTCTATATATCAATCTTGGTCAGTAGAGTAGATAGTAGATTAGTTAGAAGTCTTTGTTTAATTAAATGTGTTTAAGTTTTAAAATTATGTCTGTCATCCCTTGCTGTCGTAAATGTAACAACAAATTGGGTCCATAACAAATTGGGGGCTCGCCGGGATAGACCATTGTGTGAGTCATTTATTGAAAATCTAACATTTCAAATGATAAAATTGTTTTTTGAATTTTCATATATATATATATATATATATATATATATATATATATATAAACAGATCAACAGCAATGGATGATTTCTTGGCATCACCAACCGTAGAGGTTTTGAAGAGACAAAACTGCTAGAAATATGCAGACATTTAGAGCTGACAGAGGTAAAACCAGCCATGCAAAAAGCAAGACTGGCTAGAGAGATAGTTGAATATTACATTGATGAAAATGTGTTTGCACCAGGAGATCTGGAACAGTTTCCAGTGGAAAATCCAAATATAGAAATGGAACTTAAATTAAAAATGCTAGAGATTGAAAGGGAGGAAAAAGAAAAACAAAGGCAGTTTGAGTTGGAAAAATTAGCAAGAGAAGAGAAAAAAGAAAGGGAGGAAAAAGAAAAACAAAGAGAATTTGAGTTAGAAAAATTAGCAAGACAGAGAGATTTCGATTTACAGAAATTTGATAGGGAAGAAAGGCTCCAAATGGAGCAGCTAAAAATAAAAATAGCAACTGAAAATAAATTTCGGGCTAAACAGGAGGTAAAACTGGTGCCTACATTCCTGGAGAAGGACGTTAATAATCATTTCCAGTACTTTGAAAAGGTAGTTAAAAGTTGTCAGTGGTCGAAGGAACACTAGCCTCTGATGTTGCTCTCATTAAGAGGTTGTCAAAAAGGTTATTTTAAGAGCTTATGAGTTGGTTTCAGAGGCTTACCGACAGAAATTCAGAGGTCTGAAGAAATCTGACAATCAGACTTATGTGGAGTTTGCTAATGAGAAGAGGGTTTGCTTTGAGCGCTGGTGTACTTCTATGGAGGTCAAGCATGATTTCAACTCACTAAAAGAGATGTTGTTAGTTGAAGAATTCAAGAACTGTGTTAAAAATGATATTAAGACCTACCTTAATGAGAAGCAAGCACTGAATTTGCAATCAGCTGCCAAATTTGCAGATGAATATGTTCTCACACATAAGTCCAAATTTCAGTCTAGCAGTAACAATAGATGGTTCCAATTTCAGAAAAAAAGGTAATGGTGATACCCAAGATTCCTCACCCAAAGACAAAGACAAATCTGGTGATGGTGCTCAGAAATCCAGTCACAGGTCTGATCAAAGTGTGAAAGCTGACAGTCACAAGAGAGGTCTAGTTTGCAGTTATTGCAAGAAATCTGGTCATGCTACAACTAACTGTTGGTTCCTTAAAGCTATGAAAGAGAAAGAAAAGGATACCAATCCAAATGCCTTTGTGAAAACAAGGTTAGAAACCCCTGTCGGAGATGACCAATCTGCTAAATTGCCTGCTCCTTGTGGGGTTAAGAAGCCTAATACTGCTGACTTTGTGAGGGAGGAATTTCTTCCATTTGTGTCAGAGGGATTTGCGGCTCTGAATGAGCATTCTACTCCTGTCCTAATATATATCCTTAGGGATACCGGAGCTTCTCAGTCACTTTTGTTGATGGACTCCTTGGAGTTACGTGTTGAGACCGCTTCTGGGGATTTCATACTTGTACAAGGTATTGAAGGAAGGGCTATATCTGTACCCCTGCGCTCTGTATTCTTGAAGTCAGATTTAGTTACAGGACAGGTAAAGGTGGGACTTATGTCAAGTCTACCTATAAAGGGTGTTTCTCTGTTGCTAGGCAATGACCTGGCTGTGGGCAATGTAGTTCCCCCTGTTCATCTTACTTCACAGCAGAGGCGTAGCCAGCGGGGGCCAAGACACGTCCCTTAATGACTGAAATGAGTAGTTATCAATCATTTTCCTTTATTGACGCGTTTTCCAATGATTGTAACTGGCAATCGAAGACACGGTTTCTCTCCATATGTGATCTAACAGCGATTAAATTATGGGCTAAATTCAGTACTGTTGGCGAACAAGGACAGAGAATTTGGTGGCGCAAAACTTTATTTAAAAACAATTATTAGTCCTGACCCGTTCTCAGTCTTTTTCATAATTAACAAAAGGTTCTTTCCGAGAGCGCTCCACACTTAACAGGTGCTGCTTGTTCTCCACGATTAGGTAAGACAACAATCATTGTCATCTTACCTAATTGGGGGAACACGCAGCACCGGTTAACAGTGGAATGCTCTCGGCCCAATTCTCTGTTCTTGTTCCGCAACAGTAGTGACTTTAGCCCATGATTTAATCGCCGTTAGATGACATAAGGAGAGAAACCGTGACTTCGGTTGCCAGTTACGATCATTGGAAAACGCGCCAATAAAGGAAAATGATTGAGAACTACTAATTGCAGTCATAAAGGGACATGTCTTGGCCCCCCGCTGGCTACGCCTCTGCTTCACAGCGAGCACTGAAGATGGCGATGAAGACCCATCCCTGTATCCTTCCTGTGCAGTGACTCGTGCTATGACTAATAAGGCTAAAGAAGAAGATGATGTAGTGCCGTCCAGCACATTGAATAGTCAGGACTTAGGTGGTTTGCCTCATGACTCTGTTTGGCCTACTATGGTTTCTCCATTTGAGGACTTATCAGACATGTTTATCAGTTCTTTGTTCAGCCAGCCAGATGGGTCTAGTGATTCTGATGTGTCTGGAGATTTGTCTCTGTCCAGAAAGCAGTTGATTCAGGAGCAAACTAATGATCCTGAAATTTGTGTACTAAAGAGGAGAGACCTTCCTGATTAAGAAATAGACGCAGTTAGAGTTGGGTATTATTTGAAGGATGGTGTGTTGATGCAGAAGTGGCGCCCTCCTGATATGCCTGCCAATGCAGATTGGGCATTGGTCAAGCCAATTGTTGTTCCGAAAGTCTACAGGAATGAGATCTTAACAATGGCTCAAAGTTTACCTTAAGGAGGTCATCTTGGTGTTAACAAAACTGTTGATAGGATCATAAAACACTTCTGGCCTGGACTTCGGAAAGATGTATCCATCTTTTGCAAAAACCTCTCACACTTGTCAGGTAGTTAGACCCACCTGTAGCTCCATTGCAGCCTATCCCAGCATTTGGGGAGCCCTTCTCTAAGGTCATCGTTGATTGTGTTGGTCCATTACCCAAGACTAGATCTGGAAATCAGTACTTGTTGACGATCATGTGTGCATCTACCAGATTCCCTGAAGTCATACCTCTACGCAACATCAAGGCAACTGCAATCTCGAAGGCTTTGATAAAATTCTTCTTGTTGTTTGGCCTTCCCAGGGAAATTCAGTCAGACCAAGGTAGTCATTTCACTTCTGAATTGTTTCAGCAGGTTGTGTATGAACTAGGTGTGAAGCAGATTCTTTCCACTGCATATATCCAGAGAGTCAGGGTGCCTTAAAGCGGTTTCATTCCACTCTCAAGACAATGATGAGGACTTATTGTTATGATGACTATGAGAAAGACTGGGATGAAGGTGTTCATTTGCTGTTGTTTGCAGCTAGAGAAGCAGTGTAGGAGTCTACTGGACATAGTCCATTTGAGCTAGTGTTTGGCCATGAAGTGAGAGGACCTTTGCTATTGTTGAGTGAACAATGGCAAGAGAAAGAGCCGCATATCAGTCTGTTAGACTATGTTAGCAAGTTCAAGGAAAGACTGCGTGCAGCTTGTCACTTAAAGAGAACTTGAAATCAAGTCAGGGAAAAATGAAAACTTGGAATGATCATAAGGCTAGAAGCTGTGAGTTTAAACCAGGAGACAAGGTTCTTGTCTTGTTTCCCTTGCAGTCCAATCCATTGCAGGCTAGATTTCATGGTCCAGATGAAATTCTAACAAAACTCAATGATCTCAATTACATTGTGAAGACTCCAGATAGGAAAAAGCCAAAACAGTTGTTACATTAACATGCTGAAGCCTTACCATGACAGAACTGCTAGGGTCACTTCAGATTCTCCTATGGTCGAGACGTGTGAAGATGAGGGGGAGTTTCAAGATGATGAACCTAGAATTAAAGCTGAAGTTCTTTCATGTAAATTGTGAAATTCTGAAGTGTTGCAAAATTTTGATGTAAAACTCCAGCGCTTAGAACCCTCACAGAAAGATCAGTTTGAGAGGTTGATCAAGAAATATAAAGATCTATTTCCTGATGTTCCAAAGAGAGTTTGCACCCGGAGTCTTAACTCCCTAAGCTATACAAGCCTTTCCCCATTCCTTAATTTTAATCAACTGGACAATAAGCTTCCAAATCGTGTGGTCTTTCGTTGTGAAAAAATGCATGTGCTGTGTTTGAATATGATCACCTCACATTTTTGTTGTTGTAATTTTGAATGATTGTTAGATTTCTTCTGTTGAATTGAGCCTACAAACTGAACATTTGTGCTCAACCCCCCAGCGATTGAAGCATCCCCACACAGCACAGCAAACCATGGTTGAGATAATATACAAGGACAACATGGAGGAGGGGGGACAGACAAGCTGCCTCACCTGCTATTCATGTTTCTAATTTTATTCAAGATTTCTCTTTCATGAAGTAACTAGTACATAAGAGCAAAATAAAAAGATGTACAGAAAATGTATGGGTATAACAGCAAAGTTTGTATGTTAATGTGTCTTGTTCTGTCTGGATATAGTGTTTAATGAGCCCTTCCTGAAAATGTTACTATGCATGCAAGCCTAGATAAATGTATACCTTCTGCATGCAAAAAGTCAATGAAAAAGTTGTTCTGAACTTATGTATTGGTGTTTAGTGATAAGTGCAGATGTGCATAAAATTGTGAGCAGTTAAATTATAATTATTACCAGTGGATTTTCTAAGATGCCACACTGAACATTATGCTGTTTTAAATAATGCAGGGACTAATTGTGCTGTCAGTTGATACTCATTGATAGTCACCTGTCAGTCCTCTGTCCTTTCTGAAAGTCATGAAGATTACATTAGTTAATTACTGAATTGGTAACTTAGATCCTTTATATCCATGGGATGATTAAAACCCCAAGCAAATGAAGAAATGGTAGAAAATTAAACAATTTTGAAACATTCCTTCCCCTCCCTCTGCATAATAAACATTAGGATGGGATTAAACAAGCATTGTTGTCAAAAGCAAAAACCAAGAATTCAAAGCAATAGAGAACAAGAACACGCTCTTTATACTGACTTAATCTCATTTTAGTCATCTTAATAATTTAAATAATTCGAAGGCACTAAAACTGCTCGAATACTACCTGTATTGAGTGCAAATGTTCAAAATTCTGCCGTTTAATGTAGCTTTTTCGCGGTTGTTTAACGTTGGGGTCACTTAACTGAGACGGCGACATTCATTCAAGCCTCAAATATGCAAACAAGGCAGAAATAAAGCTATTTATTGACTAGTCATTACCGAGAATTGTCGGTATGTCTCTCTGCAGCCTATTTGACAGACGCATTTAAATTGCCCGCCAGCGACTTCCGGGAACTATTTTCCGCCTCCATGAACCACGTGACTGTCGAGAATTCTGGACCGCCGTTGACGCGACTCTCTCTCTACATGGCTCTGGTTCCTGGTGTTTACAATGCAGGAGCGGCGGCAAAGCAGTCCCACGCAGAGATTTGTCTGTGGAAAAGGGATTGCCTGCAGCAATACTTATGTGACAGGGGCTTGCCTGTAACTAGCAGAGTGGAGGAGCTTTGACCTCTTGTTTATGGAGCTCAAGTGTTCAATGTGGCTCCAAAGTCATATTGTGGTGATGATGATGTTGTGCCCAATGTAATTAAATCAGCTCGCTTGAGTTTGCATAAAGCTAGCCCGCCACATCATTCATTTTTGCACTGGCTAGCAAGGCGAGTGCTTTGTTACATGGCTACTTCTATATCAAGATAATTAACTGATTTACTATAGCTAGCTAGTGATTAGTGTTGTCTTAACTGGCGGCACAGCCATTAACAAGTGGCCTGCGGTCATCTACGTTGCCATTACGTCACTGGCTTGGGCTTGCTTGCTTTTTACAGTGTGAAGTGGTTTCCAGTTTTAGTTTCACAAAACTGATTTGTTCAAAATAATGACGCCATATTACTTTGGTTGTCAGTGTTATCTTCAAATATTCGAACTATGGTGCGTTGGCTTTACGTTGCTAAATTGACACTAGCCTTTTCAAGGCAAAAAATGTTTGTTTTTTGCCTTTGAGTAATCAACCTGATACCTAGTCGACTGGGATAGTTGACTCACTAATAGGCCTAACTAATGCTGCGTTCGATTTGGCTCGGAAGTTGGAAGTCGGTGCGAGGAATGACATCATAGCCGAGCTGAATGCGTTCTGTTGAGTAAGTCGGAAAACTGACTTGGGGCCAGTGGTGTGTCCTCTGGCCAGGATAGCCTTTATTAGCGATCGTCAGCCACACTAGTTGATAGCGACGCATTACTCGGTATTGTTCGCGTGCAAACACAGTATCAATAATTCCGCCGATAAACTTGATTCAGTACTGTGTGTACGACTGATTTAATGAAACACAAATGACACAGAATTGCAAATATACAGTTTATTATTAACGTTACAGCTTTCGGTTTCTATTGATTTATGATGCAGCGATCTTGAACTCAGAACTTGGGGTAGGTGAGGAATCCATGACTTTCCGAGTTGGAAAATCAGACATCAGGGGATGTTCAAATGAAAATATCTGACTGGGAGCTTGGAAATTCCGATTTCCCAGGACAAATCGGACGCAGCTTAAACCTAAATGCGATCTTAACATCTGTGACTGTCCCTCCTAGCTGTTGCTGAATTCACGGCAAACTCAAAAGCATGGTTTTTTTTTATTTTTTTTTATTACATAATAGTACAAAATTATAATAGACAAGTTACATAATTGACAAAGCCAAACAGTCATAGAAAAAAGTAAATAAAATAAACAAAAAAAATAAGGTGCCAGGGTATAGTATATCTATACAGAGCCAGAGAGCATTCATGTAAATACATCAAAAGAGGTGCATAAGCTCACCGTCTTGATAGCCTTTTTATTTTTGGAAGATTCAATAGCTTTAATGTACAGCCTTATTTCAGTTTCAAGAACATTAAATAAGGGTTTAGACTTATTAAATTTAGATTTATGTATATGGAATTTTGTTAGGATAATGATGAGGTTTATAATGTAATATTCTTTGGCTTTATCATCATTACACTTATTGAAACCAAACAAAACATTCTCCAGGCATAGGCTGAACTCCGGATCAATATTATCAATTATATACCGACTCAAGTCCTTCCATAGTCTTTCCGTGTAATCACAGTGCCAAAATAAATGAAAAAGAGTCTCTGGAAGAGCATTACAAAATGAGCAATTTACATTGATGTCTTTTTTCAGTTTAACAAGGTAATGGTTTACAGGGTAGTAACAGCGTATTATTTTGTAAGTAACTTCCCTCACTTTGTTAGTCAATAAATATTTGTAGGGTAAATTCCAAATATTTTTCCAGTTAAGTTCTTTGACAAAGTTATTCCAATAAGGAACTACGTTGGGAACAGAAACAACATCATTTTGGAATAAAGTACGTATACCTCTGTTGTTGTTTTTGGTAAATGTAAAACATATCTTACCCACAGGAGTGTCAAATACATCTGGGACTGGTGACATAGATCCTTGCTTTGCTACATCTTTGAAGAGCATTACAACCCCCGAAGGGATAGAATCGAATACGACAGCATATTCTTTTGGGGTTACAGGTATCCTAAACTTAGTGAGAAATTCTGTATATGTGAGTAAAAGACCGTCATCGTTGAATAATTGCTTTACCAAAATAATATTGTTTGTGAACCAATTCTCATAAAATAAAGATTTGTTTTTAAACAAAATATTTCTATTGTTCCAGATAAAATATCTGTGGGGTGAAAAGTTATGTTTATAAATAAGGGACCAAGCAAGCAGCATTTGCTGATGAAAATCAGATAATTTTAGAGGGATTTTTTCAATTTTATAGTTACAAATTAAAATGAATTTAAGGCCACCTAATTTAGAAAACATGTAATGGGGTATGAAATTCCAAATCGAGGTTGGGTTTTTTAAAAAATGTTTGATCCAGTTGATTTTAAATGTATTATTGAGGGTGGTGAAGTCTAGAAAATTAAGTCCTCCTAATTCATATTTATTCATAATAACAGATTTTTTAATATAGTGAGTTCTGTTTTTCCATATAAAATTAAATAACATATTATGAATTATTTTTGAAGTTTCATTATTAATATAAAGTGAAGTAGCCGCATAAGTTAAACCAGAAATACCCTCTGCCTTAGTTAGTAGAACCCGTCCTTTCAGCGATAAATCTCTCTGTAACCAATGATTCAGCTTTTTCTTTGTTCTATCAATAATGGAGTCAAAGTTTAATGAACATCTATCTTTATTTTTGGTTACTTTAATTCCTAGATATGTAACAGTTTCTTTTACCTGTATGTTGCAGATGTGGGATGTTTCACCTTTTTTAATTGTGAGTAACTCACATTTAGCAAGGTTCAAATAGAGCCCCGAAGCTTTCGAGAATTCATTTATGACATTTATTGCAATGGGAACCTGAGTAGCATCTTTTAAAAAAAGGGATGTATCATCAGCTAACTGACTAATAATAATCTGTCTACCAGCAATGGTTATACCTTTTAAAATACTGTTTTTGATGTGAATATTAAGTAGCTGTGTGCTGAGAAGGAAGAGATACGGGGATATTGGACATCCCTGTCTAATGCCTCGCTCTATTTGGAATCTAGAGGATGTTCCAGAACTTAGTTTGATCGAACTGTTACCATATCTATACATAGTTTTGACAGCTCTGCAAAAAAAATCACCGAAACCAAATTTTTCTAAAGAATCAAAAATAAACTTGTGTTCTATTGTGTCAAAAGCTTTGTAAAAATCCAGGAAAAAGATAAAACTATCATCAGAGCATACGTAGGAGTAGTCGATTAAATCTAACACTAATCTGATGTTATTTGATATGTGTCGATTTTTCATAAAACCAGATTGAACCTCATCGATAATCTGATCTAAAACGGCCTTAATTCTTTTTGCAAAAATTAAGGCAAAAATCTTATAGTCGTTGTTCATCAAACAAATTGGTCTCCAGTTATCAATTTGTAAGAGGTCCTTATGGGGTTTTGGTATTAATGTAATAAGCCCTTGTGTTAAGGTAGAAGGTAGGAATCCTTTTTCAATACTTTCTATAAACATCTTCAGAAGAAATGGTGCTAATTGTTCCGCAAAGGCCTTATAGAACTCTGCAGTGAGACCATCCACTCCAGGAGATTTATTATTCTTGAGATATAAAATTGCATTGGTAATTTCCTCAACAGAGAGAGGGCCGTCACATAACTGTCTCTGATTTAAATCAATTTGGGCGACAACATTAATTGTATTCATAAAATTGACACTTGATTCTTCACAGTACTTTGATTTATACAGTTGGCTATAAAAATTAGAGCAATGTTTTGATATCGTATTTGGATCATCAGATACCACTCCATTAACATTTAATTGGTTGATTGTATTAGTTTTTCCGTGACATTTTTCCAAACTAAAAAAATATGCAGAGTTTTGTTCTCCTTCTTCAAGCCATCTTTTCCTGGATCTTACAAATGCTCCTTCTGCTCTGGTTTTGTATATATTGTCCAATTTACTTTGATGTTCAATTAGTTCAGTTTTCTCTATTTCAGATAAACTTCCAGGGGGGCGTTGATAAATAGATACTATTTTAGAGACCACACTCTCTTCCTCTAGTCTACGGGTCTTTGCTAGATTACTTCCATATTCTCTCATATACTGTGCTACTTCAAATTTGAGTAGTTCCCAATTGCTACAATACAGCTTCTCTGACTGGGCCTTGTACCAGTAATACGTTATAACGTTTAAGATTTTTATTTTCACAATTTCATGCTTCAGATGGGAGCTATTAAGTTTCCAATATGAACCTCTATTAAATTTGAGATTAGAAGAATGCAGAGGGATATTGATATATATCGCACTGTGGTCTGTTAAAGGTGTGGCAATAATATTGACAGAGATACTATCGATATTCATATTCCTGGACACTAACCAGTAATCTAAACGAGATTGTTTACTGGAAGTTTTGTTCCTCCAAGTATAAGCATTTACCCCAGGAAAATGGTTTCTCCAAATGTCAATCAAATTAAATTTTTCGATAAAAAGCTTCAGGTTTTCTACTATTGCAGTGTGACTTCTTGGTGGCCAGCAATCAATGGAATTGTCTAATATCATATTAAAATCCCCTCCTATTACAATAAAAGAATTTGGAAATTTATTCAGCCAATGTTTAATCCGATATTCTAGTGTTTCTAGTAAATTGTCATTTTGAGTTTTTGAATGATAACCATAGATATTGACTATAAAAACTATAATTTTGTCTATACAAAGGACTTGACAAATATAATGACCAAATGGGTCACACTCAGAATGTAATATGTTCCCAGAGAATTTATTTTTGAAATTGGCGACACCTGCGGAGCGTTCAGAGCCATGTGCTAACCACAGGTCACTGCCCCATTGAGCCCTCCAAAAATTGACATCGTTAACAACAGAGTGAGATTCTTGAAAAAAACATAAATCCGTTTTATACTGTTTAGCGAATAAAAATAAGGCTTTGCGTTTAACTATGTTTTTTAGGCCCCTGGCATTAAGGCTGAGAATAGACAAAGAAATTGTAACAAGCAGTAGGTCGACTGGTGAAGAATATTTGTCACAAGTAGTACCTAAAAGAGTAAACTGTCAAATAAACCGAGAGTTCCACCATCTTAGAACTCAATTTAAACAAGAATACCTTACATAAGATACCTTGAAACTAAATGGTCAGCTTTGCAAATTTTCAGATATCTAATTCAAAACATAATAGAACCATACATTTTAGCTGCATTCAAAAAAATAAAATTTTGCCCCTCTTTCATAAAGCGTAACAATTTGTTCCAAGAGTTGTTATAAAAATAAAAAATACAAAAAAGCCAATAGTTTTGCATTTTTTGTCATAACAAATCAGCAAAGTTAACTCCCCCTTGGAACAAGAACAGTAAATGCTCTTAAGTTGCAGATGAATATATATTACAACCCTTATACATTGTCTTCAAAAAAAAAAGGCACAGCACGAGTGCAATAAACAAGTGAATCGTTTGAGTTGGAGACGAGCCTAATGCAGTTCACATGCGTTATTGTCTCAAAAAACTGAGAAATAGAGCACTCGTGCAACCAGTGTACTTGAGTTACAGACGAGAAGTATAACGTATCATGCGATAGTCTCCATTTAAGTTGTGACTACCAATACTGAATACTATAATCAGATACCTTGACGCTAAAGTCAGCTTTACAAATTATCAAATATCCAATTTCTGCACATAAAATAAAACCATATAATTGAGCAGCATTCAATGTTTTTTGCCTTGCCCCTCTTTTTTTCCCCCCTTCCATCTTCAAACCCACCTTAACCGATTACTCCAACAGTTCTTATGGTTTCAAACTGTCAAAACAAAATACAAGGATAGTTGCAGTATCGATGCGCCTGGTTTGTTGAACAGGCTAAATTAGCAGTTTCGAAGGCCATCAGTTACCCCGTGATACTGATGAAAAGCTTCAGCTTGGTAAAGTAATTTCGGCTCCGTTAGCGAAAGCACGGCCGCCAATGAAGTAAGCGGCTTTCCCCTCCCTGCATGCCTTCTCCACAAGCGGCCAAAGTTGATTTCTTCTCTCGCGGTCTCCTTTGGACAAATCCTCAGCAAAGCGCAATCCTTTCTCGCGTAGATAAGCACATTTCTTCGCAGCCTTCCAAACCGCATTACGATATATTCTAGAAGTAAACTGAACAATTATACCCCTAGGCTTAGGATCTTCCATTTTTCTACGGCCAAGGCGGTGAACAGTGTCAACTACATCAGGCAATTTGGATTTCTGTTCTGGTAAGATAGCCTGACAAACCTGAATCGTGACTTGGCGTACACCCTCCTCTTTTTCGGATTCTGGGACGCCAAAAAGCCGCAGGTTCCAACGCCTGGAATAGGCCTCAAGTTCTGCAATACGCTGCTCCGCCGCAGTTGCTCGGTTTTCTTCCCTAGAAACACGTTTTTCAATGTCTGTAATTTTGCCCTTCACGTCCCGAATCTCCGCACAAACGAAATCGATTGTTTTTTTCAGTCCTTCAATGTGCATAGTGTTGCTAGCAATCATTTTTTCCAACCCGTCAGCTCGAGTGTTAATGACTTGCGAAAGTTTCTGGACAATGCCAGAGCTGTCCTCATCAGTACGTTGGTGGTGTTTCATCTTTTTCGGTACCGGAGGTTTTGACGGAGTGACGGGGAGAGCAGGAAAGTCCTGGTCGATTGGAATTTCCGTGCACGTTTCCATTTTGCTAGCCCAAGGTAACGTTAACGTTAACTAGTTTCAAGATGGCACACGTTCACAACTCGTTGTTTCTTTTATTACAACATTAAAAGCGTTGAACCGTGTTTTAACAAAGTTCCAGATTCTTTACAAAGAAAAAGTTATGCAGCTAATCAGTCTCTTGTTTAGTTCGCATTTAATTGAAATTTTTAAACTCACGGTGGAGAGCACTCGGAAAAGTCAGTGTGCTCAAGGCGCCATCTTGGATCCTCCTTTACCACCAACTCAAAAGCATGGAGGCACTGGGTTGTTTATGTGCCCAGACGTTTGACCCGGTAGTAGAAACAGGCTTCCCTGACATGCAACCTTAAAACCGTGAGCTCGCTTATTAACAGCTGCGACAAAACGAGCCAGGTAGTGTCAAAAAGCGTTTCATTCCTCTACCAATGAGCTCACTATATTGTCACCTATATAGTGAGTCTCAATATAGTGAGTAGGGAATAGAGAGTGAGTGAGTGATTTCGGACACAGCCTTTGTTTCTGTGGCAGCACTCGGCCGCCATCTTGTGTATGCATATCGGGGCAGACGTTTATAGGAAAATACAGTAGAACACGCCTAAATCGTCCTCATATAAAACGGAGACTCGGTCATACCGGACAACAGCTGATGTCCCGATTTTTTTTCTGAAATATTTTTCCATGAAATAAACATTGAATATACCAGATTTAATATAATGGATTTTCGCTAACATCGGACAAAATGTCCAGTCCCGTCACAATGCATTTCCATTGATAAGCACTCCCCAGATAACAATTGCCTGAGACTGATGAAGGCTTCTTGTGGGACCATAGTCTCTTCTGGGTCATCTGCTGTCATTGGAACATCATTGGCTGGAAGACATTTGCACAGTGTCTTCAGTGTCAGCGCAACCTAATAATTATATACAACAGAATGCATAAAACAACAGAATTTATGTTCACACCATGGCAAGAAGCCTCCTCCTGCTCATCTGTCTGAGTATCCCTTTTTCTTTCCAGTCTTGGAGAGTGAGACAAAGTTAAAAGCCTGCATACAAGAAGGTAGGGTTAGCCACAGAGTATGAACCTCAGTTTGACAAACCTTGTAATCTTTTCCATAGGCCAGCCACTCTGCTGTCCATAGGAAAAAAACTGGAAAAAAGTCCAGACAGTTCATCTGTAGATGAATGGTTGGGCTGGTTAACTTTAGCTACTAAGTTAGTTACTAATTTCTGTGAAGGTAATGTTAGGCATGGCAAGATACACCAGAAAATGAATTAGCAAGTTACCTAGCCAGTAACATTAGTAGTAATTACCTGATATGAAGTGCACGCTACAAACGGGAGCATTTTTGATGATTGCCCTTGTCTAGCCCTTCTGTTCGCATTTCGCGGGAGTGTACCTATGTTCCCCGGGTTCTATGTTCCCTGCCTACGAGTTCAATGTTCCCTGCTTACACAAAAAAGGTTGCATGTTCCCTGGGTTCTATGTTCCTCGTACCTACCTTGCTAGTCCTTTGCTAGTCTAACCCCAACCCTGAACCTAAACTCTAACCTTAACTGTAGTTTTTGGGGTAAGCGGGGAACGTAGAACCCAGGGAACATTGGGATGACCCCCACTTGGGCCGGCAGCTGGTATATGATAATATTTTAGATTTAAGCCATTGCTCTTTTGGTTCTGGCACCCGACAACACAGCAAGATGACACCATGTTAGCAGAGATGGCAAAGTCTTGGCGCCAGCTAGCTACTAACCTTAGCAGTTGCCTCCAATATTGGTTTGTTTTGCCTTTATCTGAACACGTGACCTAATCGTGATGAAGGCTCAGAAAGGACTTATAACACTTTGATTAATTTCGCCAGCATAATTTCTGCATAAAATATAAATGGAGAAAAGCTTTGTATTTTCAAAAAACAGCAACAACAGAAAAAACCTTACATCTAGTAAAGGGGAAAAAAGTGAGGGATAACCTCAGGACAGGTCCACCCCCATTCCCAAAGCTTTCTTTTCCCAGTGTAACTCAAATCATTAAAGGTTCAGAGTAGAAATGGCAAGAGGGAACATTCTTAGTCAGCAGCAATAAAATTCAATATCCCCAAATGGAATTTCAGACTTAATGATTTAACAATAAAGTAACTTCTTGTAGAACGAAATGTTTTTTTTCATGAAATACCTCACTCATGACTGCTGGGAATGCCCACTGCAAACTTGTTGCATTGCGCGATTCATTTAAAGACTCGGTTTTCACTCAACTGCTTTCTGTCATTGTTAGGTTCAGTGTGTTTGGAGCGCATGGCCTGTACCAGTGTTGTCAGCTCAAAAAATTAATTATAATAATGCCTGGTCACCGTTAATGGACCCCTGTAGTAATGTACACTGGAACATTGCCACTTAATCCCAGCCCTGTTTCCCTCTGAGATTGGCACTGAGGATCTTTTGCTTAATAGCAAGACAGTTCTGTTGGAATTTCAGCAGCTTGTGTTTGCATTTGGTCAACTTAAAAAAAGATTAAATTATTTTAGGCTAGTGTGTTGGTGTAGTGCAGCGTATGATGTATTAGATTATACTGTAAACCATACACAAGGTGTACAGGTGTATGGTATCACGGGCTGCTAATGTGTATTACCTTTCATGTCATGAGAATATCAATATCTGAGAGACTTGATTTATAGATGTGCTCACAGGGATATTTTAACCACTTTTTTCCCTTAAACTTTGTCCATTCAGATTATTGAATATTTTCATGATGTGTGATTACTTAAACGGGTATTTCGGTGATGGCTACTAGACATGAGAAAGATGAAATAAAAAGTTTTCCAAGTTGTACTTGTTTTCCAAAAGCTATCCGAGCAGACATAATGACGAAATGAAAAGGCATACAAAACCGGCGTTAAAAGTGAAGGTCATATTATTACCTAGGGAGGGATTGAGGAAAAAAGTAGCCTAATAGCATACTAGAAGTAAAAAAAAAATAAATGTATTGTTTGTACGTGAAGCTTATATAAATGACACATTAAGCCACTGGAGCATTTTACTGTGCAATTAATAAACTAATGGTTTGTAGTAATTATAATTAGCATTGAGAACGTGGGAATAGTGGAGCCCTCCTTGGATGCTACGTGATGCCGACGCATTACCGACGTTTCGAATCTGCAGCTGTTTGCATCGCGCTGCCGATCCCCAGCCGACGTCTACGCTACATATAGAAATGGAACGCGATGTAGTGGCGACGTTCCTCTGTAACGCCGATGTCGCTGCGACGGAGGGTGCTGTCTGGGAAGCACCTCCGCTCCGGATCTGGCCCGGTTCTGTGCCGACTCCAGCTGATCCGGCCAAGAGCAGGGCCAGATCCGGAGCGGAGGAGCTTGCTATCGTGTATACCGGGCAAGCTGGTTTGCACCATGCACATACGCTGTCGCAACAGAGCAACAAAATGAAGTTTGGCTTTCCTAAACTGTTATAAACTGACTGAATTTAACTGTCAAATTAAGGCATTATCTCCTTGTCAATTTAAAAACAGGAGTCCTGTGTGCATTTAACCGTGTTTTACTCTGAACATGCACTGAAAAATGTGGTAAACTCACTGTAAAATTACAGTTAAAACTAGAAAAAGAGTTTATAAAGAAACTCTGAGTTTGCATGTGATAGCACAGATCACTGTGTACTGCGATGTTTATTTTTGCATTGTCCTGCAATCTGCTGTATGAAAAGGTTCAAAGTGTCTTCATTACTGATAGGAAAGTATGATAAACCATGATGACTGACCATTGCATGGTCGAAGTGATCAGGACATATTTAAGGGTTAAATTAGTTGTCAAGCTACATCATTGGCATACTCTTCCAAAAAAGAAACCATACATTGTTTTTTGCATCAATTTATTATACATTAAATTGTTTGACAAATGTGGAAAACATATTGAAAAAAAAGTGTAATCATTAATTCAATATTTTTATAGTTTCTTTTTTGGAAGAGTATATTTCAATATGTTTTCCACATTTGTCAGAACATTTGATGTATAATAAATTGATGCTAAAAACAATGTATAGTTTCTTTTTTGGAACAGTATATACAGCATTATATAAGTTATTTGGATGATGAAAATCGTTATTGTTGTCAGTAATGGTTCAGGTATGTACAACCCCAATTCTGGAATAGTTGGGACAAAGTATAAATTGTGAATAAAATCAAAACGCAATGACTTTCAAATCACACCAGCCAGTACTTTATTCACAATAGTACAGAGATAACATAGCAGATGTTGAAACTGAGAATTTTAACAATTTTATCCACAAAATTAGCTCAATTCAAATTTGATGGCTGCTACAGGACTCAAAAAAGTTGGGACAGGGGCCATATTTACCATATTTACTATTTACCATAGTGTAGCATCCCCTCTTCTTTTTAACACAGAGTGGAGGCATCTGGGCATTGAGGAGACAAGTTTCTTGAGTTTAGCAATTGGAATTTGATCCCACTCTTGTTTAATACAGGCTTCCTGCTGCTGGAGACTTTTGGGTCTCATTTGACGGACTTGTCTTTTTATTATGCGCCAAATGTTCTCAATCGGTGAAAGACTAGAACTGCAGGCAGGCCAGTTCAGCACACGGACTCTTCTACTACGAAGCCAAGCTGTTGTAATTGCTGCAGTATGTGTTTTTTTCATCGTCCTGCTGAAAAACACAAGGCCTTCTCTGGAATAGATGTCATCTGAAGGGGAGCAAATGTTGCTCTAAAACCTTTATATACCTTTCAGCATTCATGGTGCTTTTTAAAACATGCAAGGGTCCCACACCATATGCACTAATGCATCCCTATACCATCAGAGATGCTGGCTTTTGAACTGAGTGCTGATAACAGGAGGGGTGGTCTTTCTCCTCCTTAGCCTGGAGGACACGACGCCCATGATTTCCAACAAGAATGTCAAATTTGTACCACAGGACACTTTGCTACAGTCCATTTTAAATGAGCCATGGCCCACAGAACACGGTACTTCTGGATCATGCTCAACAATGGCTTCCTTTACTCATGATAGAGTTTTAGGTGGCATCTGTAGATGGCATGGAGGACTGTGTTTACAGACAGTGGTTTCTTAAAGTATTCCTGGGCCCATTTAGTAATGTCAATGACAGAATCATGCTGGTGAGTGATGCAGTGGCGTCTTAGGTAAAGGTCTTCGGCTTTGTCCCTTATGCACAGAGATTTTTCCAGTTTCTCTGAATCTTTTGATGTTTTGCACTGTAGATGATGAGACCTTCAAAGCCTTTGCAAATTGACATTGAGGAACATTGTTTTTAAAGTATTCCATAATTTTTTTTATGCAAGCCTTCACAGGTTGGAGAGCCTCTGGCCATCTTTACTTCCGAGAGACTCAGTCTAAGACATCCCTTTTGTAGCCAATCATGTTACACACCTGATGCCAGTTAACTTAATTACTTGCTAAATGTTCTTTTAGCTGATTCCCTTATATATTAATAGCTTTTTCAGCCCTTTTTTGCCTGTGTACCAACTTTTTTAAGACCTGTTGCAGCCAGAAAATTTGAAATGAGCTCATTTTGTGGGTAAAAATGTGAAATTTCTCAGTTTCAACATTTGAAATGTTATCTATGTTCCGTTATGTTTAACATTGGCTCATGTGATCTGAAAGTCATTGCATTTTGATTTTATTCACAATTAACACTTTGTCCCAACTATTTCGGAATTGGGGTTGTATTTGTTAATTATCTATACACTGGTTTTTCATGGCTATTGATGCACTATCATCTTTATCGACATGTTATTATTCACAGCCTAAGATTGTAATACAACTATTATTTATCTAAGTCTAACGATACATGGCAGACATTTATAATCATTCTGTTGCTTTTATCAATATTGTAGAGCAGACATTGCTAAAAGATGTATTATTATTATTTTTATTATTACTTTATAATTGGTTTTCTGACTGGCAGCATCACCACCTTGTAAAGCAGCTGCAGTAATTGAGAGACACAGGGTTCATTGGGTGGTGCAGTCAGCCCAGCGAGTTATTGGCGCTGTATTGCCCAACCTGATGGACTTAAACCATTTGAAGTGAGGACCCCTGTGAGTGTGAGGTCGACCACCGTGCTGCCCTACTGACTAAGACGAATGATGGGAAACCAAATCTCACTGCTTTGAACGACATGTGGATCTGATGAATCACAAAACTTGAACAATTTGATAATTATGTATGTATTATAATAGATGTATGATTTTTGTTAGTATTATTATTGGTGTTAATAACAATAATACTACTACTATTTTTGACTATTATAATTTTATGAAAATATTAATATTAATTATGATATACATATAATACAGAACCTCCCCAAGAATGCAAAGTGTCTTTTATAGTTTCTATGATGATAATGATATGATGAATATTATTGATATTCTAATCACCAGATAAAAATAATCAAGTATGGTTGACTGTTCAATTTTTGTGTCGACACAGATTTCGTTCCAAAGTAAATAATGTGTTACTCTCGCCGATTCTGGCTTGGTTTTGGGTCTCTCACATTGTTTTTCATTCTAGAGCTGGAAATTGGAGATTTGGAGCAGCTCATTGAGACAAGTGTTATTTTCAGAATAATACGGATGATTAGTTTTCCAATTTAGAGTTCTTTCCAGATCGTCTGCTTATTTTAAGGAGCTATTACAGATTATCAGTCAACATTACAATCATGTGCCAAAGACTGAGAGGCAACTATCTCCAAAGGGACAATGTCAGGTTTTTATTAGCAGACTTGTACCTTCAACTAAAGGACACTAAACATTCTAGCTACGCATCATTCAAGTTGACAGGCCCTGCCAGCTGCAAGTCAAAACTTTTGAGTGACAATTTCTGGCCTGATCAAATGTATTGTAGAACTTTTTTTGATAAGAGGAAGTACTAGCTGTATTAGCTTGTTTTCTAGTCGTGTTTGTTCTCCATTACGTTCATTCTTAGGGTCTGTTGTTACAACTCTCAAAATGTGAAAACCTCCTCTGATGAGATCTCTAATTTTTGTGACTCTCATGATGTAGTCCTGTTACAGGAGCATTGGTTGTTTACACATGAACTGTCAATGTTGAATCATATACATAGTGACTTCGCTGGACAGGGTATATCTTTTATGGATACTGAGGAAGGTATACTTTTGCGACGTCCTTATGGTGGTGTCGCTATTTTGTGGCGTATATCTTTATCAAATTGTTGTGTTATAAAATCATACGACTGCAATAGGATTATTGGTCTTGATGTTACTATTGGTACGTTCAATGTTTTATTATTATGTGTGTATTTTCCCTGCGATAATGCTGATAATACTGATGAGTTTTCTCACTGTCTCAGCTTAATGAAACAGGTTATTGTTGAATTTCCTACACCTTATGTGTATGTGTCGGGTGATTTTAACGCTAGTCTGTCTCGTTCTACCCGTTTCGGTGAGGAGTTAATTTTATTTTGTGAGAGGTACTCTTTACATATCTCTGACAATATTTTATTACCTGCTGAAACTTTTACTCATGTTAGTATGGCTCACGGTACAACTTCGTGGTTAGACCATTGTATTACTACTGCCACTGGTCATGATAATGTCACTAGTGTTAAGGTGTTACCTGACTATGTTAGCTCAGACCACCTACCATTGTCTGTCACTATTCAAACACACAGTAATGTAAGTGGTGCATGGGGAGCTTCCTCGGCCACGTCAGGTAGCAGTAAAGTCTACAAGTGGTGCGATGCCACTGAGGCTGACCTATTTAGGTACCGTGAGCACACCCGCAGGGGGCTTTGTAACATCCATGTTCCTATGGATGCTATTAGGTGTAGAGATCGTGATTGTGAGGCTCATAAGGATGATATTGATAAATTTTACAGTGATGTTGTTGATGTACTGAATGCAGGTGTTGGTGACTGTATTCCACATCACAACATTTCCACTCAACATAACATCCCAGGCTGGAATGATGTTGTTCGCGAGGCTCATACAGCGGCTCGGGATGCTTTTGCTTGGTGGAGAAATAACAATAAGCCTCGTAATGGTCCCATCTTTGAAAATATGAAGTTATGTCGAGCTAGGTTCAAATATGCTTTACGTAGTTGCAGACGAAATGAGGACAGTATCAAATGTGATAAGTTGGCTAGTCACATGAGCGAACTTAACATGATAGATTTTTGGAAGCAGATTAAACGCATGAGCTCTTCTCAGTCTGCTCGATCTAATACTATTGATGGTGTTTCTGGTGATGTTAACATAGCTGAAAAATGGAAATGTCACTATGAGTCTGTTTTCAACTCTGTTAAGAATGTGTCTTTGAAAGAGTCTGTGTTACGTGATGTTCACTCTGTTAACGATACTACTGATTTATCTCTTGTTCCACCAAATGAAGTTGATACTCTCATTAAGGGTTTCAAGAAGGGCAAATCTGCTGGGCCCGATGGTCTTACGGCTGAATGTTTGATTAATGCTAACTACAACGTATGTGTGCTTTTATCTCTGTGTTTTAATTGTATGTTTGTTCATGGATATATGCCGGCCATGTTGATTGAGTCTGTTATTATTCCTCTTGTTAAGAATAAGTGTGCTAGTCTCTCAGATATGAACAATTACAGGCCCATTGCTATTGCCAATGTTATCTCAAAAGTGTTAGAAGGTCTAATTCTGAATAGGATTGAGGATTACTTGTGGACTAATGACAACCAGTTTGGTTTTAAACCTGCTCATTCCACAGATAAGGCCGCTTACCTACTGCACGAATTCATAGATTATTTTAGGAGTCGCTCTACTAGTGTATATGTTACATTTCTTGATGCTAGTAAGGCATTTGACAAGATCAATCATTGGTCGCTGTTTAGGAAACTTATTGATCGAGGTGTTCCTATTTATATTGTTGGTATTTTGTTATATTGGCACAGAAGTCAAACGATGTTCGTTAGGTGGGGAAATGTGATCTCTTCGAAGTTCTCTGTTACCAATGGTGTAAAACAAGGTGGTATTCTCTCGCCGTTGTTGTTCAATGTGTATGTTAACGATCTGTCTACTTTGTTGAATGATACCAAACTTGGTGGTCTATTGCATGATACTCAACTGAATCACATTTTCTATGCCGATGATCTTTGTTTGTTGAGTCTTAGCACTGCAGCGATGCAGCAACTTCTATCATTTTGTGAAGCTTATGGTTCTGAAAATGACATTTTGTTCAATGCCAAGAAGTCCATGTGTATGTCTTTTAAGCCCAGAGGTGTGAAAACCTCTGACCCAGTTATGTTGCTCTGTGGAAATCCATTAGAATTTGTTGAGAAGGCAAAGTACCTGGGCGTCTGGTTTGAATGTCACAAAACCAATGCTGATTGTAGTTGGCAGATCAGGAAAATGTATGCTCAGACTAATTTATTGATTAGAACTTTCAATAGGTGTTCACCAGAAGTGAAATGTACGTTACTTAAAACTTATTGTACATCCATGTATTGCTCACCGTTGTGGTTTAGCACCAATGTTACTGTTCACAATAAGTTACGTGTTGCGTATAATAACTCTTTGAGGAGATTGTTAGGTGTTCCTAGGCGAGCGAGTGCAAGTGATATGTTTGTCTCAGTCAATGTTCCGTCTTTTGGTGAACTGTTGCGTAAAAATGTGTATAATTTTATCAGGCGACTCCAATTGTGTTCAAATTGTTTTATTGTTGCACTTGTTAATTCATCAACCCCGCTACATTCCAACGTTTGGAAGTGGTGGCGAACCATTTTATATTGATCTAGTCACTGTATCATATTATTATTATTATTATTATTATTATTATTATAGTTATTTTTATTGTATCTTTGTACCAAACTATGAACTTCAAGTTTGAAATAAACAATTGAATTGAATTGAATCATATATGGCCTGCGTCGTGTTAGAGATGACCCGGATTCTCGCTGTTCAACAGTGATAATTTCATTTCGTCCATTTCGGAATATCATTTCAGAGGCAAATGCTTTTATAACGTCGTGTTAAATGGAGTAGCCTAAGTGTGCGTCACTTGAGTGAGATCGCGCTGATGGTTTGCGAGCCAGAGTCAGTGCAAACGACCATTGCCAAATGTTGCGACAGATCATTAAATGCTGATATAGATACTGTGTCCTCCGTCCCTCTTGCATTGTTCTTGCTAGCTGTTCGGACTATTCTTATTGGATAGGAATCGCAAATCTAGCCATTTTTCATTACCCATGCGATTGTAATATGACTCGTGATCGCTGTAATCCGCATAATTATACAGTGTTCTTTAGTGGCTTCTGTGAGTGCTGAGAGCCTCCCGATAGATTTAGCTCAGATGATGGAAAAAATGCTACGGGTCTGACAGAAACCTGAAATTGGTTTGCTAATTTTTGGACATAAAAATGGCCATTCTGTTAAGGGTAAGAGCATTTCATGTATGACTGATTTATAAACTGTACAGCTGACGATGTTTATACCCCACTGCTATATTCTGAATGCACATGGCAGCGATATTGGTCAACTCTATAGAAAATTTCAATTTCCGATGTTGAAATGAATGTTCACAAAGCATACTGCCTGTTTATATTTAGCGGACAAATGTTCGCGTCGACGCGAATTTTGCATAGAATTTACATAGCAGGTGCTGTCCGCTTGCAAGCCATCTGGGCTTTCTGAAATCACCGACTTTTTAAAAGATGGTATAACGTGTTATATTGTCTTCTGTGTCTAGTTGGCTCCATGTTGTGTTGAGGATTTTATTTCAGCATTGTTTGTTATATTCGATAATATTGATTATAGATATATTTTATAATTTGATCATACTAATAATCAATAATTATATTATGCAGGCAGCAGAAAGACACACACACACACACACATGACACACACACGCATACATACAAGTAATTCATATACTGCAGTGCAAACACAAACAAATATACAAACAGGGCAATTCAGTTCACACTTGCATGAGCAGCTCACACACACATAAGCAACATGCTTCTGTAGTTTTGATTAGTAAGCTTCTGTTTTCTTGATTCAAAAAACATAATCATAAGATATATTTGATTTCTGCAGCTTTGATCAATATTTGTTCAGCAAAATCATTATTTGCTACAGAAAACATACTCAATTGAATTATTTGTTTTTAATTTGATATGCATCAAATTCATCCACTGGTATCTTTTTGTTTTGGCTGTATTTTCTGTCTTTGTATCTCTGATCTCTGTATATTTTCCATCTGGGTGAGACAGTAAGTGTCCATTGTAATGCGCATGCATCTCCTGCGTGATTCATGCGTGACATCAAATTCAGAGAAATTACCTAATTGCAATCTCAAGTTACTTGACCAATTGTAATGAGGGGAGGGACCATATTTTCCTGTATAAAAACTGTATGCCATAGCTCAGTTGGGGAGTTTTTTACAGGCTTAAAGAAAATTGGGAGTGCTACGGACGGTTCGCGAGGGACCAGATCGGGTGAGGAGGAACCCAGCTTTGCATTTTTCATCATGACACAATAAAGCCTAAATTTTTCCTTTTTCAAGAATCTGTCTCTCTCCAATTGCTTGAGGATGGGGGAATCTCAATATGTTGAAGAAAATCCACGACAGTTGCATTTTCTTTTACCGACCTGGACATAGCTAAGCGTTTTTCTGGTAATTTTTGTTGTATATAATTATTTCATTATAAGTGTGTAGCTAGCATGCTAGCTAGCTACATGGAACTCCGTGCTGTGACACGGAGCCTGACAAACTATAATTGCGATACATTTTCATGAAAGAATATGCCAGTTGGCATGAAATAATTATGTTTCCTAATTGTATGAGACTTGTTTGTTGTGAAGTTACGATTAAATTTGTGCTTTGATTGCCATTTGCATTGCATTATTCCGCATACTTTCGCTGCTTACTGCCCGTTTATAGTTAGCGGACAAAGCGATCGCGTTGACGCAGATCTTGCATGGAACTGTACACAGCAGATGCGGTCCGCTTGTCAGCCATTCTGGGCTTGCTGGAATCGCCGATTTTTTAAAAAGATGGTATAACGTGTTATATTGTCTTCTGTGTCTAGATAGCTCGGTCTTGCTTTTTGTTTTACCAAGCTGGACATACAGTATCTCACAAAAGTGAGTACACCATTCACATTTCGAATATTAATTTAGTATATCTTTTTAAGGAACAACGTTACAGAAATGAAAACTGAATATATTCTAGAGTAGTCATTGCACGATAGGTGTAGCAATGTAGATTTACTGCACTGTCCAAATAACTGAACAAACAGTCACTATTTCCAAAATGGGTGGCAACAAAAGTGAGTACACCTCACCGTCAACATGCCAAATTCTGTCCATAGTGTCAATATTTAGAGTGACCGCCATTGTTGTCCAGCACTGCCTTGATTCTCAGAGGCATGGAATTCACCAGAGCTGCACAGGTTGTTGCTGGGATCCTCCACTCCTCCATGACAACATCACAGAGCTGGTGGATGTTGGACACCTGCTGCTCCTCCACCTTCCTCTTGAGGATGCCCCACCGGTGCTAAATGGGATTCAGGTCTGGAGACATACTTAGCCATACCATCACCTTCAGCTTCTTCAGGAAGGCAGTTGTCATCTTGGAGGTGTGTTTCGGGTCGGTATTATGTTGGAAAACAGCCGTGCGGCCCAGTTTCTGAAGGGAGGGCGTCATATTCTGCTTCAGAATCCCACAGTACATGTTGGGTCCATTATTCCATTAATGAAGTGCAGCTCCCCAGGACCAGAAGCACTCATGCAGCCCCAGACCATGAAGCTGTCAGCACCATGTTTGACTGTAGGCAGTACACACTTGTTTTGATACTTCTCACCAGGGCGCCGCCACACATGCTGGACACCATCTTAGCCGAACAAGTTTATCTTGGTCTTGTCAGACCACACAACATGGTTCTAGTAGTTCATGTTCTTGGACTGGTTGTCTTCAACAAACTGTTTTCGGGCTTTCTTGTGGGCTAGCTTCAGAAAAGGCTTCCATCTTGGCTGACAGCCATGCAGACCAACTTTGCGCAGAGCATGGCGTATGGTCTGAACACTGACAGGCTGTTATCCCACTGCTACAACCTTGTTAGCAATGCAGCCAGCACTCCTGCGTCTGTTTTCTGAAGCCAACTTGTGCACCTGGCACAGAGCACGAGGACTCAACCTCTTCGGTCGACCCTGACGGGGACTTTTCCGAGCTGAACTCGTCTTGGAAAACCGCTGGATAACCTTGACCACCGTGCTGTAGCTCAGTTTCATGGTTTCACAGATCTTCTTGTAGCTTAGACCATCTTTGTGGAGAGCAACAATTCTCTTTTTCAGATCCTCAGAGAGTTCTTTCCCATGAGGTGCCATGTTGACCCTACAGTGACCAGAATGAGAGCATTGCACCTAAAGCACTCCAATTTAACCCTTCAACATGTTACACAACCTCATATGGCCCAGTCGAACAGACAAAAGCATGAACATGATGAACAAGTCGCGTTTCATTGCTTGGTTGACCATTATCAATTGGGGTGTGTACTCACTTTTGTTGCCATCCATTTTGGAAATAGTGACTGTTTGTTCAGGTATTTGGACAGTGCAGTAAATCTACACTGCTACACATATTGTACCATGACTACTCTAGAATATAAAGAAGTTTCACTTCTGTAGCATTGTCCCTTGAAAAGATATAATAAATTAATTGTCAAAATGTGAGGGGTGTACTCACTTTTGTGAGATACTGTAGCTAAGCATTTTTGTGGTCATTTATGCAGTATAATTGAATTTGACTTATATTACAAGGCGAGTTAGCTAACGTTAGCTGTTAGCTAGCTGCCCGGGATAAACTACGCCATGCCTGGGGGACCAGCGCATTGTTCGTCGGTCCTCGTATTAAAATGGAGGCCGCTGAGGCTCGTAGGCCTATTTGATTGCTGCCTGAGTAGCCTGGATTGTCGTGCATTATGTTGTTTTCTATTTCTGCTTAGGTAATCTTATTAATTTTTTTTTTTTGCAAAATGAACATTACGTAGAATTTCTGCGAACGTTTGTGCCGTATGTAATTATTTCGTTATAAGTATGTAGCTAGCATGCTAGCTAACTACATGGAGCTCCGTGTTGTGACATGAAGCCCTGCGAACCATAATCGCGACGCATTTTCATAAAACAATATGCTAGTTTGCATAAGATAATTATGTTTCATAATTGTATGACATCTGTCTGTGGTGATGTTACGAATAAATTTGTGGTTTGACGGCTATTTAATTTGTATTATTTAGCATATTTCCTCTCGCATCAGAAGCAAAACAAGATGGCGGCGTTTCAATTTTGTCCCGATGCTGTTTAGCCAATAGGAAAAGAGAAAGAGAGAACGGTCGATGCTGTTTAGCCAATTGGAAAAGTAAGGGAGTGTGGTTGTGCAAGAACGCCTCGCTCCCATTGAAAATGAATGGGCTTCATTCATTGTCTATGGGAATTTTTTCATTTTTAATTGCTAATAATTAATAAACTATAATTAATATCGATATGATTTTGAATAGCAACGACCTGCACATATAGTAGAATAATGTGGTATGCAGGTTGCATGGGTAGTATGAAAACTGTAGGAGGAGTTAGTGTTTACAAAATGGGAAGAAAGAGAATAAAAATAAAAATAAAAATAAGTTGAAAGATCCTGAGAAATAACAAGAGTTTGCATGCTTCACATGCAAACTAACAACTGGCTAAAAAGTGCCGGTTAACTGAGCTGCCGGGTGGCTCACACGGTTAAGGCACTGCTCCGCAGTTCACCACGTCGCGAGCTCGAGCCCCGGCGTACCCACCGGCAGGGGTCGGCAGCCCTCTCAGGGTAGCGCACAATTGGCGATCGCGCTATAGGGATTCAAATTGGGAAGGGACTGCCGGATCTGAGTTTGTTGGCCGGCCGGTCGCATACGAGCCAGCTTTGTACATAGTTCCCCAATTGGGCATTCCAGATTCGGGTGGGATTGGAGATGCCAAATTTTTTTTCTAAAAAAAAAAAAAGGTGCCAGTTAAATTACCTGACAAAAAATACTTCAGTTCATTTGTTTAAAGTTAACAGTGTATTTGCAGAAACTGAAACTGGCGCGGTTTCATTTACATACTTTAGATTTGAGACTTCTACATTGATCCCAGTCGTAATACACAAAGCATTCATCTGAGTAGTTACACTTATTTGAGTTGTCACCACGTCACTATAAAAGCATGACCTCTATAAAACGTATGTGAATAATGTAATTCATTAAGAGAAATACGTTTGCAGCAATTGTGAGCGGTTTAATTTAATATTTACCGTTCAGTAACACAATCGCTGCTGTGTGTCCCATAGGAGATCATGACAGCGTGGCATTTGTTTGGAAAGATGGCTCTTCCCCACAAACCATGTGACCATTCAAGCAACGAAATCAATGAGTCGCGCCACTCTGAGTTATCTATTGCTCCAGGTCCTGCTAGTAAAGCGCGATAGATGACGTAACCAGCGTGTCATGGCCTGTTTTGGGGCTACTTGGCCTGCAAACAATTTCCCCAATTTCAATTATTTATCGAACCTTTTTATCAAATTAAATGTACCTATCGGAGTGATAAAAAATGACGTCTTTTCTCCTTAAATCGTCCGATATTTCATCGGTCCGATAAATATCGTGCATCCCTAGGTTCCAAAAATCAAAGTTTGACCCCTAAATATGATATGATAGGTTCTATCACAATTTTGAAATTGGTTATGTGTAGCCACTTACCCCAAGATGCCACACACCAAAAAGTAAGGTCTTACCTCATTCAGAACTCAAACTGTGGGGTTTTTTTCTTCCTGTACTATTTTTAGTGGTTGGTTATTAATGGGTTAAATACAATCTTATTGAATGTTTTCTTTTCTCGCAAAGCTTTTCAAAGGGCACAAATTCATCAAAGGTTTGTAGTGAGGAAACGCAATCATTTTGTAATCGAAGTTGCAGCAGCATACATCTGCTAGTTGTAGTGAAAACTTGATTTCCTTTACAAATACGTGGTCATTCTTTTGTCCAGGGCATTCCTAGATGTTATCCAGGTATCCCAAGAAAGAAAATGAAAATTTGTTTCCGTTCTTTGTCACAAATGTCCTAAGTTGCATTAAAATATGGAGTGACAAACCTTGTATTAGGCCTAGTTTTGGAAAAGCCTCTGTGACTCCAAAATTGTAGTGCCCAAAAATGTTTTTTATGTTATATATAGAGGAAAGGTCAAATTAAATCAGGGCATTCAAACCGGCTTGATACCTGTTTGGCAAATAGAGATATTTGGCTTTGAAATCAGCCTTAATTTTGAAGGCAAAATACATGGTCATACATTTTTTGCTCTTGATTGACAAGTTGTCAATCAACATGACTGACACTAGGTGTGCACACTCTCCTATGATGTATCTATATGTGTGTTCACCCACTTTGCAATACAACAAAAACTCTTGATTTTGGAGCTGTCTACTTTTCCCAAAAATTTCTGACCACTGCATTGGTCAAAAATCCTAAAAAAGTGAGAAGGGTGGTCTACTGCCCCCGAAATATCAGATGAGCGAGCCACTTTAAATATTTGAGTTTTGAGGTAGACTCTATAAACTGGTTGAGTTTCAGTGAAATCGGTGAGATGGCGTGTAGCACACCGGCCTGGTGCTCTCATGGACTCACTCTTAAATTCATAAACACAGCAACAAAAGTTCATGTGACACCAATTTTCACGAGTTGTTCGGAAGAAAAAAATGTCTGGTGTTCAAATCTGATATGAAAATATGAAAATAAGTCACACAAACATACCCGCTGCAGAAAAACATGCCTAGAATCTTCACCTTCAAATGGTGACTTCCAATCAAAAATCATGCATTTGATGATCTAAACCTGGGTATAAAAGCACCTGTGTCGCAGGGATCCGATATGAATTGTTCCTGCTAGTGTTGACAGCTGCCACACAGGAAAACAACACGTCTTCATCCTTACTCGAAGTTTGAAGATGCCACGCCTATCTGAATATGAACATCTCAGAGCCATTGGTACGCATGAAGCTAAATCATCTCTACGGGATGTCACAAGACAATACAGCATCCATAGAAACACCATTTGGACTTTTTAAAAAAATGCTGTTTAATCTCTTTTTTAGAGCATAAATTTGAGTTACATAACAATTCCTTTTCTCAATACATCTTATTGTATAAATGTTACATTGATGATTGCTTTTTATTGTGGCAGGGCCCATTGGATACTCTTCATGAATATGTATCATATCTGAACAATATGTCTCCTACCGTCAAATTCAGTGTGGAATACAGCACCCATGTAGTTTCTTTCCTGGACACTAGGGTGCGCATTCAAAATAATCAGATCTCCACTACTTTATACCTCAAACCTACAGATAAGAACAATATCCTCCATGCTTCAAGTTTTCATCCTGCCTCTTTAAAGAAAGGTCTCCCATTTTCCCAATTTTTAAGACTTAAACATATTTGTTTCACACCAGGGGATTTTAAATTGGAGGCTAATAAAATGTATGCTGATTTAAAAGAGAGGGCATATCCCACAAAATCGCTTGATCAGGCTTTAGAAAAAGTTTGTAAAATGAATGTCTATGCATCCGTTAATCGTGACTCCATGAGAAAACATCTGTGGGTCTGTATTACCACCTATTCTCCTCTTAGTAAAGATATTAAGGATATTTTTAGGAAACATTGGCATGTTTTATCTGTTGACCCTGTTTGCAACATGGGGTCCATTCCATATGAACTCAACCAGAGGTCCCATAATGACCGACTCGGATTTGGCTAAAAAAATTTGTACTGGTACCTTAACATATATGATGAACATGTGCAAAATATTTTGTCAAAATTCAAAGGGTTTTTGTGCTGTGGCTCTTCAAAATAGGGTGGTATACCCCATTTTTGACCCTTGCCAATCTTGCATGTTTAATAACAGCCATATTTGAATGCCAATATCTTGGGAATGAAATGAGTTGTGAGCTTGAAAAGAGGCATAGTATGTAATTAGCACCCAGGCTTTCAGGATCTGTCATCAGAAAAGTCCTATCTCCTGTAGTTTTCGAGGTATTGGCGTCCAAAGTAGTGGTTTTGTTATGTGCGAAAATTTTTAGGGGGCAACTGTCATGCTACAATAAATCACAACCGTTTATTGGGGCTACATTCCTTCTATTTAGGCACATAACTATCTGTAGAAAGTTTTTGGACAGTATTGAAATCATAATTTAGGAGTAAGGGAGCTCCAAAAATGGCTCCGACTGAAAAAATGCAATTTAAGACCAATTTTTAACAGCCAAAATCATAGCGTAGTCATTTACCCAGGACAACAATTTTTTTCTGTATAATTGTACATATATGTGCTTTTTGTAGCACACTTTCTCTCTCTAGCGCCTCTCTCTCTAGGGTTCTACTCTAGAGTTTATAATTGTGGAACTTTATTTTATTGTGGTACTTGACTTTGTAAGTGTGGATATGCCTTGTAGATGTATTTTTTTGATGTACAAAGTATAATCTTCCGGTCTGTGCACATGATTACTCTTAGCAGGCAATGTTTTTTTACATGTCACTGCATATTATTATTTGGCTAGTGATCTAATTAATCCTGATTGTTTACTGATTGATTTAACGATTGACACCTGCTGCAATGGATTGCTGCCACTGTGTGCTGCTTGTTTAAAGCATTGTGGAAACACCAGTTGGCAGGGCTGTTTAAGGACGTTTGAGGATAGCTGTTTAAGCCGAAACATTCCTTTTTCTTTCTGTTAGAGCACTTTTTGTTTAATTCACTTTTTACCCCTCAGCCCTCAAGGCTGGCGGGGTATTGCTATCCTTCGTGCGGTTGGGCGGGCGGGCGTCTCCAAAAACTTCGACATCAGGCTGAGGGGTATTCCGTGCATTACACGCCTATTTTTTCACATGGGTTAATTATAGCCGTTTTTTGCATTTTTGTGCCCCTTTCTTCTTTGTAGCAGTGTGCAGGCTACCTTTTTCATTTTGCATTATTTCATTCAGCTTTACGCACCTGTAGCCTATCAATCCTGGACAGCTTAGCATCTAAGAGCGCAAACTTTCTTTATTTCTGTGCAGTGGTAATTTGGCTGACCGGCGCACGGTGCGCACACGTCACCGAAACCTCACAGGCAGGTTTCCAGAATGTCAGGCACATTTCAATGCAGTAAATAATTACAGCAACCACAGTATAATGTAACTATCTGAATCAGCACATAAATTATAGTATCTATATCGATTGTCCTGATGTCAGATCAAAGGTGGTTGGCACGCGTAATGGAAACTTGACCTGGCTTTATCAACGCAGCTGAATCTGCGATGCAAACTAACGACTTCACATCTTTCTCAGCCAACCACAAACTGCCTCGGCATCAGGCAGTGTGTATATAAATAAATAAGTAAATAAATTTTATATATATAAGATAAAGACTGTTGTCTATCCTCAACGGAAGAAAACAGACGAATAAAAAGACCAAGAAAAGTCGATAACTATCAATTTGCATTTTGTGAAGGTCGAGCACAAACATGGCCAAGTTTGTACGTCTAATGATTGCTGGAATACTCGAAAAATCGAAACTTTTAAGACTTTCGGACACAATTTATTATTATTATTTATTATTTATTTATTTATTTATTTAAATTTATATGGAATGACAAACCTGATAAAATTAAACGTGTGAATCTCTACAATGATTATGTATCTGGTGGCCTACCAGTATTAAATTTAAAAGCTTTAAATCTTTCACTGAAGGCCTCCCTTATTCCAAAATTCTATTTCAATTCAAACTGGTTTTCTAGTAAGTCACTTAAAAGTGTCCATCCTATGTTTGAAAAAGGATTCTTCCCATTCCTGCAGATTAAACCTGTACATATCAAGTTAACTACTGACATGTTTTTCAGTGTCTCCAAAGAAGCTCTACAGAGTTGGTTGCAATTTCAGTTTCATCCACCAGAAAATACAGAACAAGTTCTACAACAAATAATATGGTTAAATTCCAATATACTTGTTGATAGAAGAATGATTTTCTGGAAACGCATGTTCGATAACGGAATTATTTTTTTAAAGGATATAGTGAATGAGGAAAATAAAATTATGTTCTACAGACAATTAACTCGTTTTTATGGAACTGTCTGCACACTGCAACAATATAATCAACTTATTGGAGCTTTACCAAATACTTGGAAATCAAAAATTATTAAAAGACCAGGAGGACATTTAGTCTGTCTGCCTCAAATGAAAATGGTACGATGGTTAAAGAAAATAAAGATTAATAAACACATATACAAATTTTACTTAAGAATAAAGAATTTAGTTGCGACACCATATAGAATTCTAGATAGTTGGGAAAATTTGTTAGACACACCAGTTCCATGGAATAAAGTCTTCAAAATTCTTTACAATACATCACTTGATCCGAAGATAAGATATTTTCAATATAAGCTAATATATTAGTTTCCAACAACAAAAAAGATGCTAAATATCTGGGGAGTTGAGCCGTCACCCCTCTGTCGATTCTGTCAAGAGGAAGTGGAGGCAGTAGTCCATTTCTTTTGGTACTGTCATGTATAACAGCCCTTTTTTGGATAAAGGTGCAAAATTGGATATCTCAGTATAATAGTATACAACTAGATTTATTTAAGGTATTACTGTGTGATGTAACAAAAGAAAAACACCAAATATGTAATATAATTGTATATCTTGCAAAAATATTTATTTTCAGGTTGACATCTGTTGGGGAGTTAAGACTTGAGAGATTCAAAAATTTTGTCATGTATTAAAGTAGAATTGAGCGTGCGATGGCCTATGAGACGGGTCTTGTAATTTATGCAAAAAGATGGGATAAAATTCCGGAGGCTGAAGGTTGGGAATAACAAAGAGATGGAATGGATGAGCTAATAATTACAAATGCCAAAGATATAAAACTCTGTGAATGTAATCCTAATTGTATTGTATTGTATTTTTTTTTTGTTTTTCGTGGGTGTGTGTTTTGTAGGGTGATAGTAGGAGGATTCATACTTAATTAGATAACTGATTAAATGAATAAAGTTGTCCTCCAAAGTGGGGGGGTGGTGGCGGGATAGAAAAAAAGAAAAAAAAAGACTTTCGGACACGGAGTATTTTAGCATCTCTGTCTGACAGTCGCTAAATTCGTCATAAATGCACAAAGTCCCGCGCCAATGTCGACTCACTTTATTGAGAAGAGTTTAAACAGAAACATTGATTGAAATTCTCTGTACTCATCTTGAAGAACTGAGCCCTCTGATCAAAACATTCACGTTTAATATCTAAAAGATTCAGTAGATTTGAAGAAATTAAAAACAATAATCGATTATCGGAGTTACACTGAAACCATCCGACTGTCGGGCACGGGGTTATGACCCTGTACGACTTTCCAACACGTAGACACACTGTAGTGCATTCTATCTATGAAGGGTTTGTAAGTGAAATCACAAGCCACAGCCGTGTGTTTGTATTTTCCACCTTTGCCCGGACGGCGCTGAGGTTTCTGTTTTTTCACTTCAGCTTTAAGGCGCCCACAACTGGCACACTGGTGAAAGAAAAATTTCTCCAACAGCAGGATGGAGTAATCGAAATGCTTTGCAGTGGAACTTGACGGGCGCTTACATGGATAACTGCTCCAAGCCATGCATCCTGGACAGGGGCGTAGGTATTGCCGGTGCAGCCGGTGCGCTGAACCGGGGCCCCGATGACCTCTGTGGGCCCACGGTGACCAACTATGCCATGCTTCCTCTTATCATAACACATAAGGCAACAAAATTGGTAAATTTCGTCATTTCAAGTCTCCTGTTCAACGCAATATTATTCTGAGGGGAGGACTTGATGAGTATATATATTGCTCCACTGTTTCATACAACACAGTCATGTAACAACCCCCCCCACACACACACACACACACACACACACACACACACACAGGCCATTTTTCCTCTTTTCTTTGATATATGTCTTTTGTATTTCAGTAATGATACTTTTTCAGTTATAATCACAATTACTTATCATATATTTGATTGTTTTATTCACAACATTTTCAAATGAACATGGCCTGCTGGGAAATGTGTTTGTCCAATTAGGTGACATTCACTTATTCCTTTCTGATCGTAGCTTCGTAGGCTACGCACTTGCTCGTGAATTGTTCTTTTAGCCTAGTATTGGAGGTGAAAAGTCTTGAGCACCATGTTGAGCAGCACAAAAGCGGTGCTCAAAAAAGAAAAGAAAAAAAGAGCTCGATGTACGGAACTCCAAATTGGCTAAATTGAATGCATTTTTTAAATAGTCATCTTGTCCAGATGCAGTTCCTGCTAGCGTTGTGAATGATAGCGGCGACACGCAGCAGTCAGACTTGGAGGCTAATGCTACCACCTCATTGCCCTCTTGCTCAACGACTTTGCAGAGCAGAAGGCACCCAGAGTTAACTTCTGAATGGGTGAGTGCAGTTTTTTATTAGGCTACTGCAAGTGATCAGCTTGCCGGTTGTGGTTAAATGGCTGCTGTGCCAGGATGTGTGTCCATCTATCTGTTTACTTATTGATTTGGCCTCTGTTGTGCTGTTAGGGAAATACGGTTGACTGTTCAGCCGTATGGATCTTTTTCGCATTTTCATTGGCAATGTATTGTCACTGTTGTTCATGGTTCAAACAGCCTAACGTGTTGTGTGATGTTGAGATGCTGTGCAAATATTCATTGTCCATGGTTCTAATAGCCCTAATAATTATGGGTGTCTGCGTTTTTCAGAAAACTGATTTTTCTTAATTACTGATTTGGATACCTACTGGCTCACTGTAGCTGAAGTGGTTGGCTACAGAGGACGATTGTTTCTGTGAATATCCAATAACTGATGCGGGTGTGCCATCTAGTGATAGAATATTGTAACTACGTGGATAAATTTGCAGCTCCCTGTCCCCGCACTAACATACCCTGCTGCCGAGCACCGTTGTTCTTCTCGAAGACGCTAAATCCAGATAAATCTTAAACGATGGATTGCGTTCATATTTTAATTTGTAACGAAGTGGCTAGTGTCAAAGTAACGAAGTAAAATGATAATTATTAAGTTTTAAATGTTGTAGAGTAAAAGTCCAGGTTTAAGAAAGAACTCAGGTAAAGTACAAATCCTCAAAAGACTAAAGCTCTGTTACAATTACACCTCTGCTTCGCGGATAGGCCTGGGGGGGGGGGGGGGGGGGGGGGCTAGCGCCATTCTCGCACCGGGGCCCAGCGCCTCCACGCTACGCCACTGATCCTGGAACACTACGCAAGGGAGAGCCGGTGCGAAAGTAACTTGGGACGAAAGTAATAAGGCGATTTTCTCACAGTGATCCGCACTTCGATGCGTCAAATTAGGTCAGCACGTGCAGCTCGCAACACTCTCCAGGCCCGGGAAAAATCTTGAGGTTTCGTCACTTCCACATGAAACGAGACCGGGAAGACTGTTTTCCACAGTGGTGAGTAAATTCAGAAAAATGGTAAACGTTTTTGATTTAAAGATGGTCTTTATCACTCCATTTGTCATATTTATGATGAAATGATAAGTCATTTAGTTTTGTATCATATCCTGAAGTTTGAAATGTCCGACTTTTTCCACTTTAGAAGCAATCCTGGCTCAAATGTCAGGAGTCACTGTCGGGGTGGAAGTAGCAACAGTTACGTTTGTCCCGCTCTGTTAATGCAGCCGAATTTTGTGTTTTAAAGCTCATTAAAAAATGTGTGTGTGTTATTTTACCGACAGAAAATGCCAAGAGTTAGGGTCAGAACTAACCAGAGAGGAAAGGTTGACCAGCAGGTTTACACAAGGGCCTTTTCTGATGTCCGAAGAGGCGAGAGTATAAGAAGGGCAGCAGAGGTGCATGGGGTCTGTCATGTCACCCTGTTCAGGTACTGCAAGAGGAGGGCAGAGGCAGGAGGGCAGCAGACCAGAGCCCCAGGGTACAGGGTAGCCGGCGTTGCCGGCGGTCAGCGGCTGGCGGGAGAAAGGAGAGGAAAGACCACCTGCACGATAACGTAGGGATTTTGAGTAGCCGCCCACTTCCTTGCGCAACGAGCCGCGACAGACCACCCCTTTTTTAAACCAATGAAACTCAAGTGTAATTTGAGAGCACAAGTGATGCGTGGAGATAAAATCTGGTAAATGATTGATCGCCTGAAGTTGTTCGTTCTTTAGAGTAATCTTTCGGTCGTGAATTTCAAGATATTCAAGCGATTTCTCAACGCGTCGTTCTCTACATTCGCCGTCTTTGTTCTGGCAGTTTACGGCGTAACCATGCGTTGCGTTACATTCGGTGACAGTTCAATTTTGATTGACACCTCTTAAGCCAATCAGTAATTCTCGTTCACTGGTGTACGGACAACTCAAAATCCCCACGTTATCGTGCAGGCGGTCTTTCCTCTCCTTTCTCCTGTCAGCCGCTGACCGCCGGCAACGCAGGCTAGGTACAGGGCTCACAACAAAGTCTTCACAGATGAACAGGAGAAGAGATTGCAGGTATATATAAAGAGGACAGCTGATATATATTTTGGCCTGAGTCCTAAACAGGTTGGAGTAGCACTGCAGACAGAGCTACACCACTACCGCCATTTGCCTACATCAATGTCATAACGGCCAGTTAATTTTTAAATTAACTTGACATAAATAATGTCAATGACCTAAATAATTTATAATTAGAAGTATGAGTTCAATGTTTAGCTAGAGTCATACTAAAAGCAATTTTAAGTAAATCCACATTTAAAAAAATCTGATTAATTGTAGCAACATACTCTCATTTAACCTCTATTTTCATGCTGTTTTAGGAGTGAAAGTTTGCATATGAGCTGGCCACCAAGGGGCAGCGCCAGATCGCTGCTGTGACCTCTGGGGAAAGAGGGACATTGGTGACCGTCGCCTTTGGGACATTGATGACTGTTGCCTTTGCTGCCAACGCACAAGACAACTTTGTTCCCCCTTACTTTATCTTCCCAAGGAAGAAGTTTCAGGACCACTTCATCAAGGATCGTCCCCTTGGCTGCACTGGTTCTGCCAATGGATCTGGATCTGGGTGGATGCAGGAGACAGATTTTTTTGACATTTTTACAACATTTTGCAAGACACTTCCGCATGACCCCGGAGTCAAAGTTGCTGCTACTCTTTCACAATCATGCATCACACCTCTCTGTGGTAGTTATTGACTTTTGCAAGTCACAGGGCATTGTACTCCTGTCTTTTCCACCCCACTGCTCCCACCGTCTTCAGCAGCTAGACTGAAGCATTTTTGGCCCTCTGAAGCACTACATTAACAGTGCAGCAACTGGATGAAAATGAACCCTGGAAGAACTTTGACCATCTACAACAACACAAGTCTTGTGGCTAAAGCTCTGCCTCAAGCTGCGACAGCAAGCAGCATTTCATCTGAGTTCCAGTGTACCGGTATCTGGCCCTTTAATTCAGATATTTTCAGTGAGACAGACTTTGCTCCAGCTTTTGTGACCGACCGTGCTGCACCAGCCGTAGCTCCATCCCCAGTGCCAGCTCCATCACCAGCGCCCTCTTCATCACCAATGTCCACTCCATCACTAGCACCCGCTCCCTTAAGACACCACCAACCTAGCCAGAGCCCATTTGAGCTGCATCCCCATGAGTCTGCCATTCCTGTAGATAGTGAGAGTTTGTGTCTGTGTGTGTCTTTAAATGTGCATGTTGAGCCTTGCCAAGCATTTTTTTTGGAAATATTTTCGATCCAGGTACGCTTCTGGTTCCTGGAACATCTAGTGGCACCCCAATACATAAGTTCAGCCCAGAAAAGGTTCGCCCATATCCAAAGGCTGGCTCAAGGTAAGAAAATAAGAGGCAGAAAGAGGTGAGCAGAGTGTCATTTTTAACTTGTCTTGATTTTCTTGCTTGTATAAAAACAAGCTGATTCTGACTATAATCTCATTGAATGTTGCAGGTCAAGAGCAATACTGACCAACACCCCAGTAAAAGCTGCTTTGGAGGAGGAGAGTTGGCAGAGGGGCCAGAGAAAACAGTCCTCTTCAAAACGCCCAAAGAGAACGTTGTTTAGTGGACACACTGCAACCAGTTTCTCGGGGCAATGATGAGGAATGTCTTGTTTGTGGGGAGACATTTGCCCCATCTTTGTCTGGAGAAGTGTGGGTGCGGTGCATCTTTTATCTGCTGTGGTCACGAAGCCTGCACTGAGGGTGCCGCTCATTATCTGTCACAACTGTGATAGAGTCATTTCATAATTTTTACAAATTGACCAATTGCACGTTAAACATGTTCACGTTTACTTTTGAAACATTTGAAGCAAATGAAAATGTTTAAAACAAATGTCTGATTGTTCTTGTGTTTGTTCGTCATTCTAATGATTAAATTAAATAAATTCATTTTAAAATGAAAAGTTTTTGTTTTTTTAGATAAAGTATATTGTATATTTTCAATTGCATGTTAGCAAAGACATTGTTTGATTTTTTTAAATGAAAAACTACAGTAACTTAAAAGATTCCAGTTAATTAGATCATGTTACTTTTGTCCCGCCCGTGTTTTACTTTCATCCCAACTGGCGGGTTCGAAAGTAGCAATGCGCAACTTCTGTTCGACGACAAATTATGCCGAAGTCAATATATATTGGGATGAAAAGACAAAGGTAGGAGGGCATAGGAGATGAAAGTTAAGAAATACAGGTGCTCTTTGGTCTCCCACGAGGAAGCATAAAAAGACAGAAAAAATAAGGCAATCCAAGGCACTCTGTCAATCCAAAAATGTTTAATAGGTGACTAAATCCATATAAAAGGATAAAATGCCAACATGTTTCGGCCTTCATCAGGGCAATGAGACACTGTAGTCACACAGCATTTAAACAGATGAAGACATCATTAAGGTGATAGGTAACACCTGTGGCTCTAATGAGGCTCAGGGAACCACATGGCACCAAGGAGTATCTTGCAGAAAAGAGAACAAAAATACCCATAGGAAATAAAACCTGCAGATATAAGTGAAAATACTAATAAATCACAATATAAATTAACCATCAAAAGATAGAGACTATAAATTGCTCAAAAGGAAAAAAACGTAATACTGGAAAAAACACAAGACTTCCATTACAAACAAGAAACTATGTCAATAGAATCATTAAGACCAGGGGCTATCAATGCCCCCAGGGTGAATATTCGATTCTCCGATTGATTAAGCGTTTTTTCTCCATCCCCTCTGCAGGCTGTTAGAAGGATATGATCTATACCAGGGGTGGGCAATCACGGTCCTGGAGGGCCGGTGTGTATGCAGGTTTTTATTCCTATCAATTACCCTGACTAATTGAGTTAATTGATTGCATGCACAAATATAGATTTTCGCAATGATTCGATCAAAGGAAAATGTTTTATGAAGGGAGACAAGACTAGTCTTTGTAGTTTCATGATAATTTAAAGAAATGCGCATGAAACGTCAGATTTAATAAATGGTTTGGCTAATTGAGACAATCAACTAATTAAAGACCAGACGTTGGTGTGAAAACCAGGGACAGATACGGCCCTCGCTGCCCACCTCTGATCTATACCAATGGCTGTAAATGAAACTAATCTGTCTTTATGCATCTCGCTAAAATATTTAACCATGGCATAATCAAAATCATTCCTACGGCCCGCACAAAGGAGTTCAGCTACCCGGTCTTGAAAGTGCCGCTGAGCGCGACCCACATAAAAGGCATTGCATAATGAACAAAGGAGAATGTCTACAACATGAGTGGTTTTACAATTGATAAAGTGATTAATAGTGAAAACCACTTTAGAGGTAGGATGAGTAAAAACTCGAGATTTGACCACAACACCCGCATCACATTGCTTATAATGACCACATGGAAAAGTACATGGAGGCACCTTAGGTAGCCAAGTATTTTGAACATTAGCAGCCGGAAGGTAGCTTCGCGTTAATCCATCTCCCACTGTAGAAGCTCTCCGGAACGTAAACACAGGGGGATCTGGGAAAACAAAATGCAAGATATCACATTTACGAAACCCAAAATCAGTGAAGTTGGCACGTTATGTAAATCGTAGATAAAAACAGAATACAATGATTTGCAAATCCTTTTCAACTTATATTCAATTGAATACACTGCAAAGACAAGATGTTTAATGTTCAAACTGAGAAACTTTATTTTTTTTTTTTTGCAAATAATCATTAACTTAAAATTTAAAGGCAGCAACACAATGTAAAAAAGTTGGCACAGGGTCCTTTTTACCACTGTGTTACATCGCCTTTCCTTTTAACGACACTCAGTAAACGTTTGGGAACTGAGGAGACCAATTTTGAAGCTTTTCAGGTGGAACTCTTTCCCATTCTTGCTTGATGTACAGCTTAAGTTGTTCAACAGTCCGGGGTCTCCGTTGTCATATTTTACGCTTCATAATGCGCCACACATTTTCAATGGGAGACAGGTCTGGACTACAGGCAGGCCAGTCTAGTACCCGCACTCTTTTACTACGGAGCCATGCTGTTGTAACACGTGCAGAATGTGGCTTGGCATTGTCTTGCAGAAATAAGCAGGGGCGTCCATGAAAAAGACGTTGCTTGGATGGCAACGTATGTTGCTCCAAAACCTGTATGTACCTTTCAGCATTAATGGTGCCTTCACATATGTGCAAGTTGCCCATGCCTTGGGCACTAATACACCCCCATACCATCACAGATGCTGGCTTTTGAACTTTGCGCCTATAACAGTCCGGATGGTTCTGTTCCTCTTTGGTCCGGAGGACACAACGTCCACAGTTTCCAAAAACAATTTGAAATGTGGACTCGTCAGACCACAGAACACTTTTCCACTTTGCATCAGTCCATCTTAGATGAGCTTGGGCCCAGCGAAGCCGGCGGCGTTTCGCGGTGCTGTTGATAAATGGCTTTCGCTTTGCATTGTAGAGTTTTAACTTGCACTTGCAGATGTAGCGACGAACTGTAGTTACTGACAGTGGTTTTCTGAAGTGTTCCTGAGCCCATGTGGTGATGTCCTTTACACACTGGTGTTGGTTTTTGATGCAGTACCGCCTGAGGGATCGAAGGTCAGGGGCATTCAATGTTGGTTTTCGGCCTTGTCACTTACGTGCAGCGATTTTTCCAGATTCTCTGAACCTTTTGACGATATTACGGACCGTAGATGATGAAATCCCTATATTTCTTGCAAAAGCTCGTTGAGGAATGTTGCTTTTAAACTGTTCGACAATCAGCTCACGCATTTCTTCACTAAGTGGTGGCCCCATCCTTGTTTGTGAATGACTGAGCATTTCAGGGAAGCTGCTTTTATACCCAATCATGGCACCCACCTGTTCCCAATTAGCCCGTTCACCAGTGGGATGTTCCAAATAAGTGTTTAATGAGCATTCCTCAACTCTCTCAGTCTTTTTTGCCACTTGTGCCAGCTTTTCTGAAACATGTTGCAGGCATCAAATTCCAAATGAGCTAATATTTGCAAAAAATTACAAAGTTTACCTGCTCGACCATTAAGTAACTTGTCTTTGCAGTGTATTCAATTGAATATAGGTTGAAAAGGATTTGCAAATCATTGTATTCTGTTTTTATTTACAATTTACACAGCGTGCGAACTTCACTGGTTTTGGGTTTTGTAATTAAATCCCAATTTCTTTGTATAATTTTGCGTATGCACGATGCTTCGGTACTATAACGAGTAGAAAAGTAGACTTGGTCCGTTTTAAGATTCTTAGGTTTTCTAGTTAGAAGTATTTCTCGATATAGAGCCTTCTGAGGGGCTGTGTCTAGTACCCCGGGAGAGTAACCACGTTCTCTAAAGCAATTAAACATTTCTTTGCTCTTGCATTCAAAATCTATGTCATCATCACAGATCCTACGGAGTCTTTGAAACTGACCACATGGTATAGAGTTGATCAAAGAACTGGAATGAAAGCTATTGGCATGTAAAATAGTGTTCTTATGAATATTCTTTCTGAAAATGGAAGTATGAAGACAACCATTATCATCTTTACTATAGTAATATCTAAAAAATTTATCTGATTTTTACTGTACTCCGAAGAAAGTTTCACATTAGGATTAGTGTCATTGAGACCTCTATGAAACTTCAACAACTCCTCTTCTGTACCTTTCCACCACAAAATGACATCATCTATGTATCTACCCCACCAAATGATCTTGTCCAAAAACACATTGCCAGGATGAAAAACAAAATCCTCCTCCCATTTACCCATGTGGCAGTATGTGTTGTGCCAGCCGAATTCTTTGGGTGTCCAGATTGCCTGGTGGGGTCAACTTAGTATAAAGGAGGGGGGCCTACCATCTTGACGTCCTTTGCTCTTTGACATCACGGTGCCTCACTTCCTGCTCACCTTGCTGCTGGGTCGCGCCTGTGCTGCTCTCGCTTAGGGCCGGTTCATACTCAACGCAAGGCACGCGAGCGAACGCGACCACAGGTCCGTTCCATTCCGTTCACAGACAAGCCTGAACGTGCGTCCCTTGCTGCACTGTGCCTCCTTATAAAGCAGTACACTGCTCATACAATAGGGGGTAGCAAAGTCCTCTCCGTCTCCTACTCCTTCTTTCTTCTTTTTGGCGTGTTGAACACAGCGAATGGTGCATTACTTGCTTCATCTCCCCTATTGGAATTTCACGGAAATACACGCGTCGACGCGTCGCGTTACAAAAATTTGGACGACACACTTTGCTACGCAAGGACGCAAGATGGCCACCTTGCGTTGCTCAATCCGTTGCCTTGTGTTCGCGCTCGTGTACCTTGCGTAGAGTATGAACCGGCCCTTAGGTTTGTCCATGTCTCGCTCATCTGACACGAGTGTGCACGCACTGCTTTTCTGCTGCCGCTTGGGATGACAGACTGGCGCCGCTGTTTTAAATTGCGAAATGACAGCCGGAATTACAGCTGCTTTGCTATGCTGAAGTTGCTTTCCTGAAGTTGCTCAACTGAACCTTGCTTTACTGATCTGCAGTTTAGAAAACTTGTTCGTGTTCCAGTAATTACTCCGCCTCAAGTGCTACTATTAGATCTTGCTGGGCTGTGCTCCACCTCAAGTGCTACTATTTGATACCGCTTGGCTGTGCTTTGGGTGCGCACTAGAGCTGGCGTGTGACTGTGTTCGCTCTGCCTGCTCCCTCGGCTGTGGTTCACTCCGGCAATATAGCCGTTGTCCACCGCTGAGTCGTCGTGTCGTACAGCTCCCTTCCAGATGCACTGGTTTAACTTGGTCTGACTGTGCGACGAAGGGATTTATTTTCTGATTTTCTTCTGTGTAACTATTGTTGTTTTCCTTGTAAATCTATGTGACCGTCTTGTTCATTCACTTCAATTATTTGAATTAATTTATAATTTTGTTCTCCTGTGTACACATTTTGTGTTGAGTTTTTTCTTTGCTTTATTAGTATGAGTCAGATTGATTTATTTGTGCGCATTTCCCCCTAATGAGGTTTCTTTTGTCCTTCAGCAGCCGAGGGCCGGCAGTCGTGGACTGGTGTGGTCGGGGGGTGGTGTCCCTCCCTGGTTTGCTGTGCGGTCACCTCCCCGGTTTTGAGTGTCCACCTGAAGTGTGTGTGTCATTGCTGAGCTGTGCACATGTGTGTGTGAGGTGACTCCTCTGGGCTTCCTCTTCGTCCTCCCTGGTCAGTCACACTGGTAGGGCCTCGGCCCTGAAAGGACTTCTCCCTCCCCCTTCCCCTTTTTGGATATATTTCTTCTTCTGTTGAATAGTTTTTTTTCCCTGGTCCACTATCACAGATTTTATTGTGAAAATTTATAACTTGTAATAAAGAACATTTTTTTTATGGAACCACTTCTCTCGCTTCGTTAGCAAAACGAACTTGTATGCCTACTCTGTCATTGGTGTTAACAGAGGTCATCTCAATTCTCCAGGTGCAATTCCTGAGGTGGCGTAGTCGGATTTTGGTTTGGTATGAACGAGCGATAGTTACACTTTCAATAATTTATTGATATACTATTACCGGTTTACAATACCTCTTGCTGCCACATCCACATCCACAAACCAGCATAAGAAGGGCTAAAGCAAGCACCCATGGCACATACCCTCACTTGCTTAAACAATTTATCCTGAAAGAGAAAAAGATTATTATTAAGGGTGAAATTAGTTAATTCTAATAAAAAAGTGGTAGGTGGGTCATGAGGATATGGACGTTTGTCTAGAAAATAACCTAGAGCGGATAAACCTTGAGAATTTTCAGTATTTGTATACAAGGCTTCAACATCCATGGTAACTAAATATGCATCAAGCCCGATACAGTTAAGTTCCTGGATTTTGACCAACACATCTGTGGTATCCTGAATGTAGGCAGGTAAGGAGGGGAGCAAAGGTTTCATAAAAAAATCAACATACTTAGAAATGGGTTCAGTTAGTGTCATTACCTGAAATCACAGGCCTACCAGCTGGATCTGTAAGGCTCTTATGAATCTTAGGTAACATGTAAAAGGATGTAAAATGTTTTCAGTCATTTTCATAATTAACATAAGGTCCACTCCGAGAGCATTCCACAGTTAACAGGTGCTACAATCATTCATCTGGACACGCTAATCGGGGAGAACAAGCAGCACCTGTTAAATGTGGCATGCTCTCGGAGTGAACCTTCAGCTAATTATGAAAATGACTGAGAACAGGTCAGGACTAATAATCGTTTTAAACGGAAGTTTTGTGCATCCCAAATCTCTGTTCTTGTTCCCCAACTGTACTGAATTTAGCCCAAGATTTAATTGCTGTTAGATCGCATATGGAGAGAAACCATGTCTTCGGTTGCCCATTACGATCATCGGAAAATGCGTCAATAAAGGAAAATGATTGAGAACTACAAATTGCAGTCAAAAAGGGATGTGTCTTAGCACCCCTGTTGGCTTCGCCACTGCTACATTGGCAATTCTGTGGGCTCTAAATTCGTAGACCAGGCGCAGCCGCGGCGAATGGGGGGTGCGCCGCGCCAACGGGGTGTGTCCAGGCGTATGTTGCAATTTCGTGCAGGCGTAGCCTGGCGCAAGTACTCCTCTGTCCCGCCTCTGTCCCTCCTCCCTCCCCAACACAGCAGAGTCAAATCTTCACCAGTCAAATGAGCTCCTCTCCTCACCTTTAATGTGTTGGAATATAGAAGCCTCTGTCCTATATCTGCATGATGCGTTAATGTTGCATTTTACTTTGCTGCTTCAGGCATGTTTTCTGCAACGCTTACGTCTATATTAAGCATTACGAATATGAGTTAGCTGGCTAGCTAGTAGTATATGAGCCAGACCCCCAAATTTTCGAGGTGATGCTCACTCAGATGGAGCAAGGCTAATGGGCATTTTCTACTAGCCTAGGGTCCCTAGTTTTGGAAAATGCATGATAGCATTGTGTAACTTGTAGCGAAAGCTGCGATATTGACACAATTGTAACGCTACCCTGTGGAATTTGCGGTGCTGATTTTTGCACTTTTCGTGTGGTGGGAAAATAAGTCAAAATCCGACTCACCTTTAATGAAGCTGTATAATAAGCTGGAACCACTCTCATTTTAACAGTATGGGTCACTAATTTCTTCCCAAAGTAAGTTGTGGTTGAAATATTTGGTCAAACACGGTAAATTAACCCTTTTATCGCTACAACACACAATATAATTGAGCAATTCACCAATGTTCTCACATAATTAAACTAAATCTATGAATTTGCAGTCATTGTGGTTATATTAATGTTAGATAATAAAATAGACCCAGAGCTGTCATTTTAAAACAAATTTGAGATGCTGAGGGGATTCAGAAGAGAAAGAAAAAAAAATAAATTCAAAGATCAAAAATCCCACCGAGTCATTTTCAATGGTATTCCAAGATTGTTTTGTTGTGCTAGCCATGTCAGGTGAAGGTAAAACCTACATGTATGAAATCGTAAATAGAAAGCCATGCACACAGATGAAATTAACCCCTTTGTGCAGAAGCCAAATTTGGCTATTTATGGGTTACCCACTTTAATGCTGTATAATTCAAGATTTAAGCTTCATAAAGAGGAAAAATGTGGCTCAATTCAGAAAAGACACTTACAGCATTTAGAATTACATCGTATTTCAGTTTATTTTCATGATTTTGGTCGAGAAAATGAGCTGCAAACATAAAAAATCTTCATGAGAATTCACCATTGAAATTGCAAAAAAAATAATTCTGATGATTGAAAAACTCCTGGGGCTTAAAACTTTACATTTCTGGTATTATAAACTCCTTGAGCACCAGTAGAATTCATCCTCAACATTACATTCTAGATTACCTACATGCTATTAGCCAAATTATACAGCTACCCAAGTGTCTCCCCAAAGTCTCAAAATGATGTACTGTCAAATCATAAAAAAATCATGTATTTAACACAAATAAAGTTTGATGGCACGAAATTTAATATGAACAAATGATTTTCTGGTTGAGTTTAGTATGAATTTATCAATATCAGTGCAGTTGAAAATCAGTGGTCACCAGTAACCTTTCCAAACACAAAACATGCCTTTTCTCCATAATAAGGTTTAGAGTTTTGTCCATTTTTCTTGTCCCCCAAGCCAGCACAAACACGCATTGCATTTTATAAACTGCTGATTAAACAGTCTTAACATTCACCCTGTAATGGAAGTTACCAATTCCCAAACTCACAACCTCATTTCGACCCTTATAAGGAACAAGTGCAACTCACTAACTTAGTAATATCTGAATTCTGAAATATACCTTATTTTAACAGAACAGACATTCCACTTTCAGGGAACATCACGCAATATATTGTGGCGATCCTGCCCCAGTTTACATGTTAAACTTTAGAAAATAGCGGAGTGTCGCTATTGGCTGCACTTGGGGAGGGAGAGAGAGCCAATCAGGTTCAGGGCGGGGGTATAAGAGGGCTGAGTCGCCAGCATGAGTTAGTTACTGTGTGTTGTTGTCAATGTTGTGTTGTTAAAAGAATGAGTCTGTTTGGGAGCTGTGAGGAAACGGCCCTTTTAAGGGCCAAACAGCAAATAAAACGAAGCCCGCCCGGGGCGATGCGAGAACCGCTATTCCTGCCTCAGTCTCAGTCCTTTAGTAGCGAGACCGCTACAATATATTCCTCCCTAGATTCAAGAGAACGGTGCAATGACCGTACCAGGGGGTCCACCTAAATGCATGGGCAGTTCACTTTTATACAGGAAAAAACGTCGGCATTCGACTTTGTTGAGTACGGTATACATTCCAAAACAAGCAGCCTACCCTTTTTCCACGAATCCCTCCTCCAGAGACCGATGTATCCAGTAGTTCGGTCCTCTTTCATTCCAATTTGTAATTTGTGGCGATTAAAGGGTTAATTTGCTAAGTTATACTCATTTTGTCAACCACTACTTATTTCTTGAGAAATTAGTAACCCATACTGGTAAAATGAGACTAGTCTCAGTTTATTACACAGCTTCAGTAAAGGTGAGTGGGATTTTAACTTGTTTTCCTACCACACGAAAGGTGCAAAAATCAGCTCGGAAAAATCCACAGGGTAGTGTCACAATTGTGTCGATATCACAGCTTTCGCTACAAGTTACACAATGCTATCATGCATTTTCTAAAACTAGGGACCCATTTCTGGTAGAAAATGCCCATTAGCCTTGCTCCATCTGAGTGAGCATGACCATCCCATCTGGCTCATAGCCTATAGGGCATTCGCGAATTATTACCATTAGCGAACTTGAATGGAATTTCAGAACTAAACTACGTCAGATCATTCAAACTTTTGAAGCTGGAATGAAATACGACGGTTGCTCATTGGGAAGAGAAACGATGGATAGCGTGTTCCTATTATTACACCCTGTTGCTGCTTAAAATGTTGAGATTAACATGCATGGACAACAATACATGATACGTTACACATTTATTTTCAACATGTGACCTTAACTCAGTATGACATCATAGCAATCAGGCTGTATTCCTTTTCCCCACTAAAAACAATAAAACCTAAGTGACAATAATAGTGGCCGAGTATTAAGCTGCTTTGCACAATGGACGAGAAACGAATTTTTCGCACGACAAATTGCGTTGAACGCAGTGTTTCGTGTCCGAAAGTCTGACAGGGTTTTAATATATCTCCGTGTCCGACAGTTGGATGGTTTCAATATAACTCTGTGTCCGACAGTCGATTATTGTTTTTAATTTCTTCAAATCTACTGACTCTTTTAGATATTAAACATGAATGTTTTGATAAGAGGGCTCAGTTCTTCAAGATGAGTACAGAGAATTTCAATCAATGTTTCTGTTTAAGCTCTGCTCAATAAAGTGAGTCGACGTTGGCGCGGGACAATGTACAGTGCCTCCGTGTCTGACAGCCAAAAAAAAAAAAAAAATTAAATAAAAAAGAGGATGATTAGAACAGATTGATGACGAAATAAAGAATAACTTTTACTATTTGCTGGCTGCAGGACATGGAGTATTTTGCATTTCGCGTTGGGACAGTCTTGATCGTGCATGCAATAATTTATTCACATTGTCGATGGTCATGGAATTGATTTGCTCACACACTATTTTATCTCTGCTGTGGGAATAAAGCGTGAATCTGTTCGATCCATCTGACTAATTTTCAAAAGAAAGACCGAATAAAGACTGTTGTCTATCATCAACTGAAGAAAACGGACGAATAGGCTAAAAAGACCAAGAAAAGTCGATAGCTATAAATTTGCATTTTGTGAGGGTCGAACACAAACGTGGCCAAGTTTGCACATTTAATAATTCCTGGAATACTCGGAAAAATTAGTACTTTTATGACTTTCGGATACGGAGCTATATTAAAACCCTGTCCGACAATCGCGTCTTTGCATTGACTTTGACTGTCAACAGTCATGCAAAAAATTTGTTTCGCGTCCAGTGTGCAAGCAGCTTGACTGAGAATAGAACGCAAGCATTCTATACATATATTGTATATATAGGCAGTTTGTGGTTGGCTGAGAAAGATGTGAAGTCGTTATTTTGCATCACAGATTCAGCTGCGTTGATAAAGCCAGGTCAAGTTTCCACTAGGCGTGCCAACCGCCTTTAATCTGACATCAGGACAATCAATATAGATTCTATAATTTATGTCCTTATTCAGATAGTTACATTAAATAGTGCTTCCTGTAATTATTTATTGCATTGAAATGTGCCTGACATTCTGGAAACCTGCCTGTGAGGTTTCGGTGACGTGTGCGCACCGTGCGCCGGTCAGCCAAATTACCACTGCACAGAAAGTAAACCAGGTTGGAGCTGGCGAGCTTTCTGCGCAACTCCAGCGGAGACTTTTTCTACGAAATTGTCACTGCGTATTGATGAATATGTGACACCTCCCCCTATTACGCCGCCACACCCATCTCGGTGCACATCCGTCAACAAAATTGCCAAAGTGGCTGCGCATGGTGTTGCACCGCATGAAATTACCACTGCGCGGGCTGCGCCGGACGAAATTACCACAGCATAGGCTGCGCCAGACGAAATTATCACTGAGTGGGCTGCGCCACACTTCGCTACGCTGCGCCAAGAAATTAGAGCCCTGTGTTTGCATATTCAAAATGTTTCCATCCGACGAATTTTAAGCAACTCTCTTGGATGCATCTCAGCCAAGTACTATTCATTTGCTTGGTGACTAAAGACTAAAAGCTTTTACAAAGACTGTGAATATTGTAGGGTCACTATTTACAAGACTACAGCTAGATTTTTTAGCTTTTTTTCCCCATCATACATGTTATTGACTGTCTGGTTTCCTGTCTCCACTCTTGTCAGTGCTCATCTACTGGTTGTTGATTGTGCTACATCACTGCAACTTGCAATAATATTAAACACGTTTGATATGATCTGCTGGCCCAAGACTACGGAAAGACTGGTATGAAACGCGGTCACTGACTGCAGATTACCACCTTAAACTTAATGATCGAGATGACGGGAGCATGCCGAGACTCCAGTTAGACTCCTAAAGACTGTCAGTTTTTAGTCTGGGACTGTGAAAATCTTTTGGTGTAAGCCCAGAATTAGTTGACAGCACTGTGTCTTCTGTTGCCATTTACGATAATTGAAAAACGTGTCAGTAAAGGAAAATGATTGAGAACTAGCCAGGGGTGCGTTTCCCGCACAACTACGGAAATTAGCTTTGAACTAACGTGGTGCGATGCATCGTTAAACTAACAAACATCAGAGCAACGACTGTTTCTCAAAACCGTCGTACCTTGTTCGTACCACAGTAGTTTGAGCCATGTTGGTTTGAACAACGTTAGTTTGAACCACGATAGTTTGAGCGATTGTTGATCGAACAACAATGTTACCAGGAGCAGTCCGGTCTTATTTTCACCGCAGGAAGCTTAAAAACTTGGTATTTATGCCTAAATACGGCAGTTGTGATCGAAAATACAATACTAATTTGTCATTTTGGCATATTATTTTGTGATTATATACAAACTTGCTACAATACAATATTTTAGTGCATTTAACGAGATGAGCTCCACCAGCGAATACAAAATTTTTAAATTCATTAATCATTAACAGTCTTGATGGCTATATATATATATATATATATATATACACACACTAAGCTTTTCAATACACTGGAATTTCTGTGGTGTAGTGGATAGAGCTCCAGATACAACAACGATCCTTCACAAACGGAAGGTTTGATTCCCGAGAAGAGGTGGTATTTTTTTCCCACGCAGTCCTTTTATTCATGGCAAAATGTGCTCCGATGAACAAGTGATCATTAAATTTAGACGATTTGTGCGTCACATTGTCTCTTTTGATATACGTAGTAAATATTTAAGGTCACCCACCTTATTCATGGGCGTAGAAATACACACACAGACAAAAATGGAATATAGAAAGTAAACATTTTTATTTTTTTTTCCTAGCTTAAAAATTATTTCATTGACTCAAACAACAAAAAATGGCATAAGACCACAGAAAAAATATATTCTGATGGCCTTGGATGGAGATGCAGTGGAGTGGATATGAGGGGGGGGGGGGGGGGGTGATGGAGGAATTGCCAGCTAGACATTACTAAGGAGAGCAGCAGCTCTAAGGAGCGCACTACAGAGGATTGGTGCTAAGCCCAGAAGTGCTGGCGGGAGTCCGAGGAGTATAGGTATCTGAGTTATGCACAATTCCCTAACATGAGTGCCTTCCCCCCTCTGCCCACTTCCTCTAAGCCTATTTACGCCTTGTCCCTTGCAGTTTGATTCCCAGGGCCCCCCAACATCGGGCACCCACACGCAGGATCCCTCAACATTGGCCATCCTCTCACTGGGCCACTCCACATTGGGCCCCCTCTGGCATGGCTTTCTGTGTGTCAGGGCCGCTCTTTCCCTTGAGTCTCCAGAATCCTCTCAGACTGGCAGTTTGTATACGTTCTGCACAGCATGGCTGTCACAGCAAATGTCCAGCTCCCTGAAGATCAGGGGATCTCTGTAAAGGATGCTGAAGATGATCGTGCATTCCACAGACCATAAGGAATGACTAATGTTATGCAAAAAGACCTCCATCTCCCCCACCCCCTTTCTTCTTGTCAACACTTTCCCATCCACTGTCATATAGTAGAAATCTCTTTGTGTATAAGTGATTTCTATCATATTCACAGTTGCAAGTGGGCAAACAACATCCTCTCCTATCGATACATAAAAATACATGAGGGTAAACAGCCAGATCATATGTTCTTCCTATGACTAGCAACACGAAGTCACAAGTTTTACACATTTACTCAACAATACTACCGTCTTGAACCATGATCCCGTAAAGAAGGCTAATGAACTACCTCCTGCTCAAATGACAGCGGAAAAAACAAGTGGTGAGTCACTAGACTAGCGTAGATAATCGTTGCCGAACATTAAAGTTTCTTTGCTAACGCATGCGAAGGCTACAAGAGATATAATTCCACAGATCCAACCATAGGCCCACTCATGAACAGAGAAATACAACAAAAAGTGTTATTCCCGAGTAGCTTCATTTTCAAATCACCGTGTTGAAGTTATATATGTTTGTACAGCAAGATCATCGAACATTTTCAGCTAATGACCTTATGTTTACCTTTCGTGGACTGCATTTTCCGACGCAAACACCCGGAACTAAGCTTCTAACTACAGCTGGGGAGTAGTAGTTAGAACTACACAGCTTAACGACAGTGGTTGCGAACGTTCGTTCGAACTACGGTAATGGGGAACACCTGCGTCGTTTAACGATGGTTCGCACAACGTAAGTTACCTTGATAGTTCGAACGATGGTTTTGGGAAACACTGGCGTCGCAACTACATAGTTCTAACTATGTAAGTTGCTAACTTACTTAGTAACTACGATTTTGGGAAACGCACCCCAGGACTAATTGTTTGTCTTAAAGGGACGGGTCTGTGCCACCCCCAGGGGCGGAGTGGGACACCAAAATCCACCGGGAAAATTCTGCCCGCACCGGGCCACCACTGGCCTAACCCATCCCCTCTACCATCGTTTTTTTTTTTTTTTTTTGCTTAAATCTGGATGAAGACCAGTATCAGTAAAATAACAACTGGTAGGTTGCTGTGCCCACAGATCTGAACTGAGACTCATCTTATTCTGACACAAGTTAAATGGCAGCTATGTGAGTGGAAAACCACACTGGTCCGTAATCGCGGTGCAGATGCAGACGGGTTTGGAGCTGACCAGAGAAGAGAAAAAAAGAGAGTGGGAGCAACGTGGTACAGTCCTTGGGTTGTAGTCGCCGCCGTGATAACACCGCCCCCGCTGAGGAAGAACTATGAAGAACTCAGCTGTAATGTTATGCTAATTCGCACCTAGTGAGCTAAGAGTTTTCCTGTCAACTTACCTGCATCACTAGTTGACGCCTGGTTGTTTCGGAATAAATCCGCAATTTTTGACCGTTTTGATGCACCCTCCTCCAGAATCAGCTTCTTCTACATTCTGGCCTTTTCCGCCCCTCTTTTCTCTTTTTGCCTTCCATCTTCGAGTGTAAAAAAATCCGCTAACGTTACTTCAACCTGCCCGCTTTCTGTCTGACAGGCCCGCTCATTCATCCCCTACGTTCATTGGAGTACCTGTTTTCTCTCTACCGCTCTGCTGCTCTGCTAGACAGGCGCGCGACTCACAAGCGGTGACAGCTGTAGGCAACTGGAAAGGGCGCTGTGACGGTTGACAGACAGGAAGCTCGGCAAATCATTTTATTCCGACCGAAGAAAATGTTTGGTCAGACTTTTATCCGAAATATATTCTACTCAAAATTTGATAGGGACCATAGGAATTTTTTTGTGAAATGACATGCAAATTTGGTAACTGCCACTGATGTGCAATATATTGGATAAATGACATGCAGTGTTGTTGTGGAAGGGATACGCAAGCATACGAAGTACACTCACATCTTTTTCTGTCACTTCAACATAGCCCGCTGTATTAGTCAAAAAGCCATTAACATAGAGAGGGGAGAATTCCGACTATGATTATGCCCCGAAACCCTTTAGTCTGATGTCAAGTTTTTCTTTCTAACTTAATAAACATCCCGAGAATGTTATATGGGTGATTCCTGTTTTGGGCCACATATTCATGTCCCTGTGATTTACTGGCTCTTATCATTTTTTTAAATTAGACAAATACGAATAAAAAATGTATGTTACTATGTGTTTAGGCATGTTCTATTGCTTCAACATAGTTAAATAACTTTATTTTATTTTTTAATCTCTTTAAGGCACCTTCTCTGTGGTATACGTGTTAATTTCAGCATGTCCCCAATGCAATGTAATCAACTTCTTCAATTAATATAAAGCTTAAAATTATCAAAACTTAAACTTATTCTTAATTTATTTGATAGAGAAGGGACTATTTACATTAAACAAAAAAGTAAAAATGGTGAAACTACATTTATATTTTCTGTGGTTATATAATATGTCCCTGCAGACCTTTTCCACCCTGTAAGTCAGTACTTTCTTGACCCCCCAAAAAAGACTACAAATCCCTATAGCCATTTACTTGATGATACAACATTTGTTTTTGGAGGGAAATTCAAGTGGAAAACTGAGGTAAGCCCCATCACTCATTCTCTCCTTTATTTTTCTCAATTTCGTATGACACGGCTGCTTGAGGAAACCTTAAAGTTCCACCCATTTAGTGTATGTTATGGATAATTTTTTTTGGATAAAATAATAAAAAAAACATGTTAAAAATAGTTATTTAATTGCTGTTCATCTGTAGAGTGTGTGCTAGCTAAATGTTGCTTGCTCAAAGAGCTAGGGCTTACTTGGCTAAAAATTTCCACCCTGTTAGGCATAAATAGCCTAACAGGGTGGACCCTATCAGAGTAGAACCCCATAGGGTTTTTTGGGATATGCAATGTACTGAGTATTAATTCTACAAGAATATTGGTTTTTCATGATATAAATAACCAATATTTTTATATAAATACTACTCAATATGACATTACATTAAAATATTAATTCATAGGTTATTACACTGTATTTAATGAGGTCTAGATACATTGGATCAGGGACCCCGTGAAATATAGTGTAACCAATAATAAAAGTAATAAAAATAAAACTTAAATAATGAAAAAAATACTTTTAAAAATTTAAAATATTCTTTTATTTTACAGTTTTTTTATTATTACTTTTATTATTGGTTGCACTTTATTTTATGCGGTTCCTGATCCAATATATCTATACCTCATTAAGTATAGTGTAATAACCTATGTATTCACACGTAATATCTAGCATTAGATCGTGCATGCATTATGCAGGGTAAGGAAAAAAGTAAATACATATTATTTTAGTATATAGGTTTTTACACTGTACTTAATGAGGTAGATACATTGGTTTGGGATCCCTCTTAAATAAAGTGTTACCTTATTATTATTAGCATTATAATTAGTAGTGGTAGTAGTAGTAGTAATATTACTGTTGTTTTATTGTGGAACTACAGTGTAATACAAGGGCAACTATGTACTTTATAATAAAATGACATTGCATGGCAAGGTGAATCTGAGTCTCTCTTGAGAGAGGTCTATTCAGTTCCCCCCTGTTAAGTTCCATTCCACCCTGTTAGGCCAGGATTTTTTTTTTAATATTTTAATCACAACTTTAAGTATTTGGCATATTGGTATGTTGTTTTGTTAACTGAGGTTAATATCATGTATATACATATAAATTTATTTCTGATTGATAAAATTATTCATACTAGACAACAAAATGGGGACCAAAAACGCAGAGTACGCATGTACAAAAAACATCCCATAATTACAATATTTTCAGCCCCTGAGCTTGGCCAACATGCATTCCTCATAGCTAAGTATGTAACAGTTCTAACAAACTGTTAATATATTAAAATACAATCACTTGAATTTTGAGAAAACAGAAAAACCAAATATGTGGTCCAAAACAGGAATCACCCATATACTTACCAACTTTTTTTTTTAGAGTGAACAATATTCTTCAAACCTATTGTACAAATTGTGGCAACATTCTTAAAATGTTTTCAGCCCCAACTTTTTTTATGTTCCCAAAATATTATTTCAGAGTAGGATAAAGTGATTTTAAAACATCAAAAGAAAGTTTTTTGTAACATTAAAATGTTTTTTTTAACATTGGTACAACATTATGCCCTAATATTTTTTAACCCTGGAGAACCCATGGGGTCAAATTTGACCTCACCTAATTAGCCCCTACCCTACATTAGCAGATGCTAATGTACTACAATAGCTACATTAACTTATGCTAAGTTAATAGTTTTTGTGTCGCCTGCGAAGCATAGCGGCACATAGAGATCACTTTGTCCGGCGTTAGTCTGTCCGTCCGTCTGTCCGGTAGTCACATTTTCAGTTGGTAGTCACACTTTCACATAAGCTTCTCAGGCGACACGTGTTCACCTGAACACTCTAGTCTTGAGGAAAAAAGATGTCTTGGGTTCTACAGGGTTAAATGTCAATCGGTTCTTAAATGTTCCCAGAATATTATTTTTAAGCAGGATTATGGGCTTTAAAATTCTGCAAATGTTTGATGAAGTATTTTAGCATTATGACACATCACTGTAAGTCTTCGATTTAAAATTCCGAGGTAACTGGGCTGACCGCTGTGGTCTCTAGGGTGACCCTGAATTTACTTAACTTTTGTAATTGGACTATTAACACATATTAAAGGTTATTTAATCAATATTATAACATTTTTACTTATTACTTTATTCATTAAATGTGTGTATTTGTAGCATGTTCATCAAAAAACAACAATTTTCATCATTTAGGTTACCTCAGTTGAATAGTCCTGAGTAAAAAGAGGGTATTCCACAATGACAGAGAGAAAAAACTACACTGCACAAAGCCCAATCAAGGCAAAACAATGCATGTAGCGTTTTAACCAATTTGGATGCATACCGTCCCATGAATAACAAAAGGTTGCAAGTGACATTCCTGATGAAACCTGTTTTTCTGCACCAGGAAGAACTTTGTGGTGCAGAAAAACAGGTTTCATCAGGAATGTCACTTGTGACCTTTTGTTATTCATGGGAAGATATGATTTACAGAGCCCTCCATAATTATTGGCACCCCTGGTTAAGATGTGTTGAAAGGCTGAAAATAAATTCAATTTTGATTGCAGAAGCACAATCTCACACTAAAAATCGTAGAAAAATGTCACCTTCAACTCAAGTGAATTTTAAAGGGGGAAAAAAATTCCTGACTAAGAAAAAATTATTTTTCATAAAATCACCTGTACCTCAAATATCGGTACCCCTAACAATTCCGAGGAATTGAATGTAATTGAAGTATTTCTGTCATTTCTACAGTACTAGTTTACAAAGTTGATCAGAGTATTTAGGAACATTTAATTAGTAATTCATCACTTCCTGTTTCCCTGGGGTATAAATATGATGTGACACAGAGGCCATTTCCCTTATCCACTCATCAACATGGGAAAAACAAAGGAACACACCATTCAAGTCAGGCAGTTGTGTGTGGACCTTCACAAGTCAGGCAATGGCTACAGGAAAATAGCCACTCACCTGCACCTGCCCATATCTACTGTCAGAGGAATCATTAAGAAGTTTAAAACAACTGGAACAGTGGTAAACAAGCCTGGATGAGGACGTAAGGTTATTTTGCCACCACGCAGAGTGAGGAGGATGGTAAGAGAAATAAAAAGTTCTCCAAAGCTCACTGTTAAAGAATGGCAACAAATGGTAGCATCTTGGGGTCACAAAATCTCTAAAACCACCATCATGCGCTATCTACATGCCAACAAGCTGTTTGGGAGGCATGCATGGAAAAAACCTATTCTCACTCACAATCGTAAGCACAAACATCTGGAGCTCACCAAGCGGTACTGGTACTTCAACTGGGACTGTGTGCTTTGGTCAGATGAGACCAAGTTAGAGCTTTTTGGCAACAAACACTCTAAGTGGGTCTGGCGGAACACAAAAGATGACTATGCAGAAAAGCACCTCATGCCCACTCTGAAGTGCGGGAGAGGATCGGTGATGCTGTGGGCCTGTTTCTCTTCCAGAGGCCCTGGGAACCTTGTTCGGGTGCATGGCATCATGAACGCTTTGAAATACCTGGACATTTTAAATCAAAATCTGGTGGCCGCTGCCCGAAAGCTGAAGATGGGTCGTCACTGGGTCTTTCAGCAAGATAATGACCCTAAACGTGGCCAAATCTATGCAGAAATGGTTAAAAGACACAGAATCAAACTCTTCCCATGGCCATCTCAGTCCCACCTCAACCTCATTGAAAACATGCGTAGTGAGCTGAAGAGGAGAGTGCAGAGGCGAGGACCCAGGTCACTGGATGATTTAGAGAGATTTATTTCTGAATGGGGATGTTTACCAGGTTTACTATGCGTTTTGCCTTGTCCAGAAGCTGGTGCCTATATTATTTGACTTTAATAAACCATTGCATAAAAACCCATTCCATTTAAGTTTTCACACTAGGTGAAACTAAACTGGTCAAGTTATATTAACATAAAACCTTAATTGCATGTGGAAGCCACGTTAATATTAGTAGTGTTTACTCAAACTTATTAGTTCAAATTACATTCTGGAGCACTAGATACAGTAGATGATTTTCAGTGAAACAGTGGTGGATATGTACTGTCTGACCATGCAACACGCTGCTATGATATTTCAACATAATCACTGTGTAGTAATCTGGGGGATGTTCCAGCAAGTTATAATTATGCACCATGACATGGGGTCATGTGAAGACCTTTTTGATTGTCTTTTATTTTCACAATTCTTTTACAATTTTTAAAATCATACACAAAATTCCCAATAACGGGAAAGGATGATGGAATACAATGAATACATTCAAAGAACATGGACATAAATACAAAACCCAAAACCAGTGAAGTTGGCTCGTTATGTAAATCGTATCTAATGATATCTAAATCTAATGATTTGCAAATCCATTTCAACTTACATTCAATTGAATACACTGCACTGAATACACTGAATACAAAAAAGTTGGCACAGGAGCCTTTTTACCACTGTGTTACATCGCCTTTCCTTTTAATGACACTCAGTAAACGTTTGGGAACTGAGGAGACCAATTTTTGAAGCTTTTCAGGTGGAACTCTTTCCCATTCTTGCATGATGTACAGCTTAAGTTGTTCAACAGTCCGGGATCTCCGTTGTCGTATTTTACACTTCATAATGCGCCACACATTTTCAATGGGAGACAGGTCTGGACCTCAGGCAGGCCAGTCTAGTACCCGCACTCTTTTACTACGGAGCCATGCTGTTGTAACACGTGCAGAATGTGCCTTGGCATGGTCTTGCTGAAATAAGCAGGGGCGTCCATGAAAAAGACGATGCTTGGATGGCAACATATGTTGCTCCAAAACCTGTATGTACCTTTCAGCATTAATGGTGCCTTCACATATGTGTAAGTTGCCCATGCCTTGGGCACTAATACACCCCCATACCATCACAGATGCTGGCATTTGAACTTTGCTATCAACTATCCCCCATTTCTCTCAGGCCGGGGTTTTGTTTTAATTGAAGTGCACTACAGTGCTGTCTTGGAGGAACTGTTGTGTTCTCCTACTGAGAGTGACCAGGTCCACTGATGTATTTTCATGGACCTTGATGTTCCTCGTCTCCCACAAGACCTGCTTCCCCCACTAACGCCTGAGCTGCAGTGCATTTAAGCCCTCCAACGGCCCGTAAAGGGCGCTCTGAGCAGTCAGGGAGGATCTCGGCAGCAACCTGCTGTGGGCATAGACTGTATAAAAAGATGATCGAGGCAACAGGGACGTCACCCATTGATATCAGCGTACCATGTAGGAAGCCTACATTTTGGCAATATGAACAGCGCCATTTTGTCATTTTGAAATTGGATGTGATTTCTATTGGACGAGAGCATGAATTGAACTCTCCAGGGGAGAGCGAAGGGTGGATCTACGGGTGGATCTGACCGTATCAGATGAGGACCAGAAGATAGCCCCGCCCCCAAAGCATATCTGGCTTTATCCTTTAATCTAGTCTATTTGGGACCATAATTTCAAAAATGAACATCATGATATATCGAAGGGACTTTAAACTTGCAATAGAAACCATAAAAAAAAATGTGGAAAATCATTATTGAAATATAGCCGCGAGCGGCAATTCCGGGGTTCAAGCCAAGAATGACCATTAGTAGTTGAAAGCTTTAACAGCTTAAAAAACAAGTGTCACTAAACGTGGCCCCCGCAAGGTGACGGAAATCGACTGGGGTGGGCTGGTGTCAAAAATTTTGGGGGGGCGCAATTTACCTTGGCACAGCACACCGGAAAGCTGCTGTGATGTCGACAGTCAGTTATTAAGAAGGAAAATGTAGCCTATAGTTTTTCATGCTTTGTACCCCTTTATTACGAATTGACAATGTATCCCCTATGTCCACATGTCCACAGATCACTATGTCCTTACATTACATACAGAATGATTGTAAAAGCAGTCATGTTAAAGATATTCCACCAACTAACTGGGATTTTGATGTTCTGTAAAGATGCAAACAAAAAAGGGAACTTTGTTAAACAGAAAAACAAAAATCTAAAAACACACCACTGTGATGTTGTCTACGGGGTTAGTACACCTTTTACAAAGTGAAATTCAAGCACTTTTCAAGGATTTTCAAGGTGTATTTTCATGCTTTTCCAGCACCCTACAGCTGTGGTAAATTACATATTTATATACATATATGACAGATTTCACAGAAAGTGTAACCAACAGGTCTCACTGTACTTAACAGGATGAAATTATAAATTAATGGTATATATGCGGCTTATTTCATCGATGACATAAAAACAAATGTTTACAGGAAGTTTCAGACCTGGATCGCTGCAATTTTGGTAAAAACAAAGGGGGGGATTTAAAAATTTGGTCTTGTTGCTGATGTTACATGAACGGAAAATTGGTGTTCACAGGACGGAACTCAAACGGTGCCAAGACTGAGCCAATGCCAAAGAGTAAAGGCAAGGCACACCAGTGACCAAACTGCTGATCCACAATAAGCAGGGCTTTGTTAAAAGTCTGCAAATCTACTCTTGAACAGTGACTTTAAATGCAAAGTTTTTCCCACGGTATTATTTTAAGGCAATAAAATTCATACACTGGATAATGAGTCAATCCTGCCCACTCATGTTCCTCATCCATCCTGGAGTTCTGAGAGGAAGGAGAGACACTTTGTTGGGCTACCCTGTCGTATGGATGTGCCAACCCCTTTAAGTCAAACCAAGGCTGGTTTGACAGGGACTGGAGAGAATTCGACCGTTTAATATAAAAAAGGTTCGAACTTGGCATGCATGTGAAAATTCAATAACTGATCTGGGTGTGGCATCTAGTGATAGAATATTGCAACTGCGTGCATAAATCTGCAGCTCCGTGTCCACTGGCGAACAAATCTGCACAAAACGGTTTAAATACCCTGCCAGCAGCCGCCAAATCTCACAGCAGTGCTGTACTGAAATTACAGGTTGTTGCTAACGTTATCACTGTGGACGGAAATTTTTACCTTTCTGACAAGGGACACAAACGCGAGTTGGTGAAGATTCTACAAGGCCAAGAAGTAAACATCCGTCAGCAATATACCCCGCTTTCACACTACCGGTTGTTATAAAATAGGGACTTAAATGCGGAATGCAGAGCGAACGTTGACCACACATCGGACAGAAATTACGTTCGCAGCAAAAACTGGCTTCTCAGCATGAAATAGGGCTCAGGATATTTCAAAATGGTATCTCGCATGGTAAATTACAGAATGGGGCACATATTCCTGGCCAGACCCTCAGTAGTAGATGTACTGTTCTTTTCACGGTGGCCCTGTTAAATCTATCAAACTTGGAACAGCAAACAGAAAAAGCAATAAAAGGCGTTGCTAACCCAGCTAGCCATCGCCGTTTGTCGTAACAAGTGCGGGAGAAGCCCCGGGTGTCAGCTCGCCCACGATCACTTGCCTGCTGCAGAATCTTTAAATTGGGTCGGTCAGGTCCAAGCTCCTTCATGCTCTTTTGTTCTTCCAGTGTGACGCTACGCCTTGAGAATAAGTTATTCCGCAGTGAAATATCCGAGTTTTCCGCGGATCCAGGTGTAGCTGCCATTTTTACATCTATCGCACAGAGAATGAGCGTGTATTATCTTCTTCTTCTTCTAGTTTAACGGCGGTGAATATCCAGCTTATTGGTGCATTACCGCCACCATCTGTTCCAGAGAGTAGACCATACAAAAGACTTACAGTCCAACTCCTTTTCCTGATTTAAATATATATATTAAAAAAAAATTTTACATTTTCGGGGTATGTTGCAGGTACTTATTTGAATATATTCTGTGAGTTTTATGGCTATAGGCCAAACAATTTCTGATTTATAGTCTGATTTGGGTTTTACCATTCTGCTTTGTTTAGCAGTTATAGCGCCCCCTATCAGTCAATTTGAATGACATTTTCTGGTTAGGTTGCAGGTACTTATGTGAATATATCCTGTGAGTTTTATGGCTATAGGTCAAACAATTGCTGATTTATAGTCTGATTTCTGTTATACCATTCTGCTTTGTTTAGCAGTTATAGCGCCCCCCATCCATCAATTTGAATGATATTCCCTGGTTAGGTTGCAGGTACTTATGTGAATATATCCTGTCAGTTTTATGGCTATAGGTCAAACAATTGCTGATTTATAGTCTGATTTGTGTTATACCATTCTGCTTTGTTTAGTAGTTATAGCTCCCCCTATCAGTCAATTTGAATGAAATTTTCTGGGTAGGTTGCTGGTACTAATTTGAATATATCCTGTGAGTTTTATGGCTATAGGCCAAACAATTTTTGATTTATAGTCTGATTTGTGTTATACTATTCTGCTTTGTTTAGCAGTTATAGCGCCCCCTATCAGTCAAGTAGTATGAAATTTTCTGGGTATGTTTTGGGTACTCATATGAATATATCCTGTGAGTTTTATGGCTATAGGACAAGCAGTTGCTGATTTATAGCCTGATTTTTGTTATAGCGCCCTCTATGGGCCGATTTGCATGAGCCTGTCAGGGTATGTTCCTGGTCATTATATGGACATATTCTGCAAGTTCTGTGACCTTCAAGGTCCTTATGGGAAAGTTGTAGAAAATATTTCAAGGAATGTCTGTACCAAATTTCGTGTAATTTGGACTAACACAGTAGGAGCTATGACCTTTAAAGTGAAAACCTGTTTTTCTTGAATAATAGCGCCACCATTCGGCTGGTTGAGTTAAAAATGCCATGGTTAGCATTTACACACAACTTCCAACCAGTGTGCGGGAATTTGCAAAAACATTTCTGAAGAAGAAGGAAAATAATAATAATAATAATAATAATAAATATAGCCGCGAGCGGCAATTCCGGGGTTCAAGCCAAGAATGACCATTAGTAGTTGAAAGCTTTAACAGCTTAAAAAACAAGTGTCACTAAACGTGGCCCCCGCAAAATGACGGAAATCGACTGGGGTGGGCTGGTGTCAAAAATTTTGGGGGGGCGCAATTTACCTAGGCATAGCACACCGGAAAGCTGCTATGATGTCGACAGTCAGTTATTCAGAAGGAAAATGTAGCCTATAGTTTTTCATGCTTTGTACCCCTTTATTACGAATTGACAATGTATCCTCTATGTCCACAGATCACTATGTCCTTACATTACTTACAGATTGATTGTAAAAGCAGTCATGTTAAAGATATTCCACCAACTAACTGAGATTTTGATGTTCTGTAAAGATGCAAACAAAAAAGGGAATTTTGTAAAACAGAAAAACAAAAATCTAAAAACACACCACTGTGATGTTGTCTACGGGGTTAGTACACCTTTTACAAAGTGAAATTCAAGCACTTTTCAAGGATTTTCAAGGTGTATTTTCATGCTTTTCCAGCACCCTACAGCTGTGGTAAATTTCATATTTATATACATATATGACAGATTTCACAGAAAGTGTAACCAACAGGTCTCACTGTACTTAACAGGATGAAATTATAAATTAATGGTATATATGCGGCTTATTTCATCGATGACATAAAAACAAATGTTTACAGGAAGTTTCAGACCTGGATCGCTGCAATTTTGGTAAAAACAAAGGGGGGGATTTAAAAATTTGGTCTTGTTGCTGATGTTACATGAACGGAAAATTGGTGTTCACAGGACGGAACTCAAACGGTGCCAAGACTGAGCCAATGCCAAAGAGTAAAGGGAAGGCACACCAGTGACCAAACTGCTGATCCACAATAAGCAGGGCTTTGTTAAAAGTCTGCAAATCTACTCTTGAACAGTGACTTTAAATGCAAAGTTTTTCCCACGGTATTATTTTGAGGCAATAAAATTCATACACTGGATAATGAGTCAATCCTGCCCACTCATTTCCATGTTCCTCATCCATCCTGGAGTTCTGAGAGGAAGGAGAGACACTTTGTTGGGCTACCCTGTCGTATGGATGTGCCAACCCCTTTAAGTCAAACCAAGGTTGGTTTGACAGGGACTGGAGAGAGTTCGACCGTTCAATATAAAAAACGTTTGAACTTGGCATGCATGTGAAAATTCAATAACTGATCTGGGTGTGCCATCTAGTGATAGAATATTGCAACTGCGTGCATAAATCTGCAGCTCCGTGTCCACTGGCGAACAAATCTGCACAAAACGGTTTAAATACCCTGCCAGCAGCCGCCAAATCTCACAGCAGTGCTGTACTGAAATTACAGGTTGTTGCTAACGTTATCACTGTGGACGGAAATTTTTACCTCTCTGACAAGGGACACAAACGCGAGTTGGTGAAGATTCTACAAGGCCAAGAAGTAAACATCCGTTAGCAATATACCCCGCTTTCACACTACCGGTTGTTATAAAATAGGGACTTAAATGCGGAATGCAGAGCGAACGTTGACCACACATCGGACAGAAATTACGTTCGCAGCAAAAACTGGCTTCTCAGCATGAAATAGGGCTCAGGATATTTCAAAATGGTATCTCGCATGGTAAATTACAGAATGGGGCACATATTCCTGGCCAGACCCTCAGTAGTAGATGTACTGTTCTTTTCACGGTGGCCCTGTTAAATCTATCAAACTTGGAACAGCAAACAGGAAAAGCAATAAAAGGCGTTGCTAACCCAGCTAGCCATCGCTGTTTGTCGTAACAAGTGCGGGAGAAGCCCCGGGTGTCAGCTCGACCACGATCACTTGCCTGCTGCAGAATCTTTAAATCGGGTCGGTCAGGTCCAAGGTCCTTCATGCTCTTTTGCTTTTCCAGTGTGACGCTACGCCTTGAGAATAAGTTATTCCGCAGTGAAATATCCGAGTTTTCCGCGGATCCAGTTGTAGCTGCCATTTTTACATCTATCGCACAGAGAATGAGCGTGTATCTTCTTCTTCTTCTAGTTTAACGGCGGTGAATATCCAGCTTATTGGTGCAATACAGCCACCATCTGTTCCAGAGTGTAGACCATACAAAAGACTTACAGTCCAACTCCTTTACCTGACTGATATATAAAAAAAAAATTGAAATTTTCGGGGTATGTTGCAGGTACTTATGTGAATATATCCTGTGAGTTTTATGGCTATAGGTCAAACAATTGCTGATTTATAGTCTGATTTCTGTTATACCATTCTGCTTTGTTTAGCAGTTATAGCGCCCCCCATCCATCAATTTGAATGACACTCTCTGGTTAGGTTGCAGGTACTTATGTAAATATATCCTGTGAGTTTTATGGCTATAGGTCAAACAATTGCTGATTTATAGTCTGATTTGTGTTATACCATTCTGCTTTGTTTAGTAGTTATAGCTCCCCCTATCAGTCAATTTAAATGAAATTTTCTGGGTATGTTGCTGGTACTAATTTGAATATATCCTGTGAGTTTTATGGCTATAGGCCAAACAATTTCTGATTTATAGTCTGATTTGTGTTATACCATTCTGCTTTGTTTAGCAGTTATAGCGCCCCCTATCAGTCAAGTAGTATGAAATTTTCTGGGTATGTTTTGGGTACTCATATGAATATATCCTGTGAGTTTTATGGCTATAGGACAAGCAATTGCTGATTTATAGCCTGATTTTTGTTATAGCGCCCCCTAAGGGCCGATTTGCATGAGCCTGTCAGGGTTTGTTCCTGGTCATTATATGGACATATTCTGCAAGTTCTGTGATGATTGGTCCAGTGGTTGTTGAATTTTGTCCATTTATGTGCTAAGCCACGCCCCTGCTGAAATTCATTGGTTAATATCTTGGAAACAAAATGAGATTTCAACAAGCTTTATGCAATCTTTTATAAGCTTAGTCCACTGATGATCCACACCAAATATCGAAGGAATTGGACATACGGTTTCGGAGGAGATGTTTAAAATGTGTTTTTCAAAAAATTCAAAATTCCGGAAAATCCAATATGGCGGACCTGCAAGGTCCTTATGGGAAAGTTGTAGAGAATATTTCAAGGAATGTCTGTACCAAATTTCGTGTAATTTGGACTTACACAGTAGGAGCTATGACCTTTAAAGTGAAAACCTGTTTTTCTTGAATAATAGCGCCACCATTAAGCTGATTGAGTTTAAAATGGCATGGTTAGCATTTACACACAACTTCCAACCAGTGTGCAAAATTTCAGGACTCTGCCATTTACCATCTCACGGGAATTTGCAAAAACATTTCTGAAGAAGAAGGAAAATAATAATAATAATAATAATAATAATAATAATAATAATAAAAAGCGAAAACAATAGGGTTTCAGCCCTACGGGCTTGAACCCCTAATAATAATAATAATAATAATAAAAAGCGAAAACAATAGGGTTTCAGCCCTACGGGCTTGAACCCCTAATAATAATAATAATAATAATAATAATAATAATAAAAAGCGAAAACAATAGGGTTTCACCCCTACGGGCTTGAACCCCTAAATAATAAATCAGGTTGAAAAAAGAAGCGTCATTTTCTCATAGACTTCTGTAGCATTAAACTTCTTTCTGCAAGCACCAACGTTGCCATCTGCTGGCCATTAAATAGAATACAAATTTTAGAGTTTACTGTATTGGCCTCAGTTTTCAGACCTGGGCACTGCGTCCATCAAAAAAAGTGCATCTCACTGTCTCTGTGTTCTCACGGCATTCTTAAGTATTTCAGGGCTATGGAAATGCCCCAATGCCCCGCCTCATATTCGAAACCAGCGGTCAGTCTAGTCTCCTCTGGGGAACTACTTAAGCAGCATAACAGTTGTCTTCACAATTTTTGATGACTATTGCCTTACAGTGCCAAGACAAACAGCAGAAAACTTGCATCAAATTAAAGTTTAACACAGGAAACCCATGGTGTGGGGGTGGGGGGAGGGGTGAGCAGATCCTTTCAGCAAACCGCAAACCAAATTTGGATCAGCACATGGGACAGGAGAACCACCATCAAATCTGAGGAAAAACAGCAATTCTGGGTTTAGAAGCATTGATATGATCCAACTTACTATGAACAACACAGCAAAGCTTTTTCATAATATGCCTGATGCAATATCCCAGAACTATATCCCTGGTGCAACATGCCAAGGCTTTGTCACAATATCCCTGGCGCAACACACCAAAGCTTTGTCACGATACACCAGCAGGAATATGAGACACTGCTCAGCACTGGCCCCATGGGTACAGTGTTCACACACTTTTGCTGAAGTTACACCCTGTGTAACCATGTCTTCATGTCCTTTCACACAACCTCTCTCATTTTCACCTCCCTCAGTCCCTCTCTCTTCCTCCATCTCTCTTACACACTCTTACATACATACATACACACACACTTGCTCAAGTAAAATCCCAATTCCAAAATAGTTGGGACAAAGAGTAAATTGTGAATAAAATCAAAATGCAATGACTTTCAAATCACACCAGCCAGTATTTTATTCGCAATAGAACAGAGATAAATAGCAAATGTTGAACCTGAGAAATTTTACAATTTTATCCACAACATGAGCTCATTATAAATTTGATGGCTGCTACAGGTCTTGAAAAAATTGGGCCAGGGGCCTGTTTACCATGGTGTAGCATCTCTTCTTCTTTTTAACACAAATTGGAGGCATCTGGGCATTGAGGAGACAAGTTTCTTGAGTTTAGTCACTGGAATTCGATGCCACTCTTGTTTAATACAGGCTTCCAGCTGCTGGAGAGTTTTGGGTCTCCTTTGACAGACTTTTCGTTTAATTATGCGCCAAATGTTCTCAATCAGTGAAAGATCAGGACTGCAGGCAGGCCAGTTTAGCACAATGACTCTTCTAATATGAAGCCATGCTGTTGTAATAGCTGCAGTATGTGGTTTTGCATTGTCATGCTCGAATACATAAGGCCTTCCCTCAAATCGATGTCGTCTGGAGGGGAGCATATGCTGCTCTAAAACCTTCATATACCTTTCAGCATTCATGGTGCTTTTTAAAACATGCAAGTGTCCCACACCATATGCACTAATGCATCCCCATACCATCAGAGATACTGGGTTTTGAAGTAAACGCTGATAACAGGAGGGGTGGTCTTTCTCCTCTTTAGCCCGGAGGACAAGACGCCCATAATTTCCAACAAGAATGTCAAATTTGGACTCATCTAACCACAGGACACTTAGCCACTTTGTTACAGTCCATTTTAAATGAGCCTTGGCCCACAGAACACGGCAGCGCTTCTGGATCATGCTCAACAATGGCTTCCTGTTTGCATTGTAGAGTTTTAGGTGGCATCTGTTTTAGGTGGCAAACTATGTTTACAGACAGTAGTTTCTCGCAGTATTCCTAGGCCTATTTAGTAATGTCAATGACAGAATCATGCCGGTCAGTGATGCACTGGCGTCTGAGGGCTCGAAGATCACGGGCATCCAGTAAAGTTCTTCTGTCTTGTCTCTTACGCACAGAGACCTTTCCAGTTTCTCTGAATCTTTGATGATGTTATGCACTGTTGATGATGAGACCTTCAAAGCCTTTGCAATTTGACGTTGAGGAACTTTGTTTTTAAAGTATTCAGTAAGCCGCAGTTGAATCCAGAGAGAGCAGAAACTTAAGAACTTTTTTCAGACGTATGATGTTGATCAACTTATCTGAATGGCCCCTGTATCCTGGCTGAGACACTCGTAGGCCAAGAAATGAAGATGGAAGCGGCAATGAAAGAGAAAGAACAGTGCGCTGTGTCACGAGTGCCGGACCCTGGCCAACAGACCCGTATTGTTCTAAAAGCCCCTAACAGTGACCTTCCGAAGACATGGGAGCGAACTAAATTAGGGTCTTTCCAATGCCATCTTAATTTGCCGATCGAATTTGCCGCAGATGGAGCGGCCACCTGCCGCAGGGTTCATGAACTATCTCTGAGGTAATGGCTGGTCAAATGTCTTGCAAACCACCAGAAAACTGCTGACCGTGAACTTTTGGCCAGCACTGCCTATGTCGGACAATGCCACAGTGCCATCAACTGGACTTTGACAGGTCTGTGCCAGTAGCCCTAAATTGCATTGCCTTCTATGTAGGAATTTCTAAAGGCTTTTTATTTTCTGATTTAAATTACTCATTTCACCCACAATGTTACTAGAATAATGTGTATTTCTGTTATGCTGGATGAGCAGAAGAGCAGATTAATAACATTAGTGCAGACTATCCTTGTAATTCTGCAGTGAACCAGACGTTTCATGACCAACTGTAGTGCAAGCAGGTCGTGTATGGTATCATTTTTCTCCCATATGCATGGGGCATATTTTAAAAGAATTAAAATTGTGCCATACCCTCATTCAATAACTTTGAAAAGAAATATACTTCAGTTTTCCTTGTGGTAATGTCTCCTCCCAAAGATTCTCTGTAGAGGGGGGAGACTTCCTGTCTCTAATTACCCAAATGACGGATGACCCCACCATAAGACGCAGCCTGGATTTTGGGCATTAAAGGGGGAGAAATGGAGAAGTCGGGGAAGCTTGTATTCATCCTTCCCCCATATACAGTATGTATATGTGTAGTTTTGAGCTGCGCCAGGTATGAGATGACTTCTTCTTGTTATCCTTCTGAAACGATGTAATTGGTTTTGTGATTTAGTGTGCATGCCTGGCGAAAATAAATTGATATTTGCATTAGGTTGTGGGAGTCTGATTCTGACTAACATGTCAGAATCATGTTCTTCCAGTTCAGAGCCTGTCTGCTGATTGAGTAACGTAGTCTGTAATGGCGTGCCTGATCAACACGCGTATCTGCGTTGTAAGATGGATTTTCCACGTTGTGATGAGTGTTATTTTGGTTGGCCTCGAGCAGACGTTAAACTGAGCGGTTGGGGCAAATTTTGTTACCATCTCAGTCCCTGAATGGAGATCATACAATTCTAACCGCAAGTCTGTGAACACGTCCGTTAAACTTTGGGGTTACTCGGTTAGGGCCCTGGTAATCCCTAGTCATAGCTATTTTCTATGTTAAATTATTGCGCTTAATAATGCCTCCAACCTCTTGGTGATTCACCGAATTGGACTGTACGGATGTTTTCGTCCGGCATAGTAAGGTATAGACCAGTCATAAATCCGATGCACAACAGAGCTCTAAAGTAAGTAGTTGCTCATAAATTGGAGTCAGTTCAATCTTGCGGGAACACATTAGTTAATCAACGCCGCAAAGAGTAATAACTAAATTGTGTTCTAAATTTGATATGGAGTCAGCTGTATTGAAACCGCTAAGATATAAGGGCTGCAGCATCCGCTAGGCACGTTTCAGGCCTTTTAAATGCAGAACGTGAAAGACGTCATCACGGTTGGCCTCGGGCAAGGGTCTAGTGCTGATGCTGTAGCCAGACCCCATTATTGTAATGGAGAGCGCTAGGACTTTCTTTTCCCTGGCTGTTAAGGCAAACATGCTGAGACCTACCGCCTCAGCTAGGATCCTCCTTGGCCTAGTTGCATGGTGCTTACAATTCCATAATTTTTTTAATTCAAGCTTTCACAGGTTGGAGAGCCTCTAGCCATCTTTACTTCCGAGAGACTCAGCCTCTCTAAGACATCCCTTTTATAGCCAGTCATGTTACACACCAGATGTCAGTTAACTTAATTACTTGCAAAATGTTCTTTCAGCCGATTTTCTTATATGTTAATTGCTTTTTCAGCCCTTTTTTTGCCTGTGCCCCAATTTTTTGATACTGGCTGCAGGCATAAAATTTGAAATGAGCTCATTTTGTGGATAAAATTCAACCGAAACTACTGGGTGAGAAGTTGATGAGGATGCAGGTGAAGCCAGACAGAGTGTCTGGGGGTACTATGGATTTGCGGTGGTTGCGCGTTTGCGTCCTGGCCCAGAAGTACCTCTGCATGAGGGAAATGATAGAAGATAAATGATAGTGATAGAAGAATAACAGTTTGAAGATCATGTCAAATTTTTGCTTCAGAAAACCAATTTTTCTTAACTACTAATTTGAATACCACTGGCTCAGTATAGATGAAGTGGTTGCTACAGAGGACAACAAATTTTTCGGTCACAAGAGAGCATTTTTGCAATTGCTGGATAGATAGTATGAGCAAGTTTATTGAGCAGTTTGCACAGGAGGCTTAGCTGAGTAGTTTCATTTATGCAAGTCTTGAAAAATAGGCTGTCATGGTTTTGGATATTTGTGCGTGTGCTTTTGACTTTTCTTTGTGGCTCTCCTACAGGGACGATATAAAATTCAATCGAATTCTTTGCCCAGCTGGCTGATTGAACTAGGGCGGCGCTTCCGCAGAATCTATAGAAGCCAGATGTTGGCCACGCCTCTTTGCTAGAGTGTCTGTTTGTAGCTACACAGTATAGCCAAAGATGTCTTTAGTCAGGATTTGTTTGACTTTATATCTTTTCGTTATTTTTAGAGTTTCTTCTCCCTTTTTCATTTCTCGCTTAGCTTCCGTATTTCAGACTATTATTCGTCATTTTGAAGAGCGAGTACTTTCGTTTGGTCCGTATTATTCTCAGTGTTTGTTTTGTGTCCGTGTAGCTCACATTCTCTCGTCACTGCACCTGGCCTCCCAATTCAACCGGCCATTACATAGGGTTGGGAGTTGGGACTGAACTGGCCAATATTGTAAACTGTGTCCGAGGTCGGCATGCTGGTGAATATTTAATAACTGGTCCAGGTGTGCCATCTAGTGAGCGAATAGTGTGACTGTGTGCATGAATCTAGGAGCTCCATGTCCACTGGCATCAACCTCTGCACTGACTGGTTATGGGTCAGACCGGAACGTGTGTGCATATATATATATATATATATAATATATATATATATATATATATACACACACACACACACACACACACATATACATACATACATATACATACACACACACAAACACACACACTCGCACGTACGAACTGAAGACATAAAAACCAACGTTGAAACTAGTGACCACAAAAATGGTCAAATGTTATTGCAAACAGAACAAATGTTATTTCAGTTGTATTTCATTGTGATTCCACATTAGTTCTTTGTAAATTTTCTTGATTCAAATGAAATTACCTCAGTTCATTTATTCATGCACTCATTATTCTTCGTAAATTATGTATAGCACGACAGGCTGAGCCATGAAGTTATGTACACAAATATTCCTTTGAGGTTTAGCTCATCTTAACAGTAACGCTGACATACAGATGCTGATGACTTAGCGAGCCTGTATTGTAATTAGTGAAGACATAACGTTTGCTAACAAACCTTGCATTAGGCTAACACTAGCTTTGCTAAGCAGAAATTTCATTTAAGGTAGACGGCAAACTGTGGCATATCACATTCATGAACATATGTTTCACTTTTTAAAGTTAGATTTCTATCGAATGCTTCTTTGTGTTCGATTCTTTGACAAAGAGAGCAACATTTTAAAATAGTGCCGTATTAGTCCAGCAAGTGAAAACAAGTCGACATGGTCTACAACATCCCCCGCCAATCATGTGCTTCTTATTTTTGAAATCCATCAAGGCCTTTATGGTCTGAAGCTACACACCAAATTTGGTTGTCCTGTCCCCTTTCTCTCGGACGGACGCACACACGCACAGACGGAGGTCAAACCTATATCCCCCTCCCACTTTGTGTTGGCGGGGGATAATAAATTGTTGAGGATTATATTTCAGTATTATTCATTATATTTACTAATACTAATTAAATTTCAGCATTATTCATTATAATTACTAATATTCATTAATGATATTCACTAATACTGATTATATTTTTATCATTATTCATTTTATTACTCATACTAATAATCAGTAAACTAAATAATGAACTAATGAACTAACAGTGAACTAATAATTAGATTTGGATTATATCTAGCCATCAATAATCATAATCAATAACCATATTATGCAGGCAGCAGTAACACAAACGCACAGACACACAACATTGTTGGGGTCTCACATGGAGGAAAACTTTCATATGTGTGGAAATTCAAAATGGATCCCTGGATTTCCCATGACCACTCTCTGCCTGCAAGCCCCTCCCGCCAGCAGGCCAGGTACATAAAAGCAGTGGTCAACCATTTTATCTCTCTCTTGGAGCTCCCCTCTCTTCTCTGCTCTCTTAGATTCTCTCTTGGCTCTTGGACTCTTGGCTCTGGACTCTCTGTCTCTCCCTTGGAGAGGCTTCTGGACCCCTGCGGACTGCTCAGGCTGGGGTCCTCCTCCCCCACCTCTTAGGCCCAGCATAGACTGGCCATGTTGAAGCAGCAGCCACGCTACCAGGAGTAGAGCAGCCTTGGAAGCAACAGCTTGCTTTTGAGGAGCGGCCAGCCTCCCTCCTCTTCCTACAGCAAAGACACGGACTTTTGCAGCACCAGAACCGCTCTTCCCAGCCGGATCAACATCCCCCACGATCGGATCCTCCAGCAACTACCAAACCTTTTTCCTCAACTAAGGACTGGTAACAACTGGGCACAAACCTTCCTTTAAGACTAAAAGTGACTGTGTGTATTTGTTAAATGATAGTTGTTGTGATTGTTTTTAGGATTGTGTTTTACTTGGACAGGGTGGTATTAATGTATAGCAGACAAGCTCTTGCATGCAAATAACCTCCTGTAGACTAACACGGCGCCTTTCCTGTGCAAAACACACACGTCTCTTCATTTTAACGTAATACACACAAACACAAACACCATTGAGCATTTTAAGTCGTTTGACTGACTTTAAAACTCTAAACTTTGGAGGGGGCGCTGTGGAGCATGCCTTTGGAGTAGACGCGTCCACGACAACTCCTGCAATATTTCAATAAATAGATATATTTTGAACCCCGTAACTACTTTGGCTTCAATATAAGACTCAGTAAGGGAAACGGGAATCTCCCTACAATGTCGCATAGGTCTGCGAAAGAACCAAGAGAGTAGGGCGTCGAGAAATACTAGCTCTAACTTAATGGCTAACTCCGAAGCGGATGCTAACGGTAATAGCTTGGAAGCGCTGGCAAAGGCTGTTAGCGCTATTCAAGCCTCGATCGATTCGTTTCGTGACGAAAATCGGACGGCTATCGCTTCTCTACATTCTACGGTAAGTGCATACGGTCAAAAAATTTCCGATATTGAGGAAGGGCTGAACGAGTTCGACAAAAGACTGGACAGTCTGGAATTATCACAAACATCTTTGGCGAAAGAGAATGGTATGCTAAAGGAGAAAGTGGCATATTTGGAGAACTATACCAGAAGGCAGAACATTGGTATTGTGGGACTGAAAGAAAAAACAGAGGGACAACGACCTACAGAGTTTATCACAAACCTACTAACTGAGGTATTCGGGGAGGAAAGTTTTGGGCGCCCGCCGTCCGTGGACCGTGCCCATAGAAGTGCAGCCCCTAAACCAGGGGAGGACATTAACAAGTCAAGGCCGTTTATCGTCAAGCTACACCACTTCCAAACCAAGGAGCGGATTCTACGCCTGGCACGTGAGAAGGGTCCTCTTACTTACGATGGCTCTAGAATCCATATATTCCCCGACTTCAGTCCCGACGTTAACAAACGACGGGCAGCATTCTTGGAATCTAAACGGAAGCTCCATGCAGCAAATATCAGATTTGGTTTGTACTATCCGGCCACACTACAGTTCACTTTCAATAAGAAGCGCTTGAGGTTCACGGACCCTACAGAGGCTCTTGCCTACATTAATAATAATGTTTCTCAAGGTAACATTTCCTCTCCGCGAGCTGATGCAGATGATGTTTAAGGTAACGGGCATTCCTAGCATGGCTGGTAGTGTTACCAGCAACTTGAAACAGTGAAGTTTTAAGTGAAGTGTCTGCTCGGCCGTGTATTTCGTAAATTGCAAATATATTTACTTAGACTCCCGACTACTGATGCGTGATCACTGTATCGCTTCACTTTTTCCCTTATGTTATCACATCCTTGTAAATATCAAGTAGACTGCGACTGTCCGACCACAGTATTTTGTTAAATTATGTTTTAGTCAAGATAAAGCAGACTGTCGATCACTGTGGGGTTTTTATTTTATTTTATTTTATTATTATTATTATTATTCTTTTGTCTTTTTCCCTCATCTTTGAAAGCCATAACGTTACAATGTATAAGGCTGACCGGATCGAGATGGATGATCATTGCATCATGGTCCTTTATTGGCTTTAAGCTACAGACTGAGAAGATTTCAAATGTATGCCAGCAATATTGTTTTATTTTGTTTTCTTTTTTGTGCTTTTCGAAGCTACTTATCTTGTGCTGGTTAGTAATAGTCTTCTATTTGTTTACACTGAAGCAATAGCAATAAGCAAAGGCCTTAATTCTTGTTGTGAAAGAGGTTCGTAACTGTTTGAGAAGTTTGCAGGGTAAGTGCAAATGGAGGTTTGCAAAAGTTCTGAATGGTTTAGGGGGGGCTGCCTTTCAAAGGCATCTGGGTATGTGCTTTTCTCATTGTTTGAAAAAAGTTGGTGTATTTATTTTTTGTATGTTTTACATTTTATTTGTGCATTCATTGGTGATTTGTATCTCTCAATTAGGATAGACACTTGCACATTTAAATTCGATGGATTCTGTGGTATGCAATAAGCCAGGCTCTGTCCCAGGCAAATGTGAGGTGAACATAATAAGCTGGAATGTAAAGGGGCTTAATCATGCAGTCAAGAGACAGAGAGTTCTCTCACACTTACAATACCTTGGGGTAGGAATAGCATTTTTACAGGAAACACACCTTCAAAATAAAGACCATTCTAAAATTCATAAAGATTGGGTAGGGCAGGTATTTCATTCAAAATTCAATTTCAAAACTAGAGGAACAGCTATATTAGTCCATAAAAATGTTTCTTTTACTGCATCTAATATTATTACTGATCCTAATGGTCGATATGTTATAGCTGTCGGAAAGCTGTCTCTGCTTAATGTTATCCTGGTTAATATTTATGCACCCAACTTTGATGATGATCAATTTTTTAGGGGGACGCTAAGCTCCATCCCCAATTTGGAAAGTCATCATCTGATTCTTTTAGGGGATTTCAATCTGGTGATGGACCCAGTTCTGGACCGTTCTTCCCACTCCACTCCAAAGTCATTTAAATCAGTACAAACAATCCAGTCATTTATAGATGCACACAAACTTGTAGATCCATGGAGGTTCAAAAATCCTAATAAAAGGGAGTACTCCTATTTTTCCAACGTACATAGATCGTTTTCGAGAATCAAATTTTTTCTAGTAGATCCGTATTTGTTAAGCTCAATTACAAATTGTAGATACAATCCAATTATAATCTCAGACCATGCTCCGGTTTGTATAAATATAATGCTCCCATCCCCAAGAACAAAACGAACATGGCGACTTGATCCACTAGTGCTGCAAACCCAGATTTTGTGCAGTTTATCTCAGATCAGATGGATCTTTTCCTGGAAATAAATGCATCTGACAGTATTTCAGCCTCAACTTTATGGGAAACACTGAAAGCTTATCTCAGAGGTCAAATTATTTCTCAAAATGCACATATCAGGAAAATGAAGCGTATATCTATTGGCGACATGTCCTCTAAACTTAAGGCTTTGGACCAACGTATATCCCTTTCTCCGGCTCCTGATCTGATAAAGCAAAGGGTAAGCTTACAAACAGAAATTGATCTTTTAACCACTACTCAAGCAGAACAACTAATCTTTAACTCCCGTTGTAAATTCTATGAAGAGGGGGATAAACCCACAAAATTACTAGCAAATCAACTTCGGCAAAAAGCAGCATCTCGTATTATTCCCCAGATTCGATTACCAGATGGTACCTTAACAGCAGACCATCAAATAATAAATAATCAATTTAAAATGTTCTACTCTAAATTATATTCCTCAGATATATCACCAAATGATAGTCAATTTGATGCATTTTTTAAAAAATTGAATATTCCTAAAATTGACAACGATTTTAAGGTAAGACTAGAACAAAATCTCTCATTGGAGGAAGTAACTACTGCAATAAAGTCTCTTCAGTGTGGAAAGGCCCCAGGTCCCGACGAATTTCCGATCGAATTTTATAAAAAATTTATAGACAAACTTACCCCTCTTCTTCTCTCAGTATACAAAGAAGCACTAGAAAATGAAATTCTTCCTCCAACACTCCGGCAGGCATCGATAATTTTGTTACCAAAAAAAAACAAAGACCCACTTGACTGCTCAGCATATAGACCAATTAGCTTAACAAATTGCGATGGCAAAGTGTTTTCTAAAGTCTTGGCACTCCGCCTTGAAAATATTCTTCCTCATATTGTTTCGGACGACCAGACTGGGTTTGTTCAAGAAAGACAGTCATATTTCAATCTGAGATGGCTCTTCAATATAATCTACACTAAACCCCAAACTCTGTCCCCAGAGGCAGTAATTTCCCTTGATGCTGAAAAGGCATTCGATAGGGTCGAGTGGGAATATCTTTTTTACACGCTTAATAAGTTTGGATTTGGCCCTAACTTTATTAAACATAATAAACTTATCTACACCAACCCTACCGCGTCGGTTTATACGAATTCTGTCTCCTCTGACTACTTCCATCTTTGTAGAGGAACCAAACAAGGAGACCCACTGAGCCCATTACTATTTGTCCTCGCAATAGAACCACTTTCCATTGCTCTCAAGGGCAACAACACTGTACAAGGTATTGTACGTGGTGGTCTAACTCACACTGTTTCGCTCTACGCAGATGATTTGTTGCTCTATGTAACCAACCCCATCTCAACTGTACCAGAAGTCCTTAGAATTCTGGAAGAATTTGGGAAAATTTCAGGGTACAAACTTAATATTGACAAAAGCGAATATTTTCCCATTAATAAGAATGCTGAAGAATATCCCAATTTACCATTTAAACTCACAGTCGAGTTTTTTACATACCTGGGGGTAAAGGTAACAAAATCCTACTACAGCTTATTTAAAGTAAACTTTACTCCCCTCCTTGAACAGTGCAAAAAAGATATCAAACAATGGTCTATTCTACCAATATCTCTTATTGGGAGAACAAACTCTGTGAAGATGAATATTGTCCCCAAATTTTTATATTTGTTCCAAGCGATACCTACTTTTATACCACAATCATTCTTCAAGGACTACAATCAGATGATCTCCTCTTTCATTTGGAACAATAAACCTGCACGTATTAGGAAAGAATTTATGGAAAGACCAAAAAAGTTAGGTGGGCTCTCCCTTCCAAACCTGCACTCATACTATTGGGCTGCAAATTTTAACGCCATTTCCTTGTGGTTAAAGGAGTGGAGTGGTAAGACCCCTGCATGGCTCCAAATAGAAATGAATACAAGCAAACCTTACTCTCTCCCTGCCCTGTTATGTGCATCTTTGCCTTCACTGGTGAACAATATAGCTGAAAACATAATAGTTACCCAATCACTGCGCATTGTGAATCAATTTAAAAAATGCCTGGGCATTCAGAGCATATCTATTCACTCACCAATAGTGAATAATTATTTTTTTCAACCATCTCTACATGATAAGGGCTGGCATAATATGGGTATGCACAGCATTGGAGACCTGTATACTAGTAATACTTTTGCCAGCTTTGAGCAGTTATCCAGGAAATTTGGACTAACTAATAACCACTTTTTCCGCTATTTACAAATCCGAGACTTTGCACGCAAAAAATTTGCAAATTTTCCAAACATGCCAACATTATCTTGTCTAGACTCTTTAATGAAAGTGAATATATTGGATAAGCGTAGGGTTTCAATGATATATTCTCAAATCATGGACGAATATAATCCCTCGGTATCTCATATTCGGGACCAATGGGAAAATGAGATGGGGGTCTCTCTATCAGATGAGGAGTGGGATCTGGCGCTTTCAAGGGTACACTCATCCTCGATATGTTCAAGACATGCCTTGATACAATTCAAAGTGCTATATCGGTTACACTTCTCAAAAGCAAGACTTGCAAAAATGTTTCCAAATCTGAGACCATCATGTGACAGGTGTCAGCAGACCCCAGCGACCATATATCATATGTTGTGGTCTTGCCCAAAACTTGTTCCTTTCTGGTCGTCCTTTTTTGATTTACTTTCTGGGTCATGAGGCTGTGTGGTTGGCCCCTCTCCTACTATTGGTATCTTTGGTGTACTCTTGGCTCCACCAGGGGTAAACTTTCCTCCTTATTTTCAGAACGTTATTGCTTTCTCCTCATTGCTAGCTAGACGGTGCATTCTGTTTAAATGGAAAGATACAACCCCACCAACACACAATCAATGGATAAGAGACATGATGCAAAATATGAACCTGGAAAAAGTTAGATGCACCCTTAATGGATCTGTTAATAAATTTCATAAAGCCTGGGACCCATTTATGAACTATGTAAAGAATTTATCTGGCCTGGAGTATTAAATGAACTTTCCCTCAAGTAGTCTCTCCGATTGCAGAATCCGACTATTAAGAATTGAGTGCACTTTTTTTTTTTTTTCTTTTTTGTTCCTCTGTGCGTTTGCTGGTGTGTGTCATGTAATGGGCTTGCATTGTGCCAATGTGGTAATTGGTTTTCATATGAAGGAATGTATTTCCACAGAATTGTTTATATGGATGTGTCTTGCCCTGTCAAAACTTGTGTATAAATAAAGTGTTTAAAAAAAAAAAAAAAAAAAACTCAAACTTTCCATTGCTACAAAGATATGGTCTTTGTTACAGTAGGGTTGCCTTCCCCCACTCCACATGGTCAGCAAGGCCCCCCCCCACTCACACCTCAGATCATCCCTTTGTTCTCTCTCACCCACACCCGCACGCACGCGCACACACACACACACACACACACACACACACACACACACCTCCTTCATTCTGGTTATAGTGTTTAGTGTAGTCTAGATTGTGTGTTTTATTTGTTTCATTTAAATAAATATTCCTTTAAGACTTATGCTGTGGTTATTAATGTTGTGCAAGAGTGAATGAAACTGCCAACCTCTACTATTCAGAACTCTGAATCCTTCAATATAACTACTGATTGGGTAAGTTGGTTACAATTATTGATTAAATTATTAATCAATTTCCAAACTAATAGCTTAGTGGATATTGAGACTGAGGTTTTATTAATTGGCTATCGTTTTCCCTTCACTGAGGAAGGGTGGTGCCCCGAGGTATTTATATTAATATTTAATATTAATATTACAATATCATATTTTTTTGAATAGTCAAATTAATAATATTGATATCATTAGGCAAATTGCATTTTTTCCAACATTGGTGTTTTGTGCAAGGCCATTACCCCAACAACATAATACATACACTTACAAGTAGTTCACATACGGATAGGGAGGGCACGAACAGTGCAAACACACAGACGCATACACATAAAACACACAGACACACATACATACAAGCAGTTTGCACACAGAAAGACACGCACATACAAGCAATTCAATTCCCACATGCATGAGCAGCTCACACACACATAAGCAGCGGGCTTCTGTAGCTTTGATTAGTAAGCTGGCTTCTGCTTAGTTGATTCAAAAACATAATCAGAGGATGTATTTGATTTCTGTAGCTTAAATCAATATTTGTTCAGTAAAATCATTAGTTGTTACTGAAAACATAATCAATTGAATCATTTATGTATCTGCTTGTATCCTATTCATTTGAAAGTGTTTTTCCACTCAAACTGTAATTTTTCAGTCTATTTTAGTATATATTCCTTTTATTTTTTAAGTCCTATACTGAATTTTCTACCATTATTTAACAAAACAAAGTTGGAGAGTAAAAAAAAGACAAGATGGTTACAGCCCATGAATTGTGATTGGAGCAAAGTTTGTTTGAGATGAGATGGCTACAACCCATGTACTTTGATTGGAGCAAAGTTGGTTGAGTTTTTCCCATAAATATTCCTCTGTAAAGAATGCTGAAATTAGCACTGCCTGGCCAGGGACTGCTCATCATGGGAATAAAGATGGCTTCTGAAGATTTTGTCTCCCTCCAATTATTCACGAACAAGGCAACCTCAAAAATATGTAAACATCTAGACAAGACACCACAACAAAACAACCTGGAAAATGAGGTAGGTTACCTTTTTAAGATTGGCAATTTGTAGCATCGCGCGAATTATGATGATGCTGACACATGGAATGCACACTTGTCCACTCGCTCACTTTATATTGTCTTTATATTGTTTTCAATTTTGAACATTCACAACATAATGGCGTACATAGTGGGTGAGTGTACATTTAGAATGCGCCCTATTCTAACCAAATCATCTCCATGCAAACTCAGCTGAGCTGTTAGATATCAAGTCAGCCAATCACAGAGGGCCATGGCAGGACTGGTTGGTTCCCCACATACAGAGAATTGCTGAGTCACTCAGTGAAAGAAATCCTTGCTTGTGCACACCTCAAACTCCAGCTACTCGCGCAAAAAACTTTCATCCTGTCACAAATGGAACCACATCATTCAAGGCACGAGACTTTGCTGAGTGTGTGGATGTCTTTTTTACTTCTCTGACTGTTATAATGTTGGAATTACAGCAATCTAAATACACTGTGTGTTTGCTGTTCTCTCAAAAACTATTGGGTGGTTTTTGAATGGGAAAGATAGAGAAATTCGATGTGCTTCATGTCCTTTGACTGTTCCCTGAGGCAAAACTATGTACTTCTGTGCTACAAAAACTATAGTACTATACCAACAACAAATTCTCCTACGTTTTTGGGAAATTTCATGAAGAGGGATTCAAATTTGTGGAAGTTATAGTGATATGAAAAGTATTTTTTGCAGCCTCTGTGCTCCCAAGCTCCCACTCTAGGTGTGACATCACACACTTCAGCAATGACAACCCAACTCCCATTCTTTCCAATGGGAAAAATTTGTTGGTTTTTTGGGAACATTTCAGACACCGCCGCATGAAGCTCAACCAAAATCGATGGGCTTCATCTTCTAACCACTATCAATGAGCATGTGAAATATCAAAAGGATCGGAGAACAATTGCAGCCTATAGAGCGTTAACAAGAAAATCTCTACGGACGCGAAACGACTGCAAATCCATAGTACCCCGGACGCACCGTCCCGGGCTACAGTTAATGCACTGCTGCTTTAACAATTGCAATTTCCTGTGAAGGATTATTAAATTATCCATCCATCTAAAAATGTAAAATGTCGCCGTTTCAACATTTGAAATGTTATCTATGTTTTACTGAAAATAACATTGGCTCATGTGATTTGAAAGTTACTGCATTTTGTTTTATTCACAATTTACACTTCATCCCAACTATTTCGGAATTGGGGTTGTACATGTTCATTCCACAATCTCACCTGCTTTGTTTGTAGGTGCTGAGTTTTGAGGGCCTGAGAGAAAATAACATCAGAAACAATTACTTCCAAATCATTATCAGATCAGACAGTCTCAAATCATGAACTTTTAAATCAGGTATATTCATAAAAAACACCCTTAATCTCCCTCACTGTACACACATACTTTCATACCCATTATACTGCCTACAAATACACATTTACAGTGCAACGAAAGAGAAAAAACAAGTCTTTTTTAATGATATTGCCCAAGATATCACCAGTTAGTCTCAAATTCAGCTTATGCTGCCTATTGTCCCACAAGACCCCGTTTACTCTTGGTTTTAACATGTATTTTGGGTGATCAGATCACAAGTGGTCAGTGCTACATGCAAGTGTAAACGGGGTCCAAGACACATTGAAATCCGATCGCACAAACCACTTGCTGAGCTGGTCTGGGTCGCATGTGACCACATATGTTAGGTAGTGTAAACGCTCGTGCATCCTGTTGCATCCCCGATGAGGACGTAGCTGGTAAACGTCATCAGTGTTGCTTGCAAACTTGTGATAAGAGTTTCGCCTTCCCTGCAGTGCTGCATGCTTTTCCCAGCTGCAAATGTGTCTGTCTTACTCATTTCAATCACTGAAATATCCCGATAATGTGATCTGTAGGCAAAAAAATGTTAGCTTGCCCAAAAAGCAATGCAACAACAATGGGGTCAAAATCTCGGCTTCGTCTGGTGCTGATTACTGCTATTGTTGTCATGTGCCATTAACTGCGCGCGGAAGTTGCTTATTAAGCAACAAAATCGAACACAAGAGGTTTGCTTGACAACAAGTGTAAACAGCAATGCGTCTCATCTGATCCAATCACCCAAAACGCATGTTAAAACCAAGTATAAAGAGTGCCGATGTCTCACCTGACAACTTTATTTCTCCTACTAAATGCTTGGAGAAACAAATGAGACACAATTGAGACTAAAATCGTGGCTAGGGCATCACAAATTTGTCTCCTCAGCTGGAGAAGGGCAGGCTTTGAGTATTGTACGTCCATTACAAAAAATATAGGGGAAATACGGAAGGGGGCAAACACTTTTTCACAACACTGCGTGTACACACACACACAGACACCCAGACACAAGAAACACCTACACACACACAGACCTGGACCTGTGGCAATTGGGGCATCAATTGTGACTAGTCCAGTGCTGAATTCCTTGGCGCAGTCCAGACCTGAAAAAAGAGCAAACAGATCGGATACCTCCAACTCCATATTAAACCCAGTGCAACCGTCAAACCCTAAGGTCAAACTTAAGAATGAAACAGTCCGGTCGGCTGTGACTGCATGGGTGTAGCTCCCAAAAGCCCACTCCTCCACTTTTTTGCGCATTACTCGGCCAAAAAGGTCGTCATGGCGACTGAAATCGGTAGGTGTTATTAGTGAAGTATATCACATGTCCATACCAAATTGAAAGTAATTGGTCCAAAATTGCAGCCTCCACTGCGTCCATAATTAAATCTCTATGTTTTGCCAGTAATGTGCAATTATGCGGCCAATACTGTCGCCATGGCAACCAAAATCGATAGGTGTCATAAGTAACATGTAACAGGTCCAGACCAAATCTGAAAGTAATCGGTCAAAAACTGCAGCCTGTACTGCGTCCACGAAGAAATCTCTGTTTTGCCACTAATTTGCATATTATGCAGCCAATACTGTCTCCATGGCAACCGAAATCAATAGTAGTCTTAAGTGAAGTGTAACACATATCCATACCAATTATGAAAGAAATTGGTGCCAAATTAAGCGTCCACAAGAAAGTGTCAACGGACACGGATGCGGCGGCGGAGACGACACATCTGAATCCATAGTAGCCGCCCGACTTCGTCCAGGGGCTACAACAATGGCTAAATTTTTAAAGGCACTGCGGTTATTTTTATTGCGCTAATATTTACTTGGGTTGATCTTTCGCAGAGGTGAAGTGATGCTAACTACCAGCATATTGCACATTTCATGCATTCAGCATATTTCAACCAGCCCTACCAAAGTGATTAGGCAAAACACAGTTTCATTTAGCATTTCAGTGGCACTGTATCAGCAATGCAGCTATAAAGGCTGCATTTGGCAAAATGTCCTCTCTCCTGTCTGTTACACACATTGGAAACAAATAAACATGCAAAAAATATCAATATGCCAATGAGAAAATATTCAAGCAAATTTTTAGCAGTGATATTAAAAGCTACACAATATTAGACAAAATGGCCTCCAAATTGATCAGAATTAGTCAATCACAATAGTGACGAATAAAACTGGCAGAAGGCCAATTCATGCACAACCGCTACCGGATATATGCATTTGATGGCAAGTGTCTAGAATGCACAAATTATCCTTCAATGGAAAATGTATGAAAAACAAAACACAGGACATGTCATTAAACTTGGAGCACAAATTTCATGCCAATTCCTGACCTGAAATGATGGCGCGAGAGCTTCTTCACCTGTTGCCTGAGAAGCAAATGGAACGATTTATTTCATTGAATTAGGGTCCAAAGCTGTGTTCAGTCAATTGGCCAACTGCCTTATTACGTGCATACTAGGCATTATGGGACTGATGTGGGGCCTCGTTGTCTTGCTTTGCACAGATATGTTGTGGCTGACGAGGTGATTAAAATTCTATTGAATCTCTGAAAAAGTATAGTGTTATCTTACCATGTATGCACTAATGCACTACATCGCGCGGATTTAAACGATACACATTGCTAAATTCATCTAACTTGCTAATCATACTATTTGGTTCAATAAAATTATTTGGATCTCAGTCAAAGCCTCATAATGCCATGGTTTTCATGCTGCTCCGTAGCTAGCTAGCAGGCTATTGCAGACGTAAATTGGAGGTTTGTGCAAGTTATGTTGGTGCAGTACTCTTCAATTGAGCCAGAAACACAGAACTAACATCCCCAGCATAAATATCTGTGATATCGAGCCATTATAAGGCTTTGGCTGAATTGCTAATAATTTTAATGCGCTCACTAACGCTTGTCTCGTCTGCTACTGCAAGACCCCACTTCAATCCCCTATTGCCAAGCGAGTTCATCATCATGCAATGGGCTAATGAAGCAGGAGTAAGAGGATGACTTGGTCTTGCGTCAATCAAGCATGTGTTTATACACCACTGGTTTCAAGTCCATGCAGGGCAATCATATACAATGAGAGTATGGATAAGTACTATCACAAAAAACCACCAATGCAAGCCTACTACAGAAGTATAATATTAAGGCTAGGGTCAATTTTGAGTGGAAGCGTGGGTATTGGGACGGACCCTAAACCTTGGTCTTTTGTTCCTTCCCTCCACCTATACACTCAGGCAGTTGATTCCACCAGTAAGCTCTAGTTCCTGGCCAAAGACCTGATGGTAATTGGCTAATTTAAATGACTGGATCAAAATACTCTCTGAAGTTGGATTTTCAACCTGTAAATGTGGCTAAACAAGTATGAAGTCATTTAAAAAGTGCACTTCCCACCAGACCTACTTCTGAAGTGGCAGTAAATGAGAGAAAAATGTTACTCAAGTTACTAATTGAACTCTTAAACCTTGATAGAAACACTGTACCCTGATAGCAGAGACTGGCAAAAATTACGTCCTGTCTTATTTACGTCATATATTTACGTCTTTAAGACATCAGTTAGCAACAGCACAAGACGTAAAAAAAGACTTAAAAAAGACGTCATTTTTGGAAGTCATTTTTCGTCATATTGGTAAAAAATAGACTTCTTTATGACGTCTTTGAGACCAAAAATAAGCTCAGACTGGTAAATATCACGTCATACTTTTGTCATATTGGTAAAAAATAGACATTTTATTTATGTCATATATTTACGTCTTTAAGACATTAGTTTGCAACAGCACAAGACGTAAAAAAAGACGTCATTTTTGGAAGTCATTTTTCGTCGTATTGGTAAAAAATAGACATCTTTATGACGTCTTTGAGACCAAAAATAAGCTCTCAGACTGGTAAATATCACGTCATACTTTTGTCATATTGGTAAAAAATAGACATTTTATTTATGTCATATATTTACGTCTTTAAGACATCAGTTTGCAACAGCACAAGACGTGAAAAAAGACGTCATTTTTGGACGTCATTTTTCGTCATATTGGTAAAAAATAGACATCGTTATGACGTCTTTGAGACAAAAAACAAGCCCTCATACTGGTAAATATCATGTCATACTTTTGTCATATTGGTAAAAAATAGACGTCTTTATTTTATCATTGTTAAGTCAGTACTGTAAAATAAGAGAAAACGTTTTTGGCAACACTAATACATATATAAAAATTTCAGCTGCACATTTACAGTAAAATAAACTTTGATCAGATACAAGGTATCTTGTTGCACATGTACATTTCTTTGCTCTTAACTCATATATCAAATGAGGTGATATTATTCTTGCCAACAAGTTTTACAAAATGTCACTACACAAAACATGTTGCAAAATGACAAGAGTTTGTCACTAAAGTGACTATATCCCCCGTCTTTAGGGTCAACAAAACCGACTGTTTTCTGCGCATTCCCAGTATGATGGTTGGTACCAAAAAGAATTGAAATAGGTTGACTCCTTCTTGAGATATCGCGCTAACAATGTTTGGGACGGAGGGACGTACGGACGGAGCTGAATACTATATCCCTCGCTTCGCGCTAAACGCGCGGCGGGGGGTAATAACAAAATGGAAGCACATTTGTGTAAAGGCAGAGAAAATTGGTCAAGAAAATTGGAAAATATGTCAATAGATTTGACTAATTTAATGTACGATATTGCAATAATGAAAACACATCATATTGAGAGTAACACGCAAGCTTATTACTTATTTTTAGTTCATAACTCAAACAAGATTAACATACATGTATGAGAGAAAACTACTACACATTCAACTGCATACAACTTATATACACACCTCAAGTAACCAAGGGATTTTAACATGGCAATCGTACAGAAGTCAGTTCTGTTTAAGAGAAATGTATCCCAAAAATTTAAGCTAAAAAATGGTACAATAACAACCCTAAAACAAGAACCTTCAGGTTGCATTTCCTAGGCTTAAAGGGGAAGTCCACCCAGGCAAGAAGGAGATTAATGAGAGGAACAGGTCAGTGAAAGTTCGGATGAATTCCGAGTCATAATAAGTAAGTTATGAATTTTTTAAATTGAGATTAATCACACACACATTGGCTACGCTGTGATGTATCTTGTGAGCTCACCTTCCAATTTCTCTGCACATAAAGTTTCATAATTTTTCATTTTCTGTGTCATTGATGATGGAATAGATTTTTCCAATGCTGTGCTAATGGGAGGAGAGCTCATAAGATACAATGCAGAGTAACCAGTTTGTGTTTGATCACAACTTCAAAAATTCATACATTTTTTATTTTGAATTGAAATTTGCTCAAACTTTCAGTAATCTGCTCCTTTCATTTTTGCACTTCTATTCAAACAAACTTATTATCTGCTCAGGCCTCCCCTTGAAACATAAATGTGAACAAACAGGTTTTCAGACAAACTGAGCAGGTAAAAAACAAAAAAAAAAGATTGAAAACATAATGATTGGTGAAGTGTAAAAAAGGGGAAAAAACAAATAAAAAACAAACAAACTATTCAAACAAACTTATTATCTGCTCAGGCCTCCCCTTGAAACATAAATGTGAACAAACAGGTTTTCAGACAAACTGAGCAGGTAAAAAACAAAAAAAAAGATTGAAAACATAATGATTGGTGAAGTGTAAAAAAGGGGAAAAAACAAATAAAAAACAAACTAAAACAAAACAAAAGTAAACAGCAACAGCCAAAACAGAAAAAGTTACCTCAACATCCTTCACAGAATATATTAAATTTTTTTTATTTCAACTTTCAGCTAAACCATATCCAGGACGCGTATTTTTTTTTACCCAGCAGAGTACAGGGCGGGGGGCGCGCGTCTGCTCGAAGAGTAGACTGAAACTGCTGCGCAGCTAATCACGTGAATCAGGAGACTTCGCACGAGAAAATATGGCAGGAATTAAGTTTCATTTAGCGCACTCACCTGGGGGAAAAAAATACGCATTAATACGACCATCCCAAAATAAATTTCCCTTTTAGAAAATTCGAGCAAGAAAGGAAATGCGTTATTAAATGAAAGAAGTAAAGAAGAAAAGAAGTAATGTTGTCCATCAATTTATATAATTCCATTTACATACTTTTCGGCCAGCAGTTCACCAAAAGAAGGGAACCAGTTTGAACATTTGATGACAGAGTAAAAACAAGCAGTGGATGAATGAAGTATGGACTGAGATGGATATGGAGCCAGAGTGGTGATGTGGCTGCAGTAAGAACACTGAAGCAAGATGGAATCTTGCATTTGAAGCTTAGCCCTGGTCCAACCAAGGGACAGACTTTTTTCCTGTCGCACCTAAATGTTAACAGATATGATCTAATGCTGCTAGGTAACATAAGCTCCCCTCCCTGGACATCTATTCCAGGGAAGGCCTTGTGTATTTCAGCAGGACAATACAAAACCACATACTGCAGCTATTAAAACAGCATGGCTTCATAGTAGAAGAGTTCGTGTGCTGAACTGGCCTGCCTGCAGTCCCGATCTTTTACTAATTGAGAACATTTGGTGCATAATTAAACATAAAGTCCGTCAAAGGACACCCAAAAGCCTCCAGCAACTGGAACCCTGTATTAACCAAGAGTGGGATCAAATTCAAATGGCTAAACTCAAGACACTTGTCTCCTCAATGCCCAGATGCCTCCACTCAGTGTTAAAAAGAAGAGGGGATGCTACACCATGGTAAACAGGCCCCTGTCCCTACTTTTTTGAGACCTGTAGCAGCCATCAAATTTGAAATGAGCTCATTTTGTGGATGAAATTGTAAAATTTCTCAGTTTCAACATTTGCTATGTTATTTCTGTTCTACTGTGAATAAAATACTGGCTGGTGTGATTTGAAAGTCAATGCATTTTGATTTTATTCACAATTTACACTTTGTCCGAACTATTTCGAAATTGGGGTTGTAGTTAGCAATGACCTTCAGATGGGTTCACAGCAGAGGTGGTTCGTGAACTGGCAACAGAGGAGGCTCAAACAATCCCATAAAAAGAATGACATGAATGAATCAAATGTTTTCCGTCATTCACTTAAATTACCATTACAGAAACTCTGAAAATTCATCAAAAACAATTGATGAGATTTAATTCTGGTGAGAGGATGGCCGGAAGGCGATGATAAAGTAAATGCCCGTGTATTCATTTAGAACAGTTGCCTTCTACCATATTGATTCCCCAGTGTTAGCCCGAGGACACTCAAAGCCACTATTCGATCATTTCATGTATTTAATTACCAGCTGTTTCGACGAAAGTCTTTGCGTATTAAATCGACCCACAGTGTCCCGAAAACCTGTGTCGAAAGGATGGTAAATGTATAGGCTATATTATTAATGTGTTGTGACAGGAATTGTGCTCATGCGTTTTCTCACATCTACTCCGTAACCCAGCATGGATTCTTTCATTTGCAAAGACTGGGCAGTATGCCTATTCAAGGGCGTTACTGTGCCTCAAACTTTGGTGGGGACAAGATTTTTAGGGTCTTTTTTTTTTTTTTTTTTACTCACAAGCAGACAACGTTCAATGCTGGGCAGTCTGTGAAGATAAAGGCTAAAATGCTCCAAAAACACAGACCTTAAAAGATTTTGATCAAGATCAAGATTTTGGTTACAATGTTACTTAACATTTTGTCAAGAAAAGGAGCACTGTCTAGGTGAGGAGTGTCCAATCTGATCCACAAAGGGCTGATGTGTGTGTAGGTTTTCATTTTAGCCCAGCGCTACCTCGCCTGAATCATCTAATTAACTAATCATGGGGTTCAATAAAAACCTTGATTACTAAAATCAGGTGCAGCACTTTTAAGTGCTTTTTCCATCGGACGCGAAATGAATTTTTCACACTACAGATTACATTCAAAGTCAATGCAAAGAATACACACGTATTTCCGTCTGAGTTGACTTTGAATGTGATCGGTCGTGCGAAAAATTTGTTTCACATCCGGTGGAAACCAGGGGGGTATTGCACAAAGCTGGCTAACTGAATAGGCCTGGCTTTTGAACGAAGTAAAACCCAGAAAGCTACATTTATTTCAGTCCATGTTCCAGATTTGAATAGTTTCCAGGTTTTACTTTGTGCAAAAGCCAGGCTTACTCAGTTAGCCAGCTTTGTGCAATACCCCCAGCTTAGTAGTGCTACACCTGATTTTAGTAATTAAGGGCTCAACACTAACTTTTTTTTTAAATTACTCATTCGGGAAAGTAAAATCAGATTTATACTAACCAAAAGAAAAATTAACATAAAATAAATAAATAAAATAATAATTATTATTTAAAAAAAAACATTTCTCAATGACTGGGAACCTTTACATCCGTTCTATAGCAGGAGGACAACCAAGTAAAAAGAAAAATAATTTTTGAAGTTCTGGTCTCTTCAGCATTCTTGCATTCAAAAATGTTCTCCTTTACTGTTCTGTGAAACTATGATTTGTATTCCAGGTCATAATATTTTTCAAAGTGATTTTACTGTTGTGTGTCAACAAATACAGACATGTATATTTTTACACACTAAAATGAATTATAAATACACACACTCTTTTCAACTCAAATCTTCATTTGTTACTTCACAGTCACCAATAAACACAAGGACATGCACCAGTATATAAGAAACCCTTGAAAAATGATATCGCATATAAAATTTTACTTTAGTTTGTACCCTTTTAAATTCTAATTAAGAAACTCGCTTATTTACCATTTAAATGTTTTAGCCTCACAAATGTCACTTGGGTTCTCTTAAAATTCACCCAACAGGGAAATTGGAAAATACAAACAGGCTTCACACAGTGACGTACAACTTTTCAGGAGAATTACCGGAAACATCAGAACCTCATTGGTTTAGCTCAAATTTCACCAATGAAATGAATATAAGTAAAATTACTTTAAGAAACAATCAAAACAGTATCAGTGAAATGAGAGCGTTGGCGCTAAACCAATGTTAACCTTGGAAATGTTCAGACAATAACCAAGAACTTGGCTTTGCATTGAGGACCAAACGTCAGTGCACATAAATCCTTGATTTCGTTTCGATGCAGTGACACTACCTCACGAATCCATGAAACAGGAGAAACCAATCGGAAGCGTTGAGTGGAGAAACCCGTGCAGCAGGAGGAACAGTCGCCTCCGCAGTTCAGCAAGTTCGTCCTCATTAGGCATTAGCAACGGTGGTGAATTAACATGGTTCTTTCTTGGTGAAAGCTACGGCTAGCATTTTACCGGAGTCTCTCACAATACTATCTTAAACGTCCACGTCTTCAAAGCTCACACGTTTTCAGACTTTATGAAAACAACAAACGCAGTATATTTACCCAGTATCTCTTCACATCAAGATCGGGCAAGAGTACCATACACAACCTCCACTTTTTTGGGGTTTTTTTTGGCCTGAATAATTTTAAAAGGGGGCACAAATAATTTTGGGGGGTTTTTATGAGTGAGAAGGGGGTTTAGAATGATGGGGGAACAATTTTAAAAGGAAGGGATAGACGCGGCGCGCGTAAAACGCGGCGCGCTTCAAAAAAAAATTGCGCTACAGCCGATACACGCATGTGTATTGTTACCTCGTGCCTTTCACTCTATGTCCTCTGTCTTGAACTACTTATGTTTTTTTTTCCTGCTTTCTGTCGACGATGCTGTGAACAAAGCTTTACATGTTAAGTCATACATTACATTAGTGTCTGCAGTGGGATTCGAACCAGGAACCCTGTGGAGAATGCAATGTTAATCACACCATTCACTGTGGCCTTAACCACTACACCAACTGGCTGGAGGTTGCTGGAGGTTGTGTATGGTACTCTTACCCAAGATCGCTTTGAAACGAAAGTTTCGGATGTTCAGTTCTATCACGCCACACTCTCCCAAAGCGTCTTCAACGTTCTTCACGTTTTTTCTAAATGTGCAATCACCAACAAAAGGCTTCTTCTCGGTTAAAGGTGCAATCCCGCCTGGCTCAGTTTAGGTTGTTTTTCTTTGGAATTTCCCAACGAGTCCAGCACCGCCTCCGTCCAATCAGGAGTCTCCCTGAAACCATCCAGTGGCCGAACCGGGTCACATTATCAGTTGTCGGAGTGATCACTTCGTCCTCGCTGAAAACACTACAGCTGTCACAAAGAAAGCGAACTAAACCGAGACAGATCAAACGAAAGTATCCTGTAATCTGGAAATGTTCGGAAACGTTCATTCTAAAATCTCTGTATATACAATTTTCGTCCCGGGAAGTTTTAGAAACGTGGTTTACCGGATGTTTCAGGCCGGACGATCATGATAGTCCGCTATTTTTCAGCACTCACCGATTTGATCTTAGAGGGATACTTCAACATTTTGGCAAATTGGCCTATCCGGGCGTGTCGATGCATTACCTTTAATTATCCGTGCCTTTTGTTTTGACATTCGGGGGGAGAGACGCGAGCTGCTCAGCGAGCATGAGAGTGACCGTTACTGTCCCGCAAGTCATCAAATACACAACAGCTCCATAACGCTCTCGTGGATAAGTTGTGGCCATAGAGTTACATATTAAAATTAAGTTGATGTTTGATTTGTTTCATTTTTGAGGGGGACGAACATCACCCTTTTGAATTTTGAGGGGGACATGTCCCCCCCATCCCCCACTAATAACGCCTTGTTGCCTATTGACTGGTAAATTTGTTCGTAGCTTGCATTCCTATTGATTTCATCAAAAAAAGTTATAACGGATTTTTCTTCATGAGAGCATGAAATGACAACTGTCTGTTGAATATCCTAAATCCTGTAGCTCGTGAAACGACACATATATAGCTGGGCGAAAGCTGCAATACGCAGTTTTGCGCTAATGTTCTCAGTTTTATACACTCAAGATGTTTCACATTTTAATTTTTAAACTTTGAGGCTATTTTGAGTATTGAAATGCCATCTAAAAATAAATTATACTGCCAAGAAAATGCTGAAACGAGCACTGTAATTCATAGTTAATTTTTGAATTAATTAATTGTCTGGATTAATGCATCCTTACAAGATCACGTGTAGAGTATTATGCACGTTGTTAGTGTCACCTATCGGTGATCTTTTTTCCCCATGAATTATAATTTTTAAATCATTATAGGCTTATATAGCGGTCTTGATTATTCAATTAAAAAAAAAACTATTAAATTGTTCCTCAGGCGATCTTTTGCTATAACCGGTTGAGTGCAATGATGCAAAATTAAAAAAAAACGAAAGCTCCACGCCTCCGACAATCTACAGGCCACAGAAGATCCGTCAAAAATCCGGGATGTTCAGGTTGAAGAGGCTAACTCTTGTTAAATTAAATGCACAATTTGCCCCGTTTAATGACGTGATGTGGGGTGGGGTGAGGTCCAAATCTGAAATCAGTGAATTTACAGCACACATATTATGTGTTCAATGATGCAAAATTTTAATGTGACAATTAACATATTTCAAATTCAGTAAAACCAGTTTATCAGCTTATGTTTGCATTTTTCATGGGACATATGAAAAACTCACTTTTTCAGCAGTGCTGAACAACCCAATAACCGAAGTAAATGAGTGATTCTAATTTTTTTTTTCCTTTACCTGATTAAGAAAGAAATTATTCCATTAAGTAAAATAATTTGTTTGAGGTGTGTCTCAGGGAGGTTGAATGACAAGCTAATGTTCAAACATTATATCTACGATTTGTTTATTTGGTACAGAATAAAAAGCTATATTAGCATCCTCTGTGTGTGGAGATTCTATTATTTTTGCCAGGGGTTGAGTGCAGTTTTTATTATTGATATTGTTGTAGTTTTCTTGAGGAACTTATTCAAGTAGCTAATTCCATAAAATCTCCACGTTGGTATGACATCAAATAGCCAATTAATCAGTGCCAAAGAAAAAGCCACAGACATTTAAATGAAGACTTGATCAATAATAAGAACTGAAATGTTGAAATGAAAGTGTAATTGCTAGCAAATGGTAATTATTTTGAACATGTTGTACAACAGTATAAGATAGGTTACCATTGTCAGATAATGAATAAATAATGCTAAAATAGAATAAACGCGTCACAAAAATAATTGATGTGGTGTTCAAGTTAATTTATGCTTGCTTATAGTAGTAAATGTTAGGGTGTTTATGGCGCTAGTTCAGGGGTGTCAAACTGACCCGTAAACGGGCCAAGAGGCTGCAGGTTTTCACTCCAACAATGCAGAAGCACACCTGATACAACTAATCAGTTGTGCAGGCCTAGATCAGTTGATTAAATCAGTGCTTTCAGGTGAGCTTCTGCTTGGTAGGATTGAAGACCTGCAGCCTCTTGGCCCGTTTACGGGTCAGTTTGACACCCCTGCGCTAGTTAGTATTGTGATTAAAACAGAGGCATGTTGCTTAATTGATTATGGAGATTCAACTTAAAAAAATAAATCAAATTTGACCAGAAAATCCTATCATTTTGAAAAATTATTTGAAAAATAACACAAAAAAATCACATACAACACATTTCGTGTTGATTTCAACACAAAATATGTAAAAAAAAGTTTTTAAAAAATTTAAAAATCAACACTGTGTTGAAAACAACATGGAATGTGTTGTCCTTAAATAGACACACAGGTGTGTTAAAAATTAACACATGTTGCGTTATTTTCAACACATCTCTTTTGAGAGTGTATAACAACGCGATCAAGAATAAATTTGATTGTTTCACCAATTAGTCTGAGAAACTTTCTAATCAAGAAAAGTAAAGTGCGACAGGTTTAGGTCATTCAGCACTGAAGGGTGAGGATTGAATGTCCCCTTGCAGCAACCGACGCACCGCCAGTGGTACCCAGTGCCACTACTGTCAGTTATGCTCGAGAGGCGTTTGCGAATAGCAACTGGCGAGCAGTGGGACCGCTCCCTCGGTAAGTGGTAGGTCAATCTCTTTCTCACAATCCAGTTAGATTTCAATCATACTCACTATATGGAGAGTGGAGGTTGAGTGTGTGTGTCATTTCTGAATAAGGGCCTTAGCCTTGGTTTGCAAAAATCTGTTTCTGCTTTTAACGGCGCGATTGAGGCATAAAAATACGTGGTACTGGATTAGATTTTTTAAAATGGGATCTTCAGCAAATATTCCCTGCCCTTTTTTCTAGTTTGAATTACATAGCTTAAGATAATGCGAATGTTTCTTCATTGGCAAGGCGGGTGATCCTGAGTTTTGCCAAGTTGTCATGTCTGTCTGCCCAAAGTGGCATAAACATGGATGGGATGCGGAGGAGTTGGGCTGCATCCGAGCTCTCTGAGGAGGTATTACCCTTTCCTATACTTACATCTGGTCCCCATCTGTATGTTGAGCATATAAGCATGTGAGACAATGAACTGTATATAATTTATATACAGTCCATGCATGAGACCAATGACTAATATGGCGCACGCGCAACTAGCGTCAGCTCGATAGACACGCCTATTCATCCTAATTAGCCCTGTATTTGCCTGGAAAAAAAAATTACGCACCCCGCTCTGCCTCTATTGCCTAGTAACATGCAATAAGCACATGCTATTGGTTCAGAATTACATCACTTTTATCTGCCTCTAAACAGCGTTTAATGTGATTGGATAAATGGTTACACATCGAAAACTCAGCTAATATTAAAAAAAAAAAGCCAGATTGGCTTGTGCTAAAAAATCTCCTCACACCGGAAATCCGGTAGGGTGCCAGAGAACTTCAAGCCCTGCTTATGTCAAACACGACGCATCACATCAAACCTTTTCTAACCAAGAAGGCCAAAAAATTTTGGACAAATAATTTCACAGCAAATTTCCTACCAATAATGTCAACATGCATTTTGTGTACCCTGAGTTTGCGTAATTTCCGATTTTGACGCTAATGATTTTCGTTCTCGGAAAACGTGAGAAAATATTCATTTAAAGGCCAATTATAACCTAATGGGGCAACTGTTATCATTTTTGGCTGCATGAATCTGCTTCCTACAGGCAGCTCTTTATCTAGAAAGAAGAAAAATCTCAGTGAAAGTCAGCTTCCAGCTAGACCTTCAAGGCTTTCGTTTAGCACAGTCAAGTTTTAACTGGCATTTGTGGGTGCAAATACTTAATTTGGTACTTGACAAAGGTTTGTTGAAGTAATCCTGAGCCCAGGTAGTTACATCACTAATAGATGAATGACTATTCTTGATGCAGCGGCATCTGAACACAAGCAGATCATGAGAATTAAGTTTTGGCTTGAGCTCTTGCCCTTAACGCACAGAAATTCCTCCAGATTCCTTTAATCATTCAGTTATGTCATGCATTGCAGAAATATCCAAATCTTTGCTACACACACTTACTTGCTTGATCTGCAGCACAATCCTGAGAATTACCTGCAATACATTAACAGGAGAAAGAGAGTGCATTAGACATTACACAAGGCAGAGTGGTCCTTTCTGATTTTATTTGCATTTTTTAATGATGTGTCAACTGATGTGTACAATGTTGATATAGATTTTTTGCTGGACAATAACCACAAAGAACACTTTAAAATCAACACAGAATGGTTAAGAGAAATCAACATCTTCCTTCTGCAATCACCATTTAAGACTCAGGACTCCACTTAGAATCCTATGGTCTGAACTAGAGAGGGAAGTTTCATAACCACAAACCAACAATACAAATGCTCTAAATTTGTGGATTACCGAAAGGTCTAAAATCACCCGAACCTCAGCATAAATGGGGAAGAAACTCACAATGGCAATCTATACCACAGGTGTAAACACAAAGCAGTAAACCTGGGGTTCAAACACTCCTACTCACAGATTTCAGATTATACACTGTGGAAAACACTGAAATGCTGATGATATTCACAATAAACTCTCAAAAAATTATTTCCCCATGTGTTTAAACTTAAATATGAATCATCATCCATGTTATTATTTCTTATGCAAAGCTCATTTTCTTCATTCATAACAAGGGTGCTAATAATTCTGTTGTAGGGATGCAAATTGCAAGCAGCTCCCTTAATCGATCATTGGTAAAAGTAGAGACCAATCCGTCCATTGATTATAATTCAAAAATACAAGAAAAACAATGCCAAATTCGTTTTTCCCCTCACTCAAGCGAAGCTTTATTTTTACGGCAACATTTCACGCATTTTCCAACCGCATTTCATCTGCCGTTATTACGCCCTCTGTTGGCAGCTCATTGAAACAGTCCTTTGACAGCTGCTGAAACGTAAGAGGAGACTGTTCAGATCCGTACTTCGATAGCTCGATTAAACCTCACGTAATCGAGGAATGTCTTAACTACCAATTATTCGATCATCGATTAATTGTAATCCCTATTCTGTTCCAGACTGTAATTCTGGCGCATCACTTTCAATGTGCAGCACTGGCATCTTAAAAACCTGGGAGGCAGCGAAGTCCACAGAGCTCATGATAAAGAGCTTTAATTGCAGCTTTAGTTCACATAAGCTACTGTGTTGACACTGGTGAGGCAAAACATCATGAATATTTGCCTAATAAGCCATCAGTCCTAAGCGTACCACTAAAACAGCCTGGACTCACCAGAGCAAGGACTCCTCAACATCTCTGAATGTGCCCTGTGGTAACTGGCACCATGACAATAAGGGGGCTTGTCAACATTCTGAACAGTGAACGCATTCATTTTTGAAAGGGCGTCTGTTCATTTTTGGATGCGTTCGAGGCTGCAAACCTGGGGCCTCATTTATCAACCGTGCGTACGCACAGATGTATGCGTAATGAGTGTGTAAGAACATTCCCACACAAAGTATGGGATTGATCAACTTTTACTTGTGCGTGGGAACGTGTAAATTTAAGCACAACTCTTACCATGCGTACACACAAAACCTAGTGGTAGAACAGTGAAACTACAAATATAACGCACAAAGGGGTCTATTCTCCCATGCGCGCAAGTCGAAAAATGCGCATAGATACCCGCTTTTCAGCCTAAGCGTATTCTCCCCTCGACTTAAAGCTATTCTTACCTTTCTGGCATACAGAACAGCACTTAGTAGAAATTTGAACAAGAACAACTCCGCCTCCCTCCAAAGTCCCACCGTCCTCCGCCTGCCTGACCTCTGAGGCTCCCCTCCTCCCCTGACGCGTGCAGTGAGAAGGTGAGCAGCGCGAATGAAGCTGCTTTCGCACTGGACGCGAAACGAACTTTTCGCACCACAGATTACATTCATAGTCAATGCAAAGACGCGAATCTCGCGCGTATTCGCGTCTTTGCATTGGCTTTGAATGTAATCTGTCGTATGAAAAATTCGTTTCACGTTCGGTGTGAAAGCATCTTGAAACGGGGCAATGGAGTCAGATTCAGAGGCACCGGTTAATGAAAACTAACCAACAGTAATTACATAATATTAAATTCTATATGTGGTATAAAATAAAAAGCCCTCATAACAGCTGACAAACTACCATTAACGTTAGTAATTAACTATAGCATTTCAGTGCCTGTTTGTGCACAGTCAGATGCTTCATGTTTCGGCAGAATTCATACATATTTTCTTGCAAAACTGTTCTCATAACGTCTTACCTCACCAGAATTGTCCCGGTAATGTTAGTCATTAAATTAGGAGCAGTTGCAGCTGTTTTATTTGCAGGCTAACTTTGTTGAGTACCTGTTTTGTCTCTACCGCTCTGCTGCTCTGCCAGAGAGGCGCACGACTCGCAAGCTGTGACAGCGGTAGGCAACTGGAAGGGGCAAAGCAACGGATGACAGACAGGAAGCTCGGCAAATCATTTTATTCGAACCGAAGAAAATGATTGGTCAGACTTTTATGAGAATTGAATATCGATGAGTTTCAACACCTGGTGGATTTCTTTTACATTTTAGTGTGCCATACGCTTATTAGGAGCATTTTAAGATTACAAAAGAAAAGTCTTCAAATTCCAGAAAGGTAAGAATAACTTGAAGTCTGTGAATTACGCGCCCTGAAGGCAGTTACGCACTTGGGCCGGAGCAAGGCCAAAATCGAGGTGTTTCCGGGCGTTTCTCAGGCAAAAAACACTTACGCATATTCTACCCCTGGCTAACGCGCTTTTTCTGTCAAGCATTTTTGAGGGCTGTACTAAGGTCAAGCGCCAACATAAGGCGAAATGGAATATTGTGTTTGATGTTGGTTATAGGCAGAATTTTAACAATAATTTTATTTTATTTAACATGGTAAATGTTGAGACATTCAGTATTCGATTGTTTTTCCTTATTTTTAAACAAAATTTCTCATAACCATAATAAATCATCAAACGAAATCATCATGATATTACGTAACAGCCTGTTCTCCAATTAGTTCAATTACAAGCACATTACAAACAATGACTAAAATACCGGTGGTCATCAAGGTCACAGCTGCACTGTCGGACCTGGCATCTGGGTCGTTACAGAGAGTGGCTGGTGATGTCATGCACATATCACAAGCGTCTGTGTCAAGGTGTCTGACACAGTTGGTTGACGCTAAGCTGCACCACATCAGCCACTTAATAAAGTTCCCCAAAACACCAGCTGAAAGACGGAGAGTTAAGGGGGGTTTCTACCGGGTCGCCAGGTTCCCCAGTGTTGTGGGAGCCATTGATTGTACTCACGTTGCAATCAGAACCCCTTCCACTAATAAGAATACGTACAGAGATCGTAGATGTCGGCACAGCATTAATGTTCAGATTGAGTGAGATCACGATACGCGCATATTAAGCATCTGCGCCAAATTCCCTGGCTCGGACCATGACGTTATGTACTGCGCAACTGCGTATCACAGTGATACTTTGAGTATAGGCAAATAAAAATGACCATTTTACTTAACCCTCCTTCATCCGTATCCTCTCCAATTCTTCTCCATGCACTTCCACTGCAGAAAGAGTGGATGCCACCTCCTACTCCAGTGCAGTGAAATGCACAGTGGATGATGGTTGCCCACCACCTGTTGCGTGTACATTTCTCCTGAGTGCAGAGAGCCTGGCTTTTACAACGCCCAGCAGATTTTTCTGCGTCCGGGGTAAGAATCCTTTGTTTGTTAAAGCATTGCATTGTCCTTTAGTTGGAAACCTGACATCGGAGTAGTTTGAAATTTCAAGAGCGCAATTTCTAACTGTCATTGATTGTTGTTTTTGTGTGAATAGAACGTTCTCTTTACTTGTCTTCTTCCCTGTTTTCCACGGAACAAACAGGCTGGGGTAGGAGCCGCATATTTTCAGTGCTCTCTGATTACGCTGGTTGAGAAGTGCTAAATTCTTCATTTATAATTTCATTATCGCAGTAATTTGTCTGTTTGTATAGCTTTAATGCCATGGTGGCTAGAATAAAAAAAAAGAGATGTCTGCATTACTTCTTGTAATTGGCACAGACATACATAGGCCTACTAGCCTATTACAGCGGCATTTCGTCGGTCTGCTGATAAAACCTTGTATTTTCAAAATGATAAACTTCACAGGAAACTGAAAAAATATACAAAATTAAAAAATAATAATAATATATTATAAATTGATAAATATAATTTAAAATAAAAGAACTGTTTAATTCTGCATGTAAGAATAGTGGACATGCAAGTTTTTGTTTCTTATCAGTTTGGAGATACAAGGTTTTATGAGCAGGCCGACGATATTCAAATTTAAAGTCTGGTTTGTGTTTTCCATGGACCACAACTACATTTTCATGGTTAATCAGAAAATCCTTGTTCCATGTTTTCCTGATAGCCATAATCAATGAGCTTTGTACAGAGTCTGCCTCTCTTTTGGATCAGTCACACCTCTTTCATATGGCCGCCTACATTCTGAAGCGAGTAGGGGAGAATACGCGTAACTCAAAAGCGCTTAACTCGAATCGCGTAAAAAAGAACTTACGCGCTAATGGGAGAATAGACCCTTAAGAGAGTCAGTATTAAGCAATCTGAAATTTCACACATGCTCCCCGTTTCCTTTTATTAATAAAAATTCTCAATTCGTAATTTAGCTATTTCAATAATTTGTGTCACAAGTGTCAAACTTGTGTCAAACCAGAGCATGCTGATCTGTTCAGTCAGAGCACAGAGTGGCTTCTCAGCAGGTACCGCTTCCCCAAAAACATGGATTTATGCCGTGATTAACAACCCATGTTGTAGCGAGAGAGAAACGCACCAAAGCCATCCCATTGCACATCCAGCTCCAGTCCACGCCGGGATTTTTCGCCACCGGAACATTTCAGCGAGAGATTGGAGACATATGCGGCATTTCGCAGCAGACCCTAAGCAGGATCATGCCAGCAGTGTTGGATGCAATAATTTCTCTGGCCCCAACTTACATCCAGTTCCCATACAGACATCACCAACAAGCCGAAATTAAACGAGGATTTCACGCCATCGCCGGATTCCCAAACATAATTGGAGCCATAGATTGTACCCACATCGCAATAAAAGCACCATCATGCAATGAATTCAGTTACGTGAATAAGAAAGGATTTCATTCAATCAATGAATCAATAATCTGCGATACAAATATGTCTCTGTTAAACTTTGTTGCCCGGTGGCCTGGAGGAACGCAGGACTCATTCACTCTGCAGAACAGCTCTGTGGGTGTGCGCCTCCAAGCAGGAGCAGGAGGATGGCTGGCTTATTGGTGAGTGTTACAACATTTCGAAATTATTTTCTGGGCTTCGTATGGTTTATTATAACACCTCTATAGGTGATCTGGGAGATCCACTGAAGCCGTGGCTAATGACTGAGACTGCGGTTTCCGCTGACTCCACAGAATTAACAGCAGTTGTTACCTTCTCCCAAGCAGCATTTTTTCTTTTGTTGATCACACCGGCATTGAGTGTTCCAAACAGTATTTTTTGGTTTGTTTCAACTTCACCTTCAAGCACCTCGATCTCGGTGTCGGTGGAATTCCTCTTCTTCGCCCTCTTTGCCATGATTTTGGTGAGGGAAAAAAATCCATTCACGCATTTTTAAAGGGATTGCTGCTCTGGTCAATTGGAGGCATTTCTGAATGCAAATGAGCCTTATCATTCACAAGCATGGTAGTTTAGAACAGGTGGGATTTATCACATATTACTTACTAGTGTGCATACGACCGATGTCCGCACGTTTGATAAATGGGGATTATTTGTACTTACACGCATTCTAAGTTTCATTCCTACGAAAGAATGTACAGCATATTCTACACACAGTCTGATAAATGAGACCCCAGGACACTGCGTTCGATGATGAATTTCCCAATGTGTTCATTCTCCGATGCCTGCCCAAGGCCTGATGCGTTCAACTATGTGTGAAGTGAGCTTTCTGTTAATGGGCGCGGATACTCTTTTGTGAACGACAACTGAGTATAGATGCCGGATTATATAAACACTTGTACAGGCCTATTTAAAATTCTCAGTTCCTTGAAGTGAAATAGTTCTCATTGTCATTGTTAGTGTTTTTTTTCCTCATATACTGGGTGTAATCCACCTGCTAAAGATCATTTGCCAATTTAGGTGACGCTACAGGAATGGGATTATATGCGACCTCCTCCTGTTCTCTGAACAAAAACGTATTTTGGTTATCTAAATAAAAGATATTAAACTTAGTCGCCCGAACAAATTAAGTATTAATCGTGCACATCATCCAAAAGTCTTGTCACTGGTATTCCAGCGTGTCGCATGAATTCAGGTCTCACTCTGTGATCTCGTATCCCTGAACCACCTAATCCCCATGGCATCACAAGACTACTTAGTCGTTTATCTTGCAATCAAGCTTATTCATTAATTGAACTGATGACAAGGGTTATATTCATAGAGGGGGAAGGGGGGGGAGAGCGATACATATTTATTAACATTCAGATATGCTGATTTTATAATAGCCTGCTGTGCACATGCAGAGGTTTTACTCTGCTCATCTAGATCTGGACTTGTCATCGGCAGCTCCCACAGAGCGGCGGTTTCATGTGTTGTGATTTCGTTCTGAAAAAAAAAATACTGTACGATAAATGCATCTCTGTGTCCGACAGTCGGATGGTTTCAATATAACTCCGTGTCCGACAGTCGATTATTGTTTTTAATTTCTTCAAATCTACTGAATCTTCTAGATATTAAACGTGAATGTTTTGGTAAGAGGGCTCAGTTCTTCAAGATGAGTACCGAGAATTTCAATCAAAGTTTCTGTTTAAGCTCTTCTCAATAAAGTGAGTCGACATTGGCGCGGGACTTGCATTTATGACATTTTAAGCGACTGTCGGACAGAGATCCTAAAATACTCTGTGTCCGAAAGTCATAAAAGTTTTAATTTTTTGAGTATTCCAGCAATCATTAGACGTACAAACTTGGCCATGTTTGTGTTCAACCTTCACAAAATGCAAATTGATAGTTATCGACTTTTCTTGGTCTTTTTATTCGTCTGTTTTCTTCCGTTGAACATAGACAACAGTTATTATTCCGTCTCTCTTTTGAAAATTAGTCAGATGAATCGAACAGATTCACGCTTTATTTCCACACCAGAGATAAAATGGTGCTTTCAGTCAGAGCAAATCAATTCCATGACCACTGACATTGTAAATTAAATATCGCATGCACGATCAAGACTGCCTCACGCGAAATGCAAAACACTCCATGTCCAGCAGCCAGCAAAAAGTAAAAGTATTGATATGAGAACAGATTTATAACAAAATAAAGAATAAAAATACATCACCAAGAAACAGAACATCCAAAAAAGATGTCCCGCAAATATATAAATCGCAGTGTTCATTGGATGTTCTGGTTCTTTTTATTCTTTATTTCGTCATCAATCTGTTCTAATCGTCATCTTTTTTTTGGCTGTCAGACAGAGTATTTTGCATTTAATGTCAGACAGGCATTGTAGGGAGACCAGGTCTAGTTGTCAGACATCCATGTTGTTACATTCTAATTAGTTCCGATAATAAAACACAGACGGTGCACATATTTTTCCTGCTGCTCTGCGAAGGTGACCCACGTCTTTACGTGACAGAGGGACGCACGTCGAAAGTCGGAGGTTAGCATTGCAGAAAAATGCTTGAAAAAGTAACTTTCTTGGTGTTTGGTAGATTTTGATTCACATCAAGCGTAACTGATACATACCCAAGATTTTCTGGATTATGAGAGAGGAAGACATTAGCCACTGTGTCATGACACACCCATGTAAAGATTGCACTGGAACATTGCAAAATGTCGGGACAATGGCAAAGGGTTGCTGATGGACTAGTTGATACACGCAAGTTGTTACAGTAAGAACTTGCCCCAAAACCTGGGAAAACTTGGCAAAGATCAAATTGCCTCACTGAATGACTTTCCACCTTTTTGTTTTTCAGAAAGATGCCTTGAAATTACAAATGAATGACGGAACGTGGCAATGCCATTAGAGAACTAGGCTTATGCCGTCAGAGGCGACGGCTTGGGGTATATTCCCGAACGCCCCCAATCCTCCAATTCCCCAATCCTTGAATAGACTTTCATTTGAACTTAATTTCAGGTCAATCGGACAAATGGCTCTGAACATATGGCCAAAATGGTAATTTTCCATCACAAAGTGCCACCTAGTGGCAAAATATAAACCATACAGGTATGATGTCATAATGTGACACGCTGTGAGGACATGACCTTGCAGTTGCACATACTTTCATGTCAATTGGACAAATGGTTCCAAAAACATGGAAAAAATTGTTTTGAACCAAACCGGTATAATGTCATCGTGTGACACATCATCAGGTCATGACCTTTCATTTGCACTTGATTTGAGGTGAATCAAATACATATTTCCAGAGATATGATAAAAACTGTGATTTTTCAGATCTAGAAATTGTAAATTGTCCAAAATCGAATCAGTTCTTCCTCTCTATGATACTTACTTATATGCAAAACATGAATTACTAATTGAAATATTACTGAAGTTATCGCGTTAACACGTACGGCAGCGCGGCGGCGGCGGGTCGTACCAAAAACATAATATCCCCGAAACGCCATTCCGCGTTCAGGGATATAATTACTCAAGAGTTTCCTTGCTGTGGCTTCATTGGATAATAGTAGTAAGGCATCCCCCTTAACTTGCCCTACTTAAGCAGGAAACATGTCTCACTCAAGCAAATTCTTAGTGTAACAAAATGCCCCGCAACCTGCAACAAACTACCCCTCCTAGAACTAACATCCCCATAGTTTGTTACAGGTGACAGGGGTCTATTTTTTCCTCACCAGCATTACAAATGCGCAGAATATAGGTGTTGCTGCAGATCAGTCATGTAGTCAAATTAACTTTCTATCTTTACAGTGCATATTGATAATATTAAAAGAAAAAGTGTAACTAGACCTGGTCTCCCCTACGAACTTCGTTATATTTATAAAAATGGCCCAAATAAATTGATTGCAGTGCCCATTGGATGTTCTGATTGTTGGCGATACATTTTTATTCTTTATTTCGTAATAAATCTGCTCTCATATCAATACTTCTACTTTCTGCTGGCTGCCGGACTTGGAGCATTTTGCATTTCACGTCGGACAGTCTTGCTCGTGCATGCAATATTTAATTCACAATGTCAATGGTCATGGAATTGATTTGCTCAATGACTACAAACACTATTTTATCTCTGTTGTGGAAATAAAGCGTGAATCTGTTCAATCCATCTGACTAATTTTTAAAAGAGAGACCAAATAAAGACTGTTGTCCATCTTCAACAGAAGAAAACTGACAAAAAAAAAAAGTCCTAGAAAAGTCGATAGCCATCAGGTGCGTCGTTATACCTGAAAATTCTGGGGCTAATATCCCTCCCTTTATTGAAAATAATTAGTTCTGGCTAATTCTTGATGGGTTTCCTTCATTAACACGTTTACAAATTCAAGAATAATCAAGTGACAATTGAAGAAACAGCTTATCTCCCCAATGCAATCTAAAAGCGACAAAATAATGGGCTACATTCAGTACAGAAAAATTATTTGATTATAATTAGGTATATGCACCGTCATTCAGCGACGGCATTTCAGAACTCTTCAGCGAATAAAGGTAATTTTGGTGACTATTACGTGGTTTCCTCTGTTTACATTTTCCGGACAGCTGTCTATTTTTTACAGTGAGCTGAGTGACCATGCTGCAACAACAGGTGCGCGTACTTGCCGCCGAAATTACCCTCATTCAATGAAGAGTAATAAAATGCCGTCGCCGAGTGACGGTGCATAGACCTAATTATATTCAAATTATTTTTCGGTACAGAATGTTGCCCATTATTTTGTCGCTTTTAGATCGTATGGGGGAGAGAAGCCGTGTCTTCAATTGCCACTTGATTACTCTTGAATTGGAAAACGTGTTAATAAAGGACAACCGTCTAGAATTAGCCAGGACTAATTATTTTCAACAAAGGGAGGGATATTAGCCCCAGAATTTTCAGGTCAAACGATGCGCCTGATCACTATCAATTTGCATTTTGTGAAGGTCGAACACAAACATGGCCAAGTTTGTACATCTAATAATTGCTGGAATACTTGAAAAATTTGAACTTTTATGACTTTCGGACACAGAGTATTTTAGGATCTCTGTCCGAATAAAATATTCATAAATGCACAAAGTCCCGCGCCAATGTCGACTCAGTTTATTGAGCAGAGCTTAAACAGAAACATTGATTGAAATTCTCTGTACTCACCTTGACTTTCTATATTGTAGAAATATTTATGCATGTTTGTGTAAATTTTGCAATGAGGATAGCAGATTCATTTTGTAATGCGAGAGAGGGTAGCTGTGTTAATTTTTGGATGCTGTCTAGTCAAAAATGAATGCATGTTTGTTCATTTTTGCCGTTCGTTTTTTGGCTTAACACGAACGGAATGCCTGTTCAAATTTGAAAGCGTTCAGAATATTAACAAGCTCCCTAACAGTAGGTCCTTTAAATGCCGCAAACTGCGAGGCGAGGCAGCCAGAGTTTAATTCATACCTTCCATATCCTCCGAGTGAGTCTCATTCTGACAGCGGATGTCCGAAGACTTCAGCCACTTGATGCACATCTCCTGGCCTCGTACATCAATTTGGCAGTATTCACTGCTTGAACCCCCTGCCTTGCAAACTGGATCCAGGTCGCCCATTATCAAGTAGCACTCCATCATCTTGGCCTTTGTTTTCTTCGCGTTATACTTGCAGTCATCTAGGGGAAGCAAATGGACGTAATTAGAGCATAAGGCACAGTCAGGGAATGAGGATGTATTTTTGGGACCACATTGGATGACAAATCACTTTGGATGCAACTTCAAAGAAAGCCAAGTAAGCATTTTGTTTACAATGTAGAGGCACCACATGAACAATAGTATTGATATGAGGGTCAGCAGCTGCAAGAAATAATGACCTTGGGCTCTAATTTCTTGGCGCAAGCGCAGGGTGGCACAGCAAGGTGCAGCCCACGCAGTGGTCATTTCGTCCGGTGCAGCCCGCGCAGGGATAATTTTGTGCGGTGCAACGCCGTGCACAGCCACTTTGGCAATTTGGTAGACGGGCGTGCCCCAAGATGGGTGTGGTGGCATAGTAGGGGGAGGTGCATATTCATCATGACACATTGACAATTTCGTGGATCAAGGCTCCGCAGAAATTGCACAGAGAGCTCGCCAGCTCCAACCAGGTTTACTTTCTGTGCAGTGATAATTTGGCTGACCGGCGCACAGTGCGCACAGGTCAACCGAAACCTCACCAGCAGGTTTCCAGAATGTCAGGCACATTTCAATGAAATAAATAATTACAGCAACCACTATTTAATGAAACTATCTGAATCAGGACATAAATTATAGTATATATAGATTGTCCTGATGTCAGATTAAAGGTGGTTGGCACGCGTAATGGAAACTCGATCCTGGCTTAATCAACGTAGCTGAATCAGTGATGCAAACTAACGACTTCACATCTTGCTCAGCCGACCACTGCCTCAGCATTAGGCAGTGCATGCATATATATATTTTTTTTTTCTCGTGAATGCCCAAGCTAACCAGCTAACTCAATTTCGTAATGCTTAATATAGTCTTAAGCAGTGCAGAAAACATGCCTGAAGCAGCAAAGTAAAATGCAACATTCATGCATCATGCAGATATAGGACAGAGGCTTCTTTATTCCAATTTTGAAGGTGAAGAGAGGAGCTCATTTGATTGGTGAAGATTTGACTGGGCTGTGTTAAACCCACTCAAGGCTTCTCTCCTCCCTCTTTGCCATTTGCATCTGCAGGAGGGACAGAGGCGGGACAGAGGAGTACTTGCGCCAGACTGCACCGGGCACGAAATTGCAACATACGCCTGGACACATCCCGTTGGCGTGGCGCTCCCCCCATTCGCCGCGCCTGCGTCTGGTCTACAAACTTAGATCCCCTTGATTTGCAGTGCAGTGAAGAAGTACTTCTCCCTCCTGATTTCTTTAATTACGGCAGATTTCTCCCATAAAATTGTTTCAAATCTTCAAGTAAAATGTATTGCAAAACAAAGACAACCAGAGTAAGCACAAAATGCAGTATATAAATGACATTTTATTGATTAAAAAAATCCAAAATATCTTGTGTGAAAAAGGAATTGCCTCCTTAGCCACTCAAACACTCCAGTTTGGGCAATTCCACGATAACAGGTGACATTCAGAAGGATTTTTCAGGAGGATTATTGCCGGCTGAGAATATCTATTGGATGCTGGGGAGGAACACTACCTTTCATTATCAGCCATCCTGTGGGCCAGTTCTACAAATCTACAGAACTAGCCAATACGGGTAGACATTGTGGAGAGAGAATATTAAGAAGGGCGGTAACATGTGCTACAATTGCCTGGACACTTTTTTTGTGCGTTGTCACTTTGGCCCAAAAACTCTGAAGTTATATGGAGTAATTGTTCTACCTTCCAATAAAACTGTAGATAAGCATTTCATCTACAAATGAGCAGAGTTCTCTCAGGGAATTTCTTTTTGTTTCGTCCCTGCACCCCAAAAAGTGAGCAGTAATACGTGTGACATGTGGTAGCACATGACATTCCGTAAATTTCAAAACAGGAAAAGATGAAAGGCCATTTTCTTAGGATTATGAACCATTTTAAAATCGTGACTTGAAAATTAACATTTCTACATGTATTAAAACAAATTACAAGTATTTGTAAGGGGCCATGCAGAAACTACTTTTAGATTAAAACATTCATTGATTGTTACCCGAAACAAGTAGGGGCAGGCCTATTCATTTTAATAAGCCCATGCATCTTACTTGGTTAAATCATCTGTTTTGGGATTCTATCTCAATGTCTCCACAGACTGAATATTGTTATGCACATCCTTACAATCGTCACTCTGCTTTGCATCGTGCTTAACAACGCCCTTTGAAAGTTGCTACATTGAGAACATAGAAAAAACTGAAAACTGTAAACTGATCTACCCAAGTCTGTCCCGTTTCACAAGTTACATGATGGCAGATTTTATAAAGACATATTAGCTGTGTTTCCATCCAAGTGCATCGCAAATCTTAAGCAAATTTTCGTAAATGCGGCAAAAGTAAATGTGCATTGTGCGGGTTTCCATCCACTACGGTCATGCGCTTCTGTTTCACAAGATCAGCTGTAGGTGCCATTAGGTAGCGCTAATTCTCGAGTCAGTTGCCATTGCCTCTGCAGAAGAAGACAGTGCACGCGATGACGTCAATAACCGTGATGAACAAAAAAGAAAACCGGGAAAGCTGATGGCGATAGCGAAAGACAGTGGCAAAGGAGATAAGAGAATGGAAACTTTTGAGAAAATAATGTTTCAGATCTTTAGTCTTGGAAGAGTCATAATAACAGCCATGTCTGATAACTTGGCCATGTTAAGAGCAGTCCAGAGACGCCGGAGAAAGCTCACTGTGACAATGTGACGAAGTAACTCCATGTCATCATTTATTTGCATACCTTCGCTGTTGGCGAACCAGTTTCCACTGCACTAAAGTGCATTTATCTTTATCGCTACAGAAAACTTTCCAACTCTTCCTTGCCCCAATAAAATGATGCAATATTTCAAGTTGATGCACATTTTGGCCATTTCCACTCAGGTTTTTTGAAGTGCAAATTCAGGGGTGCTCAGAGATTTTTTTAAAAAATAAGGAAATTCTACACGGTAGGATGTAAAAATAAAGAAATATTGACATCACAGCCCAAAGGGCCGTGCCTCTCTAGGGAAGTCCGGGGGCATGCCCCCCCAGAAAATCTTTTATTTCTAGGCTTTAAATGGTGCATTCTGGTGCATTCTGAGCACTAAAAGAACAATTTATGGTACACATGCAGTTTAGCGGACGTACTGCTGCCATTTGCTTTGCGTTGTGAGGTGAGTTCCTAACCCTAACCATAAACCTAAACCTAGGATTTTCTAGGTCCTCCCCAAAATACACAAACCACCACAGTCCTGGACCATACCATATGAGGTCCTAGGAGGGAGACACATTGTGTCAGATTGCAACAGTGAATCCTAAAGGATCGCTGAATATATAGACTATTTCCTCACTACACTATCCACAAAACACAACAGCTACATTAAGGACAAATACGATTTTACACACAAAATAAAAAAAAAAAACACTGAAATAGCACAGGAAGCCCTCCTGTTCACAATAGACATAGACAGTCTGTACACAAACATAAACACAGTGGCGGGACTAACAGCTGTAAAAGCCTGGTTGGAGAAGTACCTGGACGACAATTGCCCGGACACACCCCTCCTGCAACTCCTGGAAATCAGCCTCAGCCAAGAATGATTTTGAATTCAACAAGGAGTTCTTCCTACAGATCAGTGGCACAGCTATGGGCAAAAAATTTTCACCAGCCTAAGCCAACATTTACATGGCACATTGGGAGGAGACCGTTTTCGAAATATGCACCAAACTACCCGCCAATTACTTTAGAGACTTAGATGACATATAGGGAACATGGACACACAGCCTAGAAGATTTCAAAAACTTCATTCATACCCTCAACACACACGACAGAACAATCACAGTTAAATACAACAGACATAAAGAACACACAGACTTCTTGGACACCACCACATATAAAGGACCCACATTTACCCAGACACACACATTGGACACAAAGGTTTTCTTTAAAGATACTGACACACATGCAATTTTACACAAAAACAGTCTCCATCCAAAACACACTTTCAAAGGCCTGATCAAATCACAATTGCACAGGTACCACAGGATTTGAACACAAACAACAGATTTTGAGGAGGCAAACCAGAGTCTCTTCAAAGCATTGAAACTCGGGGGATACATGAGATCTTTCCTCAGACAGATCTAGAGGAACTTCTTGACCACAAGAGCACAAGATCCGAGGAAAATAATCCCACTCATCACCACCTACTGAGCATTTAGCCAAGCAGCAAACATTAAAATTAAGCAAAATCTAAACAGATTCCTATAGAACACGGACATACTCCAAAACTACAGAGTCATCTCAGCGTATAAGAGAGGCAAAAACCTCAAGGACCATGTGGTAAACAGCAAATTACCAGAAACAAGCCACAAAAATCAGGAACAACACAACAAACACAACATACTTAATCAAACAAACACTCACACTCAACACAAAAAACTGCATATGTCATTAAGTGTACCACTGTGACATAAAATATGTAGGAGAGACAGATAACAAGATCAGGACTAGATTAGCACAACACATAAATAACATTAGAAATTATAGGGAGACAGACACACACCTAGTGGCTCACTCCCTTCACCATGGACTTGAGGCACTAGAAATATCCGGGCTCCAGACAAACACATTTGGACACCGGAGGACAGACGTAGGACAGAAAAACATTGGATCATAAAACTAAACACTTCGTTCCCAAGAGGACTCAAAGAACACACTGAAAACTTCACCACCAGAGGGACCAAAGTCTTCCTATATAAAGGCTCCAGTACACTGAATGGCCTGTGCAAACTTTTCTTTCCCAAGGGGCCCTCATAAGGGGAAACTTGGGAAAGGAAGATAGGTTTAGGAAAACAAACCCTAACCTCCAACCCTAACCACACCGCTAACCCTAAAGGAAGTGCGTCGGCTAAAATGCCATGACTTTGGTTTGTGAGGTGGAGCAAGGAAGTGCGTCCGCTAAACTGCATTCTAGTCCAATTTATACTACATCACCATTTTGGAATTTTTCAGGTACAAAAGCCGACAAAATCACAAACAACTTGAACTTGTGAACTAATAAACTAGAAAATATTTATTTCAAGATAATACAGCCTATATATATCTCAACTCATTCCCAAATTAATTTATTTATTTAATTTTTTTACTAATGATTGTGTTGGGGTCACACAGAGGAAAGCCTTTCATATGTGAGGAGACAAAATGGAGTCCAGGACTTCCCATGACCACTTGCTGCCTGCAAGCCCCTCCCGCCAGCAGGCCAGGCACATAAAAGCAGTGGTCAACCATTTTATCTCTCTCTTCTCTTGGAGCTCTCTTCTCTTGGATCCTCTCTTGGAGCTCTGGACTCTCTCTCCCTCCTTTGGAGAGGCTCCTGGACCTTTGGGGACTGCTCAGGCTGGGGAACCCCTCCCCCACCTCCTAGGCCCAGCATAGACTGGCCACGCTGCAGAATCTGCCAGGCTACCAGTAGTACAGCAAGAGTTGAAGAAACAGCTTGCTTTTGAGGAGCGGCCAGCTTCCCTCCTCTGCCCACAGCAAAGGCACGGACCGCACCAGAACCGCTCTTCTGACAGCACCAGAACCGCTCTTCCAGCCGGATCAACATCACCCGTGATTGGATCCTCCAGCAACCTCTTTCCTCAACTAAGGACTGGTAACAACTGGGCATTCAAACCTTCTTTTAAGACTAAGACTGACTGTGTGTATTTGTAAAATGATAGTTGCTGTGATTGTTTTTAGGATTGTGTTTTAGTAGGACAGGATGGTATTAATATATATAGCAGACAAGGTTTTGCATGCAAATAACCCCTGTAGACTAACACGGCGCCTTTCCTGTGCAAAATACAAACAGATCTCTTCATTTTAATGTAATACACACACACAAACACAACACTGAGTGTTTTAAGTCATTTAACTGACTTTATAACTCTTTAAACTTTCCATTGCTACAAAGACTTGGTCTCTGTTACAGTAGGGTTGCCTTCCCCCACTCCACATGGTCAGCAAGGCCCCTCCACTCACACCTTAGATCATCTCTTTGTTCTCTCTCACCCACACCCGCACGCGCGCACACACACACCCACACACACACACACCTCCTCCATTGTGCATATAGTGTTTAGTGTAGTCTAGATTGTGTGTTTCATTTGTTTCATTTAAATAAATATCCTTTAAAGACATATGCTGCGGTTATTAATGTTGTACAAGAGTGAACGAAACTGCCAACCTCTTCTATAGAACTCCAAAGCCTTCAATCTAACTATTAATTGGGTAACTTGGTTACAATTATTAATTTAATTATTAATCAATTTCCAAATTAATAGCTGAGCAGATATTGAGACTGAGGTTTTATTAATTGGCTATCGTTTTCCCTTCACTGAGGAAGGGTGGTGCCCCGAGGTAATTATATTAATATTTAATATTAATATTACGATATCATATTTTTGGATAGTCAAATTAATAATATTGATATCATTAGGCAAATTGCATTTTTCCCAACATTGGTGTTCTGTGCGAGGCCATTACCCCAACAATTGAAAACACTCCAACTACTACAATCTATCTCACATTTCAAAATACCCTGAGATTATCTCTTTAAACTTCATGCAAAATTTGAAAAAGTCTAAATTTTTTTACAACATCGTACATGTGTAAATATTTTTGAACCCTCGTCCATCCTCCAATTTTCAAAACTGTCATTAGAGGTAACTTGGAACATGACATCATTGCAAATTTCTCATTTTAACATAATGATTAGAAATATAATGATTGAAACAGTAACTATTACAACCTATCTGAGGTTATAAATCGACCGGAGATTAAAAATGCTCTGAATGACCACGGGAAAAAAATGTAGCCTTACTGAGTTGCCTACCTAGCTATGTTAAGCTGCTTTTCCACCGAATGTGAAATGAATTTTTTGCGTGCCAGATTGTGCTCAAAGTCAATGCAAAGATGCGAATATACGCGAACTTGCGTGTATTCGCATCTTTGCATTGACTTTTAATGTAAATTGTCACCCGAAAAATTTGTATCGCGTTCAATGGAAAAGCAGCTTAGACTAATTGTAGACTTCGGCAAAATGTCCTAACTGTACAGCAACTGGCCAGATAAGATCTAAAATGTTAGCAGAGTTTCTTTTATTTAGTATTTGCAAGACAGCACCAAACAAGCACACAATATTTGCGGTTCACATTTTAAATGATTAGCTACAAATTTTGAAAGGATAGGAAACCTTTAACCAGTTGAAATGTGTTGGGTGCGGTGTTCAGGGGCTGCATCTGTGGTTCAAGAGAATGATGCAAGGGATAATCAATCATATGACTCGACATCGAGATAAAATGTGTTCTTCACTATACATCAGCCTACGTTTCAGCGTCTCGCATTCCTGGGGTGCGTTTAAAGTGGACAACACGTAGGGCCGATTCATTGTCGACACAAAGCCATGCAAACGCAGACGCATCGAGACGCTTTGGCCGCCATGATGCGTTCGATTGTGTAGTCTGATTTTTCAATACGCGACGCAGCAACGCTTGTAATACCATCCGTCGACAACAGCGGCGGTAATGTATATAATTTGCTTCTAAACACCTTTTAGCCAACATAATAGAAGAAGACTGTACTTTTTTTGGGGGGGGGGGGGTGGGAGAAAAACTGATACTGTTGGGTATTAGTGATAGTGCTACTTCAGCAGTAATACATTTCCACTGGAAACCAAGCAAAATTAGATTCAAATCAGATTTTTGGGCGATACGATGGCGTTCGCTTCGTTTGTGCTGGTTAAAATTAGCCTTGATGATTTAAACAGTGACTGCCTAACGTTAACCTAGCGTCTGGGCATCTGTTAGCCTATGGACCGGTCGTGCTTTCTAAACATCAAGATATTCACGACCATGCACAGAACTGGCAAATTATTGGTATTAACCTGTAGCTAGCCATGTGGAAAAAAGTGCAATCCATGTATGGCGTGAGGTCGCTATTCTTTCAGCTTGTTTTTTTTCTCTCTCTCTCTCCCTTTTGCTTGAAAATACTCGGGGACGTCCAGTGGTACACGTACCCTCAGCACTCACCTCCGTGGAAGTTTAGCTTTCCGTAAATGATCCAATTACCCCATCTACAGCCCAAATTTAGTTTTGCAGCATTTGTAAGCCCATTCTATTATAAAACTTCGTTGTGTATCAATGATGCTGGCTTAAAAAAAGTTATGGCGTAAGACATGAGTCTCATTGACAACGTCAGATGCAGTCGTGAAATCTTGTGTATAAATCAGGCTAACGCAAAGGGTTACTCATTTGAAAAGGGCTATATTCTAGAGACGACCACCTTGACTAGTTGATTATAGCTGGCTAAGGTGTCATGTTAAGGTAAACTGATAATAGCCATTTAACGTTCACTTATTATTTAAGATATATCCATCGCAACGACAGTTAATGAAATCTATTGCCAAATAACTGCTAATAGTTTGCGCGCTGGAAAGATAGACTCGGGGTCAGTCAGCTATCCAGTCATTCTATAGAGATCAGTGAATGTCACTCGGAATGTCAGCCGAAAAGTAACCAGTGACGCTGCTATTGTGTGAGCGGTGTATTGCATTTCACGTATTGCCCGTGCGGCTTGCGTACAGTGTACACTATGAAAGGGAGTGCGTTACTTGCGTCGCTCGCGTCCCTTGCTTGCGTGCCTCGCGTTGACAATGAATCGGCCCTAAACGGCAACAGTACTTCGCTGAACGCCCCGCTGAGTCACGCAAGCGTTGTAACTATAGCAGCTGAGAGGGCCATATACTGCGCGTTCTCTTGGAAGAATTCTCGGAGCCTGATGAAATAGGTTCAAATTCATGTTTGATTTTTAAACTTCTACTTACTACAAACATGTCGTTTGGTGTTATCAACCGTAGTGAATACTAAGCTGCAAGAGATGCGTTTATATACTACCCTTGTTGTTGGATTCATTGTGCCACTGCCATTTTAAGATGGCGCGGTTTACATACATGCTGCAGCTGATTGGATGACACCCCTGGCACACCCACTAAACAGAGGAAAACATATGCTGCGTTCCAAACAACTCGGAGGTCGGATCTTAATGAGTTGAAAACTCCAACTTCTGACTTCAGAGCATTCTAGACCAGAGGTGGGCAGCGAGGGCCGTATCTGTCCCTGGTTTTCACACCAACGTCTGGTCTTTAATTAGTTGATTGTCTCAATTAGCCAAACCATTTATGAAATCTGATGTTTCATGCGCATTTCTTTAAATTATCATGAAACTACAAAGACTAGTCTTGTCTCCCTTCATAAAACATTTTCCTTTGATCAAATTATTGCGAAAATCTATATTTGTGCATGCAATCAATTCACTCAATTAGTCAGGGTAATTGATAGGAATAAAAACCTGCATACACACCGGCCCTCCAGGACCGTGATTGCCCACCCCTGTTCTAGACGTATTGTGTTGGACGTAAACAAAAAATGGCAGTCAGTGACAAACGAATGTACTGTGGCAAACGGCAAAAAAAAAATTATACGTGGATAACTTCAGCCTTCTGGCATATTTTAATAAATAAGATGGGATGAAACGACGTGTAAGGTAAAACGCCTTGATATATTTAATTTTACGTTGTATGTATATTTTCAAACATAAATCGCCTTGCCAAATGTCACTGTAGCTGAACGCTTCGGTAGCATTGCTGTGGCTGTTCAGTGGATGCTGCCATTTTCGTGTGACGTAAGATGAACTAATCTCGCTGAAGTCGGGGTAGATTATTCTCCGAGTTTCCAAGTCGGAGCTCCGACTTCGGTGGTCATTCCAGTGCACTTATTCAAGTCTGAAGTCGGAAAGATCCAACCTCCGAGTTGTTTGGAGCGCAGCAATACCTCAGATGTCATTGTGCACCGTTGCACACCGGTTGGAGGAAACAGGTCGTTCAACCCAGAAAACGTGACAAAACGATGTGCTACGGTGTGACTTTGAACACATCCCTAGTTTCCCTACTGCTTCGCAATCATGAAGGTAATATAATAGAACTGAAGAGAGCGGGAAGTACCACCCCTATTACTTTCAATGGGAGATGCTAGGCTAGCTAGCATCAGAAAGTACGGAATTGACCGACGCCATCTATAAAAATGGTGTTCCATGGGTGCTTATTTTCGGTACCATTCAATAAGATTGCCAATCTGATTACACAGCACAAATGGCCAAGAAAATGCGTTGTCTGTGCGGATTGGCAGTGTTCGAGGGGAAATGACGAGCAACGCTGTTCATCCGGAACGCGCACGCACTATACACTCATCGGCTGAACTGCTGCAGTCAGAGCAACAGCTGGACAAACAAACTCTTGCATGAGTTGTCATCAAGCTCAAAGTAGCAGTTCTTATTTTACAGGCCCTCTTGAAAACATCGAACAGTTGCGACAGACAAAGAGTAATGTAATGAAGGATTAAAGAATGCATTTGTCTCATGGTTTAGTCCCGCCGGTAGCAAACCAAAAGACGGCGGGCACTGGGACCATGAACCCAAAGAGGAACAGGGACCTACACGCACAGGCTGAATACAAAAATACAATAAAAACTTTAATGAAAGCTTTAACACCAGAAGAGCAGCGGCAAACAATGACAGGGCTCCAGGCATCAGAATGCAACGGCAATGCCAAATAGGCAGTGCAGTGCTTAAATACTCTTCCACTGCACCTCCATGAGCAACAGGTGAGGCTCGTTGAAGTGGAGGCGCAGGAAACAAGGGGGAGGGACTGCAGAACAAGACCATCACAGGGCCCTCCACCCAAAGCACACCTCCTGGTGTGCCAGGAAAACATGGCGCCCGCCCCCGGGGAACACATGGCGCAGAAGACCTGGCGCCCGCCCCCGGGGAACACATGGCGCAGAGGACCTAGCGCCTGCCCCCGGGGAACACATGGCGCAGAGGACCTGGCGCCCGCCCCCGGGGAACACATGGCGCAGAGGACCTGGCGCCCGCCCCCGGGGAACACATGGCGCAGAGGACCTGGCGCCCGCCCCCGGGGAACACATGGCGCAGAAGACCTGGCGCCTGCCCCCGGGGAACACATGGCGCAGAAGACCTGGCGCCCGCTCCGGGGAACACATGGTGCAGAAGACCTGGCGCCCGCCCCCGGGGAACACATGGCGCAGAAGACCTGGCGCCCGCCCCCGGGGAACACATGGCGCAGAAGACCTGACGCCCGCCCCCGGGGAACACATGGCGCATCTTCTATGTTCGCAATAACTCTGCCCCCAGCCCCTGAAGTAATCATTGCTCACAATCACGGGATTGGCTACGAGTCTAAGTTTGTACGAAAGCACATATTGGCTCAATCAACCAAACTTATGGGAAATGTAGTTTTTTTACATACCCAAAATTATTTTGTATTTGTGCCAGAATTGTTCTTATGGAGGAAAATTAAAAAAAAAAAAATACGAAAATCCTTAACATTACGGACTCTGAGCACCCATGCAAATTCAAAATTTGCATTAAAGTGGGTGCATTGGAACAGGACTATTGATATTTTTCTTTGTCATTTATAGCTGAAGAAAAACCTCATAATTTTATGTTTCAATGTATGAAAATCCTATCGAAAATAAATTTGACTATTGGTCTCACAATTATTCTTAATTAACAGTATCAACAATTAGACTGTTCTTATTCGGGAAAAGTAAACTGGGAGAGGTTAAGGTTATTTACCCCTATCTGCATAAGCCAAATCTGGCTATTTATGTGTTACCTTATTTAAGGCTTTATAATTCATGATTGCAGCCTAAAGGGGAGGAAGGGAATGGCTGAACTGAGTCAAAACGCTTGACGCATTCCATCGTATTTCAGTTTATTTCCTTGATTTTGGTACAGAAAAAGGGCTGCAAACATAAAAAATTGTCATGAAAATTCCGCAATGAAGTTGTAAAAAAAATAATATTGAGAATTGAAAAATGGCTGGGGGTAAAAACTATACAGTTCTGAGGTCATAAACTCCTTGACCACAAGTATAGTTCATCTGAGCATTACATTCTTAATTACCTACTCCCTAGGAGCCAAATAAGACAGCTCTCCAGGTGACTCCCCGAACTGTAAGATCCCTAAAAATGGTGCACTGTCAAATTATAAAATAATCATATATTTACCACAAATCAACTTTTGATGCATGAAATTCAATAAGAAAGAATGATTTTCTGGTTGAATTTAATATATGTTTATCAATATAGATGTAGTTTGACATCAGTGGTCACCAGTAACCTCTCCAAAAACAAAGCATGCCTTTTCTCCTAGATATAGAAATTTTGTCCATTTTTCATCAGAGTTTCACAAGCTAAAACACATACTCATTAAAGGAACTGCTTATTTAACTGTCAGAACATTCACCCTGCAATGAAAAGCCAGCAGTTCAAGTATATATTCCACCCTATATACAGTGGCTCCAATAAGTATTTGTACACTACTTGAAAATTCGACTACAAAACAGCTTTTGTATTTTTGGCTAAATGCTTGCTATTGTGTGTAAAAGTGATTAAAATATTAGATAATCAATATGTTTTAAACAAATATTTAATGTCAAAATGGCATATTTGGTCAGAAAGGCGATTATCTGACCCAATAAGTTTCTGTACAGTTCCATTAGTGAGTCACAAAACTTATAATACTCACCTAAAATTGACTCAAGATGTTTACAGGACATGGTTGACCCACTTGGTCTGATTTGGTCAAGCGTGACCACACTGGACACTCCATCTGTACACAGACTGGCCTAAGTAAATGGCCTCACCATGCCCATAATGTATACCTGTGATATATGGCAAAGACAGGCGAGATACCCCGTCGAATGCGGGAGCAAATCATTCAGCGACATAAAGAAGGCCAAAGCACCAGAAAAATTGGAACTCGGCTATCGTACGCCACACGACCGTGCAGTACATCATCAAGAAGTACAAACAGTTTGATCGCATAGCCAATGCAGCCAGGAAAGGACGTCCCAGGAAGACCAGCCAGCGCACTAACCGGTACATCTCCCTGCTGGTACAGAAGGAGGGACAGTCCTCGGCCTCCAGTCTTGGTTTGCAACAGAAGTTAAAACACATTCTTACAGTATCTCACATCACAAAGAAAAAAAAAACATCCAACCAGATACCACAGTCACAATACAAATAAATATGTGTAAATACACTGAGTCTGCACAATTTTATAGTTGCCTCGTTCCCATCAAGCTTGCCTACAGCTTGTTTAAAAAACCAATGGCCGTTGGCCCAAAGGATTTAAGGTACCCATTTGATTTGGCCTTGCAAGGGAAAGTATACCTTCTCTTAGACGGGAGAAGCTGAAACTCTGCATGAAGAGGATGGAGAGGGTTTCCCAGAATGGCCTTTGCCCTCTGAGTGGCTCTAGCCTTTAAAACAGAGTCAAGATCATTTAGACTCATGCCAATAGTTTTTTGGCAGAGTTTGACAATGTTCCTCAGCTTATTTTTAATTGAGTTGCTGAGGTTACCAAACCAAAAGATCATAGCAATGGTTAAAATGGACTCAATGAAAGAAGAATAAAACATTTTACATTTTTGTCAACATTAAAAGACCTCAATTTCCTCAAATAAAACAACCTCTGATTTGCCTTCCTACAGATGGCATCTGAGTTGATCTCAAAGGACAGTTTGTCATCCAGGATGGTGCCTAGATATTTGTACTGACTGACTATTTCTACAGCTTTACCATTGACAATGGTTTGGGCTGTGATAGGTGGATGCTTACGAAAATCTAGAATCTTGTCTTTTGTTTTTGACACATTAAGCTGCAGATAAGAATCATTACACTATCCAACAAAATAGTCAAGGACAGGGTCATGTCCATTGTCATGACCCTGCAGAAGGCTTACAAGCATGGAATCATGTGAAAATTTGATGATGAACCTTGATTTGAACATACTCTTACTGTCATTAGTGTAAAGCATGAACAATAGAGGTGACAGAACACACTCCTAAAGCGAGGCTGTGGAGCACAACAGGGTCTCAGACAGCGTTACATTAACACGAGTTCTCTGCGGTCTGGTCGTCAGAAAATCAACAAGCCAGCATATGGTTCCAAAGTCAATGCTGGGTATTTTTGAAAGCCTGTGTCAGAGCATTCACACATGCATTCTTACACTCTGGGATGTGCTTCACATTCGCTTGGAGCTCGTCCACTTTACTCCTCAAAGACTGCTCATCACCGAGACAATTGAGGGGAGTGGTAAGCGGCGAAGTCCGTGTCTCCGCAGCCGCTGGCGAACGCCTCCTCTCCGACCACGCTTCCCAGTTCATGCCGCTGTCTGCTGCTGACAGCCTGCGGGTCTATGGAGCATTGTGTGTCGGTGTCAGCTGATCCAGACGAAAAACCCCAGCCTGGTTCCTCCAGATCTCTGGCAGAATGCCCTCAACTAAGATCACTGCCACTAAACTGTTGCATCGGATAAGAAAATAATGGCTGTACGTGAGCCTGTGTGGTCGGTTGCTCCAGTGGACGTTGATAGCGGTCCCCATGGCAATCAGAACCCATGAAATCCATGATGGCTCAAGCATATTAAAAAAAAATAAATAAATAAATAAAAAATAAACCAAGTCCACTCGACTAAAGACGCATGATTAAAACCAGTTCAGTTTTTCCTTATTCATTCACTTTCACACACTGCTGCTGGCTGTCGCCATGACTAGCGCCACCCCGGCGATACCATTGGCTCACTGTACCTGCAGTGCTTGGTCTAAAATGTTTGCTGAGTTGCTCTACGGACCACACTGGGGTGCCACCTCTCAGACAGCAGGAGGGACCATCACAGGACCCTCCCCCCAAGGCACGCCTCAGGAACCAATTGATAGGTACGTAATATTGCGGCCTTTACCAATTCATAGTTTGGACGTCCTCTACAGACATATCCGAATATAGCTCCTGAGCTCTCCCAGTAAGGACGCATTGTAAAAGTAACAACCAAACATTCTGGGGCCATTTGAGCGAATTGCAACTCTCTCAAAGCGTGGAATATATTTTTCTACATCCCGTTCATTGAAAGGGGGTACCATTCGAATGTATTTGCCTACGTCAAAGCCATCGGTGTCTGCAAAAGGAATTTCGCCCTTTGTCTCTAAAGCCAACCTTTTCAAGGCAATTTGGGCCTCCAGCTCACGTTCTTTCGATTCAGCTATCAGTTTCTCTCACTCAAATTTAAGCGCTTTCTCTTTCATTTCAAGTTCTTTCAATCGTACTTGTAACGACAGTTGCTGTTGAGTAGGTCCTCTCACTACCACAAAAGGAAGAACTTTTAAATCAACGAGAGAGGCTTTTAATTTTGAATATAAACTCTCTTTACTGCGCTTGTCCGCCCCGGACAGCACAATGTCATAAATTGGCAGCAAGCTCAAGCAGCTGCTCTTTTGTTAATTTTTCTGATAGATCCTCAGACGGATCATTGAGAAATTGGTCTACGAGAGACATGGTAATTAAACAAGTAAATAAGCGCAATGCGTCACGAACGAAGTCACACCAGGGTAGTGCAACAAAACTGGGCCCCAATTTGCAATGCACCCTAACGTCTTACTTAAACAAAAACTATCTAATCTAAACTAGAATCTTCAGTGGATCCCCGGGAGACTCCTTTAAACGTTGAATTCAGAGGTGGGCAGCAGACCTGAGTCTTAGCCAACCACCGCACCCCGAAACGTATCCACACCCAGGTACCCCACCAAAAATAAGAAAGGAAAAGTAATGAGATGACGAACACCAATGTCCGCCCGCCGGCTAATCGGAGATAGGGTGCTCGCAAAACAGACCCAAAAAAAAACTTCCCAGTCTGCCACACTTACCTTGGGAAAGCCACTGGCCGAACCAGCTAAGCCCGAAGATACTTAACAATAAAAAATCTCGCGGACGAGCGCCCAATTTTTCGCGGCAAAGACAATTTAGTAGCCGCTGCGCTCTCCCAAGTTGCTAATGAACAAGACGGAAACTAACATGTATTGGCGTGACCGCCTATGTGTTCCAGGGGCCGCGCAAGCCGCTCGCCACGTTCGGCAATGCAAACAAAATAGCGTTGAGGCGAAGAAATTTTGAAGAGTAGGCAATATAATCCTATTTTACGCCGATCTTCTAATTCTGTCCGAAACGAAACGCGTAAAACATCTCTGCTGTTATCACGCACAGCTAATATACCACTAATGTATTATTAAAATTCACTATGAGCAGCGCGCTTAGCCAATCACAGACCGCAAGAAGCCAAAATTATACTTTTCGCGGGAACGTAGTGAACTGAGGCCAAGAGCAGCGGTTATTTTTTCTACTTTGAGATGCAAAAATGGCTGCTCAGCTAAATTAAGATAGGGCACAGCGATCACTTTTATTTCGTTGGGAGGAATCCTCCCCGATCAAAGAAGGCTAAAGTTTCAGAGCAGCCACACGACAGAAACGAAAGCAGGGCTATTCAGCCCAAATGGTTCCAGGATTTTCCATGGCTGGAGCAATCCGAGAATGCAGGCCACAGAAGCGCTACTGCACTTGGTATAAAGCAGGCAAAAAAGTACATTTGCCTCCGGGAAGACCAGCATTCCGAAAAAAGACGATATTGCAAGTACAAGCGAGTTAATGACCACAAGTAAGTTACTTTCTCTGTAATGAAACATGCTCATTTAATGTCATGACAATAATCTATGAGCCTGCATGAGCTACTGATGTAGGCTTGCTCAGTTGGTCGGAGTTTGACAGTGCATTACGTTCAGAACGGCGTGCACTTCTTTGGGTAATTTGGTCATAATAGTAATTGATAAAATTTTGTGAATGGTTTATGAACAAATTTCCGCGTACCATTGTTTATAAAATAGCGGCTGATATGTGCCATATGGCGTTTGGATGATGGAGGCTAACTAAATAACCTCAAATTAATTTTCCTCTTTTCCCAACAAAATTATTCACCCTGCCTTTTGAAGCTGTTCTTTCATTTTTACAGGGCCCTTCTTTATTTCTGGCTGAAAAACTAAGTTATGGACAAGGAAACCGTCCTGACAAGAACATGCATGTTAGCAAATGTCCCGTCTGAGTTAAAAATCTTGCAAATAGTAAACGGTCGTATTTCGTTGGCTTTATTCTCATTTTCAGAAGTGTGGCCGAAGCAACAAAACCCCCCCCCAAATTTTTTTTGAACAGGCCACAAAAAAAAAAAAAAAAAAAATAGGCGTGCAATGCACGGAATACTCCTCAGTCCAATGTCGAAGTTTCTGAAGACGCCCGCCGCCCAACCGCCCGAAGGATAGCAATACCCCGTCAGCTTTGAGGGCTGAGGGGTAAAAAAGCACACGACAACGTGAAGGGCGCAGTCACTGAACAGATGCGGACAGTGCATTGGATGGCGCAGGGAAATATCAAAAAGCAGAAATTCAGAAGTGTAAGCAAACTGCAATTCAGCAATGTTAGTTAAACGGTGTCAGTGCCAAACCTTTGATAGTTTATTCCCCTAAACCAAAATTGTCCCTCCTCAACTTACAGTACCAATTAAAAGTTTGGACACACTATGCTAATGTCACAGCACTGTTTTTACAGTAATATAAACTGCTTAACTTCTCTGCTGTATACACTCGCAAGTGGAATCTTGCCGAAGGTTAACAGTAAGAAGAGTAAAGAGAATGGTGGCCAGAGGACCATCACTGGAGCAGTGACTCACTGGAGCAGTGAGACGTAACGTTCTCCCCCCGCAATGGTGACTCTAATCACCATAATAACAGCATATTAGGGCAGACTCTCACTTAGGGCATGCACTATGCAGAAGTATTACAGTTACACCTAGGGTAGCTCCGATCGATCGGCCACCGATCGTTATCGGCCGATATGGACCCTACACAGGTTGATCGGTGGGCTCTCGCAGCGCCGATCAGAAAAGCTGATCATGTAACAAGATATTTTGTGCGTGTGACGTAAATTACCCGAGACTGTTTCCACGCGTAGTAATTACCTGCGACTGTGACTGACAGGATGAGTTCTCCAGTCTGGGAATTTTTCACCGTTTCCGAGAGAGATATAAAACTTGCTGTTTGTAAGATATGTGACGCCCATATTCCGAGAGGTAGTACAACACAAAGACATTTTAATACCACTAACCTGATCCAACATTTAAGAACGCGCCACGCAACGCAGTACACCGAGTATGAGGAGCAAGTCGCAGGGACAAAAAAAAGTGCCGCTCACCCAACCCACTGTGAGTGATACGTTTAAGCGGCAGGAGCCCTATAGCAGGGACAGTAAAAGGTGGATGGACATAACAACTAAGCTTATGGAATTCATTGGACTTGACAAGCAGCCTCTTTCCGTGGTGGAAGACGCAGGGTTCCGACGATTGATTTCATTCCTGGAGCCAAGCTATGCCCCCCCTGGACGTAAGTACCACACGGATGTATGTCTCCCTCAACTTTACGAGACCGTATACACAGACATAGATAGACTTTTGAAAGACAATGTCACATCCATCAGTTTTACAACTGATAGGTGGTCCTCGAGTACAAGTCCCGTGTCGATGTTAAGTTTAACAGCGCATTTTATCGACCCAAACTTTCAGCGACACAACCTCGTACTCCACTGCCAGGAATTCACCGGTTCACACACAGCTGACGCTTTGGCAGAAGCCTTCAGACGCATGTTTGAGTCCTGGAGCATCCCAAGAGAGAAGGTCCATGCAATCTTACGGGACAATGCACGAAACATGGAAAAGGCTATGAGACATGCAGCTTTGCCCAGCTTACCGTGTATGGCGCATACACTACAGCTTGTTGTCTCCGAGGGAGTATTGTCACAGAGAACTATTTCGGACATAATCAGTTCAGGGAGACGCGTCGTGAGCCATTTTAAACACTCGCCGTTAGCTTACTTCCGTCTTCATGATATTCAGAAGCAACTCGGCCAGTCAGTCAGAAGACTCCAGCAGGATGTTCGAACAAGATGGAACAGCAGTTTGGCACATGCTCCAATGTCTCTTGAAGCAGAAACGGGCTCTTTCTGCGTATGCTGCTGATTATGAATTGCCGTGTTCATTCAGCAGTAACCAGTGGAAATTAATCGAGAATATGATCACCCTCCTCGCCCCGTTCGAGGAGCTCACGCAACAGATCAGCTCATCATCTGCAACGGCTGCTGACGTCATTCCATCTATTAAAGCCCTCGCACGTCTTCTAGAAAAAACAGCTGATTCCAACCACGGAGTGAAAACTTCAATAACAACATTGCTGGAAGCGGTCCAAAAACGATTTGCTGACATTGAATCTGAAAACCTCTATGTAGTTTCAACCATTCTGGGTCCAAGGTGAGACAAACTTTTTTTACTTAATCAAAATCACCTAAATTCATTAGGGCTACAGTCTCACGGAGGTAACATGAAATGAGATGTTAAATGTTCAGCATAAAGTTCAGATGTGAATATGTGGTGTGTGGTGGTATGTGGTGTATGTGAATATCTGGTGTGATTGATTTGAAGGTTAAAAAATAAATCAGTGTACACAGCCACTCTGCCATTTTGCCACTCTGTTGTGTCACTCTTAAGTGTTTGGCAATGTAGATTTGTATAGCCTACAGAACATGCTATTCATTTCAGATTTTTTCCCCTCCATTTAAAGATACAAAGCCCGATACTTCCCTGACCATCTGAAGCCACACCTGCGTGATCTGCTCCAGGATGTTGTGGCAGCACTTCCAGGCCACAGCACTCAACAACCGATCAGCTTGGAGGAGTGTGGGTCACCACAAAAAAAAGACACCAGCTGCCAGCTCTCTACAGGCAATGTTTACAGAACTGGTAGATGAAGATAAGGATCAGAGAGCTGAGGAATCTCCAGTCATCTCAGAAATTAAAGGAGCTGTGTCACGGATAATGCGCAGGCTCAGGAGGTGACATACAAATCAGATAAACAGACCGGCTTTCACACGTGCGGAGACTCGTAGGATACAGAGCTTGCAGGACGTGAATCTCTCGGGACAAAATAAAGACTGCATAAGACTAGGAATGACTTCAATTGCTGGTGCAAGCAAGCCACTTTCGGTAAGTATCTGACTTCTATGCGAATGATCTTGTTTTCAAACATATTTGTTGGCCGGGGAAAGAAATTCGAGCGCCTTCATGTAGCACTGCCGTCTGCTTTCTATACAGCAAGAAAAAAACACAGACAAACTCGATCAGCCGAACGAGGATTTTTGCTGATTTTTTCTCTCTTCTCTGTGCTCCTGATAAAGCTTCCTGGAGACAAGAGTTTAAGGCCGCTGCCGTACCGCTTCCCTCCTCGAGAGGACATCCTTCGAGAGGACGCTAAAACCTCTAGTTCTTCGACTTATACCGGACAAAAAATACCCAAAACAAAAGCCTTATGTTCAAGGAACTAAAATATATTTATATATACAATAAATTGAAGAATGTAAAGCGCCGATGGAAACGGATTTTTGGAGGATAAGTCACGATCGCCTTGATTTTGATTTCTTGTTAGGATGAGCAGTTTTCAAAGTTCTGAGCATGCGCAGTTCACGTGACTCAACTCCTTTAACCTCTACCTGTCTGAGCCTCTAACATAGGGGTGGGCAATCCTGGTCCTGGAGGGCCGGTGTGTATGCTGGTTTTTATTTCTATCAATTACCCTGACTAATCAAGATAATTGGTTTAAAATGCAAATATAGATTTATACAAAGATTCAATCAAAGAAAATATGTTTTATGTAGGGAGACAAGAATAGCCTTTGGTCATTCAAGTAGTACTCTGTAATTAAAAAAAGGCTAATTTAAACCCACCTAATGCTCCTACTGCAATTTAAAATAATCGTTCGGACCGACTAGAAAGAACCAATTAGAGCCAGTATGGTGCCTGACAGCCGCCAAACAGTGCACATGCACGCGCTGCAGAGAACCCCTTTCTCCTCAGTTCACGCCAGTGCTCATTCAAGTTCAAATCTCCGAGAGCGGATTCAGGAGCTTTGAGCCATCAGCGAGGAAAAAAATACCGATACCTCAGTTACCAGAAACAGCACACATGACTAAGACTAGTGAAAGAGGAAGCCAGAAGAAAAAAAAAGTGCAAAAGAAAGAATTTAACAAAACCCAGGATAAAACCAGAGTCAACATCGGAGTGGATTTTTAAAAGTGGAAGGAACTCCGTGATCTGGAAGGATTAAAAACTGACGCGGAGTTTGCAACTTTTCTCCTTGACAGGTAAACCCCTGCTTTATTTGTTGGTTCATTTTTGCTTTGCAAATAAGCGAGTTGGCGTCGCTGACATGATCACCAAACTAACCCCAGCCCTAACCAGCATCAATTCATTTTCACTCTGCAAATAAGCGAGGGAATGTCGCTTACAAGCACAGTCGCTGTTCGAATAGCCAGAGTCTTTAAATTGTTACAGTACCCCGCAGTGCATGTGATGTTACTGTGATGTTGCAGTCGAACTAACGTTAGCCTGTTTCAGATGCTAGGGCTAACGTTACTGGCGTTGTTTTATTAGAAAGCAGCAGAAAATCTCTTTATGAAGTGACCTGGCAGTCGTGTTGTTGTCCTTATAAATAGGCCTATGTGTAACGTTTCTGTGCTCTCACAGCTAAATCGAAGAGACGGCTTCTCTCCCCTATGCAATCTAAAAGCGACAAAATAATGCGCTGCATTCGGGACAGGAAAATAATTAAATTAGAAATATGTCTATGCACCTGCACGCGGCGACGGCATTTCAGACTAGTGAGTGGTTTCGTCCGTTTACATTTTCCAATCGGACAGCTGTCTATTTTTTTTTTTTTTAACTACGAATTGAGCGACCGTGCCGCAAAAACAGGTGTATGTTTTTGCTGGAGGAACAAAAGAAACAGTCTGCAGCCATTCAGACAATTGCACGGGAGATGCAAGCGGCGTCATCGTTGGCATGGGCGGCAAGGCGCGATACTCAGGCCATTGCCACGCACTGCAGACAGATGGTCAGCGCAGTATCTGCCCTGACGATGGCCGTCAATTCTGTGGCAAGAGGGCTACGGGAAGGGATGCAGCCAATGACTGCCCTCAATCCAGGTGGAGAAGCGGGCCGACCGAGTCCCGCAGCGACAGCTAGGCAGCCGGGCACTGGAGAGGGAGGGCTATATGATGAAGAACTGCTTTTTTCTTTTCCACCATAAATGTTAAGACTATGGCCTAATACATTTTCTGACTGAAACAATGTGTCTTTAATATGATTTTGCGGGACTTAACATAATTAGACGTGAATGAGTATTTTGTTTGATAATGTTTGGAATTCAGAAAGTGATTTCAGTCTTTTTTTTCAATAAATGTTGATTTGCTTAACTTTGCAATGTTCTGCAGTTTGTTGGGTCACACTAGCCAGAGGGAACGGCATTGTATTGCAATCTACAACGCATTATTGAATGAAAATAGAAAACTGTTTCTCAGAATAAAAGAATCATGCACTGACCCGGGATATTTTGCCACAACGTTGGAAATGATGCCTTTGGCATCACAAACGCACTGTACATTCAATGAATGCGTGTGTTTGCGATTTCTGTACACGTGCTCAGTGTCTGCGGGGGGCACAAGCTGCACATGGGTGCAGTCAATCGCCCCTATAACTCTAGGAAATCCAGCTACTGCAAAAAACCTTGTTTGGTCTCATTCAATAAGTGCCGAGTGCGTGGAAACCTAATGAACTTGGCCATCTGGCGCGACATGGCATTTAGGACTTCAGACAGCACATCTGAAAAACGGGATTGGGAGATCCCAGCTGTAATAGCTACCGTACGCTGGAATGACCCAGATGCAAAAAAATGCAAACTTGCAAGGAGTTTTGTCATTGCAGGTATTGCGTGACTCCTTCTCGTGGCTGGCTCCAAATCCTCTGAGTTCCTCCAACAGCTCCAAAATGGCAGTGCTGGATAGGCGATATGTTTCAATGATTTTTTTCCTCGTTCATTCCAAAAACGTTCACACGAGGGTGAAAAATGCGTTCTCTGCGACTCCTTTCATGATTTTGATGTCTCCTTCTTGCGACAATAACCGTAGCCATGTGTGCGCAATTACGCATACAAACCGTTTGCACCTCCTTTAGACACGTGTTAAAATATAGACACAGATTTTATTAGCAAAATTTCTTTCAGGTTTGATCAATTTGCACGTGCTAAATTAATATATTTACATTTTCTCCTCCCAACACACGCACAATGGCGTGTAAACGCCCCATATTGCATATTCATTGTGGCAGGCGTACTTACTGGATGCAGACGTGCTATTTTGCACCTTTGACAGAGGCAACCCTTACTGTGCACTGTTAGTAAATCAGTTTGTACATTTTTTTGCGTGTGCAATGAGTTTGCACACGTTTTTATACACGCAAAGCTTTTGTAGATCCGGCCCCTTGACCGGAGCTGTTTGTACATAGGTTTGTCTCGTGATCCCTGTCTGCATTTTGGCAGTTGCAAAATTCTTGTAATTAGAGAATTCCTCATGTGTCACTCCTGATGTTTGTATCATTGATTGCACCTGTTCGCCCTGGTCATGTGTTTCACCCGAATGTGTATATAAGATGTCTGTATAGTCACTTCCAGCTGTCAGATCGTATCTTCCTAGCTTCCTGTGTCATGTTTGTTTTCGCCTCGATTCTTAGTGATTTATCTTTCTGACTGGACCGCCTGACTACCGAGCTTTGCCTATTCCCTGTATCGTACCGCATTCTTGTGTATCGACTTATTTTTGCCTGACTATGGATTTTGTTATTGGTGCCCTGGTTATGATTCTGGATTTCGCCCTTTGGATACTGTTTTTGGATTGCGGACATTGTACTGTTGCCAGCTCTGTTGGGGGGTTTCCGTCTTCAGAAATAAAGCCTCCTTTTTGCATTCATCTGGTTTTCGCTATTGGTTCATTTCGTAAATCTCAACAAATTCATGTTAGTTTCTGTCTTATTCATTAGGAACCCGGGAGAGCGCATCGGCTACTAAATTTTCTTTGCCGCAAATATGTTCAATTTGAAGTTCGAATGGCTGGAGGATGAGGCTCCAAGGCATAAGCCTTTGATTGGAATTGCGCATCCAGTTAAGAAATCGCAACGGATCGTGGTCGCTGTAAACTAGTATAGGAAGAGATGAGGCTTAGTAAACCTCAAAATACAGCTAGCACCAAGGCCACCGCCTCTTTTTAGATGGTGGAATAACGGCATTGCGGGGGGGTGAACTAGCGCGAGAAATAGCATCCTGGGCGCTCTACGTCATCTGCACCACGCTGAAGGAGGACAGCACCCACTCCGGCATCACTTGCATCAACCGCTAAGCTAAACGGGAAAGTGAAGTCAGGGGCTGAGAGTACAGGAGCATTAACCAGTAAGGCCTTAACATTTTCAAACACTTGCTGACCTATTTCTGATCAAACAAACGCACGTTTTGGGTTAAGCAAGTCGGTCAGTGGCGCGACAACAGAAGAGAAATTTTTGCAAAAATTCCAGTAGCAACCTGCCGTACCCAAGAACCTGCGCAATTCTCGACGGTCTTTCGGAGTTGGGTATTCCACAATAGCTTTAATTTTAGCGTCTACAGCACGGACCTGGCCCCCTCCAACGATTTTCCCTAAATAAGTTACTGTGGCTCTGCCAAACTCGCATTTGGGGAGATTTATAGTTAAAGACGCAGAAGACAGCCGTTGGAACAGTTTCCGGATTTGCCTCAAGTGATCAGACCACGATAAACTACAAACAAAAATGGCCTGCTGGCCTGAAGGCCTTGTGTCCCCCGTCGCAGAAGTGACCAAAAACATGTGGCAAAAACTGTTTTGATGGCTGAAAATAATGTGGTGCACTGTACCACTAATAATGTGAAGTACAATGACACTGTAGCTCTTTGGTCATTGGTTGAACAGAGAGATGGATGAGGGATGGATCATTGTGATATGAGCTAAATATAACCATGGGTTATGAGAGAGATTACAATTTTCATGACTTGTGGATGATGGACGCATCGCCAAGGCATAGTTTTGTGCCCATGGCTGAGATCAACCAAACAAGCCAATGAGAATGTCATATGAATTAGGTGAGCCTCCATCAAAGCTGTCAAAAGTTATTGCGAGTACAGTGTTCCTCACATCTTTTTGCTCAGTGATCTTGAAAACTAGGTCAAGGTCACTCATCATTGAACTTGAGCAAGGCCTTCATGAGAGGCATATGTGGTGTGAATTTGGTGATCCTCCATCAAAGCTGTCAAGTTACTGCGAGTACACTGTTCCCAGACGGACGGACGAACAGCATTTCTATGTCCCCGTTCCGCGGGGCGACGGGGGACAACAACATCGTCAAGATAGGCTTTACAGCTTTCCAAGCCAGAGAGTACAATGTTAACCAGTCGCTGAAATGTGGAAGATGCGTTCCGCATCCTGAATACCATTACTTTGTCATTTTAGTGATAGGCAGGGAAGGCAGGACGATGACATTATCGGAAACTAGATCGGAAACCAAATTAATTTTATGAAGCGGCACGTTGGTGAAAATCATCTCAATCCCTCTTACTAAAACACTACTGCCTGTGCCAGTCTTCTGGGACAAAGGCAACACACCCTGTGCGGGTCGTAACAAGAGGACAATGATTTTTCCTGCGCAAGAGATGATTGTTTTGAATTGCTGGATAGATATTGTGAGCTGTTTGCACATTAGCCTTAGCTGTGGAGTTTAATTCATGTAATTCCTGAAAAACAGGGATAGGACTGAGCTCGTCGATATTGTAAACCTTGTTCAAGCTCGGCTTGCTTGTGAATAGTCAATAACTGATCCAGGTGTGCCATCTAGTGATAGAATATTCTAATTGCGTGCTTAAATTTCCAGCTCCATGTCCACTGGCACAAAAAGGTTAAAGCTCCTGTAGGTGATTTTTTGTTTTTAAAAAAGTGTTAAATAGCTCCACATTCCAACAGAGATCATTTATTGGGAGTATCTGGTCGATAACACAGGTCTCTCAGTCAATGTCTTCTGCAATAAAGAAATTTATACAATTCGGTGGTCACTGACTGCCTCTACCCAATTAGGTGAGAGAATGCCATAAAGACGTGTTCATGGGAAGTCCGGGAGTGCTGAGGGCTGTCCAAATCCACAACTGATCCAGTCCACAAGGGGCCTCAAGCAGACTTTCTGCGGACTTCCAGAGAGTCCGCTTGGGGTGCAGACTTCAGCAGACTTCACTAGTGTAGTTACCGATAATTCATTGCAATACGGACGTGACGTTTTATTTTTTCCAAATCGCTGACAGAAGCACACACACACACACACACACACACTAAGTTACAAGAAATTTATAATATTCAAACCTTACTTGAATAACATAGGCCAGATATAAGATTCAACATAATCATACAGAAATACAGGCTATTTTATTATGCTGCAGACTCCCATTCTTGAAGACTATACGTGATGATGGTGAAGACGTCACATTGCATATGCCTGAAGTCCGTGAAGGCTCAGTCTGCAAGTCCAGAGGGCGGAGATTTAGATTTAGCCTATGTTGTTTTCATTTGTGACGTTCAATCTGAATGGACCTCTTTCTTTAAACAAAGAAACTACTTAGTAGGTGCTGCCACCTAGTGGAAGCCATTTAACTGGATGATGTAATCCAGTGGCATGGCATCACATCACAAACTTGCCACACGTGGTACCAGCTGTTGTGTTACCATGTTTTATAAGAAAAGGGTTAATAAACTTAAATCTTTATTACATTTACATTTTTTTTCTCCCTCCCCCCGTGTCCTTTTGATTGGAGGTCTGAAACTACAAACCACTCACTCACTCTTTATCACACATGGACATGCGCGCGCGCGCGCGCGCACACACACTTACCTCCACATAACCTCTTCAGCTTTATTATTGATTTCTCTCCTCACAAATTTTTGTTGATTGGCCTGCCTTTTCTGTTCTTGTCTTTGCTTTGTTTTCAATGTTTTCTTATTTTGTTAAGCAATAAAAAAATAAAATAAAATAAAAAAACAAAAAAAATCTTTATTTCATTTCTACGGTACAGTCATAGTACCAAAAGAGAATATCCAGTGGCAAGGTAAATCATCAACCAAAACATTTAGGAAAAAAAAAAAAAACTTCATTAAAAATGGTAACACCCATTACATGTAAAGGGTTAATATTAACGGAAGTTATGATAAATATTCCTGAGTGTTATCTGACTGAAAGGATCTATGCAAGCCAAATAAAACGTAAAAACCCCCAAAAATCTCTAACCTCCCGCAGAATATAGATTAAAAAATAAATTAAGATTTTTACAAATTTTTTAAAATTAAAAGGTTACTGAGGCATAAACTCAAGTGCATATAAACCCCAAGAGGAGGAGATTCTGACTTAGTGCTTTTACATATATCCAAAGCAAAGGAGAGATTCCTTTGTCTTTGTTCTTGCCTGTAACGAAGACCCTATGCGGCACATAATAAAATGGATCCTATTTACTTACTTTGTCTCACTGATTTCTTACGGATGAAAATTAAAATTTCCACAACAACCAACGCCGGCAAAAAAAATAACTTCCTTCCACCTTAAATAGGTATAATGCATAATATGATAATAATATAATCATCATAATAAGAGCATAATATTATAATATCCTTTTCCCGTAATCCTTACAGAGAATTACAGAATAACAAACAGAATCACCAACTCCGGTGAAAACATGACGTCCTTCCACCTTCCGTGACAGATGCAAATAATACGTAATGTAATGTAATAATAATAATAATAATAGTAATAATAATAATAAAATATAAACGTAATATTATTATATAATGAAATATAAGTTATAATATGATGCGTAGCCTACTTGTCAAGAGTAATGTCATCTCCCCCGAGAAACATTTCCTCTGCTACGGAGCCATCACGGTTTTGGTCAGATATTTCTTCCCCTGAGCTATCACTTGCACGCCGATTGCACAGCTCTGCAGCTTCTGAACTGGAAATGATTTTTTTTGCAACCTTTTTGCTATTTTTTCTTTCAAACTCCGTAAACAACCAACAAACATTCGCTGAAAATCTCTCTCTGCCTCGCTCCGTTTTGTGGAACGCGCAGCACGCATTACGCACAGCTGAGCCATATTCTGTCCTTTCTCTTACGCGAGCAACAAGCAGCGGTCAGCTTTGTAGCCACCCCAACAAGCTATATATCGGCGTTTGCAGAATTTCCTTGGCTTTACAATGCAACAATCGTCGTCTCGATTGGTTGCTGGTTGCTCGGGCTACACGCAAAAAAAGGAGGCATGAGCTTCGTTTCAACACAGGCACTTGTTGGCTATAGCAGGCTGTAGACCGGGCAGGGAAGCTCGTAACTGGTCGAGTGAGGTGTCAATTGAAAGGTTAGAGTGCAGACTCCATTTTGACAGAAATGGCTTTGTACTGTTTATTTCTGCAGCGAAGCAAAGACTACTACTGCAGCAAACTTTGTGGATCACCACCGACTCATTTCAAACGATGCAGCGGCTGTTCATGGATATTTACCGGTATAATAGTGTTTTGGACTAAATACTTTACTTGGTTGAATTTACTGGAGCTTCGTGGATGTAACAAGACCATGTTTGAGGGGATATGTTGGACTGGAGGAATACTAGGAGGCTTCATTTGTGAGTTACATCAGTTTTGTAACTGTTCGTTTGTTTGTTTGTGGTCTGACATAGGCGTTGATTAAAGCTGCTGTGATGATTATACTTTGAAATGGTTGGCATCATTCGAATCTCAAGAATCTTAGCTTTCCGACGATATGTGGCATACAAGCTGTGTAAATGACGTAGTATGTTTTTAACTTCCCTGACGATTACGGGCCGTTGGAGTGGCAACGGGTTAAACTGATTTTTATGGTGATCGGTCAAAATATGCAAAATTACTCGTTAAAACATAACAATTCACATTATTATCAATAGAAATGGGTAAAAGATATGTATAGAATTCAAATTTTCAACTTTGACCCAGTGGTTGATGTTTTCATGGAATTGCCCATTTGCCAAATGTCATTGATAACTCGATGGAATTTAACTTCAAAGACTTGCTTACGTCTAGTCCTACTGCACCTACATATCCCTATAAAACCCTTCCAGCAATGTCCAGCAGACAAAAAGGCCTGAAAGAATTCAGATGCGATAATAATACATTCCGGAATAGCCAGGAAAAAAAAGAAATGTGTCGTTTGCTGGTGTAGTTCGGTAGAAAGGAAATAGCAAGGTAGACAGTTGCATAGAATGAAATTAGATCCTTTATTAAAAATCCAGAATCCCGATGGTCAGTTCATTCCTGCTTAAACACGTGTCTCTACCAGTTTAGCAGCATGGCACGCAGAAACTCAGCAGTCAGCTTTAGCTGAACGTGCGTCAGCACGCCTAACAGCACTGGAGAGAGAGGGTGAGCACTTGTTCACAGAGCTCAAAAGGACCTCATGAAAATGCAAACCACATGATTTCAATGAACTGGTATATTCACTAAACTTTGTCCAAAACATCAAAGTTCAAGGTTGTCAAATCGTTTCTTTGTGGATGCCTACTACATAAATCAAATTTGCAGTAGATTTTTTTCAAATGAGAACTTCGGTTTTAAATTTGATTTCCACAACTGGAATCGTTCGTGGTCCTTTTGAGTGATGTGATAATTGTTCACCTGCCCTGAAATCGCTTGTTCACGTACCTCAGAAGGCTACTTCTCGCTAAACTTCTGCAGAATCGGAGCACATTAGAAATCAGTAACGACTGCAGCATGCCTTCTTTTATCCCACTCGTTGATGGAGGCTATGTTGGTGGCTATTTTACCGAGATGAAATGCACTTAAGATGTTCAAGTCGACAGCATCTTTTTGGGGCCTTTACAGCCATGTGAACTCCAAGGGACATGCTAGAAATAACTTGTTCACATACACTAGTGTTTCTCACACTTGGTCCTGGCGCCCCACTGTGTATGCTGGTTTTTGTTCCAACTATAATTGCAACCTTAGGATTTTAAAAAGCTGTTCATTTGTCTTAATGAGGCGCATTTATGATTAGAGCAGTTCTCTATCCTCTTCATCCACATTTGACAAATCTATACATGTCATGAAGAATAAAAATTCCATATCCAAGTTGAGATATATTAAAAACCAGTACAAATAACTGCTGAGGGAAACAATTCAACCATTCATTTTAATCAATGTAAACAATCGGTTAATCAACAAACAATTGGCTCTCATCGGTGAAGATGTTGACACATGGTTGCACTAATTTTTTACTGGAAAACAATAGTCGCACCATTTTTGTGTCATGTTTATTCAGTTCAGGCAAGTTATTTTGCAAGAACTCAAAACACCACCATGAGCAACCTAATTTGGAGTTTACAGATTTTCTCAGAGTCTAATTTGATCTGTTTAATGTTTTCACCTGAAAATCCTCACATTATAGAAAAAAAAACACAATTTGTTCAAGGATTTTTATTCTTCATGGCACAATGGATATGTCCATCAAAATGTGGGTTAAGATGGTAAATAACTGCTCTTAAACCTGCAGTTGGTAAGTTTTAGAGAAGCAACTTTTTGTCATTTTTGCTAAAACTGTCACTGTGTACAGCCAGTATTACATAAAACTAGTACTCTGTAATTAAAAAAAAGTTTCCTTTAAACCCACCTAATGCTCCTACTGCAATTTAAAAGAATCGTTCGGACCGATCAAAAAGAACCAATTAGAGCCAGGATGGTGTCTGACAGCCGTCAAACAGTGCACATGCACGTGCTGCTGACAGCCCCGTCCCCCTCCCTCCTCAGTTCACGCCAGTGCTAAGTCAAGTTCAAATCTCCGAGAGCGGGTTCAGGAGCTTACCTACGTTACCGGCAACAGCACACATGGCTGAGATGAGTAAAGAAAGGAAGCCAGAAGAAAAAAAAAGCACAAAAAGAATTTGACAAAACCCGGGATAAAACCAGAGTGACCATCGGAGTGGATTTTTAGAGGTGGAAGGAACTCCGTGATCTGGAAGGATTAAAAACTGACGCAGAGTTTGCGACTTTTCTCCTTGACAGGTAAACCCCTGTTGGTTCATTTTCGCTCTGCAAATAAGCGAGGTGTTAAAGGAATTTTAACATTATATTCCTCGTATCACCATCACATAAGAAACCCAGACTACTCAGGGAAAAAATCAGTCAGAGGCAGAGAAGTTAATATTCAAGCCAAAGTCCGTTTACTTTTCTGCAGCAAAGGATCCCCATACAAGTCAAGTCAAGATGGAGGATGATACAGTTAGTCTCTCTCTGGTTTTTGTAGGGGTACTCCATGACGTTCTCCTCCCCCCGCGCTGATTTACACATCATGATGTAATCTGGAGACCCCTCGCTGTCTTATGCCACCTACGTCACGCTGTCGTAAGGCTGCACACATACATCTCGTTGGGGAGGAGAGCACCTGTCTTCTCTATCAGCCCCGGCTCCAGTTTATCTTGTTATGCATTCCGGAGCTTTCTATAAACGCAAACTTAGAGACAGAGAAAAACATCTTGTCCTTGGTACAGACATTCAGCTTTGCATGACTTTAGATAGGCTATATGTCATGACGCACTGGTACAGTTGCAGGCCCCTGTTAAATCAGAAATATGCAAGCACACACACACTCTAGGCCTAAAAGGTTATGAAAGAAAGTAAAGTAGGAGCAAGCAAGGATAAACAATTAATAATAATTAAATCAATCAATAAAAAAAATGATTCCACATTTCCCCCCTGTTTATAATTGATTATCCGCCAGCATGCCACTTCTCTCATTTTTCAGCATGTGCTTCATTCACGGGGAAGATGTGTCATCATATCACCACTACTCTCTATTCTTTTGTTCAAACAATCCTTCAGCTTCTCGGGCAGAGTATACATCTCATTTTTGTCCTGTAATAGAAACCTCTGATACTGTGGATTAGTACTCAACATTCTTGATATCATTCCCTTAATTATCGGAATTCCACAGCAACTGCAAAAGAGCAGTACTGCGAATCCCCCAGCTATAAGACTTATTGCAGATGTAATTCCCTTTTCCCAACCCCCAGACAGAAGCCAGTCACTTAGAATTTGTCACTACTGGTGCAAGGTCTCGCTGTTGTGCATCAGATATGTCTTTCAAACGTTGCAAGGCTTGATCAATCACCCCTCCTGCCTCATCATTAGTGGGTATATAGGTACACATTCTGGCCCAATAAGCTGACAGATCCCCCCTGTGCTGCTGTCAACGGATACAATAAGCAGAAGTAGCATCCTGCAATTCCAACTTGGATACATATTTTTTTTGCACTTAGATCCTTTGAAAACTCCCACCTAGGGCGCAGTCCCCGACTTGATCCCTTTTCACAGAGATCTCCACCCAGGCTCCCCCAGGTTGAGAACTCTGCTTTCTACTTCCTGGTGTCTCCTTTTCAGGGCCCACCGATCACAGAAGCACCACTCGCCTACTGACGCATTCGCTTTGACAGTTTCACCCACTTCGCCTGTTCACAGAGGTCGTCTCCATCACCCCTCTGCTAGGTGTGGGCTGTCACCCACGTACCACGTGTTGTCCACCACCTTACATGCGACAAACACGCCGACTAGATTGTACCATGGAAATATGTCAATTCATACTTCACCAGACACTACTTCACCAGACACGGGGGTCTTCAGTCCTCTCCGCAGCACTATTTCCAACATTTCTGTAATCGGCTTACGAGGGGGCGAATCTGCAAATTGCAACGCTTAATTGATTGCTGGGGTCCGGTTCCCAGAACCACCATCTGATCCCCTGCAACCTCACTTTGTTCGTTTTCCTTGAACACACGCATTGTCTCCCACGTAGTAGGACCTGTAGGAACCACCCCAAGCCCCAGTTTAGACATTATGTCCCTCCCCAGGAGGTTCACTGGGCACTGTGTGGACGCTATTACAGAGCAGAGTGTAGCAATCCCCTCAGGATCCTCAAATTTGAGTTCCTCTGTTGCTACGCTGTCCCATTGCCCCATTTGCAGCACAAGTTTGTGTCATATTAGTGCTGAGCCGATGTGGAAAAAATTGCACTTACTTTTCTGATAACAGTTCAACATGCCCCCGTGTCACATAGAAAAGAAATTGGTGTATCATTTACAATTAGGGTTTTCCCAGCACTCGTCGGTGCAGCCTTTAATGCAAACAATTTCATTACATCATAGGGAAATGGCTCCCCAGATGCTAACCCTTCCCCCAGGGCGGTTAGTCATTCCGAATTGTTCCTGTCGTTTATTTGTGGATACCCACACAAAATCAATAGTTTCCCCTGGCACCCCTAGGTTACCCCCACAAAGCCTGTGCCATTTTCTTCGACACATCGACTGTATAAAGTGGGGGTAAACTGGGGTCTATTGAAACTAATCCATTACATGCAGTAGACACTGCCATGGCGCATTTAACTATACTGTTCACATTCATTGTAGGCGCAACATATGTTTAAAAATGAACAGACACAGGGAGAGATAAGTCATTTCATTAAACCACTTTTTTTTCCTTTTTTTTTTTTTAAATGAATAAGTCCCGGAGTCTCTACTGACTTGGAGCGTAAATAAACTCTTCACTGGGTTTGAGACGGGCGGGCTCTATATGCCACGCCCCCCTTTGTAGCCGGACTCCCTCCAAGTCTATCCTGACTCACCCAGATGTACCTACACACCCGCTGGAGGAGGAGACACCACCTTTACAATGTGACTGATGTGTCCACGCCTCCCTCTCCTGGATTTTTACTGCAGTCGGTGTGGTCAGGAGCACTTAATATGGACCCTTCCACGCCGGTTCACTCCACTTCCGCTTTTTTTCGACACTTCGCACCAGGATCCAATCTCCAGGCTTTATCTCACCAGGCGGCAATTCCGCTACTGATCTAGGAGGAAGCATATTTCGCATCTCACTTTTGTTAGTCAACATTCTATTCATATACTCTGCCAGAGTCGCTTCTTCTATTTAATAAATAATAATAATATTAATATTATTATTACTCAAAAGGTTACCCCACATACTGCATCATAATGTGACAACCCCAATCCCTGCTTGTGGGGTTATCCTCATGCTAGTTAATATAATGGCAAACATGCTACTTAATTCCATTTAGTTTCTGCCATGGCTTTGCGCAGTTTTGCTTTCAGGGTTCTATTAGTTCTCTCCACTAATCCTGCTAATTGTGGATGATCTGCAAGTTTTTTCAATTCTATTCTCAATTTCTACTCTCAAACGAGCCAGTTCTTCATTTCTAAATTCTGGCCCATTATCACTATAGAATGCTTTTGGAATCACTTATCTAGGAACAATTTCCCTACTCAAAATTTTCCACTTGTGATAGCATCTATAGCTTCTCACTTCATTTAGATAAAGATCATATCAATACTACCACATCACTTCTTCACTTTACATGGTGTTAAGTGTATATATAAAAAAAATTTTAGTAAAGAAGTGATAGTACTCTCATCTATTAACCCTTTGGTCCCCCCCTCTTGGTACATGGCACTGCCCATGCACCAAACCTACAGCAATATGGAAGAGGGATTTTGGTAATATAGGCTTTCCATTGGGAAGGGTATTATTAGATAGGACTTCTTTTACACAATGGAGAATACATTTTTATTTTTTCCTCTCAATGAATTGTGATTAAGCAATCCACCTCAGGCTAGGGTTCCGCTAACAGCATGGAGGAAATGCACAGTCAGGGCTTATTAGCCCCAAACATTCTTACATTTTCCTACATCATCAGCAGAACCGGGTGGAGTCACTTTAGACTATGTTACAATTTCCAAAAAAAAAGAAAGTTTATATTTTAGTCACCTCCTAGTATAGAACGGTACTTATTCAAAAATAAATTTAGAAATCGCAAGCAAGGTATTATGTGATCACGTTACTAGAGGACTTTTGAATTTTGTCTTGTGTTAATACTTCAAATTGTATTTCCCCAAATCTATTTTAGAAGGTTAACTCTTAAGCTAAAGCATTCCCAGCTGGCCAGCAATTCACTTCTCTTCAGCAGTGCTTTCTGTGGAAAAGTTCCGAGAGGAGTTAGAGACAAACAATAATGTACAATTTTGTTTTAATTCAACTCGTTCGGATCATTCCCTGTAAAAATTAAACAAACAGATTAAGGTTCACTTCTCAGTTCCTTTGCCATGAAGACACTCGTTGACAATTCCTGTTCAAAATGGAGAAAAGATTTTTAATTGCATTTCTTTGATCAGGGAAACTTTCAGTCACATTTGTTCATCACCCACAGATAGCAATTGCAATTTTTCAATGCTTGATAGAAAACACTTCTGTTCTGCATCAAATGAATTTGCACACAGTCTCTTATTGTATAAATTTGTTAAACAGTACGTTGGCAACTTTTGAACACACTGTTATTTTTGTTTCCACTTTCGCTTAATTTCCTTTTCAGAGATATGCTTCTAGCATACCAATCTCACACAGCCTAATTATTTATAGAAAAGTGCTTAGATTTTCTAGCTCTTTAAAAATATTTTACAAATTAAGTGTAAATAGTGTAATTAATTCATGCTCATAGAGGATATCACTGGTAGTTTTCTCTGCAATGTATTACTACTGCCAAATATTAGAGCATTTAAATAGTCACTTTGTCTTTCATTTGAAAGAAATTCAGTTAGCCACAACATTAGAAACACTTGTCCTTGTTTGTATAATTTACATTCAATTGTTACTTCATCTAAACTTCCCACTGTTTATAGTAACCGATCATTTAAGAGGAGTTAGCATTTATTTTATCAAGAAATAGTGACTTTTGCTCGGTTTCATAAGGAATAATTATTCTGTGTACTTCTGCAACTTTGTCCTTTAACTACTCCATAGTCAGTAAAATGGCTTAACTCCTACAAATTTGCACTGCTTATTTACACTTCTTTCTTAGAAATTTCACTTTTTACTAATTCTGTAGTTACAGTGAGGATTCCATAAAGTACTGTAAATATTGGCTAATCAACAGGCACCTTAAATTATTTTGAAAAGCAAATTTCATTGTAGACATTTATATGAGCACTTCATGGAATATAATGACAATTGCATTCAATCTAACAAAGACAGAACTAACTAATATGCCAGCAATGCAGTTGTTTAGAGACACTCACAGAGTTAGGTTCATTCACATTGATTTCCACACAGAAACGCAATCTGAGCTCAGGACACACACACACATAAACACACACACACGCACACACACCTCAGTGCACTTTCCTCTCTCACATTCATTCACATTGGAAAAGATCCAAGGCTTAAATTTTCTTACGATCTAACCCCATTGTTGCTTTGATAACATACGTAGACAATGCTCTATTTCAACTAAACCCAAACTCCTTTACCCACAATGATTCCCAGAACCATTATGTCAACTTTCAACAAATTGCCCAGTTTCAGTCAAAGTCACGTCAACATTTGTCCCAGAACAGCAGTCCTTACTACAAGAACGACAACACCACACTTACTGTTCGTCTGTCCCATAATTGGCAATATTAACTCCTCTGTCTCACACAGCAACTAAGCCAAATTCAGTAAGTATTCCGTCACTCACCCGCACCTCCACCACACACCTTGGAGAACCTCCCTCCTGGCCTCACTACACACCCAAGGAGCCTTGCCAGTCGCTCCGGGTTGAGGACTTTCCCTTCTTTAACGTCTCTCAAGACGACCGTGCACGGAATTTCAGTCGGCGCCGATTCTCCAGGGAGTGCAGGTGAGATATTGGAACCCCGGACGATGCCCCCAATGTTAAAGGAATTTTAACATTATATTCCTCGTATCACCATCACATAAGAAACCCAGACTACTCAGGGAAAAAATCAGTCAGAGGCAGAGAAGTTAATATTCAAGCCAAAGTCCGTTTACTTTTCTGCAGCAAAGGATCCCCATACAAGTCAAGTCAAGATGGAGGATGATACAGTTAGTCTCTCTCTGGTTTTTGTAGGGGTACTCCATGACGTTCTCCTCCCCCCGCGCTGATTTACACATCATGATGTAATCTGGAGACCCCTCGCTGTCTTATGCCACCTACGTCACGCTGTCGTAAGGCTGCACACATACATCTCGTTGGGGAGGAGAGCACCTGTCTTCTCTATCAGCCCCGGCTCCAGTTTATCTTGTTATGCATTCCGGAGCTTTCTATAAACGCAAACTTAGAGACAGAGAAAAACATCTTGTCCTTGGTACAGACATTCAGCTTTGCATGACTTTAGATAGGCTATATGTCATGACGCACTGGTACAGTTGCAGGCCCCTGTTAAATCAGAAATATGCAAGCACACACACACTCTAGGCCTAAAAGGTTATGAAAGAAAGTAAAGTAGGAGCAAGCAAGGATAAACAATTAATAATAATTAAATCAATCAATAAAAAAAATGATTCCACACGAGGGAACGTTGCTTACAAGCTGTCGCTGTTCGAATAGCCAGAGTCTTGTAATTGTTACAGTACTCCGCAGTGCATGTGATGTTACTGTGATGTTGCAGTCGAACTAACGTTAGCTTGTTTCAGATGCTAGGGGTAACTTTACTGGCGTTGTTTTATTAGAGAGCAGCAGAAAATATCTTTATGAAGTGACCTGGCAGTCTTATCAGTTGGGTTGTTGTCCTTATAAATACACTCAACAAAAATATAAACGCAACACTTTTGTTTTTGCTCCCATTTGTCATGAGATGGACTCAAAGATCTAAAATTCATTCCAGATACACAATATTACCATTTCTCTCAAACATTGTTCACAAATCTGTCTAAATGTGTGATAGTGAGCACTTTTGCTTTGCTGAGACAATCCATCCCACCTCACAGGTGTGCCACATCAAGATGCTCATCAGACACCATGATTAGTGCACAGGTGTACCTTAGACTGTTCACAATAAAAGGCCACCCTGAAATGTGCAGTTTTTGCTTTATTGGGGGTCTGGGGACTCAGAACCAGTCAGTATCTGGTGTGACCACCATTTGCCTCATGCAGTGCAACACATCTTCTTCGCATAGAGTTTATCAGATTGTCAATTGTGGCCTGTGGAATGTTGGTCCACTCCTCTTCAATGGCTGTGCGAAGTTGCTGGATATTAGTAAGAACTGGTGCGCGCTGTCGTATACGCCGGTCAAGCACATCCCAAACATGCTCAATGGGTGACATGTCCGGTGAGTATGCTGGCCATGCAAGAACTGGGACATTTTCAGCTTCCAAGAATTGTGCACAGATCCTTGCAACATGGGGCCGTGCATTATCTTGCTGAAACTTGAGGTGATGTTCATGGATGTATGGCACAACAATGGGCCTCAGGATCTCATCACGGTATCTCTGTGCATTCAAAATGCCATCAATAAAATGCACCTGTGTTCTTCGTTCATAACAGATGCCTGCCCATACCATAACCCCACCACCACCATGGGCCACTCGATCCACAACATTGACATCAGCAAAGCGCTCACCCACATGACGCCACACACGCTGTCTGCCATCTGCCCTGAACAATGTAAACCGAGATTCATCCGTGAAGAGAACACCTCTCCAACGTGCCAGACGCCATCGAATGTGAGCATTTGCCCACTCAAGTCTGTTACGGCGACTATTTGGAGTCAGGTTAAGACCCCGATGAGGACGACGAGCATGCAGTTGAGCTTCCCTGAGACGGTTTCTGACAGTTTGTGCAGAAATTCTTTGGTTATGCAAACCAATTGTTTCAGCAGCTGTCTGAGTAGCTGGTCTCAGACGATCTTGGAGGTGAACCTGCTGGATGTGGAGGTCCTGGGCTGGTGTGGTTACACGTGGTCTGCGATTGTGAGGCCGGTTGGATGTACTGCCATATTCTCTGAAACGCCTTTGGAGACGGCTTATGGTGGAGAAATGAACATTCAATGCCCGAGCAACAGATCTGGTTGACATTCCTGCTTTCAGCATGCCAATTGCACGCTCCCTCAATGCTTGCGCCATCTGTGGCATTTTGCTGTGAGACAAAACTGCACATTTCAGAGTGGCCTTTTATTGTGGGCAGTATAAGGTACACCTGTGCACTAATCATGGTGTCTGATGAGCATCTTGATGTGGCACACCTGTGAGGTGGGATGGATTGTCTCAGCAAAGCAAAAGTGCTCACTATCACACATTTAGACAGATTTGTGAACAATGTTTGAGAGAAATGGTAATATTGTGTATCTGGAATGAATTTTAGATCTTTGAGTCCATCTCATGACAAATGGGAGCAAAAACAAATGTGTTGCGTTTATATTTTTGTTGAGTGTATGTGTAACGTTTCTGTGCTCTCACAGCTAAATGCTGACATACATGATTTACTGGCCATTCAGCTGGATTCACAACAGTTTCTGTACTCAAAAAATGGGTAACTTACTGAAATAAGCGTGTGCTGGGTTTTTAATGAATACATACTGCTGTAGATTACTTTTTATGTTGACATGATTTATTTCTGCTTATTTGTTGGCAGGCGTCTCAGACCTGAAAAATCCGGGGCTAATATCCCTCCCTTCATTAAAATTAATTCGTTCTGGCTAATTCTAGATGGTTTCTTTTATTAACACGTTTTCTAATTCAAGAATAATCAAGTGGCAATGAAGACACGGCTTCTCTCCCTCATGCGATCAAAAACCGACAAAATAATGGGCTGCATTCAGGACAGAAAAATAATTTAATTTTTATTAGGTCTATGCACCTGCACTCGGCGACGGCATTTCAGACTAGTCAGTGGTTTCGTCCGTTCACATTTTCCAATCGGACAGCTGTCTATTTTTTTTTTTTACTATGAATTGAGCGACCATGCTGCAAAAACCGGTGTATGTACTTGTCGCCGAAATTACCTTTATTCGCTGAAGAGTTCTGAAATGCCATCGCCGAGTGACGGTGCATAGACCTAATTATAATTATTTTTCGGTACTGAATGTAGCCTATTATTTTGTCGCTTTTAGATCGTATGGGGGAGAGAAGCCGTGTCTTTAACTGCCACTTGATTATTCTTGAATTGGAAAACGTGTGGATGAAGGAAAACCATCTAGAATTAGCCAGGACTGGGCTTCCGTTTCCGGTCTTGGATGGAGTAGTCGTACGGGAGATCGCTCCGGTTATCAATAACTTTTAAAACCACCTTGCCCTTCATTTTCTTAACTGAGGCTCGCTCTCTGCCCTCAGTCTACTGAGTAAGAGCTATTTCTCTAACTCTGTGCCCGTTTTCGCCGCCATGGCTTCCAAAAGCACCAAACAGAGGAAAGAAGAGGCTAGCTTGACGCTAGATGCTATCACCACGGTGCTGGAGGAGCACCGCCAGTCACTCTCTGCCGAGTTCAAAGCCTCCTTTACGACTCTGGACTCTAAGTTCGACCAGATAAGGCCAACTGTGGAGGACCATGGCAGCCGTCTTTCACCCCTGGAACTCGCGGCAGACGATGTCAGTCAGCGGGTCCTGGACCTCGAGTCCATCTGCACAGCGCTACAAGAGGCTAACACCAATTTAAAGGCTAAAGTTACCGACTTGGAGAGCCGAAGCCGGCGCCAAAACATTCGCATACTCGGAATACCCGAATCAACAGAAAGTGGACGCCCTACGGAGTTCTTCTCTAACTTGTTGTGCAAATTGTTCGGAAACGAGATCTTGCCATCAGCCCCGGAGATCGACAGGGCCCATCGCTCGCTAGCCCCCAAGCCAGCCCAGGGTGAGCGCCCGCGGCCGGTCATCCTTCGCCTGCACCGCTACCAAACTAAGGAGCTTCTCATCAGGGAAGCACGATGAAGGGGAAAATTTGAGTTCCAGGGCCACACGATCCGTATCCTGGAGGACTACAGCCTGGATGTTCTGAGCCAAAGAGTGGAGTATAAGGACGTAATGGCAGAACTTTACAAGCGGGGACTAAAGCCGGCGCTGCTCTTCCCAGCACGGCTTCGGCTCACGCTACCCGACGGAGCGAGAAAGTGGATCAGTTCGGTGGAAGATGCACGCAAGTACATTGACTCTCTCCCCAAGCCCCCCGCACCCTAGAGGGATACTCTAGAGTCACTTTATGTACCCACGTTCCGACATACGTGGTTGTCACAGGGCACTTTGTTTTATAAATACGTTCATTTTGATACCGGAGCTATTGGTAAGTTTGTTAATACAGGAAGATGTTTTGTACAAGGGGTGTTTTGAAGAGCTTGCTGTTGGTTTTTACAACAGCTGTCTTAGGTGGGTGGGGTGGGGGGTTCGCCACTGCCAGTGATGCTTGGGTTCGCTGTTTGGTTCTGTCTTTCTGCCTGTTTTTACCTGCCTGCACTTCTCCAATGCAGTCCCTGTTTGAAGTTGTTATGCTACTAATCACTCATATTCCACAGCCTCTTTATTTAGTTCTACACCATGATTGACCGCTTGAAATTTTTGAGTTGGAATGTTAAGGGCCTAAACCATCCAATTAAAAGAAAAAAAATTCTCTCACATATTAGACATTTTAAATCAGAAATAGTTTTTTTGCAGGAAACCCACATCCGTAATTCAGATAATGGCCGTCTATTGTCAGGGTGGCGCGGGCAACATTTCCATTCCTCTTTTCAAGCTAAAGCCAGGGGGGTTTCAATCCTTATTGATCAGGGTGTTTCTTTTAAATCACACAGTGTGGTCTCTGACAAGTTTGAAAGATATGTGATTGTCTGTGGTAAACTGTATAACTCTTTGGTGGCACTTGTGAATGTCTATGCTCCTAACTCGGATAATGTAGCTTTCTTTGAACAGCTGTTCTCAACTCTGCCAGACCTTAATACTTACCGTCTCATACTTGGGGGTGATTTTAATTGCTGGCTCGACCCAACTTTGGACAGGTCATCAACCAATATCAGTGCAATCAGTAAATCTGCTTCTTTTATGAAAACTTTTCTTACCGATTATGGCATCTGGGATGTGTGGCGCACCTTGCACCCTAATGATAGAGAATATTTGTTTTTCTCACCAGTTCATCACACATATACCAGAATTGATTACTTCTTTGTTGACAAACAGTTCCTCCCGCTGGTTAACACCTGTACATATCAGACTATTGTCATTTCTGACCACGCACCCTTAGTTTTGGAAATATCTCTTCCTGACATTCCACAAAAGAATAGGCAATGGCGTTTTAACTCAACTTTACGATCAGACGATAACTTTGTTAAATTCATAGAGAGGGAGATAAACTTTTTCTTTACTACCAACATTACCCCTGAAGTGTCCAATCTTATTGTCTGGGATGCTTTTAAAGCTTACATCAGAGGGCAAATAATATCCTATACAGTTCAACTCAGAAGAGGGGCTGGAAAGGAGCGGGAACACCTTTCCCACCAAATTAGAGAGATCGACAAACAATATGCACAAACCAAAAATCCAGAACTACATAAAAAACGACTGGAACTTAAGACCAGATTTGATCTTCTGACTACTTACTCCGCTGAATATTCACTTTCAAAGCAGAAGACCATGTTCTATGTTCATGGGGATAAATCTGATAAGATGATAGCAAACCTTCTTAAAGGCTCCAGTGCCAGACAAAGCATTTCTAACATTCAATTGTCGAATGGTCACATCACTTCTGATCACTTACAAATTAACAAAGCTTTCAGAGACTTCTATTACCAACTTTATTCTTCAGAATCCCAAGCTGATGATAAAGAAATTTTGGATTTTTTAAACAACTTTAATATCCCAAAACTCTCAGCTAATGTCATGCAAAACTTGGAGGAGCCCATCTCTCAGCGTAAAATTAGCTTGGCTATCTCTTCCATGCAGTCTGGAAAATGTCCCGGACCTGACGGTCTTCCCACAGAATTTTTTAAGAAATTCTCTTCACTTTTATCTCCATATTTATGTTTGGTTCTCTCTGACTCTTGCAAGCTAGGTTCACTGCCCAGTTCCTTTTCTGAAGCCTGCATCACCTTAATAGCTAAAAAAGGGAAAGATCCAACTCAATGTGCCTCCTACAGACCTATCTCCCTTTTAAATACAGATGCTAAAATACTAGCTAAACTCCTAGCACGTAGACTAGAAACCCCTCTTCCCTCGATAATATCTGTAGATCAAACTGGATTTATAAAAAACAGACATGCCTATTTTAACATTCGTCAACTTTTGGATGTGGTGTACTCTCCCTCTGATGAAATCCCTGAATGCGTAGTCTCTCTCGACGCTGAGAAGGCGTTCGATCGCGTAGAGTGGAGATACCTTTTCGCTGTCCTGGACTCATTTGGGTTTGGACCAAAATTTATTAATTGGATCAAATTGCTATATTCTAAGCCCTTAGCTTCTGTTCGTACCAACTCACAGCTGTCAAAGTCGTTCAATTTGCACCGTGGCACTCGACAGGGGTGCCCTCTTAGTCCTATACTTTTTGACTTAGCCATCGAACCCCTTGCCACTGCTTTGCGTGAATGCGAGCACTTCTCAGGAATTACTAGGGCCAAACGGGAACATAAGACTGCGATTTATGCTGATGATCTTTTACTTTTTGTGTCGAATCCAACCACCTCTCTGCCCCCGGTCTTGTCTCTGCTCAACCAATTCGGTCAAATCTCAGGATATAAGCTAAATCTTAACAAGAGTGAGATTTTTCCAATCAATAGCAAATTACAAACAACTACTCTCACCAGCTTTCCTTCTACAATTAAGAGTTACAAATTTTCATATCTGGGGATCACAATTACTCGTAAGTTTAAAGACCAATTTAAAGAAAATTTTGGGGCACGGTAGCCATCTGGGGGAGGGTCTTAGGAGTGCAGTGGAGAGGGAGGGGGAAGGATCTGAAAGTTGCTTTTTTTCAAATTTTTGTGCGAAGTCCTCTCCTCTCCTCAAAGTTACCAACTGCAGCTTTAACATGCAATGCAGCTAATTAAGACAAATAAACTGATAGTTAAAATCTTAAGATTGCAATTCTGGATGGAACAAAAACCAGCATACTCAGTGGGGCGCCAGGACCGATTTGGAGAGCCACTGGCATACACAAAACGGATACCAGATGGCTCAAGAAATAGTTTGAATTAAAAAAATACAGTCGCAATTTAACAAGGGCAAGTGTCCGAAAAGAAAGGGAATTTAGAATTGTAGAAATTTTCGATGTATAATAAATGCATGCAGCTATGTTTTGAAATTTATAATGCATTACTCCTTGTGTTGGTACAGGTGGATCCAGAAATTTCTGAAAGAGGGTCCCAAAGCTAAAAAGCTATGTTACATTACCAACCAGAACTAAGCTACCCAAATCTTTCCTTATGTTTACTTGTATGGGAATAGAATTATTTGTGGGCAGGGGAATTTGCAAGATTGTTAAGGGGTTGTGGCCAAGATACACAGGCAATACCCCAAGGATACCACAATTTTGGAAAGAGCAAGTGCCCCACACCCCAGTGAAATAATCAACTTTTAGGAAACGTCAGTAAACATTGGGCATTCACAAAAAAATCTGTACCGTCCCCCCTTCTGAGACCTCTGGAACTCCAGGGTGGATGGTATTAGGGCAGCCTGGAATTGCAGGGTGGGTACTCTAGCAGGGAGAAAATCCAGGGTGGAAAAACCAATTTACCAACATAAAGAATTTTGCATAATGCGTAACTTTTATCCTTGAAAGTATCGCCCCCAGAGAAAAAAAGATGAAAAATAGCTGCCTTCAAATTTACCAACCCAAAGCTTTATAACTTGAAAATCCTCAAGGTTTTTTTTTTTATTATTATAATAATAAAAGGTTTAATATGGCTCGTCACTTGTTATACACTCTAATACTAAAGAATCCCTAGGATGTGTAGAAACAGCTTTTAAATATTAACAGCTCGGAAAAGTGTCCCATGGTTCATTTTGCCACATTTTTGTTATTCAATGAGAATCTCCAAGGCAATTCTATAGACAGTAAGGCTGCCTAGAAAACCATTTCAGTGTTTCCACCAATACATTTATGATCTTATGAATAGACTTATTACATTTGTACAATCTAAATCGCTGTTTTAAAATTAATGTGTCCCGCACTGATGAATATTTCGAAATCCCAGTCAGACTTGGTGTATTAGAAAAATATACAAAATGTTGATCAGAGGAACAAAAGGGAACAGGTCTCAAACAGCGATTTAGTTTGTCCACATGTGATACAGTAAGTCTATTCATAAGATCATACATGTACAGGTGAAAACACTAAAATGCTTCTCTGGACAGCACTACAGTCTGTAAAACTCCCTTTGCGAATCTCAGTGAATAACAAAAGATTCTCATAAAATGACAAAAATGCAGTAAAATGAACCATAGCTTTTTAGCTTTGGGACCCCCTTTCAAAAATTTCTGGATCCACCTGTACCAACACAAAGAGTAATGCATAATAAATTTCAAAACATAGCTGAATGCATTTATTATACATCGAAAATTTAACCAACAATTCTAAATTCCCTTTCTTGTCGGACACTTGCCTTTGTTAAACTGCAACTGTATTTATATCCCCGAATGCTGAATGGCGTTCCGGGGATATTATGTTTTTGGTCCGACCGCCGGCGCCGCGCTGCCTTACGTGTTAACGCGATAACTTCAGTAATATTTCAATTAGAAATTCCAACTTTTGCATATAAGTATGTATCATAAAGAGGAAGAACTGATTCGATTTTGGACAATTTACTATTTCTAGATTGGCCACCAGGGGCCAAAAACTGAAAACAAGAGTTGTCAGAAAGACAACAAAGCTCGCCGGGGCAAGGTTAAAGTTTTTCTGCACGCGGACGGACGCGGACGCCGGGGGTACGACAATAGCTCTCCGGACGTTATTCGTCCCGGCGAGCTAAAAATCACTGTTTTTATCTTATCTCTGGAAATATTTGTCCGATTGACCTCAAATCAAGCGCAAATGAAAGGTCATGACCTGAGGATGTGTCCCACGATGACATTATACCGGTTTGGTTCAAAATTTTGACACAAGGTGGAGCTTGGAACTACTTGTCCAATTGACATGAAACTATGTGCAACTGCAAGGTCATGACCTCACAACGTGTCACATGAGGACATCATACGTGTATGGTTCAATATTTTGCCACCAGGTGGCGCTTTGTGATGGAAAATTACCATTTTGGCCATATCTTCAGAACCATTTGTCCGATTGACCTGAAATACAGTTCAAATGAAAGTCTATTCAAGGTCTATTCAAGGATCGGGGAATTGGTGGATTGGGGGCGTTCGGGGATATACCCCCAGCCGTCGCCTCGGACGGCATAAGCCTAGTTTTAAATTCCAACCATTTCTTGAGCTGTCTGGTGTCCGTTTGGAGTATGCGAACAAGTTATTTCAAGCATGTCCCTTGGAGTTCACATGGCTGTAAAGGCCCCAAAAAGATGCTGTCGACTTTAACGTCTTTAGTGCATTTCATCTCGGTGAAATAGCCACCAACAATGCCTCAATCAACGAGTGGGATAAAAGAAGGCAAGCTGCAGTCATTAGTGGTTTCTAATGCGTTCCGATTAAGCAGAAGTTTAGCGAGAAGCAGCCTTATGAGGTATGTGAACGAGCGATTTCAGGGCATGAAAACAATTATCACATCACTCAAAAGGACCACAAACGATTCCAATTGCAGAAATTAAATTAAAAACCGAAGTTTTCATTTTAAAAATCCTCTGCAAATTTGATTCAAGTGGTATGCATCTACACAGATATGATTTGACAAGTTGAAAACATTGAACTTCGATGTTTTGGGCGAAGTTTAGTGAATATTCCAGTTCATTGAAATCAAGTGGTTTGCATTTTTATGAGCTCTTTTTCAGCTCTGTGAACGAGTGCTCGAGAGAGAGAGAGAGAGAGAGAGTAACCACTGCATGGTACTAATTAACTCGTCCAAAAAAGTGAAGTAGGTCGCTTCGAAACCAATCAAACTGAAAAACACAGGCGCATAGTTTCATATCTTTGGAAAGTAACATTTACTTGGCGGGGAAATATTTATTTTACATCCAGTAAATAACAAAAGTAATTGTTTCGCAACATGCAAGCTACCCTTACACGTAATACAATGGGAGTGACTATTGACCCGACGGTCGGGTGAATAAGAAACCGTTCTCGATTGGCCCGACGGTCGGATGAATAAATCAAAGCTTGCTATTCGCCCGACAGGATAGACTGGTCAACTGCTACTGTATACGGGGCGTCTATAGGGACATAAACCTGCCTATTCTCGCGCGAGATCTCGCGTTGTTGCCATTTTTAGAATTTCCGCGCCACTGCCCCTATTGTTATCGTGTTATTGTTCATTTTGTATGCTCAGCGTTTATTAGCTTAAATCTATTGAAAATTATTGAAAGAAGCGGCACGCGAACAAAAAATCAACATTTAATCCTTTCTATTGATATATAGTGATTTTAAGCATGAGTGAATGGTCTCACACATGGCATGTTGTTTCAAGAGAAACTCAATTGAGATCATGCCACTGTGAAATGGCTTCACTGAAGAATGTGGCTTGTGATGTAAAAACAAAGTTTCAGAAAGCAGTTAGTGCATGCATAGTAAGCAGTGTTTACTTGGACTTGGAATTTGTAATTTTGTATAGTATTGGCAGGCTTACTATAAATGAAGAAAATATATAACATTTATTTATTTATTTATTTAATAAACAAATAATGATTAAATAAATGAACAGAAGATATTCATTTATTTATCCAAGTGCAAATATTATCCGTGTGAAAATATGTGTAAGTGTATTTTTTTTTCTTTTTTTTTTTATTCATGCAATTCTTCATTCATTTTTTTTTTGTAAATAAATAAACCAATAGATCATTAAATAAATAGATATATCCATTAAATTTATTTAGGTGCAAATATTATTCGAGCACTAAAATAAAAGTGTTGTTTTTTTTCTCATTTATTTATTTTTTTTTCCATTTATTTATTTTTATTTATTTATTAATGTGAGTATGTATGATGTTCGTGGTGCCGGCTCTAGTACATGTAACACCATTATATGTACTGTACTAGTATTGGTTCTTTTGTCCGATTTACCTGAGTGAAGATAATCATTGTCATTACAATCAAATCGCTTGGAACTCAACACAATAAACAAAATATGATCCTTGTCAGCTGCAATGATTTTTAATGAGCAAATTTTATATCTGGAAGCCCATCAATCAACACATACAGCCCACTGTACTACCTAAGATCACTGGGTTAAAATGCCCTACAACTAGGTCATTTTTCAATTTGCAGGGAATTTAACACTTTCTAACCTTGACCTTGAAAACGGTAATTTTATTAAAATATTAAAAATAGCGGTATGTTCAACATTACATTTCAAGTTATCCGCGTTTTACCAGATCCTCAATCTGTGTTTTACCCACACCCCAAAAACACTATTAAACTAGACTGGTACCCTGTCCGGTATCTCACAAACTCGATCAGAGTTGATGCAACGGGCCATTTGCGAACTGGTGGTACAGTAGGGAACCAGTCAAACTAACATGATCTCGAACCAGAAACGTGATCGCAAGTCAAATGAAAAAAAAATCTATAGATAATATATATGTACTCAGTGTGTTGTTGCGAAGTCATCACCAAAGTTGATATAGCAAGCGACCACAGAATGGTGAGAGCAACTATTCGCATCAACACCAAGCTTGCAAGGCTCAAGTTCATCAATAAAAAGAAAGCAAAAAAGATTGACATATTTAAACTGAAAGCCAGACAGGACGAATTCAAGCTGAAATTGAGAAACCGGTTTTCCAGTTTAGAGGTGGAAGACATTGCTTTTGATGTAAGACGTGAAAATATCACAAAGGTCATGTTGGAGTTAGCTGCAGGTCTAGCCTCATCGACGTATGAAAATGGCACAAGATCAAAGGAGGACAAAGAAATTGAAAAGCTTGACAACAGAAGGAAAGCTCTTCGAAAGAAAGAGGCAAAAACAAAGGCAGAGAGAGTGGAATACACAGAAATGGTCAAAACAGTGAGAAAGAAACGGAGGCAACGGACAAGACAAAGGAAACATGAAACCATACTTAAAATCTTGCAAAGTGGAAAAGGTCCCAGGACAACAATGAAACAAGATGCCAAGAAAGCCAGAATGTATCAACTAAAACATAAAGATGGGACACTGACATCAGACAGATCAGAAATACTGGGAATATGCGCAGATTTCTACCAAGACCTTTACAACTCCACCAAACCTCAAGAGAAAAGCAAAGTGGCAGATGCGGACACTCCCAGAGATATTGATGATATACCACCTATATTACATAAAGAGGTGAAGCATGCATTAATGCAGATAAAAGACAATAAAGCCCCAGGTACAGATGACCTCACAAGCGATATCATCAAACTTGGAGGCGAGGAAGCGGTAGAACAGCTTACAAATCTATACAACCAGATTCTGCAAACAGAGAAAGTACCACAGAGATGGAAGGAAGCAAAAGTTATCCTGCTGCACAAAGAGGATGATAAAGCAGATATCAAGAATTACCGCCCCATCAGCCTACTTTCTCACACGTATAAGATCTTCACAAAAATAATCCAGAACAGACTGAAAGCTGCCTTGGATCTAAACCAACCCCGAGAACAAGCCGGATTCAGAGGAGGCTATTCAACAACAGATCACTTACAAGCAATAAACCAATTAATATCAAAATCCAAGGAATACTAGCTTGACCTCTGTATTGGCTTCATAGACTACCAGAAGGCATTTGATTCCACACAGACATGTTTGACGCACTTAGAAAGACTGGAATTCAAGGCCATATATCACCATCCTGGAAGTCATCTATACAGATGCAACAGCCAAAATACATCTTGACAATGACGTATCTAACGTGGTAAGGATAAACAGAGGCGTTAGGCAAGGCGATACACTTTCTCCCAAGATCTTCACCACAGCAATGGAAGAGATATTTAAGAAAGCCAACTTGGAAGAAAGAGGTATCTGGGTAGATGGAGAAATGCTCACAGATTTACGATTTGCCGATGATGTGGCACTGATCACCAAATCAGTCAAAGATATGGAGGAGCAGCTAAATAGTCTTAATACTGAAAGCCAGAACGTTGGGCTACAAATGCACAAAGGAAAGACAAAATACATGGTTAATCATGAAACAGACGAAACCATTTCCATTGAAGGCCACCTTATCGAGCAGGTGAATAAATACAAATATCTGGGGCAGACACTGATGATGGATAACAACACTGAGGAGGAAATCTTAACTAGAATAAAGGCAGGATGGAGAAGCTTTGGTAAACACAAGGAGCTTCTTATTGATAAGAATATACCAATGTCATTAAGAAGAAAGGTGTTCAATCAGTGTGTCCTCACAACAATTGTCTATGGGGCGGAGACTTGGACAACAACACACGAATTACAACAAAAGCTAATAACGACACAGAGAGCTATGGAGAGAAAAATGCTACACCTGTCGCTTAAAGACAAAGTCAGACACACCGAAATAAGAAAGAAAACAAAGGTGACAGATATAATGGAAAAGATAAAGACATCAAAATGGAAATGGGGGGGACATCTATCAAGAACAGAAGACAACAGCTGGACCAAAAGGCTCACAGAATGGCAACCCAGGACAGGAAAGCGAAAGAGAGGACGTCAGAAAAGACGATGGAGAGATGACATCACCTCCTACATGGGCACGGCAGCATGGGCAAGGACAGCAAGGATCAGATCCGAATGGAAAAGGCTGAAGGAGGGCTTCATCCAGCATTGGATGAAATAGCCAGCAAGCAAGCAAGCAAGTGTGTTGTTCTAAAATCGTCGGGCAAATAGCCTATAAACAGCTTATATACCCGACGGTCGGGCGAATAGACAGTAGCAAAATACACAACCGACGATCGGGCAAATAGCCTCGGCCTAATACAATCAATAACGATAACAACCAAATCTAATACTTCGCTTTCGTCTTCATCGCTTCCGGTGAAAACATGTGCTGTCTATACATCAAAACTAATTACAAAATGAGGCTCAAATGACGCGAGCGAGTAAGTTTCACATCGTTTCATCCTTTAATTTTTATCGATCTGAAGAAACCGAAAGTTCACTATGAGCACTCGCTGCATTCCCAGTGTTATGTTTTGGGTGTTGCTGATGATTCGCCCACTTCCGCACCAAAGCATGTGCTTTGCGAACGTTTACAAACGCCGGTGCTGCCTTGTCCGAAAATGCTACCTTAATGCAGGGCGATCGTAAAGTCTTTCTTTTCACCTTAATATTGCAATACGAATCAGCCTACTCTGTGGCAACTTTGTTATTTGTTAGCATATAACACACGCCAACGTTATAATGAGTTGGATAAGTCTTGATTCTGCAAGCCACCATCGTCCCATTTTCGGGCATTATTCAGGAAAAGCCATGGTGTACGTGCAATTATTTGCCAATACGTCGAGAAGCATACCGAAAAAAACCTCGGGGTTTTCAAGATTTTTCATGATATTGAACATGCGAAGGAAGAATGGGAGCCCGGGATTGTGAGCTTGTGTAGGCGCAGAGCCGCAAGGTAGCACATCTTTACAGAATTCGACAGGACACTGGAAACAGCTAACTTGGAGACATTAACTCAGCCAGCAAACTAACGTTAGCTAGGTCAGTGGATAGCGATTCTTTTGATACTTGCGTTGGTTCAGCGACTAACGATTATTTAGCAGGGGTAGCCAACTGTGTTAGTGACGCATCGAGGTGATCGATTAAGGTAATATTAACGTTACCTGTCTAGTAAGTAAGTTCGTTAGCAACCGGATTTTTGAACTATCGTCGGCCTAAATGTTTAAATTGGTGATAGCTAGCAAGCTACAATAATAATAATAGTTTATTCGTATATGTACATGCAAGCAGTACAATACAATTGGTTACACACACACACAATACAAACAACTGCTAAAAACAATGTCGAATAATGACAACATGTATAATCAATCATCATCTGTATATCTTGTTGGGCAATAGCTTCAGAGCGAAAATCACGCAAACAAATCAAATCAAGCGTCAAACCTGCCAGAGCCTCGGCAGTTATGTCATCATCGGTCGGACCGATAACATGTATATAGAGAAAACTTAGTCTGAAAGGTAATGCCAGCTGAGGTTATAATGATGCATCAAGAAATTAACATTCTTACCAGTACTGGGTTATAGCTGGGTTAGGTTCACCAAGTAGAACACACAATTAACTGAAAAAAATGCCCATAACTTACCTGCGCTTACTGCTCCAAGCGCTATCAGCAAAGTAAAGAAAGCAATACCAAAAATTGCCTTAAGGAACTGCATGGTACTCATCGGGTTGTCCAGCTCCGACATTCGACAACTCACTGTCACATCCAGGCTTCCGCACACTTGAATGGCATTGAATGTATCCGGATTCGACTGGAAGTTGCTGAGATGTAAAAAAAAAAAACAATATTCCCCGCCTCCCTGTGCAGTGACAGGGTGTGATGACAGATCGAGAGGCGCGAAAATGCAGCCTGAAGGGACCGACGGAGGGAAAGAAAGAAGGAAAAAAGATAATGAAGTTGAGGGCGAAATATTCCTGGTAGGAATGAAAGTACTTAGAAATAGTTAGAAATGGCCATTTTAACACTTAAGTTCGAACGGTTTCATAAAGTTCTATCACTCCCGGTTCCGACAAGTTGTTCGAGAGCGATTTGGAAATGTCCGTGGTCGGTATTAGACCACAGAGAGAGAGGGCAGCGATGGGTGGAAAACATCCCTCGAAACGGATAAGATTAGTGACCCGATTTCAATCATAGTTTTTAGTCAACATGTTAGTTTCCCTTATAACGAACTGTTTAGGCGAGTGAATAATAAATTCTATAAAATGTTTAATTCACATGCCTTACTAGACAACTCATCACGAAAAGACAACTGTGGATTTTCCGCGTTAAATTTTGTAACAGCCTAATCAAGTCGTCAAACCTGTGCGTAATGATTGTTTCATTGAAAAAGATTGGAAATGCGCTGTGGAAACTGGAGGGGAGAGGACAAAATGGTTAAAAACTTAGACCACTTAGTCATTTGCACTGAGGATGGTGTAAGCACCGAAACGTTTGTGGTTTTAACTACTTTCACCTCGCACTTTAACATTCTTGTCTGAATAAATTTTTGCATTAGCTTCTTGACTTGTTGGAAATCACCTTTTGGAGTGCGAGTACTTGCGCGGTTTCTATTTCTATTTTTTAAGTGACGCACCCATTCAGCCCGGATTTGATCAAGGCGCAGACTTTCCATTACTGACGGAGCTTAGGTACACTGTAAAAAATTCTGTAAATTTTACAGTAAATTACTGGCAGCTGTGTTCCTAAGCAGTTACTGTAATTTTTACAGTTCTCTTACTGTAATTCAAATTTACAACCTTTTCCTGTAACAAATCCAGTATGATACTGTACTTATTTGAAATTACAGTAAATTACTGGCAGCTGTTTCCAAGCACTTACTGTATTTTATACAGCTCTTATTGAAGTTCAAATTCACAACCTTTTACTGTAATTAACAAAATTACAGTAAATTACTGGCAGTTGTGTTCCCAAGCAGTTACTGTAATTTTTACAGCTCTATTACTGTAACTTAAATTTACAGCCGTACACTGTAATAGACAAATACATAATCATACTGTATTTCTTTACAATTACAGTATATTACTGGTAGCTGTGTTCCCGGAGAAACACTGGCAATTACTGCACTTTCTACAAGTAAACTGTACACAATAAAATACTGTACATTTTTCATAAAAGACGCAGAATCAAGAAAAAGAGAACAAGATGAATATATTTGAATAACAGTTTATCAAACAAAATAAACTTGTCCAAAATCTGCACTCACCATTACTGGTAAATGTTACTGAAAATATTAATGGATGCACAAAAAAATGCACAATTCTCAAACAAAGCAAGCTGGCTCTTTATCAATCCTGGTGCCAATGTTTGAGCAATTAAGCAAAAGTCAATATATTTGAATGACAGTATACTAAACAAAATGATAAACTGGTCCAAAATCTGCAATCACCATTGCCAGTAAATGTCACTGAAAATATTAATGGATGCACAAAAAATACACGATTCTCTAACAAAACAAGCTGGCTCTTTATCAATCCTGGTTCCAATATTTGAGCAATTAAATAAAAGAAAATAGATTTGAATAACAGTATATTTAACAAAATAATAAACCTGTCCAAAATCTGCACTCACCATTACTGGTAGATGTCACTGAAAATATTAATGGATGTGTATTGTACAAAAAAGTGCAAGATTCTCCAAACAAAGAAAGTTGGCTCAAAATCAATGCTAGTACCAATGTTTGAGCAATTAAAAATCCCCTCCATAAAAAAATCCACCTTGACCAATGGGAAAAAAAATAATGCATTTACTACCCCTACTGGTGGTGGCTGATCGGCTCAGAATGGGAGTGTGACTGAAGTGTCTCCTTGATGGGGACATATTGAGCAAAGCACTCCCGACCATCTGTATTCTGTCCCAAACAAATGGGTTCTGGCTCTACATAATGAAAATTTTTTTAAACACAGTTTTACGCCGCTGATCTGTTTTCAATGTCTGAGCGTTGCAAGCTGTAAAAAGGTCTTCTGTTTTCAGTACCTCAATAACATTCTTAATATCAGCTTCAGAAACCCCTAGTGTAACCAACTTCTCTCTCATTTTGCAATACAAATGTGATTGGCTGGTGGAACATATCTCCTGAAATTCCTTGTTTGAATAACCGAGGATGGAAGCAATAATTTTGTCGCCAACTTGAGATAAAATAGAGCAACACTTAAAAAAAAAAAAAAAAAAAGGTTTGTGGTTTCTGCTCAGGTGTGAAGCTGACTTCACTCCTGAGCAGATATTAAACAGTTTGATATGAGGAGAGAGCAACATGTTTGTATGACTGCACTAGCCTAGTAACACCCTCAGACAATGGCTAAGACTCAAATGAGTAAAGATTTTGATATGAGGAGAGAGAAAGTGGCGAAAGAAAATAGAAGTGTTAAAAAAAATCTATTTTTCCCATAGGATCTATAGGTATTGAAAAATGGACTGCGCAGCTACTTGGACTAAGGGGAAATAGAGGATTCCTTCTTAACAGGGTCTTGCATTAACAAACAAATAAACACTGGTTAGACCAAACACGACTTTTTTTAAACATAACCATAACACTAACTGGTATGACCATTTTAACAAAACTCTTATCTTTTACATGACTCCTCACCATCACTCACCATGTAGGGTGGACCGGACCTGTTTAATTGTATGCATACACTCACTCATTTAAGAAGTTCCACTCAAAGTCCATGAGCTTGCGCATGAGTGAAGAGACATGAGGATTGACGGAGGTTTGCTTCTTCTGGACTTGTTTTCCAGTCTTGCTGCACGTCACCTTTTTCCGGCTGGCTTTGGACCCACGTTCAGGGTTGATGTCGAGGAATCGTCTGAAAAACAAGGAAACAAGAGTAAATCAGAGGCTAGGTAGAGGGGAGGGAGAGGAGATGGAGTAAGAGTGGAGGGGGAAGGGGGGAGATGTAGAGGAGGAGGAGAGGGGAAGTGGAGGGTAGGTGGAGGGAAGGGAGAGGAGAGTGGAAGAGAGAAGGTTGAGAAGACATGGGGGGGGGGGGAGAATGGAGGGGAGAGAGTCTTTCTAACCTTTGAATAAATTCAAGGGTGCATGCTGCCTCTTCATATTGATAATTAAAGTTGTAGTACGCGGCTATGACAGCTGCAAGTCCACTGATGAAGGTGGGTTGTGAGCCCTCTCACGTCACGTGCCCGTCCATGCTCAGCATCCAACGTCCTCTGCTCAGAGTTTCCCCTGAAACGAAATACCACACACAGATTTAAACATTGTACATAGACTACATGCATAACTGAAGTCTAGCTTCAGTACTTCCTGGAGGGAAGCTCGCAAGTTGATTTCCTGTCATGCATTACTTGACAAGACAACCATGTAAATAACCATGAAATAAAGGGCCGGATCTACAAAAGCTTTGCGTGTATAAAAACGTGTGCAAACTCATTGCACACGCAAAAAAAATGTACAAACTGATTTACTAACAGTGCACAGTAAGGGTTGCCTCTTTCAAAGGTGCAAAATAGCACGTCTGCATCCAGTTAGTACGTCTGCCACAATGAATATGCAATATGGGGCGTTTACACGCAACTGTGCGTGTGTTGAGAGGAGAAAATGTAAATATATTTATTTAGCACGCGCAAATTGATTTATCAAACCTGAAAGAAATTTTGCTAATAAAATCTGCGTCTATATTTTAACACGTCAAAAGGAGGTGCAAACGGTTTGTATGCGTAATTGCGCACACATAGCTACGGTTATTGTCGCAAGAAGGAGACATAGAAATCATGAAAGGAGACGCAGATGCGTTATTTTTCACCCTCGTGTGAACGTTTTTGGAATGAACGAGGAAAAAATCATTAAAACATATCGCCGATCCAGCATTTTTGCCATTTTGGAGCTGTTGGAGGAACTCTGAGAGGATTTGGAGCCAGCCACGAGAAGGAGTCACGCAATACCTGCAATGACAAAACTCCTTGCACGTTTGCATTTTTTTGCATCTGGGTCATTCCAGCGTACGGTAGCTATTACAGCTGGGATCTCCCAATCCCGTTTTTCAGATGTGTCTGAAGTCCTAAATGCCATGTCGCGCCGGATGGCCAAGTTCATTAGGTTTCCACGCACTCGGCACTTATTGAATGAGACCAAACAAGGTTTTTTGCAGTCGCTGGATTTCCTAGAGTTATAGGGGCGATTGACTGCACCCATGTGCAGCTTGTGCCCCCCGCAGACACTGAGCACGTGTACAGAAATCGCAAACACACGCATTCATTGAATGTGCAGTGCGTTTGTGATGCCAAAGGCATCATTTCCAACGTTGTGGCAAAATATCCCGGGTCAGTACATGGTTCTTTTATTCTGAGAAATAGTTCTGTTTTCCAAGTTGCAAGATGGTGAGTTTGGAGATGCCTGGCTTGTCAGCGAAATTTATTTCATTAAAAACAAGAGCATGTTTCACATTGATTCATATGTTTTTTAAGGTGACAGTGCATACCCCCTACACCCCTTCCTCCTGACACCTGTTCTCAACCCGACCACTGCCGGAGAAATAAGATACAAGGCCCATGTCCGTACACGGAATATTGTGGAGCGCACCTTCGGAATCCTGAAGAGCAGGTTCCATTGTTTGGATCGCACTGGTGGAGCACTGCTGTACAGGCCAGAAAAAGTGGCCCAGATTGTAGTGACCTGCTGCATGCTACATAACATCGCCAAGCAACACAGGCTGGAGCATGAGGCCATGCCGGAGGAGAACGCCGACCTGCCCCCCTGTATGGAGCAACAACCCAATGCTGCAGGGATGCAGACACGCAGCAATCTCGTTCGAAGTCACTTCTTGTGAGCTGTTTGGTATGTGCATTTTTCTATTTTCATTCAATAATGCGTTGTAGATTGCAATACAATGCCGTTCCCTCTGGCTAGTGTGACCCAACAAACTGCAGAACATTGCTAAGTTAAGCAAATCAACATTTATTGAAAAAAAGACTGAAATCACTTTCTGAATTCCAAACATTATCAAACGAAATACTCCTCTAATTATGTTAAGTCCCGCAAAATCATATTAAAGACACATTGTTTCAGTCAGAAAATGTATTAGGCTATAGTCTTAACAGTTATGGTGGAAAAAAATGAAAAAAACAGTTCTGCATCATATAGCCAATTTTATACAAAAAAAAAAAAATATTCACAGCCAATAAAAGACAACTTACACGTGACAGTTGAATGTATCACTTGTGTTTCCTTTTACGCAGGTGGATCTTGCCCGTCATGCGCACCTCTCCTCCCTCTTCGGTGCCCGGCTGCCTAGCTGTCGCTGTGGGACTCGGTCGGCCCTCTTCTCCACCTGGATTGAGGGCAGTCATTGCCTGCATCCCTTCCCGTAGCCCTCTTGCCACAGAATTGACCGCCATCGTCAGGGCAGATACTGCGCTGACCATCTGTCTGCTGTGCATGGCAATGGCCTGAGTATCGAGCCTTGCCGCCCGTGCCAACGATGACGCCGCCCGCATCTCCCGTGCAATTGTCTGAATGGCTGCAGACTGTTTCTTTTGTTCCTCCAGCAACTCCAGATCAATGTCCTCGAGACCCTTTCGAGGCTCTGCAGGGGAGGCGGCTGCTCTGGGGGCATTTGAGGTGGATGGCTGGACTTCTGCTGAAGATTCTACATGTAAAAAATAAATGTTTTTTGTTTGGGATTTGAGTTAAAGGACAGCAAAATGTAACCACAGGAGGTACATTCATTTTTCACTTACTAAATAAATATCTTTTCAGAAAAAGTGTGTTTATACAGTGTTATTGTGCGCCTACCTTGTTCTGCTGTTTGGTCCCGTGTGTCATACCCGGCAATTCCAGTGACTTGCATCTCGCAGAACGTTAACTGCACCTGTTCCTCAATGCTGGTCAGAGGCATCTCATCCACTGTGCCCCCACCTGTTTTCTTTGCAGATGTTTTATTATACGCCAATTTTTCTTTTGTTCGTCTTCGGATATCTTGATAACGTCTTTTCACTTCATTCACTGTTCGCATCATTTTACCCACAGCATTTACTTTTTTACACATTTCCGCCCATATGGCGTTCCTTTGTGCGACAGTCAGATTTCTTTGCTGTAGCTCATTCACGTGTTTATTGGCTTCATCTACCAACACCTCTAATTCCATAGGGTCGAATTTCATTTTGCGCTTTCTTCTCTCCAAACTCTCCATGCTGCAAACCATGAAACACGCAAAGCCCTCATTTAAATAGGGTGTGTCCAATACGTTTGCACCTGTTGCCATTCGCGCAATCACTCTTAGTAAATCACCTGCAAACCGCAGTTCAGCCCCACACGCAAAATTCTAGATTGCACGCGCAAATTAGTACACGCAAATTGGGATCTTAGTAGATCCGGCCCTAAATGTAGTTGTATTCATTTAATGTAATCTTTTTTGACCTTTTTCCGTAGGCTTTTTTATTTTTGGTTACCCATAACTCAAGTTTTTTAACTAACTTAAATGCACATCAAACATTTCCTAGACAGGTGCGTAGGACAAAGCACAACTTATGTACTTACCAAGAATAATCAGCCGAGGACTCTGGGGTAGGGCTGGGGTTCTCTCGACATCTGCAGCTGTGGCAGATACCTGTCAAACACACCCAGCAAATACCAGATTTTATGAAAGCCAAAGCATAAAATGAAGTTTGAAGCATAAAATGAAAAGTTATCAGTTTTATACATGATCAATACTAATTTTGTACTGATGCGTATTTTGCTTAGTAACCAGGGCACCATTGAAAATGAGACAGTCTCAGTGGGTTCCCCCTGGTGAAATCAAAGTTAGAGAAGTTAGAAATGAGAGTATGAAAAAAGTATATTTTCAGCAGAAAAATTAATTGACCCTACTTACATCTGCTTGAAGGATAAGTCCATCCTTCTCCTTGAAGTGTGCAAGTAGCAGCTGGGTTACGCAGGAGGCGATTTCACCATCTTCACCCATGGAAGGAACAGCCCGAACCTCTTCATTTGTAGGTTTGCTCTAGAAGAAAGCATGCATTGCCTTGCCACACTCTTCCATGGAGAGCTCGAGCATCCTCAGAACATTTTTGTCAGTGAGGAGTTCAAAATGAGCATAAATGAACTTCTGAAAAAAAAGTTGGGCCATTTCTTTTGAAGCTCCTCTATGGTAGGTGGTGGCGATGTGTTGATCATTCGGCGCTGGAGGCAATATGAGCTCTCCATGAGTTTGGCAACTTCTCCTCTGTCGGCCTCAGATGCACCCTCTTGTTGGAACAGCTCCTCCAGAGGCATTCGTTTCTCTTCTCGGGTTTCCTCACTCTCACCTGGCGGGAGTTCTGGTTGCCATCTTGTACATCCATAGGAATCGGTAAGACTTCTTTTAATTGTAGGTCCATCTTCTGTTGACTTTTGCATTTGACGGCGGGCAAGTGTGTTGTTGCGGTTCAGGTGCTCAATGCGTACTTTGAGTTGTGAAAGAAGTGAACAATAGCCAATGGTCTCTACACCGGGAACAGTTACAGCATCTGAGAAAGATTTGGGATATTGTCTCACAATTTTCAAAGTCCCTGTCTGACACTGATCGTGTGGGGTTTGCATCAAACTTGCGCATTTCGTCTGCAAGTACTCTGACCATTTGGCGTCTATCGGCGGGGATAGGTCGTTTACCATTGGCAATGGCTGACCGTATCCCAGCAGGCATCTGTTCCCATGGAACCTGAAACTTCTCCTGATACTGTAGAGGTTAAAGACCTGGGACTGCCGAACTCCCCCAAGGTTCTTGGACAAGGGCTGGAGAATGTACGTCTTGGGGTGCTTGCTGCCAAGGAACTTGAAAGTGTGGAATTTGGTGAAAGGACTGAGGAGCCAGGAGGGTCCGTATGAGAAGCTGAAAAAAGATAACAGTAATCTTTAAAAATTCTACAAGGACACAGGAGCATGAAGGAATGAGAAAATTCAGACCCAAATGTGTTTCTTTTGAATAGAATCATAAAAATTGGATTTGCAGTCAGATTTCAGATCTATGCCTGAGAGTATTATTTACCACATTTTCCATATCTCCAACACACCTAGTGCAACCTGGAGGACCCAGGGTGAGATTATGACATAATCTGGATTGGTTTGGGCATGGAAAAATGACATAGTATAGGGACAGGGTTACACTGACAGTGATTATACAAAGTATACATACAATTTAAAAATTCAGCCTTAAACTATGTTTAAGTTAGTCTATAATATGATAGTGTCCCTTTAATAAAGATAAGCGTTTCATCTCTCTCTCGGCCATCTATATAATGTCATACCTGATTGAAAAGCAGCCAGAAGCTTCCTCACTTGAATAGGACGTAAAAGGTTGGCTATGTCTTCTTCCTTCACAAAACTCAGGTCTTCTTTAGCCTCTACACCACAGTGGATAAGTCTTTCGATGATTTCGTTCAGAGTATCTGTAGGAACACTAGGAATAGTTGCCATGATGACTGCACGCATCTCTTCACTGAAAGCAGGCCTCACTCTAAAGAAAGGGGAGAGTGGTGAAGAACCGAGAGAGTCAAGCCCCATACTTTGTAGTTAGTTCTGTTGTAAACATACAACAGAAGCCCTGTGAATGAGAATCAACTGGATCTGGCCAAATATCAGTCCTGTCTCATTTTTGTCAATTACAACAAACATGTTCTTTTTGTACTAAGTGCCCTTCACTGTTGCCTCATGGGTAACAATAGTGATCTTGGAGTCAAAATGATGATGTGCGACTGACTGACCAATTTCTTCATTGTAATTACTGGTGTAGAATGGCGTCCCATTTTCAGCAATGACCTCAGGTGGGAAGAAGTTTCCAGCACTTAGCAAAGACTGGAGAAGCTGATGTCTCTCGGCGAGGGTGGAACACAGGTTTTTAAAATTGTGCAATTTTCGTGCACATTGTTTAAAGTAGGCGTGTTTACTTTCAAATCTGAGCGTCCACAGACGATTAAGTGGACCAAAGCTGACAATAGGTTCAGGATAATGAATGAGATAATGATGCTTGGGCTTGAGCTCGTTGTGTGGAAAAGCTTGTACTCGAAATGACAGATACTCTTCGATTAGAACTTGCAAATAGGCCACCTGACCAGAAGAAATTACTGATGCACAAATAAGGTCAACAATCTGCCTAAGCTGCAACTCTAGCTGCCACACCTCATTCTCAGCATTTTGAATTTTATCTCCAATCAACAGTGGCAGCAGCCGGAGGAAAACCCAGTTCTGAACAGCATGCCCACTAAGCTTAGCCCCACCTGGGTTAACCTCACACGGTTTGTCCTTTGCGTCATTCCCCTGATATTTGAACTGGTCGATACGCCGGTTTAAATCAAGATAACTAAAGTGTTTCTCGGATACAAGATGATTTATGTATAATGCTAGATCATAAGAAACAACTCCCTCAAAAACATCATGGCCAAGGCAAGGTGGTAACCCAGGCTGACATACATGAAAGAAATTGAGCTCATTAAACAGAGAGTCAAACTTGACACCTACGTTTGCAATCCCATCAAAAGCAACATTCTCTAGGTTATGTTTGTATGACTGCACTGACCTAGGAACACCCTTAGACAATGGCTCAGACTCAAATGTGGGTCGATCAATTACACAGTATCTATAAAAATTGAGACTCCTGCTGAAATTTTCAACAAACCCCCCTATATTGTGTGACCCCAGGTTGTCTCCTGCAATGGCAACCACAGTCCCTTTGACATTCTGGCCATCAGGCAGAGCTAGACCATTCACCACAAGATCTTTGAGTTCTTTAACCAGTGGGCCCATAACTAGGTCTTGACCAAAAAATTTAAAATCTTGCTCTCTACAAAAGGAGAACAAGTTGCATTTGATCAATACTTGATCTATTATGAGTGAAAATATTCCCAAGAGTCATATACACTGCAAGTATTTTATGTTTTCTCTTTCCAGGGCCAAGAGGATTGACAACCTCAAAAGAATCCTGATAGAGGATCACAGCTGGGGATGAGGGGTTAGTTTTTAAACAATAGGTTTCTTTCCATATTTTTGCCATCCCAAATATCCTAATAGATATTTTTTGATTGAACCCTGGACTGTGCCATTTTGTGCTGTTCTCTGATCGACTCAGAATGGAAGAGTGACTGAATTGTCTCCTTGATAGGGACATATTGAGCAAAGCACTCCCGACCATCTGTATTCTGTTCCAAACAAATGGGTTCTGGTTCTACATAATGAAAACTTTTTTTAAACACAGTTTTACGCCGCTGATCGTTTTTCAATGTCTGAGTGTTGCAAGCAGTAAAAAGGTCTTCTGTTTTCAGTACCTCAATAACATTCTTAATATCAGCTTCAGAAACCCCTAGTGTAACCAACTTTTCTCTCATTTTGTAAAACAAATGTGATTGGCTGGTGGAATAGATCTCCTGAAGTTCCTCCACAATTGTTTGAATAACCGAGGATGGAAGCAAAAATTTTGCCTGTAACTTGAGATAAAATAGGGTAACGCTTTTTAAAAAAAGGGCTTCATCAACACTTTCTGGACATATTTCAGATTGCTCTTCATTTGTGCAAGGCTCACTTGGTGCATCCCATAGTTGGCCACCATAATTTACTCTGTACGAACTACCTGGATTCTCAACAGGTTTCTGTAGTATTGTGTCAACTAAACTTCCCTCAGAAGAGTGTTTATGGTTTCTGCTCAGGTGTGAAGTCAGTGTAGATTTCACAGAAAATGTCCTGCTGCATTGTCTGAATGGACAAGTAACTGCTTTACCTTCAGCAATATGGGTCTTTAAATGACCGAACAAACTCTTCATATCATCACAGCTAACACTGCAAAAATCCATGACACTTTAAATTTAGATCAGCACGACACAACCTGGCATCAACCACATCTTTTTCCTCTGTGTGATGCCTGAAATGGTGTGTTTTAAAAGCTGCAAATTTGGAAAAAGTTTCTGGCAAATGGGCACATCTGAAAGCAACATTTGGAATATTCCTGTGAATTTGCATGTGTCTGGTATATGAAAATATAGTGCTGCATTCCTGTCCACAGAATTGGCAAGGAAACATTGTAAAAATGAATGGTAGACTAAAAAGGACTAGAGAGACAAAAAAAAAAAAAAAATCTTGATTAACCCCCAGAAAAGCAATAAAAAATATATTCTAAAGCCAATAACCTATAACCAATGACCTATATTTGAAATTGCTATGCTATAATTGATTATACAGATCAAAATTGTAGAAGCTAACTTTATCCTACAGTGTACCTAAACTGCACGCCTACTTGCTAGCTAGATAGGTTAGTCAGTTACCAAACTGCAATCTGCCTGAAAAGTGTCTACATGTATACCGGTAGGCTTCTACAACATCGCTTCGCAAGCTAGTTACTCACTCTGATGCGGCAACTTCGTAGAGCTCAGACCGTGCTGGTGACAACGGTGAATTCGACATTGCAGTTCAATACTGTTAAATAAAAGAAAAGAAGCACACTTCAGCCAGCATGCAAATGGAATAATAAAAAAAACAACAAGCATTGTTAAATCAATCATTTAACTGTTAGCTTGTGATACATGTGCCTCCTAAAGAGGATAGCGAAAGACGTGCGGACAGGGTGGGCAGTGACTTCTTCAACGCTGGATTTTGTCAACCCGTTTCCACGTACTTAGCCTGATTGTCAATCAATCAATTAGACTTTTTCTGGTCAATTAAGCATGTAATGATTAAGAGGTCATCGTGACAAAAAGATTAATTCACCTTTAGGCTTTGATTCGAGACTGCAAGGAAGTAAATCTTAACAATTAGGAAAAAATCTCAACTCTCTCGGTAATTCTGTATTGTTTTGATATTTTGTTTATAAGATTATGAAAGAAGACTGAAAATAAAGTCCCAACGTAAAATAAAAATGGCATTAAAAAGTACGTGTTTAAGGGAAGAATTATTATCGTGAGCTTGAACGCCGCATAAGAAAGGTTTTAATATTTGTTAATGGTATTGCGTTAGCTTCCTCTAGGCAAATATGAACAAACTTGCTGTCTCGTGAGCATTTTAAGTTCGGTGCAGTGAGAAATAATGTTGTGGATGGAACTGGTATGCCATTCTGCCGTTTAGTCAGGTAAATTAGTTTATCAATCCTCAGATTGCAAATCAAGCAAAGTATCGTGTGTTTAACGATGACGATTCTGCCTACCCAAACGGACCTCCGACGGCACGTTACGGCAGTTAGTTGGTGAATGCTTAATGCAGTCTCGCCTGGCTCGATATTGCTAGCGAGCTACTAACGTTAACCAACTAATAAAATTAAGAGGCAAATAAAATATTTGCGGTGGCTCATTCGAAGCCAGGCTAAACATAGAGATCGTTAATAATATAAAAAAACAAATGAATATGGTCATATAGGCTATAGTAACGTGGAACTCTTTTTTGTACTTATCGCACTCTCAAGACGCATCACTGGCTTAAGTTCGCCACTTACCCTGCCAATAGCCTAATGCTGTGTAACGTATCACACGGTGGCGTGCGCACCAGAGTTCTAAAAAGGGCGAACACGCATCGCTAGCTATCATAATCCGCCGGGAGATGACAGTATGGGAATTCCCTACTATAGCAGGATTTAACTCTTAAAATACTTCCATGGATTCAAAAATTCAACTTCAATAACGTAAACCATTATACTGGCAATAATGGGGCGGCTTACCGTGTGTTGAGGCGAGGGAGCTGGTTGAACCCCAGGATTGGCACTTGGCAGTTGTGTTCGTCAGAAAAGGCAGAGAGAAACGGCGCGAATACCAAATCAAGCGCGAGAGCTCCCGTGATGCAATGCAAATTACAGTAATAAACCGTTTGCCCTCTGAGTTGACCGTTAACACTATCCCTTTTCCCAAAATGCATTGTTGTATACGCTATTTGGTTGTGTTTCCAAGATACAGTCTATTACTGAAATAAATCTGTACAGCAATCTTTAACAGTGTACTTAGAGTTGAAAATTTAAAGCATGACAGCAAATGGCAAAAGTAATTCCCAGTTAATTCTCAGCTAATGAAATATTTAGCTATTTACTATTTCACCTTCGATTAAAATGCTTCCCCCACAGTACTGCATGAGCTGACGATTCCCACCTGCTGCCGCATACATGCCAACTCTACAGCTTTTGGGGCATTTTTCTGAGAATGAAACGACCCGAAAGGGGTAGTCTACCGCTTTTGGCAGTAGAGTTGGCATATTTGCATCAGGGTTCTGTCTTTTGACAGCTTTTATTCATGCTTCACACCGCTTACTTTCCTTTGGAAATACGTGAAATGAAATTCTCTCTCCCGGTTTCATTTTGTGGTTCGAACAACCAGACACTAAACCCAACGTGGGCATGTTTTTTGAGGAATTATTACTTCGTTCGCATCACTTTCAATTCGGTTTCACAGGCCATGTGGGTTTTGTTTTCACCAAGTCACCCTGCACCGGAAGTGGACCCGACTTTGTGAATTGCATCTCAGAAGCCTTTGTCTGAAGTGGAGTCAGTGGTGGGCAGGGCAGGAGGAGGTCTCTCTGATTACCCTTAAATTCATATTTATTTTACTTGGTTACTTACAGTTCAGTCACCAGTGTCATTCTGTTGGGAAATCCATGTGAATTATAAATCAAAAACTTAACAAAATTTTCTGGTGGCAAGGTCACTTAAAGACCATGAAAACCCTTCCTTCACTTTAGCTCTGCTTTCTTGTTTTGTTTGAGTTCACACCTATAGCCATTTTGGAGACATCTGTTCCATCTGGTGGTCCTTTGTTGCCGCATCATCAAGGTTTGAAAGTCACCATTTTGCGCTGCCTGGCTAACAAGGCAATCAGAGATAGCAGACCTGCCCCCAGCCACGGGGTGACAGAAACACATGCACACACACACACACAGACATGATCATTGCTTAACCTGGCCCCCTAGGGGAGGGGCCAGGTAAAAATAGGATGGCGCTCTTGTTAGAGGCATCTGACTTCAGCTCTAGAACACAAATCAACTTGCAGGTGGTGCCAGGCGCACATGAACAGCCATAATTTACATTCAGCCATTGGCCCGCGTTTTTCTGATTGTTTATTTGGCTTTATGAATGATGGTTCAGCGTTGTGTTGTCAAATTCTGTAGAAATTCTGATAAAATCGGACATAGTAGCCTATTCACAAATTTCCCACCTACACCTCTTGCAGTTTACCTCTCCCAATTAGCGACAGTTGCTCAGACTAATTGGCAGAACCGATGAGAGTCATTTATTTTTGAAAGCCTTGTTATACATTGCACTACGAAATTATACGGCATTCTCTTCTGTACATCAATGACAATGAAAATTATCAATAAGTCGCATAAATTAGTTTGCGAAGCTCATTGAGCAATAAGCCATGAGAATCTGTTCTACAGTCTAAATGAAGTGACAGCTAAATGGCATTGTTAGGTACGATGCACAGTTGAGTGATGGTGAAAATAATTGCTGTGAAGTCAGCCAAAGTTTCAGATTTTTTTCAGATTGTCATCCTTGCGAAATCACATCAATTGCAGCACCCTCCATAATTGGCACCCCTGGTTAAGATGTGTTAAAAACCTTAAAATTAATTCAATTTTTATTGCAGAAGCATACTCTTAGACTGAAAATTGTAGAAAAATGTAACCTTCAACTCAAGTGATTTATAAGGGGGGGGAAAAAAAATTCCCTGACTAAGAAATAATTATTTTTCGTAAAATCACTTGTTCCACAATTATTGGCACCCCTAACAATTCCTAGGAAATATATCAAAGGAAACATCCAAAAATTCACCAATTTTACCCCTCAAACCAATGACAAAATTATTTGACATTGAGCCTCCAAAAGTGAAACATGCGAAACGAAGAGGTTGATCCTTTCATCGAGAAATCATTAACTTAAGACTAGCTTTGATATGGGATCAGGTAGACACCAGAAGCGAGGTGAAGGGGAATGAGGATTTATTGAAAAACAAAACAAAACAGGCACGAGGGCCAACGAAAAACTTGGCCCAAAGGGTTGCAAAAGGACAAACTAAAGTACGCTACACAGAGCTATAAATAATAAATGCAAAAAGGCAAAAAACAAAAGGCACTGGAAACTCCAGGCAAGATGCTCAAGAAAAGTAAATAACAAGACTAAATATATATACACAAAACAAGAGGCTAGGACGAGACTTGAAACTAGAAATGCTAGGGGACTTGACAACAAGAACTTGGCTAAATTTGCACATGCAAAGAGACGCGAGACACTGTCTGCCAGCCAACTTCCACCGCATCCAGAAAAAGGCTTGGAAATCATGACATGAGGGGTAACACCTGGAGAGAGAGAAACAAGAGGCATGGCAAGATCAAGACATAGACAGAGATTGGATGACATGACTTGCTCATTTAAGAGAATGAGCGTGCTCAGCTTAAGTACCAATTAAGCATGCAGTTTGAAAGCAAGCATGAATGTTAAGAACAGAAAAGCACAGCAAGATCTTGAAATAGCAAAGCAGGAATCATGACAATAAACTCCCTGTCTAAATTAGTAGTATTAGTAATGTGCCTATCTAAGAATTACACCAACCCAGTGAGTGTTAGTAAATGTTAGTAACTTAAAAACAGTTAATTGCCAATTAAGCTTAGAGAGCCCCGAATCAGCACAGCACAGAAGGAAGAGGGAAATACCAAAGCCAACCATAGCTCAGAAATGTGCAACAACGAAGGCACGGGGCGGAACGCAGACAAGCGGTGGAGTGGCATGGCAGACCTGGCATGAAACAAAACATGGAAGAGTAAAAACATGGAACAGGAACATGAATTATGAAATGAGTAATCCTAAACAAGAAACTGTTAAAACTATGACTATGAACATGACTATGGAACATGAAACTATGAACTATGAAATCTAGAACATGAAACTTAAAACCATAAATGCTGTCCTGGCCAAGGCCAGGACCCCAGAACACAACAGTACCCCCCCCTTAAAAAAGCGGCACCTGACGCTGACAAAAAACACCAATAACCAAAATACATGAAGCCGCACAAAACTAAATACAAATCCCACAAGACAAATAACTAACGAGAATACTAAAGACAAAAACCCTATGACACAAAACACCTAACCAAGAAACAGTACCACAAGAAACACTAAACATAGACAAGATTACTTGGGGTCTCCAGCAAGCTGGGGCTAAGGCTTAGGCTATGGCAATGGCTTGGAACTATGGCTATGGCTTAGCTTGAGGTTAGAGGCTATGGCTATGGGCTATGGGCTATGGGGTTGGGGCTGTGGCTATGGCTTGGGACTGTGGCTTGGGCTTGGGGCTGTGGCTATGGGCTATGGCTTGGGGTGTGAATGGTGGTAGTCACGGATGAGACTTTTGTCTAGGATGTGCCTGGCCGGGACCCAGGAACGCTCCTCTGGGCCGTACCCCTCCCAATCCACGAGGTACTGGAGGCCCCGGCCCCTCCGTCGGCAATCCAGTAGAGCTTTGACTGTGTAGGCCTCCCCTCCGTCGATGAGCCGAGGAGGAGGCGGAGGCTCAGGTGGGGGCATGAGGGGGGAGGTGGCAACAGGCCTCAGGCGTGAGACGTGGAACACAGGGTGGAGACGTCGCATGGTGGATGGGAGCTTGAGCCGGACAGCAGTGGGGCTGATGATTCTTTGGATTGGGAAAGGACCCAGGAAGCGAGGAGCCAGCTTGCGGCTCTCCACCCGGAGTGGGATGTCTTGTGCCGCCAACCAGACCTTCTGGCCGACCCGATAGTGAGGGGCTGGGCGCCGACGCTTGTCTGCCGTGGTCTTCATCGTCTTACCCGCCCGAACCAAGGCGCGGCGAGCAGACAGCCACACACGGCGACACCGCCGGATGAATGCCCCGGCTGAAGGCACCCCGACTTCCTCCTCCTGGCTGGGGAACAATGGAGGCTGGTAGCCCATACAGCACTCGAAGGGGGAGAGGCCGGAGGCAGAGGCGGCGTGGGAGTTTACGGCGTACTCGACCCAGGGTAGCATGGTAGACCAGGATCTTGGGTTGGTCGAGCACACGCATCGGAGGACCGTCTCCAGGGTTTGGTTGGCCCGCTCAGTCTGTCCATTGGTCTGTGGGTGGTAACCGGAACTGAGGCTGAAGGAGGTGCCAAGGGATGTGCAGAATGCTTTCCAGAACTGGGAAGTGAATTGGGGACCACGATCTGACACTATATCCACAGGAATGCCATGGGGACGGACAACATGCTGGATAAGTAGGTCAGCTGTGGTTTTAGCGGAGGGGAGCTTGGGAAGGGGCACAAAGTGGGCAGACTTGGAGAACCGGTCGACAATGGTCAGGACAGTGGTGTTTCCATGGGAGACGGGCAGGCCAGTGACAAAATCCAGAGCGATGTGGGACCAGGGACGGTGAGGAATGGGCAGAGGTTGGAGCAGACCGGAGGGAGGTGCATGGGAGGACTTGGCGCGGGAACAGACTGAGCAGGCAGAAACGAACCCCCGGACCTCTGCTGCCATCTTGGGCCACCAGAAACGGCGCTGAATGAACCGCAGGGTCCGGCCGACCCCAGGATGGCATGACAGGTTGGAGGAGTGGCCCCACTGGAGAACGTCAGATCGGGCAGCTGCAGGGACGTACAGGCAGTTGGCAGGGCAGGCACTGGGCGTAGCTGCGCCGTTCTGGGCGTTGCGGACCAGCTCCTCAATCCGGAGGCACACGTTGTTGACGAAGCAGGTTCTGGGCAGAATGGAGCTGGGCTCTCCCTTGGCTGAGGAAGCGTCGAAACGCCTGGAGAGCGCGTCAGCCTTAGTATTCTTGGACCCTGGTCTGTAGGCCAGGGAGAAGTTAAACCGGTCGAAGAAGAGGGCCCATCTGGCTTGTCTGGGCGTCAGCCTCTTGGCAGAGCGGAGGTACTCCAGGTTTTTATGATCCGTCCAGACCAGGAACGGAATCCTTGCCCCCTCAAGCCAGTGCCTCCACTCTTCCAGGGCCAGCTTCACCGCCAGCAGCTCCCGGTTCCCGATGTCGTAGTTGGACTCCGCAGGCGTCAGCCGATGGGAGAAGAACGCGCATGGGTGTACCTTCTGATCATTGCTGGATCTCTGGGAGAGAACCGCACCAACCCCGACATTGGAGGCATCCACCTCCACAATGAACTGCTTGGCGGGGTCGGGGGTGGTGAGGATGGGCGCGGTGGTGAAGCGCCTCTTCAGCTCACAGAAGGTCACCTCAGCTTGCGGAGTCCAACGAAATGGCACCTTGATGGAGGTAAGGGCCGTTAGGGGAGCTGCCACGGTGCTGTAGTTCCTGACGAATCGCCTATAGAAATTGGCGAAGCCCAGGAAGCTCTGTAGGGCCTTGCGGTCCTTGGGTGCGGGCCAGTCCACCACAGCCTTGACCTTCTCCTCGTCCATTCCCAGGTGGTTTGGGGAGATGACGTGCCCCAGGAAGGAGGTAGTGGTGGTGCTAAACTCGCATTTCTCAGCCTTGACAAAGAGGCGGTTTTCAAGAAGGCGGCGGAGCACCTGGCGAACATGGTTCGTGTGCTCTGTCCTGTCCCGGGAGAAGATTAGGATGTCGTCAAGGTAGACGTAGACGAACCTCCCGATCATGTCTCCAAGCACATCGTTCACCAAATTCTGGAACACTGCGGGTGCGTTGGTCAGGCCGAATGGAACCACCAGGTACTCCCAGTGGCCGCTAGGGGTGTCAAAAGCGGTTTTCCATTCATCACCCTCCCTGATGCGCAGGAGGTGGTAAGCATTCCGCAGGTCCAGCTTGGTGAAGATGGCCGCTCCTTGGATGACATCGAATGCCGAGGACATCAGTGGGAGCGGGTAGCGGTTCCTGATCGTGATCTTATTAAGGCCTCGGTAGTCGATGCAGGGGCGCAGGGAGCCATCCTTCTTCTTCACAAAGAAGAAGCCTGCCCCCGCGGGAGAGGAGGATGGACGGATGATGCCAGCCGCAAGGGACTCCCTGATGTACTTGTCCATGGCCCCCCTCTCTGGCTCAGACAAGGCAAAGACACGACCCCTAGGAGGTGCTGTGCCAGGCTGGAGGTCGATAGCACAGTCATACGGGCGGTGCGGGGGCAGGGACACCGCACGGGACTTGCTAAAGACTGTAGCCAGATCGTGGTATTCGGGGGGCACTCTGGAGATGTCTGGCCTCCCCTCGGGAGCTGGTCCACCCGCAGAGCAAGAAGGTCGGGAGTCGAGGAGGCAGCTGGCCGAACAGGAGGCACTCCACTCCCGCACCTCATGGCGGGCCCAGTCGATCACCGGCTCGTGTTGCGCCAACCAGGGATGACCCAGGACAATCGGAGAGCGAGGCGTCTCAGTCACAAACAGCTGGACCTGCTCGCGGTGGTTACCGGACGCCAGCAGCTGGATGGGAGCAGTCCGGAAGGACACCTTGGCAAGGGGTTGCCCACCCAGCCCTGAGATGGACAATGGGCTGGGAAGTTGGCATAGGGGAACCCCCCACTCGGCAGCAGCTCTGGCGTCAATAAAGCTCTCCTCAGCCCCCGAGTCAATGAGGGCGGTGGTCTTGCGGGAGCGGCCCTCCCAGGTCAGGGTCACAGGAACGCAGGTCCGGCGGTAGGAGGAGGTCTGCTTGGATGAGGAGCCCACCAGTACTCCTCCAGACGCTAGTGGGCGCTGTCTTGACGGACAGCCTCGGACCGCATGACCCTGCTGGCCGCAGTAAAAACACGCCCCCGACCTCCTTCTCCGTTGGCGCTCCTCCTGGGTGAGCCGGGACCTCCTGATCTCCAGGGGAGATGCCTCTCCAGGAGAGAGATGCCTCTCCAGGAGAGAGTGTGGTGGCGTCCCCCCTCGGCTGGTCCTGAGGCGACGCGCGATCAGGGCACGGGGGTTGGATCTGGCCAGAAGGGGCAGAACGTCGGCCAGGGCCAAGGGTGAGCGCCCTCTCCTCCAGGCGGCTGTCGATGCGCAGGGCCAGGTCTATAAGGGCCTCTGGAGACTCAGGGATCTCACAGAAGAGCAGTCGATCCTTGACTGGTTCGGAGAGCCCCTGGAGGAACACGTCACAGAGCGCCTCCTTGCTCCAGCCAGAAGTAGCTGCCACCGTCTGGAAGTCGATGGCATAGTCTGCCACCGATCTCCTCCCCTGCCTCATCCTCAGTAGCTCTCGCCCTGCAGCTCTCCCCTGCTTAGAGCGGTCGAAGACACGCAGCAGTTCCTCCGCCAAGGCCTGGTAGGTGGTGGTGCAGGGCAGCCGAGCCTGCCATGCGGCAGTTCCCCACAAGCGAGCCCGCCCCGTCAGCTGGAAGAGGACGAAGGCGACCCGGGCCGGCTCCGAGGCGAAGGTGGAAGGCTGCAGAGCGAAGCACATCTCGCAGGAGGTGAGGAAGGCCCTGCAGAACCCTGGTTCTCCGCCGTACCGCTCAGGTGGAGGAAGGCGAGGCTCAGGACCTGGATGCGTGACCGGCTGCAGCTGGGGTGCTTCTGCTCCGGGCTGGAGCACAGGTGCAGTGGTGGCAAGGGGCCGGGTAGCAGGCATGGTGGAAGCCTGGCTGGAACCCGCCCAGGGGAGGCTGGCTTGCAGAGTGGTCAGCGCTGCAGTCAGCTCCTGGATCCGCTGCCGCTGGCGTAACAGCTCAGCCTCTTGCTGGGCGATCTTGCGCTCCATCCTCGCTGGTGTCTGTGAGACAGTGTCTACTGATATGGGATCAGGTAGACACCAGAAGCGAGGTGAAGGGGAATGAGGATTTATTGAAAAACAAAACAAAACAGGCACGAGGGCCAACGAAAAACTTGGCCCAAAGGGTTGCAAAAGGACAAACTAAAGTACGCTACACAGAGCTATAAATAATAAATGCAAAAAGGCAAAAAACAAAAGGCACTGGAAACTCCAGGCAAGATGCTCAAGAAAAGTAAATAACAAGACTAAATATATATACACAAAACAAGAGGCTAGGACGAGACTTGAAACTAGAAATGCTAGGGGACTTGACAACAAGAACTTGGCTAAATTTGCACATGCAAAGAGACGCGAGACACTGTCTGCCAGCCAACTTCCACCGCATCCAGAAAAAGGCTTGGAAATCATGACATGAGGGGTAACACCTGGAGAGAGAGAAACAAGAGGCATGGCAAGATCAAGACATAGACAGAGATTGGATGACATGACTTGCTCATTTAAGAGAATGAGCGTGCTCAGCTTAAGTACCAATTAAGCATGCAGTTTGAAAGCAAGCATGAATGTTAAGAACAGAAAAGCACAGCAAGATCTTGAAATAGCAAAGCAGGAATCATGACAATAAACTCCCTGTCTAAATTAGTAGTATTAGTAATGTGACTATCTAAGAATTACACCAACCCAGTGAGTGTTAGTAAATGTTAGTAACTTAAAAACAGTTAATTGCCAATTAAGCTTAGAGAGCCCCGAATCAGCACAGCACAGAAGGAAGAGGGAAATACCAAAGCCAACCATAGCTCAGAAATGTGCAACAACGAAGGCACGGGGCGGAACGCAGACAAGCGGTGGAGTGGCATGGCAGACCTGGCATGAAACAAAACATGGAAGAGTAAAAACATGGAACAGGAACATGAATTATGAAATGAGTAATCCTAAACAAGAAACTGTTAAAACTATGACTATGAACATGACTATGGAACATGAAACTATGAACTATGAAATCTAGAACATGAAACTGTTAAAACCATAAATGCTGTCCTGGCCAAGGCCAGGACCCCAGAACACAACAAGCTTATATGGTGGAAAGGTCATTTAATTCATTCCCTGGCCTATGGCAAGCTGCTGCCAACGGCGCAGCGAATTTTACCATTCCCAATGGTAAGCCGGTGCCAGCGGTGTGGATGACCATTCACAGTCCGACGAAAACACGAAATCAGTTGACGACCGCGGTCATGGGCCACGTGTACTTCAATACTTTATATTGTGTAATTTTCGGGCAAAGTATTCCGTACAAACGCGACAATTTTATATAAAAGTATTCTGGAGGGAATAAGTTCAGGCAAGGTCAAAGGTTGATTTGCCCCAAATGACCTTTTGATCCTGATTTACCCAAGGCCGATAGGGTGAAATTTGGGTGGAAATGTAGAGTTTTATTCCTTTGTAAAAAATCATCAACTTAAGACTATCTGCTGTGGTGGAAAAAACAAGACTTCATCTTGTTTTTTTTTAAGCCATACAGAGCTGGATTTGCTGGTGTGTTTTGGATCATTGTCCTGCTGCATGACCCAAGTGTGCTTGAGCTTGAGGTCACAAACTGATGGTCTGACATTCTCCTTCAGGATTTTCTGATAGAGAGCAGAATTCATGGTTCCATCAATAGCGGCAAGTTGTCCAGGTCCTGAAGCAGCAAAGCAGCCCCAGACCATCACACTACCATCATGTTTGACTGTTGGTATGATGTTCTTTTTTTAAATGCTGAGTTATTTTCATGCCAAATATATAGGAATGCACACCTTTCAAAAAGTTCAACTTTTGTCTCATCAGTGCACAGCATAGTTTCTCAGAAGTCTTGGGGAACATCAAGATGTTTTTTGTGGCAAATGTGAGACGAGTCCTTGTTCTTTTTGGTCAGCAGTGGTCTTCGCCTTGGAATCTCCCATGGATGCCATTTTTACCCATTCTCTTTCCTATTACTGAATCATGAACTCTGACTTTAACTGAGGCAAGTGAGGCCTGCAGTTCTTTAGATGTTTTTCTGGGTTCTTTTGTGAGCTCCTGGATGAGTTGTCAGTGCGCTCTTGGAGTAATTTTGGGAGGCCGGCCATTCCTGGGAATGTTCACCACAGTTCCAAGGTTTCTCCATTTGCGGATAATGGTTCTCACCATGGTTCACTGGAGTCCCAAAGCCTTAGAAATGGCTTAGAAATCCAGACTGATAGATGTCAATGACTTTGTTTCACATCTATTCTTGAAATTCTTTTGATGGCGCCATGATGTGTTGGTTTTTGAGATCTTTTAGCCTACTTCACTTTAACAGACAGGTTCTATTTAAGTGATTTCTTGATTCAGCAAGTCTGGCAGTAATCAGGCTTGGGCGTTGCTAGCAAAATTGAACTAAAAAAATGTAGTTAATTACAGTTAATTCATGGTTTATCGGGGGGGAGGGGGGATTATTTTTTCACATAGGGCCAGGTAGGTTTGAATAGATTTTTTTCCCTTAATCAATTAAATCATCATTTAAAAACTGCATTTTGTATTTACTTGGGTTATGTTTATCTAATATTAAAATTTGTTTGATGATCTGAAACATTTAAGTGTGACAAATATGCAAAAAAAAAAAAAAAGAAATCAGGAAGGGGCAAATAGTTTTTCACGGCACTGTAAGATATACGTTAGTAATTTAAACAATTACAAACTAACGCATTCATTATAGAAACTATTGTTAGGCCACGCCTTCAAGCTTCCAGCTCGCCAGCCTACTAAGGCCCTGCAGCTGCCGGCATTAATCATTCAATTATCATTTTTCATTATCCAAGTACTACATCCCTCTGTTTACTCATCACTACCGATTGGTAGCAGTCGTAATTAAGAACAGAGCTCGCTCTGTCCTTTGTCAAGTCCGTGAAATCTCTAGCCCATGTGATATTACGGTGTGTGTAGGCTCATTTTCCTGCGTATTTGCATATAGAACTCGAAACAGAGATCCGTGCTCTTACCAGCACGTTTTGTTATTTATTTCAAGGAACAGCGATTCCATTTATTTTACCCTACTTTGTGTGTTTATTTTTGCCAAAGTGGGTTCATGTTGGAATCACAGTTCCTCTTTTACTTGCTCCTGCACTGTTTCTGTAAACTGCAGTGCAGCAGCATATTAAACTCTCGTTCATTCAATCCCGCGCCTGAGTCCAGTCCTCGACTTCTCGTCCTCTGGACGAAACGTTACAACTATGCAGATATTAAAGTAAATGTCTAAATACAACAAAACATAAAAGACATGACGAAAAAAAACAAAAAATTAAACAGGAAAATAAAACTAAAAATAACATGTAGACTGGGGGTCACAAATTGCAAACAATCTTGTTTTAATATTCTTTTGTAATTTGCTGCTGTCTCTTTGGGGCTCACAGTCCTGCTCAGTGGCCTGATTGCAACAGGGTGGTGGAGGCCATCTTCACAAGGCTCTGTGCCCTCCACCCAAACACTGTGCTCTGTGGAGGCATTAGGGTGTCACGCTCCACGATGATCACCCGCGCGTATAAGCACATGCAGTGGAGTGCATCCTCACCAATGCTAAGGTGATGAGTGAGATCGCCGTCCAGCTCCGGAGGTGAATGCTGCCACAATTACACAATGGTGAGTACATTAGCATGCTTCATTTCTTCATACACACTCAGCGCCCACTTTATTAGGTCCACCTGCGCAGTCTAATGCAGTTTAATACAGCAGCTCTGCCATAAATTCTGCCTTTTAAGAAGGTCTATAATGTTCAGTTTTGTTGACATTGTCAAGAATGTGTAAATTTGATAGTGTTTATTATTGAGGTTGTCATTTACAGAGTTCTTTTGCTGGACTGCTATAAAGAGGTGTTTTTTTTGCCCTCCCTATTTTAAAACATGAGGGGGGACAGAATAGCAGAAACACCCCTCAATAAAATGCAGTCCAATACAACAGCACCACTGACTATGGGCTCAATACCAAACATTCAATTTATTGAACACCTCTATGACTGTGACAAAAAGAAAAGCTGAACATTATGAGCAACAGAAAAGTAAACTTTATGGCAGATCAGTTGCATTGGATTGTATTAGATTGTACATCTGGACCTAATAAAGTGGCCACTAAGTGTATATGAAGACCACAATAGAAAAATGATCAGTCACATATTCACATTGTGGAGAAATGGTGAATTAAAAATTCAAGACAAACGTAGAAACAAAGCACTGAAAAAATATGCAAAAAATAGACAATATATAAAATATTGTAATAATATACAATAATATATGATTATAAATGTTATAATAATATAATAATTCAAAAATGTAAAATTTGGACTCCAATCGCTTTTCCTTTTGGGTCCTCATATGCTTTGCATAATATTTTTTGCAGAGCTTGTTTTATGCAGTGTAACCATTGGCCAGTTTTACATTTCAGCTGTTATCAGTTTTCATAAGGTGACGGCTGTCTCAGCAATCGAAATGTAAATCTAAATTAAGAAGCCATTTTACAAAAGTAGTGTACATGAGAGGGTGTGATCAATTGCTATTTGATCACAGCTGGGTCATGCTGCCGCATGACAGCTGCAGCTAAACAGCAATTCATCACACCCTCCACTTGTCTCCCTCTTATTATTGCTGAAGTGAGTCTTTATTAATATTGGTTATTTTAGGTTTTTCCGGGTTCAGCAGGCGTTGCAAGTTGCAGGAACAGCAGACTCTCTGGAGGGTATCCCAGCTCTGGATGCATGGCAGCGCCTGAGGAGCTTCCTGCGGCCATGCAGAAAGGACTCACGCTGTATTCTAGCAGCCTGGCTGAGACTCACCTCTTCATCCTGCTGCCAAACACTGCTGGGTAGGCGAAGCTCAAGGGGAGACGGCAACCTCAGGCCATATCCCAGGCTCCACCGCATTCCTGCCATCACACCGGCCCCACCTGTCTCTGTCCCCTTCAGGCCACCTCCCAGGATCCAGGACATGAAGCACTTCCTGCCAGTTGCAAATTGCAAAGAGGGCGGTTCTCATCCTCCGCCAGAGCCAGCTTTGAGTAATACAAGACAATCAATGTTGACTTCCTTCCTGTGGCTTGTGGTCACAAAGGAGAGAAAAATGGAGGTAAAACCATTTATTTGACACAATAACTTGACGTGTGATGACTTTGGCAGTCTCTGTCGCAGGCTGAGTCGCCTGGCCAATACACACCTCAACCTGGGACAGCAAATGGAAGATGGGTGCGAGAATATGTGAAGGAGCCATCCACAAACATTCCAATCACAGTAATTCTCCACATTTAGCAACATGGCTCTCTGGTGTTGCACCAGAACTAAATTGCGCAAACAATTTGTTGTTGTGTAGATTCCACCCATCTTCGCATGCAACCTGACGTGACACAATCTAATACACACTCAGACATTGCAACTCATATTTCACTTCTCATACAACCAGCACAGGCCCAGATCCTGTCATTTAAGTGAACACTGAGGGCCCAGCCAATCATCATACAAATGTGCATATAGGGCAACACAATAATCACCGCTGTTAACTTATTAATTATTATTATTATTATTATTTGTCATCCTCTGTGATCAGTCAGGTAATACAGTCCTTGGTTTTCTGTCATCTGCACTACTGTTCTATTATATGGTCTGCAGCAGCTAAGAAAGAAATACTGTGAGGTTTTACGAAATGAGCCAAGAGCGAAAACCAGATAAATGCAAAATGGAGGCTTTATTTCTGAAGGGGGAAACCCCCCAACAGAGCTGGCAACAGTACAATGTCCACAATCCACAAACAGAATCCAAAGGGCAAAGTCCAAAACTGTAACCAGGGCACCAATAACAAAACTCAAGGTCAGGCAAAAATGGTTCGGTACACAGGCGTGGGTTTGGTGGAGAGACAAACACATAAGCCGTAAACAGTCCGAATCCAAATACCAGGGCAGCAAAGACAATAGACGTGGTCGGGCAAAAATAGGTCAAAACTCACGAAGGCAATCAGATCCAAAAGGGCAAACCAAAAAACAAGTGTCGGGCAATCCAGTCAGAAAGAAAATATCACAGTGAGCAAGGCGAGGAACGTAGCACAAGACAAAGGAGTAAAGACGATCTGACAAGGAACTAAAAGTGCAGACACCTTATATACACATCCGGGGTGAACACATGACTAGGGTAAACAGGTGTAATAAATGACATGGGAGTGACACATGAGGAAAACTAATTACATGAATTTGGCGAATGCCGAAACGCAGACAGGGATAACGAGACATTCCTATGAACGAATAACAGCTCCGGTTAAGGAGTACTAAAGTGTATAGTCTAAAGAAAAGAGAAAGCCTGAGATATAAATGGAAACTGCAGTAGAGATAATTAGTGATAGGCAAGGAGGGCGGAGATACAGATTGGGCGAATGCTGAGAGATCGTTAGTCTATTCGTATGTGCAGCTATACAATCCCGAGTGCAAGTTAGTCAGTTAGTATGAATATACAATGTTAATCGGGGTTAGTAATTATCGAAAACAATAAACTGTTAGTAGGGTTAGTAGATAGCATAAAGAGAGAGGAAGGAAGAAAACGAGATATGAAGAAAGATTGAAATCCCAGAAACCAGGAAATCACCCGAATGAGTGGCACGTCAGACAAGGGACCGTGGGCAAAGACCTACACCAGACAAGACAGGGGAAAACGAAGTGCAGGACTAGAACCAAAAACAAGACTATGAAACATGGCAAGGCTATGAAACATGGCAAAGACGTAAATAATAACAAAACAAGAAAAATAATAAAACATGAAATCAAACAACCAAAACACAATACATAATCCTAGGGATGGTCAGAGGCAGGCAGTGGTCACTAAAACACAAAAGGCATACATGGCAAACCAGGCACAGAACTTAAACATGGGGCTAGACAAAAGACATGGCTGAAATGCAGAATCACAACAAATACACAAATTGCAATTGATTCAAAACAGAGCAGCTAGACTGGCGCTTAACTGCTGAACACGTACAAATATAGCTGATATACACTCTCGACTTTCTTGGTTCTCAGTTGAAATTAAACTCAGCTACAACATCCTGATGTTCATTAAAAACATCATATTCAATCAGACACCCAAATATTTTTTCAACCAATTACTAAATACTAGAGACAGACATAATCATTACACCAGAAATGCCAGCTCTGGTTACCTGATACCTCCAACTCCAAGAACTAATTTACTCAAACACTCAGTTATATACCTCTCAATTACGTCCTGGAATTCTTTACCTCCTTATATATCTCGTTTACAAAACAAACTAACTTTTAAAAAACGACTTAAGGCTCACCTAAGGCAGCAGACCATATGACTGTAAATTTACGATTGATCTTAAAATTAGTAGAATTACTATTATCAGAGCAACTGAAGATATATTTAGTGCTATTATTGTGTATTAGTATATTTATAGGGTTATTAATATATGATGATATTATGCATATATAATTGGTGTGTGTGTGTGTGTGTGTGTATATTGTTGTATTCGTTATTATTATAAGTGTAGTTATGCTAGGAATTTATGACCATGTATTTATTTTATGTCTTGGATGTTATCATTCATGTAATATTTTATGTATCTTATGGACCCCAGGAAGATTAGTGGTCGCCTAGGCGGCAGCTAATGGGGATCCATTCAAAAAACAACAATATAAACAACTCTTGGAAGTGTAAACCACCACCTTTATCATTTATGAACCACTGCCATGACTGTATGGCCTATTTTGCGAAGCCACTTTTTCATCTTATATACCCTAATCATGGTTTTTATTAAGTTTAAATAATACAAAACCCAAAACCAGTGAAGTTGTGTAAATCGTAAATAAAAACAGAATACAATGATTTGCAAAACCTTTTCAACCTATATTCAATTGAATACACTGCAAAGACAAGTTACTTAATGTTCGAACAGGTAAACTTTGTAATTTTTTGCAAATATGAGCTCATTTGGAATTTGATGCCTGCAACATGTTTCAAACAAGCTGGCACAAGTGCCAAAAAAGACTGAGTGAGTTGAGGAATGCTCATCAAACACTTATTTGGAACATCCCACAGGTGAACGGGCTAATTTGGAACAGGTGGGTGCCATGATTGGGTATAAAAGCAGCTTCCCTGAAATGCTCAGTCATTCACAAACAAGGATGGGGAGAGGGTCACCACTTAGTGAATGAATGCGTGAGCTGATTGTGGAGCAGTTTAAAAACAACATTCCTCAACAAGCTATTGCAAGAAATTAAGGGATTTCATCATCTACGGTCCTTAATTTCGTCAAAACGTTCCGAGAATCTGGAGAAATCACCGCACGTAAGCGTCAAGGCTGAAAACCAACATTGAATGCCCGTGACCTACGATCCTTCAGGCGATACTGCATCAAAAACCGACATCAGTGTGGAAAGGACATCACCACATGGGCTCAGGAACACTTCAGAAACCACTGTCTGTAACTACAGTTTGTCGCTACATCTGCATGTGCAAGTTAAAACTCTACAATGCAAAGCGAAAGCCATTTATCAACAGCACCCAGAAACGCCGCCGGCTTCGCTGGGCCCAAGCTCATCTAAGATGGACTGATGCAGAGTGGAAAAGTCTTCTGTGGTCTGAAGAGTCCACATTTCAAATTGTTTTTGGAAACTGTGGACGTCGTGTCCTCCGGACCAAAGAGGAAAAGAACTATCCGGACTGTTATAGCCGCAAAGTTCAAAAGCCAGCATCTGTGATGGTATGGGGGTGTATTAGTGCCCAAGGCATGGGCAACTTACACATATGTGAAGGCACCATTAATGCTGAAAGGTACATACAGGTTTTGGAGCAACATTTGTTGCCATCCAAGCAACATCTTTTTCATGGACGCCCCTGCTTATTTCAGCAAGACAATGCCAAGCCACATTCTGCACGTGTTACAACAGCACGGCTTTGTAGTAAAAGAGTGCGGTTACTAGACTGGCCTGCCTGTAGTCCAGACCTGTCTCCTATTGAAAATGTGTGGCGCATTATGAAGCGTAAAATACGACAACGGAGACGCCGGACTGTTGAACAACTTAAGCTGTACATCAAGCAAGAATGGGAAAGAGTTCCACCTGAAAAGCTTCAAAAATTGGTCTCCTCAGTTCCCAAACGTTTACTGAGTGTCGTTAAAAGGACAGGCGATGTAACACAGAGGTAAAAAAGCCCCTGTTCCAACTTTTTTGCAATGTGTTGCTGCCTTTAAATTCTAAGTTAATGATTATTTGCAAAAAAAAAAAAAAGTTTCTCAGTTTGAACATTAAACATCTTGTCTTTGCAGTGTATTCAATTGAATATAAGTTGAAAAGGATTTGCAAATCATTGTATTCTGTTTTTATCTACGATTTATATAACGTGCCAACTTCACTGGTTTTAGGTTTTGTATATAGCCTGTACGAGTTAGAAACTGAAGCGTGTGTGCACTCATGGCATTAGATTTTCCTGATGCTGTTCACATTCAGTGGTCCTCAGAGAGAGGACTTCTTTTGATTACGGGGACCTGCAAACGAAACCAAAGACTTCAGAGCTCCAGAACCCAACATCCGGGACGAGTGCTGATGGACGGAGAGGAAGTCTCTGTACATCACAAGTGCTAAGACTGTGATGGACGCTTTGGGACCAGTACAGCTATCGTTTGGGGTACTGTATTCTACCTGAGTCAAGCTTAGGTGGATTTCCTGGCAAAGCAGACCATTTGGATCCAGATCAGTGACTCTACTCACATAGCAGAGTAAACAAACAGCTGGTGGAACTGGGTCTACGGGGAATATGTCACCGCCAGTCTGCCTCAGCGTCACACTTGTCCGATGCCACCCCTTTCGATGTCTCCCTGCTTCCATGTGACCTGCCTGGGACACTTTTGTGGCTTTGGACCCCTGAACCTCCCAGTGGTCCAGGGGACCAGAGGGGGGCTTGTAGGGTGTTTACAGAGGTCTGCTCCTGTCAGTCCCCACATCAGGAAACAGGACGGTATACAGAAGTCTACCCCTGTCAGTCCCCACACGAGGAAACAGGACTGTGTACAGAAGTCTGCCCCTGTCAGTCCCCACACGAGGAAACAGGACTGTGTACAGAAGTCTGCCCCTGTCGGCCCCCACATGAAGAAACAGGACTGTGTACAGAAGTCTGCCCCTGTCGGTCCCCACATTAGGAAACAGGACTGTGTACAAAGCTGATATGCAGGGCCAGGGCCTGAAGCTAACTTTTTCAGCCACTGTGGCAGGTGGATTTTAAAATCCACAAGCCACACAACATTTTCACCTGCCAATTAAAAAAAAAATAAATAAAACTTTATTTGTCTTTGCTCACGTTTTATTATTCTAAAACATGAATAAGGATGATCTACAGGCAGCTCGTTAAATCGCTTGCGTGCATCCTTGTCGCTGGTTTACATTTTCTGTGCATTGTCCTTTATGTTTGCAACAGCAATCATATCATCGTGGAGTTTTACCATTTACCATTTAGTTTAAACGGAGCCCCATCGCTCGTTGGGTGCAATACATTCTGGTATTTTCACTGTATTTTTCTGTGACTGATATCCACTTCACAGCTATGAGTTTTCAGTTCTGACGCACGCACATAGGTGTAGGTGTGAACGCCCCTAGTAATTATCCACTCATCCTTTGCTCTCTTTTTTTCATGCTCACACCTGGTTTTAATTAAGTTAATTATCTTCCACTCTATTTATACCTTGGCTTTCCCCTTCACAGGCAGGTAGCCTCACATAGTAACATTAAGAATAAGTGAGAGCTCACACAATCCATTTTGTAGCAACACACCCCATTTTAGGGTTTACAACGGTCAGTTGATGCAAGTGTTCAGAGGAAGATTGTACCGACACATCCACATCCTGGTTTTCTCATTGAGTGTTGGCCATACCCTGAGGCAAATTTCAACAAATTCCCTTAGTGTGCCATGGTCACGTTTACACGTGGATCATTTCATATTTTTTCAACAAATATCTTCCTATCTCAGCAGTATGGCATCAATTTCAACTCATTGTTTTTTCATTCATTAGGAAAATATATCAGCTACAATGTGCATGGATAAGCACATGATAACAATCATTGGTGACACTTTATGGTGCCCCAGAATGGGTGGCCCCTCCCAAAAGCTAAAAAATGTTAAAAATATCATTTTTTGTCAGAAAAATAATTGATATCGCAATTGATATCGGTTTCTCTGGTTGATTCTTGATCCACATGGGGTGGTTTATCAATGCTGAAGATTATTATGAAATCGGTGGTTTGGGCCAGAAAATGTCCCTAATGGGACTCCACCTTTGCAACTACATGTCCTTTTTTATGACCGTAAAAGCACTCTCGCTCCTGCTTGGAACGTGAGGGTGACGAATTAACGGTCTCATTTTGTGTTTCCACAGGCTGGGAAGCAGTAGTGGAAGAGTGAGTTAGATGAGCCACTGGGTTAGTTGAGCCACCCTACTTCTGCAGCAGTTGCAAAGAGATTCCTGGTTGGTGGTGCCATGTGGTGTTAGGATTTGGTACAGAACTTCCTGTTAGTTGATCCAGGTGCATGGAGGACACGTTTGTCCTAGCTTGAAAACCTCATTATCTCTCGCCAAAAGTGAATTTTCAATCAAATGGTAAGTTACTTCATATGTTCCCATTTATATTCTGAAGTGCCAATGTCTGTCACATAGTAAGGACATCTCTCCTGCTACTTCCCGACATTGTTTGATTGTATGTTGATTTCAAGTTCTCTAGGCATGTGACATGTTTCAAAGTATGGCCAATGCTGATTAGTTGATCCACCTCCACGTGGGTTAGTTGAGCCATGGCTCCTAATCTCCTAAAGCGGAATATTGAGTAGATTGAAGACAGAACACCTTCCACACTTAGGCCTGTATGCATGTACGAGTCTGACTTGTACACAGTAAAAATCATAGTGTCAATTTTACTCTTTAAGAGTTGAATTTAACTCTCTGTCAGATAACATTTGGTCCCACTCAAAATCAGTGTAAATTTTACTCTACAGCCAGTGTAAGATTTTTATAGTTAATTTTACTCTATTTTGTGTCAAAATTAACAATGAGGTGTGTAAAAATATTTGACACTATAGGGAATCATCACCCTGCAGAGTAGATTTCGTCCTTGTGTGGAAGTGGGAATTGACTCTCACTTTTGACACTTCCATTTAGACGATTTCACTCTGCATAGTGCTATAAGTACTCTATCCAGAGGAAAATGGGTTTACTCTGGAATATTGACACTCCATTTTTTACTGTGTACTGGGTGTAAGCTTATACCGAGAATAGTTATTGCAGCCCCTGTGGTGAAAGAAAATTGGTATGCGCAAAAGTAGTTTAACTATTCGTGGAATAATTATTATGCAATTATGCAAATTAGCTATTCTGCTGTCGTAGGGTTATTCAATGATTTATTATTGTTGTTTACCGCGAATCTATTATTAGGCCTGCCCTCACGCTTTATTACTCAGAATAGGGAGTTTTCGCGAGCCAGTACGCGCACGCCAATCTATTGTTCTACTGCTGTTTCTGTGGTCAACGCACAAAAGATAGATGTTCGCATTCACGTTTTGGTGGAGTTTGCGGAAATTCCCTAATCGCAATAGGGTGAAACTGACGCTGAGGACGATGAGGTGGAGCCAAATGAACATGGTGAGGACAGTATGCAAGGGGTTCGAGTCAGGGCCCGGCTGATTGCCAATCAAATGAATATGGACTGCAACCTTGAATGCATTTTCAGGCATTCAGTTGTACTTTTTTTTTGGTAAAGACAAGTATAAAATGAGTTGGAAAATTTACATCTCCAAATGAGTGTCAATCTATACACGGTAATTTGAACATCACTTCTCGCCAGTATCCTAAAAACAGAAGGCACAGTTTTGAGACATCTACTGAAGGTGGACTGCAAATGGTCTTATTCCACTCCTTAAACCTCCCCCTTGGTTGGTATAAGTTACACCAGGAAATCTGTGGTATTTACAGTGCCACTGCACTGAAGAAGGGTTAACAGCCCAAAACGTTTGCATGCAGGCAACAAACTCTTAAAACTTGGAGTGCTATCCTCTTTTCTTTTTATTGTAGATGCTCAGTATAGGATTTAGCACCCAGTTTTTAATGATCGAGTTGAGCGCGTTTTTTGTTACTTTTACTGGCAGTGCACCATTTATCAATGAGGTTTCCTTTTTCTCTCATGAACTCCACTCATGACTAAGCGGGGACTTTTTTGTGATTTCGAAATTTCTTCCGGTAAGCTTCAGGCACCAACTCATATGCCCGCAAAACAGCAGCTTTCACCATGTCATAATCTAAGCTTTCTTCAAGCAATAGCATAGCCATTACATCCTGAGCTTTTCCTGTGAGCTTGCCTTGTGAAGGAGTTGTCCAAATTTCTTTTGGCCATTTTAAGGCTGTAGCTAGCCATTCAAAAGTGCTTAAATATGAGTCAACTTCAGTCTCTCCGAAACAAGGAAGTGCTACATGTCTCCTACTATCATTGTCAGGTGACATTAGAGGGGTAGGCAGAGTCGTGGTTCCCATTCAGGAATATTTTCATATTTCCGCGGTTCCCCCAACCACAAACAATTGGAGAGAGACAGATTCTTCAGAAAATTAAGCTTTATTGAGGCATATTGAACCAATACGAAGCAGAGTTGTTTTTGCGCAAGAAGAACTTACATTCTGCTTTTCACACCCAATTTTTTACCTTCATCACAGGAAATATCTTCCAAATACGGGTTTTCCGCCCTCTCTACACTACAACGGTTCAATGACGTAATATCTGCATCTTACTTGTTTTTCCTTTTTTCTCATTGGTTGGCATCCTTTGCAAAATAACTATTTCAAGGCAACTTCATTGTTTAACTGGACTTTTAAATGGGTCATAGGTCATCCCACAGATAGGCAAACCAAAACACTGCCTACTTGCCTTGAAAATTGCAGTCAAAATATAACTAACCTCTTCCAGTGTAATATTAATTATACATATTTCTAATTCATGTAACACATATAGATGTGCTAACTGTAAGCATGCATGCATACCTATATGATTACTGAGGAATGATGGTGAATAATGCTGATGACTGAACAGATATTGCCTGAATTAACTGAACAGATGTCAATCAAAGTGTTTCCTGCTCATGCACGCACATGTGTGGGTGTGTGTTACTGCTGCTTACATAATATGGTTACTTACAAAACCCAAAACCAGTGAAGTTGGCACGTTCTGTAAATCGTAGATAAATACGGAATACAATGATTTGCAAATCCTTTTCAACTTATATTCAATTTAATACACTGCAAAGACAAGATGTTTAATGTTCAAACTGAGAAACTTCATTTTTTTTTTTTGCAAATAATCATTAACTTAGAATTTAAAGGCAGCAACACATTGCAAAAAAGTTGGCACAGGGGCCTTTTTACCACTGTGTTACATCGCCTTTCCTTTTAACGACACTCAGTAAACGTTTGGGAACTGCGGAGACCAATTTTTGAAGCTTTTCAGGTGGAACTCTTTCCCATTCTTGCTTGATGTACAGCTCAAGTTGTTCAACAGTCCAGGGTCTCCGTTGTCGTATTTTACGCTTCATAATGCGCCACACATTTTCAATGGGAGACAGGTCTGGACTACAGGCAGGCCAGTCTAGTACCCGCACTCTTTTACTACGGAGCCATGCTGTTGTAACACATGCAGAATGTGGCTTGGCATTGTCTTGTTGAAATAAGCAGGGGCTTCCATGAAAAAGACGTTGCTTGGATGGCAACATATGTTGCTCCAAAACCTGTATGTACCTTTCAGTATTAATGGTGCCTTCACATATGTGTAATTTGCCCATGCCTTGGGCACTAATACACCCCCATACCATCACAGATGCTGTCTTTTGAACTTTGCGCCTATAACAGTCCGAATGGTTCTTTTCCTCTTTGGTCCGGAGGACACGACGTCCACAGTTTCCAAAAACAATTTGAAATGTGGACTCGTCAGACCACAGAACACTTTTCCACTTTGTATCAGTCCATCTTAGATGAGCTTGGGCCCAGCGAAGCCGGCAGCGTTTCTGGGTGCTGTTGATAAATGGCTTTCGCTTTGCATTGTAGAGTTTTAACTTGCACTTGCAGATGTAGCGACGAACTGTAGTTACTGACAGTGGTTTTCTGAAGTGTTCCTGAGCCCTTGTGGTGATGTCCTTTACACACTGATGTCGGTTTTTGATGCAGTACCGCCTGAGGGATCGAAGGTCACGGGCATTCTATGTTGGTTTTCGGCCTTGTCGCTTACGTGCAGTGATTTCTCCAGATTCTCTGAACCTTTTGACGATATTACGGACCGTAGATGATGAAATCCCTAAATTTCTTGCAATAGCTCGTTGAGGAATGTTGTTTTTAAACTGTTCGACAATCAGCTCATGCATTTGTTCACAAAGTGGTGACCCTCGCCCCATCCTTGTTTGTGAATGACTGAGCATTTCAGGGAAGCTGCTTTTATACCCAATCATGGCACCCACCTGTTCCCAATTAGCCCGTTCACCTGTGGGATGTTCCAAATAAGTGCTTGATGAGCATTCCTCAACTCTCTCAGTCTTTTTTACCACTTGTGCCAGCTTTTTTAAAACATGTTGCCGGCATCAAATTCCAAATGAGCTAATATTTGAAAAAAATTACCAAGTTTACCTGTTCGAACATTAAGTAACTTGTCTTTGCAGTGTATTGAATTGAATATAGGTTGAAAAGGATTTGCAAATCATTGTATTCTGTTTTTATTTACGATTTACCCAACATGCCAACTTCACTGGTTTTGGGGTTTGTATTATGATTATTGATTATGGTTATTAATTATGGGCATTGATTTACTGATAATTATGATAAGAAATATTGAAATATTATCCTCAACATTCCTCCTGTTGAGGCAATCCCAATCATAGCCTCACATCAATCGTGGTCAAAAAATGGCACAGCAATTGTCTTGAATTTCTTATGAGTCCGAACACAAAATATGGCTTTGTAGTCCTTTCTGACAATACATGCTTTCAGTAAAAACAGTCCATCTTGTACGCCAGCATGCGAACTCCATTTGATTTTGTGTTGGTCATCCATTGCTCTAGTAAATGCTCCTACAGGAGAGGGGTTGTTTGGCCTGATGTCCCACTTGAATCCTGTCATTTTGCTTATTGCAGCTAATCAGCTCAAAGTTAGTCTAAAGTCCAAGTGTGATGGCTGGTATTTCGAGACGCCAAATGCAGTGGCCAGAATAAAGGATGCGCAGCAAAATGACGAACGCAGATAGAACAAGAGAGAGGGGTTCACGCTTCCACCGGACATAAATCTTGTCCGAGTAATAATGAGGAAGCAACGCAAGCTAGACAGAATGAAATAAAGATCAAAAGATTAAGCACCCAGATGGTGCACAGGCAGAGGAAGAGAGAGGGAAAAGGGAGAGATAATTTCCCTTACTAATTAACTTTCCTCTTTTGCAACTAAATCCTAACCAATTTTCTAGCTAAAGAACTTACGCGCTATTGTGCAATCGCAACACTGACAAAGGTAGCGAGGTGGAATTTGGGCTTAAATAGAGTCCGGGCGCCACCCACAATTAATGCCAGCTGGCCAAAGAATCTGATATGGGCAAAACGATGTCTCGGACGAGAGTAACAAAGAAAGCTCCCAAACAAACGCCAAACTCCAAAGCTATGACGCCAAGTCCATGTTTAACAGTGATTTTAAGATTTTCCCATCTGATTGTTTTGGTAAATGAGCCTTCATGACCGGAACAACTGTCATAGGATATTCATTCAAAACTTCAGGGAGGCTCCAGTTTATGGTCGGGAAGTAGACTGTTTTTGGGGCTAATAACGTCGGTCATCGCCTTCACTTTCTGACATCACAAAATTTGCTCTCCGATCTGCAGTATTAGTCACCGAAACTGAGGCCAAATAAATAAACTGTTGGACTTCTGCAGCAGACCAGCTAGTTTACTTGTAATGTAGCGCATTATAGAGCACTTATATCCTTACTGTCACACGAGCATTAACAAATTTGCAAAACTCAGCTGACAGTGACAAGGTCAAATGTGTTGCCATTCTCATTGATGCATGAGCACAGCCAAGCTGTGATTGGCTGATGGCACCTACAATGGTACCACAGCCGAGCTATGATTGGCTGATGTACGTAATGGTAATTTCGCACCCTGGGCATGTTAATCCAGCTTCGTGGTACAGGCCCCAGACATCGCTCTGAAAGGAGGGTGCTAGAACAGACTCGAACAAATTAACTTCCTCCCCCATTCACGTGACTGGGATCGGTAGGGCATACAAATAGGGAACACTCCAAAACTAGTGCAACTTAGGCACAAACCTCAGGCACCAGACACGATTCCGGTTGGGTTAAAACTTCAAGCCTGGGTTGTACTTTGCCACCAGCTATATTGTTTCCCATTATGAACACACAGCATCATCAAAACAACCGGAGACTAAATCAGTCTGAACATGTATCTTATGCGAAGGAGCAGTCACAAACCCCATTTCAATTCCCTGAACTACTACTTCAGCACCACTGGAAGAAGTGTCTCATAAATATGAAATGCCATTTGAGCAAATATCCACGCAGAATTTTGTGTTAACACGTCATTTAAATGTGTATTAACATGTAGGGGAGAGGGGGGTTAGTTGGAACGCGGGGTACGCTGAAACATACCACTTCCCTGAAGATGAAAAGAATCTATTTAAGACTTTGCTACCATCTTGTGGAAGCCTATCACACTACCCCTCAGCCATATTGGTATCTTGACCATGCTTGAAGTTCACATGTGTTAAGAGAGGCTTGTTTGTCTTTTGCATCTTAGAGTAAAATTTTTACCATTTGGAAATATCCACTTTCTTCAGTACACATGATACCCATGAATGAACCCTATTTTATGTTGATTGTTTTCGGGAATGTAAACAAAATAGGTTAGCAAATAATTTGCCTGTGCTAATGTGTATTGTGTACACTGCATGTGTTGTGGTGATTATAGCATGGGGCTAGTTGGAACATGATGTGGGGGACTAAGTTGGAACATGTTCCAACAAACCCCACTGTTCATCACAAGTAGACTGGTACATGTTACTGCACTTACGCTCAAAACTGATCACATTAAATAGCTTTCTGTTCTTAAATAGACCCGATCAAAAAGCACAGCCACTGAAAAAAAACCCTGATATCTTCTTTATTTCTTACCAAAATTGTCTTTAATTTTGATGAAGTTGTATATGTATTAGAATGAATTTAGGAAAAAATAAGTTCATATGTTTTATGTAGTCAGTATGGTTCACTAAATAGATAACTAAATTGCTGAGGTCTAATGATTATTTAGTGTCCAACTGCAGATCAAGACTTGCCTAGGGCATGTAGGGTCACTCAAGAATTATGAGGGAGAGGTACATCCAAATTTTGGTAGTTTAGGGTCCTTGATTATTCCTCAACACAGATATTTTCATCAGGACCACTCCCAGGGAGGAAAAAGTGTCAAAATTAGACCATATGTCAAGATAATTCATGATTTTCCCTTCAGAAACTTAGGTGTTCCAACTTGCCCTATGGCATGTTCGAGTTGGAAAACCTCGACTCATATCATAAACACTTATTTTTTTTATTAACCTCTTTGAACATTGCTGAACTTGCTGAGATTGTTGTACACATAGATATTTGTAAAAAAGACATGATGTAGAATTTTACATAAATAATATGTATTTTATTTAAATAACCATATTTTGAGAATAAGCATTTTTGTGAAATCTGTTCCAACTAACCCCCCTCTCCCCTAAATTAACACATTGTCTCCTTGTTATTTTATCTGTTAGGGGAGTCCGGCGCGCATTTAACTGTGGGTTGCACTTAACATGGACGGAACTCTGTTGCAAAGGTATTGTTAAAGTAAAGTCAAAATAACTGGCAAAAAAAGGTGCAAGTTTATAACAGTGCATTTGCACTAACTGAAACTGGCGCAGTTTCATTTATATACTTAAGTTTTTAGTCTTCTTCATTGATCCCAGTTGGAGCAACACGCAGTATCATCCTGTTACCCATTATGTAAGGGCAAAGACGGGCTAAATGAAGACAATAAGTAGGTACCGGTACGCGCTCTTCAGAATGAAGTTGTTCCGATCTTTTTACACAAAGCATAGGCTAAATGCATACATGTTTATAACTGATATAATCTGTTCTAAGTATATAGTGGATATAATCTGACTTGTTGTGTTTAGAACAGATTTTTTCCGTTTTATGCATGTAGCAGATTTCGCTCATAAAGGACAAAATGAGCTGGTCCAGTTGAATCCGTTATTTGCTAGTTTTACTGTATCTGTACTTTAGTATGCATTAATCCTGGCGGCAGTTTAAGGGGAAGGACTCTACTCAAGAAAGTGAAAATTGCTTAAGTGAAGCCAGGGTAGTGTTAGGGACTTGGCTAACTGTTTCCAAATAGGGAGTAGCTATTCACTCCGCTGCGGCGTGAAATGAGGGGAAAAGATCAGCTATCTGTCCATATAATACCCAACTGCAGCTGCAGGTAAATTACAAACCATGCCCCAAACAAACAGCACGGGTACAGTCCAAACCACAGCGCCAACAAAACACACCCCCTACAAAAGGGCTGGGGTTCGGGTTAGGGTTAAGGGTGGGGTCTGCCATAGCTCTATACATTGAAAATGCATGGAAAAGTGCCGTACCCGTAGCAAATGCCATTAATTTAACGTCAGTCCTATCGCTTCCATGTCGCCCTGCAAATGAAAACTACTTGCTACGAGCATCGTCATGGCCAAACAGCTGGTCTTTTTTTTTTTTTTACCCCTTGGCCGACTCTGGCCGGAGGGGTATTGTCGTCGCCTGCGTGTCTGTCTGTCGTCCGTCGTCCGCCCATAATTTTGTCCGGGTCAGTTCTCGCCAACTAATTATTGCAGCTTCACCAAATTTGGTATAGTAACTTACTATGACCCATAAATGTGCAGTGTCAGGTTTTTTTTTTTTTTTGCCTGGATTTGACCTTTGACCTTAGCGCTGTTACCTTGACCCTGGAAATTGCATTCTGACATTTTTGTCTGAAGTCGTAGTCCTTGAAACACGTTTTTATACTGTTACCGAAACAGGGGACAAGCAAGGCCATTGGTCGAACAAATTTCCCAGCAAGCCTGCCTTCTTAAACTTTAGGACAAAAAGTCCATATATCGTTTTTTATTTGCAAGAAAAGAGTTTCTCGGTCATTCTTTTTGCATAAAGCAAATATATACAACCCCAATTCCGAAGTATTTGGGACAAAGTGTAAATTGTGAATGAAATCAAAGTGCAATGACTTTCAAATCACTCCGGCCAGTATTTTATTCACTGTGATGGCCGTGCCCACAGCCACACCAAAGGTTGAAGCAGTCACACACTCACAAACACCATTACAACATGTTTAGTTACTTTGAGTTGCAGTCACTTAGATTACTTATCACACATTTTATTTAGTTACAATTGTTCGTTTGCACTTTGACAAAACACTGTTTTCTAGATGAGTTCTACATATAGTTTACACTGTTTGTCATCTTGCTATCTGTTTGTGTTAATTCATTTCTCTTTTCTTGAGTTACCTGGCTTCCTGGTATGAGACTTCCTGGTTGGAGGCTGGCAAAAGATGAGGCTAAGGGCGGAGCAGGGTTTTATGCTGAAGGCCCTCATGGACTGGACCAATAGCTCTGACATCGTGGGGGGGTTAGGGTTTCTTTATGGTAGTTTTAGTTCTTGTCTATATAGTTGTCCCCTGTGTGTTAAATTTGGTTTGGTCAGCCAGTATATATATTGCCCCAGTGTCTCATTCTGTGAGGTCTGTTGGTTGAGTTCATGTCTAGTTTTGTTTCCTTTATTTTTCAGTAGAGTTATATTTTGTTGACCTCTTTTAAGGGCCCTATAATTCTGATTTCATCATTTTCATTTGTTTTTTTTGTAAAATCTATCTTTCTTGTAAAATAAATTAATATTTTTTACAACTTTGAACCTGTGTTTTGTGCTTGACTGCTTGGTCCGCGACATTCACAATAGACCGGAGATAACATAGCAAATATTGAAACTGAGAAATTTTACAATTTTTTCCACAAAATGAGCTCATTTCAAATTTGATGGCCGCTACATGTCTCAAAAAAGTTGGGACAGGGGCCTGTTTACCATGGTGTTGCATCCGCTCTTCTTTTTTAACACAGAGTGGAGCCGTCTGGACATTGAGGAGACAAGTTTATTGAGTTTAGCCATTGAAATTTGATCCAACTCTGGTTTAAAGGAGCTATATGCAAGTTTGTGGCCAAAACTGCTAGTGCAGTCACATTCAAAATAGAAATGAACATAATTTCTTAATGTCTGGTGATATATCAGGGCCATTTCGTGATTAATCAACATAAAATTCTTACATATTTCTCCTTTAATACAGGCTTCCAGCTGCTGGAGAGTTTTGGGTCTCCTTTGACAGACTTTTTGTTTAATTATGTGGCATATTTTCTCAATCAGTGAAAGATCAGGACTGCAGGCAGGCCAGTTCAGCACACAGACTATTCTACTACGAAGCCACACTGTTCTAATAGCTGCAGTATGTGGTTTTGCATTGTCCTGCTAAAATACACAAGGCCCTCCCTGGAATAGATGTCATCTGCAGGGGAGCATATGTTGCTCTAAAGCCATTATATACCTTTCAGCATTCATGGTGCTTTTTAAAACATGCAAGTGTCCCACACCATATGATATAGGTTATACCCACTATGTGAATTGTAGATTTGTTAATACCAATAGCACAGGTCATTAATTATTTTTTTAGTCAAGGAACCTAATTAAATTATTTTTTTTGCTTCTGTGCGAAAAAGGGGGGGGGGCGCCCCTGCTGGATCCGCCACTGATTAATATTGAAATTAATTTTACCACAGACTGTATAAAAATATGGATGTAGCAAATGTGACGTCACCCATTGGTTTCAGCATACTATTTAGGAATCCTCGATTTTGGCAATTCAAACAGCGCCAAGACGAAAGCATGAATTGAAGATCCGGGGAGGAGCGAGTGGAGGATCCACATGTGTATCTGACCCTATCTGTCGAGGACTAGAGGATAGCCACGCCCCATAAAGCATATCTGGCTTTATCCTTTATTCTAGTCTATTTGGGACCATAATTTACAAAAAAATACCATCATGATATATCGAAGGAGACTTGCAACTTGCGATAGAAACAATAAAATAATGTGGAAAATCATTATTCAAATCATACATCAAGTGGGATAGTAGGGTCATTTTCTCATAGACTTCTATAGCATTGAACTTCTTTTTGCTACCACCGACATCGCCATCTGCTGGCGATTAAATTGAATGCAAGTTTTAGTGACTGCGTCCATCGTTTTATACAGTCTATGATTATAACCAGTGGCGTTCCTAAGCAACTTGGCCCCCTAGGCAGGATTTCTGGTAGTGTTCCTTCGGAGGTTTCTGAAATTTCACGCGACGGTGACAGCGCGTTCTTTTTTTCCGATGTGTCGACCTGATCATTATAAATCAATTACTCCAATCAAAGCGTTTTAGCGCCGCGCTTCACGCGGCCGTAACACGCGGCGTAATCCGCGAATGTGTAGCCGGACCTTTACAAGTTACCTGTCTGTAACTAGTTGAGTTCAACAGAGAGAGAATTACCAACCCAACTTTCCTTAGACGCAAGCGCAGTAGGAGTACAGGAGAGAGCAGGTGGGCGGGGAGGAGTCGTGTCCAGGTCGTGTCCTGTGTGCAATCCATTGGGGACCGTGAAGAAATTGCAGGCAGACAGACACTTAAGCCCGAATATAAATGCTTTATTTAGCCATTGCTTAAAGACTTTACGACTGTATGTACTGTTGTTAGATTGCTGTGTCTTTGTTGTTGTTGTTTTATATTGTGAAATAAAAAGTATTTATTTAAAAAAAAAACTTCTCCCCTCCCTGGCGCCCTTTCTGCTCGCGAGCGCCCCTAGCATCCGCCTAATCCGCCAAATGACAGGAGCGCCCCTGATTATAACGTGACCAAAATTGACAGGGTTTATCGTCTGGTGGTTATAAATGTTCTTGCCGAATTTAAAAGATTACAAATAAATACAATTTAAGTTGCTGGGTTGATATGGAGGATCTGCGGTGGTGGTGGAAACGGTGGCCATTCCAAAAGTAATTTGGGAATGCAAAACCAGCATGTGCTGGTCATGATGGCATGTGCTGCAGTCACCAGCATAAACCAGCATGTGCTGGTCATGATGGCATCAGCTGCGATCACCAGCATAAAACAGTGAACCCCGGATTGCTGCCAGCATTTTAGCCTCACTGGATTACTGTGCGCGTGCGCGCACATGTGTGTGTGTGTGTGTGTGTGAGTGAGAGAGCGAGAGAGAGAGGGAGAGAGAATCCAGTGTTGATGGGTAAATAAGAGGCAAAATTGTAAAATGAAGTCCATGACTGCAGTATTTTCTTCTCCTCTTGAATTTGACTGCCGTCTTTCCATTTAATTCCCTACTGACGAACTTAATGCGCTCATTCGGGAGATTGTCTCTGAGGAGAAATTGCACTCGTACCAGGGGCGTTACCAACGGGGGGCAAGAGGTGGGCAGTGCCCATCCTGAGAAAAGCTCTGCCAACCCAATGAAAACTCAAGATAAAAAACTGATTTACTTCTATTTGACAGCAAACATGCGAATCCATATGCTTCATCTATCTATCACTATGTGTGATTGGTGGATTCCTTTGCCAGTCTATTCTGATGTGAAACTAACGAATGGGCACTCTCGAATTACAAGGGACCCTCCCATTCTCTTAGACTACCGTCTTCACTCAGTCTCCGGTCACGTCTACGCTGCTTATACAGGACCTAGTGCATCTCTCAAGGAATTAAAACTTTGCCCATATCTCTTTTGTTTCTACTTCTTCCACCGCTTATTTAGTTAGTCTTGTTGTTTGACATTAAGGTAATTTGTGTACTAGTTTGTCATCTGTTTGTGTGTCGACTCGTGTGGTTTTAACCGGAGTTGGATACCGAGAGAGCCCAGGCAGCTAGCTAGCAGCTAATCTGAAATTGCTAGTCACTGACTGGGGTTGTTGCAACAATAAATCTGTATCATAAGCAAATTTCTACATTTTGAACATCTGTGTCATAAGCACTTTGAATATTTGCCAATAGAAATGCATACCAGTGACATGCGGTCGGAGGTTAGTTTGGTGAGGTAGAATCCTTCCCTTTGCTTGATTAGCAATCAGACGATTAACTAGTTTAGTAAGACTATTCGGCAAAAAGACGGGCCACTTTAAGTTTCTGCGCCATTATTACTCAGTATATCGAACCTGAAATGCTCACTAGACAGCAGATTTGCGCGTTCTTGCTTCCAGGAAACCGAAGCAATGTCATCAACAAATATTAAAACAGTTAGACTTATGCAGAGTTCAATGCTTAAAGGGGACCTAATATGCTATTTTTCCAAGTTTATATTTTGGTCTTTGACTCCCCTAGAGTACTCCTGATCGTGCAAAGTAAAAAAAAGGGTACTTATTCCGCTCGTACTGCCATTCTCAAAAACCCCATTTGTAGTCCATAGTCGTCTCTGCCTAAAACGCCTCATTGGGATGGCTCTTCCGCTATTGCCCCCACTTTCTTTACTCAGGGGTTGGAAGCGTGTGTTTCATTATCGTTTAAATAGTTCAAATGAGATAAGATCATTTGAAATGTCTTTATGTCATTTCATTGCTTCCAGTGATCTTATTTCATTTAAACAGTTTAAACAATCATGAAACGCATGCATTGCTTCCAACCCGAGTAAAGAAAAGCACGAGAAGTCCAGAGTCATAACGCAGGTGAAACTGACAAACCAAGTAAATGACGTTGATCAAAGTATATAGCCAATTCTACCAAGCAAAATTACTTATAGTGAACGAATGCTCAAAGCTCATTAAATCCATTCTTTCTCTATACCTGGAGCAAGGCCATTGGTCAAACTAATTTCCCAGCAAGCCTCCTTTCTTAAACTTTTAAGACGCAAACAACTAAATTAAATTTATTGTGAATATCAAAGACTGTAAATCGTTTTTATTTGCCAGAAAAGTTTTTTCGGTCATCCCTGATGGGCTATGTAAATAAATACCAAAAGGCCAATTCTAAAACAACCAGAATAGTAAACTAGAACCACTAAAAGTGTTATATATTACAATGACACTCTCAATGATTGAAAGTTAGTAAACCCTCATAGATAAACTAGTGATACCTTCAGCAACATAATGACAAGCCATAGCTTTCCCAGGAGTCTACTATGTTTGAAGCAAATCAAGGAAGGGCAGATCCATTGTGTGCCTATGCTTCTCCTTACGCTTCGCTGGTTACTACTGTGAGCCGCCTGGGTACTTATGAGTACTTACCCATTCTGTCCCCATCTGATCTTGGGGACAGTCATCCATGCATTCATCTCCTCCCGCTTAGACTACTGTAATTCCCTGTACATAGGCAAGACACAATCAAATCTCAATAAACTCCAGATGGTACAAACCGCTGCTGCCAGGCTCCTTACCAACACTTAAAAGAGGAAATATATGATGCCAATTTTACCTCAGTCACACTGGCTTCCAGTTCAATTCAGAATTGAGTTTATTATTTTTTTCAAAAGCCCTAAATGGTTTAGTCCCACCTTACATTTCTGAACTTCTGCTCCCACACTCTACAACCAGGTCACTCAGGTCACAAGATCAATCACTTCTTGCTGTCCCACGTACACGCCTCAAAACCCGTGGTGACCGAGCTTTATCTGCAGCTGCTCCAAAGCTTTGGAATACCCTCCCTCCACATATCAAATCCTCCCTACAATTACTTCCTTTAAATACAATCTTAAGACCGATTTTTTTCTGACTTGCTATTAATTCAGACTGATGTCTGGTCTTACTTTATTATCCCCCACCTCACGTTTAGCGCGAAGCAGGGGATATGGTATTTAGCTCCGTCTGTCCGTCCGTCCGTCCGTTCATCCGTACGTCCCGAATATTGTCAGCGCGATATCTCAAGAAGGAGTCAACCTATTTCAATTCTTTTTGGTACCAACCTTCCTACTGGGAATGCGCAGACACCAGTTGGTTTTGGTGACCTAACGGCGGGGGATATAGTCACTTTAGTGACAAACTTGTTTTATTTACTTTTGTTGCTGTTGCTGTTGCTGTTTTGCCCCAAATAACCACACTTAATCTTGTGTAGATGTATGGTCTTACTGCCCTTGTTATGACCCCTTAGCTAACTTTTTGTTCAGCACTTTGGCTCAACCCCTGTTGTTTTTAAATATGCTATACAAATAAATGACTTGACTTATGAGTTTGTGGTGGGTTTTTTAAGCTGACCAGAGCAGCTCACCGGGAAAACTCTCGGTATTCCCCATGGCCAGTTAGCCCCAGGTCTGGAATGCGAAACAGTAGATTAGCAGGGAAAAAATGGAAAAAAACAACTGGTGATGACTGCGTGGCGGCCGCCGGCCATCCTGGAGTACTGGCCGTTCTGTGATTCTGCAGAACACACAGATGGCCAATCTGCCCCTGGAAACAATTAATGCCTTAAAGCCACAATCAGAATAATTTCATGTATTTTTCAAGTAAGATAAGAATATTATTACAGATAAACAATGTGCAACGTCGTTATGTTATATTTTTTATATATATAAATATGTTTGTACATATATCTCAATGGGGATCAAGTTTTCTGATTCTGAAGATAGATAGATAGACAAATAGATAGACAAATAGATAGATAGATAGATAGATAGATAAGTATGTAAGTAAATGTGTGTGTGTATGATTAATTTCAACTTGCAATATTATTATCGACAATGGTTGTTTGTGTGTAGTACATCTTCAGTTTGTTCTTTTGTAAGGTCTAAACCAACAAAACTATCAAAATTGAAGAGGCATGTGAATGCCCATCTAAAACATGATTCCCAGGCTTTGCCAGGAGTACATACTCCTTGAAGTGGTTCTCCAGGACGGTGACCAAGCACTGCTCACCCTGGCCCTGGTGTGCTCCTCCTTCAGAGATGTCGTCACTGATCGTTCAGGAGAAGAGCTCACTTTTTGTGGCTCGACAGCAAGTAACCAAATGATGATTGATAGTTACGCACTTGTAACATTTCACCATATTCCCCACATGTAGTTCAATACTCAGTGTGATAATCCCAAAATATTGGTAAACAGGTGTTGCTAATTGGAGCAGATTCTCCAAAGAGTACCAGCAGGAATTCCGGGCCATGTACTCTGTGATGACCTGCTTGCAGTGCTCCTGTCTGTATAACAGCTGCATGCCAGGTATGTACAGTATACTGTGCTTTGAAACATGATGGCTTCCTCAGTAGTCACTTGTGGCTTACAAATAAATCATCTTTATGTCTTCAACAAACAATACATCTAAATGCTGTATGATAACAAATCAAGATAATGCTTTTGTTTCATTTTTGCTATCCTCACAGGCTTTGTTGGAAGAGGAAGGTGAGGGCAGCTCCAGGGGATCTACTCAGAGAATTCCCACACTGGATTCTGCAGTGAATTCTGCCAGCTGTGTGCAGGGTATTTCCGGAGCGGCCGACCTACCAATGGACTAACTAAAGGAGGGAGGGAACAGAAATACAAACCCCAAAACCAGTGAAGTTGGCACGTCATGTAAATCGTAGATAAAAACAGAATACAATGATTTGCACATCCTTTTCAACTTATATTCAATTGAATACACTGGAAAGACAAGATGTTTAATGTTCAAACTGAGAAACTTTAATATTTTTTTGCAAATAATCATGAACTTAGAATTTAAAGGCAGCAACACATTGCAAAAAAGTTGGCACAGGGGCCTTTTTACCACTGTGTTACATCGCCTTTCCTTTTAACGACACTCAGTAAACGTTTGGGAACTGAGGAGACCAATTTTTGAAGATTTTCAGGTGGAACTCTTTCCCATTCTTGCTTGATGTACAGCTTAAGTTGTTCAACAGTCCGGGGTCTCCGTTGTCGTATTTTACGCTTCATAATGCGCCACACATTTTCAGTGGGAGACAGGTCTGGACCTCAGGCAGGCCAGTCTAGTACCCGCACTCTTTAACTACGGAGCCATGCTGTTGAAACAAGTGCAGAATGTGGCTTGGCATTGTCTTGCTAAAATAAGCAGGGGCGTCCATGAAAAAGACGTTGCTTGGATGGCAACATATGTTGCTCCAAAACCTGAATGTGCCTTTCAGCATTAATGGTGCCTTCACATATGTGTAAGTTGCCCATGCCTTGGGCACTAATACACCCCCATACCATCACAGATGCTGGCTTTTGAACTTTGCACCTATAACAGTCTGGATGGTTCTTTTCCTCTTTGGTCCGGAGGACACGACGTCCACAGTTTCCAAAAACAATTTGAAATGTGGACTCGTCAGACCACAGAACACTTTTCCACTTTGCATCAGTCCATCTTAGATGAGCTTGGGCCCAGCGAAGCCGGTGGCGTTTCTGGGTGCTGTTGATGAATGGCTTTCGCTTTGCATTGTAGAGTTTTAACTTGCACTTACAGATGTAGCGACGATCTGTAGTTACTGACAGGGGTTTTCTGAAGTGTTCCTGAGCCCATGTGGTGATGTCCTTTACACACTGATGTCGGTTTTTGATGCAGTATCGCCTGAGGGATCGAAGGTCACGGGCATTCAATGTTGGTTTTCGGCGTTATCGCTTACGTGCAGTGATATTTCCAGATTCTCTGAACCTTTTGACTGTATTACGGACCGTAGATGATGAAATCCCTTAATTTCTTGCAATAACTCGTTGAGGAATGCTGTTTTTAAACTGTTCGACAATCAGCTCACGCATTTGTTCATTAAGTGGTGACCCTCACCCCATCCTTGTGAATGACTGAGCATTTCAGGGAAGCTGCTTTTATACCCAATCATGGCACCCACCTGTTCCCAATCAGCCCGTTCCCCTGTGGGATGTTCCAAATAAGTGTTTGATGAGCATTCCTCAACTCTCTCAGTCTTTTTTGCCACTTGTGCCAGCTTTTTTGAAACATGTTGCAGGCATCAAATTCCAAATGAGCTAATGTTTGCAAAAAATTACAAAGTTTACCTGTTCGAACATTAAGTAACTTGTCTTTGCAGTGTATTCAATTGAATATAGGTTGAAAAGGATTTGCAAATCATTGTATTCTGTTTTTATTTACGATTCACACAACGTGCCAACTTCACTGGTTTTGGGTTTGTAATTGTGCCACCATGCCCGAAAAAACTTTACCTCCTGCAGTGATATTGTCCGATACACATTAGCTGCAGGACTTAGACGCCATTACCAAATTGACTGTCATTGATAGCACTGCCTTTGCTGTTTTTAACGTTTTGTTTAGCAGAAGTACTCATGACGACATGCAGGTCTCCTGTCCCTGACCAACATCCTTCTGTTCCTCTGAGGCTGCTTGTCGTTGACTCACAGATCCCAAAGGATTTTAGTGTCAATCTCAGCGTGTCTGCTGGGAGTGGGAAATGATTAGTTGGGTTTTGTCTAGTTGCAGCAGTTTTTTGTTGTAATGCTGGGGCTCAGTCACTTCAGTGAAAGCTTTTGGTTTATTTAAAGGATCAGTGTGTAAGATTTAGAGCCATCCAGTGGTCAGATTATAGATTGCAACCAACTGACCATTCCTTTTCTTAGAAAACATACAGTGGCCGCACAACTTGCGAAAACATGAAAGGCGCTCACTTGTGTCAGCGCTTTATTCATTAACTTTTTTTCCCGTTCTGGGCTACTGTAAATGGCGGTACAACATGTTGGCCTCCATGGAGGTGGACCCACTCCCATGTAGGTTTAAAGGGCTTATTCTAAGTGAAATGAAACTCGAAGATTATTGTTTTCACGTCATTATACACTACTTAAAAAGTAGTTATGAATTTTATATTCCATTTCTGCCAAAATGCCAATCTAAATTCTACACACTGTCCCTTTAATGTACACATAAGCCACCCTTCTAATACTTTCTTAAACCTGACACCTGAGGCACAATACTTGAATGTTTTGTATTTTCTTTGTTCTGGGGCACAGGTGCATGAACAGTTCTAGTTATCTTCCGACTATGGGCTTTTAAACCATACATTTCTCTTACTGTGTGCACAACAGGAGAACAAACAAATTCCTAGATCACTAACTTGAGGAGCCTCCACAGGTCAAACCCACAGCGCCCAGATAGTAGATGTAGTGGGGGCAACACCTTGTCTGACCCATGTTTTGTGTTTTTGTTTGATATTTAATATAATTAAATTATAACAGCACATAAAATAGAGGGTCTGTCTGCCTTCTGGAAGGGCCCAATCCCCGCTCAGCTCCTGTCCACCTGCTCTGGGGCAGCCCAGTGTGTTAGTCCAGTCCAGGCTGTGCTATGTACACACAGAGACATACAAAAATTACATGGGGGCTTTCTTTACAAGATGAATTGTTTTTCTTTCTGCTTTAACAAAACCATCTGTGCTGATATTCATCATCACCCTTGAGTCTAGCTTTTGCCTTCAATATCACATGATGAACTACAATTACGAGGTTCATTTTTTTCTTCCCTGCAGTCGTCTTTATTCATAGGCACAAACTAAATGGGATCGTTTGCCATGCAGTTTGCCAGTTTCAAGTTTTTGATGGAGTTGGTGCACAAGATGAAGCAGTTTGACAGCTAGATGGCAGGCATGCGCTTTGTGTGTGGCGGTCTGGCCACTTGCTCTGCTACAGTGGCCTGCCAGCCTCTGGACACGCTGTGCATATGCTTTAAACCTCAGGGAGAACTCAAAGTGGGACAGAGCAAGCCTCTTCTAGACAAGTTATCTATTAGTCCTGAGTCCAGGTTTCCCACAGGTCATGGAATTCATTGAATTTTGAAAATTCTGCTCCAGACACAGAAACTCCGAGAATTTAATAAATCTTTGGGACAAGTCGTGGAATGTCATGGAACTTTGTTGCCCTCAATTAAAAAAAAATAACCTAATTTTTTATTTTCCATTTCTTTTTTTTCCACTTGTCCAGCATTTTTTGTTGCATTTTTCATTGGGTTTGGTCTGTGTACAAACAGTCCTATGAGCCAAAATTTGTGAACAACAGCAATGCAACAAGCTAGAACTCGGAATTTTTATGTTTCCACAAGCAATTATGTTGTCAGCCTATATTTCTTGGTGAGGCCACACCTTATTGTTATAGTAAAGTTTACTATTATTGTTATTCCGCATTTGCACCAAACTCATTTTCCCAGTAGCGTCCTGCTTCAGACCTCCACCGCTGCAGACCTCCAGACTGAGGCCCATCTCCGTCAACAGGACCAAACTCCATCACCAGGACCCTACTTCTTTGGTAGTCTGCTCCTCTGCAAATTGAAATAATATTCTTCTAGTTTGTGTTTTTTCTTTTGTTAGTGGTATTGTATATTTTTAATTGGTATTTTCTGGGTATTTAAATTCAGGTGTCTTGACAACCCTATGTGGAAAATAATATTTTTCACAAATACACAAAAGAGTGGTTATTATTATGATTATTAAATTGATAAGGAAGCGCAATAAACCCGATTTTTATTAAAACGTGATTTTGCCACCATTGGTTCTGGCGAACAAATATTTACTTTTTTTTTTAAAGATTTTTTTTTTTGGGAGTTTTTCCTTTGTTTGACAGTTATACAGTGTAGAGAGACAGGAAGGTTGGGGAGAAGAATGGGGGAAGACATGCAGCAAATGACCTGAGCTGAAGTCGAACCCAGGTCGCTGCGAGAAGGACACAGCCTTTATGGTACACGTGCTTAGACCGATGAGCCACTGGGGCGTCCCACAAATATTAACTTTTATAAGAAATTGGTATAGCTAAAATTTAATTAAATAAATACATTAAAAACAACTTCTTTCCTGCTTAAATATCTTGTAATATATCCCAATCCAGTTGGTGGCGGTAATGGACGTATATTTGTCAACTGCCACAAACAGTAAAGAAGAAGAAGTAGTACCCTGGCGATGGAAATGGGTCCCAGTGACGGAGGTGGGCCCCAAGCTGGAGGTCTGCAGCAGGACGCTATTGAATTATTCAATAACTGGCCTACCAGGCGAACAAGCAATGATTGCTGAAATTTCCTTTTTTCATGTAATGTTGTACTTGGTTGTATAATGTAAAGAAACATGTGGAGTATGTTAATTGCCGATTTGGAGCTGTGTTTGTCTTGTAGTTTTCACGGTGCGCCATTTATCTCACTTGGAAGAATAAAGCTGCTTTCACACCGGATGCGGAACAAATTTTTCGCACAACAGATTGCGTTCAAAGTCAATGCAAAGACGAGGCATTGACTTTGAATGTAATCTCTTGTGCGAAAAATATGTTCCGCGTCCGGTGTGAAAGTGACTTAAATGTAAACATGGACATCAGTAAGAAACATGGACTCTTCTGTGACCAGTGTGGTCATAGACACATATTGACACATTCTTGACTCTTTGCGGCTTCCGTAGTGGTAATGGCGTGCTTAGAGGCGGGGTGCCAGAGAGGACTACTGGTTGTTTGCAGTCTATTAGATATTAGATATTACTCCCACTAGAGGGAGTAATTATCACACACTGTGGCTTTAAGGACTCAGCAGGACACCAACATTTCTGGCCCTGTGTTAAGGGAAACCTTTTTTTCTGTAAATCATTTTCCCTGTTGAATGTATTGTGTGTGCATTTCTGTTGCTGTTTCTTTGCCACCAGATTGGTCTCCTCCAATACAATTCTTCGTCCATCTTTTGCATCAATTATTCCTCCTCTGTCAGCTGATCACCCGTCAGTCAGCCAGTCCGGTGCTGCCCCGTTCAAGGATAACAGTTTTACTATTTCAAAGTCCTGCCCGTGTCCCAGCTATGTCCGGCTCCTTTGGTGTTCTGTGTTCTGTCTGTGCAGTGTGTGTGTGTGTGTGTGTGGGGGGGGGGTAACTGTAACTTGGTGAAGGGTAGACGTAGGCCTGGGACGATAATCAATAAATCAATTAATCGCACGGTAAATGAAAATGAACTCAATAATTTTGCCTGCCTCGATATATTGCCATGTACACGCATGTTTGCAGAGCCGCCCCTCCCTATGTGCAGAACATGCTTTGTGCGTGGGACCTTAACTTGCGCTTGAGGCCTCATTTTATGCACAAATACGGTGCAGTTTTTTTTTTTTGAGCCTGTCCTCCAACAAAATACGCCCACAAAGGTCATTTGTCAAGCAGCTTATAACAACCTGAAGTTACGTTTAGGAGTTAAGCGACCTCTAGCGGTCATGTAAATAACTACAGTCTGGTTTCCATCGTCAGCGTCTCCGTCAGTAAATACCTCACCTCATGCAAGTCTGACACTTGCACGATTCTGTGGCACGCATTGGCACGACTCGAGTCGTGCCAGTGCGCAATCTAGTCGTAAACTGGCGTGAAGTGTGCGTAAACCTGTCATGACTGCGTGCCATGTCGGGACGAGAATTTTGAAATGTTCAAAATTTTGGTAACGACAAAATTTCGTGACCGGGTCGTTAACTATGTGCAAACTGTTTGTGAACTCGTCGTGAACTCGTTGAGACGATGCGGGAGGATGTGTGCCAGTGCGTGGCAGCGCGCGCCATGCCACGACTGTCACGAACAGCTCACGTCGAGTTCACGAGTAGTTCACGACATGTTCACGAATTGGTGCGCGTCGCAGCGTGGCCGTGCCTTCCCACTGACACGGTCACGTGTACTTCACGCATTGATGGCACGAGCAGTTCACGACTAGTTTACGCACTTCAGGAACAGTTTACGCATGGCACAAGCAGTTCACGACTACTGCGCGACAGTGGCACTCGCGTCGGTGCGGGGGTATATATAGGGCTTCCTGGGCACTGCTCGCCATTCCAGAGATCGCCAGTGAAGAGGCAACTTATATCACAGATACAACATGCCAGGTATAGCCATCTTCTCTTCTCTTCAATGATTGTGTCTCTGGAATTCAGCATGTTGTCTCTTCCACAGCCAATCCAAAAATTACCAGGGGTTGGGGAGGCCCCCTTTTTATATGGCGTGCCCAAGTCACTGTCGGACACTGTCCGAACTGTGCAAACTCGTTGTGCCAATGCGGGAAGTACGTAAATTATGCGCAACCTATGCGTGAACTCGTCGTGCCAGTTCGTGTCAATGTGGACACTGATGGGCACGCATTCGTGAACTATTCGTGAACTAGTCGTGAACAGTGCGGGAGCCTCCCAGCTTGTCCCCCAAAATGGCACGACTTGCCTCGACAAAATCATGGCCAAAAGTCATGCAAGTGTCAGCCTTGCATTAATGCTTCTCAAACCTCTCCTTGAGTACCACCTGTCCTGCTTATTTTAGACCTCTCCCTGCTCCAGCACAGGTGATTCAAATGATCAGGTTGTCATCAATCAGCTTTAGAGGGTGATTAATGAGCTGATCATTTGAATCCCCTGTGCAGGAGCAGGGAGAGATCTAAAACATGCAGGACAGGTGGGCCTCGAGGAGAGGTGTCAGAAACACTGCCTCACCTGAACCGAATCCAAACCCTTACCCTAATCCTAACTCTAACCCTAAATCTTACCCTTACCCTAACTGTAATTTTAAATTTCATTCTGACTGAAACTGTAACTCTAAGTCAAACTGTAACTGTAAACTTTTTTTTATAACAGAGACAGGGTTTATTTTATTTTAATTGTTTGTTTTTTGTTTGTTTTATTAATTTAGGTTATTTAAAAGTGCTTGACATTCCAATTACAATTATAAAAAATACTCATGAAAAATAAAAGTTTATGGCATTTGAAGGGGTGCACTTGCATTATTATGATATATTTTCATTACAATAGTGGTTAATTTGGTCACACAAAAAAAATGTTGACAATAAAATAGTTTATCGGCAATGATTTGTGGGACAAGATATCGTCCAGCAAAATGTTTTATCGTCACAGGCCTAGGTAGACGGGGGCCCTCATACACTCCACACGCACATTAGTATTTTCTTTGTCTAGACCACTAGTTTAGCAGCAGCTGCCACCCACTGTATTTTGGTTTTTGCGCAAACGATAGGGTAGTTAATTATTTTATTTTGTGAATATTTAGTTAGTACTGCACTTTTATTTTTCTGGTACAGTTTTGTTTTATTCCTTTTGTTTATTTGGCAGTGCTTTCAGACCTTGTTGTTTTCCCATAACTTTGTAAATACTTGTGTATATACTCTAGATTGCTCACTGTGCACCTTATTGTTCACCTGTGTATCACTGTTGCCATTGTAAATACACTTTTTGCACCTGATTTCCGTGCTCCCTGCCTCTTACTACAACGGAGCGCTACCATAATTAAATAAAAGTTCAACCTTTCAAGGGCTACATCTTCCCGAGACATAACAGGATTGGGGGCTCCTCTGGGAGAAGAGGTTGATTCTGTTGGTGGTGACTTGGTGGATAGGGACGTTACTCCCATTGGTGCGAAAGTAGACCTGCCTGGGTCACTGCAAGCTGGAGGTGAGCCTGTTCCTACAGGGACTGCGCAAAGGCCGCCCCCCACGCTGCCCAGATTTGATCCATTCTCGTCTGCTTCGCCAATGTTATCCCTAACCGCTGCGCATCTAAAAATCTGGCAAGGCTTAAGATAGAGGCAGATGAAAAGGCTAAGGTACAGGAATTTGAGTTCCAACTGGCTGTGCGTAAACTTGAGCGTGAGGTGGAGACGAAGGTCACATTGAGGCAGCTGGAGAATATCTGCGCCAACGTGACTTCTCTCCTGTCCTTGGGTAATATAGACACACTTCCACCTATGTCCCGTTCTGGCTCTCTTGACATAAGTCGGCAAGTAGCTCTCGTTCCCCCTTTCAGAGAGACCGAGGTGGATGCATACCTCACTGCTTTTGAGCGTGTTGCTATAGCACTTCAGTGGCCTATAGACGTCTGGTCTACCCTTCTGCAGAGCAAATTATGAGGCAGAACACAAACAGTGGTTTCAGCTCTTTTATTGTAGGACAGCATGCAATATGAAAAAGTGACAGCCGCAGAATTGTGTGCTTATGAGTTGGTGCCGGAAGCATACAGACAAAAATTTAGCAATTATAAGAGAATTTCATCACAAACTTATGTAGAATTTGCTCAGGAGAAAGCTATTCTTTTTGATAAATGGTGTTCAGCAACACGCACTGTAGACTTTGGTTCATTGCATGAATTTTTATTGCTGGAGGAACTTAAAAAATGTTTGCCTGAACGGGTGTTGGTAATCTGAATGAGAAAAAGACTGCTAGCTATTCTGAGGCAGCTGTTTTGGAAGACAAGGATTCGTTAACACACAAACCTTTGTTCGTTTCTCGTACTGAAAAGCCTGCTGCGGAGAATTGTACGGCTGATGGTACAGGTGCTGTGAAAACTGCTTCTGCCGTGAAATCCAAAGATTCCCGAGAATGTTTCTATTGTTATAAAATGGGTCATGATATTGCTGATTGTTTGACACTTAAGCGGAAGAAAGCTGCCAATAAATCAAAATCGGTAAATTTTGTGAGAATCTTTTCAGAGGGATTGCTGCCGTGAGTCTTGTTACCAACCCTTCCTTTGTGATGGATTAGTTTCTTTAACTGGTGAGCCAGCCGGTCAAAAGCCTGTGCGTATCTTACGAGATACTGGTGCCGCACAGTCCTTTATTCTATTTGCACAGTCCTTTATGCCGATGTGTTGCCCTTCTCTGACCACTCCTCTTGTGGATACAGTATTATAGTTCAAGGGATTGAAATGGGCTTTGTAACTGTACCCTTGCATACGGTTCACTTCCAGTCTGACCTTGTGTCTGGTTTTTATAAGGTAGCTGTACGGGACGCATTACCTGTGGTTGGAGTGTCGTTTATTTTGGGGAATGACATTGCCGGGGAGAAAGTGCACCCTGTACTCGAGGTTCTAAATCATCCTCAATTGTCGGATCTGGCACTCGGAGGTTTTCCCATTATGTTTTCCCAGTAGTTTTAACTGGGTGATTGCTTGACCATGTTGACTTTGCTTTTGCCTTTACTTTGCAGTTTATGCATGTATTTAATCTGGAAAACTGCCTTTACTGTTGTAATGTTATTGTACACCGCATTCCTTTTTGTTTTCTTTCTCATTACTTTATTATTGTTATCATTCCAAAAGCCTCCTGTGGACAAGTGTTGCGAATTTGCGAATTAGCACATGCACTAAAACAATAAAAAAAACACTCAAACAATACATCTGGTTTGTCCAATGTAATTGTGATGTCCACATCAAATAAACAATAAAATAATAAATACGTGCGTTGACTTGGGCACAAGCTCATAAGAGGTGAGAACAAGTTGAGTTATCTGACACGGTTCTGGCACCGCTGTTGTCAGACACTGGTTCTGTTCCTTCTGCTGATAGTCTGGTTGAGACTAAAGTGAAAGGGGTTAAGTCTGTGTTTGACTCTGCGCTGCAAATCTCTGCCACCCGTGAACAGCTGATTGCTGCGCAGCATAATGATCCTACCCTGGAAAAATTGTTTTCCGCAGTTGATTCTCCTGAAAAAGGCGAAGAAAAAAGAAGAAAATAAGGTCACTTATTTTCTGGATGACGGTTTATTGCAAAAGGAAATGGTCACCAGTTACTTCTCGTCCCTCTGAGTAGAGTACGGTGTACTAAATAGCTTTACCTGATGCGTTCCGCCAGCGATGTTAGCCCTCACACATGACAATTCCTGGTCCGGTCATCTAGGCATACATAAGTCATATGACCGAGTGCTTCTGCATTTCTTTTGGCCTGGGTTAAAGTCATCGGTGGCTTAGTTTTGTAAATTATGTCACGTTTCCCAGGTTGCGGGAAAGCCAGATCAAGTTGTTCCTCCAGCCCCACTTCGTCCAATGGGTGAACCCTTTGAAAATATTATTGTTGATTGCGTGGGTCCCCTTCGGAGAACTAAATCTGACAAACAGTTTCTGTTGACCATCATGTGTACTGCTACGCGTTTTCCAGAGGCTATTCCTCTGCAAAACATAATGACCACAGCGGTTGTAAAGGCCCTAACAAAATTTTTCTCTATTTTTGGTTTTCCTAAAAGTGTCCAAAGGGATCAAGGAACTAACTTTCTTTCCAGATTGTTCAAACAGGTGCTGCAGTCCCTTGCTGTTACTCATAAGGTGTCCAGTGCCTATCATCCGGAGTCACAGGGAGTGCTCGAGCACTGGCACCAAACGCTCAAGTCAGTGCTGCGCAAATACTGTTTGGAGACAGGTAAAAGTTGGGATGAGGGTGTTCCTATTGCACTATTCGCATTAACAGAATCCAGACAGGAGTCCCTTTGATTTAGTCCTGCGGAGCTTGCATTTGGCCATACTATGAGGGGTCCATTAAAACTGCTCAAGGAACAGTTTTTAATTGCACCTTCCACAAAGACCACTGTTCTAGACTATGTTTCACAGTTAAGGGAGCAGTTGCACCAAGCTTGGCGTCTGGCTAAATGACATCTCTTGTTGTCACAAGACACAATGAAATGGCAGTTTGACTCCAAAGCTCTTGTTTGTTCATTTCTCCCTGTGACCAAGCGTTGGTTTTGTCGCCCGTCCCTCGTTCGTCTTTGTCTGCTCGATTTGCTGGTCCCTATGAGATTGAAAAGAAGCTGCTTCTTTTATTTTGGTGTGAAAATATTATCTTCATTTCCTCAGTAATTACTGTAGAACCATTTAAGCCTCGTATGTTCCATTTCAGCCCACCTAATGGTATATTATTATATTATATTATTTGGTATATTTTCTTCTGTAATCCTGGGAATTTGATGTTTTATGTCTCCCTGACATCATTAATTACACTACATATCATTAATTAGACATACACTCAACAAAAATATAAACGCAACACTTTTGTTTTTGCTCCCATTTGTCATGAGATGGACTCAAAGATCTAAAATTCATTCCAGATACACAATATTACCATTTCTCTCAAACATTGTTCACAAATCTGTCTAAATGTGTGATAGTGAGCACTTTTGCTTTGCTGAGACAATCCATCCCACCTCACAGGTGTGCCACATCAAGATGCTCATCAGACACCACGATTAGTGCACAGGTTTACCTTAGACTGTCCACAATAAAAGGCCACCCTGAAATGTGCAGTTTTTGCTTTATTGGAGGTCTGGGGACTCAGAACCAGTCAGTATCTGGTGTGATCACCATTTGCCTCATGCAGTGCAACACATCTTCTTCGCATAGAGTTTATCAGATTTTCAATTGTGGCCTGTGGAATGTTGGTCCACTCCTCTTCAATGGCTGTGCGAAGTTGCTGGACATTAGTGGGAACTGGTACGCGCTGTCGTATACGCCGGTCAAGCACATCCCAAACATGCTCAATGGGTGACATGTCCGGCGAGTATGCTGGCCATGCAAGAACTGGGACATTTTCAGCTTCCAAGAATTGTGTACAGATCCTTGCAACATGGGGCCGTGCATTATCTTGCTGAAACGTGAGGTGATGTTCATGGATGTATGGCACAACAATGGGCCTCAGGATCTCATCACGGTATCTCTGTGCATTCAAAATGCCATCAATAAAATGCACCTGTGTTCTTCGTCCATAACAGATGCCTGCCCATACCATAACCCCACCATCACCATGGGCCACTCCATCCACAACATTGACATCAGCAAAGCGCTCACCCACACGACGCCACACACACTGTCTGCCATCTGCCCTGAACAATGTAAACCGAGATTCATCCGAGAAGAGAACACCTCTCCAACGTGCCAGACGCCATCGAATGTGAGCATTTGCCCACTCAAGTTTGTTACGGCGACAATCTGGAGTCAGGTTAAGACCCAGATGACGACAACGAGCATGCAGTTGAGCTTCCCTGAGACGGTTTCTGACAGTTTGTGCAGAAATTCTTTAGTTATACAAACCAATTGTTTCAGCAGCTGTCTGAGACGATCTTGGAGGTGAACCTGCTGGATGTGGAGGTCCTGGGCTGGTGTGGTTACACGTGGTCTGCGGTTGTGAGGCCGGTTGGATGTACTGCCATATTCTCAGAAACGCCTTTGGAGACGGCTTATGGTGGAGAAATGAACATTCAATGCCCGAGCAACAGATCTGGTCGACATTCCTGCTGTCAGCATGCCAACTGCACGCTCCCTCAATGCTTGCGCCATCTGTGGCATTTTGTTGTGAGACAGAACTGCACATTTCAGAGTGGCCTTTTATTGTGGCCAGTCTAAGGTACACCTGTGCACTAATCATGGGGTCTTGCTGGTGGGGGAGAAGCTCCCTTTCCACCTCGTGCAGCTTTATTTGGCATATCGACATTACACTTTTAGCGGCGTGAACGTAAAGCAAATAGCAAAGGTTTAATCGTAAAAATTAAGGACTTTGATAATCAAAAAGGCACTTTTTAAACGATAAAACCGTGATCCAGCAGGAGCTCAAAATAATTTCAATCATCTCACTAGCGCACCCCCCATGCACTATTTCAGAACAATAAGTCCAGGAGTTTCTGAGATATAGGGTGTATTCACACTTGTCTCGTTCGGAGCAATTGTTCCGACTCAGGGAGCGTTTTCCCCCAGACATCGGTTCGTTTGGGCTGGTGTAAACTGTGAACACAGCAAATGCACTCTGATGCGGAATAAAACAGATGGGCTGAGATTGCCAAAAAGGGTGGACTCGGCTTGCTTCCAGTCAAACCCTGGAGCGGTTCTTTTGCAGTGAGAACACAATCGTCTCAGCAACCAGCACAACTGACTCAAATCTGTACTTTGGATTGTTGTTGTTTCCTGGGGAAAGAAAAAGCGCCCCTGAATCGGAACAAAGCAAGTGAGCCTTGTGTGTAACACCCATCAGCAAATGAAATTCCATGACCTTGAATTTGACCTTTCAAAGTCATCTGAGCTCAAACGTCAGGGTGCCAAATTGAAGCCCATATATGACTTTTTATGCAAGGTTAATAGTAAGTATGACCTTATCTCGTACCGTTTCAAAGATATAGCCCATCGAAAATTTTCAAAAGCCTTGAACAAACTTTAGTCCCATACTGATATGGAACATCCACAAAAATCCAGCGATTTCAGTGAAGAAGACCAAAGTTTACAGATGACAGACTACAACGGACGCAAACCCAATACAATAGCTTATATGGCCTTCAGCCGTGTAAGCTAAAAAAAAAAAAAAAAAAAAAACAGCCGCCACCTCCAGACCAAAGATGCTCAAAAAAACCCAAACTGTTATCAGGTCCAAAAGCCAGCATCTATTATGGTATGGGGTGTGCCAGGTCATATGGCATGGGTGAACTGCAAATTTGTGAGAACACCATTAATGCAGGAAAATTTTTCCTGGATCATAAATTTACTGACCAGAAGTGGGCAACATCTGAGGGTGATACTCAGAACTACTGATTATATGTGGAAACAAATATAAGCTGCCCCTATCTCCCCAATAACCAAGCGATGGAGAAGTGTTTGCCTTGGCGTAAATCATGCAAAATAAAGTTGCAAGAAAAAGTCTGTGACCCCTTTGGAATTACCTATACACAGTAAAAAAATGTGTTGCACCCCCACATTAAAACCCTTCATTCATCACAATATCTAAAACGCCCAAATCTGTTGTTGATAGTAGCTTTTCAGTTAAGATCTGGTGTTAAATGCATTATGTTTTCGAAGGGAAAATGATCACCAAAATGTAGCAATCAGCAGGTGAATAGCATGCTGCATGAATTATGCAAATTGCAGTATCTTCTTAAGGTCAATATCGCCCATAAAAGCTATTCTGTGACCGCCTCATCCATTGTAACGCACAATGCTGGGTAGACGAATCTCAGAAGCAGTCAAGTGGCAGATTATTGGCCTTCATAGATCAGGTCTTTCCTTCAAGGAGATTGGCAGAAGAACCAGACGTCACTACTGAACAATAAGCCGTTTGGTAAGAAAACATATGCTAACTAATGGCGTAAGGAATCGCAGATCCTCTGGCAGACCATGTAAGACCTCAGTCAAAAATGACAGAGCGTTGCTAAGGGTGGTAAGGCATCATCAATTTGCTTCAAGCAAAACCTTGAAACGTCTATGGCTTCCTCATTGTCAGTTCAGCCACCTGACAGTGAGGAATCGTCTTAAAGCTGCAGGGTTGAGGTCCAGAAGAGTTATCAAGCGACCTAAACTCACAGACAACCACAAATGACTACGTCTAGCCTGGTGTAGACTGAGACAGGGATGTAACTTGAGGTCTTGGAGAAGAATCCACTGGTCCGACGAAAGCAGATTCCTTCTGCATGTTGTGGATGGCAGAGTGAGAGTTTGGAGGCGTCCTGGAACAGCTTATACTGCAAGGAACATCATGCCAACTGTACTATATGGAGGCGGATCTGTTATGGTATGAGGATGCTTCTCATTTGATTGTAAGCTGGATTTAGTGACCATACGAGGCTATTTGACAGGGGATCGCTGCATCCAGCAGGCGCTGAATCCCATTGTTGTGCCCCATTTTGATAATCACCCACTGGCAAGCAGAACGATATGCATGGATGACAATGCTCAGCCACATTGTTCACGTGCTGTGACCCAGGTTATCCAGAACAATGCTCTTATGCACATTCCATGGCCAGCAATGAGTCCAGATCTTAATCCTCTGGAACATGTATGGGACATTTTGGGATTCCGGATTCAACTTCGGGATCCTCCTCCACAGAATGTGGGTGAATTGGAAGCAGCATTGTGTGAGGAGTGGCAGCAGCTGCCAATGGAGCAATTTCGACGTCTGGTGATGGGTATGAGATGAAGACTCCAAGCTGTGATCCAAGTGCTGGATGGAAGTTCCCAGTATTGACTGACTGTGTTCTTCTAATCACTTTGTCACTTTTAAAGTATTGGATGAGTTTGGTCAATATAAAATTTTGAGATTTCACCATACTTACTGCGTCCTCGTTTTTCCTTCATTTGAATGCAAAAGTTCAGCAAGTGATTCTTACATGCCATAAGGTCATGGGATACCCCATTTAAGTTCATTTTATAGACAAAAGACTGGTTGAATCCTGGCAGACTGGCGGAATCCTGGGGCCTGTTGTTCGAAACCTAGATAAGGGATTAAGCCAGGATATGTTGGTTATCCTGGCTTAATTTACCCTGCATTCAGTTGTTCGAAAGCTGGATAACTTCATCCTGGTCAAGTTACCATGATGATTTATTCTCCACAGTTAGCCTGCTCCAAACCAGGCTAAATGCCAGGCTTAGTTGATTCTGTTGTCTTATCTGCGGAGTCAGAGGCTGCACTGATCAGAAATCAATGTTTTATAGTTATTCCATGTTCTGATGGAGGTTACGGATTGGCTGCGTTTTTAAACAATTCAGCGGTTGGTGGGCCCCGTGCCAGACCTGTGTGCCTTCTTCTTGACTGCTAAAAATCAGTGCATACATGAGAATCTGAATCAGACACGGTTTACTGAAGTAACTCTACACAAAAGCATATACCCAAAAAAAAAAAATAAAATTATTATTATTAATTATCAAAAGCTTGGCTCTAAACATGCATATGAAAATATACAGAGTTTATCTTTAAGTTAAACAGAATTTTCACTGAATTATTTCAGTGTAAATGCATTACAAATATTAAGATATATTTCAACCATATAAGGCACAATTAATTAAATGATTTACCAAACACAATTACTAAACAATTAAACAGGGAGTTTTAGCACATTTTACCACATACATTTTTACAACACATATCTACCCCTATGAAATTACAATTTACTATTTTTAGCAATTAAATACTTTTAGTTCATTCCAGACAAATTCTGTATAAAAATAGACCTATGCACGCTAATAAACAATGTTTTCACAGCAACCAATTACTCAGTGCACCAATATCCCACCTAACAGAACACATTTACCAACCGACATTTGCACATCATGTGAATATTTACAAAATAAAAAGACACTACAGCACACAAACATTTCCCCCCATGCCTCGTCAGCACAACAAGCAACACTTGCACCAAAGTCTGATAAACACGATCTTACCGGCTGTCTGTTCAGTGTTTGAAATTGGAATCAGATTCGCACAGATCTATAGAATGCTTAATAAGAAAGCAGACATTTGTCTTTCATGCTGCGATGGCGTTTGCTGGCTTTAACTCGCCCCCATTAACCAGGAAGTGCGTGTCATTTTTTCCTTTTTTTTCTTCCACTCGAGTGCACACAGCTGATCAATTATTGCGCTCCATGAAACAGCTGACAAGAAGGGGCGTTCGCTGCGACACTTCCCACTCAACCTTTTTGTACTTGAACGGAAAGGTTGCAGAACTGAGAAGGTGAACTTAAGTATTAGAAAGACTGCTCCTCCACAGGCAAAAGAACTACAAGTCACCTGACATCTCTGCGCAATATCACATTAGATCTCTTGCTCTGGTCACTAGAAGCTGAGGACTGAGTCGCTGGATTTTGATGGTGAACTGAGGCACAGTTGCCTGGGGTAACAAGAACCTCAACGTCTCTCACGATGCCCTTAGAGTCTGGTGCTATAGTGACGACTCTCCCAAGCCTGAACTGACCTTGCAGGGTGTGTTGATCGCAAAGCCAAACAACATCCCCAACAGAGTCATTTCTTTTTGTGGTGTGCCATTTAGTTCTGACAAAAAGATTAGGGCCAGCAAGCTGACACCATGCTTTCCAAAAATCATTAAACTGGGTTTGGATTTCCCGTAGCCGCTTGTAGGGGTTGTTGTTAAAATCAAAAGACTTGAAGTCCCCACCATAAGATGCTCGCCCTAGGAGGAGCGAGTTTGGCGTTACATACCAAACGCGGTCCTCCCGACTCTGGACTCTTGCATCAATAGGCCGCTCATTAGCTAGTTTAGCTGCCATGTGGAGGGCGTTGAGGAACTCACTAAAGGCAAGGTTCACCGACTTGCTCAAACTCTGAAGGGCTCTCTTGGCAACCCTTACGGCAGCTTCAGCAGCTCCATTGCGATGCGGTGAATCGGCAGGGGGCACTTTCCATGTGCAGCTTGTCCCATTCTTTACAACATACTCCTCCGGGCTTGCTATCTTGGTCTTGCAGGAAGGTATACAAATCCTCCAGCAAGGATCTTGCACCAAAAGAATTGGTCCCAGGGTCTGACCAAACTTTGAGGGGGTGTCCCCTGATGGCAGTAAATCTTTGCTAGGCTATGAGGAAGCTCTCTGTGGACATACTACTGACAAGATCTATGAGTAGAGCCCGGCTCGCCATACAGCAGAAGATGATCCCCTAGACCTTCATGGACACTCTTCTTTTGATGTCATCTCTTACCAGGTATGGTCTAAATAAATCGACAGACATAAACTGGAATGGCGCAGCGGGTCTTGATCTTTCTACTGGTAGATCACCCATCACTTGTTGGCATACTTGAGCTCTTACCTTCCTGCAGTGAACACACTGATTGACAACTTTCTGAGCCAAACTTCTACTTTGCACAACCCAAGCCGAGTCCCAGAAACCCTATTATGCCCTTCCTGATAACTCTGGCATGCCAGTAGAGTCCCCAACCAGGTGTCAAAGGGAATCAGTGGAACAGCCAAACAGTCTTCTTTGAAATATTGAATTCTGCCTCCACACATCAACAGTACCCTGGTCTCATCCCTATATACGACCAGCCGGACTGTTGTGGTACTAGGGAAGGTAACTCCTTCTTGCGCCGCCAGACAGAGATCTCGGAAGGCATCCTCCCTCTCGACCACAGTGACGACACCAGTCAACGGGACTGCCTCGCACTTTGATCTTCCCTTACCATGAAGAAACTTCTTTGCCGCTCTCCAAATGAGCGCGAGTGACTTCATCAGCCATGTTAGGTTACTGAGCCATTTGATATTCAACAGGCTTGTAGCTGCGACCCCAGTAGGTGACCTATGCAGACCTGCAGGGGTCAAAATTGAATCCTGCTTTGGCTCCTTTTTTGCTCCAGCCCAGGTAAGAGCAGCCACAAAAGCCTTCTTCTAGATTCGTGTTCTCTTGCTTCCACAGCAACTTCCTTGGCGGATTTCACTGGCCACTCACTTTCTGGGAGACTTAGGGAACTTAGGACCCAGTTGCCACTCTGTGCCTTCATCCAACTCCTTGGGTCTTGCCCCTCTTGAAATAATGTCCGCTACATTGAGTGGCCCAGGGATCCACCACTAATCTTGGACATTTGTGCTGCCTTGAATTTCCTCAATTCTATTGGCAAAGAATGTCTGATAGCCGTAGCTCTCACATTGGACGGCTCCCAGGACTGTCTGGCTATCAACCAGGTGGTACCACTTCTCCACACAAATCCTGCAGTGCTTCTGAAAATGTTTCTTCAGACAAGCAGCATAGGCAGCTCCACAAACTTCAGCCTTAACAGCGTCCCCCTTATGGTCTAAAGACGTCAGCCTGACCTTGGATTCAACTAACCGTACGCTCACATCTTGTGGTAATTCCCACCGTTGGTACAATACAGCGCCTTAGGAGCGTTCGCTACCATCTGAGAATGTTATACCGCGGGGCTTAGTGCATGGGTCAGGAGGTGTCAAGGCTCTGACGAACCTCAACTGGCTAAGCTCAGCGTAGTCCTCGAGGAGGCAGACGGCATCTTCCCGGAGGCCCTCGGACAAAGGTGCATCCCATGTATTTTCAGATGGACTATAGTTAACCTTCGCTTCCTGAAAAGCTCTCCTCACCAGGATGGCTCCCTTCTGCTTGACAGGCGTCACAAAGCCGAGGGGATCGTACAGCCCGGAGACTTGACTTAGGAGCTCTCTTCGGGTGAGTGGGTTTGGCGCCTGTGCTCTCACTTTACCCTTTGACAATCTTATTTTCTTTTTCTTTCTGGAGAAGTTCACAGCTACCATCAGGTGAAGCTTGTCACTCTCTTGATTGTACTCAAGACCCAGAGCTTTATTATTCTCCTCAGAAAGTTGGTTTGGAAGGACCATCACAGAGGGTTCTTTCTTCTCCTGGTCCCTAGATTCTGGCCTCTCACTTTGGCCTGAATAGACCCATGGCCTCAAATAAAATCCGCCGGCTTCCAGGATTTGCTCAACATTAGCTGTTATTTGCTTGAGCTGGTTCAGGTCGTCATACGACGTCAGGATGTCATTTACATAAGCATCATGTTCCAGCACTCGCCGCTCTTCTGCGAGGTGGTTGAACATTGGCAGATTTGCTGTTTCCCGCATGGCGACTTGTGCGATAAAGCCGGCTGGTGTGTCGCTGATGTTAACCCTCACGATTGCATACTCCTGTACGTCCTCCTACTCAGTGTCTCTCCACAGAAACCGATGAAGATGTACTTCCTGGTCCTCAAGCCATACTGAGTACACATTTTTTGATGTCCCTAAGCGCAGCAAAAACACCTTGCTGGAAAAATCTCACGCCAGGTCTGACCAGGTGTACGGAGATTTGAAACCAGCGAACAACATGCAGGTACGAGTGCAGCTGTCATGCTGTTGCTGCTCTTATTAGTAAAATGAATAAATAGGCTAAATAAATGAATGAATGAATAAATAAACAAAAATAAATAAATAAGACATCTGTGTTGAGAAATTAATTAAACTTTATTAAAAATATTTTGAGACAACCCGCTTGTCAGGCCAGATGGCCGACAATTACAATCAATTTGATTAAGCGCAATGCGTGGCTGGCAGATATGCAGTGTGGTATGTCCAGTCAGATATATACTGAACAACAAAAGAAACGCAAGTTAATTAAAGGCAGACCGGAAAATAATTTTGTGCATAACTATTTTAGAAAATTAAATTTATTACTAGCGAGTGCACATTTACACTTGTTTCATCAAATTTCTCTTTATTTTGCAGTCACTTTGACTGAGTAACCATAAGAGAACATTAACTAACTAGCTAACTTGCGTTTCTTTTGTTGCTCAGTATATAGGCCTATGGACGCTTTGACCGTGATCAGATTTTGACAATGGCAGATCTTCTATTGTTAGAGGAATAAGCTTCTGTCCGACGTGAGAGGAACTTTCGGCACAGAGAAGATCTCCTCTGGGAAAGTGACGAGTGGCTGCTCGTTTTGTGTAGCACCCAATAAAATGTCATGGAGTAATTCTTATAAAAGTACAATGAAGAGTGATCTCTGCTGACTGCAGACACGGAGTCTCCACCGCCTAATATTCCCACGATGAAGGGGGAGCCCTGCTGCCGCATGCTACTCGAACAGTGGCAGCTGGAGTTTTGAGCCTGGTTGGCCTCTATCGGTCCGTGTGCTGCTGCGCATGAGCGCCGAAACCCGTTTTTTCGTGGCGATCTTAAAATCGGCCCACTTATTTTTAAATCTATAGCGCCCTCCATAATTATTGGCACTCCTGGTTAAGATGTGTTAAAAGTCTTAAAATAAATTAAATTTTTATTGCAGAAGCATACTCTCACACTGGAAATTGTAGAAAAATGTCACCTTCAACTCAAGTGAATTTTAAGGGGGGAAAAAAATCCCTGACAAAGAAATAACTATTTCTCATAAAACACCTGTTCCACAATTATTGACACCCCTAACAATTCCTAGGAAATAAATGTTACTGAAGTATTTCTGTCATTTCTACCATGGTTTACTGTTGTGTTCCGTGGTCTGAGTGTCTGGTTTGTCAATTTTAGGTTTCTATCATTTTGGTATGTCAGTTTTTTAGTCCATGTCTTAGTGTTCACATTTCATTCCTCTCCCGTGTAGTCCAGTCCACGTTTTACCCATGTACTGTCTTTGCTTTCTCCCCGGTCGCGTCATTGTTTATAGCAGTTTCTGTGTTAATTGATTGTGACACTATATCGGGTGATTTAATGGATTCTGGGTTTCATCCTTCCTTCTGTTCTCGTTTGCTAGTTTCCCCTTGCTTTCCTATACATACTAACATTACTAACAGTTTGTTGTTTTCTAAAATTACTAACCAAACTAACCCTGTATATAATACTAATCTACAAACGAGCACCCGGGATTGTATAGCTGCACTTACTAATTGACTAATTATCTCTCAGCAGTCGCTCTGTTCTAGTCTTCGCCCCTCACTTTACTGTTCACTGGCTTTGCTAAAGTTTCCTGCAGAAACTCTCTGCATTCTTATAATCTGTTCTGGCTCTTTTTCTGTACACTTAGGAGTCTTTTTATCCAGTTTATTTTTCCCATCTTTGGGATTGTCTTGTGATCCTTGTCTGTGTGTTAATGTTTATCTGTTTTCATGTAATTGGTTTCCCTCATGTTCCACCCCTTGTTAATTAGATAAAGTTTCAACACCTGTGTCTGTGTGTGCCCCTGCCCTATATATCTGAGCAGTTTCTGGACGCGAGCGGATCTGACTTCGCTGTCGCTTCGCTCGCTTTCACCACTCCCTGCCCTGTGCACCTTCCCTCTGGTCCCCTCAACTTCTCTGTGTTTCTCGTCAGCCACATTACCCAGCCCAGCCTGCCGCCTTCAAGCCCCTGGTGCCCCCTGTCGTCTTCTGAGCCCTAGTGTGCCTGCCTGTCCTGAGTTGTCCTGAGCACCAGCTGCCCCTGCCTGTCCTGAGCACCAGCCGCCCCTGCCTGTCCTGAGCACCAGCCTGTCTGTTCCCGAGTCTGCCCCCCTGGTGTCTGTTCCCGAGTCTGCCCCCCCTGGTGTCTGTTCCCGAGTCTGCCCCCCCTGGTGTCTGTTCCCGAGTCTGCCCCCCCTGGTGTCTGTTCCCGAGTCTGCCCCCCTGGTGTCTGTTCCCGAGTCTGTCCCCCTGGTGTCTGTTCCCGAGTCTGTCCCCCTGGTGTCTGTTCCCGAGTCTGCCCCCCTGGTGTCCGTTCCCGAGTCTGCCCCCCTGGTGTCCGTTAGAGTTTTTGGATTTCTTAGTTCTCCTTTTTTCAGTGCTAGGCACCGTGTTTTCGTTGGCCGGAGTGCCCCTTTTTCCCCCCTGGTTTGTGTTTATTTTAAAAAATATTATTTTGGATACCCGCATCTGGCGTCTCACTCCCCTTTTTGTCTCACTCCCGTTCCGAGGTTTTCCGAGAGTTTTCGAGTTTTCCTAGTTCCCCTAATGCGTTTCCCTCGTGTACCCTTAACAGTTTACAATGTTGATCAGAGTATCTAGGAACATTTAATTAATAATTCATCACTTCCTGTTTCCCTGGGGTATAAATATGACGTGATAGAGGCCATTTCTCTTATCCACTCTTCAACATGGGAAAGACAAAGGAACACACCATTCAAGTAAGGCAGATGTGTGGCGACATTCACAAGTCAGGCAATGTCTGTCAGAGGAATCATTAAGAAGTTTAAAACAACTGGAACAGTGATAAACAAGCCTGGAAAGGACGTAAGGTTATTTTGCCACCACGCACAGTGAGGAGGATGGTAAGAGAAATGAGAAATTCTCCAAAGCTCACTGTTAAAGAATTGCAACAAATGGCAGGATCTTGGGGTCACAAAGTCTCCAAAACAACCATCAGGCACTATCTACATACCAACAAGCTTTTTGGCAGGCATGCACGGAAAAAACCATTTCTCACTCTCAATCATAAACGCAAACGTCTGAAGTTCGCTAAGCGGTACTGGGACTTCAACTGGGACTGTGTGCTTTGGTCAGATGAGACCAAAATAGAGCTTTTTGGCAACAAACACTCTAAGTGGGTCTGGCGGAACACAAAAGATGAGTATGCAGAAAAGCACCTCATGCCCACTGTGAAGTATGGGGGAGGATCGGTGATGCTCTGGGCCTGTTCCTCTTCCAGAGGCCCTGAGAACCTTGTTAGGGTGCATGGCATCATGAACGCTTTGAAATCCCAGGGCATTTTAAATCAAAATCTGGTGGCTTCTGCCCAAAAGCTGAAGATGGGTCATCACTGGGTCTTTCAGCAAGATAATGACCCTAAACATGCGGCCAAATCTTCACAGAAATGGTTCACTAGACACAGAATCAAGCCTCTCCCATGGCCATCTCAGTCCCCAGACCTCAACCCCATTGAAAACCTGTGGAGTGAGCTGAAGAGGAGAGTGCAGAGGAGTGGTCCCAGGTCGCTGGATGATTTAGAGATTGTACAAAGAGGAATGGTTGAAGATCCCTCTTTCTGTATTCTCCCATCTTGTGAAACATTATAGAAGATTAGGTGTTGTTGTGTTGGCAAAAGGGGATTGTACAAAGTATTTACATCAGGATTGCTAATAAATGTGGCACACATGATTTGATGTAAAAGAATTATTTCTTAATGTGTGAATTTTTTTTTCCCCCACTGAATAAATGCACTTGAATTAAAGTTAGCATTTTCCTCTTTTTTCATTGTGGTCCTATATTATTTAGAAAACTGAATTTATTAGAAGCTAAAGAACAAATCTTAACCAGGGGTGCCAATAATTATGAAGGGCAGTGTAGACATCAGTTTCTGTGATGGTGCGTTCCGACACCGCACGAGAGAGAAGGAAATACAAAAAACATGTGCCTTTAACGAAGTCCGGGTCAAAGCCAAAAAAAAAAAATTATCAAGCCACGATACGAAGTCCAAAAGCAAAGTAGACTTGACAGGCTGGGGTCAGAACCAGAAAAACAGAGGTGCGACGATACATAGACAGCAGGCAAAAAATCGTAGTCGATATCCAAAGCAGTGGGTCATACACAGGGCATCCAAATACAAAAATCGTGGTCATTCAAAAAAAAGTCAAAATCCAAAAAGATAAAACAATACAAGAAGGGCAATGGCAAGAATCAAAGTCGGACAAACCAGTAGAAGAAAAACAATAATCAATGGCATACGAGGCGCTCTGTACAAAGAAATATTGATCAACGTTCTGACAAGGAGCTGGCTGTGAAAAGACTGCTTAAATAGACGGAAGGAAAGTCACATGCTATGCAGGGAACAGGTGAGCTGGATCAGACTAATTATAATGGGAGAATCACATGAGGGAAACCATAACCACGAAGACTGGAGAAAGCCAAGACACGGACGGAAATCACACAGACAGCCTTTGACATTAAAACAGCTCCGGTCAGGGAGTTCTAAGTGCACAGATAACGAGCGCAGGAAAGTAATTAAGCACGTGCGAGAGATCTTGCAGAAATGCAGGGGGAGACAGGTAAAGCTGAGTAAGAGGCGAAGACAAGAACAGGGCGATTGTGGAGAGGGAATTAGTATTAATTAGTAGCGGTGCAACTTTACAGATTTAACTAGAGTGCTCCTAGTAATTTATATACATGGATTAGTTGTGTTAGTAGACTATAATACAAAATACAAATGTTAGTCCTGTTATTAATCAGAACACTAAGACGAAGGAAGTAAACGAGAATCGAAAGAAAATATTAAACACCAGAATTCATTTAAATCATCCGAAGTTAAGTGAGCATGCAAACCGGGAAGACGGACTGAACCAACTAGATCACAAGACAGAGGAAACAAGTGCAATGGAACTGAGAAATGGAATGAACTAAAAAACCTGAGAATTACAATAACCAAAAAGAATAAATAAAAGACAAAATCATGAACACTGAACTTGAATATAAACATGACCAAAAACCATAACCATGACAGTTTCACAATACAGTACCAGAATAAGGCAGTCAACTAAGTCAGACATACCAGGTTGCCTCTCTCTTCTATCAAAGATGCATACAGGATAATTACTATAGCATGAAAAACAACACACTCCAGCCTCAATAAATGATAAGAGCTGAATGTGTAAAAGAGGTCATGAATGAGGATTAAATATGCTGGGTCAAAGGACTTCCTGTTAGCAACGCTGCAGTAAAAATCAGGAATCTGACTCATCTGCTAAAAGAACAAGAAGACAGGATGGAGAAATGTTTACAAGACCTACACCTACAAGTTGGCCAATAACGCCTACCTTTGAACTTAAGATTTCCTTGCAAATTCAGGAAAAGGTTCAGCTAGAAATGGGTTAATATGAACATTTGACTTATTACTTATTATAACAGATAGTAACAAATAACTGCGGACAATTGGCCTTCAGTCAAATGGACATGAACATTGTTCATCAGTTGTTCTAATATGACATGTTTTGTGCTAATGTACATCATGTAGTGTACATTCCATAACAAAATCAGGCATGCCTGACGTACCCATTGGGACTTTAGACTCTGCAATACAGGACACTGTAAATAGTTTGGGATATTTATGTAGGTTGGAACTAGGGTCCCATTTCCAATCACCAGAAATGGTGTTGCATGCAATTTCAGGAGATGCTGGTGTCAACCAACATGGGGGGCCCAAGAATTTTTTCACTTCAAGTTGTAGTCCTCTTACAGAAGTTTCAAGAACGAGTGATAAAAACTTGGGACCTCCATGTAGGTTCTGGAAAAAAGCAGTTAAAAGTAGTACATCACAAAAGAGCCCCAAAAAAAGGGAGTGGCCTGCTAAGCCAGGGAGGGGTTCATCATCAAGGTCATGACTGATTTTCCTATTCCTGACCCCAGACTCAATTATTATGAAGTATGAAGACATTTGGAGACAGTGAAAAATCCACCTTTGCTAATATTGGGCTTGTCTTAATAAAATTCACTCTTAATGAATTAAATCAAACATCTGCTGCATTCTGGTTTTCCACCCCAATGGTGTTTACCACAGCAGCAATAGTTTTCCTAATTGCAGCCTTCTTGGCTCCCTTTATGCCACTCTTAAGGCTTCCAAATAAAATTATTTTGTTTTTCTCCACCTCGGACGTGATAATTTAGATTTCCTAACTCAGTGAAGTTCTTCGTCTTTGCCATCTTTTGAGAGTCCCTAGCGTAAAGTGGGCAGGACTATGCCTCCCGGAGCATGAATTAATAGGGGCGTGTCATGTAAATTACGATGGTTTCAGCTGCCAGATTTATCAACGACAGGCCAGTTCTACACCGAAATCAATGACGAACACACTTTCAGTAAATCAAACGTGACACCTGGAGAACGCTGATATTTTTATGAATCAAAATCATAACTCCTCTTGCCTGGGAAGTAAAAGGTGCTGAATATATATTGCCCTGCCACCTCCTCCTAATCTTCACCTCTTGACTAGATAACAGGTGGGTTTCCTGGAGTAACATGATATCACAGTGCATAGATTTCACCCTAGTCATTACTTGTTTGACCTTTTCCAGTTAGTTTTTGTAGCCCTCTGCAGTTCCAAGAGCACTCCTTAATTTCTAATCCACCAGACATTACTTATAACATTGATTGGGCTTCGCAGTACCCTCAAATTATTTAAAGACAGAGAAACAAAAAACACCTGGATGTTATGAACGACATCCATAATAATAATAATAATAACAATGAAAATATACTCCCTTTAAATATACAAATATACTCCCTTTAACTTTAAACTTTGTTACCTACTTCCCTCCCCCTTATATACTAGTACCTGTCTTTTTTTTTTGCCCGCCACCACCCCCCCTCTTTGGAGGATAACTTTATTATTTTGCCAGACTTAAATACAATGATGTATCACCTCTTGAGGGAGGGACTAAACGAAGAAAAAACAGAAAGAAAAGAAAAAAATATATAATATAGCAATGAAAGGAAAAAAAAACCTAGAAAATAAAGAACGTAACCACACACCAACAACTCTCAAAGCTATCAATCCTTCAGTGAACCCCCCAAACCTCCTAAAGCCTCATCATTCCAATGCATGATTGGAATTGTATTTTTACATGCAATGATGTCTCCATAAGAAGAAGAAAAAAAAAAAAACAGATCACACAAACTTATTCACGCAGATAAGATTCATTCATATGGTGAGTAATGCCCATCCCTCACCTGTACTTATTTTCTGCCACACCCTTAAAAATTCAGATGCTCTGCCCAGGTTTCTCATAGCTATACCTTCCAGATTATAGCTCTTTTTAACAAACATTTTGAAGTTACTTAATCTTAGTGCATTCTTATTTTGTGTATTAAAAATAAAGATTTTTCCAAGAACTAGAATTATATTATTTAATTTTAGACAAGTATCTCTCAGGTCCCCCAGCATAACTGTAAACAAGGTCACCTCGAATGGAATATTAAGTGTTTGTAGCCATTTCTGCACCTGTATCCAGAAGCCAACAGCATATGGATAATACCAAAATAAGTGGACCAAGGTTTCTTCCTCGTCCTCACAAAGTCTACATGTATCGGATTCCTTTATCCCCCATATTTGCAACATTTTATTTGTTGCCAAGATTTTATATAACAATTTGTATTGGAAAATTCTAGTCCTTGTCCCAATAGAAATTTGACTATTTAAGTTAAAAACTCGTAGCCAAGGGATTGGCGTGTCTACTAAATCCTCCCAATATGTATGAATTCTGTAGGGAATTTTCTTTAAGTTATTTTTCTCCATAAAAAAATCGTACATTTTCCTATTGATTTTTTTATGAGCAACCCAACTGAAATTTTTTATGGAGGGCCGACATACTAGTTCCTGAGAAGTTATTTTGTTAGTCTTTCTTTTCTACGGAAGCCCTGAACCGCACTGTGAAAAAAAAAATTTTTGTGGTGAAGTAAAAGTGTAATTTTTTTCCTTTTGTTATTTTGCGATATTATCTCGTTATTTCGAGATAATATCTCGTTATTACGAGATATTATCTCGTTATTTCGAGATAATATCTCGTTATTACGAGATATTATCTCGTTATTTCGAGATAATATCTCGTTATTACGAGATATTATCTCGTTATTTCGAGATAATATCTCGTTATTACGAGATATTATCTCGTTATTTCGAGATAATATCTCGTTATTTCGAGATATTATCTCGTTATTTCGAGATAATATCTCGTTATTACGAGATATTATCTCGTTATTTCGAGATAACATTACGCCCTGTCTGGGCTTGAATCAATATAATCGCCCATTTTTCCGAGGATGCATCGGCTGGTAACTTGTGTGAACATGACAGCAGGCATATAACAGAATTCCTTTCGGCATCTAAGCGGGAGCGGGACGCTCCTGAGAGAGAAGGGCAGGGTTACGTTTCCCAAAAGCATAGATGCTAACTAAACAAGTTACACTAACATGGCAATATTCCCCGCCGCCTCAATTTTTTGTGTCCGTAGGGACGGACGGACGGAGCTCAATGCTATATCCCCCGCTTCGCGCTAATCGGGGGATACTTAGCAATGTACATAGTTCGTCCATTCACAGTCAGTGACTGCGTTTACGCACCATGTTCCTGTATTTGATTGCGTACCTGTCATGTAAACGAGTTCAATAACCCGATTAAGGTCATTTTCCGATTCGAAATATTCCAAATAAGACCCCTGGCATATGCCTGTTTTAATCGGAATATTGGCTCATGTATACACCTTAATCAGAATATGCCCTCGAACTGAATATTCAACCACGTCTGCGCCTGTTCACTTTGCAAGGAATTAGCATTTTTGGAGCAAAGAGACTGTATGCATAATGAAAGACATGAATATATTGTAATATATCGATGGGCGAAAGCACCGTAACAACGATATAATTATGGTGGGCGAAAAGTGGAGAGAGACTGGTTTTGTGTTGACTGACTAGCGCCAACCCGATTCAGCATCGCGGGAAAACTCTGAAGGCAGCATATTCCAAAGCGAAAAAATAAAGGCAATGACTTTTTTTTACGCCAGTCGTAATCTTGCTCCAATTACCCATTCTTAAGATCTTCCGTATGTTCATGCACAATGTAGGAAATCCGGACTTGGAGCCATAGACTGATTTATACAGTCTGCTTATACAACGGCATTAAGGATAACGCACAATTAATGCATCTTGTATGTTACCATGTATCTTAAAAGAATGAAACAACACCAGCATTACGTTTTAACAAGTTTAATAATACATGTATGAATATTTAGGTAATAGAATTATGTATAATTAACATGAATTAAGCTGCTTTCACACCGGACGCGAAACGAATTTTTCGCAAGACAGGTTACATTCAAATTCAATGCAAAGACGCAATACGCGTGGATTCGCGTCTTTGCATTGACTTTTGAAAGTGATCTGTCGTACGAAAAATTCATTCGAGTCCAGTGTGAAAGTGGCTTTATTGTAAACATTCACAACGATATTTTTGAGTAAAGAAATACAGATTCAGAGCGACAAAAACAATTAAAAACATCTATTTTGATTAATACACAGTCGGATTCAACATTTATAGCCTAACAACATAACCATATGGAATATCTTATTTATTATGAAATAATTAATCGGAACAATGATACGGATTAGAAAACAATAGGAAGGTGCTGAACTTTTTTTTCTGATTACCTTTTTATTTACGCAATGTCCATGTGTCCGAAAGTCGGACAGGGTTTTAATATGACTCCGTGTCCGACAGTCGGATAGTTTCAATATAACTCCGTGTCCGACAGTCGATTATTGTTTTTAATCTCTTAAAATCTGCTGAATCTTTTAGATATAAAACGTGAATTTTTTGATCAGAGGGCTCATTTCTTCAAGATGTGTACCGAAAATTTCAATCAAAAACAATCAGAACATCCAATGTGCTCTGCAATCAATTTATTTGGGCAATTTTTATAAATACAATTCCGTACAATGCCTGTCGGATATTAGGCCTAAATGCAAAATACTCCGTGTCCGACAGCCTAAAAAAAGAGGACGATTAGAACAGATTGATAACGAAATAAAGAATAAAAAACATTTTTACAACAAACAGAACAACCAATGAACACTGCAATTTATTTATTTGCGGGCCATCTTGTTTGGATGTTCTGTTTGTTGGTGATATATTTTTATTCTTTATTTCGTTATAAATCTGCTCTCATATCAATACTTTTACTTTCTGTTGTCTACCAGACATGGAGTATTTTGCATTTCGCGTCCGACAGTCTTGATCGAGCATGCAATATTTAATTCACACTGTCAATGGTCATGGAATTGATTTGCTCAATGACTACAAGTACTATTTTATCTCTGGTGTGGAAATGAAGTGTGAATCTGTTTGATCGATCTGACTAATTTTCAAAAGAGAGACCGAATAAAAACTGTTGTCTATCTTCAACGAAAGAAAACAGACGAATAAAAAGATCAAGAAAAGTGAATAGATATCAATTTGCATTTTGTGAAGGTCGAACACAAACATGGCCAAGTTTCTACGTCCAATGATTGCTGGAATACTCGAAAAATTAAAACTCTTATAACTTTCGGACACGGAGTATTTTAGGATCTCTGTCCGTCAGACGCTAAATTCGTCATAAATGCACTAAGTCCCGCGCCAATGTCGACCCACTTTATTTAGCAGAGCTTAAACAGACACATTGATTGAAATTCTCGGTACTCATCTTGAAGAAATGAGCCCTCTGATCAAAACATTCACGTTTAATATCTAAAAGATTCAGCAGATTTTAAGAGATTAAAAACAATAATCGACTGTCGGACACGGAGTTATATTGAAACTATCCGACTGTCGGACACGGAGTCATATTAAAACCCTGTCCGACTTTCGGACACATGGACATTGCGTAAATAAAAAGGTAATCAGAAAAAAAAGTTCAGCACCTTCCTATTGTTTTCTAATCCGTATCATTGTTCCGATTAATTATTTCATAATAAATAAGATATTCCATATGGTTATGTTGTTAGGCTATAAATGTTGAATCCGACTGTGTATTAATCAAAATAGATGTTTTTAATTGTTTTTGTCGCTCTGAATCTGTATTTCTTTACTCAAAAATATCGTTGTGAATGTTTACAATAAAGCCACTTTCACACTGGACTCGAATGAATTTTTCGTACGACAGATCACTTTCAAAAGTCAATGCAAAGACGCGAATCCACGCGTATTGCGTCTTTGCATTGAATTTGAATGTAACCTGTCTTGCGAAAAATTCGTTTCGCGTCCGGTGTGAAAGCAGCTTAATTCATGTTAATTATACATAATTCTATTACCTAAATATTCATACATGTATTATTAAACTTGTTAAAACGTAATGCTGGTGTTGTTTCATTCTTTTAAGATACATGGTAACATACAAGATGCATTAATTGTGCGTTATCCTTAATGCCGTTGTATAAGCAGACTGTATAAATCAGTCTATGGCTCCAAGTCCGGATTTCCTACATTGTGCATGAACATACGGAAGATCTTAAGAATGGGTAATTGGAGCAAGATTACGACTGGCGTAAAAAAAGTCATTGCCTTTATTTTTTCGCTTTGGAATATGCTGCCTTCAGAGTTTTCCAGCGATGCTGAATCGGGTTGGCGCTAGTCAGTCAACACAAAACCAGTCTCTCTCCACTTTTCGCCCACCATAATTATATCGTTGTTACGGTGCTTTCGCCCATCGATATATTACAATATATTCATGTCTTTCATTATGCATACAGTCGTCTCCTCTTTGCTCCAAAAATGCTAATTCCTTGCGAAGTGAACAGGCGCAGACGTGGTTGAATATTCAGTTCGAGGGCATATTCTGATTAAGGTGTATACATGAGCCAATATTCCGATTAAAACAGGCATATGCCAGGGGTCTTATTCGGAATATTTCGAATCGGAAAATGACCTTAATCGGGTTATTGAACTCGTTTACATGACAGGTACGCAATCAAATACAGGAACATGGTGCGTAAACGCAGTCACTGACTGTGAATGGACGAACGATGTACATTGCTAAGTATCCCCCGATTAGCGCGAAGCGGGGGATATAGCATTGAGCTCCGTCCGTCCGTCCCTACGGACACAAAACATTGAGGCGGCGGGGAATATTGCCATGTTAGTGTAACTTGTTTAGTTGGCATCTATGCTTTTGGGAAACGTAACCCTGCCCTTCTCTCTCAGGAGCGTCCCGCTCTCGCTTAGATGCCGAAAGGAATTCTGTTATATGCCTGCTGTCATGTTCACACAAGTTACCAGCCGATGCATCCTCGGAAAAATGGGCGATTATATTGATTCAAGCCCAGACAGGGCGTAATGTTATCTCGAAATAACGAGATAATATCTCGTAATAACGAGATATTATCTCGTAATAACGAGATCTTATCTCGAAATAACGAGATAATATCTCGTAATAACGAGATATTATCTCGAAATAACGAGATAATATCTCGAAATAACGAGATAATATCTCGTAATAACGAGATATTATCTCGAAATAACGAGATAATATCGCAAAATAACAAAGGGAAAAAAATTACACTTTTACTTCACCACAAAAATTTTTTTTTTCACAGTGCGGTTCAGGGCTTCCGTACTTTTCCATTCTGAAGGCAATGTTGCAGCCAATTGATTGTAATTCTGTATGGAGCAAAGGGCACCATACCTATGACAAAAACTATTGTATGACATTAGTTTCCCATTTTCATCAATGAGATCATTCAGAAAATAAATGCCCCGAGCAGACATTTGTTTCCATATAAATGTGTGGTAAAGACCTGTCTTCCCCACTTAGCCTTTACAAATGCTTACATTATATTCAGTTACACAGTGTATTCATTTATTTTTGTTTAATATATATACTCATACATATTGTCATGCATATTCACTCGTTTCTTCTTTTGCAGTACATTCACCTTTAACTTTTCAACCATGTGATCCAAACAATCTGTTTGCTTCTATGCATGCTATGTAGTATTCAGGGAGTTTGGAATTAAATCTTGACCTGTAAAACATTCTACAAATTAAACCCATATTACAAAGGACATAACAAAGGTTTGGTTCAAACATACATTTATTAATCCAACAGAGGTTCAAACCCTTCCACAGACACACAACTTACCAAATCATGTTACTTAGTCAGACAGACAAATGAGTGACTCTGGTGCGCAGTGCTGCATTTATAGTGAGGGTGATGTCATTGGGCCATACCAATAGCCAGGGGGGGGGTTTGCATTAACCTGTAAATTATTTTCTTAATGTACAGAGATGTATGGTTACAAATATGAACTATACTTAACTTGCTGATGCATATTATTTTCTGTATGGTTTTGGAAATGTTTTCTTAGATTTATTTCACTTGTGTTGTACGTGAAGGTTGTAGATTTGTCCTGTGCTTCAGACAGTTGATTTAGTCCAATAAAGAGGGCCCAGGTGTAATGCATATAAGATCAGTCTGCCTTAAGTCGCGAGAAGAAAGGGGCTATCATAGTGTGAGGCACAATGCTCTGGTGAGCTCTGCCTTGGATATCAGTCATGCAAAGACAGCAGTTTCTTTAGACTGTTTGCTTGAGAATAAGCATTGCTTGTTTGTTTGTTGATTTTCCTTTTTTTTTATTTTTGAGCTTACATTTTTTTTTGAGGCATTATTTGAAATAATTTTTTTTTGAAATCTCTTGCAAGAAGAAAATAAAAATTTTTTTTAGAGCAATCCTTTGTCATTCTGTACACCTTGCCCTCATCCAGAACGAACTCTTTTACATATGGTGTCAGAAGTGGGATGAGTGGCAGTCAAGGGTGACAGAACCAGAATGGCAACTAAGGAGAAAAGCTCCAAACGCAAGAACCGTCAGGAGGGCGGCCAGCAGACGTCACTTGCTGAGTACTATGAAGAGGATGGACAGCAAGAGAGAGAGGAGGAAGGAGCCACTGGTGGAGAAATTCCAGATCCAGTGGAGAGCCTGAGTCGGACCCTCCAAGAGTTCCTCCTCGACCAACAGCTGAGAGACGCCAAGAGGGATCGTGAGACCCAAGCCCAGGAGCTCCGTATGAAAAACCTTCAGCACCAGTTCAGTCAGTTGCAGCAGGTGATCCAGTTGAACAGGCTGGAGCGAAGGCCGGTGGGGGCAGCGGGGGAGGCAACGCCCCCAATTTTTGATCCAGGAGAGCTTCACCCTCTCAGGAGGACTGAGTCTCCAGGGGTTCCTGACAACCAGATGGCTCAAGGTTCTCCCTCAGGACATGCAACAGCATCAGACCATACAATCCCAGTCCATTGGAAAGGGGCGAAAATGCAGCCTTACCGGGAGGATGAGGACATTGAACATTATCTTACCACTTTCGAGCGCATAGCAATGGCTCGTCGGTGGCCCCAGGACAGCTGGGCCTTTCATCTGGTTCCCCTTCTCACCGGCAAAGCCAGGGCGGCTTACATAGCCATGGACATTGGTCGAGCTATGCTGTATGACCAGGTGAAAACAGCCATCTTGCAAAAGTTTGAGATAAATCCAGAGACTTACCGTGACAGATTCCGTTCCAGTCGAGTAGAGGGTGCCGAAACTGCAAAGGAACTTCAGACACGGCTGAAGGACCTCTACGAAAAATGGATGAATCCAAGCCAGAAGTCGAAGGAGGAGATTGGAGATGCCATCATCCTTGAGCAGTTCCTGCGCATCCTCAACCCAGAGCTGCGGACCTGGATCAAGGAGGACAACCCCGCTACGTCACGAGAAGCTGCTGAGTTGGCCGAGACTTACATTGCAGCCCGGAGGACCTCCAAAAGCTATCAGATGGGCAGGTCGCACACGCTTTCTTCTTATCATTCTAAACCAGGGGGTGGTTCTGTTAATGAGTCTAGGACTTTCACTAAATTTCCAGAAACCAAGCCCCTCAGTCAAGATCCTACCAGTAAGAGACCAGATAAGAGAGATCCTCCTGTGTGTTACAACTGTGGTCAGTCAGGTCACATTAAAATGGTATGCCCAGTTGCTACCATTAAGAAGTCTCAGCTAAGCTATTCACCTTACCCAGATCAGCTAATACACACATCTGACAGTGTGATTAAGGTTCGTCTAGCAGGTCGTTATTGCAAAGCCCTATTAGATTTAAGAAGTGACCAGACTCTATTGAGAGAAGACCATTTACCCAGTCAGATGTTAATGCAGGCAGGAAGGGTTAACGTAACCTGTGTTCATGGTGATAGCAAGCACTATCCCACTGCTGAAATCACTATTGAGATAGAGGGGCAGGAGTACCTCTTACGAGTAGGAGTAGTATCAAACTTACCATACCCAGTAGTACTAGGAAGAGATCTTCCAATACTTTATGAGCTGCTAAGTCATTTCCAGGTCTCTGACAATTGTAGTTCCACTGACTGTGTTTCTGATAGCTGCAGAGAAGCCATGGTAGTGACCAGATCCCAGAGCTCAGCCTTAGATCCCGGGTGGGGGGAGCTACCATTTACTGGGGAGGTGGTCAGGCAAAACAGGGGAAAGAAATCTCGCAGTCAGAAACGGCAGGAGAAGGTTTGGGGAACTAAACTAGCTAAGTCAGAACCAGAAGTACTGGACGTAGCATTGGACGTATTGCCCAGTAACATAAGTGAATTACAAAGGCAAGATGAGACCCTTAAGAAACTTTTTGGGAAAAGTGTAGATGAGGCTTCAGCAAGTTCAGTTACTGACAAGGAAACATTTGTAAGCAAGGGGCAGATTCTGTACAGACATACAATTGCAGGTGACCAGCTAGTGTTACCAAAAGAATTGAGGCCCACAGTTTTACACCTAGGTCACTCCATGCCCTGGGCAGGACATTTAGGTCAGACTAAAACCTATGATCGCACATCTACACGTTTTTATTGGCCCCAGATGTGCCTGGAGATTATACAATATTGTAAAACCTGTGCTGAGTGCCAGAAAACTGCGCCAGGGAAGATAGGTGACAGAGCCCCTTTAATTAATATGTCTGTGATAAACGAGCCCTTTTCACGCATTGCTATGGATGTGGTTGGCCCCTTGGAGCGCAGTTCAGCAGGCAACCGATACATTCTTGTTGTAGGTGACTATGCTACCAAATACATGGAAGCTCTCCCCCTCAGAAAGGTCAAGAGCCGTCAGGTTGTCAACTGTCTGGTACAACTCTTCTCAAGGGTGGGGATCCCCAGGGAGATAGTTATCGATCAGGGTACCAACCTTACATCAAAGTTTCTGAGGGAGGTCTATCGCTTGTTAGGCATTAAGGGTATACGAACCACCCCCTATCATCCTCAGACTGATGGCATGGTCGAGAGGTTTAATAAAACCTTGAAGGCTATGCTGCGCAAGTTTGTCTCCAGTACGGGTGCTGACTGGGATCAGTGGCTTCCTTTCCTACTCTTCGCCTACAGAGAAGTACCCCAAGCAACAACTGGTTTTTCTCCCTTTGATCTCCTTTACGGATGTCATGTCAGAGGGCCTTTGGACATTCTGAAAGAGGCCTGGGAAGGAGAGCAGTCAGCCAAGCAAGTGGGAATCCTGTCCTATGTGTTGAAAATGAGGGACAAGCTCAAGCAGCTAACTGAACTTGCACATGCTAACATTGTGGATGCACAGATGAGACAGAAGAGGGGCTATGACAAGAGCAGCAAGCAACGCACTTTCCAACCTGGGCAGAAGGTGCTGCTGTTGTTGCCTAGCTCTGAGAGTAGCCTCCTTGCTAAATGGCAGGGTCCATTCGAGGTCACACGCCAGATGGGACCAGTGACCTATGAGATTCTCCTGCCAGATTGGAAAAAGAAACTCCAGACTTTCCATGTTAATCTGTTGAAGGAATGGAAGGACAGAAACACTCCGTCGCAGCAGCTACTGGCCAGAGCCGTTGACGATGAAGAAGAGGTGGAGGAGCAATACTTTCATGTTTCCGCCCAGTCCTGTACACTCCCTGACATGAGTCATCTTAATCCTGAAATGCAGAATGAACTGAAAGACTGTTTTCCGGAAGGACTGTACAGTGAGCGACCAGGGCGCCCTGACCTCGTCTCTCATGACATCCAGCTATTGTCTCCAGAGACAACACCTATTCGTCAGTCCAGCTACCACATTCCAGCCTCCTTGGTCTTCGCACTTAAGAAGGAGGTGGACATGATGCTGGACATGGGCATCTTCGAGCCTTGCTCCAGCCAGTGGTGCAGTCCAGTGGTGCTGGTACCAAAGAGGGACAGCCCCAATTTAAGGTTCTGTATTAATTTTATTAAAGTCAACAACGTTTCAGCCTTTGACCCTTATCCTATGCCGCGAGTATATGAACTCATTGAGCGGCTAGGGAATGCCAAATATCTGACTACTCTCGATCTATGTAAGGGCTATTGGCAGGTCCCCCTTACTGAGCAAGCCAAAGACATCACAGCCTTCAGAGTGACTTCTGGGTTGTACCGCTTTGTTGTGATGCCCTTCGGTCAACAGGGAGCAGCCGCAACCTTTCAAAGACTCATGGACATGGTACTGAGAGGGGCTGAAGACTACGCAGCCGCTTACATTGATGATGTGGTCATCTACAGTTCCACCTGGAAAGAACATCTCCAGCACCTATCCGACGTGTTCCAGCGCATTCAACAGGCCGGACTGGTGGTCAATGCCAAGAAATGCCAGCTGGTCAAGTCAGAGGTACGGTACTTGGGGTATGTGATTGGAGGGGGCAAAATTCGACCACAAATTGATAAACTTGAAGCTGTTCAATCCTGCCCACCGCCTACCACTAAGCGCCAGATCAGATCGTTTCTGGGCTTAGTTGGCTGGTATAGAAGATTTGTGCCAAACTTTGCAGATAGAGCAGAACCACTCACTGCTCTAACCCGAAAATCCTGTCCTGTGAGGGTGAAGTGGACTCCAGCTTGTGAGGCAGCCTTTCAAGACCTCAAAAAGTGTTTATGCCAAGCTCCTGTCTTGCAGAGCCCTGACTTTTCTTTGCCCTTTACAGTGCAGACCGATGCATCTATGGTTGGTTTGGGGGCAGTGTTGCTGCAAGGGAGAGCAAGATATCTGAGGCCGGTGCTATATGTGAGCCGAAAGCTCTATCCTAGAGAGACTCGCTATTCCACCATTGAAAAAGAGAGTCTAGCCATCAAGTGGGCTCTCGACACGCTGAGGTATTACCTCATAGGCAAAGAGTTTGTGCTAGAGACAGACCATCGAGCCCTCCAATGGATCCACAGGATGAGGGACACAAATGGGCGAATAGCACGGTGGTACCTTTCTTTGCAGCCATACAGGTTCGCTGTGAAGTATCGTGCTGGGAAAGACAATGTTGAGGCAGATTTCCTGTCCCATAAGGAGATGTGAGGGACAGGTCTTAAGGGGGGGGATGTGTGGTAAAGACAGGGCCTGTCTTCCCCACTTAGCCTTTACAAATGCTTACATTATATTCAGTTACACAGTGTATTCATTTATTTTTGTTTAATATATATACTCATACATATTGTCATGCATATTCACTCTTGTTTCTTCTTTTGCAGTATATTCACCTTTAACTTTTCAACCATGTGATCCAAACAATCTGTTTGCTTCTATGCATGCTATGTAGTATTCAGGGAGTTTGGAATTAAATCTTGACCTGTAAAACATTCTACAAATTAAACCCATATTACAAAGGACATAACAAAGGTTTGGTTCAAACATACATTTATTAATCCAACAGAGGTTCAAACCCTTCCACAGACACACAACTTACCAAATCATGTTACTTAGTCAGACAGACAAATGAGTGACTCTGGTGTGCAGTGCTGCATTTATAGTGAGGGTGATGTCATTGGGGCATACCAATAGCCAGGGGGGGGGTTTGCATTAACCTGTAAATTATTTTCTTAATGTACAGAGATGTATGGTTACAAATATGAACTATACTTAACTTGCTGATGCATATTATTTTCTGTATGGTTTTGGAAATGTTTTCTTAGATTTATTTCACTTGTGTTGTACGTGAAGGTTGTAGATTTGTCCTGTGCTTCAGACAGTTGATTTAGTCCAATAAAGAGGGCCCAGGTGTAATGCATATAAGATCAGTCTGCCTTAAGTCGCGAGAAGAAAGGGGCTATCATAGTGTGAGGCACAATGCTCAGATGAGCTCTGCCTTGGATATCAGTCATGCAAAGACAGCAGTTTCTGAAGACACTTTGCTTGAGAATAAGCATTGCTTGTTTGTCTGTTGATTTTCCTTTTTTTTTTATTTTTGAGCTTACATTTTTTTTTTGAGGCATTATTTGAAATAATTTTTTTTTGAAATCTCTTGCAAGAAGAAAATAACATTTTTTTTTAGAGCAATCCTTTGTCATTCTGTACACCTTGCCCTCATCCAGAACGAACTCTTTTACAAAATGGATATCCTTTAATTGTAATATTTGAGTTAAGCCATATTATTTGTTGTAAGATTTCTTCCGGGTGGTCTGGTGGATGGTACTGGAAACTCAACCAAGCTTTTATAGACTCTTTTAGAAAGACTGATGAATCGGCCATGACTTCTTGAATAAACAGGGGAATATGGAGTGATCTTAATTGCAGAAATGGAAAGAGCTGGCTTTCAAATATGTGACGAAATGTACATAATAATCTGTAAGAAAACCAGTTTGGCTTTTGATATATTTTTTGAATCACCGATGCTTTTAAAGTAGAATTCAATGCTTTTAAATTTAGTAATCTTAATCCTCCATGTTCATAGTTGTTGTATAAATATTTCCTCTTTATTTTTTCTGGTTTATTATTCCAGATGAATTTAAATATCCTCTGTTCATATAATTTGAAGGCAGAATCTGATGGTGAAGGTAAGGACAGAAATAGATATGTAAATTGAGAAACAATCAAGGAATTAACTAGAGCAATTTTTCCATATAACGTTAACTGTTGATCTTTCCAAGGTAGCAGCCTTTTATCCATTTTGCTACATTTTAATTTAAAGTTTGTATCCACTAATCCCTTCATGTCTTTTGGTATATGGATCCCAAGGACATTTACTGGTCCATCTGTCCATTGTATAGGAAAGAGGCATGGTAAACTGAAGTGTGTATCCTTTAATGATCCAATTCTCAATAAGCTACATTTTTCATAATTTGGTTTTAGGCCTGAGTATTTTGAGAAAGTATTTAGGTCTTCAATAAGGTTTTGAAGAGTAGACATTTGAGGATTTATGGGAAAATTTGTATCATCTGCATACACTAGACTAGTTAGACTAGTACCTGTCTAACAGCTGAGGTTGTTCCACACAAAAGTGAGCATCAACCAACTGTGCCTGTACACTTTTCCTCTTACCCGGCCGCGCTACATCATACAAAAAACTCGCTTTTAAATACGTTCAGAAACATAGGCTATTGACACTGGCTACCAGTCTCTGAGCCATCATATATTAACTACAAAACTCAAAACCAGTGAAGTTGGCACGTTATGTAAATCGTAAATAAAAGCAGAATACAATGATTTGCAAATCCTTTTCAACTTATATTCAATTGAATACACTGCAAAGACAAGATGTTTAATGTTCAAACTGAGAAACTTTTATTTTGCAAATAATCATTAACTTAGAATTTAAAGGCAGCAAAACATTGCAAAAAAGTTGGCACAGGGGCCTTTTTACCACTGTGTTACATCGCCTTTCCTTTTAACGACACTCAGTAAACGTTTGGGAACTGAGGAGACCTATTTTTGAAGCTTTTCAGGTGGAACTCTTTCCCATTCTTGCTTGATGTACAGCTTAAGTTGTTCAACGGTCCCGGGTCTCCGCTGTCGTATTTTACGCTTCATAATGCGCCACACATTTTCAATGGGAGACAGGTCTGGATTACAGGCAGGCCAGTCTAGTACCTGCACTCTTTTACGACGGAGCCTGTTGTAACACGTGCAGAATGTGGCTTGGCATTGTCTTGCTGAAATAAGCAGGGGCGTCCATGAAAAAGACGTTGCTTGGATGGCAACATATGTTGCTCCAAAACCTGTATGTACCTTTCAGCAATAATGGTGCCTTCACATATGTGTAATTTGCCCATGCCTTGGGCACTAATACACCCCCATACCATCACAGATGCTGGCTTTTGAACTTTGCGCCTATAACAGTTCGGATGGTTCTTTTTCCTCTTTGGTCCGGAGGACACGACGTCCACAGTTTCCAAAAACAATTTGAAATGTGGACTCGTCAGACCACAGAACACTTTTCCACTTTGCATCAGTCCATCTTAGATGAGCTTGGGCCAAGCGAAGCCGGCATCGTTTTTGGGTGCTGTTGATGAATGGCTTTCCCTTTGCATTGTAGAGCTTTAACTTGCACTTGCAGATGTAGCGACAAACTGTAGTTACTGACAGTGGTTTTCTGAAGTGTTCCTGAGCCCTTACCGTAGATGATGAAATCCCTAAATTTCTTGCAATAGCTCGTCGAGGAATGTTGTTTTTAAACTGTTCGACAATCAGCTCATGCATTTGTTCACTAAGTGGTGACCCTCGCCCTATCCTTGTTTGTGAATGACTGAGCATTTCAGGGAAGCTGCTTTTATACCCAATCATGGCACCCACCTGTTCCCAATTAACCCATTCACCTGTGGGATGTTCCAAATAAGTGTTTGATGAGCATTCCTCAACTCCCTCAGTCTTTTTTGCCACTTGTGCCAGCTTTTTTGAAACATGTTGCAGGCATCAAATTCCAAATGAGCTAATATTTGCAAAAAATTACAAAGTTTACCTGTTCAAACATTAGGTAACTTGTCTTTGCAGTCTATTCAATTGAATATAGGTTGAAAAGGATTTGCAAATCATTGTATTCTGTTTTTATTTACGATTTACACAACGTGCCAACTGCACTGGTTTTGGGGTTTGTATGATAGAACTATATTTTCTTCTTTTTTCCTGAAACAATGCATAACAAGACTTAACGCTCAACAATTATCCATTTATATCAATACACTGCAATGTGGTGGTGATGACATTGTCTCAGCCCGATCCACTTTCTGCTTTCAGAGTCCTTACAAAGTTCTCTGCTTCAGCTGGTCGGTTAAAGATGCGAGACTGTCCGTTGTGTGTCACTAGCAGCCGTGCGGGAGGGATCATACCGTATTGGATCCCCAAGGCACGAAGCTGCTGTCTTACGGCATCAAACTCTTTCTGTTTTTTGTGTACGCCGGTTGCGAGGCCCTCGTAGAATCTCACCGTTCGGCTCTTGAATAGAATCTGTCCCTTTGCCCTAGTGGCTCTTATCTCGGTCATTTTATCCTTGTAATTTAAGAACTTCATCATGAGAGTCCTTGGTGCAGCATTGTTTGATGTGTTCTTTTGACTGATCCGGTGTGCTCTCTCCATTGTCAGAGTGGTACGTAACGGTGCCAAGTTCAAAGCCTCAGGCAGCCAGTTTTCCAAGAAGGCGCACGCGTCCTCCCCCTCCGCGCCTTCGGGTAGGTTAACTAGTCTCAGGTTAGATCGTCGCAATCTGGCCTCCAAATCCAGTACTTTTTCCTTGAGATATTAGTTTTTATTTTCAAGGACCTGGACCTTCGCTTGCATACTGGTGATACTATCCTCTGCAGTAGAAATTCGGACCTCCGCCTCTCCGACCTGCTCGGCGCACTCTTTAACGTCTTTTTTCACATTCTCTAGTGCTGACAAGATGCCGTCTAGTTTGGAGGAAAATTCGGATTTCAAATTTGCAATTGCATCCAGTATTGCGCCTGTGCTTTCAGCCGCCTTTCCCCCCTCAGTCAGCTCGCAGTTTTCCTCCTCCATGGCCTGGCATGTGCTCGTGTTAGCCTCGCTATCGTCACAACCAGCTTCAGAAATTAACTTCGATGTGAAGTTAGATAACTTCGACTGAATCGGTCTACCAGTGTTTTTACTGGTTTTCCTTTGCGAGAGGGGCATTGCAGCCGTCCCACAGACGTCGTTCAGTGTCTCTCATAACGAGTGTTATTCAGGATTTTACAGAAAGGTAGCGGAGCCGATTCAAACACGTCCTCTCAGCAAGCCGCCATTACCGGAACTCCCTGAAAAATGTGTTTTGCGTTTTGATTTTATTCACAATTCACACTTTGTCCCAACTATTTCAGAATTGGGTTTTTACATTCTGGTTGCTGTAGTAATAACAGACAAGTCATGTCCTCTGTACACCTGTCATGTAATATTTCAAGAACATTCAGTCTCTCTAATGCAGTGAAATTTCAATTCTAAAGCAATGTACAGAATTTCTTTCTTTGGTAGAGAGTCAGCTGAAGATTGCCTGTTGCCAAACAGTTTCACACCAATGAGTTTCATGAGGATAACCCATGCATTTGGGGAGCTTTTTGTTATACACATCCTCTTCATTGTTAAAGTGGTAGCTTAAGAATCTACTGAAAAAACTCCCCAAATGACCATGGAAAAGGCCAGAGTGGAGACAAAACTGCAGTGAGGAGCCCATTGCATTTTGCAATCAAGGGACAGTATATGCACATCAATTCCCTGAAAGGAGAGAAACTACACCAATGGTCTGAAAGGATGGAGAGCAACAAAGAGCCTATCGGATCTGAGAGCCACCAAACTGTCTCATTTGGTACTATACCTTGCTCCAACATTTTCAAGGTTAGGAATCAAAGTGATGGAAAGCATTCAATCAAGCTTATGTTAATAAGCAAGTGATCCAAGTGACAAGTTTATTGGCATTTCAGGCCTCATGGCACAGAGTACTGCATATACAAATACAGGTATTTGTGAGCAATGATACAAAAGTCATTTCATGTAGGCAGATGATTTTTTAAATTCATATTACTTTTGATAAGTGATTGATCTATACAGGACAGCAGTTGAGACAGTTTCTCTCTATTAGTATAATTACAATAGTAAACCAGCAGAAACATTCTTGAGATGTATATCTATCAATATCAAGTTGAGTTGATGAAAAAAAGAAGAATCAATATGTGAATTTTGATGATGAACTTTGGTAATTAGTTTTCAGCATAATTCAGATTCTGCTAAATTATCTTGAATGGCCGCAAAAATACTTCAACATGATGAATTCAAACAAATATTTGCCTCATAGTATAGAATATCCATAAAGGGGACCTATTATGTTACATTTCCAAGTTTATATTTTGATCTTGGACTCCCCTAGAGTACTCCTGATCATTCAAAGTCTAAAAAAAGGTCCTTATTTAGCTCAAACTGCCATCCTCAAAAAAACCCTACTTGTAGTGCACTGCAGTCTCTGCCTGAAACGCCTCATTTGGGCGGCTCTTCCGCTACGGTCCCCCCCTCTCAATGTGCCCACTTTCTTCTGATTGGCCAGCTCTGAGGAGGGCGGAACTGGGCAGGACTCGGCAGAACACAGTTTTCCGGGTCCACCTCCCCACTGTGAAATGTGAGACGTGTCTGTCATCTGAGCTAAGGACCCGCCAGGTAAATTCCACGATCAAACGCTGTACATTTGTATAGATCTAATGAAACAAACTTGTTCTAGCGGCGAAAGTGGAGGACACAGTGCTAAAGTCTAGCAGCTCAAGCTCGAATTTGCTATCTACCTATGACATGGTGAGTAATCAGGTGTTCCCACTCTATAGCAAGGATTGAGGGAAAGCTAGAATCCACCCCATACAGATACATTTACAGGACGGGTCAACATACCCAAGTGTAGACCGAGGACAGTAGAAATCTGGTGGGTCTGAGTCTAGAGCAGGGGTGTCAAACTGACTCGTAAACGGGCCAAGAGGCTGCAGGTCTTTAATCCTACCGAGCAGAAGCTCACCTGAAAGCACTGATTTAATCAGCTGATCTAGGCCTGCACAACTAATTAGTTGTATCAGGTGCGCTTCTGCATTGTTGGAGTGAAAACCTGCAGCTTCTTGGTCCGTTTACGGGTGAGTTTGACACCCCTGGTCTAGAGGGAAACATGGACAGTGAGGAAGAGCAAAAAGTGGACTAACAACTTATGGACTGCTTAGGTGTATTAGGACCTGCTGCTCTGTGTGCATAACTGTAGTGTGTCTTTAGTGTGGAGTTATGAACAGCTTCTGCGCTGGTATATGATGGAGGGGCAAATGCTCCAGGCTGAACGGTCTTTTTGGATATTGCTTGTGGTAATGGTTTACTTATTGTGTCGGAATGACCAGTGTTTGTTAGCAGAAAATGGTCGTATTATGGATAGTAAGCGGCAGCCAGAGAGAGCTTTGGTTATGTTATGAACATTACAGGTTTTACAGACCGTAAGTTCCATTAGCGTGAACAGTTTCTTATGTGGAGCTAGCGAATGGATAACTTCTGCAGGAAAGAATTTCGTATTCAATCTCCACCTTTTTTGGCTTTTTATTAGCCAGAACAATTTCTAAAGGGGGATGAAACTACGCCAGGGCAATGCTACAGAGAAATCGTTTGTTGAAATCGTCGATTTGAGACTGAGCAGGCGCCAATATGGCTGCCACATTTTTGAGAGCTCTCTTTCTATGCACTACTTTTTGGATCATTGTTAGTCTTTTAGTACCAGTTAAGTTCCAGAAATGTGACTTGGACAATTCAGAAAGTCCTTTGCTACAGAACTGCCACTTTCTGAAATTTTACGTTTAAATATCGAGTTTGTCATCCAGTCGTATAATGGGACGTCCATAGTTTGACTCTGTTGGCCGTCCCAGAACGCTTTATCTTGCTGGATATCACTATTTATATGGACCTTCATCCTCAGCCAAGCCCAGAGTCTGTATTAACAGTGGAGTCGGGAAGACGGGCTGGTTTTGATGGGATCGTTCGCTCCTTGTCTCGGGAGAAGGATGGCTGTCCTGTGGCGTATGGATATGTGAAGCTGTTGTCCTTTCGGAATGCAGCTTTCAAGCCATCTAGCGCTGTGCTCACTCAATTAAAAACACTCAGCATTTTAAGATACAGAGGTCGACACGGGGTGGGAAATTTGAATTTTAAGCAACCGAGAAACATCACAGTGGTTGAAAGCCGCCCTCGCTCAGCTTTCAAATTTCGGCGATACCGTGGTGTTGATCGAAGTAATCTTATCTAAATACCGCGAATCAACACAAGCACTACTCAAGCTATGACGGAATTCGCCATTCCCAAATGTCTTTTCACAAACACTTGTGGTTTGTCCAAAACAAAGAATTGAGTGAGAGCTCTGGTTGCATTGGAAGCAGACCTCAGAAAATTAGACATTGATGTGTGTGTGGTCTCAGAAACCCATTTATCTACCCAGATTCCTGATGCGGTTGTGAACATTCCCAGCTACAATTTATTTAGTTGTGACAGAGGCTGGTTGGATCAGGACAAAAGGAAAAAGGGCGGTGTGCCTATCTATGTAAGAGGTAATCTTAAGGGAGAATTCCGGAGTGAGATTGACTTGGGGTGTATTGAAACATGATAATGAGTAATAACCTTTGTCGAACACCCCACCTCCGTACGCACGCAACATTTCAAAATACGTGGCTTTTAAGCCGAAGCTCCAAACAGGCTTACAATGTTAGTAAATCAGGCACAGCATTGCCATGCAAAGAAATTGCTATTTTTTTCATCATTAACAAGGCTCAAAGTAGCTCCACACTTCATCGCTAGAATTCCAAGGCTCCTGACATTTAAAACAAGGCATTGAAAACTTTGAAAATGCACAGGTAGTTTATTAAAAAAGACTGTTTATGCAGACTGTACCTTGAGGTAGTTTCCAGTCGCCTCCATCTTGAAAGTCACGATAAGTCGATTGATGAGCAAGAACGAATGGATTGCGATCTGTTCCCCAATCCTTCCTATTCGTTTGAGCTCGCCAATCGACGAGTTCAAAATCTGTGCGCTGATGGATTAGTGTTTACCATTTAAATCCATTCGGATGTTGTCACGAGACGACATCTTGGATATCGCTTGGATGTCTCCTTTAGTGAGATCCATGTTGAGGGCGAAGTCCAGAATTCCAAACACGAATCAAGAACGTCTGAAATTAATTAACAGCAGGATTTCTGAAGTTATTAGTGAAAACAAGTGAAATCCTACGGCTGATAGGGGAAGCCATAAATGATGGATACGTGTCGATTTCACATCACAGCGTTGATGTTCAAACTTCATCAACCCAGGGCCGGATTATGTAGGTCTGGGCCCCGGAGCCAGGAGTTTGCAAAGGGCCCCCCCCTACCCCCGCGCCAACCTACCGTACCTAAGGATTCTACAAAGGTTTCTTTCTGCTCTTCCTTCTTGCAAAGTCCACAAACTCATCAAAGTTGAGCTGTCGAACAAACTCTGATTCTATTGCTAGAAGGGAGAGTGAATTCAACTGATTTTGGCACATTTTCATCCTGAGGTCATTTTTAATTTGAGCCAGTCTGGAGAATGACCGTTCCCCTTCACAGTTTGTTATTGGCAGGGTCAAAAACAGTCTGAGTGCTATGTAAACATTTGGGAAAGTGGACCGTAAATCCAAATTTACCATGGTCTTTCGCACTGTATTTGGGCATTTTTGTTCTTCTGAAATGAATAATTTGTACTGAACAAGTTTATCTGCCAAGCTCATGGTCAGATTAGTGGGATATGCTGCAGCAAGAGATTCGGCCCTTAAAGTGAGCTCACTGTTGGACATATTATCAGGCATGAAAAGAACATGAAAAAGATTGGTCAAGTGTGTGTATGCAGTTAACCAATGGTTAAGACAGGACACAAGTTTGTCAATTAGAACATTGAACGTTTCAATCCGAAACTTTCCTTTTCCACTAAATTCAACACCTGGCTCTGCACTTTCATCAGCCATACATTTGCGCTTCTTTGTGCACTGGAGGTCATGTCTGTAGTCTTGGGAGCCTGAATCGGTAACATTTAAAGCTGACCCTTCAAAAAGGGCAAAATTGTCTCTCTGTGCTGCCACAAAGTCACAAAGTGAAAGGAGATGCTGTGTAGCTGTGTGTATGTCAATGTCATGTTTCTGCAACTGCAGTGGCTTGGAACCGCTGCAGTATTGCATCACAAAAGTGTGCCATGAAAGCCGTCTCTAGGGTGTCCAGCTTGCCACAGAGTGCAGAGGCCTCGCTACTAGTTTCAAGTTTCTCCTGTGAATCTTTGGAAATATTGTTCAATGCCTCTCTCAATTGTGCATAATATTTCCAAAGATCCTTTGTTGATTCAGCTCTTGAACTCCAGCGAGTACCTGACAAAGATTTCAGTGTGAGTTTCACATCTGTATCACGGAACACCTTTCCCCACCTGTGTGTTGACGAGGCACAAAATGTCTACATTGATTGCAGAAAGTCAAAGAAACGGCCAGCTTCTGGGCTACTGTCAACAGCATTGACACCGACTAAATTCAATGAATGTGCTGCACAGAGGACATGACAAATCAATGGGTTTATTCGTTTCAGATGAGCTTGGACTCCATTGTACTTTCCTGACATATTACTTGCATTGTAATAAGACTGGCCTCGACACTTAGTTAAATCTAGGCACAGGTTCTCCACTATTGCAACAGCACACTCAGCCAAACTGTTCCCACTATGATTTTCAATAGGCTCAAAAGCCAGAAAACGCTCAACTACTTCTCCACCACTATTTACAAACCTGAAAATAAAAGTGAGTTGGTCCACTTGAGCAAGGTCTGGAGTGGAGTCAATGATAACAGAGAAGTATTCGGCCTCTTTAATCTCGCTGATAATTGCTTCCTTTGTTCTTTCTCCCATTAAGTGGATAAATTCCTCACAGATTGTGGATGAGAGGTAGGACACAGAGCCTTTGCCCTTGCCTCCAAACCTTTGGAGATGGTTAGCTAGAAAAGGGTCAAATTTGGCCAACAGTTCGACAATGCCTAGGAAATTACCATTGTGAGGTGATCCCAACCGCTCATCATCTCCCCTGAAAGCAAGGCCCCTCTCCACCAAAAACTGAATTACAGCAACAACTCTTTTCATAACTTTCCGCCAGTATTTCCTCTCTGCATCAATTTGTTTGACAAGATCTGAATCAACTCTTCTAGTGTTTTTGGAGCGACTGTGTAATGCTAACATGCAAGCCCTATGCTCCTCACTCCTCTCATGTTCAGCGATACGCCCAGAATGTTTCCAATCAGAAAACCCGTGGACAAATGCTTTGTGCTTAATTGAAAACATTTTGAAAGCAAAATAAAAGATGCAACCAGATGAAGGGGAGTAAAGTACCCACTGCCTAGTCACAGACTGGCCATTAGGTAGAGAGCATTTAACTAAGGAATTTGTGAAACTCCTAATGATGCCCCCCATGGTCCTATCCCTACTTGAGGCAGGGTACTTTTCACTTTGATTTTGAAAAGCAGCTGCTCCTCAACTAACCAGAATCGACTTGACCTGTTCAGTAATGGCACTTAGCCATAAAGCAGGGTCATTAACCGTTTCACACCAGGAGTTTGAGCCCCTAGCTCCTAATGTGATACTGGTCTCAGTGTACCCCTCCTGATTTGACGAGACTTTCTCAGGCGATGTCTGGTCTGACAGTGAGTCTCCTGTCCTAAGAGCGCACAAGTCTTTAATGGTTGTGGTATTTAGCCATAAAGCAGGGTCAATAAGAGGTTCACGACCGCAGTTGGTGTCCCCAGCCTCTGGTGTGAAACTGGGTTCCGTGCAATCCTACTCACTTGGAAAGATTTTCTCAGGTGATGCCTGGTCTGAGTGTGGGCCTGAGGCCTGAGCCTGACAGGCCGGGTCTACGCTTGATTGGGTCTGTGAGAGCTCCTGTATGATCAAACCAGTGGTGATCTCCTAATTGCTGCAACTCGGGCTACTGATGACATTATCAATATTTGAATCTTGAGACTTGTCAAAAAAGTTAGAAATCAAAGGCACATTTTTCAAAAAACCGGCCAGCTTTGCCTCCCTATTTTTTGGCTTTTCGTTTTGAAGCCCCACTTTTTTGTTTGCAATCCATACTACTGATGCCAAGTGTAATGTTAGAGTGTTATATCTACTGGATTCTCACGGGGACTTTCACAACTGATTGTAATAATATAACAATAATATAATACAGTATAAACGAGTACCCACAATACAAGGCAACAAGGATTAAAAAAGGCCGTTGGAAATGCTTAAGCCTTTTACAAAGGCTTTGAGCCTTTGAAGGTGCAGTGTTGTTTCTAATAATATAATAATATAATAATAATATATAAGCCTTTAAAAAGGCTGTTGAATGTTAAACTGCTGAACTAGTCAGGTTGCACAGGTTGAATACAAGGCAAGTTGTCAAGCTGAAAGGTCAGGTTGTGTGGAGTAGTGAAGCTGGGGGCTATATATAGAGAGAGCCCAAGTCTCCGCCCCTTCATTCAGTCCATTGGAAAATCGATATTGGAATTCCACTAAGACTTCCAAATTTTTTCACTGAAAATACAGTAGCCCTTACAATGGCTTTAAGTCTTAAGGTACACTATTATTACAATATAATATAATGTAAATGTCAATGAGCTTTTTAATAGGGTGTAGGACGCTAAATCTGATAGTCAAGGAAAGGTTTTAATGTAAGACTGTTGCTAGGAGTTTCGATAAATGGATTTAACAATATTGGATTTTCACTTAAACTTCCAAAATTTCAGCCATGTGAGGAGTTTTGATAAAAGCAATGCCAAGTGTAATGTGGGAGTGTTGTATCGATATTGGATTTTCACTTGGACTTCACTTTGTTGGCATTGGTGTGTACAGTACACCCCTTTACGGTGGGGACATATGGAAGCGAAATCTGCAAAGTGAAGCGGGGCGAAACTCAGTGTTCTGATGGTGAATATCTACCAGTCTACTACTCTCCTCGAAGATAACTATAGGTTACTCTGACACGTGAATCTGCTGTGTATTGTGACTGGACCACTGTACTGAGTCTAGCTCGGCTATTGGACACTTGCTTCACAATATGGTCGTGACGCGCGATAAATTTGCATGGAGTTAGAGAATTTTGAACTTTTGGACGTGTCGCAATGACAGTTTCGATGCACTCCAAGGACCATGTCGTATTGCGTACACACAATACTGTGCAGGAGCGAAATCACTTCTCATAGAAAATAGTTCCAGCTTCTACTAGCTCTCTACTGGGGCCAGCGTTAGGCCCAAGATATGCTTGTGCAGGATATGCCGTGTGTACATTTTATGCCCGAATGCGTTGCCATGCGTATTTTATGTCGATGTTACGCGTGGTAGCACAGCTGAACACAAGGTACGCAGACATGTGCGCATTGTTGCAATATTGACACAACCGCGAGGGGCGATCTTCCGAACTTCCATGTTGAGCTTGTGGTAGAGTCAAACAATGGTGGAAAATATTAATGAGAGCCCGGTTGGCTATCTGCTCCCTACATGATACCGCCAGTATCCAATGTTGCCAATTTAGCGACTTTGTTGCTAGATTTAGTGACTTTTGGACTTCTCTGGCGACTAAAACCTCATCTAGCGACTTAGCGGCTTTTTTCTAAGGGAGTCACTGTAAATGCCAGCAAGTCTACCCACCAGCTTCACCGCCACTAAAAGCCGGTGGGTAGGCTTAAAAGCCGGCGTTTAGCGCGATTATGAAAGCTACTGAAACCACGTAAACATACAGTTCCACCTGTAACAATGAGAATGCAGTATTTTAGCAAGATCTACTATTTTCTGCTTTTGGTAACAAGCAACACTGTTCAGCAAAATTGAATGAAAAGTTGTGTTTAGGCTAATTTAGGCAGTATAGCTGACTTACTTGTCAAGGAGAAAGCTGGCAACTTCAGCATTCCTTAGAAAATCTTTCTCCTTCATTAGCTCCTTCCACCTGGGGAAGGCTAGCCCGATGTTCACCCTTGTTTTATTGAGCATGCAGGTCGCACTGCCTTTTCAATTCTGCTGCTGCTGCATATGTATGGTCCTGAATTATGCTGCAGTAGTACTAATTTTCAAAGTCGCCACGATAGCTTCTCTTCTTGATTTCCTCCGTTGTCTCAATCACTCTGCACTGGCTGGCAGGACAAACGTGGATTTATCCTGCGTTTGGTGCTCTTTGTCCCTTGCCGGCGGCAACAGTTTCAATATGGCTGACTGTCATGGCGCTCCCCTACCAGCTTACCCGTCTAATGTAGAAACAAGTCTAAAATTCTTTGTTTACGAGAATATATCAGATTATTAGCGGAGGTCATAATACACCAATGATGAAATATATATGAATGCAGACTTAGATGTTGGCAAATAAACAAATGTAAATGTTACACATTGTCCCTTTAAGATATTGTACTGGTGTAAGGACAACATAGTTATTTGCATTATTCAAAAAGACTGAAATACAATGGAAATGACTCGCAATGAATGACATTGCATGCACGCTGCTTTCACACTGGAAGCAAAACAAATTTTTTGCACGTCAGATTACATTACATTAGCCATTACATGATTTTGAATGTAATCTGTCGTGCGAAAGACTCATTTCTCGTCCAGTGTAAAAGCGGCTTAATTCAGAGCTTTTTCAGTGTCTATGAAATTGATATAGAAATGTTAATACCTGATATGAGTCACAAGATATAGAGATAAGCACAGTTTGTTTAAGGGTCTCTTTTATTCTTCCTGGCAAAATGGAGGGCTTAGGACAAATGCTGAAAACTATTGCCCAAAAAAAAAAATCAACCATGAATGTGTGGGAAGAGCCGACGGATCAGTTTTAGGTTTTTGGTCCTGGGCGTTTATCAATGAAAAACTTGGCACAAGCTAGTTAAAACAGAGACAATCATCAAATACATGACAGCCACGGAGAGGAGGCACCAGATCAGTTTTCCAACAGAACTGAGTCCAAACATCAGTAGAACAGAAATACACCTCTTTTTGATGTTCAGTTGATGGCATAAGGTTAGAATCCTGAGTTCTCATCAAAGAGTTTCTGTGCAAAAAAAAAAAGAGAAAGAGATTTCACTAAATTACATATTCATGAATAAGCATGCACTCACATACGGCAGGCACTTTATTAGGTACACCAGCAAACATCTAATCAGGTGATCATGTGGCAGAAACTCAGTGCATTAAAATAGTGAGCTAAAAATAGTGCGACAGGCACTGTAGCTCACCTGGATTGTTTATACTCGTAAAGGCTGTTAAATAATGCCATGAATAATCATTGGTGTCCTCATTCATAGGAACATATGAGCCCAGTTTCAATTTATAGATCCAGTGGTCTCGGATAAGATGACGTTTAAAGTAAACCTTTTTGGAAGTGGGCTTGGCCAATGTGCTAAGATCAAATTTCACAAAACCCATCAAATATCATATGGCTTGCTTCCATCTACCCATATACCAAACATCAGCTTAATCGCTTCAAAAACTGCTTCACAATGGCTCCATACAGCATTTTCAAGATGGCCATGGTGGCCATATTCAAAATCTGATCAGAGTGGCATGATCAAATGTTAGTGTCCTTATCGGTAGGAACTTATGAGCCCAGTTTCAGCTTTATAGGTCCAGTGGTATCGGATAAGATGATGTTTAAAGTAAACACCTTCGAAAGTGGGCGGGGCCAAAATGCTGAGGTGAAATCAAGATCAAATTTCAAGATTCCACAAAACTCGGTGAAATATGTTTTAGGGTTTGCTTCCATCTACCCATATACAAAATTTCAGCTTAATTTCTTCAAAAACTGCTTCACAATGGCTCCATATTGCATGATCAATATGGTGATGGCGGCCATACTTGAAATCGGATCGGAATAGCACACATAAATGTTAGTGTCCTCATGAGTAGGAAGATATATGCCAAGTTACAGCTTTATCGGTCCAGTGGTTTCGGAGATAATATTCACGGACGACACCAATGACAACGACGACAGACAGACGGCCCATGACATACGCCCACCAGACCTTCGGTCCAGGTGAGCTAAAAATTTCAAAGATATGGAACTTATGAAAACTTCAAGGGTAGAGGACTGCATTTTGCCCCTCAGGTTACTGAGGAGGATGGTGAAAGAAGCAAAAAAATCACTAAGAATCACTGCGAAGGACTTGCAGGCCTTGGTGGCATGTTGGAGTTGCCATGTTTCAAAAAGCACCTTCACACATCACCTCCACAACCACAGACTCTTTGGAAGGGTAGCCAGAGGAAAGGCTTTTCTGACCAGAAGACACAGCAGCAAACTCTAGAGGTTTGCCAAATGTCACTTACATTATGACTGGAACAAGGTGCATTGGTCAACAAATCTGCAGCTGCTGCCTGACGCCGTCAAGTAAATGTGGACCAGAGTTACGACGACCAGTGGCGGCTCGTGAATTGGCAACAGGGGAAACCCAAAAATCCCTTAATGTTAATGATTGTTCATGACCTGTTTTCAATCATTCATTTAAACAGTGGAGGGTCGTCGACCGTAACAAAGTTAAGCCAAAACCTCGCCCTTCAAAGCTTAATGACTTAAACCTTTTGCAGTTTACTTTTCTTGATCAGAAGTTGCTCATACGAATTATTAGAACAGTCAGTTGAGTCAAATTTATTTTCGATAGCATTGTTATACATTGCACCACGGGGTTGAGGGGTTTTCTTTCACACATAAATTACAACATAAATTACCATAGGCCTACGCTATAAATTCCGCGCTCAAGAAGCTCACGAAACGGCATAGATGCGCAAATTGATTAGTGAGGCTCATTAAGCAATAAACTGTGCAACATCGCATTCTTTTCTTCTATATTAAGATTGTAGAAAATGGACTGTCGTGGCTTCTTGTGAAAGAAGCCTCGCAAACTAATTTATAAAGACGTGTTGATAATTTGCGTCGTCATTTGCTATCGAAAATAAATTTGATTGTCCTTCAACCAATTCGTATGAGCAACTGCTGATAAAGAAAAGTGAACTAAGAAATGTTGAAGTCATTAAGCTTTGAAGGGCGAGGTTCTGGCTTCCCTTTGTTACGGCCGACGAGCCGCCGCTGACGACGACATATGTTGAGGTTTTCATTCAGACATGTCTTCATATCTTGAGGTTCCCCCATCCCCAAGCAATTGGAGAGAGAGATTCTTCCGAAAATTAGCCTTTATTGAGGCATATTGATAAATGTAAAGCCAAGTTCTTTTTGCGCAAGAAGAACTGATTTCCTACTTTTCACACATAGTTTTTATACCTTCATCACAGGAAATATCTTCCAAATATGGTCTTTCCGCATTCTCACTCTCACGCTACAATTGGACAGGCAAAGCAAAACACTGCTAGCTAATCCTTCTGGAATTCAAAGCAAAGATGAGCAGCACATCTCTAAAAAGGAGCGGAAAATTACAGTCAAGCGACAAAGGAATAGGATACAAGTGGATACATATATGATTCAATTGTTTTTTTTCAGTAACAACTAATGATATTACTGAACAAATATTGATCAAAGCTACAGAAATCAAATACATCACCTGATTATGTTTTTGAATCAACTTAACAGAAGCCAGCTAACTAATCAAAGCTACAGAAGCCTGCTGCTTGTGCGTGTGAGCTGCTCATGCATGTGTGAATTGAATTGCTTGTATGTGTGTGTCTGTCTGTGTGTGAACTGTTTGTGTGTGTGTGTGTCTGTGTGCAATGATCATGCGTGTGTGAACTGCTTGTATGTGTGTGTGTTACTGTTGCTTATATAATATGGTTATTGATTATGATTACGGTTATTCAACATGGTAATTGATCTACTGATGAAAATGATGAGAAATATTGAAATATAATCCTCATCACATATTTACAACTCTGCGCTGAATCCGTGACACAATGAATTCAGGCTGTTCTAGGGACTAAAGTGGACCTTAAAAAGTGGCCACTAAGAGTATTACTCTTGTATATTCATATAACACCATATTATTATCATATCATTATTATCGTGAACATTGTTTGTACACAACGTCAAACAAGTAATCAAATTCTAATGTGAAAATCAAAGGCCAGGTCAAGTGACAGAATAAGGAGGTGGAAGGTAGAAAAGGACCTTTTTCAGCCGCTGAATGTCGTCCCGAAGTGCCTGCTGCAGATGACCCAGCTCGTCTTCTCTCAGCTCCGCCACCTCGCTCTTAAGCCTTAAATACAACGACAGTGCCATAATCATTGCCATCACTTCATCAGCATCACCGCAACATTCAGCATTATCATCACCACCATGACCATATTAATCACTACCATCAAAAATTGGAGTGAATGAACCAATTTCAGCCATCAACATAAAATATCCCCAATAAAACGTTCAGCACCAAGACTGATGAATTTGACGATTTTACGGACATTTGAAACTTTCCAGCCAACCTTCCGTGACTTTACCCCAATGTTCTTATTCAAATTGAAAATTTTGGCTGGCAACAAACAGGCGCATAAGCTCATACACTAGGGCCACTTAATGAGAACATATATGTCACAGAAGTTATACACAGTGTATGCCCATTATGTGCTTGGACAAAATGAGCATCAAAGTGAGTGAGTGTTTTAGTGACAGGCAGCCGCAGTTAACAGAGCTGACCCCAAAAAATGGGCAATCAGTTGCCATTCTTATAAAACAGAAAGCTTTGAGTAACTGATAACAGAAGACAGTGCAAATTATTTATTGTTTACTTGTCATGGTTGGAGGCGTTAAGAGCTGTCTTTGTTGCTCTCATCCGGGACGATATCGTTTTGCTCCCAATCTGATTCCTGGGCCAGCTGGCATTAATTGGGGGCGTCGCCCGGATTCTTTTTAAGCCCTAGTTCCGCCTCACTTCCCTTGCTAGAGTGTCAGTGTTATGTTTGCGCTTTAGCCAGTAAGGTCTCTAGTAAGAGAGTTGTTGAGGTTTAGCTGCATATTTGAGGAAAAGTTCTCGATAGTGTAATGTGAATATACGCCACTGGAAGGCAGTATTTACTGTGGTGCCGTCCAGCACATTGAATAGTCAGGACTCAAGTGGTTCGCCTCATGACTTTGATTGGCCTACTATGGTTTCTCCATTTGAGAACTTATCAGACACTTTTATCAGTTCATTGTTCAGCCAGCCAGATGGGTTTGGTGATTCTGATGTGTCTGGAGACTTGTCTCTGTCCAGAAAGCGGTTGATTGAGGAGCAAACTAATGATCCTGAAATTTGAGCACTAAGGAGGAGAGCCCTTCCTGATAAAGAAATAGACGCAGTTCCAGTTGGGTATTATCTCAAGGATGGTGTGTTGATACGGAAGTGGCGTCCTCCTGATATCCCTGCCAATGCAGATTGGGCAGTGGTCAGGCAAATTGTTGTTCCGAAGGTCTACAGGAATGAGATCTTAACAATGGCTCATAGTTTACCTTTAGGAGGTCATCTTGGTGTTAACAAGACTGTTGATAAGATCATGAAACACTTCTTTTGGCCTGGGCTTCGGAAAGACGTTTCAAACTTTTGCAAAACCTGTCACACTTGTCATGTAGTTGGAAAACACCAGTTAGACCCACCTGTAGCTCCATTGCAGCGTATCCCCGCATTTGGGGAGCCATTCTCTAAGGTCATTGTTGATTGTGTTGGTCCATTACCCATGACTAGTTCTGGAAATCAGTACTTGTTGACAATCATGTGTGCATCTACCAGATTCCCCGAAGCCATACCGCTACGTAACATCAAGGCAACTGCAATCTCGAAGGCTTTGATAAAGTTCTTCACGTTTTTTGGCCTTCCCAGGGAAATTCAGTCAGACCAAGGTAGCAATTTCACTTCAGGATTGTTTCAGCAGGTTGTGTATGAACTAGGTGCAAAGCAGATTCTTTCTAGTGCCTATCATCCAGACAGTCAGGGTGCCTTAGAGCGGTTTCACTCCACTCTCAAGACAATGATGAGGACTTATTGTTATGACCATGAGAAAGACTAGGATGAAGGCGTTCATTTGCTGTTGTTTGCAGCTAGAGAAGCAGTGCAGGAGTCTACTGGATTCAGTCCGTTTGAGCTAGTGTTTGGCCATGAAGTGAGAGGACCTTTGCTATTATTGAGTGAACAATGGCAAGAGGAAGAGCGGCACATCAGTCTGTTAGACTATGTTAGCAAGTTCAAGGAAAGATTGTGTGCAGCTTGTGACCCAGCCAAAGAGAACTTGAAATCAAGTCAGGGAAAAATGAAAACTTGGTATGATCATAAGGCTAGAAGCCGTGAGTTTAAACCAGGAGACAAGGTCCTTGTGTTGTTTCCCTTGCAGTTCAATCCATTGCAGGCTAGATTTCATGGTCCTTATGAAATTCTGACAAAACTCAATGATCTCAATTACATTGTGAAGACTCCAGATAGGAGAAAACCAAAACGACTGTGTCACATTAACATGCTAAAGCCTTATCATGACAGAAATGCTAGGGTTGCAGCTGTCACTTCAGATCCTCCTATGGTCGAGACTTGTGAAGATGAGGGGGAGTTTCAAGATGATGAACCTAGAATTAAAGCTGAAGTTCTTTCATGAAAAATGTCAAATTCTGAAGTGTTGCAAAATCTTGATGTAAAACTCCAGCACTTAGAACCCTCACAGAGAGATCAGTTTGAGAGGTTGATCAAGAAATATGAGGATCTGTTTCCTGATGTTCCAAAAAGAGTTTCTATAGCCTCTCATGATGTAGATGTTGGTGATGCCAAACCAATAAAACAGCATCCGTACTGGATGAATCCTGAAAAGAGAAAGATTGCTGAGAAAGAGGTTGAGTACATGTTAGAACATGATATTATCAGACCCTCCAACTCAGATTGGAGTTCACCCTGTGTGCTAGTTCCAAAACCTGATGGAAGTACTAGATTCTGTACAGATTATCGCAAAGTCAATGCTGTAACTGGAACTGATGTGTTTCCAATACCTAGGATTGATGATTGTATTGATAGAGTAGGGCAAGCAAAGTTTCTGACCAAGATTGATTTACTGATGGGTTATTGGTGTGTGCCTTTAACTGAGAGGGCCAAGAGCATCTCTGCTTTTGCCACACCATCTGGGTTGTACCAGTATGAAGTCCTACCCTTTGGAATGAAAAATGCCCCAGCCACGTTCCAAAGGATGATACAGTCTACAATCGCCGGATTGCCACACACGGGTGCATACATCGATGACCTGATCACATGGAGTGACTCCTGGGAAGAACATCTAAAAGATGTAGAGACGTTGTTCCAGCGCCTGACCCAGGCTAACCTGACTGTTAACCTGAACAAGAGTGACTTTGGTTGTGCTACTGTCACCTATCTTGGCTACGTCATAGGCCAGGGTAAGGTGGCACCCATAAATGCTAAAGTCCAAGCCATCATGGACTTTCCAGTTCCTGACAACAAAAAAGCTTTGCGCCGCTTCCTTGGAATGATCGGGTACTACCGCAAATTCTGCAAGAACTTTGCTGAGATTGCTCTCAGTCTCACTAACAAACTGAAGAAAGGCGTAAAGTTCACTTGGGATGAGGCATGCCAGAGAGCCTTCGATTGCCTGAAGTCTCTGCTGTGTCACTTCCCCGTCCTCAAATCTCCTGACTTCAACAAACCGTTCTCCATCGCGGTCGATGCTAGCGACCAAGCTTGTGGATCTGTGCTCCTTCAGAGAAGTGACTCTGATGACATTGAGCATCCCGTGGCATACTTCTCCAGGAAGTTCAATCGCCACCAAAGGAACTATTCCACAATAGAGAAGGAGCTGTTGGCTCTGGTTCTATCTTTACAACACTTTGATGTTTATGTTTGTACAGGGCAAAAGCCAATGATTGTGTACACTGACCACAATCCGTTAATGTTTTTGAGTAAGATGAAAAACAAGAATCGGAGATTGTTGAATTGGAGTTTGATTTTACGGGAGTTTGACTTGGAAATGAAGCATGTACAGGGTGCTGACAATGTGATTGCTGATTGCTTATCCCGTGTTTGAATATGTATATATATATATCATGTGTTTATTTGAATATTGTATGATATGTATATATAGACAAGTGTTCACTTAACCATTTTGTATTGAAAAGAAAAATTTTGCCTTTATGAGTCGAAATTTTTCCCTTTTGGAATGGAGGTGTAATGTGAATATAGGCCACTGGATGGCAGTATTTACCTTTTTTTGTTAAGCTCAGACTGGAGCTAGGTTTGGGCATGTCTGAAACAAGTCCCAGAGAAAAGAAAAGAAAAAAAAATCTGAAAGGTGGGAGGGGTCTGCAAAAGAGTAAATAAAGGGGAGAATTGAGACAGTAAAGTAGTAGGAGAAATTGCAAGAAGGATACATGTGACAGACCGGTCATTCTGTTCAAGACCTGTGAAGTTTCTTTTGTGGATTTTTGCCTGTGTTAGAGCATTTTCCTCACCCAGGATATCACCAAGCCACCCCACCAAAAAGGGACTGTAAATATTTCTGTTTTTTGTTGTATTCAATCTTGGTCAGTAGGTTAGTTAAAAGTCTTCGTCTGTTCATTAAATGTGTTTAAGTTTTTAAAACTTTGTCTGTCATCCCTTGCTGTTGCTGTTGGGTTGTAAATGTAATAACAAATTGGGGCCATAACAATAGCAAGGGAATCTTTCTGTTTTTTCCCCTTCTCTTCGTCCTGTCGAGCTTGCCTTGCTTCCTTGCCTCTGACGACATCTAGGTCTGTTGGACGCGGGAGTCTCGCTCTCTTATTTTATTTGTTTGTCTCTCTCATCTCCGTGTCCTCCTTTTTATTCTGGCCGCTGTGTTTGGCGTCTCAACTCATCTGCCATCACATTACTAAGCTACTCAGTGGGATTAATGCCAAACAGCATATTCCTGACAGAAGCCAGGAAGAAGGACTCAAAGCTTCCAATTTAATGGCTTATTTGAGATCAGTTACTGTCTCTTTTGCATTATGAAATGGGTTTACTGTCCTACCAGCTCTAATGTAGACAAATGAGTTTTGTCACTAAAGCACGCCATGAAAATAATCAACAACACTGAGTGAGTATGTGTACATAATGAGCGTGCGCATGCGAGTGTTTGTGCCCACATAAATAATCGCGTGGGTGAAGGGCTGAGCGTATGTCAATTACGCACGAGTCAAAAAAAATTCAGCTGGATGCCTGACGCCCATACATTTACCTCCTTTTTAATAGACAGCTATCATTTTGCTAAATTGACATTGCTCATTCAATTTGAAGCAATCGATTGGGGTGTAAGTGTTTAGAGTGGACTGCAGGACGAAGATTGATGACCTGCTGAGGTTGAGTTATCACAGCTTGGAAGGGGTTATGGAGGTGCTCAGCACATGCAGAGGGGTCGTCCGCAGCAATGAGCCTGATATCTGGGGAAAAAGGCCCTCCTGTGTGTTTTATGGCCTGTTCTGGCTCCTCACCGATGAGCGCAGTCATATATCTCCCATTGATTTCCCCCAGCTGAGTCCCACAGGAACAGGAAGCAGTCTCTGCAGCGGAGCAGCGGCAGGGCTCCAGCTCGACTAAACTAAGCAGCCACAGATATAATTGGCTATAAATAAGAAATTATTAAACTGCGGGTGTTTAAACTGCATAAATAAGACCCAGCATGCCAAGAAAATGAGTGAAGCAAATAACTTTGATTATCTACTAACAATGGCATGTATCAATGTCTTTGAACTGACATTAAGCGGTACGCAAACTGACTGTTCTTGCAGTTGACACGTGGGAGGCGGGTTCAATGGTACCTGATTGACTCCAACAAGGGCCGAATCATCATGGCCAGAGAACTGACTAAAAGCTTATTGGGAGCACCAGGGCACCTGGGGTGCACCTGGTTAGCAGTGGGGAATACCTACCGACAATAGTTCCGGGAGGGGCTAACAAACATGTATCAGGATACAACCAGGGCCAATAGATGTGTGATGGCAACAAAGGCCACTCTGTCTGGTTCAAACCAGCATAAGGTGATGATGGTTACAGGAGGACTGTATTAGAATAGGCAGTGTATCACACCCTGCAGCGCGCAGCATTTACCTGGGAAAAGATGCCACTAGGATTCACTGCAGGAAGAAAATAGGCTGGTGGGGTGGTGGTGGAGCTTGATGTTCTGGAAAATGCTCTGTTGGGAAACCTTAGTTGGTCCAAACATCACGTTAGGTGGGTGGTCATAATGTTTCGCCTCACTGATGTAAATGACCAAGGTAGCGGCTTTTCGATACCCAACTAGAAAAAAAGGCTATAGTGCCCTCTTGCTGAGAGCTGACTAAATTTGGCGTAAAAAAATTGACCAGGTAAGACGGTAGCCCTAAAGTAAAGGGATGACCTGGGACACTCCGAGGCAGCTCACCTGAGGAACACACTGTCTGTGGATGGCCTGTCTGCTACGGCAGCTCTCTCTGCCCTCAAGCAGTCTGACACAACTTTCGCTTCACTAAGCTGCGTCTCGAGGTCTGCGCACGCACAGATACAAACACAAGCAGACAGAAAGGTGTTTGCGTCAGATTACGGCACCACAAGAAACGGATTACATCTGAGAGGTTACATGCAGAACTACAGAGATATCAAAAATCAATCCAATGAAAGTACAGCGGGGAAAGTAAGTATTGAACACGTCAATATTTTTCTCAGAAAATATATTTCTAATGGGCTATTGACGTTAAATTTGCACCAGATGTCAGTAACAGCCTCAGTAATCCACACATGCAAAGAAATCAAAACAAATAATCCTATAAATTAGGTTATGTCTAATAAAGTGGAATGACGCAGGGAATAAGTCCCTTGAACGCATGAAGAAAAGGAGGTGCAAAAAGGCATGGAAAGCCAAGAAACCAGCTTGAATCTGTCAGTATTTAGAAAGCAAATCCTGCCCACCATCAGCGCAAACTAACATCAGCTGGTTTAGTCCGAATTGATGGCCTATAAAAAGGTTACTCATTACTAAGATGTCACACAAAAAGCATCTCATGATGGATTTAAGCAAAGAGCTCTCTCCAGACCTTCGCAATCTTATTGTTGCAAAACACACCAAAGGCATTGTTTACAGACGTATTTCTGAAATTCTGAATGTTCCAGTGAGCACCGTATCATTTCACCATAAATTGGCCACGACCAGATGCTCTTTGCAAGATTTCTGACAGAGTAGTCAAGAGAATAATCAGAAGAGTTGTCCAAGAGCCAAGGACCACTCACAGAGACCTTCAGAAAGACCTGGAATTAGCAGGTACTGTTCTTTCAAAGAACACAATAAGTAATGCACTCAACCAGCATGGCCTCTATGCATCCTCACCGTGCAAGACTCTATTGTTGAAGAAAAAGCATTTTGAAGCTCGTTTAAATTTTGCTGCACAACATTTGGACAAGTCTATAAAATACTGAACGAATACAGTCAGGTCAGATGAGACCAAAATTGATCTCTTTGGATGTCATAGTACACACCATCATCACCCCCAAAACACCATACCAGCAGTGCAGTTTGGAGGTGGGAACAACATAGTGTTTTTCAGCATATGGTGCTGGCAGACTTCATATTATTGAAGGAAGGATGAATGGACAAATGTACCAAGATATTCTTGTTAAGAATCTGCTGCCATCTTCTAGGATGCTGAAGATGAAATGAAGGTGGAAATTTCAGTAAAGCAATGATCCCAAACACACAGCCAAGGAAACTCTCAGAGAAAGAGTTTCAGAGAAAGAGAATAAAATAAAATAAAATAAAGAGAATAAAGCTGCCCAGTCAATCAACCGACTTGAATCAAATCTATGAAAAGAACTGAGGATCAGAGTTCCTACAAAAGGACCCCAGAACCTTTAAGATTTGAAGAGAGTTTGTGCGGAAGAATGGGCCAAAATCACCGCTGAGTAATGCATGCGACTAGTTTCTCCATACAGGAGGTGTCTTGAAGCTGTCTTTACCAACAAAGGATTTTCTAAATTATTCAATAAATTTCAGTGAATGTGTTCAATTCTGCCCTACAATTTAAGAACGCAGTAACTCAGCTAACTGGTAAACTGAGAAAAAGGGCTTTAAAGTTTCCTTTCTCGCCGCCCCACTGTGTTGGAAGTAAAGTGGTGATAACACTTCCATGTGATACTTTTTTATGGTGGAAATTAATGCGCACAAGAACAAATAGAAAAAAAAAAACACAATTTTCATGACTTTTAACCTAAAAAACGAAGTTACTGCACTCTCTTGTGGTATTACTGTCTTTTGTCAAACCACGGTTTCAATGGATAAGCGCAGTAACTACAACATCACTATGCAGATCCAGCTTTGGTTTTGTATTTATTTTATATTTTCACAGTCTTGACTTATTTATGTATGTGTTTAGGATCATAGCTGGCAGAATTGATCAAAGGTCAGAATATAGTTTAGTTCATTGTTGAAATTAGCCCTTTAAAATGTTTTTGAAACCTCAGACATGGTGGAAATCTATTCAATTACACAGTCATCAACTCCTTAATGTTTTAAATACAATAAGATTTAATTATGATCAAATAAATACTTCTAACAATAGCAATAAATACTAGCAATACTTCTAAAAAATAATTTCATATAAGACATAACCTATAAAAAACATAGAACGCAGTAAACTGTTTTACTGCGTTCTTATTTTGAAAGATGTGGGGATTTTTGTAGTTACTGCAAATTCCACATGTTGTTTCTCTAAAACGGGACTGAGTTGGGCCACAAAACTTTGTCAGAAGATAAAGGGGGTACTCTAAAGACCATTTCGAGTCTTAACTCATTTTCGAAAAATTTTGAGTTACTGCGTTCTTAAATTGTACGGCAGAATACTTATTACGCACAATTTAAGGACTAATTTGTTTTGATTTCTTTGTATGTGTGGATTAGTTGGGATGTTACTGTCATGGTGAAAATTTCATTTAATTTGCCCCATTAGAAATATATTTACTCAGAGAAATGATGACACGTTCAATACTTATTCTCCCTGCTGTATTTAACAATACTTGAGATACTTGAGCAATGGCACAGACAGAGTGGAGTGTAGTTACTGCACTGACAATGTACTGACATGCAGAAAGAGAGACTTCATTGGCCAATGCAATGATGTCCTGTTTTATCAATAAAACCTGCATTATAACAACCTTTCCAAAGGAGGTGTAGGAATACGAGGGTTCCAAAACTTTATGCCAATAATCTTAATGCAAATTTATTTATATCAGTTGCTAATCAGGCCAATTAGACGGCCCATCATGATGCATCATCCATGCAGCCCAAAGGTGACCCATCCCATCCACTGCTTCTGTGTCTCTAAATAGAGGTGCAACTTCGTCTACATTTACATTTACTACCTCATTCATAAAACATTGGGAAAGTTTCTAAAATGTAATTAAAAAAATGTAAATCAATGATTTGCAAATCTGCTTGACCTTTATTCAATTTAAAACAGTCCTCAGACATGATAATTAATGTTTGCCAAACAAACCTTTAATTTTTTCAGTCAAAATATACAACACGTGATGCCTATTATACATCCCACTGATCTGGGACAAAGGCATGTTAAGCACTGTGTTCAGTCACCTTTTCTTTTAACAAAACTCAGCAATCATTTGGGAGCTGAGAACACAAATTTTCCCCCATTTTGAAACTGAAGTTTTTTCCTCATTCTTTCCTCATGGTAATTCAATATTTGTTTCCAGTCTCCCCTTTCATACATACAGATTTCTCAGGATAATCAGAATCTTCGAATACATCAAAGACTGTAAATGGTGAATGCCATACATTCCTTGCAATAATGCAATGAAAAACATTGTCCTTAGACTCTTGGCATATTTGAATCATGGAGTTACAAAAGGGCCCAACTCCATGATTTTTGAGAAATCCAGGTTATCTGCCTATCTTGTATATTGGGTTGAGACCTATGAAAATGAATTGAAGAAAGGCCCAACTCCAGTGCATAAAGCTGTTAACTGAAGTGAGTTCTTTAGCTTGGAGTTGAAGAACGGCCCAAGTCCAGGAGTTGGGCCCCTCTTCAACGAATTTTACTGGGGGCCGCTAAATGGCAGCACCAGTTCATGGAACATGGAAGTGCCCACAGAACAACACATGTCCGACTCTGAGGTGAACAACCCAATGAACAAGCACCCACTGGCAGAGTTTTGGAAGTAAAGCAGACCTACTGTCATACCCTATGCAGAAGCAATGTTGTAGTTTGAAATAAAGTTCAAATTTCATTGGAGAAATCATTGTAGTCCTTTCATTTTGTCCGTTTAATAACAAAAGGGCCCAACTACGCCATATTTCAAGTGCTACCGTTATTTATGTGACAGGCAGTATACTTCATGTTCAGCCTAAATAAAAATTAAAAATAAAATAAAAATTAGGACCAAGGGTCCTGTAGCTTACTGGCGAGCAGTCTTATAGTGATGACACAAGTTATGAAAATTTCATGTGAAGTTTGATTTTCATTGATTCAAATGTCAATGTCAAGGCCACTAAATAAAAGTTCACATACATTTATAGGACCTCCTGTAATACAAACACAATCTTAATGCAGAGTCCAGAAGTCCTTATCAGGGGCAGACTGTTTTGTCCTTGCCAGAGGGATAAGGGAATGTTGCTGATGTTCCGTGTGAAACTGAGGCTGACAGAGGGGAGACGTGGAGTGGGGGGTGGGGGTGTGAATTCTATTCAATTTCGGGTGGAACAAGCAATTTCGATTGATCCGCTATTCATTTTGTAAATTTTTTACTTCACACTTCAGGGCCACAAGTTCTCCCATCATCTCATCCTGTCTTTTGCCCAAGTTCACAGTCAAGCGCACAAACTCCCCACACTGACTCAAAACAGCGCCCATCTTTCTGTGCATTTCTGCAGATGATCCCAGAGTCTTTTTGAGCAACTCACCATTCTCTGATACTCCACTGAAGCGCTCCATAATAATTTTGGTGCTAGGCAGCGCTTTGGCCATTTTCCTCGCTCCCAGCTCGCGTACTTTGCGGTAGATCAGAGCAACTCCAATGCCAATTAGGAGAAATCCCGTCACCATAAATACAAAAAGATAAACATCCCCCACGTCTTCAAGGGATAGTGCCAAAGAACTAGCCATCTCGACCACGCGTCCCGAACGTAGCCAGCAGCAAAAGATCCATCCGGGCAGCGCGGCTCACCAGGTGCTCCGCTTCTTGGTGAAAAAAATTTTGTCAATCGCATTCAGAGACAAGCTAATTAATTCCATCTTTACTTGAAGAGCCTCAAAAGCAGACGGAAGGTCCAAAAAAAGGAAAAAAAGAGGGGGTAACAAGACAAAGAAAGAAGACGCAGGCAGGAGCAGAGATAGAGTGCGATTGCTCTCCTCAGAAGGCAGAAGAAGAATGCTGATGCTGCCAATGCTTCAGGTACTAAACCAACCTCGAGAATGCCATGCTCCCTTTTGTGCTCCCTTAATAGTTCAATAGTTTTCAGCTGTGCAACACATTTGCAAAAGGGTTTTCTAATAATCAACAAGTCTTATAAAATGCTTGACTTGGATTAGCAGCCATACCAGGAGATTGATGCAGAGGACTGACAGTTGCTGATAATAGGCCTTTATGCAAAAATGTAGATCATTCTTTGAAAATCAACTGATTAGTTTTAATCGTTAGTGAAATGGATAAAAAAGTTTTTGAAATGCATGAAAATGTATTTTTCTTTGGAAAACAAAAAAATTTGCAAGTGATCCCAAACTTTTGAACGGTAGTGTACATCTCCAGTACAAACCAAAACTTTATCTGCAACAAATTTTCTGATATAAACTACCGGTCAAAAGTTTTAGAACACCCCAATTTTTCCAGTTTTTTATTGAAAATTATGTGGTTTAATGTCTCATTGTACTCTGAAATGAAAGCATGGAACTAATTAACAATGAAGTTTAAAAAATCATGGAATCAATTTGTAAACCAAATGGTATTCTAAACTTTTGACTCATCTAAGTAGCCACATTTGGCCGATATAACAGCTGAACATGGCTTTCTTTATACAATGGAAATCAAATATTCTCCAGAAAGTTCTTCCCAACTCGGTTGCAGAAGTTCCCATAAATGTGTGGCATTTGTAGGTTGCTTTCCTTTCACTGTTCTGTCCAGTTCATCCCAAACCATCTCAATGGGGTTTAAGTCTGGAGACTGTGCTGGTTACTCCATGTTTTCAAGCTTACCATCTTGTTCTTTTTTCCTGAAGTAGTTCTGGCAGAGCTTGGACTTATATTTTGGGTTATTATCTTGCTGTAGGATGAACTGTAGGACCAACTTGGCACATATCAGAGGGTACTGCATTGCGCTGCAGAATGCTGTGGTGGCCACTTCGGTTCAGGGTACCCTTCACTGACCCAGGATTCAACAAAACAGCCCCAGACCATCACACTTCCTCCTCCATGTTTGACAGTCGATGTCACACACACAGGAACCATCCTTTCACCTACTCGACAGCGTGCAAAAAACCTGGGTAACTGACAGTTTACCACCTACCTTTGTACCATTTGAAGCCATTTGTTGGACTGGAACTGCATAATTTTCAATAAAAAACTGGAAAAATTGGGGTGTCCTAAAGCTTTTGACCGATAGTGTACATAATATCATCAAAATATTTGGAGAATCTAAAGGGACAAGGGACAAGTCTGAAGGTCAATATTGGATGCTCATGATCTTCAGGCCCTCAGGTGGCACCGCATGAAAACAGACATGGTTCTGCACTGGAATACACTGTATGGGCTCAGGAACATTTCCAGAAATCATCGTCTGTGAACACAGTTCGCCTTGCAATCCACAAATACAAGCTAAAGCTATATCATGCAAAGAAGAAGCCATATGTCAACATGATCCAGAAATTCTGCAGTCTTCTCTAGGCCAAAGTTCATTTAAAATGGACTGAGGCAAAATGGAAAACCGTTCGGTGGTCAGATTAATTAAAATGTGAAATTCTTTTTGGAAACCACGGACGATGTGTGGTGCGGTCTAAAAGGGAGAGGGACCATCCAGCTTGTTAGCCAAACACAGGGGAAAAACCAAAATCTCAGATAGTATTAGGTTGCACTAGTGCCTATGGCATGGGGAGCTTATACATCTGGATAGGCATTATCAATGCTGAAAAGTATATAAAAGTTTAATACAACATATGCTCCCATCCAGACAAGGTTCCTTTCAGTGAACGCCTTGCATATTTCAGCTAAGGCCATTCGGCGTTCAAGGATATAATTAAGAATCAAGCCGTGTGGAATAACCATCGCATCGACGATTTCCATGTTCCAGGGCCGGCCATCAGTTGACAGTCGACTGTTCGCAGTAACGGAACTTAGTGTCTGTAAAAACCTGTATTTCCCGGTAACGTTCGTCTCTGTGGGTGTTATGAGCACTCGTTTACTACCGCATGTTTGTTTGCACGTAGCACTGCTACTGGAAGCACTCCTGGTTGACTTATGCAGTATTTCTGACTGGTTTGCCTGGTAGGCTAGCTCTCTAATGCTAAAGCTGTGTCTAGTATTGTAATAGTTTTATTGTAGTGCCAATTTAGGGGGTTAATGCCCTGCTAGAAGAGAGATGCATTTTGTCTGGCTGAGAACTGTCATGTGGGGTTCTTGTCGTACTGTAACTCCAAGTTCTGTGTAGTGTTGTGACATGCACGTGCCGGATAAACGGACTTGAAAGTTCTCTCTCCGCCTGCTCATTTATTAGTGTAATATCGGTATGTGAAAGCTACGAAGGATATTACAAATGGCGACGAGGATGGGATTTGCGTGAATGAAAGAGAAGGCTGCAGCGCACGTATCGTGAAAAAGAAAAAAATAAGAAGCTAAAGGAAGCTGAAGGAATACGGCGCCGTTAGCTAGCCGCTAAAGTGAGTAGCTATAAGAGTCGGATTATAAAACAGAGATGGCTTACCTGCACGTCGGTCACGTGGACGAATTCAAGGAGTCACAGGAAGATTTCGGGAACTACATTGAACGGCTGGAGCAATGGATGCTTGCCAATGATATACAAGCCGACAAAAAGGTCTGTGCGTTTCCTTCAGTGATAGGTGCAGAGACTTACAAACTGTTAAAGAACTTGATTTCTCCAAGGGTCCCGAGCGGGGTGTCATATGTAGAATTGAAGAACATTTTGCTCGCACATTTCATGCCAAAGCCTCTGGTAATTGCAGAGAGATTTCGGTTCAAACGCTGTGTGCAAAAAGAGGGTCAATCGGTGAATGAGTATGCCGTGGCTCTGCGGCAAAGTTCCGCCAATTGCGACTTTGGGCCATTTTTAAATGATTCGCTTAGGGATCAGCTTGTTAGTGGACTGTGCTCAGAAGCGATGCAGCTGAAGTTGTTAGGGCAAGAAAATTTGACCTACCAGAGGGCTTTAGAGCTCGCGCTACAAATGGAAATGGCATCCAAGAACAAAAAAGAAGATTTCAGGGAAGGGAAGGGAAACACAGCAAGTGCATGTCGTTAATGATGGGAAAAAATTCCCCAGGAGAGGAAAAGGACAATTTAAGAGGCAGTTCCTAAAATAGGAGAGAAATAGCCAAAAGCAAGAAAATGCAGGGCAGCAGTTGTGCTACAGGGGCGAAGGGAAGCATGCGGCCCGGGACTGTAGATTCAAAAATGAAAAGTGTCATGAATGTTCTAAAGTGGGCCACATAGCACGTGCATGCAGGAACAGAGCAGCAGCCCAGGCGCAGTACGTGGAAAAGGAGCAAGAAGTGGAGGATGAGTCAGAGCTATTGGGAACGTATGCAGTGTACACTGCCACTACTGGCAGCAAGGGACTCTCCCTGGATGTCACTCTGGAGGGAAAGAAGATGAACATGTATTTGGACACAGGAGCAGCGGTCTCGCTGTTGTCGGAAGTGAGTTATAGAAAGGCTCTGTCCCACCTACCTCTCAAGAAAACCAAGTTGCAGCTGACTACATATTCAGGTGAGCCCATTCCAGTGTAAGGTTGGGCACAGGTAGCAGTGCAGTACGGTGAGCAGAAAGAAAGCTTACCCTTAGTAGTGGTAAAGGGTGTCCGGCCTGCATTGCTTGGTCGTAACTGGCTGGAGAAGATTAAGTTAAACTAGTCGAGTATCTTTGCAGTAGATAAGGGCTCAGACACAGATGAGGCAGTGAAAGGGGTCTTAGAGCGCCATAAGGGGGTGTTTGCAGAGGGCCCCACCGTGATAAGAGACTTTAAAGCAGTCATCAGGATTAGCCCAGAGGCACCGCAAATTTTCCAGAAAGCCAGACCAGTGCCGTACGCAGTGAAGGAAAAAGTCGACAAAGAGCTTGATAGGCTAGAACAAACCAAGATCGTGTCTAAAGTAGAGAGGAGTCAGTGGGAAAGCCCTGTAGTGATTGTTCCAAAAAGCGATGGATCGGTCAGATTATGCGGTGACTACAAGGTTACCATTAATCAGAGTCTAGAAGAGGAGACATACCAGTTGCCCAACGCAGAAGATCTGTTCGCAACATTAGCAGGTGGAACCTCATTCACTTAACTAGACCTCTCCCATGTGTATCAGCAGTTGTAGCTGGACGCTGATTCTGAGCAGTATCTGACAATAAACACTCACAGGGGCCTGTATCGCTACCACCGACTCAGCTATGGCGTCTCCAGTGCTCCATCAATATTCCAATCAATCATGGATAAGATCTTACAGGGACTCGAGCATGTCACCTGTTTCCTGGATGACATTCATCACAGCTCGCTCAAAAGAGAAACACCTACGGAGACTGGAGGAAGTGCTCACACGGCTGGAGAGGTACAATGTGAAGGTAACAGTCAAAATGCAAGTTTTTCCTGGGCAGTGTGGAGTATTTGGGCCATCGGATCGACAGAGAAGGACTGCATCCAACAGAAGAGAAAGTGGCCGCCATTGTCAAGGCACCCAAACCCACCAATGTCACCAAATTACGTTCGTTCTTAGGCTCGCTAAATTATTATGGTAAGTTCTTGCCCAACCTGTCAAGCCTCCTCCAGCCCATGCACAAGCTACTACGAGCCAATGAGAAATGGAGCTGGACTGTGGAGTGTGATGCAGCGTTTGAGAAGGCTAAACAGCTGCTCCTGCACAGTAAGGTACTTGTGCACTATGACACCGGCAGGCCACTCAGGCTGGCCTGTGATGCCTCCCCGTATGGGGTGGGGGGCAGTGATATCCCACATAATGGACAATGGTGAAGAGCAGCCGATAGCGTTCGCCTCGAGGACGCTGTCCGACACCGAAAAGAACTACGCCCATATTGAAAAAGAGGCATTGGCCATCATCTATGGAGTGAAAAAGTTCCATAAGTATCTGTATGGAAGGAAGTTTTCCCTGATTATAGACCATAGCCACTGCTGGCTATCCTGGGACCCAAGTCAGCAGTGTCAACGCTGGCTGCTCTAAGAATGCAGCGCTGGGCTATCATCTTAATGGCCTACAACTACAGCATCGAATACAGGAGGTCCTCTGATCTTTCAAATGCTGATGCGTTGCCTGGACTACCACAACAAGGCACAGACAGAACCGCAGAGGAAGCGAGCATCTTCTTTTTCTCAGTCGTACCAGAGCTGCCAGTGCTTGCTAAAGACATTGAGCAAGCCACCAGAAAGGACCCACTACTGAGCAAAGTGTGGAGTTACACTGTGAATGGGTGGCCTAACTATGTGCGTGACAAGGCACTGACACCCTACTTCACACGCCGCTAGGAAATGTCTGCGGAACAGGGCTGTTTACTGTGGGGCCTACAAGTCATCATTCCCCCAAGGTACAGAGAAAGGTTACTGGATGACCTGCACCAAGAACATCCAGGTGTGTGTCGCATGAAGAACCTGGCCTGTCGCCATGTTTGGTGGCCAGGCCTAGATTGAGAAATTGAGAGTAAATTCCAGAGCTGCCGGGTCTGCCAAGCAGTACAAAAGACACCAGCCGTCGCACCTCTCCACCTGTGGAGATGGCCGGAGAGAGTGTGGCAGTGTATTCATATAGACTTTGCAGAAAAGGACAAACAGTACTTTTTAGTACTAGTGGATAACCACTCAAAGTGGTTGGAGGTAGCTCACATGCCATCCATCACTTCAGCCAACACCATTGACGTGCTACGAGAGCTGTTTTCATCCTATGGACTACCGGAAGTGTGTGTCAGCGACAACGGCCCTCAGCTGACTTCAGCCGAGTTTGCTAGGTTAATGAAAGAGAACAGAGTCAAGCACACACTAGTACCAGCATTTCACCCAGCATCGAACGGGGCAGCGGAGCGGTCAGTTCAGATTCTCAAACGAGCGCTGCTGAAGCAAGTCCTGGAAGGGGAGGCAGGCACGGTGTCACTGAAGCGTCGTCTCGCCAACTTCCTGGTTACGTCCCGCAGTACGCCGCATACAGTGACCGGCCGGTCCCCTCCTGAGCTTTTTCTAAAGAGACAGGTACGTACACGGCTCAGCCTACTCCGACCAAATCTGGCTGGAACCGTGGAGGAAAAACAGGCAAAACAGAAACAAAACCACGACCATGGCAAACTACGACTACGTGAGTTCATGGAAAGTGAGCGCGTCCGAGTGAAGAACTTCAGAGGAGGTAAAGAGAAATGGACTCTGGCCACTGTCATTCAGCGGAAAGGTCCAGTCACCTATCTCATTCAGGACGGGCTGAGAAAACGCACTGTGCATGTGGACCACATGTTGCCTGGGAGAGGCAACACTCAGGAGACAGTGCAGGAACAGGAACCACCACCTGTACAGGGGGAAATGCGAAGGCATCTGATCCCCATCCCGGAGAAGACACTGAGAACACCACCACAACAACAGGAGCAAGACAGCCCTTTGGCAGATAGGCCCATGCAGAGGGCACCAGAGTCGGAGGCAGTTCCATCTGCATCGCCTGTAGTCCCTAAAAGTGTTCCAGCACAGCCTGCAGTACACAGGAACCCGGAGCGTACTCTAATGCCTCCAAAGAAACGGAATCTTTAAAAGACTGAGGGACTGTGGAGTTCAGAGTCTGAAAGGGATTGTGAGGTTCAAAAAGAAAAAAAAAAAAAAGTTCTTGGAAAAAAAAATTATTGTGTTTGAATGGGCATCGCATGGTCTTTAAGGTTGTGGATGTTTATAAGGGGCTGTGTTAGTTTTTTTTTTGGCAGCAAACCGTCTTAAGGGGAAGGAGTGTAATAGTTTTATTGTCGTGCCTATTTAGGGGGTTAATGCCCTGCTAGAAGAGAGATGCATTTTGTTTGGCTGAGAACTGTCATGTGGGGTTCTTGTCGTACTGTAACACCAAGTTCTGTGTAGTGTTGTGACATGCACGTGCCAGATAAACGGACTTGAAAGTTCTCTCTCCGCCTGCTCATTTATTAGTGTAATATCGGTATGTGAAAGCTACGAAGGATATTACAAGTATAACAAACTATTTCTCTGCATTGCCGTGGCGGAATTTCACCCCCCTCTAAAAATCATTCTGGCTAATTACAAGCTGAAAAATTGGAAACTGGATTCCGTACACGTTATCGATTCACAAGCTCCACATAAGCAACGTTTGGGTGTTTCCAATATAAGCTCATTTGGTAGCTTGCTAGTTTTGGGAGAAATGGTTATCAGGAGCTTATAGCACAGTTTCTTCCAGAAAAGTGTGAATATAACAGTACAGCTACAACCGCATGCATGCAAGGCGAGACAGTACAAGCAAAACAATAAGCTGAGACGAAGGTGGTTCATTTCATTTTATCTAGTCGCACTAACACATCTACAACGTTTGATTGCTTAATTCCCCGTCGATTCCTCACATAAGATGTCAGACATTCACAAGAACTTGTAGCAATAAGTTCAATCAGATGTTTTTGAAAAGAGCAGTTACTGGATTGTCATTTATTCATGTGCCATCTTTAACTCTGAAGCAGCTGTGGTAAATCTGACATGAGGACATTAGGTGGAGAGAGAGCTCCCTCATCACTTTCAGAGGCTTGGGACTCTCAGCCACCCCTGAGAACTGTCATGTGGGGTTCTTGTCGTACTGTAACACCAAGTTCTGTGTAGTGTTGTGACATGCACGTGCCAGATAAACGGACTTGAAAGTTCTCTCTCCGCCTGCTCATTTATTAGTGTAATATCGGTATGTGAAAGCTACGAAGGATATTACAAGTATAACAAACTATTTCTCTGCATTGCCGTGGCGGAATTTCACCCCCCTCTAAAAATCATTCTGGCTAATTACAAGCTGAAAAATTGGAAACTGGATTCCGTACACGTTATCGATTCACAAGCTCCACATAAGCAACGTTTGGGTGTTTCCAATATAAGCTCATTTGGTAGCTTGCTAGTTTTGGGAGAAATGGTTATCAGGAGCTTATAGCACAGTTTCTTCCAGAAAAGTGTGAATATAACAGTACAGCTACAACCGCATGCATGCAAGGCGAGACAGTACAAGCAAAACAATAAGCTGAGACGAAGGTGGTTCATTTCATTTTATCTAGTCGCACTAACACATCTACAACGTTTGATTGCTTAATTCCCCGTCGATTCCTCACATAAGATGTCAGACATTCACAAGAACTTGTAGCAATAAGTTCAATCAGATGTTTTTGAAAAGAGCAGTTACTGGATTGTCATTTATTCATGTGCCATCTTTAACTCTGAAGCAGCTGTGGTAAATCTGACATGAGGACATTAGGTGGAGAGAGAGCTCCCTCATCACTTTCAGAGGCTTGGGACTCTCAGCCACCCCTCTTTAAACTGCATCTATGCAGTCTACACACATCAGCTGTGTCCTCACTACTGAGCTCCCCACCAGCGTACATGTATTTCATTTCTGATCACCGCATCACTTTCATAAGGCGACAAATAGCCGCGAATAAAAATAAAAAATGACATAACTAGCGATAGTCGACTGTAGTAGACCATCAACCTAGGTTTGTCAGCTTTCTGTGCGCGAGGTAGCTACTAGCCACCGTTGTCATTTTCTTGAATGACGTCGAATCACGCACGTCATTAGCCTCGGGTCGGACCAATCAGTGCCCTTGCAGTCTGCGTTGCTTGGATGCGCAGATAGAAAATTTTGCACGGCAGGCGACGCAGACGCACTGCAGTAGGGGTTCACGTCACCGCGGAGGCTCTGCGTAGCGACGGTGTCGTTTCGACGCAGAACCATAAATCCAGCTTTACGTGTGTTCTCTCCGTGGCTTACACGCCTCTTCTGTTAAGCACTTTTGAGGGCTGTAATGAGGTCAAGCACCAATATAAGGCAAAATGGAATATTGCGTTTGATGTTGGTTGTACGCCGAATTTTAACATTTATTTTATTTTATTTAACATGGTAAAGGTATTCGATTGTTCATCCTTATTTCTAACCTAAATTTCTCATAACCATAATAAATTATCAAACAAAATCATTAGATGATATGATGCAACAGCCTGTTCTCCAATTAGTTCAATTACAAACACATAGCAATTAATGAATACGAGTATAAATAAGGCCATCATTCTTCCATGCCTTCAAAATCTAAAACCAAAGTGCCAGTCCTGCATTTGCTTGCAATCTTGCATGAGTGGTAAAGAGTAATGGGAGCGTGCCGAGATCGAAGACAACCACGCATATATCGGCTTCATTTGGACATCCTGGGACTAACAGACACCGAGTGCATCTAGCACTTTGTGTGGACCGTGAGGCAATCATCTATCTTTGCCGACTTCCGGATGAACAGCTATTCAGCCACAGCAATCATCCATAAAACATACCAGTGGTCATCAAGGTAGCAGCTGTGTGGTCAGTCCTGGCATCTGGGTCGCTCCAGAGAGTGGCTGCTGATGTCATGCATATATCACAGGTGTCTGTGTCAAGATATCTGACAGTTTGTTGACGCTATGCTGCGCCACATCAGCCACTTCATAAAGTTCCCCGAAACACCCGCTGAAAGACGGAGAGTTAAAGGAGGGTTCTACCGGGTCGCCGGGTTCCCCAGTGTTGTGGGAGCCATTGATTGTACTCACATTGCAATCAGAACCCCTTCCACTAATGAGAATATGTACAGAGACCGCAGATGTCAGCAAAGCATTAATATTCAGGTTGTTGCCAGGTGTGCAACAAGTGTAGCCAGGTGTGCGATCATGATACACGTACATTAAGCATCTGCGCCAAATTCCCTGGCTCGACCCATGACACCTATGTACTGCGCAGCTGCTTGAAATGCCAAAAAATACAAAAAATATTTGAAATCATATTAAGCTTATTTCCAGTATTTATCACAATGATACATAGGAAAATAAAAATGACCATTTTACGTAACCCTCCTTCATCCGTATCCACTTCAAGTTCTTCTCCATGCACTTCCACTGCAGAAAGAGTGGATGCCACTGGATGCAGTGAAATGCACCGTGGATGATGGTTGCCCACCACCTGTTGCGTGCACACTTCTCCGGTGTGCAGTGAGCCTGGCTTTTACAGCGGCCTGCAGATCTCTCCACTTATGCTTTAAATCGGGGATACTGCGCTTACATATCCCCACCAAAGCCACATCCAGAACGATTAGCAGCTTTCTTCCTCGGATCAGCCTTCACTGCCCCCTGCCCCCTCCACTGTTGTGATATTCTCACTAGGGAGGAGATTGATTTTCTAATTGAGGATATCTGTATTAACTAACCCGTGTCTATGTAAATATGATTTTTTTTTTTTTTTACCATTAATAATACTGTGTATTTTAATGTGTGAATACGGATATTATTAAATACTCTTGATTGAGCCCTACCCTGGCCAATACCAAAACACTACCCTTTTTTTAATCGATTTTAGCCATTTAAGAATAGCCGGCACAGGAAGAATCATTATCAGTAAATGGGATAATTGATTATAATAAAGTAGGCTATAAGGCACAAGTTCAAGTGAATGTGTCCCTCAAATCAAATGGGACATAATAGGCTATGAATATGGAATTGTGTGATTGATGAGGCGGTTTCGGGGTGGGCGAATGACCGTGTGAGAGGTAAGAATCCTTTGTTTGTTAAAGCTTTGCCATGTCCTTTAGTTGCAAACCTGACGACAGAGTAGTTTGAGATTTCAAGTGCGCAATTTCTAAATGTCTTCCACGGAACAAACAGGCTGGTGTAGGAAGGGCACATTTTCAATTCTCTGATTGCGCCGGTTGAGAAGCGCTAAATTCTTTATTTGTTATTTCATTATCGCAGCAATTTGTTTGTTTGCATAGCTTTAAAGCTGCAGTTGGTAACTTTGAGTAGAGAGAGGACTTCGCACAAAAATTTGAAAAATGCAACTTTCAGATCCCTCCCCCTCCCTCTCCACTGCACTCCTAAGACCCTCCCACAGAAAGCTGCCGTACACGCGAAGGCACGCGAACTGTTATGCATGCAACTGCGGAGAGATGTTGCACGTCCACATTATGAAAGCGGCCAAATTGCCCAGGCAAGACGTTACTGTTGCGAACAATCAACACTGCTGGACAACAAACAAATTTAGACCTGAAAATTCAGGGGCTAATATCTCTCCTTATATTGCCACTAACATGGCAATATCCCCTGCCGCCTCAATTTTATGTGTCCGTACTTCGCACAAATCGCGCGGCGAGGGATAATAATCAGTCCTGACAAATTCTAGATGGTTTTCCTTCATTCACACGTTTTCCAATTCAAGAATAATCAAGTGGCAGTTGAAGACACGGCTTCTCTCCCCCATGTGATCTAAAAGTGACAAAATAATAGGCTACATTCAGTACCGAAAAATAATTTGATTATAATTAGGTCTATGCACCATCACTCGGCGATGGCATTTCGTAACTCTTCAGTGAATGAAGGTAATTTCGGCGACAAGTTTATTTCTATTTTTGCAGCACGGTCGCTCAATTCGTAGAAAAAAAAAAAAAAGACAGCTGTCGGATTGGAAAATGTAAACGGACGAAATCCCTTACTAGTCTGAAATGCTGTCGCCGAGTGATGGTGCATAGACCTTATTATAATTAAATTATTTTTCTTTCCTGAATGCAGCCCATTATTTTGTCGCTTTTAGATCGCATGAGGAAGAGAAGCCGTCTCTTCGATTGCCAGTTTGCCACTAGATTATTTGTGAATTGAAAAACGTGTTAATAACGGAAACCCATTTAGAATTAGCCAGGATTAATTGTTTTCCAAAAAAATCAGGGTTATTAGCTCCGGATTTTTCAGGTCCAACGACACGCCTGCCAGAAATAAATCAAGTCGACATGAAAGGTAATCTACAGCAGTATGTATTCATTAAAAACCCAGCACACAATTATTTCAGTAAGTCACCCGTTTTTTGAGTACAGAAACTGTCGTGAATCCAGCTGAATGGCCAGTAAATCATGTATGTCAGCATTTAGCTGTGAAAGCACAGAAACGTTACACATATTTATAAGGACAACAACACAACTGATAAGACTGCCAGGTCACATCATAAAGAGATTTTCTGCTGCTTTCTAATATAACAACGGCAGTAACGTTAGCCCTAGCATCTAACAAGCTAACGTTAGTTCGACTGCAACATCACAGTAACATCACATGCACTGCGGAGTACTGTAGCACTCTGGCTATTCGGACAGCGACTGTGCTTGTAAGCGACGTTCATTCGCTTATTTGCGGAGTGAAAATGAATTGATGCTGGTTAAGGCTGGGGTTAGTTTGGTGATCATGTCAGCGACGCCAACTCGCTTATTTGCAAAGCAAAAATGAACCAACAAATAAAGCAGGGGTTTACCTGTCAAGGAGAAAAATCGCAAACTCGGCGTCAGTGTTTAATCCTTCCAGATCACGGAGTTCCTTCCACTTCTAAAAATCCACTCCGATGTTCACTCTGGTTTTATCCTGGGTTTTGTTAAATTCTTTCTTTTGTTCTTTTTTTTCTTCTGGCTTCCTCTTTTACTAGTCTTTGTCGTGTGCTGTTGCTGGTAACTGAGGTATCGGTATTTTTTTCCTCCCTGATGGCTCTAAGCTCCTGAACCCGCTCTCTGAGATTTGAACTTGACTGAGCACTGGCGTGAACTGAGGAGGAAGGGGGAGGGGGCTGTCTGCAGCTCGTGCATGTGCACTGTTTGACGGCTGTCTGACACCATCCTGGCTCTAATTGGTTCTTTTTGGTCGGTCCGGATGATTCTTTTAAATTGCAGTACTAGTTTTATGTAATACTGTTTGAACACAGTGACAGTTTTAGCAAAAATGACAAAACAGTTACTTTTCTAAAACTTACCAACTGCAGCTTTAATGTCATGGTGGCTAGCATAAGAAATAAAAAAGAGATGTCTGCATTACTTCTTGTAATTGTCACAGACATACATAGACTACTATTACAGTGGCATATTCAAATTTGAAGTCTGATTTGCGTTTTCCATGGACTGCAACTGCATTTTCTCCCTCCAACTTGAAAAGGATCATCAAGGATTATCTCTCTAGTCACTGCTCCTGTTTTGATGTATAACCCCCTTTTTTATATAATCTCCCCAACATTTTTGTTATTATTTTAGGTCTTTGGGCTCACTTGTTAGGATTACTTGTTATAAAATTTTCTATTTCAAATTTTTTTTTTTTTTAAATTTTCTAATTTGTTTTCTTTATAGGTAGTTGTTGTGCTGGTTGTGTTGTATGTTGTTCGGAGGTGGGTGTGTTATGTCTTTAATGTTTTGTCCATGTTTTCCTGATAGCCATAATCAATGAGCTTGGTACAGAGTCTGCCTCTCTTTTGGATCAGTCACACCTCTTTCATAAGGCCGCCTACATTCTGAAGTTAAGCGCTGTGGGTGTGGTCGAAGCGCGTAGGATCAAATGCGCGCAACTCAAATGGCGTAAAAAATTTGGTGCGTCATAAAACAAAAAATCCAGCAAAGAAAACCCAGGACTGTTGAGCAGCTAGAATCCTACATCTGACAAGAGTGGTACAATATTCCTCTCCCAAACCTTCAGCAACTGATCTCCTCACTTCCCAGACGTTTACAGACTGTTGTTAAAAGAAGAGAGGATACTAAAAAATGGTAAAGATGGCCCTATTCCAACTTTTTGAGATGTGTTGCTGCCATCAAATTGAAAACGAGCTAATATTTTTCATGAAATGGTAAAATGTCCAACTTTCAGCATGTGATATGTTGTTTCACGTCAGTTTATGAGATTTGCAAATCAATACACAGCATCCCAACTTTTTTGAACTAGGGAATAAAAACAGAATACAATGATTGGGAAATACTTTTCAACCTATATTCAATTGAATACACGACAAAGACAAGATATTTAAGGTTCAAACTAATAAACTTTATTTTTTTTAGAAATATTCACTCACACTTCAAAAAACCATAATCAGTTAACACAGTTTGTAGCTACATCTACAAGTGCAAGTTAAAACTCTACCATGCAAAGCGAAAGCCATATATCAACAGCACCCAGAAACACTGCCGGCTTCTCTGGGCCCGAGCTCATCTGAGATAGACTGACACAAAGAGAATAAGTGTGCTGAGGTCTGAGTCCACATTTCAAATAATTTTTGGAAATCATGGACGCTGTGTCCTACGGGCTAAAGAGGAAAAGAATGGTTTTGTTGATTGACCATCCAGATTGTAATCAGCTCAAAGTTCAAAAGTCAGCATCTGTGATGGGATGGGGATTTGTTAGTGCCCATGGCATGGGTAACTTGCAAATATGTGAAGGCACCATTAATGCTGAAAGGTACATACAGATTTTGGAGCAACATTTGCTGCCATCCAAGCCACGTCTTTTTTAGGGACGTCCCTGCTTATTTCAGCTAGACGATGCAGCGTGGCTTCATAGTGAGTGCGGGTAATAGACTGGCCTGCCTGGAGTCCAGACCTGCCTCCCACTGAAAATGTGTGGCGTATTACGAAGCGCAAAATACGACGTTGGAGACCCTGGACTGTTGAGCAACTGAAGTCGTACATCAAGCAAGAATGGGAGAGAATTCCATCTGCATGAAATTTAAAATGAGTGAATATTTCCAAAAAAACAACTAGATGATGCGCACTCTATAGAGATGCTAACCCACGGCTCTTGTTCACCTTGACCTTTCGACCTCAAAATGCAAATTTGGACAGGGCACTCTAGGATCATCTACCCCACAAAGTTTGGTAACCCTAGCTTCAGTGGTGGCCGAGCTGTTGCGCAGACACACACACGCGCGCGCGCGCACACACACACACACGGTGCTAAACTGTATACCCGCGCCGCCTCGTCGGGCGTGGGTAATAAAGTATACCAGTGTGAACATTAAATATCTGGTCTTTGTTGTGTACTCAAGTGAATATAGGTCGAAAAGGATTTCCAAATCATTGTATTCTGTTTTTATTCACATTTTACACAACGTCCTAACTTCATTGGAATTGGGGTTTGTACAAAGATCAATAAAACTGTTTATTCGTACTACTTTTCAATCAAATAGAGGTAAATGGCTACTTCCTGTTTTTTAATGCTTATTACAGACTGTCCAAACCTTTTTTGCAGTTGGGGTTGCGCAATTCTTTGTGAGTTAACATCAATGTAGATCTACTTCCAAAGGTGACAAGTGTTGCCACTGAACGTGGCCATGTCCCCTGCCAGGCGACGGAAATCGACTGGGGTCGGCGTATAAAACAAATACAAATTGAAGCCAAAGATGAATAAAATCGGTCAAAGCATTCTTGAGATCATGTTGACAAGGTATTAGTAAGTGGTCAAATAGTGGTAATGAGTTGAGAATAATGGCAAGGTCACAGAAAGCGACTGGGGCCGGCATATCACACCAATACACCTGAACATCAAAGATGAATGGAATCGGTCAAACCGTTCTTCAGAAATCCCATCACAACAAACAGGACGTGACAGACGGACGGACGGCCAGACGGATGGATGGAGCTGAATACTATGTCCCCCGCCATTAATACACCTTGACACCAAAGATGAATGGAATCAGTCAAACCGTTCTTGAGATATTGCATTCAAAACAAACGGTACGTGACGCACGGATGGCCAGACGGATGGGGCTGAATACTATGTCCCCCGCCCCTAATACACCTTGGCACCAAAAATGAATATAATCGGTCAAACGATTCTTGAGATATTGCGTTCAGAGCAAACGGGACGGACAGACGTGACGGACGGATGGAGCTGAATACTATGTAGCTTTCAGTTTTTAGAATATTTTTAAAATATCAATTATTGCCATTACATCTCGAATTTGCACTTAGTGCTCACCTTGCTATTTAATAAAATTTGCAAATGCAGGCCAGAATTTTTATATTCTCCCAGTAATATTAAATTATCTTGGCAATCACTAGTTGGAATAAACCAGAGGTGTCTTTCTTTAGGGATGTGACAGGGAATTACCCACTCAAAATCACTCTGAGTGGGTGCTGCCACAATGACCCTACACTACCCTGAAGGATAGCAATCATCTAATTATAGTCCAAGGGGAACAACTGCTGGTTCTCCGAGATCCCTTTACCTGGGAGTCAGGTGTGAAGACACTCTGGCTTATTGTGCACATTGAATATTTACGGGATTAGCAGACAAAAATAAAACAGGTTTAGATGTTCTTATGAAGACCGGATTGGATGATCCCTGCAGTACAGCCACAGCTGTTGTGGATACCAGTCAAGACATCAAACTGCAAGGTGCAATACTGCTATTCCGCCTACAGCAGGAACATTCTAATGTAAGCCTTCTGATTAGTCGATGAGCATAGCAAATGATGGCCATTTGTGACCTCATACCTTCTGCACACCTCTCAAGATGGCAGAGTTCCTCTTGCAGGGCAGTCCTCTCTGTCTGCAGAGAGAGAATTCCCGCGTGGCTCTGCGCCATGTGGTACATCTCTGTGGGAGAGCAGCTTGCAACGTTCAATGAAAGATGCAATAATATTGCACTAATTTAGCATTTCCCACACTTCAGCTTCAGACAAACACACTGTGGATATTGCATAAGGTCTGCGACGCCCATTATTTTATCGCAAATGTCAACACGATAACAGAAAAACACCAAGAACACCTGAATTTTTAAATGAAACTTGGTGACAATAAATTTCTACTTTTAAAAAGCATTTTAAAAGTATAAAAAAGTATTAAAATATTTTTAAACTTTTAAAAACTTTCATTGTAAAATCTCATGACGTCTCGACGCAAGCTTCGCGTCATTCTCAAATGAGTCACATCAAAAATCAGAAAGCAAAAAGAAAAAAAAGATTATGGTCTGATTTACATGAAAATGCATTTGAAGAAAAGAAAAGATTAATAAAATATGTTCCAGACGACGGATGAAAAACCACAATAGCCCGGTAAACTAAAGAAAATTGTATATTAAAGCGGGAAAAGTGGGCATCATGTCAATACAGTTAAGCAAAAGCTCTATAAATGGAGACCATCCCAAAAGCTGCAGCTGAAATATAGGCAGCGGGAAGCGCACCGTCACTGAGGGATTCCTCCTCCTTCTCCAGAGCCTCCATCTCCAGCTGGGCCCTGTCCTCCTCCAGAGCCTGTCGGTCAACCAGCAGGTTAAACTTTGTATTGAAGCTCACGATCTCCTCCATGAACGAGTCCCTCTCTTCTCTTGCCCTGCGCTGTGCCTCTACCTAACAAATCCCAGCAGTAAAAAGACAGTTAATCCTGTGGGCATTAACCTGTGTCTGAATTTTAATTGTGAATTGATTTCAAGCCAATCAGCTCATACTTTTGGAAAGCAGTGTCACATTCAAATACCCTTTATTGGAAGCTACGGAGGGTGCTTTGCTCTGACTATAACATGCTTTCAATTTCTCTCGGCAAGAAGTATATTCTCAGCATAGCAAATGATCCTTGAGTAAAAAAAAAACATAACAGATACAGTGGGGAAAACAAGAATTTGATCCCTTGCTGATTTTGTTGGTTTACCCACTAAAAAAGACTTGATCAGTCTGTAATTTTAATGGTAGGTGTATTCTAATATGTGGAGATAGAATATCAAAAAGAAAATTCAGAAAATAACTTAAAGATCTATATTAATTTATTTGTATTTTATCGAGAAAAAGAAGTATTTGATCCCCTGGCAACCATCAAGAGATCTTGTTAATACAGGCAAGGTAGACTCTCCAAATTACCTTGTCACCTAAATTGAAGACACCTGATATCACTAATGACTTGTATAAAAGCCACCTGTCCACAGAATCAATCAGTTTGTCAGACTCCAAACTTTCCAACATGGGAAAGACTAAAGAGCTTTCTGTGGATTTAAGGGAGAAGATTGTAGACCTGCACAAGACCGGTATGGGCTACAAATTAATTAGCAAGATGTGTTAAGGTGACAACTGTTGGTGCAATTGCGCGCAAGTACAAGACTCACAACATGGTCATCAATCGACCTCGGTCTGGGGCTACAAACAAGATCTCACCTCGTGAGGTTTCCAGGATCATGAGAACGGTGAGAGATAGACCTAATACAACACGGGCAGAGTTAGTGGATGATCTTAAAGGAGCTGGGATCACAGTCACCTAGCAAACAGTTGGTAACACTTTACACCGCAATGGTCTAACATCTTGCAGTGCTCGCAAAGTACCCCTGCTTAAGAAAGCACATGTGCAGGCCCGCCTGAACTTTGCCAATGAACATCTGAATGACCTGGAGAGTGACTGGGAGAAGGTGTTATGGTCAGATGAGACCAAAATTGAGCTCTTTGGTATCAATTCAACCCGCCGTGTCTGGAGGAAGAAACATACCGCTTATGACCCCAAGAACACCATCCCCACTGTCAAGCATGGAGGTGGTAACATTATGCTTTGGGGGTGTTTTTCTGCACACGGCACAGGGCTACTTCACCGTATCAATGGGAGGATGGACGGAGCCATGTACCGTAAAATCCTGAGTGAAAACCTCCTTCCCTCTGCCAGGAAGCTTAAAATGGGTTGTAGATGGGTCTTCCAACAGGATAATGACCCAAAGCATACAGCCAAGGCAACCAAGGAATGGCTGAAGAAGAGACATATCAGGATCATGGAGTGGCCCAGCCAGTCTCCGGACATGAATCCTATAGAAAATCTATGGAGAGAGCTGAAGCTCAGAGTTGCCAAGCGACAGCCACGGAATCTTGATGATTTAGAGGTCATTTGCAAAGAAGAGTGGACCAAAATTCCTCCTAATATGTGCAGAAACCTGGTCATCAACTACAAAAAACATCTGACCTCTGTGCTCGCTAATAAGGGGTTTGCCACAAAGTAACAAGTCTTTTTGGCAAGAGGGTTCAAATACTTATTTTCCTCAATAAAATGCAAATAAATTAATACAAATTCTTTAAAGTCGATTTCTTGATTTTTCTCAGTGATACTCTGTCTCAGCATGTTAGACTACACCAACCATTAATATTACAGACTGATCAAGTCTTTATTAGAGGCCAAACCAACAAAATCAGCAAGGGATCAAATACTTGTTTTCCCCACTGTACCTGAATGGTTTGAAAGAAAAAAACATTACACTCAGTGCTAATGTAATATCCAATCATTGCCGATGTGAATAAATTGTGTGTATGGAGTGCATTCACATGAGACTGTTGATTCTCTCAGTCAGGCATAAACTGCTTGAGTTCTTGGTATGTGTGTGTGTGTGTGTTCTTGTACTTGCTACGAAGTGAGAACCAAAAAATGTTTTTTTTTTTCCTACAAGGGCTTCGCGCTAATCGTGCAGCGGGGGATAATGAGTGGAAGTCAATGTAATGTCCTCACAAAGATATAAGTACAAGGATGTGTGTGTGTGTGTTTGTGGTGTGTGTTTCACACAGACAGAGGCTTCTCTCAGTCGGCTCTCTTGAGTAAGGAGCTCTTGTTTCTGTCTCTCCCTGCTCTCATTGTTCTTCCGCAATAGCTCCATCTGCAGCTCATACTGGTCCAGTTCTCCACACTGCAAAAGCAGCACACACACACACACACACACACACACACACACACACACACACAGAGCAAACACACAGGCATGCACACATCACAAACACACACAGGCACACGCACACCAGGGATATGAGCAGGGTTTGGAAAATGTCAGTAGGGGGTCTGGAGGAATGATCCCCTGGAAAACATACAATTTGGGGCAGCATTTCAATGATATTTGGTGCCTTTTCTCACCATACAAACACCTTCTATGTGTTAAAAAAATGACCAAGGCTTGTCAGGGTGCTTAACAAATAAGAATGTACAATCAGTGGCAGGGGTGGAAAAATTTCAATGTCAGTGTCTCATACAGCATTTACATATCTTGACTAAGGTTGGGACCCCATAACACTGTAATGTGAATAGAGGCCACTAGATGGCAGTATTTACCTTTTTTTGTTAAGCCCAGACTGGAGATAGGTTTGGGCATGTTTTAGGCATGTCTGGGACAAGTCCCAGAGAAAAATAAAAAAAAAGCCTAAAAGGTGGGAGGGGTCTGCAAAAGAGTATATAAGGAGTAAAATTGAGACAGTAAAGTAGTAGGAGAAATTGCAAGGAGAAGGATACATGTGACCAGACCTGTCATTCTGTTCAAGACCTGTGAAGCTTTTAGTGGATTTTTGCCTGTGTTAGAGCATTTTCCTCACCCAGGACATCACCAAGCAACCCACCAAAGGGACTGTAAATATTTCTGTTTTTGTATATAATCAATCTTGGTCTGTAGAGTAGTTTGTTGTTAGTTGCCTTTGTTTAATTAAATGTGTTTTAGTTTTAAAATTTTTGTCCGTCATCCTTTGCTGTTGTTAATGTCATAACAAATTGGGGCCATAACAACACACATTAGAACTTTCATCATGTTCACCAAGATATTTAGAAAGTCAGTTCACTCACGTAACTTGTTGTTCAGTTTTCCATAAAGGACACTAAACTAGGTATATATATTCAAGAACTAAGTACGTGGTAGTAAAGTTGCTGTGACTAATGAGTGTAACTAGTTCAGGCAGGAAACTCGAGAAGAGCTACATCAGCTGACAGCAGCCTGTAAGCTACCAGCACGTCAGCATCAGCAGGCACACAATTGGAGGATACAAATCACTAGGTCATACAGTGGTCTATTTGAAAGACGTCAATCTCACTTACTTCCGCTGCTGTTTGCAATGACTTTTCATGCTATGCAACATGCTGTTTGGTTTTTGCTTGCCACCTCCACCCCAGCCTCCACCTGTTTGGTTCTGCTCACATCGGGGGATTTTGATTTCTGTTCATGACTATGTTTGTATGTTTGCTGAGCCTTGGTAGGACATTCCTTCAGAGCAGAACCGCCGCCAAAATACAATGTAATGCTTATACCCATGAATAAATTGTTCTATTTTATTCAAACATGAGTTTTCCTGACTGAAATGATATAATTTGAACTTTAACTTCTTTCTGAAAGATTGCCAATGGAAGCCCATAGTGGACAATATTCAGATGAAAATGTAATCCCACTATTGCATTATAATTTTCCACTTATGAATGAGTTATCTGAGACAATATTAAATTGAAAATGCATTAATCCAATTATCTTTATCATTTTCACATAAACATATGGGAAATCTATGACCGTATTCAAATAATGAAAAGCTGTTTGACATTTCATTTTCAAAGTCGTGCTCTGCAATACAGTGGACAATATTCAAATGCAATAAGCAAAACAGCACTCCGAGCCTACTGCATTTACATGTCAACACGCTCTTTTAGGGTCAACATGAAACTGTAAATGCTATTTTCTGACTATTTGAAAATGATATTGAAAACGGCATTCATCATTTAATTTGCAAAGACTTAACTTGCTCTACTGAGGACAATATTCAAATGCAATAAGATAAACAGCTCTCCCAGTCTATTGCATTTACATATCCATGTCATCATGATCATGAAAATGCTGTTTTCTAATAACTTGAGAATAATAATGATATTATAATGGTGATGACATTTGACATTTCATTTTCAAAGACTTACTGTGCCTTCCATTATTATTGGCACCCCTGGTTAAGATGTGTTCTTTAGCTTCGAATAAATTCGGTTTTTTTCTAAATAATATAGGACCAAAATGAAAAAAAGAGGAAAGTCCAACCTTTAATTCAAGTGCATTTATTCAGTGGGAAATAAATCCCACATTAAGAAATAATTCTTTTACATCAAATCATGTATGCCACAATTATTAGCACCCCTGATGTTAATACTTTGTACAACCTCGTTTTGCAAACAAAACAGCACCTAATCTTCTCCTATAATGTTTCACAAGATGGGAGAATACAGAAAGAGGGATCTTCGACCATTCCTCTTTGCACAATCTCTCTAAATCATCCAGCGACCTGGGTCCTCTCCTCTGCACTCTCCTCTTCAGCTCAATCCACAGGTTTTCAATGGGGTTGAGGTCAGGGGACTGAGATGACCATGGGAGGAGCTTGATTCTGTGTCTGGTGAACCATTTCTGTGTAGATTTGGCCACGTTTGGGGTCATCATCTTGCTGAAAGACCCAGTGACGACCCATCTTCAGCTTTCGGGCAGAGGCCACCAGATTTTGATTTAAAATGTCCTGGTATTTCAAAGCGTCCTGAGGGAGAGAAACAGGCCCAATGCAACACCGATCCTCCCCCATACTTCACAGTGGGCATGAGGTGCTTTTCTGCATACTCATCTTTTCTGTTCCACCAGACCCACTTAGTGTGTTTGTTGCCAAAAAGCTCTATCTTGGTCTCATCTGACCACCGAGCACACGGTCCCAGTTGAAGTCCCAGTACCGCTAAGCGAACTCCAGATGTTTGCGTTTATGATTGTGAGTGAGAAAAGGTTTTTTCCTTGCATGCCCCCCAAACAGCTTGTTGGCATGTAGATAGAGCTTGATGGTTGTATTGGAGACTTTATAACCCCAAGATGCTGCCATTTGTTGCAATTCTTTAGCAGTGAGCTTTGGTAAACTTTTTATTTCTCTTACCATCCTCCTCACTGTGCGTGGTGGCAAAATAACCTTGCGTCCTCATCCAGGCTTGTTTACCACTGTTCCAGTTGTTTTAAACTTCTTAATGATTCCTCTGACAGTAGATATGGGCAGGTGCAGGTGAGTCGCTATTTTCTTGTAGCCTTTGCCAGACTTGTGAAGGTCGACACACATCTGCCTTACTTGAATGGTGTGTTCCTTTGTCTTTCCCATGTTGAAGAGTGGATAAGAGAAATGGCCTCCGTGTTACGTCATATTTATACCCCAGGGAAACAGGAAGTGATGATTTACTAGTTAAATGTTCCTAGATACTCTGATCAACTTTGTAAACTACTGTAGAAATGACAGAAATACTTCCATTACATTTATTTCCAAGGAATTTTTAGGGGCGCTAACAAGTACTGATAAAGTATTGTTAAGCAACTCTAAAGAATCTCATGACATGGGCTTACTAATACATTGCCACATTCTTGTCAGAGAACATCATTCACCTCAGCATGCAGTGATGCAAGCCAAAGCTTTTCTATGCTTTATTCGCCAATATTGCCATCAGCCCCAGAAATCCAGTATTGTTTAGACTCCACACCCCAGAACATCAAATAATGAGCAGCTGTACTGTTTTCACCACAGTAGAGGATTAATTAACATATCAAATCAGTCCTTTTTTAGTTTAGTTTTTTGACTTTTTGGGTTCGTGGACAGCATCACAGCCTCAACTTCACCCGTGTATCCAACTAGCATGAAATACTCAAATCTCCTGCCACAGGGTGACCGATATCTGGCCTGGAAACAAAACGCGGTGGAGGCACAGACAGATGTACAGGAGGATGGACTGGAGTATGAAAAGGCATATCTACACAGTAAGATGTATCCACATGTGAAATTTTGTTAGGAAATATGGAACGGTTTACGAGGAGTTCAGGCCCGGACAAGAAGCATGACAGATCAACAAATGGACAAGCGGAACAACACCACTCACTCCTATATCTCCACTCTTTCAATGTGAGGGATAATAATCACCTTAAATGTTGTAACTTATGTCTTCAAATGTTACGGTGCTGGGATGGGAAGCCCTGCCCATTATGGCTACGCAAGCCTTGCCCATCTGTGTCACCTTTCCACACAAGGAAGCATCAGGACCAGGGACTGTGCCGACAGGAGCAAACAGGTCTTCAACAGCACCCTTCCCCACTCATGATGGACAAGATGGATGAGTCTGCAGGCTTCAAATATTCAGTTAGGCAGCCAGTCAAGGGTAACAGCTGCAGCCTCTTGTCATAGCCAGTCTTCTCAGCTCAGCCAGGAAGTTCTCAAACTCCCAAACACCCCCTCAAGGCTCCCTCTTCTACTCCTAAATACCGAGGAGGGTTAAATGCATCAATTTTATATTGCGCTTTTCTGTTTTCTGGGCACTCAAAGACGCTTCACAAGGATACATTATTCATCCACTCACACATTCATTTTCTGATGGTAGTAAAATACGTTTTTGTAACAGCTGCCCTGGGGCTGATTGACGGAAGCGTGGCTGCCAGTATGCGCCTACGGCCCCCACCAAACATTTGCACACATTCCTATATTGCACGTTTTGTGGGTGGGGGAAACTGAAGAAAACCCACGCGAACACGGGGAGAACATGCAAACTCCACACAGAAAGGCCCCAGGCCAGATTCAAACCCACAACCTTCTTGCTGTGAGGCAGTAGTGCTAACCACTGTGCCACCATGCCGCCCAAAGTGGGCTAGACCCTCAGCCCAGTCCAGTACCCCTGGTTGGCGGGGACGTGGCATTTTCAAATTTTGGCCTCATTTGTCTCTCTATACTGTGCTGGTGTTTCTACACTTTTCGAGTGCTCAGAAAAATTACTCACAACCATAGAGTGTATAAAAAGATGGACGCAGTACCCAGGTCTGAAAACTGAGGCCAATGGGGAAATCTCTAATATCTGCATTCTAATTAATGGCCAGCAGATGGCGATGTCAGTGGTTGCAGAAAGAAGTTCAATCCTCTCGAAGTCCATGAGAAAATGACCTTATTCTCTCACCTGATTCATTACTTCAATGATATTCCACAGTATGGTATCTATCACAAGTTTCAAGTCTCCTTCAATATATCACGATGTTAATTTTTGTAAATTATGGTCCCCAATAGACCAGAATAAAGGATAAATCTAGCATATGCTTTAGGGGCGTGGCTATCCTCTGGTTCTTGTCAGATAGGGTCAGATCCACCCTCACCCCTCCCTGGATCTTCAATTCCCGCTCTCGTCCGATAGGACTCACATTCGGTTTCAAAATGACGCTATTCAAATAGCCAAAAATCAAGGCTTCCTAAATGGTATGCTGAAACCAATGGGTGACATCACGGCTGCTTCGTCCATCTTTTAATACAGTCGATGTTCACAACATACAGACAGAAAGCTGGCAGTCCTATCAGGTGTAGGAGACATACCCTAAAGATAATATCACCATATTTTGGGGTTATTTTAGGTAATGATGTTCACAATGATATGAATTGATATGAATAAACTAACACAAAACAATGTTTTGTGGGGATGCATCATCTGTGTCAGGCCTCACACCACCAGCTGCAGCTGCTAAACTCTCCTCCTCACACCACTTCTGAGTCTCTTCTGACTGGGATGTGCACTTTTCCTTCAGGTGATGAAACAGAAAAGTTACATTTCTACATGTGACAGTTTTCTGGCATATTTTGTAGAAAATTGTGGTTTACAGGTGGTCTGATCTCTTCTAGCCAGTGCTGTAGCGGTAAAATAATGTGAGTGGACTGTGACAGCGGAACTAGAAATCCCCCAGAAAAATGTAAAAGTACTTGTAAAAAAAATTAATAAATAATATTTGCACCCTTCCCAGTAACTCCTATTTTATACTGAAGTGTTTACGATCATCAAGCTCATTTCAATACCAGAGAAAGATGACCTGAGTAAACACAAATGCAGTTTTTAAATGATGATTTCATTTCTTGAAGGAAAAAAGCCACCAAACCCTCTCAGGTCGCCTCAGTTACTAAACAAAACAAGTAAAAAAATTTAATTGATAGTTGTGTTAAATTTCACAAGATATGCCCAGGCTTGATTACCAGCCAGCCCTGTTGAATCTATACACCACTTTAATAGAACATGTCTGGCAATGTGAAGTAGGAAAAAAGCAGCACATGATGCTGCAATCTAATGAAATTCAAGAACAGATGAGAAACAAAATTACTGACATCCATCATTCTGGAGAGGGTTAAAAAGCCATTTCTAAGGCTTTGAGACTCCAAACCATGGTGAGAGCCATTATCCACAAATAGAGAAAACTTAGAACAGTTGTGAACCTTCTCAGGAGTGGCCGGCCCACCAAAATTACTCCAAGAGTGCATCGACGACTCATCCAGGAGGCCACAAAAGAACCCTGAAAAACATCTCCCGGTAATAAACCTCAGGCCTCACTTGCCTTAGTTTAGGTAAGTATACACGATTCCACTATAAGAGACGGGCAAAAATGGCATCCACAGGAAAGCTGCAAGGCAAAATATTTTGGAAGAGATGGATTCCTTTACATCAGACGTAAAGCTGACATTACATTCCACAATAAGAGTATCATTAAAAAAGTAAAAAAAAGTGGTGGTAGTGCAATGAACTGGGGCTGCTTTGTTGCTTCAAGACCAGGGCCATTTGCCATAATAAATATAAATTAATCAAAAAATCCTGAGGGAGAATGTATGGTTAGTTTATGACCTAAAGCTCAAGTGCGGCTGGGTTATGCTGCAGGACAAAGATCCAGTGCACATAAGCAAGTCCACCTCTGAATGGCGCAAAACAAATCCCAAAGAAGGTTTTGTAGTGGCCCAGTCAAAGTCCTGCCATGAATCTGATTGAGATGCTGCGGCGTGACCTTAAGCAGGCCTTAAATGCTCGAAGGCCTCCAATGTGGCTAAATCAGAATAATTCTGCAAAGAAGAGTCAGCCAAAATTCCTCCACAGTGAAATAAAGGACTCATCACCAGTTATCGCAAATGAATTGGTGAATTCAATAAGGGCCCAACTCCATGTTGAAATTTGGCGTTGGGCCCTTATTGAATTTGAATTTACCGATTCAAATGTTTGATTGTAGTAGTTGGCGAAACGGCACAACCAGTTATCAGGTTTAGGAGGGCAATTATTTTTTCACACTGATGACATAGGTTTTGAATAACTCTTGACCTTCAATGAATGAAACGATCATTCAAAAAGCTGTTTAGCATTATATCATACTGTCTTATATTAAAATTAACTGGATGATCCGAAACATTTAAATCTGACAAAGAAGCAAAAACAGACAAAATCAGGAAGGAGGCAATAATTTTTCACAGCACTGTATGGGTGAAAATGGTTGTGGTACGTTTTTGGGGGAAAAAAATGTCTATTTTAAGGGAAGACTATTTTCCTCCTCTATCAATTTCTTAAAATGCAAGGTGAGATTTTTGTTGGAATAATGAATAAAATATTTGATGGAATGACAGTCATATTTTTTTTCCAAGGCTATTTTTGCTAATATTTATCAAGAGTGCTATTAGTTGGGGCACTGATTCTGCTCAAAAGAAAAGTACGTGAATGAATCGCCCCAGTAATATAGTGTCATTTCCCTCATTGATTTCTTGGCACCAGTCAAGATACTTTTCTGAGACTATATTTCAACAACCTGTTTAAATGCATATGGATCCAGCTGACATTTAAGTTATGTTTATTGCGATACGTTAATTTTACACCCGTCTTCCTGTCACTAATCATTCACCGTTTCATGTTGTATATGTAATATGAAACATATTGGCTCAGAATAGTCTGAGATTAATGAGTATGACTTCCAGATGTGATTTATGCACAGTTCAAAAGGGGCTACTCGGACTAATGCAATCCATCGGAAATGTACAATTGATTTTGCCATTGCCGTTACGACTGGCCTGCTTGGCTTTCAATGAAGTCCAATCTTTAGAGAGACGGAGTAAAACAAATCACCTCAGCAGCACGAGCACTGTCAGTGTTAACACTTCATCAGCAACACAACTGCAGTAATGGGTACAGAAGGAATCAAAAAGGATGCAAACTTGATTCTTGCACACACTGTGCAAATTATATTTCTGACCTCTGTGTTTGCTTAGATTCTCTTTTTCTCCATTCAGAAGGTTAAATGGGCAATAAGTTACATTACAAAACTGTAAGGTATTTCAAAACACACATTTTGCCTCTCTTCACTCCTTCAAGGAACTCATTGTGTTATATGATCATTTTGGAAGACTTAGCGACATCCTGTGGTCGCTTGTAGACACAGAAGGTCGTTTTGACGTTTATATGCCCAGACTTCCAAGACGGATACCTGCCAGTTGATTTCCTGGATTTTACTATAAGTTGGCACAGAGGGAGAATAATGTCTTGTGAAATTAATTTTATTAATTTTAGCAGCATTATTTAATTGGGGGGTGTGTGGGATTCATGATGGAATGGAATCATCATTTAAAAACTGCATTTTGTATTTACTCCTGCTATCTTTGTCTTTAAGTTTGTTTGATGATCTGAAACATTTAAGAGTGAAAAATATGCAAAAAAAGTAAGAAATCAGGAAGGGGGCAAATACTTTTTCATGGCACTGTGCCTCTGAGTGCATAACTGTAGTTGGATCCAAAATAAACAAGAGAGCACCTGGCAGAGCGCACACCTCCACCACGCCATTTATCTGTTCTTTTGGTCACAGACTTTGTTCCATATCACTTCCAAAATATCACACAGATCCACATTACAGATACATTTTAATTCTTCCAGATCCAGATTATGTTTTGGATCACTTCAAAAACTGAATCGACTCATCCTTGGACTACCACCTATTATCCTACCCATGGCAAATCGTTCATTACCTTTTGAGTTATCCTGTCAACACGCACGCACGCATGCACGCACACACAGAGACGCAAAAATAAATCTCCTTGGCAGAGATTTAAATTTCATTTTTGACCCAAAATGGGGGGGGGTCACCTCACAAGGCACTTCATGCATCACTTCATGAAATTTGGTATGCATAGACAGAGAGCATGGGTGGAGACCATTTAAAAACTACAAAAAAGAAAAAAAATAAATAAATAAAAATATTGACTGATAGTATTGAGCAAATGGACCTCAGAAAATCACTGTCTAGCTAGATGTGATTGCGATAATTTTAAAGTGGCTAGAGCATCATACCCTAAAAACAAAAAAATAAATAAATAAAAAAAAAATCTATCATCTTCATTCTTTGCACCGAGGAATTAGAACTATTTGAACTGAATTCATTAATACATCTCAGTGACCCGATAAGAGGAAAGACAGTGCGCTTGGATAGGGATAATTCAGATTCACTTGGTAATCAATAAAAATCAGTGAAAATAAAAAAATTGGTTTAAAGGGAATATTTCTGTGCTGCCTTTCCTTCAGGGAGAAAATCTCAGTTAAATCTAAATCCACATCTAAGGGATCAGTGCATCTCCGACGACCCAGCATTCCACAGTAAACTGTGCATCAGACTTAAAATGTGTTAGCTTTCCAAACAGTTCAGACCAGAACATATTTTCAAGAAAGATATTCATTCTGTTCATTGTAGCTTGTATGGCTGATGCCCTTCCAGCCACTATTTTAGTGAAGTGCACTCTACATGGAGTACACAGGCCTATTGTCCCACTCTTTGGTACAGTAAACAACTTACAGCCCCTGGAAAGGTTTTTATCCCCCGCCAACACGAAGTGGGAGAGGGTTATAGGTTTGACCTCCGTCCATCCTTTCGTGCGTCCGTCCGAGATAAGGGGGACAGCTTTACTCAGAAACTACTACAGATACAGTAAACAAATTTGGTGTGTAGCTTCAGACCATAAAAGCCTTGATGGAGTTTGAAAATAAGAAGCACATGATTGGCGGGGGATGTTGTTGACCATGTCGACTTGTTATTCTTAATTCGGCTCGACTGAAGTGTAACAATCTCTCAATGAGGTCGAACAATTCAGTGTTCCAACATAACCCATAATTACTTGTGGCAGGAGCAGGTTCCGATTCACTGGGCACTTAATAGCGATGGGCAGTTCGATTCTTTTCAACGAATCGGATCTTTCGAGTTGATACACATAAGGCTGGATTTACAAATCCAAAACCAGTGAAGTTGACACGTAAATCTTAGATAAAAACAGAATACAATGATTTGCAAATCCTTTTCAACTTATATTCAATTGAATACACTGCAAAGTCAAGATGTTTAAACTGAGAAACTTTTTTTTTTTTTTTTTGCAAATAATCATTAACTTAGAATTTAAAGGCAGCAACACATTGCAAAAAAGTTGGCACAGGGGCCTTTTTACCACTGTGTTACATCGCCTTTCCTTTTAATGACACAGTAAAAGTTTGGGAACTGAGGAGACCAATTTTTGAAGCTTTTCAGGTGGAACTCTTTCCCATTCTTGCTTGATGTACAGCTTAAGTTGTTCAACAGTCCGGGGTCTCCGTTGTCGTATTTCACGCTTCTTAATGCGCCACAAATTTTCAATGGGAGACAGGTCAGGACTACAGGCAGGCCAGTCTAGTACCCGCACTCTCACTACGGAGCCATGCTGTTGTAACGCGTGCAGAATGTGGCTTGGCATTGTCTTGCTGAAATAAGCAGGGGCGTCCATGAAAAAGACGTTGCTTGGATGGCAACATATGTTGCTCCAAAACCTGTATGTACCTTTCAGCATTAATGGTGCCTTCACATATGCGTAAATTGCCCATGCCTTGGGCACTAATACACCCCCATACCATCACAGATGCTGGCTTTTGAACTTTGTGCCTATAACAGTCCGCATGGTTCTTTTCCTCTTTGGTCCGGAGGACACCACGTCCACAGTTTCCAAAAACAATTTGAAATGTGGACTCGTCAGACCACAGAACACTTTTCCACTTTGCATCAGTCCATCTTAGATGAGCTTGGGCCCAGCGAAGCCGGAGGCGTTTCTGGGTGCTGTTGATAAATGGCTTTCGCTTTGCATTGTAGAGTTTTAACTTGCACTTGCAGATGTAGCGAGCAACTGTAGTTACTGACAGTGGTTTTCTGAAGCGTTCCTGAGCCCATGTGGTGATGTCCTTTAAACACTGTTGTCGGTTTTTGATACAGCACCGCCTGAGGGATCGAAGGTCACGGGCATCCAATTTTGGTATTCGGCCTTGTCGCTTACGTGCAGTGATTTCTCCAGATTCTCCGCACCTTTTGACAATATTACGGACCGTAGATGAATAAATCCCTAAATTTCTTGCAATAGCTCGTTGAGGAATGTTGTTTTTAAACTGTTCGACAATCAGCTCACGCATTTGTTCACTAAGTGGTGACCCTCGCCCCATCCTTGTTTGTGAATGACTGAGCATTTCAGGGGAGCTGCTTTTATACCCAATCATGGCACCCACCTGTTCCCAATTAGCCCGTTCACCTGTGGGATGTTCCAAATAGGTATTTGATGAGCATTCCTCAACTCTCTGTCTTTTTTGCCACTTGTGCCAGCTTTTTTGAAACATGTTGCAGGCATCAAACTCCAAATGAGAGAATATTTGCAAAAAATTACAAAGTTTACCTGTTTGAACATTAAGTAACTTGTCTTTGCAGTGTATTCAATTGAATATAGGTTGAAAAGGATTTGCAAATCATTGTATTCCGTTTTTATTAACAATTTACACAACGTGCCAACTTCACTGGTTTTGGGTTTTGTACAAAGCTGGTTAAATGTGCCACGAATCAGATCTTTTCCTCAATTGCAGCCAATATCTGATCTGTCACATGGCTGTGTAAACAGATGGGAAAAAAAAAAAAAAAAAACACATTGATTCCGCCCTCGATCGGACCCATCAGATCAGATCCAGGCCTCATTCAAATGTGGTTTTTGTTCGGATATGTATCTGATGTGTAAATGCATATCAACATGCAGATCGGATATTTGCTTTTTTTTTTTTTTTTTTTTTAAACAAAAAAGGCCAAAACTAAAGCTTAAGGCTGATTCATACCCCACAAGAACAGAGAAATTTGTTCTGCGAAAACAAGAACATAGCTTGTTTTGATCAGGACATTTCATACTTCACGAGAAACTCAAGTGCCAAACTCCTGATAAGTCCTCAAATGGCCACGCCCACTCCATCTTTCTGACCAATCACACAACAGTTCTCAGACGCGACATGAGGGGAAAAAAAAAAAAAAAAAAAGTTCTGCGCAGATGTGTCTAGAACAAGCTGCAAGAACTCCGAAACCAGGGCTGTGATGTCATTTTGTTCTTGCAACCGAGAACAAGAACAAATTTCTCCGTTCTTGTGGAGTATGTATCAGCCTTAAGGCGGAGTCGTGTAAAGCTGCTTTCACACCAGACATGAAACAAATTTTTTGCGCAACAGATTGCATTCAAAGTCACTACAAAGACGCAAATATATGCGTTTTGCGTGTATTCGGCTTTGCATTGACTTTCAATGTGAAGATTATATTTCAATATTTCTCATCATATTCCTCAGTAACCACATTAATTTGTTTCGCATCCAGCATGAAAGCGGCTTAAAAGGCATTAACAGGAGAATCAGATGTAGTATAGGTTATCCAGTGAAATGCTGCGAGCTTGCTTGATGTTTAAACAATTTCTATGACTGTTAGATCTGCATGCTTTTGTTGCACTGCACGCAAACTCTCAACATTATCAGGTGTGGCCAGTGTTCATTTATAAAGCATACCAATTACGACTCTGAACTTACTCTTTACTTGGAAGCATTTGGAAGCATTGCATGCGTTTCACGATTGTTTCAATGAAATAAGATCATTTGAAACGTCTTCTTGCAATTCCATTGCTTCCAACCCCTCCACACACAAGGACTTCAATTCGGCAGAGAATCTCTTACATAAGCGTTCACTGAATAACTGCTCACTACAGCAGAGGAACAAATAGCCTATGCCACTTAAACTCACGCAGAATGCGTGAGAGTTGACAGGTATGCGTAATAAATTAAAACTGGCCACACCTGATAATTTTGAGAGTTTTCGGGTTTCTGTAATGGTAATTTAAATTAATGATTGAAAAACAGGTTATTGAAACCAGTCATTAATTTTAAGGGATTGTTTGAGCTTCCCCTATTGTCAGTTCACAAGCTGCCACTGATCACTATCATTGTGAAGTGCACACCCAGTGTCTTCTCAGCAGGTCAATCAGCACAGTTAACCTGAGCTCTAGTGATGGCAGAGTGAAGCTTTCTGAACCAGTGAAGCTTTCCAGCCAATTGTATCAGAAAAAGGTTCATTCAGTCAATGCCTCAAACTCTATGATGACCTCTGCTGTTCAAAACTTGTAGTGCAGTATGTTTGAAATAGCCTACCGGTATATTTTGGCCCAGTCTCTGTGGGTTGAACATGGTTATGAAAATTTATTGGTTCAAGTTATCTAATAAATACACCGATTCCTACATGAATAACTGTTGTTTTTCCTGTTTTAATTGTGTCCATATCTGCGTAATAAAAATTATAGCCCGTCTATGCCAACCTTGTTATGGGAAATCAAATTAAAGTGCTCCCACATCTCAGAGCGACCTCTCTTTGCTACAGGTTCCATTATAATCTGCTGTTTGCTACGACTGACTCGCACTGCTTTCGATTACTTCACACCCACAAGCGCGCGCCCTGTTTCGCACATCTTTGAATCAAATCGAAGCGGTCACGTGAATGTGAGCTTCGGACGTCGCTGATCACGTGATCAGCAGCAAACGAACCAAGCACCGATACATATGCTTCGCCTTCAACTGGTTCATACCATGGACCTATAAGGAGATCTGGACGCACAACTCGGGTCGACCACATACGCCTCCATGGTCCTAGCGGCGAATGTGATATTGCAGGTCACGTGATGCCATGGGGGCCAAAAAGAAATTTCTCCATAGGGAATAATTGAAAAAGACACGCTGATAAATCCGTGAATAATTTATTTGACAGCCACAAATTATCGATACCGAAACGGTTTATTTTTCTCTTTTAAATCATTAATCCCTCGTTTCTCGGCAAAGACAAAATCTTTTATTTATATTCAGGCTATGCGAACACCAACGGGTCCTCATATGTAAGCGCGTTCACGCTCCTCAGAATTTAGCACTGCAGCGGATGTGAGTGGGTGGAGCAATGGGCTTTCCTTGCCGTCTGTCTGATCAACATTACAGACGTAGCCAAATCGGTGAAGTGAGCTGGCCAGCTACGGAGCATATGTATTGAGCGACAAAAGAAACGCAAGTTAAATAAAGGCAAACCGGAAAATAAGTTTGCGCGTAATTATTTAAAATCATATTTATTACTTGCGTGGGCGCATTTACACTCGTTTTATCAAACTTTTGTTTGTTTTGCGATAACTATGAGTACCCAGATAGCAAGCTCCTCCGCTCCAGATTTGCCCCGGCTCTGGAGCCAGGGCAGATCCGGAGCGGAGGTGCTTGCTATCTGGGGTAACCATAAGAGCACATTAACTAACTAGGTTAGCTAACTTGCGTTTCTTTCATTGCTCAGTAAATTTTTGCCATTTTAATTGCTGAATGGCCGTAATACGTAATAATATGTAACTTAGCACCTCGATTGTGGGACTTTATGCAGCGCGAGAAAATGTACAGTAAGCTAAGGCCACTGTTGTGACATCCTAGAACCATGTACGCAGGCAACACTCACCTTACTTATTCAAATTAAAATGAAATGGTTAAATCCATGAATTGCATTGTGTATTGCCAGTACTTTGAATAGCACCAATTCGCATCACTCTATTCTGATGCGTTATGCTTAACGGGTCAGCTGAGTAGCATCTACCGCAACGTAATGTGCGTTTATAGCAGTATATAAATTCATTTCGAACACTTACCGACCTTCATACATGATGACAAAAGATCCAAAATGAACTATTTTTTGTTCATGATCCGAACCAAGTGGGTGGAACGCGCATTCCTTGCCGTCCGTCTGTGATGAACATTCTTTATGTGGCCAAGTCAATCAAGCGAGCCGGCGTTACGGTACAAATATTTTATCCATTTTATTTTAATTGATGAATGGCCGTAATATACTCGATCGCCACACTCCATTATGTAGTGCCACAAAATGTACAGTAAGCTAAGGCCGCTGTTGTGATATCCTAGAAGCATGTATACGCAGCTAACACTCACCTTTTCATTGTTCATGGTTATCATTGTAATGAGTTCTATATTTCCATTACTTTGAATAACACCAATTCACATTTCTGTATTTTGATTTGCGAACTGGTGATATCTTGACCGCAGTCATCAACTGTCAGCTGTGTAGCATCTCACGTAATGTCCATATGAGTGCATTTATTGCAATACATAAATTCAGTTCGAACACTGCCTAGCAAACCATTTATTAACCATTCTTCAGTCTAAAATTAATTACTGACTTTCATACTCGACGACGAAACTTTTCAGCAACTTGACAGATGACATCCAAAATGTTTATTTTTTGTGCATGATCCGAATATCCATGAAAGCACTGAACATGCATAAGTTACACATTTTTTGCGGTACAGCCTTTATTAGATCGAAGTTTTGGGTTGGTGGAAACGTCAGAGTATACTGAATCCGAACATCTAATGTTCGTGAGCAGCATCTGAGATCAACCGGAGTGATGCAGGTAGATTCGAAGGTGTGGCTGATTTTCATCTGAACGAAAATAAATACGAGACCTAAAAGAATGCAACAGTTGGTAGCGTAAATATGCACATTCTGTACCCCATGTCGGATGTAGCTGTCACCATCCATCTGCTCACCCCCACCACCTGTCATATTTGTCACCACCAAGGCATTATTTACATATATATATTAAAAATGTTTTCAAATAGATTTATTTGTGTTTTGTCAGTTTTTGATTTTTTTTGCCAGCTCTGCGTAACATTTGAAGATGAACTCAAGTCCTCAAAATCAAAAGGGGTTTAATGCTTAACTTTCGCAGAGCCGGCCATTATCATAAAATCTACCACAAATACAATCGATGTTAACTCGCACTTAGAAATGAAACGTAGAGACGGTGTTAAAATTATAACCGAGAAAGACTTTATTGGAAAGGGCTTTGGGGATGGATAGAAAGGCACGGCCTCTGGTTCGCTGACATGCAGAAATTCATGGATGAAATGTTCAGTGCACTCCAAGAGGCTCAGATATCTGGGGAAGGACAGAAAAAAGGAGCTTTCAGGGAAAAATAACGCTGTACAACGTTTGTAACATTTCACGGTAGACCATACTCCACGGAATGGTTATAAGTTACGTAAGCTCAAAGTAAATTAGCTTACCAGAATTGACAAAAGTTTAAAGATCCTGACTTTAAAACATATCAGTTTATAAGGTAGGTGAAGTGCGTTGTGTTGTGTGTTCGGTTTATTGTCTTTAATCCGGAAAAAGATGATGGAATTCGCACGCAGACAAGTAAGAATGATCTGACTCCGATAATGTGGTTATTCGACGTTGAACTAAAGAACACGAGCCTGTGGCGTTTTTCCCAATAGCGCAGTTGCAGAAATTTATACGTCCATTCAGTCAGTGGTTCTAACTATGGAAGTTCGCATCTGTGACTTCGGGAAGCGCACCCCTGAGCAATGTCATATTAAAGTTACGCAACAGCAAGTCAACTATTTTGCCGAGATTTTTGAGTTGAAATCAATAGTATTACTTCCCTGTCAAAGTCGTTTTTAACATTTGTTATTGCATTTGTGTTTTAAAATAGAATCTCAAACCATAATTAAACCTTTATCGTCGGCTATGCTTTGTGTTCCGTACATCAGGGTGCAATCTGCAGTGGTCAGACTTCCATTTCCGGTGAAAAGTGATCGTGAACACGCACCCTAGGTCGGAGTTCCACGAGCTCGAGCCGTTGTCATGGACACCTCGGAAACCAGCGCGTTCATAAGCCCCACACTACGCATGTGTGAGCAAAAATCACACAGCGCATGTCCGCGTGGCTCCGGAAGCTTGGCCCCCATGTCGGCACGCTGCGCCACTGAGCAATTTCCATTGAAATGAATGGGCGGCCATTTTCCAATTGTATATCCAGTGAAATATAAAACATCCTTGGTTCATACTTTGACACAAGCTTTGAAGCAGGAGGCTTTATTGGTTGTACAATTTCAGAGACATTTCTTTAAAAAACACAAGGTACCAATAAAACCACATTAATACAGACAATTAAGGCATGGACATACATTCCAAACTAACATAATTTCAAAAAACCAACAGCAATGCATGAGCTCAAGAGGAATCAAACAAAGTAACATTTCCAAAGCATCAACAAATTCAAAATAGGCTTTAGAAAAAAAAAACAGAGAAATTCAAAACACAATCGCAACAAGGATTCCAATTAATCATTAGGACAAACAATTCCATTTGTAAACACCATTTTATAATAAATTATTTAAACATGATAATCATTAGATAACTAAGAAAACACAGAAAAATACATTTAATTTTCAACTCAAATCACAGAAAAGCAGGTCAAATTATATCTAATGCCTGACAAAATCATTTTTATTTCAGGCAAAACATAATACAAAAACAAAAAAGAAAAGATCAAAATCAGCATAAACATAATAAAAATTGCAATAACGGTAAGGAAAAAAGGGAGGGAATGAATGTCCATGCCTCACAAAAGAAAGACGATGCCCGGGTCTCTCCTCCGCAGGCGTCTCTCCCCCTCAGATGGGGGAGGGGGGGGGGGGGGGGGCTAAATAACCAGTTCTTTCCAGTGGTCCACCCCCCACTTCTCTCGTGCCAGGTCCTTGCTCTTGATGTAGTCCGCCAAAACGCCGTCCTGGAGGAGGCTCTGAATCCTCCGCCGAAGAGTGATCAGGTCCACAGTTGTTTTTTGGAAGACCTTGATGTTCCTCGTCTCCCACCCTGAAGCAGGAGGGTCGGAGGTAACAACACTACTGAGCTCCGTTTGTTAAGTTTGGTGAGCTGAGTGGTTCTGCCGAATGTTTTGTTGTTTTTTCACATCGATACTGTCTTGAAAACCCCATCAAAAGCAGTATTCAGCACTGCCGAGTTAAGCGCCCAGCGAACCTGAAACCTGCTCCTGCCGCGAGTAATTATGGGTAATGTTGGAACACCGAATATGACCAGTATTAGGTCGATGGATGTAATATTTCAAACCTTTTCCTCAAACTGGCTCTTGGCAGAGTTCAGCTCTTCTGTAATGGTCTTGATCTTGCCTTGGAATTTGTTGACTGTTGCCTTCACTGGGGGAGGAATCGCACGTTTCACATTTTTAAGCCATGAATACACATCCGTGACAAACCCTCCGAAAACGTATTTAGAACATAGCAGGACGGCGGTCTGGCTTTTAACAAGCCAGTAATGGCTAGCATGCGAATCATTTTACATTTGCAACAAGAGCCCACATTGTTCAGCAGGTGCAACGTATTCCTGGTTCACAGTCCCATCTACTAATGAATAATCATCGACAAGTGAAAGACCGGAAATTTATTTGTATTTTGCCGCACTGAAATTTAATTACACGACCAAGACAACGTCTGAGAAAAGCGGTCAACGTCGTCGAAAAACTTCAACGGAGTTGGCAATTGGCGGACCGGACAGCTTAGGCCAGTGTTAGCCGAACGGAGCCACTTACCATCCTGCGACAGTTTAGTTTGCTCGGAGTTGCTTCGTTCTGAAAGTAAAATTTGATGAAACAGCTTATCGAGACTCATGACGACACTGGATTACCAACGGTTCGCGAGTGTACTACCACAGTTCCGCGGGTACTTACTTACTAGCTACGTAACAGCCGCACAGGGATTGGAGCCAACGCGCGCATAATTCCTGTTTAACACGTGATCAGGCTGATCTTTGCCTGGGCTTCAAACAGCTTCCTCGATCAGAAATCACTTTCCGCGATGTTTGCATCAAAGGCGTACACTTGATGTTCTCAAACTCGTTTCTGGCGCCCCACCGAGTATACTGGTTTTTGTGCACTTGTGGTTGGAAATCTAATGATTTTAACAAGGTGTCAATTTGTCTTAATTAGCTGCATTCCACGTTAACAAGCAGTTATTTACAGAGGCGGCTCGTGAATTGGCAACAGGGGAAGCCCAAAAATCCCTTAATGTTAATGATTGTTCATCACCTGTTTTCAATCATTAATTTAAACAGTGGAGGGTCGTCGGCCATAACAAAGTTAAGCCAAAACCTCGCCCTTCCAAGCTTAATGACTTAAACCTTTCGCAGTTTACTTTTCTTGATCAGTAGTTGCTCATACGAATTGTTAGAAGAACAGTCAGTTGAGTCAAATTTATTTTCGATAGCATTGTTATACATTGCACCACGAAATTATGAGGGGTTTTCTTTCACACATAAATTACCATAGGCCTACGCTATAAATTCCGCGCTCAATAAGCTCACGAAACGGCATAGATGCGCAAATTGATTAGTGAGGCTCATTAAGCAAAAAGCTGAGCAACATCGCATTATTTTCTTCTATATCAAGATTGTAGAAAATGGACAGTCGTGGCTTCTTGTGAAAGAAGCCCCGCAAACTAATTTATAAAGACGTGTTGATAATTTGCGTCGTCATTTGCTATCGGAAAAAAATTTGATTGTCCTTCAACCAATTTGTATGAGCAACTACGTGAACTACGAAATGTTGAAGTCATTAAACTTTGAAGGGCGAGGTTCTGGCTTCCCTTTGTTACGGCCGACGAGCCGCCGCTGGTTATTTACCTCCTTTAGCCGAAAAACACTCGAACATATCAGGCAGTTGCTACAGGTACGGCGGCTTTCCAATGCATTTCAATGGAGAGGTACGGCAGTCCCAATTCCTAACCATAATCCCTGATCCTTATTCTAATCCCTTCAAATCTACTGGCGTACCCATAACACTACCGTATGTCTAGACACTGCGAACAAATTTACTCTCATTTTTCCATTTAGTGAGGATTTTCAGGTAAAAACAGCATTTCTAAAAGATCAAATTAGACTCTGAGAAAATCAGAAGCCCAAGCTCCAAATTGGGTTTCTGAACACAGGTGTTTTTGAATTCTTTCAAAATGATTTGCCTGAGCGTAATTAAATAAACATGAAGCAAATCAGGTGTGGTTTTGTTTGCCATTTAAATTGCTGGTTTTTGCAACCATGTGTTGACAGTTTCACCAATGAGGAATCTATTCATTGTTTAAGTTTTTGGTCGAATTGTTTCCCTCTGCAGTTATTTATACTGGTGTCTAACAACTCATTGTGGATATGAAATTTTAATTCTTCATGGCATCTATAGATTTGTCAAATGTGGCTTAAGAGGACAAATAACTGCTTGAAACATAAATGCACCCAATTAAGACAAATCAACAGCTTGTTAAAATCCTAAGATTGCAATTGTTTTAGGAACAAAAACCAGTATAAACAGTTGGGTACCAGGCCCGAGTTTGAGAACCGCTGACTTAGACCTTCTACGCCAGGGCTTTTCAACCATGTCCAGAAAGGGCTGGTGTGGGTGCAGGCTTTCATGCCAGCCAAGAACATGCACACCTGACACCACCAAGTGGCCCCTTTGTCTCAAACACCATGCCCCCAGAACAGCCAGAATTCTTCTCCATGGCAGAGGCATTCCTTACAAGTTTATGTTTTTTATGATATTAAGCAGATTCTGCATATTTGTCGCACATTCGTGCAGCAAATCTTCCATGTAAATGAGTTCCAGTGAATCAAGGATAAGGTCCAGCTATTTCAGTACCAACTTTGTATGTGCCCTCCATCTTCTGCTTGAAGGTTGGACTGCGCTGATCATGGAATGCACACGGTCAGAAGTAATGCTTCATTACTCTGTCAGATTCAAATGTGTTCAGTTAGTATTCATGGGCCTAATTCATGCCAAAAAAGCATTCTCTGGCATGAGCATATGCTCGATGCCAAGTGCTGTGCCAACGCAATGATGGTCAGATTCATGCATCTGTTTCATTCCAATCTAATGCCAGCATCTGTATTTTGTGAGTTCCTATGTATGATTTTTAGAAACTAAGTGGCTATGTACAGTATTTTTCGATGCAGCCTTCTGAAATCTTGACACCATTCGTTTTACTTTTGGAATTCACTCAAGGTCAAAGGTTGTGGTATCATTTTAATCTCCCTTTATGATTTCCTATATGTGTTTATTACAACCCCAATTGCAAAATAGTTGGGACGAAGTGTAAATTGTGAATAATATCAAAATGCAATGACTTTCAGATCACATTAGCCAATATGTTATTTACTATAGAACATAGATAAAATTTCAAATGTTGAAACTGAGACATTTTACTTTGTTATCCACAAAATGAGCTAATTTCAAAATTTCTGGCGACAACCGGTCTCAAATAATTGGGACACAGGCAAAAAGGGGCTGAAAAAGCCATTAATATATAAGAGAATCAGCTGAAAGAACATTTACCAAGTAATTACATTACCTCGCATCAGGTGTGTAACATGATTGGCTATAAAAGAGATGTCTTAGAGAGGCTGAGTCTCTCAGAAGTAAAGATGGCCAGAGGCTCTCAACGCGTGAAGGCTTGCAGAAAAAAATTTGTAGTATACTTTAAAAACAATGTTCCTCAACGTCAAAAGGCTTTGAAGGCCTCATCATCGACAGTGCATAACAACATTTATCAAAAGATTCAGAGAAACTGGAAAAATCTCTGTGCGTAAGGGACAAGGCCGAAGACCTTTACTGGATGTCCGTGATCTTTGGGCCCTCAAACACCACTGCATCACTCACCGGCATGATTCTGTTATTGACATTACTAAATGGGCCCACAATTACTTAAAGAAACTACTGTCTGTAAATAGAGTCCACTCTGCCATCCACAGATGCCACCTAAAACTCTATCATGCAAAAAAGAAGTCATTTTTGAGCATGATCCAGAAGTGCTGCTGTGTTCTGCGGGCCAAGGCTCATTTAAAATGGACTGTAGCAAAGTGTCCTGTGGTCAGACAAGTCCAAATTTGACATTCTTGTTGGAAATCATGGGCGTTGTGTCCTCCGGGCTAAAGAGGAGACAGACCACCCCTCCTGTTATTAGTTTTCAGTTCAAAAGCCAACATCTCTGATGGTATGGAGATTCATTAGTGCCTATGGTGTGGAACACTAGCATGCAAAAGTACCATGAATGCTGAAAGGTATATAAAGGTTTTAGAGCAATATATGCTCCCCTCCAGATGACATCTATTCCAAGAAAGGCCTTGTGTATTTCAGCAGGACAATGCAAAACCACATACTGTAGTTATGCAACAGCATGGCTTCATAATAGAAGAGCCCGCATGCTGAACTGGCCTGCCTGCAGCCCTGATCTTTCACTGATTGAGAACATTTGGTGTATAATTAAATGAAAAGTCCATCAAAGGAGACCCAAAACTCTCCAGCAGCTGGAAGCCTGAATTAAACTGGAGTGGGATCAAATTCCAATGGCTAAACTCAAGAAACTTGTCTCCTCAATGCCCAGACGCCTCCGTTCTTTGTTAAAAAGAAGGGATGCTACACCATGGTAAACAGGCTCCTTTCCCAACTTTTTTGAGACCTGTAGCAGCCATCAAATTTGAAATGAGCTCATTTTGTGGATAAAATGGTAAAAATTTCTCTGTTTCAGTATTTGCTATGTTATCTCTGTTCTATTGTGAATAAAATACTGGCTGGTGTGATTTGAAAGTCATTGCGTTTTGATTTTATTCACAATTTACACTTTGTCCCAACTATTTCAGAATTGGGGTTATAGTAACCAAGTAGCTATCTACAGTAAGTTTTGAGATGTGGTGTAAATTGGGTGATTCAAATCAATATATTGACTCCCTTTGAATTTTGACCCTTTGAGCCCACCCGATCTTTCAAACAATGCACTTTTAACTATAGCAAAGGAAGAGGATAATATTCTGTGCATTGAAGAAGGAAACTTGTGGTGTTGACTTGATGTATTCTGATCATTTTTGACTAAGTTATTACAAAAAAAAAACATTTTGACCTATCCTGTGATCTTTGACCTTTACCCAATTCATTCCAAAAATTAATGGGATCTATTCTGGGTCATTGCCCAACTTTTGTCGAAATTTAGTATGAATTTAGGCTGTGGTTTTCTTGTGATCTCGGAAACAAATCTATAAAATCACTCACAGAACAAGGCACTCGGCAAACCTTGGCCAATTTATTCCTCATCAAACCTTGGATGTGTGACTGCGGAAGCCATTAGCAGGAACTTTTATTTTCTGGATAAACATAGTGGCGTCCAGTGGCAGCAGCGCTGGGTTCAATGTCAAATTGATGAAAACATCGTGTTCCCGCTTGTGTTAAGACACGAAGAAGTTTTGCCAAGCATAGATTTTGCGAGAAGGTCAGTTTTGCCTCCATCTTTTTGGTGGCGATGAAGTGCGCGGGTTTGGACAACTGCGTAAATTGGCAAAGAAATGTCAGGCGGAGCAGCATATCAACTTTCTGCCATACATCTTAGGCTTGATGAGGAGTAACGGAATCTGCCGAGAAATTCCGAGAAAGAACGACGACATAACGAAATCTTCAAGGTCAAAAGTTATGGTTCCATTAATTGGTGACCTTTGACTTCAACCTTTTCAATAGGCCTAAATTAGATGTCAGTGTAAACAATATGACCTAACTTTTACTAATCTTTTGATTTTACTAACCTCAGAACATGGTCACACTAACAAAATAATTAATTTAATTCATTACACTGATTGTAGACAGAAAATAAGATGTAATTCATGTGCTTAGCAACAAGTGGCACTATTTGTCCACAAAGCTGAATCATCTTGTTTTTTCCAATTGATTATTCAAGAAGCAAGGAAACATTTCCAGGCTTTTAGAACTTATCCACCATGTTTTGTGCAATAGGCGTTTTAGAATTTGATTTGACGTTCAAGCATTATCTTGTAGCCTAAATAGGATTTGCTTTATTTATTTATTTATTTATTTATTTATTGAATGAGCTTATCATTGTTATCATTTTATTGGTATGCCTATTATAATCTGATGTTGGCATATAGCCAGTCTCCCTTAATCATATCGTTTTTTCTTTTGTACATGAATGTCTTTTTAGCTGCCTTGCCTCAAAGATTCCCTCTACGTCCAGAAAACATTCTGCTTTCATTAATTGTAGAACCCCACTGATAACTCCCCTTAATAGAGCGCTTTCCCGCACAACAGTTATACCATCATAACTTATTTTTAATGCCTTGTCTCTGTTTTTATCAACACTCCACGATTACCAGACCACTCTTAGATGTCCATTTTCCATTCCCCTTTCCATTTCCTCCCTCCGCTACATCGTTATCCATTTGCAAAATACATGCAATCTAACATCTTAATCCAAGAAAATTCATAATATTGAAAACCGTGATTATCCCCTCAAAACCCAAAAACTCGCGCCTTCCCTTCCCCCGAACCTGCCAGGAACGAACCGCTCCTGTCCACAGATTCAAGGTGCACGACTGTATGAGCCCTAACCTACAGTTGGGGGGGGTATTCCAAAAACGAGGTTGAACAAACCCTGAGATAAAGACTGAACTGGAGGTTAACTGAAACCGAGACGACTAAACCTGCGCAGTTGGTTCCAAAACACCGGTTATGAATTAACTCAATTAACCCCGAATTGGTTAACATAGAGTAGTGCACGTTCACGGCGAATTTATAAAGACATCATCTATCGAAGGTCGAAACCAAGACAAAATGCCAAAACGATGTGCTTCTCACTTTTCGGAGATTGAACAGCAAGTCCTCCTCGAGGCATATGAGGAAGAGAGAGCAATCATTACTCGTAAAAGTAGGCCTAATGCTAGTGCATCTGCCAAGTCACGCGATTTGGCTTGGCAGAGAATCACTGAACGTGTCAATGCGTAAGTTTATGTGAAGCGCACAATTTAGGCTATTAATTAATTTTGTGAAATTGGGCCTAGACACATATCTGCTTTCTTCATATGATGCTTTCTAATACAGACTACTATAATTATTAATAATTTAGATGCAACACTGGCACCAAAAGGACCTGGCAACAGGTCAAAATGAAATATAAAAATATTGTTCAAATTGGTAAGTTTTTTTTTTTTTTTTTAACATGGGTAGATAGTATCATGTCTCTCATATGTTGGCCTATATATTGCTATGCTCCAACAAGCTCATGTATTTCAAAGCTAATAAGAAGACGGCGGATGCGAGGCGGATAGATTCGGGGACCGCCGAGTCCCTCACTCCTGTGGAGGGGCTCGCAGTATCCATCAATAGTGGCCGGCCGATGATGGAGGGCATTCCTGGGGGCACCTAGTCGGAGCCGGCCACCTCCCAGGAGGGGCACAACCCTCTTGTGCTATGTATTTTTATTAAATACGCATAACAGCAGGCCATTCGTGTTTCCAATGTGACCTGTTGACATTTTCCATAGTTTACTAAGCTTATTCAATAGTTCTTTTTGTAAGAGGCACTTTAACACGAAAATGATCAATTTATCAATCCCTCAGTTCAAGGAGGAGAATTGCTGGTAATGGAGCCACCAGACACGGGCCTATCAGATGCCGGCCCAGTTGGTGAAAGTCATTATTTATTAGTCAGTGTTATAGACTGTTAGCCTACTTTAGCCCACAGTCAGTAACAGCCAGTTTTCTATAGGACGGTGATGATGAACAAACGGTCTCGACCATGGAGGAGCCCCCCCCTAACCAAAGAGGTAAATCCCTTGTCGTGATGAATTTCAATGATTTAAACCTGAATTCAGTCCTCACTTGAAAAAAATGAATGTGCACGTCTAACAGGCTGAAAAAGAGGTAGGTGAAGAGGGGCCTACAACCTCCAATCAATACAGCAACATAAGAAATAATCACAGCTTATATGTAAAGGAGCCGAAATCAAATGCTGAACATAATTGCTTTATTATTTTTTGTAGATGTCGGCAAAGAAACTTTACAGGATCCACCTACAGCAGCAAATAGCCAAAGCCGATTTGGAGATGGAGTATTTAAAACTTAAAATAGAGGTAAAGTAATAATGTGCAGAGCACCCTGTCAGTGCATGATTCTATTATTGTATCTAATGCAATGTTTCTCTTTTCAGGCAATGAATCCTGCGATGGGCCAAGCATAAATTATAAAAAAATGCATTGTGATACCGGTGTTAAGTGCATTCCTTAATTGAGGTGATTGTGATAAATTTGACCACGGACTCTCTGAGCATCTTTCATATCATCTTGGTACAAGGGTTCCTCTGGTCTCGGCTCTTCATGAAGGAGGTTCCTTCGTAATGCAATATTGCTACATTGTGCGATATGACGCTTGCCACCGCTGTATCGCAAGCTCTTTCTGGATCTATCCTCAGCCCACGCAAACACAGTAATCACTCTCAATACGAATGATTGTTGTGCGCCACGTTGAATCAAATTTGCGCTCCACCATCTTGATTAGGGTACGGGGTAATGAGTGTCGGGAAGCACGGATATCCTCTATGCCCCAGAATACATCAAATTCTCCTGTAATTGCACATGTAACACTTAGTTAGTCTACGCAATATTCGCAATAGAAAATAACGCTCTCTATCGAAATTTGGTGCTCAGATTTGATTCCCGGTACATTCTGGCATCGTGCACTGACCCTGGCCATCTCGCCTCCTCATTGGTTATAAGATTGGAGGCATCACATATCATCTGGAAATGGATAAAATACGTGTGTTTCTAACATGAGTAAGAATGCATTAAAAAATAGACACAGCTTACGGGTTCCACTATACCTTCTTGAATATTTATGCTGTGGAAACCTTTTCTATTCACATAATCTGCCTCATTTAGGGAGGGCGCTTTGATAGGAAGGTGCGTCCCATCGATGCATGACATTTGGAAACCCTGTAGCAGCCAATGCTCATTAAAAGAAAATTCGCCAGCAAGTTTTCTGTGCATAATTGGAAAACCGAAGCAAAGCTAAGCTGCTAGTTGGTGAAACTCCGTCTGAATGACCCTCGTTGGTTTGTGGCCAGGAAAACGAATAAAATTGTGCATAAACTGTTTTGGAGCAAGGCACACTTTACGCACTGACCGACAAGCAGTTGCTTTACCAATATGTTCTACGTCTCCAACACTTCACAAAAAAACTCCCTGTTGCAAAAAAAAAAAAAAACGGAGTGCGATACATATTGTTTGTAGAGAGGAGAGGGCAGATCCACGATGTGTAACGTTGGAAATGTAGTGATGGAAAAGGTTGTTCAGATATATTAAAGATTTCGCTGAAAAGCGGTAGCGCTCTCGCAAATAATCGTCTGGAAAAGCCAAAATGTCATGTTGTGGTCTCATCACCCTCTCACGGTGAATAGAAGGGACAATTTGAGCTTTAATATCGATAATGGGACCTTCATCAAAAGGAAACGCCATTGTGTAACAAGTTTCGCTGCAGCCTCCCTGAACTTGGACTTAAATACCTGAACATAACCTGATAACCAAAACATAACTTGAACAAAACCTGAACAAAGCCTACCCTTACCAGTTTAGGTTCGGAGCGCATGTTACCATAGTGACTTAACCTGACCATTTCGGAACTGAAAACCAGGGTTTACCGCTTACTCTGGGTTAACATACCCAGTTAAGCCACTAAACCCGCTTTTTGGACTACCCCCCTGGTGAACAGTGAAAACATGACGTCAGGCGAATGACTTTAAAACGCATTAATGATGTAGGCCTATAAGGCTATACGCTTGGTCGCGTGTCTGTCCCGTGATCGGTGGGCTATGACAAAAATGCTTTATTTTGGACCGAAAGTTCTTGGGACCTGTAAAGTTTCTATAATATGAATTGTAACCCCCGAATTGACTGTAAATTTGACAATATTTACTCATTCCATACGCAGAGCACTTGCAAAAGTTATATAAACGGAAACCTCCACTGCGCAGCGCATGCTGTCTAAATGAAGAATTATTTGAGATTCTACTTTCAGCTCGGACAGTTGGCGATACAGTAATGCTCTATCAAGAGAAAATTAAGGGAACAGGCAGTACACTATGAGCGGGACGGGCGGGTACAACGGAGTGTGTAGACATCTCGGTGTTCTCCTGGCGGAGCGTGCGTAAACAGCGGTTTCCACTTGGTTTGGGTTTAAGCTGAAATTCATTACCGCGGCAAGCGTGTCAGTGCGTGCGTCTGCAATCCTGGATAGTCGCTATTCGGACACTATTTATGTGCGTGTTTATTTGTTATTCTGGCTGTTCAACTCGTGGGAACGATCTGCGTGGGATTTCGTATGTCCCTGGAGCGCTAGTGTGCAGGATAGTTGATGTGATCCAAGAGCCAGTTAATTGGCTGAAATCTGTCGGATAGTATACATGCGGGGTACCTTATTTTTGAACGGAGTCTCGATGGATCTGTGGCGGGGCAGAGTGGATCTATCCGGGGACCTGAAATTGTAATCACGTCCTGTCCTGTCTTTAAATAAACTGCTGTAGAACACTGTGAATTCCCACGGGCAGGAAACGCAATGATTATCACAGCTTTATACGTCATGCTGCCCTTGTTAGGTAAGTTTGCATTCCTGCTGGCATAATTTTAGACAGTTCTAAACTCAGTATGATCTAAATAATAATAATAATAATAGCAGTAATTAATAGTAGTAGTAGTAGTAGTAGTATTATTATTATTATCGTCGTCGTTGTTGTTGTTATTATTATTATTATTATTATTGTTGTTATAATTATTATTAGTAATAGTAGCCTATTTGTGGTACTTGTTCAGTGTTAGGCTACTCTGTAAGAGTTATTTTATGGTTCGTCTCAGAATCACATGTAGCCTACTCTGATGTTGCTGAAAGATTTGTGGACATTCAATTGTGTAGTTATATTAATTGCTTTATCCCCGCACAGATGTGCTGTTGTCTGCCGAAGACGCTGTGCTGGCCCGTGCGGGTCGGATGGACTGTGTGAAAGCGAGCGAACAGTGTCTGAAGGAGACGGTCTGTAGCACGAAGTATCGAACAATGAGGCAGTGCGTGGCGGGGAAAGAAAGCAATTTCACCTTGTTGGCGGGGCGCGAGGCACAGGACGAGTGCAGGAGTGCGATGGAAGCCATCAAACAGAGCTCACTCTACAACTGCAGATGTAAACGGGGCATGAAGAAGGAGAAGAACTGCTTGCGTATTTACTGGAGTATATACCAGACATTACAAGGTGTGCGCGCACTCATCACCTTAAAAGCTCTATTGACAACTCAGACGCAGACCTTTGCGAAGACATGGTATCGCTTATGTCTCTGAATTTTCCCTTCAACAGATTGGCATCTGAAATTTAAGTGCAGTTATCTCCTAACCACACTGTTGCAAGTAATTGAGAGCGGATTTATTTCCTCATTAGAGAGAGTCTACGTTTATATTAGAATTATTGAACAAGGGCGGTTTTGGTCATGACTAATTTGGCCACTCATTTGTTGCTCAGCAGTTAGCTGATCTCAGCTAGGAGCGTCGCGCACTGTCAATGCTGAGCAACAGTATTCCAAATGAACTAATTAGAGCGCGAGAATCTGATAAAAAAATTTTCTTCAGTGCCCCTTAATGAATTTGTGTATACGCCGCGTATCTATGATTCAGTCTACTAAAACCACGAATTTTGGACGAATCTTGGGAGTTACGGTTATGCGTTTTTAAGTATTACTAATTAACGCACAGTATGTCCGTTAATTAAAAAAACGGAAATATTGCTAATTATTGGAATTAATTCTGATAAGAAACCTACCGCACTATGGCTGCGTCTGTCTGCACGCCCCTCAGCTAGTACTTTCTGGAAGCACGCATTTACACATTTACTACAGCTGCGAGTCTTTTTGAACAAGTCTATGTTAACTTTTTCCCTATTGACCTTTGGGGGTCTCCTGTGTACAGCTCTCTTGGTTATTCCACATGATTTTATGCCAAAATACCGTCATACACAATATAGTAGTGTGTGGGCACCTCACTGAAAAGCATTGTCTTACATAGAACGTCAAAATTTTCAAATTCTAGTTAAATTTGGTAAGCATGGCCTGATAGGACACACTTTCAGCTTCCATTCTAGGGTATCCATCCATCCATTATGTATACCACTTGATCCTCACTAGGGTCACTGTCACGGCTCACTAGGAGCCTATCCCAGCTGACTCTGGGTGAAAGGCAGGGACCCACCCTGGACAACTCACCAGTCCATCGCAGTGCGCATACACCAAATACACACCACTCGCTCTCACACTCATACCTATGGGCAATTTAGCGTCTCCAATTAGCCTGACATGCATATCTGTGGGAGGAGACCCGCTCAAACGTAGGGAGAAGTTGCAGACTCCACATGGAAAGAACCCAGAACCCAGGGCCCAGGAAAGGCTCAAGGCCCCAGGACCTCAGGACCCATGACCTTCTTGGCGTGAGCCAGCAGTGCTTACGGCTGCACCACTGTTTTACCATTATAATTTTGCAGCATTTTGCATACCCTTCCATGCCCTCCCTAATTGAAGGCTCCATTGGGGGTGCAGGTACAGAAAGGGCAGCAATTTTTAGCTTTTGGTGGAGATTTATATGAAAATGCTTTCAAATGACAACAGAAAGTCTGTACAGTCAGCTTGCACTGATCAATTAAGTCAAAAATCAATAAAAAACCAGGTAATTAGAATTGAAAAATGTTTGTTTTGTATGTATGAAGTTGAATAGTGTCCACACACTTTTGGCTATATAGTGCATTTCTGGCTGTTTATTACTCTGCTGAAAGATCCACTGTATCAGCCGAAGAGATGTGTCCTGATAAAACGATAGTCCCACTACACTGCTGCACAGTCAGTATGGTGATCCCTGGGGTGTAGAGTCTTAGCTCTTAAAAAAGAAACAGTGCTGTCCACTGACACTGGCACCGCTGGTAAAGATTAGCTAAACAGGCCAGGATAAAAAATGTGCTCACTGTTAATCCTCCCAATCTTTGGGGGAGTTTCTCCATTTGTTTTTTGGAATAAATTTGACATTCATTTTATCGTTAATTCTGGCTTTACATCAAGAGAACTAGAAATTTCAATCCAGACGTGAAGACTTTTTTGTATCCTTTGTATCAAGACTTAAATTCGTGCCTGTTTTATAAGTCAGTTTCTTCTGATAGAGACATGCATCATGGAAATTGGTTGTGATGATATTCACTTCTCAAAACATTATTTGAAACAATTGTTTTCTGTTTATTTGTATTGATTTCGATGTCATTTTCAGGAAATGGCATACTGGAGGAATCTCCCTATGAGCGAATGAACAGTCATCTCTCTGACATCTTCCAGTTGGCCCCCATAATAGCAGGTAAGACTCTGGGCTCAATGTGCTCCTCAGCAGTGAGTGTATGGAGGTGCATTTTGGAATAATGGGAGCAGGCAATGATTGGGACGCTTCAATTGCTTCCGAAAACCTTGCTTACGCGGCTCGTGTCAGAGGTGTAGCCAGGGGGCGTTGCACAGACACGTCACTTTATGACAATAATTAGTCCTGGCTAGTTCTCAGTCATTTTCCTTTATTGACGCATTTTCCAGTTATCGTAATTTGCAACCGAAGACACGGTTTCTCTCCACATGTGATCTAACAGTGATTAAATCATGGGCTAAATTCAGTACAGTTGCGGAACAAGAGCAGAGAATTGGGTTGCACAAAACATCAGTTTAAAACCATTATTAGCCCTAGTCCTGACCTGTACTCAGTCATTTTCATAACAGAAGGTTCACTCCGAGAGCACTCCACCTTAACTGCTGCAGCTTGTTCTCCTCGATATGGTAGAAGACAATCATTCATCTGGACGCTTATTTGCTGTATTTAAATCAACTGCATACCTGTCGACTCTCACGCAGATAGTTGGAGCCGCAGGCTTGTTCTAGCATATTGAACTGCTCAGTGCCACAGTTTTAATCAACCAATACTATACCGAGAGTGAAAGTTCCAGTTCAATGAATGCGAAGCATTGGCCTATTAATAAGTAAATTATTTTGCTGTACTGAATTTAGCCCATGATTTCATCGCTGTTAGATCGCATATGGAGAGAAACCGTGTCTTCAGTTGCAAATTACGATAATGGGAAAACGCGTCAATAAAGGAAAATGATTGAGAACTAGCTAGGACTAATTGCTGTCATGGGGGTCCCCCCCCCCCCGCCTATGCCACTGACTCAAGTTTCTTTCCGCAAAATTTTTTGTGCTCGTAAGTTTCTGACCAGAAATATCCTGCTTATCCAACACTAATCACACTGTCTGGTGTAAAATCATTTGAGAAAAAAAAACCTGCCTGTTGAATCTATCTGATCCTTGAGCTCTATTCCTTGACCTTTGCTTGGTCATGTTACCATTTTGAGTTTAAATACCGTATCTGAGTGATGTGACAGGACAAGGGCGAGGATAGATCTGCTTTCTATTTCTTGTACTGCATGAAAATGCTTTATAGTGCCCTCAAAAGAGCTCTCATTTGTGAAAATTATTACTGAACGGACACAATAAGCAGACCGCCTCTAACCCTGTCTCTAAACTTCCCAGGCCAGTATTGAAAGTGAATTATCAGTGTATCAGGTCATAAGAGTATTAATGTCTAAGCAATGATTCAGTAAGTTTGTTTTTTGCGGGGATTCGGTAGCTTATTTCTCCGGGCTGTCGTCAGTTTAGCAAAGAAAAAGGTAAGATCACATCACAGAATCAGTGTCGTCTGATCGGGGTGGTTATTTATGCATTTTAGCACAAGCGCAGAACAAATGGCATTGAATGGCATTCAGCTCGAGATTCTCTCAGGAACTTTTTGCCTCTAAGTGGCAGTGTTGATCCCTGTTGCGTGATCCTTCAGACATCCACTAACGTCATCTGGAAGATTTCTTGGCTGATGATGCCATGAGCTTTTTGACATTAAAGTGATCTCACACACACACACACACACACACACACACACACACAGATGGACAGGGAGGATTGCGACAGTGGGAGGTGTCATTTCTGTGAGTTTTATTTGACTTAGAATTCAGGGAAAGACTTCCATAATTGATAAGATATCCACAATCTGCTCTTATCCTCAGAAATAAAGCCAAAAGCCGCATATTTCTGAATGCAGCCTCCAGCATCAACACGATTTCATTCTTCTGGAAACATTTATATTTTTCTGAACTTGCCATTTCTGATGATCAGGCTCCCTACAGAGAAACTAAAAAATAAGCTGATGAATAAAATGCTTTCCAGTAAATATTTTTTATGAAACTGAGTGTTGCAGGTGTGGCTCAGTGTTGCCGTTTATGCTCAGTTTTGCAAGAAGAGCTCAGTATTGCAGGTGAAACTCAGCATTGGAATTGAAACTCATTGTTGCAGGTGAGGCTCAGTGGTGCAGGTGAAGCAAAGTATTGCAGGTGAGGCTCAGTGTTACCAGTGAAGCTCAGTGTTGCGGGTGAAGCATCATGTTGCTGCTGGGGCTCAGTGCCACCTGTTACACTCACTGTTGTAGCTAAAGGTAAGAAGGTGTAGCTCAGTATTGCAGTGCTGCACATGAAGCTCAGTATTGTAGGTGATGCTAAGTAAGATGCTGAATGTGTAGGTTAGAGTGGCAGAAGAGGCTGAATGTTGTAGCTGAAGCTAAGTATTGAACATGAAACTCAATGTTGCAGATTGACGCTCAGTGTTACTGGTGAAGCTCAGTGCTGCAGGGTGAGGCTGATTGTTACTGGTGAGGCTCAGTCAAGCAACTGAGGCTCACAGGTGAAGCTCAGTATTGCAACTGAAGGTCATTGTTAAATTTGTGTTTGGGTTCAGTGCTGCAGTTTGCTCTCAGTGCTGACAGGTGAAGCATATTGTGATTGAAACTCACTGTTGCATGTAAAACTCAGTGGTACAAGTGAATCTGTGTTGCCAGTGAAGGTCAGTGCTGCCATTGAAGCTCAGTGTTGCAGGAGAGATGCAGTGTTGCAGGAAATGCTTGGTATTACAATTGAAATGCAGTGTGGCATGTGCAACTCAGCGCTAGCCTGTGTGCAAATGCCCCCCTGACCTTACCATGATCCTCTGGTAGCCTCACAAAAAAGTTAAATTCAAATAGTGAACACTGCACAAGCTAAGTAGTGGTGATTGTTGACGCACCCCTTTCAGCCCTCATGTTCCCACCGTCCCCCGAAATTGTACGAACGCCCCCATTGAGAAACCCTACTGTAGATGAAGCTTAGTATTGTAATTTGAAGCTCAGTGTTCCAGGTAAGGCACAGTCTCTCAACTGGGTCTCAGTTTTACAATTTTAGCCCATTACTGCAGGTGAAGCTCAGAATTGCAGGTGAGGAGCAGTGTTTCAAGTAGAGCTCAGAGCTGTAAGTGAAGCTCAGTATTGCTATTGAACTCAGTGTGGCAGGTGAGGCTCAGTGTGTCACATAAAGCTCAATATTGCAGGTGAAAGCTCAGTGCTGCAGGTTAGGCTCAGTGCTGCAGTTGAGGCTCAGTGCTGCACGTGAATCTCAGTGTTTCAGGTAATCTCAGTCCTGCAGGTAAAGCTCAGTGCTGCAGGTTAGGCTCAGTCCTGCAGGTAGAGCTCAGAGCTGCAGGTAAGGCTAAGTGCTACAGGTAGAGCTCAGTGCTGCACGTGAGGCTCAGTGCTCCAGGTAGAGCTCAGTGCTGCACATGAGGCTCAGTGCTGCAGGTAGAGCTCAGTGCTGCAGGTGAAGCTCGGTGGTACAGGTAGAGCTCAGGTCTGTAGGTGAGGCTCAGTGCTGCAGGTAGAGCTCAGGTCTGTAGGTGAGGCTCAGTGCTCCAGGTAGAGCTCAGTGCTGCATGTGAGGCATAGTGCTGCTGGTAGAGCTCAGTGCTGCAGGTGAGGCTCAGTGTTTCAGGTAGAGCTCAGTGCTGCAGGTGAGGCTCAGTGCTGCAGGTAGAGCTCAGTGCTGCAGGTGAGGCTCAGTGCTGCAGGTAGAGCTCAGTGCTGCAGGTGAGGCTCAGTGCTGCAGGTAGAGCTCAGTGCTGCAGGTGAGGCTCAGTGCTGCAGGTAGAGCTCAGGGCTGCAGGTGAGGCTCAGTGCTGCAGGTAGAGCTCAGTTCTGCAGGTGAGGCTCAGTGCTGCAGGTAGAGCTCAGTGCTGCACATGAGGTTCAGTGTTTCAGGTTGAGCTCAGTGCTGCAGGTAGAGCTCAGGTCTGTAGGTGAGGCTCAGTGCTGCAGATAGAGCTCAGTGCTGCAGGTAGAGCTCAGTGCTGCAAGTGAAGTTCAGTATTGCAGGTGAGGTAGAGTGTTTCTCAGTTTTGGTAATGCGGTAAAGCATTGGATGGACCAGCTAATGTAGCTCTGCGGACCGATGAACAGAGCTGATAGCAGAAGCAGGGAAATATTTCCCCTTCTCTTTCATTCTTGGTCTCTCATTTCATCAGCAGGGAATGTGCAGGAAGTCACTTCTTACCTATTTGTTCCTATTTAGGCAGAAAGTGCTTGAGCTGTGAAGGCTTCACTCTGTTGTGATTATTTGATCAGATGCAAGGCTTTGCAGGTGCTCTGAATCTCTTGAAAATCTTTTAAGTGACACACTTTGCAGTTGCACAGCTCTCCAAATCTCCAAATACATTATTTTAAAACTATGTTGCCTCTTTAATTGAATAAAAGCATGTGAAGGCCAGAGTGTTTTCCCTTCCAAGACAGGATGCTGTTGCAATCACTCTGATGCAGTGAGGATGCAAATTTAATACAGATACAAAGGGCCAACCTTAGCAGAACTTGCCCAGCGGCGGTGACTGCATTCATTAAAGGAAAAGTAAACGTGTGATAAACCTATATTGTTTGATAAAGTACATCATCTCTGCTATCCAAAATGATAATCCATTTTTTTAAATAGTTTCACACCAAGTAATCTGCATGTGAATGTCGAGTATAAAGACCGCTTACGCAAGCCGCCATGTACATTCAGCTAGAAGAGAATGCCTTCGTCACTTGTGCTGGTTGCTCACATCAGTCAGGTTTGGATCGGCTGTTTTGTTGGGACATCCATCAGCCGTGCGTATTTTTTTTTCTTGTACTTTTCCTGATTGACAATCAATTTTAACTTTTTTTTACCAAACAATTAAGACCTAGCCTAGGCTATATGTACTCTGTAATGATTACAAGGAGATAGTGACAAAAATATTTATTTACGTTCATGCTTTGATTCGAGACTGCAAGGATGGAAATCTAATTAGCCTAATTATTGAAAATTATAACTCTCTTGGTTATTCCGTGTATCGTTTTGACCTTTTCTTTATCAGATTATGAAAGTGGACTGGAAATTAATGCTATATATATGTGGGCCAGCCTCACAAAATGTGCGGCACACCCCCAAATGTGTCCACAGGCTAGCAAATCTTATATTTTGCTTAGATCGTTCCTGTATCACCATGAATGGATAGAGCTCACCAAGGGGAACTTGGAACACCCCACTTTTATTGGTCTGAGATAAATATTTCCCTGTCTTTTTTGCCCTTAAATTTGGAAAAATGGCCAAAAATTGTACTTTTTTGATGTCCATGTGAAAAGTGAAATATACTCAGCAACAAAAGTTTCTGTGACACCATTTATGTGTATGTTATAAATGACACGCAAAGATCTCAATGCAATCAATATGTTTATTTAACAGGAGAAACACTGACTTTTCAGTGCCAACGTCACTCAAAACGAAAAATGTCACTTTCATGCGTCATGAAGCACTTGTCTGACGTCTAACCAATTGTGACCTTCACACTTCAATACCGGGTGTGACTTCCTCGTGCCATGATGCAAGCAACGCATCTCCGGCGCATGGACCGAATCAGATGTGCCAGAAATTGCTGTGGGATGTCATTCCAAATCTGACGTAGACGTTGTCGCAATTCCTGGAGTGTAGCTGGCGGGTTATCCAACCGCCGCAAACGTCGATCCATCTCGTCCCAAAGATGCTCGAGTGGGGACATGTCTGGGGATCTGGCTGGCCATGGCAGGACATTGACATGTTGTTGCATCAGATACTGCTGTACAATCCTTGCAACGTGTGGTCTGGCGTTATCATGTTGCAGCGTTATTCCGGGACCATGTTGCATCAAAAACGGTACCACCAATGGCCGTAGCACTTCATCGCGATATCTTTGACCTGTCAGTTTTCCATCAATAACAAGCAAATCTGTTCTGTTTCTAGCCGTGATCCCTCCCCAAATCATGACACTACCACCTCCAAAACGATCAAATTCCTGAACACAGTTGTTGGCATAACGTTCTCCACGTCGACGGTATACACGTAAACGACCATCACATCGGTTAAGCATGAAACTTGATTCATCAGTGAAGAGTACAAGATCCCACTGACGTTGGATCCACCGTCGATGTTGTTGTGCCCACTGTAGACGCAGTCGTCGGTGTTGTACTGTGAGTATTGGACGTCTTGCTGGCCGACGTGGGACAATGCCAAAATGACGGAGACGGCGACGGATTGTCTGTGCAGACAGTCGCCTCAAACCAGGTATCGTTCTTGCAGTTATGGTTGCAGGTTGGAATCGATTTCGGAGATGGGTTGTTCGAATCCAGTTGTCCTGTCTGGGAGTGGTTACTCGTGGACGGCCGCTGCGAGGACGGTCTCTGACATGTCTTGTCTGCTGATGACGCTGCCATAAGTTCCAAATGGTGTTTCGGTGGACATTCAGGCGATGAGCAACTTCCCTCTGCGAGGTTCCGGATTCAATCATCCCAATGGCCCTCCACCGATCATTTTCAGACAGTCTTGGCATTTAGAGGGTAGAGTTCCTGATCCGAAATGGCTGTGTTTTCGATAAGTGATGCTTCCGTCGTTCATCAGGCACAATGTGAACATTCCAAAAATTCTCCTCTTTGATTGCCATCCACAAGCATGATTTACGTACATTTTCACGTGCAAAGTCATTTTCTCGCATTTTCATGATTTCCATTTCAATGTTGTGTTTACGTATACTGTTTCAGTCTGATATCACCATGTATGACAATTTCATAATTGCGTTATGAAAAATAATTAACAATATTGGTGTCACAGAAACTTTTGTTGCTGAGTATAGTTCACTTTTTGTTTTTTTATATTTGAGCGTGTTCAATATATTTTTATTTTCTGTGCATAGTAGACATGTGTTGAATATGTTTAACAGTCGGCATCAGCCGATATCGTCGTTTTGTGTATTGCGGTGACATTTAATAAATTGTCCACAACGTACTGGTTTCTGACTCAGATTTTACATTTAGCTCCCTAGAAAAATAAAAAAAACTTTGCTACTCCCTAATAATCCTTCAGAATGAAGCAAATATATGTTGCATTAGGGCAAAAAAAAAAAAACTCCAACCTACAGGGATTGAGTGGGATTTTTGTGTCCCCCCAAAAAAGTAGCTGCCTTAGATGTATTTTTTAAAGACTAAAAAGATTGCCAAATACAATTGAGGTATTGTTGTTGGCCTAAATCATAGTAGAAATCCGTGTTTAGATCAATTATTTATTGAATAACAACATAGCTACAGCGTGCAAAGCATTTTGGTCGGTTTCTGGCTTAAGGTTTCTGCCTTAGATTTCCAAGTCAGAAACCTGGGCATCTCAGGCAGAAACCGGGCGTATTCGGCCAAATGTGGCCCCAGTCGTTACACAGGTGGTCAGGGACATGATATTCCATGTTGGTTTGACATGTTAACATGTATTTTAGCCGATTTGATTGAAAATACAACCCCAGTTTGAAAATAGTTGGGACAAAGTGTAAACTGCGAATAAAATCAAAAAGCAATGACTTTCAAATCACACCAGCCAGTATTTTATTCACAATAGAACAGAGATAACATAGCAAATAAAAATGATAAATATTACAATTTTATCTGCAAAATGAGCTCATTTTTTGCATAAAAATGTAAAATGTCTCAATTTCAACATTTAAAATGTTATCTATGTTCGATTGTTAAATAATATATTGGCTCATGTGATCTAAAGTCATTGCATTTTTATTTTATTCACAATTTACACTTTGTCCCAACTATTTCGGAATTGGGGTGGTGTGTATATATATTTTTGTGTCCCAGTTTATTATATGAGAATAAATGAGTTTATGAGAAAAAATGTGGCAACGTGGCATTCTACTAATTTTGTACAATAAAAAAAATATGCTATACAAGAAGTTCAACACGAAATGGGTCCGAAGTGTTAATTAGGCTCATGATCGTTAGTGTGGTTGCGTGAGAGACTGTTCAAGGGTGCGGACGGGCACCCTATAGGTTTCAGCTCCAACTACAGGTTCTGAAGGGAACCATTCCTAAGTGCGAACCTTTTCGGTGCCAGCAAGCACCCTTCACAAACCTTTTTTTCTTAGCGTAATGTGGAAAGAAGCCACTAGATGGCAGTATTGACCTTCTTTTTGTTAAGCCCAGTCTGGAGCTAGGTTTGGGCATGTCCTGGGCATGTCTGAGAGGGGAAGGTCCCAGAGGGAAAAAAAAAGTCTAAATGTGGGAGAGGGCTGCAAAAGAGTATATAAGGAGAGAAATTGAGAGAGTAAAGTGGTGGGAGAAATTGCAAGGAGAAGGATACATGTGACCAGACCTGTCACTCTTTTCAAGACCTGTGAAGCTTTTTGTGGATTTTTGCCCGTGTTGGAGCATTTTCCTCACCCGGAGCATCATCAAGCAACCCCATCTCAAGGGACTGTAAATATATATTTTTTTGTATATTATCAAGGTCAGTGGTATAAATTGTAGATTAGTGTTGGTCTTTCTTTAATTAAACCTGTTTGAGTTTTAAAATTTTGCCTGTCATCCCTTGCTGTTGTAAAAGTCGTAACAAATTGGGGCCATAACAAATTGGGAGCTTGTCGGGATAGACCACTGTGTGAGTCATTTAATGAAAATCAAAAATTTCAAATTGTAAAATTGTTTTTTATTTTCCTAGATATATATTGACAGATCAACAGCACTGGATGATTTCTTTGCATCACCAACCGTAGAGGTTTTGAAGTCTTTTAAAAAGACAGAACTGCTAGAAATATGCAGACATTTAGAGCTGACAGAGGTAAAACCAGCCATGCGAAAAGCAAGACTGGCTAGAGAGATTTTTGAATATTACATTGATGAAAATGTGTTTGCACTTTGCACCAGGAGATCTGGAACAGTTTCCAGAGGAAAATTCAAATGTAGAAATGGAACTTAAATTAAAAATGCTAGAGATTGAGAGGGAAGAAAGAGAGAGAGAATGGCAGTTTGAGTTAGAAAAATTAGCAAGAGAAGAGAAAAAAGAAAGAGGAAAAAGAAAAACAAAGAGAATTTGAGTTAGAGAAACTAGCAAGACAGAGAGATTCCGATTTACAGAAGTTAGACAGAGAAGAAAGGCTCCAAATGGTGCCACAAAAAATCAAAATAGCAACTAAAAACAAATGTTTTGCTAGCCAGGAGGTAAAACTGGTGCCTCCATTCTCAGAAAAGGATGTTGACAAGTATTTCCAGTGTTTTGAAAAGGTAACAAAGAGTAGCCAGTGGCCAAAGGAACACTGGCCTCTGATGTTGCAAACTGTCATCAAGGGTAAAGCTCCACAAGCCTATTCGGCTTTGTCTGCAGATGATTCCTCTGATTATGAGGTTGTCAAAAAGGTTGTTTTGAGAGCTTATGAGTTGTTCCAGAGGCTTACTGATAGAAATTCAGAGGTCTGAAGAAATCTGAAAATCAGACTTATGTGGAATTTGCTAACGAGAGGAAGGTTTGCTTTGAGTGCTGGTGTACTTCTGTGGAGGTCAAGGATGATTTCAACTCACTAAAAGAGATGGTGTTAGTTGAAGAATTCAAGAACTGTGTTAAGGATGATATTAAGACCTACCTTAATGAGATGAAAGCCCTGAATTTGCAATCAGCTACCAAATTTGCAGATGAATATGTTCTCACACGTAAGTCCAAATTTCAGTCTAGCAGTAACAATAGATGGTTCCAATTTCGGAAAAAAAGGTAAAGGTGATACCCAAGATTCCTCACCCAAAGACAAAGACAAATCTGGTGATGGTGCTCAGAAATCCAGTCACAGGTCTGATCAAAGTGCGAAAGCTGACAGTGACAAAAGTGGTCTAGTTTGCAATCACTGCAAGAAATCTGGTCATGTTACAACTAACTGTTGGTTCCTTAAATCTAAGAAAGAAAAAGAAAAGGATGCCAAACCAAATGCCTTTGTGAAGACATGTTTAGAAACCCCTGTAGTAGATGACCGATCTGCTAAATTGCCTGCTCCTTGTGGGGCTAAGACAGGGCCGGCGCTAGCCATTTTGGTGCCCGAAGCATAAATGCTTTGTGGTGACCCCCCACATACCCACCCACCCAATTCCACCCCTGACAGAAATGAACAATATCTGAGTATTTGTCAGTTTTGCTTTATTTTACAAAATAAGTTGTCAATATTTATGGTTCAAAAACTGGGATAGAGATAAATAATGATGACAATAATAATAATAATAATAATAATAATAATAATAATAATAATTATTATTATTATTATTATTATTATTATTATTATTGTTGTTATTATTTTATTATTATTAAGAGATAAATAACAATATTTAAGTTTTTATAAAACACTAACAATGGCATCAAATACTCAAATAAAAATAAATGATCTAAATTAAAAAATGCCACGACTATTAACAAATAAACATGTTTTTAACTGTTATCACAGTTCTGAGTAAGGAACTTTAAATACATATTTTAAAATGCAAGCACCAGTTGTTAGAGGCCCTACAGAGGCACACGTCTGCATTTTCGGGCTGCAAAATCAGCTATCAGGTCATCATATGACAGTTTCTGAGCAATTTCCCCATTGATGCTGATGACAGCCAGACCACTTAAACGCTTCTGGCCCATTGATGAGCGCAGGTATGTTTTAATGAGTTTAAGTTTGGAGAAGCTTCGCTCAGCAGAGGAAACTGACAGGGATACATCTGCGAATGTGTACAAATAGAAAAACGGATGTCGCTAACTAGAGACGCTTTATGGACACCAAACTGATTCGCTATCAGCCTATACTCTCCGCAGTTAGCGAGCTTATATAACGCAATCGCCACTCGCATTTCTAGAGGTACAGCGGTCATCTCCTCTGGGCTCATGATATCCTTCATTTCATCACACAGTTTCACGAATGCTCCCCGAGACATCCTGAAATTCTCTTTCCATTTTGCATCTAAAAAAATTCATTGAGCACCACTCTCTCCCACCAGTCCTTACTCCTAACGCACATCCAGCAAGCACGGTTTTTGGTAGGAGTGGAGGAAGGCCTATGCTGAGACCAATAGTTTTACTTCATGTACTTGGAAAGAAATCAAACTATTTACTGAACCATGTAAACCAGGTTTTTCCAATTATCACATGACTGAAGTACATGAAAACGCGTCAAATCAGATTATTGCCATTACCCGATTATTCCCAGTTATCGGATTATTGTGGTCATGTAAATGTAGCTGTTACAAAATAGATCATTGTTAATTAAAACATTGTCTTACCTGCAAGTGACGCGCGAGCATCATTTCGCAGTTTTTTTCTTTTCCTCTTTTCCATCCCCGACTCTTGATGCCTTTTCGATTTCGATGACATTTCCAGATCTCCGGAATAAACTTCTGCCAAATTTGCGATTGAAGCATAATGGAGCAAACTACTAGGGAATGGGGGAGGGGGGAGGGGGCACCAAAGGTAGACCGATGAGAGGGCCGCGCAGGAGATTAATCTTTTTTAGTATGAATAAGCCTAAGTTATTTTTGTATTACTTATATTTATTAACATGCTTTACAAACTTTTATTTTAAATTTTAAATACTGTTATTATTATAATTTTTTTAATGGGCTTGATTTTTTTTGGTGCCCCCCCCAGGAAGTTGGTGCCCTATGCGCAGTGCGTGATAAGCGTATGCCGAGCGCCGTGTCTGGGCTAAGATGACTTTGTGAGGGAGGAATTTCTTCCATTTATGTCAGAGGGATTTGTGGCTCTGAACGAGCATTCTCCTCCTGTCCCCACATATATCCTAAGGGATACTGGAGCTTCTCAGTCACTTTTGTTGATGGACTCCTTGGAGTTCCGTGATGAGACCGCTTCTGGGGATTTCATACTTGTACAAGGTATTGAAGGGAGGACTGTATCTGTACCCCTGCGCTCTATATTCTTGAAGTCAGATTTAGTTACAGGACAGGTAAAGGTGGGACTTATGTCAAGTCTACCTATAAAGGGTGTTTCTCTGTTGCTAGGCAATGACCTGGCTGGGGGCAATGTAGTTCCCCCTGTTCAGCTTACTTCACATCCAAGCTTTGAAGATGGCGATGAAGACCCATCTCTGTATCCTTCCTGTGCAGTGACCCGTACTATGGCTAAGAAGGCTCAAGAAGAAGATGATGTGGTGCCGTTCAGCACATTGAATAGTCAGGACTCAGGTGGTTTGCCTCATGACTCTGTTCAGCCTACTATGGTTTCTCCATTTGAGGGCATATCTGACACTTTTATCAGTTCTCTATTCAGCCAGCTAGATGGGTCTGGTGATTCTGATGTGTCTGGGGACTTGTCTCTGTCCAGAAAGCAGTTGATTCAGGAGCAAACAAATGATCCTGAAATTTATGTATGTAAAGAGGAGAGCCCTTTCTGATAAAGAAATAGACGCAGTTCCAGTTGGGTATTGTCTCAAGGATGGTGTTTTGATGCGGAAGTGGCGCCCTCCTGATATCCCTGCCAATGCAGATTGGGCAGTGGTTAGGCAAATTGTTTTTCTGAAGGTCTACAGGAATGATATCTTAACAATGGCTCATAGTTTACCTTTAGGAGGTCATCTTGGTGTTAACAAAACTGTTGATAAGATCATGAAACACTTCTTCTGGCCTGGACTTCGGAAAGATGTTTCCAACTTTTGCAAAACCTGTCACACTTGTCAGGTAGTTGGAAAACACCAGTTAGACCCACCTGTAGCTCTAATGCAGCCTAACCCAGCATTTGGGGAGCCCTTCTCTAAGGTCAATGTTGATTGTGTTGGTCCATTACCCAAGACTAGATCTGGAAATCAGTACTTGTTGACAATCATGTGTGCATCTACCAGATTCCCTGAAGCCATACCTCTACGTAACATCAAGGCAACTGCAATCTCAAAGGCTTTGATAAAGTTCTTCTCGTTGCTTGGCCTTCCCAGGGAAATTCAGTCAGACTAAGGTAGCAATTTCACTTCCGGATTGTTTCAGCAGGTTGTGTATGAACTAGGTGCGAAGCAGATTCTTTCTAGTGCCTATCATCCAGAGAGTTAGGGTGCCTTAGAGCGGTTTCATTCCACTCTCAAGACAATAATGAGGACTTATTGTTATGACCATGAGAAAGACTAGGATGAAGGTGTTCATTTGCTGTTGTTTGCAGCTAGAGAAGCAGTGCAGAAGTCTACTGGATTCAGTCCGTTTGAGCTAGTGTTTGGCCATGAAGTGAGAGGACCTTTGCTATTGTTGAGTGAACAATGGCAAGAGAAAGAGCCACATATCAGTCTGTTAGACTATGTTAGCAAGTTCAAGGAAAGATTGCGTGCAGCATGTGACCTAGCCAAAGAGAACTTGAAATCAAGTCAGGGAAAAATGAAAACTTGGTATGATCATAAGGCTAGAAGCCGTGAGTTTAAACTAGGAGACAAGGTCTTTGTGTTGTTTCCATTGCAGTCCAATCCATTGCAGGCTAGATTTCATGCTCTTTATGAAATTCTAACAAAACTCAGTGATCTCAATTACATTGTGAAGACTCCAGATAGGAGAAAGCCAAAACAGTTATGTCACATTAACATGCTGAAGCCTTATCATGACAGAAATGCTAGGGTTGCAGCTGTTACTTCAGATTCTCCGATGGCCGAAACGTGTTAAGATGAGGGGGAGTTTCAAGATGATGAGCCTAGAATTAAAGCTGAAGTTCTTTCATGTAAATTGTCAAATTCTGAAGTGTTGCAAAATCTTGATGTAAAACTCCAGCACTTAGAACCCTCACAGAAAGATCAGTTTGAGAGGTTAATCAAGAAATATAAAGATCTATTTCCTGATGTTCCAAAGAGAGTTTCTATAGCCTCTCATGATGTAGATGTTGGTCATGCCAAACCAATAAAACAGCATCCGTACCGGATGAATCCTGAACAGAGAAAGATCACTGAGAAAGAGGTTGAGTACATGTTAGAACATGATATTATCACAACCTCTAACTCCGATTGGAGTTCACCCTGTGTGCTAGTTCTAAAACCTGATGGAAGTACTAGATTCTGTACAGATTATCGCAAAGTCAATGCTGTAACTAGAACTGATGTGTTTCCAATACCTAGGATTGGTGATTGTATCGATAGAGTAGGGCAAGCAAAGTTTCTGACTATGATTGATTTATGAAGGGTTATTGGTGTGTGCCTTTAACTGATAGGGCCAAAAGCATCTCTGTTTTTGCCACACCATCAGGGTTATACCAGTATAAAGTCCAACCCTTTTGCATGAAAAATGCCCCAGCCACGTTCCAAAGGACGATACAGTCTACAATCGCCGGATTGCCACACACGGGTGCGTACACCGACGACCTGATCACATGGAGTGACTCCTGGGAAGAACATCTGAAAGATGTAGAGACGTTTTTCCAGCGCTTCACCCAGGCTACTTTACTTTACTTATCTGCTTCGCGCCCCGTGGCGCATAAGGCGTCTATAGAGCTTTAGAGCTTTTCCGTGTAATGTAACTGATTCCTGGCTTCTTGCATTGATCTTCATCATTTTCGTCTTTTCCATGCTGATCTTAAGTCCTACCCGTTTCGCTTCATCTGCTAATCTCGTTGTCTTTTCCTGCATCTGTTGTTTAGTGGAGGAGAAAAACACTATGTCATCTGCAAAGTCTAGATCCTCCAGTTTTGATGTGAATTTCCACCTAATACCATTCTCGCCATGACCAACTGTTATTCTCATTTCCCAATCTATCACAATCAAAAATAAAAATCCAGACATATTACATCCTTGCTTGACTCCAGTTTTAATGCTGAACCATTCACATGCTTCTCCTTGGTCTTCTACAGCGCACTCAAAGTCTTCATAAAATATTTTAACCATTCTCACAATCTTCTCTGGAATTCCATATTTACTCAAAATTGCCCACATGCTATCATGGTGTATTGAGTCGAATGCCTTTTCAAAATCTATGTAATTCAAATACAGTGATGCTTGTAACTCATTAACTTGTTTGATGATATTTCTCAGTATGAAGACTTGCTCCGTTGTCCCTCTACCCCAGGGGTGTCAAACTGACCCGTAAACGGGCCAAGAGGCTGCAGGTTTTCACTCCAACAATGCAGAAGCGCACCTGATACAACTAATCAGTTGCGCAGGCCTAGATCAGTTGATTAAATCAGTGCTTTCAGGTGAGCTTCTGCATGGTAGGATTGAAGACCTGCAGCCTCTTGGCCCGTTTACGGGTCAGTTTGACACCCCTGCTCTACCCTTTCTATAACCTGCCTGTTCCTTTCTCAATCTACAATCCACTCCATTTCTTATCTGATCAATAATAATCTTTCCAAGTATCTTTGCCACAATAGATGGTAAGGTTATGCCTCTCCAATTCTTGCAATTCTTTAAGTTCCCTTTCTTCTAAGCCCTCGTCTCCATTTCTTTGGGATCCTTTCATACAACCATACTTTTCCCATCAGTTGGTGTATTTTTTCTGTTGAAACCTCTATGTCTGCCTTTAATAACTCGGCTGTAATAGAGTCAATTCCCGGTGTTTTTCCATTCTGTAGTCTTTTTATTGCTGCCTTGACTTCGCTTTTTGTTGGTTCATTGACTGCTATCTCTTCAATTGCTTCGCTTAATTCAAATTCGTCGTCATTGTTGACTGGATTTGGTGGTTCTTCCCTATTAAGTATTTCCCTAAAGTGTTCTGTCCATCTTGACTTTACCTCATCTTTCCCACTAAGAGGGTTTCCATTCTTATCTAATACTACCATACTCTGTCTAGTTCTTTCATTACAGAGCACTTTGGCTGTCTTCTTAGACTTAACTTAATTGTTGTACATACCAGATAGTGGTCACTTCCAATGTCTGCTGATCTATATACTCTAGTGTCTTTCACTGAATTTCTAAATAGCTTATTAATAAGTAAATGATCTATTTGATTCCTTGTTTTACCATCTGGAGATGCCCATGTTGCTTTATGTATATTCTTGTGTGGGAATAGCATTCCTGTTATGACTAGCTCGTTCATGCCACACATTTCACATAGTCGTTCTCCATTGTTGTTTCTCAATCCCATTCCATGTGTGCCCATCACTCTTTCGTAACCAGAGTTTTCATACCCTACTTTAGCATTCATGTCTCCAGTGACTATTAGCATGTCATGCGTTTTCCTTTTATCTAGTACAACTTGTAATCTCATATAGAACTCATCTTTAACTTGCTCATCTGTATCCTCTGTGGGTGCATAGATGTGTATAATTGTCAGTTTGATGTGCTTGGAATAATACCTGGCTCTAATGATCCTTTCACTGATTGGTGTCCAATCCATTAGGGCTCTAGCTGCATTTTTGACATCAGTATACCTACACCTTCTCTATGGTTGTCATCATCTCTTCCGGAGTAAATGATGGTTTCTCCTTCTGCCAGTTGTACTTTTCCTTGTCCTGTCCAGTGTGTTTCGCTAATACCAATAATGTCAATGCCTCTTTTGGTCATTTCTCTTGCTGCCTGTACAATATTACCGCTTCTGTACAATGTACGTACGTTCTAGTTGCCTATTTTTATAACGTTTTTAGGGTGCACTAGTGGCCTATTCATCCCGAAGGAGTCCTGTTGGCTTGATCCTACGGGCGTCATACGGTCACTCCTGTTATGAGGAACGGCCACAGCGTCCCCTAGGCTTGGTGAATTAGCTCTTATATTTGTTTCTGTCATATAAAGATTTTTTATAGGAGAGGGTTATTAGCCTCCTGCCCAACCCCCAACCTGGAGGACCAGGAGATCACTCTTTGTCTGTCTTCTACCCTTTGACCTGTTCGGCATGGGTGGCCCTACCAGGAATCTCTGACTCCAGCCGACATAGCTCTAGGGGTCATTGAAGCACACAAACCGCCTCACCACGATAAGGTGATTATCCCTGCGAGGCGGTCACCCAGGCTAACCTGACTGTTAACCTGAACAAGAGTGACTTTTGTTGTGCGACTGTCACGTATCTTGGCTATGTCATAGACCACGGTAAGGTAGCACCCATAAATGCTAAAGTCCAAACCATCATGGACTTTCCAGTTCCTGACAACAAAAAAGCTTTGCGCCGCTTCCTTTAAATGATCGGGTACTACCGCAAGTTCTGCAAGAACTTTGCTGAGATTGCTCTCAGTCTCACCAGCCAACTGAAGAAAGGCGTAAAGTTCACTTGGGATGAAGCATGCCAAAGAGCCTTCGATCGCCTGAAGTCTCTGCTGTGTCACTTCCCCGGGCTCAAATCTCCTGACTTCAACAAACCGTTCTCCATCGCGGTCGATGCTAGCGACCAAGCTTGTGGATCTGTGCTCCTACAGAGAAGTGACTCTGATGACATTGAGCATCCCAAGGTATACTTTTCCAGGAAGTTCAATTGCCACCAAAGGAACTAATCCACAATAGAGAAGGAGCTGTTGGCTCTGGTTCTATCTTTACAACACTTTGAGGTTTATGTTTGTACAGGGCAAAAGCCAATGATTGTGTACACTGACCACAGTCAGTTTATGTTTTTGAGTAAGATGAAAAACAAGAATCGTAGATTGTTGAATTGGAGTTTGATCTTACAGGAGTTTGACTTAAGCATGTAAAGAGTACAGACAATGTAATTGCTGATTGCTTATCCCGTGTTTGAGTATGTTTATATATCACGTGTTTATTCGAATATTGTATTATATGTATATATACACAAGTGTCTACTTCACCATTTTTGTTTTGAAAAGAAAAATACTGTCTTTATGAGTCAAAATCTTACCCTTTTGGAATGGAGATGTAATGTGGAAAGACCCTCTTTTTGTTAAGCCCAGTCTGGAGCTAGGTTTGGGCATGTCCTGGGCATGTCTGAGAGGGGAAGGTCCCAGAGGAAAAAAAAAAAAGTCTAAATGTGGAAGGGGGCTGCAAAAGAGTATATAAGGAGAGAAATTGAGAGAGTAAAGTAGTAGGAGAAATTGCAAAGAGAAAGATGCATTTTACTAGACCTGTCACTCTTTTCAAGACCTGTGAAGCTTTTTGTACATTTTTGCCGGTGTTGGAGCATTTTCCTCACCCTGAACATCAACAAGCAACCCCATCTCAAGGGACTGTAAATTTTTTTTTGGATATTATCAATCTTGGTCAGTAGTAGAAATTGAAGCACCCATTACTAAAACCCCATAAGTCACACTTGACTTGACTTGACTTGTGGGGTTTTAGTAATCAGTGGTTCAATTGTAGGTTAGTGTTAGTCTTTGTTTAATTAAATCTGTTTGAGTTTTAAAATTTTGTCTGTCATCCCTTGCTGCCGTAAATGTCATAACAAATTGGGGCCATAACATTAGAGTGTGCATATCAGGGCATTTTGAAAAGATATAGCTATATCTATGCATGTATGATGCTTTAGAAGATATGCGTGTCTTGAAACTAAGGCAGAAACCCGGCCCAAAAAATGAGTTGAGGTACCCAAATTTGACCAGCTACCACGCAAAATGAAAAACGTCGCCATCGCAAGGCTTTGGAATATGATCCTACAACACCTATAGATTAAAAAACCACTCACAGCAAAGCTCTAAGGGTAGTTTCATTATTTTCAGTACCTGGGGGGCACACATTTTGTGAGCCTGGCCCATATATACACTGACCAAAAAAAGAAAGGGAACTTTCTTTTTCTTGATTTTATCGAGTGTAACTGTTATTCAAGTGAAAGAGGGAATCTCAGACAGTAGATATAACAGAAAATCGGGTTGAAATATCGCCATGTTGGCTTTTATTTAGCAAGGTGAAGTTCGACATTATGAAACACACATGACACTATCAGCATCTCGTATTTCCCCCATAAGTGTCGCGCACGGCGGTACACCTGCGTCTCATAGACATCACCACTCTTCGGTCAGTGCTAGTCTGAGCTGACGTACTGTAGCTGGCGGTGGTTGACGTCTCCGGATCCCTCTATCCAGAATGTCCCACAAGTGTTCTATAGGTGTAAGATCTGGAGAAAATGCTGGCCAGAGAAGGATTTGCACGTTTTCGGCCCAAAGGAACTTCATAGAGATACGTGCCACGTGCGGACATGCGTTTTCCTGTTGGAAAGTCAGTCGGTGACATCAGACAAACAGAAGGATGACTGGACGGAGAATTTCATCATGGTTACAGATGCCATTGAGGTTTCCTTCAACAAAATGAAGGTTGGTTAGGTGTGTAGCAGACGGTCGGTCGTGATACGACGGTCAGACGCTGGAGTCGTAACACGTGGCCTACCAGATCTGGGGCAATCGGCCGTGTATCCAGTAGCATTAAACCTGACTCTGAGAGGACTAATTGTCCTCCAATGAACATCATCCTTGTTTAATGTTTTACTTGTAGTAGATTTGTCAACAGAGATGTTAGCATGTGCCCGAGATTTCTGTAAATCTTTAACTGATGATCTTGGATTCCTCTCCACCTCATTAAGCATTCCGCACTGTGCTCTTGCAGTCATCTTTACAGGATGGCCACTCCTAGGGAAAGAAGCAACAGTGCTGAATTGTCTCCATTTATATCTTACTTACAGTGGACTGATGAACATCAAAGCTTTTAGAGATACTTTTGTAACCCTTTCCAGCTTTATGCAAGTCAACCATTCTTAATCTTACGTCTTCTGAGAGCTCTCTTGTGCGAGGAATGGTTCACATCAGGCAATACTTTTTGAGAATAGCAAACTCAAAACTGGTGTGTGTCTTTTATAGGGAAGGGTAGCTTTAACCAACACCTCCAATATCGGCACATTGATTGGATTCCAGGTTGGCTGACCAAAGTCATTAGCCTAGGGGTTCACATACTTTTCCACCCTGCACTTAGAATGTTTGCATGTTGTGTTCAATAAAAACATGAAAATATATAATTGTGAGGTATTAGTTTAAGAAGTCTGTGTTTGTCTATTGTTGTGACTTAGATGAAGATCAGATCACACTTTATGACCAATTTATGCAGAAATCCAGGTAATTCCAAAGGGTTCACACACTTTTTCTTGCAGCTGTAAATTGAAAATTTCCTCAGCTTTAAAACATAATTAATACTTTTTAAAGAAGGTGCATACTTCAAATGTATAGCTCTAGTAGAGATAGTGTTTCATGTCAGAGCGAAGACCTCATGACAATTTGATTTCATGAACACCACACAATAGCCAAGCACAGACCCAGATCTCAATCCAGTTGCACTCCTTCGGGATGAGGCTGAATGGGAGTTCTCTGCATGTGTGGCTGACAAATATGCAGAAACTTCTGGAGGCTATTCATGGAGTTGGGACCATAATCCCTTTACAACTCTCCAGAACCTTTCTGGCCCCACGCAGGAAAGAACTCAAGCTGTACTGGTAGCAAAAGGAGATCAAATTAGGCATTAGACACATGTAGCTTGTTGATGAGTGTATTTTATACAGCATTCGATATTCTTTGTGCTATGTCACATTTCATTTGTGTATGAATAGATTTGTGCATTCTTCATTTTGTTTTTAATGAAAATAGCTTCATTGCATACATGTTGTGCACATAAGCTCACATACATGCGCATGTGGCAGGTGCTGGGCATGGAACACTGGAGAATGAGTTGCGAGCAAATTGATTGGTCTTCCTCTATTGTTCTAAAGACATGTTAACAGCCCCTTAGTGATCAAAACATAATGTGCCCTCTAATGGCATTCTCTTGATGCGCGTACTGTAAATAACAGTAACTTGACAGGGGAATGTTTCCCGAAAGCACAAATGCTAACTTATATTGTAGGAACCATTGACTGTGTATGGTCAAACTGTTTTGGGAAATGTGCCCCATGTTACTTGTGTTTCTCATTATATTCTTCTTCACAATGTACAACTGATATTTACAAGTAATTATAATAGAACTTTGCTTTGTGACTATGATTCAATAGGGGTGTCACACTGACACACACACACACACACACACACACCACACACACACACAGACTCACACACGCAAGTGTACACACACACACGCCCGCGCGCACACACACACGCCCGCGCGCGCACACACACACAGACACACTTGGGTTTACATACCATACACACAAGTGTGTGTGTCTATGCATCACTGTGTAAGAGAAAGACTGTTCTCATCTTAACACTGTACAAAGGCAGTGTGTGTATTTTTGGCAGTTCAAAGAGAAAACAAACCAGGAATTAAAGGAGCTTTATTTAATCTGCCATTTTTTACATTTTTTTTCACTGAGCTTTTAAATGCTCTGGGGGAATTTCTCCCCCTGAAGGATTTTGATATTGAGTGGAAACTGGCTCATCACTCCGAATGGTCCAATGTTTACACAGGTCCTACTTTTCAAAGGAGCCCCAACAGGCTAATGCTGCCTTGTGGTCAATCAAACAAACGCTGACCTCATCTCCAAACATTCCCTACGAATCACCCCCATCTCGACAGAAAAGTTTGGTTGAACTCTGAGTTTGTACGTGTATAAATCTTTTAGCGATCCTCCCTGAGCAATGTGTTCTGAAAGACGGGGCAAAGAAAGCGTCAGAAATGCAGTGGAATGATGTGTGTGGAGATACAGGCTGTGCTATAGACGCTAGCCCTGTGGCAGCTTAAGGCCTGGTGAATTAATCTGAAATCGATGTGGGCAGCCCTGAGGAAGAGCTGCGAGGCAACGGTACAAGAAAATCATTGATTCTTTTACAGTGGCTACAACCAAATCCATTCCTATTTGCTGAATTTAAAATGCCTTTTTAACTAAAAATAATTCCCTCCAAAACACTCAGAGTATTGCGACAGTAACTGATTGTGTTCCCTCTGGGAATGAGAACAATGACACTCATATTAAATTCATCCACTATAGCTCCTCATTCGTACAGGATTTGAGCATATTTTAGTGACGGTGCTTTTATTTAAGCTGTCATGTTTATGGACTGTCCAGCAGTTCACCGTGCAAAAAGGTGCTCATTGCATATTCGCTAAGTGTTTAGCTGGCCTGTGAATAAGTGTGGTTGCTGCTCAGATGTATTTAGAGGGAAAATGTACATTGAAACTGTGCCCGGGTGCTTCTGTGGTATTAATTAAGGTCATCATAGGAGGGAGAATTCATATGGAATCGGAAATGAATTGCTCCTCATGCCAATCCTGATTTCAGTGTTTAATTTACCCCGCGGACAGAAAAGCGCTGTGTGCCTGTGTTAAATGACAAAGGGGCGGATGTTAGTGCAGCTCTTTTGGAAGGATGATGCTGGCATGCACGCTCCATGTGGGGATTATGAACTGTGCGAGGATCACTGAACATAAATACACTCTCCTTTATATGCTCACCAGCCTTAATGACTGCAGATTATCCTCAGTATACAAGAATACCTACAGTAATATTTAGAACTGGCTGCCCCTGGATTTGACATATTGTCTATTCAACACTGAAGTCCGACAAAGTCAATTTGAACAGCAACTGAATTCAACGGTGGTTCTGGATGTAACCATTGGAACACGTGGAAAAAAAAAACTTAAAAAAAATTTTTTCTCAAGTAAACCTTACAGCCAAATGAAGAGAAACTTCCAGAAGTTTGCACTGGGCCAGATTTGCTGACTAAGGTGGAAAATCCTGGTTATACCCCCGCTACGACGTAGTCGGGGGTATATAGCGCTCCACGCGTCCATCCGTCTGTCCGTGTGTGTGCGTCTAGATTCGTTCAAACTTTAAGCGGGGGTATGTGAGCTCTGCTCACTTCTACACTTGTTCTCAAAGAAAACAGTCCAACCACCAGGATTTACTTCCTCTAGAACAGTGGCGTCCAATCATGTGCAATGGAGAGGGCGGATTATGCAAATTTTTATCCCAACCAATCACTACACCTGCTGATTTCACTGATTAGCAAACCTCCAGGCAGACAGGAGGGAACTAGTTGCTGAAATCAGCAGGTGTTGTGGTTGGTTTGGATGAAAACCTGCAAACAGACAGCCCTCCATGGCACATGATCGGGCAGGACTGATCTAGAAGGTGTGGTCAGCTGATTTCATCAGAAGAAGAAAGATACAGAAGGTTGTTTACTTCCTGACCCCATGATTTTGCACCTCTGTAGCTCACTGTCTTTGTTTTAGCAGCTTCCAACTTCCAGCCTTTTAATCAATAAATGTTAGGCCAGTATATGGCTGGGTTTAGTTGGTAGACTACAATAAATTAATTTGAGTACATCTCCAGTTGGTCATGGGTTTAAATCCAGCCTGGGTTCTCTATCTGTATGTTAGCATGGGTTTCATCGAGCAGTTGAATGACAGGCTACTTGGAGAGTCTAAACTGCCTGTAGGTAGAATGCTTGTATGAATTGTGTGTGATTTCTGCGATGGATTGAGCAGCTGGTCAGGGCCTGTTCCTGCCTGTGGCCCATTGAATGCTGGCAAACGCTCCAGCCTTTCAGTACTTCAACCAGGAATAAGTGAGTATAATCATGGATGGGTGGATGGCGTTTATCTCCAAAATCAAACATGTTAGCAAGGTTATGTGACAAGAATAGGCTATGCTAGGTGACCATTTTATTTCGTCTTATATCTTTTTAATATTTTTCTTAACATAAAAAAATTGAAAAATCAAAAATGCAAATAAAACAAGAAAGCAGTCATTTATAAATCATATTAGACTGTTATTAAATTGATAATGGTGATATTTTTGAAGACTTATGGGCTCAAGCCATTGAACAGTGACACCATATCCATCATTTTGGCTCTTTACGCCTCTATCAGGCATCTGCTATGAAACACAATGCGCTTAAAGTGTAGACTTTCAGCCACAGTTTAAGGATTTTGTCATATTGTACGAACATCCAATTTTATAATTAGTCCACTAATTATAAAAAGTAATTAGACAAACTAACACAATCATAAATACAAAAGCTAGCAACCACTCCATAAAAAGTAAAACTGAAGGTTGAGGAGATTTCAGATCCCATTATCTCAAAAACTGATATAGATAGCCACTTGGTTACTATTCCTCACATAGGAACTCACATATGGCAAGTAAAACCGCATCATTACATTTCACCTTCAGCGACCTCGAAAAGTCAAACTCAAGGTCATGAGATTTCAGGAGGCTATGGCCGCATCCGAATAGTGAAATAATTACGTCCTACTCACTAATTCGTATCCACTTTTCTTTAACCTCTGTGAAAACGTCCTTCGGTAAAGGATTGGTGTAAAGGGGAATTCCTCACGGCTTAGGAAGACAACCGCTCTAATTAGAGAATCCGATTGCACTTACACTGGGCAATGTGATCAAGAGTCCCCTGCCCATCAGATAGGTTTCTTTACGCGATTGGCCAGATGAATGGTCGCCACTTTAAGTGTTGCTGCTGCACAGAATTGTGGGATAGCGTTATCTCCTTTCTTTTCAAAAAGGATGGTTATGTGTACCTTTGGATATCTCAATGGTACTGTGACATTTCATCTTGAAAGATCAAACCCAAGAGCACATGTACCTGGAAAGTGGACCAGCTTATTGAGCTGCTAAAATATGTGCAAGAGGTGGGGTTTACTCTGCCTGGCACTGCTTATTTTAGATCAGTGGTGCTCCACCCTGGTCCTGGAGAGGCGCAGTGTCTGCTGGTTTTTGATGTTCCTCAGCGCTCAGGAGAAAACCAAACTCAGTGCACCCTGCGGCTCGACAGGACCATGGTTAGCCATGCTCTTGCACTAAGGGGTCTATTCTCCCATGCGCTTATGTCGAAAAAAGCGTGTAGCTACGTGCTTTTCAGCCTAATCGTATTCTCCCCTTGACTTAAGTCTGTGCATTACGCGCCCCGAAGGCAGTTATGCACTTGGGGCGGAGCAAGGCCAAAATCGGGGGGTTTCCAGGCATTTCTCAGGCAAAAAACACTTAGGCGTATTCTCCCCCTGGCTTACGCACTTTTTCTGTTAAGCACTTCTTAGGGCTGTATTAAGATCAAGCGCCAACATAAGGCGAAATGGAATATTGTGTTTGATGTCGGTTATAGGCCGAATTTTAACATTAAATTTATTTTATTTAACATTGTAAAGGTTGAGACATTCAATATTCGATTGAATTTCTTATTCCTTGTTTCTTATTTCTAAACTACATTTCTCATAACCATAATAAATTATCAAATGAAATCATCATATGATATACTCTTCCAAAAAAGAAACTATACATTGTTGTTAGCATCAATTTATTACGCATGAAATGTTTTGACAAATGTGGAAAACATATTGAAAAGAAAGTGTAATCAATAATTCAATATTTGTATAGTTTCTTTTTTGGAAGAGTATATTATACAACAGATTGTCCTCTAATTATTTCAATTACAAACGCATTACAAATAATTAGAAACATACCGGTGGTCATCAAGGTCACAACTGCGCTGTCGGTCCTGGCATCTGGGTCATTCCAGAGAGTGGCTGATGATGTCATGCATATATCACAGGCGTCTGTGTCAAGGTAACTGACAGTTGGTTGATGCTAAGCTGCGCCACATCAGCCACTTAATAAAGTTTCCCGAAACACTATCTGAAAGAGTTAAGGGGGGGTTCAACCAGGTCGTCAGGTTCCCCAGTGTTGTGGGAGTCATTGATTGTACTCACGTTGCAATCAGAACCCCTTCCACTAATAAGAATATGTACAGAGACCGAAGAAATCGGCACAGCATTAATGTTCAGGTTGTGTGCGATCCTGATACGCGCCTATTAAGCATCTGCGCCAAATTCCCTGGCTCGGCCCATGACGCCTATGTACTGCGCAACTGCTTGAAATGCCAAAAAATACACTGAATATTTGAAACCACATTAAGCTTGTTTCCAGTATCTATCACAGTGATACTTAGATTATGGGAAAATAACATAATTATTACATAATAACCCATTTTACATAACCCTCCTTCATCCGTATCCAGCTCTTCTCTATGCACTTCCACTGCAGAAAGAGTGGATGCTACCTCCTCCTCCAGTGCAGTGAAATGCACGGGGGATGAGGGTTGCTCACCACCTGTTGTGTGTACACTTCTCCTGTGTGCAGAGAGCCTGGCTTTTACAGATTTTTCCGTGTGCAGGGTAAGAATCCTTTGTTGGTTAAAGCGTTGCCTTGTCCTTTAGTTGCAAACCAGACATGAGAGTAGTTTGAAATTTCAAGCGCGCAATTTCTAACTGTCATTGATTGTTATTTTTGTGTGACTAGAATGTTCTCTTTGTCTTCTTCCCTATCTTCCACGGAACAAACAGGCTAGTGTGGGAGCCGCACATTTTCAGTGCTCTCTGATTACGCTGGTTGAGAAGCGCTAAATTCTTCATTTATTATTTCATTATCGCAGCAAATAGTTTGTTTGCATAGCTTTAATGCCATGGTGGCTAGAGTAAGAAATAAAACAGAGATGTCTGCATTACTTCTTAAAACTGGCACAGACATACATAGGCCGACTATTAGAGCCGCATATCGTGGGCCTGCTGATTAAACCTTGTATCTTCAAAATGATAAACTTCACAGGAAAATAAAAAATATATATAAAATAAAGAGTATATATAAATGTATAAAAAACACAAAACCAGTGAAGTTGGCACGTTGTGTAAATCGTAAATAAAAACAGAATACAATGATTTGCAAGTCCTTTTCAACCTATATTCAATTGAATACAACTGCTAAGACAAGTTACTTAATGTTCGAACAGGTAAACTTTGTAATTTTTTGCAAATATTAGCTCATTTGGAATTCGATGCCTGCAACGTGTTTCAAAAAAGCTGGCACAAGTGGCAAAAAAGACTGAGAGAGTTGAGGAATGCTCATCAAACACTTATTTGGAACATCCCACAGGTGAGCGGGCTAATTGGGAACAGGTGGGTGCCATGATTGGGTATAAAAGCAGCTTCCCTGAAATGCTCAGTCATTCACAAACAAGGATGGGGCGAGGGTCACCACTTAGTGAATAAATGCGTGAGCTGATTGTCGAACAGTTTAAAAACAACATTCCTCAACAAGCTATTGCAAGAAATTTAGGGATTTCATCATCTACGGTCCGTAATATCGTCAAAAGGTTCAGAGAATCTGGAGAAATCACTGCACGTAAGCGACAAGGCCAAAAACCAACATTGAATGCCCGTGACCTTCGATCCCTCAGGCGGTACTGCATCAAAAACCGACGTCAGTGTGTAAAGGACATCACCACATGGGCTCAGGAACACTTCAGAAAACCACTGTCAGTAACCACAGTTCGTCGCTACATCTGCAAGTGCAAGTTAAAACTCTACAATGCAAAGCGAAAGCCATTTATCAACAGCACCCAGAAATGCCGCCGGCTTCGCTGGGCCCAAGCTCATCTAAGATGGACTGATGCAAAGTGGAAAAGTGTTCTGTGGTCTGACGAGTCCACATTTCAAATTGTTTTTGGAAATTGTGGACGTCGTGTCCTCCGGACCAAAGAGGAAAAGAACCATCTGGACTGTTATAGGCACAAAGTTCAAAAGCCAGCATCTGTGATGGTATGGGGGTGTATTAGTGCCCAAGGCATGGGCAACTTACACATATGTGAAGGCACCATTAATGCTGAAAGGTGCATACAGGTTTTGGAGCAACATATGTTGCTATCCAAGCAACGTCTTTTTCATGGACGCCCCTGCTTATTTCAGTAAGACAATGCTAAGCCACATTCTGCACGAGTTACAACAGCATGGCTCCGTAGTAAAAGAGTGCAGGTACTAGACTGGCCTGCCTGTAGTCCAGACCTGTCTCCCATTGAAAATGTGTGGCGCATTATGAAGCGTAAAATACGACAACGGAGACCCCGGACTGTTGAATAACTTAAGCTGTACATCAAGCAAGAATGGGAAAGAGTTCCACCTGAAAAGCTTCTCCTCAGTTCTCCTCTCCTCAGTTCCCAGATGTTTACTGAGTGTCGTTACAAGGAAAGGCGATGTAACACAGTGGTAAAAAGGCCCCTGTGCCAACTTTTTTGCAATGTGTTGCTGCCTTTAAATTCTAAGTTAATTTTTTTTTGCAAATAATCATTAAGTTTCTCACTTTGAACGTTAAGCATCTTGTCTTTGCAGTGTATTCAATTGAATATAAGTTGAAAAGGATTTGCAAATCATTGTATTCTGTTTTTATCTACGATTTACAGAACGTGCCAACTTCACTGGTTTTGGGTTTGTAAATATATTTTAAAATATAAATAAAATAAAACGTTTAATTCTGCATGTAAGAATAGTCGACATATGAGTTTTTGTTTCTTATCAGTTTGGAGATACGAGGTTATATCAGCAGGTCCACGATATTCTAATTTAAAGTCTGGTTTGCGTTTTCCACGGACCACAACTGCATTTTCATGGTTAATCAGAAAATCCTTGTTCCATGTTTTCCTGATAGCCATAATCAATGAGCTTTGTACAGAGTCTGCCTCTCTTTTGGATCAGTCACACCTCTTTCATAAGGCCACCTACATTTTGAAGTTAAGCACTGTGGGCATGGTCGAAGCGAGTAGGGGAGAATACGCGTAACTCAAAAGCGAATCGCGTAAAAAAAGAATTTGCGCGCTAATGGGAGAATAGACCCCTAAGTGAATAATACTTATTTACTTATTCAAATTATTACCAGGAACCACCCTCAAGACTCTCAGAGCCAATTAAGCAGACATGCAGTTTGTGACAGAAATCTACAGGGAAACCAAGATTTGTCGATGCGGTTGGATATTTAATATAGTTGTAATATGAAGTAGAAGTGTAAAATACAGATGAAAGTATATAGGCCAGGGGTAGGAAACCCTGATCCTGGAGAGTCACAGGGTGTGCTGAGTTTGTTTTTCTCTACCCAGTTTAAACAGTTTCAAATTTCAAAGGGGCCAGTGGCTTTATTTTTAATGCTTTATTTGTAATGTCCACTGGTGCATTTTTTTCTCGTGCTGTGCCAATTAATGCAGCCCAAAAGGATGTTTTTTTGTGTGAACATAACATTACGATTTCGGAAATAGTTTTTTTACTCTGCGGTATTTATATCCCTTATGCACGTTGATGCAAACGAAGATGATAAAATGTCATATTAAGTCACGCAAACCAGGTTTGAAGTAAAGCAGTTTATTATTATTACTTTATAAAATGGGTAGTGAAAGGAATACTCATCATAAAGCATTGATTTAGATGATAAGGAGACAATATTACAACCATATATTACCCGGTTGTCAGCCGTGTTTTATAAAACGGGTTTGTCAACCGTCAAAGAGCCGATTATGTCACAAGAGCAAATGTGATCGGCTGCCGTCCAACTGAACTCTGGAAGAATCGCTCCGCATTTGAGTGAAGTTCAGAGTTCCCAGCTTTTGATGCAAGTGTTTCCCCATTTTACAATCCCAGAGAGCCTGTGTGCAGCCCTGGTGCTGTCTTTGCCATAATCCCTTTGGAAACACATGGGGAAGGGAACCCCTGTTTGTAACACACCTGTGGACGTGCACCGTTAGTCTTCTTCCCAGCGTCCGGTTTGTGTGACATCAAATGACGCTGATCACCACCACACTGCCCCACCAAGGCAAAAGGAAGTAAATCCATCGGCAGCCATTTTGAGAAAAATGCAAGTGTTTGTTTTTGCTCCCGCTCTACACAAAGAATATCCACTTGCATGTGCTGAATCTCAGTCAGTAGGGCGAATTTCGTGGAGCGGAATGGCAGCAAGGGGAGCTAAGCAGGGCTTGTGGAAGTAAATATCCGCCAAATATAACAAAGTAAAGATCCTCCATGTGATGAAAATGCCTGATGAGAAATAATGAAATATAATTGTTAACATTATATGTCTGAATGAAAACCACGACATGCCCAGGTCAACGGACAACCACAATCGTAAGATGACTGGCTACCATAAATGGACCAATGACTCGATGTAAAGAGGGAGTTGCGGATAAACCACATTTGGGCAAACTGCGATTTAATATGTGGAATAACTACTTTGCTTTCACGTTGACATCTGCATCATACAACCACTCTAATTGGCGACTTGAACTTGTTGCAGCTTGGACCCCAACATGACGCAGTTCTTATCACTGCAATGCAAGTTATTCCAATATTACATAAAAATACAATGAACAATGCTGTACCCTAAAGTTCCTGCCATGGTCAAAACTTTGAGAAAGAATTTAAAAAGCATTCATTATGATTGTCTGTATTTATCTGCATAAATGCCAAATGGTCATTGCCCATTGATTTAAGTTTTGTAGTGCTTTTCCCTTACTTAACACCAAGCTCAGAGACAGTGGATTTTGCTTTTTAATTGCGGTTTAAACACTTTTGTACTTAAGATCAGATTAATTAACTTTTTCTACTGTAATTTTAAAACTCATTATTTTAATTGGCTGATTATTGCACACCACTGTTAATAAGTTAAGTTAAGAATAACTTGAAAGTTAAGATAAGCTGCAGAGGGTCAAAAGGATGTGAAGCATTATCATATCTCATTAGCTGTTTGAGTGCTGATTATCGGAGGAAAAATTCTACGTTTCTTCCAAAGCACTGTGATTTAAATGCATACTGAGACTGAAAACTGATTCAGCCCATCTGTAATGTTGCTTACTTAATATTCCACAATTATTGTAATGTCCAGTCAAATTTATGAATTGTATATTTCAGAATTAATATTAAATAGAAATGGTTTATGGCAATTCATAGATCTGGGAAAGAAAAGTGATACATATCTTCAGTACCCTGGCAGAAAGCTGAGATTTTATGAATGCTGTTTGTTATTAAAAATGTGTCATATATCGCACTGAAAACGAGGCTTTGATCAAAATAAAGTGCTGTATCAGTTTGTTACATAAAATGGTTTTAGGTTTTCGTTATTATTTAAATAACTACGATGAAATAATATCATTTGAAATGTTTTTATGCAATTCCATTGCTTCCAACCCTTGAGTGAGGTGAGGTGGTGTCAAACAGGTTAATCTGGGCAGAGAACTATTTGTCTCTGGTAAAGAGGTAGCCTATTTTGTCCCTACTTTATAGATTGCCAATGACATTTTTTCTTGCACTCTATGCACATGGGACCTCTCTCTGTGGAAGCGTTCGTTAGACTTTAGGGCATCATGCTGGTTGTGGTGACAATCTTGTCAAGATGAACCCTAGCATTTAGACTTGTATCTTCAGTTGGGACCAGAAGACGGGGGCTTGGTCTAATTTGGCCCAAAAGTAATAGCTGTTTTTGGAATGTCTTTGATGGAGCAATCCTTTGAAACAGAATGACATTTTAACTGTCGAACAAGGTATTCTTGTCAGTAGGAAAGTTTCTATGCTGGCCGAAATGACAGTGAAGAAAAGTTTCCTCAACTTAATGCAAATTCCCTCATCGCTCTTGTCAAATTTGTTTCCTCACTCAAGCAACAGACCACCATCCTCACTTTACGCTTGCTTCCACCCTCACTGAATTTCTTTTATTGCCATGTCTTCCATCAGCATACCATTTACACCCTGCTGTACCGGCTCACACTCTGCCATCCACCAGCCCTCTGGCTTGTTAAAACATCGAGCATTATCATCCTCGCCATGACAGGAAGTGGTGCAGGGGATATTGCGATGGAGCTCTGTCATCTATATGACTGAAATTTTACGGGCCTCTAGCCATCACCTTGATTGGGTTTGAAAAATGAGATTCCATGGTAGCGGAGGATATTGATGACAATGTTGTCTTGTTTATTACGTCTCGGTCAAAATATAGGCCAAGCCCATAATGGCAAAATAATACGTTTCTAATGGTCTTAAAAACAAATTTTTGGTTTGGAAATAAGCAAGAATTAAACACATAGATAAATCAACAGTATTGCAAAGCTTTGCCTCTTAATTTTTAAAAAGCCTTGTGGATAAACGTGTGAACAACTTTTAGTAGAAGAAGAGTCAAAAAATAACATTTGATTGTTCCTCTTTTAAAAACAACTTTTCAATTGTGGGACGCAAGCCTTTGAGTGATGTATTCCTGTTCTCCAAAGCATTAATTGTCTTTTCACAGGGCAGAAGTTTCCAGTTTTTCCCAAACAATTAACTGCAGCAAGAAGTTAATGAGCAAATGGTGGCACAGAAGTTCTCAGTGCATTTGTGTAATCCTTGCTCATTTTCTGATCTAAGATTGTTTTCAAGACTATGAAAAGATCAATAATTTGCCATTTTGGGCTTGGCCCAGTTGTGCACTGGAGAGTGCATAGCAAATGAAAAACTTATAAAATATAATCGATCAGACACAGGCAGACAGTCAATATGTATAGCAGTAGATAAGAACAAGAGATTCAGCATGGTAAATATAATTGTGATGATTTTACGACACTCAGTTTATTCCAGAGAATGCTTGTAGAAAGCCATTACGTGGCACTTTAGTCTGACATTGAAATGCTACAGTTTTTTCCTACCTTTTGAAGAAGAAAAGGTGTGAATCGGGTGTTTAGCGTGTAAGTTGGTGAGAAGCCCTTTTATTTCCACTGACTGTTCTTTTTACTGAAACAGCCGCATTTTTTATTTTATTTTATTTAAACCATATTTTACCAGGTCATCCCATTGAGATCAATGATCTCTTTTTCAAGGGAGCCCTGGCCAGAACGGCAGCATAAGGTATTACAGACAACATGACAATAACAAGAAATGTACACATGAAGATGTAGACAACTTTTAAGCACCGATTGTCGTAAAAAATATTCATATAACTGTGGACTTACATGAAATAACTATGGGCATAAACAGGTACCAACAGATTTATTCATCATTGTACTAATAAAAAATTTGAAATCAGACAAAGAAACTAATTCCCTTACTTTCAAATCTTTTTGAAGATTATTCCAGGTGAGGGGAGCAGAGTATTTAAAAGCTTTCACTCCCAAATTGGTCCGTGTACTTGGGACAGACAATGAAATCACATCTTTAGATCTGAAATTATATCTACTGTCAGATTTCAGAGCAATCAAGGAACAAATATATGAAGGGAGTTTACCTAAAATATAAATAAACAAATACCAATGACTGAGCCGACGCATGGTGAAAGATGGCCAACCAGCCCTGGCATAAAGAGTGCAATGGTAAGGGCTTTACAATGTCTCACAAATCTTGATGCACTATGATAAACACTATCTAACTTTTGTATACAATATGCAGGTGCATGCATGTAGAAAAGGTCACCATTATCAATAACTGATTAAAAAAAGAAGTAGCAGAAACCAATTTCTTTCTTGCCTCAAAAGAGAAACAGGGCTTATTTCTATAATGAAACTCCAACTTAAATCTCAATTTTTTAACCAGATTTTCAACCGGGGTTTAAAAGAGGCAGTCATCAAGCCAGATACTGAGATATTTAAAACTGGAGACAACTTCTAATTTCTTTCCCCCAGCATCAATAATATCCTCACTGCTTACTGACTTCTGTCTAGAATTTGAGAATTGCATTACTTTTGTTTTGTCAGCATTCAAAACCAGCTTTAAATGTGACAGTTGAACCTGTGTAATATTAAAACATCCTGCAATTTGGTAAAGGCCTGTATAATGGTGGAACCACCGCAATAGATCACAATATCATCCGCATAAAAATGAAAATTCGCACCTTCTACATTTTGTCTCAAATTAGTAACATAAATTGAAAATAACAGGGGACCCAAAACAGACCCCTGGGGTACTCCATTTCTAATATTTAACAAGTTAGAAGTGCGCCCATCAAATTGGATACATTGAGATGTTTCAGAGAGATAGTTTGCAGATAAAACATCAAAAGATATTAACAATGTTGGCCAGGTGACAACAGAGTTCATAAAGTGTTATTTAGTGAAGTTGTGCACTATAATTGTATGCTGATACAATGGTTTTTTTTTTTATTCCCATCCTTGATAATTGCATTTATGTACATCTGTGTTTTTGCTGATTTCGATAGCTTTCAGAGCATTTTCAGCCCTGTCTTCAGAGCATGCAGTATTAAATCAGTTTAGACAGATGCTAATTGAGGGAAACTGCGTTACACACTAAATCCATTAGAGCCCTGTTTCACAAGTCTGGATTTTCTTGGTGATGGGGATGTGCAAGATCTCAAACAAAGATTCTTCCTGGTTTTATTCAGTTACACTGCTTTGAGGAGCAGATTCCAGATGCATATGAAAAGAAATCACTATTTTATGTTGTAATAGAAAGATACCCAATTACTGTATGCTTGTCATATAACTGCTATTTTTGCAGTTTTAGCAACATCACTTGACAGTAATTTTGTTTTGTGCGTAGAAATTTCAACCCCAATTCGAAATAGTTGGGACAAAGTGTAAATTGTGAATGAAATCAAAATGCAATGACTTTCAAATCTCACCAGCCAGTATTTTATTCACAATATAACAGAGATAACATAACAAAAGTTGAAATTTTACAATTTTACCCGCAAAATGAGCTCATTTCAAATTTGATGGCTGCTACAGGTCTCAAAAAAGTCGGGACAGGGGCCTGTTTACCATGGTGTGGCATCCCCTCTTCTTCTTAACACAGAGTGGAGGCGTCTGGGCATTGAGGAGACAAGTTTCTGGAGTTCAGCCATTGGAAATTGATCCCACTCTTGTTTAATACAGGGTTTCAGCTGCTGGAGAGTTTTGGGTCTCCTCTGATGGGTTTTTTGTTTAATTATGCACCAAATGTTCTCAATTGGTGAAAGATCAGGACTGCAGGCAGGCCAGTTCAGCACGCAGACTCTTCTACTATGAAGCCATGCTGTTGTAATAGCTGCAGTATGTGGTTTTGCATTGTCCTGCTGAAATACACATGGCCTTCCCTGGAATAGATTTTGTCTGGAGGGGAGCATATGTTGCTGTAAAACCTTTATATGCCTTTCAGCATCCATGGTGCTTTTAAAAACATGCAAGTGTCCCACACCATATGCTCTAATGCATCCCCATACCGTCAAAGATTCTGGCTTTTGAGCTGAACGCTGATAACAGGAGGGGTGGTCTTTCTCCTCTTTAGCCTGGAGGACACGACACCCATGATTTCCAATAATAATGTCAAATTTGGACTTGTCTGACCACACGACACTTTGCCACTTTGCTACAATCCATTTTAAATGAGCCTTGGCCCACAGAACACGGCAGCGCTTCCGGATCATGCTCAAAAATGGCTTCCTTTTTCCAAGATAGAGTTTTAGGTGGCATCTGTGGATGGCACGGCAGACTGTGTTTACCGACAGTGGTTTCTTGAAGCATTCCTGAGCCCATTTAGTAATGTCAATGACTGAATCATGCCGGTGAGTGATGCAGTGGCGTCGAAGGGCCCGAAGATCACTAAAAGTCCACTAAACGATCCAGTAAAAGTCTTCGGCCTTGTTCCTTACACACTGAGATTTTTCCAGGTTCTCTGAATCTTTTGATGATGTTATGCTCTGTCGATGATGAGATCTTCAAAGCCTTTGCAATTTGACGAAGAGGAACATTGTTTTTAAAGTATTCCATAATTTTTTTACACAAGCCTTTTATTTTATTCACTTTTTTCACATGGGTTTATTATAGCCATTTTTTGCATTTTTGTGCCTCTTTTTTGTATCAGTGTGCGGGCTACCTTTTCCATTTTTGTATAATTTACACAAGCCTTCACAGGTTGGAGAGCCTCTGGCCATTTTTATTTCTGAGAGACTCAGCCTCTCCAAGATATCCCTTTTATAGCCAATCATGTTACACACCTGATTTCAGTTAACTTAAATACTTGCTAAATGTTCTTTTAGTTGATTCTCTTATTTATTAATAGCCTTTTCAGCCCTTTTTTGCCTATGTCCTAACTTTTTTGAGACCTGTTACAGCCAGAAAATTTAAAATAAGCTAATTTTGTGGATAAAAATGTAAAATGTCTCCGTTTCAACATTTTAAATGTTTCTATGTTCTATTGTAAATAACATATTGGCTCATGTGCTCTGAAAGTCATTGCATTTTGATCCCAGCTATTTCAGAATTGGGACTGTAATAGCAAAATATTAATACTGTCTGCATTGCGGTATTTTAAGTATTTTAAGCCAGTGCAAGTTGCCAGCCACTGCCAGCATTTTTGATAATATTTATTGATCTTTCGATACCAATTTTGTAAGATCTGTCACCGCGACCCCCACCATATAACACTGAAAACATTGATAGCCGGAATAGCTGGTTAGTGGCAGCGGAGGCTTTCTATTATAACTGATCAAATCTCGTCGAATGGTAGTTTATGTTATATATTATTGTAATGTATTACAGTGTTTGGTCACTCATGACCAAGACAGTGCTTTATTACTGTGTTTTTCCATGAAAATCTGGAAACTCTTTTGTCCTTTTTCTTTTTGAAGTTGTTTGCTCAGTTGTACAGCGTGATGGTATGTGAAGCGTCCTGTGTTTTACTGTCCTCCCAGAGTTAATGATTTGACAGCTGCCTCAGCTCGATTCCAGCCAAAGAGCATTTGCTTCCATTTTTATGTTGGCTCATTGATATGCTGTGATCTCATCTTCATGTTTTCGGATTGATTTTATTACCAGTTAAATGTGTAATTTGCATATTGTTGCCAGGTCTAAACCCTTGTTTTGAGTTTTATTCCTACTTTTGCCAAATGTTGACCTCTCGGGGCCTATTCTTATTTTTCCTTGCAGTTCTTTTGTGGACAGTTGACCCTTATGTTTTTTCAGGTCTTCCAAGAATATGTAGCTCAATAATAGGTGTGTTTTTGGTTAATATGCCGGAAACCAACCACTGTCATCTACCATTCCAGTCTAAGCCCTGCATTTGTCCCCAGGGTGACTGTGGATGTGATGGTGAATTTTTGTGGTCTAATGGATCAATTTACCTCTGATGAAACAGGCTGGGTCATACATTCAGAACTGTGCAAAAGTCTTAGGCACATTTAAAGCAATTTCATGTTTTGTACTTCATACGCACTGGACTTCAATTTTATTGGGCTACATTCATCAAAGAGTCTGTGGGAATGTTTGTGCTTTTTATTTCGGGGTCTGAATCACTTCATAAAGGAGGAATGTACCAAGCCCCTGAAAGCAATTAACTTTCAGTGAGTTTTCTCTTAAGTTCGAAGATCGCATGGACAGATACTTCAAGCCCCTCTCATTTTAACTATTAAAAAGATAAAGATAATTTTTCTGCATTAATGGTGTTCTCACAAATGTGCAGTTCACCCATGCCATGTGACCTGGCACACCCCATATCATAACAGGTGCTGGCTTTTGGACCTGATAACAGTTTGGGTTTTCTTGAGCATCTTTGGTCTGGAGATTATGGCGGCTGTTTTTATTTTTTAGCTTACATGGCTGAAGGCGGAACACGAACAGAGAATTGGGTTGCACAAAACTTCCGTTTAGAACAATTATTAGTCCTGACCTGTTCCTAATCGGGGAGATTAAGCCACACCTGTTAACTGTGGAGTGCTCTCGGAGTGAGTCTTCTGTTAATAATCAAAATGACTGAGAACAGGTAATCGGTAATCAACAAGGTATATCAAAATTTTTTATGACCACAATGACGTTTCATGACACCTTCTAGAAATATCAAAACGAAGACATTTCAATGATAAACCTACCTGGTACGCCATCTTCGATTTCCTTCACTGGAGGCAGCCATTGAGACATTGTTACCAGGGCCTCACTTTGAGCGCAAGCGCAACGAGGCACGGGCACCAGGCTGGCCAACTCTACCGCTTTTGGCGATTGACTACAGCTTTTGGGGCGTTTTTTTCAGAATGAAACTCCCCGAAAGCGGTAGTCTACCGCCAAAAGCAGTAGAGCTGGCATGTATGCTACCTGTTTGTAGCACCATCCCTGCACGTCACCTTCATCAAAGTGTTTGATACTCCCATCGAAACATCGAATACTCCCATCGAAACACTTGTTGTTTCTGCCTCTCCTCTCCACAATGTGATCATACACATGAAGAAATTTAATCGGGGGTATTAAATATCAGTAGTGGAGTCGGCAATATATCTGACCTCCTTGAAGGCTGTGGTAGCGCTTATAGTCTCGGTTGTGCGGCCCGTATTTTCTTTTGTGTACCTCTGTTCGTAAACGATCGCTTCAATCTCTTCAGCCTTTTTCATTCCCACGCAGATTATGTTGAAATTGGTATTGAATACAGAAAAAACTAAACTCATGCTTTTTTCTAACAGTAGTGAAATACCAACAAATCTTCCAAACATAATCACTGCTCAAGGAAGAGTAATTGAACTTGTTTCAAGTTACAAGTATTTAGGCATTCTTATTGATCGTCAGCTGACTTTTAAGTCCCATATAGCAAATCTAGTCATTAAGCTTAAGGTAAAGCTTGGCTTTTACTTTAGAAATAAATCCTGCTTCTCCTTTCCAGCTAGGAAATATCTTGTGTCAGCTACTTTCCTGCCTTTGCTAGATTATGGTGACTAATTATATATGAATGCTTCTGCCCAATGTTTACGGTCCCTGGATACTGTCTATCACTGTGCCCTGTGGTTTGTTACTGGTCTTAAATATCTCACCCATCATTGTACTTTGTATTCTGAGGCTGAGTTGCCATCACTGTATGTACGTAGGCGTACCCATTGGTTAAATTTTATTTATAAAACACTCCTTGGGCTGGTCCCTTCTTACCTGTCCACTTATCTTTTTCGAAGTGAAGGCCATTACAACCTCCGTTCACAAGATATTTTGCATTTGACTGTTCCACGTGCTCGCACGGAGCTTGGAAAGAAAGCTTTTAAATATGCTGCCCCCTCTGCCTGGAACATCCTTCAAAAGGACTTGAGGTTGTCAGAACTGATTTCTATTAATGCTTTTGGTTCAATTTTAAAGGATTTAGAATGTGAAAGCATGAGAAACTGTTTATGTGCCTAATATACTTATTTACGTATTTATTCTTATTTTTAAATCTTTTGATATCTGTGTCACTGTCCTTGTATGAAACTTATATGTGTCATTTTTATTTTTGCTGCCTTCTTCGCCAGGTCACTCTTGAAAAAGAGATTTTAAATCTCAATGAGTCTTACCTGGTTAAATAAAGGTTTAAAAAAAAAAAAAAAAAGTTCAAATCCTTGCACGTCTGCCATAATTCTTGCACTTTGAACCGTGAAATTGCTTATTGCTCACTAACATAGGTTTTGACGGATGCTATGACACTTCTTGCCATACAAACTTCGTCTTACACATACATATGCATAAAAAATCTTGTGCTTACTCCAAAACGGTCTATTAACCTTGTTGCTTTGCATAAAGCAAGTGAATTTTGTGTTGAATCTTTTGGCTTTGATAAACTTTTGCAGTGTTGTGGTGTATAATAGACCCTTTTGGCTCAGCAGGCTTCATTTGGGACTATTTTAGGCCAACTTAGATTGGACTCCACTTTCACAATTTTTCCATATTAGTCATCTTTTTGGGTATTCTGGGCCAAAATATCACCATTTTGGGCCGCCAGTGGTCATTTGGCACCATTTCAAGCCAGCTTCAACCAGACTCAGCTGTCTTACATTTTTCTTTATTTTGGTCAACTTTTTGGGTGTTTGGGGGCAAAATGTGACCTTATGGGTCACCAGGGGTCATTTGGCACCATTCTAGGCTGACTTCAATCCAGCTCAACATTCACAATTTTTGAATTTGAGTAAACTTTTGGGGTGTTTTGTGCCAAAATACGAACATCTTGGCTTACCAGGGATGATGTGGGAGCATTTCCCGCCAACTTTGAACCAGGTCCACTTTCACAAATTTTAAATTTTGATCAACATTTTGGGTGTTTGGTCAAACTACAACCCATTTGCGTCACCAGAATCCATTTCGGGCCAACTTCGATCCAGTCCCACTTTCACAATTCTTTTTATTTTCAAAAAAAATTTAGATATTTGAGGCCAAATAAAATCCTTGTCAGTTACCAGGGTTATTTGGGACCTGTGACCATTTTGTGCCAACTTTGATCTGCCTTCAGTTTCAGAAATCCTCAATGCCTGTAAACATTTTGGCCATTTTCTGCCAAAGACCCTTTTGGATCACTAGGAGTAATATTTTTTACCAATAAATTTCACATTTGCATACCAAAGAGTTTGAACATTTTGAATATTCTTTGCAGTCTGAATAGCGTGAGCTACGAAGTCTAGAATTTTATTTATTTTTTCTTTTTTCCTAAAAATCACTTGAAGTGTTGACTTGTTGGACCACAAAACATGCTTTGATTGTGCTTCTGTTCGTGGTGGTTCTAGGGGCGGGGCCACGGGGGCATTAGCCCCATCTGAAATCTAATTGGCCCCCTGAGGAGTCCCTGTCCTGTCACTCACCTGTCGTTTTGTCTGAGAATGATACACTGCCCTCCATAATAATTGGCACCCTTGGTAAAAATGTGTTTTTTAGCTTCTAATAAATTGTTTTTTTCTAAATAAAATAGGACCATAATGAAAAAAAGAGGAAAATTCAACCTTTAATTCAAGTGTATTTATTCAGTGGGAAAATCCCACAATAAGAAATAATTCTTTTACATCAAATCATGTGTGCCACAATTATTAGTGCCTCTGATGTTAATACTTTGTACAACCCCTTTTTGCCAGCAAAACAGCACTTAATCTTCTCCCATAAGGTTTCACAAGATGGGAGAATACAGAAAGAGGGATCTTTGACCATTCCTCTCTGAACAATCTCTCTAAATCATCCAGTGACCTGGGTCCTCTTCTCTGCACTCATATTTATACCCCAGGGAAACAGGTAGTGATGAAGTACTAATGAAATGTTCCTATATGCTCTGATCAATTTCGTAAACTACTGTAGAAATGACAGAAATACTTTAATTACATTTATTGCCTAGGAATTGTTAGGGGTGCCAATAATTCTGAAACAGGTGATTTTATGAAAAATAATTATTTCATAGTCAGGGCTTTTTTTCCCCCTTAAAATTCACTTGAGTTGAAGGTTACATTTTTCTACAATTTTCACTGTATGTTTTTATTGCAGAGTATGGTTCTTCAATAAAAATCGAATTTATTTTAAGGCTTTTAACACATCTGAAACAGGGTTGCCAATAATTATATACATATAATATATATGTACAAAACCCTAAACCAGTGAAGTTGGCACGTTATGTAAGTCGTAGATAAAAACAGAATACGATGATTTGCAAATCCATTTCAACTTATATTCATTCGAATACACTGCAAAGACAAGATGTTTAATGTTCAAACTGAGAAACTTTTTTTTTTTTTTTTTTTTGCAAATAATCATTAACTTAGAATTTAAAGGCAGCAACACATTGCAAAAAAGTTGGCACAGGGGCCTTTTTTCCACTGTGTTACATCGCCTTTCCTTTTAACGACACTCAGTAAACATTTGGGAACTGAGGAAACCAATTTTGGAAGCTTTTCAGGTGGAACTCTTCCCATTCTTGCTTGATGTACAGCTTAAGTTGTTCAACAGTCCGGGGTCTCCGTTGTCGTATTTTACGCTTCATAATGCGCAACACATTTTCAATGGGAGACAGGTCTGGACTACAGGCAGGCCAGTCTAGTACCCGGCCCGCACATTTTTACTACGGAGCCATGCTGTTGCAACACGCGCAGAGTGTGGCTTGGCATTGTCTTGCTGAAATAAGCAGGGGCGTCCATGAAAAAGACGTTGCTTGGATGGCAACATATGTTGCTCCAAAACCAGTATGTACCTTTCAGCATTAATGGTGCTTTCACATATGTGTAAGTTGCCCATGCCTTGGGCACTAATACACCCCCATACCATCAGAGATGCTGGCTTTTGAACTTTGAGCCTATAACAGTCCGGATGGTTCTTTTCCTCTTTGGTCCGGAGGACACGACGTCCACAGTTTCCAAAAACAATTTGAAATGTGGACTCGTCAGACCACAGAACACTTTTCCACTTTGCATCAGTCCATCTTAGATGAGCTTGGGCCCAGCGAAGCCGGCGGCGGTTCTGGGTGCTGTTGATAAATGGCTTTTGCTTTGCATTGTAGAGTTTTAACTTGCACTTGCAGATGTAGCGACAAACTGTAGTTACTGACAGTGGTTTTCTGAAGTGTTCCTGAGCCCATGTGGTGATGTCCTTTACACACTGTTGTCGGTTTTTGATGCAGTACCGCCTGAGGGATCGAAGGTCACGGGCATTCAATGTTGGTTTTCGGCCTTGTCGCTTACGTGCAATGATTTCTCCAGATTCTCTGAACCTTTTGACGATATCATGGACCGTAGATGATGAAATCTCTAAATTTCTTGCAATAGCTCTTTGAGGAATGTTGTTTTTAAACTGTTTGACAATCAGCTCAGCCATTTGTTCACTAAGTGGTGACCCTCGCCCCATCCTTGTTTGTGAATGACTGAGCATTTCAGGGAAGCTGCTTTTATACCCAATCATGGCACCCACCTGTTCCCAATTAGCCCTTTCACCTGTGGGATATTCCAAATAAGTGTTTGAGGAGCATTCCTCAACTCTCTCAGTCTTTTTTTGCCACTTGTGCCAGCTTTTTTGAAACATGTTGCAGGCATCAAATTCCAAATAAGCTTGTCTTTGCAGTGTATTCAATTGAATATAGGTTGAAAAGGATTTGCAAATCATTGTATTCTGTTTTTATTTACGATTTACACAACGTACCAACTTCACTGGTTTTGGGTTTTGTAGTATTTCAATATTACATTCAATACATAAGGTTTACAATTTCATAGGCTATATGTATAGTGAAAAAATTTGGACACTGCTAAGTGTAGGATAATTTCAGTATCCTGAATACTTGAATTCTTGCATCTCACCATTACCAGAGCCGACCTTGATATTTCAAGGTTTCAAGTCATTTTCTTAATTTTTAGTTAAATAGTTGAAGTCTGATAGACAACATGGTTTCAGCTGCATACAAGCTTGATATGACTGGAGAAATATATATACAGCTTATCATAAATGTGACTGTGTGCGGGAATGTAGGACAAATACTTGGCTCCTCTGTGAGAAATTTGGCCCCTTGATGGCCCCTTATTTAGAAAAATCCTAGATCTGCCACTGGCTACTGTCAATCTCAGATGACACCAAGCCCAGAGAAATTGGCAGCCTTTTTGTAGAGTGTTTATGTATGGCTTTGGGCCTTGCATTCCAAAGCTCAAACATGCATCTCTGGATGCTGAGGGAAATGGGGTTGACTGACAAAGATTTGCCGAAGTATTTCCAAGCTCACATTGTTCTAAGGAATGCAGAGGAGTCCCGCACACTGTCTAACTTGCAAATAGCTATTTGCAAGTTAGATAGTGTGCGGGACTCCTCTGCTTTCCTTTGAACTGTTTATCCTAGTCCGACGCACCTGTCGTTAGAAATAGATGTGCGTAGTGTCTACTCTTTCAAGCTCAAATTGTGAAATCCATTGTAGTCATATGACGGTCCTTAAGACAGTGATGTCTGCGGGATTGAAGATCAAGCACATTCAGAAATGATTTTCGGCCCTGCCCTTTACTTACCAAAATTTGACTGATTCCTTCCATTATGTGTAGCAATGTTGAGGTATAAAACGCCCTAAATCCTACCCTGTTTGGGAAACATTGTGATAAAAGTCATGGGTTATGAGCTTACATATCTTTTTAAAAATTGGTGATCCTTAACCCTTCTTTGTTCTTTACGGACAAGGCCGTTCTTGGAGGCCTTTCACAATTAGCTCACCTGTTTAACATAACCTGCATCACTGAACCTGATTATTAGAACTAGTCATGTCATTATTAGTCCTAAATTGCCAGAGCATAAACTTTTTTGGAGTCTGTTGCCACTTGAAATATTTTTCCTCTCTCCAGTCTTCGTTGCTTCTACCTCCCCTGTTCTTCTATTCCCATGTCTTTGAATACAAACCATTTATTTCCCACTATCTATACTGGCTCACACTCTGCCACCAGCTCCCTGGCCTGTTCTACCATTGAGAGTTATTTATTATATCCTGGCCAAAAATAAGCCCAACCATCAATGGCAAAATATGAAGCTTTTAATGGTCTTCAGAACAAATCCTTAGCTCATATAATTAGCACAAAATAAACCAACAGATAAAATAGCTTGGCATGGTATAGTTTTACACTTTGATTTCTTTTAATTTTTAAGTCTAATGGGTTAACTTGCGGACAGCATTTCACTGGAAGAAAAGACATTTGATGGTTTTTTTTTAACAACTGTTCAATTGTTGCCAGTAGACCTCTGTGCAGTATTATCCTGTTCTCCAAAGCATGAATCGACTTTTCACAGAGAACCAGCTTCCAGGTATTTCCCAAACAGTTCACTGCAGCAAAAGTTAATGAGCAACTGATGCACAGGAAGTCTCAGGAGTGCATGTGTTTAATCCTTCCAAATTGTCTAACCAATGATTTGTTGTAATACCACTGAAATAATAATATTTTGCCATTTTGGGCTTGTTCCATTTTTTTCTGGGAGAGTGCATAGCAAATGGAAAAGAAAAAAAAAACCCAACAAAACTCAACAGGCTAACACTTATGTCAAATTGGCAGGCAGTGAATATGTTTACAAGTATATATAAGTTGTTTGGGGGCAAACGAAACATATCCCCTGTCATATGCCTCGTTTTGCCCTAAAACCCGTCATATGACAGGATATTCAGTACGTGAGATACATACAGTAAGTGTGACAATCCTACAGCAGTCAGTGTATCGCAGTGAATCTACAGTTTCTTATCAGGCTTTGGAGTAAAAAATATTGAAGAAAGTACACTGGGGTTAGCTTCTTAGTGTGAAGTCCCTTTATTTAGCTGAATGTCCACTCCCTGAAACAGCTGCATAAAATATTAAAATTGTCGTAAAAAGATATTTACCATGTTGGCAGAATGGCAACAGAATTCATGGGGTTTTATTTAGTGGAGTAATGAACGATCATTTTGTGTTGGTACTTTCTTTTTTTATTCCCATACATTTGAATTGCATCTATGTGCATCTGCGTCTTTGCCAACTTCAAAGGCCTTCAAAATGTTTTCAGTCCTGTTTCCTAAGCTCCCAGTATTCGGTCATTTTAGACAGGTGCTCGTACAGTGCACAGCTGCTGCATTTCAACATGAGACACTGACTCCATCAGGGTCTCTCTCTCACAAATCAGGATTAACTGGGGAATGGAGATGTGCAAGATCTGGAACATGGACAAGTTAGGGTTGTTCCAGGTTTTATTCAGTTAAATTACTTTGTGGAGCAGGTCACAGGTGTACATGAGTTTCTTTCTTTATTTGGACAACAGTTAAGGCACTCAAGGGGTTTCAATGGTTTCTCCCGCCAGATTCCCTTTGTATATTCCTCCTAATATTCCCACAGGGAACTTTTTTCAGACTAATGTTTAAGTGGTTTTGTCTTCCCTCTGAGGAGTATTTAACTTGATGTGCTGGATTGTTCGGATGTTCATACAAAAATTACATGTCATTTTATTCCCCTTTTTTTGTTTTTGGAGCCATGTGTTTATCATGTTAGGGAGTGCCATGACACAGAATTGCATTATTTGTATATTCTTTCAGTGTCCTTACTCCCAATTGATTTTGGTTTTTTGTCCTCTGATGAATGTTTATTTCAATTTTGTCAATTAAACCTTTGATAGGAGTTTTTCCTGAATATGACTGTTCTGAATAATACTTGCAGTCACAGCAGAATGCAGTTTGACAGGAAATTCAGGGTCGTCCCAGGAACAGGCAACATCGAGATGGCAGCACATGCTGATCCCAAATCTGTACCAATCTGCCTGCATTAATGGTGCCCTCACAAACATGCAATTCCTTTTTTGCAGTCTGTTGCAGACATCAGATTTGAAATAAGAGCATATTTTTAAATAAACCTTCAAACTCATAATTAAATGCATCATGTAATGTGCTGTTGATGTGTTGTCAATGTTGGAGAGGGTAATTTGACTTAAAACAGTACTTTTGATTTTATTTGCATTTTCTATAATGCACCAGCCGCCAACATTTTCCGCACAGTGTTTGTAAAATATACTGTCATTCACAATCAATTCCTCAGATTGTTGAATTTTTGAAAAACATTGCAACGCATTATTAAATCCTCCAAGAAACGCAAAACTGATTGAACTTGGAAGCTTTGGACTTAATTCTGTCAAAAAATTAAAAAAACCATTCCATCTGCTTTCCAGGCAGTAGATTAAAATGTGCTCTTGCCAATAATTTGGTTCAATAGTTCTTGCAGATTCCAAGTCCTAAAATGTGTTGACAGCTTTCGATGTTTTGACATATTTTTCATGGAAGGACTGTTTGCCCGTCACAAACATGTTATCAGACTGATAGCGATTGTTCCTAAAATAGTCCATGGCCAATTATATTCATCATTACTGCAATTGTCTAATTTGGAGCAATATGCAGTCCGGTCCATGTGACACATTCTGAATCATTTTGGCTCTGGACGCCACCACGATGGATTTGAAATGAAAAGAACATGATGTGCTTCAGATGCTGACTTGCAGCTTCAATTTAATTGTGTTGCGATCAGTAATATCCTTGAACCGTGACGGCGTAACAACCATTTTTGCACATCATCCCCCAATTTTATGGGTTTAAATGTTGGCGGACTAGCTGATATATTCATAAATTAAATAGTCATTTTTAATTCTGGTTTGCAAATCTTCTGCAGGCAGTGACTGGCTGAAGGCAAGAACCAACTATACTTAGCCAAAATAAAAACTTCACACTCGTTTGGAGGTCCATAAGTTGAACATACCAGAAATGAGGTTTTAAATAATGAATTTATTTAATTCTGTACTCATTAATGATGGTGTATCATAATGTCCATAATGTAACCAGTCCCACCGGAAATGCTACGGAAATGTCCAGGAGAAAAAATGGTAAGTTACAACTTGAATAAGAGCAGTGCACCGGCGATTACGTATGGTTTGGGCAGTCACATGACCTCTAACATAACATGGTTGCTTTGTTTGTCGCCTTCCAGATTCAGGTGGGATTGAAGATGCCAAATTAGAAAAAAAAAAAACAGTTCTACAAGAGCTGTTCTAGAGAGATTTTCTATGGAACTGTTTCTTATAGAAATTTTCTTTAGAACTTTTTTCCTATAGGACTCGAGGTACTATTGAACTGTCCTACAGGATTCTTATAGAACATTTTTTGCAGGGTAAACAGCTAGTCTTTACAGTCTTGGAGTTGTGGGATAATTATTTCAGGGCTTGGTTCAGCAGAGAATAATATTGCACTGTTTGAATGGATGAACACAGTTAAAGCACCATGAATGTGACATTCTTATACATTCAGGTTCTAGTAAGTGAGAAAAGTAAAACGATTTCACTAAATTGCCATGGAGGACTGAGATTAACACTTTCACGGATGTGGGATCGAGCAATTAGAGAAACTAAACTCGACCCAGATACACGCATTCGATGATGTCATCTTAGGCGTGACAAATATATATTTCCAGTATCACACAAACTTTCGCCTGATGAAGAGTGATGGATATTACTTGAAACGTTGTGAACTGAATTTATTAATCCAACAAACTATTTAATTTTTTCTTGCAAACATCATGGTGTCTCAATAGTGCAACGAGCGAGATTCAAGCTGTCAAAATCTACGATCAGCACGTCGCAAATTTTCAAAAACTGTCACTTAAACCATAATTTTCAAAGGCATGAAGATGAATACAACGTACTAGACTGTCTCTCCGTCTAGTATCATCAATTACTGGTCGAACGTAACTTGGTTATTAACATAACTTTGCCGGACACGCTAGTAAAAGTCACTCACCTTCAACTACTGGCCACCATTTTGTCTCGTCTGCACACTCCGGAAGTCACAAGGGGAGATTTTTGCATATGTTGGCCTCGATACAAGTTGCTGACCTAAATTCGCTGAAATAGCCCACTGTGGGTTCGAACGAATGCTTAAGTAACCGGACACGATGACAAAGCGTGATTTAACTGTTTATTTGTGTTCTTAATTCTCTATTTCAAGATTAAGTTCATTTTAGGTCATGAAGGACAGTCATGAATTCTGGAATGAATAAGTGAACTGAGATTATCCAGCACCTGTTTACTCAATTGTGAGATGAGTGGATTCGAACGCAACATGACAAGACGCCTACACGTTACATTCACAACCATTTTCCAGATGACGGTAAATACTTCAAATATTCGACAGATACTACTTCTGATCTAGTTATGACTTTATTACGAAAGGAATGATGTTATGACAGTGGTTTAAATAAATTTCATTTCATCTCATTTCATTTATTTTGTGTCAGACATGTAAAAATACAGCCCAGAGTGAAAATAGGCATAAAAATATAAAAAGAGGTGGTGGAGAAATAAATCTACCTCTAACAAGTGCACACTTGGCTGTGCCTAAAGGCAACAAGACAAGACCTTTTGTTAACATCTGAATTAACAATAGTAAAAATAACAACATTTCTAGAAGACATAACTCGACTAGTGAACATAAAAACAGATTTACGTAATGTTTCTTGATAAGAACGGTATTGTGAAACATAAACATGCCACTAGCGCCGCACCGACGGTTAAAACCATGGATAATACGAATGTATCATTAAAAGCAAATTTAACAGAATGAACAATGGAGGACTTACCTCTGTTATCTGTGGGTAAATTGTAAACACTTGAACAAAAAGAAGTAAATAATTGATTCTTAACATTTGAGCAAAAAAGAGCAAAAATAAAAAAGTTTAGAGGTCAAATTGCTACGGCCTGAAAGATACCTTACTTTGGCCTCTATATCTTTATCATCACTAAGATCATTTGACATTATATGCCCAAGATACTTGTATTGAACAACATATTCCAACACTTTGTCATCAAGCAAAATATCAGTGAACACAATTTTTGTTCAAAACCCAAAACCAGTGAAGTTGGCACGTTGTGTAAATCGTAAATAAAAACAGAATACAATGATTTGCAAATCCTTTTCAACCTATATTCAATTGAATACACTGCAAAGACAAGTTACTTAATTTTCGAACAGGTAAACTTTGTAATTTTTTGCAAATATTAGCTCATTTGGAATTTGATCCCTGCAACATATTTCAAAAAAGCTGGCACAAGTGGTAAAAAAGACTGAGAGTTGAGGAATGCTCATCAAACACTTATTTGGAACTTCTCACATGGTGAACGGGCTAATTGGGAACAGGTGGGTGCCATGATTGGGTATAAAAGCAGCTTCCCTGAAATGCTCAGTCATTCACAAACAAGGATGGAGCGAGGGTCACCATTTAGTGAACAAATGGCTGAGCTGATTGTTGAACAGTTTAAAAACAACATTCCTTAACAAGCTATTGCAAGCAATTTAGGGATTTCATCATCTACGGTTCGTAATATCGTCAAAAGGTTCAGAGAATCTAGAGAAATCACTGCACGTAAGCGACTAGGCTGAAAACCAACATTGAATGCCTGTGACCTTCGATCCCTCAGGCGGTACTGCATCACAAACCAACATCAGTGTATAAAGAAAATCACCACATGGGCTCAGGAACACTTCAGAAAACCACTGTCAGTAACCACAGTTCGACGCTACATCTGCAAGTGCAAGTTAAAACTCTACAATGCAAAGCGAAAGCCGTTTATCAACAGCACCCAGAAACGCCGCCGGCTTCGCTGGGCACAAGCTCATCTAAGATGGACTGATGCAAAGTGGAAAAGTGTTCTGTGGTCAGACGAGTCCACATTTCAAATTGTTTTTGGAAACTTTGGACGTCGTGTCCTCCGGACCAAAGAGGAAAGGAACCATCCGGACTGTTATAGGCGCAAAGTTCAAAAGCCAGCATCTGTGATGGTATGGGGGTGTATTAGTCCCCAAGGCATGGGCAACTTACACATATGTGAAGGCACCATTAATGCTGAAAGGTACATACAGGTTTTGGAGCAACATATGTTGCCATCCAAGCAACGTCTTTTTCATGGACGCCCCTGCTTATTTCAGCAAGACAATGCCAAGCCACATTCTGCACGTATTACAACAGCATGCCTCTGTGGTAAAAGAGTGCGGGTACTAGACTGGCCTGCCTGTAGTCCAGACCTGTCTCCCATTGCAAATGTGTGGCGCATTATGAACCGTAAAATACGATAACGGAGACCCCAGACTGTTGAACAACTTAAGCTGTACATCAAGCAAGAATGGGAAAAGCTTGAAAAATTGGTCTCCTCAGTTCCCAAACGTTTACTGAGTGTCGTTTAAAGGAAAGGCGATGTAACACAGTGGTAAAAAGGCCCCTGTGCCAACTTTTTTGCAATGTGTTGCGCCTTTAAATTTTAAGTTAATGAATATTTGCAAAAAAAAAAAAAGTTTCTCAGTTTGAACATTAAACATCTTGTCTTTGCAGTGTATTCAATTGAATATAAGTTGAGAAGGATTTGCAAATCATCGTTTTCTGTTTTTATCTGCGATTTACATAACGAGCCAACTTCACTGGTTTTGGGTTTTGTAATTATTGGTATCAGATAACATAACTTTTGATTTGTCGGTACTGAATATTACGCATATCATGTGACTGACCATATTGAGAGCACGTGTCTGACAACTGCTGGAGACCCTTAGCAGAACAAGAAAATAAAACCGTATCATCTGTGTACATAAGATGGTTAAAAAACGTACCACCACAACAACAACCAACTGGAATTCTATTGAGATCAATAGTTTGGTATAAAAATTAAACAACAGAGGAGAAAGTTTCCCCCCTTGCCTAACTCCATTAGAGACAGAGAATCCATCAGTTTGAGTACTACCCCAACAAACACGATACATCTGTCTAAAATACCAATATCCAATAACTCTAATAATATAAATAGGTATACCAATATAAAGCATTTTTTGAAGAAGTTTCTTATGGTTGAGCCTATCGGAAGCTTTATATCTGCGAGCCATGTTTCACATAATAACAAATCAATCCCTTAAAAGCAAATACACAAAGATCAGTCCCAAGTTTTGACTTGAATCCAAACTGATTAAAAGTGTTGTACTCAGAAAAAGTTCAATCCTATGAAGAAGAGCTTCCTCAAGCACCTTAGTAATAATATTGGATAATCTGATGCGTCGATAGTGTGAGGTTGCGTTCAGGAACCAGTCGCAAGAATCCAGGAGTGCAGGGAAAGTGATTTTATTAAGTGAGGGGGAAAACCCCCGCAGGGCCGAAAGCAACAGTACAGAGTCCACTATCCAAAAATCACAATCCTCAGGGCAGAATCCGAATCGAAAAACCAGGGCAGCAAACACAATAATCGTTGTCGGGCAAAACAGGTTCAATACACAGGCACAGGTTTGTCAGAGAAGCAAAAGCCAAAATCCAGTGGGCGAAATCCGAACCGTTAAAAGGGAAGCAAACACAAAACTCGTAGTCGGGCAAAAAAGGGTTCGTAAACAGATGCAGACAAAAGTACCAAAAATCGAAAGTCGAACGGTCCAGTCAGAAGAGAAACACTATGGGCTCTAAATTCGTAGACCGGGCGCAGGGGTGTGTCCAGGTGAATGTTGCAATTTTGTGCCGGGCATAGCCTGGCGCAAGTACTCCTCTGTCCTGCCTCTGTCCCTCCTTCTGGCGCAAGTAACAAAGAGGTAGGAGAAAAGGCTTAAGTGGGTTTAACACAGCTGTTATGGCCCCAATTTGTTATTACATTTAAAACAACACAACAGCAACAGCAAGGGATGACACACAGTTTTTAAAACTTAAACACATTTAATTTAACAGACAAAGACAATAACAACTAACTAACAACTAATGAACCTAAAGACCAAGATTGATTAGGAAAAAAAAAGAAATATTTACAGTCCCTTTTTGTGGGGTGGCTTGGTGATGTCCTGGATGAAGAAAATGCCCAAACACAGGCAAAGAAATCCACTAAAGAAATGTCACAGGTCTTGAACAGAATGGCAGGTCTGGTCATCTTCTTGCAATTTCTCCTACACTTTACTGTCTCAATTCTTTTCCTTATATACTCTTTTGCAGACCCCACCCACATTTAGACCTCTTTTTTTTAATTTTCTGAGACTTGCCCCAGACATGTCCAGGACATGTCTAAACATGACTCCAGTCTGAGCTTAACAAAAAAAGGTAAATACTGCCATCTAGTGGCCTATATTCACATTACACCTCCATTCCAAAAGGGAAAAATTTTGACTCATAAAGGCAAAATTTTTCTTTTCAATACAAAATGGTTAAGTGAACACTTGTCTATATATACATATCATACAATATTCAAACACATGATATATATATACACATTCAAACACGGGATAAGCAATCAGCAATTACATTGTCTGTACCCTTCACATGCTTAATTTCCAAGTCAAACTCCTGAAAAATCAAACTCCAATTCAACAATCTCCGATTCTTGTTTTTCATCTTACTCAAAAACATTAACGGATTGTGGTCAGTGTACACAATCATTGGCTTTTGTCCTGTACAAACATAAACCTCAAAGTGTTGTAAAGAAAGGACCAGAGCCAACAGTTCCTTCTCTATTGTGGAATAGTTCCTTTGGTGGCGATTGAACTTCCTGGAGAAGTATGCCACGGGATGTTCAATGTCATCAGAGTCACTTCTCTGTAGGAGGACAGATCCACAAGCTTGGTCGCTAGCATCGACCGCGATGGAGAACCGTTTGTTGAAGTCAGGAGATTTGAGCACGGGGAAGTGACACAGCAGAGACTTCAGGTGATCGAAGGCTCTCTGGCATGCATCATCCCAGGTGAACCTTACGCCTTTCTTCAGTTGGTTAGTTAGACTGAGAGCAATCTCAGCAAAGTTCTTGCAGAACTTGCGGTAGTACCCGATCATTCCAAGGAAGCGGCGCAAAGCTTTTTTGTTGTCAGGAACTGGAAAGTCCATGATGGCTTGGACTTTAGCATTTATGGGTGCCACCTTACCCTGGCCTATGACGTAGCCAAGATAGGTGACAGTAGCACAACCAAAGTCACTCTTGTTCAGGTTAACAGTCAGGTTAGCCTGGGTCAGGCGCTGGAACAACGTCTCTACATCTTTTAGATGTTCTTCCCAGGAGTCACTCCATGTGATCAGGTCATCGATGTATGCACCCGTGTGTGGCAATCCGGCGATTGTAGACTGTATCATCCTTTGGAACGTGGCTGGGGCATTTTTCATGCCAAAGGGTAGGACTTCATACTGGTACAATCCAGATGGTGTGGCAAAAGCAGAGATGCTCTTGGCCCTCTCAGTTAAAGGCACACACCAATAACCCTTCAATAAATCAATCTTGGTCAGAAACTTTGCTTGCCCTACACTATCAATACAATCATCAATCCTAGGTATTGGAAACACATCAGTTCTAGTTACAGCATTGACTTTGCGATAATCTGTACAGAATCTAGTACTTCCATCAGGTTTTGGAACTAGCACACAGGGTGAACTCCAATCGGAGTTGGAGGGTCTGATAATATCATGTTTTAACATGTACTCAACCTCTTTCTCAGCAATCTTTCTCTTTTCAGGATTCATCCGGTATGGATGCTGTTTTATTGGTTTGGCATCACCAACATCTACATCATGAGAGGCTATAGTAACTCTCTTTGGAACATCAGGAAACAAATCCTCATATTTCTTGATCAACCTTTCAAACTGATCTCTCTGTGAGGGTTCTAAGTGCTGGAGTTTTACATCAAGATTTTGCAACACTTCAGTGTTTGACAATTTACATGAAAGAACTTCAGCTTTAATTCTTGGTTCATCATCTTGAAACTCCCCCTCATCTTCACACGTTTCGACCATTGGAGAATCTGAAGTGACAGCTGCAACCCTAGCATTTCTGTCATGATAAGGCTTTAGCATGTTAATATGACACAATTGTTTTGGTTTTCTCCTATCTGGAGTCTTCACAATGTAATTGAGATCATTGAGTTTTGTAAGAATTTCATAAGGACCATGAAATCTAGCCTGCAATGGATTGGACTGCAAGGGAAACAACACAAGGACCTTGTCTCCTGGTTTAAACTCACGGCTTCTAGCCTTATGATCATACCAAGTTTTCATTTTTCCCTGACTTGATTTCAAGTTCTCTTTGGCAAGGTCACAAGCTGCACGCAATCTTTCCTTGAACTTGCTAACATAGTCTAACAGACTGATTTGCGGCTCTTCCTTTTGCCATTGTTCACTCAATAATAGCAAAGGTCCTCTCACTTCATGACCAAACACTAGCTCAAATGGACTGAATCCAGTAGACTCCTGCACTGCTTCTCTAGCTGCAAACAACAGCAAATGAACCCCTTCATCCCAGTCTTTCTCATGGTCATAACAATAAGTCCTCATCATTGTCTTGAGAGTGGAATGAAACCGCTCTAAGGCACCCTGACTTTCTGGATGATAGGCACTAGAAAGAATCTGTTTTGCACCTAGTTCATACACAACCTGCTGAAACAATCCTGAAGTGAAATTGCTACCTTGGTCTGACTGAATTTCCCTGGGAAGACCAAACAACGTGAAGAACTTTATCAAAGCCTTCGAGATTGCAGTTGCCTTGATGTCACGTAGAGGTATGGCTTCGGGGAATCTGGTAGATGCACACATGATTGTCAACAAGTACTGATTTCCAGATCTAGTCTTGGGTAATGGTCCAACGCAATCAACAATGACCCTAGAGAATGGCTCCCCAAATGCTGGGATAGGCTGCAATGGAGCTACAGGTGGGTCTAACTGGTGTTTTCCAACTACCTGACAAGTGTGACAGGTTTTGCAAAAGTTGGAAACGTCTTTCCGAAGCCCAGGCCAAAAGAAGTGTTTCATGATCTTATCAACAGTCTTGTTAACACCAAGATGACCTCCTAAAGGTAAACTATGAGCCATTGTTAAGATCTCATTCCTATAGACCTTCGGAACAACAATTTGCCTGACCACTGCCCAATCTGCATTGGCAGGGATATCAGGAGGGCGCCACTTCCGCATCAACACACCATCCTTGAGATAATACCCAACTGGAACTGCATCTATTTCTTTTTCAGGAAGGGCTCTCCTCTTTAGTACACCAATTTCAGGATCATTAGTTTGCTCCTCAATCAACCGCTTTCTGGACAGAGACAAGTCTCCAGACACATCAGAATCACCAGACCCATCCGGCTGGCTGAATAGAGAACTGATAAAAGTATCTGATAAGTCCTCAAACGGAGAAACCATAGTAGGCCAATCAGAGTCATGAGGCGAACCACCTGAGTCCTGACTATTCAATGTACTGGACGGCACCACAACATCATCTTCTTTAGCCTTCTTGGCCATAGCACGAGTCACTGCGCAAGAAGGATACAGAGATGGGTCCTCATCCCCATTTTCAGTGCTCGGCTGTGAAGTAAGATGTACAGGGGGAACTACTTTGCCCCCAGCCAGGTCATTGCCTAGCAACAGAGAAACACCCTTTATAGGTAGACTTGACATAAGTCCCACCTTTACCTGTCCTGTAACTAAATCTGACTTCAAGAATATAGAGCGCAGGGGTACAGATACAGTCCTCCCTTCAATACCTTGTACAAGTATGAAATCCCCTGAAGCGGTCTCATCACGTAACTCCAAGGAGTCCATCAACAAAAGTGACTGAGAAGCTCCGGTATCCCTTAGGATATATATGGGGACAGGAGTAGTATGCTCATTCAGAGCCACAAATCCCTCTGACACAAATGGAAGAAATTCCTCCCTCACAAAGTCAGCTGTATTAGGCTTTTTAGCCCCACAAGAAGCAGGCAATTTAGCAGATTGGTTATCTACTACAGGGGTTTCTAACCTTGTTTTCACAAAGGCATTTGGTTTGGTATCCTTTTCTTTTTCTTTCTTAGCTTTAAGGAACCAACAGTTAGTTGTAACATGACCAGATTTCTTGCAATAACTGCAAACTAGACCACTTTTGTCACTGTCAGCTTTCACACTTTGATCAGACCCGTTACTGGATTTCTGAGCACCATCACCAGATTTGTCTTTTTCTTTGGGTGAGGAATCTTGGGTATCACCATAACCCTTTTTCTGAAATTGGGACCATCTATTATTACTGCTAGACTGAAATTTGGACTTATGTGTGAGAACATATTCATCTGCAAATTTGGCAGCTGATTGCAAATTCAGTGCTTGCTTCTCATTAAGGTAGGTCTTAAGATCATCCTTAACACAGTTCTTGAATTCTTCAACTAACACCATCTCTTTTAGTGAGTTGAAATCATCCTTGACCTCCATAGAAGTACACCAGCGCTCAAAGCAAACCTGCTTTTCATAAGCAAATTCAACATAAGTCTGATTTTCAGATTTCTTCAGACCTCTGAATTTCTGTCGGTAAGCCTCTGGAACCAACTCATAAGCTCTCAAAATAACCTTTTTGACAACCTCATAATCAGAGGAATCATCTGCAGACAAAGCCGAATAGGCTTGTTGAGCTTTACCCTTGAGGACAGTTTGCAACATCAGAGGCCAGTGTTCCTTTGGCCACTGGCAACTCTTTGCTACCTTTTCAAAACACTGGAAATAGTTGTCAACATCCTTTTCTGAAAATGGAGGCACCAGTTTTACCTCCTGACTGGCACAAAATTTATTTTTAGTTTCAATTTTAATTTTTAGTTTCTCCATTTGGAGTCTTTCTTCTCTATCGAATTTCTCTAATTCAAAATCTCTCTGTCTCTGTCTCTCTCTTTCTGCTCTTTCCTCTTTCTCTCTCTCAAATTCTCTTTGTTTTTCTTCTCTTGCTAATTTTTCTAACTCAAACTGCCTTTGTTTTTCTTTTTCTTCCCTCTCAAATTCTCTTTGTTTTTCTTTTTCCTCCCTTTCTTTTTCTCTTTCCTCCCTTTCAATCTCTAGCATTTTTAATTTAAGTTCCATTTCTATATTTGGATTTTCCACTGGAAACTGTTCCAGATCTCCTGGTGCAAACACATTTTCATCAATGTAATATTCAACTATCTCTCTAGCCAGTCTTGCTTTTCGCATGGCTGGTTTCACCTCTGTCAGCTCTAAATGTCTGCAAATTTCTAGCAGTTCTGTCTTTTTAAAAGACTTCAAAACCCCTACGGTTGGTGATGCCAAGAAATCATCCATTGCTGTTGTCAATATATATGTATTCAATTAAAAAAAATTTTTTTACAATTTGAAATGTTAGATTTTTAATAAATGACTCACAAAATGGTCTATCCCGGACCTTGAGCCCCCAATTTGTTATGGCCCCAATTTGTTATTACATTTAAAACAACACAACAGCAACAGCAAGGGATGACACACAGTTTTTAAAACTTAAACACATTTAATTTAACAGACAAAGACAATAACAACTAACTAACAACTAATGAACCTAAAGACCAAGATTGATTAGGAAAAAAAAAGAAATATTTACAGTCCCTTTTTGTGGGGTGGCTTGGTGATGTCCTGGATGAAGAAAATGCCCAAACACAGGCAAAGAAATCCACAAAAGAAATGTCACAGGTCTTGAACAGAATGGCAGGTCTGGTCATCTTCTTGCAATTTCTCCTACACTTTACTGTCTCAATTCTTTTCCTTATATACTCTTTTGCAGACCCCACCCACATTTAGACCTCTTTTTTTTAATTTTCTGAGACTTGCCCCAGACATGTCCAGGACATGTCTAAACATGACTCCAGTCTGAGCTTAACAAAAAAAGGTAAATACTGCCATCTAGTGGCCTATATTCACATTACACAGCCAAGTCAACTCTTCACCAATAAAATTAGCTCCTCTACTCACCTTTAAAGTGTTGAAATAGAGAAGCCTCTGTCCTATATCTGCACGATGCGTACATGTTGCATTTTACTTTGCTGCTACAGGCTTGTTTTCTGCACCGCTTACGTCTATATTAAGCATTACGAATATGAGACGTTCTCAAATATTACCATTAGCGAACTTGAATGGAATTTCAAAACGAAAACTACGTCAGATCATTCGAACTTATGAAGTTGGAATGAAATACGAATTTATTTCTTCTGCCTGCATCATTGGGAAGAGAAACGTGTTCCTGTTATTACACCCTGTTGCTGCTTAAAATTTTGTCAATTATATGCATGGACAACAATGCAAGATACGTTACACATTTATTTTCAATATGTGATCTTAACTCAGTACGAGATCATAACAATCAGGCTGTATTCCTTTTCCCCCTAAAAACGATAAAACCTAAGTGACAATGACGGTAGTATTAAGCCGCTTGCGAACTGGACGCGAAACGAATTTTTCGCACGACAGATTGCGTTGTTCGCGTCCGGCAGTCGATTATTGTTTTTAATTTCTTCAAATCTACTGAATCTTTTAGATATTAAGCGTGAAAGTTTTGATAAGAGGGCTCAATTCTTCAATATGAGTACCGAGAATTTCAATCAATGTTTCTGTTTAAGCTCTGCTCAATAAAGTGAGTCGACATTGGCGCGGGACAATGTACAATGCCTGTCGACCATTAAATGCAAAATACTCCGTGTCTGACAGCCAAAAAACAAAAAAAGACGACAATTAGAACAGATTGATAACGAAATAAAGAATAAAAAAAGAAACATTTTAACAACAAACAGAACATCCAATGAACACTACGATTTATTTATTTACGGGCCATCTTTTTTGGATGTTCTGTTTGTTGGTGTTATATTTTTATTCTTTATTTCATGATAAATCTGTTTTCTACTGTATCTACTAACACTTTTTGCTGGCTGCCGGACATGGAGCATTTCGCGTCGGACATTCTTGATCGTGCATGCAATATTTAATTCACAATGTCAATGGTCATGGAATTGATTTGGTCACTAACTACAAGCACTATTTTATTTATTTATTTTAAGCTTATTTTGTCTCTGGTGTGGAAATAAAGCGTGAATCTGTTCGATCCATCTGACAAATTTTCAAAAGAGAGACCGAATAAAGACTGCAGTCTATCTTCAACAGAAGAAAACAGAAGAATAAAGAGACGCATGTATTCGCGTCTTTGCATTGACTTTGACTGTAATCAGTCGTTCGAAAAATTTGTTTCGGGTCCAGTGCACAAGCGGCTTTACCGAGCATAGAACGCAAGCATTATATATGTGGTTGACTGAGAAAGATGTGAAGTCGTTGGTTTGCATCACAGATTCAGCTGCCTTGATTAAGCGAGGTTGAGTTTCCATTACGCCTTTAATCTGACATCAGGACAATCGATATAGATACTATAATTTATGTCCTGCTTCAGAAAGTTACATGAAATAGTGTTTGCTGTAATTATTTATTGCATTGAAATGTGCCTGACATTCTGGAGACCTGCCTGCGAGGTTTCGGTGATGTGTGCGCACTGTGCGCCGGTCAGCCAAGTTACCACTGCACAGAAAGTAAACCAGGTTGGAGCTGGCAAGTTTTCTTCGCAACTTCAGCGGAGACTTTTTCTATAAAATTGTCACTGCGTCTTGATGAATATGTGACACCTCCCCCTACTACGCCGCCGCACCCATCTCAGCGCACGTTCGTCTACCAAAGGCTGTGCACGGTGTTGCACCTCACGAAATTACCACTGCGTGGGCTGCACTGGACGAAATTACCACTGCGTGGGCTGCTTCGAGCTACGCCACACTGTGCCACCCTGCGTTGCGCCAAGAAATTAGAGCCCTATGAATACAAGGCGAAGACGAGAGCAGCACAGGTAGACAAGAGAAACGTTCTGACAAGGAAATGCTGTGAGAAGACTCCTAAAATACACATACGGGAAGTCACATGCTTAACAGAACACAGGTGCAGGAAGTAAGACTAATTACAAAGGAGGGAACAGGAGGGAGAACCTAACCACATGAAATAGGCAAAAGCCAAACGGCGGACAGGGATCACAAGACAGCCTATAGACAGAGATACGGCTCTGGTTAAGGAGTTCTAACGTGCATAGATAATGAGAGAAAGAACAGCGTGAGCAGGTGTGGAGGATCCACTGAAACGCAGCAGAGAAAATTAGGTAAAGGTAAGAGGTGGAAACTAGGACAAGGCTGCTGAGAGCTTATTAATCAATTAGTAAGGTGCAGCTATACAATCCCTAGTGCTCATTAGATATACAAAGTTAGTCTGGGTTCGTAACTTTAGCAAAAATAACAAACTGTTAGTATTGGTTAGTAAAATAGAAAAACAAGGCAAAGGAAGTAAACGAGACTGGAAGGAATGGTTGAAATCCAGAAACCATTAAATCACCCGAAAGAGTGGCACACAATACCGGGGCTGTGAGCAATGGCAAGACAAGAGACCAGACAGGGGGAGACAAAGTGCAATGCATGGGTGAAAGCAAAACATGGACCGGAATATAACTGCAGGAATGGAAAATGGCAAAATACAAAACATGGCAAAAGTAAACCAGACAAGACGTGAACATAATCAAGCATCCAAATCACAAAACATATTCCAAGGCATAGTCAGACACTGCAGAGACCAGAAACCATATGAGACCAAATGTAGCAAATCATGGCAAACGGTTCAGGGACATGGCAAAGCAGATCAGAATCATGACATACAGAGCAGAATCATAACAAATAGTTCTTCCCATCACTGACGCGCTTGTTTCTATCCTTCAGAATCGGAACAATAACTTTCGATTAATTGACCAGGGATATAACCATGAATAAGAACAGCAGAAAGTAATATTGGCAATATAACAGAGAAACTATTGCTGGCAAACTTAAGATGCTCAGAAGTAAGATGATCACTACCTGGGGCTTTCCCACTTGGCATATCCTTCAAAATATCAGAAACCTCATGAGCTGGAACAATCAAACCACCATCATAATTCAGAGGAGGTAGATTATCTAAGAAAGATGAACAATCACTGTCAGCAATAGAATTGAATATATAATATTCCTCCCATAATCTAAGAATCTCATCACCAGTAGAATCATCAATTTGATTAGGAAGATTAACCTTACTGTTCAACCTATTCTTGATATCCTTCCAAAGTTCCCTATCATTCTTCTGCAGCATGTTAGAAGCTAGCTTATCAGATAATATGGAGTTGGAATTATTCCTACAACAACAAAGTATATATTTGAACCTAGATCTAGTTGACCTCATAAGATCATAAATTGGACCATTCCATGGTTTGCCTATATCTCACCAAATCAAATAAGCATCTCTAGCCTGGTCATGGAGAGGTTGAACTTCATCCTTTGACCCAGGTACATTATGACAAAATTTCTTATGCATTTTAACAAATTCCCTACTGCAACTCGAAAGGGTGTCAACAATATTCCTATCAAGAGAATCAATATCTTTCCTTTGTGAAGCATCCTTACATAGAGGATCACGACACTTAAGCCCATCTCTGATACTCAAGGAACTGAGTTTGTGCATAGTAGCACACCTATATGTTTCAACATCATTAAATGACTGTTTACTCCAATTCATCCTCTGACCAATATCATTGGAGGTTGTATACAAAACCGATGGCCCAGAATCAACACTGTATTTAAAAGAAATTGGGAAATGATCAGATAAAATACAATCATGAAGGATACAAATATCATGAACACAAGCCAATCCATCTGCAGAGCATATGATATGATCAAGCCAAGAGGTAGTGCCCCAGGAGGGGCCAAGATATAAGGAAGAACCTGGGGATAATACAGCCTGATCAGCCAAAATGAAACTGTGATCACTACAAAACCTAGATAAGATATCTACAAACAGAGAATTTCGGGATACATCCGCATTGAAATCACTTACAACTGAGATACAGGTATTCTCAAATCTCTTGGATCTGACAATACATTTTACCTAAATAGTCATTATACCTGTCAAGATTTTCATCAGACTGGTAAGGTAAATACACATTGAGTAAATGGAATACCGTGCTACCAAATGACAACCTGAGACTAAACAACCAGTCAAGGCCAAAATCAACAGGAGGCACACCAACATCTAGGGTTCTACGCCACGTAAAGCTAACTCCACCATAAGGTCTACCATGAATAACACCTGCAGTTGCATCAACAGGAGCAACACATGCACCATAGAAATCATCATCAATATTATTAAGCATACAACATTCTTGTTTGGGTGACATGGTTTCCTGTAAGCAAATAATATCACAATTTTGTGAGATATCTTGAAAGACTGATATTATATCTTTCAGACGATTACAATTGTAGCTTAGAATTATTAAATTAAATCCATTATGATTGTGATTTAGCCTCAACAATTGTTTTTTTTAATAAAACCTGTGTACAAGCAGACCTGCTGGCCAGTTTCTTGGTTCGAGTAACAATGATGGATTTATGCTGGTTGGCACTTTGAATAAAGCATAACTATCATACTTCGATTTTAGTTAATCACATTTGACAGACAACTTCATAAAGTCTCTCACATAGTCGGTGATAGTCTCACAATAAGTCTCAGGGTCGAGCCTAGTCAGGAATACAGAGGATGGTTGCTTTAGCACACTAGTCACTTTCAGATTGGATGCCTGTTGTGACGTACTGAGTACCATGTTCTTCTTCTTCCTGCTACGGTCAACAACTTGGCATCCTTCCCTGTCCACAACACGATGTTTCTGTGCGTCATCCTTAGCTGGAACACAAAGCAAAGTGATCGATGATGAGGGCACATCCGGAAGCTTCCCATGTGTAGGCTGCTCGGCAGGTCTAGGAGCCGAAGTTGCCTGAGAGTCCGGGAGCCGCACATAAGCAGGTTAATTCAAGGGTTCACGGGGTGGGGCCGTGGGATCGAGACTTATCAGAGGCCACTCCTGAGTCGCTGCTACGGAAGACGTGTCTGGAGTCTTACACGAGCTGTGGTCTAGCTTACGCCGAATATCAGCAAACTCCTTCCTCATCGTGCAGAACTCCTTCAACCTGCAGGTCAGGTCAATGGAGTCAACAGGTGGGATCCTCGACAGATTACTAGCACAAAACGTAGGGAGGTCCTCACATTTGTGCAACACAGCGAGGATGTCCTGAACATTCTTCGCGTCTTTCTTGTCACCCTGCCTCTTGGTGAGCCTGGAGCTGCTGCTCACCTGGTCAACACTGTAGAGTAGAGACTTGGCTGACTTAATCTGGGCAGGGTCGTAGAAGTCGATTGCAAGCTTAGGTGATCCTGAGCAACTAGGTCCATCTTGTTCTGGAAGAAGCAGAGGACTTCGTTCACTACAGGGGCTGACGTGGTTGTCACTGTGGGCTGATCGGATAGCACGGAGTCTTCGTTCACCAGGTCCGCCATGACACCGACTTTTCGATTAAATTTAGCTAGCTAATATCTAATACAGTGCCCTCTATAATTATTGGCACCCCTGGTTAAGATGTGTTCTTTAGCTTCAAATAAATTCAGTGTTGACTTGTTGGACCACAAAACATGCTTTGATTGTGCTTCTGTTCGTGGTGGTTCTAGGGGCGGGGCCACGGGGGCATTAGCCCCATCTGAAATCTAATTGGCCCCCTGAGGAGTCCCTGTCCTGTCACTCACCTGTCGTTTTGTCTGAGAATGATACACTGCCCTCCATAATAATTGGCACCCTTGGTAAAAATGTGTTTTTTAGCTTCTAATAAATTGTTTTTTTTTCAAAATAATTTAGGACCACAATGAAAAAAAGAGGAAAATCCAACCTTTAATTCAAGTGCATTTATTCAGTGGGGAAAAAATCCCACATTAAGAAATAATTCTTTTACATCAAATCATGTGTGCCACAATTATTAGCACCCCTGATGTTAATACTTCGTACAACCCTCTTTTGCCAACAAAACAGCACATTATCTTCTCCTATAATGTTTCACAAGATGGGAGAATACAGAAAGAAGGATCTTCAACCATTCCTCTTTGCACCCCTCCTCACCTCTCTGAGTCATCCAGCGACCTGGGTCCTCTCCTCTGCACTCTCCTCTTCAGCTCACACCACAGGTTTTCAATGGGGTTGAAGTCTGGGGACTGAGATGGTTCTTGTGAACTATTTCTGAGTAGATTTGGCCACATGTTTAGGGTCATTATCTTGCTGAAAGACCCAGTGACGACCCACCTTCAGCTTTCGGGCAGAGGCCACCAGATTTTGATTTAAAATGTCCAGGTATTTCAAAGCGTTCATGATGCCATGCACCGTAACAAGGTTCCCAGGGCATCTGGAAGAGAAACTGGCCCACAGCATCACCGATCCTCATCTTTTGTGTTCCGCCAGACCCACTTAGTGTTTTTTGCCAAAAAGCTCTATCTTAGTCTCATCCGACCAAAGCACACGGTCCCAGTTGAAGTCCCAGTACCGATTAGCGAACTCCAGACTGTGAGTGAGAAAAGGTTTTTTCCTTGCATGCCTCCCAGACAGCTTGTTAGCATGTAAATAGCACCTAATGGTTGTTTTGGAGACTTTGTGACCCCAAGATGCTACTATTTGCAAGGCTCAAAATAAGCGGTAGCGCATCACAATTTGCGATACAAAATTCACAATTTGCGATAGGAATGACATGATCTATGAGCAAATTGCGACATGTGAGTTCTTTTCACTGTGCTGGGCTCTGCGGGCCACGGTCTACGGTCCGTCATGTTCTCTAGCCGGGTTCACTTGAGTGACTAGAGCTGACTGGACTAGTGCGTCCTTCGTCATTTGCAGTTCATTCTCTACTAAGTCGCGAGCACCACTTGTATGGTGAGAATCAACCTCGGACTCGGAGTTTGTGAGTATACACCAGCCATCACGTGCGCTCCCATTGATTTGTGTGCTGTCGGCGAGGTAAGGTGTTGTCAAGCAGAATCAGTCATGACGTCGTCGGGAATTAAACTTCAAACTGTTCGTGAGTGGATTGCCGAATTCAATCCAAAAAAAAAGTGGCTGGCGAATGAATTTACTGGCAACAACTCTGTTAGCTCCTTGTATCGCAAGCTGTGCCAATGTTCTTACAATTCGTGCTGCCTTGTCAAAAATGCTTCCGTAATGCAAAGCGATCGTAAAGCCTTTGTTTTCGCCGTAATATTGCACTATGAATTACTGTACAGTACTAAATTTGTCATTTGTTATCTTACCATAACATAAGCTGAAGTTATAATGAGTTGGATAAGTTTGTTTAAAGACATATGCCGAATACCATTATCATCCAATCTTCGCGTTTTCAGGAAAACCTAACCTGTATGTTACAGTCGTTATGTTGCGCTCCTCACTGACTAACTGTCGCTATACTAACGCTTGTACGCGAAAGCTCTCAAAGTGCTACGCGCGGCCTCGTTATGAGTGGAAGGCTTCTCCTTCTTCTTTTTGGTTAAATGGTGGTTGACAGACCTGTTGGTGTATTACCACCAACTACTGGATTCACTCAACATAAATTTCCCTATTTCTATTATATTGAATTCCCACCGAAGCCTCGCCAAAGTGAAAGGTGCAATGCGTTTGCACTCTGCATGTGTTCAGTGTGATTACACCTTCGATTTGTGTAATCTACGAGCCGAATGTAGACACAATGCATTGAAATGTTGCGATGGTTTAGATATTCTCGGTGAATTAGCAAGTGTGTTTGGAACTGATGGCGTGGTGTTACTCAAATCAGTAGCTAACGAACAGGAAGCCTTCTTGTGCAAAGAATGTTTCAGACTGCTGCAACAATATAGAACTGCAAAAAACAAGTTGTTAAGTGCCAGTAAATCACTCATTCTCAAGGGCTCAAAAGGAGCATTCAGCGGATTTTGCACTTGCTGAAGACGTCTTTTGTAGAAGGAAATGACGTCAACACCAAAGCTGCCTGCTGATTGGTCCAGCCAAAAAAATTCAGGCGAAGCGCCGCGAGGTAGTTTTCCTTTAACGCCCTGATGGAGCGATCATCAAAGCCATCTAGCGGACACAAGGGCGTCAATTATTAACGTTAAGGAAAACCCAGCGTGTACAGCAAACATATATACAGTACACGCTAAAAGCTCGAAAGGTGCCACGAAAAAAGACGTTTATATATATTTGAAGATAATTGAGATGTGAACAAAGACATAGAGCTCAAGATTTTAGGTTTGCGCAAGCGCAGCACCGCGAGGTAGCAAATGATAGGTAGCAAAAATTGACATAACACCTGAAACATAAGTCTGAGCTAACTGTGCTGCGGAATTGCATCAAAAACTGGGTGGTTGGGGACGTTACTGGCAGTGCACTGAAAGTGGTCCATCCTTGCTGAATATAATGGTGAATATTTCAAGCCAAAAGTTAGGTCAGTGACTGAGTGGTATGGTCACTAACTTTGGAGAATGTAGATTTTAAATTTGTATTAAACTAAGCCAAAGTAAAATGAGCTGTAAAGCAATGTTGGTACTTTCATCAGGATGTGAGGGCGTTTTGCCCAACTGTGAAGCACGGGGGTTGCACTGTCAGGATGTGAGGGCATTTTGCCCAGCTGTGAAGCACGGGGGTTGCACTGTCAGGATGTGAGGGCATTTTGCCCAACTGTGAAGCACGGGGGTTGCAGTGTCAGGATGTGAGGCTGTTTTTCCCAACTGTGGAGCACAGGGGTTGCAGTGTCAGGATGTGAGGCTGTTTTGCCCAACTGTGGAGCACAGGGGTTGCAGTGTCAGGATGTGGTGGCGTTTTGCCCAACTGTGAAGCATGGGTGTGGCAGTGTCAGGATGTGAGGATATTTTGCTGCAGGAGGGTCTGGTGCACCTTACAGAATAGATGGCATCGTGAGGAAGGATAATTTTGTGTGTATATATTGCGGTAACATTGTTAGACATCGTCCAGGTAGTTTAGGCTTGGTCACACATCATTCTTCGAAATGGACAATGACCCCAAGCATGCTTCCAAAGTTATGGCGAAATGACTTGGAGAGAACAAAGTCAAGGTAACAGTGTGGTTCTCTCAAAGCCCAGGCGTTAATCCAATGTGAAATTTGTGAGCAGGACTGAAAAAGTGTGTGTGAGCCAGGAGGCCAGCAATCCTGACTCAGTTGCACTAGTTCTGTCCAATGGAATGGCCTAAATTTCCAGCATCGTTTTGTCAGAAGCTTATATAAGGCTACTCACAATGATTGATCCAAGTTACACTTTTTAAAGGCAATACTATCAAATACTATGTAAACTTGTGACTGAATGGGTGTGAGATGAAAGAAATAAAAGTCAAAATAAATAATAACCCCCCTTTATGGGGGAGCGAGGGTATTGTAATCAGGTCTGATTGTCTGTCTGTCCGGAAACATATCTTAAAAACTATTGGCGCGATTTACAAGCAGAAAGGTCCTCCTCTAACGTCAGACTGCTGGGTCAAAAATCAAAGTCACAAACAAATGTCAAAGGGGTGAGGGTTTACAATCTTGGATTGTATTCTTTGAATATCGCCAAATACATCTTGGGTTTACTACAGTGCCTTGCTTAACCCTCCTACTATATTCTGGGTCAATTCGACGTGACTCACAGTTCAATGTCTCAAAAAACATGGTTAACATACTTTTTCAGTCAGAATTATTCCCTGACTTTTCAAGTAAATTGTGAATTTAACTAAAAAGAAGACATTTTAATTTTGTACATGTGCTATAAGCATCAGTATTCTTTGGCTCATTTTGGCGTGTTCAAATTAATTTCTCATTCATTTCACATTTGGTCTCAGTAATTTTACTATAATCATGTAAAATCGATGGATAGGGGCGTCGTGTTTTATTCACTTGGCCATTAAAATGGTCCGAGAAATAAATCAACCGAGAGGAGATTGAATAATACTTACAATTACAGACATCCGCAGTTTTACATGGCAGGGATCAAACTGACCTGGAGCCAAAAATGGTTTATTCATTTGAACATAATAGGAGGGTTAAGATGGAGCCTGTAGCATATACATACATGCACAAAAACATACTGAGGCCAAAAGTACAAACACTGCGTACTCACAAAAACACACACTAATCTAATAGAATATACATTCGAAAGATGTCGTGTTAGCAGGGGGGCCTTACATTTTTGGCTTTTTGTCAAGTGCTAACTGTGTTTTGGAAAGTCTTTCTCTGTAATGTGTATGGGATAGAGGTGAAACATTGGCTGGGTGTAGTATAACATTGGCAAAACGGGTCACTGTTCATGAAGCGTGACAGATTTTTTTTTTTAAAGAACAATTTATAAAACAATCAAATCAAGCCATAATACTGTGTATTGTGCAAATTGTAACCAGAGTAAACAAGTAGAAATATGGATGCAATTTCATACAGCGAATAAGGTTCTCTCTTCCTGTTTAGGGAATCTGCTCCAGTGGTTTGTTCTCATAGGAACAGTTGCCCAAGGCTTTGGCCGATGTACCTAATTCATTGTTATCACAACAGTCGTAACAGTCCTGTGAAAGGTAGTGCGGTAAGTTCAATACTCCTCTCCTCCGCAGATTTCCCTGTCCGGATGCCTGTGTTAGTGCCACTCCTTCATGTAGAATAGGTCTGGTCCATTAGAGGGCGAGAAAATTCACAGCAGTATTGCTTGAGCTGAAAAAGTGACTCCATATAGCTGCTGTGAGTGTGAAGGCGGGCCACAGAAACTACAGCTTTCACCCACGATCAGATCTCTGGGTTTCTCCTCACACTGACGGCAGTCCAATCAATAAAGCTGCTTTCACACTGGACGCGGCAGATTATCGACTGATTACTTTCAAAGTCAATGCAAAGATGCGAATACATGCGAACCACATGTACTCGCATCTTTGCATTGACTTTGAATGTAATCCGTCCTGCTAAAAATTCATTTGGCGTCCAGTGTGAAAGCGGCTTAATGCTGAGATTTGAGGTGAAGCCTGCTTCTGTCTACAGTGGACTTAGCCGGATAAATTTATTAATGGCATCTATTATAAGATTTTTGCTTAAAAAGAAAATACAGTGATAACTTTTGCCTCGACTTCAAAGTGGGTTTTTTTATGAGTTTGAAGGTAAATTGGTTCCAGCAGAGCCTGGAGGAGAGGGCGATTAATTCAACCTCTAACCTGCTGACTGCTGAATTGTTTTTTTTTTTTTCCCCCAAATACTTTTGTCTTTCATCCACTTTCATTTCATATTAAACTAAGGGCTCCTCTTCTGAATAAAAAGAGGCTTATGTAACCCATTAATAGAATACGGTAATAAATAGTTTATTTAAATACTAACCTAATAAATAGTCATAACCATAAATATATAAATACACTTGCTATTTCATTCTAAAAACTTACTATGATTACTTCAGAGATGTGAACTTAAGTTTTAAAAGTTGACGTTTCCTCTTCATTTAATGTACTACTGTCTCTATAAGACTCCTCAGTTGTCGCGAGCTACTTTGTAAACAGTAGATGCAAAATAGCTTCACTCAGAAAACCAGCGGAAGAGACCAACAGAAAAGACAGAAACAATGCGGAATCAATAAGCACAAGATCTAACATAAATACAAACATCTTTAAGAAAAATTATCCGTACCAAACTAAAAATCTACCCCACTACGCCCCGGTGGAAATTAATGAAAGTGTTGAAGACGGTTTTGGTGAGTTTTCACCTTTTTCTTCTGTCTTTTAAAGGACCAGTATGTTAGATTTAAATGCACAATCTGGCTGAATAACTGGCATGAATGGAATATAATATTCAAAAGTACATTTTCATCTGTGAATTATTTCCTGAAAATAAGAATATAAATGTTTTCTTTTATCCAGAATGAGCCCTTTATATCAAAAGAGAAAGCGGGTCCTCTTCCAAGGAGCTCGCCATTTTGCACCGCCATGTTTCTACGGTAGCCCAGAACGAGAAAAAAGTAATTGAATAAAGCTATGACACGAGATCGCGCCTTTCGCGTTTTTTGCAAGTTTTCCAGCCACCTTAGGTTTTCTGAGAAAGGGAATGATCATTTGGATGCAATCTATAATCTCACCAGTTGATGGCTCTAGATCTCACATACTGGTCCTTGAAGTTTGAATGAACGTGACTCTGTTGCAAGCTAGCGATGTAAATGGTCAACCAAACCCATTGCAACATGATCTATTTGTTTTTCCGATATGATTTGTTTGTTTTGTTGTCAGAAAGTGTAGCCTTTACCTGAGTAATCCCAGTAGTTTTACATTTTGTTTGATTATTTTATGTTGAGTGATTGTAACGTCCTGTCAGACTTTATCAAGTAACATGGCAACACACTCAGTGGCGAGTGAAATAGTTATTCCCATGCCATTGCCACGTAGCCTATATCGAGAGAGTAACTCATTCCTTTCGGTTGAAAAGACGATTTATTTATTTTCTGTATTGTTTATGGCCACTGTGCAGGCAAGGGGCCTGTACCATAAAGCTGGATTAACATACCCGGGGCAGTATTGCCAGATTGGTCGCGTGGTTTCCAGCCCAAAACTGATCAAAAAACCACCAAAGAACTCCAATAAAAATGTATGCATTTATCAATTAATTTATTATGTAAGCACATCATATTTACCCTCAACATCTAACCTTGCGTTGGCTCATATCACCAAATGCATGCAATAATTTATTATGCATCTTCGCGGGAGTAAGCAATACCCCTGAAGCCCACAAAAAAACAAAAAACAAATTCCCTGTTACATGTATCCACAGAAGCGCTAACACATACAGAGAATGAGACTGAGAACACAATCGCAACAAACCTTTGCCTGTCAAAAGCGGTATTATTACTGCTGTTCAGAAAATTGACTGAAGCTATGCAGTCAAATCACTAGTGATGATAAACACTCTTGGATGAAAACAGCAGTCAATAGCGAACAAGCCAACTCGCCCCTTTTGCTACCAAAACAAATACTGTGTTTTTGGGCGATTCTTTATGTGTGTATTTAAAAGTTAAAAATCAAAACAATAGGCAAAGTTCTCGTTTGCGTAATAATTTGCGTACTTGAGTTCGCATTGACGTTGGCTTTATGATATTATTCTGCTCAGTGATAATGCTGTTTCCCTGGGTTAGGGGTCCTAAGGTAGCAGATACGTTCAGAGCTGATGAGTCCTCAGGAAGGAGCTGGGAATGTAAGGTAAAAGTTTGGGGGTGGTGGTGGTGGTGCCCGAAACTGTAAGTAATGCACTTCCAGGTGAAAAATGTAAGTCTTTTTTTTTTGTTTTCATTTTTTTTCTCTTTGGACCTTTTTGGTGACCTCTCCTGAAGCAGAAGCCTAGAGAGTGGCGGCGGCAAGATCTTACATGCTGTTGGTTGGCGCTTAAAGTAGCAGGGATGTCGCATAAAATTTTGTTTAAAGTGGGTCTACGCCGCTTTGTTTACGTCGCCACATGTACTCGGCCAGGTTAAAAAACCCAAGCCGTCACTGCTGCTGCTGCTGTTTGTGTGGGGATGGATGGTAGGGGATGACCGTTTGATCTGCCACCATTGGCACTCAATATCTGTGCGTGCCGTACGTGCCGGCCAGTGGCAGCAACAGGAATCAACGAAGTTGATGGAGTGGTTTACCGTCAGGTTGCTGCTGGAAGTTCTCCTCACTGAGTCAATCGTACGCCCCTGCTGTTGTAGGAATTTTAATTTGTATTCTTGTAAGAAAAACACTCAGAGCCAGAGATAGCAATAACAATGGATCTAGTCCAGTTTACTGTATGCATACAGATTCCCTTTACATACGAAGACACAAGCCAGGACTGAGAAATTCCTCCTTTGCTTGGATATTTGTATGAGCAGAATATCATAATCCCCTCTCCTTGGGACTAATTCATTACAACAGTATGTAGTCCTTTTTCCATCAAAAAGATAATTCACTTTAAAATGATGCGCATCAAAAAGTTAGTGCAACATTTGTGATGGAAAAAGAGGTATATCGCTCTAACGCAGATTTTGTTAATTCGATCAGCAGAGGTGGTTTTTGGAAAGTTTTATCGACATTAAAGTGATGGAAAAGGGTTGAAGCGATATAGAATGTCGCGCATGCGCATTGGTAACGAGAATTCGAATGTTGTTGTGCCGCCTAGCTGTGGTCTTCTGTCTTGTGCAGTTCTCAGAAATGATCCTATCTCCCAACTTCAGAAGAATGATGAATTTTTGATTTTTGTCAAAAAATGCTACCTTCATGCAAAGCAATCGTAAAGTCTTTGTTTTCGCCTTAATATTTCAATATGAATCCGTTTACAGTAGTAACTTTGTAGTTTGTTAGCTTTTTATAACATACGCATATTTTGTAACGAGTTGGGTAAGTCTGTTTGAAGATATATGCCCATATACGCCATTATTGTCTAATTTCTGCATTTTCAGGAAACCCCAGCGTGTACATGCAAGTATATGTACGCTTACAGGTCGAAATGCACCCGGAAAATAAATCTTATTTTATGATTTTTGAAGATACTTAAGATAAGAGCGAGGAAACAGCCCGAGATTTTAGGTTTGTGCTAGCGCAGAACCGCGAGGTAGCATATTTTGATGGGTAGCAAAATTTGTCAGAACACCTGTGGTCAGAAGAATTTCCTAATATCCATTGCCCACACATCTCCTTGGGCTCCAAGACAGCAGTGTGAACGTATACTACCGGTCGGCGCGTCACTTGCAGCAGCACTGGGCAGCATGTACGCGTTATGTGACACAAGCCGAGACATATCTGCCGTAATCAATAAAATTTTGGTTTTATATATATATTAGTATTTTAAATCGCAGTGGATATTTTGCCGTGAACCGGTTATACATTTCTACCTATTTGACCGTGACTTCCGGCACACATGAGCAGTTGTATTATTTTTGGACTTTCTCATAGAAATCAATGGATAATAGTGAACATTTCTTTGGTTAGCTAGCTCACATTGATATACTTTTAAATATTGCTAGCTAAGTCGGCATAAAGGCTCTCTTGCTAGCTAGCTAACCTTATATTTCATGCAATTTAAAATGTGTACAGCCATTATTATGCAAACTAACTAAGCTGGAGTTGCACCGCGAGCATTTCGCTCGCTAGCTGGCATTAATATGCACTGAATATAAAGGTTTCCAGCTAACATTGCACACTAGGCTAGCAAGCTAGGTCGCTTGCTCAACTACCCATTTGCGGTGCATATAAATCAATAAAAAAAATAGTGCATCGCAATTATTTCGCGTTAGCTGTGTAAAGTAGCTAGGTCAGTTATGCATTGACGAGGCTGTGATGCGTTTCCCTAAATCACTGATGCTAACTTACGTAGTTAGGCTCATTGACTGTGAATGGACGAACTATATAAGTAACTTAAAGTTAGTAACATAATTAGAAACTACGCTTTTGGAAAACGCCATGATTAGTTTTTCGCTAGCTCCCGAGTTCTTAAACCAATGCTGGCCATACATACTCCATTGATTTCCTCAAGTCCAAAAATAATACAACGCATGTGTACCGGAGGTCACGGCCAAATGGCCGATGTAAAACCGTTGCACGGCAAAATATCCACTGCCATTTCAAATTTTACTGATTAAGTTAACTGAATATGAATTAATACAAATTGAAACACAAAACAAATGATGTCTTGTCCCAAAATATTTTTCAGCGGGAAAAAACTCCTCTGACAGCCAATGGGGGGGCAAGGAGGCAGTGACGGGGGGGGGGGCATTGCCCCCCTAATTGACCCCATGACGCCGGGGCTGATTGCTTCCAAATTTTCACATTAGATAAATAGGCATTAGTGATGGTCAAATCCGAAATTTCAGCTCATTCGGACAAAAAATGAATTTTTGGTGAATTATTTTCTATGGGTACTGTCCGTCAGTTTTTTTGTCATTTGACATTTTTCTTGTATTTAAAATGGCATAACTTTTTTATTATTACACCTATAGCTTTGCTCTCCTGAGTGAAGGTAGCAAAGCCAGGTGGACATTGGGCAGTTTTCCTAAACCAATTTGGCATATAATGCAAAGTTCGTCTCTGTGTGCAATTTTGGAACCCAAGAATCCAGCTGCAAGTCACCGATGCTGGTGGAAGGCCGTAGATCTGACAACGTCATGGATTTTATACCAGGTCCTGCAAAGAAAATAAAGATAAGCATTTAACAACCCATACGGAAAAAAGTAACCATTTTATTTAATTCATCATGAATTTTTTAACTATCTATCATGAATAGTATCCAATCTTTTATCAGCGTAATTAATGGTGCCTATTTTGATCTGTAAATATCTCCTTATTTAGTATTTTTTAAACTTAAGTATGTATCAGCTTAAATTATATCAACACTTGGATAAAGATCTGATGATGCTGATGACATTCTGTCTACCATAAAATTAATATACTGAAATCAGAATTCGAAAACCACAAACAAGCCATTTGGTATCACATTGATTTTTGTTGTTTATGCACAACTGTAAATGACAGAAAGTGCATACAAATGAGTTAAAGTGGGGCATGTCCCAGCCATTTTTGTGTCAGCCAATGTCAAAAACCTAGGAAGAAATGTGGTTTCATATTGTAAACAGAAATTTTAATACAATCCTACATTGGAGGCTGAAAAGTCAACTTATTATGCAACATGCATAAACTATATTCACTCGCCTTTTGGCTCTTCATTTGGATTCATATGTTTGCCATGCAAAAGATCCAAGCAAAATGCATTTATCATCATTTTGAAAAGGCAGTTGCAACTGTCCCTTGATGTTGGGGTGTCAAATGTTTTTGCGTGATAGCCTTACCGGATATCAGCATACTTAGGTCTTTTGGCAAAAGAAGTGTTGATGTTATATATCCCAAATTAAAGCTGAGAAAAAGCCCTTTCATTTGATGTACAAATTTTTTATCATCATGCAGTAGTACCTGTGCAGTACAATAAAACAAAACATAAAACTAATATTGTGCGATTAAATACGCAAATCTCATTTTAGTTCCTCCAGTCAGTGTGGTCTTTGGTCAGCACCATATTTACTGATATGTAATGTGATGGGTATCACTCAAAAGGTCATTTATCTTGCTTTCCTATGGTGTATCATGACAGCATAAATTGTCTTGATTACTCATGGAAAACGATGATACCCCTCATTTTCGAGAGTAGCAAAATTGGCAAAAATTTGGCCAAAACTACCCTTGTGTAGAACTCCCTGCAAAATTCCCAGAAGCCTGCCAAGCAAAATGTATTCTAAAGGGACCCGAGTTTGTGAAACATGACACCAGCCTTTGACAGCACGAGGTGTCCATTGAACCCCCCTTGGCTCCCCGGGTATAATGTTCAATGGTCGGACAGAGAAGCAAGCTTATATTTATAATTCCTGCAGCCGTTTCAAGAAAACTTTGACATTTTCGACAGGGAAAACGGAGTCACCCGTCTGGTCATTTCCAAGCTATGGGCTATAGATAAATTAACTTATTTTCTGTCTGTAAACACCTAGCATAAATCTACAAAGTGCTCCTGTGCCGTTTGAATTTTATCTCAAATGTCGCCGCATTTACCACAAACAAAAATACCTGAAAGCCAGAGCTTCTCCAGCTTGTGGGCTGTGTAGTGCAGCCACACGCCTGCGTGAAATGAGCAGCAAAGCTGACATAAGCACCAAGTTATAAAGACATGTCATCCGATTTTGCCCAAGGAAATGTGCGGTTTAGAAATAGGGAGACTGACCAATATCCTCTCTGTGTGCTCTCCTGAAATACGGTGCTAAAGCAGATTTATTCAGAGAAAGAAATGCAACATAAGTAACAAGCCTTTTCGAAGCAGTGAAGTTTCAGCTGGTCGTCGGTGATGTCCTTGATCCGGTCACTGGCATAGTAACGCAATCGTTTTCATAGTTGGAAAGGGACTTAGCTAAAATGGCTAGCCAGGTGCTCCGAATTTTGCAGTGGGCTTCGCTTTGACAGACAGCATCCGTTGCTTTAAACCAAAAACTCTTTCCAATAGATTTAACTCTTTCTCCACACTTGTATGATTACAATAATACGTTAAAGGCCATTATTTTGGCAGGGTAGGAGGCTTAGCTGGCTAAAGGCGGGGGCCTATGACTGCACATGTGCGCTTGTCCTCTGGGATAACATTTTACACTAATGTTGTGGTGTCTAGGGTCCAGACATGGAGGGGGCGTAGCTCATCTACGTAGCCACGCAAGGAATAGGCGTGTCCTTGGCTACCTCCTCTCAATGAGAGTAGCCAAAATGCATGACAATCAATGTTTTAAATGCCAATAAATTATTTCATGAATACACTGGAGTACTGGTTCGTCTTTAACAATACGGGCTCTAATTTCCTGGCGCAGCGCAGGTGGCGTAGCGTGGCGCAGCCCGCGCAGTGGTAATTTCGTCCGGCGCAGCCCGTGCAGTGGTAATTTCGTGAGGTGCGCAGCCTTTGGTAGACGAACATGCGCCGAGATGGGTGTGGCGGCGTAGTAGGGGGAGGTGTCACATATTCATCAAGACGCAGTGACAATTTCGTAGAAAAAGTCTCCGCTGGAGTTGTGCAGAAAGCTCGCCATCTCCAAACTGGTTTAATTTCTGTGTAGTGGTAATTTGGCTGACCGGCGCACAGTGCACACACATCACCGAAACCTCACAGGCAGGCTTCCAGAATGTCAGGTACATTTCAATGCAAGAAATAATTACAGGAAGCACGATTTCATGTAACCATCTGAATAAGGACATAAGTTATAGTATCTATATCGATTGTCCTGGCTTAATCAACGCAGCTGAAGCTGTGATGCAAACTAACGACTTCACATCTTTCTCAGCCAACCACAAACTGTCTAATATATATATATATATATATATATATATATATATATATATATATATATATCAAATGCTTGCGTTCTATGCTCATTAAAGCCGCTTGCACACTGGACGCGAAATGAATTTTTTCGCACGACTGATTACAGACAAAGTCAATGCAAAGACGCGATAGTTGGACAGGGTTTTAATATAGCTCCGTGTCCGAAAGTCATAAAAGTTCTAATTTTTCAGAGTATTCCAGGAATTATTAGACGTGCAAACTTAGCTATGTTTGTGTTCGACCTTCACAAAATGCAAATTGATAGCTATCGACTTTTCTTGGTTTTTAGCCTATTCGTCTGTTTTCTTCCGTTGAAGATAGACAGCAGTCTTTATTAGGTCTTTCTTTTGAAAATTAGTCAGATGGATCGAACAGATTCACGCTTTATTTCCACAGCAGAGATTACATAGTGCTTGCAATCAGAGAGCTAATCAATTCCATGACCATTGACAGTGTGAATAAATTATCGCATCCACGATCAAGACTGTCTGACGCAAAATGCTGAATATGTCCGGCACCCAGCAAAAAATAAAAGTATTGATATGAGAACAGATTTATAACGGAATAAAGAATAAAAATACGTATACATCACCAACCAACAGAACATCCAAAAAAGATGACCCGCAAATAAATTAATCGCTGTGTTCGTTGGATGTTCTGTTGTTAAAATGTTTCAATTTATTCTTTATTTCGTTATCAATCTGTTCTAATCGTCTAAAAGTGGGACAACACCACTGGACCCTAACCCGGATTATTTGAACAGAACACACTGAACTGAATTAAACTGGATCGGATTGAACAACTGAACTGAGTGATATTATATTAAAGACATTTAAATTATTGAAATCTCATTGGTGAAATGAAACTGATTATTAATGTGTACATTCTGAGCATTTGGTGTATTTTGAAAATTTTGAATGTATGTATTTGTATTTTACTTTCTTTTAATGATTACCTGTAATGAAAACCCCCATAGTTGTATTGTTGTATTAACAGTGACCAGAGTGCTACACCTACTCCTGACTTGTGTTATGCCAGGGTGGCTTAACACTCGCTGACTTCAAGTTCATGCAGCTCTGCATTACTGCTCACAATTGTGGCAGAAGATCAGATACTGGAAATTTTCTACTTTTTACCCGGGGCCAAAATATAGCCATCGGGTATTGCGAAGACCTGGTGTCCGTCTGTCTCTGCGCCCATCTGTCTGTCCATGCGTCCATATGTCTGTTCGTCTGTGTACACAACAACTTCTTTTCCTATTAATGTCAGGATAATGAAATTCACAGGGACTGTTCCTGGGACATATAGCTTGGACAAGTTCGAAGATGGGTAACCTTGACCTACTTTAAGCGGCAAAAGGTCACATTCTTTGTAAACACTGTTTCCTTGATTACATCCACTATTTTTGTTGTAGCCGCGTAAAATTTACAGCGCGCATGTTCTGGATAATCAGCTTGCAGAACATTAAAGGTGGATGACCTCCACCTGGTTAATGGGGTCAAAAGATCACATTGTTTCTGAACAGTGTTACTTTCATTACACCTTTGCGCTACCATGACATTTTTAGCTTACTGGCCCTATGGCCGGAAATACATGCATTATATCCTCACTTTTTGGACAAACCTTTGACACATTTCATATTATATAATATTATATCCTTAGACCCATCCGTTCTATATACCGCTTCTCCCTTACTTGGGTTGTAAGGAAGCTGGAGCCTATCCCAGCTGACTGTGGGTGAAAGGCAGGGACCCAAGAAAGGCCCCAGGCTGGATTCGAACCCACAGCCTTGTTGCTGTGAGGTGGTCGTGTGATATTTAGTATGTGGAAGGGGCCTCCTCTCGTGCCTTGCAGTAGGTCCCCTTAAATTTTCCGTACACTACTGACTCCAATGTCACAAGCACACTGCTGACTCTTCTTGAGGACACAAACTTAATGCATCTAAGGACACTCCAGTCTTTATATAAACAAAAACCCCTCCATTGGACACTTGCTGCCCAAATGTGCAGTATTCTGCCCCTACACACCTCGCCCTCTCTCTCCCTCTAACTAATGCAGTAACATTTAAAGTGCTGCAGCGTGTGATAGAAATGCACGTCCTCAGAAGTTGTTCTGAACTGGCGGTTGGTTCCGGGGAGCACAGGGCTTGTTCTGTGGATCTGAACGGGACGGTGCTCAGCTGGCTACAGTCTCGCCAGTTACGTCCCTCATTCCTTTGCATTATCCGAAATGCTTTACTCTTTTGTGCGCATGCAGAGCACGTAGGTTTAATTGTTTGGGGATTTAATTATTAAATGGTCTTATTTCCTGCTCCCCACTGCTCCCTGCCCCCTGCCCTTGTGCCTGAAGTGGTCTGGGGAACATTGTTTGTTTGCTGTGTAATGAAGGACAAGGGGGGGACCTGATCTCTTCTCAATGCAGTATGCAATGAACAATGAAATCACGTCAATGCGGCTGTATATTGCATCGGGTGGTGTGCGTGTGTATGTGTGTGGTATAGAGAGGGATGGAGAGGGGGAGGGGAAGAGAGAAAGAAGAGATGGGGAAGTAGAGAGAGAATGGGAGCAGGAGATGGCTCTCAGGGATAGATTCTGGGACTCATGGCTGCGCATTATCAGATTTGCTGCAGTGCCGTGCGGCTTTATTAGATTATGGCTCAGTTTGAGGAAATGTGGAGATTGTTAAGCGGCAAATGAAAAACCTGGAGTCCTCCACTCCCAGATTCCCAATTTCCTCAGAACCCCCATCTCTTCACAATGACCTTCCATGTTCTGTCTCTCAAGAAAACAGGCTTTGTTCTGCCATATTTAATTTCCCCCAAAAGTTTGATCTTTGTTTCTTTTTCTTTTTTTAAATCCTTTCAGAAATCGGTTTTGCTCTCAGTTGCATTCTGCACCGGAAAGAACACTGTCCTTTAAGCTTTATACACACACACACACACACACACACACACACACTGCGGTCATTGATATCGTCATACCTGTGTGACATGTGCACACACATGGGAGGACTTGAGCACCCTGGCGCTAAAAGTTCTTGAGTCACTACATTTCTGGGAAAAGGGGTCTGATTATATAATAGATTCATTAAATCTGCTGATTGAAGACCCCATTGCTGAAAGCACTTAAGTCACAAAATATCCAATTTGAGAAAATTGAGGAAATGGACCTGGGTAACGATACAAGACGTGTTCCCGTCCTCGCATTACGGTGTGTGAAAATGTGACTGGCTTTTCAATTGAGTGTGAAACTGAGGCATAATGGTGGCTCTTTCACCCTATTATGTGTTGTTTGTTTCCCAACGGATCACACTTTAGGTGTCAATGGAGGGAATGATCCTGGAATTAGGATTGCTGTGTTTGTTTTCAGAAAACTGTCTCTCACATTACCAGAAAGCTATTACCAAAAGCAATTGCCCGAGAAGCTGTACCTTGTCGGAAATTCACCTGCTGAGAAGTATGACTGAGCGCTTATGAGTGTGATGCTGCTGTCCCAAGCTGATCAACAGTTCACACCAGTGGCTCTTAATGTCAGTCCTCGGGGCCTACTGTGCTCCAACCAAAAATAAAATCATGGGATATCAACAAAGCATCTCAATTCGGTGCATTTCATGTTTAGGGCAGTTATATTTTGGCTACATGATAGAAATATCTATTAACTTCCAGTAAAGTATTCTGAGAGAAATTCCAACACAGCAACCCAATTTGGAGCTCACTGATTTTTTTCAGTGGTTAATTTGATCTCTTTAAAAATTATATGATCTGAAATTACTCGCAAAACAGAATAAATCACGATATGTTCAAGGGTTTTTTATTCTTCATGAAAAGCATGGATTTTTCTGCCAAAATATGGCTAAAGAAGGTACACAACTTCTGAAAACACAAGTGCACCTATTTGAGACAAATGAAGAGCTTGTTAAAATCCCGCAACTGCAATGGCAGTTTGAACAAAAACCAGTTTACACTGTGGGCCCTAGGACTGACATTGAGTACCATTGGTTTAAGCGATGTGTATGATTGATTCTTTAAAAGTCTCGTAGGATTAGCAAAGCTGGCAAAGTTGTGCCCCACACAGCTGCTTCAGGCCTCCTTCACACTCAGGCAAGTGTTAGAAGAAGTGCGATAAGGGGAGTCACTGAAAACACCTGTCGCTTAACACACACTGCTTCTAAATTATACTGAGACCAAGGGGAATACTTAGATGTACTTTCAATAATAAATTACTTTTGACAATAAATTACTAATTTAAAAAGAAATTGAGTTTAAAATAAGTCTTAAAATATTTAAGTTAAAGTTAAAAAAGTTAAGTTAAAAAAAAAATTTTTCTTTAAAAAATTACGCGGCCTTTTGACAGAGCTTTGTGTCTTTCTCAAGTGAATGGAGTCTTGAATGATGATGGGTTAAAATAGAAAAAAAATAAGAAAAAGGTTGAAGGGATTACTGTCTAGTGCATATTTACATAAACAACAAGGACAGAGTCCGACTGAATGTTCAACTTAGCTTTTGGTATATTTATATATAAAGATTTCAAAGATATAACAGTAGAATTTTGATTTACATTTCTTCAGTACTGAAAACAAATGTTCAGTGTTCGGAGATTCAGGTAATCCATGTTTTCGAAACAGGTGCTCTCTAATGGTGTCGTTTTGTGCTCAGTGATGCCTTGATGAAGATGGCATGATCCTCTGTTTAATCTTAATTGTATACTCTTCCAAAAAAGAAACTATACATTGTTTTTAGCATCAATTTATTATACATGAAATGTTTTGACAAATGTGGAAAACATATTGAAAAGAAAGTGTAATCAATAATTCAATATTTGTATAATTTATTTTTTGGAAGAGTATATTTGAATATGTTTTCCACATTTGTCAAAACATTTCATGTATAATTTAGTGGTGTTTCTTGTGCTAAAACGACCTGTAGTGCTGAGAGACTGACCAAATACTTTTTTCAGTGTATAAACAATGGATCCACTTAAACATAGTTATGTTTTCTCAATGACTGACATCAATTTAATTTGAATCAATTGTTAATAGTAATCAGTGGGCAGATTTACGGATAATATGAAGATTTGTTCACTGCAACGCCTGGTCAAGCCTGATTTTAATCAGTTCCCGAATATGCTGATTCACATTGGAAGAAATAAATTAGATTTGAAACCAGAGTTTCTAGTCAACAACAGAGAGTAAAAGCCATTCTTTAAGCCCACGTTTTTCAGATTGGACTGGAATGTTTCTGTGAAAACAACTAATTACTTTTGTGCTTAATTATGCCTTGAAGCTGTTTGTTTCTTGCTGTTGGTTCTTAACTGGTAATGAGGAACACAGGGCAGAATAACTTATTTCTGCAGCTCACAGAGTTTTTGGCATGCCTGCTGCTGTCAGTAGTTGTAGTGCGGGTTTGTTTTAGGCAAGTGAACTCAAATGTGTGATGTGTGCTCAAGTCCGGGGACATCCCCTTTTCATGTCAGTAAAGAGAGGGAGAATTCAAAAATTACGAACTACTTTGATTGTCGGAAGTCCTCAACATAAATTTCATGTGTGAAGGTCATCCATAATCACAAGGTCATCCAGCATCCCAATGAAGAGAAACAGATCTCAATGATGTGTACAGTGCTCTGTTGTGGTTGCGGGATGCATCACTGACTGAAGTGACAGAAATAAGAATTTCTGCCATAATGTGACACAGATCTGATGTTTTCTGTGCTGTGTTGACACATAAATCCGACCCTTAAATTCAATCTTCAAATCAGAATTGAGCCACTTCGATATATGGTCCTAAATCGAATACAAATCTGACACGTGGCTATATGACATGATCCTGATCAGAATCCATGTGGCTGTTAAAACTGCCAATAGTGGCCGTCTTTTTTTTTTTTTGCTTTCTTGGCCTCAGCAGTGACAGCTGACAAACTGTTTTTTGTCCCCTGGCCTAAATCCCATCCATACATTTGTCCATTTTCTTGGTTTCAATCAGACTTGAATACCATGAGTGCTCTCAGAAATGACTGTTTTTGTTGTTGGTGATGTACGTGACTTGTAAAAAGACATGTCAATGTGCGTGTGCCTGCTGTTCCGTCAGCCTGATGTGTTCAGATTACAGTTAGATACACGTCACTTGTAATTGGCTCATTCCATACAAAACAGTACAAATGTGTTACAATACACCAGTCCGGTCTAAGGCCGGAAGTTCAAGCGCGCATGCCCCATGTAGCTGGTGCTACATGGAAAAGACAGGAATATAAGGTTTTTTCGTGTTACCCGTGGCAAGAGACAACGACAGGCGTGGATTCTAGCGATAAATTTGAAGAACTTTGTCCCGAATGATCACACTAGAGTGTGTAGCACTGATTCTATCATAGCTGGCCTGACTTCATTGACCCAAATAATGTTGGCTTCGCTCGGGAAACAAACGAAAGCAAACTAATTGGAAAGAGCGATCTGATCGGAGAAATATAGTTAAGGTACTGGTTGATTATTATTTAAGTTGGCCCACTAATCGTCAAATAATTGTTTAATCATTTGTTGTTCAAGGTGTTATTGTTTTGCAGTGTCCAGTTTTTGTATCCACATTTTGAAAAGGAACCGGCTTTGTTCGATCCTAATGGCTATATATTACTTTAAGTAGATGTTAAACTCTCCGCAAAAAAAATATCAAGGTAAAGGGGGAATGTTAGTGCCATACAACGTTTACAGTCTAGATAAGCTCTGAGGGGCTCACATTACAGAACTTGGCCCCTCATAGCTAAGTGTAGGTGTGGTTTTCATTTCGCTGCATGCAATAATAAATTGGTTTCCTTGTGATTTCGATTTCATGATTAGCTACTTGCTATATATAGTCAACAAAGTGGCATTTACTTGCCTGTTAGTTTTGCGGACGTGAAATAATAACATTAGCACCACTATGATTGGGTCCCACGCCTTAAGTCAGCTAATGGCTACACTGTTCTTGCAACGAATTTGCATTGTTTAAAACGACCGGCAAGCACACATGGGGCTCTAATTTCTTGGCGCAGCGCAGGTGGCGAAGCGTGGCGCAGCCCACGCAGTGGTAATTTCATCCGGTCCAGCCCGCGCAGTGGTAATTTTGTGAGGTGCAACACTGTGCGCAGACGAATGTGCGCCGAGATGGGCCTGGTGGCGTAGCAGGGGGAGGTGTGACTTATTCATCAAGACGCAGTGACAATTTTGTAGAATAAGTCTTCGCTGCAGTTGCATAGAAAGCTCGCCAGCTCTAACCTGGTTCACTTTCTGTGCTGTGGTAATTTGGCTGACCGGCACGCAGTGTGTGCATATCACGGAAACCTCACTGGCAGGTTTCCAGAATGTCAGGCACATTTCAATACAGTGAATAATTACAGCAACCACTGTTTAATGTAACTATCTGAATCAGCACATAAATTATAGTATCTATATCGATTGTCCTGATGTCAGATCATAGGCAGTTGGCACGCGTGATGGAAACTCGACCTGACTTAATCAACGCAACTGAATCAATGATGCAAATTAACGACTTCTCATCTTTCTCAGCCAACCACAAACTGCCTCAGCATCAGGCAGTGCGTATATATTGCTTGCGTTCTATGCTCGGTAAAGCCGCTTGCACACTGGACATTTTTCGCACGACTGATTAAGTCAAAGTCAATGCAAAGAGCTATCGACTTTTCTTGGTCTTTTTATTCTTCTGTTTTCTTCCTTTGAAGATAGACAACAGTCTTTATTCGATCTTTCTTTTGAAAATTAGTCCGATGGATCGAACGGATTCACGCTTTATTTCCACAGCAGAGATATAATAGGGCTTGCAATCAGAGAGCAAATCAATTCCATGGCCATTGACAGCGTGAATAAATTATCGCATGCACGATCAAGACTGTCCGACGCGAAATGCAAAATACTCCATGTACGGCACCTAGCAAAAAATAAAAGTATTGATATGAGAACAGATTTAAAATGGAATAGAGAATAAAAATACATATACATCACCAACCAACAGAACATCTAAAAAAGATGACCCGCAAATAAATAAATCGCAGTGTTCGTTGGATGTTATGTTGTAATTATGTTTCTTTTTATTCTTTATTTCGTTATTAATCTGTTCTAATCGTCCTCTTTTTTTTTTTGGCTGTCAGACACGGAGGTATTGTACATTGTACATTTGTGAAGGTCGAACACAAACATGGCCAAGTTTGTACGTCTAATAATTCCTGGAATACTCTAAAAATGAGAACTTTAATGACTTTCGGAAACGGAGTATTCTATGATCTCTGTCCGACAGTCGCTAAATTCGTCATAAATGCATGAAGTCCCGCGCCAATGTCGACTCACTTTATTGAGCAGAGTTTAAACAGAAACATTGATTGAAATTCTCGGTACTCATCTTGAAGAACTGAGCCCTCTTATCAAAACATTCACGTTTAATATCTAAAAGAGTCAGTAGATTTCAAGAAATCAAAAACAATAATAGACTGTCGGACATGGAGATATATTAAAACCCTGTCAGACTTTCAGACACAAGACACTGCTTTCAACGCAACCTGTCGAAGAAAAATTTGTTTCGCGTCCAGTGTGCAAGCGGCTTAATACTAGGCTACTATTATTGTCACTTAGGTTTTATCGTTTTTAGTGGGGGAAAGGAATACAGCCTGATTGCTATGATCTCGTACTGAGTTAAGATCACATATTGAAAATAAATGTGTAATGTATCTTGCATTGTTGTCCATGCATGTTAATCCCAAAATTTTAAGCAGCAACAGGCTGTAATAATAGGAACACGCTATCCATCGTTTCTCTTGCCAATGAGCAATATTTGACTCGGCTGTGTTATACCCAAACACGCCTTCTTTGCCAACTTGCGCTGGAAGGAGGGACAGAGGCGGGACAGAGGAGTACTTGCGCCAGGCTACGCCGGGCACGAAATTGCAACATACGCCTGGACTCACCCCGTTGGCACAGCACACCCCTCATTCGCCGCGCCTGTGCCTGGTCTACGAAATTAGAGCCCCATGATCATAATCGCCTCTTAACATGGATAAGTGCGCAGGTACACGTGTAAAATATAAGGCCATATCATTACTGTTTGACTGAACGCTACACATTTGATTTCGGATTTTCATCTGTGCTGAAAATAACAATGTCAAGGACTTGCCTCGACAGTATCTCGCCAATATAGTCCCTCGAGTCTCTGTTGCGCTGAAGAAGTCAATGCTTTCAGTTTTTTGAAGAAAACTAATAGAGCTTAGTGCAGCTATATCGTCAGGGGGGAAAAAATATCGGATCCAGCCTCCTCTTTTGTTCAGCTTTTTATTTGCCAGAACGATTTTAAAAGGGGGGTGTCAGTATGTTTTAGTGGAGTTTTGTCACTAAGAAAGGGGGTTTAGAATTTAACATTAATATTTAATATCACGAATGCCTATGTTGCCCTAGCAACTCAGTGTGTCATCAGTGACACGACAGCCGCCGCTAACAACAAGCAACTGACACGAATAGCAGCACCTGAAACTAAAATCTAAATTTCCTTAACTGGACGTACGCTTGCCTGTTTTCATATCCTAATGTTTCTCTGGGTACCTAAACGTCAATCGATATTTGGAGTAGGTTGAATATAGAATTCTTAATCTCGCCATCCAGACACAAAATGTACACTGCACACCCGAAAATGTCCCCAAATGAAAAATATTCCTGTTTATAGTCTGAATACACGCTGTAAACTGCCTTTTACCATGGGGAAAAAGCAAATGAACTTATTATTCCTTAACTTATTATTTTAAATAGGATTTGTGCATCTTCTGCCCCACAGAGTCTGCAAAGAGCATGCGCACTCCAAATCTCGCTTTCTCACGTCCTTAAACCGAAAGGGTCTATGGTGATGAAAATGCACCTTTTCCAATGCTGCAACCACCGACGTTGTCATCTGGCCATTAAATGGAATTCAATTTCTGCATTGGCCTCACTTTTCAGACACAGACGCTGTGTCCATTTTTGGTGATAACGCACAGATTGTTTATGTTTTTATGGTCGTAACACCAATATTAGGACACGGAAAAATTTTCATTCATTGTATATATGATTGTTTGACGCCTCGTGAAATTTTAATGCCGGAAGTAAGTACTATATTTTGCGGTGGTCATCTTTAAGCCATTTGCATACATTATGCAAATTCACCCATTGCGATGGACGTAACACGTGAGGACACGCCTGGTTACGCCCACTACGGTTATTTCAAATTGCATTTCTGATTAGAAGAGTCCCACTAATTTAGTGCAGACAGTTGAAACCGTTATTATGGGTATTTCTCTGCAATATTTCATTTAATTTTCTTTCGAAGTATCAACAGACATGTCATGAGCATTTCATGAAGTTGGCTGCCAAATTTGTAACAAAATATGGATTTCACAATGCCTTGGCTGACATCAAGAAACTACTTTTTCTGCTGTGTTTTTGGACCGATGACTCATATTTTTTCTCTGTATATCCTCAATCCGGGAGTGAATAAATATGAATGATGCAAATCCATTTAATTTTCCTAGAAAAAATTTTATTGACCATTCTTATACAGTACAGTAAATTGTACAGTTTACTATGGAATGACCCAATTTTCAATGTGAACCGTCATTATCTAATCTGAGATAAATATCAGAAATCAACAATGAGCTTTGTAATGTAAATGTTGCACTGGAGGGTTTGATTTTTGCTGTCCGTTTTGGAACCAATAAACTAGGCGAGTTGAGTTAACTGTTTCATCATGTCCTTTAATTTATGAGTAAAACCAAGACCCAGCAGACATTGCAGCCCTGCTGGACTAGGGATGGCTGCCCCTGACCCAGTGTAAATGACAATGGACAACCAACACAGCCTTTACATCTTCACTTCAGGCATTAAGGCTTTTCTTGAAAATTTTGGAAATCTCGTTTTTTTTTCATGTCACCTCTTCACAATCAACTTTCTAAACCCTCCTCTGCCTTTCATCCCCACACAGGTGAGCCAGTGATGACAAAAGAGAATAATTGCCTGAGTGCAGCTAAGGCGTGTAACCTGAACGACACATGTAAGAAGTACCGGTCAGCCTACATCAGCCCCTGCACCAGCCGCGTCTCCACCGCTGAGGTCTGCAACAAGCGCAAGTGCCACAAGGCCCTGCGGCAGTTCTTCGACAAGGTGCCGCCCAAACACAGCTACGGCATGCTGTTCTGCTCCTGCCCCCCCTCCGACCAATCGGCTTGCACCGAGCGCCGGCGGCAGACCATCGTTCCCATCTGTTCATACGAGGACAAGGAAACGCCGAACTGCCTGTCCCTGCAAGCAAACTGCAAAACCAACTACATTTGCAGGTGAGTCCTCCGGCAGTCTGTAAATATTCTATATCTGGGCAAGATCACATGGTAACGGAGAAGATAAATTTTGTAACTCCGTTGCCGACCAGTTTTTTGCCGTTTTCACTCAAAATAAATCAAATTAGCTATTTTGTTGTTTGAAGTACTAGGAAGACCTAAACAAAGCCATTTAAATTGTAACTCTATCTTAGTTCTGGAGCTATGATACAAAATACACCGATTTTGTAAATCCATTACCGCGTGGCCCATCTGCGGTTGTAAGTGCTTGTTTCAATACCCACGGCCTGGTACCATAACAAGCCACTGTACCAGTGGCTCACAAGTTCTTGTCAACCCTGACAAACATGTCCCAGTTAGATGAGAAGGTATTTTAGGCCGAGTTTTCTTATTATATGCGTCCCTGTTAGATGAGTGGATATTATACAGTATACTGCTCACACAAAGTAAGGGATATTGAAATATTTCACTAAGATTTTGTTTCAAGTCAGGAATATGACAAAACAGTATGTCAATCAGGCAGGCAAACATTTTTAGATCATACACACTCGATTTGGCGCCAAAATGCATGAGTACATACACAGGGTGTGCACCCAAACACATCAGGGAGTGCAAGGCACTTTTTACAGTTTTCATGCAATATGTGCAGCACGCCTAGAATGCGTTTTTCACGCTCTTGGGAGGGATAAAAGCACCAAAGACTACATTTATCTGTCTTTCATGAATAGAATACAATGCGTCGGCTGACTGTTGAAGAGCGACTTCAGACTATTGGAATCCTTCAAACAGACCCATGCTGCACGGCAGATGGGTGTTTCTCAGTCAGTAACCCACAGAGTTTCTCAGTGTCAACCGGAAGAGTGCATGATAGGCCACAAAGTGGATGTCGAAGCGTCACCACCAGACATCAAGACCATTGACTGTATAAAAAGATGGACGCAGCACCCAGGTCTGAAAAGAGAGGCCAATGCGGAAATCTCTTAAAATTGCACTCTATTTAATGGCCAGCAGATGGTGATGACAGTGGTTGCAGAAAGAAGTTCAATGCTATAGAAGTCTATGGAAGTCTATGAGAAAATGGCCCTACTGTCACACCTCATTTATTATTTCAATAATGGATTTCGATATTATTTTATGGTGTCTATGGCAAGTTTGAAGTCTCCTTCAGTATATCATGATGTTCATTTTTGTAAATTATGGTCCCAAATTTAGAAGAAAGGATAAAGCCAGAATATGCCTTAGGGGCGTGGCTATTCTCTGGTCCTTGTATGATACGGTCAGATCCACCCATAGATCCACCCCTCGCTCCTCCCTGCATCTTCAATTCATGCTCTTGTCCAATAGGAATCACATCCGATTTCAAAATGACAAAATGGTGCTGTTCAAATTGTAAAAATCGAGGCTCCCTAAACGGTATGCTGAAACCAATGGGTGACGTCATGGTTGCTTCGTCCATCTTTTTATGCAGCCGGTGAAGACCGGTTCATCGTCACCACAGTTTTAAGAAATCGTCATCTCAATGCCACACAGATCCAGCAGCAACGCCAGCAAGCATCAGAGATTAGAGTTCGTTGTGTTGCCGCTGGCAGCCAGACGTCGTAGAGTTCGATATGAGTGGTCTCGTCAACATCAGCGGTGGAAAATTGCTCGCTGGGTTAATGTCATGTCCAAAGACAAGTCCACGTTCCTTTAGGACTTTAATGGCGGCTTTGTGAGGGTGTGGGGGAGACAGGGAGAGGGTCATCATGACACTGCAGAGGTCCGTTATGGCATGGGCTGGGGTCTCCATGACTGGCCGTACAGATATACGCCTATGTGAGGGGTGAGTGACAGGTGTCTACTACAGAGACAACATCATTGACCAACACGTCCTGCTCTTCGCTCGCCGTCATGGAGCTGGATTCATCTTCACCATCTTCGCCAGAGCGCCTCATGCTCGCGTCGTCAGAGAGCACCTTCAAGTGCATCGAAGTCAGACCTCACTGTGGCCAGCGATGTCCCCCGACCTCTCACCTGTTAAATATGAGTGGGATGCCCTTGGGAGATGGGTCAAGGACAGGCAACAGGCACCTATAGGACCACTGAAGAATTAGGCGTGTAACTATAAGAGGAGTGACGTCAGATTTCCCAGGCTTGATTGGTCACCTTATCAGGAGCTTGCGCAGACACTGGACTGCTTGCATTGCCGCTCGAGTGTCTAACACATTATTGAGGTCATGTGATTTTGGTGTTTCGACCCCATGCCTAAACATCATCTTCTGCAAACCTCAAACTCAAGACTTTTCTGGCCTCAACCCTATCAATGTACAAGATCAAACCTTCTTTTACCTGCGATTATTTGAATAAACTTTGACAGTAAAACCGCTTTGATTTATATTTGTTACATTTTTCAAATATCTATTACTTTGTGTGAGCAGTATTGGTTAAAAGCCGTTGTATTTTTTTGGAATTTTTTTCATTGGAAGCTCCATACCTGACTATTGGTACAGCATTTCATTAGGCCTATGGGAGAGTTTATAATCTAGGCTATGGGACCGTTTCTAACTGGGATGCGTCTCTGTGCATGTCTGCCTGAGAGGAGACCAGGCACTCACCTAATGCCTGCCAGATTAGGGAGGGTTAAACCCTTAAATGATCAGATTTTTTTTTTAGGATTGTTTAAACCTTCCTGAAGGGCAAATGTATTGTTTTCAGTGTTGTTTGTCGGTCTGTCTGTCTGTCTGTCTGCAGTTTAGCGCCAAAAAAAAAAAAAAACGGTTCAATCAAATTACACATTTTCAGCAAAGGAGAGCATTGGTTCAAGGACCACATCATAAAATTTAGGACCAAATTGCGTCAGGATCAAGGTCACTCAAAATGCAAGAAAATTCTTTACCTTTGCCAGTTTCTGCTAGTGACCAGTAGCAGTGGTTTCATTACGGGTGAACTAGGGCTCAAAGTTACTAGAGACCGTCTGACCTCATAATGGTTGAAATGAGAGCAATGATAGGTTTATGACTTGAAATGAACTGTATATAACGGCAAGAATGTGTTTCAAGAGCTATGCATGCTGTTGTTAAAGCAAGAGGAGGATGCTTTTAAGAAAGCAGTCTAAACAAAACACGGGAAATACCTGATAAGTGACTCTTTACATAATAATCAGGTTTATTTTGTTGCAAAGTATGCCAATGAATCTATGATTTTTTTTTTTTTGCATAAATTTGATCTTGCTTCCAAACTTTTGGCCTGTAGTGTATCCTCCTCTTGCTTTAACAACAGGATGGCATATACAAGGCATTCGTTCCAAAAGTTTTTTAAGGTATGTGCCAGGAATTGCATTCCAAGCTTTCTTAAGTTCATCAATGAGAGACTGCTGATTTCTGGAACACACTTTTCTGATAGATCGATCCAATTCATCCCACACAAGCTCAATTAGAGAGAGGTCTGGAGACTTAGGGAGCCCAACCATCTTTTGAAGACCTTCCCCTTATTTTTTGTCTAGGTAACCCTGACAGAGCTTGAAAGAATGTTTAGGATCCTAAGGGAAGAATGCTTTTGACCTTTATTGACCTGGCTTCCAAACCTTTGGCCTGTAATGTATATGACTTGATTATGTCTATCCCGCCGCGAAGTGAATGAGGATACAATAGATAGATATATAGATACTTCATTAATCCGCGCTGGGAAATTGTAATGCCATAGAAGCACATAAAACAGTGTTACGGTCTGTAACGGATACACGAGGGAAACACACTAGGGGAACATGAACGTGGAAACGTGAGCGTGAACTTGGAAACATGAGCTAGAACGGAAGGGAGACACAAGAGGGGAGTGAGATGCCAATTAGTAAGTGCAGCAATACAATCCCGGGTGCTCGTTAGTAGATTAGTATTATATACAAGGTTAGTTTGGTTAGTAATTTTAGAAAACAACAAACTGTTAGTAATGTTAATATGAATAGAAAAGCAAGGGGAAACTAGCAAACGAGAACAGAAGGAAGGATGAAACCCAGAATCCATTAAATCACCCGAAATAGTGTCACAATCAATTAACACAGAAACTGATACAAACAATGACGTGACCGGGGAGAAAGCAAAGACAGTACATGGGTAAAACGTGGACTGGACTACACAGGAGAGGAATGAAATGTGAACACTAAGACATGGACTGAAAAATTGACATACCAAAATGATAGAAACCTAAAATTGACTAATCAGACACTCAGACCACGGAACACAACAAACAGCCACACATAAGGAGTGATTGTTGTTCATCGGTCTGTCCGAAACGCTTCTTTACTGGCCAGAACTCCTAAACCATTCTGTAATTTCCAACGAGATTTTATATATGCGTAAAACTTACTGTGATGTGACTTTTCATATTTCCATTTGTTTTCCATTGCTCCACCTTGTTTTGTTTCCAGGCCAGATATCAGCCATCCTGTGGTGGGGGCTCAGGGTATTTTATACTTGTTTAAGTTGCTTTTCTCACCATCGGCAGAGATCTCATCATCGGTTTTCCATGATGCTAACAGCTTAAGACAGTTTTGCTGAAGGAAAGACGTGACATGACTTCCTGTATCAATAGCACTACAAGTCTGAGGAGGAGATCAAACCAGTAACAAATATACCTGCCTGCTGCCAGCTTCCAGCTTAGCAAGATACAATAATACAGGCTCATTATTTTACCACACACATTTACAGAACCCAAAGTGGCTGGAAACATGACTCATTGATCTCTGCAAGCATGTTACCATGCCAGCTCCCTTTCACTCATCGAACTCCGCCCCATCAATCTGCTGACAATCCTCGCCCATAAATTCAAGCTTGAAAAAACAGAGTTTGGCCATGCAGCTGAAGTGCTTCTCTATTTCACAGTCAGACGTGATTGCAGCCTCAGTTTCAGTTTGAGAGTAGCTATGCTAAGTGAAGTGTGCAGCAGCACAGGGGCTCAAGGGCTTGTGTCACATACAGTATGAGAAGTAAAAATATATAAACATAGAATGAGGAGACATGTTTCTAAGTGAAGCCAAAAATGTATGCAGATGCATGTGTAATGTGAATATAGGCCACTAGATGGCAGTATTTACCTTTTTTTTGTTAAGCTCAGACTGGAGTCATGTTTGGACATGTTTCCAGACATGTCTGGGGCAAGTCTCAGAAAATTAAAAAAAAGAGGTCTAAAAGTGGGTGGGGTCTGCAAAAGAGTATATAAGGAAAAGAATTGAGACAGTAGAAGTAGGAGAAATTGCAAGAAGATGACCAGACCTGCCATTCTGTTCAAGACCTGTGACGTTTCTTTTGTGGATTTCTTTGACTGTGTTTGAGCATTTTCTTCATCCAGGACATCACCAAGCCACCCCACTAAAAAGGGACTGTAATTATTTCTGTTTTTTCTTATTTATCAATCTTGGTCTTTAGTTGTAGGTTGTTATTAGTCTTTGTCTTCGTTAAAAATTAAATGTGTTTTAGTTGTTAAAAACTGTGTTTGTCATCCCTTGCTGTTGCTGTTGTGTTATGAATGTAATAACAAATTGGGGCCATAACAAATTGGGGGCTCAAGGTCCAGGATAGACCATTGTGTGAGTAATTTATTGAAAATCTAACATTCCAAATTGTGAAATTGTTTTTGTGAATTTTCCTAGATATATATTGACAACAGCAATGGATGATTTCTTGGCATCACCAACCGTAGGGGTTTTGAAGTCTTTTAAAAAGACAGAACTGCTAGAAATTTGCAGACAGTTGGAGTTGACAGAGGTAAAACCAGCCATGCGAAAAGCAAGACTGGCTAGAGAGATAGTTGAATATTACATTGATGAAAATGTGTTTGCACCAGGAGATCTGGAACAGTTTCCAGTGGAAAATCCAAATATAGAAATGGAACTTAAATTAAAAATGCTAGAGATTGAAAGGGAGGAAAGAGAAAAAGAAAGGGAATTTGAGAGGGAAGAAAAAGAAAAACAAAGGCAGTTTGAGTTAGAAAAATTAGCAAGAGAAGAAAAACAAAGAGAATTTGAGTTAGAAAAATTTGCAAGACAGAGAGATTTTGAATTAGAGAAATTCGATAGAGAAGAAAGACTCCAAATGGAGCAACTAAAAATAAAAATTCAAACTGAAAATAAATTTCGGGCTAGCCAGGAGGTAAAACTGGTGCCTCCATTTTCGGAAAAGGATGTTGACAACTATTTCCAGTGTTTTGAAAAGGTAGCAAAGAGTTGCCAGTGGCCAAAGGAACACTGGCCTCTGATGTTGCAAACTGTCCTCAAGGGTAAAGCTCAACTAGCCTATTCGGCTTTGTCTGCAGATGATTCCTCTGATTATGAGGTTGTCAAAAAGGTTATTTTGAGAGCTTATGAGTTGGTTCCAGAGGCTTACCGACAGAAATTCAGAGGTCTGAAGAAATCTGAAAATCAGACTTATGTTGAATTTGCTAATGAAAAGCAGGTTTGCTTTGAGCGCTGGTGTACTTCTATGGAGGTCAAGGATGATTTCAACTCACTAAAAGAGATGGTGTTAGTTGAAGAATTCAAGAACTGTGTTAAGGATGATGTTAAGACCTACCTTAATGAGAAGCAAGCACTGAACTTGCAATCAGCTGCCAAATTTGCAGATGAATATGTTCTCACTCATAAGTCCAAATTTCAGTCTAGCAGTAACAATAAATGGTCCCAATTTCAGAAAAAGGGTTACGGTGATACCCAAGATTCCTCACCCAAAGACAAAGACAAATCTGGTGATGGTGCTCAGAAATCCAGTAACAGGTCTGATCAAAGTGTGAAAGCTGACAGTGACAGAAGTGGTCTAGTTTGCAGATATTGCAAGAAATCTGGTCATGTTACAACTAACTGTTGGTTCCTTAAAGCTAAGAAAGAAAAAGAAAAGGATACCAAACCAAATGCCTTTGTGAAAACAAGGTTAGAAACCCCTGTAGTGGATAACCAATCTGCTAAATTGCCTGCTTCTTGTGGGGCTAAAAAGCCTAATACAGCTGACTTTGTGAGGGAGGAATTTCTTCCATTTGTGTCAGAGGGATTTGTGGCTCTGAATGAGCATACTACTCCTGTCCCCATATATATCCTAAGGGATACCGGAGCTTCTCAGTCACTTTTGTTGATGGACTCTTTGGAGTTACGTGATGAGGCCGCTTCAGGGGATTTCATACTTGTACAAGGTATTGAAGGGAGGACTGTATCTGTACCCCTGCGCTCTATATTCTTGAAGTCAGATTTAGTTACAGGACAGGTAAAGGTGGGACTTATGTCAAGTCTACCTATAAAGGGTGTTTCTCTGTTGCTAGGCAATGACCTGGCTGGGGGCAAAGTAGTTCCCCCTGTACATCTTACTTCACAGCCGAGCACTGAAAATGGGGATGAGGACCCATCTCTGTATCCTTCTTGCGCAGTGACTCGTGCTATGGCCAAGAAGGCTAAAGAAGATGATGTTGTGGTGCCGTCCAGTACATTGAATAGTCAGGACTCAGGTGGTTCGCCTCATGACTCTGATTGGCCTACTATGGTTTCTCCGTTTGAGGACTTATCAGATACTTTTATCAGTTCTCTATTCAGCCAGCCGAATGGGTCTGGTGATTCTGATGTGTCTGGAGACTTGTCTCTGTCCAGAAAGCGGTTGATTGAGGAGCAAACTAATGATCCTGAAATTGGTGTACTAAAGAGGAGAGCCCTTCCTGAAAAAGAAATAGATGCAGTTCCAGTTGGGTATTATCTCAAGGATGGTGTGTTGATGCGGAAGTGGCGCCCTCCTGATATCCCTGCTAATGCAGATTGGGCAGTGGTCAGGCAAATTGTTGTTCCGAAGGTCTATAGGAATGAGATCTTAACAATGGCTCATAGTTTACCTTTAGGAGGTCATCTTGGTGTTAACAAGACTGTTGATAAGATCATGAAACACTTCTTTTGGCCTGGGCTTCGGAAAGACGTTTCCAACTTTTGCAAAACCTGTCACACTTGTCAGGTAGTTGGAAAACACCAGTTAGACCCACCTGTAGCTCCATTGCAGCCTATCCCAGCATTTGGGGAGCCATTCTCTAGGGTCATTGTTGATTGCGTTGGTCCATTACCCAAGACTAGATCTGGAAATCAGTATTTGTTGACAATCATGTGTGCATCTACCAGATTCCCCGAAGCCATACCTCTACGTAACATCAAGGCAACTGCAATCTCGAAGGCTTTGATAAAGTTCTTCACGTTGTTTGGTCTTCCCAGGGAAATTCAGTCAGACCAAGGTAGCAATTTCACTTCAGGATTGTTTCAGCAGGTTGTGTATGAACTAGGTGCAAAACAGATTCTTTCTAGTGCCTATCATCCAGAAAGTCAGGGTGCCTTAGAGCGGTTTCATTCCACTCTCAAGACAATGATGAGGACTTATTGTTATGACCATGAGAAAGACTGGGATGAAGGTGTTCATTTGCTGTTGTTTGCAGCTAGAGAAGCAGTGCAGGAGTCTACTGGATTCAGTCCATTTGAGCTAGTGTTTGGTCATGAAGTGAGAGGACCTTGGCTATTATTGAGTGAACAATGGCAAGGGAAAGAGCCGCATATCAGTCTGTTAGACTATGTTGGCAAGTTCAAGGAAAGATTGCGTGCAGCTTGTGACCTTGCCAAAGAGAACTTGAAATCAAGTCAGGGAAAAATGAAAACTTGGTATGATCATAAGGCTAGAAGCCGTGAGTTTAAACCAGGAGAAAAGGTCCTTGTGTTGTTTCCCTTGCAGTCAAATCCATTGCAGGCTAGATTTCATGGTCCTTATGAAATTCTGACAAAACTCAATGATCTCAATTACATTGTGAAGACTCCAGATAGGAGAAAACCAAAACAATTGTGTCATATTAACATGCTAAAGCCTTATCATGACAGAAATGCTAGGGTTGCAGCTGTCACTTCAGATTCTCCAATGGTCGAAACGTGTGAAGATGAGGGGGAGTTTCAAGATGATGAACCAAGAATTAAAGCTGAAGTTCTTTCATGTAAATTGTCAAACACTGAAGTGTTGCAAAATCTTGATGTAAAACTCCAGCACTTAGAACCCTCACAGAGAGATCAGTTTGAAAGGTTGATCAAGAAATATGAGGATTTGTTTCCTGATGTTCCAAAGAGAGTTACTATAGCCTCTCATGATGTAGATGTTGGTGATGCCAAACCAATAAAACAGCATCCATACCGGATGAATCCTGAAAAGAGAAAGATTGCTGAGAAAGAGGTTGAGTACATGTTAAAACATGATATTATCAGACCCTCCAACTCCGATTGGAGTTCACCCTGTGTGCTAATTCCAAAACCTGATGGAAGTACTAGATTCTGTACAGATTATCGCAAAGTCAATGCTGTAACTAGAACTGATGTGTTTCCAATACCTAGGATTGATGATTGTATTGATAGTGTAGGGCAAGCAAAGTTTCTGACCAAGATTGATTTATTGAAGGGTTATTGGTGTGTGCCTTTAACTGAGAGGGCCAAGAGCATCTCTGCTTTTGCCACACCATCTGGATTGTACCAGTATGAAGTCCTACCCTTTGGCATGAAAAATGCCCCAGCCACGTTCCAAAGGATGATACAGTCTACAATCGCCGGATTGCCACACACGGGTGCATACATCGATGACCTGATCACATGGAGTGACTCCTGGGAAGAACATCTAAAAGATGTAGAGACGTTGTTCCAGCGCCTGACCCAGGCTAACCTGACTGTTAACCTGAACAAGAGTGACTTTGGTTGTGCTACTGTCACCTATCTTGGCTACGTCATAGGCCAGGGTAAGGTGGCACCCATAAATGCTAAAGTCCAAGCCATCATGGACTTTCCAGTTCCTGACAACAAAAAAGCTTTGCGCCGCTTCCTTGGAATGATCGGGTACTACCGCAAGTTCTGCAAGAACTTTGCTGAGATTGCTCTCAGTCTAACTAACCAACTGAAGAAAGGCGTAAAGTTCACCTGGGATGATGCATGCCAGAGAGCCTTCGATCACCTGAAGTCTCTGCTGTGTCACTTCCCCGTGCTCAAATCTCCTGACTTCAACAAACCGTTCTCCATCGCGGTCGATGCTAGCGACCAAGCTTGTGGATCTGTGCTCCTACAGAGAAGTGACTCTGATGACATTGAGCATCCCGTGGCATACTTCTCCAGGAAGTTCAATCGCCACCAAACAAACTATTCCACAATAGAGAAGGAACTGTTGGCTCTCGTCCTTTCTTTACAACACTTTGAGGTTTATGTTTGTACAGGGGAAAAGCCAATGATTGTGTACACTGACCACAATCCGTTAACGTTTTTGAGTAAGATGAAAAACAAGAATCGGAGATTGTTGAATTGGAGTTTGATTTTACAGGAGTTTGACTTGGAAATTAAGCATGTGAAGGGTACAGACAATGTAATTGCTGATTGCTTATCCCGTGTTTGAATGTGTATATATATATCATGTGTTTGAATATTGTATGATATGTATATATAGACAAGTGTTCACTTAACCATTTTGTATTGAAAAGAAAAATTTTGCCTTTGTGAGTCAAAATTTTTCCCTTTTGGAATGGAGGTGTAATGTGAATATAGGCCACTAGATGGCAGTATTTACCTTTTTTTTGTTAAGCTCAGACTGGAGTCATGTTTGGACATGTTTCCAGACATGTCTGGGGCAAGTCTCAGAAAATTAAAAAAAAGAGGTCTAAAAGTGGGTGGGGTCTGCAAAAGAGTATATAAGGAAAAGAATTGAGACAGTAGAAGTAGGAGAAATTGCAAGAAGATGACCAGACCTGCCATTCTGTTCAAGACCTGTGACGTTTCTTTTGTGGATTTCTTTGACTGTGTTTGAGCATTTTCTTCATCCAGGACATCACCAAGCCACCCCACTAAAAAGGGACTGTAATTATTTCTGTTTTTTCTTATTTATCAATCTTGGTCTTTAGTTGTAGGTTGTTATTAGTCTTTGTCTTCGTTAAAAATTAAATGTGTTTTAGTTGTTAAAAACTGTGTTTGTCATCCCTTGCTGTTGCTGTTGTGTTATGAATGTAATAACAAATTGGGGCCATAACACATGTGACAAATGAATGACATCGGAGTCTTGTGGTACCAAGAATATCCTGTTCCCGCTCTTTTGAAGTTTTCAAATGTTAAGGTATTGATGCACTAAGTAATGCATATTTAATTTATCCTTGGCTGTTTTGCTAAAAAGTCAGGTGTGTGCTCCAGTGGCCGCTGGAGGGCATTTGAATGATATTGAGCAGAATGACATGGAGCAGTCTGGGTACCCACTCCCCCAGTTTACTTTTCTCTTTTTTTTTATTTTAATATTTTATTTTCACAGTTTTTCAACATTTACACACGCCTGCAAAATGTGGCCATACAGTAATACATCAACACAGATACACACGCCATGTCAGAAATTAACAATGGAGACAAACACTCGGAGAGAATCAAATCAAATAGAGGGGACAAGTTAGAGAAGCTACCTCATGTGCTATTAAAACACTCCAAAAAAGGGCCCCAAATCTTATTAACCTTCTTTGAGGAGTTAAACCTTTTAAACCGGAGTCTCTCGAGTTGCAAAGAAGAGACCATGTCAATGTGCCGTCTTTTAAGACATAGTGATGAAGTGGACTTCCATTCTTTCAATATAATTATTTTGGCCGCTGCCATTCCGAACATAAGGGCCTGCTGCTCATTACAGGGAAGTTTTAGACTTGTCTCCGAGCAACCAAATAGGGCTTAAAGGCTGTCAGGGGTAATTTCCCTCCCATGGACATTGGTGTACCAATTGAAAATGTACGCCAAGTATTTACCTAGTTTGGGACGAAACCATAAAATGTGAGATAGATCACCCTCAGAGGACATACAGCGATCAAATAGTGAATTGTTTTCCCTTTTTTTTGTTGAAAGAAACTTCATAGGGCCAACTCTGCTGATATTTTTCGCCTGTTACACCGAAAATTTTTGCACTTTAACAAAAAACTATACAGAGGCTGTCACACCATCACCGATAATGTAATTCCCGTTGAGCAAATGTTATCCATTATAAAATAAGTTCCATAAAGACAATTTCGTGTTCATTACTAGAGGTGCATCTTATAAGGACTTAAGTGCTGTCAACATTCTTTAGTTACCATATTGGCCTGTATTGCGAAATCTCATTCACAAAATTAAAACAAAAATAGGAATGAGCATAGATATGAATAGAAAAAGAAGCAAGAAGGTCAAGTTGGTTGAGTGACAAACAGGAAAAGCTCATCCCTGATAGCTAAACTCTGGATGGTATGTATTTATATAATGTCTCGCATTGGTAAAAATTTGGTTTTCCGCTCAGAATCTTGAGTAGGGACGCACACTATTGACTGAACATCAGACAGCGGAGGCAACTGCTTTTGAGAAAGTGAATTATTAGATGAAAATGGCAATATGACAGGAACAAAAGAACCACAGTCATTGATTCTACTTCAGTTCCTTGTAATTTGATTGAATCTAGTTTTATTACGCAGTGTATAATCTGCTTAAATGGCGAGCTGCCTCTGATGTGCACACAGCTATTCTATGGTATTTCATTCTTCTTTTGTAATCCTTTCTATGGGTGAGAACAAATTTGTTTCACTGTTAGCTTACCTGTCGAGCGACATAATTCTTACACGTTACTGAAGTCATTATTGTCACCACAGATAAGGTTATCGAATATTTAATACAGAAATGTGTGTTATTCCATTTTAAGGGGAATTGTTACATAATGGTAATTTTTTAGTTTATTTGGAACAAAAAGTTCACCAAATGGTGCTGTATTGCTGAAAGAAAATTGACCAGTAAAAGGGTAAAGTTGCAGAGTGCAATTTCTGTCTACCGCTGCAGGTGCAGTTTTGTCTATGATAACTGTATAATTATAACTGTCAATTTTTTTTCCCTTCTAGCTTGAAAACACGTTTGCAATAGTCGGCAGATCTTCTCAACTTGCTGGTGTCTGTATTCTGCATCGAGAACTCATTTTTCTCGTGTTAATTTTTGCAACTGTTTTGGTGTCTGTAGTGTTTTCGTCAGTGAATAGCAGGTTATCAGACAGGTTATCGTTTGGGCTGTCTCTCTCAGGTCACGGCTGGCTGATTTCTTTGCCAACTGCCAGCCGGAACCTCGTACCCGGTCCGGCTGTCTGAAGGAGAATTACGCAGACTGTCTGCTGTCCTACTCTGGTCTCATCGGTGAGCATAAAATAGATGACTGCAACTTTTTATACTGCGAACTGAATCTCACACAAACTGTGTTCAATTGAAATAACCTTCAAAAACAAACAGACTAAAGAAAAAAAAGTGGTTGGATTTACCAAAACAATAGAGGAAGCAATGCATGTGCAAAGTCAGTTTTGACTAGCAATGATCTCCACAACGGATTCGCAAGCCCTTCAGGGTGGGTCCCTGCCTTTCGCCCATAGTCAGCTGGGATGGGCTCCAGCACCCCCACGACTCTAGTGTGGAAGAACTGGTACTGAGAATGGATGGATGGATGTATAGTGACAATCTTTGTTTTCATAATGCATTATTGATATCTATTTTGTTAATTTTTGAGTTATCCCATTGATCAGGTCTCTCTTGTAAAGTAAAAGAGACTCTAGATCCCACTTCAATCTTGTTTAAACAAAGATTAAATTAGTAAATAGTAAATTTGTTTTTCAGATGAGCATGTTGGCATTCAGAAAACTGTTTGATGTAATAATGACCTCAGCGTGATAAGCATTGTACACTGGCCTGTCTACTGCGTATTTCCCACAGGTACTGTGATGACTCCCAATTATCTTCGGTTTTCCTGGATCAGCGTTTCTCCCTGGTGTGACTGCAGTAGCAGCGGAAATAGCAAGGAAGAGTGTGATAAGATCAGCCAGTTCTTCACCGACAACATCTGTCTGAGTGAGTCTGGAGCTCAACCGACAACCTCTGAGTGAATCTGGTGCTCAATCGACAACCTCTGTCTGAGTGAGCCTGGAGCTCAACAGACAACCTCTGAGTGAGTCAGGAGCTCGACCGACAGCCTCTTTCTGAGTGAGTCTGGTGCTCAACCGACAACCTCTGTCTGAGTGAGTCTGGTGCTCACACTCTGCTTCCTGATTGAGTGCTTCTGTGTGTCAGGGTGAGCCAGTCTGAGAATAACATCCACCTGTCTAACTGAGTGACACTGGGATCTATTTTCCTGCCTTCAAAAAATGGAAAGGCGTGCGGCAGTTATGTTACATGCAGTTTCGTCTGTCAGAAATGGCACCTTTATTGCTTTTGTCCAGTTTGGCAGCATCCTGCTCAAAAGTAAGAGTTTTCGGTGTCACACAACTCATTCACGTTTTGACTCACCCAAACCACCTTTTAATGCAATTGCTATTGCTGTGTGGTAGTTTCATGGGATCAAATTGCAGCCAGCGGAGCTGTTCGCAAAACAATGCATATCATGTTCTTCCCATTTTCATTTTCTTGATGCATCCTGCAAATAATGCTTCAAAATGGTGGTGAGCTCTAATTGGAAATGGAGGGTGAATTAATAGGCTAAGATTTTGGTCGGGTTGGTTGGGATATGTGCAAACCAACGTCCAAACAAAGCAACAATATCCCGATCAACCATAAATATGAGGGGAAAATGAAAGAAATGCACAACTGCAAATCTAACATGATCCAGTCCAATGTAATGTTTCAATATTTCTAAGATTCATAATAAATGTTCATAACCTAAATAACAGCTGTTAACTACATTATCACTGAACTGACTACAATATATGTTCTTTAGTGGCAGATATACTGTACCTAGCATATGGCGTATATATTAAACACTCTCCTGTTGTACCCTGTAAAATGCTGATATTATGGGAGTTAACCAACTTAAAGATAATGCGGGCCTTCAGTAACCTCACCTTATGCTGCATAATTGCTCTCAAGCTGTTCCCATTTAAAATTAATAAATTGAGAAATAAATAACCGGAAAAAAACTCACTTACTGTACTGCCAACTCTCATTTTAGCATTTTTAATGCAACGTGCCAAACAACGCCCTTTAGCCGTGACTGTATTCACAAACAGAACGGGCTCTCGTACCTTATTGCTTCATAAACCTGCAAACTAATTTACGCAAGTCTGTGCCGTTGAGCTACATGAGTTCAAAGTATTGTAATGACATATTTCCCATCATTATTTACATGTGGAAGAAAATGTCACATAACTTTGCAAGGCAATATACGACAGCCAGATTCTTTAGAAAATTAATTTGGCAGTCATTCTACCTGTTAGTCTTTGCAACTGCTGCTAATCAGGCAAGGCAAACTGCGGCAGCATTCGATGATTAAGCATTGAAAGAAGAGGTTACTGAAGACCTTCTTTACCGCCAGAGAACTGCAACTGATGGGATGGACAGATGTAGAGATTTCTGCAAAATGGGTCATGCACGACGTCCGCATTACAAGCCTTATTGTTCCATTATGAGTCATAGACTCTTTAAGTATTTGCCCATTTAAGTCCAAATAGCAACATTTTTTGACCAGCCAGTGTGCAATGACATAATATTTGAATGAATGAATGGATGAATGAACATCTTCTCATAGATGCTCAAAGCCCTTTACAGTCAAAGGGGGCAATCATATTTCACCACCACCAATGTGCAGCACCCTTCTGGGCGATGCAACAGCAGCCATTCTGTGCCAGACTGCTCACCACCCATTAGCTGAGGTGGAAAGAGAGAGGATAAATTGCATAGCCAATTAGATCAGGGGATGATTTGGAGGCAGATTGAAAGAGCCAGGTTGGGCATTTTGCCAGGATATCCTGGAACCCCCTATTTTTGTCGAAGAATGTCATGGAATCTTTCTTGACCACAGTGAGACGGGACCTCGTTTTAACATCTCATCTAAAAGACAGCGCCTCCTACAGCACAGTGTCCCCATGTCTGCACTGGGGCATTGGGAATTCTTTCTCCAGAGGGAAGCCTGCCTCCTACTGGCCCAGTAACACCACGGCAGCGTCAATTTCGTTTTCCCGGCTGGTCCGGCTCAGGTTGACATGAGAACAGGGCTTCATGGACAGTTTAGCAGGTGAAAAACCACTGCTCAGGCAACAGAACTCACTGGAACACAGAGAGACAAAACTATCCAGGTCAGCTGAAGCCCAAACCAATCCTCTCGCAATCCTCACAATGAAATTTTGTTGTCATTGTAATAACATTGCAGCAACATTTTGTGTTACCTTGAAGTCCTTTTTATTTGGATGATGCAAGAACAACTTATCTCTGACTCTTCTTGGCCACTAGTCTAATGGTCCAGATTTAATACTATATCATGTGGCTTTACCCATAAACTGAAATGAAGACTTACCTGGATAAGCCACTGGGGTATAAATATGATGTGACACAGAGACCATTTCTCTTATCCACTCTTAAACATGGGAAAGACAAAGGAACACACCATTCAAGTGAGGCAGATGTGTGTCGACCTTCTCAAGTCAGGCAATGGCTACAAGAAAATAGCCACTCGCCTGCACCTGCCCATATCTACTGTCAAAGGGATCATTAAGAAGTTTAAAACAACTGGAACAGTGGTAAACAAGCCTGGACTAGGATGCAAGGTTATTTTGCTACCAAGCACAGTGAGGAGGAAGGTAAGAGAAATAAAAAGTTCTTCAAAGCTCACTGTTAAAGAATTGCAACAAATGGAAGCATTTTGGGGTCACAAAGTCTCCAAAACAACCATCAGGCGCTATCTACATGCCAACAAGCAGTTTAGGAGGCATGCACGGAAAAAACCTTTTCTCACTCACAATCATAAACGCAGACGTCTGGAGTTCACTAAGCGCTACTGGGACTTCAACTGGGACCATGTGCTTTGGTCAGGTGAGACCAAGATTTTTTGCAACAAACACTCTAAGTTGATCTGGCGGAACATAAAATATGAGTATGCAGAAAAGCACCTCATGCCCACTGTGAAGTATGGGGGAGGATCGGAGATGCTGTGGGCCTGTTTCTCTTCCAAAGGCCCTGAGAACCTTGTTAGGGTGCATGGCATCATGAACGCTTTGAAATCCCAGGGCATTTTAAATCAAAATCTGGTGGCTTCTGCCCAAAAGCTGAAGATGGGTCATCACTAGGGTCATTATTTTTCTGAAAGACCCAAAGATGTGGCCAAATCTACACAGAAATGGTTCACCAGACACAGAATCAAGCTTCTCCCATGGCCATCTCAGTCCCCAGACCTCAACCCCATTGAAAACCTGTGGAGTGAGCTGAAGAGGAGAGTGCAGAGGAGAGGACCCAGGTCACTGGATGATTTAGAGAGATTGTGCAAAGAGGAATGGTCGAAGATCCCTCTTTTTGTATTCTCCCATGTTGTGAAACATTGTAGGAGAAGATTAGGTGCTGTCTTGTACAAAGTATTAACATCAGGGGTGCTGATAATTGTGGCACACATGATTTGATGTAAAAGAATTATTTCTTAATGTGGGATTTTTTTCCCCACTGAATAAATGCACTTGAATTAAAGGTTGGACTTTCCTCTTTTTTCATTTTGGTCCTATATTATTTAGAAAAATAATGAATTTATTAGAAGCTAAACTACACACCTTCACCAGGGGTGCCAATAATTATTGAGGGCGCTGTATATGCCTTTTTAAGTGACATATCTCATATTTCTTTGGTCATAACCTGCGCATTTGCCATACTTGATGCAGGTAATGGGCATGACCAACTAAAAAAAGAGGTAAAACTAACGCAATGGGGAGTTGCTGCCGTAATTACAGTCATCAGAGCCGAGAAAAAGGCCATTGGTAAGACGAGAGGCGCTATCGGAGGAGCGGTCGTTACCCCTTTGTCATAAGCACCTTGGGTAGGTGGACAATAGCTGTTACAGACTTAGTTCTCACTGGGCCAGTGCTAAGATGGAAAGGTTGCAGACAAGGCAGAAAGTTCAGTCTGTCATTTAATTTTTAGCCCACATTTGTGTTCAGTCAGAAGCATTGACAGCAGTAGCTGTCTGGCTCACAAAGTGACAGTGAAAATAGTACATATACCGATTCACACTGGTCATGGAGACGGTTTCAGCTTATGTCTTTTCAGAAAAAATTTTAATTTAGCAGCCATACCACTATTCAATCTGCTCCAGCTGCGTGGCTGAAGCTAAGCAGGTGTGGGCTTGGTCAGTACTTGGATGGGAGACCACCTGGGGAAAAACAAGTTGCTGCTGGAAGAGGTTGGTGGGCCAGAAGGTTGCAATCTTCCCTCTGGCGGAATAATCCCCAGTGCAGTGATGTGGACACAGTGTTGAAAGAGACACCGTCTTTTGGATGAGACGCTGAACCGGGGTCCGGACTCACTGTGGTCATTAAAGATACTACTCTAAAGATGCTCTTCGACAAGAGTAGGGGGTTCCCTGGTGTCATGGCTAAATTCTCAACCGGGGTCATTCGATCTGCCACTTAATCATCCTCTGATCTAATTGGCTGTGCAACTTGTCCTCTCCCTCTCCATCTCTACCCCCAGGGCTCCCTTGAAAAAAGAGATTTCAATCTCAATGGGACTTCCTGGTTAAATCAAGGTTAAAAAAATTGTAAAAATAAAATAAAGAATGGGTCGTAAAATCCAACTTTAGCACTGCATGCAAATTACTGGACTGCGCATTTATTGCACCAGACTGCAACCCCGTTCTTGACGATTTTATGTTGTTTTTAGGTTGGGTGTAGAGCAGTTGGTTTGACTTTTAACTCACTCTGCCTGGTTATATAAGCTATAGAATGTTCTGTACAAATATTTGAATAGAATCTTATTGTACCTCAGTTAAGATAAGTATGAAAAACGGAGGATTTGTGAGCTGCACAGTATACGTATATCAAGCAAACCTTTCCATCAGTGCACCAACATTGATCAGTGCAATACATTTTTACCTATTAATTTTTGTAAAGTGGTTTTTGAGTCAGCATCAATTTACTTTTCTGGTTAAGTTGTCGTTATATATCTATTGTGAATCCTCATTCCTCATTCAGTCCTCACATCTACGTAGTACGTTAAGAGAAGAATGATATTTGGATTAATATATTCAGTGTGCGAGGGACAGTCCGTGCGAGCGCATGTGTTAGTTCAGGGAGCTCAGTGGTGAAAAATGCCCTGCCTTTAATGCAGTCTCATCTGGGGACCGTACTGTTCAAGATTATCATCTTTCCGTTAATGAGAATCATGTCGCACAAACTGCGTCCTCTTCTGTTGTGCTGGGTCACCTGGTGCACTACACGCACCAATTAGTGTCAATCATTCTCATGCAGCCCACCAATCAGAGCCGAATACTGTTCTAGCCCACCAATCAGTGCCAATCACAGTTTCAGCCCAGTAATCAGCGCCCAATACTGTTCTAGCCCACCAATCAGCAATGATTACTGCTCTAGCACACCAGTCCCTGATGATTACTGTTCTAGCTCAGAAATCAGTGACAATTACTGTTCTAGACCACCAATTATTATCGGGATTATCGTTTTATTCCACAAATCAGCGACAATTACTGTTCTAGCCCACCAATCAGTGATGATTACTGTTCTTGCCCACCAATCACTGAGAATAACTTTCTTCCAGGCCACCAGTCATTATTGACACTTTCTTAGCCCATCAGTCAATGTGGTTCACTGCCAAGCAGCCCATCAATCTCTAGGGATAACTTTCACGGATGCCACCAATCATAAATTGGTCGCTCCCACCAGCACAACCAATCAGTGTAAATCACTGAGCTGCAACCAACCAATGAAAGCTGTTCACTGTCATTGCCCACCAATCACTGCAGATCACTGTTACACATCAGTGCAGATCACTCTTACTGCCCTCCAGTCTCTGTTGATTACCGTGACGCCACTGGCCAATCACGGCCGCTCTCTATTCCGCAGCATGTGCCACAGATCCAGTCTACTGAGGAAATGATTTCAACCCAGCCCTGCCTTTCCCTGTATCCATAGTGCGTTGGTTATGTTCTTGGTACAAAATGTGTAATATATACATAATCTCTGTACCCTGCAGGAAATGCTATCCAGGCGTTCGGTAATGGCACTGATGTGGGGGTGTGGAAGCCAGCGCCTCCCATCCTCGCTCCTCCCACCAGCGCTCCCCCTTACAGGGGCAGGGACCGCACTCCTGACGCCTCTGACAACTCTGTCCGCACTAACCAGCTCGGGCCAGCCACGGGCTCCGTCTACCGCTTCTGCAGCAGCCTTCAGGTGAGCGTCGTCAGCACAACCTCAGAGGGCATCAGCATGGGGGAGTGAGGGTTCGGGATTAGGGGGTAGAAGTTTTGTGGATTAATGTTTGTAGCCCCTGTTTAACATCACCATGTTGCACCATTATGAGTGCAGAGTTACCTTTGCACCATTTTGTTTGGAATCTGCTGTGGTCATCAGATCTGAGATAAAGGTATATTTTCAAGAAGCAATAGAATTGACCAGTTAAACCATCACATTATGTGTCGTCGTAGTATTTTCAATTTGGTTGAGGAGCAATTTTTAAACACCTGTAATTTAAACTCCTGTAACATGTACTGCAGTATATGGTATTAAAACTTTCCCTGACTCAAGGTTGCAGCACGTTGCAAGGTATCCTGGCTCAAATTAAGCATCCGTATCACAGACAACTGCAATATACGGTATGTAAGTTAACTGGCGTATGACATTGAGATCTAACAGATAGTGCAGTGTTACAGAATTAGATGGGTAAGTGTAACAAAGTGAGCAATAGGCAAACATGTAATTAAAACCAAGTAGCAGTACTGCTCCCCCCCCCACTGGTCCCTGTGGGTGCTCATTAGGACTGTGCGCTCTCCACATGAGATGGCGGTGTGTTCCACCGGGAGTTAGAGGGGGCTCTGAGGGGGCTCTGAAGCAGGAGGTCGGACTGAGAGAAGAAGTTGTGCCTGTCAAAAACATCAAACACCGAGCTTAACTGGGGAAACTAACACGCTTCCGAATCTCTTAGGGACCGAGCCAGGAAACAGGAAATGCACTTTATATTAAACTTCAAGGGCTACAACAACATAAACAATTATGTATTAGACTAAACACTCGGGGGAAATGTGATATGGAAACTTACTGTATCAAATCTATATCCATGTTTTTACCGCAGCAATTCATCATGTTGGCTGGGCTTGTAAAAATGTGATTTATTGCCAATGAAAGTTTCCTAACAAAGACGGGTTCTGCTGGCACACAGTTAGTCATGTTTTTTTTCTGGGGATGTGACTTCAAAAATATTTATTAATTTGTGTTTCTGTCGCAGTACTGTAATTGTGGACTCCTTTTTCAGTAGTGCCCCCCAACATTCACTTCACGCACATAGTCTGCTTTCCCTCCCTACCTTTCTCACACACACACACATACACATACACATACACACACACACGCTTACACAACAATACAGGCACAAACCCACGTACAGTTGCAGCAAACGCACATCCATCTGAACTGCATTGTGTACGATATATTCAGGGCCCTCCACTAATATTGGCACGCTTGATAAATATTAAGAAAACGTAGCTAAGAATATATGCCTTTATGTTTATGCTCTTGATAATTCATTCAGAATATTAACAAACATCAAACATTAGTTGAAATACTGGGATTGAAATATATCTTATCATAAAACAAATATTTTTCTCGAGTATGTATGCCAGAGTTATAGGAACCCCTTCATTCAACCCTTTGTGTTACCCCCCTTTGCTAAAATAACTGCTTGGAGTGCCCTCTTAAAGTGGTACTCGATTAAATCCTTGATACTATTAATCCTAACAAGTTGTTTAGGACCTTTGGAAAGAAAACTGCTCCAGACATTCAAATATTCACTTCCATACCTCAAACTGGTGATTAAGCACATGAGTTTGTTTTCTGATGACAACAGTGTCTTGTTATTCTTTTTGTTTTTTGGCAAACCCCCTAAATATCTTGTAGCCATATAGATGGGATCTGATCATAGTTTTGGAGACTTTTTGACACTTGGACATAATAAACGGGAGCAAAGCTCTTACTGTGATCCTCCGAGCTCCCTTTACCACTTGAACCATCTCCCTCACAGTGCAATCAAAATAGACGCATCCTCCTCCAGTTAGATTTTTATAGTTTTCCTTATAAGCTATGAACTTGCCCTGATAATCAAAATGAGTATTAACATTTTATTTAGTTGTTTTCTGCTTGGCATTTCCACATTTATGAAGGCTCACAACTTTCTGTTGCACATTATTGCTGTAATCTTTGGTCTTAATCATGGTTATGAATGACTGCAAGAAACTGGCTGTGGTATCACCTCATGTTCCTCTCCACGTAAAACAGGAAGTTATCGGTGACCATTATGGTGAACTCAAAGAAGGCAAATATGAATTGGAACACATTGTTTCAGAGGAATTTCCTGGGGTCTCAGTGACTGCTGGAAAAATGATGGGAAAATTTTTTAGATGGTTTAATTCCCCCTCAATTGTTTTCTTTTAATTCACGGTTAGATTTTGTATTTTTTTATTTTGAATCAATGATTGGGAGGATTATCAGCAACCACAATTTCCATAGCCTATTTCCCTAATCTTCACAAAGGGTGCCAATATTTTTGGGCAGCACTGTGAAATCCCCTCTTACTCACTCACCTTTTAATATATCCTCTCTCCTCCCCGACTCTGCCACAGGCTCAGAAGCTGAAATCTAATGCGAGTGCGGGAACGCAGCTGTGCGTGGTGAGTCTTACGCCATCTTTGCAATTAATGGACAGGTCTAACAAAGCTGTAAAAGGGTGGAGATACACGTGCTGCATTTGAATAGTCAAAAAAAGCCTATGGTCTAATCACCTACAACTTTTCCTTAACCTTAAAGCTGCCTTCACATGGTACGCAAAACAAATTTTTTGCACCACAGATTACATTCAAAGTCAATGCAAAGACTCGAATAATATTTGCGTCTTTGCATTGACTTTGAATGTAATCTGTTGTGTCCGGTATGAAAGTGGTTTTAGCTGGCAACCTTTTCATTCAGTGCATTTTAATGCCAGCTAACGGGCTAAATGCTAGCAAAATGCTAGCAAAATAACCATTTAACCAACCAATTTCTGCAGCTCAATTAAATGAGAGTTAAGCCGCTTTCATGCTGGACGCGAAACAAATTTTTTTTTTATCACGACAGATTACATTCAAAGTGAATGCAAAGATGAGAGTACACGCGAAAAATGGCGTGTATTCGCGTCTTTGCTTTGACTTTGAATGTAATCTGTCGTGCGAAAAATTTGTTTTGCGTCCGGTGTGCAGCTTAATGGAAAACGTCATGAGGTGGTAGAAAGATGTGAAGAGAATTCATAAGGATTTAGGGTAAGACAACCATGGTGTTAAGAGAACCCAACTGCCACTTACATTTGGGTTCGTTACCATGCATCTCTCACCCGTCATGTACGTTTGTTTTCGTGAATGGCTGGATGAATGGTGCGTCCCTTTAAACATTGCTGCCGCAATATGAGGGATGATATTATCTTCTTTCTACTCGTGAAGGATGGTCCAGTGTAACCTATCCTAAAGGCGATAAGTTAGGAAGCACTGAAGCACCTTTCCTTTACGTTTAGAGACTTGAAGTACCACTTATCATGGCTGCCATGCAAATACTTATGGGCAATTTTCTTGGAGTTAGGAACTTTCCTCATCAAAAAAGACTAATCGAATGCAGCTGTTGGCTTTTGGGGGTGCTCGTAGGTCATCAATGGGCTATCCCCCACATGCTCTTTAGCTGTGCGCAGTTCAGCCCTTTCCCTATCGCTGGCAGCTTCAGCTGGTCTGCTCATCTGCTGCCGTTTAAAGTTCATTAAATGTCATTGTATATAATAAATGAGCTGTGCTCTAAACAGTGACATTTAATATTTGGCAAAGGTGGAAAAAAGCATGCTGGGAAATTGCTTACCCTTTGCTGGCGAGCTTTGTGAGATCATCTAATCATGCGATCTTTGTCAGAATCTGTTTTTCATTGATTTGGAGAAATACAAATACCAAACAGCCCTCCAGTGTATACAAAGTTGTAATAGGCAAGGCCATTAAAAAAGGGACCAAGTACATTTGACACATTGTTAAATTAAAAAGCAGAATGAGCCAGCAGAACTAAAACGATACTACCCTTTCAACTAAAGTAATGCCGCTCACAGGCTTGCATTGGTATTAAATGGTTAATAATTTCATTTTTGTTTAAGTTACATCAAGTTATGCATTAAAGACAAGTGCTGATGCGCCATGTTGTTTCACTCTTGATGATGTGTAATTGACTCATGAATATTTATGATAATAATTCTCTTTTTGATTGGTTAGGAGCCTCCGATGTATAACCCCAGCTCCCCGCACGCCAGTTCACGAAACTCCTGCAGCCCTTCTGAAATGCTGACTACAAATGTACTGCTACTTACATTGCAATCTGCCATGGCTCTGAAGCTGTTGTAACCATGGACAGAAGACCTACCCATTCCCTATCTTCTTATTGTGAAGTTCAAAAGTATTTTTCTTTCTTTATTTTCAAATCGTTCATTTACAAGGCTGTACGGAAACAATGTAGAAGCAGTGTTTTGAAGTTTAGCGTAAATAGCTTATGAATAATCTTCAGCCGTATCGAAACGCGGTGTGAGGACATGATCAGTGTTTTGGCGGCCAGTGTATGTGCAGTGAGCTCCTGAATTATTTGGAGGGAGACACCGTTTTAAAACTCCTTCATTCCTGCACTGTTCAATCCTTTTTGATGTGAAGGCTCTTTCATGAAAGCTGTCTGTTTGGATTTTAATTTGAAGGTTTGTACCAAGTCTATACTGATGAATCTTCTCAGACTTACGGCCCGTTAAAATTTTCCCCCTGTCCAAATACCTCACCGATTTAGTGGTCTGAAGTTTTTACTGTGTACTCATGGGAAGGGGGAGGAGAACTTAGGCCACTAAGAGAATATAACTTAGTTAATTATCACTCTTTATCAGCAGGGCATTGCAGAGGTGCAGTTTATCGCGTTAAAGATTGTGTCTGGGGCATGAGAGTAAAAGCAGTCATATTCTCTGGCGCGATGAAGACAAAGTAAGAATATGGTACCACAGGGGTCGGGGCACTGAGTGAGGACCTCCATTTCACTGGTAAAACATAGTGGACGAACACACCCGGGGCATTACATGTTATATGCCTGCTTCCCCTTATTGTTTGGATTCAACTTTACACCCATTCCCCCACATCTCAAGGTGAAGCACACCAGATGTGGCTCCATGCAGATAAAAATATCTGCCAAAGTTTAGACTGTAATCATTCATCCAAAAAATCAAGCAATTCAAGACACAGTTCACTATGTGAAAATGAAGATACCTGACCACATTTGTAAACCGTCCATTTGAAGGTGAACCATCTTTGTACATCACATAAGGACTCAGCCAATCACAAATATACTATATTCATCCAACAGTCATATTTTGGTAGACTGTAGTCAGGAACCTGCACATAATGTCAAATAATACTTTGCGCAATGTTTGAAATGTGGATATAAATAAATCACACAGTGTTATGCAGTGACAACTGAAATGATTATATAAAATAAGAAATGAATAAGAAACAGAATTGTAATAAGTTTTGTAAATGAGTTCTCATTCAATCATAGAACTGTTTATGAAATACTTCCTGGATTGTTCTTAGTGAAAATTCTCCCAATAGCATAAGATCTCCAAAATGTTTAATCCACCATTACTCGACAAGAGGGTCTGATCAAATTATCCCAGCTTTAGGGCAGATATGAATCTGTATTCTTCAACTGTCAGTAAATGTGCAACTTTATTCCTTATTTTCTAAAACAAAGATGAGATGGTAACGAAAACCTAAAATAAGCCGCAGTGAAGAGGACGACCCTAAGGGATCAGTTCTGAAAAGAATGCACAAATGTATCCCAAGAAGTGCACCGAAAATTTTACGGTGGTAAAATTTCAGGAGCATTGTATCACCCAACGAGCATCCTGTAAAACAGGTTACAACGGTGGATAAAACAGGCTTTCAACAAGAGATCCTACTGCTCCTCGTTTCTACACCTTTCACAAGCATGAGATTATACCCAGTAACGTACAGTGCTGAAAAATTGTATTTCTCTCCTCCTCGATTTCTTCTATTTTTGTGAATTTGTCATTTTTAAATGTTTCAGATTATCAAACTGATTTAAATATAAGACAAAGACAATGTGAGTAAATACATAATGCAGCTTTTTAATGATCCTTTCATTTATTGAAGGTAAAGCACTATTCAAAACCTACTATATATCCCCCATTTGAAAAAATAATTGGCCACCTAAACCTAATAACTGGCAGTGCCACCCTTAGCAGCAACAATTGGAATCAAGCATTTGCGATAAGTGGTAATGAGTCTTTCACATCGATGCAGAGGACTTTTGGCCTATTCTTTGCCGAATTGTTTTATTTTAGCCATATTGGAGGGTTTTCAAGCATGAAATGCCTGTTTAAGGTCATGCCACAGCATCTCAATTGGATTTTAATTCAAGATTTTGGCTAAACTACTCCAAAGACGTCATTTAACTTTTTTTAAGCCATTCAGATATGGACTTGCTTGACTGCTTCAGACCATTGTCTTGCTGCATAACCCAAGTGCGCTTGAGCTTCAGGTCAGAAACTGACGGCCATTCATTATCCTTCCGGATTTTCTGGTATATAGCGGAATTTATGGCTCCATCAATTATGGCAAGTTGCCCGTGACTCGAAGCAGCTCCTGACCGTCACAATACCACCACCTTGTTTGTCCGTCGGTGTGATATTCTTATTGTTGAACGCTGTACTGGCTGTACACCTGCTGTAATGGGTTGAATGTCTTCCAAAACGTTACACTTTTGACTCATCAGTCCACAAAATATTATCCCAGAAGTGTTGAGGGTCATCAAGGTGGTTTTATTTTTAGCAAATTTAAGATCAGCCTTTTTGTCCTTTTTTTTTTTTTTTTTTTTGTTTGTCAGCGGTACCTTTCTCCTTGCAGCTCTCGCACGGTTGCCATTTTCCCTGGTCTCACTCTTATTGTGGAATTGTGACCATTGGCTTTGACTGAGGTAAATGAGGCTTACTGTTCTTTAGATTTCAGTCTGGGTTCTTTTGTGACCTCCTGGATGAGTCATTGATGCGCTCTTAGAGGAATTTTGGGTAACTGATCACTCCTGGGATGGTTAACCACTGCTCCAACTTCATGCCCTTTGTAGATAATGGCTCACACAGTGGTTTGGTCGAGTCCCAGAGCCTTAGAAATGGATTTGTAATCCTTTCCTAACTTACAGAAGATAACAACTTTGTTTCTCATCTGTTCTTAAATTTCTTATGATCACTGCATGATGTGCTGTTTTGTCCCTACTTCACATTGCCAGATAAATTCTGTTCAAGTGAAGTTTAGATTCAACTGGGCTGCCGATCACCCCTTGGTTTGTTTAGTGAAATGAAAGCCAATTATCAATTACATTTATTCAATTGATTGATCTAGTAATTTGGGGGTGATGACTTTTACACATTAGGTCATGTAAGATTGGATAGCTTTTTCCTTTCAACGATTCAAATAATTTCATATCTGCTTTTTGTGTTCACTCAGCTTATCTTTGTCTAATATTGAATATGCCATGGAAAACATTTTAAATGTGATAAATATGCAAAAATTGAAGAACTTGGGAAGGGGGCAAATACTTTTTTCATGGCACCACACCCACTAAACCCTTTCTTACCACATTTCTTCCTTTTGCGATGTGACACAGCTTGAGTGGCACTGAAAAAAAATCTTGTGTATACTGGGCTTTATATGATAACTGTATGCTATGAATTAAATGCTGGACAGGTTCCAAGAGAGTGTGTATATCTGAGGGGAGGATTCAATGTTTTCAGTGATTCAGTGTGTTCTGTATTGTTCTCCCGAGTCCAGTAGGTTTTCTGTCAATGGGCCAATCTACTGTCCCAGTGCCAAAATCAGGCCAAAATGCTATGATAAAATACAGCTGCTTTTCTGTGCCAATATGTTTTTTTCTTTGGTAAATATTTCAATTTCCTGTTTGTTTACTTTTTTACTTGTTCTGCTATATCTCACATGAAGCCGGGAGGCACTGGGAAATGCAGTTTATAAAATGTTCTCTACGTGATAACCAAACTGTGACCTCAAATGAGGATGTGCAGCAATGTGCAGAATTACGGGCCCCCTTTATAAAAATGATTAAATAGAAAAGGCTATATAGGCTGCATTTGTTCACACATGGGAAAGCTACCTTATTTTAATTAATTTATTCTCATATTTCAACATTGTTTAATGAAAAAAAAACTCATAGAAACCACAGGAGTTCAAATAAATTATGGAGGGATTTTGGACCATTCCTTTATGAGTAACTTCTCAAAATCATTGGTATTTTAGAGTTCATGCTTTTTGACAGCAATTGTCAAGATAAAATTCAAAGACTGAGATGATCATTGCAAAACATGAATTTGTCAGCAATGAACCATTTTCATTTGGAATTTAGTCTAGAACAGGGGTTCCCAAACTCGGTCCTGGGGCCGCCCTGTATATGCTGGTTTTTGTTCCAACCATAATTGCCATCATAGGACTTTAACAAGCTGTTAATTTGTCCAAATTGGGTAGATTTTGTGTTTATATATGTTATTTGCCGTTTTAAGCCAAATTTTAATAGAAATATCAATTTGTACCATAAAAGACCGAATAAAAGACTCTTGCGTATAAAGTTTTATTTATTTTTTTGTTTGTTTATTTTTTGTGTGGCAAGCAATTTCAGGCGATAACATTTTTAAACAGATCAACTCAGGTACTGAGAAAATCAATAACCTCCAAATTAGTTTGCTGAAGACAAGTGATGAGAATTCTTTCAAAATAATTTGCTTGCACTCAATAACATAACATAAAACAGGTTTGACTGTCATTTTCTTGTTTAGTAAATTGTTAGTGTTTGCAACCATGTGCTCACAGTTTCACCAATTAGGAACCCATTGATTTTTTTCCCCTCTTTTTATGCAGCTTTTTTTTTTTTTTTAATTTGGCATCTCCAATCCCACCCGAATCTGGAATGCCCAATTGGGGAACTATGTACAAAGCTTGCTCGTATGCGACCCCTTGCTGCCAACTCAGGATAGTGAGACAGTTCACGACTCTCCTCCGAAGCACGTGCCTGTCTGCCACTGATTCTTATACACTCATTGGTTGAATCTTCGCAAGTTCAGAACTAGGGCGGAGGATACCCGGACATGAACCAACCCGGAGTCTTCCTGACGAGCGCCCGTCTGGCCAACAGGAGGCACTGGGGCAATGAACGAAGCTGATATGATGTATACCCAAATCCGGCAGTCCCTTCCCAATTTGAAACCCTGTAGCGCGATAGCCAATTGTGCGCTACTCTGAAAAAGCTGCCGACCCCTGCTGGTGGGTACGCCGGGGGCTCGAACTCGCGACGTGGTGATCACCTCTGCACTGCAGAGCAGTGCCTTAACCATGTGAGCCACCCGGCAGCTCTTTTATGCAGTGTTTACTCTGATATTGCAATGTAGATGCGGAATTTATTCCTCAATGTTTGTAAGCATATCTGTCAAAATACTGTTTGTCAAGAGAGGATAAATTGCTGCTCTGAACAAAAATGCACCTAATTAAGACAAATTAACTGCTTGTTAAAATCCTATGATTGCAAACCAGGGTGGAGCAAAAACCAGCAAACACAGGGAGGCCCCAGGACCAATGGGAACCCCTGGTCAAGAATATCTTGCTAGAGAATCCTTTTTACAACCAAGTTTTAGCATCCTTGCAGAAACAACCAGATTTTCATACAAAATTTCAAGTAACCATGTTCAAAATATCTGGAGTCCCTGAACCACTATCTTAAAACATGAATGAAAAAAGCGAAGGGTTTGCATATCAAATATTATACTCTTCCAAAAAATAAAATATACATTGTTGTTAGCATCAATTTATTATACATGAAATGTTTTGACAAATGCGGAAAACATATTGAAAGGAAAGTGTAATCAATAATTCAATATTTGTATAGTTTCTTCTTTGGAAGAGTATATTTTTTTGTCTCAAGTGAGTATAGCTGACCAAACATTTACAAATGCGAATTAGTTGGGAACATCAGTTCATTTTACATTACCAAGGGCCGTTATCAAGAAGTGCAGGGCAAAATACAATGGATGCAATGGGACAAACCTTTAACCAATCAAAGCAACTAAAAAATGATATGGCACTGAGCAACAAGACACTTTAAGCTTATTAGCTCCCACTGAATTGAAGTTTAGGGAAGTTAGCAAGCTTTTAGTACTGTGAATAATAAGCGTGATTCATGGCCTGCTGCTTTTTCAATGTTCGCAACATCCGCCGTGGATTTCATTGTGGGGACCGAGCTGCAAGGTTTCCTGATCTGTTCCACTTTTAGAGCAGCCAACAATGAAAAAAACAATAGCCACGGGATTTTCACCGTTCCCCGCCACCAGTCTTGTGTTTGTCGATATTTGTCTCTTTGAATTGACAGTTATTTGGCTTTTCTCATGCATGGTGAAGGGTGATGCTCATTATCTTATTCTTTAACATGAATAAGAACGAAAGTGATGAAATGATCCATTATGCTTCCTTGAGACTGAGATCAACTTTGTATTGACTGCTTCTACAATAATTGTAGAATAGTTTGGGGTCCAAATACTTTAGTTTTTCAGAAAACATTCAGATTGCTTCAAAAAGCCACAGAATCATGAGAACAAATTCATATAAATAAGAGTACGAAGTTTTGAAATATGTTGGAGAACAGTATTATGGAGATTATCGTTATATTTTATGCAGCCTTTTGTCTTCATTTTCATCAAGCATGTCAATATGTTTGCTCATTATTAGTGCCTGGAAAAAGAAGACTATTGTGTATTGTTATGGGGACTAGTAAACCCAACCCCCTCCATTCCTCCATCCATGCATTCATCATCTAACCTGCATATACCTCGTCAGGGTCAAAGGTCAGCTAGTGCCTACCATAGAATTCAAAGGGCAGGAATATGCCATGGACAATTACAACCCCCCCCTCCCCACAATCTGAAAACAATAAAGTTGTTATTTGTAATCTTTTTGTCTGTGACTTTAGTTAAAAAATCTTTATATTTAATTGAATTATTGACTATGTCACTTCTCTGTGAAAGTGTGCCATCTATTACAAAAGTGTCATTAAAAATGTTGATCCAAACTGAAGGAGTTCTTGTCTTTGTCTCAAGAAAGGGAAACAAAGCCAAAAATTGAGTGCACTGGAGAAATATCTTATTCTTAGCAGCTAAACAGGCTCGTCTCAAAAGTTAAGAAATAAAGTGGTTGAGCGAAGTTGGGAATTGCTGACAGTTTAATACGAAATTATGACAGTATTATCTGCAGTATAGTTTTTAATAAACTTCAATTGGACCCAAAACCCAGACTCCACTCAAAGAGGATGGAAACAGTTATGAAAAGGGTTTAAACTATAAAGCATAATGCCCCACTATTTGAATCGGTCATTGGTAATTGGTAATATGAAGGCAGCTGTTTTATGGAGTTACACAGAGGCTGAGATATTGGAGGGTTCAGGATGGAAGATGTACATAATGATTGGGTCTCAAAACTGCTTACACTGGAAAATAAAATAGCAAATGATAAAGCTTCAGGCCCCGCTGGACTCCCCACTGAGTTTTATGAACATTTCTGGAAGACAATACACTTCAATCATTCTTATGCCATATTATATTGAAAGCAAGGCTTGGTGGGCAGTACGAGATGTTTATATTTTTGGGCATCGAATGGATACAGTGGGAACAGAAGAAAGTTTGTCTGAAAGTTTAGAATATTAGCCATCCATAGCACAGGCAGATGTTGAAGAACAAATAATAATGAATACCAAGGACAAAGCAGAGAAAAGGATACATGTAGTAATGTTGTCAAGGGATAAATCAGCAAAATTGGGATCAAGTCAATTTAAAGACACATTGCTCATATATATGAGAAATGTCCATTTCTTGTATGCCAGAAGCATGAGAAGGTGGCAATATAAACCTCATTTCTTCATCTCCTAGAAAAGCGTAGTTCTGGTATCCGTGAACCGATAATTCTCATGATCCTAGAATTGTATAAATCTGGTATGCATGAATTGATTATATTCATGAAGAATAAGCTGTTTGACTCATTGAAGTCATTGAAGTCATGGGATAGATTTAACTGCTCCATTTGTTTTTGCTCGGGGTTAAGGTTGAGGCCCAGGTTTGGGTTTGATAACACAAAACATCTCTTGTAGGTGGAAATTGCACTTCTCTGGTATTTTCTGGTTTGATTTTCTTGTATGCTAGAATTGCTCATACGTAACATGTCTCTTTAGTGTGAATGGGGCTTTTCTGGTATACGAGAAATAGATATTTCTCGCATGTACGAGCACTTCAAATTGACATGATCCCAGAATTGTAGGTTACAGTTACTCTATTATTGCCAAAACTGACATTTGGACTAAAAGCAGTCATACCGTTATTTTTGGTTGACTTGTGGGGGGGGGTGATCTCTGCCAACTCCTTAACATAGATGCCACGACAGTGACTGGCTTACAGATTGATTTTTGATGACCGGGAGATGATCTGCCCAGAAGAGTACACAATCATCAAATAATCAATTAGTTGTGGTTGACAAGTAGATCATTGCCTGTGATGTCTTTCATCCTGCACACTGGCCGTCACCACCCGTAAACTTAAGGTAATTTAAGCCGTCATTATAACTTGCCATGCAAGGAAAGTGCAAACTGCCAAGGAACTGAATAAACCATGATTTAAATCATGAAGAATTATCTGATTTCCTCCACAGTGCAAAAAAATGCATTTCCTACGCCAGGTCAGATACTAGCTAGCCCCAGATATAGCTGTTATTTCTAGCTCATGTTATCGGTAGCTCTTCAATAGGTTTTGGTTTGTCAAAAACAAAGAGAATAATGTGGCTTGATCAATTAACTTGGGGAAAGGAAGTGATTCATGCTCAATTTAAGGGCATACAAAGGGTTTATTTGCAAAAACAATTATGTGCATTTTGATCCATTTTCCTAAGTCATGTTTTTTTTAATTGTGCACTCCAGGGAATATCAATCAAATTAGTGTTGACTTATTTCAGTAAGATGTCTACGAAGGGGGGAATGGGATGGAGGCCCAGGCGCGTCAAAGGATAGCATTTCTAAAAGCCACACTCGAAACACGAGTGACCACTAAAGGAAAAACGGTAACAAAAAAAGGAGCGTAACTCCCAGGAGATTATGCCAATCGAAAAACAACCCAGAAAAAGTGGGCGAAAATCCTCCCAGTAAAAAAGAGCTTTTCTTCAAGATTCAGACAGAGTAACCATTCCCTTCTGTGAGAACGGGAGCAAACCGACAGAGGACTGCGAGCAAAGACAATGCTCCAACAAACAAGACCTTCTGCGGGGCAGAACATATACTCTGACGAACAAAACGATCAATCAGACAGACAACAATAAATAGGACAGGCGGACACCAAATCCTAAACTCTTTCAAGGAGATCCCTCCGAATAAACGCTAAGGGCTTAGTAATCCTCGCAAGAGTGGCACAAAAGCACCAGACAGTGCTGGAAGAGCTTCCTAAATAGTCTCTCCACAACTGCAAACAATAAGCAATCAACCACTTGATCAGAGAGCAGGATTGCCCTCAGGTGGCAAAGAAAATGCACAGCAGGCAGCAATCCTCCAAAACCATGACAATGTCTCAGTTTTTTTTAGTTTTCCTAAATGTTGTTTTTTGATTGTGTAGTCAAAGTAATATTCATCAAACTGCTGTTGGCTTATTCATTTTAAGAATGGGCTTTATCTGTTTTAGCAAATGAACTCTTTGCATGGTTTGTTTTCACAGTTCTAGAATTATCATTCTCTGAATAGATCAAATTCATTTACAATTTACAATCCATTCCCTTAGCAGCTATGGATCTTCTAGGGAAGGGTGGAGAGATGATCGGTCTTCAGTATCATTATGAGAAACAGGACATTGAGGGAGACAACAGTGAAAATTTGACATGTTGACAGATCATGATGGGAGTCCACTGATCCATGCCAACCAAGCCTCATTTTCACTGGAGATTCCGCACTGCTTTGATTATGGTCTCTCTCACCGCTATAAATCAGAATGGCGGAGAAAATAAAGATAATTCAAACCATTCCTTCACACTTAAACACCACTAATGTTTCAGCGCTGCTTAAGCTAAAGACCCCACCCTCTGGTCAAGTTATATAGACCATTTTCCACCTTCAACACAGACACAAAAATCACCAGCAAAGCACAAAAGCACATACACCCAGATGAAATAAAATGTATTAAAGGTAGATAGTCTTCAAACAGCACTTTGAGACTCTTTAAACTTAATCACATTGCTCAGAAAAGCAAAAACCTTCCACTCAATTCTAAAATAGCCTCTGATAAAGTAAGCTGAACATTTCTCTTCAAGACTCTGGAAGAATTTGTTTCGGAGAGTCATTCAAAATGGATAAAAACACTGTGCAGGACACTTTGGGCAGCAATCCTGGTGCTGAAAAAAATTACTGGCCCCCTTCCCGATTTCCTCCGTTTTCGCTTAGTTGTCACATATAAATGTTTCAGATGATACAAATAATTTTAACATCTTAAGCCCTGAGCCTCTGGCTTAAAAATGACATGCCCAAAATGAAATGAATATGTCTTTGCAACAACTTGCTCATTTGAATAATGTTGGCATCATAATAAGGGTAACACCTTGGGGATTTTTGTCATTGTGTAAGAATCAGTGTACAGGTCGCTGAGACAGAGGAAATGAAGATGAAACGCAGCATAAATGAAACGTACACCAAACAAAATTTTTATTTTTATCCCTCTTAAATTATGCAGCTGCAGTCTGGAACCTCTAAACATTACAGTACAGAATATCACTATTATCTGTGCCAAAGTTTATTCTAATCAAATAAATCAGAGCAAAAATAGGGCAGTTTTATTTTGGGAATGTCTAGCTGCCCTCTCCAAATTAGCACTGTGTGCTAATTCAGAGTTCTCAGGAAACAAACTGTATAGCTCATTTAATTTCACTCACGTCACTATAGGCATACATCTAATTACAACTTTTTTTTTATTATAATTTATTTCTGCCAGTCCTGTATACATTTTCCCATTCAAAGAAAATACGTACAAAGGGAAAGAAGATTGATTTCACTGGAGCGGATTTATTTTTAGTAAAATTACTAATAGATAACTAAAAATGGTAAAAACAACAAATGCCCAATCACTTATTAGTACACAAACTATGCCCCTGCTGCTCAAAAAAAAAAAAAAAAACCTCAATCTAACCAAGATTACCGTGGATCTACACAATGTCTGAAGTACAATGTCTTCTATCCTTGATCACAATAAAAATGCTAATAAATCCAAAGGGGTGGCTTTTGATAGTTTTGTAATTAAAGCCTTAAAATATCAGGGATTGTAAACAAATACATTGTATATTGACTTTGTAAGTAGCAAAACGCATTTGGCTCCTTGACTTCGGTTTGGCTCGACTAAAACAAAAGTCTGAAATACACCACATGACCAAAAACCCAAAATGTAAATTAAACATGGAATGCTACTGAAGTTTATTTCAAACAATCTGGTTGTACTCCTGAAAAACATATTTACAAAGTGAAATCAAATTGTTCTATCTCCTTTACAAGGAAATTTATGATCTCTCAATTACAAATTGTACAGTGTCATCAATAAAGCATCTTAAAATTGCTCATCTTGAAGTCTTGATTTTTTTTAATTAGAAATATTAATGCACCAATTTATTTTAAATACTAAGAAATATGCCTTTAATTGTTGTACAGTGTAACCTGCTACCAATATCTGTTTAACTTTTATGTTTTTTTTTTAAGATAAAAAACATTCCTTGGATTAATAAGCATTTTCATTGCGATCAAGGATAGTTATCCTATCAAATTTTTACCTGAAGGAGTTTCAGCTAGTCAATGAAACTTGGTACACATGGACATGAAGGATAAGAGATGACTTGTACTAAGCTTTTTCAGTAAATTTTAACTGTCGACATTACCATTTACCAAATGGTACCAAATGGCACTATGGGCGTGGTTGGCAAATTTCAAAGGCAAGTATCTCAAAAACTATTGCACCGTTGGCACTGAAATTAGGGTCTCTCATTATAGGTCCGAAGGGCGATTCTTAAAATAGGTTTCACGGAAATCGGAGGGGGTTAGGCCGGGAGCCCTGTTCAGCTTGCTGTGGAATGACCCTGCATTTATTTCATATATTGATTGCCCCTGGTGCTGGGGGCGTTTGGGCTTAAGGGGGTAATACAAGATAAAATGAGAAAACATACAAGAGGCCCATGGGCCTTAACGGTCACGTGAGGGCAGTATATCCAATGTTACACCTTGGCCATTAGGCGTGGCCCTAATTTTGACCCCAGGGATCAGATTAATGGAAACCAGTATCATAAGCAGTAGAGTATTCTAAATTGCATGTATATAACTTGTGGCAATTTTCTTTAAGCAAAGAAGATTTCTCAAGCCATTTTGACCCTTGGGCCCTGCCCCTTAGCACCTGGGTAAGGGAAACTGTCAAAAATATCGTAATATCATCTCATTGTTGTAGTGTCAATCAAGTGTGAATGATTTCCAGTAGAAATTAAACGGAATATACCCAAAAGTATCATTTTCCTATATTCACTATAGTAAACTTCACCCCCTCCCCAGGGGCAAACATGGAGCCTGGGGGTCATGAAATTCACAATTTTTATAAAGCACCTCAAGACACTTCCATCTATAAAGATAACTGGTTTCCAGCATATCTTGGTATAAAAAAGTAAATGCAAGACAATAGTTGTTGTGTTCACAATGTGGCTTATGATGACAATATAACAAAGGGCAATAACTCCATCAAAAATGATCGAATCACTCTGGTTTTCGAACTCATCCATGATCTTATGGATATAAGCCTGCATACAAAGTCTCATCAAAATTGGTTCATAAATACTTAAGTTATTTTGTTCACAAGGAAAAGTTAACGGACGACGACGGACAAAAGAGGATCGCAATAGGTCACGCCTTTCGGCAGGTGATCTAAAAATGCAGATTTTGAATTATAATTTTATTCCTTGGGCGTAACAAGTTGCTCAAAACCCATATCACTCCAATGAAAAAAATAATTGCCCCCCCCCTAAATAACTAGTGTGCCACTCTTGACAGTAACAACAGCTATCAAACATTTGCAGTCATTGGCAATGAGTCTTTTACATTCCTACGGAAGACTTTTGGCCCACTCTTTTCAAAATCGTTTTCATTTAGCCACATTGTAGGGTTTTTGAGCATGAACTGCCTGTTTAAGGTCATGCCACAGCATCTCAAACAGATACAAGTCAAAATTTGATTTCACCATTCCAAAATCTTCATTTTGTTTCTTAATAGCCATTCAGGGTGGACTTGCTTGTGCGTTTTGGACCCTTGTCCTGCTGCGTGACCTGGCTAGGCTTGAGCTTTAGGTTATAACCTGATACTCTGAGGTAATCCTTCAGGATTTTTGGGGAGAGAACAGAATCTATTATTATTTCATTAATTTTGGAAAGTCACCCAGATCTTGAAGTAGCAAGCATCCCAGACTGATCACACCACCATCACTGTGACTGCAGGCTGAGACAATCGTACTGAGACATTCAAAAAGACACCAAATGACTATTCTCAGAACTTGAGTTTTCATGAAACGTCCCATTCCATTTGCGCCATTACAATGAGAGAAATCTTAGAGAGATGGGAGATGAAGGGGGGGGGGGTTCAAGGGAGGGTCAGGAAGGCAGTTACGAGGAGAGACAGTGGGGGCTGTTGTAACCTTTGGGGGTCAAGAAGGAAAGGTGGGGGGCTAAGAAGGGAAGATATGGGCTGTTATACCAGACTGAGTCAGTTTTATGACCGCTGCTTCAAAGAACGTGTCCCAATTCCTCAATGCTTCTTCAACTCACTGATGCAGTGTGTAAAGACTAGCGAATGTTAAAGACTAGTTTAACATTCAACCACGTGTGTCTTAACAAATCAAAAATATATAATCCTTCTATGCTGCTTATGACCCCATTAATTACTGGCTAATATACACTTTTCATTGCATTAACTCATATATAACCATCTTACATGGAAATGGTTTTGCTCCACTGGTTCTCTGGTTATGATTCAACGTAAACCACAGCTTCAGTTTTGTTATTTTTATGATTTAGATATGGATGGTGTACTTTGTGTACAACTGCTAATTTTTTCTTTTGCAGATGTAATATAATGAAGAGGCCTAATGACATGGAAATTGAGGCATGAGATATTTACACTCATTTGAGTTTCAGCGTTCTACCTTTTCCATGAGATTCAGACTGGAGATTATATTCTTCCCACTGCTAGGAGGAAAAGCTAGCCCCCTCAAACACAGCAGGGAACCACACATTGGAGTCACATCACACACGCTGGCACACAGTCATTCACACGCTAATATGGAAATCTGTAAAAAATTACTTCTTGGTTCCTTGCCCTCCTATATCAGATGTGTGTCAGTGGTAAATCTCTGAATCTTAGTTCTTGCAAAAACTTTCAAAGTAACAGTTCCTAATCATCAGGCCTTTTGACATTTCTGATTTGTTAGTCCCATGACTGAGGGAGATGTCATCCTAAACAGACACAGACACAGAAACACACACAAATGCACATTTGGAAGAGGCATCTCTGATTTTACCTCTCAGCACACAGAAATACGAACACAGACACCTGTGGGTGTCATCCCTAGAAGCATGAAATGCACAGAGATATGCTCTAACACCTGAAGGTGGTATCAGTGATGTAATCTCACGTATGCATCCACGCTACCTTCATAAATGCATGCGCACAAGTACCAGGGGAACCTCATTCGCTTACCGCCACTTCTGCTGACTCACAAGCCAGAATAAAGACAGGGACTACAAGGATCAGCCTACCAGACTCTGTTCTTCTTACAAACTAGTCAGAGAATGGGAGTCAAAACTGATGGAGGACGCACGATCTGAGAAATGAACATAAATCTTTATGGCTGCTGTCATATAACCCAGGTGGGTGCAGTGCATTGGTGGTGGAGATGAGATTACCCCGTATGACCGTAAAGCAGTTTGAGTATCCATGAGCAGGTGCTATATAAATGCAATGCTCATTCATATATTGTCTTTTTTTTTTTGTTATAACAACAATTTCATTGTAGTTTCATTGCAGTTGAGCAGTGGTTCTTAACCTAAACCTTGGGGGACCCCTTTATACACTTCCTTTTGTTCCAGCAGTAATGGCAATGCTAGAATTTTAGCAGGCCGTTAATATTTTTTTTTTTAAAACCTCTGCCAAAGAGGTATGTTTTCACCGGTTTTTGTCTATCTAACAGGATAACTCAGAAAGTTGGGAACAGATGGGCATGAAATTTGGTAGTATGCTAGGTAGTAGTCAAAGAATGAGGGGAATGAATTTTGTACGTGATTCAGAGCATATTCTGGAATCTAGATCTGAAAGAAGTTAAAATATGCCTCAATAGAATGATGGTCCCTTTATCTCATGAACAGATTTTCCTGAAGCTTCAGCACTGAATAGAAACTACCCTAATGTAAAACTGACTATAGTTGTTGGTAATCTGAATAATATTCTTGTAGATCCAGAACCAATAAAACTGACATATTGCATGGTGTGGTGGAAATATTTGCTCTACTGAGTGTCCTTCAAGTTGTTTCTTAAATACGTGCTTTTAGTGGGGTATTACTTCCGTAAAATCCTAAATTACACTGTTCTTAACCCTTTGAGTGCCGAATACATTTTCAAGGGAATAAGAATGTAATTATCCAGTGCTGTTGAAAACCTATCATGTGTCAACTTATTTAAAAGAGCTCCCCTGCGGGAACTCTTAAGCAAGTTGCCACATGATAGGTTTTCAACAGCATCTGGTTTTGATATCTTACACCATTGGGCAACTAAAGTTGCCGATGGCGCTCAAAGGGTTAATAGCTGTGGATGCCATTAATAACCTTCACCAGAGTCACTGGTCGACAGATATACTGCAGAAAATGAATACAGTTCAATATTATCTATCCAAGTTCATAAAAAGAGGAAAATTATCTATCACCATTCAAATTACTGACTGAATAAATCCTAATTGCTGAAAATGCAAACACCTGGCCATCAATTCTAACCATCTGGAAGATAATATAAAATGTAGAGACTACACAAATGATGAGCCAAACCTGCATTGCACAGAATTTTAACCAGTTTAATTCCAAATTTTTCTCTGCAATGTAAGTGCACGCATTTTACTCCTTAGAGCTCTCAAACACAAACTGTGTATTTTATTTCATGGTGGTTAAACTAAGTTCTAAAGTTGCATTTTTTTGCCCAAAGCAAACAACACTTTTAGAGCTTCTAGAAGTAAAACAAATGTGATCAGTGGGATTAAACTGGTTAATGAAAAAAAAAAAAAAAAAACAAATTAAATTATCTCCCATTCACAAAATAAGTTAGGAGCCCATTAGCATCAGCATTATATTTCTTACCCCTTTCAATGACACTGTTGGCCACATCGCCAGTGCGATGAAGCATGATACAAACTTTGAGATTTTATTCTTGAAGGCGTTGCAAAGCTGTATCTGGTGCAGACACTTGTATAACTCGTTTAAACTCTCTCAGCCCAAGTCAGGAGACCACCAAAAAAAAATTAATCTCACGTTGGTTTGTAAGGCATAACTGTTACTTCAAGGGGTGTCAACCACCCAGTGAATGTGATGCATTAAACAAATAATATGCTGAAGGAAAACTTCACTGTTGTTAATATTACTGTTTTCCAATTAACATGTTTCCAAAAAGTTCTCTTTTATGAGATGAAGGATGTTTTGAATACGTAGACAAGCAACACCATGTCCTGTCACATTTGTTGCCCTTCAAGTGTTATTAGTCCCCTACCGGAAACGGAGGGGACTATAGGATTGCACTCTGTTTGTCCGTCATTCCGTCCATCCGCATTTGTGTCCGCTCCATAACTTCAATACCGTATGACCTAGGAACATCAAAGTTGGTGTGTGGATGCATTTTGGGGAGAGGGTGTGTCATGTACCCTATTCAGGTCACTTTGACCTACCTTTTAGGAAATATGCATACACCGGTAGGGGACTAGTGTTGCGCAGCAATACGACATTCACTGATAGGCGGTGCACTTGTTTTCTTTTACATCAAAAAAGTATTTTCTTATTTTCAACATGCTCCAATTTTGAGGAGGAAAAGCATACATATTTCTCTCATTATTTAAATCACACTGTAAATATCTTTTAGGTGAAGACCCTCCGCTTTCGTGTCCTCTAGACTGGCATAAATGGTACATCAGTATCGATACAGAGGAACAGCAGAACGTAATGTGTATTTCTACCCCTACAAACAGGAAGTGGAAGAGAGAATCAAATCCAATTATCATTCATTTGTCCTTTTACAGGACACTCAGGGTCATGTGCTGCAAGCTCCGCCCTCTCACAGATGGCAAGCGCTTTGAGGGCTCTCACTTCACTGGAAAATCAAATGCCATGTGGAGAACAAGAACAACCAGTCTTCACAGAACGTTTGCTCGGCAATAGTTTATCTCCCCACTGAAAACAAGACAAAGTCCCTTCTACAGACTTTGTGGTCACACTTTAGATGAAGTGTTGCTCATAAAGGCTGTATACAGCATGTATAATGCCTTCAAATATGAGACATTATGTGTTCACTACAAAGCATGATATTTGCTTATGCATGATTTATGAAGGCATTATAAATGCTGTATAAAGCCTTTATGAGCAAAACTTCACCTAAAATGTGACCAACTTTGGGTTGTGGACCAGAACACTCACCTGATGAAAAAATTCAACAACCCCCTCATGTTCTCAGAATGTTTGGCAGCATTGTAACATCCTTGTGCGTTTGCTGCAAAATAGGAATCAGATCGCAAACAGAGGCACAAACTCAAGATGGTCTGTTTTTCCAACTAATTTTTGTGCCTGACATGGGAGTTTTTTTTTACTTTGGAGGATGATCCTTATCTACATGATATATAAATCCTTGCACTCAGTTAATATACATGATACAGATCACATTTTACTGTGTATTGGAAATGCATCGATAGAGCAAATAATTTCAAAACAATATAGCTTGTACAGGGATTTCCAAGTCTGGAGCTCTAACCAAAATCCAGCCTTGGTTCTCTCTTCTCCCCAGAACTAATTAACCCCATAAAACCTACGGTCCCATAGTTGAGGGCAGCAAATGCAGGGGCTGCATTTAAGCCCGTGGAACTTCAGGCCAATTTTAAATTCCAGTGGAGATCCAGGTTTCCCACAATCCCAAATATCTCCTGTTGAATTACAGGGCAATGTGTATAAAATGATGAGCAAGATCAAGATATTTTCCATTTGACGTAATGCTGTGGCCATAAAAACATGGCGTCTTGGGTTTGAATATTTCCCTCAATATAAGTGAGAAGTAGCCTCAGTGAAGTGCAGTTATGAGAAGATACAGAATATGTATGTGATGCTGTCCTGAATTATGAAAAAAAAAAAAGTTTTTTCTGACTTTGGAGTGATTCGGGATAAAACTTCAGAGAAAAACAAGAATTTGATGGGTTACTTGAACAAATCAGAGCTTCTGATCCTGATATAGCAGGTCAAATACCTGTCTGTTTCATAGAAACGTAGAAAAAGAAAAGTAGTACCTTATGTAGGCTGCTGGAGTTGGCATTGCATGGTGCTGCCCGTGTGCTGCATGTGTCAACCTAATTCCCTCCTGGATAACCGGACTGAAACTGAAATTGGTTTGTATCGATATGGCATGTGAGCGAGTGATTTCGACTCATTTCAGACACTATTGCTTATTAATTTGCTTCGAGATGAAAGTCTAATGCTTTCCACCAGTAAAGGGGGGGGGGGCCTTACTGAAGCGGGCAATACCCCTCAGCCCCGAAGGTCACTGCTGCAAGGCCAAAGGTCAAACTGGGACGAAACCTCGAAAAGGCACTCCTACCCCCCATGGGGAGTCCACATATGCAATATGAACTTCCTAACCCAAGTGGTTACAGAGAAATAGCCCGCACAAAATTGGCAGACGCCTGCCCGCCCAAGGGACAACAATACCTCTCGTGCCCTTGTCAGGCTGAGGGGTAAAAAAAAAAAAAAACTATATGAATAACTACATATGAAATAACTATATATGAATAAACTATATATGAAACTATATGAAATGAAAACCAGAAATTCCTTTAGAAGATGGAATTTAACACGTATTTCATATTTTATTGTTCCACCAGTCTGTTCATATCTGAATCACACTGCAAATTCATGATATGTTACAAAGGATAAATCCTTTATTTTCATGGTTCGTTTAAAAAAATAGTAACTAAGAACATACTGTAAGGTTTATCATAATCTTAGATATGACTGAGAGGGGGAGGTGCATGCATCTATTACCGTCTTTAAAGTAAAAAGCAACAAACGTAAATCAAAAACCAAACTTAACAACAGAAAGTATAAACACACAAATTGCATTTGTTCTTCACATTAGGTCTGAGACTTGTATTACGTTCATTCTCACTCACATGGCAAAACACACACACGCACCACGCACGCACGCACAAACACACACACACACACGCACACACAGCTGCGAGATGCTGGGCATCACCATACCCCTGGTGACACTCATCAGGGTTAAAATGTGATGAATATGACAGCACCATGCACCCTCGCCCCAGCGCAACATTTCCAATCAGGTCACTCTTAGGGCGCAATAGTGAGCAGCGCGTCAAAATCGTTAGAGTATTTTGTGTGACCTGGGGATGGATATAACCTGCCATCTCCCATGGCTGATATTCACTCACAACAAAATGAACGAAACAGGCGAGCATCCTTTAAAAATGACATTTTACATTGTACCTGGCCTATAAAAAACATGCATTTCAACATAAGGTTACACCTCACACACGCCCATACACACACACCCACACAGACACACATTCACGTGCGAACGCAAGCGCACACACATGTACACACACACACACACACACTTAAATCTCCTGTTCCAGCAAAGATACTACAGTCATTTAATCATCTTCCATTCCTGACATCCCCACTGCAGCACATCCCTCTGGAGGCCTTTAGCCGCTCGCTGTCCTTCACTGGCTGCTGGAAGCCAATAATAGAGAGGTACTGTCACTCGCCGAGAGCCAATCACAGAGGCGCTGTCCCTCACAGGTTGCTGACACCCAATCACAGAGAGGTACTGTCTGTCAAATGCCACTAGGAATCCATCACAAAGGAATACTGAGAGACTGTGTTGGGGGTGGAGCCTGTGTGGGGAGGCGGGGCAGAGACCGATAAAGGGAGGCGGCCCCTGATGAGAAGGGGTGGGGTCTTCGGGGAAGGGAAGGAGGTGCAGCTTATGGTTGTTGATATTTTCATCCGCAGCGGGATCAGCTGAAAACCGCCGCCGCCAAAGGGCTTCGATGAGCTGTCTGGCTGAATATGTTGAGGTTTCAGCACAGCTGAGTTGCAGAGTTCTGTTCAGCACTGTGCTGGGGAAGGTGAGTCGAGAGGGGGCATGTGACTTCGATCGCTGCTTTAAACGCAAGTGCCCTGATGGGGCGCCGGGTTTGACTTGCGGTTCTTCAGGCCCGAGCTCTTCTCCTTGAACTCCAACAGCTTGTGCTGCGATGTGTCAATGAGCGCGCTCGCGATGGCCAGACCTGCGGACACAGAGGAAATCAGACCCATGAAAGAGGCCACATCTATCCATCTAATTTTTAGAGCGTTTAGTAACTTTGTTCTGCATAAAATCAACCAACAATGATGCAAAGCCAAAGCTGGCCAAGAAACGGCTGAGTAGCTACTGTCCCATCACTTTTGAAGCCTTAAAACAGGAGGACTGTAAAAGAAAACAGCTGAGATACCAATATGGATCTGAATCGTCTCAAATGAAGGGCATAAATTCCACTGTGCTGAAGAACAGAGAAAACAAATAACTGTAACCCTGTCCCAGTACTTCACATTTAACTGTGCATGTTTTAGGCATGTGAACACTTCTCCACAAACATCTCCCACTGACACAGCACTGAACTGTACATTTGTGCTCGAGAGTGAGCCAACATACATGCAAATGTTTTCACAGGCATTTAATATTTCTATGCGTACTTGGGTTTTCCCAGAGTCAGAATTTAGGTGGTGGTGAAACGTCAGATACAAAAAACAAACAGAGAAATGCCTCACAATGTCAGGAGTGTTTATTGAGGAATAACTGAGACTACGGGCCAGTGAGGAGTGCGCGCAGTGGAGCCACTGAGAACACATGCTCGTTAGGCAGTCGCTCTAAACCTCTGTACGAGGGGAACCACTGTGAACACAAGCTTTAGTTCTAATCACAAGTGCAATGCTAGAATTTCCCCAAGGTGTTCACTTAGTTGCTTGTCATGTTTGGAGAGATCATTTACCCTCTGAAACCACATTATGACAAACTGGCATTGCGTTTCTATAAAAATAAAAGCCCAGCCTTCAAATTGCATTTATTTTTCATTTTCCAAATAAAAATAACAAAAATTACAACTTTTTTTTAACAGAACACATTCAAGACTGAGGTGAATCAATAAACTGCTAATTGGGTTTTTGAAAACAAGCGCTTAAGCGGTTTCAAAATGTTTTTCCCAGAACTTTCTGGACAGATATCACTAAACAGGTTTGTATCACTGCAATTTGCCTTTAAGTTTTGTATATTCAATAAATACTTAGTTTTATGGACAATGGGTTAGCAACTTTATGGATTAGAAGCCAATTGACTCTTTACATATTGTCCCCTCTTTTATACAACTAGATTTACTGCCTTGCAGTTGCATGCCTGTGCCAGCCAGACAACTTCAGTTAATGCCCATGTCTATCCAACTCCTGTGGTACAGGTAGGGGAGACACTGAAGAATTTAATAAAATGTATTCAGTTAACTTCCAGTTTGCCAAAAAATTATCTTTGACATGGATGATTCCGGGGCATATTTTCAAGTAATTAACATGCTCTCCTCACACAGAGGCTATTTTTACACTGGAGTAAAAAGGCCAGGTTTGTCGCATGGTCCAAAGACAATCACTTGAAGCTCTATCTTAGCATAACCAACTAGAATGTAGAGTTTGTGAACAAATTAACTTGGCTTAACAACGCCAAACTGTTATCAATAAAATAATGCTAAAATCTCTACAAAAAGAGTTCAATGGTTTTTAAGGGCGAAAGCTAAGCCAATCAGCAAAAGGGGCGGTCTAACTCAATTATCATGTGACCTCAGGCCTACTATTCAACCCCCTACTCTCTAAAATATCATGGATCAACAGCTGCGAAGGAGAAAAGGTAAGCCAATCAGAGAAGGGTGCAAGGCCCTATAGATCACCATGACACCCCTTCCAAAAACCAAACAGATAACCATGTGTCCAAAAACCCAACCCAAAAACTCTTGAACATACAGTTCAATAGTTTTGACAGATAAAATATCAGTTTATCAGAAATAGGGGCACGGCTTCTTGAATTCATGTTTGATCCTTTCCTGTGTCAATATCTGAAAGTGACAAAAATTGGTCTTGAGCATTGTCATATATATCTATGCCTGTGTAAAATTTGAAAACATTCCTGTAATAATTGTGGCTTCTGGAGCCCAGAACATAAAAAATTTCAGACAAAATGGCCACCGGCAGCCATATTGGCGTCCGAAATTGATGAAAATCTGTCTTGAGCATCGTCATATATATATATATATATATATATATATATATATATATATATATATATATATATCTTCAACCTCTGTAAAATTTGAAAACATTCCTGTAATAATTAGGGCTTCCAGAGCCCGGAACATAAAAAATTTCAGACAAAATGGCCTCCAGCAGCCATATTGGATGTCTGAAATTGAAGAAAATCGGTCTTGAGCATTGCCATATATATATCGTCGCCTGTGTAAAATTTCAATACATACCTATAATAATTGTGGCTTCCAGAGCCCGGAACAAAATCTCTGCGGCAGCAGCCCCGGAACTAAACCATAGTATCTCCCGACTGTCGTCATCGGGGAGATACAATGATATATGGTTCAATATTTATGAAGGATAAAAACTAAGCCGATCAGGAATGGGGTCAGGGCTTCGGTTATTAACATGAAACCCTTTCTGGAGGGTTATTTCCAATAACTCTCCCAACTCTCTATGACAAACAGTTCAATGGTTATAATGAACCAAATATCACCCAATCAGGAAACGGAGCGTGGCTTCACTGGTTAATGTAAGCATTTTCAAAGTCAGACAGCCAAATTCTCACCTCTCAAACGCAAACCGTTCAAAAGTTAGAAAAGATCAAAGATCATCCATTCAGGTGTGAAGGGTTTAGCTGAACAGTTGCCAGACTGGGTAAGTGAATGGTGCTTCAGAGCCAATATTTTTAAGAATGAGACAGTAAAGCATAGGGGGTGATATATTACCCCCTCAGATTTCAACAAATTTTTTTTTGTGGGGGTAGATATATTGTAAAAACTGACAGAAATCACATTTTGTGTGCCTGTTCTTCTTAAGTCCCTTTATTTATTATTTTCCATTTCCACACACTTTTCTGTCTCGTATCGAGTGCCCCAGTGTTTGCGATAGAGATGCGGTTCAAACGTTGAAGCATCCGGCCCGTCCTGGTCTCTGGGTCTTGTACAAACAGTTTCTAAGTCCCTTTAAATTCTTTCTCAATCCCTGTTTTTCATCCTTTATCATCTCCATTAAAAATGCATGGTGGAGTTCTGCCATTATGACATCATGGAACGCTGGGCCACTCTAGGCTCAGAGGGCAGCGTAAACACCACAACCAGTATATAGACTGTGTGTGTGTGTGTGTGTGTGTGTGTGTGTGTGTGTGTGTGTGTGTCAGAGAGAGAGAGAGACAGACAGACATTTTAACAAGCACACTCTCGAGGTTCGTCCTTACGAAACGCAGTTCTAGTTTATCTCCGAAACCTTTCGGAAAAAAATTCACGGCCCTATTAAGGGAAGGGGTCCTGAGGACCAAAATGGGTTTTTGACTGATTATCTCTGTGCACCCTCATTCAACCTCTGTAATTTCATGGTATTTGAATGTATCGGGTAGTGTCTTTCAAAACACATCAGTATTTTAAAGGCTGAATGAGGGCACCTCAAATCACTACTTCTCAGTTTTGGGGCTGCATTTGGGGACCTCCCAAGGCTTGCACCCTAATTAAGCCTCACTCATTCATGCATATTTGGACACGTGGGGACCTTTCCTTTCTAAATATGCATGTATGGCGCTGGCCTAGTTTGAGAGCTTTGGTATAGAGGGAGCTTTTTTGTGGCGAAAATGCAGTTTTGGTACATATTCATCAGGCCATAACTCAGTGCGCCCTCTATGGAATTAAATAAATCTACTTTAAGTATGTTCATTGATATCTCTACTTTCTATGATTACAATACCATAAAGGGTTTTTGTACCATTAACCCTTCATGTGCCAGAGTTCCAGGCATCCCAGTTAAGCTGAAAATTAAGGCGTCATTGCAAATGACAGGTTCCATTACAGCATTATAATATGTTATAAACATATTTTGATATGAAGTGTGCTGTTTACAGACCTTCAAATCTCAAGATAAAGCTAGATTTTCACAGGGCTAAATCTCTCTCTCTGTCTGTGTCCTTTCAGACCATGGGGTCATGCAGTGCTGCCCCCTGGGCCAGTTGAGCCATCTAGTGGCCAGTTGAAAAACCGACCTAGCAATACAGTACTGAGAGGCTGCAATCTGCCGTGAACTTTTTTAGTTCAGAAATGGTTAATGGGAAAAAAAGCTCTCTTGATATTATTACCATAGAAAATGGAGATATAGAAGAACATAACAGTTTCAAAACAGAACAAAAGTAGTTTCATTTAATTCCATAGTGGGTGCACTAATTTATGGCCTGATGAAAACGTGCCGAAATGGCAATTTTGCCATAAAAAGCGCACCCCCCTCCCCCATACAAAAGTGCCCAAACTAGGCCACCACCATTCATGTATATTTAGAAAGGAAAAGTCCCCAGGTGTCTAAATATGCATGAATGAGCCAGGCTTAATAAGGATGCATGTATTTAATACATACTGAATTTTAAGTTTATGGAGATAGATGGATGTGAGGTCACCTTGACCTTCGGCCACCTAAATCTAGTCCCAGAGTCCAAGTGAACATTTGAAGATATTTCCCCCATGCATTTCAGAGACACTGCGTTCGCAAGATGGCAGGTGTACAGACAGACGAATGGAAGGACAACCCCGAAAATACAGTTCCTCCAATCAGGGCTTCTATCAGTGTGGAGGCATATTAAGTAATTTTCAATAAGGAAGAATGTGAATATGGAACTCAGTGCATGCTCAGTTATTTCAGACAAAATGTGGCTTAAAAGGGCAAATTATGCCTATAAGCATGAAAAGAAAAACGTAAGAAAAATTTTTTGCTAAAACTCATTAAAATTCAGGGATTGCAAACTTGGTTGGAATAAAAACCTGCATGAACTCAGTCCTGGAAGACCACTGCGTAAGAACCACTGCTGCAAGGAGTCTCTGCTATGGATTCACTGACTCCACAGGGCCACAAGGAGTGTGAGGTGTGAACCAACTGAGACCACAGGCCTATAAAGAGAGTGCGCTATGGACACACTGAGATCACAAGCCAATAAAGAGAGTGCGCTATGGACGCACTGAGATCACAAGCCAATAAAGAGAGTGTGCTATGGACGCACTGAGATCACAAGCCTATAAAGAGAGTGCGCTATGGACGCACTGAGACCACAGGCCTATAAAGAGAGTGCGCTATGGACGCACTGAGACCACAGGCCTATAAAGAGAGTGCGCTATGGACGCACTGAGACCACAGGCCTATAAAGAGAGTGCGCTATGGACGCACTGAGACCACAGGCCTATAAAGAGAGTGCGCTATGGACGCACTGAGACCACAGGCCTATAAAGAGAGTGCGCTCTGGACACACGGAGACCACAGCCTGTAAAGAGAGTGCACTCTGGACACACGGATATCACAGCCTGTAAAGAGAGTGCGCTCTGGACACATGGAGACCACAGCCTGTAAAGAGAGTGCGTTCTGGACACACGGAGACCACAGCCTGTAAAGAGAGTGCGCTCTGGACACACGGAGACCACAGCCTGTAAAGAGAGTGCGCTCTGGACACACGGAGACCACAGCCTGTAAAGAGAGTGCGCTCTGTACACTTGTGTAAAAGCTTGGGCCCCCAAGGCAAAATACATGCTATAATGCATGTGTGATCGGACAATGAACTGACCTCTCAGAAGTGATGTCAAACAAGACGATTATTCTGAATTTAAACTACGGTTTGTTTTTAATTTCATTTACTTAATATTTTCAGAATGGAAAATAAAGATAAAAACCCCATGTAAAAGTTTGTAAAACCTTTCTATGAGTATTAAATTATCTGTGGTTTGACAGCCATTCCTCCTCTGGCAATGAAACTGCAGGCAAGTACAGTACGTACACTGTGGACCCACAGAGACAAAACAAACAGGAAGTCTGAAGAGAAATTTGGGAATAAAAATTTGACATATATCTGGATCAACTCTATCTGGATCTGGATTAAAAACATTGCTCTAATATTACTCATACCAAACTTTCAAAATTCAGTGAATATACTCTGAACACCGAATATGCTTTTAATTAAGACAATCACGCGTGCAGATATATTTCTTGAAACAACTTTGCATAGAAATGCACAGATCAGCCAAATATTGCGTATGTCCCCCTCGTGCCGCAGAAACCGCTTCATCAAGCTGACAACCACTGGGATTCTCAGGGGTTCCCAGCAGAACGTTTCTCATACCATCACAGTCCCTCCACCAGCTCATCTTCTTCCCATCTCCTCCCCAGGAAAATGGGCCAAATGTACCCAACCGAGGCACATGATGTAAACGAAAACAGGACTGGTTGAACCAAGCAACCTTTCTCGATTGCTCCAAGGTCCAGATCCGGCACTCACATGCCCACTGGATACCAGGAGGTGGACCAGGCTCAAGCCTGATTCATGCTTCTTGCAGTCGGCGCGGTCAGCACGGCCCACACGGTGAAATGACGAAATTGCGGCCAGGGCGACAGAGCACGGAGGGTCTGTGGAGGCTTTAAACGCCAAGCCGCGCACCTGGAGGATTTTGTAACAACGCGGCTGGGGTCGCACAGACCGCGTTGCAATGATTGGCTAGCTTCAGGACTCCGAAGTGCGTATTCCGATTAAAATTAATAATGGAAGGCTTCACATGGAAGGACATCTGAAATTTTCATCAGACATGTATAGGATAAAATGGAAAACCTATCGCAACCGGTTTGTGAAAGCACAAAAAAAATGAAGGGGAGGAGTGGAGAGGCTGGCGAAATCAGTGTATCAATATTTACATCATTGTCCTGGCTTATGCGGTTAATGAAACTTGGGGAGACAAAATCAAATGTCTATGCAGCGCTCTGTTTAACCCAAGGTTTTCCGTATTCATTGTATTTTGAACGTATTCATCACAGTAATAAGATTCAGTAGCGCAACTGTAGAGCAGGTCCGTTCTTGGGGCCGCTTTGACTGCATCAAGCATGAAACGACTCGACGTTCGTGGGGACTGTGCATGCCGTCCGCAATGTTGAAACCACGCTTACCGCAAGAAGCATTAATTAGGCTTCAGAATGGGCAAGGACAGATTTGAAGCTGCAAAGCACCATGCGGAGCAGAATGCGATGCACTGTGTGTTATGACACATTCTGTACACATCTCATTAAAATTGTCTGTGACTGGTGCCTTAGTAGCCTCTCAGACAGTTCCAACTAGACGGGACGGACTTTGTTGCCCTTGTGCATTGATGAGCCTAGGACGCCCAATACCCTCTGGGGAGTTCATGGTATGTTCCTCCTTGGACCACAGTCCATAGGTTCTCACCACTGCTTATTGGAAGGATCACAGCAGTCATTTTGGAGATGCTCTGACCAACTCATCAAGGCATGATGATTAAGCCCTCGTCAATGTCCCTTGGGCCCAATCCCCCCAAAGCAAACGCGACAACTAAGAGAACAGACACCTTGCTTTCCATCTAACACTGTTGTGACAAGATAACTGTCATTTGCTTCATCGGAGAGTGATTTTAATCTTCTAACTCATCAGTCTATACGGTACTAACAAAGTCGGTCACCATTTCACACATTCAAAAGCAGGCATTCACACGTTCACACAACCACGCTAACACGGACATATACACACATGAACAGAAAAACTATCCAACACGCATAAGCAATGAAGAACCGGTGCATGCGAGAAGCTCAACAACTACATAATAAAAACAGGCACAGACCAACACTCAACACCATATCCCCAATCAACACCCATTTCATAGCCCTCACTCCTCCTTTCAAGGTCAAGGAGAGAGAACTTAAGCGATCACCTGGCAACAAAGCAAACAGTCAGAATGACAGTTACTATGGGAGTATTTATAGACACACATGCAGTCATGGGGAGGGTAGAGGGAATAAAAGAGGGGGAAAATAATTCCAGCACTGGGGCTCAGCAGCCGAACACAGGCGAAACCCCACAGTGTGTTTGACTGAACTTTAAGGCAAAGAACTTAAAGGTCTCTGTAATATTCAGTTTGGGGGACTTACTATTGCCTGTATTGTGAGTTCTAGTGCGGTAAGGTACAAGCCATGAAGCCAAAAAAGACTCATGTTGAATAATTGTTCCCTTTCATAATTTTTAATTTCAAATAAATTAGACAAATGCAAAAAAAATTTAAAAATTGGATGTGACCATGAGGTGACTAGATAGTGTCGGCGAAAGTTTTGGTAACTAACCCTGTTCGAAAAGACTGGAGTAGGACCCAAAATCATTAAAAAAAATTTCAAATATTACAAAAAAAGCTGGAACAGTAATTTTTTTTAATGACAAAGTGACCCCTGAGCAGTCATACACAGGTTCAGATACACCTTCAGAGTGCATAGAATGGGATGTTAAACAATGTGACTATCGGTCACGCTGAGTGTACAAGAGTTAAATCAGTGCAGCAGGAAGGCAGGTTGAAAAGACACAGGTGAGTGAGGTCACCATGACTAACATTATATGCTTTGATCATTTACTTCCTTAAAAATATGTCGAATCTGCCCATGTGATACGAGCGCGAGGCATGAGACTGTATCAACCCCCGGGGCAAAAATCCTGTATCAACCGAATCTGCCCGCCAGGCAAAATCCCATATCAGTGGCAGCAACCATTGCCATAGCAATGGTCACGAGTGTCGTTGGCAACACATCGCTTTAGATGCTGTCATGGCAGAGATACTCATGAATTCCTCAACGGCTTTCTGAACTGGACCTAATCTAATGTAATAGAAAAGGAACTTGATGCAGAATTACTTGTAAACGGCTTCCGCAATGCTGTGTTTTGCAGCAATATTCATGTGCAGGGCTGTAGTAATAACGTTTCAAGCGTAAGCTATCGTAGAAATGCCAATTAATTAATTAATTAATTACCTTAATGGAGAAAATTGCGTTTTCATGCTAGCTAGCTAATTAGCCAATTCATTGACTTGAAAACACCACTGACTAAAAGCAAATGCTAGCACTACTGGCCTGTAATTATGACAATAATGAACTGAAATGAATGCATTGAATAAAATTCATCATTAATTATGGTCAAATCAGCATATGATGAATAGAACATCATATGGGCATTTTCACAACACACTGAATGAGGGAGCTAAAGCTCTCGGGCTGATTCTGGGGTCTCAGGTTGACACAGCGTGTGATATGAAAAAGCCCATATGATATTCTCTATGTGAGAGCTAAAGCTCTCGGGCTGATCTGGGGTCTCGAGTTGATACAGCGTGTGATATGAAAAAGCCCGTATGATATTCTCTATTCATCACTTTTTTAAGAGTGACTTTTAGACCTGCAAGTTCCCCAAAGTTTGCAAGCTTTAGAAAACCTTTAGAGCAGTCAGCATTTATATACTTGAGCTGGCAACAGCAAATATGATTTGCATCCATCATCATTATTAATTCATAAAAAGCTGAGAGCATTCTATGCCATTAATATAACAATGCTGGGCTCAAAGTCCCACAAAGCCAGCAGCAAACCTTAAAATGCTGCTCAACAGGCACCTGAACAATGACCACAGAAACACTAGAAAGAGCAAATGGGTATGAAGTTATTTTCGCGGTAAACAGAAAAGGTACTACGATTTCTTTCAGGCGACTGCGGTTCTTTCAAGTTCTGGAGAGCAGAAAAAGTTCAATGCGTGAAAAGGAAAAAAGTTTGCCTGCTAAAGGATTTATTTATTGAAGTCTAACTTGATGCTCTAAATAGGTCTTCATGGGACTGAAACATCATGACGAAACCAAACTTGACTCCACGGTTCCTGTACCAAACTTAATGAGCCCCGTGGGAAATGAATAAAACCCAAAGTTTACCCGCAGCAGACCAAGCCAACTCTTAGATGGTTTACTGCACTGATAATGGTTTAATTTCGCAGATGTTCACCTTAATCATCCATGGAAAAACTTCTTGCATCACAAAATGTTTAACAGTTAATTTTTTGTCAAAGTTTTTGATGATGCATACTGATTAATTAGACTACATTATGCTACATTACGGTCCCTTGGGTTGAACAGCGTTGAAATTGAACCTGCACTGAATCCAAGTGGGGTTTCGAATATTGCAGCTGACCTGTGAGGACCCCCAGAGCGCAGTGCATTTCTGAGAAATGTAACTTCGAGGAAAATGTAGTAGAAGAGAGGGAGCAGTAAGGATAGTATAAGCTGAGCGCACACATGAGCTCCATCAGCAAAACTGCTCCAGCTCCACACACCAGTCTTAGCGATGACCTCTGACCCTCCGCAAGTGAGGCCACGGTCACAGTACTGTCTCCCACGCTTTAATTTGTTGGCTCTCCAGAGGTGTCAACAAACTTGCCAGTTTGGCCTTGCTTCTTTTGAACCTCTTTTCCAAAAAAAAGCTCAGCCGATGTGTTAAATGAGAAATAAAACAGAGTGCAATGATTTGCAAATAATTTCACCTCTATAATTAATTGACATCAGTACAAAGACTTTTTTGAAATGAGTTCCGGGCATCAAATCTGAAATGAGCAGATATTTTTCAAAAGGCAATGAAATTTCTCAGTTTCAACATTTGATGTGTTGTCTTTGTACCACTTTCAAATAAATTCAGGGTTCAAATGATTTGCAAATCATTGCATTCCATTTTTATTTATATTTTTACAAAGCATCCAAACTTTCTGGCAAAAGGGGTCGTACAACCTCAAAGCACCATTGAAAAAAAACACTCTTATTCTGTTAAGGTAAAGAATGATCTGTGTTTTAGTCCATATCTCTGAGATGCCGTGACTGGCAGAGTGATTAGTGGAGAGCAGCTAGCGTATCTAATTAAATAGTTAAGAATCGACTGAAGAGCTGTTCTCTGCGAGGGGCATGTTTCAACACAAAGGGCATTCGCTTATCCCAAAAGGGCAAGTGTGGGTGGAATCTTCTGTTCAAGTACCGCACTTAAATGGCTGTTCATTTTGGTCGATAACAGACTAATCAAGGGCTGGACTGGAGACTGATTAATTAATCAGTTTAATTATGTCACGGTGATTGGCCACAGCAAAAGCTTTCTGCGGCTTTGGATGAGATAACATTGGATATGCTGGTGGAAACCAAATTATTTTTCAAAACAGAAGTGTTAGTCTCTTGAATGCTTAAAAACCAGAAAGAGCCATTACAAACATACTGGACGGAACTGTATGAGTTGAACTCAATGGCACAGCAGTAACTGCCTTAAATAAAGGCTTTTACTATCCCTGGTGGCACTTTACACCCAATTTTACCTCGCAAAAGCCTATCATACCAAGTTGTCAAATTTGATCAATATTTGTCACCACTAGTGGTTACGGGTCGAATTGTTTACTGACAACAGACAATGATGACGGGTGACGGAGTCAACAACCAGTTGAGTTAAAGTTAGCTTCCGAAAGAAATTGCAAATCAGAAAAAAAGAGTGATTTGTAAAGCTCACTCACCCTCTACTACACTGACAACGGTAAAACAACGCATCACACGATGCTTTAACTTAAGCATTGAAATGAGTCCGTTTTGAGTTTATTTGCGTTTTCCATGAGGGACCAACTTTTTCCAGGAATTGAGTTGTATATTTCACACATGAAGTGTTTAGCGTTTACCTTACACACCGTTGGGTAACCGTTAAAACCCGTAGCTGTTTAGCGGTGAGGTAACGGTGCTACTCACTGCACCACCTCCCCACGCTCCATGGAAGACTATCACTGTAAAAAAAAGATTGATAATGAAAGAAAACAAAACTGAAATGAAAAACTCAGGAGAAGCCTGGTAATAGCCGGAGAGACTGGCCCACTGGTCCCAAAGGCGTAAAGCTGAAAGGATATGACAGGAATGTAATGAAAAAGCCAATCACAGCAGATCGATATGATGGGTAAGATCTTCAGTGAGCCAGTATTCCTGCCTGAGAGCAGATTAATGATGCGCTCACCCGATTGGCCAGGAGGGGGCACTGCAGAGGACCCCCGAGGGAGGCACATGAAGACTGTGAACACAGCAGCCTTGCCCCCAGTGCAGGGCTCCATGGCGATGGGTTTTGGGGCGCCCTGCGAAAAATAGGGGCTTTCGTTAGTACAGGCGAAACACTGGCTGAGCCTTCAACATTACATTTCATTCAACAGTAATGAGCAGTGCAACAGACAATTCCTAACATTTAAACCAAAGAGGTTTCGTACTTGATACGGCATTAAACAAAGTATTTCTTCTATACATGACAATATTATTGCTGAACAATTTGGCAGTGACAATCATTCAATACATGCAAAAAGATATTGTGAAAATACAGAAACGATTGGTTTAGTTCTTAAGTATCGGTAGAGGAAATGACACACGTCAGCTTCATTTTCTGAATCCTAGTAATTCTAGCAAATTAAGTTTCGCAACAAAAGAAAACATCACTTTAAGAGTACACCAAATCAGAACAATTGCCTCGACGTGACTCATCAGCCATTGGCAATTTTTCTCTTTAATCATCTGTTGTGCTAGTAAACAACTAAATGTAACAGGTAAAAAATCATTATATAATCCACTGAATTACCGTGGTGAAGAGAGAGCATTTCTCTGTAGTTCACTGCCAACACTTTGGAAATACGGTGTTGTTCACAAGTATTTGGACAAGGGCACCCACTTTTGGCCCCACAGAAAACAACTGGATTTGAAATGTCAGGGAATAGGCAGTGAATATGTGAACTGTCAGCTCTAATTCTGTGTGCATTTAACGTGAAGGTTTCCGTATCAGGAGATCAGTGACGCGGCTCCTCAGAACCAGGAGCAGATGCTTTGCTCCAGCTTGACAGGCAGGTCTAGAGCCCATCAGCGCAAACCTGTCTGTAGCCTCTGTGTGCGCCTCAAATATGAAGCACAACTGCACAAAGGACACGATGAAACAATAAACTATTTTATGTCCTTTTGAAATGTCCTAAATACAGATACCTGTTCCAGGCTCCAGCCAGCAATCTAAGGCACAAACCAGCATCACAGAGTCACCAGGGTTACTGTATTTAAGAACTTCTTAATAACAATACTATCATTGCCATTGCTTACATTGAGAGTACAAGGGCAAAAGTATGTGGACACCTGCTCATCCACAATCTCAGACCAAAGTTATGGATACTGATCTGAACTTAACCCCTATGTTGTTGCAACACCCAAAACCCTAGAGGGAAGGTTTTCCAAATGATGTTAAACATTGCCAAGAGAATCTGCCTCCATTACAGCCATAAAAGTGCCAGTGCAGACAAGCAGTGATGTGAGAAAATTAGGCTGGGAGTCAGCTTTTCAGTAGATCCAAACCGGATTGTGTTTGGGCTAATCAGACAAGAGCAGGGTTCTGTGTGGGCCTATCAGGTTGTTCTCCCCCAATATCTACAGACCAGGGATGGACCCTGCCCTGCTGACAGAGGAGAGCGCGTCTATCAAACTGCTGGAGGCACAGAATAGCCCGGAAATTGATTTTGCGCTTTAGTGCCAAAAATTTCCATCAGTGGTTCCAAGAGGCAAAGCCGGGATCATAAGTGGCTGCCAAGTCTGAGGAGTGTCCGGACACTTTTGACAACGTAGTGTATCTCCATTAGCAGACAAAGGGGAAGTAAAATATTTACACATTCTTGATCCATGAACTACTGAAGCCGAAATAACCACCAACAAAAGCTGTCATAAACACCAGCGTACATAAATCAATCATCCTGACTGTAGCACATTCATACTGCTCAGACACGCGACAGGAAGTGGCCCGTAAGCGAATAAGATTACGCCAAAATAACTTTTTTTTTCCGCAAATACAATTCGGTTCAAAACAATTTCTGGAGGAGCAATGTGTGCAGTGGAGCAGTGTATGTTGGAATGTATTGAGGGCCACAGTCCGTAACATGACAGAAATTCATTACATTACATCCTATCTGTTGGGTTTGCCATTATAACAACAGATAAAAACAAAAACAAAAAAGAAAAAAGGTCTTTTTCAGAAGAAGGCTGCACAGTTGGCTGTTATCCAAGTAGTCAGAAAATTAAGTCATCAGAAGCTTATGTTTGGCTTCTCCGCTGACAGTATAATGTAAAGAATCTCCGGCGCAGCACTTTCTCAGGGCAGTCCTAGCGCCTTTGAAAAATGTGACAAATATGTTCCATATTACACACAAACACTCTCTGCTACAATCAAGATTGTAAGCAATGTCAAATAAGGTTAACACTTCCAAAAAAAAACCACAGTATGAAAACACCATCTCACCTTTTTTTAATATAAATCTGGCATCTCTAATCCTACCAAACACAATGAGTTAACTCCTTTGGGAGGAGGCGGAATAGTGGATTTTGTACCGCAAATGTGTGACTAAAAGATATAGAAAAAACACATGATGTTGAGTCAGCATCGACCAAAAGTCCCAGAAAAATGTCTCTGACAAATGATGGAAAGATCCCAGGCTGCTCTGGAGGCAAAAGTAAGCATTACACAGGCATACCCAATAAAGCGGTCAGAGAGCGTTGGTTTCTTTTACAAAAGATTATTCACGCGTTAATCCAACAAATGTGTCAAAACACATGTACCGTCGATCCAGTTCAGTGCTAAGGGATGGGAAATGCCTGTGGAAAATGATACTGGGGGAAGTACTGTACGCTACAACAGCCAGCCTGTGTGAGGGGGGGAATGGTGAAGAGAGAAGGGGAGGGAGGGCCCTCCTGCCGCTGACGGAGCTCAGGCACGCGGCCGCTGGCAGCATCTCGTCATAAAGACACTAATCAAGGCCAGAGTAATCAATCTCATATTGGCTGCGCAGGGGCCTTTGCAGGGGAATCAATCGATCTGAGCCGGGCTGGGGGGGGGACAAGGCTGTTTGTTAACAGACAGACACTGTGCATTATGTGTTGAAAGCCACAGTGATTTGAACATGAGGCATTCTACTAACAAACCGCTCAGGCTTCTGATGAAGGGCTCCCGCCTCTCAGGATTAAATCTGAAATGTGCTTTAATGCCTTTTTTCCCCAGTTTCAAAAACAAGCACAAACAGGAATGGGAGCAGGGCTTGGGGAAATAAGAGGAAAACAATGTTTTGAGGGGGTCTGAGGGAATGTCGCCCCAGAAAACTGTTCAGAATTGGTACAGCATTCCATGCAATCTGGCGCATTTTCACACCATATAAACAGCTTCTTATTGTTAAAAAGTCTTGTCAGGGTGATATCATGTAAGTATGCGCAATCAGTGGCAGGGGCGGTAAAATTTCAATATCAGTGCCTCATCTAGAATTTTCCATATCTTGACTATGGCCTGGGGATCACATAACACACATCAGTACTTTCATAAAATTCACTGAAATCTTTATAAAGTCACATATCTCACATTATCTTCTAATGCAGTTTTCCATATAAGACACTAACCTAGGTATATGCAAGAACTAAATAGTAAAGCTACAATGATTGATGATATCACTCCACCTTGAATTCAACTACACCTCTGCAAACGGCCAATTAATAACTACAGCAGTCTGGCGTTTGCCTCGAGTTACCAATATCAGGTCTTTACCAATATCCGGACAATTTAGCACTCATATTTTCCTGTTGTAATTGACAAAAATGCGAAAATGACTTTTTAAGCAGGAACTAAAATTTGAAAAACACGATTTTACGCAGAGCCACGGACATTTCACATCCCTGATGAAATGGTCAGATCCTCGCCATGGTATGGCTGATATCTGGCCTGGAAACAAACGCAGTGGAGGGATGGAAGTATGAAAAGGCACATCTGCAAAATAAGATGTATCCATATATCACATTTTGAGGAGAGATATTAGACATTTTAGAGGCTCTGGCCCAGAATAGTGGCATGACGGAGGGGGGATGGACGGACACACGGAAGGGCAACACTCATTCCTGTATCACCATCCACTCCATGGCAGGGGATAATAATTAAACAATAACATTGACGAGTAGTGAGTCACGCATATGGGAGGGTGAAATTGGCCCATACAATGTCTTACAGTACACAGTGGGAGACAGGAATGGAGTCATAGAACCTCATACAGTCTTTCAGCCCGACCACAAACATCCTTCGATGAGCCAAAACATTAAATCCACTCACAGAGGCAGCAAAGACACACGACAAGGTCTGCAGACACATCTTAAGCCTGCAGCACACTGGAGCCATCTGCTGAGCAAAAAGTTATTCGAGACTGCTTGCTCAGCAGACAGCTCGCTGTGTGCGCGTAATTTTTGGTGAGTTTTCTGCCTCCCAAGGCATTGAGGCAAAGATCAAGCATGTGATATTTTTTGCCTCGCGAGGTAAAAAACTTGTGCACGCACTATTTGAGCTACGTGCTCACAACTGAAATTCAGGTGGCCAATCAAAATGCATCCTTCGTTCACAAGATTGGGGTTTCAAGATTTCAGCATGTAGCTCAAGTAGCGCGCACACGATGAGATCTTCACTATATGAGGCAGGTGGTTTTCATGTTATGGCTGATCGGCGCACAACCTTTATGGAAACCATGACAGACCCTTGTACCACCTGGTCACATGATTCACACCAAGACGCAGTTCTCTAACGTTACTGCTGTCCAGGACAACATGTCAAACAGCACTACAGCGTGTGATTCTACAGACGCATTATGATGGGGATTTGGTTGTTTCAGGTCATTTCCAATAAGTCCCTTTCTGAATTGACAAATCCTCGTAGCCGTTTCTGTAAATTGTTGCTTGAAATGGCCTTCTGACAGCAATGGCTGACAAAACAGGCCCAGACAAATGGCTTTGTAATGAGCGCTGTCGTTCATAAGCGGGCAAAGCAATCATCTGGTCTCCTGCAGAACATGGTATCAACACATATCCCGCCACTATTTGCTCACGTCGGCTCGACTTTGCTTGGCCCTGCTCACGCTCTATCGACCCGTCATTACACAACATCACACCATCTCAAAGGCTGTGTCAGAGAGAGTGTACTCTGTGAGTGCGAGTATGGGCATGAGACTGACCAAGTGAAAAGAGGCAGTGTGTGTGAGTTTTTGCCTGCGTGAGGGAGAAACTGAGCTCTAGAAAAGACGGAGAGAATGTGAGATGGCTACCTGGGCTCAAGCCCCGGATGTTTTCACAAAAGCCCTGAATGTTTTACGTTGAGATAAACCCCATTTTTTCCTATCTGATATGAGCAGATATGAGCGCATCTTTACACGGCATATATTAGTTTGATTAGTCTTCAAATTCACAATCGCTTGATTCATATAATCATGTCATTTGTTGCCACGTTTTCTACCACAGTATGACTGGCATTTTCTGAGCTCTGGGCTAAGCCCCAGATCCCCTACCATCCTAGATCTGCCCCTGACTCAGGGCACAATATACACTTCTCTCCCCCCTCTGGGCTCAGCCCCATCCTAGATCCGCCCCTGGCAAGACACATTTCCCATATTTTCTCAGCAGCCTGTTACAAAGTCAGTGAGACATGATAAAATCTTGCAACATTGAAATCCAACAGTTTGCAAAAAGAAACAACAACCTTGCAGACGACAGAAGACGTGCGCGGCTCACCATCATGGGTATTTACTTCAAAGAAGATTGACAGAAATAGCCACAAAATCTAAACAGCACAATACAATGAAAAATTAATACAAATGCTGTATCAATTATTGAAAAGACAGAAAACAATGTGTCTTGGTCAAAGATCAATCACTTGTGGGGAAAAACAATACCCCTTACACTCATGTGCAATAGCGCTTACTCGTCCACCTTTGCCTCGAGCGCTTTCCGCTTTCTCACCGACTTGCTCTCTGACCCTCTCGCCCTCTCTCACACGCTCATGTCACAAACTGATCGCTTCAGAAAGCCACAAATCCTGCCTAAAGTGCACACCCGTGTTGTGGAATTATTGACACGCGTGAAAAACGTGCAAGAGGACGGCCAGAGAGACAGATTGAAAGGCGGAAGGGGGAAAGCGAGTCAGAGAGTGTGTGAGTATTGACAGAGTGCGATTTATCTCTTCATTTGCCATCTCTGAATCCTCCATCCGTCTGTGGGAGTTGCATTGTTCACAATAAACACAGGCAGTCGTTTACACGCTCCCGAAGTGCCACTGGAGCCTTGTTTGTCTCGGCCAGGGGTTCCCCAACTTTTCCTGTAGCACCCGCCCTTCAGAAACTAAAAAAAAAATAAAAAATTCATGCCCATTCCAGCAAAACTGTATTTCAATTTTAAAAATCAGTAATAATTTGGGCAATTGCAGTAAAGAGATTCAGGTTAGCAAAATGGCTTTTCTAGAATCACAGAACTTTTCCAAAACTACTGGGCAAAGCACAATCCTCAACTTATATTGCATAAAAACTCAACTCCGATCTTGTTTATTTTGCTTGATCAGCCTTCAAACCATTCATTTACTCCAAAACTAAGCGAACAACTGGTCAATTCAAATTTAGAAAGCATTCTGCGTTCTGAAAGTTAGATGCTCCTGAAAGATTTGCAGCCCCAGATTTGCAAAAATTAGCTAATTGGGCCCCGGTACTTCAATCCATTTATGAATGTGTAACATGTTCTACACGCTGATGATGTTTATCCTCTTCAAATATATGCTTTTTAATACGTAAAATGAAGTCCAGAGTCTTAAATCCATCAATTTTCAAATAATCATTCATAATCTCTGATGAATAAAATTCTAGGATGGGAGATGAATTTCACGCCAAGTTTAACTTTTTTCTAATTACTGGGATTATTCTCATTCTTACAGTCACATATTGTTGCTGGGTAATCTGTCATTCTTGCTCCTTAATCTTTAGAGGCTGCATAACAGTCTTTTTTATACAGTAAATAAATTGGTCAACTGGTAATCGAAAACCGACCGCGAGTAGCCTAATTCTAAGTTAAAAGTGGCTCGCCAGCAGTCACTGTGCAGCCTGACTGCGCGTCCATGCAATCACAAACACATGGGCACATCAGAGAAATAACTGAATGTAAAACAGCCCTAGTTTTCCCTAGGAGACAGTGTAGGGACCCACAAAATGACCATTTTTTACTTTAAGGACAAACAACACAATCATTGCTCTTCTGGCTCTGATTAATCAGAAGCAGTGATGACAGCTGCCAGGGAATGGCACAGCTGTATTTCATGGCACCCTGAGTGAAGACACATCTAGGACTGGGCAACATGGCCAAAATCTTTTCATCAGGATAGCGATATACATCACAACATGCCAATTATTTGAATAATGCACATATTACATTGTTTTGGTTCTGAATTATATTTAGTTAAAACCTGCAAAAGTTAACTCAGATACAATACAATGAAATGTTCTCATTTTCCTCTCTTTAATTCTAATACATTTTGATACTTTGAAGTAATAGGCACATAGTTTAAAGCTGCAGTTGGTAAGTTTTAGCAAAGTAACTTTTTGTCTTCTTTGCCAAAACTGTCACTGTGTACAGACAGTATAACATAAAACTAGTACTCTGTAATTAAAAAAGTCTTCTTTTAACCCACCTAATGCTCCTACTGCAATTTAAAAGAATCGTTCGGACCGACCAAAAAGAACCAATTAGAGCCAGGATGGTGTCAGACAGCCGTCAAACAGTGCACATGCACGCGCTGCTGACAGCCCCCTCCCCCTTCCTCCTCAGTTCACGCCAGCCAGAAGAAAAAAAAGCACAAAAGAAAGAATTTCACAAAACCCGGATAAAATCAGAGTGAATATCGGAGTGGCTTTTTAGAGGTGGAAGGAACTCCGTGATCTGAAAGGATTAAAAACCGACGCAGAGTTTGCGACTTTTGTCCATGACAGGTAAACCCCTGCTTTATTTGTTGGTTCATTTTTGCTCTGCAAATGATCACCAAACTAACCCCAGCCCTAACCAGCATCAATTCATTTTCGCTCTGCAAATAAGCAAGGGAACGTCGCTTACAAGCGCAGTCGCTGTTCGAATAGCCAGAGTCTTGTAATTGTTACAGTACCCCGCAGTGCATGTGATGTTACTGTGATGTTGCAGTCGAGCTAACGTCAGCTTGTTTCAGATGCTAGGGGCAACGTTACTGCCGTTGTTTTATTAGAAAGCAGCAGAAAATTTCTTTATGAAGTGATCTGGCAGTCTTATCAGTTGTGTTGTTGTCCTTATATGTGCAATGTTTCTGTGCTCTCACAGCTAAATGCTGACATACATGATTTACTGGCCATTCAGCTGCATGGAATCACAACAGTTTCTGTACTCAAAAAACGAGTAACTTACTGAAATAAGCGTGTGCTGGGTTTTTAATATATACATACTGCTGTAGATTACTTTTCAAGTGGACCTGATTTATTTCTGCTCGTTTGTTGGCAGGCGTGTCTTTGGACCTGAAAAATCTGGGGCTAATATCCCTCCCTTTATTGATTATTATTATTGATTAATTATTAATCAAATAATTAGTCCTGGCTAATTCTAGATGGGTTTCCTCTTTTAACACGTTTTCCAAATTGAGAATAATCAAGTGGCAATCGAAGACACGGCTTCCCTCCCTCGTGCGATCTAAAAGCGACAAAATAATGAGCAGCATTCAGGACAGAAAAACAATTTAATTATAATTTAATAATTTGATTATAATTAGGTCTATGCACCTGCACTCGGCGACAGCAATTCAGACTAGTAAGTGGTTTCGTCCGTTTACATTTTCCAATCGGACAGCTGTCTATTTTTTTTTTTTTTTAAACAACCGATTGAGCGACCCTGCTGCAAAAACAGGTGTATGTACTTGTCACGAAAATGACCTTCATTTGCAGAAGAGTTCTGAAATGTCATTGCCGAGTGATGGTGCATAGACCCAATTATAATCAAATTATTTTTCGGTACTGAATGTAGCCTATTATTTTGTCACTTTTAGACCGCATGGGGGAGAGAAGCCCCGTCTTCAACTGCCACTTGATTAATCTTGAATTGGAAAACGTGTGAATGAAGGAAAACCATCTAGAATTTGCCGGGACTAATTATCATCCCTCGCCGCGCAAAGTTTAATACTTGGCATCTAAAACTGCCCGAACGGCCCGGCATCAAAGCAGAGCTGCCAACATTGGATTTCATAAATCAGGGAGATTCTAACGAGCGAACGAAGTGAGCGAGCCAAATTGGGTGGGGTCCAGCAGTGATGCCTTGCCAGAGCACCAGGGGGCAGTGCTTTCAGTAACTCCTGGGTTTTGGCAATTTTCATCCGCTAATTTCGAGACAATTTTTACAACTTAAATGGAGTTTTTAAGGCATCAATCTGCAAAAACTACTGTTTCCATTGATAGTTAAGAGTAATAAACGATTGGATACCATATTAAACACACATAGAACTTTCAATCATTGATTTTCTGTTTCATGAGTTGTATCACTGTTAACTGGCCACTGGGATATAAATTTTATTACAGAGCAGCATTAGAATCTTGGTTCCATACAGGTGATGCCTATTTAAAGTTCCCTGGATGATAAGGACGGGGGGCCATCACTTGATACAAATATACTCTTTGCAGATGCTTGCAATGCTTTATGAGTAGCCAGTTTGGCTGTTGCGAGGAAGTTCTCTGAGAATTGCCTTTCATGGCACGAGATGGCAGCACTAGCAATTTTTGCTATCAATAAGGACTACAGTGTGTTCATGTTCATAGAGCCTGTAAATTCAGTCATGCACGCTCTTGGGAGGCACAAACTCTTTTAAGATTTGGTCACTTTCAATGCGATCTCACCCACACCATGTTGTTACGTAGCTATTCAGTTAACGTGTTTAACAGGTGGACTAACTTAATGGCTTGCTTATTGAATAAAGCATGGTACTTAGACTGCTTAACACTGCCATGTATTTGAAATTGCGTATTATTGTACTCTTTACATTATACAGTGGTTCAGTTACCTAGCTGGCTAACATAAGCTAAGGAAAATCTTTGAAAATGATTGTTGTTTTTGAGCAATGTTTCGATTTCTGACATAACTTTACTGGCTAACTGTAATTAGTATGAACTTATCTGATACGTTTTGTAGCGCTTTTGTACATCCAAACTTTTACATTTATGGGATGTTTGGTGGCTTGTTAGCTAGTCCAAGGGCACTCACAGTTATAGATAGCTAGTGTTAGGGCAAGAACCAAAAAACATTGCTTAAATATTATGATTATTTCCTAAAATTTTTCTTAACTAATATCAGCTAGCTAGCATGATGGCTACATATTGTAGAGAGTTGCGTAATATGCAATCGAATACATAACAGTATCAGATTATTCCCATGCGGCTATTACTACCGGTGAAATTTCACGTCCCGTGCCAAACTGTACACGAACAGTGTTCATAAAGCAGAATCTGCAAAAAGGCCCAGTGCCTCTGCTCCCGACAGCGTGCGTGCCCTCCCAAGAAACTGATTGGCTGGTATGCCTATGACGATACCCGTTTATCTGGGACAAAGTTTTTTTCTTTGAAATTTAGTGAACAGAAATGGATTAAGTTATGCTGCTATAGAAAATACGCATTTTGGACAATACTTATTGGTAACTTCAAAATCCGGGAGATATTTGGCACTAGTCGAGATGTCGGGAGATAGAAGCATTCCCCGGAAGACTACCGCAGAATCCGCGAGAGTTGGCAGGCATGGCAATGTGACAGGCATTCTGTGGCTGGGAGTTCCATAATGCCTGGACCAAAACCACCACACACGTAATGACACAGTTGTACCACACAACATTAAATCTCTACCAAAGGTGTAATGCTGAGACAGCTGTACCACATGCAATAATGAAATCTCTACCACAGGAGTAATGCTGAGACAACTGTACCACATGCGATAATAAAATCTCTACCACTGGAGTAATGCTGAGACAGCTGTACCACATGCGATAATGAAATCTCTACCACAGGAGTAATGCTGAGACAGCTGTACCACACATATAATACTGAAATCTCTACTATATGAGTAATATGGAGACGGCAGTATCACACATGTAATTATGAAATCTGTACCACGGGAGTAATATTGAAACAGCTGTACCACATGTATTACTGATAGCTCTACCACAGGAGTAATACTGAGACAGCTGTACCACACATATAATAATGATATCTCTACCACAGGCGTAATGCTGAGACAGCTGTGCCACACATATAATAATGATATCTCTACCACAGGAGTAATGCTGAGACAACTGTACCACATGCGATAATGAAATCTCTACCACTGGAGTAATGCTGAGACAGCTGTACCACACATATAATACTGAAATCTCTACTATATGAGTAATATGGAGACAGCAGTATCACACATGAAATTATGAAATCTGTACCACGGGAGTAATATTGAAACAGCTGTACCACATGTATTACTGATAGCTCTACCACAGGAGTAATGCTGAGACAGCTGTACCACACATATAATAATGATAACTCTACCACAGGCGTAATGCTGAGACAGCTGTGCCACACATATAATAATGATATCTCTACCACATGAGTAATGCTGAGACAGCTGTGCCACACATATAATAATGATATCTCTACCACATGAGTAATGCTGAGACAGCTGTGCCACACATATAATAATGATATCTCTACGACAGGAGTAATACTGAGACAGCTGTACCACACATATAATAATGATATCTCTACGACAGGAGTAATACTGAGACAGCTGTACCACACATATAATAATGATATCTCTACCACAGGCGTAATGCTGAGACAGCTGTGCCACACATATAATAATGATATCTCTACCACATGAGTAATGCTGAGACAGCTGTACCACACATATAATAATGATATCTCTACGACAGGAGTAATACTGAGACAGCTGTACCACACATATAATAATGATATCTCTACGACAGGAGTAATACTGAGACAGCTGTACCACACATATAATAATGATATCTCTACCACAGGAGTAATACTGCGACAGCTGTACCACAAATATAATAATGATATCTCTACCCCAGGAGTAATGCTGAGACAGCTCTGCCACACATATAATAATGATATCTCTACCACATGAGTAATGCTGAGACAGCTGTGCCACACATATAATAATGATATCTCTACCACATAAGTAATGCTGAGACAGCTGTGCCACACATATAACAATGATATCTCTACCACATGAGTAATGCTGAGACAGCTGTACCACAAATATAATAATGATATCTCTACCACAGGAGTAATACTGCGACAGCTGTACCACACATATAATAATGATATCTCTACGACAGGAGTAATACTGAGACAGCTGTACCACACATATAATAATGATATCTCTACGACAGGAGTAATACTGAGACAGCTGTACCACACATATAATAATGATATCTCTACGACAGGAGTAATACTGAGACAGCTGTACCACACATATAATAATGATATCTCTACCACATGAGTAATGCTGAGACAGCTGTGCCACACATATAATAATGATATCTCTACCACAGGAGTAATACTGCAACAGCTGTACCACAAATATAATAATGATATCTCTACCACAGGAGTAATGCTGAGACAGCTCTGCCACACATATAACAATGATATCTCTACCACATGAGTAATGCTGAGACAGCTGTACCACAAATATAATAATGATATCTCTACCACAGGAGTAATACTGCAACAGCTGTACCACACATATAATAATGATATCTCTACAACATGAGTAATGCTGAGACAGCTGTACCACACATATAATAATGATATCTCTACGACAGGAGTAATACTGAGACAGCTGTACCACACATATAATAATGATATCTCTACCACAGGAGTAATACTGCGACAGCTGTACCACACATAAGTATTGGCCACTAACGTGTCTTTGTCCCCCGCAACAAAATGAGCAATCTCTCGGTGTGACCTTGAGAGTGACGCGAAGGTCACCAAAATCGACTCGCGCCGGGGTATCACCCTAATACATGTTGACATCAAATTTGAAGAAAATTCGTCAATTCGTTCTTGAGATATCTCGCTGACAAGGATTCAGGACGTACGGACAGACGTGCAGACGGATGGACGGTCATGAATACGATGTCCCGCCGCTTTGCGCGCCGCTATGTCACCCCTCCAGCCAACATCTACCACTCCAACAGTGTAGCCTCACCTCATTTCAATACCAGGACCAAAGAAATGTATTTATGAGCATTTTCTCATGAAAAAAATGTAATTATTTTCCACTGTACTAAAAACTCAAGGAATTACTTCATTCTTTTTCATTCAGGTGATGATGTTTGGCCGGATGATACGGGGAGCGGCAGATGAGGTCAGGCCAAGAGCGAGTCAGAGCTCTTAAAAAATGACAAATTTCCACACCCCATCACCCCCAGCATTTCTCCCTGAAATTTACTATTGATTTTTTTTTTCCATTCAAGGAGAGCTATTGATTAAGAGGGAGCAAAGTGTAACATGGACACAAAGACAAGACTAGCATAGGCCTGGATCATGTACTGTGGGGATGATTGTTTACGCAGTAATCCTGAGTTACACACAGGATGCATGCATGCACACACACACATGCACAAACACGTGTGCGCACACACACATAGATGTGGGAACACATGCACGTTTTAGCAAGTGCATGTTTTAATGCAAAAACGGAGAATCATCACCATACATTTCCAAAACGAAACACAAACATAACGATCTTCCCAAAGAGGCAAAGAGTGAAGTCTTATGTCACCCATATTGTGAGAACTGACTGCAAAATGGGCCTCACAAATGTATTATCTTGACAACTCAAAAAGCAAATTAAAAACCCAGGAAGGAAAGGATGCAAAATAAGGACGGAAGTGGTCACTCTGAAAATTAACCTCATTCAGGATAGCTTTCCCTCAAGAACAGCTATGCAGCAACGTACAGTGAGAGATGAGAGTGGTCAAAGCGGACAGACAAAAAAACCGCATTACTCACGGTCTGTTCATATGGTAGCGTCATGCCAAGGTAACAAACAATATAACTACAGTACCAAGCAGTGTAAAGGGCTAGTTATCTGTAACAAACCCCACACACTGTTAATAATAGTTTAATATTTTTGAATGCCAATTTTCCCAACTGATTCTAAGGACAATTCTAGCCCTAATTCAATCAGTTCCCTAAGATTGCCGAGGCTAATGTTGACTGTCTGCTTTACGCTTGGAATCCCCTTTTCCAGATTTGAAAGGACAAAACATGAGCTGGAAAGAGAGAAATGCAACCCAGCAATTTTACATGACCCCCCACCCCAAGAAACCACGGATGATCTGTGAACAGGCAAAAGGACAGTTAAGCCCCATCAGAAAATTTGAGAAAGGCAGTTTTGTCAGATGAGGTGATTGAGGCATCTTTGTACTTGCAGTCCAAATAGCCAAGATGGACGGCCCCTTCAGCTGATGTCCCCCATTGAGCCCGAGTGAAATTAATTAACCTTCAGAGGGGCAAAGACAGGCGTTTAACTCATTCATTACACAACTTTGAACTTTATCGAGCTCATTTGCATTGTACTGGGCTTATGAATCCAATCAAATGTGTTAATCCCAATCCTTATCACAGTGTGGAGTGCCTGGATGGATCAGCAAAAACCACAGGATGTGTGCACTTGTATATGCATTTGCCTCCTTTCTGATTTATTACATATATACATACACACACACATATATTATATATACATATATATATTTTTTTTTAAATTTTTTTTTTTGGGAATTTTTCCTTTATTTGATAGTTACACAGTGTAGAGAGACAGGAAAGTTGGGGAGAAGAATGGGGGAAGACATGCAGGAAATGACCCGAGACGGAAGCAAACCCAGGTCGCTGCAGGAAGGACACAGCCTATCTGGTGAACGCGCTTAGACTGATGAGCCACCGGGGCGCCCCTGATTTATTATATTTTTGCATAGATTTCCAAACATAAATTCATATTTCCAACACAAGACACAGACAAATGTAAATACCGGTTTAAAATTATCAATTTATTTATTTGAGGGAAGACGGTTATCCAACACCAACTGAGCCTCTGTGAAACAATAATTGCCCATGCTAGAACTTGAACAAATTTAATCGATAATTGGGTTAGTGTAGGTGCTTGAATTTCAATACAGACAGCTCTGTGGAATCCAAAATATCATTGTGATGAAATCTTCCTGGCATAATGAATTAGGCTGAAAGGTCTCAACAAGGTGCACGCTACACCACGAGGAAAAGAAATTCCCAAAGAGAAGAGAAAGTTAATGAAATATAGCAGTCTGAAGTGAGTTACAAAGCCATCTCCAAGTTTCTGAGACACTGGAGTAGGGCTGAATCGTTTGGAAAAATAACTGAGCTGCAGTTTTTCAGATCAATATTATGACTGCAATTCAACGTGAAATTTTGAAGGTCACTTCTCTTCTATATTCATGCATAAGCTGAAATAAATAATTCTACTATATAGTAAAAGCGATATCAGGCATCATTAACTAGGTTTGGCTGTTAAGTTCAAATTTTATGAACTAAAATGTTAAGAAAACATGAATTGTAATGAAAACACCACTTTGTTCAACTTTTGAACTGAAAAAGAACCTTCAAAGTAAAACTAACAACTTCAAACTCAGTAAATGTGATGTATAAACATGCTGTCTTCATAACTCACGATATACAATCTCACAATATAATGCAATCCTTCAAAAATTTTAAATGGAGAGAACTCACGGCCCAGCCAATACATTTCCCCATTTTAAATGAACGCTTCAGTCTATTCATCAGCTCATTTTTATCCCACAATGGGAATCAATGGATCAGCTGTGAAAAAATATTGTGACTCGCCTATTACTTGATAAGGAATGGAAAAAAAATGCAGTTGTTTCTGCTAATACATTTACACTGACAGGTGTCGGTTTACCGTTGTACGAACTACCACCGCTGTGTTCGACGGCTGTTACGATGTTCTCATTGTTGACTGCTGAGTTCGCTTTACACCAGATATAACGGGACCCATTTCCTTCACGAAATTCGCCTTTCGTCTAATCGGTCCTCAGAATAATACCCCAAAAGTCTTGGGAGTCGTTTTTCTTTTCAGGCCAGTGAAAGATGAGCCCTTGTGTTCTGTTTGGTCAGCAGTGATTTTCATCTCCCATGAACGCCACTTTTGCCCAGATCCTTCCTTATGGAATCACACAAACTGACCCTAATTGAGACAAGCCAGGCAGTCTGGGTTCCTCTGTGACCTCCTCTATGAGTTCCCAACACGCTCTTCGAGGAATTTTGGCTGGCGACTCCTGGGAGGGTTCATCACTGTTCTCCATTTTTTTTCCATTTGATAATGGCTCTCACCGTGGTTCGGAGTCCCAGAGCCTTAGAAATGGGTTTGTAATCCTTTCCAGACTGATGGATGTCAATGTCTTTGTTTCTCATCCATTCTTCAATTCCTTCAGGCTACGTACACATTACCACACTGAGGTGACTCAAATCAGATTTTTTGCCTTAATGTGACGCAGATCTAATGTTTTCTGGACTGAATGGACACAGAAATCCGATCTTTGTATTCGATCTCAAATTTTACCCTGCTCCACTCAACTCAGTCACTGCAAACTCCAAAAACAAAACAAAAACAAACAAACAGAAAAAAAACCCACTTATGGATACACAGGTTACACTTATGCCGAGACCCACGTTGTAAATCAAATACAAAACCATCAGTAAAATTGACTGAAGCCAAATTAAATAAAAATATATATAGACTGCACAAAGCAAATCATTCAAGTGTACAAACTAAATTAACTATTAAGCCAAGCCTATCATTTTTGCTCATATTTAAAAAAACCTGACTTGCTTGCAGTAACCAAAATTGCTTGTGCAGTGAGCATATTAGTCACATGAAATTAAATAAGCATATATTCGCTATCCAAGGAAATTTAAATAAAATGAAGAGTTGCATCTCTTTTTGTTTGCCTTCAGAAATACAAAGTTTGGCCAAAGTAAAATAAAAATTCCGAATCAAATCAAATGAATAGTACTACTTACATGACATAATAAAATATATATATATATATATATATATATACACACACACACACACACACACACACACACCCACACACACGTTAAAACTTGTGTAATATGACTAGCAACTAGCTCATGTATAGATTGTTTTCCCCAACTTGTAAACGCACACCTTATGAGGTGCTCACCGACTATGTGAATACTGCAAAAAAATACTATAATGTTTAATGTTGTATATTGATGTATTTATTTCTTATTATTCACAAAAGAATTGCTATTAGGACCTCGAGTGAAACAATGTTGTGTTTTGCAGAGGCATGAACAAGGGAATTCTCCTGATTGACATATGGAGTTCTGATGGAATTGGGAGTGGACTGGATACGCCCACAATTAACATTGACCCAATCGTGAGAATCTTAACGAAAAATGGCGTGAATGAATGAACTCTGGTTTCATGAATGAACGCTGACGAAGGCTTTATCGCCGAAACGTTGGTGAAAATCTAAAATAAAAACTTTGTGTATATTAAGTTCTGATTGTGCCACGACACCTTTTTCTTGATTAGATTTTTTTCCCCCAAACATGTTCTGGTAGCACACAGTATTCTTTTTGAGATATGTGTCTTTTAAGATTCCAAAATTAAAAACATAAACCCAGCGGTAGCCTATCTTCATGTGGACAGCTGCACCGAGAACATTAAACTAAGACAATGATCATCACATTATGTGACATCAATAAATCAGGCTGCCATGTCTTGATATGGGAACTTTAAATCTGCACCAGTAGTCTAATAGGCCAATTCATACAACTTTTAGTCCAATAATAATCATCATAATCATCCATTACAGTTTGGTTACAAGTGCAACAGTAGCAGCACCAAACAAAGCCAAACCAATGCTTGTATATAAATGTGCGGGAGTCTCAAAATTCAATGAACCACTAATTAGTACAGCTACGTAGCACTAGCTCATTATCTGCAATACCTAAGCATATAACTTAACTAGTTAGTCTACTTCTATGGTTTGGCTTTATTAGCCATGTGTCAGGCTATTGTTTGCGGCCAGCGCATGGAATAGCGGCTAAGAACATCATAACGTTGTCCTCCGGTCATGACAGCAAATATGATAGTTGGTCAAATATTAGTGATTGTCAAAACAAGTATGATAGTTGGTCAAATAAGTGGTCCTTACAACCAGTATGATACTTGGTCAAATATTAGCCTTCCCAAAACTTTGCTTTACCCGTTTCCTGTGGCATTGGCATGACAGAAAATAGCATGGGTTGTCTTTAGGGATGCTTCAAACTCATACTGTGAACTGCCGCTAAACTGGAGCGGGACGGAGCGGGAGATTAGGAGACACTCCGACATATGAAGAAATCCGCTCTGGACTCAATCTTCAATCCTCTTTCTCAAGCTCTCAGAGCCTCGCCCTTCGCTCATACGCTCTGCTGCACACTGGCTTGAATAACAGGTATGAATAACGGTGCAATACAGAGCATTTTAGCATCTGTGTTCACGTCTGCACCTCTAAATAAATATGTGCATCTGTGTGCTAACAGCAGACCGTGCGAGAATAATTGAGCGAGAGGTCGAGGACATGCGAGTATACTCACATGAGCCCGTGACTACATTAATGTTCAACATTTTTCTTACCCATGTGCACTAAGCCCCTCTATATTAATGACCAATGACCCTGAATCTCCCCGGAGACTTTGAAGGTGTAAACAGAAAACATTCCCTTTCCCTTCTGCCAGTTCCCCTGGCCCCCATAACCAATTACCCAGCCCCCACCTCCATTCCTCATGTTTCCCAGCCACTCTAACATTACCTTCCTCGCGGCAGCGAATCCCTGAGATTGAAAAGTAAATATCACGTTTAAACATTTGAGATGAAGCGGAGAATTCATTTCTACTGCAGGCCCTGAGCTGTAGTCTGTGAGGAATGTGTATGTCATTGCAAGTGAACACACTGAAGGATAAAATATGACGGGCACTTTAATATTCGCTCTCAACAAACACACGCTACAACCTACAACCAGGGCTTGTCAAATCACGGTCCTCGAGGCCCGATAACTGCTGGTTTTCCACCCTCCCTTTACCTGGGAGTCAGGTGAGATGACAATCTTGCCAATCAGCAGCATTAATTGTTCACTTAATTGCCAGGAAAGAAAAAAAACCAGGACCGTATTCGGATTTGAGGAGCCCAGCACTACACTATAGAGTACTGCAGAGCTCCCCAAATCACTGTACTTGAAGGCTGAATACTGCTGGTTTCCCACCCTCCCTTTACCTGGGAGTCTGGTGGAATCACAATCTGGCCAATCATAGTGTAGGCTGGAAGGATAGAAAACCAGGGCTGGGTTTGGAGTTTGGATTTGGATTGGAGGGCGAGATTTGGTGTTTCTCACAGGAATCAGGGATTCGAAAATGTTTGGGTTTTGTCCCTTTGACAGGCAGTCATGTCTCTTTTCCCAAGTACACCCTCAACTTTTCTGAGATTTTTTTTTTGCGGTTTTGGATGATGGCAGTCAACTGCAACTGAAGTTACTTAATTTTTTTCCCCCAGTTTTCTCTGGCTTTCAAAAAGCCTGCCATGACTGCTCTGCTCTGAGTAAAGTACATGAAGACGATGTCTGCCCCAATAGCTAGGGTACATCCCCTAACTTCCCCATCCTCCATATCCCACTGCATCAAATGTGACAATATAGCGCTAAATAACTGAGATTTTGGTCAACAATGCATTAACATGAATTACCAACAGGCACTCCTAGAGTGCCAACCTCCGCCGAGCCAGCACAGTCCAAATCTGTGGGAGTGGGAGCAAAGTTCAGTAATCGCGTGTCAAGGGATTTCAAGATGGCTGGCCGTATTGTTTGACTGATCGCGGTCAAAATCAAGAGGGTCCATCTCTTATGTAATCGCGACCCACTTACAAATTTCAGAGACATCTGTTCATTGCTTTTAGAGTCATCTTGTTCACAGACAAAAAAATAAAATAAAAATGGCACCGATCACATAACCTCTTGCCAACTTTTGATTGACTGAGGGAATCATACACTGACCAAAACTGATAGGGTTCTTTCTCTGGAGATTGTAAATGTCCACACCAAATTTCGAATTATTCCAACCGAAATGGTTTAAGTTATTGTGTTGACATGGGAGTCAGTCTGTAATGCCCACGTTAGAGAGTCCATAGCTCTGGACTGTGCACAGGCAGATTTTGTGCGACGCGCTATGCCATGCAGTAAAACAAAAAAAAAATAAATAAATAAATAAAAAATGCACTGGGGATTGGCAGTTTGAAGGGCGGGAATGAGGTACAATCCTATGAGGGTATGGTCAAGAGCAGTAGTGATAAATCAACTGTTGTGGACGCCAGACACCATGCTGGTCACTCATGTCCCTTTTCTCTGATTGAAGGCATCTTAAGTGAAATAGACAGCAGATCTCCCCTAATCTGGTAAAACCTAGTGACTCACTTTTTCATGAAACTGAGAAAACTGAAAACAACTTAAGTCCTTCAGGATAAACTCGGTTTTTTTAATCAAATTTTGCAGGAGAAAACTACAGGTGAGGAAGTGTTTCGAGTGACATCTGAGTATCTGGAGAAGTGGGGGCTGAACTGGAAAGACTGCGTAAAGTCATTTATTTTATGATTGCATAAAAGCCTGAAACCTGTTTGGAAAGTTTGAGTGGTTGTTTCGTCACTAGGTCGCGCTGCGGGGTAGGAAGCGCGAGCGGAACGCTATAATATCATAGCGGTGTGCCGTGAGATTTTTTTCGTAGTAAACAGTGTGCTGCGAAAGAAAAAAGTTTGGGAAACACTGGGCTACAAACATAGTTTGGATAAGTGGTGGCGCCACAGGAAAGGGTAAAAGGTAGAGAAAATCATCAGGGGAACTAACTCTAGGTTCCAGGAATGTTCACAGCAAATTTTACCCCATTCCCATAGGGCCATCACTAGATTTAGTCAGTAAGCATGGCTTACAGGATACCCCCCGCAACAACAAGTAGTCGGGCAGTACCACAGTCAATAGACCTTCCAGCAAGAAAAATAATATTCAAAATTGGATGAGTAGGTTATGAGATCTAGGTCCGGACGCACAGACGCACGCACACACACACAGACACATGCACGCACGCACACACGGATGGACAAAGCAAATCCAGCATACCCCCCTAAACTTTGTTGCCGGGAGTATAATAAAGTTCCTGCTCTAAACAGCAGGAACGTTGCCAGCAAATTTGAGAGGACAGTCAGGAAAGCCGTCCAGGTTATTGCATTTCTGAAAATGATATGTTTCCCTTGATGGTGGTGGAACAGGGTCGCCAACATCACTTCAGTGCACTACAAACAATCACAGGAGTGACATGATTCCCATCGAAACTGCCCGAGTTACTGGTATTCAAAAATGTTATTTAGCTGAGTTGCGGCCCTACAGAGCCACCACCATCAATAACTCCCTCCCCTATGCACCACGAATACTGAAAGCAGATGTGAAATGATTCCCATTAAAGTTGTTTGAGTTAGTGGGCTGGTGGTGGCGCTACAGCTCAGGTCATCGGGTGACAAACATCAATAACAGCCTTTCTCTGTGCATAAGAAACAGTCACAAGAAGTTTGACACGATTCCCATCAAAACTATGAACGTTTGCATCAGGAAATAATGTTTGACCTGGTTACAGACAGATTGGCGAAACACTGACAGCCTGGGAGATCACTGACAGACTGCTGAAACATCAACAATCAGGAAAAAATCACCGACAGACTGAAGAGATTACAGACAAACCGACAGATCAATGACAGCAATGGAGATTACGGACAGATTGCTGAAACAACAACAGCTCAACAGCCATGGAAAACAGCACAAGCTTTATGGAATTACCAAGATGAAAATCTATGCTCCATGTTATCAGGGCTTTTGAGAAATAGTACGTGACTCTGCACCCTGCTAATCTCCACTAAAGCCCGAACAAACCTCTAAATGAGGGTTTGGGATGATCCCAAACGTCAGGAGGAGGGGAATATGCTGACGGAGAGCATGTTAGCGTTTAAGTCTTAACCATTAGAGCGCTATATGCAGCTATTTAAAATTGCTTTTCATGTTTAATTTTACTGTGCAATAATATTTATTACTTTGTATTATATTTTCTTTTTACTAGTATACAGGTTTTGACATTATGTAAATGTGGTTTAACTAGTATATCTGTTTTTATTATTGTTAATTTTATTGCTGCTGTGTTGTAAAGTGTCCTTGAGCTTTTGTAAAAAGCACTTTATAAATAAAAATACATAAAATGTATTGTTACTGTTGCTCAGTGATGAAAGATTTCAAAATCATAGCTGGTGAAAACCTATCATGTGGCAGCTAGTTTTTAACCCCTTTGCGCAGAATACAAATAATGCCATTTTTTTCCTGTTATGCATGAGCCTATTTAGGCTTTATAGTAAAGCAAGACGTGGAAATTCAATAACAGAATTATTTAGGAATTAAATTTCGGAATTTAGGGACGCCGGCGTCTATGTCAGCATAAAGGTTTGAAACAAGTCGCCACATGATCGGTTTTCAAGGGCACAAGATAATAAAATTTATATGTTTAGAACATTTATTTCAGTGCTCGAAGAGTTAACAAGAATACAATCTGACAGCACTATAATAAGGCAATAAAATTTAAATCAAACACGATTCAACAGGAAACGAAAGGTAAGACAGAACAAATCTAGTGGCGAAGAGCAGATTCAATCACTTTTTTTTTTTTTTTTTTTTTTTTTTAAATTTGGCATCTCCAATCCCACTCGAATTTGGAATGCCCAATTGGGGAACTATGTACAAAGCTTGCTCGTATGCGACCCCTTGCTGCCAACTCAGGATAGTGAAGACAGTTCACGGCTCTCCTCCGAAGCACGTGCCTGTCAGCCACTGATTCTTATACACTCGCTGGTTGAATCTTCGCAAGTTCAGAGCGAGGGCGGAGGATACCCGGACATGAACCAAGCCGGATTCTTCCTGACGAGCGCCCGTCCGGCCAACAGGAGGCGCTGGAGCAACGAACAAAGCTGTTATCTAATGCCAAAATCCGGCAGTCCCTTCCCAATTTGTAACCCTGTAGCGCGATAGCCAATTGTGCGCTACTCTGAAAAAGCTGCCGACCCCTGCCGGTGGGTACGCCGAGGCTCGAACCCGCGACGTGGTGATCACCTCTGCACTGCAGCGCAGTGCCTTAACCGTGTGAGCCACCCGGCAGCATAGATTCAATCACTTTAAGGTCACCGCCCAAACAGTGATGAGTCACAGAACATCACAATGATCTTCTGTTGCACAAAATATAACCTACCAATGAAGATGAACAGAAATACTTAGTTTTTCTTTTTTTTAAACATATTCCTTATGCAATTACTGTACCCAAATGATAGACAATGCAAGTTAATTGGTATTTTTGTGAAACAGTACCCCCAAACAACTTCTAAGCAGTGCACCACTATCGTGAATACATTTTTTTTATTTAACCAGGGAAGTCCCGTTGAGATTGAAATCTCTTTTTCAAGGAAGCCCTGGGGGAAGAGGTGGGGAGGGACAGAGGAATTGCACAGCCAATTAGATCAGGGGATGATTAGGCGGCAGATCGAAAGATCCAGGTTGGGACTCTTATCGAAGAGTGTCATAGGAACTTTAATGACCACAGTCAGTCAGGACCTCGGTTTAACGTCTCATCTGAAAGACGGCGTCTCCTTCAGTACAGTGTCCCCGTCACTGCACTGGGGATTATTCCAACAGAGGGGAGATCGCCACCTACTGGCCCACCAACATCTCTTCCAGCAGCAACCTGGTTTTCCTCAGTGGTCTCCCATCCAAGTACTGACCAAGCCCACACCGGCTTAGCTTCAGCCACGCAGCTGAAGCAGATCGAATTGTGGTACGGCTGCTGGCAATTGTGGTATGGCTGCTGGCATCTTAATGATGCTCAAATACTTTTCACAACCCAAAGCTTTCTCTGATTGCTCCCGAAATGCAGCTTGCTTAAATACAGCAGCTTACTTCCTGGAGCCAAAATGCCACTCACTGCTCAAATGGACTATGAAATACGATCGCTTCCCGCAATCTTCCTTTCCGTACGCCACATCAAACGTTTTATTACGCCGTAAAGCTAAACGAACTCTGAGTGCAGTGACAGATGTTGCTTAATTAACTACTTGCGAAGAGATAAAATCCAATTTTATTCATGTCACCTTGAGATATTCACAAAACAAAAACAAAACACACATAGATTAGCATCCTTATGTGAGAAAACCAAAATGACTCATTTGAGACACAGGAGAATGTCTGTCCACACTGTGACCAATCGAAGTTGGTCCTGGGGGGGCGGGGTGCCATAGTGAATGATCCTGGATCAGTGCTTTTATATTGTGAATCAACTCCAACAGGACTCAACGTTAGCCAGATCACACACTGCAATGCCAAGTTCGCATTACAGAAACGAAGCCCTGATTTTCTGCTCGATGACAGTTCCTGGAGATCATCAGCAAAAACCCCCAGATCAAACTGCCATTTGTTTGGCGCTTGCCAATTGGTCTCGATTGCCATGAGTGAACTGTCCAAAGACGCGATCAAAGAGCTCGTCGATGCCTGTCAGACGCCACGAAGCTTACAAGCAGGCTGCACATCTAGGGTAGTCTGCGATTCGCCAAGTACCATGTAAACTATAACCTCAAGATTCCCATTTAAAAAACAAAGTTGTGTAAAACAGTGCAGCGATCTGACAACTCAGACTCCTGCAGCGTGACTAAGGCTGAAGACCTGAGAGGTGAGTCCAGATCAATAACGCTTTGACACGACTTGACACAGACCAGGCCCGGTGTAAGCCACATCACAAGATCCAAGAGCTGATTCTGGATGAGCGATGCGTTGAAATGAGTAGGCTTGGAGCACACAGTGTTCAGTCAGAGTGTCTATCCTGGTCCAGAGATTCAGGCATGAGCTTGTGTGAGCTCTGATGAGGAGCAGAGAAGGGCCCAAACAGGCAGCTGACTTTCGTCATTAAAGTGCAATATTCCAAACAGCGGTACTGACAGAAGGATGTCGGGCTAATCGTGACACACTCACCTCTGCCGCCCCCGGCAAGAGCTCCGTCTGCTCCGTCACCACCTCCAGAGTCACCGCCACCGGCTCCAGCACCACGGCAACCGACGCAAAGGGCCGGCTCGCCATCTGCTGTCGCTCTCGCAGTAGTTGCTGTATAACGGAAGGAGGGAAAAGAGAGAAATATATAAATCGGACCCCAACAGTTCCTGAGGCATTTGTGTAAACAGTAATCTTTTTCAGCAGTTTAATTTTAAGACCAGGCAACTTTAATAAACACATTGGCCCTCATTTATCAAATCTGTGTAGGACCTGGTGTAGATTCTGGTGTAAATATCAGCGTTCGCCAGGTGTCACGTCTGATTTACTAAAAGTGTGTACGGCGCTGTTCTCGGAGTAGAACTGGCGTGGCGATGATAAATTTGGCGGCTGAAAGCATCGTAATTTACATGACACGCCCCTATTAATTCATGCTCCGGTAGGCATAGTCCTGCCCACTTTACGACATGGACTCTCGAAAGACGGCAAAGACGAAAGAACTTCACAGAGGAGGAAATATCGTCGGCCTGCTGATAAAACCTCGTATTTAGAATTTTATAACAAAAACTCTTATGTCCACAATAATAACACAAACATTGCAAAATGCAAAATTTGATTGATTGGATACATTGTGGGAGGAAAAATAGTCATCCTACCGGAACACAGCTCACCTGCATTCTTACATGCAAAATTAAAATTTTTTATTTTTTTTCTTCTCTGTGCCAAAAGTTCCTCTCACGTCGGACAGAAGCTTATTCCTCTAACAATAGAAGATCTACCATTGTCAAAATGTGATCACGGTCAATGCGATGGTTACTCAGTCAAAGTGAAGAATAGTTTGACGAAAAGTGTGTAAATGTTCATGCGCTAGTAATAAATTCGATTTTCTAAAATAATTACGCGCAAACTTATTTTCCGGCCTGCCTTTAATTAACTTGCGTTTCTTTTGTTGTTCAGTATATATCTGACTGGATGAGCATGTGACATACCACACTGCATATCTGCCAAGCCACACATTGCGCTTAATCAAATTGATTGTAATTATCAGCCGTCTGGCCAGACAAGCAGGTTGTCTCGAAATATAAGTTTAATTAATTTCTCAACACAAGTGTCTTATTTATTTATTTATTTATTCATTCATTTATTAATTTAGCCTATTTATTCATTTTACTTATAAGAGCAACACGTCTGCATCGCTGCATATGGTTTATTACTCATTTTGACAGCTGCACTCGTTCCTCATGTTGTTCGCTGGCTTCTAATCTGCGTACACCTGGTCAGAGCTGGCGTGAGATTTTTGCGGACCGCTCGCCCACGTTCAGATTGCTAAATGCCGACCCTTGCGGGAGTTTTGGCGTACACTAATTTTTTTGGTGTACGCACGTTTGATAAATGAGGCCCATTTTCTTGAGTATAAGGCAAATTGGATTTTTACCAAATCACTGCACAGCTAATCATATTTACACCCAACACAGACAGAGTGGAAAATATGTCACAGAAAATAAAACAACAAATTCTGCTTGCTTCAAAGACTTTCAAAAAGCATGTTATTCAATTTGGTACCGGTACAAACTGGCATATTGAACAAAATACTTGAAGGTGGTATCAAGGCTGAAACGTATGATACTCTTAAAATAAATATACACTGGGAATAACCACTGCATATAAAATGCCAAAAAAGCAACAGCCATTTTCGTCCAGAGATGCGAGTGGGTGCATGGCTATTCAACATTTACATAAACCAATGTGTCTACTTCACAGGTTCCTCGTCTCATAGTGGAAGATAGAGGTTAAACTCCCACTATACACAGATGAGTTGGTCCAACCGTCACCGACAAGGGGTTACAGCCAGGGCAAGATCTGCTGCAGAAACGCGGTCAGACCCAAGCCCTATGGTACCACGTAAAAGTCGAGCCAGATCATAAGTGACCTGCCATGTGTAAAAGGTGCTTCAGTGCTCTGTTGCTGAAGATCACCCCCATACTCAAGTACAAGCTCTTCAAACTCACTCTCCAGAACTATAAGCCCCTCTGCTGAAGCATCTGAAGTGCTAGTCCTCATTTCGATCAAGCATTTTCTCACCAAACCTGAAACAACTATCTCAAAAACTAAACAAGAGCCATCAGAAGATGGCACATCCCCCCGGCCCCCGCAAAATCAGGGAGGCCTCGGGTAGCCTGTACTAATAAATATCTTCTCAAAGTTTCATGAAAATACTTTCAAGTTCTGCCACGGGAATGTAACTTTCCACATCTTTCTGAGCCTGTTCCATTTGTTTTCATGAAGCTGAAAAGCCCAAATAGCAAAAAGACACCCTTTTTAATTCACAGGTATGTTGAAAGTTTTGTTACTGAGTTATGCCTCAGAAATGAGCGACACCCTAACCAGAAACTGTGTGTAATTTGTGGCTGTAGAAACACACACAAAAAATAAAAATCTCAGCAATTCCTAAATAGGAAAAGGCGCATCTACAGGGTACATTAGATCAACATGCCAATTTCATAGATAAACTTTGAACAATTATCATGTATTGCTCTGGAACCAGTGACACTCGCTTCAACTTTCTGCCATGAAAAAAAAAACCAAGAAAAAAAAAAAAAATTCTTAAATTCTAAATACCAAAAGACACATCTACATTGTATATCAACATATATCTACACACCAAATTTGGTGAAGAAATATTAAAAGGTTATTGAGTTACACGCCGGAAACGAACCATACCCTCCCCAGAGACTAAGTCCAACTTGTTGCCATGGAATTACAAAAAATGAAAATTTTAGAAATTCCTAAATACAAAAAAGCACATCTACATGATATATCAGATCTACACATCAAATTCCCTGAAGAAATATTGAACGGTTTTTGAGTTCTGCCCCGAAAACGGAATGATTACGGACGTATGGACGGACAGACAGACAGACAGGGCTATCTCTTTATCCCCCCGGCATAAGAGCACTTCCTGATCTACTCAATTATGCAATTGCATGCATTCTCATAGCTCTAAGGGGCTGTGACAGGCAGACAAACAGGAAGCACTCATAATACTACAGTGGATGTCTTTGCTACGCGATTTCTCAATAATTGAATTTTACCAGGAGCTGGTATATCCCCCTGACCCCACGTCATCAACTTCGGATTAGCAAAAGGCACCGCGTCAGGTCATGATTAATGAGCACACCAAGTTTTGCGAAAAAATATCGAATGGTTTTCAAGTTATGCCCCAGAAACTAAATGTTCACGGACGGACGGACGGACAGACAGACGACTGCACCCAATACTAAATCCCCCCGCATTATATGCCAGGGGATAACAAATCAGCTAGATGCGCAGAGCATCACCATTCAAGCTTGAACACAATTTGATCTGAAAATGTCAACCTGGCAATAAATGAACTGAGGGAGAAGGCATGTTATTTACCCTTATACAATTTGCTGAAAACCCAATTTGGATAAAATTAATGGAATCAGAAACCCTGCAGGCAGCGTTTTGAAATTACATCCAAGGAGTCCATCAGTAAACAATGGATGCAGGGTAGAAATAGGCAAATGCCATTATTATGTAAAATTCAAACAGGGAACTAATATTCTGGAATTATCTAAAAAAGCAAACCCATTTCTAAGGCCTGTCCTGCCTAGAGCTGAGCCCGCAGAAGAGCATCTTCACTGCTCTGGTTCTGATGTTCAGGTTACTATCTTACACCAACACTACCCAGCTCAGGACAGTGCTAAACCTGCCCGTCGAAGCTAATTATAAAGCTACAAGAACTAAATTACTTACTGCTAATTGGAAAACACACACAGACAAAAAAAATAAATAATTAAGACACATTAGAATGGTATCTGGCCCATAAAGGACAAAACGTTGAGACAGATTACCGAACCTGAAAAATTTATAACACAGAAAACAAGACTAGGTGCAACCTAGTATACAGCTGGGCCGCCAAGTGCTGTATGACAATGTGGGCCCAAGAAAAGGGTGTTAAATGAGGCAAAGCTCACGCAATTATATGAAGTGCAAGTTTACTAATGAGCTGGAGCTGATGAATTATTTATAAAGTGGGTGGGGAGGGTGGGAGAGTGTGAGATTAGGTGGGATCCATGACATTAAAGGACCTTAGATTAAATTTTATTCACAAATAGCATTGTCATAAACATCTTTTGAAGAAATTAGAAAAATGAAAAGAGCAACACTCATAAGAAAATTACTTGAGTAATAGTCTTAAAGTAGCTCACATTAAATGTACCTAAGTACCAAAGGTATTTTGTGAAAAAATATACTCAAGTATCAAAAGTGGCGTACGAGGATAAAGTATTTTTCATAGTATGCATGGCAAGAAACGAAACAACCACTCTTTGTTCTCTCATTGTGCTCTTTAATCAATTTTCAGGTGAATAAAAAATACAGTATTAAAAAAAAAAACAAACAAACAGTTATGTTGAAGTTTTGCCTCAGAAAACTGATTTTTTTTAACTACAAATTGGGATACTGTTTGTTCACTGTAGCTGAAGCGGTTGCTGCAGAGGACAGAGATATTTTTTTTGAACTCCAGGATGGATACTATAGGCAAGTATATTGAGCAGTTTGCACATCAGGCTTAGGTGAGGAGTTTTATTCAGGCAAATCTTGAAAAACAGGGATTGGACTGAACTCATCCATATTCTAAACCATGTTCGAGCTCGGATTGCTTGTGAAAATTGAATAACTGATCCTGATGTGCCATCTAGTGATAGAAAATTGTACCTGCTATCACATCGCGGGTTTCAGCCCCAGTCGTACCAACTGGCAGTGGTCGGCAGCTTTTTCAGAGCAGTGTACAATTGGCTATTTCGCTACAGGGTTTCAAATTGGGAAGGGACTGCGGGGAAAGAAAAAATTAAAATAAATAGCTTTGTTTGTTGCTCAAGCGCCTCCTGTTGGCCAGATGGGCGCTTGTCAGGAAGATGCTAAGCTTGTTCCTGTCCAGGTATCTTCCGCCCTCATTGTGAACTTGCGAAGATGCAACCAATGAGTGTATAAGAAGCAGTAGCTGACAGGCACTCTCTACACTCTCCTGAATTGGCAGCAAGGGGTCGCATACGAGCATGCCTTGTACATAGTTCACCAATTGGGCATTCCAGATTTGGGTGGGATTGGAGATGCCAAATTAAAAAAAAAAAGAATATTGTAACTGCGTGCATAAATTTGCAGCTCCATGTCCGCTGGCGGACACAACTGCACAAAGATACCCTGCCGAGCACCGTTGGTCTTCTCGACCAAATCCAGATAATCATTAAATGATTAATTACATCCATATTTAAATTTTTAATGAGTAACAAAGTGGCCAGTGTCAAAGTAACGAAGTGAAAGTATACTTTTTATCTTTTAAATGCAGTACAGTTCAAGTAAAAGTACCAGTTAAAAAAAAAAGAACTCAAGTAAAGTATAAATCCTCCAAAAAACTACTTAAGTACAGTAACAAAGTGCATGTACTTCGTTACTATACACCTTTAATGATAATTTATCCCAAGTTGCTTCAGTGTGCCTGTTTTCTCTTTTATCGTTTTGTAAGATTCAATAGGAGGATTAAGGAAATAATCCTAGTTCCGACTGCAAAATTCAAAAGGGTAATGGAGGAATGTAACACATCGTACCAATCTAGCATGAAAGAATCTTAACAATGGTTGGAATGCGTTTTTAATTTCCCTATTCAATCTCGCAACTGATACTGTCCTCCGTGCTTGTTAACTGTCGTGTCGGTGGCAGGATTGAATAAGGAAATTAAAAACACACTCCGACCATTGTTATGATTCTTTCACGCTAGATTGGGACAATTTGTTACTTTCCTCTATCTCTATGGAATCTTGCAACCAGTATCAGAGAAAACAAGCATGGAAGACTGAAACAAACTGATCCAATCTTGCGCGAAAGACGATTAGCCAAATAATGGTCGGATTGTGCTCGTAATGCAATGAAATTGAATGGGACTGGGATGCTAACTGGGGCAAGCACAGGATATGCATCCGCTATATGAATATTAATCCACCTTTTGCTAACCATTAGAAGAGAATATGCATAAATTTTTGAAAAATGGCAACCAATAACGCCAAGAAACATTCATTGCCGTCAAAAATTGCACATTGTGAACATTTGATATGTACAATATTGTGTTTAAATTTAACAGTAGATTTGCCTGATTATTGCAGTGTATTGTTAGACTGGATACAAGTACTGATCGTGTTACATTGGCGTAGTGGGTACAACAATGTAGTGGAGAAGTTGCTACTTTAATTACGGGGTGTCGAATCCAGCTTGGCGCGATATTCTCAACTTAATATTTTCTTAAATTTATTGTTTTCATTGGTGTCAGTTACACAAGCTGTCATAGATACAATCAAAGCAGCTACCACAACTGCTTCTGTTCAAGCAAACCAACTATTAAACGTGCAAGGGTGTAAGTACATTTGGAAACCAGTCTGGGCACTATACTGGTATTCTTGAAAATACTGAAACATAGTAGTGCCGGCGCCACTTCCACCGTACCGACGTGAATGCCTAGCCAGCCAGCCAGCCAGCCAGCCAGCCAATCGTCGGCCAACCAATCGTAGAAGTTCTTCCCCCCTGGCCAGCCAATCGTTGAACTTGATCACTCAGGCACTCACTCAGCGACATTCGCGTTTATAGGGGCCAAAAAGAAAGTACAGACAAGCAGTAAAGACCAGCTGCCCAGAACCAGTGGCCCAGAGTAAGGAGGATGAGTCGACCCTCAGAAAAAGGGGGAGTGTCAGTCCAAAGGTACACATCCTCATCATATGTGTTAGATACTGAGAAATTAGAGAATTATTTTTCTCTAGACTTAAAACTCGGCCGGGGGACAATCCAAGTATTAATGTATCCCCTGATGTGCACACCCCTCTCCCTTTCAGCAACCCCTCCAACACAACAAATGGGGCCCATGTATGTTTCCACAGAGGGACCACATCTGCCATTACAAAAACGGAATTCGCTTGCCACTTGGCCTTTCCTACCAGGCAAGCTAACAACATAAATACATAACGTGTTACTGAATAGCCCTTGTCTTGGACAAGATTTCCTGCCTCAGGGTCACAGCGCTAAGGTCAAAGGTGAAACTCAGCAAAAACATTACCTTGCACATCCATGTGTCACAGTGAGTTACCATAGCAAATTTGGTGAAGCAGCGATCAGTAGTTGCTGAGTACTGGCCCGGACAAGATTTCCAGGGTCAAGGTCACGGAGCTAACGTCAATGGTCACATACAGCAAAAACCTGACGTTGCACATCTATGGGTCATAGTGAGTTACCATAATCCTCAAAGCTTTATCAAATTTGTTAACTGCCAAGTACTGACCCGGACAAAATTTCCAGGGACAAGGTCACAGAGCTAAGGTCAAAGGTGAAATCCAGCAAAAAACCAGATGTGTCACATCTATGGATCATAATGAGTTACCATACCAAATTTGGTAAAGCTGCAATAATTAGTTGCCGAGTACTGACCCGGACAAGATTTCCAGGGTCAAGGTCACAGGTCAAAGGTCAAAGGTCAAATCCAGCAACAGACCTGATGTTGCAAATCTATGGGTCATAGTGAGTTATCATACCAAATTTGGTGACGCTGTGATCATTAGTTGCTGAGTACTGGCCCGGACAATATCAACTGGACAAGATTTTCAGGGTCAAGGTCACAGCACTAAGGTCAAAGGTCAAATCCAACAAAAAAACCTGACGCTGGACATCTATGGGTCATAGTGAGTTACTTTACCAAATTTGGTGAAGCTGCGATAATTAGTTGCCGAGTACTGACCCGGACAAGATTTCCAGGGTCAATGTCACAGCACTAAGGTCAAAGGTGAAATCCACGAAACTCCCTGACGTTGCACATCTATGGGTCATAGTGAGTTACCAAACCAAATTTGGTGAAGCTGCGATCATTATATGCCGAATACTGGCCCGGACAAAATCATGGACGGAAGACGGACGGACACGCAGGTGACGACAATACCCCTTCTGGCCAGAATCTGCAGAGGGGTAAAAACTGAATTTTTTAAAACTTGGCCACTCAAACGTTTTTTGCAGCTACAATTGTTGTTGTTATTATTTCTCCTTTTCCCTTTGTTATAGGACCTTTTTTCCCTAACATTCAGTTTAAGATGATTTGGAAATACGCATTCAAAATGTGTCACGCCAATAATCAATTAAAACTTAACCTGAAAAAGAGAGAGAGAGTGTTGAGGAGTGAAGGCAAGTGTTTGAGCAATGTTGACTTAACCATTATACAATGTAGAAAGAACAAATTTATATAGAACTAATTTATTACTGTTACTAGGATTATTTATGAATGTTTCTGGTTCACTGGACCTTTTGCTTTATAAATGTATTCAATGCCACTGATCTCCAGATCAGAGAAGATATTAATCCAGACTCCATCCTCATATTACTGCTTGTTTATTCCCAAGAGTTAGAAAATGTGTCACAGCCAATACTATACAAACTATCAACACTTGCTGTGTGAAAGGGCACGATTAGACCCTGTGTAATCGGTCCCGGCAATAATTGTGGGACCATTGGGGACTGTAATGTGCTGGAACTAAGTCCCAGTTGTCTCCTCTGATGCAGTGACAGAACATCAACATTCGGAGAACATTTGGTGTTAGAATTGCAAGCTCTTCTCCAAAACCAGCATGCCGTACTGTGATCGACACAAGCCCTGCCTCTTAACAGCACACCAGGGGGGCACAATTACTTCCCTATAGATTCCTCACCAATCTGCATGCAAGAGGTAATATTTAATTATCGGAGCTTTCACTCATCCCGATTAATCTCTTAATTAGTGTCTTATCAGGACCACAAGGGAGACAGAAATTCAACCTCAGTATTTGGATTTGACCAAACAACAAAAAAGACTTTTTCCACAACAAACTTGGGTCTTGTCTCACAGTGATTAAATCCAATTAAGTTCTTCTCTCCCGGCAAAACCTCCAGCTGCCGACCCAGAACTGCAGCCACCAGAGCGTGAATTTTTTCCCCGCATTAACAGGCTAAACTGCAGGTACTGCAACAGACCGTTACACAGCTGTTAGAGCCACCAGTGCTGGTGTGCACCAGGGCATGTGTGTTCCTTTCTGCTCGGTCCTCCAGCACATTCAATTTGAAAACTGTGGACATGAGGAGCACATAGTCTGCCAACAGTGGCGAAAAAGATATTCGCATTTATTTTGTTTGAATCGTGTAGGAAGTTTCAAAGTCCAAACACTAAAATGGGACATTGTATCAAAAACTTTTCAGTGCTTTTTCTTGTATAAACTCACTCTCTGGTGTGCCTACTGACACAAAGTGTGCAATATGACAACCAGGTCAATCTAGAGCAAGCTGGCCTTTCCTTCACAACTGTGTTGGAGCAAGCCAGTCAGATTTTGCCCTTTCTATTGCCTATTTGCATATTTACTTACCCTAGATCAAAAGTATTACATTCGTGGACAGCTGTTCAGTGGATTTTTGGAGTTGATGTGTGTCTTTAAGCAGGGTCGGGGTCAAAGACTGAGAGTCCTCGCCTCCTGAATGCTTGCTTATTCTGGTTTGTCAAACTCCTTCCTGACACGTTAGTTAAAAAAGCACGACTATATAAAAATTTGTGCGCGTGTATCAGACACAAATATCATCGTTGCAGTCACTGCAACCTCCCTTTGACGACACAACATGGGCCCACTGCCAGGCACTACTGTCCATCACCATTCATTACTTATACAAACGAAAGCTCATAGAGGTACACTCTTCTATTCCAACCTCAAATTCCAATCAATGAGGAAAAGCAGGACAGCAATCAAATCTGCTGAAATCTGCTTGTTGAATGTATACACTCCTTAAAGTTCTTATCCAATCACTAATGAAAACAAAGCGCAGCAATTTGCAGCCTCTGTGATCAAAGCTTATTGATCAAGCCCAAGCAGTGAGGCACTTTTGGCTTGAAAAAGCAAGAGAAACAAGAAGGTTTTTGAGTACTCCTGACAGCAGACAAAAGTGTTCTCAATGATTTTTGCAGACGAACATTTATCATAATCATGAAAAACTCACTCACACATTACAACCATCACACAAAAGCTGCACCTCATTCATTCGCCGGAATAACACAAAAACAATCTGTCACAGCCATGCCAACAGATGAGCCGAGCTACACGAGGGTCAAACCAGTGGTGATTCGTCGGCAGTAACAAAGGCCTTCAGAACCCTCGCCCTCCAACGCTCATTAACTCAAACCTCTAGCAGTTTACTTTTCCTGATCAGCAACAATTGCCCAGACTAATTGGTAGGACCAGCGACAGTATCACTTATTTTTGATAGGATTGTTATACATTGCACCACTAAATTATGAGGCGTTTTCAACAGTACAAAAATGAGGATGCAAAATATGATTATGACTTTATAATTTTTGCTCTCTTTTAGCCTGTGAAACAGTGAAGATTTGCTTAGTTTGCGAGACTCGTTCAGCAATTTTCCACGAGAAGCTGTTCTATATTCTGAATGTGGTCGCACTGAAGGGTGTTGTTAGGCACGCTGCACAGCTGGGTGATGGCAAAAATAAATGCTGCCAAGTCAGTGGAAGTTTCAGTTTTTTTGCATTTATGTTATTTTTTGCATTTATTTTTTGATTGATTGATTGATTGATTGAAGTTTATTTCGAATACGAAAATTAAAACAAAAAATGAAACAAAACATTTAAACATTTGCCATATTATTTACAATGCCATATCAATTAAATAAATAAGGCAATAGGAATTCAGATTTTTCATTATCATTTCTTATCATAGGCCATGGATTGTTCCTAGTTGTTTAGTCGATAAATTGTTTGATTGTTAATAAGGCGAACTTGAACGAGAACAGCTTGAGCACAATCGAGCAGTAAAGGGTGAGGTTACTGAAGGCTTCCTGAACATCTGACGACACGCCTCTGGGTCAAACTATAAACCAATGTATTTTTGCATCAGAAAGATTGTAAAGTATAGCATGCATGTATGCACATTGTAAAATAAAAATTTAAAAAGAAAACTTTCAAATGGCAAAATTCATAAAGTTCACAATTTGTCATTGAATTTGCAGCTTGCATACATTAGGTTTGACAGACGCCCTTCAGAAATAATGTCTTCAGTTCAAAAATGTAACTGACAGAATCCATCTTTACAGGTAGAGTATACACTTTTTCAGAATGGACTACAAACATCCTAAGCGTCTCACTGTGTGAGGTAACCAGAGCTTGACTGCCTTCGACAGCAGAAAAAGAAGCCATGAAGTTAGTGATGTAACATAATTTAAGACGATGAATCATCTGCTGAATCATCTGACCTCTGCTGTCACCCCCTTTCCCTGGACAGCCCCCAAAAAGAAACCCCAGCTACAATATAGCCCCTGACACATTGATCTGAAGCAAAAACTCTGGGTACCCTGCATAGTCAGTTCTTAATAACGCTCCCTTTGGCAGCTGGTAAAACACTTCTAAGTTTTTAAGTTCTGGTTTGGGTGATTTAGCTCATTATTCTTCACCAAAGGCTTCTAGTTCTGTGAGATTCTTTGGCTACCTTGCATGCACTGCTCTTTTGAGGTCCATCCACAGATTGTGAGGGCTATGGTGAAACCTTCAACTCGCACCTCTTGAGCAAGTGAGTTGTAGATTTTGAGCTACGTTGAGGATCATTATCTTACTGTGGAAGCCATCCTCGTTTCACCTTCAGCTTTTTCACATATGGTGTGATGTTTGCCTCCAGAATTTGCTGGAATTTAAGTGAATCCATTCTTCCTTCTCCCAGTGACATGTTCCCAGTGCCACCGGTTGCAACACAAGGCCAACGCATGACCTTCATGCTTAATAGTTGGAAAGGTGATCTTTTCATGAAATTCTGCATCCTATTTTCTCCAGACATACCTTTGCTCATCGCAGCCAAAGAGTTCAATTTTAACTTCATCAGTCCACAGGGCTGGTTTCCTAAATGCGTCAGTCTTGTTCAGATGTTCCTTCGTGACCTTCTGATGCTGAATTTCACGGTGAGGATGCAGGAAAGGTGTCCTTCCCATGACCCTTTCATGAAGGTCATATTTGTGCAGTTGTCGCTGAACCGTAGGGCAGAGCACCAGAGTACCAGTGTGCCTAACCTTGCTGAAGGTCTGTGGTTTTCATTTACCTTTCAGCAATCCGATGAGCAGCCTTAGACAGTTTTCTCGGTCTTTCGGACCACAACAGTTTCTGTTGACTGCCATTTCATAATTATATTAGGCACTGAGGAAATCGCTACCTAAAAACATTTTGCCATCTGCTTATAGCCTTCTCCTGCTTTGCGGACATCAATTATTTTCATTTTCAGAGAGCTAGGCAGCTGCTTAGAGGCTTCTGGTTAGAGGAGTCTGAGTTTTCAAAACTGGAAATTTGCATCACCTGGCCTTTCCTAACGATGACTGTGAACAAGCTATAGCCCCAACAAGCTAATTAAGGACTGACACCATAGTCAAAGTTATCTTTATTCACTTTAGAACTGTAAAAAACAAAACTAATGCAATAATATTGCTTAAAGAATTGAAAAAAAGTGTTTTATCTTTAACTTTATGCCATCCAGAGATCAGTTCATCATCTACTTGCTAAACTATTGACAGTGACAGAAATTTTCTTTCTTACTATCATTCTTGACAGTAAACAACGAGCCATAAGTAGACACCCTGTTTGGGTTTAGTTGAAACAAACCTTATGTGCCGTGAAGATGAGTCAGCTGGAATTAACCGTCATGTATTCATTGTCACTTGATAATAGATGTTTTTTACCTGGCCTATATTACTTGGAGTTCATTGGTGCCATTACAGCTGGGCATCAGCTAATAAGAGTCATTACATAATTATTATACTGGTTGCATCATATGCTCATTTTTCCATCAATAATAATCAATAGTATCCATTTCATTGCATATAATCTGCCTATGATAAAAGTCACTGAAGTACATCTTGGGTAACCACGAGCCTAGGTTACCATGACAATCTTGTCTGTTACCCAAGATAAAATCTTCAAAGCATGAAACTAGAACGATGACATTAAAGTTATTATGAAGACTGCCATATCGCATCAGGAGAATCATGCACCAAGATGAACCCCAGTCTCATCCCTCTTCAGTTGTCCAATTGTCGTTCACACCCCTCACACTTTTTTTCATTCTCCAAAAGAAATTACACTATATAATAACGCTGAATTTTGTGATGATTTGCTCATAGCAAAAAAAATTGCTGACAGTGGCCTTAATTTAATGGCTGACGTGTGTACTGGCGACTGATGACTGAAAAACCACCAAATAATTCACGGCTCTGCATCTATAGCTTTATAGCAAAAATGAGTCCATATAGACAGCCTAATTCTGAGAAGCTGAACACTCTCCAAAATTCTACGACACACAGATCTTAAATCAAGTCATGGCATGACTAAATTAGCTTTTACACAGCATATATTTTTATAACCAAAGCCAGTTACTGAGTGAGTCCAGGGATCCTCAGATCAACATTTAAAGAGGGATAACTTTACTTCACCGCCTTGTGTGTAAGCACGTGTCAGAAAGACATGAAGGGCGAAAAAGTCCTGCATCTTCACCCCAGACTGGCCCAGTGAACAGCGAACAGCACAAGGAATGCTGGAAAAGCCTCACCCATATCTCCAACAACAAGGCCTCTGTTTGCTGTGCACATATATTAGACTATTTTAAGCAGCAAGTGGGATTTTTCCAAGTCCTGAATAGCTTTGTTGACAACCAGAAAGCGGCAATTGTAATTATTTAGCAAAGACGGGATATGAGCTCCTCATTTAGAGTGCTGATCGCACATAACAGTTTCATGCTCATTAGCAGATGTGCAATCTCTGAACTGTTAGGCTTAATTGCTCAATATAGAAGCCGTTATCCCTGCTGGCGTAACAAACAGGACGTTAAGTTACAGTGATGTTAGAGTGGGCAACACATGAAAACACAGATGAATAAATACAGAGAGAGAATGCGAGAGCAAAAATTAGAGCCGCATATTTCTGCTGAAAGACGACAATAACATCGCACAACTCAATTCTCACAAAACTGCATACCTATGAATTTCCTCATAAAACTCCATGACCCAATGTGCTCTCTTGCATCTTTACCGTCTATAATCTAGATATTACATAATGGACCTCGAGTAGGACCTTTCCCTTAAACGCCATTCTGTGCCATTCTCCCCTGAGATGAGAACAAGCCACCAACTCCAACATGCCACTGAGTCACATTAATGTGCAACCCTGTTATCTTCCTCCAACTGGCTGCCCACATGTAACCGCGAAGCAACAACTCCGTCAATCTGCCTCAGATGAAGACTTCTAGGGTGAAAGCAAAGCTTTGCCACCCAACACTTAGATGAGGATGAGTAACAGCGTCACTGAGATGAGTGAACCCATGAGAATTAAAGGAGGAACAGTTACCCTCCGATAAGAACGGCGAGGGGCAACAATACTGTAACTACAAAATAAATCTCATCAAAAGCTCTTCAGAACCATTGTGATGACAAAATACTCAGAATGAGAAAATCAGCACCTAGTTGTTATGAAAGTAAATGGAAAAGCATTGATTACACTAGAAGGGCACTCAGAGAGCACAAATCTCTGCCAAGAGCAATGGTCTACTCTTCTAACTTGGCTATGCACAAGGAATTAACACAAAAAGTTTCCCTTAATAGCCTAAAAGGCTGGCGAGTTAGAGGAATTTTTAAAAATAAAGTTTGGCCTGGTGATGGCGCAACAGCAAAGGTCACAGGGAGACCAACATCAATAACAGCACTTCTCTGTGCAGCCAAAACAATCACAAGTGCGACACCATTCACAGCAAAACTGGTAGTTATTGTATTTGAAAATATAAAGTTTGAACTGATACAGCGTGACAGGAATGGTCGTAGAGTTACTTAAAACAATAGCGGTCATCCTCTATGCACCAGAAATTAATATACGGAGTTTGTTTACAGCCAAATTGAAGAGAAAATGGCAGTAGTTTGTCCATTACAGGGGAAATTCAGAAATGATGTTCAAGATGCCATATTGGCTTTTGGACCTTCTCGCTCCAGCAGTCTTACCAATTAAGATTCGACTCCGTTCAGAAATGCCTCCTGATGGCGAAAGCATTTTCTTCCCTTTTTCTTTCTGATGCAATCCATTGGAGGTGGCCCGGCTTTCTATGAATGTCAGCATCATACACATATGCGTAATGCATAAGCCTTGTTGCTCAAGGGCATTTAAACAAGGTTAAAGAGTGAATCATTCATTCGGTCGGGCATATCAATTAATACAGGCTGGCTCTCCGTATTCAGAAAAACACCATTTCCCTGTTTAATCAGACAATTAGATATTTATGATATATCACAACTTCTCAGTGATAAGTCGGGCCTGTCAAAGCAGTTGGTAGAGTAGACAAGCTCTCCAGGCACCCGTAACGTTTACCAGCATTTGTCTAGTGGGCTGGTGTTAATATTGAACAATGGGAAATCACATCCCACCATTGTATCCAAAGTATACATCACTTCCCTTTCATAGTGCTTTGACAATAAACTACATAATTATATGAAGTGTCACCCATAGAATCTCGCAACTTCATAGTTATGTGCAGAGTATAGACTCTCACAACACAACAAAATGGAAAAATGGCACTCGAGATATGCAAGAGGACTGAAAGAAACAGAACCCTTGAAATGAATAAAATGTATGCAAGTAAAATCACGCTGTTTTCCTCCTGAGATAATTGGCAGCTGAATTATTTTCCCTCAGAGGTTGATCAGAACTTTACACTTAACAAGAGGAGGCAAGCATATTGATTTCCAGGTCAATCTTAATTTCAGGAGAGTTGACCCCATTGGAATTCGATTCTAATGGAGGTTGTGAGGGTGCAAGGTTAGGTTTTACACGTGTTCTGCGGGGATAATGAACATGAAACAATTACAATTCTTGAGAGGCTCATTAACACAGAAAAAAATCCAACTTTCAGGAAAATGACCTTGACTATATTTAGAGGAGCCAATCAAAGTTTTTATTGCTATGTGATGTGAAAAGCAGAGCAGGGGTGTGAAATGCAAATGCAAACCTTTGTTGCGAATGTTTAACTTCAGCAATTAATTTCTTTTTGGCTTGGATCTGCTGGCTTTTGGGATAAAAGCCCGATATGCAAAATAACCGAAGAAATGAGCTGTTACACAGTGCTGGGCAGCAGTTTCCAAAACCAAACGGAGTAATTTGCTGGCTGTCTCGCATGCCAATGTAAGACATGCTTTCCCACTTAAAATGTAATAATAGAAAGGGGTTGGGAGCATCCTAGCCAATGACTGAAACGTACATAATGCAGAATCTGAATACTGACACTCCATTTGGGCTGTGCAGATTCTGAACCGCGGTTTTTTTAAGGTGTAGTACCACCACCTGCTGCCATGGGGCGAACATCCAAGCTTTCCCTTTTCCTAAATCTCACCCGACGCAGGGTAAACAAAAGTGCCAAACATCAAAGGGCATGTGAAATGCTTCCGAAAAAAAACTTTTTCGGCGAAATGGTGCACGGAGCCGAGTAAATGACTACAGAAATAACCAATTGCGCTACTCTAAGAAAAGTAAACCTGTTCCCATTTCACATGCCATGTTCAACCTGCTTTGGGTTTAATAAAGGAAAAGGGAACGCTCGAATGTTCACCCCATGGCAGCAGATGGTGATACTACACCTTATTAAAATCGCGCTTCAGAATCTCCATTAAGAAAAGGGGCACACTTTGTAAATGAAAGAATTTTATCTGGCCTTCTGCTATTAGTATGTCAACTGATGAATTTATTGGCATGGAGAAAAGAGGGTTTGAAGCCAATGTACAGAACATGATGGTCTCCAAAAGACATCCTAAAAACCCTTGAGTGTGACCCCTATAGAACAAATGTTCTAAAGTTTGGAAACAACTGTTTTTGAGAACAGAGGCTTAACAACAGGTTTTCAACATAGGTACTCAGCACAATATCAAGAGACCACTTCAACAGGCAGGTATAAACCTTGAGCCCAGTGCCTTAGAGATAGATTCTACAGGCAAGCATATGCCTAAATGATAGGGGGTGGCCAAAGCGTTTGTGCTGGTTAAGAGTTAGCATGGCAGAAACTGAGATAACGCTGACACCTGCTCCCACATCGGAAACTGGTTTCGCGTTCACGGTCAAAAATTTTGACTGACGTGTGTCCATACCAAATCTGAAAGTAGTCAATCAATATTTGAAGCCAGTACTGAGTCCACAAGGAAATCTCTACGTTTTGCCACTAATTTGTGTATTTTTCGGCCAATACTGTTGCCGTGGCAACCAAAATCGATAGATGTCATAAGAGAAGTATAAAAAGTGTCCATACCAAATATGAAAGTAATCGGTCAAAAATTACAGCCTGTACACCAGCCATAAGGAGGTGTACGTGTTTCAGCACAAATTTGCTCATTATTCAGCCAATACTGTCACCATGGCAACAAAAATCTAAGTGTCATAAGTGAAGTGTACCACATTCCCAAACCAAATATGAAATAAATCGGTGAAAAATTGCTCGCTGTACTGCGTCCACAAGAAAATCTCTATTCTGCCACCAATTTGCATATTTTTTGGCCAATACTGTTCCGATGGCAACCAAAATCAATAGAAGTCAAAAGTGAAGTATAACACGTCCATACCAAATATGAAAGTAATCAGTCAAAAATTACAGCCTGTACTGTGTCCATGATGAAGAGTCTATGGACGCGGCGACGGAGACGACACGCGTTAATCCGCCAACTTCATCCGGGGGCCACAATTAACAGGGTCTGAAACTTAGTTAAACCAGCCATAATGCCCAGAGGAAGAAAAAAAAAAAAATTACTGCTTCGTACTGGAAGATTCTCACCGTGCAATATAAAAATGAAAATAGCAGAACCAAGAGCTCATGCATCAAATAATTAAATATCATTATAATAATGCTTATAAATGGAAAAAAAAATAAAAATAGCGCAAACGCGAGAGAGACCTCTCAGCCCCATCCATAGTTGAAGCTTGTGTACCTACCGTGTTAAACACAGCTAATAAAAGAAGAATCAATCACACAGAATGGAAAATCAAGATGGCGGCACTGGCAGTCATATTTGATTTCAGATCTTGTCCAAAATGGATAGACTCACCAGAAACCAAGATGATTGGTGATGGCGTTTTGAAATTATTGCACGGAATCAAATGTGGATGGACAGACAGATGGACGCCATGCATGCCAATCACCACTCATGTCATTCCACTTGATGTTCATGAATTGTCACAACTTTCTGTTATCCGACTAACATTAAGTGTTTTCGTCCATCGTATTTTCCCGAAAAACATAATACAGTGCTGTGAAAAAGTATTAGCCCCCTTCCTGATTTCTTATTTTTTTGCATCTTTATCACACTAAAATGCTTCAGATCGAACAAATTTTGTTATTAGACAAAGATTACCCGAGATGAGACAAAATACAGTTTTTAAATGATAAAAGCTATCCAAACCCACCTGGCCCAATGTGAAAAAGTAATTGCCCCAATTGTTACATCACGAATTAACGGTGATTAACCGAATTTTTTTTAGTTCAATTTCACTAGCCACAACCAGGCAGGATTACTGCCAGACCTGTTAAATCAAGAAATCACCAAAATAGAATCTGGTCGTACCACCCTTGGTGACAACAACTGCAATCAAGCATTTGCTATAACTAGCAATGAGTCTTCCACATAGCTGTGAAGGAATTGAAGCCGGCACTTCACTGCAGAATTGTTTAAATTCAGCCACATTGGAGGGTTTTCCAGTCTGTTTCAGGTCATGCCACAGCATCTCAATCGGATGCAAGTCTGGACTTCGACAAGGGTACTCCTAAGTCTTAATTTTGTTTTTTTTTTTAATTTTATTTATTTTATAGGTTTACATAAATGAAAATACAACATGTTGACCCTATTTATTACAGGTTTTTGTTTTTTTTTTTTTTTTAAACACAACGCTATCTTTACCCTTTCACTCACCCAGAACAGGTTCGGCTCTCTGTTTACTAAGGTGCATTACAGACATTTAAATAAACAAATATTTCCCAAGTCACAAGTCTAAAGATAATAATAAAAATAAATAAATAAATAAAAAATAGCGATAATAATAATAAAGAATAACAAGAACAAAATACTTTGAACACATGAGGTAGCAATGACATGAGTAGTATAAATAATTTAAAAAAAAAAAAAAAAAGGAAGGCTGTATCTGTGGGGTATTGTCCTTTTAGTGCCCATCCTGAATTATCTTAAACTCAGTTGTTATGGGGCAACTTCATCAGGACTGAGATTGGCGACAAAGTGAATCAATGGTCTCCAGTGAGAGTGAAACTTGTCCAGTGAGCCTCTCAGTGTAAATTTTATTTTTTCAAGTCTCAGAAAAAACATCATATCCCCTAGCCATGTTTTAAATGAGGGTGGCTGAGCAGGTTTCCAATGAAAGAGGATTCTTCTGCGAGCAATTAGAGAGGCAAAAGCAATAACATTAGAATGTGTTGCCGATATGTTGAGATCATCTTGGGATCTACCAAAGATACCTATATGAGGAAAGGGCTTTATTGAAATATTAAAAATTTTTGAAAGTGCGTCAAAAAAGGAATGCCAAAAATTAGATAATTTCGGACATGTCCAGAACATGTGGGTGAGGTGACAGGAGTTCTGGGAGCATTTTTCACATTTATCTTCGATCTTTTCTGGGTAAAGCTTGGATAGTCTGGCTTGACTATAATGAAGTCTATGGACTACTTTAAACTGTATAAGGCTAAGCCGAGCACAGCTACAAGAGGAATTAACAGCTCTCAGAACTTTATCCCAGAACTCATCTGAAAAAGTGGTCTGGAGTTCCTTTTCCCAACCTTCTTTAATTTTTTAAATAACAGAGTCGTGTTCTTGAGACAGAAGATTATAAAAATGTGAGATGTGGCCTCTTGGTAAAGTTCCCACCTTAAGCAGGCAGTCTATGCCACTGAGAGGGGGGGGTCCTCGGAAAAAAAGGGGTGTGAGTCTTTATAAAGTTTCTCAGCTGGAAGTATCTGAATAAGTCAGAGCGGTCCAAGTTGAAAGCAATGCATAGTTGTTCAAAACTTCCAAAAAATTGTCTACATACATATCTCCCACACAGCGGAGACCTTTAGCCCCTAGGGAGGAGTATCTAGGATCCAGTAAACCTGGTACAAACAAATGGTTACGACAAAGTGGAGTTGCACGAGGAAATTTTGTTTTTTTTTTTTTAAGCCAAACCGAGGTAGACTTGCTGGTGTGTTTCAGATCATTGTTCTGCTGCATAACCCAAGTGCGCTTGAGCTCGAAATCACAATCTGATGGTTGGACATTCTCCTTCAGGATTTTCTGATAGAGAGCAGAATTCATAGTTCCATCAATTATGACAAGTCGTCCAGGTCCTGAAGCAGCAAAGCAGCCCCAAACCATCACACTACCGCCACCATGTTTGACTGTTGGTATGATGTTCTTTTTATGAAATGCTGTGTTAGTTTTACATCAGATGTGATGGGACGCACACCTTCCATAAAGTTCAACTTTAGTCAGTCAGTCCACAGAATATTTTCCAATAAGTCCTGGGGATCATCAAGATATTTTTTGGCAGATATGAGATGAGCCTTTCTGTTCTTTTTGCCCAGCAGTGGTTTTTGCCTTGGAACACTCCGTTGGATGCAATTTTCGCCCAGTCTCTATCTTCTTGTTGAATAATGAACACTGACTTTAACTGAGCCAAGTGAGGCCAGCAGTTCTACAGATGTTTTTATGGGTTTTTTGTGACCTCCTGGATGAGTAGTTGATGCGCTCTTGGACTAATTTTGGTACTACTGGAAAGGTTGCAAGTTTTCTCCATTTGCGGATAATGGCTCTCACCATGGTTCGCTGGAGTCCCGAAGCCTTACAAATGGCTTTGCAACCCTTTCCAGACTGATAAATGTCAATGAAACACAAATTTCTCAAATGTTCTTGAATCTCTTTAGATTGCGGCATAATGTGTTGTGTTTTGAGATCTTGTAGCCCACTTCACTTTGTCAGACAGGTTCTATTGAAGTGATTTCTTGATTCAACAGGTCTGGCAGTAGTCAGGTCTGGGAGTAGCAAGCAAAATTGAACTAAAAATATGTGGTTATTCACGTTAAGGGGAACAATTACTTTTTCACATAGGGCCAGGGAGGTTTGGATAGCTCTTTTCCCCTCATGAATAAAATCATCATTTCAAATCTGCATTTTGAATTTACTCGGGTTATCAAAGTCTAATATTAAAATTAGTTTGATGACCTGAAACATTTAAGTACGTTAAATACGTAAAAAAATATGAAATCAGGAAGGGGGCAAAAACTTCACAGCACTGTAGCTTAAACTTGGTACAGCTCTTCAGAAGGTGTTACAGCTGATGATTGAAGCAGATTGCAAACATATCCAATCTATGTGCCCAAAAGATATGAGTCCAGCTGGAATTGAAGTCTTATTCTAGATAATGTGCCTGCAGAAGACATGGCCAACTGGTAAAACACAATCAAATCAGTTAACACAAGCCCATCAGTAAAACACAAGCCCACCTGTATAACACAGCCCATCAGTAAAACACCAGCCCACCTGTATAACACAAGCCCACCTGTAAAACACAACACACCTGTATATCACAAGCCCATCAGTAAAACACAAGCCCACCTGTATAACACAACCCATCAGTAAAACACAAGCCTACCTGTATAACACAGGCCCATCAGTAAAACACAAGCCCACCTGTATAACACAGGCCCATCAGTGAAACAAAAGCCCACCTGTATAACACAACCCATCAGTAAAACACAAGCCTACCTGTACAACACAACCCATCAGTAAAAAAACAAGCCCACCTGTATAACACAACCCATCAGTGAAACACAGGCCCAACGGTAAAACACAAGCCCACCTGTATAACACAGGCCCATCAGTAAAACACAAGCCCACCTGTATAACACAGGCCCATCAGTGAAACACAAGCCCACCTGTATAACACAACCCATCAGTAAAACACAAGCCTACCTGTACAACACAACCCATCAGTAAAAAAACAAGCCCACCTGTATAACACAACCCATCAGTGAAACACAGGCCCACCGGTAAAACACAAGCCCATCTGTACAACACAACCCATCAGTAAAAAACAAGCCCACCTGCATAACACAACCCATGAGTGAAACACAAGCCCACCGGTACAACACAACCCATCAGTAAAACACAAGCCCACCTGTATAACACAAGCCCATGGGTAAAACACAAGCCCTCCTGCATAACACAACCCATCAGTAAAAAACAAGCCCATCTGTATAACACAAGCCCACCTGTACAACACAAGCCCACCTGTACAACACAACCCACCAGTAAAACACAAGCCCACCTGTACAACACAAGCCCACCTGTACAACACAACCCACCTGTATAACACAACCCATCAGTAAAACACAAGCCCATCTGTATAACACAAGCCCATCGGTAAAACACAAGCCCACCAGTAAAACACAAGCCCACCAGTAAAACACAAGCCCACCTGTATAACACAAGCCACCTGTATAATACAAGCCCGTCAGTAAAACACAAGCCCACCTGTACAACACAACCCACCTGTATGACACAAGCCCACCAGTAAAACACAAGCCCACCCGTACAACACAAGCCCATCGGTAAAACACAAGCCCACCTGTACAACACAGCCCACCTGTATAATACAAGCCCATCAGTAAAAAACAAGCCCATCTGTATAACACAAGCCCATCGGTAAAACACAAGCCCTCCGGCATAACACAACCCATCAGTAAAACACAAGCCCACATGTACAACGCAACACACCTGTATAATACAAGCCCACCAGTACAACACAACCCACCTGGATGACACAACCCATCAGTAAAACACAAGCCCACCTGTGTAACACAAGCCCATCGGTAAATTACAAGCCCTCCGGCATAACACAACCCATCAGTAAAACACAAGCCCACCTGTACAACACAACCCACCTGTATAATACAAGCCCGTCAGTAAAACACAAGCCCACCTGTACAACACAACCCACCTGTATAATACAAGCCCGTCAGTAAAACACTAGCCCAACTGTCCAACACAACCCATCTGTATAATACAAGCCCGTCAGTAAAACACTAGCCCAACTGTACAACACAAACATCAGTAAAACACAAGCCCACCTGTATAACACAAGCCCTCCTGCATAACACAACCCATCAGTAAAACACAAGCCCACCTGTGTAACACAACCCATCAGTAAAACACAAGCCCACCTGTACAACACAACCCACCTGTATAATACAAGCCCGTCAGTAAAACACTAGCCCACCTGTACAACACAATGCATCAGTAAAACACAGGCCGACCTGTATACCACAAGCCCATCAGTAAAACACAAGCCCTCCGGCATAACACAACCCATCAGTGAAACACAAGCCCACCTGTACAACAAAACCCATCAGTAAAACACAAGCCCACCTGTCTAACACAAGCCCATGGGTAAAACACAAGCCCTCCTGCATAACACAACTCCTCAGTGAAACACAAGCCCACCTGTACAACACAACCCATCAGTAAAACACAAGCCCACCTGTATAACACAAACCATCAGTAAAACACAGGCCGACCTGTATAACACAAGCCCTTCGGTAAAACACAAGCCCTCCGGCATAACACAACCCATCAGTAAAACACAAGCCCACCTGTACAACACAACCCATCAGTAAAACACAAGCCCACCTGTAAACACAAGCCCATGGGTAAAACACAAGCCCTCCTGCATAATACAACCCCTAAGTGAAACACAAGCCCATCTGTACAACACAACCCATCAGTAAATGACAAGCCCACCTGCATAACACAACCCATCAGTAAAACACAAGCCCACCGGTACAACACAAGCCCATGGGTAAAACACAAGCCCTCCTGCATAACCCACCCAGTCAGTGAAACCCAAGCCCACCTGTACAACAAAACCCATCAGTAAAACACAAGCCCACCTGTATAACACAAGCCCATGGGTAAAACACAAGCCCTCCTGCATAACACAACCCCTCAGTGAAACACAAGCCCACCTGTACAACACAACCCAACAGTAAATGACAAGCCCACCTGCATAACAAAACCCATCAGTAAAACACAAGCCCATCTGTATAACACAACCCATCAGTAAAACACAAGCCCACCTGTATAACACAACCCATCAGTAAAACACAAGCCCACCTGTACAACACAAGCCCATTAGTAAAACACAAGCCCACTTGCATAACACAAGCCCACCTGCATAACACAAACCCATCAGTATAACACAAACCCACCTGTACAACACAACCCATCAGTAAAACACAAGCCCACCTGTATAACAAAACCCTTCAGTAAAACACAAGCCCACCTGTATAACAAAACCCTTCAGTAAAACACAAGCCCACCTGTATAACAAAACCCTTCAGTAAAACACAAGCCCACCTGTATAGCAAAACCCTTCAGTAAAACACAAGCCCACCTGTATAACACAAGCCCATCGGTAAAACACAAGTCCATATACAAGCCACTGGTGAGACAGTCTCATTGGTAGTGTTGTGTCTCTTGAATCAAAAGTTTTCACACTTTCAAGGTCCCGTTGTCCGTGAATAACTGGAGAGAGACAAAATCTTCAGAGGCTATCTTTATTCCAACCTTGAATCGTGCAGTAATCCAAACCCACAGAGTAGTCCTTGGCCAAGAAGTACTAACTCAGCATTCTTACAGAGCAACATTTATGGGAAAAACTCAACCAACTTTGTTCCAATGACAATACATGGGTCGCACACTGATTATCTCTTAGGTTTTTTTCTTTCACCTATTGCTTGGAAAGCTCTCCATGGGATTCTCTGAAAAATAATGGGGGTTCACAGAAGTAATGGTCTCATAAAAAAGTAAGAAAATACACTAAAAAGGTATAAAACGTACTAAAAAGGAGCGGAAAATTAAAGGGGGGGAGAATAAAAATACAGTCAAAGGAATAGGATATAAGTGGATACATAAATGATTCAACTGAATGTGTTTTCAGTAGCAACTAATGATTTTACTGAAAAAATATTGATCAAAGCTACAGAAATCAAATACATTTAAATGTCTCACCAGATTATGTTTTCAAATCAACTTAACTGAAGCCCGCTTACTAATCAAAGCTATAGAAGCCCGCTGCTTGCATGTGTGAGCTGCTCATGCGTGTCTGAATTAAATTGCTTGTATGTATATGTGTGTGTGTGTGTGTGTGTGTGTGTGTGTGTGTGTGTGTGTGTGTGCGTGCGTGTGTGTTATTGCTTCTTACATATTCTGGTCTTTTATTTACTGATATGATGAGAAATATTGAAATATAATCCTCAATAGTAGAAAACAGGGTAATTGGTAAAATAAGCCCCAAGAACATGAGCCAATTGGTCAAATGCTAGCCAAACAGCAGAACTGTAGGTGACTGGCTGAATAGAAACACATTGGGGAAACACAAGCTAATCGAGCATGTGAGAAAAAGTAAAACAAAAGCCCAACAGAAGAATACAAGAACATCAGTAGAAAATTAGACCATTGATGGAATGCAAGGCAATCAATAAAAGTCAATCAGCAGAACATGAAATCATCTGTAGAGCACCAGCCCAATGAAAAAATACAAACCCATCAGTGGAATAAGGGTCCTTTGGTAGCGCAGGAGCCATCAGTAGAATACGACACCACTGGCAAACAGATGAGGCCATTAGAAAGCTATGACAAGCCACAGCACCGTCACAGGCCATTTAATGTCATTTTTCAGGCAGCTGTAGACCAGCAATGGTACAAATGGGCCAAACAGAGGGAAGACACTGCGCTCTCTCTTGATTTCAGTGTGCTGCATCTGTAAAGACTAAAGACTCCTGTCATTTACTCAAGGGGACTGCAGGGTTCTGGCCAGAAATGATATTGAACGTACCGGAGAGATACTTCTCGTGATGTCAGGAACCTGGTCACTTGGGTTTGTTGATTACCGTGGTTGGCAAAAAGCCACATGTCACTTGACTTTTTTAGGTGAAGTAAACTTGTCCTCCACTTCTTGTCATAATACCAGTCAGTTGCAGCGTTATTAACTGCACGAACCGTTTTGTGAAGGGTTCAGGAACACTTTCCAACATATTCCTGATCGAGAACCGAAAAAAATCTACTTGGATTGATGCAATTCGATGCAAGAACTGTATGCCGTTGACCCAATCGCGTGTTTGTACTTTTCACTTCCTGTCGGGTCAATCCCAAGTAATTTTCCCATAATTTCTACCATGACATTTTGCCAAGTTTTCACATTTTATTATTCAGTCATGGCAAGGGATTGATCTTTTTTGTGTTGGGTAATTCGATAGCTCGTATTCCCGATAGCTAGTATTTAAGTGACAGTTCGGATATTAGTATTGGAAAGAATTCTGTTTTCAACCTTCTTCGGTATCGACTAAGGTCAGTACTTTTTGTAACGGCAGCAGCCTGGTTACCGATGACACACCAGGTGGCAAGAGAATGCGCAGTATATGCATTCGCAATATTAAATATTAATCATAAACTCTAAACCCCCTTATCAGGAATAAAACCCTAAAAATATATTGGCACCCCTTTTTAAAATCGTTCTTATAAACTTAAGACTGTGAATTACTTTCACTGATCAATGATGATCAACAAATGTTGAATTTCTGTTCAATGTAGGAAAATCGTGATGATCCAGCCGACCCAAACCCAAAGAGGGGTCGCTCCTCCAAGCTTTCTGCTCGTAAGGATCCGGAAGACTATATGGACCTTCGTTGTACTTAAGCTTAGAGAAATATCTTGCCTTTGCGGTGTTGTCAAGGTTTTACACATATTCAGAGACCGCCGTATCGGTTCCACAACTGCAGGATGCCATACTTCCCCTGTTTCATTGTATTGATTTACACTCATTTTTGCCGACCACGCTAATGCCTATGGCTGAATATGACATCAATGTTTGTAAACGAGAGGTATTGCACGCCGAAGGAGTCAGGAGGATATAATTAATGAATAAATAACACTGTGTTCTTACGCATCCGTGAGGTCACAAAAATTATTTCAGAGGCAAAAAGTTTCATTCCGTCTCCCCTGTAAAGCATCGTGCTGTATTACCGGTTAATCGATTTCAGTATCTCAGCAATGGCGTATAATTTTTTCCTCCTTCATGGGTATTGCGCATAATTGCTGGTGTTGAAATGTCTCTCAAAAGCCTTGGTTTTTTGGCATCAAATTAAAGTCTGGTATAGGTTTTCCCATGCTGATCAACTCCAACTTCTCAATGAATATTAGTCCAGAAAACGTTCTTCATAAACTCAAAACGATATTGACAGGTATCACGAACCAACAACTCAGATTAACTTGCTAGGTTGTTTACTGCTGATTTTTTTAAAAAATTTCGCTAGCTTGTGATTCGCCTGGGGTACAGCGGGTGGAACCTGTCATAACATTACCAATAACAAAGCCCTCCCATTCATGAGGGAAATATGATTGGACGATTTTACTGTCCTTTGAAATTACTATTGCTCGGAGCAAAGCCCTCTGTAAATGTCCTTCCCAGCAGCAGCAGAGGGAGACAATTCAAAGTATTTAGGCGTAAGAGACATGACTTACTTTGACTAGTAATGGGAACGGCAGTTCTTTTGACTGTACTGAATCCCTAGGATCAGTTCATTAAAATCTTTCATTCAAAAAATTTGCTCACCCAATCGTTCAGTGCTTAGCAGGAGCCCTGACTGCATAGTGCATTGTTCTCCGACTCCCATAAACAGCCAAACGATCCGTCATTCAGATCATGATTCAGCCCTGGCCGGAAGGTGACATTCATTCTGTTAACACGTTCACTTACTGAGGGGACGGTGCGTTCACGATCCATCTTCGACCATGCAGAGAGGTCAGCAAAAACTATTAGCGAACGGTATACCTACATTCCAAGTTCGCTAGCTATGTCAGGGCAAGGTTGCTAAACACACATTACAAAAGGTCTGCATGTATTGATTCAGCAGCAAGTTTAACTGGGAAACGTTAATTGACATTGGAAAGATACCCATGGCTAAAATGATGAGATACCAACAATATTATAGTCTTTTTACTCTATGTGCGACATGCTTGTAGCTAGTCAATATAAGTAAGGTAATTGGCTTGAATTTACACTGTAGCCTGCTACCAGTAATCAAGCTACTGGACTGTTAAGTCATAATATGAATGTCAATTCCAGTAACCAATTTAACTTTAAAGTCAATGACAATGCAGTATTATATATCTGATAGGAAGTTTTGTGCAATAATGTCTGATGCTTCTCGTGAAGATATCCAATTACTTGTGGATAATTTGACGCCAGTGAAATGATCAATTTGCAATATCAGTATCCCTATAGCTACCCAGTTTCCGTGATTATTTTAAAACAGTGCCTATTGCGCATGTTAAACGGAAGAGACTGCAAAGTGGCAGAAAAGATCGGGATCCATCAGACAGTTAAACAGACATTTCCTAGAGCTAATTCTAAGTTTAGCTGGCTCTATTCACTCGCTCAAGCAAGATCTGCCATCTTTGATGGCTTTCGCTTGCTACTAGGCTCTACTCTGACGAGTGCATCATCGTCTTCCGAACATTCTGATGTTGAGACATTCACGGCACTGGTTTCATTTTGGAATGGGAACTAGTCCCAGGAGATGGAAGAACCAGCCATCGGCTGTTCGCACACTAGCTGGCACTGAGCCTAATGTGCTATGCCTTTACAGGTAGGCTACTTGCGACAGCGGTGGCTATACAGGCCTATCTTCCGACAATTGATAGAACTAGGTTTATCGGTATAGTCTGAAGCCATCCATGTTGTTGCTGATACTGATACTGGTGACCTATCTGTAATGTACCGGCAGCAATTTTTTGCGTACCGGCAGATTTTTCCAGCGTACCGGCATGTGACTTTTGCGTTCATCAGCATTTGGCTTGGCTAGAACTATGGACTGAATTAGTCTCTCCTGACTATGCACGCTGTCCTTGTGTGCTGTACGACCTACAAATTAAATCTCATTCGCTCAGCCTGACTGTAAGCATGACAGACAGCGCTCCACTCTCAAACGACACTGATTCCCCCGTCTGCCTTCGGCAGGGTCAATGAGAGCACAAGTGCCCAGATCGCTTTCATGCACGCTCGCACGCACATGTTTGTGCAGCTAACTTTATTAGGGCATTTCATTTCTATTCATTATGGACAGCCCAACCCTAACCCTAAACCAAATCACACCTAACCCCTACCTTAACCAAACCTCCATTCATACCTGACTCCTAACCTCAACCAGGACTTCAGAAATGATGTTCTGCCATAAGGACTACTGGTCCAGACAAGGTCAGTGCTTATACTGGAAAAGGTCTCCAATGGGAACCAGCACAAATGCACAAACGCACAAACACACAAGCACACATGCACCAACACACGCTCACAAATGCACCAGCGCGCGCGCGTGCGCGCGCACACACACACACACACAGTCAGCCAGTGAGTGAGCATTTTGGAAAAGGTCCCTGTCTGAGCCCAGGATGGCATGCCAGATATATAAGGTCAGGTCTCCGCTGTGTCATTTGCAAACAAAGACCAGCAGCATTTTCCTACTTAGCTCACTGTATCCCCCAAAATACTTTCAGGGGACTCTGAGGTTTTAGAAAAAAAGCAGCCACCACCAAATCCGCCACAGAGATTTTGGAGTCATCGCAGGAGAACAAGAAATAATTCTTTGATTTCTTTAATTGATTGCTCATGACTAGATGGGAACCTAAACTCGACCAATTTTGTCATGCCGGGTGATTGGAGCCTTTTGTAGGGCCAATGGAAGCCTAAATGGGCCCAATTATTTAATTATTTCTTATTATTGCCAAATTGCTTATTATTGTCACTCAGAACACCTTCCCTCCTCTCCACGGACTCACTGCCCTGTAGAGCTGTGCGACCCCAGGGCCGTCACTGAGCCAAAAACTGAAAAGGAAGAGCATTCACCGAGTGTCACCGCTTCCACTGCAGGAGAGGAAAAATATTAAATGACTAAGGCTCTTCAAACAGCACCCTTGCTGATGTGCACCACACAAACTAACACGGTCCTAAAAAAACTCATGAACAACAGAGCGGCCTGTACTGTGTAAGAACAGTAACCCAGGGGAAATTACTGCAGGTAATCGGAACGGACAAGTGCTGGCAGTACGGTTTTGTCGTGCGAAGTTACGGTGTTTCACTTGCAAGGACAAACCCTCTATTTAAGACAGTCAAAATCTATTACCACTCTGAAGGTCATCAGAAAAATGCCAAGGGGCTGAACACTTATTTTGCCACAAGAATCATCTTTCAACCGTCTTCTAAAGACTCATCTCTTCCGGCTATACCTCTCCCCCACCCCCTGAGCCTTAGCACCTAGTATGTTCTTTATAATTACTGACTTTTTGTGGCAGAATTGCAGCACAATCTGAGTTATGCGGCTTCCACTGACACTTAGACTGCTTACACGTTCTAGGATTTTCAGCATTTTCGGTCCTTCTAGAATGCATTTGGTGTTCTGAGCTGCACTTGATGAAAGCGTCTGCTAAATGCCTGAAATATAATGTCAATGAATTCATAAATTGGCCATTTCCCTCCCATAGATGAGATTTTCTGTCAATCAACGTTTCCACTGTAATATGGTAGCTGACGCAGTTACGATTCTTCTGACAAAAGGAACAAGAAAACACATTCTGGAGCACCGCGGAAACATGAAGACGAAAATTACTTTTTCTTCTGGCAAGTGCCCTGATCCTGAGCTTTTTCACAAGCTGTGATGAATTTCCTTGATACATGCAGACAACTTGAAAACAAAGCAGCAGGTCACATATTAAATAACATTCAAACACGTTCACCAGATTTTTGTCTGAAATGTGGGATTTTTTAAAATGAAAACAAGAGTTGTCAGAAAGACAACAAAGCTCGCCGGGGGGCAAGGTTAAAGTTTTTCTGCACGCGGACGGACGTGGACGTGGACGCCGGGGGTACGACAATAGCTCTCCGGACATTCGTCTCGGCGAGCTAATGACCAACATTGAAGTGTTCATAAAAAAGAATGTGAATTAATGAATGAGGATGAAATGGTTTCTTGTGTTTAAAACTAGAAGCTCTGTTATTTTTGTTTACGTACGAATAGAACTGTTCCCTGATGGTGAATAACGCGCTGAGGTGCAATTTGGGTGAAAATGTGGTGAAATGCAATTAACTTTAGGCGGCAGAAAAACTGAAAACGCACCAGTGAAGACATTTACTTTACACTGCATGAGCAGTACAATCACAGTGCTGCGCATATAGAACTAGGATTTCAGAAAAAAAAACAAACACACAAACACAAACACAGGCGCGCGCACACACAAGCACAGACTAGCAGACCAGCACAAACATGCAAACACACACCCCGTGTGGACAGCACAACCATGAGGCATATGGAGGCACACATAAACACACAAAGCATTTATGGACGCAAACAGACACAGAGGCTGCACTATTTATGGCACTGACAGAACTGATATCAAAAACAGTGTTAGCAGACCTAGTTTGCTGAACCTGAGGGATGTAATACAAAGCACACTGAACATGAGCCAGTCTTTCTTTGCGTGAGCTGGCTCGACAAACCCTAAACCCACCATCAGATAACATAAGTTACTGTGGAAGGTTAGCCCCCTTGCGCGGATATTTAATTCCGAAACAATTCTGTAATTGAGTTTCACTGGAATAATTTTCCAAAGTCTCTGTGACTCAAATATTGAGTTATAAAGCCTAAATAGGCTCATGAATAACAGGAAAAACAAGGTGTTTGTAAAACACCAATGCCCCCGTATGCCATCAAGGCATAGGATCAAGGCCTAGATCACCTTTCTTCAACGAGAGGAATCGGATACCTAAGTATCAAAGACCTACCACTAACCAGTCAAAAGTTATGGCCAAGGTTGAAGTTTTATGACAAGTCTCACCGACGCCAAGGAAAAGGTCACAAGGTCAAATTTGATGACCTCATCTGAAAGGTCTCATCACAAGGGATGCACATGCCAAGTATCAAAGACCTACCACTAACCAATCAAAAGTTATGGTCAAGGTTAAAGTTTTATGAAAATGTCACCAACGCCAAGGTCAAGGTCACAAGGTCAAATTTGATGACCTCATCTGAAAGGTCTCGTCACAAGGGATGCACATGACAAGTATCAAAGACCTACCACTAACCAATCAAAAGTTATGGCCAAGGTTAAAGTTTTTTTTCACTGCGGACAGACAGACGGACAGACAGACAGGCAGGTGAATAACTATATGTCCCCGAAACTTTGTTTACGGGGGCATAAAAATCAGCATTATTTTGTACTCTGCGCAAAGTTAAATGACCACCAGTTTTGTGATATTAAACATAGCGACTTTAGAATCAACATACCATGCTAGCCCGCGAATCTCGCTTCAGAGAGCACCCCTCTGCCTCCGCGCCTAATGGACAGCTCTGCATTCAGATGCGCACTGCATCCCCACGCCGCCCTAACCTGTGTCGGCAACTGTCTTTCGTTTGCTTCCCACAGTGGAATTAGCATATGGCAAAAGAGAGCCACGAATACCAATGAATGGAACCCCCCCCCCAACTCTCACAGCTAGCAAGTTGTGGTTAACATTTATTACATCAAACAGATACAGGCACACACACGCATCCAACTACACACGCTCACACACAAACGCACATATAAAGTATACATTTATATACACACAGACACACACAAACACACAAAAGACTGTGCAAAAGTCTTTGGCAAATTTATACCAATTTCATAGGGCAAATATGCTCGCAAAAATGATGAAATTAAAAGTTTATAATAACTGAGAAATGTAAAAAACACAGCTGAAAACACAATACACTATTCCTAAAAATTTGGGACACTGTCCTTTTGCACCATAGTTTCGTATGACGATTGGCGGTTTGCTTGTTCAAAGCATAATGGAGAACTTGCTCCCGTTCTTCTGCAGACTGACTGTCTCACTGGACAAGAAATTGCAGACAGCCATGATGAGCCATCAAGGCTCTGTCAAGACATAATTAGCTGTATTGACTGCTTTTCCAATGAAATACAAAGACTTACTAATTAAACTTTTCTTGAAATTAGAATTTCGAATTTACCATTTCATATTCAGCAACTTTAATGTGTAAAACAAAAAGTAAAAATCTAGAGTAGATTTAAATTTTCAAAAGTGTAGGGTGTCTAAGACTTTTGCACAGTACTGTATATCTACATTTACACACACACACACGCACACACACGTCACACTTTAGATGAGGTGTTGCTCAATAAGACTTTATACAGCATGTATAATGCCTTCATAAATCATACATAAGCAAATGTAACGCTTTGTAAAGGGTGAAATAACATCCTTATTCACCATGTGATGCCAGATATCATACAACTGACAATGTTACATAGCTAGTGGCTAAGCCAAGTGACATTGTCACATCTGGCATCACATGCTGAATCAGTTTCATTTCTTTATAATCTCTGTTCTATTGTGAAAAAAATACTGACTGGTGTGATTTGAAAGTCATTGCATTTCGATTTTATTTACAATTAACACTTTGTCCCAACTAATTTGGAAATGGGGTTGTATATATACATACATACACATACATTTACTCACATTTACACACACATACACTGACAAACAAGTAAATGTGTGAGTAACATGCAAATAAGAAGACAAACACATTGTATTCAAACAAACTTCCTGTTCCCAGCTGTTGAGCACAGTCACATGTGAGGTGGCGCGAAAAAAATGTGCCCGCTGGGCGAACAATGCCCCTCTATGCTCCACTGCACCCGCTTCAACCCAGCAGGTTACGGACCAGCAACGCGAGACAGAACCTCGGTCCCCGCCATCTTTCATTAGCCAACAGCCTTTCTAAAGCCTCAGTATTATTAAGCATCAAATAAAACATTTCCGCCCTTCACAATGAATCGAAGGCTCGGCTTTCTCTGCGGGCTGGTCGACAAAAGAAAGCACAAATGCATTCTTTTCAAGGACAGTGACCGTGCCTGATGAACAATGGCAGATGCATTGAGATCCTGCTGTATCTCTTATCCATGGAGATGACAAGGGCACCAGCTAGGCAAAAGAAAAGTAGGTTCAAAGTAGGTCTTTTAAAGCTGGTCTTTGCTACATCAAACTTTGCAATTTGAATGTACTCCCGCGGCCCAAGCCTGACTGAACACTTTCGTAGCCGTGCCTGATCTTACGATACTCATTCACACACATACGCCCAAAGCAAAGGCCGCTGTCGAGTAAAATTCTTAACCTCTTAAGCCCCAGCCTCTTTTTTAAGTTTCTGTTTGAAAATGACATGCCCAAAATGAATAGAGTATATCTCTGTTTGTGTAGCATGAAGTATCAGAGAGGGAGACATGGAAATGTGGAGACAGGGTTGATTTTCTGACGCTACTCGGATTTTGATATTTGAACATTAATATGCTTGGCGTTTGAGTTGTGCTTGGTGTGTATGGTGTATGCTTGTAGCAGAGGCTCTCCTGTTTCATTTGATGTGTAATATGACTATATTGCTACTTAATTAGCGCTGTGTTGTAGGTATTTTGCTGCGGTGAGTCTCAGGGAGTTTAAGAGGTTAATTATTATTCAGGGTGCACACACACTTCTTTTGAACAGGCTAGCTAGCAAGTTAACCCGCTATGGATAACACCAAACCAAGATGAACATTCATTTTACCAATTGGCAAATTTAGGAAAATTATAGGGATGACTGCAGAGAATAGAAATGTTCTCAGAGCTTAATTTAACAACATCAACATAACAAAAAACTATTAACATTAAAATTGATCACCAATGGTTTCCGTCCAATACATGCTGCAGCTGAGTGGACAGCACATCGATTAACTCAAACTGGGCTTGCTTACCAAAGTGAAACCTCTCAATCACCTCGCTGTCTGAACAGAAGTCCAGTGGATCTGTCTGATCATGGAAGACTCTTTCTTCTCTTACTGACCTTTCGCTATTTGTAATAAAAAGACTCACAGCCATCGCCTTTTTTTCTGGTTTTGTCAATACTGTTGTTAATTTTCTTATTTATACCATGTTCTCCAATAAACTCACATGAAATCCATGAACGCTGCCACTGCTATTCATACAAACAATAACTTCACGGACGTTTTCAATAGGTGACACCTACCAGAGCTACCAACCCAGTTTCAGCAGTTTCACAATTCAGAATGTCCACTACATTTCATTTTATAGAGGGCTATGTTTTCACCAAAAGTTTCATAGTATCACTGTATACATATGAAATACTTTCACCAGGAAAATAACTAACAGTATCTGAAGTCTTTATTTTCTTATGTGACCCTCAAAGGCCCACCAGGATGGGAGGATTACACTGTGTCACTGTTCATCCGGCCCGGCACCAGAATCTGCTGGTCCTCCACTCTTAACTGGATAAGTTACTACACCAGGAAAAACCCATTTAATTTGACATCTCAAACTCAGGGTCTGCCAGTGGTTGGCCACTCAAGGCACACGCAAGAGACTTGGTGAAGTTTTTCTGCCATTTAGGAGCTTCACTCAACTGCCCTAAACACTTGTCCACATACTAATTTGGAAGCTTTCTCACGAGCATGCATTAAAAAAAAAAAGTAATACTGCTCACTACAGTGCACTCAATAGAAAACAGATTACAAGGTCTACAATTATGTGGACATAAAAAGGGGAGCATTTTAAACTGTCTGTTCAGAAGCGAGAAGTAACAAAGACAACAGAAAAGGGTATTAGATCAATACGATCAAACTACAAACATGCTGTGCTTAAGTGACCTTGCAGAGACCATTAGAGAGCCACAGAAATGCAAAAAGAATATTATGTAATCAATGCATGTTCATTAAAGCCAGATTAGCTTAGCGCTTTAATTAAGCGTGCGCATTTATAAAAACTATAGCGTGCTTATGTAAATCAAACTGCAAATAAATAGGCAACAAAATTCAATAAATGCCTATTAACTGACACGGGCACAGAACCTGATGGCAGCAGTGCAAACAATTCATTCAGGGCGCAGAGGACTGCACCAAAAAAACAACTCCGAAAGCTTTAAAGAAAAAATAATCTGCTGTCCTGTATAGGCCAATGTGGTATTTAACAAGGAAGGTATTCAAAATATTCGGACAAGAACATTTGAAACACTACAGCCATATTAAAAACACACCTTGGATATGATTAGAAAAAAAAAAGACAAATACCTATTTTGTAAATAATGCCATCAGTTATCACACTTGAAGATTAAATAACAACAAGTCAATGGAAAATATGGTCCACTGAGAAATCTGGCTTGTTAATTTCATTTCATTTGCCTTGGTTTTTGTTTCTAGAGGTAAGTAACTTGACAATCAGTGCAACAGCAACAGCTGAGGCCCTGAGAATTGTGATGTCAGTAACAGGGCTGAAGAGGCCGGAGGGGAAGAATACAGGTGAGGAGTCTCCCTGCCAGGTGAGGCTGTACTAAGGGAAAGGCCATTCATTCCAGGTTACAATACGAATAGGTGAGGACACTTCAGGCCTCGTCCACATGGAGACAGATTTTTAAAAAACGGTCTTTTTATTGTTGATTGTAAAAAATCTCCCGTCCACACGGCAGCGTTTCTAAAAATATCTGCGTCCACTCAGAGACGCCTGAAACGCCAGGCCTGTGCGTGGCGCAGCATGGTGCTGTAGCATTTCTACGAAAATAAACCAAAAAAACGGAGAAGGCGGCAGTGAGCATGCATATAAAGCTAGCGCTCTGTGTACTAGCGGGGGTAGGGCCTGTGAAGGGGGCTATCACTTCATCATTAAAAAAAATAAATAACCCCGTTTCGGCAGTTGGCACAAAAACGCTGGGGTGGTGTTTTCAGAGTTTTTTACTCTGGAACCGTTTTTCACAAAATACTGTTTTCAGGCTGCGTTTTCACTGTCAACGTATGGACGCAAGGCCGAAACGATAAAACATTCAAGTGTTTTCAAAAAAATCTCTCTCGTGTGGACAGGCCCCAAGTTTGATTAGCACAAGCAAACCTGGGTTATGGCATATGCTGCTTCAGTAAACTTAATTCTAGAAATGAACAGCAGGCAAATGAAAACAACTCTTTGCCAACGGACCTACATGAGAACAAATTGGCTGAAGAAAAACACAACCACAGGAAAAAAACAATTAAAATATTTTATGGGTAAACGGCCAATGTCATAGACTTTCACCTTTGAACAAACTATCACTCCATTCTGAGGAACTTCTATTAGAAACCTATCCTGGACAACCATTTACATCCGACTCGACTCATCCTCAGAATCCACGACAAGTACCATTGCGGTGTCACTTATTGTCATTTTGATTGATGTTTTTCGAGTGACAATGAGCAAAAACAAAAATTGATGCGAGGCATACAAAATGTTTACCAAGTGCAGTGATTGTAAGCGACATATTTTTCCAGAAAATCACATCTAGTGCCTTGGGGACCCAAGCATCTCCACATCTGGCCATCAGCGGACAGAGCAGATTCAGAGCTTTCGTTTGATGTATAACAAGCAATCCGTTATGCAGAAAAAATACGATCATGTAACGTTTGATTACCTTTCTCACCCGTGAAATCTAACTGTGGTTTGGCAGTATCATCGAGAAAGAGTTGATGCAAGCCTCTGAAATTTAAATGTAGCTTCGTCATTAAAGGATTGTGAACCAGTTTCGCAATTTGTACTGAGAAAGAAACTCTAGGTTCTGAATTATCTGAAGCACTCAAGAAGAGCCACACTCTGAACTAGATTTAGTCAGTAAGCATGGCTTACAGGATACCCCCCGCAACAACAAGTAGTCGGGCAGTACCACAGTCAATAGACCTTCCAGCAAGAGAAAAAATTTTCAAAATCGGATGAGTAGGTTATGAGATCGAGGTCCGGACGCACAGACGCACGCACACACACACAGACACACGCACGCACGCACGCACACATGGACGGACAAAACAAATCCAGTATACCCCCCCAAACTTCATTGCGGGGGGTATAATAAATGAACAGGGCCAAGATAGAATGAGCAGGGCAGGGATTTATCAAAAAATTTGATCAATTCAAATTAAACAATTTATATAAATTATTACAGTCCAGCCATATCTCCATTTCTGATTTTGTGCACTATACATTTAGTCAGTTAATAAATAGGAAAAGATAAAATTTTAAGAACATTTTTTCGTCATTGGTGATACCAAGGTAATGTCTCCCATATATTATGCCAAATACAAAGCTGGAGTCCTGTTGACAGAGCCAAGGCTTAATAACACAGTGAAATGTAATTAGCACAGTGTGACTGGGGTGCAGAGACTCACCTCCCTCCGGCGGGATGCCCAGCAGGTCTGCTTAATCTTCCACACCACGGCCGCCACCAGCAACAGAGACAGGAAACAACTGATAAAGGAAGGAGGGCAAGTCAGTCCTGAATTTACAACAATAAATACAGGTAAAGCAGCATGAATTCTTCAAAAGACACTGGAACTAGACTGCACATTAGCAAGGTTATTTCAGAAGTCCAAGGTGAAAACTATGTTGCATTCCTTTAAGACACAAGTCAATTTAAGAACAGTTTCCAACACAGAGTATTTTTAAGACATAAAAAAAAAAACTGTTGGAAACAAAGATGGCTCCCGATAAAGTGCTCCCAGCAGCCCTCCCACAGCAACCGACAACGAAGATCAGATTTGGCAGTCGCTCTCATGTAACACCAGGTGTGCATACACCCTTGTGAAAATGTACAAAAGTATGTGCGAATACATATTGCTCATGTGACCTCAAAGAAATTTATTTAATATCTACGACTGCAAGTCAATTCTGTTGAAGATAACCCAGAGGCAAATACGAAAGAGCAGCAAGTCTACAACAACTGGATTAGGAGGCAAAGATGAGCCATTTGCACACATGTACACCTAAACACAACTACATCTAAAAATGCAAACATCTAAACATGCATACCTGAAAAGACAAACACCTGACCAAGCAAAAACGTAAACACCTAAACACGCATACACAAACACGCAAACACCGAAACACACAAACACCTAAACATGCATACATATAAACACACTTAACATGGGTAAACCTAAACACACTAAACACATATATACCTAAACACGCAAACACCTGACCATGCATGCATCTAAAACACATATACACCTAAAATTGCATTAACCTGAACTCGCATACACCTAAACATGCATACGCCTAAACATGCATAAACCTAAACATTCATACACCTGAGCACACTAAACACACATACACCTAAACATTAATACACCTGAACACGCATACATCTAATCACATACACCTGAACATGCATAAACCAAAACACACAGACCTAAACATGCATACACCAAAGCAAGCATACACCTAAACATGCATACGCCTAAAAATGCATACACCTAAACATGCATACGCCTAAACACGCAAACACCTAAACATGCATACGCCTAAACACGCAAACACCTAACAATGCTTACGCGTAAACACACACACCCAAACATGCGTACAGCTAAACATCCATACAACTAAACATGCATTCGCCAATACACACATACAACTAAACATGCATAAGCCTAAACACGCATACACCGAAACGTGAATATGCCTAAACATGCATACACCTAAATACGTATAGACAGAAACATGCATACGCCTCAACATGCATAAACCTAAACATGCATTTGCCTAAACACACATACAACTAAACATGCATACACCTAAACACGTATACACAGAAACATGCATACGCCTCAACACGCTGTACCTAAACATGCATACGATTAATCACGCATACACCTAAACAGGCATACATCAAAACACGCATACACCTAAAGAAGCACACATTTGAAAATGAAGACAGCTAAACATACATAAACATAAAAACGCATACATCTAAAAACACAAAACATACACCTAAGTAAACAAACACCTAAACATGCATAAATCTAAACATACATGTTAACATGCATTCATCTAAAACTGCATACACCTGAACATCCATGCACCTAAACAGGCCTGAACCTAAATGAGCAAACACCTAAACATGCATACACCTAAACAAACTAAACATAAATACACCTAACATGCATACACCTTAACACCCATACACCTCAACATGCATGCACCGAAAGATGCATACACATGAACACGCATTCACCTAAACATGCAAACACCTAAGCACATGTACACCGAAAAACTCATACAACTAAACATGCATTCGCCTAAACACGCATAGATCTCAACATGCATACACCTAAACATGTATAAGCCTAAACACGCTAACACCTAAACTCATGTACACCAAAACGCCATACACCTAAACATGCATACATTAAAACACGCATACACCTAAACACGCATACACCTAAAAACGAATACACCTAAAAAAGCAAACACCTAAACACATGTACACCTAAACATGCATACTCCTAAAAACGCATACACCTAAACATGCAAACACTTAAGCACACGTACACCGAAAAACTCATACAACTAAACTTGCATTCGCCTAAACACGCATACACCTAAACACGCATACACCTAAACACGTGTACACCAAAACACGCCATACATCTAAACATGCATACGCCTAAAAACGCATACACCTAAACATGCAAACACTTAAGCACACGTACACCGAAAAACTCATACACCTGAACATGCATTCGCCTAAACACGCATACACCTAAACATGCATACACCAAAACACGCATACACCAAAACACGCATACACCTAAACACATGTACACCAAAACACGCCATACATCTAAACATGCATACGCCTAAAAACGCATACACCTAAACATGCAAACACTTAAGCACACGTACACCGAAAAACTCATACACCTAAACATGCATTCGCCTAAACACGCATACACCTAAACATGCATACACCAAAACACGCATACACCAAAACACGCATACACCTAAACACATGTACACCAACACACGCCATACATCTAAACATGCATACACCTAAAAATGCATACACCTCAACATGCATACCTCTAAACATGCATACGCCTAAACAAGCAAACACCTAAACACACGTACGCTAAAACATGCATACACCTAAACATGCATACGCCTAAACACACAAGCACCTAAACACACGTACCCCGAAACGCGCTAACACCTAAACACGCATACACCTTAACATGCATAAACCTAAACACGCATCCACCTAAATATGCATACACCTAAACACATGCAGATGTAATGGAATGGAACCTTCAGTAGCTTTAAGGCAAGGGTGGCTAACCTAAAGAGCTGCAGTGTCTGCTGGTTTTTGGTGTCACTCAACACTTGATTGATGAATTTGAGCAGTTGATTTCACCCTCAAAGGCCCTTTCATTTCGCGGAGCGAAAAAGCGGCAGATATTTGCGGAATATTCTCCGCACAAAAATTCCACGTGAAACCATTCACACCAAACTGGGTGCAAAATTTTGCATTTGTGTTCCAATTTCGCAACCAATTCCGCGAGTTATAATTTAACCTAAACGAACCATGATGGCGGCAGCAGCAGTGACGATGACATTGTTTGTATGTATCTGAATGATAATGTTTGCCTTGCAGTCTACTTTTGCACTGACATAGCCAACGAACGTTTTCCTTATTGATGTCTGGACCTGGGGCTGGGGTTCAGGATAGTAACTGCAGGACGAAACTTGCTTTCACGTCAGTCGCTAGATCAAAAAAAGTCGCTAGATTTGTCGCTAGGCGCTCTTGACAAAAGAGTTGCCAAGATGATTTGCAAACTCGCCATATTTAGCGAGAAAGTCACCAAGTTGGCAACAGAGAGAGATGCATGATACTCCCGTTTTTTTAAGGTGCCAAGTAAAGTACATTTACTTCGTCACAGTACAATAGTTTTTTGTTTTTTTTTTGGGAGGATTTCTACTTAAGATTTTTTTAAAACCGGGACTTCTACTCTACTACCTTAAAAAGATCTAAAAGAATACTTTCACTTGGTTACTTTGACACTAGCAACTTAGTTACTCGTTTCAAATTAAAATATGCTTGTGGCATATATGTGGCATAAAATACACTTTGCTTGCGGCATTATCAGGGTCCCTACACATGAACTCGAACATTGAGAACATTGTTCGTATACAGAGAGTTTGCTTAAAAGATGTTTTTGTTAGCACAGGACCTACCTCGTGTTGTCTTCCGGGTTGTTGTCTTGGGCCAGTCCAGAGTTAAAAGTGGTATTTATGTAAACTCCTTGTACACAAACAATGTTCACAGCGCGCAAGTTCATGTGTAGAGAGCCTGGTGATACTACGAACAAAGTTTCATGTTTTATTGAGTCTTGGTGGTTTCTCGCCTAGGGCAACTAAAGAGCTAGAGCTGGCCCTGGCTGTGACATCAATAAAAACAAATAATTTCATTGGCTAAAAGTACAATTTCGCAGGCGGATTTTCGCAGAAGCTTAAGTCCGGGCGGATGTTTTTTCTGTCGCACGGACATTCCGCCTTGGTGTGCAGCTTACATTAGAGCCCGTGAAGTTACCTCCTATAAAAATCTGCGCGAATAATCCGCACGGAAATTAAAGCTTAGCGTATATGGGCCTCAACTCATCTCACCTGGGGTCTTAGGGTTAAATTAGGAGGAGAATACCAAACTCAGCGCACCCTGCGGCTCTCCAGGACCAGGGCTGGCCACTCTTGCTTTCAGGCCTCTTTAGGTGAACTAAATACAATCATCTGCAAATCAATTATTTCTCCATAGAAAAGAACACAATAAAAACACTATACTCCTGAACAACTGAAGCACCTACTGAGCAAGGAACTGCACACAAACGCATGCATCTCTGATGTATAGTTATGAAAATGCTTTAATCAGAGGAGAAAGTGAAAATTAAATCAGAATACTTTTTCCTCAATCAAAAGGAGGCCAATCCAATGTATCGAAGACCAGGATCCCTGGAAACAAAATCAATAATGAAAATTGAGGTCTTATCACAAAACTGGCGTTGTTCCCAAGTATCCACCAAGGTTTGAATGGGGAAATTATATTATACAGTACTAGGCATTAGATTTACAAACCCACTTCTGAAATAGTTGGGACGAAGTGTAAGTTGCAAATAAAGTCAAAATGCAATAAAGTTAACTGGCATCAAGTGTCACATGATTGATTATGAAAGGGATGTCTTCGAGATACTGAATCTCTCAGAAGTAAAGACGGCCAGAGGCTCTCCAGCCCGTGAAGGCTTGCGTAAAAAAAATTGTGGAATACCTGAAAAACAATGTTCCTCAACGTTTAATTGCAAAGGCTTTGAAGGTCTCATCGTCGACCGTGCATAACATCATCAAAAGATTCAGAGAAACTGGAAAAATCTCTGTGCGTAAGGAACAAGGCCGAAGACCTTTACTGGATGCCCGTGATCTTCAGGCCCTCAGACGCCACTGCATCACTCACCGGCATGATTCTGTCATTGATATTACTAAATGGGCCCAGGAATACTTCAAGAAACCGGGACACTTGCATGTTTTAAAAAGCACCATGAATGCTGAAAGGTATATAAAGGTTTTAGAGCAACAAATGCTCCCCTCCAGACGACATCTATTCCAGGGAAGGCCTTGTGTATTTCAGCAGGACAATGCAAAACCACATACTGCAGCTATTTCAGCATGGCCTCGTAGTAGAAGAGTCCGTGTGCTGAACTGGCCTGCCTGCAGTCCTGATCTTTCACCAATTGAGGACATTTGGCGCATAATTAAATGAAAAGTCGACCAAAGGAGACCCAAAACTCTCCAGCAGCTGGCAGCCAGTATTAAACAAGAGTGGGATCAAATTCCAATAGCTAAACTCAAGAAACTTGTCTCCTCAATAGACAGAGACTGCCCAGAGTGGAGGCACTCTGTGGTGATGCTACACCATGGTAAACAGGCCCCTGTCCCAACTTCTTTGAGACCTGTAGCAGCCATCAAATTTGAAATGAGCTGATTTTGGGTATAAATTGTAAAAGTTTCAACATTTGCTACTTCTCAGTTCTATTGTGAATAAAATACTGGCTGGTGTGATTTGAAAGTCAGTGCATTTTAAGTTTATTCACAATTTACACTTTGTCCCAACAATTTCGGAATTGGGGTTGTAAAAGAATTTTGTGAGGGGAAGAAGCTTCCAAAAATCATGAAAGGTATTTGAAATTTGAATAATGCACAATGTCAAGACCTGTGAACCGTTAAAAAGTAAATCAGATCAATATGGGATGTGACTACTCTCTTCCTAAAAATGAGAGACACCATCCTGCACTTTTATCAGATAACCAGCTGAGTCACAGTTCCCATGCAGACCCTTTATCTATCCCTCTCTCTCTCTCACGCTCTCTACAATCCCAGACAGCACAAATAATGTTGACATCAAAGATCTGTCATGGCTGTATTGGCTGCATCAACTGTCTTTAGTGAAATACAAAAATATTTTCATGATTTTTTTAATTACCAATTTGTAGGCTGAAATGTGCATTTTATCAACAGAAACACAGAGGAAAACAAAACAAACATCCAAAAACAAACTAGAAATGGTTTCTACATGTAAAAACAGATGTCTACCCCTTCGCCCATTTCACATTTTAGAGTTATGGTCCGGAAACGAGTGCCACCCTTCAATATGCCCAAGTCCAAATTGTTGCAATAGAAACAGAAGAAATACATTTCAAAATCAGTTAAAACCCTCAACAGGCACATCTACATGTTATGGAGAGACACTATATCAAATTTGGTGAGAATCGGTCGAACAGTTTCAGAGTTATGCTCCGGAAACAAATGGGAACGCCGACGCCGACGCCAACGGGAATTCAGGCAAAAACAATATGTCTCCCCCCCAGGAAGGGGGAGACATAATTAAAATTTAAACTAGAGTCTACTTGTACACACTAAAACATATGTCTGCCCCAATCTCAACCCCGGACACGAACATCACCCTCTTCTGAGACCAAATCCAACTTGTTTCCATGAAAATACAAGAAACTCAAAGAAATTCCAAACTAGCAAAAGGTTGATGTTCGACAAACAGATTGCGAAAGCAAGTTAGTCAATCTTTATTTTCCAATGATATGGGACACAAAGAGGAAAAGACAACAAGCAGTTCCTTTCTACCGAGAAACTAAAGCAGCAATACTGCGGATTTAACATTTATTTTGTCATTTTAGGGGTGCTAATTTGCCGGCAAAACTAGTTTTCAGAAAAACTATACTACTAAATGAAAACGCATTAAAATGAAAATATGTAGTTTTACCATATGTTAACAAGTAGCAGATGGATAATTTACATTTTTAGCATCAGCACAATGTTTCATTCATTTCTATGAAGGGCGGTGATTATTCTACACCAAATAAAAGATTAAAAAAATAAATCCACCACATGTAAGACTCCCTTCAGTTCATCTACTACAAGTTTCTGGCAGTAGTCAGTCCATTCAATAGCGATTGATCCTAATCACCACGCCATCATATGGGGATGATGCAAACTGCAGACTTCATTTTGATAATTTTCAACGTTTCAGCCAAGTACAGCATCACATTTAATTTGAAATAAATAAATAAATGAATAAAGAGGTTTTCAGCTTCTTCGTGCATCATCATATCAGTTGAGGCGGTGACTGAGTGAGAGCGTGATTAAAATTAAGACACACTTTACTGAACCCCGTGGGGTTATTTGTCCCTTACATTTTACCCATCCCATAGTTTGGAGCAGTGGGCAGCCACAGAGCAGCGCCCGGGGACCAACTCCAGTTCTAAAGCCAGAGCCTCAGTCAGGGGTGCCGGTAGGAGTGTTTCTACACCGCAGGTGTGCGTGAGAGCGTGAGAGAGTGTAAATGAGTGAATGAGCGACCGCAGAGGAGGTGCACAGCACTGTGGGAGAAACAGAACAGCCAAGAAAAGGTCCTGAGTTGTTTCTAGTCACAGAATTGCCATTTTGGGCCTGTTCCGGCTGCAGGTGCATGGTGAAAACTGTGATGCGTATTTCATTCAGACAAAAATGGGGGAAAGTTCAGAAAAACAAAGATTCCCGCTCACAGCACCATATGTTTCCTCTGTAAGATTATGTCACCGAACAACAATGAAAATGGCTACAACTCCCGTATGGGCCACGTGTAAATTAAAGCCTACATTTAGTACATTTGGCTTGTATCCATTTCTTCATTCCAAATACAAAGTTCAGGAGTAGACAGCCGTAACTTCAGAAATGGTCATTGTAAAAATATTTACAGACTTTAATGTGTAATATACAATATTAAATGTCTCATCGTGTCTGTCTCATTATCACTAAAATGCGACAATGTGCGCATTTAGGGCACAATCGTGCACAACCTGCAGCAGTACAGACTGAGAATGCGCTAATAAGATGTGTCACATCAGGGCAGGGTGTTGAAATAAATTAACCTCTCCGGGACTGGCGTTAAAACTTCTATTTGTGCAATGATAAATTACCCGAATAGCGACGCTAGCAGCAAACTCCCGCAAAGCTGGCGGCACGATTTAGCATAATAATGTAATCTATTTCTGGATAGCACCAAAAGAGTTACTACAGTAAATTTACAGAATGAGATCAGAATGAGCAGACTGACCCTATGACAAGGAAGGCACAAAAGGCCAATGAATAATTGATAAGTAAAAAGTGGGCAACCTGACAATCTCTGCTATAAACATCTGTGAATACTGCCAACCAGCAAGCAGTTTTTATTTCTTAGCCAAACCGTTCAACATCACTGAGAAAATGGTATCATTATACAAAATGGGATCCTCAAAGAAAGTGGGCAGTTAGAGGAGTGACTGAGAAATCTGTCGAGGCAAATGTTGTCACACAAGACTCCAAGCTAAACAAAGGGTATAACTCCAGCAGATCTTATTTCTGAAGGACTGTCATTTGAAGAACTGGACATACATGGTGCATGTTAAACCAGGTTATGACATTTCAGTCCATTTGGTCACCTTTACAAATCCGAAGTCTATTTAGTTCCCCACACTGTAAAAAAACTATAAAATGCCCTGTGACGGGCAAAATGACTGATGCGAGGTCAACAAGTAAATGAGGGGAGACTGAAAACTAACATTTTTAGTCTCAGGGTCAATATAAAACAATATTAATCACACTCCAAAGACGGTGCTGAAACTATTTCAAGTTATAGGTTTCCAAATAAAGCCACAGGACAGAAGGAATAGATTAAATCAAGGTTTTACCATCAGTTGAAGCCATTTCTCTACACACAGAGAGAGAAAAGGAGTTTTTTGCGGAGTCGGAGCATCCTGGAAACAGAAATGCCATTCTCCCTTTGAAGTTTTACTTTGGCAAAGTAACTTATAAGATGGCGCAAGAAGGTTAAATTCCTTAAGCACCCACCTCCTCAGTTTGTAATGTAGGGTAATAGATAACAACAGAAAGCAACTAAATCTTGAGTTCAAGGGTACAGGAGAACCAAGGTTAGCCTTTAGAGCTCTAAAAATCTATAAAAATGTCATTCTAATTAGGAAAATGATACCAGTGCTGGGATGTGCAGAACAATCTCACTGCGAGTTCCATTAGAGAGCATTTCAGAAATGGACGAATATTGCAGCGTTGGTCTGAGCAGTGAATAGCTCCTGATGAAATGGATGCATTAGATTGCACAAATTACAGAGGCAGAGACAAACAGGCCATTTGTAGAGGAATGAGGTGTAGGCCGGAGCTTGGGTTAAACACCTGGTAATTGCTAGTTGATTGGACGCAGTGCATTTTTAAATCGACAGCATATTGCCTTTTGAAGCCTTGTCGGGGGAAAAAGAGGGGCTCCTTGTCACAATGACTGCAATAATTGGCTTTTATCTTTATTTTAATAACAGGTGTGGAGTGAACTGAGCTGACTCTGATGGTGCTAACAGAAATGCCACAGCACTCTCAGGTCAGGGCTGGAGTTTGTGGGCGTCGGGGCCCACATACTCCAGGGGAGTGAGAGCTCTGATCTTACAAACCGCCTGCAGCTCATTTATGGACTTAATCGCTGCAGAAAAACAACGCAGAAAACCGTCCATCCTTTTCCCGCTAAAATTCATTTCACATCAAGAGTTGTGTCCCAGTCAACTACGCCAAGTTCAAGTCTCAAGTCGTAAAGCCTTGTTTAATTTAAGGGCAAACTTTTTTCAATTCCATTCAAAACAATCCGATATTTTAAGGGGAGGCGCTGAGTAACAGAAAAGATGACAAAAGCATTACTGTCCAAATAACTATGGACATGACTGTATACACACCCCATCAGCTACAACAGAAAAAGCACCAGCCAGATACTGTGCAAGTCTCCCTCGTGCTATGAAAACAGCTCAGACTCCTCGAAGGATGGACTTTAGTTGACCTCTGAAGGTGTGCTGTGGGATTTGACACCAAGACTACAGCAGCAGATCCTTTAAGTCCAGTGGGTTGCGAGATGGGGCCTCCATGGATCGGACTTGCTTGTCCAGCGCATCCGGAAGATGCTTCATCAAACGAGACCAGGGGCAGTGGGATGGAAAGTGAACACCTTGAACTCGTTGTGGTCCTCAAACCATTCTTGAACCATTTTTGTAGTGTAGCAGGGCCCAGCATCCAGCTGAACAAGGCCACTGCCATCAGACCACAGTTACCACAAAGGGATGAACCCAGAGTGCAACAATGCTTTGATTGGTAGTAGGTATCAACGCAGCATCTGCATGAATGGCAGGACCACAGGTTTCCCAGCAGAACATTCCCCGAAGCATCACAGCTGCTTCCACCAGCCTGCCTTCTTCCCATAATTCTTCCCAATGTCATCTCTTCCCCATATAAATGATAATCACTGACCCAGCCTTTCTCATGATGAAAAAGAAAACATGATTCTTCTTTCACTGCTCCATGGTCCAGTGCTAATGCTCACATGCCCATTGTAGGCACTTTCAGCAGTGGACAGGAGTGAGCATAGCTACACAGCCCTATATGCAGCAATGTGTGACACACTACCTGTTCTAACACTTTTATATCATAAGCAACATCAACCTTTTCAGCAAGTCCTTCCAAAGGATTGGACCAAACAGGGGTGCTCAGAGATTTTTTTAAAAACAAGGAAATTTTACATGGTAGGGTATAAAAATAAAGTAGTACTGACATCACGGCCCATGCCTTTCTAGTGAGGTCTGGGGGAATGCCCCCCGGAAAATGTTTTATTTCTCGGCTTTAATGCTGCATTCTAGAACATTCTGAGCACTAAAAGAACAATTTAATACATCATCATTTTGGAATTTTTCAAAAAAAGCCAACAAAATCACACAAACAACTTCAAATTGTGTATTAAATAACTAAAAAATACTTATTTCAAGATAATAAATATGTTTATAACTCGAATCATTCACAAATTGAAACATTTTTTTACTAACGATTGAAAACACCAACTATTACAATCTACCTCACAATACAAATCTACCCTGAGATTACAGCTTTAAATTTAACATAAAATCTGAAAAAGTCTAAAATGTTTTTTTTTTTTTTTTTTTTACATCTTTGGACCCTCTTGAACAAATTTGAACATTCTTGAACCCTCTTCCATCCTCCAGTTTTCAAAATTGTCATTTGAGGTAACTTACAACATGAAATCATTGCAAATTTCAACACTGTAATTTTAACATAATATTTGAAATATAATGATTGGAAACACTAAATATTACAATCTACCTGAGATTACAAATCTCCCAATAGATTTAACACATTATCATGGACGCCAGCCCAAAAAAAAAAAAAAAAAAAAATTGTACATAATTTTCACTGTTTTAAAGGTTTTCAATGTTCGGCACCTTGCAAGACCCTGTACTGCTAAGGATCTGGAGATTATGGAAAGATATCCATAATCTCACTCACAAGCAAGCTAGCTACATGAAAGCAATGTTGCAAATGGCCCTGGAAAACAATGGAGCCTTACTACCTACCTAGCTACGTTAAGCAGCTTTTCCACCGAATGCAAAATTATTCTTTCGTGCGACAGACAGCATTCAAAGTCAATGCAAAGACGCAAATATCTTTGCATTGATTTTGAATGTAATCTGTCGCACAAAAAATTAGTTGCAGATTCGGCGGAAAAGCAGCTTAGACTAATTGTAGACTTTGGCATAATGTCGTAACTTCACAGCAACTTGCCAGATAAGATCTAAAATATTCGCTGAACCGCTGTTATTTAATATATACAAGACAGCACAAAAAATGCACGCAATGTTGCAGTTCACATTTTAAATGATCAGCTACAAATTTAGAATGGATAGGAAACCTTTAACCAGTTGAAATGTGTTGGGCACGGTGTTCAGAGGCTGCATCTGCGGTTCAAAGAAGTGATGCAAAAGAGAATTGATGATACGGCTCAACATCTGCACAAAATAACAAGAGTTGTCAGAAAGACAACAAAGCTCGCCGGGGCAAGGTTAAAGTTTTTCTGCACGCGGACGGACGCGGACGCCGGGGATACGACAATAGCTCTCCGGACATTCGTCCCAGCGAGCTAAAATATGGGCTCTACACTACACATCAATATCAGCCTACGTTTCAGCGTCTTGCATACAGAGAGTTTCCCAACAGCTTCGCAATACCTCTGCCCCCAGCCCCAAAGGCTCTCTGATTGGCCACGAGTTGGTACAAAAGCACATATTGGCTCAATCAACAGAACTTGTATTTTTTGTAAGAAATTTAGTTTTTGACATACCCAAAATTATCTTGTATCAGTGCCAAATTTGTTCTTACGGAGGAAAAGAAAAAAATACGGAAATCCGTAACATTACAGACTCTGATCACCCATGACTAGTCTTCACTCCCCACAGACACCGATGGGCCTTGGGCACCCAAGACCACATTTGCTAGGTACCAATTACTGCATACGGCCAGCTGTTTAGGACATGTTCTGATCCAGTCATCAAGCCTTCACAATTTGGCCCTTGTCACAGTCACTCATATGCTTAAGCCGGCCCATTTCTCCTTCATCAACTTCAAGAACTGCCTGTTCTCATGCTGCCTAACATCTCCTGACAAGTGCTATAAAAACAAGATAATCGATGCTTTTCATGTCACCCAGTCAGGGATTTTAAAGGGGCACAGTCACGGCCAAGCATGCAAAGTAAATTAGAAAAAAATTGGCCAATTTTTAAAAATTGTCCACTGGTGGTCACATTTCGGTAAGACATACTAGTTGTTAATCAATACTTCTTTCTAAAAACAAAGCCATAGATACTGGAAAGAAACGTTCTCTCAGCAACCCCTACTGACTTACTGTTCAGAATATTGGATTAAGACGCTTTATGTTAGAAAATAAACAAAAGGGAAGCCAGACAGTAAAACGAGGGTTTTCCATGGGATTATATTCTCAATTATTCAGCAAGAGATCAAAGACACCCAATAGAACCATGTTTGAGGACAGCTGAACAATCCCTATGATAACCAACGAGCATCCACTGTTCACCATTGGCCGTCCTGGTGTTTAATGTAGTGACCAATCAATGTGAAATGTAGTTCAATCTTCATGCAAAATGCATAATAAAACAGGAGTAGAAGCAGCAAACAGTTTTTTGTTTTTTTTTTTTTTAAATTGAAGGAAAAAGGTTATCTAGCACATCTTTCACCCATGTGCCTCCCTAAGCTTAACCCTTTTTCTGCTTGATTTTCTTCCAGCTATACACAGTACTACTTGGCAAAAAAATCTTTTTAAACAAATAAACAAATTAAACAAATAAGATAAAATAATGTTCTGCAACAATTTCTCAAAAAATCAAATAACCCACACATTTTAAGGAACTGCGCATTAACCGTATCTGTGGTCAAAATAAAGCTTCAGCTAGTGTTTGAATAATGTCGATTGACCAGAAAGCCGATGGACACAGAAATGTCCTTTGACCCGAAGAAAGAAAAATGACGAGTTAATAACTACTGCATTTAGCAGCAGAACCTGCAACCAAATGTTTGAGATAAGTGAATATCATCCTTTCACATTGCTGCAGAGAAATTCAGGCACATTGGAGGGCTTTCAAGAATGAACTGTTTATTTAAGGTCTGCCCATAGTATATCAATAGAGGTCAAGTTAGGACCTGCAGCTCAGCAAATATTGGCAACTCTGTGACTTCCTGGGTGAGTGGTCGATGCTCTCTGGGAGGAATTTTGGAAGGTCAGTAACTCCGGGAAGATTCACCACTTGATCCTAGTTTTCTCAATTTGGATATTGATAATGTCTCTCACTATGATTTGCATGAGTCCCACAGTCTGAGAGATGGTTTTGTAACCCTTTACAGAGTGACGCATTTCAAAACCTCTCTTTCTCCATCTCATCAATGTGTTGGCTGCATATCTAAGGGCCTCTAGGCCACTTCACACTGCTGAAAAGTTTCTACTTCTGATGTTTAAACTCAAAAGGCAGCAATTAAGCCTACGTCAATCTACCTGAATTTTACCCAATCTTCACTGATATCATGTTAAGTGACTGACTGAGTAACTAAGGAGGTAGTGAATTTTTCAACCCAGGCCAGTTTGGTAGGGCATCACTTTTCCTTTAATCTGTTATCTGATTGTTTAGTGACCGTATTTAGTACCTACATGGGCAGTATTTATCTCACATTAACTTCAAAGATCGGATGCAATTAAGTCAGGCGACTGTACAAAAACAGAAGCCATCAAGAAGGCGGCACACGCTTTCTCAAAGCACTGTTACAAATACCATTACAAGCCCATGGATGAGGGAGATGATTTCTGAGCATCATCAGTTCAACCAAAACTCAACACACAACAGCACAGCCATTTACATTTGCTCAATTTGAGGTGGCAGGAGAGAATTATGGAGAAGCAGAAAACAATTTTCATTAATTTGAAGCAAATTTCTACAAAACAACATTCTACTCACCTGAAGAACGTCACGAAGAACTGAACCAGGTCCATGATGCTGTTGTGCTGGGCAAAGGCAATCTACAGAGAGGAACAGAGACATAGGTTTTTAAATATTTTTAATTTAGTTACCTGAAAAATGCCCCCTGTGGCAAGGGTGTAGGTTTGCATATGGACAGTAGGGACATGTCCCTACCAATATATTGGGAAGCCAGATTTTCCCAACCAATATTTCAGCAAACTCGTGCTTATCGTCTTTCCAGATAAGCCATACTAGAATTAGTTGTGGAGGCTATGTCTCCAAGACAACCTATTTACGTATTCTAGCATTTGAGTGGTTGAAAGGGAGGGGCTACCTGAAGGCTAAAAGTCAAGTGTAAATTAACCACTCTATTCAGGTTATGAATATTCGTTTTTGTCAAAAGCGGGTATTGAGACACACAACTGGATCGCCGGCTTTGATTTCTTGGTCTTTGAAATGGCTTGCCAGTCAAAGAGAACCGTAATTTGGCATTTTTTCCAGATTTTTCTTCATCACACAACTATAGCACTTTTTCCAAGGCCAAACACAGGACAAATATTTGATATTACCTTTGGTATGTATCACTTTGCGAAAATTTCATTGTCTGAGAGCGTGAGGAAAAAATATTGTTCCATGTAATGGTATTAATATTCAGCCAAACTGAATGGCAAGTGTAACGTTGGGAACTTGAATCGGTGAGGTTTAGCACTGTAGCAGGCTAGCTAACTGCCACTCTCATAAGGCAGTGTGCTTGCAGTACCTTTCCATAGCTAACCATGATATAATATCACTTTTTTTTTGGCTGGCGAGCTATCGCCAGCAAGCCACTCAGTTGACAGAGGAGAAAACAGAGGAGACACACAAAAAAAAAAAAAAATAAAGAAGAGGTGACCTAATTTTTTTTTTTTAAAAACCATCCAGGGCCTAAGTGATCAAACTAACTAGTCAGGAAAAGTGAGCCATTTAAAGTGAAAACTTGCAAGCTACCTAAAATGACTTTTTATGGGAGAATAAGGTCAACTAATGTAAGGTAATCATGTTCTCTAGTTTATCTTAGCAAAGTAAACCTGGTTTCTGTTACATGTTGGCTAGCAGTCAGCTTGCTAACCATAGTAGACATAACACAGGAGGATATATCAAATTATGAGGTGAATTTCAGTCTCGAAATCCTGTGATGGTGTCATTATTACCTCCGAAAAAAGGTTATGTTTTCAGTCGCGTTTGTTAGTTAGCAAAATAACTCAAAGTAATGCACCGATTTTGATGAAATTTTCAGAAAAGGTGGGTATAAAGTCAAGGAAAAGGTGATTACATTTTGGAATATCTAGGCCAAAGTACAGGTGAGATATACAGTGGTGCTTGAAAGCTTGTAAACCCTTTAGAATTTTCTATATTTCTGCATAAATACGACTTAAAACATCATCAGATTTTCACACAAGTCCTGAAAGTAGATAAAGAGAACCCAGTTAAACAGCTGAGACAAAAAATAGTATATGTGGTCATTTATTTATTGTGGAAAATGATCCAATATTACATATCTGTGAGTGGCAAAAGTATGTGAACCTTTGCTTTCAGTAACAGGTGTGACCCCCTTGTGCAGCTATAACTGCAACTCAACATTTCCTGTAACTGTTGATCAGTCCTGCACATCGGCTCGGAGGAATTTTAGCCCATTCCTCCATACAGAACAGGTTCAACTCTGGGATGTTGGTGGGTTTCCTCACATGAACTGCTCGCTTCTGGTCCTTCCTCAACATTTTGATTGGATTAAGGTCAGGACTTTGACTTGGACATTTCAAAACATTAACTTTATTCTTTCTTAACAATTCTTTGGTAGAACAACTTGTGTGCTTTGGGTTGTTGTCTTGTTACATGACCCACCTTCTCTTGAGATTCAGTTCATGGATAGATGTCCTGACATTTTCCCTTGGAATTCGCTGGTATAATTCAGAATTCATTGTTCCATCAATGATGGAAAGCCGTCCTGGCCCAGACGCAGCAAAACAGGCCCAAACCATGATGAAACACTAACATGTTTCACAGATGGGATAAGGTTCTTATGCTGGTAAGCAGTGTTTTCCTTTCTCCAAACATAACGCTTCTCATTTAAACCAAAAAGTTCTATTTTGGTCTCATCCCTCCACAAAATATTTTTCCAATAGCTTTCTGGCTCGTCCATATGATCTTTAGCAGACTGCAGACGAGCAACAATGTTCTTTTAGGAGGGCAGTGGCTTTCTCCTTGCAACCCTGCCATGAATACCATTGTTGTTCAGTGTTCTCCTGATGGTGGACTCGTGAACATTAACATTAGTCTGTGAGAGATAGGCCTTCAGTTGCTTAGAAGTTACCCTGGGGTCCTTTGTGACCTCGCCGACTATTACACGCATTGAGGTCTTCAGAAATCTCCTTTGTTCATGCCATGATACACTTCCACAAACATGTGTTGTGAAGATCAGACTTTGATAGATCCCTGTTCTTTAAATAAAACAGGTTGCCCACTCACACCTGATTGTCATCCCATTGATTGAAAATGCCTGACTCTAGTTTCACCTTCAAATTAAATGCTAATCCTAGAGCAGGGATTCCCAACCTGTGGTGCGCGCACCACCTGAGATGCGCAAGCTGCTGCTAGGTGGTGCATGACATGAGAAGGGTAATGGTGGTCTATTGTGTATTATTTTACTAAAAAATAAACAAATCATGCGCCATTTCAAATGGAGTTTCACTTGTAAAAAACAGATCAATTTGGATCGCTCAAAACATTGTTTCAGTCCCTCAAAAACGCGCACTTTCAGACAGTTCTAGCACACATATGCATTTTCCACAGTCAACTTGGCAACGCTGGTGTTCTGTCAAATTTTGTTCCCTTGTCAAAAAAATGCTAACTTAATGCAAAGCGATCATAAAGTCTTTGTTTTTGACTTGATATTGCAATATGAATCAGTTTACAGTAGTAACTTTGTTATTTGTTGGCTTATCATAACAAAAGCAGATTTTATAACGAGTTGGATAAGTTTGTTCAAACATATAGCTATGCCCATATACGCCATTATCATCTAATTTCTGCATTTTCAGGAAAACCCAGCATGTACATGCAAATATATGTACGATTACAGGTCGATATGCGCACAGATGATACATCTATTTTTTATGATTTTTGAAGATTCTTAAGATATGAGCGAGGAAACAGCCCGAGATTTCAGGGTCGCGCAAGCGCAGAACCGAGAGGTAGCAGTAGCCAGTGAAGCAAAGGCTGAAATCCAAGGAAGAGCTCCATGGAAAAATCCGTCCGTGACAAAGTGACAGTCCACCAAGTGAGTCCCAAATGAGCCACAAAAAAGTACCCTGCAATGATGAAGCAAAAATGAAGGTAAAAGACATCATTAGAGAGCAATAGACCTTTATACATTAGTTCGAGTAAGAATAACGGGAAACTCGTAAAATGCAATTACAACCATATTTCGTTAAATAAAATTCAAAGAAAAAGAGAACGCTTAAAATTTATTTGGCAGTTTCACACATTCATCTGTAAAATCATCTGTAGGCTTTTAATTCAAAACTCTTATTTAAATTAAAATTCACTCTTTTATTTCTCTTTTATTATTTTTGTATTAAACTTGATGCACCTTATGAGGCTATAAAAAGACTTTGTGCCTTTTTTTTTTTTTTTAAATCGGTAGTCTGTTGGCCGGTTAATTGTGGGCTCGCTCAGCGACCATACTTTTTATTTTCATATTATTCTCCTCACCTTTCAGATGTGACAGCACAATTGGAGTATTATTGCACATACAATAATGAACAGTTGTGTGTTCTTATATTTTGTTGTATTAAACTCGATGTCCTCAATGAGACTATAAATAGACGGTGCCTTTATTTGTTGGGCGTGGTGGTGCGTCAGCTAGGTCAGGAAGTAGAACCTAAAAAGGTTGGGAACTGCTGTCCTAGAGGTTCACATATTTTTGCCACTCACAGATATGTAATATTGGATCATTTTTCTCAATAAATAAATGACCAACTATAAAAATGTGAAAATCTGATGATGTTTTAAGTCATATTTATGCAGAAATATAGAAAATTCTTAAGGGTTCACAAACTTCCACCACCACTGTATGCCAAAGATCAAGATTTCAAGTCTTTCCAATGGGCTGGAGTTCCAATCGCCGTGCTTTTGGGTTTTGCTGCCCCCTGGTGGAGGTCTGCGCTCTCTGAGTGCTTTTCTAGTTAGTGTATTATTTTGTATGCCGGAACCACGTCAGCGAGCTGTTGAGGATACAGGTGCATCAGACATTCAGGTGAGGTCTTAATTATGAATTAAAGAATGGAATTATAGGGAAAGCATGAAAGTTAGCCTCATGATGTTCAGCAAATATAACCTTTGAAAGTCAAAATGACCCAACCAACTTTACCTCAGTGGGGAAAATGAAAAAAAACAAGTAATTATAAATCGTAAATCTAACATAATCCAGTCCGATAAAATGCTCGGTTTGCGGCTTGTCCAATTCACAGATAGTCAGTGGTTAATTTTGTAATGTTTATTTCAGTTGCAGTCACGTTACTGCTCAGAGAGATGCTTAATAAACATAAATTGCCTATAATGATTTTCACATTCTCCAATAATAAAACATACCATTATGTAATTAAGAAACTTGTGAATTGGTAAAAATATTTCAATTATTTGATATTGCTAACCTTCATAATAAATGTCTATAACATTAGAAACAGTTGTAAACTTGTATTTAAAAATCAAATCAAAATTATTTGGATGGCAAAATAGAAACAGAAGTTCATGTATGTGGCATCTATCTATTAAGATAATGGAGGCTGTTTGCTTAGCATCATTAAAAAAAAAAAAAAACAAAAACACTCATTCGGAAAATCTCCATACACAGAGGGCAGTATCTGCACTCAGATTTGTCATTATTTTCCAGCTTTTGTGCTACGCCCGCTCACATTAACATATGTGTCCCTACCAATTGTCACATTAAACCTACGCACTTGCCCTGTGGCAATCAGTTTCTCAATGCATGATTGCGAGAAATGTAGGAGTTTCACCATATACAGTCCATAATATCATTACAAGATTCAGAGAATCTGAGGAAGTTCATGCGCATAAAAGGCAAGGCCAACTAGAATTACCGTCTCATGGATGGTTCTCATGGAACCAGTAAAGTTGCAGTTTACATCCATGTCTGTTAACCACTTGTTTCCCGTGTATTTACATTACCGCAACTCACGCCTGCGTATCTCTTATTAGTTGGCTTATTGAACTTGCCCGGAAATGTGTGTGCTCGTATTACTGCCGACCGGCTCGCTTGGATCTAAACACGCAGAACTGTTAGCATGAATGATTTTTGCTTTGCATCTAAACACAGACAATAGTTCGAGTTCATGTGACATTATGATTGGTCTTGGGTGATATAAGAAGTAACATGCATACATTCCATTACTTTCAGTTCGTAAATTTTGTTTTGTTCATTTTCATCGTGATCACATGGTGACAGCCAAACAAACTGATTCTGCCCGCTGTGGCTGGACATAAAGCTTGTGAAGATGCTGTCAACCCGCAGGCCACGTGCAAAATAGTGAGGAGGAATAATCAGGGTGAGCAAATGGCAAAACCACGTTGTACTGTTAATTACTACGGTATGAGCGGTGTTGATCGCAGTGATCAATTGACTAGTTCACACGCGCCAAGTGCGAAAAAGTTGAGACTGAGCGAATCTTGAGTAGTTTGCGCCAAGACCGGTGTAAGGAAAGAGTCAAGCTACATGTGCGTGAGTTACGAGATTCCATTATGCGTCGAAACGTGTTTCCAAACTTACCATACTGTCAAGAATTTATGCAATTTTTTTTTTTGGTGTCGCCATCATTCTGTCACCTCGCAATCTGTTTCTTTGCAAGTAAAAGATGTATATAGCGCAATTGATTGCATCTTTATCGAATATCGCATGAACTTAAGTCAGTGTTTGGATGGTTTAGAGGCTAAACAGCTCAGTGCTCATCACCCAATACACCAACAGCCATCAGTGAAAATAATTTGGGCCAGCGCGCACATCAGCACTCACTGCTGCCCTGTTAAACACGACTCGCATGAGCTATCGTTCATAGACGGATCCGGGACTCGAGCCCAGCGATTGTTTGAGTGTAAATTCGGCTCCGAGTGCAAAGTGGTTCAATAGTAATGAAGGAGGGTCATTCTATGCCAAAACAGCCGCCCGTGTACATGACACCTCTCAGATTTTTCTGATACTTTGTGCAAAGACACCTTTTGTTCCCGAACGAAGAAAAAAAAAGTTTCAGGTCAATATCTCAAGCGATTTTTGCAGGGCAGCCTCTAGAAATTTGGGTGCCATGCCCCTTTGCCCGAACCAAATTGCGTGTTTCATTTTTCAGCATTTTTGGAGGCCCATAACTTCTTTTCTAATATAGATAGGAGGATGAAATTTGGCTTGCTGATTCTATGTAGCCCATATGTAAGGATTCTTCCAAAAATTAATGTGGCTCATCATATTGGGGAGGACTCCCAAAGTCCTATTTTTTACAGACAAGCCAAGTGATTTTTCATTTATTAGGCATTACTGGAAATCAGATGGATTTCCTCCATTGAATTAGGTTAATGATCAAATATGGGAACTTCTCTGCAGCCAGAATGAATTTTAGGGGAGGAAGAGGAAATTTGATGGAATTATGGGGGTCTCAAAACCCTTTCGGGTCAGAGTGACCCTTTTTGACCACCATGTTCGGACCCAAAATGACCATGTGGGCTCATCTATAATATATTTGAGGTTGATGTCTGTGTGTGTGTGTGTGTGTGTGTGTGTGTGTGTGTGTGTGTGTGTGTGTGTGTGTGTACACGTTTTTCTCCTTTCGAGAATGAGAATTTCTAATTTCTCAACCGATTATCACCAAAGCTGGTGTGAATATCCACTTGGACACCAGGAAGGACTTGACGTTGCCCAATTTTTGAAAAACGGTCATGCACACAAAAAAAAATGGCAATTACACTCCGGGTAGCGGGAAAACTTATATAGCCTGATGCGCGTAGCAATATCTGGTTGCACCGCTAGGAGCCGCAGTGTCCTTACGAACATGCGTTGAGGTAACCTGCGAGCAAGCTATGTTTGCGATGTGCCCGAGGGAGTGATAAGACAGCCTGCAGGAAAGCCAGGCTTTTGAGAGGGCACCGCGTTCGTCCACGAATGCAGCATTCCGATTACTCCAACTTGACAGCTCCCAAATTCAAATTTGACTGTTTAACACTCGCAGGGCTGGCATTAGACCTGAAAATTCGGCGGCAATTATTGACAAAAATTATTCCTGGCTGATTCTAGATGGTTTCCCTTGATTAACACGTTTTCCAATTCAGGAATAATCAAGTGGCAATTGAAGACACAGCTTCTCTCCCTCATGCGATCTAAAAAACGACAAAATAATGGGCTACAAAGCGGGTAGCAGCTAGTATATATACACGCACAAACACACACACACACACACACACACACACACACACACACACACACACAAACACACACACACACACACACACACACACACACAAACGCACGCACGCACGCACACACACACACACACACACACACACACACACACACATATACACACACACACTTTTTCTTTCCTCTCATTTGTAACCCAATTCTGCTGTTTAATTTGCATTTTAACATTTGTAAATAAAAAAAAACTAACAAAGTTGTCCTCCAAACAGGGAGGGTGGTGGCGAGCTAAACAGAAGCTTCTGCGGAATATTGAACTTGTAGCTGTGGCTAGTTGCCTCAACACGGATATTGATGCGCCACTCGTATCCCTAAAAGAACTCCGTGCAGTATTCATTTTTCCAAAGAGGATTTAGTTTGGCTACATTCAGGGAAATCTCAACGGTGCATACTGAAGAGCACTACTGTACCCAAGCATCACGTAGAAGAGTGAAACACCTGTGAAAAAGTCTAATGTAACATTGCAGCACAAATTGATATCGCATAGGGTCTATGCAGCCACATGCTGTGTATCTGCTGTGCTGGTTATTGTAGGTTTTTTTTTTTTTTTTTTTTTTTTAAATTTGAGACGTGATTCTATGCTATTGAAAATCCGACTGTGTCTGCTCGGAGTCTGACCCAAACAGCTGATCACTACTGCGTGCAGTGAACTTCGATGCGCCTCGCGGAGGAATACGTCAGTTGTTTAGTTCAAGAGCAACTGTGCTTTTTTCCGAGCAGCTAAAGTGCTGTAATTTTTTTAAATATGGCGTACATTAGAAATGTATATATATATATATATATATATATATATTATTTTCAGGTAGGACCTCTTTTAGGCCGCAAAAATACGCTGTTTCTGTGTTTCCGTTCACTACATTGTATCGCCTAAATTTCCACCCAGCACTATGCCCTGGTGCGGCTACCTGGAGGAGATCATAGAGCTTTCTACTGCATCTAATGTAGGTAGTGGCAATTTGTAGCTCATACAACCTCACTTCAAAAAAAGTGAACTATCCCTTTAAAGTAAGTTTTCAAAGATTTGCGCATCTTTCCCGTCAGTTTTCCCCCAAAATATGACGCTCTTCTCTCAAAAATGTCAGAATGATTATCCAAAATTATTTTTCAATTGGCATATTTTCTGTTTTTGTGTGAAAAAATGGTAGGTGGTGGCAGTGCGGCTCATTGGGTGCTCAGCACCCCTAAAGCTCAGACCATAGAATCACCCCTGTTGCTTACTCCAGCGAATAACGTAAAAAATGCGCTCGACCCATGCCAAATGCGTGAGACTTGGCATCTCTGCTACTTTCATGTTTTGGTGTTAACGCACCAGCGAAATATCTTCACAAACTAAAGGCGCAGATGCTGACTTCCCATCGTCTTAATGTGAGCATGGCAGGATCATTGGCAACAACAATCTTCATGGATTTATTTCGGATCTCGTTTTAAAGCTGTTGTTGAGTGATAATCACATCATACAACGTTCTACTGGTTGTTGAGGTAGATGCAAAGTCTGTACTGCTCTACTAAGTAGCACCAAACGCTGCGAGAAGCCAGGTTGAAATTGTGCCAGGTTAGCAAAACTGTGAAATGGGCTGAGCAAAGAAACAGTCTGTGGTTGAACGTAGTGGGAATCCTATTAAAAATGAACAGCAGCCACACATCCTGTGCACTTCTTTCGGTTGGAAGGTTATGGAACGTTTGCACCTGCTTCCACAGTCTGGAGGAGCACAAAAAATGGAAAAAAAAGAAAGATTGGTAGGATAAACGTTGTGCCTTGCGTACCTTCCAGGAAGATGGTTTGGTACTAGTGTTTCTTCCTGTTCCTGGCACTCCTTTGCGAGCAAAGTTTTCTGGTCCCCATGAGGTAGAAAAGAAATTTAATGAAACAAATTACCTTATTTATACCCCTAACCGCAAACGAAAAAAAGGGTATGTCACATTAATGTTGAAAGCTTGTGTCCAGAAAGCCTCCCGCTGAACCTGTGCCAGTTGTCGCTGTATTGCCCCCTCACCACCCCTGAAGAAGATGGGTGGATGGGAAATTATTCTTTGTTTTCTTGGAGCTCGATTACAGAATTAAATTATTTTGCAGACTCTTGATTGTTTGGTACATTTGCTTGAGCCACAGCGAATGGATGTTATATTGTTTGAGTTTTTTGTTTGTTTGTTTTCGGACGTTCTTTCTAAGACTAATGTCTTAATTCATGATGTTGAGGTAGGCGAGTCGCTTCCAATTAATCACCCATATCGTGTTAATCTAAAGAGGGGAATATTGCGAACCAAAGTTGACTACTTGTTGGAAAACAGCCTGGGGGTTCCTAGTTAGTCCATGGAATTCTCCTAGCCTCTTGGTGCCAAAGTCAGATGGCTCTTACAGTTTCTGTACGGACTATTGGAAAATGTTGTTGTGTTGTCTCGTGCTTTAAACGCTGATCGTTTCCTGTTGAGAACTTAATATTGTTAATATTGGCAGGGGTGCTACGTCCGAGGACGTATGCGTGCCTAATTGTCTTCTCACAGGTGATTCTGTTAAGAAAGCCGCAGACGATTGGACCTGGCCGGAACCTCGACGTGGTAAGAGATTGCAGAAGCCGTGTGACCGGCGGTCTTCCCTTCCTCGGCCCCAGAACCGCATCTGTTGCCTCCGTTTTTGTGTGTAGTGTTGATTCTTGAAAGTACAAATGTACATTGTTGAACTTATGAAACGATAATCTATATCTAACTGGTTGCAGTTGTTGTGTAAAGTCTATACGTCCTTCAGCCCTGTGCGTTGTAAAGAGCTGTAAGGAGTGGGTGCAGTTTTGTTTATTCCTTTTTCTCCTGGTTATATTAAGAAATTAGGTAAGTTGACTTGCCCTTTTTGTTTTTCGGTTAGGAAAAGGAGTTCATTCTATTTTCAGATTCTTTTGTTTATTGTTTCGGCATTGCCCACTCTGGAGCTCGTAGCTCTCTGGGGCTGACATGCATGAGCAGTTCCCCACTTTGGAGCCTGTAGCTCTCCAGGGCCGACATGTGTAAGCATTACAATTAATTGTTATGTTTTTCGCACTTATAGTGTGTTTGCTTGTACTGGGAATGGGAAAGGGGATGCTCACTTTAAGCTGACAGCTTCACCCTAGACGGGGGCCGTAACAACATGGTGTCATTCAACAGGAATATAGCGTTCAAAGTTGCAGGGAAATATGCTTCTTCTCATTTTTGATCAGCAATATCTCAGATGCTATTGACCTTACATTGGTAATTTTTCAAAAAAACCATGTACCTAGTCCAAAAGACACCCCCCACAAAATATGAGCCTCCTGTCATAAAAACCGATGAGTTTACAGGCCCTTAAAAATGCTGCCACAGTTCGCGAATAGAAATTTGGCAGAATCTAGGGGCCTATTACTGCATGTTACACATGAGCTAGACTGCTAAAAGTTAAATTATGTACAGATGTAGCATCAAATATTTCACATACAAACTTTGGAGGTCCTAGCTCAATTACTTTTTAAGATATTCCAGGTCAAAATTAGACCTTCAGAAGACGATGCTAAAAACAGGCTAAAAATCACCTAAACCTTTGTCCTTTTAATAATTTTTTTGTGGCCAAACTACTGGCAGTAGAGACCTACAATTTTTGGGATTATTCTTCAAGAAGTGAATCCACCAACATGATTTTTTTATGAGAAAATCTGAGGGGGTCATGCGGGAGCCATTCGGTGAATTGACACTGAATTACCCCATTCAAAACCATTCACTGATAGTAGAAATCATTGCAGACAGAAAATATATTTTTGCGTTTGCAATGGCTTAAAGTACTCAAATCCAAGTAAATGCATGAAAGCATATCTGTGCTGTTTAAGGAGCACTTTAAGTTCTGAAAGCAACTGGCAGTAATGCTGTCTAAATTATAGCCAAGTTTCACTGATCAAGCGAGTCCACTGTTTCATTGCTGAAAGTAAAAGCATGCAGTTCTCACATGACTGACTGATGAGGGATAGATTTTTCAGAAAATAAATACCTTCAATGTTCTTCAAATTAAGCACATGGGAACAGTTGGTAGGTAATTACGCCTTAAAATGTGAGATGCATTAACTGGCGATTAGTTAATTTCTCAGGGCTCCCCCCCCCAGAAGCACTTCACTTTGCTTCTGATACTTGGTTGCTGTTCGTAGAAGACTCAATTCTGGTACAAAGGTACATTTTCAAGAAAAAGAAAACACACACGAATGGCTAAACACATTATGGCAGCAGCTGGACTAACTACACTGTGAAACAATTGGAATTCATGATCGATTTCACATCAGCACACTTCTATTCACAGGGGTACCACACTGGTTTTATTTGTTTTGTTATTAGTTCCAACAGTGCACGTATGAGCTGGAGCACATTAAAAACACGGATAGTGCTGAAGGTCCTGATAGGAGATCTGAGAACCATCGCTTTGTTGTCGAACAGCCCTGCTCAGAGCCATTCAATGAAATACATAGTCAGCAATTTTAACTACAACAGCTCAGAGTGCTTGGACAGCATTCCATCAAATGCGGCCACATTCAACCGAGTTCAAAGGTATTATGCTGTACAATGTTCTCCATCAGAATCAAATGAAAAATGATGATCCAATTTAACCACAATTACCAGCAAAAATTTCCTGCATTAAGTTCAGTCTGAAGATCAGATAATGCACAGGAGCATAATGGTTAGGACCTGGGCTTTCAACCCCAAAACTGGTTCAATTTCCAGGCACCGGCATTCTACCTTAGAGTAAGGTACTTAACCCCAAGCACTTATATATCCCACTGTATTAACTGGCTGTTTGCTAAAAATGAAGCCCTTTAAATTAATTTCAAAAAGAGCTTCAGTTAAATAAATAAATTATATATTCTTTCATGGAGAATATTTTTTCATTAGCATTTAATCTACAGGGGACCCTCAGTTCACCATTGACATCGCTACCACTCTTTGTGATTAGAGATGCAACAAGGCCAAATATAAGTGGTGCTGTGAAGATATTAAGACCCAGCTCCCATTACAGATACCCTCTGATTTTCCTGTCCGCTAAAAGCAAAAACCAACTCCAAAAACGCAAAGTTTCAATTTACATTCATTAACAATAGCCCACTCAGTTACGCTGACCGGTCGACCCAGCCGATTCAATTAGAGCTAAAGCTATTTGAGCAAATGATGTCTGTTCCGGAGTGAATCAGAGATTGGGAGCTCGGCAACGTGAGGGTGAGCATAAGCCACAGTCAGCACAGCGAGAGAGATTAACCCCTGAAACTAACTTTTCAGATTTCCCTTAAGTACGTTCAAAGTCATTAAAAGTATGTGTTTTCATATTGTAGGACAGTGTCACATACATGTTCTGTATCTGCTGATCACAGCCCTTCACTAAAGCCACATCACATGTTGAGGATTACATTTCAGCATCATTCATTATATTTACTAATATTGATTCATGATATTCACTAATACTGATTATATTTTTTTAAATCATTATTCATCTTATTACTCATACTAATAATCAATAAACTAACATTTACATTTAGATTATATTTAGCCATCAATAATCATAATAAATAACCATATTATGTAGGCAGCAGAAACACACACACACATAACATAACATAACACACACACACACACACACACACACACACACACACACAAGTAGTTCACATACAGATAGGGAGGGGATGAGCAGTGCAAACACACAGACACATACACATAGAACACACAGACAAACATGCATACAAGCAGTTCACACACAGACAGACACACATATACAAGCAATTCAATTCCCACATGCATGAGCAGCTCACACACATAAGCAGCGGGCTTCTGTAGCTTTGATTAGTAAGCAGGCTTCTGTTTAGTTGATTCAAAAACAATCAGAAGATGTATTTGATTTCTGTAGCTTTGATCAATATTTCTTCAGTAAAATCATTAGTTGTTACTGAAAACAATCAATTGAATCATTTGTAATCATTTATCTATCTACATGTATCCACTTGTATGTTTTCCTTTGTATATCATATTCATCTCTTGCCTGTGTACATGTCTGTACATGTCCTGGCTGGAAGTTTCCACTGCTCTGAAGTGATGCGCATGCGTCTTTGCTTTGAATTCCTGATAGATTAGTTAACAGAGTTTCGGGTTGCCTGTCCAATTGCAGTGCGAGAATACGGAAAGACCACATTTGGAAGATATTTCCGGTGATAAGGGTATAAGACCTGGGTGTGAAAGTTGGGAAATCAGTTCTTCTTGCGCAAAAGGAACTCGGCTTTACATTTACAAACATGCTACAATAAAGCCTAATTCTTTGAAGAATCTGTCTCTCTCCAATTGCTTGAGGATGGGGGAACCTCACAATCTGAAAATATGTTTGAAGAAAACCACAACACACACTGATATTCGGAGAAATAAGCATGTGTTATGGCCATAATATCAAATGGAAAATATTTAAACAGCACTCAGACGGCACTGCATCAAGAACCATAATTCATCTATAAGTGATACAACCATATCACCCCAGGATTACTGTGGTACACCTATGTCGAGTACTGCAATACATAGTTGCATCCACAAATGATAATTAAAACTATACCGGGCAAAAAGGCCTTATGTCAACAGAGCTCAGAAGCACCGTCAACTTCTCTGGGCTTAGAGGCATGAGTAATGAACAATCACAACGTGGAAACATGTATTGTGGTCAATATTCCAGTTCAACTCTGGTGCTTGCCGAGTTGCAAGTTCGCCACTCCAGAAACATGCACAATGAAGGCATCATGCTGAACAGTGCGATAAACGGCCAGCAGTCGGGATGCTGCTGTTCCTGGTTTAATCGCGATTCCTAAGCCATGTAGTGGAGAAGTTTTGATGACTCTGACTCACTAAAAACGATGTTCCTCACATGCCAACTTAACCTGCTGTAATTTGAACTTCTTTGATATGTCAGGCAGCACTTTTGTACGTCCCAACAGTAATATCAGATTTCCAGGAAATTTAAACGGATAGCTCATTACCTGGCTAGCTCAAGCACAATCGGCAAGCACAAGAGCAATCGCTGTCAGCTAGCTAGCTTGTGAAGCTAGGGCAAAAAAAAGAAAAATGGTGACAAACATTTCCCCTAACTAGCGTCAGCGGGGTTGGAAGACGGATAGCGTTTTAACCAGATTAATGTAATACACTATAGCACGCGTGGAAGGATAATTCTGTTTTAACTAGCTATGAAATAACATGTCTCAGGCTGAACTGTCAGTTTGTTCTTTAGGGAAAAGAAGCTGGCTAATCAATGGTGAAAGGGGTTGGGAGTGCAAGATGGCGTTGAAAGTGACCAATCAGGGCTGTAAGAGCTTCTCCAGTAGGCATCTCAGCTAGCTAGCTGTACCTAAGCGATTGCTTTTAGACTCACTGGCAAGCTTGCTAATGTCTCTGAAATCTGCAAGCACACGGGTTGCAGTTCCACAACACTGCCGCAAAGCCTTGGATAAGTTCATGCATATTACAGCTAGCTCAGTTAATAGAGTTGGGGCGAATATCAAATCATATCGCTTTAATGTGATGTTCATTTACAAATATTTTCCTTCGTTAACGCCAACTAGCATACTAGCTGCCTAAATGGCTACATCCAAAGCGCAACGTAGCATAATGTGCAATGGCACACAATCAGTAAGCCTCCGTACGTGCAAGCGCTACCCAGAAGCTGATTGGTTGGTATGCAAATGAGGAACATGGTTTCCTCTAATCAGTGACATCCTGGCTGACCCGCCTTGATGAGACGCTAACAGATTGCATTTTAATTTTCATTGTGTCCCAAAAAGAGCGTGATGACATGTATTTGAAAATGCCATGGACTGGGAGGCGCTGTTTCCCTTACTGCATATTGAATATTGTCCCATTTATTGCAGGATAAGTCTTTGAAAATGAAATGTCAAATGTCGTCATCATTATTATATCATTATTATTTAAGTGATTAGAAAACAGCATTTTCATTATCATGTTGACTTATATGTAAATGCAATAGACTGGGAGAGCTGTTTATCTTATTGCACTTGAATATTGTCCTCAGTTGTGCAAGTTAAGTCTTTGCAAATTAAATGTTGAATGCCATTTTCAATATCATTTTCAAATATTCAGAAAATAGCATTTGCATTTTCATGTTGACCCTAAAAGAGCGTGTTGACATGTAAATGTAAATGCCATAGGCTGGGGGTGCTGTTTTTCTTATTGCATTTGAATATTGCCCACTGTGTTGCGGAGCATGACTTTGAAAATGAAATGTCAAACATTTTTACATTATCATTTGAATACAGTTATAGACTTCCCATACGTGTTTGTGAAAATGATAGTGATAATTAGATTAATGGATTTTCAATTTAATATTGTCTCAAATAACTCATTCATTAGGGGAAAATTAGAATGCAATAGTCAGATTACATTTTCATTTGAATATTGTCCACTATGGGCTTCCATACTATGGGGTCGTGTCAGTGCCCTGAGCAAAGACAACTTGCACTTCTGCGAAGGCACTAATGCACTGAGATTTTGGAGGAACATATTCTGCCTTCATCTTTTTTAAGAACGTCCAAGCATTTTTTATTGAGATGCAAAACCGCATTCTGCATGAATTACAAAGTCATGGCTGCATAAGAAGAGGGTGGTGGGTGCTGGATTGGCCTGCCTGCCGTCACCATTTGTCCCAGATAGGGTGCGAATGGTGCATTTTGTAAATCAAAATTTGACAATGACGATTCCGTACTGATTCACACCATGAGATTAGTTTGCAAGATCAATGGGGAAAAAATTACGTGTGGAAAACACCTGAAATCACCTGATGTCTTCAGTCCCTAAATGTTGCTAAGTGTTGTGAACAGGAATGGTAACATTACAATGTGGTAAATGCGTCATCATCCTAATTTTTCCTGTATTATGTAAAGAATCGAAATTGAAACAAGCTTTATTTAAAAAAAAAATGCAATGAAATTCAAGTGGCCAAACCTCAAATAATGTTCTGCTGGATTGTTTTCAAAGTAATACAGGTCAAATACAATTTAAAAATCACCGCTTTCTGTTTTAATTTTAATTTAACATACTGTCGCAACATTTTCTGATTTTAGGCTGTTGAAAATTTTTACCACTTAAAACATGTACCTCTTCCTTAGATATGCAAAAAATTGTTCTCGCCAGGAGTTTAAAAAAAGCAGCTGAGATGATAAACAGCGCATGAGAGTTTAAGGAAGAACACTGCTATTAAGCATGAACATCTTTATTTCATCACTTACAGCAAATTGCTTTTTTGATATGAGAAGCAAACATTCAAATTAGCAGGGATGGTGGTAATTTGCATAAATTATGCAAATTAGTTGTCCAAAATGGCCTCCGCAAAGGGGCATATCATGACCTTTTCAAAACGCCAGACCTCAGTAACTAATAGGCATATCAACTTCTTAATTTGCACACAGGTTGCCTGATCCAACTTCTATGGGCTAAACTTGAACAAAATGCAAAGGTTTGTTGAAATTTTGCTCTTGACTTAAAAATTCTCTACCTCATTATATATTCAGCACACCCTGAAATTAGGAGTACCAAAAGGGCCATATTTTTTAGGTCCCTGACAACCATCATGCTGTAAACTATTTATGTTCCAAACTTCACTAAAATCAGACTAGTGCATTTTGAGAAATGGCGCGTGAAAAATGTGGAAATAGTACGAAAAGTCAATTCTCAGGAAACCCTAAAAATGTATATCACTCATCAAAAACATTAAAAAAAAAATAAAATAAAAAAATAAAATAGATTTTTTGCAAAAATCAGTATTTTCAATGCAGTAATCTACCTTAAAGGAACAGTTCACCGTAATTTCATAATGAAATATGTTTTTCTATGAAATGAGACGAGATGATACGTACCTCTCCGAGCTTTGAGCGATCACCCAGTCAGCCAGACGGGCTGCCACTCCTGTTAGCATTTGTAGCTAGACTCATTGTGGTCAACGGTATTTTTCGGGGCTGTAGTTAGATGCGACCGAAGTCTTCCACGTTTTTCCTGTATACAAAGGTTTATATGACCAGTGACATGAGTTCGGGTACGCAAATCCAAAAGTGGCTTTTTCTATGCTGTGGGAAGTGCGTACTATAATGACAGGCGTAGTAACACCTTCTGCGCGCTTCGACAGCGCATTGATACCTTCACTTCTGATTTCTTTTATCTCCCACGACCCCCCCTACTTCCGTAAATACAACCAACGTGACTGCACTGCACTACTAGGTACACAGTCAGGAAGCCAGAGCTTGCAGCACGAGGCGGAGTTCGCGTCGAGTGGTTGCCTCCGCGAAGAGCATTAAAACCGTGGAATGCTCACCTTCGAGTTGATTATCCCGCTTATACCATGGTCATTTGCCAGCAATATCAAATCGCAGCATTAATCTGAAACGGAGATTATGCATAACCCAACATTATGCGCGATTATGCAGACTGTAGCTTACTTGCTACCCACAATTACAATGAACTTAGGACGGTTTCCGCAGTCAGCGAGCTGAAATCAGTCTGCTGGCATAGCACGTAGCTAGCGAACTGTCAGCAGTTGCTGATACATGAAGTGGACACGTTATCTTTCATTTGTAACCGCACACAGTTACAATCCTTTAATGGATAAAGCCTAATTACTTCGCTACTACAATATTTACGATCATTTATTACGATCATTACGCGAACTCCGCGTCGTGCATTAAAACCGTGGAATGCACACCTTCTCGTTAATTATCCCTTACTTATCATTTTCTGCAAGCTCTGGCTTCCTGACTGTGTACCAAGTAGTGCAGTGCAGTCACGTTGGTTGTATTTACGGAAGTAGGGGGGGTCGTGGGAGAGAAAAGAAATCAGAAGTGAAGGTATCAATGCGCTGTCGAAGCGCGCAGAAGGTATTACTACGCCTGTCATTATAGTACGCACTTCACATAGCATAGAAAAAGCCACTTTTGGATTTGCGTACCCGAACTCATGTCACTGGTCATATAAACCTTTGTAAACAGGAAAAACGTGGAAGACATTGGTCGCATCTAACTACAGCCCCGAAAAATACCGTTGACCACAATGAGTCTAGCAACAAATGCTAACAGGAGTGGCAGCCCGTCTGGCTGACTGGGTGGTCGCTCAAAGCTCGGAGAGGTACATATCATCTCGTCTCATTTCATAGAAAAACATATTTCATTATGAAATTACGGTGGACTGTTCCTTTAAGCATTTTCGCTGGTTCTCAGACTTCACTGAATGGGATTTATCAATCCAGGCTTCCACAGCAGGAAGAGTCATAATTGCTCTGTTGAAGGTTATCCTCTGTGCAGATGATAATTTTTGGCAGAAGTCATCTCACAGTGGGGGAGACTGCCACTTGTGAAGATGAAACCAGTCGTGATGAAATGTAAACATTTACTAAATCACGCATCAGATATCAGTTTGCTTCGACCAGGATTCCAGAGAAGTTACTCTCGAGTTCATGCATGAGTTTACCACAGTTCACCAACCATAAGAAACCAGAGAAGGACAAGGACCTCAGGCTTTTATCCACACGACTGCAAATGATGCAATGCCTTCAACAGTACGCCTTTAAAACAGGCCAATTTCTGTTAGTCCCACAGCTAGTGAGTACAAAGGTCAAGGCAGCCTCACTTCTGACCCTGGATTGATCACTGGATACCTTTTACCAAAACTCCAAGCATCTGTCGATCCACAAAAGAACAACCCTTTGTTTTCGGAAAAAACTATTCACTACAGTGTGCCATTTCACAACGACTGTACGAGGTCTGAAAATACACATTTAACTTTAAAAACATGTTTAAAGAGTAATTTTACTTGGGAGTAAAAGTAGTAATTTCATGATACTCGTCCCAAGGAACATGCATCGCGTGAATACCGGCAAAATCAGCTGTCCTTATCCAAATTACCTGCGCACATATCTAAATAGCAACAATAATCTTGATCGCAAAGCATAACTATGGGATAAAAAAGATCAATGAATTAAAGAACAACAAGACGGTGCAAAATAGCTGCAGATACGCGCCCAGTGGAATCAAGCACCGAGTGGCCGAACACGAACACATGCATGCGCGCACAAACGCACGCACGCACGCACGCACACACACACAGAGGCCATTCGCCTATTATAATATAGATGACAAAAGATTACTGTCAAATATAAGACATTCCAAAAATGGTCTATTTCAAGCTGAGGAGTCGCATTAACTGCTGAAGTGAAATGGACTATAACTGCCACATCAGCCATGCCATGCCTGCAAATTATGTCTGATTCTCCTGCGTGCTGAAGTACAGGAGGTCAATGAGAATTTCTGTTGAATAACTAGGCTCATTACTGCGACATCATTGCATCTGCTCTCTCAAGTTCTTCCTGACAATTAAAAATGGTCATTTACTCGAACACGACATTGAACGATTATTAACGGAGGCTTTGAGATGCAACGCTGCTGGATAAATTCACTGAGGAGCAGCAAACAAACATGGGCGCACGTGCGTTCGTTTGCACGTGAGCGCGTGCGTGAGGTTGTTTGTATGCCTGTGGCTGTATGCATGTCCATTAATCCTATGCGGCTCATACCTGCATGAAACCCAGGTGAGGGGAACCCTAAGTATTTTCATGAAGGGCCCCGAGGGTGTAGGGGTAATCAGAAGTACATCTTGAGAGCAGCCCTGGACTGTGCTGTTCGCAGGACACATATACATGCTAATGTACTGAAAACAAACCTAAAATAGACTTAGAGGTGGGCTATACATCAGCAAAAATCATACACTGGTACATGTATGCGCCACATAATGAGCTCAGCTGCATCATCGATAGTGCAGGTGATCTGCACAATGTATGTGCCAGACTGAGCTCTCAGACATGAGGCATGGCTGGAAAAAAGAAAAGCGCACCCTGGAGTTAGCGTGAGATTTGTTTGGTGCAGTTGCTTGATTTGTCACTTCTCAAATCAGGCCACAACTCTCATCCAATTTGATGCACGGAAATTCAGAGAAGAAAATCTACAATCTGTGAAATAGCGGCTTGCAAGCTGAACACTGGGGAGGATGAGAACATTCTTTAAAACTACAATTATTCATTTAAATTATCATTATGTGAACTCAGAAACATGCAACACTATCAGATGCGGCTAGTCATCCTCAGTAAAGTTAAACGAGAAACAGCCACCATTTTGACACAATGAGTTAATGTTATTCAGTAGTGGACACTTGCTGCTAATCTTAATTTTCTTTGCAATTTAAACTATCACAAAGTGCAGTTTAGAAACATCAGGATGGGCTGAAGATAAGACTAGTTTATCTTTTTTATAAAGTGAACAAAAGTTGAATTTACCATTTAATCGGCGCAGAATTGCATTAAGAAAACAGTTTAACTGCCGATGGCTAATTCTAATTATTGGAAAACTTATTTATCAAGCAAAATGGGTGAAAAAGGTCAAGACTGCTTGATTTTTCTATCCCCTAATTTCAGTCGAACAGCTGTTACTGATCCTGTGATATGTATTATCGTCGATATCGTTATCCTCAAGAAATTTAAAATGTACATTGGAATAGAATTTAGGCCACACCTCTTTCACTGCTCCTGGTATTCCACGCATCACCTTACTGGTCGAGGTAAAAGGGGAATATGCACGGACCCAGGTTAATCTGACCTATCCAGCAACACAACTGACATCAAAACAGCTGGAAAAAGAATGAGACCTTTGGAGATGCGCGCAAAAATAAATCTGTGATGTAGGTTTTCCAGAACGCTCCGGGACCGAGAGACTAAAATCGAATCCACATGACGCCTCTCGCACCTCCGCCATGCCCTAGCCCTACACCACATCACACCTCTCTTATTAAACGCTCACTTCACAGGCAGGCCGGTAATGGAGGACCATTTCAATTCTACATAAACGCCACTCACGCTGATAGCCTTCATCACCCAGCGCTATCAAAAGATGCCGTTATGGCCCTCGCTCGCACCTCTGTCAGCTGTTATAGACCAGCACATAGTGCTGTTCAAATTTTATGGATCATAAGATTAAATCATGAATGTTTCTGAAGCAGAGGTTTGTTGAAGTTGGGAGACATTCTCCAGTAATTGATGGCTTGGCCGCACACTGAAGGGTCATTAGCCTGGCTTTACATTAGCCTGGCTTTACACTGCCAACCTGACACAAAATGTTAGACAATTGTTTCTATAATATTTTGCGAATATTACAATAAAAAGACATTAATTAGGCCATGTAAAATAATAGATTTGTTTGCCTTTACACGGATTTGAAAAATAGGGTAGGGTAGGTAGGCATTTTCTTCTTTTTTTGCGGTAAGTTTTTGTGTGTGAAATTTTTAGGGTAGTTAGGTGATCCTCTGTCACAGCAATATGTAAGGCATACTCCAAACCTGAGAGACACATGCTACCAATAAATGATTTTGGTGTGTGCTACCTTCAACATATAAATGTGCAACAACTGACATAACTGTACAAAACCTAAATAAACTGAAAGAACAAGAAAAGTTGTGCCATTCACTCCAACAGTAGCTGTCACTCCCAACAGGCATTCTGCTTTAACACTGACGTCACAGTGACAGGGCAAAACTTGCATTTGAGGAAGAAGGTTTTTTTTTTTTCTTATGACAGAACGATTGTATGGGCTCACCTGGATCTTTATGGGCCAGGAGAAGTTGCTGACGTAGACGTAGAAGGTGATGTTGGGGTTCGTGCGGAAGTTGAATTTCTCACAGGAGAAGGTGTCTCTGTAGTCCTGAATGTTGCTCTTCGAGACGAGTGGGACTTCCTCCCCTGATATGGTCCCAGCTGTCGGGTGAAAAGGCACTGAGAAACACTAATACATACACACACACACACATCCATCCTTGCACTTTCACCTTTGTGAAGACATTACTGGAGAACAAAAAATTGACGAGGCACAGAACATTCCTGAAAATAATGATTGTTTTCAATGACAGTTTTCAATCATTTATTTAACTTGACATGACATGAACTCTGAAAAATACTCAGGACCATCAGGTGTAGCCACTTCTCATGAAGGCAAGAAGACAAATAATAAGCCTCGGTCTGTTTTCATTTTTCTTTATTAACAAGTTCCCAATCATGAGAATAAGCCATCAGCACTTAAACACACAGCTTCCATCGTAGTGCAATGTAGACAAATAAGAAAATGTTTCATGAACTTCACTAAGACGATAACCTACTACGTTAACTTCCATCTTCCTTGTTTGATTAAAGCACATCCGTCACTGTCTAATCATAGCTTCATGATTTTTCAATCACAAAAAAGAAAGTGAAATTTAGCAACAACTATCAGCAAGTAACTGATGTTGAATAAAATGCAATTTCATGTCGAAATGACGCATTTCCTTTTCTGCATTACCTCATCGAGGTTCACACTCTGTAATTCTGAGGGTTTTCTGAATAAAAGTAATGTTATTTTAAATGAATGATTGAAAGCAGTTTAATCGTCATTTTCAAGGGATGCACTGCGTTTCACCAATTTTCAGCTCACCAGCCGCCACTGGTGATATGTTGCATGTCACTGCGAGACTGTACTGATTTTTATTTAAATTTTTTTTTAGAGAGACTGTGTACACTGTGACGGCGCTTAAGGACTGCAGGATCTGTGCTTGAGCGAGGCTGGATGAGTTATGCCAGTTGGATTTTTTAGCGCGACTTTCTCAGAGTTTAATTGCATTTCACCATTCAGCGTGAAGTACGTCATTACCACAAATATCCATGGCTCCTTGACTTGTTGACTTCGCGCAACATATGGGGAATATGTACCCATGAATAATGCATGAAGGCACAAGTCACACCAAGTCATACTCAGGGATAAAGCCGGCAAATAGACCAAGTTAAATAGTTTCTGCACTTAACCAGGTGTTCAACCACAGGCTGCACGGAGCTATGAAGTATTCTGGTCATAAGCATTATTCTGCCATTAAAATCATGTTTTTGTTATTTCAGAATAACAAAAACAAGCTCCAAATTTGTCAAAAGTGCTCATTCCAAGACATCACAAACCATCCCAAATAATTAGTTGAATATAAAAAAATAAACATAGGACAGAATTAAAAGAACGTAATGTACTTATCTTGTCTAACAGAAGAGTGAAATATCTGAGTATACATACAGATATTAATTTCTTATTTATCATTTTCATTAATCATTCTCAAATTATGTTCTCAAACAAAGGAGAGCAAAAGCTCAGGTTCCAGCTGTGCTTGAGAGTGTTTATCTTAATTAAAATCACAGGGTTCCAGAAAAGCTCTGCCGAACCAATTCAAAGCCTCGCTCGACGGGTCTCTCTTCCAGAATTTCATTGCTTTGAGATAACAGGGCTGATTGTTGCATCAGTATTAAAAAGTTCTCTTCACCCATTAAGTCCTAGGGTGCTCTCTACATAAGTATTCTAAAAACTAAGGCACTGTCTGAAAACAACCACACCTGAGGTTTTCTGAAGCACTTGACAGGATTTTCGACATTCAGTAAAACCTTCTCAGCCTCTGTAGCCCATAGAAACTTAAAATAAAAATAATTTGAGAGCTTAAACTGTTGGTTTTTACCCTCGGCCCGACTTCAGGCCGAAGGGTATTGTCATCAGTTCGTCTTCTGTCTGTCCGTGTGTGCACCTCTAAAGTCAGCATCAATAAACTAGTTACCCATGCCAAAACATTCGCGGTAATGTAGGGAATCCAGGCCAGGAAAGAATTTCTCAGATCGGACCATTTTTTGGGGAAAAAATGGCATTTTTGAAAAAAACTTTGTCGTGGACTGATTTTGATGAAGTATTTGAGCTAGGGGGTTAATACCTGGGGGAACAATCATAAATATGCGGGGCTCTAGATTAGTGAAAAAAACTTGAATTTTCCCAAATTTTTGTGGGACTTGGGGCATTTTTGTATTTGTAAATGTATGTTCTGTGGAATTCTACTTTGGTTATTGTGTAATTGTTCTGGGACACTTCATAAGTCAGGCCGAGGGTGTTCAAACGCGGGTGTTTCTTGTTATTGGTAATAATTGCTTTTGCCCAAATGTTCAATAATCAGTTTTTGAAAAAAACATATCAACAAAAATAATCAGAAAAAATTAACATTTACATTGATTTGTTCAGAAATTAAAGTTTACAAAAAATAGTGCCATGGGCACTGTAGCTTACCTGGGCATATGTAATCTTTGAAAGATATCAAATATTAGTTTTTAAATATTTTATTTTCTAAAGGGACAATGTTCAAGGGCCAAAGTGTCACATTTACAAAGTTCTCTTGCTACATACACATTACATGTGTAATTGCAGTTATATCATACATAGTGCACAGTGCTGGAGACTATACTAGTGATTGGAGCAGTCAGGTGGGCGTGTCTCTGACCCCTCGCTTCCCCTGGATCTTAATTCAGGCTCTCATCCAATCAGAATCCCATTTGGTTTCAAAATGACAAGATAGTGCTGGTCAATCCTTGACCAAAGAGGCCTCCTTTTTGGTATTCTAAAACCAATGGGTGATGGTCAAATTTAAAAATTTCTCAAAATCTGGCAGATATGTTTTTGTGGTTGCTGCTAGGCACCTATCTATCAAAATTCAGCTCAATAACTCCAAAACATGACCATCCAAATGCGATCAGAAAGTTTTGTATATAGTTTGGTGTCCTCATTGTTAGGAACATGCATGCCAAGTTTCACCATCATAGCTGCAGTGGTTTCAGAGGAGGCAAGTCTCAAGTTATAGCAGAAAAAAATTGGTGCGGCAATGGCAGCCATATTTGAAATGGATCAGAAAGTTTTATGTAAAGTATAGGGTTCTCATTGGCAGGAACATGCAAGCCAAGTTTCACCTTCATAGCTGAAGTGGTTTCAGAGGAGAAGATTTTTTTTTAGGTTATAACAGAAAAAAACAGGGTGTGGCCAGGAATCAAAAATCAAACCAAAGTCAATTTTGTAAATTTTACAATACACATACCTGATGTTTCTGCGCTTCTTGCAAGCTAACATTGTACCAAATTACAGCTCAGTAGCTGCAAAAATGACTGTCTAATGGGCCCATATTGCATTTTCAATATGGCTGTCATATTTGAAATCGGATCAGAATGTTTTATATAAAGTTTGGTGTGCTCACTGGTAGAAAAATGCATGCCAGGTTTCACCTTCATAGCTGCAGTGGTTTCAGAGAAGGCTTTTCAAGTAATAACAGAAAAAACTGAGTCAGAGATCAAAGGTTAAACCATGGTCAAATTGGTAAATTTCACAAAACCCATCAGATATGTTTTTGGGTTAGCTGCTGGCTACCACTGTACCAAACTGCAGCTCAGTAGCTGCAAAAATGACCATCCAATGGGCCCGTATGGCATTTTCAATATTTGCAATTGGATCGGAAGTTTGGTCTTTTCACTGGTAGGAACATGAATGCAAAGTTTCGCTGTCATAGCTGCAGTGGTTTCAGAGAAGAAGATTTTCAAAGTTGACGAATGACGAACAACGGACAACCTGGCCATGACCTTCGGTCCAGGTGAGCTAAGAAGTAGCACTTTAACGAAACGTCAATGTTGATTCACCTGATCAGGTCGTCAGCCACTGTCACTGTCCGAAGTGCAGCTTCGGAAACTTTTTAGTGATCCTCAGAGAGACTAAAAACACAAACCCCATTTTGCATTTCGCCTTCCCCACTTGAATTTTAGCGAATTTTAGCGGTTTAAGAAATATCTCATATTCCTGATCTTTCAACATGAACCATCTTCCCTCAGGTTAAACCTGGATAGAACTATATAAACACTGCTGCATTTATTGTGTCCACATGGTTCAGACAGAGATGTACAGCAGGCAGAGAAACTGGCTGAGTAGAACCACCAAAGCAATGACTTTTCTCAACTGGACTGGGATCAGTTCAGCACCAAAGGATCCCGACTCCTGTAGGTATTAGTTTCAACCCTCTGCAGACCCTAGATCAGTGGATGTGATCTTACCAGTGGAGCCCACAGACCAGGTGATGTTGAGATTGAAGTTGTTTGAGGCGTTGATCGACATCTCCAGGTTCTTGTTGGTCTGGCAACGGAAACAAAACCTTGTTGCGTTATTATTCCAGGGCAGTACAGAAAACACTGATAGAGCAAAAATGCACAGCACTGACTGGCCCACTCGATTACATAACTGTCAAGGAAGACTCATAACTCTCATGAAACTCCCAAAAACATTTAACATGCTATTAAGTTCCTGCAATATCAGACAACTTAAGCATCACATCCCTGGGTCCTGGTAAAGATTTTGATTTAAAAAAAAAAAATCAATGAGATTATAAAAACACAGCAAAGCCATTTTCAAATGGAACAGACCAGAAGAACCAGGAGAGAAATTTAAAATATCCATATTGCATAAATCTGATTTGGGTACAAATTACACACTACCAGTGCCTCCTGGAAAATTGTTCAAATATTACAATACTACATAGAAAAAAAAAAACTACAGCCTTCGTAGCTCAAATGACTGAATGAGCGGAGGAAAAAATGGACAGATGAATGAACATTGCATTTGTTCAGCGCTTTAACATCAGAAGTGAAAGAGCAGTGATACGGGGGGGCATCTCACCTCCCCAAAGCCCAACCTAACCTGACATGATGTACAAATACCCTTTTTCAGGCCAGATAACCGATAAAGGATATTTGAGGAAAAGTAAACACACAGCTCTCAGGACTGCTTTGCCCAATCTGAGTGGTCTTCTGCAGGGGGGGAATGTTCCGGCCTCCAGTCACTGCTAAAACCTAAAATCATGAAGACATGTTGTGACCGTATGAGTCCAGTCATACCTGTTCAGGTGTGGCCATGAAGTTGATAGCAGTGTAGTGATGGTCGTCCTCCTGCAGCAAACTGAATGTGAACTGGTAGTCGATGAGCAGGTTATCTGTGGGGAATAACGGTTAACACTGAATTTAAATTCATAACATCATATAATATGTGTAACTGAACAGTGAGACTTCACGCAAAGGGCAGCAAATTCCCATAAGACCCATATAATATGAATTTATACATAAAAACAGTTGGGTCTATAAGTACTTGGAAAGAAACATCATTTTCAATGTTTTATAGGTTTGCATGTCACTGTGATGGATTAGAAAATAAACGGTCAAGATGCACTTGAAATGCAGATTTTAAGCCTCAATTTTAGAGTTCAGTCAAAAATAGGTATCACACCCATTTTATGCATAGTCTCAACCGCTTCAGGAACTCAAAAGTAATTGGACAAATTAAAATAATCATCAAGTATCATTTTTAATACTCAATAGTCAGTGCTTCGAAGCCAATGCCAGCCTGAAGCCTGGAACACACAGGCATCACCAGACTCTGGATTTATTTACTGATGATACTATGCCAGGCCTTCACTGCAGCCTTCTTCAGCCCATGCCTTATTGTTGGGGTGCTGTTTGTCTTTCAGCAAGTGAAATAAAAGCTAAGCTGGATTCAGATGCTGATTGTAGACCATTCCATTTCTTTGCCCTAAAAAACTAGAGTTGCTTCAGAAGTATGCTTTCAGGTCATCATCCATCTGCATTGTGGGGAGTGGTCCAATCATATCCATCTGCATTGTGAGGAATGGTCCAATCATATCCATCTGCATTGTGGAGAATGGTCAAATCAGTTCTGAAGCATTTGACTGACACTAGGGTGACCAGCTCAATTTAAGGCCATACATGCCCACACATGACCACTCTTCACAGGTGGAGTGGTGTGCATCAGATCATGAGCAGTTCGTCCCCCTCTCCACATTCTACTCGCTCCATCCTTTTGGTCCAAGTCGATCTTTGCGCAATCTGCCCATGGGGAATAGTTACAGAACTATGCTGCCTTTTTTTTTTTTAAAGATTGTTTGGGGTAATTCTTCTGTTTTTGAGCCAAACTAATGGCTTACACCTTGAGAAAACCCTTTGTATGTCCTCTGATGAAATTTTCACTCAATTGCTGACTTCGGCACCGATATGCCCTCCTCCTGAAGAGTTGTGCCAGCTGTTGTGAATTGTGAAAGGGGTTTTCTGCTCTAGAGAAAGACTTCTTCTGTCCTCCACCACAGTTATCATCTGTGGTCTTACAAGCCTTTATGCATTCCTGAGCTCAGCTGTGCCTTCTTTCTTTTTTTATAGCAATATTATTCAGTTCTGCATATCTGAAGGCTTTCCTGTTTTCTCCTGGGTTTTAGTTTTTCTCCATCAACCTGATATTGGCTTGCTTCACTGGCACTGAAAGCTCTATGGATTTCTTATCGAGAGTTAACAGCAACAAACTCCAAAAGCAACACTTGAAAGAAACTGCAAACCTCCTGTGTGTTGTCTTCTAAATGACATTGTTCTGGAATGAAAAACACCCGGCCATGGAAATGCTGGGCATCCAATTGTCCTAATAATTTTTGACCATTAAAAACGGGGAGGATACTTCAAAAGTTAATTTAATTTCAACTCTGATATTCTGTGGTCCAAAGCAAAAATAACAATAAGGTTGACAATTTCCAGATATTTATGGACCAGACTGCGTATACAAAAACACTGTAAATCAAGCTGACAGTCACGTTCATTGACCTCATTTTCATTATTTCACAAATTTTAAGTGCCACAACAGTCAGCCAAAAAGCAAGATCTGTGCCACTGTCAAGATACTTATGAGTCACTGGGAACTTCAATCATGAATTCAGTTTAATCGGTTTGGAGCCTTGTACGTATACAGTATACATGCACAAAGAGTGAGGAGATGCCTTTTCCCATTATATATTAAGAATCTAAGGATTTCTCCCAATGGCTTCATTCAAATTGAGAATCAAACTCTTCATCACAAGGTGATGTCACATTGTACTCAAGTAATCCATCTAACTTCATCAATTACGAGCTCAAGCAATCAAACTTAATACAAATCATCCCCTCCCTCCAAAAGGTTCATTACCACCACATCCATACAGTCCACGATATAACTCTGATGAGTCTATTCAGCTATCTTTGTTACACATTTCATCACATCTTCGTAATTTTTTTTTCCATGCAATCCATGGAGTCAATTTCGAGATATGCCATCAATGTCAAAGATTAATTCTGTCATCCTAGGGACTTTAAACATGCCCTGTTACTGCACTGCATATAGCATCAAAGAATTGGGAGGGGGAAAAAAAAAAGAAATATGATCAACAAATTGCAGTCTTTCATTCATACAAACAAAATGTCATGTGAATGACTTTCACTATATCAGGTCACCTTACATAGCGATGTGCTCAGTCGGTACTCACTGAATTAACTCAGTAAATCAATCAAACGATCAAAAATAAATAAATAAATAAAATTTACCAAGGATGGTCCATTACCTTAGGTCAAGCGAGCCTGAAGAATAGCAATATCACATAAATTGTATGCTAATCTCATTTAATGTTAAATGAAATTAAATCAAGTCCAAGGTTGTTTTACAAGAACAGTCACTTTAGCAGTGAGCACAGGAGACCACACCAATCCTTTTTTTAATACCATTCTGCCAAAAACACAACCCCCGCTACAAACGAAAACAAGGGCTGCATTCAAATAGTCAAAAAATTATGTCCTACTATCCAATTCCTGACTACACTTCCTTAACCTTGATGGAAAATGAGATTAAGGAAAGACATAAAGGATAATGGATATGGACTTAGGAGAAGAACTGAGGTGCTGATGGAATCGGACTCCAGTCAAACTTGGCGATGTCATTATGCATGCCTTGCACGTGATGCTCATTTATTTTTGCGGATGGTCCGACGAATGCTGCATTGCTGTAAATATTGCTGTCACAAGGTATTGTGGGAAGGCATTATGCCCCTCCTTTTCATAAAGGGTGGTTCATTATATGCTAAAAGACAAAAGTTAGGAAGTACTGAAGCACCTTTTCTTAATTAGAGAATTCAAGCAACACTTATCATAGCACCACGTAAAAACCTCAGGGTCATTTTCAAGGAGTTAGGAACTCTCCATAGCAAAAAATTTAGCGTGCAAGGCACGAGTCCCCTCGCCCATGCCATTATATCAAACAGATCGGAATCATCATTACCTAAGGCACAAACAGAATGTAATGGCCGGTAGTATATGGAGGCCAAGCACAACAACAGAGAGAAAGAGAGTAGCACAAACACAGTACAAACACAGAGAATAATATAGACCAAACACAAGTACTCTCACTTCCAAAGCACGTATAATAGTCCAAACCACGGAAGCAAAGAGAGATTGAAAAAGGGAGAAGAAACTCCCACAATAAGAAGATAGAAAGTCATACAAAACCTGACTACGGATACCTTCGGCTATAGTGCGAACTAAACACAGACACTCTAGAGGCATGCCGAAGTTCCTGCTTATACAGATTCTGGGAAAGCACCGCCCAAGCTCAATCAACCAGCTGGGTAAAGAATTTGATGGCCCAGGAATTCGATATCATCCCAGGTCGAGAGCTGCAAAGAAAGGTCCAAACAACATGCACACCTAACAAACCACGACACACAAACTCTAAATTTTGATCTTGGATCCATGCAAAAACATGAGTCATATTACTGTATTAATGTATTCATGTCACAGTGCAAGGGTCAAATGGGAAATACAACCAGATGATGCACAGGTCCATCCAGAATATGTGGCCAAGTTCATTATTTATTGTGAATTATTGCACAGTCGGAGAAAAGTTTGAGGCCAAGGTCACTACACCCAAGTCAATATTAATATCAACTGAGTACCGGCCTGCACAAAATGTGGGACAGTCAGACAGACACACAAACTGACGTACAGACGCCATCATGATGACAATAACCCGTCAGCCATAGTGCTCAAGGGGCAAAATCCGCTCAAATGCATCCAAGGTAATTAGTGAGGGATGAAAATCAATGTCACCGAGGCCCTACAAAGACTGAAACCACCACTGCCACAGCGGTGGCTAATGATACGCGATATTTAAGGCATTAGCCACGTTGCAACAAGCTGGCTTCGCATGTAGCTTCTGCCTCAGCAGCTTGGTCTCAATGAATGTGGGAGGTGCAGCTTAGTGGATCTGCGCTTGACAATGCAGCCTAAGGCAGAGTAGTCGAGCGCAGATCCTCATCGTCAGAAGTTGATAAATATAAAATTGCTTATTGTTCGATTCGTAGTGCTTACAGAACTTGACCGCTGTATCGAATGGTCCAATAGAGATACATGCATTGTTGCACCCCTACTGACAAACACCACTGTCACGCTGGTGGCTAATGATACCTGATATCTAAATGGTTCTCATTATTGATGGAGCCCAGACTGGCGTGCTGATTGGAAGAATCAAAATTATTGCACATCTTAACTCACTATTGACAATACTTAACTAAACGATGTACGCTTACATACGCTTACATCTGCAAGGGCAATGAAATTAACCACGAGGACCAGTGGTTCAGTGTCAGGGGTGATGGAGATGCATCTGGCTAAGTCACTGGCGGCTGCATCATGGAGGTAAAACCTTTAGACTGAAATACTATCGCAGCAGCAGATCATTGTAATGGTGAGGATTAACCCTTAATCTCGTAGGGGTAAAGTACGCACCAGGCCCCTCCTTCCTAAGGCAGTTTCAGCCAGTTGGCTACTTTTTATCCTACCCCCACAAAAAGCTTTTCATAACAAAAACTATAAGCTAAACAACATTACGTCGCACAGAAAAATTGCACGACTATTTGACTTCGGTTATCAACTGATTTCAGAGTCTTCTCTTGCTACTCTTGCCCGTAAATAAATTTAAGCCACACCTCACTCCCCCTCTCACCTCTGGATTGCCAGGGGCGACACCACATGTCCTGTGTCACACAGAGCGTTGTACGACTGATGTGTACTCTCCTCGACTCACTTTAATTATTTGAGTCGTCTTGCTGCATATTGGACAAGCAAGCAAATCTGTAATCTAAAGAATTTCTTATGACCCTAATCTTTGTCTTAACCCCAAGATTAAGCCTAAAGAAGACCGCACATCTAATTGTAACAAACATAAATGATTCTTCAATTTTTTGTAATTATTGGTCGACGAAGATACTTACTTTGGTGACCCTTTGCAAAAAGGATACATGAATTAACAATAGCTGAAAAATGCAGTAATAAGGATTAACTAACAGTTAATTAAGAGATAAAGGGATCCCATTATGAAGTTTACAATATTTAAGGATGTCCTAAAGGTAGGCTTATAAATTTCTCAGCTCCTAGATTCAAAGTTTCAAAAAGCAGGGTGGCAGGGGAATCACATCTAATCTGTGATTAGATGGTATCCTTCAGTCCATGGGCAGTTCCAACTCTTCTCCACACTCTTCTCAATCAATCAATCTGGTACAAGATGACTTCTGTATCATCTGCCCACAAGGAGTGTTTGTTAGATTGTTTCAGACAAACTTATTGTTTTTCAGTCGCAATAACGGTTTACATCTTGTGGTAAACCCTTCACATATACTCTGGTGAAGTCTTCTCCGGATTGAGGCCACTCATACTGACACCCCCACCTCCTTAAGAGTGTTCTGGATCTGGAGAACTGTTGTGAAGGGCTTCTCTTCACCAGGGAAAGAATTCTTCTCTCATCTACCATGTCAGTTATTTTACTAGCCTTTTGGCATTCCTCCTCTGCGTATTCCTTATTTCTAAGAATTCCCCATGCAGTTGCCACCCAAAGCATTTTTGCCACCTCTCTGACTTTTTTCAGCCAAATAATCTCTTGCTTCATGGACAAGAACAGCTCTTTGTACGTCATGGAGTGACCAGCAACAAATTCCAAACACAGATGCCACACTTTAAATCCATTCCTGCTAATGGTCCATTTTTGTCCCTTAAAACTGGGGGGTGGGAGACACACCATAAAACTGCAGCAATTCCTACATGATCTGTGCGATTTAGATAAAATACCCACAAATCAAAGGCGGAAGTCATATCCATCACTTTATTTCATCTCCAATATGCTGTGGTAGAAAGCTAGAAATAATAATGTTGTCAATATTCAAATTATTATGAGACAAGGCTGCATGTTCCTCCAGGCAATTATGTATTTAAAATGTACTTTTGGATACAAGTCAACGAATTCTCATTTTAACTATATGATTACATCAGTAAATAAACTCCTTTGCTTCCAATGTCTCCTTTTTTCAACCCACCATTATTCTCACCAAGACGAACACAAAGTAATTGAAAAGATCTATGGGATAGTGTGCCCACTAAGGATGTTCCCTCGAACTTCAGGCAAAATAAGGCAGACTGAGGCACAGAATTTGATCAACAGAATTTTGCACACTGTGATAATGGCAGCACCTTTTCTTCTAAGCAAAGGTCATGAACTTAACTTCATTTTAATTCAAAACCTAGAACTGATTCATTGAGACTTTGTCCAATTTAACGGATTCTCGATTTGACACAATATCTGCCCCTAAAGTTTAATGAGTAGAAAATGAAAAAAATGAGTAGAAATTCAAGAAAAAGGGAAAGCAATCAATCAAGACAAATTGCTTAAAAGTCAGATTTTAATACATCTTACTTTCAGTAAATGACAGTTATTACAAAACCTGGACTAGGCCATCAACACTAGAAGCCGACCACATGCATTGATAATTAGGCCAACCCTGTCAGGCCTCATGTTAATTGATGAACCCCAGACACATCCAGCTAAAGAGCAAGTCAGGATGTTAAAAACGGCTTGAAGCTCAGTGAGGTAATGAACCTGAAGGTGCCCGCCTAATTATGGCAAGTAGATTCTCCTCTCTCATCGTGTCAAAGACATTTACAGAACCTGGTCATGATCAATTTCTGCCAGAAAGTGCGCCTACAAAGTCCTTGTCACAATGTAATACAGCGGGCTAATACTGGGAAACAGCTGCAGGGAATCACTTTCTTTTTTTCCGGAATTTTATAAGGTAGGATGCTTCTTTCCTAAGCAACGAAAAAAGGCAAATATTCAAGGACATCAAGGATAATCTAAATTAGTTTTTGACAGGGAATCGGTCATTTTCACCCGCTGAAATGTTTTGTATTCATTATATGCAGTGTATAGGCGTGCCATCTGGAGGAACCACTGTCCTCAACTAACGAGGCAAGTATTTCAAAAAAAAAAAAAAAACTAATACGAAAACTGTGGCCAAATTCATAGGAGATTCCATCTTTCCCCCTGAAGGGAAATTTCAACCGCGAAGTGAAACGAATGGAATTTGTGTCGGGCCTGGCATGATGCCGCATGCAGGCAATCAAAGCGCCCGTCTGCCGGAAGTGCACTATCGCCCGCCGTGTTTACGCTCCCAGCCCGTCCACAGACTCAAGGAGCGTAAATGAGCCAAAACAGCCAATAGGAAAACATGACAAAAAAAAGAGTTAAAAAGTTAGAGGACTCTGCTACAGTATGCTGGCCAGCTCTTTTTCCTTACTAAATAATTACAATAAGATACTGGGGTTAAGTGGAGGGCCCAGGGGAGACCAAGGCTCTTTTCTCAGCCACTGAGGAGTCCATGCGCTCATTGAGTTTAACAGCTCATATTCTTACTTCATGGATACACAAAAATTGGCCCTCAAATTCCAATTCTGGCCTTTTTTTTCTCCATGGCATTAGTAAATTAATTTGTGGAACAGGCACCTCTGGGGTATTTGCATGTGAGTTCCAGGCAAGAGATGGGTGGATAAACAGTAGTTCTATACCCGATATGATCTTAAATTAAATACAATATCATTTTCTGCTGCTCAGTGACCAGAGTTTCAACATCAGCATCGGGGAACAGAAATACAGCTATTTCTATGCGTCATTATGTTTTACCCATTCGAGCAAGTCAGTGAAAAAACAGTTGTGCTCAAAAGTTTGCATACCCTGGCTGAATTTGTAAGATGGATAACATTTTTTAAAGAAAACATGTACGGCCAGGCAGAACACCTTTTTTTTTTTTATTTCTCATTGGATTTATATCCAACTGTAGGTCATGTAGAATGGCAAATTCATCAACAAGACAATATGGCAGAAATATTAAATGAACCCTGTTCAAAAGGTGTGCATACCCTTAGTTCTTAAAACTGAATATTGCCCTCTTTAGCATCAATAACAGCGTAAAGTCTTTGTGATAGTTGTCAACGGGACACCTAATTCCCTCAGGTGGTATGGCTGCCCATTCTTCCCAACAAAATGCCTCCAGCTCCTGCAAATTCCTTGGTCATCTTGAATGATGGACTGCTCGTTTGAGATCCCCCCCCCAAAGTTGCCTGATGAGATTGAGGTCAGGAGACTGTGATGGCCACTCCAGAACCTTCACCTTTCTGTTCTATAACCATCGGAGGGTCAACTTAACATAACATGAGTGGCGAGAACAGTTTCTATATTCGGAAATACTTCCGAATATCAGGGCTAAATTTACCCTTGGCCAACTTCCATTTGTGACCCCAAGTTCTACTCACAACACTTGGCCAAAGGAATCCTACATAATTCCCTTTGTAGGTCCCTTTAACATATTTGAAGACCTCAAACAGATCATCCCTGTGTCTCCTGTTCCTAAGACTAAAGAGATTAAGGATCTTCAGCCTCTTCTCATATCTTTCATCTTTTATACCCGGAATTAGCTTAGTGGCTCTTCACTGAACTTTCTCTACAGCCCCAATATCTTTCTTAATGTATGGTCCCCAGAACTGTACACAATATTCCTGATGTGGTCTGACGAATTTGTTGTCCAAGAGAAGTATGACCTCCTTGGATTTGTACTCAGTACTTTTGACAATGTATCCCAGCATCTGATTGGCTTTTTTAACTGCTACGGCACAAAGGCTAGAACCTGTGAGGGTTTGGTCGACAATCACGCCCAGATCTTTTTCATGTGAAGCACATTCCAGTTTTAAACCTCCCACGAAGTAATTCTGTATAATGTTTTTATTACCTACATGTACAACTTTACATTTTGTTACATTTAATTTCTTTTGCCACATTTCTGCCCGATCTGGATTCTATCCAAATCATCCTGAATCACTTTAGTGGACTCTAAACTATTTGACAAACTTGCCAATTTAATGTCATCTGCAAATTTACCTAATTTGCTCTCAATACTCCTATCAAGGTCATTAATGTAGATGAGGAACAGCAGGGGTCCCAACACTGATCCCTGGGGGACGTCACTCCCCACCATACTAAGCTCAGATGAGATTCCACAGACCACCACTCCATGTTCAGTCCGGTAACAAGTTTTGAATCCACTCCAGAATGCCTCCTGTAAATCCAATGGAGCTCATTTACAAAGTTATTCTCTTGTGTGGTACTGTATGAAATGCTTTCTGAAAATCTAAGTATATGATGTCATAAGCCCTGCTCTGGTCATAAGTCTTGGTGGCCTCTTCAAAGAACTCCAGAAGGTTTGGCCCTGACATGACCTTCCCTTGCGGAAACCAAGCTGACTATCCCTCAAGATATTATTACCTTCAAAAAATAATTACAGCTCTTCTTTTATGATAGATTCCAGTATTTTGCATGCAATGCAAGTTAAACTGACAGGCCTGTAACTTCCTGGATCAGTACGGTCTCCTTTCTTATATATTGGTATTACAAAACCCAAAACCCAGTGAAGTTGGCACGTTGTGAAAATTGTAAATAAAACAGAATACAATGATTTGCAAATCCTTTTCAACCAATATTCAATTGAATACACTGCAGAGACAAGTTACTTAATTTTCGGTAAACAGGTAAACTTTGTAATTTTTTGCAAATATTAGCTCATTTGGAATTTGATGCCTGCAACATGTTTCAAAAAAGCTGGCACAAGTGGCAAAAAAGACAGAGTTGAGGAATGCTCATCAAACACTTATTTGGAACATCCCACAGGTGAACGGGCTAATCGGGAACAGGTGGGTGCCATGATTGGGTATAAAAGCAGCTTCCCTGAAATGCTTAGTTATTCACAAACAAGGATGGGGCGAGGGTCACCACTTAGTGAACAAATGCGTGAGCTGATTGTCTAACAGTTTAAAAACAACATTCCTCGACGAGCTATTGCAATAAATTTAGGGATTTCATCATCTACGCTCTGTAATATCGTCAAAAGGTTCAGAAAATCTGGTGAAATCACTGCACGTTAGCGACAAGGCCGAAAACCAACACTGAATGCCCGTGACCTTCGATCCCTCAGGCGGTACTACACCAAAAACCGACATCAGTGTGTAAAGGACATCACCACATGGGCTCAGAAGCACTTCAGAAAACCAATGTCAGTAACTACAGTTCGTCACTACATCTGCAAGTGCAAGTTAAAACTCTACAATGCAAAGCAAAAGCCATTTTTCAACAGCACTAAGAAACGCTGCCGGCTTCGCTGGGCCCAAGCTCATCTAAGATGGACTGATGCAAAGTGGAAAAGTGTTCTGTGGTCTGACGAGTCCACATTTCAAATTGTTTTTGGAAACTGTGGACGTTGTGTCCTCCGGACCAAAGAGGAAAAGAACCATCCGGACTGTTATAGGCGCAAAGTTCAAAAGCTAGCATCTGCGATGGTATGGGGGTGTATTAGTGCTCAAGGCATGGGCAACTTACACATGTGTGAAGGCACCATTAATGCTGAAAGGTACATACAGGTTTTGGAGCAACATATGTTGCCATCCAAGCAACGTCTTTTTCATGGACGCCCCAGCTTCAGCAAGACAATGCCAAGCCACATTCTGCACGTGTTACAACAGCATAGCTCCATAGTAAAAGAGTGCGGGTACTAGACTGGCCTGCCTGTAGTCCAGACCTGTCTCCCATTGAAAATGTGTAGCGCATTATGAAGCGTAAAATACGACAACGGAGACCCCGGACTGTTGAACAACTTAAGCAGTACATCAAGCAAGAATGGGAAAGAGTTCCGCCTGAAAAGCTTCAAAAATTGGTCTCCTCAGTTCCCAAACGTTTACTGAGTGTCGATAAAAGGAAAGGCGATGTAACACAGTCGTAAAAAGGCCCCTGTGCCAACTTTTCTGCAATGTGTTGCTGCCATTAAATTCTAAGTTAATGATTATTTGCAAAAAAAAATAAAGTTTCTCAGTTTGAACATTAAACATCTTGTCTTTGCAATGTATTCAAAGACAAGACAATGTATCCAAAGACTTTTAAGTTTTCATCAACAGCAGTATTCTGCAATGATGTTAGTGACCACTGTGCTGTTGCATGTGTAAAGGATTCTAAAGCCCCTAAGGTTAAACCGCGGTATGTTTTTAAAAGATATTTTAAACGTTTTGAAGAGCAAGCTTTTTTGTATGATTTATACTCCAGTGATATTAGCAGAACTACCTTGATCCCAGATGTGGATAATGCATGGGAGTATTTTCACAAATTATTTACTTCCATTTGTGACAAACATGCCCCCTTGAAAAAATTTAGGGTTAGTGGCAGAGATAATCCATGGGTTACGGAGGAATTGTTGAATCTCTTAAGGCAAAGGAACATTGCTTGGGCTAAAGCTAGATCGTCAAATTCACCTGCTGATTGGTGTGCCTTCAGAGCCCTGAGGAATAAATCTACTCTGCAAATTAGGAATGCCAAATCAAAGTATTATTTGAATTCTATCTCTGATAATCTTAATAATCCCACAAAATTTTGGAAACAAGTTAACTCTCTATTTGGCTCAGTGGTCTCCTCAGGTATCCCTGAGCGTATTGTATCTGACTCCTTAGAAATAAATGATAAAGATGATATTGTTCAGCACTTTAATAGGCATTTTATATCATCTGGATCTGTCAATAGAAGCACTGAATCCAAGTTAAGAGGCAAAGCTGTGAATGCTGCGCCATCTGCAAGCACAGGTCCAGTTGGAGCTCCTTTTACCCTTAGACCCATTTCCACTGGAGAAATTGCTAAGGCTCTGAAAGCAATTGACCTTAAGAAATCTCCTGGGCCAGATGGTCTGCATCCTTACTTTTTGAAACTCGCAGCTGATTATATTGCTGAACCTATTACATATATTTTTAATCTAAGTCTTCAGTCAAACATTATTCCCAAAATATGGAAGACAGCCTTTGTGCTACCTCTCCTTAAAGGTGGGGATCCATCAGATCTGACTAACTATCGACCCATCTCCAAATTATCCATCTTATCAAAGATTCTAGAATCTCAGGTCAATTCTCAACTAAAACAGTTTTTGGCAGAAAACAGCATCTTAAGTGAATTTCAATCTGGCTTTAGATCTGGTCACAGCACCATCACAGCAGCCATGTTGTTTATAAATGATGTTACCAATGCTCTGGACAAAAAACAGGCTTGTGCTGCCCTTTTTATTGATTTGAGTAAGGCATTTGACTCTGTTGACCACCAACTTTTGCTAAACCGCCTCAGTTGTATTGGTGTAGGTGAAACAGCCATAAATTGGTTCAGGAATTACCTAATGAATAGGACCCAATGTGTTTCTGTACATGGTCACTTATCAAGCCTGATGGAGGTCACAAAAGGTGTCCCTCAAGGCTCAATTTTAGCTCCCCTTTTATTTTCGGTTTTTATTAACGATATCTGTAAAAATTTAAATAACTGTAAAGTACACCTCTATGCAGATGATACAGTACTCTATTCATCTGCCCCCTCATTAAGACAGGCATTAACTCAGCTTCAGTCTGCCTTCACTCAGGTGCAGGACTCATTGCATGACTTGGAGCTCGTCTTGAATGCCAAAAAAACTAAATGTATGATGTTTTCTAGAATGCAGTCTCAGTCACAACTGACTCTTAGTATTCAAACATTGGGAGGGGATATTATTGAAAGAGTATCATACTACAAGTACTTGGGTATTTGGATTGATGAAAAGCTTTCATTTAAAGAACACATTGACAGGCTTGTAAAGAAACTAAAAGTTCGATTAGGTTTCTATTATCGTAACAAAGCTTGTTTTGACTTTGAGGCTCGGAAAAGAATTGTACAAGCCACCTTTCTGAATGTTTTAGATTATGGTGACATTATTAACATGAACGCATCCTCCCTTTCTTTACGCAGTCTGGATTGTATGTATCATAGGGCACTACGCTTCATAAACTCACAATACCGCACACACCACTGTAAACTCTATAATCTTGTTTCATGGCCTTCTTTAAGCTTAAGGAGACGGCATCATTGGTTTATTTTTATATATAAGGCCATATTGGGTAAATTACCTCCTTACCTCAGTAGACTTTTTACCCCACTCAGCAACCACTATCAGCTTCGTTCCACAAAAAGGTTACTTTAACAGGTACCTCAGATTTCCTCAGTTCTTGGCAAAAGTGCCTTTTCCTATTTTGCTCCTTGGTCATGGAATAACCTCCAAAATACTCTACAGTTGAACAATTTAGTCTCCTTGGGTGTGTTTAAGCATAGGCTAAGATTGTATATAAATGAGGTGTGCAGTTGTTGTCCGTAGGTTTGTATTTTGTTAACTTATTGTATTTTGTCACTCCTGTTGTTTACACCTTTGTAATTTTAAGTGAAATGGTGAGCTGTCTTGGCCAGGTCTCCCTTGAAAAAGAGATTTTGAATCTCAAGGGATTTTCCTGGTTAAATAAAGGTTAAATAAATAAAAAAATAAATAAATATTCAATTGAATATAAGTTGAAAAGGATTTGCAAATCATTGTATTCTGTCTTTATCAACGATTTACGTAACGTGCCAACTTCACTGGTTTTGAGTTTTGTATATTGCCCTGCTTCCAATTATTTGGTATTTCTCCAGTTTCTAAAGACCATCCGAAGATAGTGGAGAGTGGTTTAAAGATTATCTCACTGACTTCCCAGAGCACTCTAGGATATAAGCCATCAGGATCGGCCGCCTTATCTGCCTGCAGTTTACGCAATTTTTCTAATACTTCATTATCCCTTACCTCAATTTCCGCTAAATATTCTTCAGCATTGGACATGCACTCTAGCTGAATAAAAGCCTGCTTCGAGGTAAAATTCTCAACAAAGTAACTGTTTAAGGTATCCACATTCCACAATATCCTTGTTATCATATAGCAGCAATCCATATTTATACTTTATACACTTCACCTCCTCTTTACTTTTCTTTTTCTGCTACATTACTGAAAGAAGCGCTTAGGATTAGTGTTTGCACCTTCTGCAGTTTGCCTTTCATTTCAAATAGCCTTGTGCTTTGGATCATGGTCATGCAGGAAAGTCCAAGTGCGTCCCATGCGGAGCTTTCATGCAGAAGAATGCAGATTATCTGCCAGTATTTTCTAATAGCATGCTGCATTCATCTTGCCATCAATTTTCACGAGATTCCCTTTGCCTTTAGAGCTCACACACCCCCAAACCATCAGAGCCACCACCATGCTTTACAGTGGGAATTGTTTATTTTTCATCACGGGCCTTGTTGACTGCAATGTCAGAAAAAGTTCCCAGGTCACCATCACCAGGAAAATGCCTTTCATAGCAACCAAAGTCAATTTTCTTGATTTTCTCAAAATTGACACTTTGTGACTTAAGTACTTTTAGCACAGTGGTTTTCATCAGTACGTTACAGAGGCATGAAAATAATTTAAAAACGCCTTTTACTCAGCGGGAAGCCGAGAGGGCTCTTAGGAGTGAAACTTACAGTAGCAGGTTCCCCTCAGGGGGTTTCCCAGGTAACGGTTCTCCGAGTCACACCTATAACAGATGAAAACACACTGAATTTAGAGGTCATAAGTGACATGAGCCACACCTCACACAAATAAGAGAGTACAACGAAAGTCAACCCGAAGCTTCTGCCCAATGACTAAAAACCCAACAGATTTGTGCATATGAAGTGTATGCTGAATGAAGAGAAGAGTAAACTTGACATTTCAGCTTCGTTGATACAACCTTATGCTGCCATTCTGAATGTCAACACAATAATTCTGCTTAATCTTGGAGCTTCCCTCTTCACAAATCTAGTTATCCGTTATAATGCATTTCTTTTGTCAGCCAAGTCCCAATCTATACACAAACAAACTTACAAAAGCCCTGCTAGACAAAATACACGCGCGCACACACAAGGCAGGCACACACACACACACACACACACACACACACAAATACATGCATAGGATATGAAGTAAAAATGAAATTAATCCAAACATATGGAAAAATAAAACATAAAAATATTTGATAGTATAAATATTGTCATAATAAAATCAAATTCATTTACTTATTATTTGTATTATTTTATGTATATCATCACTCACTGAATTGTTACCTGTCTGTCCAAAGATGCTTTGGCAATACTGTATATAATGCAGTCATGCCAATAAAGCTTATTAAAATTGAAAAAAATAGAATTGATTGACAGACAGACAAACAAACTAATGTTTCTGATATGTTTGGATGCATTGTTTTAACATGTTGATATGGAAAGATGATGCCATTGTTGCCTGCATCTGGTAAGTATGACTGGTGATGTATTCATTCAACACAATTAACATGGTCTAAGCTTTTCTCATATCTGATCCATTCAATGTTGCTGGCAACATTTGAGCAAGCACACTTTGCATTTGCTCTGCAGAAACGCAGTCTAGTTTTATTTCTCTTTCTTCTTTAGAGCAAAAGTGAGTGACAACCACTACTCTGTTATTTCAAAAAACACACAACACCAGACTCTGTGGTGGAATTAGTTCACCACGCCCCTTTAAAACTGTTCAGAGTGTTTGCAAAACATTACTGCTTTCTGTTCTTATTTAGATTCTACACCTTGTCCCAATTCCTCTGAAATTGAGGTTGCAGATGTAGCCTGTTGCAGATGTCGCCTTCAACTATCACCCCAAAGTTCACCAAAGAGATGCATTTACCTGCTGAAATTGTCAAAACATTTTCTGGGGGGAATATATTCCCTCAGATTCCCTGCAGCAGTCCTCCCTTAACAGTTAAACAAAATTCAGTGGGACGCGCTTAATCAATGGCGCTCTCGCATGACTGCGCATATCATTCGCACACGCAAACGGACGGTTAAATGTCACAGTCAGAGGCCTTCATCTCTGATGTTTCTCTCTCAGGAATTGATCCACAGTGTAAGAGTGTGTGGCGAAACGCAGCTGTAGGATAGAGGAGGCCTCCTGGAGGGGTAAGTGGTCTCGGTGGCCTTAAGCGGATTAGGAATGATATCTGCTGCAATGAAGGAGAAACAACAAGCTCCCGGCTCATGGGATTCACTCCCACTCCCGGCCTGGGAAGCCCTCACGGTTTAGCAGCATAGAGCATTAGCCTCCCGTCACCCATACACTGTCACAGACACACTCACTCACCAAAACTCACAGAGCAATAGCCTCCCATCACCCATACACTGTCACAGACACAAACACTCACACAAACTCATTCACAGGCCCTAATTCACTCAAACACTTGTGGGTATACAAACACACTCACTTTTGCACTCAGAAAAACAACATTCACACAGACAAGCACAGTAACCTAATAATACACACTTAGACACAAACTCCTGGAAACTCACAGCAATTCACTCACCCATTTACACACACACACACGCGCGCACACACACACACACACACGCACACGCACACGCACACGCACACAGAAAGCTCTGCAGTTTCAGTTCGATACACCAGTGCATGTCATTTACTTTATCACAACTTGTGATAATTTATTTTTGGGGCATTTTCAGAATCTTCATGAAATACCTGGTAGATACGTTAGTAGACATCCAAAAGTTTCTGAAAAATGTATTTTTGCTTCATGGATAATTGCACTTATTATGCTAATTAGCGATTAATCTGTAAGCAGTGGATTTCTGCCTTACGGACAGGACAATGTTTTTTTCCCAATTATCAACAAAATAAGATATTCTTTGCCAAACTTTCTTGGGGGGACAACATTGTTGTACTTAGTTACAATAGGCTGTAACTTTCAATTTAGTGTAAAAAGCCAACACAACAAAAATCGCTTGTCACAGACCCAATGTGTCCTGTCTAACATTTTTTGCAGTAAAGCTTTAATGATTACCACAGAAGCTGGATTCCGAAAGTAAGAATGATTTTCCTCTTATTAGAGGGCTAAACTCTCCATAAAAACCCTGCAACAAAAAAACAAGAGTTGTCAGAAAGACAACAAAGCTCGCCGGGGCAAGGTTAAAGTTTTTCTGCACGCGGGTGGACGGACACGGACGCGGACGCCGGGGGTACGACAATAGCTCTCCGGACATTCGTCCCGGCGAGCTAAAAATTGGATCACACACCCATGATGGGAAATAACAAGTGTTTTTTGTTACAGACAGGACAAAATGTTGCGGACAGAATACTTTCAGTACAGAAAAAGTATAATATCATCATTAACATGACTTTTTTTTTTATTGCATTAACTTTCGTGAGTGGAGTGTTTACAACATTTTTTCTGGACCTAATATTATCACCTGAAGTCATAATATTTTTTGGAATGATTTGAATGCATGAAAAAACGCATGCAACATTCCCCTAGCCCTGTCCTGTCCATAAGTTTCTCCCCAAATTGTCCGCAAATGCTGGTCTTTGGGGCGCCTTAGTGGCATATTGGTTTAAGCGGGCGCACCAGAAAGGCTGTGGCCCTCCCGTGGCGACCAAGTTCGATTCCGGCTCAGGTCATGTGCCGCACGTCTTCCCCATTCTCCTCCCCAACCTTCCTGGCTCTCTCTACCGTGTGACCATTAAATAAAGGAGAAAATCCCAAAAAATCGTAAAAAAAAAAAAAGCTGGTCTTCAAGCATAAGATAACTTATCTTTGGAAAAGATGATGTATTAAGAACTTCATTTAAAAAAAAAAATAATTTTTTTTTTTTCCCCTCTTTTGGGATTTTTACCTTCATTCGACAGCCACAGATGGAGACACGGGAAAGTTGGAGAGAAGAATGGGGGTTGACACCAACAAACAACCCGAGCCAGAATCGAACCCAGGTCGCTGCGAGAAGGACACAGCCCCCATGCTGCACATGCTTAGACTGACGTGCCACCGGGGTGCAAGAACTTCATTTTAACACCAACAGACATGACAGGATCTTCTTTTTGGATAAAATTGATAGAGCCACAGCACTAGCATAGTCGGTGTCAACTCAGATTGACAGTTTACTTAGATGGGGCTGCGATGCAGGAACTGAAGGGTTTGAGTTCGCCCTTCACACCTGGAAGACACAAAGACCTGAGGCTGGGCCGTCAAGTGAGAAGTGGCGCCATTTCATTCAAGCAAGGAGCCTGGGCGGCGACAGGGAAATTAGTACAAATGAAAATAATCACTTCTTCGTGCTTCAATTGCTCGAACACAGTGGCCTTCTTTGTCGTTCTTGGGGACCCGCTGTGTATGCTGGTTTCTGTTCCAACCACAATTGTACTAACAGACAATGCATATCTGCGTGCATTATCGTTGTGTAACAATTTTGTACATGCTTATAAATAGGCTGTCGAATTTATCCGATCTGATATTTTTTTCGTGAATGACATTCCTTTAATATAAGGGTACATCACTGGATGGCTGAAATTTGAAGAATAACACCTGAATGAAGAAGTCTTTTGATGAAACCACTTTACAAAAAAAACCCATGTCACAATCTGTCCTGTCCGTAACGGTTTTTCTTTTATGTAATTAAGTGCATTAATTGAAATCGATGACACTCATTATTATATCACCTGAAGTACTCCCAGAGTACTTCAAATTCCGCCATTTAAACAATTCAGAGGACCAACACATCAATAGCTGCAATGGAATTGCTTCTCTAAATGTCTTGTCCGTAACAAAATGAATACCATGGAATGCCCCGTTTTAATACCGCAGTCCAAGTGATCTTTATTTCTTGAAAATAGTGCCACCATGCTCCGACAGATGAGAAACCCCCCAGTTACAGCTTGGCTCCGTTAGAAGATGAGACTGTGCCCATTAGAAGACTCTTTGTGAAGGTCAGAGGGGATCAACATTTAAATAGTCTTCACTTATTTTCCTGGCGTACAGCTCTGTATGTCTCGCCGCATGCAGCCAGCTTCCAGCACCATTTACACGCAGCAAACCAGCTTTCAGAGGCTTAGGGCTCCTGCCTCTCCTTCAAGTGCCTGTCCTTCACACTCACTCACGCATTCACTCACTCAATCACAGAAATAAACACTGACGCGCATACCCCCAAGCGTAAGTGAGCACACTCCCACACGATCCTGCATGCGAGCCCACATACACGTACGTACACCACACACACGCACATGTACCCCCACATAATCCTGCATGCAAGCCCACATACACGTACGTACACCACACACACATGTACCCCCACATAATCCTGCATGCAAGCCCACATACACATACGCACACACAAACACAATCCTGCATGCTTGTCCCAGAACGCATATGCATACACACACACAAAGAATATCACAGTAGAAATATTATAACATTGAGAATACACTGAAGTCGCATTTTGACAGCATGTTGCTTGCGGGAAACACACACTCCGACACTTTCATGTGTACTCAGATGTACACAGTCCCTAATTTTACGCACGCACGCAGCAGGCAGAACCCAAAAGAAAAAATCTACTTGCAATGTTTTCTTTGAGAATGTCATCCATTCACAATTGCTTAAATTTTCACATAAGTCCAACAAGGAAAAAAAATATAAGGCATTTAAATATTGAAATATCTTTCCCACAAAATGGAAGCTCATGAGTCATTTCCTGCCCAGACTACTCATAATCACACATTTTAAGGTAAGAGGCTTATCAAGAAAAGCAATATTCCACAGTAATTTTGCCAATGAAAGTCTGAAAATTAATTAGATTCCTGCGTGTGTCTGGGTTCATATGTTCTCTTGAAATAATAAAAAACATCTAGAGAATACCTTTAATAGTGAAGACATTAGTACTCCCACAATTACTTCATAAAGAAACTCATTAAATGACTTAATAAACAATGGCACACCTATTACACCTTCTTCAGTTCCAATTTATTTCATCCTCTGTGTCCATTCATCCATTCAGGAATACACCACTGACCAGTTACCAATCCATTACAGGCCACTAATATCTTTCACTCACACACAAACTGAGCCAGGTGCACTTAGGGTATCTAAGCCATGCCTGGACTGCAGGAGGAATTTGTACCCGGACCCTTCACACGTAGTGTCCAACTTCATGAGAGAAAGCTCAAAAATGACGCACCATGAAATAATTCAAGCTGAAATATGCTACGCTAACAACAGTCTCAACCAGTAGTGTCATTTCACATGGGAATAGTGAACGTGTAAATTTATCATTACAATTTAATGAACATATTCCCAGACTATTCTACAAATGTTAAGCAACAAACTCACATTCTACCTGAGAGTTCACCATGAGAGCTTCAGTCCATACAGCTGGAATTCAAACCAGCGATAGAGTTGAACTTTACAGCCCTGAGTGACAAAGCCCAATATTTAGAACAGATAAACAATATCTTAAAGCTGTACCAAATTTCAATGTTACTAACAGCTAAATAAGCTTCTAAACAACAAGATTTTTCTGAAATGGTTGTAGTGTGAACCCGAAAACTCAAACTAAGAGTTGGTAATGTGTGGTTTCGGAGGCAGAAGTGACAGATGGTTGTACTGGGTATGGCCACTAGGGACACAAAAGAGGTGAAAGCCATTCTAATGTGTCCTTTTATTTGGTGTTTATCATCTTTCAGCAACACTTCCAGCACTTTTATTACAATATGTCATTAGCCATAATCTTTTAAAAAAAGAAATGGAAACAAGTTATGCACTATTAACCATACTTCTGTTATGTCTAGGGACACGTTTAGGGACATCAGTTAGCCTGACCTGCATGTTCCTGGACCGTGGGATGAAACTGGTGTACCCACAGGTAACCCACACCTGTACAGGGAGAACATGCTAAGTCCACATTTAAAGGCCCTAGGCCAGATTGATACCAACAGGCTTCTTGCACCAAAGTGTCCAAAAGCTGACAATGAACCAGAGTTCTCCATGACACTTTGATACAAATGAAACATCAGCAGCAAAAAAAAGTGGCGTATAAAATACATCAGTATGGGTTGATCCATTGGCTGGAAGGGCACAGATCTAATCCAATCAACGTTACTAACAAAAAATAATCCACATTGTTATGAAGCATGGCAAACTATTTAAGTCCTTAATCCATAATATTTCAGAGTACCTACAATGGTTTTTCATCATTTTTAACCCCTTTCTGCAGATGTAGACGCTCGCGTCTATAGATATGCAAATGTAAGCACTTAAGTTACAGTACTCGACCACAAGATGGCACCCCCGGATCAGCTATTGGATATTCACAAGCAGGCAGAGCTGAAACGCGATTTATAGTATGGAGAAGTTCCCTCCAATCCCTGTTTTTCAGGAGTAGCATGGATTAAACTTCTCAGCTAAGCCTGATGTGCAAACTGGTCAATATCCTTGCCCATAGTATCGATCCAGTAGTTTTAAAAAATTATCACTTGCGACAGAAAAAAAACGTACTACTCTGTAGCAACCATTTTAGCTACAGTGAGCCAACAGTATTCCAATTAGTGGTTAAAAAAATACGTTTTGTGAAGAAAAAAATCCGACATAGTATTGCTTCTCTCACATTCTACTGTCAGTTACAATCATCACACACAAAATATGCGTAGTTCCCTCCCATGGATTAACGCTTAGATTCCTCCATCGACAAATTCAGCACTCCCTTCTATCCACCGAGGTACTGGTGTCGATAGCCAGTCACTCAATTATATACTCAGATTCATCTGCGTAACTCTACAGTTATAGTTCACGTCCTCGTGAAGCTTCCCCGGTAACGATGTATTGACAGACTCGTTTCTTATCCCATTCCCCAGTGTCTTAACTTTCCTCTATAACTGAAATACATTGATCGGACAATAAGAATGGGATACAAAGCTAAGCGTAAAAGTAAGGTCGGTTGTGTTCTTCGAATGTTGGCCGCGGTTGCGCAGCTGAAAATGATGCGATATCAAAGAAATAAAGACACTCGAGACCGTTCTGAAGTGTTCAGTTCCATTTACGAGATTTAAATGTTGTATGGACGCGGTCAACGGGAATTATTCCGAATGAAACAGAACTGGAACGTTCCTTCTACCCGATACATCTGTCTCTGGAGGAGGGCATCAATGAAGAAAACAGGTTATACTTCTAACTCTGTTTGCATTTTGCTTGATTTGGCTTTTTGCTGTAGAATCTATACCGCGTTTAAAGACATCGAATGCCGAGGTTTTCGTTTCTCCAAATGCATACATCCCACGCAGGTCGGTAGATCCCTCGGTACGTTCATTACACCACTCTGATGAATATGGAGGCATATGTCGTTGTATTTTTTTCCTGAAAGTGAAATTTCTGTTCTGTTAAAATAAGGTGTATTTCAGAATTCAGATATTACTGAGTTAGTGAGTTTTCACCCTTATAAGGTGTAAGGTTATGAGCTCGGATGTGAGAGCGGTTAGCTTTTTATTCATATCATGTTTGGTCTTGCGTGAATGTTATAGCTGTTAAATCTGCACTTCAGTTAATGCTTGGGGTACTTCGAAGAGAAATGGACAATATCGTTAACTTTATTATGGAGAAAAGGCATGTTTTGAGAGGTTACTGGTGACCAATGATGTTCCACTGCACTGATATTGATTAATTCATGCAAAACTCAACCAGAAAATCATTTGTTCATATGAAATTTCATGCCTTAAAACTTTGTGTTATATACATGATTTTTTTATGATTTGACTGGACTTCATTTTGAGACTTCGGGGAGACACTTGGATAGCTGTATAATTTGGCTAAAAGCATGTAGGTAATCTAGAATGTAATGTTGAAGATGAATTGTACTTGTGGTCAAGGAGTTTATGATCCCAGAAATGTATAGTTTTAAGCCCCAGCAGTTTTTAAATCCTCAGAATTATTTTTTTTGCAATTTCAATGGTGAATTCTCATGAAGATTTTTTATGTTTGCAGCTCATTTTCTCTACCATAATCATGAAAATTAACTGAAATACTATGTAATTCTAAATGCTGTCAGTGTCTTTTCAGAATTGAGCCACATTTTTCCTCTTTATGAAGCTTTAATTTTGAATTATACAGCATTAAAGTGGGTAACCCAAAAATAGCCAAATTTGGCTTCTGCACAAAGGGGTTAATGTCTTAGTGTGAATCATATCATTCGTGCGGGCATTTAAAAGGTTTGTGCCAAAAACAAATGGAAGTCGCCACCAGAATTGCCCTCAGTTGCAAAACACACTGCTCCAGACTGAAATACCCAGACAGATTCTGGCCATTTTTTTCATCAATTGGTGATGTCACCAATTGAATTTTCACGCCAAGCAGATAGTTTGGCAAGCCCTTGAATCAAGTGGGTTACGACCACAAGACTACACCAGTATTTGTTTTGAAAGCTTATTTACACTCTGGAGAGATGATCCATTTATTGTAAGGGACGTGACATTTCCCGACATGCGCAAATGGTGGAACAGTCACAAGTGAGTGGTCAAGTTGACTAATCCGGGAGGGCAGGGGCAGGACCTCAACAGAGCATTTCACAGACAGGTACTGCAGAAATGGCCAGCATGAGAAAACTCAAGTGTTTGTTTTAAGAATAACACACTTAAACCTTTTTTAGTAGACTTCAAAAATACAAGAATGACCAATTGACCACTGCTCAATCTGATCCAGCCGCATGGCTGAAGCTAAGCAGGTGTGGGCTTGGTCAGTACTTGGATGGGAGACCACCAAGGAAAAACAAGTTGCTGCTGGAAGAGGTGTTGGTGGGCCAGTAGGTTGCAATCTTCCCTCTGGTGGAATGATCCCCAATACCCCAGTGCAGTGACTGGGACACTGTACTGAAGGAGACGCCGTCTTTCGGATGAGACATGAAACCGAGATCCTGACTCACTGTGGTCATTAACGATCCATGACACTCATCCATAAGAGTAAGGGGTTCCCGGGTGTCATGGCTAAAGTCCCAACCTGGCTCTTTCGATCTGCCACCTAAACATCCCCTCATCTAATTGGCTGAGCAATTTGTCCTCTCCTTCCCCCTCAACCCCCAGGGCTCCCTTGAAGAAGAGATTTCAATGTCAACGGGACTTCCCTGGTTAAATAAGGGTTAAATTAAAAAAAAAAAAAAGAGTTTGTCACTAAAGTGACTATATCCCCCGCCGTTGGGTCACCAAAACCGACTGGTGTCTCCGCATTCCCAGTAGGAAGGTTGGTACCAAAAAGAATTGAAATAAGTTGACTCCTTCTTGAGGAGTGTTGAATTATATTGACAATGTTGAATTATAGCCAATTATAATAATAATTATATAATAGTTATATATAAATAATAATAAACAACAACAACAACAAAAATAATAATAATAATAATAATAATAATAATAATAATACTACAATAATTATAGCAAATAATATAGCCATTATAAATAGCTGAACACTATATCCCCCGCTTCGCACTAAATGTGCGGCGGGGGATAAAAATAACTTCATAACTTGGTCACCACAGGGACCGAGTCGTGAATCTCCCAGATCCCCAAATTTTGGACAAAATGGCAGCCGGCAGCCATGCTGGATGTCCAAAATTCACAAAAATATGTCTTGAGCACTGTCAAATAAATATCTTCGCCGGTGTAAAATTAGAAGAAATTCCTGTAATAATTGTGGCTTCCAGAGCCTGGAAAAAGAAAATCTCTGCGTGCGCAGCGGCGGCCCCGGAACTAACCGATAGTATTTCCCAACTATCATCGTCAGGGAGATGCAATAAAAGCAACTTAATAGGGGCACTTTAATATTTTTCACTGCCAAAAATCTATGCTTACCTCATCTTCGCTGATACTAATGCTAGTTTTTTTTCCCCTGTGGACTGCTTCTGCCAGGTCACAAGGTGATGAGCATGTATCCACATAATATATACAGACACTGACACAATGATTTGTACACACACGCGCACACACGCACACAAATAAATACAAACTTAGAAGCAAACACTCATATACAAGCCAGGGCTTTCACACGCAGTAACTGTTCAGGAGTTAGTCCTGTACACAAACCTACAATAACCCACAGGAATAAAAGAACCATTAACACACATCCTGGGTTTAAAGGTCATGTCCAAATGTAGATCTTGGGACATAAACTTTGCCTCTGGTTGGGTGCAATGGCAGAAAACTGCAGTCTGTATATTTGTGACAAGCAAAAACCATGCTAATGAGAATAATGTTTGAGAGAAACAAAAGCCTGCTGGAGTTACTGACAGAGCCTTGCATGCTCAGATCCCAAATCAGTTTTTTTGTACTGTTATATTTTGCCAAAAAATCTGAAATCAGGAGTGCAATGAATAAGCCGAAATGCAGGAAAAAAGCTGAAAAAAACTGAAACATTACAGTGGGGTAAACACACTTCGGAGTTCAACTCAAAACTCTCAAAAGCCCTATTTGCACGGGACTAGTATCACCTTAAAACGTCGAATGATTTAGAAATGACCCCCTCATGTCTGTGTTTTGCGCGCCTCATTCGCACAGGATAAGCGGAGTGTGTTTTACTAGAATTTACAGGCATTACACCTTCGGATATGGTTGAAAATGTCAAGACTTCAAGTAACATCTCTGTCCTGTGCGCGTTTATACTGAGCTTGTAGAAAGAAAAACATTCCCTTCCCCATATAGCCATGCATATCACCCATAGCACAGTCTTTCCAGATTTCACTCAGGTGCAGGACTAGAGTTCACACTTTCTGTGAATTGGGTCCCCAAGCTGTGTGGCGAGATCAGGATCCTGAACTTGCACCAAAATACAGTCAAAACTTCTGTTTTTAATTTTCACCGCAGCCTCCATCATTCTCAGAGGAAGGCAGGAAAAAGGCGCTGAGGTAACAAACTCATTGCAACAGAGGAAACTCGACCGCAAATTACGGAGATGCTGATTCGCACAGGATAAATATTATCAGACGACCTCTGTGTTTGCCAAAATATGGAGGGTAATTTGCACTGAAATTTTTACTTTACAAATCACGAACGTGGCCAATTCACACAGGAAATGATCACGGACGACCTCGGCAATTATTACGAATTTCACGAGGTCCCCAGGTAATACTAGTCCTGTGCAAATAGGGATATATAGTCGGACTCATGACTGCACAAGTAACACACTGAAGAGGTTGAGTATGGACAACTAACATTATAATATTACAAATGGAAGAGTCAAGCCGTTAACTATGGGTATAAAACAATCAGCGTTCAACTCATTATTGTGATACAAGAGTATCGCAGGTAAAATCGATACTATAGTTGTAACACTCAAGCGTCAAACTGAATAGTGCAGGACAACAGCCCCAGAACTAAACTAATTATTGAGCGTATAACCCTCTAAAAGGTAACCTCATTACTGAACTTGTATGGCGGAAAAAGATTGTGACTCTTTATTGCGCTCAAGCATTAAACTCACTACAGTGGGGAAAAAGGTCTCGAGTGAAACACTCTCATACTTGAACTCACTACTGTGGTATAACACTGTCAGAATTAAAATTATTGATCACACTTTAGATTAAATGTTGCTTATAAAGGCTTTATAGAGCATGTATAATACTTTATAAATGAGGCATAATGTCTTCATAAGTCATACATAAGCAAATTTCAAGCTTTGTAAAGGGTGAAATAACACATCCTTATTCAGCATATGATGCCAGATGTGATGTAACAGATAATGCCCCTCAGCTTGTGGCAAATGGTATAAAGGGCGACATTGTCAGCTAAGTGACATTTTCACTGCCAAATCTGGCATCACATACTGAATAAGGATGTGTTATTTTACCCTTTACAAAGCATGACATTTGCTTAAGTATGATTTATGAAGACATTATGTCTCATTTATGAAGGCATTATACATGCTATATAAAGCCTTCATGAGTAACACTTCATCTAAATGGTTGACCAAATTATTATTATAGCATAACCCTATCAGAGGTTAAGTTATTGCTTTCGGTACACATCATCTTGCATGTGTTTTCTGGGCATTTAAAACAATTCCATGAGGCAAGGAAGTTTCCAAAAATTATGAGGAGAAAGTGTATTTTCAAAATTTAGAAACCTATTAAGATGAGTGAACTGTTAAAAATTTAATCATATCAATATTTAGCACGACTACCCTTAGCTTAAAAATGAGGAAGACTGTCCAGCCGTTCGGTAGTTTTATGAGATAATTGGCTGTTTACTGGAGAACTTGCTATAGTTCTTCAGCAGACTAACAATTTTGTTTGTCTCTCTCCAGGCAATTCCAGACAGGACAAATCATGATGTTGCCATCAGGGCTCAGTCAAGGCTATATTACCTGTCTCAACGGTTTTTATTGAAATACAAACATTTTTTGAAAGGTTTTTTTTTAATTGTTATTAATATTTGGTGTCTCAAATATCCTTTAATATCCTGTGCACACATACTCAGTGCTGTGGTATAGAACCATCAGAGATTCTCATTACAGTGGGTGTTAACAGTGAGAATCATTACTGAGGGTACACCACTCTTTGTAGACAATAGACTGACAGTATGGCAAAGGTAGCTTTCAGGTAAACAGGAAACACAGGTGGTTGATCTATTAACTGCGTCAACTCATCAATAACACAACAAAGCACCATTTCAATTTCAGGATTTTACTGAGGAAAAACATCAGTCAGAGCACCAATCAGCCCTGGGAGGAACTGCCACACCCGCCAATGGGTGGTACCGTCAACGGTCTGTAGGAATTAGGATTTCTTCCTGGACTCTTCCTGGATGAGTCATCGATGCACTCGAGGAGGAATTGGGTCGATCAGGGATAGCTGGACAGATTCACTATAAATGTTCCCCATATGCCTCTCACAGTGGTTTGCTGGAGTCCAAATGCCTCAGAAATGGTTTTGCAACCCTTTCCAAAATTATATATGTTGTATAACAAAAACTCTCTTGGCAGGAATTTATTTTCATTGTGACAGAATTTACTGCTTGTTGAGGCACTTTAAGCCTACTTCACAAGGTGGAGGAGGTTCCATTTATGTGATGTTCAGATTCAACAAGGCTGGCAGAGAGCAAGCATGCGAGAGTCCAGTCCAATTAAATAAATCTGTCAATTACACGCGGCAAATTATCTGAAAGCAATTATTTTTCCACATAGGGCTAGTTGGTCCCCTGTAAGTCTCCTACAAGAGAAGAAATGATCGTTCAAAAAGTATATTGTGGGCTCCCTAGTTGTCTTTAATGGCTGCCATAAAATAAAATTTTGATCGAATATCTGGAACAATTAACCCATTCCCAGCCATTGTGAAGGTTTTCTGTTAGTTATGATAGAATGCTTCTCCCACCATTGACAAGATATTCCAACTAATCAAAGCTTTCACTGTAATATAGTGGGGGGTGGTTACAGATCTTGTGACAAATATAGGCATCAAAATATCAGAGAACATCATCAAAAATGCTGGCAACAAACAAATCCACTGTCGGACAAAGTGTTCGGAGTGAAAAATATAGAGGAAATCAGGAAAGAGGAGGCGCAGTGCTTCTTCACAGCACTGTGTGCATACTCACACACAGGCACACAGACACAAGCGTGTTCCAGTACACGCGTGTACAGTAACCTCATTGGTCTGACTCGACAACTGAAATGGGGTTGAACAGCACTTCAGTGAGTGTTGATCTCCAGTGCAGCGGCTGCGGTGTTGAACTGCACACTGCACTCACGAGCACTTCACTGACGTTGCCATAGATGCAGATGTACATTGTGGCTTATCTGTTCGTACACATGGGTACAGATCAGCCCTAACATTAAAACCACCTGCCTAACACTGTGCACGTACCCCTCTTAGCCGCCAAAACAGCCCCATCAATCTAACATCGATTTAAATTCCCAGTACCAGGATTTCTAAGCGGAATATTTCCTACAGTATTCACAACCAGCTAGTGTTCTACCCACAATAGATCCTGGTACCATATTTGCTCAGATTCCAATGCAGAACTGCCCATACAGTACATTAGTTTGCAGCTACAAAGCACAATATGCAGTTGGGTGCTCTGCACTATGCGCTGTGACACATTCTCTATGGTTTGTCCCGTCTTGGACCACTGCTTATTAGGGGCACCCCAAAAACCTTGCTGCTTCGGAGAGACCTTGACCCATTCCCTCTGGTCATACGATTTGGCCTTCATCACAAGTCCCATTACCCCTACTTCAACATATTGACTACAAGAACCATCTGTTCACTTACCTTCTAAGGTCTATCTGAAAAGCTCGATATGCGCCATTGTTACAAGACAATCAGCTTTATGTACTTCATCTATGAGTGATTTTAACTTTTGGGCATAACTACGTAAAGACTGCACTTACAGTACATCCCTGCTGCCAATCTGCTGTCTATTTTAATTTTGGATTAGGATGTCTGCTAATGCTGACTTCATGTAGCGCAATAGATGAATGGCACAATCGCATAGCAGTGAACATAGCGCAGCACAGGGACTTACAGGTGGCACTGGTCTCCTTTAATGCCCTTGGTGGTACAGTAGCACTTCCCCGTCGTAACCTGGCACACGTTGGCATGTCCGTTACATTTACAAGCTGCAGCGGGGACACAGAGAAGACAGCAAAGAGAGTGAGGAGCCTTTGGCTGTCATTTATAAACATAGTGAAATAAAACTAAAATACCAGAATCAGTGCACTCCATTCGACGGAACTCAAAAGTACTGACCCAAAAAAAAAAAATAAAGAACACTACCTCATAAGCAGAGCAACTAAACCCACCCTAAAAACCTACAACACACAGTTACAATGCCCACTACCACCAACAACCAAATTATCATGCTCTGGAACAGTTGAAAATCACATTCAAAAGGTACAGGAAAATCATTCCCAGATCAAGACTTCACGAAGCATAAAGCAAAAAACACTCAAGAATCATCACAGCAGGGCATTTTAAGTCAAAATCTTCTTTTTAATGCTTCAGATGAGGTCAATTGAAGATCATCTCAGAACTGGGATCCAGTGTTTACATGGCAAAAAATTCAGTTTATAATCAACAGTTCTTTAAAAAATTGATTCAAATGGAGTTCTTTATATGGCAACAGGCTGACCACTGTCCGACCTGCCCTCGACTCACAGTTGAAGCTAAGCAGGGCTGGTGAGAACTCAGGATGGGAGATCATCTCCAAGGAATACAGTTGCAGCTGGTAGAGGTGGTGGCGGACCAATATCCGGGAAACTCTTCCCTTTCTTTGGTCAAATAAGACCCCAGTTCCTCTGTGGAGAGATGGGACTCTCTTTAAGGAGACACCATCCGGCTGCTTCTATCTGACAAACCTAGCTCTTGTTTCCTTTTACAGTTTGTTTCCCTTTATTGTTTCCTTTTTTTTGCAAAAAAAAAATTTGTCTTAAGTTGCAGATTTGTAATAGGTGACACATTCCTTATGAAACAATGTGGAACCCAGCCTTGTAGTGCTACATGAAATAAAAGTTAATTAGAGGCAGTAATTAAAAGCCCTCCTGGCCACGCCCACCAGTAGCCGCACTTAAGACAAAGGTTACTGTTGTCAGGTCGGGTACTTCTACCCCACCAAAAAGTGAAAGCTTTTGAAGGCTCCATGTCAAATAAATCTCAGCCAGCTCTTAGACTATCAATAACAGGATGACACTGAAACGATTTAAGACTCTGGTGCTAAAACCATCCAAGTCACAAAATGACTATTCTGAGAGAATCAAGGGAGTGAACTATCATGATAATCATGAAAACCTATCATGTGGCGACTTGTTGAAAAGAGTTCCCACAGGAGAGCTCTTTTCAACAAGCCGCCACATGATAGGTTTTCAAAAGCTTTGATTTTATTTCATTGCATCAGTGAGCGGCAAATGCTGCCTTTGGCGCTTTTAGGGTTAAGTACTTTTAGCACAAGGCTCTTCATTTCTGACGCACTCTTCTCTGCTTGACACCTCCAGTTGACATTGGAGGGTTTTTTTTTTTGTCCACAGACCCAGCCCAATCGCCAAAAAGGTTGCCGTGACGACGAGCTAAATTCCAGCCTAACATCAGCGCTCCTATTGAGCGAGGGTGGATGAGGATTTACGTTACCGGAGATCCCCCATCTGTGCACAGGCGTTCGCTGCACTAAAGGAAAGAGCCATCCTGCTCTGATAACATACGGTGTGACAGGAAAATACAGCAGCTGTAATACCATTGAGTGTCCACAGGGGAAGGCTGTCTAATGAGAACAACATTAATGGGCAGTTCTTAAACTGGAGCAGAGGGACGAATCGAGGGCAACTGTGCGAACACACACACACACACACGCGCACACGCACGCACACGCACACACACACACACACGCACACGCACACGCACACGCACACGCACACGCACACGCACACGCACACACACACACACACGCACGCACACACGCACGCACACACGCACGCACACGCACAGAATCAAGGAGTAATTGAGGGGAGTGAGGTGGTTTAGGACACAGGTGAGGCGTGAGGGCCATATCGATTACAAATTTTAATGCCATAATTGTCCTCAACAACTGAATTTCTCAACATGTGAAACCTCGGCTACTTAATTTTTTCTCACGGCACGAATGATAAGTATGTTTCTGTGCCCACTGTGAAATGTTCAACAATGATCTAATCTGAAAGTGAACATGTGTCAGTGTGCACTTCCAATTAGCCAATTTAACCAAGGAAATCCATGAAAACAGAAACTAGTGTTCACGATCAGAACTGCTCAGTTCTCATTTAAGGCTTGATTACCAAAGACCTTCAGCATGTGCAAAACTGTTAAAAACATGGGCAACCCAAAAAATGGCTGCATGACCAGTTGCCCAAACCACTGGTTATATGATAGGTTTTTCGACACAGGGAAAGGTTTTAAGGCTTTCCACCTTTGCTTCAAATCCTCAGCCGTCAGAAGGTAGCATCGATTCCCGGTTAAGCTACACTCTGTGAATCATAGCACACTGGAAAGGCTACACAACTAGGTATATCGCATTATAGACAAGGGCAAACCTGGATCCCCCCAGTGATTTCTCTCTCTCAAAAAAAAAAAAAAGGCATAAAAATCAGTCAGATCCAGATTCTTCTGTTGTGTGTGCAAAGGTTTAAAACAATGAGTGAAGCTGAACATTCCCAGGGGTCTGGCACACGGCCAAAATCACTACAGCTAGGCATTACATTCAACATCATCTGCACGCTCAAAGCCAATTTCACAGCAGAGCCCAGTGAGTCAGTTGGATAACAGTGCGGAGAATATTCCGGAACCCTGCCAAACCGGTAACATGGATTGGAGTAAAAATCCCCCGAGGGAATTTAATTTATAAAGTTGAAGACACTGTGGAGATTTTTTATTATTACTATTTTTGGATGCTGAGGGGTTGGAGGATGGGTGCACAGACTGTATAAAAAGATGGAGGCAGCACCCGGGTCTGAAAAGTGAGGCCAATGTGGAAATCTGAAGAAATTACATTCTATTTAATGGCCAGCAGATGGCGACGTCAATGGTTGCAGAAAGAAGTTCAATGCTATACAAGCCTATGAGAAAATGACCCTACCTTATTTATTATTTCAATGATTTTCCACATTATTTTATGGTATCTATCGCATGTTTCAAGTCTCCTTCGATATATCATGATGTTCAGTTTTGTAAATTATGGTCCGAAATAGACTAGAATAAAGGATGAAGCCAGAATATGCTTTAAGGGCTTGGCCATCTTCTGATCCTCGTCAGATACGGTCAGATCCACCCGTAGATCCACCCCTCGCTCCTCCCTGCATCTTCAATTTACACTCTCGTCCAATGGGAATCACATCAAGTTTCAAAATGGCAAAATGTCGCTGCTCAAATTGCCAAAATCGAGGCTTCCTATATGGTACGTTGAAACCAGTGAGTGACGTCACGGTGGCTTCGTCCATCTTTTTATGCAGTCTATGGATGGGTAGAGAGCTTTCTGTTAGCCTCATAGCGTCATTGCTCATCTCTTTTTAAGTGGTTTTCTTAAATTTTTTTTATTATTATTTTTTCTTACTTAAGAGAATGGATTTGATTTTTCTTTTCAATTTTTTTAGGTTTTGAGGAAAAAAAGAGAGGATAAAATACAGTTTTTTGCCAGCGAAAAAGAACAGCCCGCAACGATCTCAATTTGGCAGAAATATGACGAAGGCAATTATGCTATGATTTATTGCAATATTGCTTTTTGAGGGTATCTCCTTTGCAGAATGTTCAGAGCAGGGCATCGACTGTGTTCAGGCTAGCAATCCAAGACTTCATTCCACACACTGCACATCACTCCGCATAACACTCCTGTGTTGGGACACTTTCAAATTAAATTCCTTCCATTGCAAAGACGACATTGTTGTGCACAATGTAAAAACATAGGAAAAACTGTGAGATATTAGCAGTCTGCGCAGCTGTTTCACGAAATCAGTTCACCCAGCGGCTCTTCAGTAACACTGAACTAGGAGTGACTGATCATTTTCCCCGGCTCATTATTGCCCTAACACATGCATTAGCATGCAAATGGTCTCTTTTACTGTGGAAACAGTTGCCTGGTTTACTTAAAATCTGAGGCCACTCTGGTCGAGCTCTGCCTACCATCACATCAAACCAATGAATCTGGTATTTATTTGGCTGCAAAACTAATTCTTTAGTCCTGTTTTTCATGGCTGTTTGAAAAGTGCGCGTCAAAGCAGTTTATTGGACAAACAACCTTTACCTTAAGAGCGTGGGAGATTCAAATGTTAAGGGGCAGCAGAAAGTCAAGAGATGGTATCTTTGAGTGCTAAAGGCTAGCGGCTCTGGACTGAAGAGTTTATGAAATGATTTATGCTTTTCCCCTCACCCTCTCGTGTTTGGCACCATAAGCTGTGCTATATGGTCCCGTATATTTTGGACAAGGTGAGCATGTGTGTACGTGTAACAGAACGTTTAAGTGAATGTACATGAGCGAGTGTGTGTTTGTGAGAGTGAGAGAGGGAGTCAGTGATCGTATGAAAACCATTTTATCCCAAGGTCCTCTCTCGGGTATTACCCAGTGCTCTGGGTGGGCAACAGTACAGGGCTACACAAACTCTGCTGTAACACCGATACATTAATAGTGAAGAGCAGTGTATGAAAGACCTCTCGGCAGATCAAATGACCACCTCAGCAAGGGGGGGGGGCTGAGATTTCCGCTCTAATACGCTCTTACACTGCGATGCACATTACCCACTAACATGCATCTCCGCTCATTACACAGCCCGACAATAAACACCATAAGGAGCTTTCAACAGCACCATAAAGAGATAAACTCCAACTACACTCTCGGTGTTCAAACGCTACCCCCCAATCCCCTAACCGGTCGTTACATAGATAGAAGGACAGCTATTAACTGCACGGACGTATCTCTCCAGGAAAGGGGTTTGAACTGCGGGGTCGAGAGGATACTGACATCTATGCATACTTTGTCTGCACCGGGTGAACACAAAATGTTCTTCAAAACATACTGGAATCTTCTCTCTCAAGCTTAGAAAACAGCCACTATTATTGCAGCAACATTGTCCGAATGTTTTTCGTTTAACTGGGTACGGTGCTGTACAGCCACACTCATTAAAAGGGCTCAGTACAACTCCTAAATAGCAGGGAGATAAACATGTTTGACCAATAAGCAACTCTGTTTTGCAGGCCCACAAAGAATGCTACTTACATCCAATTCTCTGAGGTTAGCACATTGATCAGAGACAAAACGTCAATGTAGTCATGTTGTGACACAGATACTGTATGATGCGCCTAGGACTAAATACATCCCTGCCCTGCATATATCTTCCTTTTAATTCATAAGTAGGTCAAGTACAGGCAGTAAAATGCTCTGCCAACTTCTGTTGAATTGTAACTTTAAATTACAGTTAATTTCAGTAATAATAAACCTCTTTGAGGATATTTTTAAAAAAGAGGTTTATTTGGAACAAAACAAGGTACCATTTTGCCGAGACAATGGCCATCTAATTCTGTCAGGCTGTGGGCAGGTGTATTGCGTCAGGACACAGACAGACGCTGGCTAGGAGTCACAAACAGCCAATAAACATCAACATTAGTCTCCCTCCCAATGAAATGAGTATTAAAGCCTTCAATGTTGTTAGCCTTACTATGAACTCATTGTTAAAACAGTAGTCTTCAGTTGCAGGTTTCTCATATTGATACAGTGCTGTAAAATACGACATGCTCTCAATTTCTTCTATTTAAGCATGTTAACTCAAACGTTTCAGATCAAAATAATCAAAAACCCCAGTAAACACAAAATTTAGTTTTTCAATGATGATTTAATTTATTGAAGGCAAGAAGCTATGCAACCCTACCTGACCCAAGCAAAAATGTCATTGGCCCTTTGGTTAAAAAAAAATAAATAAAAATCAACCAACCAAACAAATCTACCTAGGCTTATGACATCGGAGGCGACGGCTTGGGGTATATCCCCAAACGCCCCCAATCCTCCAATTCCCCAATCCTTGAATAGACCCAATACAATATAAAGCCCCTCAGGTCATGACCTTTCATTTGAACTTAATTTCAGGTCAATCGGACAAATGGTTCCGAAGATATGGCCAAAATAGTCATTTTCCATCAGAACCATACAGGTATGACGTCATCATGTGACACGTTGTGAGGTCATGACCTTGAGGTTGCACATAGTTTCATGTCAATTGGAGAAGTAGTTCGAAAGATATGGCAAAAATGATGAATTTTATGTGACAAAGCTCCACCTTGTGTCAAAATTTTTGAACCAAACAGGTATAATGTCATCTTGGGACACATCCTCAGGTCATGACCTTTCATTTGCACTTGATTTGAGGTCAATCGGACAAATATTTCCAGTGATAAGATCAAAACAGTGATTTTTTTCAGTTTTTGACCCCTTTATGATCTTAATGATACTTACTTATATGCAAAACTTGGAATTTCTAATTGAAATATTACTGAAGTTATCGTGTTAACACGTAAATCAGTTTTTGGCCCCTGGTGGCCAATCTAGAAATCGTAAATTGTCCAAAATCGAATCAGTTCTTCCTCTTTATGATACTTACTTGTATGCAAAACTTTAAATTTCTAATTGAAATATTACTGAAATTATCGCGTTAACACCTACAGCGGCACGGCGGCGGTCGGACCAAAAACATAATATCCCCGGAACGCCATTCGGCGTTCAGGGATATAATTAATAATTGTGCTCAATTTCACGAGACATATCCAGGCATGACAACAGCCAGCCCAGTTGAATCTAAACATTTCTAAAATACAACCTGTCTGGCATTGTTAAATCGGCAAAAAGCAGCACATGATGCAGTGAAAAAACAGATTTAAGAACAGATGAGAACAAAATTGTTGACTTCCATCATTTTGTAAAGGGTTACAAAGCAGTTTCTAAGGCTCTGGGACTCCAGCAAACCACAGAGATTGCCATAATCTACAAAAGGAGAAACTTGAATCAGTAACCTATCCCAGGAGTGGCCAGCCCACCAAATTTCCTTCAAGAGTGCTTCAATAACTCATCCAGAAGGTCACAAATGAGCCCATACTAACATCTAAACTGCAGGCCTCAGTCAAGGTCTTTGTTCATGATTCCACGATAAGAAAATGACGGGGCAAAAACGACATCCATTAAAGAGCGTCAAGGCGAAAACCACTGCTGACCAAAAAGAGCACAAATGCTCTTCTCAAATTGGCAAAAAATATTTTGAGGACCCCCCCAGATTTAGGGATGATATTCTGTGGACTGACAAGTCAGAAGTGGACAAGAACTTTGAGGACATGGGTCCTGTTACATGTAGTGGAAAGTAACGCAGCACTCCACAATGGGAACATCACACCTACAGTCAGACACAGTGGTAGAACCACAGAGGGAGCCATGAGATCTGCTCTGTGCCTGAAATTTCCGGAGAATGTTCCTCCATCAAGCAAGTCCACCTATGAATGGCTAAAAAGAAATACAAGAGCCATCTGGCAATGGCGGATCCCCCCGGCTGTAGGTTGTGTAACCCACAGGTTGTGTGGACAGACGGACGGACCGAAACCCCCAAAAGGCACAACTAGACCATAAGGAGAAGGTCCATACCAAATTTGGTGTTTGTAAGTGGTATAGTTTTCGAGTTCTGGTCCGGAAACGATTTTATTACCGACGGACAGACGGACGGACACACTGATTGAAAATGCTGAAAATCAATACAAATCAAGAAATTAATAAATGCTTCTTCCAGGTAAATCCTAGAAAGCTGAAATTTCAGGAGCATGTTCAATGAAGAAAGACAGAAGTTTTATACACTGCAACTTATGGTGAATTCAGAAGTGAGTCACTCTATATTTTTCAAAAAATGAATATTCATAACAAGTTAATATCTCAACAAATATTCATTCAAATGGTACCATGCTTGGCAGTTTGTCTGTACACATGGAGCTTATAAAGTCTACCAGAGGACATTTTGATACGATAAACGGTTTGTCCACAGTAACAAGTGATATAATACTGTGCAGCCTATTATGAACATAATATTTTTTATTTCAAAAAGTCTCAAATAGATTTTAACATAATTAGGTCACAGTACAGGGCATGGTACAGTAATGATGTGTGCTTTTTTTTTCAGAATTTTATGACATTGCGACAGGCCTTGGTCAAAGCAAAAGTTCCATTTTGCTGTATTTATGTGGCGCTAGAGAGCCATTTTGTCTGTTTGGTGAAGATTTTAGACATGTAAAAAAATGTTGAAATCCACTATGAATTAACTATTAAATTTGGTTTGTTTTTGAGCATGTTTAAGGGGTCAAATTAAGGTTGGGAATTGTGTATGCATCAAAAGAAGGCAGTGAAAGTGGCTGGGGACTCCATCTTTGACGCCTCAAAAAATCCAACCGTTCGACTTTTGAAAAGGTTTTACAGTAATTTTCATCGACAGAGTGTGCTTTGTCATGTATTAGCATTTGGGGTCGGTATGATGAATGCCCTCAAAGGAGTTTGCGTTTGTTCGAAGGCAAATTTTTGCCAAATTTAGGGGAAAAAAGGGAATTTTGATATGCAAATTGCGGACATCCTGTTCGATTCAGATAATGGGTGTTGATTGTTTATTTTTAGGCTTTGATGAGTTGAACAATATAGTGTTGGTTCCATCTCTCTACGACTTTCCTAACGGGCGCGGTGGCCGTCTAAGTGCCAGTGAAATGTGTCTTGGTGGCGCTAGAGAGCCATTTTCGCACCTAAGGGGATACTACCCCCAAAAGGCACAACTAGACCATAAGGAGAAGCTCCATACCAAATTTGGTGTTTGTAAGTGGTATAGTTTTCGAGTTCTGGTCCGGAAACGATTTTATTACAGACGGACGGACACACTGATCGTTATATCCCCCTGCATTATATGTCGGGGGGATAAAAATGAAGATTTTGGAATGGCCCAGTCAAAGTTCTAAATTGTATTCAATTTAGAGGCTGCGGCATGACCCTAATGACCTTAAGAGGCCTTTAATGCACGAAAACCCTCTGATGTGGCTGAATTACCACAATTTTCAAAGGAGTGTGGGGTCAAATTCCTCAAGTTATGAGAAAGACTCATTGCTGAAAGACTCAAGGAGACAAACACTGTTTCACAGCGCCATATAATTGCTACACAGAAGTGGCATGGCAAAAGATATAAAGGCATATGTAGAGCACCTATCATTTCTGCAATGGTCAAAAAAATCCAATCAGAGAAAATGCTTTAAAAATGGAATGTTTCAAAATGCCTAAATGCATCATGAAGAGCAAGATGTTGACAAAAACAAAATATAATTTACACTATAATCCTGTGGTCTTCAACGTCGTATGGTGGTTTTTGTTCCAACCAGAATTGCAATAGCAGGATTTTAACAAGCTGTTAATTTGCCTTATGTCCATTTAATGTTTAGAGCAGTTATTTGCCCTCTTAAATCACAGGTTAACAGAAATATCTGTTTGTCATCAAGAATAAAATAAACACCATCTCCACATTGCAATGTATTGGGAACCAATCAAATTAAAGATGTAGTTGGTTCCAAATTGGTGAAAACTAATTTTCACATCATGAAAAATTTATTCGACAAGCAAATGGTAAAGAGTAAAACCAGTTTTGTTTCATGTTAACCTAATTAAGTTTACCTGGGGTTTTCTGAAAGAACTTGAAACAGTTGTGTCCAGCAGCCTAATTTGGGGTTTACTCATTTCTTCAATTTGATCTGTTTGAAATGCTGTATTACTTGCCATTTCTTGCAGTACAGAAACTATAAATGCACTCAGAGAGCGCAGACCTACGCCAGGGGGCAGCAAAACCCTGAAGCACGGCGATTGGAACTCTGGCCCATTGGAAAGACTTGAAATCTTGACCTTTGGCGTATATCTCAGCAGTACTTTGACGTAGATATGCCAAAATTTAATCACCTGTTCCTTGACTTAAGACCCACCTTCTCTGAAAATTTCATCAAAATATGTCCATTACTTTTTGAGTTCTGTTGTACACAAACAAACCAACAAACAAACCAACACACAAACGCCACCAAAAGCATAACCTCCTTGGCGGAGGTAATAATAAACACACTACCTTCTGGGGTATTTTATTCTTAATAGCATGTATGGATAATTCTATGTAACATTTGGCTAAAGAGAGTAATTAACAACTCTAAATATGAAAAACACTAAGTTAAGACATTAACAGCTTGTTAAAATCCTGCAATTACAATTGTGGTTGGAACAAACACCAGCATACACAGTGGGTACCCAGGAACAATGCTGAAGACCACTGCTATAATCAATGCCATAAGAGCGGAACAGCACAACACCCCCAATACTACAGTATCTAGCCTGGGAGGGGGGGGATGTCACCGCAGAATTAGATTGCACAGTGGCAAGCAGCGTTTCAAGAGCAGCGCATCATTGGCCTTGCGCTGCTCAGGGATATGGGAGGGATACAGTTGGTTGGGGTTAGCCTTGTCCGTTGCTCAAGTGTCTCTTGCTGGTCATTCGAGCGCTCATTCTAAGCGGGTTTGGTTTCCTTCGCCCTCATTCTGAGTTAGCGAGGTCTGAAGCTGCCAGTGTAAAGAAATAAGTGGCGGCTGATGGGCACGTGTTTTGGAGAATTGTAAATAGTCTGCTCCCTCTGGAGATGGTACCATGAGTAGCGTATGAGCATGCTAGTACCAAGTTTGCTGATTGGACATTCCAGACTACAGAGGGATTAAAGATGCCAAGTTAAAAATATAGGACCAAGGGTCCTGTAGCTCACCGGCAAGCAATCTTATAGTGATGATACAAGTTATGTGAATTTCATGTGAAGTTTGACCTTCAAATCATTGAAGGTCAATATCGAGGTCACTAAATAAAAGTTAACATACAACTCCAATTCCGAAATAGTTGGGACCAAGTGTAAATTGTGAATGGAAGCAAAATGCAATGACTTTCAGATCACATGAGCCAATATGTTATTGACAATAGAACATGGATAACATTTCAAATGTTGAAACTGAGAAATTTTACATTTTTATCCGCAAAATGAGCTCATTTCAAATTTTCTGGCCGCAACAGGTCTCAAAAAAGGGGGCACAGGCAAAAAAAAGGGTTGAAAATTAATATATAATAGAATGAGCTGAAAGAACATTTAGCAAGTAATTATGTTAACTGGCATCAGTTGCGTCATATGATTGGCTATAAAAGTGATGTCTTACAGAGGCGGAGTATCTCAGAAGCAAAGATGGCCAAAGGCTCTCCAACCTGTGAAGGTTTGCATAAAAAAAAAATGTGGAATACTTTAAAAACAATGTTCCTCAACTACAGATTGCAAAGGTTTTGAAGGTCTCATCATTGAAAGTGCATAACATCATCAAAAGATTCAAAGAAACTGGAAAACTCATTGGAATGATTCTGTCATTGACATTACTAAATGGGTCCCGGAATACGTCAAGAAAGCACTGTCAGTAAACGCTGTCCGCCATGCCATCCAAAGTTGCCACCTAAAACTATCATAAAAAAAAGGAAGCCATTGTTGAGCATGATCCAGAAGCGCCACCATGTTCTATGGGCCAGGGCTCATTTAAAATGGACTATAGGGAAGTGGCAAAGCATGCTGTGGTCAGACAAGTCCAAATTTGACATTCTTGTTGGAAATCATGGGCGTTGCATCCTCCGGGCTAAAGAGTTGAAAGACCACCCCTCCTGTTATCAGTGTTCAGTTCAAAAGCCAGCATCTCTGGTGGTATGGGGATGCATTAGTGCATATGGTGTGGGACACTTGCATGTTTAAAAAAAGCACCATGAATGCTGAAAGGTATATAAAGGTTTAAGAGCAACATATGCTCGCTCCAGACAACATCTATTCCAGGGAAGGCCTTGTGTATTTCAGCAGGACAATGCAAAACCACATACTGCAGCTACTACAACAGCATGACATCATAGTAGAAGAGTCCATGTGCTGAACTGGCCTGCCTGCAGTCGTGATCTTTCACCGATTGAGAACATTTGGCACATGATTAAATGAAAAGACCGTCAAAGGAGACCCAAAACTCTCCAGCAGCTGGAAGCATGTATCAACTCACTGGCTGCCATTGACGTCTATAGACGTCAATTCGATTTCAACCGTTGACTGCCGATGACGTCTATGAACGTTAATTATGTCTTTCAATGGGGCGGGCTGGGGGACGGTTTGGCAAAGCTTGTCCCATCAATATGAGGCTTGTAAACTAGTGTAACGATGAACTGACCGCTGTAGGTGGCAGCAGCGCTCTTTCGATGAGAGAGCCTAAAGCAAAAAATTACTGTTCTGCTAGATGTTCCTTTTCGCAAAAAGCTCTTTTTCTCAGTTTTTTAGTCAAAAACAGGTGCTTTTAGGAATATCATCCTTTGTTCTACTGCCAACAACTTAAGAACAGAAAAAGGTAGAAACAAACTTTTTTCCTGATGAAAGAAGAGAGTGTACTCTTTCTTTTTCGTAGTTTCAGTATTTACATGGTCATAGAACTCAATATTCTGCGGGTGTTGAAAGATTGGTCACAATGCTCAGAAACGGCTGGCAGCCATAAGCATGAGTGGGATCAAAATCCAATGGCTCAACTCAAAAAAACTTGATTCCTCAATGCCCAGATGCCTCCACTCTGTTAAAAAGAAGAGGGGTACACTATGGTAAACAGGCCCCTGTCCCTACTATTTTGAGACCTGTAGCAGCCATGAAATTTGAAGAGAGCTCATTTTGTGGATAAAATTGTAAAATTTCTCAGTTTCAACATTTGCCATGTTATCTCTGATCTATTGTGAATAAAATACTGGCTGGAGTGATTTGAATCCCATTTCGTTTTGATTTCATTCGCAATTTCCACTTTGTCCCAACCATCTTGGAATTGGGGCTGTACATCTAATGCAATCCTCAACTCAGAAGCAGTTTTGGTGATACAAGTCATTGAAAATTCAATGTCAATTGAGAACTTTTAAGGATCAGTGTGAAAGATTTAGAGCCATCTATTGGTCAGATTATAGATTGCAACCAACTGACCATTTCTTTTCTCAGAAAACCTACGTGGCCGCCAAACAAGCGGAAGCGTGAAAGGCGCTCGAGTCAGAGCTTTACTCATTTACTTTTTTCCCCGTTCTGCACTAAAGTAGAAAAAATGGCGGCGCAACATGGCGGTCTCCACGGAGGTGGACCCCCGCCCATGTAGGTTTAAAGTGCTTATTCTAAGCGAAATGTAGCTTAAAGATCATTGTTTTCACGTGTTTATACGCTACTAAAAAAGCAGTTATGAATGTTATACTCCATTTCTGCCAAAATATCAATCTAAATTCTACACACTGCCCCTTCAAAAGGACACAGGAGGTCAAGTTGAGGTCAACAAATGGACGATATAAATGACTTTCTGAATGTTTTTATACAAACCATGGCTCTATCTGTGACGACTTTGGTGATACAAGTCATTGCAATTTCACGGTCAAGTCTGACCATCAAAGGACCCTGACAGTCAAGTTGAATGTCACCAAATGAAAGTTCATATGTGACTTCCTAGATGTCTGTAACACAAATCAGTGACCATTTTAGTGATACAAATCAAAGAACTTTCACTTGGTAACATTTGACCTTTGAAAGTCAATATGAAGGTCACCAAATAAAAGTTCATATGTGACCAACTATATGTCTCTTATACAAAACTAGGCTCCATCTGTGGCTGTTTTGGCAATACAAGTCATTGTAATTGTATTATGTCAAGTTTGACTTTTAAAGGTCACCAGAAGTCAAGCTGAATATCACCAAATGAAAGTTCATCCATGACTTCCTTTAAGTCTGTGACAGAAACCTAGGCTCCATCTGTGACCTTTTAGTGACAAAAGTCATTGAATATTCACTAGGTCACGTTTGACCTTCGAAGATCAAAAAAGGAAAATGTCACTAAAAAAATGTCACCAAATGAAAGTTCATATATGACCTCCTATACGTCTCCAATACAAACCTACAATATATCTGTAACAATTTTGCTGATATAAGTCATTGAAATTTCACTGTAAAATTTGGCCTCTGAAGGTTACGGAAGGTCCAGTTCAAGGTCAGCAAATGAAACTTCATACATGACTGCCTATATGCTAACAATACAAACGGAAGCTCTATCTGTCATAGTTATGGTGATAAAAGTAATTGAAATTTCACTAAGTGAAGTTCAAGGGCACCAAATGAAAGTTCATGTTTGGCTCTCAGTGTTCACCACACATGTTCCTAGTGTTCAATATTTTCAAGCCACGAAGACTTTGAAAATTTTAACATTTTGCTTGACCTCAAGTTTGACCTTTCAAGGTCATCTGAGGTCAACTTTAACACATCCAAAATATAGGTCATATATGACTTCCTACAGTATCTCACAAAAGTGAGTACACCCCTAAAATTTTGACAATTAATTTAATATATCTTTTCAAGGTACAATGCTACAGAAGTGAAACTTCTATATATTCTAGAGTAGTCATGTGTAGCAGTGTAGATTTACTGCACTGTCCAAATACCTGAACAAACAGTCACTATTTCCAAAATGGATGGCAACAAAAGTGAGTACACATCCCAATTGATAATGGTCAACCAAGCAATGAAACGCGAGTTGTTCATCATGTTCATGCTTTTGTCTGTTCGACTGGGCCATATGAGGTTGTGTAACATGTTGAAGGGTTAAATTGTGGTGCTTAGGGGGCGATGCTTTCATTCTGGTCACTGGATGGTCAATATGGCACCTCATGGGAAAGAACTCTCTGAGGATCTGAAAAAGAGAATTGTTGCTCTCCACAAAGATGGTCTAAGCTACAAGAAGATCTGTGAAACCATGAAACTGAGCTACAGCACGGTGGCTAAGGTTATCCAGCAGTTTTCCCAAGACGAGTTCTGCTCGGAGTAGGCCTCGTCAGGGTCGACCTAAGAGGTTGAGTCCTCGTGCTCTGCGTCAGGTGCACAAGTTGGCTTCAGAAAACAGACGCAGGAGTGCTGGCAGCATTGGTAACAAGGTTGTAGCAGTGGCATAACAGCCTGTCAGAGCTCAGACCATACGCCATGCTCTGTGCAAAGTTGGTCTGCATGGCCGTCAGCCAAGATGGAAGCCTCTACTGAAGCTAGCCCACAAGAAAGCCCGAAAACAGTTTGTTGAAGACAACCAGTCCAAGAACATGAACTACTAGAACCATGTTCTGTGGTCTGACGAGACCAAGATAAACTTGTTCGGCTCAGATGGTGTCCAGCATGTGTGGTGGCGCCCTGGTGAGAAGTATCAAAACAAGTGTGTACTGCCTACAGTCAAACATGGTGCTGACAGCATCATGGTCTGGGGCTGCATGAGTGCTTCTGGTCCTGGGGAGCTGCACTTCATTAATGGAATAATGGATCAAACATGTACTATGAGATTCTGAAGCAGAACATGATGCCCTCCCTTCAGAAACTGGGCTGCACCGCTGTTTTCCAACATGATAACGACCCGAAACACACCTCCAAGATGACAACTGCCTTCCTGAAGAAGCTGAAGGTGATGGTATGGCCAAGTATGTCAGACCTGAATCCCATTGAGCACCGGTGGGGCATCCTCAAGAGGAAGGTGGAGGAGCAGCAGGTGTCCAACATCCACCAGCTCAGTGATGTTGTCATGGAGGAGTGGAGGATCCCAGCAACAACCTGTGCAGCTCTGGTGAATTCCATGCCTCTGAGAATCAAGGCAGTGCTGGACAACAATGGGGGTCACTCTAAATATTGACACTATGGACACAATTTGGCATGTTAACAGTAAGGTGTACTCACTTTTGTTGCCACCCATTTTGGAAATAGTGACTGTTTGTTCAGTTATTTGGACAGTGCAGTAAATCTACACTGCTACACATATTGTGCAATGACTACTCTAGAATATATTCAGTTTTCATTTCTGTAACGTTGGCTCTTAAAAAGATATTAAATTAATAGTCGAAATGTGAAGGGTGTACTCACTTTTGTGAGATACTGTATATGTTGATGAGACAAACTTGATATCTATCTGCAACCATTAATGTTCCACAGGCGATTTTGCCTATTCTCCATAAGGCCCAATGTTAAAGTATAGCGCCCCCACTAGACCAACGTCCGTCGATTCAATCAAAATGGCACTCACACTGTATATGAAGTGTATCAAGGTGACTTGATTGCCAGATTTAGAAAAAAAGTTTTTAAACAGTTTGGAGAAACAATTTTCTGAAATTTTAAGTCCTATCTTTTAAAATTGTTAATATTTTCCTTGACCTCGAGTTTGACCTTTCAAAGTCATCTGAGGTCAACTTTAACATTGCCAAAGTATCGGTTATATCTGACTTTCTATATGTCAGTAAACCAATAATGCAATCTATAATCTCTATCTGCAACCATTTGGCCTCCAGAGGCCATCTTGCATATTCATAAAGTACTGCGCCCCCAATAGACCCACTTCCGTCGTTTCAATCAAAATGGCGCTCGCATTGTACATTGACGGTACCAAGGGAAGTTGATTGCTTGATTTAGAAAAAAATTTATCACGCAATTTTTGAGAAATAATTTTTAAAAATTTCTCAGTCCTATGTTTAACATCAGCCCTGAGCCCATAGGACCAGTAAGCTAAAAAGTGAGCTATTGAATTTGGAAATGTGACCTTTGACCTGTTGGAGGAGGTATGGGAAAGGATGTAGGGTCACACAAAATGATAGGTTGTGAATGCGTGAATGCGCAGGCAGTTTAAGTCATTACTCCCATCGACAGCCCTCAGTAAGGCTTAAAAATAATACTAAAACGTTGTAGTGAAGTAGAGGTAGGTGGTTTGTCAGAGGACTGTGACGTAAACAGACATACCCAGGAAAAATGACATGCGGTGGAGGTTAACGGCGTGCTCGTGATGATCACTGTGTTCTCAGCTCGGGCAAAGAGACTCACCCTGACACTTCCCTCCGTTGGTGGGGTCTCCATGGTAACCGGGCATGCAGGTTTGGCACTGCTGACCGGTGGTGAGGTTTCGGCACAGGTCACACACACTGCCGTTCACACAGGTGCTGTGGCCATTACACTGACAGGCTGGGAAAACAGGGCATCCAATCACATCAGTCTCTTTTTCACTCAAACATGTTCAGAGAACAGTGATTGGCTCCCACGAAAGAACACAGAGCAAACTTTTTTATAGTATTAATTAAAGTGGCTTTAATCATAACAATGCTGATGAAATTACTAAATTCTAAAAAATAATCACAAAATTACACAAATGCGGACAGAAACAACCAAGCAGAGAAAAATACTGCAGGTAATAGTACTGACATGGCCAAGGCTCAACCATTCATGTCCAAAGCACAATATATTGCCATGTTATACCATGGTCTGGGTAAATACTCCATTCTGACTAGCTGTAGGAAGCACATTAATTCTGGACATATGGACATCTCACTTGGACATCCTTTGGACCAGGTGAGTGAAAAAATGGCAGCTTTTCTGAAAAGTATTTATTTTTGAATCACCCATACACTTCCCTCAGACAAAAGCTGTTTGTTCACCTGCCAATGAGTTATTCCAACTGGAAAACTAGTCAATAAAGGGAGATGAATGAAAATAGGTCAAAACTAATCGGGTTAAATGGCTTTTCTGTGCCTCTTCTATTTTCACCAAACTTTTGGCATGATACTGAGAGCCCCTCATCCCAAGCACAAGTACACACAACCGCCTGCCGCAGACAGTCCCCATCACTACAGATCTACCCGCCTGTGCCTGACCCAGCGCATAACTCTGGCGTAACGGGAAGCCCGTCACAGAACACGAGTGTCTCACCAGGACAGGTGATGAAGGCCCAGTCGTAGCCCCGGTCCCGGGCACACAGTCCCGGCTCCAGCGCCATGTCTCGACTCTGTTTGGACGCCACGGCCTTCATTGGGCCCCGGTAGGACCCCTCCAGGCAAAGACCCCTCCCCGTGTTACTAGGGTCACTGCACCAGCCACAATCCGGCTGCTCCAAGCACTGAGCGCACGTGCGCAGACCAGAGCAGTTCTGAGCTGTGGAGACCAGAGGGAGAGAGAGGCGGCAGAGGAAAAGAAGAGAGAGGGAGGTAAAGGCAAGGACAGGTCCTCATAAAGAGTGCAGAGCACTGTGCATGGAGACTCACTGCATCTGTCCCAAGATGGAGGCCATGCCCACCTGTAGGAGGCTCAGCTACGTTACCCAACTGTTCTGCCACTGTTAACACTTTAACACTACAGAGCATCGACTTGATGGTTCCGGAAAAATCTGGACATGGAGCCATTTTGTTTCCCTAAAATTATTCGGCTCTGTCTCAAAGAAAGTTTTTTTTTTCCCCCCCTTTTTCTATTCTCACGTCAGAACATTTTCCGCTTTTAAGCTCACAAAAACCACTGCAAGCAGTTCATTGTCTCCCCATCCCCGAAATTAACACATCTCCCTTGCAAGGAAAGAATGCAAAAAAAACAAAAACAAAGAATTCCATTGAGTGAAACTGCTGAGTATTCACAACGGAAACAAAATGGCTCCTATTCTTGAGTTGTCAGGACTCTCTCCATCTGGAGATTGTCATGAGCATAGGACAGCAAAGGAGCAATTCTTTGTCACCACAGGAGCCAGTGAACACTGAGAGGGTTCAGTTAGGAGATAAACCTACAGTTTTTTTGAACACCAGGTATTTACTGTAGTTTCATTTGAAACACTCGGTTTAAAATGTAAATTTCCAGGTGTCTAGCCTACGATAAATCCCGAGTACTCAAAAAAAAAAAACGGTAGGTTTATCTCCTTTCTACCATGACTCTTGTCAAAACTCTAAAGTTCCGAAGTCAAAGTTTGAACGCCATAGCGATCGCCTTTTTTGGACACGGAAATTAATAGCCAACGTTTTCTATTGAAGCAATCGACAATCAAGCGTGAGCTCTTCACGCAGTGCAAGGTCTTGAGGTAGTTTACCGGTGAATAAACACCTGTTGTTAACCAATCAAAATACAGAATTCGCTGGAATGAATGGTAGAATAATACAGAAGTCACTTCATTTCTTCAGAAACTTCCATTCCCCTGCATTCCAGTTATAGCCCTTCATTGAAGAAATCTGACGTAACTTTAAAAAAGGAATTAAGACTGAATTGACATAATAAGTGCAGTAAATAAACAAAATAAAATTCAGTGCTATAATTTCCAGTACCAAAATTCAGCAGGAAAAAAGGGTGACCCAAGCCAAAATACAACATTTATAAATACAAAGTTTGAAAGGATAAGAATTTCCTCCACACAGTAAAAGTCTGTTGTAAATACAGATGTGTTTGCACCATTCCCCCTTCATGGATGTAAAAAGCCAACAAAAGCACACTCAGGAAACTTAAATATCATTTCTTAAACAACCGTAAAAGAAGACCCATCCCCTGGTCATGGAAAAGATGTAACTGTGTTTCATGAGGAAAAAATTACTGGCCTGCATCAAGCAATAAAGCCAAGTAAGGAGATTAATGAAATCAGTGGAATAGAGTTAAGAACTGTCCAATGCTTGATCACCCCTGCTGAAAGTCTTTGGGATGTGCTGGAGACGGCTTTAGAGAGCAGTCAACTCTCCGTCATCAATGCAAGATCTCTGCCAAAAATAAGCGCAATTTCGGACAGAAATAAATGTTCTGGTGTTGCGTTAGGCTGTCGAAACAACGCCTTGACAAATGCACACTCTAATCAAAGTAAAAGGCAGCCTAACAAAATAATGTGCACATACCGAGTGTGCCATTTTTTTTAGCCAGGCAGCACACATGCAGCAGGCTTCACAAGATTTGGGAGATGGACATTTTCATTCTATGAGTTGGCTCAGTGCTTGACAATTTGAAATTCCTGGTTGCTCAGACATTCTTCCCAGAACTCTGCAGATCTTTGAGGTGCTTCTCAGTGACCCATACCCTGAAAATAATGTTTGTGCCGTAAATCTTAGCCTCCGTGATTCAGTCTGCAATCTAGACTGCACAGAGCACACACTGCCTCGTCCACTCTTACCCAGGTAACAGTGTTTCTGATCAGACTCGCGTCATTACATAGGTCTGCGCCATGACTGAGCTCATGGGCACTCATTCTGATTAATCATGTTCCAAGCGCTCAACAATTCTACGGTTTAGCCACGTCTCTCACACTTATTTAAAGCAATATGAATCTGAGAGTTTCTTCTTCATTTTTAGCCTTAGAGAAGGAATCACAACGTTTATTACAATAATGTACGAGTAGGAAGCCCAGCATCATGTACATACGATAGCGTGGAGCACAGAGTGGCGACGGTAAGAAGTTAACGTTTGTCGTGTGTGGGGGTGCCGGGTTACTGTGAGATAAATTTAGTTGCAAATTGCTTATTTAGTTAAAAAATTGCTTATCCTTGATTGACCTAGGTGGTGACCTAGGTCTGTGTGATTGCTAACCTTTGTAGCTTAGCTTGTACGTATGTAGAAGTGTCACAAAGTGCATTTACTGAAGAGTGTGTTCCTCTGAGACCTTGGGATAAGATTGCAACAGAGGTTTAAGGTGAGTTTGCGTGTGCTCAGTTTAAGGTGATGTCCGTGGATTAAGAAAGGTTAACACCAAGGAGGAGTCTGTCGCAGGGGCATAAATTCATGACATCGTGCTCAAATACCCATGCAAAGGGGAATCCCTTTGTCCTTGTTCCTGCGCGTACCTTGGGCCCTATATGCATACAGTAAAGACTGGATCCTATTTACCATCTCCGTCTCGGAGTGTTTTCTTACAGGAATAAATATCACAATTTCTACCACAGTTACGATAGTGAGAGGAGTTGGGATCGGATTTTTCATTTATCCATCTGCAGTTGAGCTAAAGACTAAAGAAATGGCCACTTGAGTTTACCCAAACCAGCAGTTAGTCCAGCCTGCGGTGAGATGACACTGTTGGGTAGATCTGATTATCAAAGACGCCAACAAAGCAACAGTGAATATAAAATTAGCACAATAGAAACGTCAGATAGGTAGAACAATCGTGATTAACTACACATCTTTAACTGACTACAAAAACAAGCATGCCGATTTCACATCCAGTATCACTGCAGTTCAAATTATCTGTCAGTTGTCTACTCAGGAGGGACTGCTATTAGCATGAGGTCATAATTCAGCATAATATGGCTACCTTAACTTTTTTTGACAGAACTCTAGCCTTGACGACGAAGCACAGTTCCAAGGGCAATCAAACGCATCAAAAGTAGATAATGAAAGTTTTTGATAATAGCACTAAAGGAGGTATTTAATGCACCTTGTAAAATACTAACACCTGCAAAATTATCAGTCAAGTCATATAGTGCCCTGAAAAGGGAGGACTATGCTTTATAATGTTTCATTATTCCTACACAAAGTAATTTACAATCTCAGGCTAAAGGCAGTATTACGCATTAGCGTAAGCAGCAATTTGTGTAAAATCTGTTGCACTGGTTCACATCTGTGACACATCTCAGCCATCTTGGGCACATTTTTTCTTTAATTAGTGAAAAAATAAAGAAAAATCATGACTGAAACACTTTCATTTCTGGTGTCGACCAACACAGATAGTATCATTAACATGAAACAAGACTTCCGTAATAAATATTTCGCGCCCAGCGCCCGCTTACGAAAATCTCCACATTATGCTAATTGACCGTTCTGCCCGAATACAGATTTCTTTTGTTCTCCGATTGCCTCGGGGTCCTCAGCGTTATCCAGAAAGGGTTGGTGCAGATGCAGGCTTTCATTCCAACCAAGCAGGGTTTTAGATTAAGCACTTCAGCAAAGATTTAAATTCAACTGATTATGTATCTCTGAATATTTGCTCTCGATAACTACAATCTGCCACATTTTGCTGTAAATAAATTCATTCAACTTGTACTGAAATGTATGAGCAGCATTTAATTTTTTTTACCATTTCATACCATAAAGTGCTATGGTTACCCCAGAATTTGAAAAACATTTGAGCAAATCTGAATTGGATATGAGTGGTCTGGGCCGAGCAGTCATGTTTGGTTTTGTACAAGCTGGTTGTCAAAGGGTTAATGGGACTCATTTTCATGCGTTCAACAAATACTAGGGCACAAATAGAACCAAAAAAGAAGAATCACAGAGCCACTGATGATATAGGTAGAATGACCATCGAAAAACACAATGTTTCTTGGAACAACAAACTACCTCCAATACGGAGGTACCCCCCCGCCCCTTTTTTTATTTTTTCCCCTTTTCCCATTTAAGGTTCACCAAGATGTGTACTTAAAGAAAATCCAAACATTTCATCAATTTTGTTAAAAAAGGATTTTTTCCTGTAGCTCTCCCATCTCAAATAATTGAATTAGTCAGATAATATCTGGTGACTTTCAACACTTGTGGCACTGATAACTTTTCATTTTTCAACCAAATAATAAATCCACAATATATAGAAAAATCCTTGTGATTACATAGATATGACATATATCTAACCAGGGAAAAAGAATGAAGTGATTTGGTCAGGTGGTTAGGCAGTAAGGTTTGCCATAATACGGACCATGATTTTGCTTATTAACGTCAATTCCATGGTAACAATGTAAAACATAACGCGTTGCTGAATACCTTTCGGCCCAGACAAGATTTCCTGCCTCAAGGTCACAGGTGCTAAGGTTAAAGGTGAAATCCAGCAAAAAACCTCACGTTGCACATCTATGGGTCAGTGAGTTACCATACCAAATTTGGTGAAGCTGTGAAGATTAACTGCCAAGTACTGACCCAGACAATATTTCAAGGTTCATGGTCACAGCGCTAAAGTCAAAGGTCAAATCCAGCAAAAAACCTGGCGTTGCACATCTATGAGTCATAGCGAGTTATACCAAATTTGAAGAAGCTGCGATCATTAGTTGCTGAGTACCGGCCTGGACAATGTCACCCGGACAAAATTTCCAGGGTCAAGGTCACAGCACTAAGGTCAAAAGTCTAATCCAGCAAAAAAACTGTTGGCAGTTGACACACTGAATATTTGTCTCTTAAGAATAAAACGGCCCATTTAAATTACTGCAGAAGAAAAACAGATGAAAGAAGGCAGGTTCAATGGCATCTTCGTCAGACAGTCCCTACATTCCATGACTCATTCAGTGATGACAATCCATTTCCGAGCAAAATAATTAGCATAGCCTTAATTGTGGACTGTCTGAAGAAGCCCATATATTCTTTTTGGCCAGTCCAGTACGGTCCAGCTCTTGACCCTCAGATGTCCATGGCCGAGTGAGTGACTGGGTGAGAGTGAGTGGATGATGTGACACCATTGGTCAGCCAGCTTAGTGTACTCCCTCCCAACTGGCCATTCCTCTTTCAAACTGATTTCGCATGAACTAACTGCAATTTGACTGAAACAAAGCGACACCATGTCATGTGATATGCTACTTCTGTGCACTTTAAAATAATGATTATGAGGACCAATACAGAAATTTCAATGCACATTTAAAATCCAGGAAATGACAATAAAGACCACATCACTGACTATCCCAGCAACAAACTGCCCACAATTTTGCGCGTAACCCTACACCAGGGCTATTCAACTGTGTCCAGAAAGGGCCAGTGTGGGTGCAGTCTTTCATTCCAACCCAGCACTTACACACCTGACAAAACTAATCAACCCAAAGAGTCTTTGCTTGATTAGTAGTATCAAAGGTGTGTAAGTGCTTGGTTGGAATGAAAGCCTGCATCCACACCCGCCCTAGCAGGATAATGTTGAATAGTCCTGCCCTACACAATACTAGGTTTTGACTTGATCTTGTTCTGTAGGATTCAGGTGTATTTCCATTGGTGGGCAATATGACCCTTCAGATTTGCCTCAATTTTTTTGGTTGAAAGCTTCTGGGTTAGATGGAAATTCTCAATTTCTAGGTCCCTGGACCAAATTATTTTTGTTCTCAAATGCCTAAATAAGAGTCAATCTCCTGAGATCTGACTTCCTGAAAAAATTGCTTTTCAAATGGAAATATCTCAATGCATGACTGCACAGCTTTTGATCAATGTAAACCTACGAAGGAAAGAGTTCTGGAAAAAAACAGAATTTCGGCGAGCAGTTGGGGGCACCCCCTACATTGGGTGATGCAAAATGCTACTTTCTGCCGAAGAGACATATTTGAGGCATTCCAGTACTGCATCCTCATCATCCCAAGCTAGTTTATGCAAGATATGATTCCATTAGCAAGCCCAGTGCTATGCCACTTGAAATCAATGTGGGATAATGCAGGTGCATGAGCACATGTGGCGCTAAAATCGGTCAAAGTATAAAATTCAGTTTTTGGGGTCATAAACCTCAATGCGCCCTCATCAGATATGAATGAAATCATTTTCAGCAGGCAACACGGTATGTCTACAATCTTTGATATAAAGATGTTTGATGGGTTCAGCCGCATTAACCATCTTCTGATCATTATTTCACAAGCACACAACACTGTGCACAGACATTCCTTTGTGTAGTCACGCAATTCAGAGATACAGGTCAACTGGAATGCATCAGTCACTGTCTAGTTCATTGATATGCAAATTTAAAGAAAATAATCGCTGATTATCAGTCATCCCAGCAGTGTTCAAGGAGACCAACGCGACACTGATAGGACAAATTATTTTCAAATTATCGGTATCAGCAGAACTTGGCTGTGATAGTGAATGATATTTGTGAAGCCTCCAGCAGTCATGCTGCTATGTAAATCACCGTTTGCAAGTTCTTCTTCTGTAGTTGCGCAAGACCAAGCAATACGGTGGAAATGGCTTTGATTGATGGAGGTGTTTTTCAGTTGTCGCACGGAATGGAAATTCAAGATGGTGGCTGTGGCAGCCATATTTGATTTCAGATCGCGGCCAATATCGATAGGCTTGTGTAGTAACTGCATCCTGATGTCCACACTAAAAATCGTGATTATCGGTGATGGCGTTTTCAGTTATCGCAGGGAATCGAATGTCGACGGACAGATGAACGCCGTGCGCGATGACAATACCCCTCTGCCCCTTAGTCTGGGCTAAGAGGTAACTAGCAGACATGTCAAATGGGTTAACATTAGTATAATGCTAATATATTGCCTCGAAAATCATTGATGTTATCAAGCTGCCCATCCAATTCAATGAAAATAGGTGGCTAATGCAGGCTTGTCATCGTTAGCCAACAAATGCATTCACAACTTAACGTCAGTCTTCGATCTGGCTTACTAAATGGTTGGGATTACTTTTACATTTGCGAGCTATGCAATTTATTGAGCCAGCTAATTTAGGAAATCAGCAATTTTTTGTTGGGACCAATGAATTTATCTGAATAGCATCCAATAAGGTCAAGACATATACTAGGTTTTGACTGAGTCCTCCTTCCCGGAAATTGGTATCTGACATTTGGTTGCTGCCTGTTTTAGACTGTGTCAGCTATGAAGGTACATTTCAAGAAACTGTGCATGATTGCCTACTAGGCCCATGACAGCAGCTGGTCTTACTACCAAAAAAAAAAAAAACCCCTGAGATTTGACATTGTTACACCCCCAGTATGTCCTCACGCACAACGAAGGTAAATAGTCAGAGAGAAATAAAATGGAGGAAGGGCTCTCACATTCCCGGCAGACACCATGAGCAGGGCATACACTCACCAACACACTCGCCTGTCTGCCACTCCAGGCACTGTCCGTAGGGGAAGGAGATTACGTAGGCATTGGAGTCGACGCAGCGCTTGGTGCTGCCACACCACATGCACTCCATGGCCTGGCTGGTGCAGTTGGCGCAGGAGGTGCGGAGGGAACAGGGCGTCTTGCATGGCCGAGCATTCTGATTGGGGCTCACTGGGGGAAGAGGGGGTTCAGACGACATTGTGATATCAGAGGCGTGAAATGATGGGAATCATAGCACTGAAAAATATAAGATGTTTACAAAATTTTATTCAGGATATCTCTCGTGCGGTGCAGAACAGGACTTCATTGATGTATATGCAGGGCTGCCCCAAATCGCAGTTCCTGAGGGCTGAGAGCTGCTGGTTATACCTGGGAGTCAGGTGTGATAACAGTCTGGCCAATCAGTGGCAATAACTGTTCGCTTAATTGGGGAGAAGGCAAAAAAATAAAATAAAAAAAATAAAAAAAACACAAGGCATGATTTGCATTTGAGAGCCAGATTTGGGCAGCCTAGATGTTGGAAAATAACATCATGACGTTGATCAAAATGATAATCATTTAACACAACAGGTGCATTCACATTGCAAAAAATCGCGAAGTTAAACATCGCGGAACTTCACCCTGCTGTCCTCATTTGCACGATAACTCGCGAGGTTAGTAGCTCTGTTGGAAAAAATCGCTAAGTTTCAGGAAGTAGTACGCATGGCCCGCGTGAAATATAAAACATCGTTGCGCTTACACCATTCAAGCATTCCCAGCACGGTGAGTGACACGAGTCACGTGAGTAACTTCGCGAAGTTTCAGATGTGTGCGTTCTCATTACAAAACTTCCTGCCAAGTTTCGCATGGGCCGCAAAACTTCGCACTCTGGCTTGCAATTTTTCTTGCGAAGTTTCAGACAGCTTTAGGCACGGCTGCTTGGAACTTTCGTCCTACCTTCGCAAATTTTCTAACTTCGCAAATGTGAATGCACCTCATGATTATTTTTCTCAAAAGACCCTCTACTTATTCACCAAAAAAAAAAAACTGCTTTAAAAAATAATAAAAAGATTAATCAATTTTTCAAAAGAAGAATAGAGAGGAGGCAAACAGGTAAAAACAAATGACATAGAATAAGTTAGTGTATCTATCAGCTGACTGAAGAATGGGTAATACAGTATCTTGCAGTGCATTGAGCCTGATACTCAATAACCCCAGAGATTGTCCACACACCCTGACCTGGTAAGCTATTCCACAAAGTAGCACTGAGTGAAAATAATAAATATGCAATTCATTATTAATCTTACCACCTCCTGACGATTTTACATATAACACAGACCAGTCATCACCTCAATTGCTATTGTCCACTGTTTGGTTTAAAATCAACAGAGTATTACTGCAGTTCCTGAACTTCATGTCAAATGCATTTGAATGGATTTCTAAACATCATAGTGCTTTAAAAATTTATTACACAAAGCACCATTAGTAGCCAAGGTCATTTAAGTGCCATTTCACATTTGCACAGATATAATAACACGGTTGAACACAAGACATTTCACCTCAACATGAAGACGTTGCCAGACTTTTTGAAAGGGCCAAGAGCCTTTTAAACCAAAACCAGTACTCAGCATATAATGCTCCATATGCTTTCTGTGCTCATGATAAAACCATAGCCACTGCTAATGCAGAGTTCAGAGTGGATGCATTTAATTTCACGTCTGAACAAAATTCCTGGGGGAAAATTGACACAGACAGCCTCTTAATTGAAGAGATCTTGACCTGCAGCCCTAACCCGATACAGACTCGGTGTTAGTTACACTTTACAGGCCACCTCAGGTCACACTGCAGTTTGCTCAGAGGTCGAATAAGGCAATGAGTACAGCCACAAATAGGCCCATCAGTGTTTAATAGCTGAAGCAAAATTTTGTTCGTAGAAGTTCTCATATACATTTCTCTCCAACTAGTTTCAGTGTTTACTTTACGACTTCATTAACACCCAACCTGTCCCGCGCATGTCATCCCATTACCGCTGTCACCACTGCCTGTATTTAGGATAGAGAGGCAGACAGCGTTAACGTGTTTTTGGAAAGCATGTCTAATTGAGTGGTGTTAAATTGTGAGTGGGTAAGGAGGTTGTTAGAGGGAGTTCTGAGGTGTAAGTGCATAATATGTCAGTGTTCCACAGAAGTCTGCCGCGTTGGGTTACAAAGAGATGCTGGAATGTTAAAAAGTGTAGTTTTGAGACATTATCTGGTCGATACAAGGCTTGTGTTTAATTGTGACTGGGGGTTTTAGAGGGGTTTGGTGTGCATTTTATCGTGACTGGGGGTTTGAGAAGGGTGTGGTTTGCGTTTTATCGTGACTGGGGGTTTGAGAAGGGTGTGGTTTGCGTTTTATTGTGACTGGGGGTTTGAGAAGGGTGTGGTTTGCGTTTTAACGTGACTGGGGGTTTGAGAAGGGTGTGCTTGGTGTTTTATCCTGACTGCGGGTTTAAAAATAGCGCGCTGTCGCAAGTGGGAGCCTTCAGTCTTGCGCTTGCCCTGCCGTGGAGGCTATATTAATTATCGCAGCGGGACAGAAATCGATAGGGAGCTTCCTCTAACCACCCCCAACATACCACCAGAAAATGAGAGCATTTAGCCAAGGGGTTATTCAGCTATCGTCCGGAAACTAGAAGTTAATGGACAGACAGACGGACGCCGCTGGCCACGACAATACCCCTCCACGACTCTCGTCAGATGAGGGTTAATAAGGAAGTGGTCTGTGTTTTATCGTAACTGGGGGATTTGAGAAGGGTGTGGTTTGTGTTTCATCATAACTAGAGGTTTGGGAAGGATGTGGTTTGTGTTTTTTTGTGACTGGGGATTTGAGGAGGGAGCTCTTTTGCATCTCATCGTGACTGGGGATTTGAGAAGGGTGTGGTTTGCATTTTATCGTGATTGGGGGTTTGAGAAGGGAGTGGCTTGTGTTGTATTGTGACTGGGGATTTGAGAGGGGTGTCCGTGTTTTATTGTGACACAGGGTTTAAGAAGGGTGTGGTTCATGTTTTATTGTGACTGGTGGTTTGAGAAGGACGTGATTTGCGTTTTATCATGACAGGAGGTCTGAGAAGGCTGTGGTTTGCGTTTTATTGTGACTGGATGTTTGAGAAGGCTGTGGTTTGCGTTTTATTGTGACTGGGGGTTTGAGAAGGGTGTGGTTTGCGTTTTATTGTGACTGGGGGTTTGAGAAGGGTGTGGTTTGCGTTTTATCGCAACTTGGGGTTTGCGAAGGGATTGCTTTGCGTTTTATTGTGACTGGGCATTTGAGAACGGAGTGCTTTGTGTTTTATAGTGACTGGACGTCTGAGAAGGGTGTGGTTTGTGTTTTATCATGACTGGGGGTTTCAGAAGGGTTTGGTTTGCGTTTTATTGTGACTGGACGTCTGAGAAGGGTGTGGTTTGTGTTTTATCATGACTGGGGGTTTCAGAAGGGTTTGGTTTGCATTTTATCTTGGCTAGAGGTTTGAGAAGGGTTCGGTTTGCGTTTTAAAGTGACTGGGCGTTTAAGAAGGGAGTGATTTGTGTTTTACTGTGACTGGGGGTTTGAGAAGGGTATGGTCTGTTTTTTATTGTGACTGGGGGTTTGAGAAGGGAGTGGTTTGCATTTTATCATGACTGGAGGTTTCAGAAGGGTGTGGTTTGAGTTTTATCGTGACTGGGGATTTGAGAAGGGTGTGGTTTGCATTTTATCGTGATTGGGGGTTTGAGAAGGGACTGGTTTGTGTTTTATGTTGAGTGGGGGTTTGAGAAGGATGTGGTTGGCATTTTATCTTAACTGGAAGTTTGAGAAGGGTGTGGTTTGTGTTTTATTGTAACTGGAGGTCTGAGAAGGGCGTGGTTTGTGTTTTATGTTTTATGGTGACTGGAGGTATGAGGAGGGTGTGGTTTACGTTTTAACATGAGTGGAGGTTTGCGAAGGGAGTGGTTGGCATTTTATGGTGACTGGAGTTCTGGGAAGGGTGTGTTTTGGCTTTTTTGTGACTGGAGGTTTGAGAAGGGTGTGGTTTGTGTTTTAATGTGACTGGAGGTTTAAGGAGGGTGTGGTTTGTGTTTTATCGTGACTGAAGGATTAAGAAGGGTATGGTTTGCATTTTATCATCACTGGAGGTTTGAGAAGGGTGCGTTTCGAGGGTTGCAGGACTGTGGGAGGCGAACGTGTTAGCGTGCAAATTTCAGGGCCGTCTCACCGACTGGCTTCTCACAAATGAGGCCCTCGGTGGTAGCTGTGCACGGATTGGCCTTCAGTCCCGACACCTCGGCTTGGGCCAGATAGGCGCAGAAGCCCGAGTCACTGGGCTCACCCGGGAGCCACTGCAGGGATGTGTTGGTGAAGGGGGAGGAGTCTTCCCAGCCCCAGTATGACACGTTAATCTTCCTCAGCCCCACCCACGGAGACAGCTTCTGTCAGGCGCACACACACACAAAAAAAGAGAATATTAACTTCTCTAAAGTTCATCTGCAAGGCTTTGTCAAGGTGTTTGCACATCATTCATTTATGTCAACAACATCTTTTGCCATTTCCATTTTAAATTAAAAATTAATACAGCATAATTGTTCATGCTTCTGACCAACTTTTCATTTTTCAAGTTTCGCTAAAGTTTAAATGATGAAGCAACTTCAACATTGGTTCATATAGTTACTTACCACTGGCTAATGTAAAGTTAATTACACGCTTAATTATGTTTGTGCACATCATTAAGTCATGCTAATGACCAATAACTGAATGTTAATTTAGGCCACCTTTTGGTGTGCTCTACCACAGTATCTGAAACCCAGAGAAGAGAGGACATAATCTGACCTACAGCCCAGCCCCATAAACTACAGCTGTCCTTCATCATGAAGGTCAGCAGGAAGTTTACACTCCAGACTCATTGACCAGGACATGCTGCAGGTACTGAGCTCCAGAATGGCACTATCTGGAGCAGCAAAAGACACGACTACAAATCCTCAATTCCAGGAGAATAATAAACCCTCCTCACAAAGGAGAACATTGTGCTTCCAATTTTTTTTTTTTTTTTTTTGTTTTAGATACAAATTTTATTGTGCACCCCTCGCCCAGCTCGGACTGCATCAATGATGAATAAATAAATGCACTGAAAAAAATAAAATAAAACTGCAGCGGTGAAAATGACCAATATTAAAGACAGATTTCATATACGAGCTGCAACCTGACCTCTGCCCTGTAAAGACGCCAAAGCACCAGAGGAGTGAAAACAGGCTGTTTTTGTTGGCGGGGATTACTTCCTAACGGGATAAACAGCCAGGGGACACAGGCTGACTGTTCCTTTGTGACTCCATTCCGACAGAACAGAACTACTCGAGTCCAGCTACAATCTCTACGGAGAGAACTTTTCCCCCAAAACTTCATCCCAACAAATGACCTATTTCTCTAAAAACGGTTCAGTACACAACAAATAACGATGCCTGTGCTTTTACAGCCCAGTTGGACTCAGTCTAATAGTGTAATTAGAAATAAAAATCAGCATAATAAATTTGAAATGATAAGAAAAGAATTAGCTACAAGGCCAGCCATCTGTTGCAATGTTTATGTATGAGCCCTGGAAATATGAACAGATCGATCTCTTGGATAATAAATACTGATTGTGTCTCACATTTGGACAGGGGATGGGCTGAGTGCAGCAGGTGGTGACTTTTGATGTCATGGCAAACAGGCAGGCAGGCATGCACAACGACACATACACACATTCACTCGCACACGGGCGGTGTGCGCGCACACACACACACACCCATCCACGCAAATACTCTTACACACAAAAGCATACTCTCACACACACAAACACGCATACACACACAAACATGAACTCAGATAAACACAGAGACGCTCAGACACACGCACACAGATACACTCTTGCACAAACACATTCTCAAACGCGCACACACCCACATTCACACAAACATACATGCACACACATACAAACCACAAATACACTCACACAAAAGCACACGCTCACAAACTCTCTCTCTCACACACACACACACACACGCACTCGCGCGCGCGCCCACGCACACACGCGCACACCCCCACACACCCACACGCGCATGCACGCATTGACACATACATGCACACTCATGCGCGTGGGCGCACACACACACACACACATGCATACATACATACATACATAAACCCACAAATACACTCACACACAAAAGCACACTCTCACACACACAAATATGCACTCACACAAACACAAAGACGCTTAGAAACATACACACACACCTTCTCCTGCAGCTGGTGCTTGCGCAGCTCCTCCAGGATGAAGTCCACCTGCTTGGCGCTGGTGAGGGAGGCGATGCTGCCGTCCAGGTTCTTGCAGTAGTGCTGGGCATTATCATAACTCTCCCTGCTGGAGTTAATGCGCAGACACGCCTCCCCAACACGACTCCAGCCGTCCCCACACAGGTGAGCTGTGAGCACAGGACCACAGCAGATTAAACAGCAGCTACATATTACACATCAAACAGGGGCGATGCCCATTAACACAGGTAATTTTGAATAACACACTCAGGTGTAACACTTGTGACAAGGAGTTTATGATATTGCCAATGTATGGTTTTACCTACAAGCCATTTCTAAATTCTCTGCATTTTTTGTCATTCAACTTCAATGTTGAACTAGGCTTATGCCGTCGGAGGCGACGGCTGGGGGTATATCCCCTAACGCCCCCAATCCTCCAATTCCCCAAACCTTGAATAGACCTTAAATAGACTTTCATTTGAACTTAATTTCAGGTCAATCTAGCAAATGGTTCTTATGATATGGCCAAAATGGTAATTTTCCATCACAAAGCCCCACCTGGTGGCAAAATATTGAACTATACAGGTACGATGTCATCATGCAACACATTGTGAGGGCATGACCTTGTAGTTGCACATAGTTTCATGTCAATTGGAGAAATAGTTCCAAAGATATAGCAAAAATGGTGAATTTTATGTGACAAAGCTCCACCTTGTGTCAAAATTTTGAACCAAACAGGTATAATGTCATTGTGGGACACATCCTCAGGACATGACTTTTCATTTGCACTTGATTTGAGGTCAATCCGATAAATATTTCCAGAGATATGATCAAAACAGTGATTTTTTCCAGTTTTTAGCCCCTGGTGGCCAATTTAAACATTGTAAATTGTCCAAAATCGAATTAGTTCTTCCTCTTTATGATAGTTACTTATGTGCAAAATTTGGAATTTGTAATTGAAATATTACTAGAGTTATTGAGTTAACATGTAGTGTGGCGGCGGCGGCCGGACCAAAAATACAATATCCCCGGAACGCTGATATAATTTTCATGTGTTTTTTTTTTTTGACGTTTTACCCCTTAATATGTACCAAAATTATGAAAATAAACTGAAATAGACTGCGTTCTAGACAGCTACGAGAATCTTGTTTCATTCAAGCCATTTTCCTACTCTGTCTGCAATGCTTAAATCTTGAATTATGAAGCCTTAAATAGGGGAACACATTAATTACTAGATTTGATTTCTGCAAAAAGGGTTTAGGGAAACTGTGTCCATTCAAACTGAAGGCAATGACAGCTCTATGCCTTCATCTAACTGACCTGTAAATGAATACAATATCCATAGCAAATATTAAACACCAGAAAAGTTTTTCTTTGTTAATGTAGAATGATGATTGAAAAATGGGGATACATGTCTCCGCATGAGATGAGGTGTGGACCCTGTCAAAACAGTGCTCCACCTTTAAAATGTCATGGATTTAGATGTGTTATGACAGTACTCTTACTGCATGTAAACCTGAATGAATGACTTTCTTCCACTGAAAACGCATACAACATCTGTAAAAGCTAAATCCAAATGCACTGAGTGGATCGTATATTGTACTTAAAAATGTGAGTAAATAATGAATTGATAAAAATATAACAATGGCGCATATAATGCAACAGGGTATGGATTTTGAGGGCAAATCTTAAAATGAACAAGTGCAAGTTGCTATCAAAAAAGTACTTTCAATTTTAATCTACTTAAAAATAAAAGTCTACAGACTTCGTAGCTTACATGGCTATTCAGACTGCAAAGAATATTCAAAATGTTCAAACTCTGTGGTACGCAAATGTAAAATATATTGATAAAAATATTACTCCTAATGATCCAAAAGGGTATTTGGCAGAAAATGGCCAAAATGTTAACAGATCAGAGTCGGCACGAAATGGTCACAGGTCCCAAATAACCCCCGGTAAATGGCAAGGATTGTATTTTGGCCTCAAATATCTAAATTGGTTTTGAAAAAAAAAAAAAAATCGTGAAAGTGGGACTGGATCGAAGTTGGCCTGAAATGAGCCCTGGTTATGCAAATGACTCGTAATTAGACCCAAAACACCCAAAATGTCGATCAAAAAAATTTGTGAAAGTGGACCAGATTCAAAGTTGGCCAGAAATGCTCCCACATGACCCCTGGTGATCCAAAATATTCAAATTTTGGCGCAAAACACCCCAAAACTTGACTCAAATAAAACAAGAGTGTCACTAGTGACCACATCCCCCGCCGTTGGGTCACCAAAACTGACTGGTTTCTGCGCATTCCCAGTAGGAAGGTTGGTACCAAAAAGAATTGAAATAGGTTGACTCCTTCTTGAGATATTGAGATATCGCGCTGACGACGTTCAGGACGGACGGACAGATGAATACTATATCCCCCACTTCGCGCTACACGCGCAGCGGGGGATAAAAAATTTGAATGTTGAGCTAGATTGAAGTCAGCCCAAAATGGTGCCAGAACACCCCTGGTGACCCCAAAGGTCACATTTTGCCCAAAAAGTTGACCAAAATAAAAACAAACAAGAGGCCTGTGGCCTAGAGAGCTTGCTGAAAATGACTGAAATGTCATAACTTAATTTCAGAAATCCTTGAAAACTATTGCAATATTAACAAATATGACACATTAATGAAAGACTGAAAAAATGAGGATAAACATTGATTTTCTAAGTCCAAAATGCTAGATTTCCCAAAAACCAGGATTTTAAATTTTCTCATTTTCGCAAGGGATCATCAGAACATCATAAGGAGGGCTCACAAGTAGACAAAAGGTTATCAGATGGTTTTTGAGATATTAATGAAAGACTGAAAAAATGAACACAAACACTGACTTTCTAAGTCCAAAATGCTGAATTGCTCATTAACCGGGACATTGAATTTTCTAAATTTCCCAGTGAATGTTCAGAATATCATAAAGAAGGCTCACACCCAATTAGAACAAAAGTTTACAGACCGAGATATTCAAATTTGAATGGAAAATTTGATGCTGGACGGACAGACTGACGGACGCCAGACGACTCGGCATTTGAAAAGCTCCGCTACCTGCTGACTTTGGTCACAGCAGAGCAAAAAAGTTATCAGAAAGTTTTTGAGATATTAATGAAAGAGACTGAAAAAATGATCACAAACACTGACTTAAGTCCAAAATGCTGAATTTCTCAAAAACCAGAAAGTAGAATTTTCTCATTTTCACTGGGGATTATCAGAACATCATAAGGAAGGCTCACAAGACAAAAAGTTAGCAGTTTTTGAGATATTAATGAAAGAACGAAAAATAGGACCAAGGGTCCCGCAGCTTATCGGCAAGTAATCTTAGTGACGATACAAGTTATGACAATTTCATGTGAAGTTTCACATTCAAATCATTAAAAGTCAATGCCAAGGTTATCAAATAAAAGTTCACAACATTTATAAGACCCGAATATAATCCTAAGCTCTAAATCAGCTTTGGTGATACAAGTCATTGAAAATTCAATATGTCAACTGTGAACTTTAAAGGTCACAGAAGGTAAAGTACAGGTCAGTAAATGGACTTTATATACGACTTTCTAAATGTCTCTACACAAACCGTGGCTCAATCTGTGACATTTTGGTGATACGAGTCATTGTAATTTCACTGTCAAGTTTGAACGTCTAAGGTCACTGACAGTCAAGTTGAATGTCAGCAAATGAAAGTTCATATGTGACTTCCTAGTTGTCAGTAACACAAACCTAGGCTCCTTCTGTGACAATTTTAGTTATACAAGTCATTGAATTTTCACTTGGTCACATTTGACCTTCGAAAGTCAATATAAAGGTCAGCAAATACAAGTTCATATGCGACTAACTATATGTCTCTAATACAAACCTAGGCTCCATTTGTGACCATTTCGGAAATACAAGTTACTGTAATTGTACAAAGTATTATGTCATGTTTGACCTTCAAAGGTCACCAACAGTCAAGTTGAATGTCACCAAATGAATGTTCATGATCTTTTGAACATGAATGAATGATCTTTTAAGTGATCGAAGTCATAGAATTTTCACTCGGTCAAGTCTGACCTTCAAAGGACAATATGAGGGTCACCAAATGAAAGTTCATATTTGACTTCCTATACGTCTCCAATACAAACCTACACTCTATCTGCAACAATTTTGATGATACAAGTCATTGAAATTTCACTGAAAAGTTCACCCATTGAAGGTCAAGTTCAAGGTCACCAAATGAAACTTCATACATGACTTCCTACAGGTCCACAATAAAAAGTTCTATCTATAATAGTTTTGGTGATAGAGGTCATTATAATTTTGCTATGAGAAGTTTGACCTTCAAAGGTCACCCAAGGTCAAGTTCAAGGTCACCAAAAGAAATTTCATATATGCCCCTAAGTGTTTAATACACATATGTTCCCAATCTTCAATATTTTCAAGCCTAGAAGCCTTTGAAAATTGTAACATTTTGTTTTGACCTCAAGTTTGACCTTTCGAGGTCATCTGAGGTCAACTTCAACATAGTCAATGTATAGGTCATAAGACTTCCTATATATCAATAATACAAATTTATTCTCTATCTGCAACCATTTAGCCTCCACAGGCCATCTTCCATAAAGTACAGAGCCCCCACTAGACCCACTTCCGTCGATTCAATCAAAGTGGCGCTTGCACTGTACATTGACGGTACCAAGGTAAGTTGACTGCCTGATTAAGAACAAAAATTTATCACACGGTCCTATCTTTTAACATTGATTGTAAACTGTAAAAAAAATAATTCAGAGGATTGAAAAATGGCTGGGGGTTAAAAAATACATTTCTGGAAAAATAAACTCCTATACCACAAGTACTCCTCATCTGAACATGAAATATTCAATTATCCACTTTTTATAAGACAAATAAGATGGCTATCCAGGTGGCTCCCCAGACTCCCAGAGTCTTGAAAATGGCGCAATTTCAATTAATAAAATAATCATATTTTTAACGCAAATCAACTTTGTACTCATGAAGTTCAATATGAATGGATGATTTTCTGGTTGAATTTGGCATGGGTTTATCAATACAGGCACAGCAGGAAATCAATGGTCACCACTGACCTCTCCAAACCAAAAACATTCCTTTTCTCCACAATAAAATTCAGAGTCTCTTCCATTTATCTACAAAGTCGCATCAGAAAGCACAAATATTGGAGGAACTGCATATTTTACGGTCAGAATGTTCACACAGGCGGAAAGTTTGCCGTTTACAACTACGATCATCTAAGCGAAACGGAAGCTTGTAACAACGTTCACACTCACTATGGCCAGCACACTGCAGTATCGACTACTCTTTTGTCACCCAATATGACAAACTAGCTCTGTGATTACGGTGATAAACCAAAAATAAGAAATAGCCCGCTAGTTAGCTAGCAGGCTAAAAATAAGATAGAGCTACACCATACAAGGACAGCTCTACTCACTTTTCAATAGAATTATAGAGCTGCTCCTCAAAAGTATCTATGCTGTCAGCCCTCCTGTCTGTTCCATTCAGAATAACTCCCATTTTCCATCTGAGAATCACATTTCCATCCCGCTAATAAGCTCAGCTCTCCAGGCTCAGTTCTGGAGGTTTTTCGTTCCCATATAACCACATCAGTCTGAACTGCGTTAAGTGTATTGAATACAACGTAACCCTATTATGCAAGTATTTTAATGTTGTTTAAAGTCCACTCAATGTATTTTACTTACTGTGGAAGGCATATACGGTCTACAATTGGATAAAAATCGTGTCAACCAACTGGTAATAACCAGGATAATTTCACGTGGGCATGAACAACAGCTGGGCTTTCACGCTGATATCACTGAATCGCCATTTAAGTGAGTGGATTTCTGTGAGAGCTTGCATGAGGCTCTAAAAGACAGCTAAATTCTTCAACCGACATATCTATGCGTTAATCCATGGCAGGAAATTGCGCGTTTTTAATATGTGATGACTGAAATTGATAGTAGAATGACAGTGTCAATACCATGGCGCATTTTTGCCTCAGGAAACTGTTTTTTTTTTTTTACTACTTGGAATACCATTGAGTCACTGTAACTCGAAGTGGTTGCTACAGGGGACAACAATTTTTTCTGGCACAAGAGAACATTTTTTTAAACTGCTGGATAGATGGTATGTGCAAGGGTATTGAGCAGTTTGCACATCAGGCTTAGCTGAGGAGTTAAGTTCATTCAACTCAATTCATTCATTCACTCAGTTCATTCATTCAATTTTTGCCAGGTGATGCAGTTACATTATGGAATACTGTGATGCAACATAAATGCCTGGAGAAAATTTTGCCTTTTTCTATGAATACTCTATGCCTTTTTCGGATATCATTGCTTTGCGTTTTTTAGTGGCACGTTATTTCATGCGCAATCGAATCGGACACAACACCAGCTGCTATCCTATGCATCAGGACAGTGTCAAACAGAAATTACTATTAAATATTAGCGGACTGTAGTGCCATTACTTGGTGACGGTAGTGCGCGTCCCCTGTTTTAAACAAATATTTAACAAAATCAACAGCAAAAAAAGTAAACTCAATATAACTGAGGATGCCGTAGCGGCATTAACATGCTGTGTCGCAACGACGAGCAGGTACCATGGAGGCGTTACACTGCTCTGATGGTAAAGCAACCCCAAAAAAGTACCCGGTGCCGAGAAGAGTCGGTACCGGGTAGTGGAAAAGCGCTATTAGTCAAAGAAATCCTTGCTCGCGCACACCTCAAACTCCTGCTTCTCATGCAAAAAACATTCATTCTGTCACTGATATGACCACATCTTTTAAGGCATACTTTGCTGAATGTGTGGATGTCTTTTTTATTTCTCTGAGTGATATAATGTTGGAATTACAGTGATCTAAAAACTCTGTCTGTTTGCTGTTCTGCCAAAAATTTTTGGATGGATTTTCAATGGAAAAGTTAGAGAAATTCAACATGCTTCATGTCCTTTGACTGTTCCCTGAGGCAAAACTATGTACTTCTGTGCTACAAAAACTTTACTGCTGTGACAGCAAAGTTTTTGTTAAATTTCATGAAGAGGGATTCAAATTTGTGGAAGTTACAGCGATATGAAAAGTATTTTTTGCTGCCTCTGTGCTCCCAGCTCCCACTCTAGCAGTGACATCACACACATCCCATTCTTTCCAATGGGAAAATTTTTGTTGGTTTTTTGGGAATATTTCAGACACCGCATGACGAAATTCAACCAAAATTGAAAGGCTTCATCCTCTAACCACTATCAACGAGCATTTTAAATATCAAAAGGATCGGGGAAGAATTGCAGTCTGTAGAACGTTCAGAGGAAAATCTCTACGGCTGCTGACGCGCGACGACCGCTAATCCAGACACTCCGTCCCTGATACAATTATTCATAACTTATTCTACGCAGACATAATAACATTAATAGAAATGTTAGCGTGTAATCGCGGCTAACAGCGAGAATCCAAGGCATGCCCTTTATTTTTGACTTAAAAAATTGGGTTTTTGACAGAACACCTGGAGTTCCATGGGGTACACCAGCCACATCCATGACAATGAAACTTAAGGAATAAATTGGCTCCTTCAAGCATGCTAATTATAAGGGTACAGTTGAGGCACCACAGGTCAGCGACCCTGCTTTGGTTAGCTTCCTCAGCAATCAGAAGAGGCTCTTCATATTGGGCCGCCCACTCATGAGTAAGATCGCTGGGTCTCAAAGACGTAGTTCACCTAAGGCAGCCTCATGATACTTAAAGCCTCTTGGGAACTCATTTGTTTTTGAATGCGGGAATTCTTAAATAAAAATCTTCTGCAGCATGAATTAAGAGGGGGATTCAACTTTAACTGTGTGGGTGGAGTTTATACACCGTTCAATAATTCCACGGCAAAACGAAACCCTGAAACGTGGAGGTCGACTCTTCCAACTTTTCTGTAGGCGAGATATTCAAGCTGCTTCCAATTTATGTCAACCAAATTACCAAATGCAAATATACTAACGACATTACAGTGCGTATAGAGCAGGTCCTCAGGATACAGACCTTTGCCCTATACTCCATCTCAAATAATAAATGAGCCCAACAGGGAGAAATATACCTGCAGCTGCAGCACTTAACAAGTGTTAATAAGGATAATTTGAAACTAATCTGTCCAGAAAGCACTCTGGATTATATCATGCCCCCAAACAAGACAAGGCCAGTAGTTCTGATAAACATCATTATCTTCATTAAGAATCTGTCATCCTTCTCGGTCCTACATCTGTCAGTGACATAGCCCAGACACTTTGAGCAGCAGCAAAACAATGCTGACTGACCCACTTATCACCGCATGTCCAAAAAGGAGAGTTAAAAAAAAAAAAAAAAACCTCTTTTTTGTTTGTGTATGAAAATTAAAAATGCATCACAACACCAGCTGTAAACCCACTCCTAAATGCCACAGATTTCCACTGGGGCAAAGAAACAAGAACACTGAATGATGAATCCAATGCTCGCATCATTGGTTTAATTGAATTTAGGGCTTGGAATACTAATGGGCATTTGAGGGGGGAAAGGGAAAAAAAAAACCCAAACAAACAAAGAAGAGGATGGGAAAGCAGAAAAAACACAAATAACCTATGAAGACCATTACATCACACAGCAAACACAAACACAAAATACACAAACTCTATATGTCTCGCATACATGCATTTAAGATGCACAGATACTGGCTTCGAGTGTTGGTCCAATACGAACTCAAATAGCTGAACAAGGTATCGGTAATAATGAACCAATCTGGTATCAGATACAGTGTGAGAGCTTGGAGAGCGAACAGAGGGATTTTGGATGATGGACAGATGATTTTATTTTATTTATTTATTTATTTATTTTTTTTTTGAAGTTGGAGCGTCGCCTTGTGTTCTACTCAATACTGCTCCAAATTCACTCTTTTTGAAAAGATGGAGCATCGCCTTATCTTCTACTCAGTCCTGCTCCAAATTCACTCTGGTACCACTCACACCAAGAGTTCAAACCAGTCCGGTCAACGACCAGCTGAGTTATCAATTCAGTGCATTTATATCTACATATCTATTAGGTAGATTAATATTTACAAAAGCAATGTTGAGGACAACCCTGACGCTGCCTAACACATGAAACAATGATTATAATGGCGTATTTGCAAGATTTTGTGAGGAACCATTGAAAGCCTACAAATTGAAAGGATTGCTGAGTGAGCAACACAATCAGTACAAACATCACCCAATGAGAGACTATTTCAGTTCGCCGAAATACGGACATCTCGGCGTAAGTAGGCGGCCTACGCTGGTGAAATGGGCTCATGCAGATCCCCAGTAGAGCTGCAAGTGAAGCATACACCTGTGCTTAAAGTTTGCGTGGGCACCAACTGTTACATATTACGTGAAAAATTCAGAGGTTACAGAACCTGCTTCACAAAAGATAGCCTGCGAGCAAGAGAGCCTGAACAACAACGAAGGCTATGCCAACCCCTGCCTTGCCTGGTAGGTGGCAAGGGGGGGGGGATCAGACTACCATCAGAAATATATTAAAAAATGTAAAACATTACAAAGGGACATAGCCTGGCTCACCAGGCAAGGCGTGGCATTCCTGCTGCTGAGGGTCCCATTGGCAGTTGAGATTGAGGGCACAGGCCCGGCAGGTAGCCAGCCGGACGCACACCTGCTCCTTACGAATGTGACACTTGGTGAAGTTCTTCACTGACTGCAAGAGAAAGAGAGGGAGAGGAGGAGAGAGCAAGAATGCAGTTAAACTCAGTGAGGCTAAAATTACAGTTGAACAGCTATCAGAGTTCACCAATGGCACTACAGCAGTCTCTACAAACTCTGACATAATCAACACTGAGCCCCAGTATCAAGACACTGAAGCAGTCAGGGGGCCCCTGAAGAACACCTGAAACTGCACAACACATTCCTCACTGGAGCGGATTCAAACCGCAAGTACATCATATTTCACACCTGTTTTTAGTACCCCGACCAAAATTACCTGCAGTCTCCATCCACTAAGAAACGAGGGCAGCATTTCAACTGGGTTTAAAACGGTACCACTCCAGTGAAACAATATAAATAAAGTAGAGAAAGATAAATGAACCAAGAAAGTGCACCTTTTTCAGAGAAATTCCTACAATTCTACAATTTCTTTAAATTATCATCAATGACCAAAGACTGATCTTGTCTCCGTACATAAAACAGTTTTCTTTGATTGAATCTTTGCACAAATCTATATTTGCGTTTTGCAACCAATTAGCTCAATTAGTCAATGTAATTGATAGAAATAAAAGCAGGCATACACATCGGCCAGGATTGCCCGCCCCTCATCTGTTGGGTACATAAGGGTGCAAATCAAATTCATAGTATATTGTTGAAAATAGAAAGCCATTAGGAATTTTGGTCCAATTTTTTATTCCATTTTTGTTACATATCCAACACAATCGTGCATATAGCATGTGATTCATTCATGACAAATTGATTTACCTATTCCCTACTGGATTTTCAGAGCTGCTTCATCAGAGGTATAAAAGCCCTTCTGAAACGTAAACCTTAAAATGCATGTTCACACACACACCACTCACCAGCTCACCAAGAGCTGTCCTGATTCGGAGAAAGAGGGAAAGTAGCCAAGATGCGACAATTCATTTATGGCGTTTTTCCGCTAAGTGGTACCGGCTCTACTCTACTCTTCTTTTTTGGTTTTCCATTAGGAAAAAAGTACCTGATACCAGGTTGCTTTGCGTTTTTAGGTGTTACGTAATTTAATGTGCAACCGAATCAGACACAACACCAGCTGCTATCCTACGCATCAGGACAATGTCAAACAGAAATTACAATTTAACACTCGTGGACTTTAGTGACATAACGTGGTGACAGTAGTGCGTGTCCCCTGATTTAAACACAAATATTTAACAAAATAAACAGAATACAAGTAAATTTTATAAAACTGAGGATGCCGTCGCATCAGTAACATGCTGCTTTGCAACGACGAGCAGGCACCAACGGAGGCGGTGGCAGAGGCTATCCTCTAATGGAAAAGCAACCCCAAAAAATTACCCGGTACCGAGTAGAGTCGGTACCATGCCGTGAAAAGCGCCATAAATTACCACTGGTTTTGATGCAAGTATTCTTAAAAGTATTGAATAATTCCTCAATGCCGTGAAAAGACTTGGAAAAATGTTGGTAATTTTAGAAATTAATGCATCATGGCAGAGTGAGAAGCTGGCACTCTTGACATCTAATCAGCAAACCAAAAATTTATTTACACATTTGCAAGGAGTAAACTGTAGAACGATCGTCGAAGTTGTTTTTTCAGCTAGCATTATAGTTCATTGCATCACACAGTTATCAGGCATTTTACTATCCACATTACTGATGGACAAAAAAGTCAATATCTTTCAAAGATTCTTATTTCCTGAAGCTTCCTGTAGCTAGCTTAAAAAAAAAAAACAAGTCAGCTTGGCTAATAAGTAACATTTTTGTTTAAATGTTCATAATTCAAACAGCTTAAGGACAGGAGGATTCTTTTTTAACATTTTGAACAAGTTAAAATAAATTACATTACCGAAAAATATGCTAAATCAGGAGATGGAATTCAGAATAAGCTTTGGATTAATTAATAACTTGTTTTTTGCCATCTTTGCAATATCACATGTATTTCATTTACTAAGTCAGCTTATTGATGATCTCTTACCTTTCCAAATAAATCATTTCAATATGATTTTAGGCTTATATATTGGTTATGGTTATTCAGCAAAAAAAATTGTTCGATTGTTAACAGGGGGATCTTGAACAGATGTGAGACATCAATAACTCTGACCGTGTGCCACAGAAAATCCTTCAGAGAGGAAAATAACAAATATCAAAACTTGTCAGGGAGAATACCAAGTTGTGATCAGTAAGCTAGGTAGCAAGCTAGTTAGTCCAGTAATGAATTGGCATGGTTGATTATAACTAGCAAGTTTGCTGGCTACCAGCCAAGGGTACCTGGCAATTAATTTTAAATGGTGCTTGCACAATAACTCAATAAGTAAATCAACTAGATCAGCTTGCAAGCTAAGTATACTACAGAGTGGGTAACTGACTAGCTACCTCACCAGGCTACTTTGATGGCAAAGCCATGATACCTAGCTTTCTTTCCTTCCGAAAATTTGAACTCATGCCTCCTTTGCATCGGGAACTAAGTGGATCATGGTTTATGTCATTTTTAGACTAAAAAGGGGTTAACATACTGGCCAAAAATTACAATGCAGTTGACTAAATTCACGGAAAGTTACGAAAAATGACAATAATAGTTACTTGGGGACAGAATACAAAATCGCAAAAGTGACCGTGACCCAAAACTAACTTAATACTTCAAAAGTGAATATTAGAAAAAAATTTCTATAGCTGAAATAAATGGGACTTTTTACTTCCAACACCCGTGTGACACAGTTACCTCAGCACAGTGCGAGACATGTGCTCAAGCTTAATGGCCCTGCTGGAGGACTCACCAGTGTGCAGTTGCTGGAACGGGAGATGCACTTCTTATCGTCGCACCACTGGCAGCCGTTGGTGCTGGAGGTGCAGGTGGAGCAGTCTGAGTATCTGTAACACCTCTCATCCACCGCTAACGAGAGGAAGGAGAGGAGTGCGGGGGGGGGGCAGAGGGAAAGAAGATCAGGAAAAAGCAAAGGATGAACAAGGAAGGCAGAGAAATGAGGAGATGGGCAGTGAGAAAGAGCAGACAAGGAAATGAGATTGACGTCCACTGCACTAAAGCGCAGCTAATCCCCAATATTCAGCTCTGAAAGGTCAGGTTTCATGGGGTCACGCCACCAGATAGACAAACAGTTGGTAAAGTAACCCCCTCATTCACTCAACTTAAAATTACGCCAAAGTGGCCTCCGTCAGCCATCATACAAAGAAAACTGCAGTTAAAATGTCAAACGTGGGAGGTTAGTTCCTTATTCAAGAGGATTTAAACGGCAAGACCAGGCCCAGTCTGTTTGTCTGGATGACGGCATTTATTTGTCTGGCTGCCTAAGCGTCTGTCTGTCTCCGACAGATAAGGATAGAGAATGATGGATTAGAGAAATTGAACTAATCAGCCTCTTGACGTTTTCTCGCAACAGTTAATTCTGTTTAGACACACCTTTGAATCCTCACAACACAGATTAATCACAAACCAACACTCCAGCTTTAATGGCGCAATTACTCTAAGTCGCACCAAAACACTATGGTTGATTGAGTATTTTTTTTGATTAAAACCTCGAAAAAGATACTGATCTGACGCTTTGTTTTGTTCACAATTTAGTGCTTCCAGAATAGCGGGTACAGTAGATAGCATTATATTTATTGTTAATTCCATTTCATATAACTCTGAAAGTTATCTATAGGATGGAATTGGAAAATGCATTGCACAGTCAGCAAGTAAGTAAAACTTTATTTGTGTAGCACTCTTCACAGCACGAATGCACAGAATGCTTCACAGAGGTCATGCGTATGCAGAAATTTCAGAGGAGATGTACACCAGTGGATACAACACTGATATTGCCGAAAAGTCATGGTAATAATAATACCTTGAGCACTATATTGAATCTCTCTTGCTGCAGCATATCTTTTATATTTTTTCTTCCTCAAATATAGGGTCAACCAAGTGTAGCAAAAGCTAAGGTCTGCAAACCAACATTGCATTGCACCACTGAACGTTAATTGCAGGACAGCCAGTTCACTTTCTGGTAGCTCTTATTGGCATCAAGGCCATGAGGAAAGGTTTAGAAGTTTCCATGATAAAGAGTCTCGCAGATAACGGAGCATGTGGATATTATGGATCTTGATGCTGGGCAAGGTCTTTGGTTAGCGTCTGAGCAGGGAGGTGGAGTTTTATACATGTTCGCAACAGACAAACCATTTCATCTCCAGCATCGCCAAGGGGGAAGGGGGGCTGTAGGTAGAGTCATCAAATTATGAAAGAGAATATCAAACAGGCTGCACTGCCTTGTGGACCTACGGCGCCCCGCTTACCGAATTCAGAGCACACAAAGGAAAGGCATACACCAGCCGAAAGGCAGAGAGGACTGAGTAAACACATGCTCATGTGAGAGCGCGTTCTCTCGCTGACAGACCACAGTGCGCCAAGCACATCCAACCAGCCAGGGAAAACAGTGCCCTGTGTCCCACGACCATTTCAGCGGAGACTTCTGAAAATGCTTCTCACTGTGACTGAAACGTGCACAGCCACAGGGAGACTGCAGTAAATGAAGCCTTCAGCATATGACTGTGCATCTCCTCCTCGAGTGATATAGATGCATCATTAGCGGACTGACATACTTACTGACACCATTACTCATAGTTATGCATTCCTGCAGGTGCCGTTAATACTGGTTATGCATGCTTACAGGAACCGTTACTGGAAGATTCGCGTTTTTCCAGGTACCATTAATACTGGTTATGCATGCTTACAGGAACCGTTATTGGAAGATTTGCTTTTTTCCAGGTACCATTAATACTGGTTATGCATGCTTACAGCTAACATCTGATTCAGGGTTCCTGCTGCCGCCCGTCATTTTCGTCATTGATGAAAATAATTAATTGGTGAGGAGGAGAAAATTATGAGCAGTCGTCACATTAGCGAATGCTTTTGTTTAATGACTAATAAAAATTCAATGGCAAATAGTGGCTTCATCGGCCCAGAGCATTCGAGGCTGTAGCCCCAAAGATGTTTTCTTTTTAGCCCCATATAGTTGATATAAATGCATAAATAAATAAAATAAAAAAAAAACAGTTCTTCAATTTGGGCACTTCACTACGTTACTGAATGTCCGTAAAACAGGACAGCACTTTCATATTGTTTTATCTTCAATGAACAGAGCCAAGAAAGAGGGGTTTTACGGGAAAATACGTCCAAAGTCTGTCTTATTGGCTGACAGGGCTCCGTACCGTTGAAAAGCCGAGTGATGTTATCAGGCAGTCAGTCATGTGAGGGAGTGAAGAGAAGTCAGAAGTTGGGCAGGGGCCAGGAGGGTCAAAGTCTGCTACCCCCAGAAATGAGTTTTGTATTTTGCTTTGCACTTACTGTGTAAGTGTTGTATATGTCAGAGATAATGTCTTTGGTTTGAGGAACCGATGCTTCTTGGGTTCTCAGAAGATAAATTCACAGAATAGAACCCTTCAAACACCAGCCTCTGCACAACCGGAAAAAAAACTCATGGTAGAAGGCCTTATAATCAGAGAAATAGAGACTAAGCCACTTACGAAACTGGCCAACTGTCCAGAATAGATCCAGTTTCAGTCCACAATACAGTATATCACAGCAATGGAAAGTATTTTCAAGTGGTAATGGCAATCTGCAACATCACAAATACTACAGCTGCGTTTCAGAACGACATAATGCAACACCGGTGATGACTGGTATTATTCTACTTCAAAAACATAAAAGGTGGCATCACAACTGGGACACTTACAGACTTTTGGGGGACAGGAGGTAACTGGGAGGCTGCCATTGGTGTGGGCTGGGTCCCAAGGGACACAGCGGCCCCTGTCCCAGATGCAGCGGACCCCGGGGCCCGGTTGCAAGCAGGTCTCCTGAGAGCGGAAGGCCTGGCAGCTGGGAGGCCGGTACACCAGCACATCACTGAGCAGTACACTGGAGAAGCCACCAAATAAATACATAGACCTGCAGGGGAGATGACAGCACATCATCACAATAATCATGAAATAATAATAATAAAAATCAACTGCTAAAACTACTACTAGTGCAAAAGTAATAGAACAGTAATGGACAAAATGCAGGGGAATGATGCCAAGCCCAAAAATCATTGGCCAATTCCAACTAATATAATCGAACTGCTTGTTACTAGTTCTCATTCCAAAAAAAGATTATGATTAATGGAGAGTCAAATTTACAACTGCAGAAAAGTTGGGGCAGAATGCTAGACGCAAAAGGAAAAAAAAACGAATTAACAATTGGCCAATCTGTTTCACCCTGGTGTTCAAATGAAAGAAGGGATGCACCGATACGATATTGGTAGGGGTCATTTTGTTAATAAAATTCTTTCAAAGCATTCATAAAAGGTGATTTTAAGACCAAAAAACTATCTTTTAAGTGGATTTTTATCATGTGAACGCCTCCAGTGCATTTGTTTCGTGACAAAAAAGCGATTTTCTCGCATCGCAAAATTTCAGTTCATCAGGCTTGTGGTGGGCATCAAATCCACACTTTTCCAAGGTATTGCTCTGAAATTTTCACCATAGCATCAGTTTGTTATGTTCCATACAATGACATAGCCATTTTTGGGTAGGTAGATACATTGTGTATTTATGATCCATCTGCCAGGCAGGTTCTGCCACCCATTTCTAAAATTCTATGACAAAATAATTTTTCAAAATATTTTCCAATGAAAATACCCAGTATGAGTATGTCATTGTATATCTGGTGATATTAGCATCAAAACAAAAAAAAGAAATACAGGAAACTATGGTATAGTTTCTGAGATACTGTTGCCACAAGATTTCACATTTTTCGCCAATAATGAATGTTTTTCACGGTAACAAACTGATTAAATTTGATTAAAATCAAATTCCATTCTGAGCTTTTTTTCAGTTGACACAATTTTTATGTGTTTTTAGTGTTTAGAATGACTTAAACTGAGTGAACCCAGGCTTGACCCCTTAAGCGACTTTAGGCTTAGCTTTTCGTTGAGTCGCTTATAAATATTGGCTGTTGGGTTGTGGTTTTTTGGGCTTAAAAGTGCAGTCGCTCATTTGGGCTTGTTGCTGAAGCAGAGATGCAAAGTCTCACGCGTTCGGCAACAGTCTCTCGCCTCTTACTGGCATTCACGTTCCTGTGCCGTCGTCGGTAATTATTCTATCGACAGGCACTAAAGAAATTCACTCGCGGAATTAAAGTCATTGTGCATTAAGTTAACCAGTTTCACGTGCATTATGGTGGATTTCTCCACTAATTACACGGAAATCAATTATGACTCGGGAATTCTCACGCTTGTATTTACTGAGGGATTGAAAGCAATGGAATGGCATTTAGACGTTTCAAATGGTCTCATTTCATTTAAATTTAAACGATCATGAAACACAAGCATCGTTTCCAATCCCTGAGTAAAGAGAAGCACGGGAAGTCCGGAGTCATAATCGCTTTCCGTGTTAGTTGTGGCGAGTGAAGTCCGCCTGTACGCAAGTGAAACTGAAACTTCAATGCGCAAGGATTTTAATTCCGTGCGAGAATCTCATTAAGAAGCGTTCATTGAATAATTGCGGACTATGGTGAATAAGCCTTAAAAATGAACGAGACTTCCGCCAAATGCGTAAGACTTTGCATCTCTGCCAAGGCATGAAATCAAGTTCGAGTGTCTTATTTTCAAGCAGCTGGTTTGGTGTCATTCAAGCGTATTGTTACCCCCCAATAGGACTAAAATAAACACCCGAGCGACACCTGCACCTTTCTGCCATCGTTTCTGGCTGCCATTTCACGACGGAAAATTGTTACTTTTTGGCTTCGGCTTGTTCCGTTAAAAAACAATCTATTTCAGGCTTCTTTCGTCAGATATACAAACACACAAATTATACTGAAGCAGCAGATCTCTCATTGTTAATTCGAATGATTTAAAGAACATGACAATTCCTTATTAATATATATGAAACTGCTTGTGAAAGACAGCTACGGGAGCGAAGTGCACTAGCAAGGAATAAAATGAATGTCTCAACACTTGCTACACTCGACTTCTTGATTTAAATTTATACAAAGTGCGCTTGGCACAGCGTGGTTGTACCGGCGCCTAGTCTCATGATGCTAGCAGTGTATAACGCATTGGTATAATGTTTGCCCAAAGAAGAGAGCTAATTTCACTGATAGCGAAATAAGAAAAATGAAAACTTACTGAAAACTATAATCGTCAACAGTAGAATCATTTATGACCAGTTTTATCATATTATGTAGGCCCACCACATTATTATTATTATTATTTTTTAATTTATTCATTTATTTATTTTTGGCCAGTGGGTTTTTAACTTTGTAAGAAGTAAAAAGAGAAATGTTGCAAGCTGCAGTGTTTTTGGAATGACTGAAGCAGAAAATAATCAAAATAAATTCAATCATATAAACTGGGTGAGCCTTCTTTCGGGCTTGTTTTTTTTTTTCGGCCCAGTTGCTCGTTTCTCTCCTGAGATCGGGCAACACCGGCCGAAGAAAGGCGCAGAACCGCAGAGAAAGCACGGAGAAGCGATCCAAGTGGAATAAAAGAAAGCGGTGTTCAGCGATCATCTGCAAGAACTACCAGCGTGATAGAGTATAACATTTCATAAGTGTATATTTCAATTGTTACATATTTAAATATTTAATTTACTAGAATGGTCATGGTTCGTCTCGAGTATAAATAAATTAGTTTTATTTGTGCACGGGACGCGAGACGTTTCACTGTCGTAAAAAAGTTAATCGATATTACGTTAGTGTAATAGGCTATTTAGTCACTTTTCATTTTTCAGAAGGCCATAAAATTTGATGATATATTTAAAGATATTAATTATTAAAAATTTAATTGACTATGAGGGTTATATTTTATAGTATATACAGTATATTTTATCACATATTGTACATTTTTTATAGTTTTTTTTTTTAAACCAAGCTCGTGGTTTATTCAGCTGCTTTTGTAATGGATGTTTAATTCCTTTTTGCACTAAACCACTGTAAAGAGCCGATTGCTGTTTATTTTGAATGTCTACCAACCAGGCTAGTGAAACTATTGTTTTTTTCTTCCCCTCAATTTCAGCCCCTTTATTATTTATTTTACATTGGGTGTTATACTACTAACTGCAGTAACTGAACCAGGAGAGGTTTTGTTACATTTTTTATACGTTTGACCAAGCTCGTGAAGCTATTGGTTTATTTGGCTGTACTGGTGAAGTTATTAAATAAATCAGTATACAGTACATGTGTATCTGTTTATTTGTTAAAAAAAATTGAGTAAGAAATATTTAAGCCTGATGTTATTTTACACCAAATAATTATCCCAGTCTTTTCCACAAAATGAGACATACCGTTTGTTATAGGCAATTCAGCGCTGTTTTTCCGTATCGATTAGTTATCGGCCGATACTAAACGTCAGACATCGGTATTGGTATTGAAAGTAAAAAACGCCAATCGTGCATCCCTAAATGAAAACCGTGTAAAGACAAGATCATGCTTTAACTAACTAGTTTTTTGAAAATATACACATTCTTTGAATGATCCCAGCAACACATTCCAAGAAAGTTGGGACAGGGGCATGCGTATCACTTTGTAAAATTATCTATACTTTTAAGCAGTACTTGACCGTTGTTTGAGAAAAGCAGACAAGAACTTTGCAGTTTTGAAGGTGGAATTTTTAAAAGGGTTCCCCCCCCCTTGTTTGACATAGCCCAACAGTTTAGGGTCTCTGCTGTCGCACTAAACACTTAAATGTGCCACACATTTTCAATGGGAGACAGGTCTGGACTGCGGGCAGGACAGTCTAGACTCCACTGGTTACACTTTCTGAACGTGACTTGGCGTTGTCTGGCTGAAATAAGCAAGAATGTCCCTGAAAAAGACATCATCCAAATGGCAGCATATTTTGCTCCAAAGTTTTTACTGGTATGTACAAATGGTGCCTTCACAGATGTGCTAGTTACCAATACTAAGGGCACAAATCAAACCCCGTTCCATGACAGACACTGGCTTTTGAATGGTGCGAAGGTAACAATCAACAATCAGGTAACAATTTCCTCTACAGCCAAGAGATCGGGAAGTTCACCATTTACAAAAACAGTTTGTAAATAAATTGGCAACCATCTGGGATCGCACCAGCCAATACAGCAATGGGGATGTTGTTTTCAGTATGGCAATGCTCCCTCTAATGCAAGCAGTGAGTGCACAGTCAACCCACGGCCCATCTTCCAACTCAGCCTTCCTTCTCATCTCAACTACTCACCAGTACAGTTTTGCATTGCATATGGTTAAGATGCTATTGTGTTCACAATAATTTTCCACTAACAGAACCACAGACAGAAAGACATGAAAACATCTTAAAAAAAAAAAAGTGCTGAAAACATATTTAACAACAGTTGTATGGTGATGACAGACTAGTCCCATGGAAGTCTGCCCCGATGAAACACACACAGACACACAGACCAACTGAAAACAGTTCTAGCAATGCTTTTGCAGCTAGTAAACATGGACTTCTCCAACCACAGCACATTTTTCCACTTTGTGTCAGTTCATCTCAAATGCGCTCAAGCCCAAAGAAGTTAGTGCCATTCCTGGATGTTTTTTGATATTTGGCTTCAGTTTAGCTCAGTACATTCTTACTCTTCCATTTGTGGATGCCGCAATGAAGTGTATTTACGGACAAAAATTTTCCAAAATGCTCCTAAGCGCACGTGCTCAGGTTCGTAACAGAAACATTTGAGGCAGAGCCGTTTGTGGGCATTCAGTACTGGATTATGAACTAAATCTTTCAACATAGATGTCTTTGGATTCCTTGAATAATACTATGGACCAGTGGTCTTCAATGCTGTTCCTGGGGACCCAGTGTGTGCTGGTTTTTGTTCCAACCACGATTACAATCGCAGGATTTTAACAAGCTGTTTATTTGACTTAAGTGTATTTAATGTTTGGAGCCGTTATTTGCCCTCTTACCTCACAAGTGAACAGAAACATTTGTTTGTCTTTAAGAATAAAACATACCATACCCACATTGTAATGTATTGGAAATAAAAGCATAAAATGAGAGAAAACAATGTAACCAATCAAATTAAAGATGTAGTTGGCTCCTAACTGGTGAAAACTACTTGGCACATCATGACAAATTTACTGGACGAGCAAATGGTAAAGAGTCAAACCAGTTTTACGTTAATCTAATTAAGTTCACCTGAAGTTTTTTGAAAGAACTTCAAACAGTTGTGTCCAGCAGCCTAATTTGGGATTTACGGAGTTCTTAAGTCTAATTTGATCAGTTTGACATGTTATATTACTTGAAATTTCTTGCAGTAGAGAAATAAACACACTGTCTTCTGGGGTATTTTATTCTTGATAGCGTGTATGAATAATTCTATGTAACATTTGGCTGAGAGAGTAATTAACAACTCTAAACATGAAAAACACTAAGTTAAGACATTAACAGCTCGTTAAAATCCTGCGACTACAATTGTGGTTGGAACAAACACCAGCATACACAGTGGGTCCCCTATGGACTGTAGATGAGAAAATCCCTAAAGTCATCACAATTCGGCCTTGAGAAATAGTGTACCGAAAATGTTTGCATTTTTGCTCACATAGTTTTGAACAAATTGCATCCTTGTTCTTAAAACACAAGGCCTTTCATGGTTGCATGTTTCATAGTCAATCATGACTGAATCACCCAGTAGTCTGGTTACCAGGGATATTTCCCAAACTGGTGCTTTCTCACATTCCTCAACCTTCCCAGTCTTACGCAGCCATGTCCCAAGTTCCAAGTTTATGGCTACCAATTTTATGGAAACGTGTGCAATATTTTGGAATTGTTGCTTTCTACTTTTATACGCATATTACATACGGTCTCAACTTTTTTAAAGTTGGATGGTGAAAAGAACAAACACAGCCATGATGCAAAAAAGCACACGTTGTCAGATTGTGAATATCAGTGTGGCCCCAAAGCATCAAGAGATAAACTAATTTGAGTGATGATGTCATGGCAACAAATCAAGTTTAATTACGCTAGTAAACTAACATAATTAAACACGACAGCTAGTACAGCTGCAGTCCCGGTCAGTCCCGCCATTCTCACCCGTTACTGACGACAGCCGAATGACCAAACCGGTTCACATCGTGGTGAAGGTCGGGCTTCTGCAAAACGCTCCACTCATCGCAGGCTGGAATACAACCACACACCACAATCAACGCAACACCAACACCAACACACAAAACACATAACAGAGAGAAAAGGACGGCAACACCAACCAGCATCCCAGACAGCCTAGATGCCCAGTGGCCAGCAACAGTGGAGTATCATTTGCCAGCAAGATGTTCCATCTGCAACATATTCGTCCTGTTTGTATCTATTGGCAGAGTACCCTGTATTTGTTCGCAGATCAATATTTGCCAAAAGGGCAGCTTTGTTTTCAGTCCTTTTTTTAAACGAATGTCAGTCTTGTGTGTATTTGCTGGTCGGATTTTGTGTACTTGCCCAGCGGGGCTGTGTACTTGTTGGCTCACCGAACGAATTAATTTGAATGTTTGGCAGGCTGCATTTGTTGGCGGAGTGGCTAATTTCAACATGCGCGGCGGCCATCTTTTGTGTGCAGCGAATGAAATGTGACGGCCATCAGTCAGACGTAATGAGAACAGTGTCAGTGATCTAAAGCGACCGGACGAAAGGAGCCGAATATGAGCTTCTTCTGTGCTGATGACTTATTGGTGGCTAAATTCAACACTCGGAGTGGCAGTACATCACTTAAGGTTACTGCCAGTTCTGCCCGGAATAACAATACTACAGCAGGAAGTACGGCCCAACACCTTTCAGCTGAAAACATTCGGAAATACATCGGCCTTCTGTGAAGAAACTCATTCCTAAATAAATATCCAAGGGTACATTTCGCAAATGCTCTGTTTCAAACAGAGTGAGTAGTTAACACAGTTACTAGTTAACATAGTTAGCTTCTACGCTTTTGGAAAACATACCGCAGATCAATCGGACGATTCGCTATCAAGCCAAGTAACACAACACAAATTACAGATGGAGAGGGAATTAGAACAAGGTGTTGAATGGAGAGCACTGTGGAGGAGGCACAGGAAAGGGGGAGATTATTTCACCTTTTTTACCTGCAAGATTTAATACCTATTCACATCCTGCAGATGGTGTTCACATCGAAGGGCTCAAATTCTCTTTGAAGATTACAAAGAACGAAAAATAAATAGTTCTCCAAAGCAGCTTTAATCCCAGCCATTTAGATCAGGAAGCATAGTTCAAAATGTGAGGTGAAATGACTGCAACACCCACATTTAAATGTAAATCTAAATTTTGAATAAAAATACGGACGTTTTTTAATCATTGAACCCCTGCGAGTAAATACACGAGCGCTAACACAGGGGTGCGGAGCTGGTGTTCCTGTCCAAAAACAAACACAATACATCACACCCTTCGGCTGCAGACCTCAGATAGACAAAGCCTCTCGCGGCAAACTGACGCATCTAAAACTGCACACCGGCCGAAATAACAGGCCGGGGAGGATTCACAATAAAAACGATGAGGTTTCAAGAGTATAAATGCTCCCAGGTATGCAGAAAAACTGCTGTCAAAAACTGAAACTGTTGTCAATAAGAGGAAAATAATCTTGCCGAAACATTAAGGGTTTGGGAACAAAGTGAGAGACAGCCTTCAAACTCCATCCAGGAGCCACTACATACGAGAGCTCAGCCCAGCTTACAGAGGATGCCAACTACAGCAGAGTCAGCATAAGAACTGATGTAGGGCAGCACTCAAGCCAAAACAAAGGTTTTGTGTTTATTTCAGTAGCTGCTAGGATGTTTAGCAAGCGGTTTTACCAGAGCATTAGATTTGCAGGGAACAAATAAAGCTGTGGTCAAATCATTAAAATGTAATTAAAAAAAATTTTAAAAACTACCGTGTAATCTCTGTGCTTTCCAGAACTCGTACATAACCGGAGTCCAATGCTAATGAAGCAGGGAATACCTTATTGGCTAAATAACACCTACACACAGCCCACTGTTACTGGCCACAATGGATAAAACAGATGTCGCCTGATCCATTCACACAGGAAAATAATGCTGCTGGCTCACCAATGAGACAGTACTGAAGCAAGTTCTCTTTCAGAAAATGGTGAAATCAAAGCATTAGCATTTCATTACGGTAAATAAAAGCTTAAAACGGCACACTACGCACATGAGCGTCACCCTTTCCTCATACGTTTTCAGCTAAATATTAAAAATAAGATCAGCTGCTTTTTCTATTGACACCATAGACAAAATTGCACTTAATTGCACTTAAACGTGAGGTCACACATCTTGATGCATTAGCTCTAGACAGGCCATTCATGTTTGCACACTGGCTGAATAGAGGTTACTCACCTGTGTACATTAGCAGTGCTTCCAAATTGGATAAAAATTACTGAATCACTGTTTACCAAACTCATTTTCACTTTGTTCTGAGAGCTGATACAAAATTCGGACAATGAGGGAGCAGCTTTGTTGTAGTATGGCGTGAGATGGGTTTGAGTCTGGTGAGAGCGTCAGACATGTGTCCATAAGTTTGTCTCTTGCAAGGGGCCAGAGAGAAGGAAACTGCATTATAGCTTGTGAGAGGGTTCGCGCGATGAGCCTTACGCACCAATATCGTACGCCAGGAAGTCGGAGGAGAAGCACTTGGCCCCGTTGCTGAGCGACGTGTCGTTGTGAGTGTTCCCTCCAAAGATGAGCATCACGCCGCTGATGAGGACGGCGGAGTGCAGGTATCGGGCTGAACCGCTCTCCCGCAGAATCGTCCTGCGTCACACGGAAACACATCCCCGCACGCCGTTAGAGAGGAGAAAAATAGTGACTGTAGAGCCTTCCACACAGGCGAGTAGCATATTCCAATTCAGCTTTTAACCCTTAAAGTCTCACTTCACACAGATATTATACGGAGTCAAAAAAGAAACTTCACACTCATAAATTTGTAAATATTTTCTTGAGACTTTTAATAAAAGAGTTTTTATCATCATTAGGGATAAATGCGTTGTCAAAGACATCATGACAGACATCAACTCAGACGTGCATAGGTACGTAGCACGTGTGAGCGTACTTTAAGGTAAAACCATGTTTTCTCGTGTTCCTAGTCACGTGACCATATGAGAGATGTGCAACTGAGCTCACGTTAGCAAGTTAGAGTGACATGTCGGAAAAACACGTTTTTACAGTTAATTATTCGTTGATTTTCAGTGCCATGACTGCCAAACATTCAGCGTGAATCGTAATCGCCTGTGCACTGCTCTTATTCAAGTTGTTACTGGCCATTTTTACTCTTGGATATTTCCGTAGCATTTCCGGTGGAACTGGTTACATTATGGACATTATTTTTATGATACACCATCTTTAATGAGTACAGAATTAAATAAAATCATTATTTAAAACCTCATATCTTGTATGTTCAACTTATCAACCTCCAAACGAGTGTTTATTTTGGCTGAGTGTACTTTTCCCTTAAGAAGGTTTGAAGTCAGAGAAAACCCATTTTTCCTCTATTCATTCCTAAATGTCACACAAATGCACAAGCATCGAGGTCATGAAACATGTGCAATGGCCCCCTTAGAGGGCAGGATCGTGGAAAATGAATACAAAGTTATTCTGAGCTTTCACCCCTTTCCTAATATGAAACATTTTAATCCTAATGGAAGTCATCTCTTCCGAGATGAGTGCCCAAAACTGGCGAGCCACACAGCTTCAGTAAATATACTGACGAGCACCAGAATGACGAATCATATCATAGCCACTGCAGTCACTAGATCTCAACTTAAATGAGCACCCATGGGAGAGTTTAAACCGTTAAAGTGCCGAGTGCGTTAGGCGGCACTCAAACACAACCAACCACTGAAGGTGGGGATATGTTTTGAGAGAATGCGGTTCTGTCCCAATGGTAGAGTTCCAGCAGGTCCGCTGGCTAGTGAAGGCCCAGGACCTTATTCAGACCTCTTATGACAGTTCTTCTGTTAATTTGTCATGGGGATGCATGAACACACACTGAGGACCAGTGGTAACAAAGTCAATCCAAAGAAATCCATCCTCTGGAAGGTTTTCAGTACAACACTGATTTGACTCAGTAGATTCTACAGCTCAGAGGCTTAACAAGAGCTCCTGCTGCTGGAAGTTGCGCAGATAGCATGGTTAGTCTGACAGCCTGGAGGAAAGTAGTTTAGCAGGTACAGGGCTGGTTACCACTACTAACAACACACACATACACCTCGTGTTACCTGTGCCGTTTTAGAAATTTATCAGCCGAGGCATTATTATTGAAGTGTGGAAGAAGACTCGGCAGTGCCATCTTTCCACACATAAAAACTCCTTCAGATCCCGGATCAAGAACAGTCTGGTCTTCGTCAAAATTTATTCACTTCTGCCTTAGCACAGTATCCATCAACACACCAAATTTCATTGACATCCATCCATTACTTGTGGAGAAATACCGTTCACATTATCTCCTGGCAGGGGTATAAGATACTAATTAAAACCACTTCACACACTCGTACTCCATTATCAACATTTCCTCAGACTCTTAGACTCAAACAAATAAGCAAGGAGAGCAAGGTGGTGAGATTTAAAAAAAAAAATCAAATTTGGTAAAATTTCTTAGCAGGCAGCAGCAGTAAAGGTTTCAGCATCTGAAACCATAGATAAATGTGACTCTGCCCCATGACCCCCGGTGACCCCATGGCTCCACGCAGGCGCCGAGCGGGACTCACCATGTGCGCGAGAGAACCTCGTAGCGGTACAGGTCGTCCACCAGGCCGTACTTGCTCCCCGGCAGGGCTTTGTATCCTCCGTGCACGTAAACAGATGCGGTCATGCGGTCGTACACGCTGCTGTGACCGTAACCTCCCTGAGCACTAGCGCCATTTGTCTCAGGGACCAGCCATGTGTTCGTCCCTATGAGGGACACACAGGAGAACACACACACACACACACACACACACACACACACACACACACACACACACACACACACACACCCACACACACACACACACACACACATACAAACACAACCTTGTTGATCTTCTGGCACACCCAATGGCAAACTAATAACTAAAAAAACATGCCACCCGTTTCATTGCTGCGGACCTCAAATCATTTCATAAAAATATAAAGTTAAAATGAGACAAATGCACCACATGGACAAAATATGTAGATGTGGTCTATGTGGTCATTCAACATCTAATTACAAACCTCAGAGCATTAATACTGAGATCCTCTATCCTTTGCTGTGATTAGACACTCCTCTTTTATGAAAAGGCTTTAAACTAGATCAGGGAAATGGAACCCTGCTGCTGGGGAACCATAACCCAGCATGTCTTAAGGCGTCTCTTCATCAGAAACAAGTTAAATTAGCCAGGTATTTTTTGCACTTAAGGAAATTAGCCTGATAGTACGAATTTGCCTCTCCATTAGCCCGCAAGCACTCCGCTCGAGAAATGAAGACGCAACACAAATGGTGGGATAATTTGCGAGCTAGACCAAGATTTATTGGGAAAATTTCCTACACAAATTAGCAGGCTATTTGCGTCTTCACTACAAAATATAGCCCACTAATTTGACATCAGGCTAATTTCAAAACCGCAAAATAGCCAGCTAATTTGACATCGGGCTAATTTGAAACTTCGTTCTTATGAAGACACACCTTTATTTGTCACTCAGCTCTAACACAACTGATTCTAATGACTGCGAGCTAATCAGTCCTTTGATAGGACAATCATCAGAATCAGGTGTGTTAGAGGAGACAGACAGCATATCCATGCCCGGCTATGGTCTCCAGGAGCAGGGCTCCATATGCCTGCCCTAGATGTTAGAACATCGCTGTAGTTGGTTGTTCATGTTACTGCCAGGAGGGCAGTAGTTGCGGTCGGGCAGTGATGTTGGACCTGATGCAGTCAGTTTTCCTGTCCCGGCACTATTCACTAAGGTCAGGTCAGGACTCTGCGCAGACCAACCAAGTTCTCCTGCACTCAACCCAACACAGCACGTATGGAAGTGACTCCTCACATGGAAGAACTGAGCACACTCCGAGAGGAGTGAGCCTTCAACCAATCTTTTGAAACCCATAATCATCTTGAATGACGCTGGATGCCATTGAGTCAATAATTTTTCTCAGTTTTAAGGAGCTGTGTCACAATTACTGCCCATGCTCTTAACTTCAAACAGAGTAAATCCATTCAATTGCAAGTCAAAATCTCCAGGGTATTTTTCTTCTTCTAAGATTATTGACAATGGGAAGTCGGCTTATATTCTGCGTATCGCTTGGCTACAGCACAAAATAGCATATGCCATAGAAAGCCACTAAATATAACACGAATAATGCCAAAGTAACTAAAATACCGAAATACAAAGCAAAACGAAGACGGATTGGCAAGGATGGAATTAGATTTTGACTTGCAGTTAAGCAGATTCACTTCTTTAAGATGTACGTTATGAGCATGTGCAGTAATTGTGACACTGCTCCTTTAAAGCCAAGCCTTCACCATGGAAACGGCTCCAGACCAAGGAGGGCCGAGAATCTTTTGGAAATGTAGTGTAAACACCTCCCTGTATCAATTTCGGCAAAGTATCAGCAAGTGTAAATATTAATGGGGCCACTAAACATATTCATATTGGAACAGAGGAGAATGATGGGAGATTCATCTATTAACATTATGAAGTATATTCTCCAGACAGTACAGCAAAGTCACAAAACAGAGTTAGCTGACCCCGTCTATGGAGATAAAGCTGCTACTCGACAACTGCAATCACATTCTCTGCGGGTCTGGATTGTGACAGGATCTGTAGTTCCCATAATGTACACTGAACCTGGAAAGAGCTAAGCTCCCCCAGGTGAAGAGCCCTGTGAGCGACTGAGGAGTGAGATTAGGCCACGTAAAAAAGATGGTGATCATCCTTTTAGTTTTTCAAGACAAACTGGTGGAAACACGTTTTTACTGAAGACTGTTCAGATATTTGCGCGTTTGCGGCGTGGTTCATCAAACGCCCGCTAGAGGGCCGGTCAGTCACCCCAGTTGAATCGAAAAACCGCTAAGTTTAAATCACTGACGCACCATTTTTTCACGTTTTCACGCGATTCTAGACTTTTCTTTCCGATGGAAAAAAAACAATTCTTTAAAATAATAATAATAATACTAATTGGGTCGGAACAGTTGCCAGTCGGGAGGGGATGATCAAAAACTAATTTTTTATGGCCTTATGGAGGTAAAAGTACATGGCCTCACAACACAGCTCCCGGCCTTTTCACAGCAAGGATCCCACAACAGCACAGAGGGACAGACGACACGGCTGGGACTGCTTCTGATTGGCTATCTTTAAAAAATAGCCCCTTCCTGGGCCCTGCTAATCCACCGTTCCTGTCTTTTACTCGTCAAATTAAAGCAGCGCTGACCGTCTCGTGACTGTCCCGCCAGACAGCCGTTTTAACGTTGTGACATCACCATCTACTGATCACCCGGAGAACTACAGCCCCTGTGGATGCCACATAAACGAAATGTCGCACTGCTTAAAGAATCAATAATACTTGAAGCCACTGAAGGGGAGGTCTGCTTGAAATTATTATTTGCTTATTTAGTTACATTTCTCGAACTCCACTGCTCTCAAATTCCACCGTTGATATGTGACATTAGCATGACATTTTTCCAAAGTCACACAATAAATTTAGCTCAAACGATGTATCACAGATAATGAGGACTTCTCTGTGAGGAAGTGGATAATGAGGAATTCTTGTTAGAAGCAAACTGTAGCATAAAGCAGATACGGTTAGGAACTGACAGACGAACCCAGGCTCCTGAATTAACCCCTAGAGTGCCAGCTTTTCACTCAAGTTTTCCCTTAAGTGGGTTAAAACTCAGGTTTTTTTTCATACTGTAGGGCAATGTCACAAACAAGTTCATATTCTCTATCTGGTGGTTGCAGCTCTTCACTCAACCAACATCACACTCATCTTGAAATATTCAAACCCAGGAAGCAATATTTTTATGGCCACACAATTACATCATATACTCAGCAACAAAAGTTTCTGTGACACCAATATTGTTAATTATTTTTCATAACGCAATTATGAAATTGTCATACATGGTGATATCAGACTGAAACAGTACACGTAAACACAACATTGAAATGGAAATCATGAAAATGCGAAAAAATGACTTTTCACGTGAAAATGTGCGTAAATCATGCTTGTGGATGGCAATAAAAGAGGAGAATTTTTGGAATGTTCACATTGTGCCTGATGAACGACGGAAGCATCACTTATCGAAAACACCGCAATTTCGGATCAGGAACTCTACCCTCTAAATGCCAAGACTGTCTGAAAATGATCGGTGGAGGGCCATTGGGATGATTGAATCCGGAACCTCGCAGAGGGAAGTTGCTCATCGCCTGAATGTCCACCGAAACACCATTTGGAACTTATGGCAGCGTCATCAGCAGACAAGACATGTCAGAGACCGTCCTCGCAGCGGCCGTCCACGAGTAACCACTCCCAGACAGGACAACTGGATTCGAACAACCCATCTCCGAAATCGATTCCAACCTGCAACCATAACTGCAAGAACGATACCTGGTTTGAGGCGACTGTCTGCACAGACAATCCGTCGCCGTCTCCGTCATTTTGGCATTGTCCCACGTCGGCCAGCGAGACGTCCAATACTCACAGTACAACACCGACGACTGCGTCTACAGTGGGCACAACAACATCGACGGTGGATCCAACGTCAGTGGGATCTTGTACTCTTCACTGATGAATCAAGATTCATGCTTAACCGATGTGATGGTCGTTTACGTGCATACCGTCGACGTGGAGAACGTTATGCCAACAACTGTGTTCAGGAATTTGATCGTTTTGGAGGTGGTAGTGTCATGATTTGGGGAGGGATCACGGCTAGAAACAGAACAGATTCGCTTGTTATTGATGGAAATCTGACAGGTCAAAGATATCGCGATGAAGTGCTACGGCCATTGGTGGTACCGTTTTTGATGCAACATGGTCCCGGAATAACGCTGCAACATGATAACGCCAGACCACACGTTGCAAGGATTGTACAGCAGTATCTGATGCAACAACATGTCAATGTCCTGCTATGGCCAGCCAGATCCCCAGACATGTCCCCAATCGAGCATCTTTGGGACGAGATGAATGGACGTTTGCGGCGGTTGGATAACCCGCCAGCTACACTCCAGGAATTGCGACAACGTCTACGTCAGATTTGGAATGACATCCCACAGCAATTTCTGGCACATCTGATTCGGTCCATGCACCGGAGATGCGATGCTTGCATCATGGCACGAGGAAGTCACACCCGGTATTGAAGTGTGAAGGTCACAATTGGTTAGACGTCAGACAAGTGCTTCATGACGCATGAAAATGACATTTTTCGTTTTGAGTGACGTTGGCACTGAAAAGTCAGTGTTTCTCCTGTTAAATAAACATATTGATTGCATTGAGATCTTTGCGTGTCATTTATAACATACACATAAATGGTGTCACAGAAACTTTTGTTGCTGAGTATATGTCTATATCTTGTACATCATTTTATACACATTTACCTGCAATTCAGCAGGACATATATTTGGGATCAATGTAAACCTTGAAATCACTGCTAGAATAAACACAACAGGCCTGAAGTTCCACAGGTGTGAATACAGCAGCTGTATCTGACGGATCCATATGGGTCTACAGGTTCTGTGGGGGTAAAGGTGCTCAGACTCACGGAGGCTGTACTCCTGCACGTTGCTGACGTAGCTATAAATGGACGAGTAGCCGAAGAAGATGACCATGATGACGTCTCCGTTCGGCAGCTCGGCGATGTGGGCGGAGTGACCCTCTACGGCGTAGATCTGGCCGTGCGTGAGCACAGTGGGCGAGCGCTGGGACCAGGAGCGACTGGGCAGGTTAAACACCCACAGCTCGTCCGTCACATTCCCTGCGCCTCCCTCCTTCTTACCGCCGAACATATAAACATCATCCTACGAAAGGGGGATAAGGAGGGAGGGAGGGGGAGAGAGAGAGAGAACATGCGAGTGCCCAAATATAAATTTACAAATGACCCCTCCCGCAGAGACATACTCAAAACATGCACCATATATGCATACACACTCACTCGCGAGACTGAGTAGACTCGCATACACGAATGTACAAACCCAACAGTTTCATAAGCATTTTCAAAACAACATTGCCATCTAGTGTCCAAACGAAGGTAGCGCACGGTAAGAGCACTGAATTTCTGCAGTTATGAACAGAATCTCCGGCGGTTCGCAGGAACTCCCCGACAGTCAGGGCCCCTCCTAGCGGACTCGAGTTTAAATATAAGGCCGCAGACGTCACAGACCTGTAAACCCTAGCGAGGAGTTCTCAGCAGAGTGCCAGTTCTCGGGTTTTTGCTGACAGACTGGCAGCCGGCCAAGCCTCTACCCCGGCCAAGTTCAGCCCTGCCTTTGAGGTATAAACAAAACCAACCCTAAGCCTCTGCCACAGGCTAGGTTGGATTACAAGACTTTCTGACCAGGGGGAGCTAGTATTCAGTGCAAGGGCACCTCTAAATTCTCTTAAACTGAATCCACGTTTCCCTCACTTGTGTCTTTCCTCTCCGTCTTAGTCCCTCCAACCAGGCATGCTTAGAGAGACGCAAGGAAACCAAGAGAGGAGATAAAAAAACAAGGAAGTGTGTAATCAGAGAAATTAGATGTCATTTCCTCCGCAGCGTCATGTGAAGCCACACCCACTCCAGATGATGGCTCACATCTGGATCAGCTGCCAGGCTCTGTCGTGACTGATTGGCCTTGTGGCCATTAGCTGTGAGCGTTGCAGGAAGGTTGCACGGGCATTTTCGCCCGAACGGCTCCTCAGAGCTCCCTTCTCGCTACACACTCAGCGCAGCAAAAGAGATCCGACAGCGGATCCGTAACAACCTCGAGCTCAAGCGCCGACCAAGGAAATATCAAATAAGAGGGGAGATGAACCCAAGATGCAAGACTTTCCCACAAAATCCCAGTAACCACCATTTTTCAGCTGATACTTATCAAAGGCAACTTACAGTTGATGAGATGAAGTAAGAGCCAATGTGGAAATATGTACCCGACACAAGGGCCCGATACCCAGGCTGATCCTGGCCTAAGCAAAGCTGGGGCCCCGAGGGGCCCACTCTCTGAGTTCCAGATGACCCCAGGCCAGAGGTGGGCAACAAGGGCTACATCTGTCCCTGGTTTTCATACTAAATTCTGACCTTCAATAAGTTAATTATTTTACATCAAACCATTTATGAAATCTGACATTTCTGCTGCATTTGTTTAAATTATCATGAATGACCACCACAGACTGCTCTCATCAACATAACTGTAATATACTGCAGGACTTTAGTTCAGCATAGATTTATTTATAGTGTGATTTCTGATGGAACGATGGAGCACTTCGGCACTTTGATAATGGAATAATTGATCTTGTTCAGCTAACACTTGTCACTGAATGTGCAATTAAGCCAAATTTATGTCAAATCAATTTATTTTGTTCTTAAACTATTGTTGGGTCAAAAGTCACACTGAAAATACGCAGAACTGAAGTCCTTCAGTACATTTTCTTTGATTTAATCTATCCCCATATCTATGTTTGTGTATAAAGCCAATCAGCTCAATTAGTTAGGGTAAAAGACAGAAATAAACACCTACACACCGGCCCTCTAGCACTGGAATTACCCACCCCTGCTTTAGTTTTTAGGAGATAAGCTCCTGCGGTATACATTGTAGATCTTTCCCAAATGTTCAGAAGCCCCACCCACCCCAGCAACAATGCTGTGACCTTTCCTGGTACCTTTGTTCTCAGGAACAAGCCACATGTTGGTCTCAGTGAACAATACAGATGCAAAGGAATACAAACACTAACAAACAACAACATTCTGGCGCAGGAGCTGACAAATGTGCAAATCATTGCGTTTGATTATTCCCAGCTCACTAGAAATACATATTCACCAACCATGACATTCAGATGCACACATGCCGTTTTCCGACCCAAACAGTTCTGGTTCTTGAACCGCTTCTGTGCAAAGTTCTTTGAACCGTAGTTTGCTCCACCAAACTGGCCCACGTTCCCACCAGTTTTAAGTGTAACCAATGCTTTATCAACAAAGGGCGTCTCGCAATGCCCGATCTTGTCATGATACTCAAAAAAAAAACCCAACTACTCCTTGGTTTCTGTGGCTCAAAGCAAAACTTAGGGGAACTGAACTCTTTTATTTTTTTGTGTTTATGCTCCAAACAGCTTAAATTTAGGTGTGTGATTGAGAACAGAATCAACTTCCTACCTTCGTAAAAAGGAAAAGATTGTCAACAAGAAGTAACTCACTGAATTAAATACTGGTTAAATACATAAATCTCAGAACTGACATTCTGGTACACACTGCAGAACTGGGCCAGAGTTCGCCAGAGCACTAGGATGTGAAAATGGAAAAACACAAAATGCTGCCAAGGCGGCGATTGGAAGGCCTTGATTACCATCCTCAAAAGCAGAACTTTAACAACAAGGGCAACCCACCAAAAACACCAGCCCTCTTCAACAGAGACGCATGTAAAGTAAGTACAGAACCACAGCAATTCTAAGAAAAGCCTTTCCTCATAGTTCTTCTTCTCATCTTCCCCAAGGCTGGGGAGGAAGACCTTCTAGAGTGAACTCTTCGGGACGATTTCTCATCGCTGGTCTGCCAGATAGTTCACTCAGTAAAGCCTTGCATTGAGAAGCAGAAGTGACTGTCACGATGCGGATTCGATTCCCGCCTCGTACCAACCGGCAGTGGTCAGCAGCTTTTTCAGAGTAGCGTGCAATTGGCTATTGCGCTACAGGGTTGCAAATTGGGAAGGGACTGCCGGGAAGGGAAAATAATAGTTGCCTTGTTTGTTGCTCAAGCGCCTCCTGTTGGTCAGACGGGCGCTCGTCAGGAAGATTCTAAGTCTGTTCATGTCCGGGTATCCTCCGCCCTCGTTCTGAACTTGCAAAGATTCAACCAATGAGTGAACAAGAAGCAGCAGGCTGACAGGCGCGTGCTTTGGAGGAGAGCCGTGAACTGTCTTCACTCTCCTGAATTGGCAGCAAGGGGTCGCATACGAGCAAGACTTGTGCATAGTTCACCAATTGGGCATTCCAGATTCGGGTGGGATTGGAGATGCCAAATTTAAAAAATAATTTTCAAAAAGGAGTAGTGAAACAGGGTTTAGACCAAGATTATGTGCAGATTAAACCAGGTCTATGAAGCCAATTTCTTGTGGATGGTCCACAAAAAGCCACGAGGTAAACCAAATTTATGTGCCACTGAGCGAGAGTGCAGGCATACCCTGTTGGGGCTTATGATGTCATATTTATGGTAGCCCAGAAGCCCAAACCTAGATGTCACTTCAGTCCTGAGATACCTCTCAATCATTTGGCATCGGATTGACAATAAAACTAAGATATTTGACACTGACAAAAAAGTAACTGCATAAAACCTAGTCGATATTACTGTTCACCTCCCTCTCCCAACCAAAATGGCGGGACGATTGCACTGTTCTCTGAAATTTGGCTATACATTTCCGTACGATTAGAACCCATACATTACAACTGTACCATGAACCCAAACACTAAACTAAATAGGGGTGTATGCAGTTCATGAGAGCTGTACAGGTAAGCTTTATTTTAACGACTGCGTGCTTAGACGCTGACATTATAGTATGCGGTGGACATAACCTTGATGAGGAGCGTCCAAGTAAGTTCTCACTTCAGGGCTTCCGTACCCTAAAATCCAATAACGGGGTCATTCAGCTTCATTAACGAGAAATCGACCCTTCCTGGGCTAATTGATGAGGAAATTGATGAGGAAATGGGCAATTTGTCGCAGCTGTGGTCCTGCCTGCTGGAGGGCTGGGTGCTGCCCTCTAGTGGGCAAAGCCCTCAACTGCTGTCTGTCTGCCACTACGCAGCATCAATAGTGAGAAACTCATCGTGGTCCATTATAACCAGTTCAATGCAAATACATTCTCTCCCACAACACACAGAAAAGACTAACCAACACTATATTTCATGAATCATTGACCTATCAGAAGGGCCACACTCAAATACCACATTCTCAGTGAAATACAGTTATAGCTGCATTTAGCCAGGGTAGGTAAACCATTTATTGGGACCTTGAACCACACATAAAACCAGTAACACAACCAATGACTGGATCTAACCTGACCAATAATTGGCAGTGATGTTAGTCATGCGTATGACTAAAGGTAAGGTCGCATAGTTTAAGTAGACCGGGTAGATGAGACCTCTCAACTGACATACAGTCAAGTACACTCACACTTATAAGCAGGCTCACACAGCCATGCATTCAAATAAGCAGTGTTTAATCAGTGCTCATTAATGTTACATAAGGTCGCTATAGGTAGGTCTATATAGGTATAGGTAAAAGTAGCACCATAAATTCATCTGGAATGTCACTGCACGCAGTCACACCAAGAATCTCCTTCATGGGAATCATGAACCGCATCCAAAAATCATGAAAACCAGACCAGACTACAAAGAGCATCTACATACTTCGAGCAATGCTTTATAAAGTACGAAACTAATAAAGGAACATTTAGATTACTTCTAAGTATTCAAAGAACTGCGTAAGAAATAAATCTTGAATTGACAACACAGACTGAAATGCGGATTCAGGTCTATGTATGAGGAATAAATCAGGCAATCGTCAGCTCGTCTGTCAAATAGTTTAAAGAAAAGAATGCCATCATTATACGCTTCAAGTTGGAGCAAATCACTGAAATCACCATGATTGTTCCTAATTACTCAGAGGATGCATTTATAATGGCCCAAAATGGGTGACCATATCATCGACACAATTCACATGAGTGCAGCTCCTCAGTGCCGAACATCTAATGTTTCCCACTGACCCGAGGTCAGCTGCACAAGTCATTTTACTTATTATTTCACATCTACTCAATGCAAATTTCATTTATATGCCAAATTTTATGCTGTCACAATAACGCTTTGCAAAGTAGCCAAAGGACAGATGCCTGGACCACGTCCCCCAAAATAGCAAATGCAGGCTTTAAGTAGGCAAATGCAGAATTAAAAAAATAGCAATTGCAGAATTAAAAATGCAAGTGCAGAATTAAAAACAGCAAATGTAGGATGAAACACCCCCAAGATTCTTCTTTCATACGTGAATTTTTTTGCGATTCCTGTATACGACAAAGATCACCAGCAAGTATTACACAGCACTAAAGGTTTGAAGCAGAGGACTCTTGCGCATTAAATGCCTGAAAGAGGACCTGTTTGCATTGCACAGCGAAACATAGTTGAAGGGTGGCTCGTTAGAGTTTACAGAATGTTAATACCGGAAATGGGGCCAGCGGGCATTTACACAGAGTAACAGCGGACAGAGGTCCAGGGAGCGTTATGAATGTTTTAAATACCTGGTAACGAGCTAAGGAGTGTCCGTATCGCTGCAGAGGACCACTGTTGATGGGAACCACATTCCAGATGCTGTTCTCCAGATCATAGCTGAGGGACAAGGAAGGAACACAAACACGTATAGACTTCAGGAGAGAGCCCGCAACCTGTCAGAGAACGCAAACATCAACGGCTCGCTGAATGGGAACAAACAAAGGAACTCATCTCTCCGCTCAACCCATATATGCCCCCACTTACAAGAAGAACAGAGTAACTTTTTTTCAGTATCAAGATGAATCAGGCGAGTATGGGGGTGGGTGCGATACCGCCTTGTTTGCGACCATCACCATCAGGCAGGTGATTAACTTAACCCCTTTGTGCAGAATACAAATAAAAGCCAATTTTTCCAGTTATCCATGAGGTTATTTAGGCTTCATAACTCAATGTTTGTGTAACAGAGACTGTGGAAAATTATTCAAGTGAAACAAGACATTTGGAAATTCAATTACTGAATAATTTAGGAGTTAAATTTCGGAACTAGCATAAGACTGGCTGCTCCCTCGCTAGTGTTTTCACATTTAAGGCGAGTCAGTATGCAAACGTCCGTAGAAAGAAAGTATTTCATCCCGTTTTTTCATTTCAAGTTCCCAATTTTCATTTGCTTCCTAGTTGCATAAATGCCAACTAAGTTTCCAAGTTTCGAGTGTAGCTACATGCATCAAAAACGTGTCTACATATAACGGTGTCTAATCACCCACCTGGGCATACTGTCATGTACATTATTCAGACGCAAAAACACACTGCACCCGCCTGATTCTTTTCAGATATTTATAGACAATCCAATATAAGACAAGGAAAACTTGAGGAAACGCTGAACTTCGGTTTTAAATTATCACTTCATTTATTGAAGGAAAAAGGTTCCCAACACCAATATACCCACGCGAAAAAGCAAACGTCGACCTGAAACTCGGCAAGCAGGAAATGCCCCCAGCCCCCGCCACGGTTTGGGTGTTCACGCCCACAAACAAAACCCCACGGAGGGATGGTGAATCGAACAGGAGGAGGAGGGGCGAAAGTCTGAAAAGGCACATCTGCACTACAATATGCCTCTATAAAATAGATTTTGTGGAAAAATGCCTGGCAGTTTGGTTGTTCTGCCCCCGAAAAGAAGCATGATGTTCGTTCGGACAGGCAAACACGCAGAAGGACAACACTCATGGTTATATACTGAGAGGCATTAAAAACGCAAAGTGGTCATTATTGTCTAATTTTAAAACTGATAGTTTTTCCTTTTGCTGATTGACATGATGACCATCAGGTATGGTAAGCATTGCAAAATGTCAAGTGTCCGGGTTCGAATCCTTTCTCAGTTTAACAGTTTATGAATATCTAAATCCAGCACAGTTCCCTGGATCGTGGTCGTGAATCACATTGGGAGAAATCATTTTGCACATGAAAAGTTGAAGATTATGTGCGTTTTTATTGGCCCTAAACAAAGTAACATCACTCCCACTTCAGATGCCGCAAACAGATGAATCTCAGAAGAATCAAACATTTTGAATGTTGAATGATGACCAGTCTCAAAGATTAGATTCTGGACCCATTAATGTCCATTAAATGACTGTATCCAGACTGCAGGCATGACACAGAATGACCAGATGTGTCAGCTGTCGTCCCCGACAAAGTGAGTCATCTGTGACGCCACAAAAACACATTCCATGAAACGTCTTCTGCCATGTCAGATAATTCATAAGAACTGCTGAATTGACTGCCAATGTAACGACAACAGTGAGGGCAAGTCTCACTGCTACAGTTTCCCGAGATCGTGTTTTGCAGCTACGAAAGAAACCATTTCCCACAACTTAAAACAGCATATTTTATCATGCGTTTTTAATGCCTCGCAGTATATCACCCCTTCCACTTTGTGGTGTGGATCATAACTAGTAGTTCCAACATCAACAACTGTAACCAAATGCCTCCAATAAGGGGAGATCAGTCTTCCTCATCTCTGTGAAGCAATTTCAGACCTCCCCGCTTCACAGTATTAATTAAATTCAGCCGCATCAGAGAATTTGCCGAGCATGAACTGCAAAGTTAGGGTCCTGCCCCAACATCTCCATGGGGTTCAAGACAGGACTTTGACAAGACCTCCCCAAAAATCCATGGTTTATTTCTTTAGATACAGGAGGGGGACTAATTGTGCTCCCCTAACTGAACTGCAGTCAGGCAGCATAACCCAATTCCTCCTGAGGCTCAGATTATGGACTGATGTCTGGACGTGGTCCATCAACCGTTCCATCCATTATGGCAAGTCACCCAGACCCTGAAGCACCAAAGCATCAGCACAAAATCGTGCTACCATTGTATATGACTGTTGGCATGATGTTTATGACAGAAGCAAAGAGATCAACTTCTTTCAGGAATGTCCACTGACAACTAATCAGGCCAGAGATCATTATCCCAAAGGCTCGAGGCCCATCAAGGCAAATGAGAGACCAGCCTTAATGTTCCTCTCAGTAATCAGTGGTTTTGCCTGGCAGCCATCCCATAGATATCACTTTTCCGCAGCCTCTTTAAAACGTTCAAATCATGTACTCTGATCTTAGCCGAGAAAAGCAAAGGAATATCTACTGTTCCGAAGTCGTGAGATTCAACGATGTTCCAAGTATCCTCATTTGTAAATATCGCCTGTCACTGTGGTTTTCTGGAGTCCCAGGGTCATAGAAACGACTTTGTGCCAACGCTTGACACATTTCAAGAACTCATTTCAAAAACTCCCTCATCTCTTCCAGAATTTCTTTTAATCATGAATGGTGCTCTGTTCATTGAGACCTTTCTGCCCTCTACAAATTGCAGACTCCATTTAAGTGAAGTCTGACTTCAACAGAGCAGGCAGTAATCAAACCAGGGTACACTTACTCTGACAATGTCAATTAAATGTGACACATTGACTGAGTTGAGTTACTTTTTCACACGGGGCCAGTTTGTGTTGGACTATATTTTCCCCCAATATATGAAATGGCCATTTTAAAAAGTTCATTTTCTCTACATATATATTTTGGCTCGATGATTTAAAATAATTACAACTCTGTAAACAAAGAAATTAGGAAGTAGCCAGATATCTTCTCAAAGCACATAACTTTTCTCATTTGAGTGTGCATGAGAGGAAAATATCTAATATCAAAATGACGCTGTTTCAACAAGAAAGAATAAATATGGCATTGTATGACTGCAATATAATGCTTGTTATTTTTGATGCGGTGCAGCTTGATAGGGTAGTTCTAACACCCGATAGAACCTACTGACCCCTTCCCAAAACATAAGCAAATCTTAATTTACATTACTCTACCCCAAGGTTAGAAACAGTCCATTCAACACAAGACCACAGACATTCAGACTCCAAGGAGCCAAACCTGAACATCTACTTCTAATACATGCGTCTGAGGAAGAAGGCGTAGCCTCTTTCACCCATAAGAGGGCGCAGTGTACATGAATTAAAAATATCTTACACACGTTATACAACCAACACATTTCATTTGGAAAAGTTTTGTTTGACTCAAAGTTCTTACTATTCAAGAGGCTCCCACAAGAAGTCCAATGAGTCATATTATATGTGGTACATACACTGCTTTGATAGAGAGCCAGGTGTGTGGGGTTAAATAGAAGAAGATCTGAATAACGCACATGAGGGGTTCTGAGCTCTAACACAAACTCACTTTAGCACCATCTGGAAGGAGCTGTAGTTGAAGGTGTAGCCCCCGACCACCCACATGAGGCTGCCCTGCACCACGGCCTTATGGGAAGCCCGACCCACTGAGGGACTGAAGGGCTTCACACTCGGGAGAACCCAGAACGACTCGCTCGACGGCACCGACAGGGAGCAGTCCGGACCTGGAGGGAGAGGGAGAGAGAGAGAGAGAGAGAGAGAGTGTGAGTGAGGGAGAGAGAGAAAAAGAGAAAGATACAGAGTGGGAGAAAGACAGATGTGGAGACAGGTGCAGAGGAAGAGAGAGGATTGGGTAGAGAGAGAGAGAGATTGGTCAGTACAGGGGTGAACTGTCCAGTCCTTTCACAGTTACTAAAGGTAAAACACACAGCCGCCTCAAATTGCTCAGAATTGCACCGTCTCCCATAATTATCCCCCAACTTCCACTAAAATCCCACAAACTGAAATCATCCATTTCCAGAGGTGACCTCAGGCAGAGAACCTGAGTGTTGACACTTAATAATAATACAGTGATGTTCTGAGTATGTTCTCAGAACCCCTATACTTCACAAAAACATTCAGTAAACACCACCATGAACCAATACTACAGTTCATCAGAATGGCATTGGGTTAGTGCATCTTTGGGCCAGTACACTGTTAGAGGCAAGATCAGGGAAGACTCTTCAGGGTGGGTCTGGTATTTTCATTTGGCTCCTGAGGCGAGTGTACTTCATGATGCAATCACTGACAAGCCCATGATGCATCAGTACAGTCGCTGACAGGAGGCAAACTGCCCCTTACACACGATAAACAAATTGAGACAAATTGGCTAAACCAGAAACACTCGCTCACGACCCTGTGGGCCACTACACTTGAAACAAATTCCCCTTTGCTTCTGAGTCCAATATCACCCTGTAGGGGTTTATTTCACAATAATGACCGGCTCACTGTACATTACCCTCACTTATACAGCAGTTAAAGCTCCAGTCGAGCATTCTGATTGGACAAGAGGCTTTCTAAAAGAGCTGATGTTCAGTACAGGTGTTTTACTTTATGCATCTCTCTGCTCGTCCATGTTCCCTATATACTTTTGTAAGATTCAAATTCACTGGAACATAGCTAGTAATATTGAAGGCTTCTGTTAATAAGTCACATTAACAGCATCAAAGCGGACATGGAAAACAGTACTTTTTTTATGAATGCAACTTTTGACCTGAAATATAAAAGCTTGTCTGGTGAAGGGGAAATAAGGAAGTGAGGCCAATTTCAACAGAAGAAATTCCTGGGTATGCAAACATCACATCAGTTTAATTCAAAAAAGAAAACCCAAAATGAAACAAAAAATAAAAAAAAGTATTCCCTACCACCGGATTCATATTTCAGCAGATAAATCTTTAATGGGTAGCTTCAAATCTATGAGAGCCAGCAAGCAGGCACTGAGGCGATATTGTCTGTTGAGTTTGTGTGTGTGTGCGCGCGCGCGCATGTGTGTGTATATGTGCAATATTAACACACTATCAACCTTGTCTTCCTCAGGAACCATTTCCTTTGGCAGAGTAATTCAAACAAAATATTAATCATATTGTGTCTGAAATGTCAGTAACTTTTTTTTTTAAAATAAATGTATTTTTAATCAAAGCGTTCTATAATTGCAATATCACACTCGAGGTTGTGCCTACTAAACCGTAGACATCACCGTAACGACTGCAACCGTGATCTGAGGCCCTTGCCCTTAGCCAACACACTAATCACAGCCCTAATGATATTCAGTGTGACTGCACTCAGTCTTGTGTGATCTCGCTTGAACAGATAGTGCTGTCCATTATCATCACTCCATGAACACAGTCAGGTATTATAATTGTTCAATCTGCAGTGCCGTTACACCTGCTTCAGTTTTTCCTCAGAAATAAGATGGTGATGTTGGGTCATGCAGAGAAAGGGCATTAGCAGGAGGGAGGGAGGGAGGGGGGAGGGGGAGGGAAGAACGGAGGAGAGAAGGAAGAAGGGAATTATGGACAGAGACTTCAAGGAAAGAGTGTAAGAGATGGCACAGGAAGGAAGAGGAGGCAGAGACTGACGTGAGAGAGGGAGGAGAAAACAGACGGAGACAGGGAGAGAGGAGGGATGGTGATGGACAATGAAACAAAAAGGCGAGGGGGGATGTGGGGGGAGGCCTTTCCACAGTGACGCCAGTCGCGATATGAGGTGTCGGTCACGCTAACGTCTGCAGTACTTTTTAACCTAGGCCATAGTCCCCACTCGCTGGACCAGCTACAGAGTGTTCCCCGGATTTTTAATTATCACTACTTTCAGATCAGTGAAGCTGTCAGATATTTCTGTAATGTAATTGCCACTCAGAGGACTTCTGAATTTAAGCTAGTTATGGTTGACAATGTGAATGAATGGGGCTTGCTTGGAATATGGCAAACTAAATTAAAGCGCAAAAAACAATACCATTACATGGATGCCCAAAAATCCAGACTCGCATATTCACACTAACAAGTAAACACATCCAAACAAGGCAAGGGAGCGTAAGAAACAAACTTGATCGCACACATGCACTAACACACTAGCATACTTGCATACACACAAACCCAAACTTTGGGGCAAATCTGTACACAAAACTAGAATGGGCACTCGGTAGAGCGCATACCTTCGCCGACGCCACTGAATCCCTCGCCACATAACTCTGAGGACCAATTTTTATTTTTTTTAAATGATCGATGAATGACAAGAGTACGATATATTTTTTTTTACATCAATACGCCTTTAAGTTCGAAAGGTAATGACCCCCCTGACCTTTGACCCCCAACCGCTAAGAAGGGTATTGACCCCATTGTACCGTGTTTCACATCACAGGATCGGGTATATAATTCTGCACATTTTGGCGTTGGTTTCATGCCGATCGGATAAAAATTGACCGAGATATGGCCGAAAATCGGTTTTGACCTTTTCGTGGCCTTGACCTTGACGTTTGACCCGATCACTCCCAAAATCTAATCGATTGATCCTCAGGTCATGCCAAATCAACCCACCAAATTTTATGAAATTCCGTTTGGTACTTTTTGAGTTATTCGATACACATACATACACACAGACAGACAGACAGACACACAAACAAATAAATACACGGGGATCAAAACATTACCTTCGTCAGCGAAGTCGCTGGCGAAGGTAACTAGGCTTATGCCGTCGGAGGCGACGGCTGAAGGTATATCCCCAAACACCCCCAATCCTCCAATTCCCCAGGCCTTGAATAGACTTTCATTTCAACTTAATTTTAGGTCAATCGGTCAAATGGTTCTGAAGATATGGCCAAAATGGTAATTTTCCATCACAAAGCACCACCTGGTGGCAAAATATTTAACCACACAGGTATGATGTCATAATGTGACGCGTTGTGAGGTCATGACCTTGCAGTTGCACATAGATAATGTCAATTGGAGAAATAGTTCCAAAGATATAGCAAAAATGGTGAATTTTATGTGACAAAGCTCCACCTTGTGTCAAAATGTTGAACTAAACAGGTATAATGTCATCATGGGACACATCCTCAGGTCATGACCTTTTATTTGCACTTGATTTGAGGTCAATCGGACAAATATTTCCAGAGATATGATAAAAACAGTGATTTTTTCTGTTTTTGGCCCCTGGTGGCCAGTCTAGAAATTGTCCAAAATCGAATCAGTTCTTCCTCTTTATGATACTAACTTATATGCAAAACTTGGAATTTCTAATTGAAATATTATTTCAGTTATCGCGTTAACAAGTAAATCAGTTTTTGGCCCCTGGTGGCCAATCTAGAGATCGTAAATTGTCCAAAATTGAATCAGTTCTTTCTCTTTATGATACTTACTTATGTGCAAAACTTGAAATTTGTAATTGAAATATTACTGATGTTATCGCGGAAAAGCGATTTTTTCAGTTTTTGGCCCCTGATGGCCAATCTAGAAATTGTAAATTGTCCAAAATCGAATCAGTTCCTCCTCTTCATGATACTTATGTGCAAAATTTGGAATTTGTAATCAAAGTATTACTGAGATTATCGCGTTAACACGTAGTGCGGCAGCCAGACCGAAAACATAATATCCCCCAGAACACCATTCAGCGTTCGGGGATATAAATACATAAATTCAGATGCATGTGTTGATGTTCATGCTCTTGCACACACAGATTCATGTGCAAATGCAGACACTCGTGCCCTTCTGCAAAAAGGTACAAAATGCATAAATACACAAAAATGCACAGACTTGCATGGACAGGCATGCTCTCTCTCTCACACACACACACACACACACACACACACACACACACACACACAAACACAAACACATACTTATATACACTGGGCCCACCTTGCCAGCTGTCATTGCAGACGCACAGCTTCTCCCCGGTCAGGTCACAGTAGCCGTGGTCGGGGCTGCCGCAGTTGTTCCTGCAGTAGGGGATGTCGCAGGCCTCTCCCTTCCAGTATTTGTCACACTCGCAGTACACCCTGCTGGAGATGGAGTTCCCAGTACTGCACTTGCCGTGTCCCGAGCAGTTATTCGGACAGGAGTTTATCCTGCAAACGACACGGTCACCAAACAGACTGTCAGTTTACTCCCCCCTTCACCAAATTAGGCTACAAAGAGTCTGTGGACACTAAACCTCAAATATTAGCAAAGAGCCCCCCCCACAAGCAGTCTCCTATAACAAATTAATAATAAATTGTGCATCCAAATGAATGATTGTCGTTTTGTCTGAACGAGGTGATCAAGCAACACCTGATAGTGCGGAGTGTTCTCATATTGAAGGCATAGTAAATTCGAAAAAAAAATATTGCCATCGAGTCAGAATTAATTGTTTGAAAAGGATTATTATTGCCCACGTAATTTTAAGTTCTGGCTGCGCTACTGACGTAAACACGTTTGAAACTTTGAGGTAAACAATGAACACGGACACGCATGCCTCGTAAGCACAAGAAACTGGCATATTTTCTTCACTCGCTATCTTTACTCTCTTGTCTCAACAATTTCCTCAACCTGATTTTCTTTTCTGGTTCATTTCAACTGTCCATGGTTTATTTCAACTGTCAATCATGAAAAAAGTGTCCTTTGGAGACTGCTTTTCATCTAGACTTTATTCTCGGGGCAGTGGGCTGGTAGAAGTAGGGTCTAGATAAAAAATACCAGCTTTTTGTTGGTTTAAGTGATTTTTAGGTAAGCGGGTACCCACCCGAAAAATCGTCGGGTTCCTGCTTTGAAAAAATTCCTGAAATTCCCAGACCTAGCATACTCCTATGTCATGCAAACGAGCCTCATATCCTCTCTTGGCCCTTGTTCATTCATTTCCAGTATTCTCTGCACACTGAGATAATCTTCTCTCTTTATATGGGCAATTCCAATCCCACCCAAATCTGGAATATCCAATCATTAAACAATGTACAAACCAAAGGCTCGCCAACTGAGGACAGAAAGGCCAGTCCCCCCCACCCCACAAAAAAATAAATAAATAAATAAAAAGAGTAAAAAAAGAATTGAAACTCTCTGTAAGGAAAGTAATGACTGTCACACTGTGAAAAATGAACTTGTTTATGGCATTCATCATCTGAGAGACGCAAAATATTGTAAATGTCGCTTTACCAGTTTTTCAGAAGGTTAGGAATAACATGAATCAAACTAAGCAGAAATCATGAATTTTTATGTTTTTTTGCCAAAATGTTCATAAACTTTCCTTTTGGACCTCCAATAATGTTATAATTCTTAAAAAAAAAAGCTACATAATTGGTCTCCTTCTACGGTCTTTTTGTGTTAGGTAGCTGCATATATTGATCGCATGTTTGAGTTTGGGTAAATGTGACAATGACTGCCAGAGTGGAACCGTAGCCCTGTGGCATTGGTAACCACAGCTCTTGTACAGCAATGAAACAATGACCGCACTCCTGTGCACAGAGCTCAACAGGGACCACCCACTTCCTGAGCGGATTCGGTTGCAGCAATGAATTTCTCATTCAGTCACTTCATTGACATTTCAGAAAATGCTTATAGGTTTTCACCCTGGAACAGAGCCAACCAACTACGAGATGAGTCTTGACCATAAAACATTTGATTCTGAGCAACATAAAAAAAAAAAAAATGGCCAAGGTACAAGAATGTGTACATGGATGAAAGAAAGAAGAAACCAATGCTAATGATGCCTTTCCAACCTATCAGCACTTGAGTGCCCTTCTTAAATTTAACCAATCATTATTATGGTGTTTATATTATTAATCATAGCGTGGTAGTATATTGTTGTTTATATTCCATATATAATATAGTACAGTGTATACTCTCGTCATTGATAAGGCACAATGCTTTGTTCCTTACTGCAATCACCGCTAAGGCATCGATCAATGGCTGTTCCACCTACACTGTGGAAAACTGCAACCATCATCCCAGTACCGAAAAAACCCAGACCCACAGAACTCAACCACTACCGCCCCATAGCCCTCACATCCATAATTATGAAGTGCCTGGAGAAACTGCTGCTCAACACCAGCCTTCCAGTTGTCACCCCACACCTAGACCCCCTTCAATTTGCCTACAAGGCTAGGAGGGGCACGGAGGACACTGTGGCCTGCCTGCTGCATCTCCTCCTCCAGCATCTGGACTCCCCAGGCAACTTTGCCAGGATGCTCTTTGTGGACTTTAGCTCCGCCTTCAACTCCCAACAGAAGCACCTACTGATTCAGAAACTACACCATCTCAACGTCTCCCCTCAGCTGATCCACCTCACCCACAACTTCCTCATCGACAGACTCAACCACATCCCCGGTACTTACGATCAACTCCGGGGACCCGCAGGGATGTGTGCTGAGTCCTTTCCTGTATACACTCTTCACCAATGACTGCCGCAGCACCTCTCCCACCACAACATATCTAAAATACTCGGACGACACAGCCATTCTTGCACTCCTCTCTGACAGTCAATCCAGACTGGACTATCAAAACACAGTCAAACATTTCACAGAGTCATGCACAGCCGCTCACCTCGAAATCAATGTCAATAAAACAAAAGAAATATGGTTCAACCCCCCCTAACCCCAGCACCCCATCACTATAAACACACAAACAGTTGAGACAGTGGACACCTTCAAATACCTGGGAGTAACCTTGGACAATAAACTCACTTTTGATCAGCACACCAGCACAGCACACATTCAAAAAAGAAGTCAACAAAGACTGTCAGCCATCCGTAAACTTAAAGGACTGTGTGTTGCACCCCACCTCCTGTTACTACTGTATAAAAGCATTGTTCAACCCATCCTCCTGTACTGCTCCACGTTTCTGTATCATGCTCTGATACTAACCGGACCAAACTCACACGCATTACAAACACAGCAGCTAAAATCATCGGCCTACCCACACCCAACCTCTCAGACTTAAACAACAGGTCCATCATCCGACTGGCAAACACAATAGTCCAGGACATCACTCACCCACTACACCTATACATCATCCCACTACCCTCAGGGCGCAGATACAGGACAATAAAATTCAGGAGGGCCCGCTTCGGGAAAAGCCTGATCCCAACAGCCATAACCACCTTAAACAACAGGCCCCGCTGACCTATATGACTAGCCTTTTACTGTCCCAATGTCATGTATGCCGTCGTGTTTTTTTTTTTTTTTTTTTTAGCTGTTTGTGTTATGTTTGTCGTCCTCCTCTTGTACAGTCAGTGAAAATGAATTTCCCCACGGGGACCAATAAATCTAAATCTAATCTAATTCCCCACAAGTGTGTCAGCAAAGAACCGGTGGATGAGATGATGTTGGATAATTACAATAACATCACTTGTATTTTTATAAATGTGAATTTGTTATCCAGTTAAATTCACGCGACTACAGTCACGTTAATATTTCTTGAGTTTGTAAACACTGCATAGCATAATCAGCTACCGAAGAATGCTAGAGGCCAACGTTAGCTAGCTACAAACCAACGTTGATAATTTAGTTACAGTAAATTTATCTTCCTGTGTGTGTCAAGTTGGCCCACGCAGACACATGGATTAAAGTTCGCAGAAATTGAAAAGACTGAATATTCTCAGAGATGGGTTTGGGGGGGGGAATAAACTTTCGAAAAATAGGGTTCATTTGGCGCATTCTGGTGCCATTTTAAAGTGAAATTTGTACTTCCAATTCTCAGGCATAACTGCATTTATTTCACTTGAAAGCAGTTGCTCTCAAAGTAATTTCCCAGATGTGAACACAATGATACATCGGTGCCGTTGGTCCATTTTTTTTTTTTTTTTTTACAATTCCTTTACAAAACTACGTGACACGGAATCACATTTCAAATAGCGTTGACCTTCATAAAGCCAAAGAACTGTTTTTTCCATCGAAAAACTTCACAAGAAATCAGGCATTTGTTTCGAGATGACAGACGGCGTCTTTAACACGAGTTGCTGAGTAAGCATGAGAACAATTCATATCCCTACCGTTCACCGAAAAAAAGTGGCAAAAGCAGGTCTCCAAGATTTGCCTTGGCCACAAACCCTTGCAAATGCCCAGTCCCACCCCACATCTCAGGAACAGCCCTGGCAATTTCTCCAAAATATGGAAATCCGTCCCACCCAGGATGGAAAAATTTCATCTACATAGACACAACATTCCATGGACTAACTTCTAATAATTTTCACCCCTTTGGATGTTCATCATCTCAAAAAAAAAAATTTTTTAAAAAAGCAGCATGTCAGGAAGGGAAATCATAATATCTCAATGGTAAGCGTAATGTTCGCGTGAATGATAGTACAATTCAGTAATAGTGGGATAGCATTAGCCGGCATAACCTTCGCAGATGCGGTAACAAGAAGTAATTCACCATGAGACTGAATAAAATAGGTTTTTCTTAAATCAAGGCTGGTATCATGCGGACCTGTGGCTTCTACAGGAGCATAGACCATCGTTTCACAATCTCAAACCTTTTGGTTCTCAAGGATGGTAATGATATAACGGTATAATATCAAAATCCTCAATTCAGAATACTAATTGGGATTTCCACTTCCAGAAACTCACAGTTAGGTTCCAAAGCAACATAAGTTTCAGCCATATCAAAGAAGAGAGAAAGAAGCGAACAGTCAGCGAAATCGGTCAAAAGCACTAAATTTGTGTCTTTAGTAAAGTACATGAGTACAGTAACCATAGTATAACCATACAACAGAACTCTGGCAATTATACAAAACACCAGTTCCAATGAAGTTGGGACATTGTATAAAATGAGAATAAAAACTGAATACAATGATCGTCAGTCAATTTGCAAATCCTCAGCTGCCAGGTCAGCTCACTCGGTTAAGGCACCGCAACTGTGATGCAGTAGTGACTACTACGGTGTGGGTTCGATCCCCGGTCGTACCAACCAGCAGTGGTCATCAGCTTTTTCAGAACCGCACAATTGGCTAAAGCGCTGTGGAAATGCAAATTGGGAACGGACTGCAGGGAAGGGAAATCAAAAATGATTGACTTGTTCGTTGCTCAAGTCCCTCCTGTTGGCCAGCCGGGCGCTCGTCAGTGGGATTCTGAGCTTGCTCATGTTCGGGTATCCTCCACCCTCGTTCTGAACTAACGATGGTTTCAACCGATGAGTGTTAAGATGCAGAGGCTGACAGGCGCGTGCTTCAGAGGAGAGCCGCGAACTGTCTCTCTCTCCTGAGCTGGCAACAAGGGGTTGTATACGAGCAAGCCTTGTACATAGTTCTCCGATTGGGCATTCCAGATTGGAGTGGGATTGGACATGCCAAGTTTATTTTAAATTGCAAATCCTTTTTGACCTATATTCAATCGCAAACAATACAAAGACAGGATATTTAATGTTCAAACCGACACTTTTTTGGAAATTTTCACTCATTTTGAATTTGATGCCAACAACACATTCCAAAAAGCTGTGACAGTGGCAACAAAAGACTGGGAAAGTTGAGGAATGCTCAAAACACACCTGTTTGGGACATTCCACAGGTGAACAGGTTAATAGGAAACAGGTGAGTGTCATGATTAGATATAAAAGAAGCATCCCCGAAAGGCTCAGTCGTTCACAAGCAGGGATGGGGGAGGTTCAACACTTTGGGGTCTATTCTCCCATTTGCGCTTAAGTCCTTTTTGACCTTAATACAGCCCTCAAAAGCGCTTAACAGAAAAAGCGCTTAAGTCAGGAGGAGAATGCGCATAAGTGTCATTTGCCAGAGGAATGCCCAGATTTTGGCCTTGCTCCGCCCAAAGAGCATAACTGCTTTCGGGGCCGGAATGCACAGACTTAAAGGGGACCTAACATGCTGATCCTTCTTTAAATACATATTAGTAATGTTATAATGTTGGTTGTCCATGCTCAACCTCTGAAAAGTTTCTAAACATAAGAAACAGGGATTTTGCCGTAATCCAAGAACATGATTCCGTGAGCGTGATTTCCTCTCTGAACAGCTCCTCCCGAGATCTGGGCAAAACCTGACCTCAGGTTGTGCCATCCAATTAGTACAGACCTAGCCAGAGCCAACCACTGCGCTGGACCTGCCCACACCGGAAACTATCCTAGCAGGCACTAACAATAGCAGATCATATTATGCCTTTGTAGCCTCTACACTTTTGGAAATACAAAAGAAGCACCACAGATCATTTGAGGGGCAATTTTGTCAGTATCTCTCCCAAAGCCCACTTGTCCGTTTACTTTTGGATGAGGAAAAAAACAAATATTTCTCTTCCGAAAGATGATGCCACCAGAAATCAGTTGGTAGCTTTTTTGTTTGCTGGCAGCAAACAGCCACAGCCAAAGGGAGCATTAGCTGTTAGTGCTCAGCATTTCACCAAAGCCAGTTTTGTCAATAAAGGATAATTTGACACAGGATAAGCGTTTCAGCTGCTTCTCAAACCTGAAGCAGTTGCATGGATCAAGCGCTCGGAGCCACAAGCTGTAAGTAACCATATAACAGCAAATAATGTAAGCGAAGTGTTATGGCCCCAATGTGTTATGACATAAGACGGCAAGGGATGACAGACAAAATTTTAAAACTTAAACAGATTTTATTTAACAAAGACTAACAACTAACCTACAATTTACACTACTGACCAAGACTGATATATACAAGAAAAAAATATTTACAGTCCCTTGAGATGGGGTTGCTTGGTGTTGTCCTGGGACAGGGAAATGCTCGAACACAGGCAAAAGTTCACAAAAAAACTTCACAGGCCTTGAAAAGAGTGACAGGTCTGGTCAAATGCATCCTTCTCCTTTCAATTTCTCCTACTGCTTTACTCTCTCAATTTTTCTCCTGATATACTCTTTTGCAGCCCCCTCCCACCGTTTAGACTTTTTTTTTTATTCTCTAGGACTTTCCCCTCTCAGACATGCCCAGAACATGCCCAAACCTAGGTCCAGACTGGGCTTAACAAAAAAAAAAAAGGTCAATATTGCCATCTAGTGGCTTTTTTTTTCACATTACAGAAGCTAATGTGCTACGGGTGGCTAGCAGGACTGCTAGCAATAGTTAGCACAAACAACTGGCCTCAAACGCAGGCTTTGTAAAATATCTGAAGATAAAGCCTGTATCTGTCGCGACTATCCGTGACTCAGACACAGAAGCTGTAAGTTGCTTTTACTGCATAAGCCAACCTGACGTGATAGCCAATTGATTGTGGCTGTAGCACAGCGGCTAACGTAGCCAAGTTACTGTTGCTAATGTTTGTGTCCTAATTATGCAAGAGTGATATCAGGGGAAAATCTACAGAAGGTGTGTGAACATAAACCTCATTTGAAGCCAACTTTTAGTGCCTGTTTGTAATTTGGATGCTTGGTACAACTGTTCACAGTAACAGAACTAGCTGTCTGTAAAATCAGTATTGCAAGGGTTTGTGTCTCTGTGCTTATGACCACGGCTGCATTTTAGTTTGCGCGTCGTGCTAATTAAAAATCCTCCTGGTTAACTTATATGCAGTAATTCTGATCGGTATGCTTGTGTTACTTCGGGAAGCATCAATGTGGCAGTTTCATCATAACGTTGCCCGATTGTAGCCACTACAGTTGGTGATTGCTTCACTTATCCATGACCGGGATCAGCCGGATGCTTCACAAATGTCTGAGCAAGCTCTCTGGTGCTACCATGAAAGCAATGCGAAATGTAGAAGGTCTGCCGGTTTACAAATGATTTCTCTGCGTTACCTTGACATAATTTCATCCCCCTTTAGAAATTGCTGTGGCTAATAAAAAGCCGAAGAAGGCGGAGATTAAATAGGTCATTCTTTCCTGTAGAAGTTATCAATTCGAGCTCCACATAAGCAACTCGCCCGCGCTAACGGAACTTACGGTCTGCAAAACCTGTATTATGTTCATAACATAATCAAGCTCTCTCTAGCTGTCACGTACTATCCATAAAGCTGCTTTCACATCAGACACAAAACAAATTTTTTACAGGACAGACTAGCCTACATTCAAAGTCAATGCAAAGACGGGTATACAGGCGTTATCGTCGCGTTAAGCAGCTTTCACACCGGACGCGAAACGTTTTTTTTCGCGCGACAGATTACATTCAAAGTCATGACTGCTTATCAGCTATTGCATGTCAGTTCGCGTGTTCTGCTAATTAAAAATGCTCCTGGCTAACTTATATGCAGCAATTATGATCGTTACAGTGGGTGGACCGGTTCCGCAATTTGACGGATTCTGCAATTTGCAGAAATCAAACTTTATTTGCGGGAAAACGACTTCACTGTCAGCCTTGAGTTTGACACCGCTGGAATGGTAAATTATTGTGAATTTAACTTCAACTATCGTTTCGAGATATTCGGCTTGATAGAGAAATAAATGCGCGATAACTGTTGCTTGCTGTTGCAGCAGTACCAAATCAACGCCTGTGATAAGGTGCACTGTGCAGTGTATGGCCGTTAAACACGTGTATTCCCGGGATTCATCACGTCATTAGAGTCATTATGATCGGAAATTCTCTTATATCTGACCATGTAAATCCCAATTTCGTACTCTCGATACTTTTTCATCAACACCCATTAGAGTGCTTGTCGTTTGACTAGTTCCGCAAACAACATTTTGCAGGTTTTCAAACTTGTAATTTATGAGACAAGTTCATTCTTATTTATTTTTATTCTGAGAGAATTTTATTAAAGTTTAATGTAGTCAATGTGAAATAAAACATCTTTGCCCCGCCATAACTGTTTTTCCAGTGGCTCAACGGGTTGATCATTACTCATGTCCTGCGAATTTGTAGTCTCATCCTGATCATTTTAATGTATACTTGGTATGTACAAAGTATTTGAATTGGAAAGAGTAGAAAGAATCATCCATAGTCGCTGATAGCAGTTGAATATTGATGGATGTACAAAATCGTCTCGAACTGAGGCCAGCGTACGTGGGCTCCAGCTGATACAATGTCAAGACACGGAACAATTATCCATAAATTTGACCAATTATTATGATATACCCTGCAGAGTAATGCTGGCTAAAATTGGTGGAAAATACATGTGTCTGTTCCTTTGAGGCCAGGGGCTCGCAATTATTCCAATAAACAAAGAATATCATAAGTTTGGCCTGACATTGTATCCTCTAGTCTAAAGAGGAAAAGGACCACCCAGATTGTTATCAGCGCAAAGTTCAAAAGCCAGCAGTGTGATGATATGGGGATGTGTTAGTGCCCATGGCATGGGTAACTTGCACATCTGTGAAGGCACCATTAATGCTGAAAGGTACATACAGGTATTGGAGCAACATATGCTGCCATCTAAGTGACGTCATTCTCAAGGACATCCCTGCTTATTTCAGCAAGACAATGTCAAGCCACATTCTGCATGTGTTACATCAGCGTGGCTTCCTCATAAACGAGTGCGGGTAATAGGCTGGCTTGCCTGCAGTCCAGACCATGGCAACCGAAATGGGTAGGTGTTTTAAGTGAAGTATATCACATTTCCATACCAAATATGAAAATAATCGGTCCAAAGTTGCAGCCTGTCCTGGATCCACAAGGAAATCTCTTATGTTTTGTCAGTAATTTGCATATTATTCAGCCAAGACTGTTGCTATGGAAACCAAAATCAATAGGTCTCATCAGTGAAGCGTAACAAATGTCCATACCAAATATGAAAGTTATCGGTCAAAAACTGCAACCTGTACTGCGTCCACAAGAAAATCTCTATGTTTTGTCGTTAACTGGCATATTATTCCACCAATACAGCTGTCGTGGCAACAAAAATCGATAGGTGTCATAAGTTAAGTACCACACATGTCCCTATAAAATATGAAAGAAATCGGCCAAAAATTACAGCCTGTAGAGAGTCCACAAGAAAGTATCTACGGATGCCGAGGCGGCGACACACATGCATCCATAATAGCCGCCCATCCGGGGGCTACAAAAAAGTTAAATATCTTGTCTTTGTAGTGTACTCAACTGAATATAGGTCAAAATGGATTTGTATTCTGTTTTTATTCACGTTTTACACAACGCCCCAACTTCATTGGAACTGGGGTTTGTACAACACTCAGTGGTTTAAGGCACTCTGCTTTGCGTCAGGCCATATTATGCCACTTTGGAATGCAGCAATTTTTGTGTATTGACCAGCAGTTTTTGTACATTGCTTAAATTGATTTACACCAGGGTAAACTATTTAAAAGCTAACACCATGGAAAATGAGTAGTACCATTCCTCAAGTACCAATAGCAGCAAAATTATCAATGCAAGTATTAAAGACATAACACTGAAAATGCCACCTCACCAAAAAAGCCATTTCTCCCGCATTGTAAATGAACTTTGGAAACAAGTGAAAAGTGAAAACAAATGCGTACAGAAATTTTTCCACCAGGTCTTAACAGAAAGCGGTCACTCACGAGTAGAATATGTTGAACCCCGTCAGGTTGTATGCGGCATCGCTGAAGAAGTGAAGCAGTGCATATCCAGATGTCGCCACAACTTCAGGGACCGATTCGTTCCCGCGAAGCTCCGGAACAATGAGACCACTGTGCGGAGGTGGTAACAAACCAATCAGAAAGTAAGAAATGTTTTCCTGCGTTCACATCATCAGTCTGCCCGCCAATCTCCAGCATACTGAGGTTGACTGACACAAAATGGGGGATTTTAACAGCCTGAGAAGTAAATGCACTCATGTGCTGTCAAAGAGCCTCACAAAACACCAGGCTGTTTTCTCAGGGCTCAGCTTCGAGATCCACATCAATTCCCTCAGTGTCCCCAGGTTAGCTCCCTCGAGACATCTCACACCAGCCAAATCAACCACAAACCACTGTATTTATAGCCCAACCCCACAGAGAGGCCTGTGAGCAGACAGAGGTTATTCATCACCACTGACTAGAAGAGAGGCCTTATCCATCACCCCAGGTCCCAAAACGGCTGCTACAGCCACAAGACCTCTTCTCCGTGAGCGTCGAATCTCAGAGCGGTTGCGATAACAGTGAAGCCCATTTCATTTTTTCTCTTCACGTCAAAAATTTTCGTAAGTTGAGGGAGATCTTTTCGAGCTTTAAGTACACAGTCTCTCAAATAGTCCTACAGCCTCAGATGAAGGCCTTGCCATAATAGCGGAGTTATGTACTCAGGTTACCATGGTTACATACAAATGACAGCAATACATCCACACTCAAGTATTTTTAGACTTCTAGTCTTTCATCTGAGAGCAGCTATGAAAATGCACGTTTCAGTCCAGAACTTATATTAGCAGTTAATGACTATATAGAGTACATGAGCTAATGTTTGGGACGAGGACCTACTCTTTTCCTTACTTAGCTCTGCGCATTGCAATCAAAATCATGGGCTCTCTTCTCAGATTCTCAGCTTTTAACACAGGGAAGCCATATTAGCACATATTTCCCTTGGTCGGCTCTCTCAAGCAAAACTTTATAACAACTGAACCCGTAAATCTCAGCCGTTTGTAAATCAATCTCAATGCAATCCCCGCTCTGTTTCCTCATCTTAACAGTTCTCAAAATGCAGTAACTGTTTTTTTTAAACAGGAGAAGAGTGCAGAGAAGCACTCACCTGAAAACAGCGATCAGAGGGGCGTATATGGAGTCTCCATCGTAGACATACATGTGGTCCCAGCTGCATTCGGTGGCAAAATGGTTGAACCGTAACCTCAGAACCGCATTTGGGCTGAAAGAAAAAGAGCAAAGGTGGGACTAAAAGGCAGCCGGAGTAGACAAAGGAACTAATGTCAGCTGGAACTGAATGTGTTAAACTGGGCGAAGCTGCATCTGTTAAACTGGGTGAATCTGGGGGAATCTGGAGGTGTTAAACTGGGTGAAGTGTTTAAAAGGGTTCACCAGGATGTGCTGAACATGAGTTGGCCCTCAAAGATGATTTGCTGCAGTGGATGATGAAGACTTATTTGATTGGCTGTTGCAGTCAGAGCACAGGTGGGGCCAGGTGGCTGGCTGAGAGTCAGTCATGGGTCCAGGCTGTGCAGATACTCACTATCCTTCAATGAGCCAGGTGCACTTGGTCTTGTGCTTGTAATTGATTGGTCCATCTGTCAGAAACCCTGAAGGCTCCGTTAGCCTGTAAAACACAAATAGCAAAGTTTAGTCATTCAACAAGCTCATAGCGGTTTTACAAAAAACCTGATTATCTGATGTTAATGAAACAGTGAGCACTCTTCAGCTTGGAATAACTATGCAATCAGAGAAATCACACAGTGAAAAAAAAAACCATCAATAATGGTCTGAATCATTTATATTGGGGGGGGGCTCAGAGTCATTTACACTTACAGAATAGCAGTGGCAATGCCACCCTAACCCCCCCTCCCAACTGCCATTCCTTATCATTGTTTCTCCAGTTGTTAGAGGGGTTAGGGAACATACAGCAGAGTTTGACACTTTTTCAAATCTCTTTTCACAATTGACAGGACAGGTCTAACCCTCAATGACAGTCTGATGAGAAACAACCAAATGCCCAACATGCCAGCAAACTCAATTTTATTGCAAGGTGAGAGAGATCTCCACCGTTTGATCAAATCACTGCCCGACCGGTTCCACTTTCCAAAGTGAAACATTCCAGAGACACAATCCAAACATCAAGCATATTCTGCACATGTGAAATCATATGCATACAGGGGTAAACTGCTGACGGAAAAGATGAGGTGGCCGAGAGGATTCTCCTGCCAATGCGGTGTCAAAGGAGCCCTTCACCCCAAAGCTCAGCTAACAGTCTAATGACAGCAATAATCTACCCAAAGAACAGGTGTTGTGTGTGAACCCGTATACTGGAGCCTGTCCTTGGACCGGGGTGTCTGAGCAGGGGCTGCAGTTCTAAATGGGAGGGCACTGGTTGCTACAATACAGACGCCGGCTAAGGAGCATTCTCAACGCTAGAAACTGAATTACAAGTACCGTAAAACTTTTTCGGTGACTGTCTGCCGCGCTCCTGTGAATGTAACATCCGTGCTAGCTTGGCTGGCAGCCATGTTTGCTTAGCCTGGCTGCAGAGGTTAGCTACCCGAGCTGTGCTTTCCAAGGGAATAAACACATGCAGTACTGCAGATGGGCTCTTCAGACAATACTTAAGACTGTGCCTATGAGACTACGGGGGGGGGGGGGGGGTGTCTACATATCCCATCCCGTCTCCTCTCTCCTTCTGCATGTCCAAACTCTGGCCCGGTTCTGAGCTCTCGTTAAGGCAGCAATGATGGCCCTTGTTGGGGTGAAAGCAGGTATAGGGAACTTGAGTGGTGGGGCTCCCTTAGCTGTAGTTATTGCGTCATCCCCATAACCCTCATCTCCGGGAGGGGGGGGCGGCGTTATGGCTGAACTTAGCGGGGGCAGCACATGCTTAGCTGGTCATAGACCTGATAACCTAGTATCTTTTTCTTAATGGCTGACTGTACTAATTGTGAGGGTAACTGCGCTAGAAGCATAACAGTCAACAGTGCAAAAAAAATGATTGAAGGGGTTTTCATTTTGGGGGAAAGGAATGGGCAAAGGGGTTTCTCTGGTTCTGGTCTTGGTGTGTAATTTTGTATACATTTGTGCATGTGTCACAGACCGGTAAATAAAAAATAAAAAATAGGACCAAGGGTCCTGTAGCTTACCGGCAAGCGATGATACAAATAATGAAAATTTCATGTGAAGTTTGACATTTGAATTAATGAAAATGAATGTAAAGGTCACTAAATAAAAGTTCACATACATTGATAAGACCTAGTGTAATACAATCCTAAGCTCTGAAGCAGTTTTGGCAATACAAGTCATTGAAATATGTCAATACGTTTTTGAATGTCACTTGTGAACTTTAAAGGTCACAGAGTGTCAAGTTGTGGTCAGCAAATAGACTCCATATATGACTTTCTACAATGTGATGTCTCTATCCAAACCTTGGCTCAATCTGTGACCATTTTGGTGATACAAGTTATTGTCATTTCACTGTGGAGTTTGACCCTCAAAGGTCACTGACAGTCAAGTTGAATGTCACCAAATGAAAGTTCATATGCCACTTCTGAGAAGCCAGTAACACAAACCTAGGCTCCATCTGTGAGCATTTTAGTGATACAAGTAATTGAATTTTCACTAGGTCAATTTTGACCTTTGAAGGTCAATACGAAGGTCACCAAATGAAAGTTCATGTAGGACCTATATGTCTCTAATTCACACCTAGACTCCATCTGTGACCGTTTTGGCAATACAAGTCATTGTAATTGTATTATGTCAAGTTTGACCTTCAAATGTCACCAACAGTCAAGAAGAATGTCACCAAATGAAAGTTCATATGTGACTTCCTATGTCAATAACACAAACCTAGGCTCCATCTGTGACATTTTCAGTGACAGAAGTCACCGGATTCTATCTTGGTAAAGTTTGACCTTTGAAGGTCAATATGAAGGTCACTACATGAAAGTTCATACATGACTTCCTATCCTTCTCCAATACAAACCTACACTCAATCTCTAACAATTTTGCTGATAAGTCACTGAAATTTCACTGTATTGTTTGGCCGTTTAAGGTCACTGAAGGTCAAGTTCAAGGTCACCCAATGAAAACTTCATACAGACTTCCTATATGCCCACAATACAAACCTAACCTCTATCTGTAATAGTTTTGGTGATACAAGTCATTGAAATTTCCAAGGTCACCAAATGAAAGTTCATGCATGAATTCCTATGAATCTCCAATACAAACAGAAACTATCTGTAACCATTTTGCTGATATAAGTCATTGAAATTTCACTGTGAAGTTTGGGCACTCAAGGTCACTGAGGGTCAAGTTCACCGTCACCAAATGAAACTTCATAAATGACTTCCTATATGCCCACAATACAAACGTAACCTCTATCTGAATTAGTTTTGGTGATAGAAGTCATTGAAATTTCACTGTGTGAAGTTTGAACTTTGAAGGTCGCCAAAGCTCAAGTTCAAGGCCACCAAGTGAAAGTTCATACATAACTTCCTATAAGTGTTCAATGAACATGTTCCCAATCTTCAATATTTTCAAGCCTAGAAGCCTTCGAAAATTGTACTATTTTGCATGACCTCAAGTTTGACTTTTCAAGGTCGTCTTGAGGTCAACTTTAACACAGCCAAAATATATGTCATACATAATTTCTTATATGTCAGTAATAGAAACTTAATCTCTATCTGCAACCATTTAGTTTCCACAGGCAATTTGGCCCATCCTCCGTAAGACCCAATGTTAAAGGACAGCGCCCCGACTAGACCCAATCAAAATGGCACTTGCACTGTACATAGAGTTTCAAGGTGAGTTGTCAGATTTAGAGAGAAAAAAAAAAGTTATCAGACAGCTTTTGAGAAATAATTTTTTGATATTTCAAGTCATATCTTTTAACATGCTTAATATACTTCCTGACCTCGAGTTTGACCTTTCAAAGTCATCTATAGTCAAATTTAATATTGCAAAAATATATGTCTATATCTATATTCTACACTGCTCAAAAAAATAAAGGGAACACTTGAACAACACAATGTAACTCCAAGTAAATCACACTTCTGTGAAATCAAACTGTCAACTTAGCAAGCAACACTGATTGACAATCAATTTCACATGCTGTTGTGCAAATGGAATAGACAACAGGTGGAAATTATGGGCAATGAGCTAGACACCCCCAATAAAGGATCCCACAGGAGACCATCCGCAACCTCACCAGGAGCATGCCCAGGCGTTGCAGGGAGGTTATATAGGCATTTGGAGGCCACACACTACTGAGCTTCATTTTGACTTGTTTTAAGGACATTACATCAAAGTTGGATCAGCCTGTAGTTAGTTTTTCCACTTTAATTTTGAGCGTGACTCCAAATCCAGACCTCCATGGTTTAATAAATTTGACTTCCATTAATAATTTTTGTGTGATTTTGTTGTCAGCACAATCAACTGTGTAAAGAACAAGTATTTAATAAGAAAATTTCACTCATTAAGATCTAGGATGTGTTATTTTAGTGTTCCCTTTGTTTTTTTGAGCAGTTTATATGTCGATAATACAAACTTAATCTCTATCTGCAACCATTTGGGCTCCACAGGCCATAAAGTACAGCGCCCCCAATAGACACACTTCCATCGATTCAATCAAAATGGTGCTCGCACTGTACATTGATGGTACAAAGGTAAGTTGATTTCCTGATTTAGAAAAAAATTATTTCGCAGTTTGAGAAATTTTTTATTTATTTTTTTAAATTTCTCAGTCCTCTAACATTGGGGCCAAAATTCCAAGGACTCATAGAATGGACAAAAATGATTCAATCAGAAATCTGAGAAAAACTTCTGGAGGTATGGTCTAGTAGTATGTCATTACAAATTTACACAAAAATTCATCAGGCCAAAAAAAAAGAATAAAAATAGGCGTGCAATGCACGGAATACCCCTCAACCCGATGTCCAAGTTATTGGAGACGCCCGCCCGCCCACCCAACATCTTATTCAAACGCAACCTTTATTGTTTAGACAAGTTTATAGCCACAGCAGACATGCAAATGTGCATAGGTTACACACCAAGACATGGAGAACCAGATCAGAGTAACCTCATCCACGGTTAGACCACATTTAACGAACAGGGACCCATCTCTCACTGCCATCTGCAACTCCTAAGAAAATCTACACTATATCAGTAGAAAATCTAAACTCACAAACCCATCCAGCAAGGCATAAGGGCCCATGATCTCACCTGTCTTCTGCAAAACTGACCACGGTTTGAGTTAAAGGGGACCCATTACGTAATTTTTTTAAATTTCAAATATTCATGAATGTCCAAAAGAGAAGTTTATAAACGTTTTAGCAAAAAAAATTCCATGTTTTCTGGGCAATTTGAATCCTGTCTGTCCTAAACCCTCTGAAAAACAGGCTGTTTTGAGTGGTTGTCCCCTGTTTGGAAAGAGCTTTGTTCTAACTTGCCAGCGAACAGAGCCACAGTTTCAATGAAGAGCGGTGATTTCAACATTACAAATTAGTAAAAAAAAAATTTTGTCATTGACATCACTAAATGGGCCCAGAAATACTTCAAGAGATCACCGTCCGTAAAAACTGTGTGCTGTGCCATCCACAGATGCCACCTAATACTCTATCATGCAAAAAGGAAGCCATTGTTGAGCATGAGCCAGAAGTGTCGCCATGTTCTGTGGGCCAAGGCTCTTTTAAAATGGACTGTAGCAAAGTGGCAAAGTGTCCTGTAGTCCAAATTTGACATTTTTGTTGGAAATCATGGGCGTTGTGTTCTCCGGGCTGAAGAGGAGAAAGACTTCCCCTCCTGTTATCAGCGTTCAGTTCAAAAGCCAGCATTTCTGACGGTATGGGGATGCATTAAAGCATATGGTGTGGGACACTTGCATGTTTTAAAAAGCACCATGAATGCTGAAAGGTATATAAAGGTTTTAGAGCAACATATGCTCCCCTCCAGATGACATCTATTCCAGGGAAGGCCGTGTGTATTTCAGCAGGACAATGCAAAACCACATACTGCAGCTATTACAACAGCATTGCTTCGTAATAGAAGAATTCGTGTGCTGAACTGGCCTGGCTGCAGTCCTGATCTTTCACTGATTAAAAACATTTGGCTCATAATTACATGAAAAGCCTGTCAAAGGAGACCCAACACTCTCCAGCAGCTGGAAGCCTGCATTAAACAAGAGTGGGATCAAATTCCAATGGCTAAACTCAAGAAACTTGTCTCCTCAGTGCCCAGACGCCTCCACTCTGTGTTAAAAACAAGAGGGGATGCTCAACCATGGTAGACAGGCCGCTGTTCCAACTTTTTTGAGACCTGTAGTAGCCATCAAATTTGAAATGAGGTCATTTTGCAGATAAAATTGTAAAATTTCTCAGTTTCAACATTTGCTAGGTTATCTCTGTTCTACTGTGAATAAAATACTGGCTGGAGTAATTTGAAAATTACTGCATCCCAATTATTACAGAATTGGGGCTGTAACTAATCTTGAGACCCAATCTAACTCGAATGAGATGTCCTGAGGTCGACTACGGAGTCATATTTTTCGCAGTGATTATTCTCTCTGACCAATCAGAGGGCTGCAGTGTCGTCACATCACATTTTAGTACCTACTAGTACCTAGACTCACAAGTCAGTCTCTAGACCAAGGGTCCCAAATCTTTCCCGAAAAGGGTCAGTGTGGGTGCAGGTTTTTATTGCAACCAAGCAGCTACACACCAGATGCTACTAATCAACCCTTGGACTCTCTGCTAATAAGCTTGATTAGTAGCATCAGGTGTTAGCTGCTTGGTTGCAATGAAAGCCTGCACCCACACCGGCCCTTTCTGGGAAAGATTAGAGACCCCTGCTCTAGAGGCTTCGCTTATCTAGAGACTGATGACATTCCCACAGCTTTCGTTACTAAAACTGGGTGGAGACAATTATAGACTTGCAAAGAACCTGCATTGCAGAGCCAATCCTAAGTCTTTTGGGTCGTCCTTCATATTGGGGCGGTGATTTCCTGAAGTCGTGTCCTCGTAAACGCTGTCCAACCAGCTACAGGTGTCATGGGCAAGGTAATGGGCCGTCTCAATTGCGCTCACTGACGAAAACTCCTTCAAAGTGTGTGGATACATGTCGTGTTTGAGACAAACATTTTCTTCGGCTGTGAAAAGTTTAAATTGCTGGAATTGAATATGAAACTAGTCAATCAATACATTATTACCGTGGAAGTTTCACGTGGGCACAAACTATAAGTGTGCGCTACGTTAATGAGCCTTAGTAAATAACTGAGCTATTGGCTATCAACACGAGTACTTACAAGGATATAAGGGAGTGCTGAATTTGTCGATGGAGGAGGCTACGCGTAAATCCATTGTAGGGAACTACGGGCTTTTCATATGTGATGACTTGTGCATATTCAATAACTGATCCGAGAGTGCCATCTAGTGATAGAATATTGTAACTGAGTGCATAAATTTGCAGCACCATGTCCACGGGCGGACACAGGGAATCAATCGTTTTCTCTCCGAGATACAAAGTCGCTATATTAGACCCTCTTTGGTTTGCCTATGGAGGAGAAAAGAGGGAGCACACTATTTTCAGAAAATGTTCCTATTCAAATAAGGTGTTGCTTTCAAAGGGGCGCTGCTTTGGTAGCGACCTTTTTCGCCAGCGCCCTAGTAAGTCTTTTGTATAACGATGTCCCCAGAAGATCTGGAGGCAGAGATCTCCGATCGTCTGGCACAGCAAGACTAACTCGTACCTGGTTGGCTTTTTTTGGAACCCCAGGAGAGCAGGTACCAGAAAAGGTGGAACTTGGTACTTTTACCTAATGGAAAACCAAAAAAGGCGAATAGAGTACAGTAGAGCCGGTACTGCATAGTGGAAAAGCACCATAAGTCTCTAGCTAGCTAATAAACCAGACAATGATTATAGAAGGGAAATGTATGGATGCTAGCCAGCTAAAGTCAGTTTTGCGAGGATCACTTCACCAGCTAGTGAGTTGTAAGCTTACACTTGGAATTCAGTGTGGTTATAAATTGAAATTGGAAACACTTACCACCCTAACTAGCCATAGATTTTCCTTAAAAATACTCTAAATCAAAAGCATTGTTTCTTTGCATCTTCAGAAAGGCATAATAGGTCCCTGTAATATTAGTTTTGTTGCCCGTCCCGTGTTTTACTGATCCAGGTTAGAAGAAGTATAAAGCATTCAGACAAAAACAGGAAATCACGCAGGCTTTTGCTAGGTATGGGCTTTTGCCGACTGTAGCTGGAATGCATCCATGGAAAAAAAAAAACATGAGTGGAAATATTCAGATGAGAGGTGGTTGAGTCTGCAAGTGATGTAGGAAGGGGAGCAGACTCTGAATGCAATGCCGAATGCCATGTTTTATGAAAAAGGCATCCCACAAAAAAAATAAATAAATAATTACAGCAGCGCATTAATTATACCATGGCCTAGCGGCAATTGCCTTGGTTGCCTCTCGTGTGACTGGCATACCCAACTACTCAAACGGCCAGTTTGGCTTGCCCTTTTTTCCAAGTGGCCATGGTGCCCAAATATTACCCAAAGTGGCGATTTTCGACACAGCGATTGAGCTGTGCAGCTCCTGTCATCACGCTGCGCTGGGCTTCTGAGCACTTTGTGCGACCAAAGACACGCCCACTCACTCAAGAACATGGCAACATTGTGTGAGGTTGGTATCCTACAACCATACATCCTTCCGGCTCAAGAAAAATCAGCCCCGAGAATCCGTCCAGTATTCTGAGTGTAGTCATGGCTACAGGGCGATGTCTGCATGGATGGTGAAAGTAAATGCTGCAAAGTCAATGAAGATTTTGTATTTTTGCTTTTATATTGTTATCCTTACAATGCCATATAAATAATATAAATGTAGGTAATATACACTCACTTCTTTATCATCATTTCTTATTATTGGTCATGTATTGGTCTTGATGGTTCAGTCAATAAATTGCTGCAAGGTGAATAAAAAAATGTAACAATTTAAATAAAAAATTTATAAAATATTGGTTTTCAATGCACTCCTAACTATTGATTTATGTGGTTTTATCTTTATACAATGTCATTATCACTTATTTTTCTTTTTGGCCTTTGGTGCCCTAAATTTCAGCCCTGATGCTCCAGTTTTAAAAGGCCAAATGGGCTTAAAAATAACTTAATTTGAGGCCTGTGACAGTATTTTTTTATTTCCCAGTTAGAGAGTTGGTAAGTACTCAAGCACTGGGAAAAGAGTTTTTACTGAATATGTCCCCTTTCAGCAATGACAGTGGTACAAATCATCAGTTTTTGTGACAATGGATTAAGTCAGAAGGTTGGACTTGCAATTGAGTTGCGTCCAGTGTATAATGGCATAGTGCCAATTCCAGTAGCATCACGGGATGTATACATGCATCATAACACTATCCCTAACGAACACTGTTGAAGTGGTAAATGTTCAGCTCCTCACCCAGGGAGAAGATTTGGTAATGTGTGACCTTAATCTTTCCCACTTCCACTAACTTCACTGAAATGGCAGCAATAAAGAACGAGTGCCTCAGTGCAAGACCGAGAGGTCTGCAGCATCTCTGACTGCCCTCTCTATTCAAGACTCACGGTGCACTCAAGGTATTTCAACAGAAACACTACAAAATGGACTGCTATTCGGGGCGCCCCAGTGGCTCATCGGTCTAAGCGCACGGACCATAAAGGCTGTAACCTTCCTGCAGCGACCTGAGTTCGATTCCAGCACAGGTCATTTGCTGCATGTCTTGCCCATTCTTCTCCCCAACTTTCCTGTCTCTCTGTAACTGTCAAAAAAAGGTGAATAAATCCAAAAAAAAAAAATGGACTGCAATTCCCACATGGTTCATACAATGAATGTTAAGCCCTTTACAGTGGGGGAAATAAGTATTTGACCCCTCGCTGATTTTGCAGGTTTGCCCACTTACAAAGAATGCAACGATCTATCATTTTAATCGTATATACATTCTAACAGTGAGAGACAAAATCACAAAGAAAATTCCAGAAAATCACATCATATGAATTTATAAAAATTATTTACCATCTGATGAGGAAAAATAAGTAATTGACCCCCTACCAAACAGCAATTATTCTGGGTCCCACAAGCCAGTTAGTCTTTCTTTAAGACACACCCCCAATCCCAACTAATAATTTACATCAAATACACCTGCCTCACCTCATTATCAGTATAAAAGACACCTGTCCACTCCCAAACAACCACATTCCAACATCTCCACCATGGGCAAGACCAAAGAGCTGTCTAAGGACATCAGGGACAAGATTGTTGACCTACACAAGGCTGGGATGGGCTACAAGAGAATCGGAAAGCAACTTTGAGAGAAAAGATCAACTGTCGTGCAGTTATCAGGAAATGGAAGAAGTACCACACTGCCGCCAACCTCCCTCGGTCTGGGCCTTCATGCAAGGTCTCGCCTCATGAGATGTCCTCGATCATGCGAACGGTGAGGAATCACAGGGGGGAACTGGTTAATGAACTGAAGGCAGCTGGGACCACAGTTACAAAAGAAACAGTTGGTAACACACTACAGGGTCATGGATTGAAATCCTGCAGCGCATGCAAGGTCCCCCTGCTCAAGAAGGCACATGTACAGGCCCGCCTGAAGTTCGCCATTGACCACCTGGATGACTCAGAAAAGGCCTGGAAGGTGGTGATGAGGTCAGATGAGACCAAAATAGAACTTTTTGGGCTCAACTCAACCCACTGTGTTTGGAGGGCAAAGAACACAGAGAACAACCCAATGAACACCATCCCCACAGTCAAGCACAGTGGTGCTTTTCAGCCAAGGGGACGGCACAACTCCATTGCATTGAGGGGAGGATGGACAGGGCCATATACCGACGAATTCTGGACCAACAGCTCCTTCCCTCAGTGAGAGAGCTGAACATGGGTCGAGGATGGGTGTTTCAGCACGACAACTACCCTAAGCACACCGCCAAAGCAACAAAAGAGTGGCTGAAGAAGTACATCAAGGGTCTGGAGTGGCATAGCCAGTCTCCAGACCTGAATCCGATTGAAAATCTTTGGAGGGAGCTTAAAATTCGGGTTGCAAGGCGACAGCCTCGGGATCTGAATGATTTGGAGGCTGTCTGCAGGGAGGAGTGGGCCAACATCCCTGCCAAAATGTGCACAAACCTTGTCAACAACTATAAAATAGTTTGACATCTGTGCTGGCCAATAATGGCTTTTCTACAAAACATGAACATGCTGTTTGTCCAGGGGGTCAAATACTTATTTTTGACCAAAAATATGCAAATAAATTCCTAAAATGCATACAATGTCTTATTACACTTTTTTGGTGATATTCTGTCTCTCACTGTTAAAATAAACCTATCATTAAAATTATAGACCACTGCACTCTTTGTTAGTGGGCAAACCTGCAAAATCAGCAAGGGGTCAAATACTTATTTCCCCCACTGTATATTACAGTTGAATGACTATAATCCAACATCATATTAAAACTTTTCAAATGACAATTGCCATGAAGCCAAAAAGCATTGATTGAGCAACATTCCATACATACAGACTGTACAGTATTGTCGCACTGAGAAGACAAAAATATTCCACTTTTAGCTTCCCAGTTGTGGTTTAGTACCGACAGGAGTCGTTTCAGCGGCTTGGCAAGAATTCTTGGTTTTCACCCAACGTCCCATGCCTTACCAAATATCAAGAACTGCCATGATTCTGCCCTTCGGACTATGACATTTATCATTATAGTAGGCCGTTTCTCGAGAATCATCGTGTTCTCTGCTCTATGAATTTAAGGTCATTTTATGATCAGAAAAGGATAAAAGTGAGACTGAGAGACTGCAGAAACATTCCGGTGCTTCCTTATCATGCAGCTTCATTGGAAAACCACATAAAGGTTCCATATCTTCCTCACATTCCTATACTTTGTATTGAGTCAATCAAAACACCAGGCAAGCAGCTACACCACCATTTGACATCAGAAGAACAGTCCGCTATATTTGGCGACTCGATCCTACTAACAAGTTAGCCATTGAATGACCTATGAGTCGAAGAACTACAAACGTTTGGAAGTATACAGTCAAGTGACATCTTAATGTGTGGCTTCAGTGTCAGGAAAGATAATTATCTTTGGATTATCTCTGAAATAATCTAAATATTCAATATTATATTGATATTAATACTGAGCTCATCCCAGACAGCTGTGGCTTCCCTGAAACTACCTGACAATCACAAACGCATTCACCTTCAAGCTAGAATTTTCCCCATCTAGGGTCACCTCGACTCACCTCTGAAATCCAGTGATTTCTTCTCTCCCTCATTTATTTCAACTCCTCTCCTTGATTAGTAATAATCCCTGTCATTGAGCCGAAACTTACTTTGTGCTAATTTAGCCACTTTTGCTCCCACAATTAACCTCAACACAGAGGACTGTCTTGAAGTTTTGCACTTCATGACTGTGGTCTACCTTTACATCTACACTGGAGAAGCACCAAGGTGACCGATACCAACCGTTGTCCCCATTACTGTTCAGAGCAAAAACATCATCCAGTTTATAGATCGTACTCAAATGCGCTTGCTACCATTTAGATATACCATTAGATCACATTGGACAAGAAAATATCCAAATCTTTGTTCATTTTAAATCCATTCCTTTTTAGCACAATAATCCATAACCACAAGGGGCATTCTGGCTGCCAGACAATGAATTAAAAGGTACTCTGTCAATGCCAAGAAAAGCTGCCAGCCGCTAATGAAGAATAGCGGGTGGTACAGTCCTGACCTGCCTGAATCACAGGGGGTAAAGCCACAGGACACAGAAATCTGCCAATTAAACTATAATTATGCTGCTGCCCTGTGTTTTTCTTGCTGACCTGATGCCTGCATCCAGGGGGTTTGAGAAAATAACCACAGCCAGGTGTCAAGAGTGTTAGCACTGCTCCAGTTAAGCTATGCAACCACATTCCCTCAAATGCACTACAACAGAAAATGCAGAATGAGTGTGGAATCGTTTAGTTAATTCACAACAGCAACCCCTTAAACTCAAACTTTTCACAAAAGTTTCCCCTTAACTGGGTTCCAAGTCAGAAAAAGCTTTTTTTCTCATATTGCAGGAAGTCACATTCTGTATCTGCTGGTTTCAGTGCTGAGGCAATTTTACAATTTGTTCGCCACCCTAACCCTCAAGCTGACAGAATGGTTTAGCTCAATAAACTGAAACTATCCTTTGAGGGGTGGCAAACAAATAGTAAAATTAACAAGCAGCATGGTATTGAAATATTCAAATCCTGGATGCCATGTTTTTACGGCCACAGCATTACTTCACAGAAAATACCTAGTTCCTGTGCGTGATTTTACAGACATTTCTCCATAATTCAGCTGGACGTGTTTGGGATTGTTGGAAACCTTTGGATCTCAACTAGAATGTAAAATAGGCCTTAAGTTCCATGGATATGAATATCGCAGCTGCACTTGACAGACCCATACATGGGTCAGTAGGTTTCATGGGGTTAAGAAGGGGATGGTATATTTACACCTGCTGACGATCCCTGAGAGGAGCATAATGTCTGCCCTCTGCAGTCTAGTGTTGATGGTTGCAGGTGAGAGGAGAGATAACATCTTATGGGTGAGTCAAATCCACTGTTTATGCTGCTCTGTTATCTAAAGAACTCCACACTGAATAACTGGAACTGTATGTGGCTGCTCTAGAATTTCTGACTAATATTCCAGCGGTGGGACATGTCCAATGCTTCAAGTGAACTGTTGAAACGATCCTGAAAATGATTTAAGTTGCACATGCAAACATTTCCACTTACATGCCTCTCAAGAATAGAAATGTTTACTTTTGATTAAAATATACATGCGTCTAAGTAGTGTCATTGAAAAATTCATTACACAATAATGGTTCAAGATCCCACAATACCTTTTTTAAAAAAAATGGATGTCTCATATGATGAAGGTTTTGTTCTGGTATTAGTTTGTCATTTTTTTTGCTGATGAACTTGAATTTTGGTCAAATTTAAGATTTTTCCGATTTTGGCACCTATTTTCTCTAGAAATATTCCTCTGATGAGCATGCAACCTTGCAGTGTAGAGGCCGCACATATAATATCATTGTGTTGCTCAGAATATTTCTCATGTTAGAGCAATCCAAATATGAGGTTGTTTTTAAGTGCGTAAAATTAACAAGCATATTAATAATGCCACAGAATTGACAACTTAAATAACAAAGATACAAAGGTTAATGGTAGCAACCATGAGGCATAAAACTTTTTTTAAAGTGACTGCATGAAAACACTTTCAGTTATGATCATTTTAAAACTGGTTTTCATTAGACATCAAGATTAGCAAAAAAAACACCCTGACATTGATGTCTTTAATAATTTTTGTAGCCGACACAATCAGGAATAGTGATCTAATATTTTGCAAATGAGTTCAATGTTGTTATCTAGCTTTGTTTAGAAAAATTTTGAGACCAAACAAAATTGATCATGCTGGAAACTTTTCTAAAATTTGTTGAACTGAGGCAGAATGTCCCTTATACACAAAGCTGAACTAAGATTTTGAATTCTATTTTGGCCCCTAAAAACGCGAGTGACTGACTAGCTGCCTAAGTGATCAAGTTCGTATGTCGTATGGTGAAAACAAAAACATTGTGAGCGAGAGGAGACTCTGCTGAGCATCCCCATGTATTTTTTATTCTTGTAATGTCAAGTATGTGGTCAGAATGGTAATTTCAAAAAGTGTTTTTCAACACTGTCTGCTCCTGTTATGATGGCTGCCTCTGGGGGAGTGACACTGTCCAAACTACAGCCATTTCCTGGCAGACCGTAAAAATAAAAACGTGAGCGAGTGGAGACTCTGCTGAGTGTCCCCATCTATTTTTTTTCTTCTAATGTCAAGTATAAGGTCAGGATGGCAATTTCAAAAAATAGGCGTGCAATGCACGGAATACCCCTATTATATCTGCTCTTGCTTAATGGCCGTCTATGGGGCAGTTGGACGGTGCTCCTGTTGCTTGGGGGCGCCTAGAGTCTCAAACCTTTGTCTGTTTTCTTCCAAAGTGACATTTTTTAGGCCTGCACAAGTTTTTCTACATTTTGATGTAGAATTTGTGTGCATGTTGAAAATTGTAGCCGGAGGAGCGATTTCAAAATTTTTTTTCCCCTCTCTCTACTCCAAATCCTAGAGTGAGCGAAGATAGACACAAACATTCCGCCAAATTGACTTGTATGGGAAAAAGAAGGGATGAAAAACAGGCATTGCAAAAGAATGAAAAGGGGGTTATGCAACCGTGTATTCAAGGCCGGGGGACACAGTCGAGCCGGACGTTTCGGCGTTTGAATCACTTCTCTATCGCGAAAGCTCAGCCAGTTGACACGGGACAACCGAATATGTGGAAATGGAAAAATAAAGAAATGGACTTACGAAGAACAATATGTTGCTTGCCGCAAGCACACGATTATAAAAACAACAAATCATTCAAAGAAAAAAAGGAGGGAACACAAAGCAATGAATAAAAAATAAATTGATTAATGATTAATACATACAATTTCTTTATTTGTTGCCATCAGAAAAAAGTGCCAGCAGTTTTGTAAAATGTTAGTTTAGTACATCGGGGTCATTCCGTGCAGAATCACCTAAAATTCCAATATTTTCCCAAGTGACCATCTACAAAATCTCAAAAAATTTCTGCAAGTAGCTAAATATGAGGGATGATCACATGCAAATTTTTTTTTCCACTAATTGCCAGCAGTTTTTTTTTTTTTCATTATGGCAGTTTAAAAACTGGATGTCACGCCCACTTTTAGTGCTCACGAAAGACGTTTTAACATTTGATTGTTTTCAAAGATCAATCTCTCTGAAATGCATCCGTGTATAATGCTAAAACTTGGCATGTGTAATATTTAGTAGCTATTTATTAGGGAATAAGTGTCAAAACTTCCATAGGAAGGATGGATCCTGTTTTATGGGTTGCTGAATATGGCACTTTGTGCGGTTTCAAAATTTGGCAATGTTTACAGGGCTCCACAGCAAAGACTAGTTTAGTGATTGTCTTCATGTTTGAGAATTTACTTTATGTTACTGACTTCATGCAAATGAGAAACTGTAACAGTGAAACAAAATGCGGATGAGCTATTGCTTCATCAAAATTCAACCATTCCGAAAAATGATCAAAAATGTCCTTCAGTCTAAATAAATGAAATTCTAAATAAATGTAGCCATGTAGGCAACTGCCTAGGGAGTTCGTATTTTTTTCCTAGAAAGAGACATTCAACCCCAGTCAGGAGTAAAAATTTTATTTTCTAACGAAAATACATAACTCAATAAATAATAATAACCTAAGTAAATTCTCATACATGAAGACAATCACTTAAGTAGTCTTCGCTCCAGAGCCCAGTAAGCATTGCCAAAAAATTTCAAAACGCCACAAAATGCCATATTCAGCAACCCATAAAACAGGATCTATCCTTCCTATGGAAGTTGAGACTTCATTTCTAATATATAGTCACTAACTATAACACATGCCAATTTTCAGCATTATAAATGGATACATTCCAGAGAAATTGATCTTCGAAAACAAGAAAATGTCACTCGCGGGCGCTAAAAGTGAGCATGGCATCCAGTTTTTAAACTGCCACAATTAAAAAACCACAAGGAATTAGTGGCAAAAAATTTGCATGTGATCATCCCTCATATGTAGCTACTTGGAGAAATTTTTGGAGAATTTCCTGAGATGGTGACCTGGGAGGCTCTGGGTGATTCCACACGGAATGACCCATCATTATGTTGATAACCAAGAATTTTAAAAAAAAGAGGACATTGCCACCAATATTCCCCTCTCCACCCGGGAATCCTGTTTTCCAGCCCAATCAAAGTCAAATCCAAAATTTCACTCAGAGGTAATGCAGGTGCTGAGCAAAATTGTCCCCACATATCCGGACAGACCAACAGACGGATGAACAGACATAAGAGCTCCATTACAATATTCACAGCTCCATTTCGTGCTATGGCGGCAAATAATAAACATTAAACAAATAATGCAATGCTGAACAGCACTCAGAGATACAGACAGGATTTCTGGTCATCTCAGTGTAGGACATATGCAAAGATTTCATGCCGTCGCCATCGTAAAACTGATGAGAGACAGAAGCGAGGCAGACCCTCGGTGCTAACAGGAAATGTCTGAGCTGAGGAGTGATCGGTCTGTTTCCAATCAGTCTGGTCAGAAGCGCTTTCACAGCTGAACTGTGAGAGATGGGGAGCGAGTGAATGCTCCTCCTCCGTGAATCATTACAGGAGGTTCAGAATCCACACATCCCCCCAATGCACTGCAACTTTACTTCCCATGCCTGTGCAACTGCAATGAATTACTTCATAAAATTGGACCATTTAAACATCATTATCCCTAAAATCATATTCTTCAAATACAGTGCACGTGTACCCTCATTGTTAGCCTCATAGTGTAACTGCCCAAGTCATATTTTTGCCAAATTGAGATGGTGGTTGGCTTACTTTCTTGATGGCGAAAAAATTTGTTTTACTTTTTTCTTAAAACGTTATTAAAATGAAAACTAAATCTCTGGAATAATATAAAAAATAGGCATGGAATGCACAAAATACCCCTCAGCCCGATGTTGAAGTTTTTGGAGACGCCCGCCCGCCCAACCGCACGAAGGATAGCAATACCCCGTCAGCCTTGAGGGCTGAGGGGTAATAATTAATTTTAAAAATTAAAAAATGAGCGCGTGCAAGTGTGTATGCATAAGAGAGTGTGTGTAGTTGTTGGCGTACTGGGCATCAGGGTGGCTAAGTTTTCAGGAAAGGGGGCGACAGTACCATGCATATGAACACGCTCATCTTTACTGTGATGAGCACCTAAGAATGCGCATGAACGTCTGTACGTGTGTGCGCACACTGAGCATGCCTGACGCTTCACACTAACCATTTTCGCGTGAATCTACAGTACTTCTCTCCAGCACAGCTGAGGCAAAGAAAACCATCATTTATCACAATCCCTTCCCCGCACACATACTTGCCGTTCCTTCCAACCACATACGCAACCTTATCCTGACAGTCTCTAATCCAGAACTGGCCCTCAGGGACCAAGCCTACCACAGCAAAATGTTTCGAAAATCTACAGTTCCAGTTCAGCTGCCAGTCAGTAGCCACGGGCAACCAGATTACGGAAATTAAATGAAATTCTGTTCCTCCAAATGGTCCATCTCCGGGAACCTGGTTGGTTACGGTGAACACACAAGCAAACACAAAGAAAGGAAGGAAGGGAAACGTAGAAGGCCGCGATGCAATGGCAGAACAGAAACGCACCGTTTCCTCCTGCAAGCCCTCAGCAGTGACCTTGAATGACTTGACAGCACCTTCCATTAGTAAATAAAAGCCTAATTCAAACAGGAAAGCAAAATTGCCTTCACTCTGTTTGGGGATACGGGAGGGACACAGTCAGTAGGGGTTAGCATTAGTTGGTGCTCAAGCATCACTTGCTAGCCATCTGAGTTCACATCGGTAACAGGCTAAGCAAGCGCGTTTGCATTTCCTCCACCCTTGTTCTGAGCTTGCGAGATTCGAAATAGCCAGCGTAAAGAAGCCGTGGGTGACAAGCATGTTTTGGAGAACCACATGCTCTCCTGAGAAGGATTTGAGAGTCGCGTACGAAAATGCTGATGCATAGTTTGCCAATCGGACAATTCCAGACTGGGGCCTGATTGGAGATTTAAATAAAGTAAAGAGAAGCAGTTGGATGAGACAGCGATCAGTTACTGCTACGCATGGCGTTTACCTCACCCTACCCAACATGCTGAGTGCAGTCACCTGGCCTGCAAGCTGAGGTCACCATCTGTGTGCTCATCAATGCACAGAACGAGAGCCTGTAAAGAGCCCAATGCAGGAAGTCACACCTATGAACATCAATACGCATAATTTTCATATAATTATTCCATGTGTCATGAGGCCATCAGATTCCAGTTTGAAATCAGGAGACAATCCAAGAACAGACATAACAACACGCAAAGAATCGCACCAAGACCCAACAAAATGTATGGCCACATCTCAGAATCATGACACTAAAATAGGTTTTAACTATGGCATATTCCACACTACCATAGTTAAAGAACACGATGCTCACTCCAGTTGCCAACATTGGAATTTCACACTCAGGGAAATTTCTGGCAAAGTAATACAGAGTGCATACACTGGCCTTCAGCATAAAGCCTAGCGGAGCATCTGGGGACGTAAGCGCATAACTTTAGACATTTTCAAGAGGAAGCCACCTGAAAGGAGCATTTTGTGTGCATTTTTTGTTAAGATAGTGTCAAAATAACATCAATTTTAATCTGGGAAACATGCAATTTAAGCATGCTCTGTAATGATGAAATCATAAAACTACCCGTAACCAAACTACACTGAAAGTGTAAATATATTTAATTACGAGGTAAAATTTGTTTGGAGATGTTCAGTACATTAACTAAACATTAGCTAAAGTAGTAACTGTACACTGCTCTGACCCCTTAATCTGGCCATAGCGATAAATTCCCCATTTCTCTAGCGTCGAATTCAACATGTCCAAACTCTCCAGTGCTCCCATTTTAGTAGCACCTGCACTAGAAAAATAAGCAAAAATATTTCAAGAGCACATCAACTAATCAGGATGAATTAGCAAGTTGTCCAATGCAGAAGCCTGTGCTCCATGGGGGAATATGTCAGCGTAGAGCCAAGTAAGATTCAGGCATGTCAAGCCAGCCAGCACTGCAGACATGGGCAGAACCTACACGACTCCTGGAACAAACACAGTTTAAGCCAGACGAAGAGGAAATAGTTGGGATATCCCAGCCCTGAGATCAAACAATGGTGGGAGCAACACAGCCGTATAGCTGACACGGGGGGGGAAATGTCTCAACAAACAACTTCCAGGTCACATCCAAAAAAAAAAAACCTACCTTTTCGGCAGATGCTTAATATAAACCACTCTGGGCAGTGGGAGGGAGAGCTCAACAAAGAGAATTTAAGTGAGGATTCAAGGTTTAGTCAGAGAAAATAATCCCAATGCAAACCAAATATGCAGACCTCATGGCTGGTTTTGAGAACTGGCCAGGATACTGCTGGTTCATGGGAAACTGGTGCTGATGCTAATTTGCAGGGCAGCAGGGATGAGACCACACTCAGTCTGGTGTGCGGCTCCGCGTCCAAAAATATACACATAACCAATGACAGGAGTGAAAAAAAAATGCCATCAAGCATTACCGGCCATGCAACTCCTCTACCCATCTCTTCATTTTGCACTGTATTATTATTATTGATAATGTTCATCACCACCATTTTCTTTATTTTTATTATTATTGGGTGATTCACAAACTATGTTCATCTCCACCATTTTCTTTAATTATATTATTATTATTCTGCCGCGTTTTTCGAAAATGAATGCGGCCCGCACCATAGGTTCAGGATACGCAAGAAAGGTAACAAAATGTGCGGCTTGATCTGGACATTTATGCTATGACTTTTGTAATCCGTAACCATAATCACTTATGCGATATGCCCATTTTTCCGACAATTTTTTCCCAAAGAAATCAAAGGGCAGATTGTTCGCGTCAATGGGCGGAATGTTCGCGCACTCAAGGATTTAGCGTGTAAGAGGCAAAAAAATGACTAGGGAAAAAAATTATGAAATTGCTCCCCCGGCTACAATTTCCAAAGTACACACACAAATTCTACATCAAAACGTAGGAAAAATTGTGCAGACCAGTAAAATATCACTTTGGAAGAACACAGACAAAGGGTTGAGACTCTAGGCGCCCCCAAGCGACAGGAGCGCAAATCAACTGCCCCATAGACAGCCATAATAACAGGAGCAGAAAAGTTTGGGAAGAGAGCTAACACACTCCTTTTTTTGAAATCGCTATCCTGACCACATACTTGACACAACAAGAAAAAAAAATAAATGGGGACGATCAGCAGAGTCTCCTCTCGCTCGCAATGTTTTTGTTTTTACCACAGGACCTACGGTCTGCCAGAAAATGGCAGTAGTTTGGACAGTGTCACTGAAGATTTTCTGTGAGACTTTCTGTCTCACAGCGCTTGTGAGGTCACCAGGGCATGCACACAGGGGTGCTGCTGTCTCCATAGAGACAGGCACACACATATAGGAGCTGTGTGCAGACTCATGTGCACACGCACACAAACACCTACCTGTCTGTGTTTCTCACTGGTAAAAATACAGAATCAGCGATTAAACAGGCCGGCGAGTAAACAGTACAGCACAATCTGACTGCAAATATTTCAATCATTTCCATAATTTCTTTCTTGATGCAAGTCCAATCTGCATTAAAATAAATGACAATATTCTGTGATGACAAGTTGCTCTCCGTGTCAAATCTCAAATTTCTCAAAATGAGCAAACTGCAAAAATTTTTATTTTGCTCCCATGCAGTACACCGTCCCCAATGCAAAATAGAGCATCTTTAAACATAAGAATAATTGACATCCACGTCAATAATACGCAAAAACCTTCACTGAGTCTAGAGTAGTTCAGCCAAAGTTGGTGTTGCGTCAGTATAGGAAAATTGCCCATGAAAGCGTTTGATTCCTTGCCATATTAACTGTGTGGAGAGATATATGAGGGCCTAGAAAAAGCATTTGTTTTTTGTATCACATGTGCTAGGACAGATTTGGGACAAATTTAGATGAGCAACCCCCTAAATCAAACATGGGATAAATCAATGAATAACTCCCAATTATCAAAGTGCTAGTTCCAAAATGAATAACTGTCATTGTTGCTGCCGTCCCAAGGAACAATTTGACACCAAACATGGCTTAAGTGTTTTGAAAATATCTGATTTTTTTACCAGATGATTGACATATATGTACAATTATATAGAAAAAAATTGTTGTCCAGGGTAAATGACTACGCTATGATTTTGACTGTTAAAAATTGGTCTTAAATTGCATTTTTTCCAGTCGTAGCCATTTTTGGAGCTTCCTTACTCCTAAATTATGATTTCAATACAGTCCAAAAACTTTCTACAGATAGTCATGTGCCTAAATAGAAGGAATGTAGCCCCAATAAACAGTTGTGATTTATTGTAGCATGACAGCTGCCTGAAGTGTCAAATTTTCATTTTCGCACATAACAAAACCACTACTTTGGAGGCTAATACCTCAAAAAACTACAAAAAATAGGACTTTTCTGATGACAGATCCTGAAAGCCTGGGTTTTAGTTACATGCTATACCACTTTTCAAGCTCATTTCATTCCCAAGATATTGGCATCCAAATATGGCCGTTCTTAAACATGCGAGATTGGCAAGGGTCAAAAATGGGGTATACCACCCTATTTTGAAGAGCCACAGCACAAAAACCAGTACAAATTTTTCTAGCCAAATCCGAGTCAGTCACTATGGGAGATTTCCAGACTTTGGTAGAGTTCATATGGAATGACCCCCATTTAACTTTCAGAATGCGGCAATCAAACATTCTGTATTAATAAACAGCTCTACTTATTCAGCAAAGTAAATAGGGATAAGATTAAAGTAATCCAATTGCTTAAAAGGACACGATTCTGTAGTCCTTTACTTGGCTCCGTGCAGTATGTCACCAAAAAATGCTAATATCAGTCAAGTTCGTTTTTCTGGAAGCATTTCTCATGCCCTTTGATGTTTGGCACTTTCGTTCAAGACAGGGTCGGGTTTAATGAAGGAAAAGGGAAGGTTTGGATGTTCGCCCCATGGCAGCAGGTGGTGGAACTACACCTTAAAAAAACCACGGTTCAGAATCTGTACGGCCCTAATCACAGGTTACATAACACTTTCTGATTGTCCCGTCACAATGACTGACAGGGGCATAAAAATTCCATCATAATCAATTATCATCAGTCATTGTCATTTTAAATGATAATCGTTTATTTTGTTAAAAAAAGAAACAGAATAATTTATAGATTTTGCATTAGCTGATTCTGAGAGTGATTCATGTGGACAGATTGCTCACTGTGTTAAAAACCACTGCATGGATTTTCAAACTTACTGCTGTATGAACTTTACAAAAAGTCATAAATGCTTTTTTTAAAAAAAAAAAAAGAGCACAAAAAAACAATGCTTTCAGTAATTGCTGGGCTTCACTAAGCCTAATAACCGCAGTCTCGCCAAGCGGTCCTACGAAGCTTCTCATCAACTTGTAATGTCAACCAAGGTTTTCCCGACCTAGATATCTGTGTGGTCACATTATAGACGGCGTTTGTAGCACATGACCAATCGTCTACTGGCAGCAGAGCAGCATATTTTACAAATGAAGAGCAAATGATCATATTACAAAAATATGAGGAATACAGGATCATACCAGAGATGCCAAGTCTGACGCATTCAGCTAGTCTCTCTTGCCTCTTAGTGGCATTCACGTTCCTGTGCCGTAGTCAGCAATTATTCACTCAACGCAAACTGAAGAAATCCACTCGCGGATTTTAAGTCATTGTGCATCAAGTTAATCGGTGCATTATGGTGGATTTCCCCACTAACGACACAGAAATTGATTGACTCAGGAATTCTCACGCATGTACAGGTACTACTCGGAAAATTAGAATATCGTGTAAAAGTCGGTTTATTTTGGCAATTCAACAAAAAAGGTAAAACTAATATATTTTATAGACTCATTACATGCAAAGTGAGATATCTCAAGCATTTGTTTGTTGCAATTTTGATGATTATGATTTACAGCTCATTAAAACCTCAAATACAAAAACTCAGAAAATTAGAATATTGTGAATATAACCAACATTGTGTGTAAAACAACACACAGGCGGATGCTGGACATGGGCTTTAAATGTCGAATTCCTGTTGTCAAGCCACTCCTCAACAGCAAGCAACGCCAGAGGCACCTTCGCTGGGCTAAAGAAAAGAAGAACTGGTCTGTTTCCCAGTGGTCGAAAGTCCTCTTTTCTAATGAGAGCAAATTTTGCATCTCATTTCGCAACAAAGGTCCAAGAGTCTGGAGGAAGACTGGAGAGGCGGATGATGGAAAATCCATGAAGTCCAGTGTTAAGTTTCCCCAGTCTCTGATGACTGGGGGAGCCATGTCAGCTGCTGGTGTTGGTTCCCTGTGCTTTCTCAAGTCCAGAGTAAACGCAGCAGTCTACCAGAACATTTTAGACCACTTCATGCTTGCTTCAACGAACCAGCTTTATGGGGATGCAGACTTCATCTTCCAGCAGGACTTGGCACTTGCCCACACTGCCAAAAGTACCAAATCCTGGCTCAACAACCACGGGATTAGTGTGCTTGATTGGCCCGCAATCTCACCTGACCTGACTCGCATAGAAAATCTATGGGGCATTGTCAAGAGAAAGGTGAACGAAAAGAGATCAAACAATAAAGAAGAGTTCAAGGCCGTGATTGAAGCATGCTGGTCTTCGATAACAGCTGAGAAATGCCGCAGGCTGGAAGCATTCATGACATGCCGGATTGAAGCAGTCATTCGTGCAAAGGGGGCCCCAACCAAGTACTAATTACAGATGCCAGACATTTTAGTATTCAAAATCCTTTTTCTTTTTTTTTTTTTTTAAATCGATTTCATGTAATATTCTAATTTTCTGGGTTTTTGAATTTGAGGTTGAGCTGTAAGTCCTACTCAGCAAAATCAAAACAAATAAAAGCTTGAAATATATTGATTTGCATATTATTTGTCTATATAATACGTAAGTTTCACCTTTTAAGTTGAATTACAGAAATACATTAACTTTTTGAGAATATTCTAATTTTCTGGGTAGTACCTGTATTTACTGAGGGATTGAAAGTAATGGAATTGCATAAAGACATTTTAAATGGTCTTATTTCATTTAAATAATTTAAACGATCATGAAACACATGGAATGTTTCCAATCCCTGAGTAAAGAGAAGCACAGGAAGTCCGGAGTCATAATCGCTTTCCATGTTACTTGTGGTGAGGTCCACCTTTACGAAAGTGAAACTGAAACTTCAATGCTCAAGGATTTTAATTCCACGCGAGAATCTCATTAATAAGCATTCGTTGAATAAGCCTAAAAAATGCGTGAGACCTACGCCAAATATGTGAGACTTGGCATCTCTGTCATACAGATCAAACACAATGCTCGAGACAATATGACACCCACCGCCAATTGGACGGGGGTGTGAATTAGCCTTCATTCTGCCAAAATGACGGACGGCCTTCAAGATGTTCAATTGTCAAAAAATAAATCTGTCATTGACGGAAAACCAAAACTGGCCCTAACCCTGACCTCCACTGACCCCTCAACTCCTACAGCAAACACTAAACCCTGACCCCCAGTGACCTTTCCACCTCTACTGCAAACACTGAATTCTGACCTCCACTGACCTCTCCACCTCCATGGCAACACTAAACCCCGACCTTCAGTCACCTCTCCACCTCCACAGCAACACTAAACCCTGACCGACAGTGACCTCTCCACCTCTACTGAAAACACTAAACCCCGACCTCCAGTGACCTCTCCACCTCTACAGCAACACTAAACCCTGACCTCCAGTGACCTCTCCACCTCTACTGCACACACTAAATCCCAACTTCCAGTGACCTCTCCACCTCCACTGCAAACACTAAACTCCAACCTCCAGTGACCTATCCACTCACACTGCAAACACTAAACCCTGACCTCTCCACACCGACTGCAGAAATCAAATCCCAACCAACAGTAATGCCCCTCTCAACACCCAACAGGGAGGACATTACGAAATGGGTATGAAGTCTCTCCACTGAGCCAGACACAGAGAACACTGCAGCCATCTTTACTGCAGACAGTGTGATTCAGCATCCATCCTGTAAAACATTCTCCCTTAATCTCTCACTGCGCAACAGATGAGTAACAGAGCAGCTGAGCCCTTTGAGCTTTAATCCAGGGGGGGCGGGGGGGTGGCGTAATCTGCATCAATGGTTCAGGATCAGTCTTTTCCAGAGCAAGTCGCCTTCATTAACCAAAATGCTGCTCAATCACTGATCAATGATCCCCAATTTCAGCATCCGGTAAACTCTGCTCGCCCCTGAATGACTGATCTCAGATCAGCCCTAGCTTCATCCACAAACCCAACTAAAGAGTTCTTGCCGTCTCCCCAAGTAAGAAAGAGGTCAATGCGTCAACTTCCCTGTGACAAGAGGCCATAAAACGAAAATGCTCCATAAACACTTGGGGGCCAGCATAACCCATGTGTGGAGTTTGAAGTGCTTTCCCAAGATAACTGTTTCAAGCATAAACTGATTATAAAACAAATTAACCAGCCAAGTAACTTCTCTTCTCCTGGGAGATTTATGGAGATCAAACATTATTTCATAAGACAAAATAATTCAATAATCCATCGTCCATACAAAACAAAAATGACCGCCGGCAGCCATATTGGATGTCCAAAATTGTAGAAAATCTGTCTTGAGCATTGTCAAATATATATCTTCACCTGTGTAAAATTTTTAAAAGATCCTGTAATAATTGTGGCTTCGAAAGCCCGGAACAGAAAATCTCTGCAGGTGCGGCAGTCCCGCAACTAAACCATAGTATCTCCCGACTATCGTTGACAGGGAGATACAATTACTAACCACTACATTAAACAGACAAATTATAGTTTATAATAGCAAATGATCAAATTTGGGTGGCCAAACAAAGGAAACCATATTAACCAAGTGACTATACAAGCAGTCTCATCTGCATGAATTGGGTTTTATAACACTTAGACACGCAAAAAAAAACACTTATTCTCTTTCTAATCAAAATGACCAGACTAATGATAACATTTGCGCGTATCTCTCCCAAAAAAAAAAAAAAAAATAGGTTAGTTATAGACGCGTGGCCGGGATTATCCGAAGCTTTTGCTGAAATCATAATTGAGCCAGACCCAGCTATCCTAAATACGCCCCTGTGAAATTCCTCTACTCTGACCTCTACGGCTTTTCCAGCTCATCTGCTCTGAATATTGGGAACATTCCTCAGAAATTACTCACAGTCCACCTCAGGCCAAAACCCCTCTTCTCACTTCCCTCCGCACTTACGGTCTTCCCAGTTTCAACTCGATTGTATGAGAACGGTCATTATGAAAATTGTTTACTTGCAAGAGCGGTTGGTTATGCAGTGGAAGAGAATGTCGAGAGACTGCAGGGCAACATGTACTGAAAAAAAAAAAAAAAAAAAGAGAGAGCAGCTGGACGGCTGGATGGATGGAGGGAGAGAGGAAGGATGCAGAGAGATACAGAAATGATCACAGAGCAAGAGGGGGAGACAGTGCTGCAAAAACTGATTCAAAATCTCCATGAAAAAGAAAGGCTGTATGACATCAAACCGTAATGAGCTTCATTGTATGCTGTACATTTTATAATCTCACCGCACAGGAAGTGGATCAGGGGGATACGGGAAAGAGTGTTGTCCTTCTGGGTGTTCGTCAGTCCATCTCGCTTATTATCGCGGTCAGAACTCCTCCACAGCTCAGTATTTCTCAACAAAATTTACCACATGCATCTTACTGTGTTAATGTGCCTTTTAATACTTCCCTCAAACCTCCAGTCCGTCTGTCTCTCTCTCCACCACATTTTGTATCCAGGGCAGATATCAGCCGTCCCATTCTTTTCTGATCCAGAACTCCTAAACCGTTCAAAATTTCTCTATTGAATTTTATACGTGGATACATCTCCAGCAGATGTGCCTTTTCATATTTCTGTCCCTCCATTAAATTTTGTTTCCAGGCCAAATATCAGCCGTCCCGCGATGGGGCTTCAGAGTATTTTATGTGTGTTTAATTTTGAATGGAGGAAAATCTTATCCCTTACATTACTTGGAAGATACTTTATCTCAGTGATCAATGCTTCAGTCGCAAAAGCTGTGAAACTACTCCAGGTGAGCAGAATTCAGTAATGGCACCTTAACCCTCAGCACCAAGAGCCTCCGAACGAAGATGGAAGGAAATGTTTGGTAAATGTCAGTGCCAGACTGGAGCTACGGACAGCGTTCCTTATCAAGGGTGGGGAGTCGTTCAGATAGAGACTTCATGGAGACCTTTCCAGCCTAGACCACTCTAGGGGTCACACGAGCATTGAAAAAGGTAAAAACAGCGTGCCCACCTGCAAACAGGTCAGGGTGAGTAAAGTGACCCCCATGGCAAAGAAAGCACAGACACAAAAATAACTCCACTGATAAAAAATGAAATTTCATTGCTGAGGCTTTTTTTTGCCCCGCCAGTCTTCTTGGACAGTGAGAATATAACGAGGGGATGAAATTCCTGGAGCGCCATGAAAGAGTATTCCCACCTCTGCCAGATTTTTTCAACTTATGCATATTTTGGCACAGTCAAAGGTTTCAGATCTTCATGCGGGAAGATGTACTGTAATACGTGACCGTACCCGCAGGGCTCCCAAAAGCTGGCCCTCAAATCCAAATCCAGCCCTGGTTTCTTGTGAGTCATTCCAGCTCAAATGGACCAGGGGGTGACACCACCCTGTCACAGATTTAGTTGATTTTTACTCCAACGGTTGTACATGGACAAAAATGCAAAAATTTTGGCTGCCAAGTCCAACTGGTTACAAAATGGCAGGCTTTTTAAAAATTGCCTTTTACACGCGTTGCGATGTGCCCTCCCACTTCTTTCGCATCAAAAACTGTACCACTAATTGGCACCTAAATTGGCACTTAAATGTAATTTTCCATGCTGATTCTGAAAATGCAGTCAAATAAGTGATCGCTCCTATGGTTTGGAAACTGTTGGATGAAAACCCTTTTCGGGGGGCACCGAACTTTGGCCCCCCTTATCTCAATGCTGCTACCTGATATCAAAATGGAACTTGTTTTATGCTCATCACCATCACTTAAACTCTATAATATCAAAAAATTAGAGAGGTGTTATGCTAGGAGTTATAATTTATTTGACTGTAGATTCAGAATCAGCATGAAAAATTACATAGGACTGCAGATTTTGTTGCCAATAGGTGCTATAGTTTTTGATTTATTGTGTAAAAAAGGTTTGAAAAAAGTGGGAGGGCAAGTTGCGACACGCGTATAAGGCCATGTTTAAAATGGCTGCCATTTTGTAACTAGTTGGAATTGGAAACCAAAATTTGGGGATTAATGTTCATGTACATATAGCAACTGCTGGTGGAAAAACCAGGACAATCTGAGAGATGGTGGTTACAAATGCCCAGACTACTGGTCCATTTGCGATGGATTGGCCCCTTTCCCTCCTGGCAAATATTGAACAATTATTGTCTCTGATTGGCGAGACTTTCCTCATACATGACTCCCAGGTAAAGGGAGGGTGGAAAACCCACGAAGACCACGATTTGGGGAACACTGCAGTACACAGTACAGACATTCACTGTAGGTAAAAAAAAAAGGCAACTCAACATTCATGACCCACGTCGAAAAGCAACTGTGCCTCAAAACTCTGCAAAAATCGCAACCAATTGCTTTCTAAATCTGGAGATGGGCAATACACTTCCCTGAGGAATTTTGGCCAACTCATCATTGCATTATTGCCACAATTTACAGAGCTAAAATTGAGGGTTTTGAGCATGAATTACCATCTTACAATACAGCCAGTGGATCTCAAGGGGGGTACAGGACAGGACTTTTGATTTGGCCACTAAAACCTGAGATGAGCCACACAGAGCTGGACTCGCTCTTGACCTTGTGACCAGCCTCACTGCATGACCCAAATGTGCTTGAGCATCATTTACTGATGACCTGACAATCCAACAAGATTTTCTGTGAAGAGCAGAATCATGGCCCAGGCCCAGATGCAGCTAAGCCCACCATCTCACTACCACCACCATAATGAATTGTATGTACATTCTTCTTATTTTGCACTGCTGGGTAATTCCATCTAAGGGTCATTCCATGTCAAATCACCAAAAAAAAACAAAAATAAATGGTGTTCTACACCTCGCTTGTCTTGATTTTCTTCAAATTTAGTACGCAATTTGGCTATCAGACGGTCTCTGAGATATTCAGATTTGAGGTGACCAGTTGATGCCAGACGGACGGACGGACGGACAAACTGACGGACAGACAGCCGCTAGACGACTTGGCATTAGAAAAGGTCCGCTGACTGTCGTCACAGTAGAGCTAAAAATTCAAGGTCATGCGACCCTAAAGGTCAATTTTGAGGTCAAAATATAGGTCAATAATTCATCACACCCAGAGTTATCAGAATGAGTTTAAAAATGGCAGATTTGGAATGCTTGTGTGATTCCCTTTCCATCAATACCTTGTTTGTCAAAATCAGTATTTTTGGAGACATGCCCATTTGAATTTCGGCGGATACGGTCATTTTTCGCAAAATATAAAAAAAAACAAAAGGCCGTAACTTTGCACTGGAAGGTCCGAATCGTCCGATTGATCTGAAATTTGAGATTTGGGGGTTTGGGGTCACAACCAATTCACACACAAATATGAGATGGTGAGGTTTAGCTCATTGGGTGATTTGACATGGAATGACCCCTGAATTCACTGAAGCCTCCTGACTGAAAACCTCAGATTTGCTTCGAATTTACAGAACATCATGTTATTAAATCCTATATATTACATGCAAAATTTAAGGGCTGTATCTTCATTAGTTTTTGAGATATTGATTTCACCGATTTTTGGCAATCTGAAACACATAATACCAAAGAACTAATCCCACTTGCATTCATCCATCTTCAATAGTTCAAAAGTTAAAACTTATTGAAGTTGGAATATTACATAGGAACACTCGTTTTTACACAAAATTTTTGAGGACCATCTCAAAAACTAATTGAGATATAGGTATAAGATTTTGCACATAATAAACTGATTACAAGAACACAATGTTCTGAAGATATGAAGCAAATCTGAGGAGGTCAGTCATTTTTTTTAATCTGGTGATTTGAAATGAAATTGCCCTGCTGTGTTAACTTTATGCCAGAAGTACGAAGACCCATGTCACCCAAAAGAGTTCCACTTTCAACTGATCAGCCCACAGATCATTTTCCCAAGAGCCTGAGAGTCATCAAGATACTTTCTGGCAAACGATGTTTCACCTAATTAGCAGTGATTTTAGCCAAGCCATTCTTCAATGGCTTTACCCAAGGCAAGACAGATCCTGTCTTGATTCTGTTCCTCAGAAGTTTGTCTGGATTCTTTTTTATGACTTCCAGAAATGAGTCAGTGATGCACTCAGAAGAATTTTGGTCATCAGGAGGATTGACCTCTGTTCGAAGATTTCTCTGTTTGGAGATGATAGGTGGCTCTCTCTCTGAATCACTGGAGTCAAAGAGCCTTAGAAATAGTTTTGTGACCCTTTCCAGACTGAAGTATTTCCATAACTTTCCCCATCTCTTGCAGAATTTACCTGCAGCTTTTTGAGACATTTTAGCCTCCAAGATATATGGCAATCTCACCAAAGACCAACATAACTTAGATCGCAAACCAACATGCGCTGTATAAACCTTATCACACTTAATGCGGAAGATATGGGACTGATTGTGAGTATAGCTCGCTGAATTCATTTACCAACTTAACGTGGAGATGGTAAACTGGCAAATACGTAACCACAATACGCAACATGAGGTAAGCAACAGCTTGCTGAACTACAACACGCCCATTCATACAACTGCTATATCGCCAAAATATTAAACTTCATATCGAATGGTTTCCCTCCTTTTTGAGAAGGCTTTTGATTATACCAAATTGGAAAATTAAAAAAAAAAAAAAATTGCTGTCGATTTACAGTATTTATAACGGAGGTGAATTGGTCCTCATTGCCACAACTTCTTAAACAAAAACGTTGCGTGGAAATACCAATGTCAGTTCCCACCATCACTGCTGAAAGTGTGTCACAGCTCACAGAAGTCACAGAAGAGTGTTTAAGAGGAAAGTGACTGGCATCACTGCACTATCTCTGGGAAATGCATCATTGAGAAAAGTCAACAGTCGAGCACTGGGGAAAGCCTAAAGTGACAGCAGGGTGTGGGCACAGCCTGCCAGTGAGAAGGTTGCAAATTGCAGGCCTGCCTCTCCAAAAATAGAGCAGGACAACTCGCTAGGTACTGCTCTATAGGAGTTGGCATTGTGTAGCAACTCAGCCTGAAAATACTGCTTTTAGTGTTCACCAATTACTTGGATGGACCCATCAATGAATTTTGGGCTAAATCTATGATGAGAATTTCTTTCACACAGCAGATTTGCAAAGGTGAATACATGTCAGACATCAAAGGATAATAAAAATGTATTAACCCTTTCACTGGCCAGTTTTGTCCCCACTATACAGTCCTCCGAAATTTTATGAATAGACTAAAAAAATTAAATTAATGTGAGGCACCCTGGTGGTGGCTCATCAGTCTAAGCGCGCGCACCATGAAGGCTGTGTCCTTCCTGCGGTGGCCTGGGTTCGATTCTGGCTCAGGTCATTTGCCGCATGTCTTCCCCCATTCTTCTCCCAAACTTTCCTGTCTATTTCTACTGTATAACTGTCTAATAAAAAAATAAAAAAAATCCACTCAAAAAAAAAAAATCTTTAAAAAAAAAATTACAATAATGTAAAAACAACTCCTCTTACAATCGAATAACATATTTCCGTATTAACCGTTCATTAATCATATCTGTGGTTACAACAAAGACTTGTTGTCTTTGTTGGTAAGCCAGTCTTTTGACCGGTAAAAGGGTAATATACAGCTCAGACACACATTTTTTTTTTCCATTTTTAGAAAATCAAACCTTTCCACACTGACTATGCTTGAGAAATTCCATGATCTTCAGAAGGACGAATAAGTTTGCCCAAAGCAAAACAATGCCTCCGGATTCGTTTCAAACAAATTTGGAAAACAGATCAAGATCTCAGACTGCCAGCATGGGTCAGATAAAGGGCTAATATTTCATACGATCAATTAACTGAGATAAAGACAAACAGATTGATAATAACAACACAGTTTTCGACCAAAACCAATCTCGCACAATAGTTTAATTCCTCTGTTGTTACATTTAACTGTGCACCCAAATTAAGTATCTGAATGGATGAAAACCAAAGCTCCCATGAACATACAAACGTAGTCATAATAACAGTGTGTGTTTGAAAGTGCAGTCAGACAAGGGGCTGCAGATCAGTCGTTCAGATCAGCCAATGAGATGTGAGTGACATGATTCCTTCTCCAGTGAGCAGCCAATAATATCACTCCTCAGCTCCAAAAGTACTTTGCTCAGACTTAAGTCCATTCAAACAAGAGAACGGAGCAATGCAAAGACTGATGCACACCATCAGAGTCAGTCGTATCATTACGTTTCATGTGCGGCATGCTCACTTGGAAGGGTGGGAAAATCACGCCTCAGCATTATCTTCATGATTAAGGAAGATATTCCGTTTTTTTTTTTTTTTTGTAAACCCTGGTATAAAATATTCACAATACTTAGCTGTAAGGCTGTCCCCGTAATACCGTGCTTAAGGTGATGAACGCATGTAAAGCGAATGCGTGAAATGCCAATGTTGCATAATGTGCCCCACCGCACTCGTCCACAGCACTCCACTCCAGCAGTCAACAAAACACTATTCATTCAAGGATACTGAAGATCTTTGTTACAACTTTGGAGGGAGAATAGAGGCGATTCAGACAGTGTCTCCGTGTATTCATTTATACAGTACACTGACCCAGGCAGAAGAAAGAAAAAAAAAAAAAGGAAAAACACACGCACACTTCAGTTCAACAAACCAATATTTTTTTAGTTTCTCTCTTTTAGGGGCCATATGACATTGTATCGAAAAGGGGAGAAATTAAAGTGCCAGTGTTTATCACAGAATTCGATTCTATGTGAGGTGATGACTGACCTGGGGGGGGCAGAGAAGGTAGTTATTGAGCATGCAGCCAGTGCTCGATTGCTACACTTCCTCAAATAGCTGACGAATTACCACAGCCAACACTTTTTCAAATTACTCAATAAATACAATAAGTGCCCCAAAGCTACACTGAGCGACTGCTCCATAGCCGGCTTGTTGTTAGATTGGCACCCTTCCTTTGCACAATTATTTTACAGGAATGCGGGCTTTCCGATAGGGCATTGAATTTTCTTTTATCATTTGGGACGGTCTCAAGATCAGATCCTGGGGAGCCACACACTGCATTTCCCGGTTTTCATTCTGACCAAAAATTGAAATGAAAGAACCAGTTGAGTTCAAATTCATACAAGAAACGCCCGCGTTTGAACACCCTCGGCCTGACTTATGAAGTGTCCCAGAACAATTACACAATAACCAAAGTAGAATTCCACATAGCATACATTTACAAATACAAAAATGCCCAAAGTCAAACAAAAATTTTGGAAAATTCTAATTTTTTTTCACTAATCTAGAGCCCCGCATATATATGATCGTTCCCCCCGGTATAAACCCCCTAGCTCAAATGCTTCATCAAAATCAGTCCACAACAAAGTTTTTTTTTTCAAAAACGCCAAAAAAGCCATTTTTTCCCCAAAAAATGGTCCGATTTGAAAAATTCCTTCCTGGCCTGGATTCCCTACATTACCGCAAATGTTTTGGCATGGGTAACTAGTTTATTGATGCTGACTTTAGAGGTGCACACACGGACAGACAGACAGACAGACGGCAAACTGATGACAATACCCTTCGGCCTGAAGTCGGGCCGAGGGTAAAGACTAATAGAAGCTTGAGCAGTTAAAAGTGGTAAATGGGATGCATTCCAGTCTTGTTTTGCGCCCTGTTCGCGCACTGTACACGCATAAGTTACAAACTATCTACCCAATGTGCGGGCAAAAATGCATGAACACTTCGAGAAGATCCTGCCATGCACGAATGGTTCGTGACGTGCGCGAACTATGCATGAGCTGGGCTCGCTCCTGAAGACTTTAATCATTGCCAGGATGCATTGCGTGGCATTGCAGGAACAAAAATCGTGCAAGTGTAAGGGTTGCATAAGTTAAGGTCTTCATAATCATTATCCTCTATCTGACAATTGTTTTCACCCCCTCCCCATTTACTTTGCTCAATTAGCAATCAAACGGTTGATACGCTCAATTAACAATTTAAAATGTTAATTTATTTTGATATCATTGTTTGTCACATTTTCAAATTGAAATGACCATGAAATATGACAGAGTTGCCTGAATGTGATTGCTCGATTATTTCTAGTTTTATATTTGGCTTGTGTGTGAATGCCTTAACAATTTACATGTCACATTCTATACACCTTCACTGTAGGCTATTTACACGCTCAAAGGTAACCAAAGTCATGAGCTATGAATTACTTTATTTCAAATTAGTCTTGTTCAATTATTAGTCAGGCACATTTGTCTATTGCACGCAATGCGAAAATAATTTCTCACATTCGATATGCTTCATAATAGTGGTGTGCGGTATACCGGTTCGTACCAAACACCGGTCTTAATTTTCATTGTACTATGAATTTTTCATATTCTGCCATACCGTTGAATAGCCTGAACAACGTCTGGAACATACGCGGCGGTAGAGCGCTTCCACGAGGACCCATTTCACCGTTGCACACAAACACCACAGACCATAAACAGTAAAAGTGGACGACGGGATGGCACCATTTTCAACCGGAGTGTGTGAAGCACAATCGAACGAGTTTTCAGTTGGGCTCCACGCCTACTCCGCAGGCTCAAAGTCAGCTCGCTGACATAAACCAACCTCCTGAGAAGCGGTAACTCGTTCGGTAGATGTATCCTACGCATAATTCCCTGCAAGCAAGCGATTGCGTCCATAAGTATAGTTCAATTCCATTCGATGTTATGTTTTGCGAATTATTACTTCACAGATACTTCACTTTGTCAGCGATGTGGCTCAGTCGTCTTGTCAATGATTTGTTATTCGGGCTTCTGGTCTAAACAAAATGGTTATTTAGCTCCTGTGCCACAGAAAGTCGACGGCATTTCACGTCACTTTTAGCCCAGCTTGGTGCCATCGGCTAAAAATGCTGGTTAGACCATAACGCTACGTACGAAGTAAAGACGACTGCTTCAAAATGTGGTTTCTCTGTAGAAAATATCGCTGACATGAAGGCTAAATGTTTCTAGTGTATTTGATGTCAAAAGTCAGGCAAAATGAATGGGGGTGAATGGAGAAGCTACCGCTAGTTGATCATCTGCCATCCTCTAGACCGTTCAATTGAGCTTCAACTTCCGGGTGTATTCCGAACCCCTCGCCACAGACCAGCGTGCTAGAGAGCGTATGCAGAGGAAAGTTTAGAGGCGATTGGTTGCCAGTGGTGAGAGTTCAGAAAGCGAAGCAACTGTACACGCTGAAGATCATGATGACCCAGAGGAGTCATTGTAATACCAAAGAGAGGAGCCGTATCTGTCCTCTGGAGGTTTTTCGGTTTTAAAAGGTCGGACATGGAGCAAACGACAGTCGATTGCAAATGCTGTCGAGCAAAAGTTGTAGCTGGAGGTGGTAACACGAGCAATTAGCTGCTCCACCTTGGCCGTATACACGTTCTAGAGCACCAGGACTGTCTTCGACTAAGATCTACACCCTCCAAATCTACAGCTAAATCTACAAAACGGTCGAATCAGAGCCAGATGTCCATCCAAGATGCGTTTGCCAAAGGCACGGCATACGAGGAAAAAGCAAGCGGTGGGTTGAGATGAAAAACGCAGTCACAGTCCACCTCTTCAAGGATATGGTTCCGTTGAACATGGTAGAGAAAGCGGGTTTTAAGACGACGGTAGAGACTCTGGATCCAAGGTATGTCCTACCGGATCGAAAATATTCCAGCACTGCCATACCCGCCATATACCTTGGTCACACAGGCAAGTTACAAGAAAAGTGGTCTACGGTCCCGGATTATTCTAAACAGCCGACTACGAGTCAAGCGGCACTTTATTGATACTCAAACACTTTTTAAAAATGTATCTGGCTATTGTGCAATATTTTATTTATTTTATGTATTATTTGAAGGTTTACATATTATTTATACATTATTGAAGGATCAGTTGTTGCACTTTTTAATTAGGTTAATACTTGAATATTGTGTAACGCACATTTTAAGCAACATAACTACTGAAGTTGATCACTATTTCTTGTTCATTGTTAATATCTATTTGTTATACTACTGCTTATCTGTTGTTCTTAATCATTACTTATTGTTCATTTACTGTTCATTTGTTATACTATTGGACAATTCCATGGTAACGATCAATCAAGAGTAATTTATGTCATCTTTGCCTGCCATCTATTACTCTAATGTAGTAGCTACTTGCCTGTGCTTTGATCAGTTCCACGGGCATGCCTAGTGTCTACTGAACTGTATAACACTAGGTTTATGCTAATCCATTTTGTAGAAGGCTATACGAAGGTGAAAGTGTCTGTACTGGAATTACGGCAGAAAAAACGCCATTATTTTTGCCTTTACTTTGGCAGGCATTTCTCTGAAATCTGGCAATGACAGGCAGTAGGTTTAAGCTTAAGTTGGTGGCCTAGGATGTTGACCAGGCCATGATAAGTTTATATTGACTGCAGGGTTATTATAGTTAACGAAAACTAAGACTAAAACTAGCAGTAAAAAAAAATAGAAATAAAAATGTACATTTAAAAAAAATAATAAATAAATAAAAAATAGGCGTGCAATGCACGGAATACCCCTCAGCCCAATGTCGAAGTTTTTAGAGACGCCTGCCCGCCCGCCGCCCGACCGCCCGCCCAACCGCACGAAGGATAGCAATAGAAACAAAGAAGCAAACTGACAAACTAAATAATAATAAAAATGAAAATTTCAAAACTATTATGACCTTGGGGTGTTCACAGATATTTCGAAGGATGCCATTTCTGATAAAGAGACAGAGGTAGCGGAATTTCAAAATGGTAACAGAATTACATTTTCTGATAATCTACTAAATATGTTATTCTCAAAATAACAAAGCAATTGAAAATTGGTATCATTAATGATGTTTGTGTTGCTGACCTCCCGTTGAACCAAAATTTTGATCCACAAGGCTGGGCAAAAGGAAGGCAACATATGATATTGATGAAAGGAACTCATTTCTGAACCAAAATGTGAGCTTATAATGAACTAGCACCCTGCCCGTGGGGATCCAAGGGTTTGATTTTATGTAACTTCGTTTAGCATTATGATGTCATCACATGCACCTCTATGATGTCATCACGTTGCCATGGAGTTTCCATAAACACCAAGGTGGCTGTCACGCGACCAATGTTTTTATAGAAACTAAAACTAAGTAACTATCATGGGGAATACGCTGCACTGACATTCCGCGCTCAGTGGAACAGGAAGTCGCCTGCAGGACGGAGCATAATAGCGTTGCTCACGTTGCAGAAATAAGAATTAATTCATGCAGAAATAAGATGAATAGAACTACTGCAATTTCCGTAACGGAAATACGTTGAAAAATGGCAAATTTCACAATGAGCCACTGGAATTCTGCATTTCAATTTCCTGCAATGACTTACAGTCTCAAATATAAATGTTTGGAAATACAGTAAATACCAAGAAATGGCAAAATATCTTTTAGGAGTTGTCAGCTTTGTAAAAATAACCTTTGATCCTGGTTCTGGAGCTAAAAAAATTACAAAATTAAAATCTAAATTTTGAGAAGACCATCAAAGATATTTCAAAACGGTTTTCAGTGTTTGATTTGATAATGAGTCATCAACATGAAAACTAACACTTGCTGTTTTAGCAACTCTCATGTGGAATTGCCCTATTGCTATACCTGTTGAATTACCCCATAGGATGTGTGATGATCAAGATGGTTAATTGTTCTAATTATGCTAACTTTGTTCAATAGAAAATATGCTTGATTCCTTTCCCAACCTATTGAAAATGCCTCATAGGATGTAATGACAATGATCAAGGAGGTTAATTGTTCTAATTAGGCAAACTTGATTCAATAAAAATGTTCAATTTTGACCGTAATCATTATTCTAATGCTTTAACTTCATTATTGCCACCCTATTGGCAACCATACTTTGAGGGGGTCATGCTTTTATCTGTGTGTGTACACATGGGGGGGGGGGGGACCGTGATATGACAATTATGTCATACCGCCCAGCCCTACCCAAACATAACAACGTTTGTACAGTACGGAAAACGCAGAGAAACAGGCGATTTCAACGTCTCTACACTCAATCACTAAGACAATCACTAGACAATCACTAAGAAGAAATTTGTATTATTGTCAGACAAATCAATATTTTAATTCTTTATGGAGGGAATGGATGCTATGCACCAATGAAGAAAAAGGCAATCCAGCCTGCTGCCAGGAATAAGTCAAAAAGCCAAGCACTGTCATTGCACGGCTTCAGACGAAAACTGCATTTTAGTAAAAGAACCATACATGCAGAAAAGTCAAGATTTTGAAGCAACATCTGCCTTCAAGCGGACAAAAATGCAACAATGAGGATCCGTGAGACCCTGTACTGTTACACACCTTCAGACCCTGTACTGTTACACACCGTCAGACCCTGTACTGTTACACACCTTCAGACCCTGTACTGTTACACACCTTCAGACCCTGTACTGTTACACACCTTCAGACCCTGTACTGTTACACACCGTCAGACCCTGTACTGTTACACACCGTCAGACCCTGTACTGTTACACACCGTCAGACCCTGTACTGTTACACACCTTCAGACCCTGTACTGTTACACACCTTCAGACCCTGTACTATAACACACCGTCAGACCCTGTGCTGTTACACACCTTCAGACCCTGTACTGTTACACACCTTCAGACCCTGTACTATAACACACCGTCAGACCCTGTGCTGTTACACACCTTCAGACCCTGTACTGTTACACACCGTCAGACCCTGTACTGTAACACACCGTCAGACCCTGTACTGTAACACACCTTCAGACCCTGTACTGTTACACACCGTCAGACCCTGTACTGTTACACACCTTCAGACCCTGTACTGTAACACACCGTCAGACCCTGTACTGTTACACACCTTCAGACCCTGTGCTGTTACACACCGTCAGACCCTGTGCTGTTACACACCGTCAGACCCTGTGCTGTTACACACCGTCAGACCCTGTACTGTTACACACCTTCAGACCCTGTACTGTTACACACCGTCAGACCCTGTACTGTTACACACCGTCAGACCCTGTACTGTTACACACCTTCAGACCCTGTACTGTTACACATCGTCAGACCCTGTACTGTTACACACCTTCAGACCCTGTACTGTTACACACCTTCAGATCCTGTACTGTTACACACCATCAGACCCTGTACTGTTACACACCTTCAGACCCTGTACTGTTACACACCGTCAGACCCTGTACTGTTACACACCGTCAGACCCTGTACTGTTACACACCGTCAGACCCTGTACTGTTACACACCTTCAGACCCTGTACTGTTACACACCTTCAGACCCTGTACTGTTACACACCTTCAGATCCTGTACTGTTACACACCTTCAGACCCTGTACTGTTACACACCGTCAGACCCTGTACTGTTACACACCGTCAGACCCTGTACTGTTACACACCGTCAGACCCTGTACTGTTACACACCGTCAGACCCTGTACTGTTACACACCTTCAGACCCTGTACTGTTACACACCGTCAGACCCTGTACTGTTACACACCGTCAGACCCTGTACTGTTACACACCTTCAGACCCTGTACTGTTACACACCTTCAGACCCTGTACTGTTACACACCTTCAGATCCTGTACTGTTACACACCTGCAGACCCTGTACTGCTGCACACTTTCAGTTCTGTTTGCAGGAAGAGTGGGACAAAATTATACCAGAGACACTTACTCACTTGGTGTCTTCAGCACCAAAACATTTATTAGGCCAAGGCTGTGTCTGAGTAGTTAGAAAAATCACATCCTATCCACTAATTCCTGACTACTTTTCTTTCACTTTTGTAGAAAACATCATAAAGGTTAAGGAGAGCAGTAGAAGGGAATTCCTGACGACTTCGAAAGACAACCGCACTACAAAGAGAATCTCAATGCACTTACACCAAGCAACGTGATCATGTGTGCCCTGCCCGTCATATACGATTCAATTTCGTGATTGATTTCGACTGGATGAATGATCACTTCAAATAGTGCATTCGGGGGACATACAGAATATTGGGCAGGTGTTCCTAATGTTGCGGCTGATCGGTGAATAAGACTTGCCATGCAGTGGACTCAACATTCTTATCAGTTGACTGATTTCTTGACTTCTCATCAGTCTCAAGTGAGAGCCAACGTATTGAGAATGGCACACTGCAGTAAGATTGAACAGGATTTAAAATGAAAGGCAAAAGCGTGTAGCATTCATCTCCAAAGATTAAGCAGGTGACACTGGAGATTAGTATCGGGTTAAAATGAATTCCTCTTGACACCTCTCTGTGTAACCAGCTCCAGGCAGACGGTTCTGCTTGACCAATCAGGACAGTGTCAGTCAGGAGCAAACTGGCTCGGACTGTACTTTCGACATCAACAAGCCACACAAACACAAAAACAAACTCAGAAATTGAGCTCTGCCACTCTGTCCTCGCATTCATAAATGATTGCTCCTCGACAGCACAAACCAGATTTTTCCCCAACAATGACGACGGCACATTTATTGGATATGACCAGAGGGACTTTCTCCCCCATTTGAACTTCTCATCACCTCTCCTCCACCGAGTATGACGCACATCGCAAGTAAAATCTCTCAGATATCAAATAACGCCACACGACCATCTCCCTGCCCAGTGTGAAGGACAAATCCAGCATGTGAGATCTTTGTATATCAACAAAATGAGAGGTCAACTTTTATAGTCCCACTAGTGCCTGCTATACAAAACACAGCATATTATTGGACATCAGCCCTAGATAGGGCTAAAATTCAGGCATGATTCATATATCAATATCAATGGTGGGGTCAATACTAGAAAATTGAGACTTTTCATTCGCGCTGTGTTCAAATCAAATATGCCGCAGTCTAGAGCCAAAACACTGCCCCATTCAAAATCACAAACATCCACAAACGGCAGTATAATTCACTACAGACGACATACTTTTAATGAAAAAAGAATCCCGTTAAACCAGCAATATTCTCCAATAGTTGCTCAACACAATTCAATTCTTGTTAAAGTTCATTTTGAAGGCTATATTAATAATTTACCATCAGTTAATCTATTCGTGAACTTAATAAGTTTGAGGTACTCCTGCAAAGAATTATTTTGCTTGTAGATTCAGACGAGTCTGAGAATGACCTTTGAGGAAGAGGGTCGAGTTTTAAACCAATCAGTTTCAGCGCTTGCTGAATTCTTGATTTCATTTTCATTCAACTTATCTCAGGGCGAGAGCAATTGAAAACCCCCATAACATGCAGACCCAATAGCCCAATTCACTGTCAGGACTTGTTAGATGTTCATTTGACTTTATAAACTCCGGACTGCTGCAAAGCAAACCTATGTCATTAGTATAAATGACAACCATTTCCCATCTTGTGTAGACAGTACACTTAATTATCCATATTGTTTCTTTTTTTACAGCCCTAAATGACTACCCAGTACAAAAGCACAATTTTGGAGGGCACAACATGCTCATTTTCTTGTCTGAAGGTCTGAACCATGATTATCTCAAAATAGGCTCACCCCAATGTAAAAATAACCGACTTATCACAATTCCAATATGCAAGACTAGAGGTCTTAAATTTTTCACTGAAAAATGTAAAACATAGCCAATTTTTTCTTACTTATTTCCCTGAAGACAAATCATCAACATGTTTAAACGTGACATCAGCGCTTGTTATAAATTATCACATTTGGAGACTGTGTTTAATGTTGAATGTCATTTAGAAAACAAACAGCACATGCAGGCTCATAAAGATCACAATAAACGCCAACTTTAACAACAATGTCATAAATCACACAGCCTCATTCAATACCCCATGTGCATGCACATTACAGTCAAGAAGGAAAAATCATGTTTTGTTGCTCAGTGCACTCACAATGGAACTAGAGTCTGTAATCAAAGCCTCTCTTCCAGAAATTTCCTTCCCAACCAACTAATTTCAATCCACTCTCTGGGTCAAATTCTCAATGAATGGCCAACAGCCGCTTACACTACAAGAATCACATTGCTGATTTTTTTCTTAAAGGGGACCTAATTTGCCATTTTTCCAAGTTTATATTTTGGTCTTTGACTCCCCTAGAGTACTCATGATCATGCAAAGTAAAAAAAGGGTACTTATTTAGCTCAAACTGCCATCCTCAAAAAAACCCACTTGTAGTCCATAGTAGTCTCTGCTTGAAACGCCTCATTGGGGTGGCTCTTCCTCTCTGGCCCCCACTCCCCGTGTGCCCACTTTCTTCTGACTGGCCAGCTCTGTGGGGGGCGGATCTAGGCGGGACGAGGCAGCAAAACGCAGTGTTCCTGGTCTGTCTCCAGAGTAAAACTGACGCGTCAACCGAAGGACTGACGGACATATTCTGCAATCTAACGCAGTACATAATAATAAGTAATTATGAAATTAACTTGTTCTAATAAACGCAATGGTGGAAGTGGAGGACGCAGTGCGAAAGTCAGGCAGCTCAAGCACAAATCTGCCATCGGCTACAGTTTGCTACAGCAATAGTTGGCGAGTGGTTTACTACTCCGTAGCTCGGATGCAGGGAAAGCTAGAATCCACCCCATATAGACATTTGTAGAACGGGATCGACATGCCCAAGTGTAGACCGGAGAGTGTAGAAATCCAGTGGGTCTGAGTTTAGAGGGTAACATGGACAGTGAAGAGCTGCTAAAAGTGGACCAACAGCTTATGGTCTGCTTTGGTGTGTATTAGGACCTGCTGGTTCGTGTGCATAGCTGTGGTGTCTTGATAGTGTGGAGAAACGAACAGCTTCTGGGCTGGTATATGACGGAGGGGCGAAAGCTCCAAGCTAAACGGCCTTTTCAGAAATTGCCCACAGTAATGGTTTACTGATTGCTTCGGAATGACCAGCTTTTCCTCACGGAAAATGGGCGCATTATGGATATGTGCCAGAGCTAGACAGAGCTCCGGTTATGTCATGAACATAATACAGGTTTTACAGACCGTAAGTTCTGTCTGCGTGAACCGTTGCTTTTGTGGAGCTAGCGAATCGACACTTTTACAGGAAAGAATTTAATATTCAATCAATGGCAATCCAGCGTTTGTTATAGCCTGTGCGCTTCCCTATTGCTTTCACCAGTAGTATCAGAGAGCTTGCCCAGCCATTGGAGATGTATCAGGCTTACCCCGGTCATGGATAAGTAAAGCGATCGTTTCATAAGCACCCAAAAACGCATCCCAAGCTCTGCAAAATCTACGCCTGGTCTCACTGCAGCGCAACTCGGCAGACACATACAGCACCTCTCCGTTTAGCTTCAACTGTAGTGGCTACAATCAAGCAACGTTATGATGAAACTGTCACATTGATGCTTACAGAAGTAACACAAGCATACCGATCATAATTGCGGCATATAAGCTAACCAGAAGCATTTTTAATTTGCAGAGCACACAACCTAACATGCAGTAGCTGATTAGCGGTCATGACTTCGAATGTTAGCGGTTGCGCAAAAAATTTGTTTCGCGTCAGGTGTGAAAGCTGCTTAATGCGCCCATAACGCCTGTATTCGCGTCTTTGCATTGATTTTGGATGTAGCTAATCTGTCGCGCGAAAAATTTGTCTCACGTTCGGTGTTAGAGCGGCTTGACGTGCACATAACGTATATTCGTGTCTTTGCATTGACTTTGTCTGTAGGCTAATCTGTCTTGCGAAAAATTAGTTTCATGTCTGATATGAAAGCAGCTTTATGGATAGTAAGAGACAGCTAGAGAGAGAGCTCGGTTATGTTATGAACTCAATACAGGTTTTGCAGACCGTAAGTTCTGTTAGCACAGACAAGTTGCTTATGTGGTGCTAGCATATTGATCACTTCTACAGGAAAGAATTACCCATTTAATCTCCGCATTTTTTGGCTTTTTATTAGCCACAACAATTTCTAAAGGGGGATAAAATTATGTCAAGATAGTGCAGACAAATCATTTGTAAACCGGTAGAGCTTCTGCATTTCACATTGCTTTCATGGTAGCACCCGAGAGCTTGCTCAGACATTTGTGAAGTATCCGGCTGATCCCGGTCATGGACAAGTGAAGCGAACACTAACTGTAGTGGCTACAATAGGGCAACGTTATGATGAAACTGCCGCATTGATGCTTACCAAAGTAACACAAGCATACCGATCAGAGTTACTGCATATAAGTTAACCAGGAGCATTTTTAATTAGCACGACACGCAAACCAACATGCAGTAGCTGGTAACCACAGAGACAAACCCTTGCGATACAGGTTTTACAGAAACCTCGTGCCACCGTCTACGGCTGCAGACAGTCTAACTACGTTGTATACATTGAGTGCTTTGGCCAGCACGTCCGTCGACATCTTCAGATACAGTAGGATGATGGCATACACCAACTGTGTGGAGTGTGAACCAATACTGACGTAGATGTTATGCTACCACTGCCAGTTTGTTTTATGGAAACAATAAGCACATTTGTTAACATTTTCAGTGCAGGAACATCAGTTCTTCGAAATTTTGGCATACAGTGACTGCATTTTTTTTAACACTGCAACTTGTGTTCATGCAGTGGAACTTTTTATGACAGTGCCACTTTGTGTATTACAGTGAAACTTGCAAACACATCACTGTAAAATGGGTACAATTTCATTTTTTTTTTCCATTTTTTGTTGCTTATTTATTTTTGAAAAAATTCTCATGAACTTTAGGACACAGGCAATGAAATCTAACTGAAGCCAAAGGTGTAAGCTCTCAAAATATTTTTTTATTTAATGTTCCCATCTGCCACAGAGGCTGAGAAATAAAGGTTTTAGTGAACGCTGGCAATTCTGTAAAGTTTTTCAGAAAACCCACAGGTTTTAGGAGGTTGTTTTCTAAAAAGCCTTAGGTTTTAGTGTTTTTTTTTTTTTTTTTTTTAGGCGGCCGTCTAGGTCTTAATGGGTTAAAAGAGACCTGAAGTTCCACAAGTTTGAAAACAGTAGCTGCATTGGATGAACCCATAAATGTATCCGAGGGTTTTCTCACTTTTCTGGGGTAAAATAAATGCACTGTAATCTTCCTATTCCATACAATGTGTAGATTAAAGATATCCAAATGTTTTTCGGCCCCGAGGAACACTAACTCCTAAGCAGCAGATGTGCAATTACGTTCTCAACAAACCAAAAACAAATCAAAGTATTCAACAAAACACCAGCCTCACTATGCAGTCTACATGAATAACCACCTCTGTAATCAGCCTAAAACCAAACACCTCACTTCTGCAATTGATGACAATGAGGCCGCTTCATTAATCAGTTATTAACACTTCAGTTTTGCAATCAATCGCTAACATCTACAATGGATCTCCCCTTCAAAACCAATTACATTTCCCTCTAAAATCAATCACTGACATTTCAGCAGTCGATTGCAAGGGCATCCACGATCAATGAAAGAATCCGCGCTAAAAGCTGACTAAAGTCAACCTGTTAATCTGAGATACAGAGCAAAGTATTGTTGTTGGTTTTCATTAATAAGAGTCAAACTGTTAATTCAATTAAGCAGTCAACTCTTCTGACTGCCCAAATGTTTCAGTTTCTACTAACAACCTTACCATCTAGGCCTAAAACCTATAAGGCATCAGCCACTCTTATCTACCCTCTCATCGGGGGTAAATACTATGAAAAAAGTACAATTTTTCATAATACAAAATAATACAAGAGACTAAGAAAAGAGGAGGCTCTTCAGGCGGAGGGTGACACATATATGGCAAAGGGGAATTTTAGAGGGTAAATGGGTGTCAATGTGTTCCTTTGCCTTTAGCGGCCATTCCTGAGAAATGATATTTTTGCCCCTTTGAAGCCAGATTTCTCTGTAACTAATCATCAGAACCTCGTGAAATTTTCGCCAGTTTTTCTGCGTAATTAGTGTAACAGTTTAACAGAGAGATTTTTCAACTTTAGTGTATAGCCTATGAAATATGGTGTCATATCCACTGGAAAAAAAAATCCCTTTTTCACATTCCAGGTGAAAAAGGGCCAAAAAATTTTTTCTTCCCTGAAAGAAATTAAATCCAGAGATGTTAAGCTGTTTGTGTCTAAATCTCCAAATAAAACAAATTCCACCATGCTAACATGTATATTTACCAAGAAATCCAGGAAAAACTAAAGCAAGTGAAAATTCAGCATGGCTGTCGATTCCATGGCAACGGGCAAATTTACATAAGTAATCTATTTTCCATTCTTATACAGAGAATGTATATACTTGACTGGTAAATGAATTGTGTCAATTACTACGAGTGCTTTAAAAAGTTGTCATTTACTACCGATGCCCCCTTAAAGAAGGTATAGGGTTAACAACTCAGTCACAGTCAAAAAAGCTGACAGCCACCATAAACAGTAATTGGGAGCTGGCTTGGCAAAATTCATTCTTTTTAACAGCCAGAGAGGATCCCATGGATTTGGGCCCCAACAGCCTGGTGCAAAGAATTGAATAAAAGATATAACATTTTAAACTACCAAACAGCGGTTTCAGTTGAGCATTAAAATTGTGGTACTATTCTTTCTTCACACTAATTCTGAGAAAAAAATTAAAAAGCTGCTTGTTGCAGGTGATAGTTATGGGGGGAACTTAGCCAAGATGAAACACAAACAAAACAAGAAACATTAAATCATTTCGGGACAGCTGATTGGGGGGGAACATACAACAAAATTGCCAGACCACCCTACTCGTGCATTTAGCCTTCAGATACAGTTTTCAAGAAGGGAATTTGAGGCATCTCCAGTGACGTAAACAAGCATTATGATTCCGCATTTTACATGAACCACTGAAATGATCTGATCAACCCATCAGTGACAGCATAATGATTGCTGAAAACTGATCCGCAAACAACTTCTGTGTACTGGTACACATAAAACTTTTGCATTTCAACTGAACTGAAGCCATTAGGGTAAGGTGGGGCTATTCTGGCCTACTTCACCTTCTTTCACTGGTAAAAACATAAATCAATCAATTTCTTGGCCAGTAGTTGTTCTAAACTATTGCTAGAGCAATCAGGAACAAGATCTCATGTTTTCCATCTCCAATAGTGTGTAATTTTTATCAAATAAACTAAATAGCCCCACCTTACTCTTAATGTTACGTCCTGCAGTTGAACACTTCCAGGTCATTACACTTAATAGATGATTAAACTGGCATGGGAGGCCCGCAGCAAACAAATTCTCTTCAGTGATGGAGACGATGCGACTCTTGACAACTCCGGAGCACACTTGACCACAAGTCACATTCATGTAATGTTTTCCAGAGGCATCTATGTTCCAAGAGGTATAACCAAAAACCACGGAATGAAGCGTGCGATGCAGAGTTGATGACTAGTATGGGTCACACCAACTTACAACTCCAGACTTGATTTTGGTCGAAAACCCAAAAGTTTTATTAATTCTAGGATATTTGCAACAAACAATAGCACATGCGAGTTTACAGTGTGGGCACCACTTCTCACTGCCGATTAAAATATTAGCTTTATGCCAAAATAAAAATGATATCGGCAGTAAGAAGACTTCAGAGCAGCATCACAGACTGATAAACTGCCGAGGTTTGCTCAGAATTGGCATCAGTCAAGTCTGCTTCTCCAAAGTAGTTCACAAGACAATATAACATGTTATCAGTGCATAATGTAAAAGGGGGCCGACAAGCTGTCACGGAATTACAGTCCCATTACATTTTGGGTTGTAACTCTACAACTAAATAAGATAAAATCAAGTATGCTATGTCATATTGAAGGTATTAACTTGTTCTTTAATATTATTAAGTGAAAATATATTTTTTGAGAAATTTTCATAGAAGAAACAAGCAAAAACTACTCCGTCACGGAATTACACAAAATTGACGTGGTTTTTTTAATGTTGTCTTTAACTATCCAGAAAGTGATGTTCCAATCATAGTCAAGTTATGAAACTTCAATATGTTCATATTCAAGGTTTTTTTTTGTAAATACTGTCAGTTATAGAAACAAATATTGACTTTAACCCTGCTTTATGGGCAAGAAATTTCAAAAAGTCAATGTCACGGAATTACAAGAGGCAAATTGTCACGGAATGACAACAATAGTATTAATTAGTTTCAATGTATTTATTTCAATATCTTATACATATATACATAATTATTTGCATTTTAACAGTTTAGCAATATATTACAATGAGTTTTCCACTTATAATGGCCAATCATAATACGTACTTCAATTTTTTGTTTTAATCTCCATGTCAACATTGGCTTGGCGGCCCCCAAAAGTAATACATCGCAGGAGAGCCTTTTCCAATCAACGCAGCAAAATAAATGTAACAGGTTGGTGCGACTTCAGGCGGACACTTACTTGAACCTTCCTTGGCAGTGTTGACACTTATCTCCGACCCACCCTTGATCGCAGACGCATGAGCCATTCAAACATTTCCCAGAAAAGCAGTTTTTATCACATGCTTTAGGTGAGCCTTCGCCGTGCATTACCATGTAGAACATAATGTAAATCAATAAATACGTGTTTAGATGCAGCATTCCGAAGTTAAAACATCTCTTCTTTCTGAAAAGAAACAGTCTCCAGTCTCTCAGCATGTTTCCAGCATCCATTTTACTATGTTGAACGGAGACGGAGACACGGGCTGTGCGAAGACCCCAGTCCTTACAGATTCTGCCTCTCAGGTTTCCCCCCAGTTATACCCAAAGTCCTTCCCAATGAATTATTTGTCATCAGAACAGCTTACTAATGGAATTCTTGGATACACAAGTAAGAGAAATTATTATTCAATCGTTTTCCGCCATTAACATGTAATAACCTAATGTTACTAACGATGAATCTTACGCCGGCTAACAAACAAGCACTGCTAGCCAAGCATACAGTTGCCTGCACCCTCATTGACATCCGAAACACAAAAATACAATTCCATGCTTACTGGCTCGCTACCCATGGCGAAAAAAAAATTAAATATGACAACGAATAATCAATGATGTTGCGCCTGCTGGCTCCCGCTATTACAGAGGTTGCGAAATGATCCCAACCTCAGACGCACAGGGATTCCATGAAAAGAAACGCAGTCCCTCAATACGCCACACTATTAGATTATAGCAAACAGTTTGCAATAGTTTTATTCATCTACAACTGTACCGAGACAATATTTTCCAAGCAGCCATTTTAAATGGCAAGCATTTTGCAAGGTAATGAATAAATTATTTTATTTTAAAAAAAAAAAAAAACATACCGCTTGTTAGCAAGCTAACGAGCAATAGGAGCTAGCGTTATATCCGGTAATATCACACTTGTAATCGAAAGCAGTAAACTCGTCCTTTACAAATAGCAGAGGAACAAAAGGTTCAATTCTCTCGCCGATTGAAGTTAGGTCCAAAACCCTAGAATGATACCAGCGGCAGTCAATAACATGGATGTTGCCATTGTTGTTACCAGCACAGAGGGATGCAGCGAACGTACTAAGTCACCAGTTTTGCCCATTTTTTAGTTCTAATTTACGAAATGTTCCGGGATCGCTTGTGTTTTAAATAAAGCCCGGTCCGTGCTTTTGCTTAGATTCCAAATAATCCATCCTAAAAGTAGACAATGCACGGGCGAGCTCCACAACGCCGCGACTACCCCCAGCACCATCGACCTCTGCGTTACTGTCGCTGCTCTTCGGGCGAAAACTCCGAGCAAGAGCAACTGCGCATGTGAAGTTTGAAATCGGTCAATTAAAGACACAGTGCTATGCTGTGCAATGAAAAATCTGCTACAGCTTTATCGCTGAGTACTTGTAGACGATCAGCTGGGGCGCGTTTCCCAAAACGTAGTAGCTCAGTAAATTAGCAACTCAAATGGTTCGTCCATTCATAGTCAAGGAGCCCAACTACGTAAGTTAGCATCTGTGATTTTGGGAAACGCTCCGCGGGACAGGACAGTTACTTGTAACCAATAGGAATTGGGCCCTCGCATACCTCTGTTATGATTTTCATATTCATGCATTTTCTGTGCTGTAGATAAACTAGTTAAAAGCATAGCTACAGGGTGTTCATTAACAGAGACAAAAATCTTCTTGCCCCATAACAGTGTACAGCAGTGTTCCAGCAGTAATATCTGAGGCTGGTTCTGAAAGAAAATGCAAAGCTAAAGATGTTTTCACTTAGTTTGGCTAGCAAAAAAAAATAAATATAAAAATTGCGTTTGCTGAAATGAAAACAAGAAATAAAATTACCCTTTAACGGGAAATTTAAGCATCTCCACTCTTCAATCACAGCTTCTCAACAGTTCTTAAGTAAAAGAAAGATATCATATTTTCAAAACCAATTTCCTCTTAAGGCAGTTGCTATAAAGCTGACTTCAAAATGTATGTTTAAAACTTTTGTTGAATTCAAATAGTTGCATTCCACAAAACCGAAATTGAGCGAGAGGTATTTAAGGAACTCCGTCCTAATAGCTCGGCCATCCCGATCCTGTAAGGACAGTGCTATTATTGTAATTTCACCGGCATCTTCATTATTGACACTTCTAGGGTCTCATTTTGCTTCCAGAACTGCCTCCAGAAATGCTGACGTGGTAGAGACTTTCAAGGTTTTATTTATTTATTTATTATTTTTTTTTAGCATAGTGCTGACTCCTGCTGTCTCCTTGTGGATGGGGGCAAGTGCATCCTGAATATCATGGCTGCAAGGGAGACCTCGGACGGAGGGACACTCGGCAGTGAGGTGCTTGAGGCAAGCAGGCGGGGGAAAGGGCCACAGAAGTCCTGTTGAGCAGCTAATTTGTGCTGTCAGACATGCAGAAGAAGGTTGCGATGCAAACCTCCAGGATGGTGGATCTCTAAGCTCAAGCAACTACTGCAGTCTATTCACTTTCAAAGTTTATTGTGTTTTATGCCCAGGGATGTCATCTCGCCAATTACTGTAGTTCTTAGCCTTTTTAGTGTAGCATTTGTAGCCTTTTTGGTAGCTTTAACAAGTCTTCCTATTCTCCTCTGACATAGCTCATTGCCAGGGTGTTTTCAGTCTCAGGAAGGCAGTTTCATTGGTTCGCAAACACAAACTAATGCACAATACATGACTTTCTATCAGTCACCTACAGCATTCACACCCAAGTTCTGAATGCAATAATAAGCAAATTACAGGGTGTTACGCTGTTTTATCTTAAACCCAAGGTCAAAGGTCAAATCTAAGGTAACAAAATGATGGCATATAGATGACTTCACTTCAGTCCCTTATGCAAACCAGAGGTTTGACTGAATGAATGAATTAATGCAGTTGTTGGGTATAGCGCCTTCTCATAGATACTCAAAGCACTTCGCAGTCATGTAGCTTAATCTCATCTCAGCTCCACCAATGTGAAGCACCTACGTAGGTGATATGATAAAATGCAATAATCAGCAAGGTACTGGGTGTTTTCCTGTTTGACGTTGAACCCAAGATCTAAGGTCAGATCCCCGGTCAGAAACTGACGCGCAATTTATGACAATACTAATACTGTATTCTCAATACAATACTATGCTATTATTACAATAACAAGGGAGATACAGGGCATTTTTCTGTGGTCAAAGATCAAGCCCAAGGTCACAAACTGATGTGCTATATATGACTTCTAATCAGTCCCTGGGACAAACCTAAGCCTTACATGTGACTGAAAGCCTGATATGGGCAGTTTTGTAGTAGTTTTGTGCCATTTAGACCCTTAATTAATTTATGAATTATTCTGTAAATTATAATCTGATTTCGACCAAAATCGATGTGTCAAGATCTCACAACTAGTAATATCTATGGTTAATATAAACAAAATTTAGTCAAAATTGTTACATGCAGTTTGATTGCAAGAAAGCTTTATAGATCCAGCAGAACAAATACAGTCTAAATTCATGCTATCCCCAATAATATCTGCTGACACAAGAGACACATTAAAATAGCAACAAAAAAATACAATATTAGTTCACAGCTGAAGCCATGAGTGCCCCATTTAGTGGAAAGAGCTAAAAACAGAACGTAAAATGTTTTCGGATACAATAGTCTTAAAACCACTATCATAAAAATCATAAGTTTCAAAACAGCCAGCAGTTCATTTTATCTTTGAGAAGTATAGCATTCAAAACTTCACTTATACCCAATTTGGTGATCACATGAGATGACGGTAAAATTAGGACTTTCTGAGATCTGATATTGCATTTATTACCAACTTAGATAGCAATGCTGTTTTCAGTTTTCAGTTGATCTGTGTGTGTGTGTGTGTACATTTTTGTCATCAGGGGAAACTACAGTGAAACTATGCTAAAACTACTATAAAACTACTATGAAAGATGTTTGGAGTATTTTGCTGGTGTTTATGTGTATGTCGGTGTGCGTGTTTCTGGACAATTCTCATGAGCACGAAAACATTGCAAGCTTTTAAGACACAGTCTCAAAGCAAAGCAGGTGTGCAGTTGGAATAAAAAGGAAGGCTGAGTTTAAAGATGGGTGTGGTCTGAACTCACTGAATGCATTATAATGAGGATAGTTATACTAAAAACAACCAGCTGCATTGTCGCGACTGGCGTGATCCCAGATGGTCTCTTGTCTCAAGTCTCTTGTAAATTTAAAACAAATCTGAGTGCAGAGATCGTATGGCATAGATGAATAATACTTTTCGTCCGTGATAACCCTTTATATAGAATGATCTACAGAAAATTTTACAAATTTTTTAATGATTAAAAACAAATTTGAGATTAAATTGTTTATCTGTCTTGTGGGAAAAAAACAGGCAAGTTTTTGGACATTATTTTCAAGTTGCAAGCTCACAGTTCATGCACCCTCCCCCCACAACCCCCATCTCATCACTAGTTTCAGGTAAATTAGAAAATGATAATAATAATAATAATAATTAAATCAATTCCAAGCCCAGCTGTGGCTCTAAATGCTTTTCAGGCTGATAGTGTCTTTAGCAAATTGACATCATAAATAAGATTGTTTTCACTGGCTCTTAAAAGGAAATAAAAAATGAGGAGAAAAATAAAACTGAACCTCACTCCAAGCTGCATGCAATATAACTGCACCAAATCCAAAAGCATCAGTCTGTCACAGAGATCCGAGGGGAAAATTCTCCTCTCAGTTTTTCGGGCTAAATGCTCTCAAATAAATCACTCTGACGAATCATCACAGCTAACACAAGCTGGCAGGCGCTAGAGTCCTGGGTCGTACGGGACATTCCATGCACATGACATTAAAGCGATATTATATCCTGTCTGCTCCATTGTTTTTCAAAGCCTAAGTTCCGACTTTGGCTTCAAGCATATCATTTTTGACGTCATGCAGACTTTTCCGTGCAATTCAAAACACCAGTATGTAAAAATGTGTCTTTGATGATCAGTGTGTTTGCAAGGCACCCGTGTTAAACTTGTTAGTCCATGTGACACTAAAAACAGGCAAGTGCACGTATTTAAGCAATGTTTACATAATCATTCTGATATTATGGCCTGTTCCCAAGTATTCTGATAATTAATTTGCATCTGAGCTGTATTGGAGTCGTTTGTGCTATTTATGTAAAACTTTGGGTCACCAGAATTGAACATAGAAAAAGTGGGTTGCAGGAGGACAGTTTGAGATGCACTTCCCTACCCTGTATGAGACTTGATAGTTAGTCACCGAGACAATGGTGGCACTACAATACAAGTGGTATCACAGACACAGCAGGGGACTGACCTTAAGGGACTCTGCCTCCTGGCCCCGCTGCTGAATTAACAGAGATGTATATAACAGTGAACAATATAGCACACATAGATTACTCACTCAGATAGAACATGTGAATAAACAATGCCTCCTCAGAAACAATCTCTCTCTTTCGACAGAGTCCAGGTCAGAACAAATGCATGTAGTTGTTCAACCCCCATGTGCAATGATGCAAGATAAAGACAGAATACAAAGCAAAAATACTTCAGCCTAGAGACGGGATTATTCTTACAGTCTTTATCAGTACAGGGATAGCTGTTGGGTTCCACTGCACTCACCATGCACCAAAGAAACAATAATCTTGATCATACAGATAGACAGTGGCTTCTAAAAATCTTTTTAAAAACAACACTGCAAAGTTGATATACTCTAATACTAATTAATCTAGCAATAGAACACACTATAAAAGAAATTAATCATTCACTTATCTCTATAATGTTCAAGTTAAGAACAATTTTTTTTCTTGTTTTGGCTTTTCACTCCCCACTTTTATACTTGGAATCATACACTTGCTCTTGAAGTCCAGATTATGAGTTTTTGAGAAAATATATTTTCATAAATTTTGCTTTCACCAGGTGAAAACAGCACTCATTATCCAGTCCCTCTGTTTCAAAGTACCCACAATTCAGCTAATTATTAGAAAAAAAATCAGAGAATTCAGATTTATAGGGCAAAAATTAGACTTTCTAAAATCAACTGATGAAAACAACTGTTTGGAAGCTTCAGCTAGAAGGCTTGGATATTTCAGTCTCAGTAGTCAGCAGAATACAATCAGAAATGCAAAAGGTACACAGCCAGATGCAAGCTGCTATTATGCTGCAAAAATCGGATAGCCACTGGTGTAAAACTAGATAAGTACCAAAATAAGTTCACAGTGCTCCTGAAAAAGTACACAAATGGACCCAATATCTGTGCAGAAAACTCATCAGAGGCTCGACTCACTCTTTTAAGACTCGCTTGCCAGCGAATTGCGATCTGGCCATCTTGTTTGTACTGTTACAAGTGATTTGCAGTGGAGCAGCTGTATTTTTACACGCCTCATTGAACAATGAGTACTTAAAAAGCCATTAATCTGAAAGATATGGTCCCTAAAACAAGGGGAATGTCAAAAAAGTTCTGTAATTTCCACATGCTGCAAATATAATTTATAATGTTCTTCAATAAAAGATGAGTATCTGCCCTGTAAGAATATGCGCATAATTTGATGTCAAATCTATTATTGAGGAAAAAGCTAAATTGAGAGTGAAGAGCAGGATAATCAACTTGCAAAACAGAACAACAGTTCTATAGTTACACTTAGTTGGTGTTTTATCTCATTATAGAGATTGAGCTACAAGCACTTCAGCTTTTCTATATCCAAAAAGAGTAATGTTTAGTAAGAAACTGTGAACCATCCAACTTCTTAAATTAGGCCAGCAGAGACATCTACTGCCAGGTTTATAAATATTTTGGCATTAACATGTTATTTTTGGGCTGCCAGGCCCCTATTAACGTAAATGTCGCTGAGTGAGTGAGTGATCAAGTTCAACGATTGGTTAGCCAGCAGGGGAAAAGTTCAGCGATTGGTCAGCCGGATGGGAAGCACTTCAACGATTGGTTGGCTGACAATTGGCTGGCTGAGTGGCCAGGCGTCAACTTCACATGTATTTACTGGTCTGTGCATTGAAAATACATGGGTACTTGGAATTTCGGCTTTGAGACATTGAAATAGAAACTGAATACTTTGCTGTCGTTGGATCTTGGATTTGAGAGTTTGCCGCAGAAACGCAGAAAAATGAAAAAGTGGAATTGTACGCCCCACACTCATTTGTGCGTGTGATGGACTATTAACGTACACGGTGGAACTGGTGCCGGCACTATTATATTTCAGTATTTTCAAGAATACCGGAAGAAAAAATGAGTTTGTTTGCTTGAACAGAAGCAGTTGTGGTGGCCGCTTTGATTATATCTATGAGAGCTAGTGTAACTGACTCCAATGAAAACAATACCTTTAAGACAATATTAAGTTTAAAAGATCGCACCAAGCTGGATTGGACACCCCGTCATAGAAGTAGCTACTTTTCCACTGGGCGATTCCACACATGGCATCACGACATTTAGAAATGTTTTTGGACCCTGCTTAGTAAGCACTCAACTTGGCAGTATTATTGTACCCCATGGTAATGTAGGACCCCTTGACTGTTACTCCACCAAGGGTAATTTCCATTAAATGTAAACTACAGAGATGATATTATGAAAAACCCTGCGTGGTGTAAGGGATGCAGAAAATTCAAGATTTTTTTCAGGAATTATTTCAGCTGAAAAGGTCTGTGAGTTGGTCAGTTGAAAACTATCCTCACCATTCTTAAAAAACAAAGAGAGCCTTATAGCAACTAACAGCACATGGGTACAAATCAAACAATTCTTCTTTATTATGAAATAACATCTCGAAAATTAAAAGTCAGCGTGGCGTACAGGACAGTGAAAATGTGGCGTACGGGACACTCTAAAAAAACTCCAACAAAAAACAGTATATCAGTATTTTTTGGTAATGCAACAAGCGGTATGCAGTTTGATTCATACAAACAAGTGTTTTAAAACAGTTCTCACTATTGTGGGACAAAATAAAATGCTTATTTGTACTTGATACACAGACCTGTGGTGTATGGGACATATTGTGTGGCGTACAGGACTCGTGTGGCGTACAGGACTCACTTGCTCTTGTTCCCATCATCTCTTACTGTACATGTATTCACAAAATAACTGACAGGCTCTGCTTTATTTTTTGCAGTTTAGGTATAGGATAGGTCTCCTACTCAACTAGTAACTAACCTAAATGTGAACAAGTATTTGCCACTAACGTGTCTTTGTCCCCCGCCACAAAATGTGAAATCGTGTCAAAATGAGCAATCTCTCGGTGTGACCTTGAGAGTGACGCAAAGGTCACCAAAATCGACTGGCGCCGGGGTATCACCCTAATACATGTTGACATGAAATTTGAAGAAAATCCGTCAATTCGTTCTTGAGATATCTCGCTGACAAGGATTCGGGACGTACGGACGGACAGACGGACGGTTGTGAATACTATGTCCCGCCGCTTCGCGCGTTCCGCGCGGCGGGGGACAATCAAAATTAATTTGAGCAAGTTCAGAAACATGAACTGTTGGGATTCTGTGATTCTGTCAATGCCTAGTTTTAGTTTTAGTCACCTTCGTCCTTCAGGTTGAATCTCCGGAGGCGATTCGTTGGGAGGGGGGTTCTGTTGGGATTCTGTGATTCTGTCCATGCCTTGTTTTAGTTCTGTGCCTGGCCTTGCCATGATTATTGATTCTTGTGTTTAGTGACCACTGCCTTTGTTTGACCATTCTTAGGATTATGTATTGTGTTTTTGGTATTTCAGATTTCCTTGTTTTATTATTTTTCATATTTTCTTTGCCATGCTTTGCACTTTGTCTCCCCTGTCTTGTCATGTGTGTATCTTTGCTCCGGTCGCTTGTCTTGCGTGCCACTCATTCAGGTGATTTATTGGTTTCTGGGTTTCAATCTTCTTTCATTATCTCGTGTTCTTCCTTCCTCTCTTTTACTGTCTTACTAACACATACTAACGGTTTGTCGTTTTCGCTAATTACTAACCCACACTAACCTTGTATATTTGGACTAACTTACTAACAAGCACTCGGGATTGTATAGCTGCACTTACTAATTGACTAATGATCTCTCAGCAGTCGCCCAATTCTAGTCTCCGCCTCCTTGCCTTTCCCTAATTATCTCTGCAGCTATTTTCTGTGGATTTCCACATTTACTTTGCGCTTTCCTTTCTTTTTACTATGCACTTTAATACTCCTTGACCGGAGCTGTTGTTCTGTTCATAGGTTTGTCTTGTGATCCCTGTCTGCGTTTTGGCTACAGCCAAATTCATGTAATTAGTTTATTCCTCATGTGTCCCTCCCTGATTATTGTTACCATTGATTGCACCTGTTCTCCCTGATCATGTGTTCTCCCGGATGTGTATATAAGATGTCTGTTTGGTTCACTTTCTTGTCAGATCGTTCTTCCTATGCCACATTTGTTTACGCCTTGATTCTTAGTGATTTATCTTCCTGACTGGACCGCCTGACTACAAGCTTTGCATATTCCCTGTATTGTACTGCATTCTTGTTTATCGACCTCTTTTTGCCTGACTACGGATTTTGTGATTGGTGCCCTGGTTTTGATTCTGGATTACGCCCATTGGACTTTGATTTTGGATTGTGGACATTGCACTGTTGCCAGCTATGTTGGGAGGTTTCCCCCTTCAGAAATAAAGGCTCCTTTTTGTATTCTTCTGGCTGTCGCACTTGGTTCATTTCGTAAATTCCAACATGAACACTTAATCTAGGACTAGGGCTGTTGGAATAAATTTCAGGGGTTGAGTATTATTCGAATATAAAAAATGAATTCATGTACAAAAGCTAAATGAAGTATTTGTGTGTGTGTGTGGTTTTTAGTTTATAAATGTTTTTTTTTTTTTTTTTATCGTTCCTAAATCTCACCCTATCGACAGTGTGTACACCTTTTAATTCTTACAGTGCGTCATTACTTGGCTTTCAAATGAAAAGCCTGCCAAATATTATCTTGGTCCCCAAAAAGCCATAGGTGCTTGACTGAGTGGCATAACCCGAGACTGTGACCATGGACTGTCAGTAATGACTTAATGTCAATTAGTCTTATTGGCTTGTTCCTGTTTTCAGCATTTTCCTTGTTGGTGACTGTTATTTTGAAATGTCTGTCCTTAAAAACATATTAATTGGGTTTAAACTAGAAAACAGCCATGAACTAAATGGGGTTCACTGGAAACATTGGTTCCACTGGGAATGTACACTGGGCCAACACACTGGGTCTCTACGGGTTTCCATCCAGAAATAGGTGATCTGGAGGGGGATATTGTACATTCTTGGATGTTTTACTTGAGTAAATGCTTTACTGTTATGATTCTGCCCAGTCTTATGATTCTGATCTGCTTTGCCATGTTTTTCATGTCCCTGATCCGTTTGCCATGATTTGTTACATTTGGTCTTATATGGTTTCTGATCTCTGCAATGTCTTACTATGCCTTGGAATGTGTATTATGATTTGGTTGCTGAGATATGTTCGTGTAGGGGTCTATTCTTCCATTAGCGCGTAAGTCCTTTTTTACGCAATTCGAGTTAAGCGCGTTTGAGTAACGCGTATTCTCCCCTACTCGCTTCGATCACACCCACAGCGCTTAACTTCAGAATGTAGGCGGCCTTATGAAAGAGGTGTGACTAATGCAAAAGAGAGGCAGACTCTGTACAAAGCTCATTGATTATGGCTGTCAGGAAAACATGGAACAAGGATTTTCTGATTAACCATGAAAATGAAGTTGTGGTCCATGGAAAATGCAAACCAGACGTTAAATTTGAATATCGTGGGCCTGCTGATAAAACCTCGTAGCCTATCTCCGAACTGATAAGAAACAAAAACTTGTATGTCCACCATTCTTACATGCAGTATTAAACATGTTTTATTTTATTTTTATTTAAAATGTATCAATTTATATATATTCTTTATTTTATGTTTATTTATTTTCCTGTGAAGTTTATCATTTTGAAGCTACAAGGTTTTATCAGCAGGCCCACGATACGCGGCTGTAGTAGTAGGCTTATGTGTGTATGTGCCAATTACAAGAAGTTGGCTATTGCAGACATCTCTTTTTTATTTCTTATACTCTAGCGACCATGGCATTAAAGCCATGCAAACAAAGACATTTCCGCGATAACGTAATAAAAAATAAAGAATTTAGCGCTTCTCAACCAGCGTAATCAGAGCATTGAAAATGTGCCCCTACGACAATAGCCTGTTTGTTCCGTGGAAGACAGGAAACAAGCGGCAGTATACTTTTGATTCACTGACGATGATAAATACGTGTATGTCATTGCAGAAACCTTGGCTCTGCCCTGAACAGGGCAATAAATACTACACATTGCTTCAGAGGTACTCGTTTGTTAACAAAATAAAGTGGGGAAACCTCGTTGAAGTAGAGGGAATTCCTCGTGCGATTCGTGTGCGCTGGAGCTGGAATCGATCAGATCAGAAAAATACGCATGCGGCTCCGCTCCAGGAGCCGGATGAAAATCGCGTAGATGGAAACACTTCATATAAAGACAATGATATGCGATTTTTGACGTACCCGTGTCTGCACCGGCGCCTGACTTCAACCGTATAAATGGAAACATAGCTTAAGGGCCGGTTCATACTCAACGCAAGGCACGAGAGCGAGCGCGAAAACAGGTCCGTTCCATTCCGTTCGGAGAGAAGCCTGAACGCGCTTCCCTTGCTGCGCTGTGCCTCGTTAAAAAGCAGTACACTGCTCATACAATGGGAGGTAGCAAAGTCCTCTTCGTTTCCTCCTCCTTCTTTCTTCTTTTTGGTGTGTTGAAGACATCATATGGTGCATTACTTGCTTTATCTCCCCTATTGGAATCTCACGGAAATACACGCGTCGACGCGTCGCGTTACAAAAATTTGGACGACACACTTTGCTACGCGAGGACGCAAGATGGACACCTTGCGTTGCTCAATGCGTTGCCATGTGTTCGCGCTCGCGTACCTTGCGTTGAGTATGAACCGGCCCTAATGCTGTGCCGACGTCTACGGTTTCTGTACATATTCTTATTAGTGGAAGGGGTTCTGATTGCAACGTGAGTACATTCAATGGCTCCCACAACACCGGGGAACTCTCCGTCTTTCAGCTGGTGTTACGGGGAATTTTAAAGTGGCTGACGTGGTGCAGTATAGCGTCAACCGTCACACACCTTGACACAGACGCCTGTGATATGTGCATAACATCACTGGCCACGCTCTGGAACGACCCAGATGCCAGGACCGACAGCGCGGTTGTGACCTTGATGACCACCGGTATGTTTGTAATTGTTTGTAATGCGTTTGTAATTGAACTAATTGGAGAACAGGCTGTTGGGTAATATATGATGATTTCGTTTGATAATTTGTTATGGTTATGAGAAATGTAGTTTAGAAATAAGGATGAACAATCGAATAGTGAATGTCTCAACCTTTACCACGTTAAATAAAATAAAATTAATGCAAAAATTCGGCCTATAACGGACATCAAACGCAATATTCTATTTTGCCTTATGTTGGCACTTGACCTTAATACAGCCCTCAAAAGCCCTTAAAAGAAAAAGCGCATAAGCCAGGGGGAGAATACGCGTAAGTATTATTTGCATGAGAAACGCCCGGAAACAGCCCGATTTTGGCCTTGCTCGGCCCCAAGCGCGTAACTGCCTTCGGGGCGCGTAATGCACAGACTTTAGTCGAGGGGAGAATATGCTTAGGCTGAAAAGCGCATAGCTACGCGCTTTTTTGGACTTACGCGCATGGTAGAATAGACCCCATAGTATCTTGCATTATAAGCAATATTTTCATATCTGCCAGTCTCAGCAGCTAATTTAAAATTAGAACAACGAAATCTAGAATACAGTCATGGTTCTGTATTTATGTTAATGCTTTATGTTCATGGTCATGTCTTTTCTTTTATTCTCCGGTTTTCAGTTCATGCCATTCTCAGTTCCATTGCACTTGTCTCCCCTGTCTGGTATCTAGTTGGTTCAGTCCGTCTCCCTGGTCTGTATGCTCACATGCCTTGGGTGATTTCAGTGGTTTCTGGTGTTTCATATCATTACTTCAATTCTTGTTTACTTCCTTCCCCTTGCTTTTGTCGATTACTAACAAGAATAACATATTTTGTATCAGTCTACTAACCCAACTAATCCATGCATATGTTACTAACTTACTAATGAGCTCTTTGATAAATTTGTAAAGCTGCACCTCTACTAATTACCTCTAATTCAATCTCAGCAATCGCCCTGTTCTAGTCTCCGCGTCTCGATGAGCTTTACCTGTCTCCCTCTGCGTTTCTGCAAGATCTATCGCACGTGCCTAATTGCTTTCCTGCATTCTTTGTCTGTGCACTTAGAATTCCCTGAGCGGAGCTGTTTATCTGTCATAGGTTGTCTGCATTGATCCTGTCCGTGTCTTAGCTTTTGCCATTTGTTGTGGTTTAGGACTTCCCCATGTGTACCTTCCTCTGGAATGAGTTCTTATCCCATTCACCTGTTTCCTGCATAGCATGCGACTTCCCTTCTGTCTATTTAGAGTCCTCACTGCTGTTCTGACAAAGTCAGAACGTTGATCAATATTCTTTTGTGCAGAGACTCTTGTGCCAAACGATTATTGCTTCTCTTTGACTGTTTCATCTGACCTCGATTTTTGCCATTGCCCTTTTTGTCTTTCTGGATATTTGACCCATTTGTGTCCGATCACGTCTTCTGTGTTTGGATGTCCTGTGTATGACTCACTGCTTTGGATTTCGACTACTATATATATATATACAGCGCCCTCAATAATTATTGGCAACCCTGGTTAAGATGTGTTAAAAGCCTTAAAATAAATTCAATTTTTATTGCAGAAGTATGCTCACACACTGAAAATTGTAGAAAAATGTAACCTTCAACTCTAGTGAATTTTAGGGGAAAAACCAATCCCTGACTAAGAAATAATTATTTTTCATAAAATCACCTGTTCCACAATTATTGGCACCCCTAACAATTCCAAGGAAATAAATGTAATTGAAGTATTTCTGTCATTTCTACAGTAGTTTAAAAAATTGAGTATCTAGGAACATTTAATTAGTAATTCATCACTTCCTGTTTCCCTGGGGTATATATATGATGTGACACAGAGGCCATTTCTCTTATCCACTCTTCAACATGGGAAAGACAAAGGAACACACCATTCAAGTAAGGCAGATGTGCGTCGACCTTCAATGGCTACAAGAAAATAGCCACTCGCCTGCACCTGCCCATATCTACTGTCAGAGGAATCATTAAGAAGTTTCAAACAACTGGAACAGTGGTAAACAAGCCTGGACGAGGAGGCAAGGAAATTTTGCTACCACGTGCAGAGAGGAGGATGGTAAGACAAATAAAAAGATCTCCAAAGCTCACTGTTAAAGAATTGCAACAAATGGTAACATCTTGGGGTCACAAAGTCTCCAAAACAACCAACAGGCGCTATCTACATGCCAACAAGCTGTTTGGGAGGCATGTACGGAAGAAACCTTTTCTCACTCACAATCAAAAACGCAAACGTCTGGAGTTCGCAAAGCAGTACTGGGACTTCAACTGGGACCGTGTGCTTTGGTCAGACGAGACCAAGATAGAGCTTTTTGGCAACAAACACTTAGAGTGGGTCTGGCGGAACACAAAAGATGAGTATGCAGAAAAGCACCTCATGCCCACTGTGAAGTATGGGGGAGGATCGGTGATGCTGTGGGCCTGTTTCTCTTCCAGAGGCCCTGGGAACCTTGTTAGGGTGCATGGCATCATGAATGCTTTGAAATACCAGGACATTTTAAATCAAAATCTGGTGGCCTCTGCCTGAAAGCTGAAGATGGGTCGTCACTGGGTCTTTCAGCAAGATAATGACCCTAAACATGTGGCCAAATCTACACAGAAATGGTTCACCAGACACAGAATCAAGCTCCTCCCATAGCCATCTCAGTCCCCAGACCTCAACCCCATTGAAAACCTGTGGAGTGAGCTGAAGAGGAGAGTGCAGAGGAGAGGACCCAGGTCGCTGGATGATTTAGAGAGATTGTGCAAAGAGGAATGGTCTAAGATCCCTCTTTCTGTATTCTCCCATCTTGTGAAGCATTATAAGAGAAGATTAGGTGCTGTTTTGTTGGCAAAAGGGGGTTGTACAAAGTAATAACATCAGGGGTGCTAATAATTGTGGCACGCATGATCAGATGTTAAAGATTTATTTCTGAATGTGGGATTTTTTCCCACTGAATAAATGCGCTTGAATTAAAGTTTGGATTTTCCTCATTTTTTCATTGTGGTCCTATATTATTTTTTTTTTTAAAAACTTAATTTATTAGAGGCTAAAGAACACATCTTAAGCAGGGGTGCCAATAATTATGGAGGGTGGTGTATGTGTATATATATATATTTTTTTTTTTTTTTAAGTTATTTATTTATTTATTTATTTTTGCCTACTGTTTATGTACCATCACACCTCTTTTCTGGTTCAGACCCCAGTCTGTCTAGTTGACTTTGTTTTTGCATTCCGTTTTGTGGCTTGGCTTGTGTCTACTGGTCCTGACCCGGCAATTAATAAAGGCATATGATTTTTGGATTTCCCTCTCTCGCTTTTGGTTCCTGAACACACTGTAACAAATACAAAACCCAAAACCACTGAAGTTGGCACGTTGCGTAAATCGTAAATAAAAACAGAATACAATGATTTGCAATTTCCTTTTCAACCTATATTCAATTGAATACACTGCAAAGACAAGTTACTTAATGTTCGAACAGGTAAACTTTGTAATTTTTTGCAAATATTAGCTCATTTGGAATTTGATGCCTGCAACATGTTTCAAAAAAAGCTGGCACAAGTGGCAAAAAAAGAGTTGAGGAATCTCTTCAAACACTTACTTGGAACATCCCACAGGTGAACAGGCTAATTGGGAACAGGTGGGTGCCATGATTGGGTATAAAAGCAGCTTCCCTGAAATGCTCAGTCATTCACAAACAAGGATGGGGCGAGGGTCACCACTTAGTGAACAAATGCGTGAGCTGATTGTCGAACAGTTTAAAAACAACATTCCTCAACGAGCTATTGCAAGAAATTTAGGGATTTCATCATCTACGGTCCGTAATATTGTCAAAAGGTTCCGAGAATCTGGAGAAATCACTGCACGTAAGCGACAAGGCCGAAAACCAACATTGAATGCCCGTGACCTTCGATCCCTCCGGCGGTACTGCATCAAAAACCGACATCAGTGTGTAAAGGCATCACCACATAGGCTCAGGATCACTTCAGAAAACCACTGTCAGTAACTACAGTTCGTCGCTACATCTGCAAGTGCAAGTTAAAACTACAATGCAAAGCGAAAGCCATTTATCGACAGCACCCAAAAACGCTGCTGGCTTTGCTGGGCCCAAGCTCATCTAAGATGGACTGATGCAAAGTAGAAAAGTGTTCTGTGGTCTGACGAGTACACATTTCAAATTGTTTTTGGAAACTGTGGACGTTGTGTCCTCCGGACCAAAGAGGAAAAGAACCATCTGGACTGTTATAGGCGCAAAGTTAAAAAGCCAGCATCTGTGATGGTATAGGGGTGTATTAGTGCCCAAGGCATGGGCAACTTACACATATGTGAAGGCACCATTAATGCTGAAAGGTACATACAGGTTTTGGAGCAACATATGTTGCCATCCAAGCAACGTCTTTTTCATGGACGCCCCTGCTTATTTCAGCAAGACAATGCCAAGCCACATTCTGCACGTATTACAGCAACATGGCTCCGTAGTAAAAGAGTGCGGGTACTAGACTGGCCTGCCTGTAGTCCAGACCTGTCTCCCATTGAAAATGTGTGGTACATTATGAAGCGTAAAATACGAAAATGGAGACCCCGGACTGTTGAACAACTTAAGCTGTACATCAAGCAAGAATGGGAAAGAGTTCCACCTGAAAAGCTTCAAAAATTGGTCTCCTCAGTTCCCAAACGTTTACTGAGTGTCATTAAAAGGAAAGGCGATGTAACACAGAGGTAAAAAGGCCCCTGTGCCAACTTTTTTGCAATGTTTTGCTGCCTTTAAATTCTAAGTTAATGATTATTTGCAAAAAAAATGTTTCTCGGTTTGAACATTAAACATCTTGTCTTTGCAGTGTATTCAATTGAATATAAGTTGAAAAGGATTTGCAAATCATTGTATTCTGTTTTTATCTACGATTTACATAATTTGCCAACTTCACTGGTTTTGGGTTTTGTACCCTACTTTTAAATTCTTAGGCAAATAAGCATAAATATTTTTCTATATTAAGCAGAGACTTGACCTGGAAGCCAGCATGATCAACCTCCATGGTGGGATGTAGAACTAGAAAACTTGAAGTATCAGAAATATGGAGCTCTTGGAGCACATTGAGATATTAACCTTGATATCGATGTGTTTAGAAACCTTTTTAAGTGTAAATTTGCAGCAAAGAAGGAAGCATACCTTTGTAAACAGAAGCAATATCTTATTGCGAGTTCTGATTCAAAATTATTCTGGAAAATTTTTTAAAAGTGCAATGTATCAAGTAATATTTCACCTGGCCTGTTTGCCCATTTTCTCCTTAGTGGTTGGTGCTTAATAAACTGTTTCCTGCATCTGGTGTTCCCCTGACTACTTCCTGTCTGTCATTAAACGCGTAGCCGCGTCCTGGCCACAAACATCCTGATCAAACACCAATACCATTTCTCTAACAAGAGTCTCCACAGTATTCACTACCAGTGAATTAGATCGAATAAGTGGGCCGACCCAAATGAGTGCTGTGTCGTTTAACAGGGATAAAATAAATGAAACCCGAGACTCTTCATTCACGAACCGTGAAGGCTGCGCTTTAAAAAATATCTCACATTGGGATATTTCCATCTTTACATCTTCCTGCCTTGCCTCCATATCTTTGGGGTAATTGAAGCTTTGGCTCTTGGGGAAGATATACGGACTGTGCTTGTGCAACATTTTGTGTGATTTGCGTGGACAGGGCTCTAATACTCTCAGTGAAAGTTAACATAACGTTCTCCTGTCTCTCCATGGCATTCGCCTGAAGGCGGACTCTTTCCGCCAACTCTGCCTGTTGATTGTTCAGGCTAACAAGACCCTTGCCATAACCAGAGAGAGCAGCTTGTTGGTTAGCCACAACTTTCTCTAACGCAGCCGTTGTTGATGACTCCATGCTGGCTAGAGTGTTCTGTAATGGCCGGTAGTATACAGAGGCCAAGAGCAACGACAGAGAGAGAGACAGTAGCACGAGCACAGTACAAACACAGAGAATAATATAGACCAAACGCAAGTATTAGCGCTTCCAAAGGACGTATAATAGTCCGAACCACGGAAGCAAAGCGAGATTGAGAAAGGGAGAAGAAACTCCAACAATAAGAAGATAGAAAGTCATACAAAACCTGACTACAGATATCTTCGGCTTAAGTGCAAAGCTAAACACAGACACTCTAGTGAAGGAGGCATGCCGGACATCCTGCTTATATAGATTCTGGGAAAGCATCGCCCCAGCTCAATCAACCAGCTGGGTTAAGAATTCGATAGCCCAGGAATTCGATATCGTCCCAAGAAGAGAGCCGCAATGAAAAGTCCAAACAACACGCACACCTAACAAACCATGACAACATGAGGCCGGATTGTGTCCGCAGCTGGCCCTGTGCTGGCCCATATCCGGCAAACCAGATCTGGGCTTCTAAAGGGCCATTGGTTCATTCCATATGAACTCAACCAGAGGTCCCATAATGACCTACTCGGATTTGGCTAAAAAAATTTGTACTGGCACCTTAACACATATGATGAACATGTGCAAAATATTTTGTCAAAATTTTAAAGGGTTTTTGTGTTGTTGCTCTTCAAAATAGGGTGGTATACCCCATTTTTGACCCTTGCCAATCTCGCATGTTTAAGAACAGTCATATTTGGATGCCAATATCTTGGGAATGAAATGAGTTGTGAGCTTGAAAAGAGGTATAGCATGTAATTAGCACCAAGGCTTTCAGGATCTGTCATCAGAAAAGTCCCATCTCCTCTAGTTTTTGAGGTATTGGCCTCCAAAGTAATGGTTTTGTTATGTGCGAAAATGAAAATTTCTATTTTCAGGAGGCAACTGTCATACTACAATAAATCACACAGTTTATTGGGGCTACATTCCTTCTATTTAGGTACATGTCTATCTGTAGAAAGTTTTTGGGCAGTATTGAAATCATAATTTAGGAATAAGGGGGCTCCAAAAATAGCTCCGACTGAAAAAATGCAATTTAAGACCAATTTTTAACAGTCATTTACCCAGGAGAACTATTTTTTTCTATATAATTGTACATATATGTCAATCATCTGGTCAAAAAAATCTGATTGTTTTCTCAGCTCCTTCATATGTAAATAATTATATCAATTATAGACACTTTTCCCCCTGAGACGACTTAACTACTACTAACTATTGAGACTTCCTGTTTCTTATTAATAGTACTAGGCTACATAGAAGGTGTGCAAATGAGTGATGACTGACTGCTTTTGCTTGTATTACATCAGCTTATCAGGTATTTCATCAGCTAACCATGTAATGCATCATCTTTATTTCAGCATTGCATCAGCCAAACATTGAAAACAAAAGAAGCTTCATTCAGTTCATTGACATTCAGCATGGCAACTGAGATGTGCAAAATTGGTGTTTCTCTGGGTGAGGAATGTCACAGGAGAACACACTGCAGAAAGACTGGTTTCATTAAAATAAGTGAACTTGAACCTGATGAACTTGAACCTTCTATCTTGGCGGTGTGGCATGTCCTTTGATGAAGCTGACCAAATCTGTCTCCATCATGAAAAGGTTTATATGACACGCTTTAAAAGTATGTTGCGTGCATTTATGACAAGGATTGGTTTGTGGGCTGCACTGTTGAGCGGTCAGATGAAAACTGTGATGTCTTTGTCAACTTCATGAAACATTCTAAGACTGGACTTCTCTCGTGGCCTCCTTCTGTTCGCCAGAATACCTGTTGGGTTCCATTCCAGAACATCATATGCATTGTGTCCGCACCAGAGCTCCAGGGGCAGAGCGCAAGGATTTATAAGCTTGCTGACCAAGACACTGAATCAGTTCAGAAGAAGCTGCCTTCATTTAGGCTATGAACTCAATTTTATCTACATTTTTGGATAAACTGACTTACTAAATTGCGGATGCCATCAAATCTATGTGTTCAGAGTAGAAATACCTCACATTTTCTGCATTTCTGACAAAAAAGTATTTAAACTTTAAACGTCTACATTTCATAAAATTATTTTCATATGAAAGAGATGAGAAAACAATCAGATTTTTTGATCAGATGATTGACATATATGTACAATTATACAGAAAAAAATTGTTGTCCTGGGTAAATGACTACGCTATGATTTTGACTGTTAAAAATTGGTCTTAAATTGCATTTTTTCAGTCGGAGCCATTCTTGGAGCTCCCTTACTTATGATTTCAATACTGTCCAAAAACTTTCTACAGATAGTCATGTGCCTAAATAGAAGGAATGTAGCCCCAATAAACGGTGTGATTTATTGTAGTATGACAGTTGCCCCCTGAAAATAGAAATTTTCATTTTCACACATAACAAAACCACTACTTTGGACGCCAATACCTCGAAAACTACAGGAGATAGGACTTTTCTGATGACAGATCCTGAAAGCCTGGGTGCTAATTACATGCTATACCTCTTTTCAAGCTCACAACTCATTTCATTCCCAAGATATTGGCATCCAAATATTGCCTGTCCTAAACATGCAAGATTGGCAAGGGTCAAAAATGGGGTATACCACCCTATTTTGAAGAGCCACAGCACAAAAACTCTTCAGAATTTTGACAAAATATTTTGCACATAATCGTTATATATGTTAAGGTACCAGTAAAAAATTTTTTAGCCAAATCAGAGTCGGTCACTATGGGAGATTTCCAGACTTTGGTTGAGTTCATATGGAATGACCCCATTGTTCTTGTTGTATGTGGGCCAGAACTGGATTGTGTGAGTTGCATTATGTGGGCCAGACCTGGCCAGGCCAATATTGCTATACGGGTTTTTGTATTCTTCTTGGTCAACAGTGATTTCCACCTTGCAGCTTCCTCATTGATGCCATTTTTCCCAGCCTCTCTTTTATTGTGGAACCATGAACACTGAACTTCATTGAGGCAAGTGAGGCCTGCAGTTCTTTAAATGTTAGTCTGGGTTCTTTTACGACCTCCTGCATGAGTCCTCAATGTACTCTTGGAACAATTTTGGTTGGCCAACCACTCTTGGGGCCTCATTTATCATTGTGGATACACCTTTTTTTTACAGCCTTTTCCCTCCGTTTTGTGAGTATGCACTTTTCTCCCCCAGATTTGGGATTTATCAAACCCAAGCCTGGCCGGAAAAAGCGCGGACATTTACACCCATTTTGACCATGGAGTATCATGATTTACACCCTTTTTGAAGAACAGGAGGAATTGGCGACGCAGCTGCTGAGTCAGAGAATTGCAGTGTGCGAGGGGGAGAGGAGCACAGATTACAGCCTATTTAAAAGAACAGTCAAAGCCGCAGCAATGTCTAGTTTTCCTAATGTAATTGGAGACATTGACTGTACTCACATCATGATTAGGGCACCATCGGTGGATGAATTCGTATATGTGAATCGCCAAAATGTGCATACGATCAATACCCAAATCATATGTGACGCCGACATGCTCTTAACGAATGTAGTGGCACGGTGGCCTGGCTCTACACACGATTCATTCATCCTGACGCACAGCAGTGTGGGAGCGAGACTGGGGGCAGGCGCTGCGAGTGACGGCTGGCCTCTTGGTGAGTGCATGTAGGCAACACAGTACACTCATTCATTGAAAGCTGCTGCTTATAATCATCAATTCAAAGCTGATACTCACCCCATGGTTGTGACTTACAGGTGATAGTGCCTACTCCCTGAGGGAGTTGCTGCTAGTTCCCATCCTGGTGATCATACAGAATTAGTGCAAATATCTGCCTCAGAGGACTTTTTTCCTCGCCTGCACCTCACTAACAAGCACGTGAATCTCACTCTCTGAGAAGTTTTGCTTCTTTCCGCATTTCCCATCCATGCTTCACCGTCCTCCACTGACGTCACTCCAGAAATCCCCAGAGTGCACATGGCTACTCAATATGCAGGTGCTCATTTGCATTGACCATATATGGTTGTGTCTGGGAGTATAGAGGGCAGGATATGAGGCGTGTTCACGGCCGCACTTTTCTTGGGTCCTGTGTGATTTATTGATGGAAATTGCAGAGAGCTGTGTGTACACACAGTTTGATAGATCTGAAAAGGTGTAAATATTTTTGGTCTACGCCATTTTTGGCTTTTCGCCATATGTGAAAATTTAGTAGCATTTTTACACCCTTTTTGATAAATGAGGCCCCTGGAAAGCTTTTCTACTCCTCAAAGTTTTCTTCATCTGCAGATAATGGCTCTCATCCTGGTTCATTGAAATCCCAGACTCTTAGGAATGGCCTCATAATCCTTTCCAGACTGATTGACATCAATGCCTTCGTTTCTTGTCTGCTCTTGTATTTCTTTAAATGTATTTAAATCACATTGGCAGACAGGTTCTATTTCAGTGATGTTAACATTCAACAGCGCTGTCACTAATACTGGGTTTACACATAACAGCGACAAGTCACGAATGCCACGAATCTAAATTCGCGACCGAGGATCACAAATTTGAATTGAATTTGATGATTCGGGGGAGAGGCATCACGCGTCATTGAATACAGTTCTTGACAGCTTTCGTGTCGATTCGCAATGACGTGTGATAGTATGGGCTCCAAGAATGGCAAGAATACACCACGAATGGTGTCACGCTCTATTATGAATCAACACTAATCACCAAGAATCGACACGCTCAGTTGCAAACGCTATAAATCGAGGGTGATTCGGGACATTCATGGAAGATTTTTTGGCAGCCGAAAAAATGCTGCAAGAATATAATGAATGTCACAAACTGACAAGCACTGTTAAGAACCCTATTCAGATGCGATAAGTCACGTTACGAATGTCACGAATGTGCCATGAATAACGGGAAAATGATATTCGTAACGCATCGTGCCTAGCTTAATCGTACCAGAGTGTTTCTGGTGAAATAAATTGAACCCAATTTTCAATTAAATTTGTTTAACTGGTTGAATTTAGTAACTAAGAGGGTAATTACTTTTTCAAACAGAGCGAGGTTTGGTTGAACAGCATTTTTCCGACAATAAATGAAAGAATCATTTAAAAATTATATTCTGTGTTTACTCCAGTAATCTCTGGCTGAAGTTAAGATAAGTTTGATGATCTGAAGCATGTAATCAGATCAAATATGCAGAAAACAAAGAAATTTCAGAGGCAAATACTTTCTCACAGCTCAGTACTCTGGGCAAACCATGGTCTTGTCCTGACACAATTCAAGCATGTTGAGTACACCTGAAGACTAATCTCCCAAAATACTCCCAAAAGCTTTCTACGCAATTATCCAAGACTTTCCAAACAGCTGGTATTATTAAGATTCAGGCAATATATTTTACTGTATTTTCAAATTTCTCAGCCTTTAGTGACTTTGCTTGACCCTCATTGTCACAGCTCTGGTCCTGTACTTTTTCCGCACCTTTAATTTAAAGGATCCATTACCTGGTATTCACACTAGGTAAAAATTAGTGATTTGGGTCTAAAACATTATGTTTTGCGGTAATTAGCAAAAATTACTCAACATTTATATTAATTTTGCCCTTTTTATTCAGCCAATCTTGCTCTCGCAAGAAAATTTTGAGATTTTGACTCAGCCGGAAGATAGAGGCATGGCTGGGTGGAGGGGGAGGTGCGAGGGAAGAGGGTGGGAGGAGGGAGGAGGGGCGTGAAAGCACAGCCATAGCAACGCCTGCATAGTAACAAAACATGTGACCTCACCATGGCTGAATCATAGACTGTATAACAAGACAGACGAAGCAACAGTGACGTCACCCATCGGTGTCAGCATACTATTTAGGAAGCCTCAATTTTGGCAATTTGTACTGCGCCATTTTGTCATTTTGAAACCGTATGTGTTTCCTATTGGACGAGAGCGCAAATTGAAGATCCAGGGAGGAGCGTGGCTCTGGATCTGACCGTATCATACGAGGACCAGGGGATAGCCACGTCCCTAAAGCATATTCTGGCTTTATCCTATGTTCTAGTATTTGGGACCATAATTTGCAAAAATGAACATCATGATGTATCGAATGAGACTTGAAACTTGCGATAAAATGATGTAGAAAATCATTATTTAAATAATAAATCAGGTGGGAAAGAAGTCTCAGACTTGTATAGCATTGAACTTCTTTCTGCAACCACCGACGTCGCCAAATGCTGGCCATTAAATAGAATGCAATTACAAGACATTTCCACATCGGCCTCACTTTTCAGAACCGGTTACTTCGTCTATCTTTTTATACAGTCTATGGGCTGAATCCTTCAATCATTCTGGGTAGCTTTGATGTGCTCCAGCCGTATGAGTGCGATGAATGGGGCCCTGAGAGATGTACTGGCAAAATAGCCTAAAAACAGGGAATATAAATGTCACATGCAGGCTAACATTAGTACATCTAAGTTCCATGATCATATAATCAAGAGTAACACGCTGTGTTTGGACAGTATAAAAAGACAATAGTATACAGCCATCCATCAACAAAATAACAAGATGTGAAAGGTTAATGCTGGCCTAAATTAATTGAGCTAGCTAATCAGATCTCAATCCAACTGAGCATCTGTGAGATGTGTTCAGCAAACAAGTCCGATTCATGGAGGTCCAAACTCACAACTTACAGGTCTTGAAGAATCTGCTGCTAACATCTTGGCGCCAGATACCACAGCGCACCTTCAGAGGTCCAGTGGAGTCCATGCCTCGACGGGTCAGTCGTTTTGGTGACATGAGGTGGACGTGCACCGTACGAAGTATGTGGTTTTAAGTTTGTGGCTGACCAGCATATATACCAGATCTCTGATTAAAATAAAATAAATACTACAGAGAAGTGCTTCGGTGAACATACAGCACCCGCCATAATTATTGGCACCCCTGGTTAAGATGTGTTCTTTAGCTTCTAATAAATTCAGTTTTTTCTAAATGATATAGGGCCACAATGGAAAAAAGAGAAAAATCCAACCTTTAATTCAAGTGCATTTATTCAGAGGGAAAAAAAATCCCACATTAAGAAATAATTATTTTACATCAAATCATGTGTGCTACAATTATTAGCACCCCTGATGTTATTACTTTGTACAACCCCCTTTTGCCAACAAAACAGCACCTAATCTTCTCCTACAAGATGATAGAATACAGACAGAGGGATCTTTGACCATTCCTCTTTGCACGTTCTCTCCAAATCATCCAGCGACCTGGGTCCTCTCCTCTTCGGCTCACTCCACAGGTTTCAATGGGGTCTGGGGACTGTGATGGCCATAGGAGGAGCTTGATTCTGTGTCTGGTGAACCATTTCTGTGTAGATTTGGCCACGTTTAGGTTCATTATCTTGCTCAAAGACCCAGTGACGGCCCATCTTCAGCTTTTGGGCAGAGGCCACCAGATTTTGATTTAAAATGTCCTGGTATTCCAAAGCATTCATGATGCTATGCACCCTAACAAGGTTCCCAGGGCCTCTGGAAGAGAAACAGGCCCACAGCATCACCGATCCTCCCCCATTCTTCACAGTGGGCATGAGGTGCTTTTCCGCATACTCATCTTTTGTGTTCCGCCAGACCCACTTAGAGTGTTTGTTGCTAAAAAGCTCTATCTTTGTCTCATTTGACCAAAGCTTAGGTCCCAGTTGAAGTCCCAGTACCGCTTAGCGAACTCCAGATGTTTGCGTTTATGATTGTGAGTGAGAAAATGTTTTTTCCGTGCATGCCTCCCAAACAGCTTGTTGGCATGTAGATAGCGCCTGATGGTTGTTTTGGAGACTTTGTGACCCCAAGATGCTACCATTTTTGCAAATCTTTAACAGTGAGTTTTGGAGAACTTTTTATATCTCTTACCATCCTCCTCACTGTGCGTGGTGGCAAAATAACCTTCCGTCCTCGTCCAGGCTTGTTTACCACTGTTCCAGTTGTTTTAAACTTCTTAATGATTCCTCTGACAGTAGATATGGGCAGGTGCAGGCAAGTGGGTATTTTCTAGTAGCCATTGCCTGACTTGTGAAGGTTGACACACATCTGCCTTACTTGAATGGTGTGTTCTTTTGTCTTTCCCATGTTGAAGAGTGGATAAGAGAAATGGCCTGTGTGTCATATTTATACCCCAGGGAAACAGGAAGTGATGAATTACTAATTGAATGTTCCTAGATACTCTGATCAACTTTGTAAACAACTGTAGAAATGACAGAAATACTGCAATTACATTTATTTCCTTGGAATTGCCAATAATTGTGGAACAGGTGATTTTATGAAAAATAATTATTTCTTAGTCAGGGATTTTTTTCCCTTAAAATTCACTTGAGTTGAACATTATATTTTTCTACAATTTTCAGTGTGAGAGTATGCTTCTGCAATAAAAATTGAATTTATTTATTTTAAGACTTTTAACACATCCTAACCAGGGGTGCCAATAATAATGGAGGGCACTGTAATTATTAATTTGAATACACACAGTCCAAATTCAGGAGCTTATAAAAACATATGGGCCAGGCTCACAAAATGTGAGCGCCACTCCCCCAAATGTGTCCACAGGTTAGCAAATCTTATATTTTGCCTAGATCATTCCAGATCCACCATAAATGGATAGAGCACACCAAGAGCAACTTTAAACACCCCAAATTTGTCAGTCTGCGATACATATTTCCCTGTCTTTTTTGCCCTTGAAGTTCGAAAAGTGGCCAAAAATGGGACTTTTTAATGTCCATGTAAAAAGTGAAATAGTTCACTTTTTGTTTTTTCATATTTAAGGGCGTTCTATTTTTTTTTCTGTGCATAATAGACACGTGTAAGCTTTGTCTGACAGCCGGCATTCGTCCCCATCGTCGCTTTGTGTATTGCGGTGACATTTAATAAATTGTCCACAAGGTACTGGTTTCTGACTTAGATTTTACATTTAGCTCTCTAGAAAAATAATAATCCAACCTACGAGGATTGAGAGGGATTTTTGTGTCCCCCAAAAAAATGACCTTTTTAAGAAATGTTTCTGACTTGGATGTATTTTTAAACCAGTAACGCCCGCGTTTGAGCACCCTCGGCCTGACGATGCACACACGGACAGACAGAAAGACGGACAGACAGAAGACTAACTGATGACAATACCCTTCGGCCTGAAGTCGGGCCGAGGGTAAAAACTGTAAAAGACATAGCCGTATGCAATTCAGGTATTGTTGTTGGCCTAAATCAAAGTGGAAAGCACTGTTTAGATCAATGATTTATTGAATAATGACATAGCTACAGCGCGCGAAGCATTTTGGTCAGTTGCTGACTTAGAAATCTAAGGCAGAAACCCTAAGTCAGAAATCTGGGCATCTCAGGCAGAAACCAGGCGTATTGGGCCAAATGTGGCCCCAGTCGTTAAACAGGTGGTCAGGGACATGATGTTCCATGTTGATTTGACAGGTTAAAATGTATTTTAGCCGATTTGATCGAAAATACAACCCCAATTCCAAAATAGTTAGGACAAAGTGTAAATTGTAAATAAAATCAAAACGCAATGACTTTCATATAATACCAGCCAGTATTTTATTCACAATAGAACAGAGATAACATAGCAAATGTTGAAACTGATAAATCTTACAATTTTATCCACAAAATAAGCTCATTTTGTGCATAAAAATGTAAAATGTCTTAGTTTCAACTTTTGAAATGTTATCCATGTTCTATTGTAAATAATATATTGGCTCATGTGATCTAAAAGTCATTGCATTTTGATTTTCACATTTTACACTTCGTCCCAACTATTTTGGAATTGGGTTTGTAAAACGATTGCGTCGGTCGGAGGCCCAACATCGGACCAATCGGCCCACGCCCTGTCAGAAACCGGGATCTCAGGCAGAAACTGACGAGGGGCGTGGGCAGCCGCTGTGGCCCCAATCGGTGGCCAATCAGTCATAAACTTGGTCAAATAACATGCATCGGTGGTCGGGGACACCAGACAACACCTACAACAAAATAACAAAGACAGAAAGATGCAATCATCATAAACTCCCGGGGCTCGGGCTAGGGGAACCTAGGACCCAAAAAAAAAAAAAAAAAAAAAAACTGTCAAGCAGCCTGTCCACCAGCCTACAAGAGGCATCTTCCATTGGTAAGTGATCAATTACCTACTTGAGGCTCTTATTCTATCGATTAATTTAGTATTATGGCAATAGCAAGACGGTTGAGTTTGGCACACTGACTAGTTTCTGACTTAGTCGTGGTTTCTGACTTAGATTTAGTTTCTGACTGATATACCGATATTTTGAGCTAATAGACACCTGTTCTGGTTTGGTATTGCCTAGGCTACATACTTTCAAGCCATAAGGATTGTTTCTAGGAGATCTGAGTTTTGATATAGGTTTTTATTTTTCAGGTATTTGCAGACCAGAATTTTTTTTCAGCAGCGACAGGATCCCGAGGGGAAAAAAAAACACACACTGTACAGCAGGGGTGGCCAACCCTGGTCCTGAAGAGCCGCAGTGTCTGCTGGTATTTCGTGTTACTTGATTGATAAATTAAAGCAGTTGATTACACCCTTCACTTATATCACCTGGTGTCTTTGGTTTTCTCCACCCGATTAAAACCTAACTCGGCACACCCTCTGGCTCTACAGGACCAGCGTTATCCACCCCTGCTCTATAAACTTTTATCTGTACTCTGCTTCTACTTTGCCTGCATTACAACTACACTAAATATCCAACCACATTGACAAATCTTTCACAACCTGACAGTCTGCTTAATTGGCTCTAGGAGTCTTGTGGGTTATTCCTGAAAATTGCTTGATTGCCAAATTAAGCCTGAGACACCAGGTGAGATCAGTTAAGTGAGTAATCAACTACTTTAATCCATCAGTCGAGTGCAAAGTAACACCAAAAATCAGCAGACACTGCGGCTCTCCAGGACCAGGGTTGGCCACTCCTGCTGTACAGTTTCTAATTTCAGGTGATATACCTCTGGACATCACTTATATACAATTATAACAATGATTGGAGGCTTAAAAAATGTTTTTATCACCAGTTATAGGCCTCTGAATGGATTATAGGCAAACAGTAGGTTTTCGTGTTTCTGACTTAGACGAACAAGGGTATAGGGAAATGCGCATAACTCACCAAATATTCCACCAATGACCATGATATTTGGTATCCAGAGAGTAGACATATACCTTGATCACATAATATTACCACTGAGAGCATCACTTGGGCTGAATTAATTTTACAGTGTTAGAGAGCAGCCGCACATTTTACAGCCGCACGCAAAACGTACCCCAACTTCAGGGCCTTAGCAGGGTTGACAATCCCAACAGCATGTCACCCATTTCCCATTTTTCCATCAGCTATACTATCCTATACATATCAGGGCATTTTGAGAAGATATAGCTATATCTATGCATGTATGAGGCTTTAGAAGATTGCATGTCGTGATCGCTCATTGGATGTAAATCCTGAGCTGAAGAAGCTGAAGAAGAGAATGGGCCGAGTAGACTGATCCGATCTGCTTGCCACCAGCCACGTCTGCGTCCGCAAGTTTGCAAAATAGTTTAAGAACCGGTTTCTGCACTCTTTCAGGATGCGTCTCGCGAATGCTTTTGTGTGTACAAGCCAAGGAACTGAATCCGTGGTGCCACACAACCTTTATCGACTTCAAAGTGTCGAAGAAACATTCGATGAACACTTGGAACATATCGCCAGAGGCACTCGCGGTGGCCTACCAAAGTCGCCAGCTCCGAACAGACTCCTTGCACGACACTTCATGGAGAGCCATACGCCCATGACAAAGACCCAAAAACCACGGAAACAGTGCGTCGTCTGTTCGAAGAAAAAAGTTTGCCTTGAGTCCCGGTTCAGATGCGACACTGGCCAAGTTAGTTTGAGAGTCGAACCGTTTAACAAACTGTACCACACGAAACGGGGCTACTGGAATGTGACGGAGTGAAAATTTTTCGATTTTTCTGTATTCATTTATTCAGAGTGAAAAATGAAGCATAAAAATTCAGTTTCTAATGTTGTGTTGTGCCGTCATCCAAAAATTGTGGATAAAATATTTTTCCTGGCAATCATCACCGGAAACGGGCAAAGAAACAGGCGAAAAATGTGCATAAAATAGGCACTTCCTTGGCGATCGTCACAAGGGCAAGCCGACAATTCCGGCCACGGTAGCGCGCGCGCACACTCAAATCAGGCCATGGCGGTCAACAGAGCACTCAGTGCATTTACATTTCCCGGTATGCGGGTCAGCGAGCCAGCCTGTGTATGTGCATTTCCCGTACACAAGGGGTTAACATTTTAGCACAAACCCAAACAGCAAGCAGGTTTCTACATTAGAGGAGTTAACACACGCTTCAGAAGGGTTGAGCACACAAGGACGGCAGGAGAATAGGAGAAAAATACCTAAACATGATGGAGGTCCCATCTCCATTTATTCACCTCCATTGAAAACCATTCGGATAAACAGCGAAGACCCCATGTTTTTCAACCTAAAGGGCTGCACATACAACATTTTTAAAACAAAAAATGAATAGCAGAATTTCAATGTGGCATTTTACCCCTCTTCAACAGAAATGAGCTAAAATGATATCAGCTTTCACACACACAGAAGGGATTGAAACCCAGCAGGTCTTGCAGTTGCTTGTCTCCGTATTAAGCGCATAAATCGGAGACGCCATCATGGAGCCACAGATTAATAACTCTTTAGAACCTATAAATAATAACAGAACTACTTTAAAGAGCACAGAAAATAAAGAATTGACCACCGCAGAACCATCAGAATGAAAAAAATACAGAGCACATCATCTGAACCTTATTCCACGAATACACAGCGATTCTGTCGAATGGTTTACTCTGTTGTTCAGTGGAGCCCTCCGTCTGCAGTCTCAGGCCACATAACTAACACCAGCTTCAGCTTCAAGTGATGAACGGAATGGGGAGGGGGTGCGAAATCGGTCTCCCCCAGTAGAGCCCGCCAGACTGTGGAGGACCAGTCCGCAGATTTACTCCTTGCGTCTGCAAGAGTGAGGAATTCTGGGAATTCTGCCATGTCCCGAGAGAACAAAGGTTATGACTGCGCCTGCTCTCCATCCTGATCCTCACTGTCGCCCTGAGGCAGTGAATTGGTTTGGCGGTCCGTAGCGGGCGAGTGGCCGGTTAGATCGTCGCACCTCTGGAGAGAACGGGCGATGTCCTCGACGGTCCAGTTCTCCTCGCGCAGGGTGTGCGCCTCCAGGGTGAACTGACCCTGCTTCGTCCGAACGAGCTCCTTCACATGAGCACAGGATGCCAGCTCTGTGAGAAGGACCCAGATCATTTACAGTTCGCTCACCATCATGCACATATCCAAAAAGCCTTCAAAATGTGCACCTGTATAGAGTATGCAGCAGGTCTGAAAATGCCACTGTGCAATTTTGCTTAACCCCTTAAAACCGAATCTAACACAGACGTGTATATACCTTTAGGACCACATGCAACATTTACATGCTTCTACCTTTAAGACCGGATGCGATGTGCGCGCGTTTTAGATGACATCATAGGTTTCAAGACATGTAACCAATGCTTGCTGGAAATAACAAGCACTTTTTTTTTTTTTTTTTAAACATTTTCAGTTCAGAAACATCAGTTCTTTGAAATTTTGGCATACAGTGACTGCATTTTTTTTTCACTGCAACTTGTATTCATGCACTGCAACTTTTTATGACAGTGCCACTTTGTGTTTTACGGTGACACTTGCAAACACATCACTGTAAAATGTGTATGATATTTTTTTTCCCCCAATTATTTGTTGCTTATGAATTTTTGAAAAAATTCTAATGAACTTTAGGACACAGGCAATGATTTCTAATTGAAGCTCAAATGTTTTATTATTTCATGTTTCCATCTGCTACAGAGGCTGAGAAATAAAGGTTTCAGTGAACGTTGACAGCTCCGTCAAGTTTTTCAGAAAACCCTCAGGTTTTAGGAGGTTGTTTTCAAAAACGCCTTAGGTTTTAGAGTGTTTTTTTTTAGGCGGCCGCCTAGGTCTTAATGGGTTAAACATCAAATGAATCAAAATGGCATCAACTCACAATAATTGCATTATTTATAAGTTGAAAAGTAGAGAATTTGCTCTTACTGCAATCAGAAAAAAGAATTTAGATTATATTGAAATTACAGGCCCAGCAGTGGAATCTAAATATTACAACAGCGCAAACACCTATGACCACTGAAACATGCATCAGTAAATCTGTAAATTACTGAAACAATGATTTCCTATTTGGCTAACTGCATGAATAAGGTGATCAATTACTCGAGAAATCCAGATTAAAACTTTTGGACCCATAGGCTCTGACTACCAGCATGTCTGCATCAAGGCTCCACATGGAAAATAATTGCCAAAGGAGCTGAAAAACTTGATTGTAAGACCCAGCTAAAACATCATGGGACACAGTTTCTTCTCATGAAGTAACAGGTTAAAAAAAAAAAAAAAAAAGTCACCTGGCCAAGTATGACCCCTGACCTGAACCCAAACGAACACCTTTGGTGCATCTTAAGGTAGAAAGCAGAGCAACACAACCCCTCCAGCTCAGCTAAAAATACAGAATATTGACTAATTTAAGAACAGAATCTCAATTACGAATGGTGTATTGGCATCAGTTGCATTGGGCTTCTACTGTGGGGCCAGCATTTTCAATACACACCATCTACACAGCATATTTTTGATTGTACATAAAAGCAAATGCTCTACTCTTCGAAATAGAAATAAGGTTATTGCTGAGATGTAATATTTTGAATCATTCAACATTTGAACAGTACTTCACAGCGGCGTGCTCACTTCTGTCATACAACTATATATACAAACGCTCATCAAATTTACATACATACATAAATAACATGTGATCAAGGCCCTCAAAACATCTCCTGCAAATTACCTAGGCCTTCAGCTTTTTAAAACAGGCACCATAGCCCCAAGTGAATAATGTAGGCGTATCTAGAAAAGCATATAAAAAAAAAAAAAGAAGTATGGTGTTAAATCAACAGTCTGTAATGTGCTCATTTTCCCCTGGAATGCAGTCATTTTAAACTGGACCCTCGTCTTTTGCCAAATTTATTGGGTCTCTCTCCATAACCAAGGAGATCAGTTTACAGTCCCATCTCCTCGGGGACAGAGGTGAGTAAGTTCCCTCCTGTTTTTAATTATCGGCCATTTTGAACAGCGAGCTTGGCAGGACCTGGGAAATACACCCCGTCTGATTAGGGGGGATTATAAATTTATCTATGCAAGTGCTAAGAGTAAAGCAAAGAGCCCCCTAAAACCTGGTACATGGACTGAAAAGAGCCATTTGAGACTTAGCTAGCCATTATCATTCATTAATTTTGCTTTGTGAAATAACACCGGAATGCAGAAAACCTTAAAAACCAGGCCTGCACTTAAAAATCAAAATTAAAGGTGTAAACAGAAAGCAATAATCTCAACTCAGATGGATAGAGGGCCTGAACACTTGGAACAGATATTGGGGTTAATCTGCCACACTGCATGAACACACTGAAAAACCAGCACTGTGCAATTAAGCCCAAAAAACGCATGAACCCATATTACGGATCCGTCAAATGCAACTGCTGTATTCAAACCTGTGGACCTTCAAGCTAATTTTAAATTCTGGTTCAGATCCCAAGGTTTACAACCTGCTGAATTGCAGGGAAATGTAAATAAAATGATAGATGAAATCTTGAATTTTTGATTTGATATAATGCTGTGGCCTTAATATGCTCGGAGCACAGACCTAGAGGGCCGACTGTTCTGATGGTTAAACAGGGGGTCGCATTATGCGCCGTTTGCCTCCCAGACTGTGGACATGTAACAGTATATCTAGTGACAAGGGTTTAGGGGTAATGTTATTACACAATATAATACAGACTTATGGCCTACCTCTGCCAAGGTCGTCCACCAGGCTCCGAACATAAAAACCTCCGCCGCATTCAATATCTGCGACATAAACAGAGGATCGCATCACACATTGTATCACACCTACAAAACACAGCGTTATTAAGGCACCTGTCAATCATCAACTCCGGATATTTTTCATTTTCATCATTCCGGCGAACACCTCAGAGATTGTAGAACACTGCAATATAAGCATCACATACCCTTTCCGCCTTTAAGTATTCCGTTATCCATACTTAAGACACTTTTGTTTCATTTCCTGTCTTTGTGCCCGGACAGCTCACATTAACCCTTTACGAACAGGTGCGATGTCCATGTGCTTCTCCCTTTAAGACCTGATGCGAAGTGGGCACGTTTGAGATGATGCCATAATTTTCAAGATCAAAGATCATGATTTGTTAAAATATAATTAGGGAAGGCAAAATCCATTATAGGATTAGTACTTTTTGTTTTTTTTTGCATCTCTGAAAAGCACAGAAAAAAGTTTTCAAAGCTCCCCTTTGATAGTGGCAATGGCTGATGACCTGAGCAAGGTTACAGTGCCACTGTATCATACACTGCTACTTGTAAACAAAAAGATTTTTTTTTCAGCTGTTCATGAACATTAGGGCAAAAACAATGATTTTTTTTAATGAACACCAGAGGTGTAAGCTCTGAAATGTGTTTTATTTCGTGTTTCTATCCGCAACCGGAGCTGAGTGGCATTAGTGAATATTGACAATCCTATAAAGTTTTTCAGAGAACCTTCTAGTGTTGTGATCAAATAATCCCTCAGGTTTTAGAATGGTTTTTTTAGAGGATGCCATATGGTTTATGGGGTTAAGGAATGATTAAAGAAATAATACAGATGCTATGCTGACAAATTCCTGAAGACAGACCAAGGAGAAGGACAGGCGGATATAAGGAAGTGCTAGAACCCAACAGGGAGTCACAGGCTTAACAAGGCATGGTGGGAAAAGAGGAAGGGGCGATGAATGGGCAGAGGGAGTTTGTCAAACAGGGGTGTCAGCTGAGGGTATGTGGTTATCAGTGACTGCACAGATATCTGTGTCTGTGCAAGTCGAGAGAAAAATATGTGGACGTGAGATCATATAGTCTGTACATGTGAGTCAAAGCTGTGATGTATGCGAGAGGTAAAACCACAATTTTGGCCTCATATACAGCCTCATGTGCGTATGCACGTTCAGAGTAATCTCAACTACGGTTTGTTTTTAGTCATGAAGACAAATGCCCTTCGCCCAGAAACCTCTCAATATCAAAAGGCAGCGTTTTCATACCTGATAAATCCATCTACAAAATTTGCTTAAAATATAGTCAGCGATTTTGGAGTGATCGCCTGAAAACAATCTGGGACGGCGGATGGGAACAGAGCCAAAAACAATGTCGAATTGTTAAAAAGCCAAACTGCACCCATCCTTCTGGTACGTTCAGCTTTCATTCAGGAACCAGACAAAATATTTTAAAAAGAAAGAAATACCAGTTTACTTAAAATAGTGACGCTTATCAATATCGACTGACAAAAAAAACAATTGCCCGGCGACAGCAGCGTGTGGCTCACGGAGAGTGAAGATCGGGGGACTGAAGTCCTGCAGGGACAGGTTGTACACAGAGACAGGACGTGCAGGCTTGGCTTCCACCTTCTGGCCCTTCTTTAGCAGGACAGAGAGCCGCTGGCCGTCCTTCTTCAGAGCCGAATACCTTCAGGGTCAAAGGTCACACATTTCTACATGTATTTACTTGCACACTAGTGAAATATACCCCCAAAACAAAAGATAACAACCAAAGAGCTGAGCAACAATAATGTGGGTGCCCAGTCTTACCCGAATATGGCCAGTTTGAGTGTCGGTTTTCATTTCAACCCAATAGTGACTCCAGGGGTGCGTTCCACAACACAAATAGTAGCTAACGTTATTGTTAGCCTCATATATAGAAGTTAAAGGACAGCATGGCAGGTATATCAAGCCCAAGTCACTGAAAATGCCTTGGCACAATCTACAAAGAAAACGCCGATGGTCTGCCGCGATGTTGAACGTTAACTGCACTATTACCTAACATTATCTGCAGATGAATTGTACAAAATTTTGTTACGCAATGGAGCCAAACATTTAGCCGATTAAACGCAATTCCTAATTCAACACATTAACTCCGCAGGGTCAAAAGTGATATTCAAGCAAGACTTTGACAAGAACAGTCAGGTCTTTTAGCGTTGGGCAAGGCCAAAAACCATTGATCACTACAGCCCCTTTTGCATAAGACTGGACACCTCTGACCTCAAGGAAGATCATTTATTCCAGGTGGCTGATAACACCGATCCAAACTGGAAAAGTTGCTATCCCCCAATATTTGGAACCTCAGTTCAAGGTACACATATCAGTGAACAATAATCAAGATAGTAACCAAACTGAAAGGCTATTAGACAGTCTGGTGGACAGGCAAAGAAAATACCATCTGTTTTCATGACAACCCTACGATGCACTCGTGACATCATGCTATTGGATTATTGGTCGAAGCCCAGAAATATTCTTACTGGCCAAGAATTCCTTCCCTTGAGGAAAAAACATAAAAAGATTACACTGATAAAACAATGTGTGTTCTGTTTTTATGTAGTTGAAATTCGCAACCAATATGAAAGGGGCCTGATCTGTAAATAAATCTGTAAAGATTATCATTATTAATAATGCAATTTTATCCAAAACTGCTCAGTTTCATCCTGTCTTATCATAAGGTCTGCATAAAAATTGAAACGGACAGGAAAAAAAAAAAACAAAAAAAAAAAAACTTTTTGCTGATGAGCGAACAGGAAATCTGTGTGGAAGCTGCAGCGTAACAGCAGCTGATCCGAGGAATCGCAGCGAACTTTTGTACGCGGGATAAAAAGATGCCACAATTTAGCCAGGGAAGTCTGACAATTACCTATAACACATTTCTGAAATCAGTAGAGAGAGAGGAGCAATTTTCTCAGGACTACTAAGAGTACTTTAGTAAATAGAGGTGAACCATTGAGACTTGCGGATGGAATTTGAGATTTTGTATTTATTACGGGTCGGAGAGGGCATAAAGGCAACTACTTTAACTCACAGTGGAGGCACCTGCATGATGTCACCTGTAAACTTCTTCAGCTTCTCCTCAAATTCCTCTCGAGTAATATGATCTATGGGAGGGAGAGGGCAAAGGTCAAAATGTTTCAACGTGCCCAGGAGTAGAAGAGTTGCATTTTAAGGCATTAATTTTTTACAACAAGCTTCCTTCAGTCAAGCAGGAAATCGGGAAGAACCAAAATAAGGAGAAGCAATTTTCACCACATGCTGTTGCATACAGTATGAGTACATACAAGAAATAGAATTTGCACCCCTCTTTCCAAATATTTTCTTGACACTTTAGAATGCTAAGGTAAACTCCCAATTTCTCTCCATTTGAGTGGGAGAGAACTTCATCAATACACTCCTTCAACATTGATACAAGCTGCTGCACATACTGTGACTGACAGGAATACATGTTAAACAGAGCATCGCACCTCTGTAATGCACTTTTCCACTCAATCCTTAGACTGTAAGATGGGCATGAAGTGGGTTTTCCGTAGGGAAATGCTGTAAGTGTAACCTATTATACATAACAGAGAACTTCAATGTATTCAGGTATCTCTCACGACACATTAATAATCTGAGGCCATCTGGGCAACTGGCATCAAAGAAGTACTACCCCAACCCTAACCCCGAAAAGGTTCGGAAGAAAGTGTAAATTGTGAATAAAATCAAAATGCAATGACTTTCAGGTCACATGAGCCAATATGTCATTTACAATAGAACATTTCAAATGATGAAACTGAGACATTTTACATTTTTATCCACAAAATGATCCTATTTCTAATTTTCTGGCCACAAGAGGTCTCAAAAAAGTTGGGACACAGGAAAAAAAAATAAGGTCTGAAAAAGCAATTAATATATAAGAGAATCAGCTGACAGAACATTTAGCAAGTAATTAAGTAAACTGGCATCAGTTTACTTAAATACATCAGCTGTGTAACATGATTGGCTATGAAAGAGATGTCTAAGAGAGGCTGAGTCTCTCAGAAGTAAAGACGGCCAGAGGCCATCCTGCCTGTGAAGGCTTGCATAAAAAAAAGAAATTGAGGAATACTTTAAGAACCATGTTCTTCAATGTCAAATTGCAAAGGCTTTGACGGTCTCATCATCGACCGTGTACACATCATCAAAAAATTCAGAGAAACTGGAAAAATCTCTGTGCCTCATGGATAAGACCGAAGACCTTTGCTGGATGCCTATGATCTTCGAACCCTCAGAAGCCACTGATTCGGTCATTGACAATATTAAATGGGCCCAGGAATACTTCAGCAAACCACTGTCTGTAAACACAGTCTGCCGTGCCATCCACAGATGCCACCTAAAACTCTATCATGCAAAAAGGAAGCCATTGTTGAGCATGATCCAGAAGCGCCGCCATGTTCTGTGGGCCAAGGCTCATTTAAAATTGACGGTAGCAAAGTGGCAAAGCGTCCTGTGGTCAGACAAGTCCAAATTTGACATTCTTGTTGGAAATCATGGGCGTCGTGTCCTCCGGGCTAAAGAGGAGAAAGACCACCCCTCCTGTTATTAGCGTTTTGATTTTATTCACAATTTACACTTTCTCCCAACTATTTTGGAATTGGGGCTGTACAATGAAGAATTTATTATTTATAGTATGTAGTTCATAGTTTATGATTTGGTATTAGATTTGGGTTTGAAAGGTGGAAATTAGAATTATTTCAAAGCTTAATCTCACTCAGGTCAATCTTTATTTCAAGTCAATGTTTATTTTATACAAACAAAATTTAGCCCTATACTTAGGCCCCCAAAAATTGGCCTTTTACCATCAACTTTATAATGAATCCACTGTCAAAAACAAGAGGCCATTTTCTTATGACTATTCATTTTATTGCGTCGAGTTAAAAACACAAGGTACAAGGTGCATTCTCTTTGAATATCCCTACAGTTAAGTAAATCTAATGATTCAGAAACATAATTGGTCTGTGGATCCCATACAGTATAGTGCTGTGAAAAAGTATTTGCCCATTTTCAAGTTTCTCCCATTTTTGTATACAAGCATTTGTCACACTTAGTAACAAAATCAGCCAGTTAAAGAAATTTAATTGATAACTGGGGTCAATTTCCCTAGACATTCCCAAGTCCTGTTAAATCTAAATATCTCTCAAGTAGAGCCTGACTGGCAATGTAAAGTAGGCAAAAAAACAGCATAAGGTGCCGCGACCGAAAGAAATTCAAGAACAGATGCAAAACAAAGTTTCTGACATCCATCAGTCTGGAAAGGGCAAAGCCATCTCTAAGGCTCTGGAACTCCAGCAAAACATGGTAAGAGTCATAGTCTAAAAATGGAGAAGAATGTGAACAGTGATGAACCTTCCCAGGAGTGCCCAGGTGACAAAAAGTCCTCCAAGAGCGCATGAACAACTCATCCAAGCAAGTGAAACTCTGAATGGATCAAAAGAATGAAAACGAATACTTGGAGTGGCCTAGTCATGGCGCTGACCTTAATCTGATCGAGATACAGAGGCGTGATCTTACACAGGCAGAGTAAGATCATGCCCTCCCAACAACAGTGCACAGGGAAGGACACAGCACTGCAGGATAGCGTTTCTGGAGTTGGTGAGCCAGAGAGGGAGGGCCAACTTTGAATGTTAGGTTTACATACTGCAACCGAAAAATCCTTAGCGGTATATCCTCTACCACTTTCAGTTTGATGACAGGAGCACTATAAATAAAATGTGTCAGCACAGTGGGTGTATCATGTCACAGTTGGGTCATATTTTGAGAGAGGCCAAAAGGCAGTACCAAACGCTTTCTCCTCGGTCACAGTCCCAGTAGCATCCAGAGTATCAGTGGCTTTACCAAGCTCGCCGACAGCTGTGTATTTCTGAAGAGAGACAAAATAACAAATCATATATCTTGCGACTGTGAAGCACAGAAGATGTAATCAGTTTCCCTCACAGTCCATCATGCATTATTTTCTTATTACAAAATATAACAAAGACTGTTACTGGTCTTATGTCACCCCATCTCCCTGCTTAACAAGGATGTAAAGATTCTGGAAGGTGCCTTGATACAACTTTTTCAGTCTTTCAGTAAAGATACCGAGACCTGCACTTTGGATATTGGCAGATATGGATTATCAATCCAGTACCAAGGTTGAATTAACTAGACGCAGTCCAGTCGGTCGCCCGCGACCGCGACTGGTGTCCCCCGGTGCACAGCTGTCAGATGAAATTGGGCAAAACCCCATGGGCATGTCCATTGCCCATCTAGTAGATAATGCTGTACTTGTAAATGTGAAAAATGGTATATGTATGTATATGTATATATACGTGGGGTTCAGGATTCCAAGGGAGCGGCTTAAGTAGGCAATGGAATCAGTCAGGGTAATTTTTGTTGAATTAGACCTCATTTTGAATGTTTAGGTGCAATGGATATGCCAAAGCTGCGACGGCATCTTAGTGATGCCAGTAAAACATCTAAAGGTATATGGCTCTGGAATATTTATGCCAAATTTTGTACAAACTCACTGAATGGTTTTCGCTGTATGACTGGAATGGCACATGGAACATGATGGCAGAAGTCCGTTGTACCATAGATCCAAATAACGCATGCATGGTGTGGTGTGGTGTGCGTGCGTCTGCCACTGTCCCTCTCTCTCTCAAATACCATGATGTACAACATATTGGGCCACTGGACGTTAATCGGGCTCCTGGAGGGAGAGGCATATAAAAAATTCAAGATGGCCGCCATTGCGGCCATGTTGTTTTTCCGATTTGGCCGAAATTCAATAGCAACCTACCTCGGGACCAGGTATGTGTGTTTGAAAAGTTTCGTAATGATATCTTCATAAATGTTCATAAAAAGTGTGTGACGTCGTTTGGTACGGCGCACAATAACGATCACGATAACAATCACGGCGCACAGGAATTGTCACAAACTCTATATGTCCCCCCTCCGGGGACATAATAAGCTCATGTGTGGAAACAAATTGGGATCATCAGGTTTGACTTAGACATTGTGTTTCTAAATGTGTTACAAAAAAGTTAACGAGTAAATACGTAGACCAAAATTTACTGAATTATTTACTATTAATTAAACGTGCACCAGCAACTTAGTGACACGTCATTTCTGTTGATTCTTTTTAAAAGTTTTATTTAACTTTTATTTAACCAGGGAAGTCCCATTGAGATTGAAATCTCTTTTTCAAGGGAGGCTGGGGGGTTGAGGAGGAGGCAGAGGACAAGTTGCACAGCCAATTAGATTAGGGGATGATTAGGTGGCAGGATAATAGAGCCAGGTTGGGAATTTAGCCATGACACTGAGGAAGCCCCTACTGTGATTACAAGTCAAGTGTAGCCTTTGACATGTAGAAACAAATTGGGCAGGAATTAGAAATATGCAGAATAACTGCATAAAAATGTAAGAAAAAAAAAAATAAGTCAAAAGTCATGAAAGTAAGTCCAAATTCAAGCGTGCAGTATAAAAGTAAGTGCTCAGTGCCGCTGCGGCCCCATGACATGTAGTACCCTGGCTCTGACATGCAGGGGTCCACATACGGAAAAGATCATACTTGAACTTGCCCTTTGGGCAGGTATATCATGGAGAAGTTACAGTGCTGTGAAAAAGTATTTGCCCCCTTCCTGATTTCTTTTTTTTGGCATATTTGTCAAACTTAAATGTTTCAGACAAAAAAAAAAAAAACCTGAGTAAATACAAAACGCAGTTTTTACATGATGATTTCATTTATTAATGGAAAAAACCTATCAAAACCTACCTGGCCTTATGTGAAAAAGTAATTGCCTCTCCCCCTTATTTAATCATGAATCAACTGTGATTAGCCACATTTTTTGAGTTCAATTTCAGTCGACACACCCCGGCCTGATTACTGCCAGAGCTGTTGAATCAAGAAATCACTTCAAAAGAACCTGTCTGACAACATGAAGTAGGCTAAATGATCTCAACAAAAAGCAACATATCATGCTGCAATCTAAATTAATTCAGCAACAGATGTGAAACAAAGTAATTGACATCTATGAGTCGGGAAAGGGTAAAAAAGCGATTTCTAAAGGCCCCGTCACACAGCGAAAAACACATAAAAAGCGCATAAAATCTAGGTTATACGCGATTGTGCGTGGAAAATGCGTGATATGCGTAAATCATTAGTGGAGCCTGCGAAAGTCATAAGTTTTTATGCGTCGAAAGTCGGGGCGGGGGTGGGCTTGCGCGCTTGTACGCGAAAATCGTTTTGAACTGCACAAAAATTTAAGGCCCTGTCACACAGCCCAAAACTGATCGATCACGTATGGAAAACGCACTTAGCTGCTAAGTGCGTGCATGTTAGTGTAAAAATTTTCCCAAATTTGGGCGTATGCGTCGAAAAGAAACGGATAAATAGCGCATGTTCCATTAATAAATCAAGCACACATCACTTAAAAATCACGAATAGAACACGTACTTCGATGAACAAGCCAAAAAACCATGTGCTATACTGTGGTGTTCCTTATTTAGCCTGTAGGTGGAGCCCTAGGCAAGGCAATGTGTGCTCCTGCGGAGGGGGGTTAAACGGTGGACGTAAAGGACTCGGTCAAGCATTCAAGTAGGCTCCTGTTAGGTAGAGGAGTTTGAAAATAAAGTAAGGTAATTCAAGCCAGTCCAACCTCCTTACTACTACACAACATTTACACGTTATGAAAGTGAATGGTTAGTGAAATGTCTGCGATACATCTGCTTTAAATGCGTGGAAAGTGCGTGGACATGCGCGGAATAGACACTAACATCGCCAGAATCCCGCAGCAAACACGCAAAAAAGGCGCATAAAACACGTCCTTCACACGCACAATTCACGCTTTATGTACGCATATTCCACGCAAGATTTACACAGAGGCCCCGCTCACTTCCAAAATCACGCACAGCCTAAATTTTTGTGCAGTTCAAAACGATTTTCGCATACGAGCGTGCAAGCCCACCCCCGCCCACACTTTCGACGCATAAAAACTCATGACTTTCGCAGGCTCCACTAATGATTTACGCATATCACGCATTTTCCACGCACAATCGCGTATAACCTAGATTTTATGCGCTTTTTATGCGTTTTCGCTGTGTGACAGGGCCTGAACAGGAGCCTGCTTAAATGCTTGACCAAGTCCTTTAAGTCCACCGTTTAACCCCCCTCCGCAGAAGCACACATCGCCTTGCCTAGGGCCCCACCTACAGGCTAAATAAGGAACACCACAGTATAGCACGTGGTCTTTTGGCTTGTTTGTCGAAGTACGCGTTCTATTCGCGATTTCTAAGTGATGTGTGCGTGATTTATTATGCGAACTACAATGAGTCATTTTCCACAAATGGAGAAAACTCGGAGCAGGGGTGAACCTTCCGAGACTGGCCAGCTGACCAAAATTACTCCAAGAGCCGGTCGATGACTCATCCAGGAGGTCACATAAGAACCCAGAACAACATCTAAACAACTGCAGGCCTCACTTGCCTCAGTTAAAGTCAGTGTTCATGATTCAACAATAAGAAAAAGACTGGGCAAAAATGGCATCCATGGGAGAGTTCCAAGGCAAAAACCACTGCTGACCAAAAAGAACACAAATTCTTGTCTCACATTTGCCAAAAAACATGTTGATGATCCCAAAGACTTCTGGGAAAATGTTCTTTAGACCGACAAGACAGAAGTTGAACTTTCTGGGGGTCTGCATCCTGTTACATCTGGCGTGAAACTAACACAGCATTTCATAAAAAGAACATCATACCAAAAGTCAGACTTGCTGAAGGTAGTGTGATTGTCTGGGGCTGCTTTGCTGCTTCAGAACCTGGACAACTTGTTGTAATTGATGGAACCATGAATTCTTCTCTCTACCAGAAAATCCTGACGGCAAATGTACGACCTTCAGTTCATGCTCTTAAGCTCAAGCGCACTTGGGTTATGCTGCAGGACAATGATCCGAAACACACCAGCAAGTCCACCTCTGAATGGCTAAAAAAAAAAAAAAAAAAAAATGAAGGTTTTGGAGTGGCTGAGTCAAAGTCCAGACTTAAATCCGATTGGGATGCAGTGGCATGACCTTAAACAGGCCGTTCATACTCAAAAACCATACAATGTGGCTGAATTAAAACAATTCTGCTAAGAGTGGCCCAAAAGTCCTCCACATCATCGTGAATGACTCGTTGCCAGTCATTGTGAATGTTTGATTGCAGTTGTTGTCGCCGAGGGTGGCACAACCAGTTATTAGGTTTAGGGGGCAATTACTTTTTCCACAGAGCCAGGTAGGTTTGGATAGCTTTTTCCCGCAATAAATGAGATCATCATTTAAAAACTGCATTTTGTATTTACTCAAGTCATTTTTGTCTAATATAAAAACATTTAAGTGTAACATTTAACATTTAAGTGTGACAAATATGCAAAAAAAAAAAAAAATCAGGAAGGGGGCAAATATTTTTTCAAAGCATTGTACATGCCTTTACTAAAAGTTACTTATACCGACGAAGAGAGAGCATTAAAAGTTGGGCGTTTCCTGCGTTTGTGCATCGGCGAATACTGTAACCCAGATGGAACTAATCATTACAGCTGCAAAATCGCTGGTTGTTCGGCATCACCTTCAAATGCAGTTCTCTTTTCTATGCTTTATAGGGTCCTTGAGAGAAGGAGAGTTAGTTTGTGCAACGACGTGCTTGATTCACAATATGACAGCTTGTCTAGCCTGAGCATGGGAGTGAACTATTTACACTGTTTACACTCCCCTGATCCTAAATCAAATGCATCTTTTTCTTTTTTTAAGAAGTTGCCATTGCAATAATCATGATTGTTCCTTTGCCCAGGCCTACATGAATGAAGAAATGAAATTAAAAACGCCAGATCGGCCCCATATTCACAGACACCTGATCCAGCTATATGAGTCAGTATTGGACCAATATCCGATATCAATTTTGGATCAATAAATCCCTGGAAAAAAATTACTGACTTACATTATACGGACAAAGACTAGGTCAAAAGGAATCCACAATGACTCCTAAGTTCCTGAATGGACACAGCCATCCAATAAAAATAAAACTGATTACTCAGCTCCTCCAAATTTATAAAAGTATTCCTATTTTCAGGCTAGTTTTCCTCATGATTATTTCAGCAGACATATTAATGGGGAACACTCATAAATCTATGACTTCAGACACCAAGAAGAGGGCTGTCCAACTCTCAAAATCAATTGAATTTTTTAATGTACAGATCAACGAACAAGATCTTCCCACTGAACCTCCCCATTTAGGCTCAAGTGTACCAAGTCAAAAAAAAATACAGTGCCCTCCAGAGTTACAGGCACCTGTTAGTAAAAATGAGCAAAAGAAGAAAAAAAAATGTCTTCACCCTGCAGAAAGTGATTTTCAAGAAAGTAAAATCTACTTATTTTAAGATTTATACACTCATTTCTATCACCATTTTCTTGGTAAGACAAAATTTTTTTCCTTGATTTGAGGTTATTTTGACTACCTTGCCAAATGGGGTAAGCAAATTTCACTTGACAACTTCACTTCATCACTTTTTGGAGTGCATTGTTTATCCTCATGATGTTCCATTCAAAATAATCTTGAAAATCTAACATTTTATTGAAGGGACATAGTTGAAAGAAACATCAAGTTCTTATCATGAAAGAAAAATTTCTGAGAAAAATTTGAGCCACAATTATTGGCACCCTACATTTAATATTTTGTGAAGCCTTCCTTGGCTAAGATAACAGCTTTGATTCTTCTCCTATAATGCATGAGAAGGTTGGTGAACATGTGGCGCAGGGTTTCAGACCATCCCTCCTTACGTAATCTCAGAATCTGAAGGATCTGGAGAGATTAACACTTTGGGATTCTCCTCTTCAGCTCAACCTACATTTTTTCCATGTGGTCTACATTGGGAGATTGCGAAGGCCATGGTAAAATTTTCATTCTGCAGTCAGTGAACCATTTTTAAGCAGATTTTGACATGTCCTCCAGATCATGGTCCAGCTGGAAGGTCCGACCTTCACCAGTTTTCAGGTTCCAGGCTGAAGCTGTTATTTTTCCATTTAATATCTGCTGGTATATGTCGGAGTCCATGATTCCATCCCTATCCTAAGATGATGTCTAGGGCCTTTAGAGGACAAACAGCCCCACATATTTAAAGATATGGCAAAATACTCCAAAGTGAGTTTGGGATGCTCTTCCATACAGCTATCTCTTGGTCTTCATCAAACCCACCAAAACAACAGATTCTGATCTCATCTGTCCATATACCCCAGTCCCATTGAAAGGCCCAGTCACGTTTGGCAGGCAGTAGGTGCTTTAGTATGTCGTTGATAGACAAGATTCAACTAACCACAGCTATTCTGAAGTCGTGATCCTTGGAGCATATTTTACCAGATGAACCATTCACCTCACGGTGTGTGAGTTCAACGCACACTTTAAACTTAAAGGCTGATTCTTAACATCTCCAGTCGCTTTTTACTTCTTAATTTTTGCCCTGGTAGTGGAAAATTCCTAGTATTCATTTCTTAGTTTGATCCTGATATTGCACCACTCAACAACTTTTTTGTTGCACATAATCGCTGTGCTCTCTTTCCCATAGTGATGAATGACTAAGGGAATTTGGCCTGTGCCACCTCATATTTATACCCCAGTGAAACGAGCAGTCATGGTTGACCACATTAAAAGTTCCTCATCAAACAAGCGAACTTATAAAATTTAAACTATGACAGGAAATATACTTCAGTAACATTTTAATAATAGGATTTTCAAGGGGTACAAATAACTGTGGCACACGTTTTGAAGAAAAATATGTTAAATGTCAACATTTTTTGTTCTCGCTCAATAATATCATATCTACAGAAAGCAAAGATTTTTGAAAATATATTACGTGAAAGACCAAGAAAATATACAGCAAAGTGATTTTTTTTTTCACAGCCTGTTTTGCTCATATTCTCTAGGGATGCTATTAATTTTTTATGACACTGTATGGAATTGCCTCTGGTGTAATGCAATTGAAACTCAAAAACAATGAAGTGCTCAATCTATCTGGCACAGTCTCTGATCCTGAGCATTCACCTTTATAATTCATTGCTTTAAATTCACTAACCTTTGACCCCTTCAGCATTGAGCTGAGCATCTTGGTGCCAGTTCCTATACCTACAACTGAAAGAGACACATTTCCAATTACACATCCATTAGAAGCACATATTTTTACCTTTTTTTTTTTTTTTACAGTAGTAGAATAGTACCAATTTTCTCCATTATGCAACATAATTTTTCCATCATATCCTTTACCATCCCAGGCTTCCACATATTTAAGAAAATAATACAAATTGTGCTGTTTTCTGAACCTCGGACATGGGTCAGGCAAGTTACCTATAAGAAGAGTGAAAAAAAATTCAAAGGCGGGACGAAATAAAGCAACGAACTGGAGGAAAGAGCATAGAGCAAATAAAATGCAAAAAAATACACACACACCGCGTTCCAAATCATTACGCAAGTGATATTCTTAATTTTAAAGTCATCATTCGTTAGAGTATAATTCTAATTTTATTGAACAAACCTCCCAGTGATAACAGTATTTTTTTCAAAACCAAAAAAAAAAAAAAACCCTCAAAATACACTGTTCCAAATTATTATGCACAACAGAGTTTCAAAACATTTTAAGGGTTGTAAAGAACTGAAAATGGTCATTTGTTGAATATGCAGCATTAGGAGGCCATATTTACTGAAATCAAAAGCTATTTCAATCAAAAACATCTGAACAGGCCAAGTTACATGTTAACATAGGACCCCTTCTTTGATATCGCCTTCACAGTTCTTGCATACCTAGAACTTGAGAGTTTTTGGAGAATTTCTGCTTGAATTTCTTTGCAGGATGTCAGAATAGCCTCCCAAGGCTGCTGTTTTGATGTGAACTGCCTTACCCCCTCGTAAATCTTTTGCTTGAGGACGCTCAAAAGGTTCTCAAAAGGGTTGAGGTCAGGGGAGGATGTTGGCCACACCATGAGTTTTTCCTTTAATGCCCATGGCAGCCAATGACACAGAGGTATTCTATGCAGCATGAGATGGTGCATTGTCTCGCATGAAGATGATTTTGCTTTGGAAAGCACAGTTCTTCTTTTTGTACCATGGAAGAAAGTGGTCAGTCAGAAACTCTATATACTTTGCCGAGGTCATTTTCACACCTTCGGGGACCATAAAGGGGCCGACCAGCTCTGTCCCAATGATTCCGGCCCAAAACACGACTCCACCACCTCCTTGCTGATGTCGCAGCCTTGTTGGGACATGGTGGCTGTCCACCAACCATCCCTTACTCCATCCATCTGCACCATCCAGGGTTGCACGGCACTCAGCAGAAAACAAGACTGCTTGAAATTTAGTCTTCATGTATTTCTGGGCCCACTGCAACCGTTTTTGCTTGTGAGAATTGGTTAGGGGCGGCCAAATAGTAGGTTTATGCACAACTGCAAGCCTCTGCGGGATCCTGCACCTTAAGGTTCGCGGGACTCCAGAGGCACCAGCAGCTTCAAATACCCATTTGCTGCTTTGTACCGGCATTTTAGCAGCTGCTCTCTTAATCCAATGAATTTGCCTGGCAGAAACCTTCCTCATTATCCCTTTATCTGGACGTCTGTGCTCTGAATCTGCCACAAATCTCTTCATAGTACGATGATCACGGTTAAGTTTTCACTAAATATCTAATGTGTTCATACCTACACTACCTGACAAAAGTATTAGGACGATCCTCATTCTCACTCAACCTTTGATGTACATGCTATATTACACATGTGAGTGTTGTAGGAATTTAATGGTGCCCTAAAATGTACATGTAAACATCACAGAACATTATTTGAACATTTGGGGATGCTACAGATATACAAATTGGCATATTTTTTCTCTGCATAAAAAACTCTCACTTTGGGTCGGTAATAAATAAGAGATATTATAATAAATAGTGCTTGCAAGATGGTAATCTTCAAATTAACAAGTTTGGAATTGTGTCTTTGTTATAATGGAAGACCACGGCTACTATTAGTTCAATCAATATGATCAGGTGTGGCACATGGGGTGATTTTGATTCTCTATAAAAGGAGGGTCAAGACTTAGAATAATTCAGTTTGGTGTATCCAAAATGGGGTCTGTATTTTTATTTGAATAAACAACTATTTCCAAATATGATACATTCACTATTTTCAACTGCACTGTAAGAAAATCACACACATAAATAGTGACGTCCTAATACTTTTGTCAGGTAGTGTAGTCCAAGGCATTGCACTATTTGACGCTTTTCGGCAGCAGAGATCCTTTTTCTTTCCCATATTGCTTGAAACCTGTGGCCTGCTTAATAATGTGGAACATCCTTCTTAAGTAGTTTTCCTTAAGTAGTTTTTGCAGCGTGAAATTTTTTTAAACTTAAAATTAAACGAAAACTCCGAAAAAATGAAAATGGTTCAGACAGTAAATAACCATTTCAACACTGTGCCCACCGACAGCACTGAGCTGCATTGAAAACAGCCCGTTTTACTTTTAAAAAGGATGTTGAATGCGGTTAGCATTCAGCTTGATTTTAATGGACACCAATTGTCAACACCAACATTCTATTATAATTTTTCAACGGTCGTCATATGAACCCCAATTTCAATAAAGTTGGGACGTTGTGTAAAACCTGAATAAAAACAGAACGCAATGATTTGTTCATCTCATAAACATACATTTTATTCACAAGAGGACATTGACAACATATCAGATGTTCAAGTAGAGACATTTCACCATTTCATGAAAAACATTCGCTCATTTTGAATTTGATGGCAACAGCAACACATCTTAAAGTTGGGACGGGGCAACAAAAGGCTGGATAAGTTAGTGGTACTAATAAAAAATAACTGGAGAAGCATTTTTCAACGAACTAGGTTAATTGGCAACAGGTCAGTAACATGACTGGGCGTAATAAAAAGAGCATTTTGGAAAGGCGGAGTCTCTCAGAAGTAAAGCTCGGAAGAGGTTCACCAATCTGCAAAAAACTGCGTCTAAAAATTGGGGAATGATTTCAGAAAAATGTTCCTTGATGTAAAATTGCAACAACCGTGAATATCCCACCGTTTACAGAACATAATATCATCAAAAGATTCAGAGGATCTGGAGGAATGTCTGTGCGCAAGGGACTCGGCCGAAGGTCAATATTTAATGCTTGTGACCTTCTGGCCATCAGGTGGCACTGCATAAAAAAAGAGAACTGATTCAGCATTGGAATTCACTGCATGGGCTCAGGGACACTTCCAGAAATCATTGTCTGTGAACACAGTCCTCCGTGCAATCCACAAATGCAAGTTAAAGCTGTACCATGCAAAGAAGAAGCCATGTGTGAACATGATCCAGAAATGCCGCCGTCTTCTCTGGGCCAAAGCTCATTTAAAATGGACTGAGGCAAAATGGAAAACTGTTCTGCAGTCAGATTTGAAAAATTTGAAATTCTTTTTGGAAACCAGGGTCATTCCATGTCAATTCAACAAATGCCTCCCACCTGACCATCTCAGAAAGGTAATATACTTAAAATTTCAATTAAATATGTCTATTAGTTCTAGCAGAAAAAAATAAAAGATGGTAGTGTTGTGCGAATTTTCTCTCATTTTTGCAACGTCAAATAAAAGGGAGTTATGAGGCTATATCTCCTGTTATACTTATGCCATTGCCTCAAAATCGTCCACAGTGTAGCATCTAGGCCCAGTAAACTAGACAAGCCCATTTTCAATGGCTTTTCTCTTTTTCTTAGGGAGCTATGGCAGTTTGAAAATGCTAATTTATTTGACGAAGTTGTTTGTGACACCAACTTTGAAAGCCATTCGTGATCAAAGTTATGCAGGTAGAGATCTGATTTTCTCTAGGCAAGCTCTCCGCACAAAGTGCCATTGGTACAATAAACAGCAAGCAAGTCAATTTCATGGTTGTCCAGAAAATACACAGCAAAATCCTAAAAAAGCCAAAATTTCCTGAAATTTGACATCAAATTGCCGAGGTGTGACAACCTATAAATTCTCGAAATCTTCACCATCTTGAAGCTTACACTCTTGGTTATCTTTGTTTCAAAGGTGGTTGTGGTGCAACTCTTCATTAAACAGTTATGAATTTTTTGTAACACCTTACAAACACTTTCAACTGTTTTTTAATGTTAATACAAATTTGAGATCTGATCCTAACAACCATTGGGGTCTGAAAGTCCACATCAAGGTGATCCCTGTTCCTTTGGAGTTTCCCTGTCTTTTTCCAGTGAAGAACACTGGATGCAATGAGCCTCAATTTCATGTCCCACAAGATAAAAAAAACCGCAGAGGGGATTCAAAGCTGCATATGCATTTCTCTGTCAAAAGATATACTGAGCACAAACATGAATTTTCCTACATAATTATTATGTGAATCTGGCAGAGAAATGGGTACTTGCAAATATCAACCTTTTTACATACTGGGCTATTTCCATTATATAGCAGGTCATTTATCAAAATTAGGAACACTTAAATTAAACTGCTATTTTAAGCACAATTACAAATGACAATTTGGGGAAATATACAATTTGTAAGTCCTCCAATGCCATCCAATGGTTGAGATGTCCTCATCATTCATCAGTTTTGTTAACATGTTTCAACATGTCTCAGTGAGTAGCAAGTCCTAATCTGAGCACTCTTGCCACCAATGACATCATATTTTTTTCCATGCACCCACGGTGACCAGCAATAAGTTTTTACTGGCCACAGAGAGAGGATGTTTCCAGGGTACCTGTACAACACGTCATCACTAAGATGCCAGCACCCACAACTGCCACGGGATGTAGATATAACCTAAATGAGGGATCTGTTAATTCGGCAAAGCTGTTTATGATGAACTTGAAATGAGTAATCTAATGTACACTGTATTGACCATGATACATTTGATACAAAGTAATGATGTGGCCATAATGTATTTTGCAAAATAAATTTTATATAGACAAGTTTGAGATGGCATTTCCTGACCTATATATGGTACTATAACCAATGTATCCAAATATTGCAGATCTTTAAATGACTTTCTATAATCTGATGTTATGATTACAGGAATATGCAAGGAATCACATAGAAACAATGAAAAATGAGCGTTTACAAGGCGTCACTAAAATGTGTATAACTATTCAATGAAGAGTTGCACCACAACCACCTTTGAAACAAAGATAGCCAAGAATGTAACCTTTAAGATGGTGAAGATTTCAAGAATTTACAGGTTGTCACACCTTGGCAATTTAACGTAAAATTTCAGGACATTTTGGCTTTTTTAGGATTTTACCTGTGTATTTTCTCAGACAAACATAAAATTGACATGCTTGCTGTTTATTGTCCCAATAGCATTATGTGAGGAGAGCTTGCCCAGAAAAAAAAAAAATTAAAAATAATCAGCTGTCTACCTGCAAAACTTTGGTCATAATTGGCCTTCAAAGTTGGTGTCACAGACAACTTTGTCAAATAAATTAGCAATTTCAAACAGCCACAGCTCCCTAATAAAAGCATATTTGGCATTTAAAATGCGCATCACAAGTGTACTGGGCATAGATGTTACACTGTGGAAATTTTTGAGGCCATGGCATTGATATAACTAGAGATATTGCCTCCGAAAAATCCACTTTTATTTGATGTTGCAAAAAGGAGTGCAAAAATCAGCAAAACGTTGCCATCTTTTTTAAATTTTTTTTTGGCAAAAGTAATGAAGATATTTAATTGAAACGTTGCACATATCCTATTAATTACATGGCCTTGGAGGGAGAATTTTTTTAAATAAATCTGAGACGGTCAGGTGGGGAAATTGTCTGAAATTTGTTGAACGGACATGGAATGACCAACCAGAAACGCCGTGTCCTGCAGATTAAAGAGCTTGTTATCAGTGCTCAGTTCAAAAGCCTGCATCTGTGATGGTAGGGGTTGCTTTAGTGCCTAAGGTGTGGGCAGTTTACACATCTGGTAAGGCACTATCAATGCTGCAAAGTTTGAGGTTTTACAACAACATATGCTCCCATCCAGACAATGTCTCTTTCAGGTCAGGCCTTGCATATTGCAGCAAGACCATGCCATCACTGCAAAAAACAAAAGGTAAATACACTAAGAGAGATGAATTTACTTATTTTAAGACTTCACTTATTTCTACCACCATTTTTCTTAGTAAGACAAAAAATTTGTCCAAATTTGAGGTAATTTTGACAAGCTTGCAAATGGAATAAGAAAATTTTCACTTGTAAAGCAAATAGTAACTTACTCGTGCTGGTCAACGAATTAGAATAATTTGAAATAGCGCAATTGTTAAATTTTCTTGATGCATTTTTTGTGCAGAAAGCAAATCAGGTGTTGACCGCGCCTGTCCTACTTGTTAGGGTATTCACAGAACTCGCTACCTGTAAAAAATTTGCTTAGTTGAGCTTTCCAAAAGGCCCATTTAGGCCATTTAACTGTGACACTGTTGTTTCATTGAATTAGAATAATTCATAAGTCATTTCATTGAATTAGAATAAGTGCTCGAATTTTTGTTTTCTGTGAAGAGTGTTCACTGTGCAGTATAAAGTCAGGGTTGAGTAGAATTTCTAAGTTGTAAAATTAATCATGGGTCAGCAGCGCGACCTCTCAACTGGAATAGTGACTCAAATTCAAGCCCTTCGCTAACAAGGCTTGACCCAAACTAAAATTGCTGAGCAGCTCGGCATCAGCCAGTCTTCCATCTGCAAAGCTCTAAAGAAAGACTGGAGCAAGCACACCAACTGTTCCGGCGTCCGAAAAACTTCTGCTCGTGACAACAAGCAGCTGAGAAAGATCGCAGTTAGCAACCGGTTCAAGTCCACTTTTGAGCTCAGCGACTTGTGGAACGAGCAGACCTGTGCTAACATCTCAAGATCAACCACTTACCTTCGTCTGCGCGAACTCAGCTTCAAATCTCGCATTCCAGCTGGAAAAACCGATGCTGAACAAGAAACAAATGGAGAAACGGCTGAAGTGGGCCAAGGAACACGGCGAGTGGACTGCTGAAGACTGGCAGAAAGTGGTCTTCAGTGATGAATCACGCTTTTGCATCTCCTTCGGTGACCAAGGTCCTCGTGTCTAGCGTTGTGGTGGCGAAACCTACAACCACGAGTGCCTAAAAAGATGCGTCAAGTCTCTCCAGAGCGTTATGGTCTGGGGATGCATGTCCGCTCGGGGTGTAGGGAAACTCTGCTTCCTCAAGAAGACTGTCAAGGCTGCCGTATACCAAGATGTTCTGGAAACGTTCCTGTTTCCGACTTCTGAGGGACAGTTTGCGAAGAAGACCTCATATTTCAACAGGATCTTGCACCGGCTCATGCGCCAAAGTCGACCAAAGATTGGTTCGCCAAAAAACGGCTTGAAGTTTTGGCATGGCCGGCCAACTAGTCTGACCTCAATGTTATTGAAAACCTTTGGGCCATCGTCAAGCGGAAAATTCGCGACAGAAAGCCGACTACGCTGGACCAATTGAAGCAGAACATCGCCACTGCCTGGGAAGCTGTGAGTGCGGAAACTTGTGACAAGCTGGTCAAATCGATGCCGCGGAGACTTCAGGCAGTCATACAAGCCAAGGGGGCAGCCACAAAATACTGAGAAAGTGATGATTCTAACTATAATAAAAATTATTCCAATTCAGTGAAACGGTTTCTCAATTATTCTAATTCAATAAAACAACATTGTCACAGTTAAATGGCCTAAATGGGCCTTTTGGAAAGCTCAGCTGAGCAAATGTTTTACAGGTAGCGAGTTCTGTGAATACTCTAACAAGTAGGACAGGCGCGGTGAACACCTGATTTGCTTTCTGCACAAAAAATGCATCAAGAAAATTTAACGATTGCGCTATTTCAAATTATTCTAATTCGTTGACCAGCACTAGTAAATCATTTTTCATTTTTTGCAGCGAAACCACATACTGCGTCCATCAAAACAGCATGGCTTTGCAGTAGAAGAGTCCGGGTGCTGAACTGGCCTGCCTGCAGTCCAGACCAATCACCAATAGAAAACATTTAGAGCATCATAAAACGAAAAATCCGGTAAAGACCACCCAGGACAGTTGAGCAGCTAGAATCCTTCATCAGATAAGAGTTGGACAACATTGTTCTCCCAAAACTACAGCAATTGGTCTCCTTACTTCCACCACCTTCTTTGAGGTGTGTTGCTGCCATGAAATTCCAAATGAGCTAACATTTTTCATAAAATGGTAAAATGTCTCACTTTCAACATCTGATATGTTGTCTATGTTCTATTATCAATAAAATAGGAGTTTATGACTTTTGCAAATTAATGTATTCTGTTTTTATGCACATTTTACACAACGTCCAAACTTCATTGGAAATGGGGTTTGTAAAATTCCATCAAGCGACAATCCAAACAGAAAAACGCCACACATTCTAGATAGAGCTTCCTGAACACGGTTTAGCCAAGTTGGAGACAGAGGTTCATGCCGCAATGAGATCTCACAAGAGAGGCAATAGCACTTGCGGGATGTGAGAGCACGAACACGCGCCGACTCCACCTTATATTATGCACATACCGCAGGCTCAATGAAGGGCATGTCAAGTAATCATGCATCTGCGGGAAAAAAAGTAAGACGGCAAGGCAACTCATTCCTCATGCATTAACACAAAGTGCGAAAAAAAAAAATCGCGTCCGTTTATAGCTGAACAAGCGGAGAGCTTACCGAGCACGCCAGAAGCAGCACTGTCAAGCGTCCCACCATGACCCAGTTTAAGCACTTGTTTTTTCCTCTTCCGCGGATTCTCATGTTTGTAACCTGCTTCTATTTTAGAAAGATGTGGTTTCTTTCATTGACAGAAAAATGCAATACATGCAAACGATAAATCAGAAATAACAACTTGTTAGTAATTAATGAAAACGTTTCTCTAGACATGTTCTCGAGACACCGCTGAGGAAATCTAAACACATCTATGCATAATAACGATTCACAGCTTCTATAGCCATATTTTATAGCCATCTACCCGGGGAGGTTAATTCATTTCACATCATTTTCCATCAACACGCATTCATGAATTTATGCGTACCTTGTAAGAGCTTTGCTTTCAAAACGTTTAACACATCAGCCGATGTAGGTCCTTGTTTTTTATACACGGCGAAAAGACCATGCAGGGAGAATAGTTTGGATTTTGAAGACATTTCTGCTTCAGCCATGCTTCCTTTTCTCGGCGTAAGTTGATGACGACATAAAACTCCTGCCGTTGACGTCCCATAGGGAACTGTAGTTCATTTCTAAAGAAAATGGTCATTCATATTCGATTAGTCTTCGTAAGGCTAAAAATGCTATTGATAATGTTTGAGAATGTTTTTAAAAATTGGGTTGAACTTACTAGATAGCTTTATATCAATCGCATCACTAAATGTAAGTAGCACATTAATTAATAAGCAACAAACCTTTCTCAATATATGTGAAGCATTGAGACACTTCTGAACTGCATACCACATTATTAAAGCAGAATTTCTCAGCCGTAAAGGTGCACACAAATAAGATAGAGGCCAGAACTGACAGTTGCGAATATCCATGCAGTGCGGCGCCAGACAAAAAACTTATTGGCCATAAGACTGTTTCACACCACAGAAATAACGGTTGTGACATCACAGAAAGAAATGAAGACGTGACATCATCTGGACTGAGCTGTTTTCCAACTGACTATTCACTTCTCCACCAGAGAACTTCAGTTTCCCAACTCTTCAGCCAAAAGAGCAAAGCATGATACAGCTAATTGAACAAATGTGCTGCAAAATGAAAACATATTCAGTTTGTTGGCTCAAGTGGAATCCTTTAAAAAGATGCCAGCACACATTGTAGATTACTGAGAGGAACGAATGCGTGGTCTCAATGAAATAATGTTGGCTTTGGTGAGGACCAGCTAGATGCTATATTACAAGGGATCGTTTATACCTAACTAGCATTTAGAAGACGGTCTCATCCAATGATTTCATGCAACACGTGTATAGAACAGTGATTGAAGAGTGGTAATCTGCAAGTTGGAGGCAAGTATTAGTCCAAACTACATGTCCATTAGTCTAAAAAACTTGACCCCAGCCATAGTGAACATTCAACTACAAAACCCAAAACCAGTGGAGTTGGCACGTTATGTAAATCGTAGATAAAAACAGAATACAATGATTTGCAAATCCTTTTCAACTTCTATTCAATTGAATACACTGCAAAGACAAGATGTTTAATGTTCAAACTGAGAAACTTTATTTCTTTTGCAAATAATCACTAACTTAGAATTTAAAGCCAGCAACACATTCAATAAACGTTTGGGAACTGAGGAGACCAATTTTTGAAGCTTTTCAGGTGGAACTCTTTCCCATTCTTGCTTGATGTACAGCTTAAGTGGTTCAACAGTCCAGGGTCTCCGTTGTCGTATTTTACGCTTCATAATGCGCCACACATTTTCAATGGGACAGGCACTCAGCTCACGCATTTGTTCACTAAGTGGTGACCCTCACTCCATCCTTGTTTGTGAATGACTGAGCACTTCAGGGAAGCTGCTTTTATACCCAATCATGGCGCCCACCTGTTCTCAATTAGCCCGTTCACCTGTGGGATGTTCCAAATAAGTGTTTGATGAGCCTTCCTCAACTTTCTCAGTCTTTTTTGCCACTTGTGCCAGCTTTTTTGAAACATGTTGCAGGCATCAAATTCCAAATGAGCTAATATTTGCAAAAAATATTTAGTTTACCTGTTCAAACATTAAGTAACTTGTCTTTGCAGTGTATTCAATTGAATTTAGGTTGAAAAGGATTTGCAAATCATTGTATTTTGTTTTTATTTACGATTTACACACCGTGCCAACTTCGCTGGTTTTGGGTTTTGTACATTATACAAGCAAAAATCAAAACTTTTGTGGTTATTGATACTACATTACAACCCCAATTCCGAAATAGTTGGGACAAAGTGTAAATTGTGAATACAATCAAATGCAATGACTTTCAAATCACACCACCCAGTAATTTATTCACAGTGGAACAGTGATAACAGGGCAAAAAATGTTGAAACTGAGAAATTTTACAATTTTAATTTGATCCCACTCTTGTTTATAACAGGCTTCCAGCTGCTGGGTAGTTTTGGGTCTCCTTTGATGGACTTTTCATTTAATCACGCGCCAAATGTTCTCAATCAGTGAAAGATCAGGACTGCAGGCAGGCCAGTTCAGCACAAGGACTCTTCTACTACGAGGCCAAGCTGTTGTAATAGCTGCAGTATGTGGTTTTGCATTGTCCTGCGGAAATACACAAGGCCTTCCCTGCAATAGATGTCGTCTGGACGGGAGCATATGTTGCTCTAAAACCTTTTTACACCTTTCAGCATTCATCGTGCTTTGTAAAACATGCAAGGGTCCTACACCGTTTGCATGAATGCATCCCCATACAATCAGAGATGCTGGCTTTTGAACTGAACACTGATAAAAGGAGGGGTGGTCTTTCTCCTCTTTAGCCTGGAGGACACGACGCCCATGATTTCCAACAAGAATGTCAAATTTGTTCTCATCTGACCTTTGCCACTTTGGTACAGTGAATTTTGAATGAGCCTTGGCCCACAGAACACGGCGGCGCTTCTGGATCATGCTCAACAATGGCTTCCTTTTTGCATGATAGACTTTTAGGTGGCATCTGTGGATGGTACGGCAGACTGTGCTTACAGACAGTGGTTTCTTGAAGTATTCCTGGATCCATTTAATAATGTCAATGACAGAATCATGCCGGTGAGTGATGCAGTGGTGTCTGAGGGCGCGAAGATCACGGGCATCCAGTAAAGGTCTTCAGCCTTGTCCCTTGCGCACAAAGATTTTTCCATTTCTCTGAATCTTGTGATGATTTTATGCACGGTCGATGAGGAGACCTTAAAAAGCCTTTGCAATTTGACTTTGAGGAACATTGGTTTTTAGAGTATTCCACAATTTTTTTAAGTAAGCCTTTACAGATTGTGGAGCCTCTGGCCATCTTTACTTCTGAGAGACTCAGCCCCTCTAAGACATCCCTTTTATAGCCAATCATGTTACACATCTGATGCAAGTTAACTTAATTACTTGCTAAATGTTCTTTCAGCTGATTCTCTTATACATTCATTGCTTTTTCAACCCTTTTTTCCCCCCCTGTGTGCCAACTTTTTTGAGACACATTGCAGCCAGAAAATTTGAAAGAAGCTCATTTCGTGGATTAAAATGTAAAATGTCTTGGTTTCAACATTTGAAATGTTACCTATGTTCTATTGTAAATAACATAATGGCTCATGATTTGAGAGTCACTGCATTTTGATTTTATTCACAATTTACACTTGGTCCCAAGTATTTCGGAATTTGGGTTGTAAATAAACAATTCAATACAGGCTCATATCAGCTGCGGTTCAAGAGGCATTTACCAGTGCTACATAAACGCAACCTCACTCAATGTTTACAACCCACCGATGAATGTAAACCCCAGCATTAAATAGATGACTAACTGAATCTAACAGGACTATGGAATCATACGATGACAAGATTGGGCTTTTGTGGCCATAAAGATGAGATTACCATTACACACCAAGGGTCAGGTGATTGGTTTGAGAGCTAGGGATTTGATATGGTCAGATTGAGGTTTGACAGCTGATTGAAGAAAGGTTGAAGTTAGTCTGAGAGAAATGAAACCAACTAACAAGATTTCTCAACACAGGACTATATTGTGTCCAAGCTTGCATCTGCCAATTTCAATACTAAACCTAGTCCGCGGCGATTTCTGCCAGGGATTGCTTATGGTTTGAGTTTTCATTGTTAACCTTAATTCACCTTTCAACTTCGTCGATCTCAGCATTAGTGACTGATTTCTAACAACACTAGGGTGCGTTTACATATGAAAGGTGCTCCCATTTAACAACACCGCTCACTTAGATTCACGGTAGTCCTTCCACCTCTCTCAATCCCACATCCCTGAATTCCACTCTGTGGAAATAAAGCATCTCGCACCAAATGCCTTGGAAAAGTTTTTAATGACTCAGAGATGGTTAAAGTAATTTACAACAGCAATAATGCAAAGTAAGAAGCCCACCTTGTGGCCCTGAAAAGCTCTGTACACAGGTAGCTAAGACGGCGATAAAGAAAGCGTGAAAGGCATTAAAGTGCGGGAGTGGTGTTTCTCAGATCAGATGAGGCTGGTGAGCCTACAGCAGAGCGCACCGGGAGGAGAACATCGGTTATTCTGATATGCCTTTTTCACCAGGGGCTTGAATAATGTGTAGTTCACTTAATACTGAAATGCTGGCAGCCAGGTTCTGCTCAGATACCGATAACAGGGCATCAAATACACCCTTCCTCTTCTGACCCAAACACCATGGAAAGGGACTGCACCTCAAATACATCACTAACGGTGAAAGGTCATAGATCTCAACAGTGGTTGGTCGACATCCAAACTGTACACGGGGGAGGGGGGGAGGGGGGTTGGACACCCCGAGGCGTAACAGAAATTGCACTGGGTTGACAGAAATAAAATAAAGCAATTCTTCGAACATAAATGCAGCAAAAAGGACCTACAGGATCCATTGCCCTGGAAAAGGACTAAAATTGCAGCGTCGCGCCAAAACAAAGCAACTGAATCCAAACTATGTCTGGATGGACGAAGGGCTGCGGAGTGAAAAATACGGAATGAATAGCTAAAACTATAGCGTTTCCATTACAGCGCAGTAGCATTACTCTACTAATGCTGCATTGGTAATGACATGAGAACCATGTATTCATTACAACAAAGCCCTGACCGATCTATGTATATGCATGCACCCCCAGTCTGAAGAGCCAGGTCACTGTAACTCCCACAGAGTTACTTTTACCTATATACATACATATACACGCACGCACACACACACAGAGTCCGTCAAAGCTTTACAGTGACTATTGGTAAAAAATATGCATGAATAAAAATATGACCACTATTTTTTTTCCCTCCATTTCTACCATGGCCATGCCTAATATTTTGCCATGTTCCTTGAGTTTTTTTTTTTTTTTTTTTTGGTGCATGAAAAGAGCGCACAAGTACAAAAATACGCATAATGGCCAACCTGTGAATAAGAAGTGATGAAATTAATGTGCAATTCTTAGTTTAACACTTAAAAGGCTGAAATCTTCACACAAGAAAAGGTAGGGTTGAGGACCGGCATTTGGTTTGAGGAGCTGATTAACATTCCCACTGACCAGCAGACAGACCAACTGCCAGTGACCGCGAACCAGAACCAGTGAAGTGGCCTCTGATTGGATGTTGCAGAGGTCCAGCCCATAAAGGATTTCTAGTGTAACCAGCCGTCCAGTTACCAACATATGGGGCTCATTCCAATAGCTTCTTTCATTCGTCCACTTAACGGAGCAGTGTCACAATCACTGCGCATGCTCAGAATTTACATCCTAGGAAAGTGAATCTGCTTGATTGCAAATCATAATCTGATTCCATCCTTACCAATCTGTTGTTGTTTTGCATTGTATTCATTTATATATTTTAATTACACAGCCATTATTACTTTTTATATTAAGGTGTTTTATATGGACATTTGAGGATTCAAAGTGCTATTTTTGCAATATAGTTGAAGGATATAAAGAATGTTGCTTGTTTGCTAAACTCCAATAAACATCATAGAAGAACATCCCTTCTTCATGGATATCTGCATAGCAAGCTCTGTAGCATAGCTACAATAGCAACGTAGCGACCGTTACCCAGCGATTCGGCTAGTTATGATGATTTTCTTTAATTCAGAAAACATTTAGCTTTCTGGCTAGCCAAATTCGCTAACAATGCTGCACATGAAATAAAAGGTTTGTGTGGATATCTATGTAGCTAGCAACGTAGCATAGCCACATAGGAAACGTTAGCTAGCAATTCAGCTAAATACTATCTAAATTAAGAGAGTTAAGTAGCTAGCTACTTAGCCGACAAAATTTGTATGTGAAATGTAAGGTTATTGTGGAGATCTGCATTTGACCACTACTTTAACTTAATATTTGACAGCAGCTTCCAAATCATTGACCACGAAAGCTGCATGCTTTCCAGTGGACAGACCTCCCAGTCATTTTGAGGTGAAAACGCTCATAAGGAGCCAGCGAATGTGAGCAACAAGCTCTCAGCATGCGCAGTAAATCGTGACACACCTTTAACTTTCACATCCATCCTTCCTTCCTGTCCTTACATTTGCCTGGAAATCAAAAAAGGACTACAATAATGAAGATGACCCATTAAGGAGTTTTCTTAAGATACCTTCAGTAAGGAACCCCTGAAGCATCTTTTGCAGGATATTTTTTTGAAACGCATGACATTTAAACAGGACTCATGGATCTACCTCGTCTACCTGCAATCCATTTGTCACGGCTGTTAACCGATGCGGCTTCAGACGGACATTTGAGAATCAAGTATTTTCCATTTAACAGATTCAGACTCCCACCATGCTATAGCCCACAACGCCCATCTCTCACTTCATTCTGTGCCTCTCCGATACGCAGAGTGAAGGGCAAAGAAAGGAAGAAAGAGGATGAAGGATATGAAAATTAAGTGACTGGATTGCTAGCATAGAGCCCCATGCCCACTATGAAATCTCAATCATCAGCAGAGATCCATCCATCTGAGATTTTGACGAGGGCTTCCCACAGGCATCCTGACTAAACCAACTCCAATTCCTCCGAGTTCCACAAAAGGGGCAGGAACATTATCTTGGAGGAAGTTTACTGACGGCATTCATCATTTACCAGGGAACTGAGTCATACCCACGCTCCTATGCACCTGAACTGCAAACCTGTCTTCGCCAATACAAAGCAGTACAGTAGTCACCTGTCAGGATGCTGTATTATGTCCATATGAAAACCCTGCCAACCACTTCACATCCTCACAGCCCAGTATTTTTTCCCTCTTATTAAAAGAACATGTTTTGGACAATTCCCAGTAATACAACTTAAAAAGTAATACTGTGCTGACATTATAACGCACATTATGACCACTTAAAAAGGCACAGACATCACAGATGTACAGTTGAGTCGAATGGCTGAAAACAAGTCATTTTAAAACAGACACAGAAAATGCTGAACAGTTTTCTACTGCTGCAGACGCTGAGTGTTAGAGTATGTAGGGCGAATGAAATGCCGATTTCGCCATCAGCAGGCCGCGCACACTTTGGGTAGGAAGACGTGAGCAATGATGTGTTTCTCACTAGAGGCCTAAACCATTCACCAATCATCAGGCTGACCGACCTTCACTTCTCCAAAGCAAAGGTCCTCTGAAACATGGCAGTGGAGTTTTATTTTTTCCCTTTAGCTGATCCCGTAGGCTTTGGTTTGCCCTTTACTTCTCGACTCCAAACGGGTCTTCAAGTCCTTAAAATCTTTGATTTTTTTAGTCGGAGAAACTCAGGAAAATTGAAAAAAAAATTTTTTTTTTGAAAGCCGACCAAAGAGGACAAAATTAGGATACAACACCACCCCCTGGTGGTAACTTTCAGGTCGCTGGTGAGTCGGCAGTTATATTGCATATGAAGGCGAAAAGCAGGGCTGGGCAGATCCCAATAAAAAGCATTTATAAACACAGCTGCGACTCGTTTCTTTTCCAATTCGATCCTAGTCCAAAAAAATTAAAAACATCTTTTAAAAAGAAAACATATCCAGGTTTTACTCCTTAGCCCGGGATTCAATATTCACAGATTTTGCCCTCTTCCTCCGGTCAGGTGTGACCAGCCTCTCCTCCCTCCAAAGTACACGGGCATCAGCTCCTGTCACACCCCCACCCAACCCAACTCCACAAAACTGCCCCCTCCTGCAGGGTCCAGCTCCGACAGCTAACGGGCGTCCAGCCCATTCCTAAGGAGCGGAGGCGGTATGGAATTTGACGAAGGCGACGGCCGCCAACTCCTTACAGAACTCCTCCAGCACGATCACGCCTTCCAGCAGCGTCAGGTGGTCAATGCTGGAACACAGAGCACGGAGTTTAGCCAGCAAGAGCATGATGCCGACGTGACTTTTCAATAACAACAGGCATTCAGTACAGAGCCCTGGATCTTGGAATGCCACAGATGGCTGTGTAAATACAGACAGGTCTTTGGATATTAAGAAAGTGATAGTTTATTTAGCAGTCTACCACACCTCATTGGAAATATGTGTTCAGGGGTATTTACATCCAAATAAAGTTGCTGATGTAGGAATTGTAGCAGTTTTTATACACTGAAAGGCCAAAAAAAGTTGCACGCTCTTTAATATTTTGCTTGACAGCGTTCAGCTTTGATCACGGCATGCATTCATCCTGGCTTTGTTTAGATAAGCGTATGCAATGTCAAAACGTTTATTTCTGACCAGAGTTGCATTAGTTTTTGGCTGAGATCTTGTTTTGTAAACAAGGGAGTCAAACCACTCTGTAAGGCCCTACTCTAGCACATCCCAAAGACTTTCAATCGGGACTCTGTCATGGACAATTCATGAGTGAAAATGATTCTTTATGCTCGCTGAATCACTCCTGCACAGTTCGAGCCTGATGAATCTTGGCATTGTCCTCCTGGAGTATGCCTACGCCATCAGGGATTGAATGAAAAATTCTACTGATGGTCGAACCTGGTCAGTAAGAGGATTCAGGTAGTCTCTGACTTCATGTTATTGTTGCATAACATTGATGAGTCTCGTCCTGACTAACTGAAGCAATCATAGGCTCTCATGTATTGGCTTATTTAAATGTCAATAGAAACTTTTTTGGCAAGACTGTGTATTTTGTCCCCTTTTTCAATGCATCAAGAGTAAGTGAACAAGTACATAAGCTCCTCCATGGCCAGGTGTGAGAGTTATTCCATCATTATTTCCTTTAGAGTTGACTTTAGATGTAGCAACTACATTTGGAATATGTTGCTGTTAACTCTCAAGACAAAGTCCAAAGAGCCATCACAGCCAGTTAAACAAGCAATTTTTAGGCTGAAAAATAATAATAAACTCACCATGGAGATCGCAAATACTTCAAGTGTGGCCAAATAAAGTACATACTCTCTTAATGAGGAAGAAGGCAAAGGGGAGCTGAGGAGCAGCGAAACACCAGAAGGGCCCATGAATTATACTGTGGAGAGATACAGAGGAACTCCTCCTCTGCTGGAGACAAGCCCCTTCAGAGCAGGTGTTCAGGTGAAGAGTGCAAAAATCCTCTGCTAACACAACCACTGGTACTTTCAACCCATTCCACAGACACAGACACAGACACACAGACACACAGACACACTATGACCTTACCCTGCCCCATCAGGCTCCAGTCCCAGCAGTCTCTTTCTCACCAGCAGTAGTTTAGGGGTGAAGTCAGGAATGCGATGAATCCTCAACATGAGGTCTCCAACCACCTGCGGCAGACAGACGTTACAATCGTCCAGCTCAGGACATTAGCAGCAGTATAACAGCACAGATGAGCTGATAGGACTTCAGCCCAATTCTTCCAAGACAGACATCAAGGTAAATATTAAAGACTACTCCCTCAAAAATTGGATGGTAAACTAATGGCATGTATCCCAAAACCCCAGCCAACAGAAAATCAAGGTAACCACAGAGACATCTTCCAAAGTGGTAGTACAGTGAGGTCTGTTGAGAAATTTTACAAATTAACCTCAAAAGGTATTTCAGCCCTTTAAAGATTATGTACCGCCCAAAGACTTTAAGATGAACTCGATACAAACAAAAACAAAATGATACCAACCAGCCCTGTTGTATTACGTATGCCGTTAGCAGAACCAGAGGGAAACGGCAGTTAATACAGAGACACATACAGACGCTGCAGGTATGCAGAATTAGTCAGTAAGCATGGCTTACAGGATACCCCCCGCAACAACAAGTAGTCGGGCAGTACCACAGTCAACAGACCTTCCAGCAAGAAAAAAAATTTTCAAAATCGGATGAGTAGGTTATGAGATGTAGGTCCGGACGCACAGACGCACTCACACACACACAGACACACAGACACACGCACCCACGCACACACGGATGGAAAAAGCAAATCCAGTATACCCCCCTAAACTTCGTTGCAGGGGGTATAATCATGATATCATATATTACCCTGACGATAACAGAGAAGAGGGATCGACACCCGTGGGACAGGTTGATGTAGGGGTCCAGGAGGTACTCGTGCAGGTGGGGGTGGGGAAACAATGCCAGTTTCGACAGCACCGACGTCACCTGCAGATTTACATCATACGGCTGGAAATGAAGCAGATGACAGGAGAGTCAGCTCCGACGAGCACAGCACCAACATCAGCTCTGACACTCATTACACACAAGCATCTCAAACATCAGCTTCAGCAAACTCAACACACACATCAGCTTCAGCTGATTTTTAATTTGAAAAATTTTTTTTTTGCAATACACCTTAAAAGTTTGAGTTGCTTTAACTTTTTTGCATTTGACTCTATGGAGAAAAGTTTGAAAAAGCTTGAAAGGAGCTTTCCACTGAGACCAGAACGAACTCTCTAGCTGTTATAATAAGGGTGATACACAAGTTTGAAGTTGCGAAGGTTCGCTAATTAGTCAAAACTTTGTTAACGAATTACTCACTAGTTGAGCAAAAATATTTCAGATTTATTTGTTACTCTTAGGTCCCCACTCATCCACAAACTTTCACAAAATTCTGAGAGATGTCGGCAAATTCTTGGTTTATTTGACATGGAATGACCCCTAACTTATCGTAAAAATCAGCTACAGCAAACTCACGGCAAACATCAGCTACAGCAAACTCATGGCAAACATCAGCTTCAGCAAACTCATCTCAAACATCAGCTTTAGCAAACTCATCTCAAACATCAGCTTTAGCAAACTCATCTGAAACATCAGCTTTAGCAAACTCATCTCAAACATCAGCTTCAGGAAACTCATCTCAAACATCAGCTTCAGCAAACTCATCTCAAACATCAGCTTCAGCAAACTCATCTCAAACATCAGCTTCAGCAAACTCAACACAAACAGTTCTGACAAACAGTACACACTGTATACTTCAGCTCCAGTGCACATACATCACAGTTCACACCTGGAATTTACTCATTACATACATAAGATCCGAAGCACACTTCTTACACACACCGAATGAGCACTCTATACACATCAAATATATGCACTAGAGCAGGGATCCTCAAATCTGGACCTTGAATCCTAATCCAGCCCAGGTTTTCTGTTATCTCATGCAAGTAAATGAACAGTTATGGCGCTCTTCCACTACACGGTACTGGCTCTATTCTACTCGCCTTTTTTGCTTTTCCATTAGGAAAATGTACCTGATACTTGGTACCCCGTACAATTTTTTCTGGTACGCGCTCTCCTGGGGTTCCAAAAACAGGCGACCGGGTACTAGTAGGTACTACGTGACAACATTGCAGCCCACTGATTGGTCAGAAAGAATCGTCACTGCGAAAGACCACTCCGCAGTCGACCTCGGGACATCTCATTCGAGTAATATTGACGAGTCTCAAGATTAGCGCAGTCATTATGACCATCTACTTATATTGTTTTAGGCGACTTGTTCAGTATACCGTGTGTTGCCTTACCTTTCAAACGCGGTTTCGCTTGTTCACTAAAGCTCCTACATTCATGAAATACAGTTCTCTGGACAGGACAATGTCAAAGGAAAAATACAATTCAACACTCGTCGAACTCTAGAGCCATAACCTGGTGACTGTAATGTGCGTCCCCTGATTTGAACACCGAAACCTTTAACAAACTCGACGGAATAAATGTAAACTTCATGTAACTGCAGCGACATTGTGTGTCGTTTTGGGGATGACGTCCCGGAAGTTTCGTGCTGCGCCCCTATGACGACCAGCTACACTGAGGCAGTGCTATCCTCCAATGGAAAAAGACACCCCAGAAAAGTACCCGGTACCAAAGCAGGTGGAGTAGAGTAGAGCTGGTACTATGTAGCGGAAAAGCGCCATTAGTGCCTCTGATTGGCCAGACCGGTTAACACCTGACTCCCAGGTAAAGGGAGGGTGGAAAACCAGCAGTCTCAGACCTCGTAGGGTGTGATTTGAGGACCAGGGCACTAGAGTAACATACAACCCCAATCACCAATTTTTTATTTTTTTTTTTTAATTAGCATTTTCCATTACGCGCTGACTTTTTGGAATTGGGGTTATACATCAACTCTGATATACATTTGATGAACACCAGATCTGATTCACACTCATCACCAGCAATAACACTACCAATGGCCTGTATTTATGAAACTATAAAACATTGTTTATCTTTGTGTCCCCCCACCCACCTGATCTAGGATGCGGCCCATCCTGTCAAACAGGACCTTGAGGAAGTGGCCCTCGAAGAAGGGCGTCTGGAGGTTACACTTCTCAAAGGGCTTCGGCGAGCTCCTCCACTCCCACCTCAGACACACCGCACAGTAATCTCGGAACTGGGCGGAGACACACACGAGTCCATCAAGCCATCAACCAATCAGTCAACTGATCCATAATCCAAAGAAACTAGTCAACTGACCCACAAACCCAAACCACAATTCAGTGAATTAACCAAGGCTGTGTCTGAGTGTTCAGAGTGGGTTTTATGAGGAATAAAAAAAGGTGATGACATGTATTTTTTTTTTTTTTTTTTACACATGTTAGGGCTACAGTGCAGCTTACTCTGGGGATACTCACACTTATCCAGAATGAGCTGGTGTGGGCGCAGGTTTTCATTCTAACCAACCACTCACACACCTGATTCTGCGAGTCACCATCGAGAGGATTTGGCGAACAACCTTAATTTGCAGGATCAGCAGTATAACGGCATGGTAAGAATAAAAGCCAGCATCCACACAGGCTCACTCTGGATAAGAGTGCGTGGTTTTTGAAAAAGAGCGAAGCTGTTGCCTTTCACAATACCAGACAAATGCCGGGACAGACTACAGGTGCCGGTCAACGAATTAGAATAATTTGAAATAGTGCAATCTTTACATTTTTTTAATGCATTTTTTGTGCAGAAAGCAAATCAGGTGTTCACCGCGCTTGTCCTACTTGTTAGAGTATTCACAGATTTGCTTTCTGCACAAAAAATGCATTTAAAAATTTTACGATAGCACTATTTCAAATTATTCTAATTCGTGACCAGCACCTGTATACCTGAGTGTTAGTACACCACCTTCTGTGAAAATTTAAGGTGCTCGGCTGCTATAATGGTTTCAAATGACAAAAATAGCCTGTGTAAATAGCCTCATGTAATAATAATAATAATAATAATAACAATAATAATAATTTGCATTACAAAACAGGCCCAAAAATTTTGGGACCAATAAAAATAAAATAAAACAACATAAAATAACCCATCCATCTTTGGAAAAATAAAAAGACCATCAAATTCATTCCATTTTCCAAAATGTGAGTTTGAATTGAGCCATATTAGTACAAGCTCATTCCACTTTTCAAAATGTTCCAAAATGTAAATTTGAATTGAGTCATTTAGGCTCTTGCAGGACGAAGAAGCAAAGCACAAGTGTAGCACAGTTGTGGGAACTGTGATGCTCATATTCTTGAGCCCAGAGGGGTCAGATAAGATGGAGTGACGGTGTGAGTCCACAGGGCAAATGGGAAGATAAAACAACTGGATATAAGGTTAATGCATTCAAGCATGAAGCTCCATCCTCTGCACAAGTTAGGTTGAGCATAGAGTCCCCATTACATTTGAAATGATTCCTAATGTAAAGGCTGTTTTCTGCTTGTAAGACATGGGTTGACAGACATCTTGGGAACAGTGTCAGACCTCTGCAAGTGCAAAATGGTCATCTCCGCGGTAATGACATATTTGTTTTATAAACTACTGACCTTCTTGTAAACGCAACTGAATCACCTTTCTATATGCATCACAATCACGAAACTCGGGGGGGCCGTCCAGAAAACGGAATTAATATTTTTGCGATGTTACATACATCAGACAGGTGCAAGACACTGTCGGACGACACTTTTTTCTGCTTCTCTGACATCATTCTGGTCATCAGACACTGTAAACAAACGCATGTCTTCCATGCATAAAACAGTATGGTTCAGGCATGGCAGCGGTTACCCTGTACAAGGGGAGGAGACTGACCTGCCGGTGGGCGTCTCTTAGGTACGTGTCATATCCTGTGCCCTCCACCTGGTAGGAAGACTTTGCCTCGTCTGGGACCAGACACAGGAAGCTGCAGAGAAAACAATGGCACACTTTTTAAGGACAAACAGGAAGTGCTAAGGTCACTTCAAAAGCATTTCCTGAAAAATAGCACGAAACCCTGCCCGCTGACTTTCGCCAACTCACAATTCTGATGCAGCCCAAAGCTGTATTGCAGTTCATTCAAAAAAAAATACATAGTGCAATAATTACCACAGTTTTTTCATGCTATGTACCTGTTCACAATTTTATGCACTTCCGTCTTCCCATCATTCTTTGCATGGTCGGGGCTCTGAGTCGGAGAAGTGCTCAGCCAATCAGGACTGGAGAGCCTGTGGTCTGGGGAGAGGTCGCTGAACAAAGGGTCTTCCTCCAGATCTCTGAAAACAAAAAACACACACAATAGATAAAACAAACTCCTTCAGCAGGTGCAGACAAGGTTTCTGGCGATACATTAAAGCCCATTCAGCAATTGTTCCGGACTTTTAGGCCCTGTTGGCCTGTTCTGAATCACCGTCTGTGCTGGCGCAGATGAAAGAACAGGACTATGATGTGAATGCCGATGCGATCAGGCCTCTTACACGGCGTCAGGTGGTGCTCCGTTCTCCACGGCCTCGCGCTCCTCGGGGACCTTATTCTCAGCATAGCTTCGCTCCTCCAGGCTGCGCAGCACCAGATTATGCACCACGTGCTCACACGGCTTCTGCAGCAGCTGCTCAAACAGCCGCAGCGTCATGATGCTGATCTGTCCAGCAGGGGGCGACAGAGACAACAACCTGAGCCTAGAGTCCCAAGAGCGAGTCGCAGCAACTCAAGGAGTCAATTTGTTTTCATTGTGCAAAACCAAGCCATTTCACATGATGGAAATCCTTGGATTTTTTCATTCCTTTCTCTGCAGGGAAATGTATGTATTTTTGGGAAAGAAAGGATAAAAAATGGTTCCAACAACAGAGAAAGCGGAGAATGTTTGAGAAATAAAAGGAGAAAGCAGAGAAAAAAAACTAATTGACTTTGAGGCAATGATTGATAAAACAATGGAAACAAAATGGTTCCACTATCAGATTTTCTAGAACCTTTGTGTCGAGAGACTATCTATGAACTCTATCCAAGTCTGCATTTCTGACTGGAGAGGGCGACTGGAGCTATATCTGCTCCTAATCTTCATGCAGACTGCTACCACAGAGAGCGTAACTAGCCCCAACGATTACCATGTGATACATTCTGGCCAGATTTCTTGATAAGCACATGAATGACCAGCAAACACAGTTCCTGTGTCTCCTTTATAGTCCTGTGACCACTAATTAGCTAATCATTGTTGGTTTGTATATGCAATTGGCTCCTTTAGCTAGCATGATCAGGTATAAATATTTGCATAACAGTATTGGAATGGTTCATCCCAGCGCTTGACATCTTAATTCATAAGGACGCAGCTCTAAACATGAAACAACAATATCTGATGCACAGATGCGCCGGACCATACCGCTCATATCAAGGTACTTGACCTTGTATATTGATGGAAGGACGGTCTCAAACAGAGAGTTACATTATGACATGAATTTATATGCAGCTTCATTGGCATTGTTTAAGCTCCGGTTCAAAGGGTCCAAAGCCTATGGAAAAAATTTACTGGGTTTTTTGAAAATTAGCAATAATAAGTTCCGTGATTAGATTAACGAGCAGAAAGCATTATTGTTTTGTCTATAGTGATAATGCGGGTGAATACTCCAGACCTTTTCTACAAGAGTCAAAATTATGGGCAGCATGGAACTGAAACCCCCAAAAGGCACAACTACGCCATAAGAGTAAGTTCCATAGCAAATTTGAAGTTTGTAAGTGGTATATTTTTGGAGTTTTGCTCCGGAAATGAAAATGATTACGGACGGACGGACGGATACATTTTGGGAACCATGATTTCAAAATGCCCAAAAGGCACAATGGGATCACTAGAATAACATGCGTACAAAATATGAAGTTTGTAAGTGGCAGAGTTTTTGAATTCTGCTCTAGAAAAGGGACTGAAGTCCAATTTTTGGGCTGTTTTTGGTGTAGAAATCAAAAATTTTGGACAGAATGGAACTGAAATCCCCAAAAGGCACAACTACACCATGAGAGTAAATTCCATAGCAAATTTGAAGTTTGTAAGTGGTATAGTTTTTGAGTTCTGCTCCGGAAATGAAAATTATTACGGACGGACGGACAGACGGACAGGGCGATGACTATATCCCACGGTATTACATACCGGTGGGATAAAAATGAAAGTCTTGGCAGGATCAATGCAATCCAAATGGTCTGTTTACCTCAGTTGCTTTACCTATTCCAGAATCTCCCAGTATTTTTAACAAAAGCTTTTTTTTTTTTTAAACTAAACTCAATTCAATCATCACCCAATTTACCTGCAATAACACATGCCCCAGAATAAAAAAGATCCACTAATGGAAACCTAAAAATGAGAGAGGATTAGCTGAGCTCTACTTAATTTTATTCGCTACTACTGGGCAGTGAATGTCTGTATTTGGATGTTTTACTCCTACACTCCCACCCCCTCTCATAATTTGTTATATCTAGAAAAGGAAGACTGCTTCCCATATGGCCCAGGGGCTATCCTCTTATACCCTTTCAGGCCTCGCAAATCTAAACACAAGAGCAATGAAATAATACAGGCATCAACTCGCATTTGGAAGCAGATAAACAAACATGTTGACTTGAGTTCTCTGGCTCCCCTGGTGCCAGTTTATGGAAACCCTTCATTTGCACCATCCAGAATAGATGTCGCTTTGAAAAATTTGGGAAATGCATGAATTCAGACAATTTTGGATCTGTATATTGACAAGAAATTTTTGCGCATCAACAGCTAGCTGACAAATTTACATTATCGAGTTCTAATTTCTTTCGATACCTTCAGATAAGAAACTATGTCCAGAAGTTAATACCACCTCACGAGACAGTAAATGATTCTACACTGAGACCCACTGTCAGGCCCCCACCAGACGTTCCGGGCTTGATATCCATCCTCTATACAGTTTTGCAGGATGAAGGGATTGGCACTTCTCATTTGAGGGAGAGATGAGAAAAAATCTGAATACCCAGATCACAGATGAACGATGGAACCATAGTTTAAAACAGATCAACAAATGTTGTATTAATGTCAGACACCATCTAATGCAATTCAAAATAGTGCACAGACTGCACATGGCCAAGTCCAAGATAAGCAGATGGTTTCCCTCCGTCTCACCCCTATGCGATAAGTGCCAACTGAATGAAGCCACTCTAGTACACTGCTGTATACTGTGCCCCTAAGATTAAGATGCACTGGTGTACAATTTTCCACGCAATTTCAGAAATTCTTGATTTAAGAATTGAGCCTGAACCAAGAACTATTATTTTTAATATCTCAGAGTCTTCAAATAACCCAAATTGGCTCATAGACGATTTATCAACTATTGTCTTATGTCAGCTAAGGAATGCCTATTGGTGCAGTGGAAGGGTAAAGGAATCCCGAATGTTAAAATGGGGTTGGATAATCTTGTCGATACTCGAGGTGGAGAGGATTGGGCGAATTAGAAGTGATCAAGTAAACCCATTTTATGCCATTTGGCAACCTTTCCCTGAATACATTGAGAGGGTAACAAAGAGTCTAGTGCTACTTTCAGATCTAGGACCATAATCCAGGATCCTTTGGTTTTTACTGGGGGGGGGGGGGGTTGGGGGTTGCTGTTTAGTTGCAGCTGTTGTTGTCTCCCTTTTTTTAAATTACTGTCTTGTCTTTAAATTTTAAAAAAATGACAATGGTCTCTGTTTTAGATTTCAATAACTATTTCTGTTTATATTACACATTTGGGTGTTTCAACAGAAAAGGCCGCAATTACGGTTTAAGACGGTCCACCCAATTTTTTCCACAATGGAACTTAGCTTTCCTATTCATTTGGGGAATCAAAATATTGGGCATGATATTTGCAATTAGGGGCAACTTTAAAAGACACTCATTCCAATGACCTTGACATCCAAGGTCAGATTATGACGCAAATGTCCATACCGTAATCATTCAAAATTGAGCCAACAGAATATTAAGTCGAAAATTAAACCCTTTTCACTGATGACTCAGACTTGCCACCAGGAACAAGTCTTCTTTAGCCATTTAAGTTACATTAGAAAAGCTATTGGTTCAGGAAAAAAAGGGATTAACCCAATTTTACTTCTGCAGCTGTCCACCAGACGTCAATCCTGCCCTAAAACAAACATAACACCAACAACACCACAACAGTAGGCCATCTTAAAACCTTTTGGGTGAGGTGGCTCAGGCCAAGGCTCAGGCAGTATCCGAATTTTTACTTGTCACACAAATTAAATGTCTTTGCCATAATCATGAAAATATGTTTTTGTAGCTATTGCTTCTTTATGAGGTAATGCTTGATTGAGCCCAGTTCAGACCAAAGATTTATGATGCGATGAGACCGTTTTAGAACGTCGCAGGGAGGAGTCGCAGCAGTGTGAACTGGCCCGTCTCAGCAAGTTGCAAGCTGGCTGATGGCGTCGCCAATGATTCCTCAAATCGCAGGAGGCTGTAGAATGTTCAGCACCATCACAACAGCCAATCAGCTAGTAGCGAAATTAGCCGGTCTCGGCAGTTACAAACTATTAGCGGGTCGGAACTGCACCGAGAATGACTGAGAAATTTACTTGAGACGGCAAGAACTTAAAATTGTGTGGGCAATAAACATCTCTTTAAAACAATTATTAGTTCTGACTCGATTGCAAATATTTTTTCTAATTAACTATGCCTTCAATCCGGAAAGCACTCCGCACTATCAGGTGTTGGTTGTTCACCTCGTTCAGGAAAAATTACAATTTGGATGCGCAATTTTGTGCATTTCAAATCTCAGTCTTTGGTTCAATTTGAATAATTCAATCAATCATGAAACGCAGGTTAGATCGCCTGATGAGCCGAAAAGGTACCACAGTGGTTCCAGAGCAGTTTACCTGTCGAAAAGTATTATTAAAAGTATTAACGCACAACTTATGAATAACTTGTTTTTCAGAAACTGAATTATGCCTATTGATTAGTTGCCCTTAGATTGCATCACGAAAGAAGCCGTGTCTTTAATTGGCTATTGATTATTCATATAAATGGAAATTGCTTTCATGAAGGAAAATGGCTGAGAACAAGTTAGGTAGAATAATTGTTGTAAACCGATGTTGGGTCGCCGCTCAATTTTCAGGCGTGGCTACACCATTGATTTGAATTGCACAAAATTGCGCTTCCAAATGAATGATTGTCGTTTTGCCTGAACGAGGTGAACAAGCAACAGCTGATAGTGCGGAGTGTTTAGATATTGAATGTACAGTAAATTAGTAACATAACACACACCCCTCGTCCCGGACAAGATTTCCTGCATCAAGGTCACAGCGCTAAGGTCAAAGGTCAAATCCAGCAGAAAAGCTGACGTTGCACATTTGTGTGTCACAGTGAATTACCATATCAAATTTGGTGAAGCTGCGATCAATAGTTGCCGAGTACTGACCCATACAAGATTTCCTGCCTCAAGGTCACAGCACAAAGGTCAAAGGTGAAATCCAGCAAAAAATGCGACATTGCACATATATGAGGGACAGTAAGTTACCATACCAAATTTGGTGAAGCTGCGATAATTATTTGCCGAGTACCGACCCGGACAAGATTTCCAGGGTCATGGTCAGAGAGCTAAGGTCAAAGGTCAAATCCAGTAAAAACCCTGACGTTGCACATCTATGGGTCATAGTGAGTTACCATACCAAATTTGGTGAAGCTGCAATCTTTTGTTGCTGAGTACTGGCCTGGAAAATGTCACCCTGACAAGATTTCCAGGGTCAAGGTCACAGCGCTCAGGTCAAAGGTGAAATCCAGCAAAAAACCTAACATTGCACATTTATGGGTCACAGTGAGTTACCATACCAAATTTGGTGAAGCTGCGATAATTAGTTGCCCAGTACTGACCCGGACAAGATTTCCAGGCTCAAGGTCACCTCGCTAAGGTCAAAGGTCAAATCCAGCAAAAAAAAAAAAAAAAAAAAACCTGACTTTGCACATCTATGGATCAGAGTGAGTTACCATACCAAATTTGGTGAAGCTGCGATCATTAGTTGCAGAGCACTGGCCTGGATAAAATCATGGACGGACGACAGACAGACGACAATACCCCTTCAGGTCGAAGTCGGCAGAGGGGTAAAAAATGACTGGGATCGAGTCAGAACGAATAAATGTTTTAAAGAGATGTTTAGTGCCCACCCAATTTTAGGTTCTGCCGACGCCACTGCGGTGGACGGCTCCAAATTCTCGCCCCTTTCTTTTTTTGTGTGATGTTTTTAATAGCAGAAATGCAACTGTTGCACCAAATAACTCATCACTATTATCCATATTTTCAAACGCGGAAACAAATGTATCGCCTGGAAAAAAGGCCTGAAAAGCCGGCAGTGAGAATTGAAGCACAGAGAGTCATTGCTGTGGAAACGATACACCATCTCATCTCGTCACATCGGTGTGAACTGGCAGGTTTCAGAATGTCGCAGACCGGCGCATCTCAAATAGTTGCAAGTCTCAGCCCGTCTCGCCATGAATCTTTGGTGTGAACTGGGCTTTAGAAACCTTTTCAGAGAGGAAGGAAATAAGAGAAACTTCAGCCCTCACATTGGTTGCAAATTTCCATGGGGCTGCATTATATGTCTTTACCGGCATCTTTACAGTCTTTACATCTTTTGGAATTACAGTAAAGACATCACAATTACGATATATACAAGATCTTACTAAAATCAAATTTTGATGAGGTGGAGACATGCCTTCACACACTCAGACTAGAGTTAACAATGAACCTTTCAATGCCTTTGACATGTTTGAATGACCAAAAGATTCATGCAGGAAGTATGATACTCCTTTCTTCAGTGCAATTTGCCAAAAACACTGGTAACGGTAAAGAGGTATGTCACTTTGTCTTTACCATAATTCTTGATTACAGAAAAGACACCCGACCATCTTAAAGTCTGTTGAAAAAAATGGAACCAGCCATAACCCAGCATTGCCATTTTAATACTGACTAGTACTTTGGAAGGCCTATTTGGAGAATTTTCTGTAGAAATGCCCATTTGTATATTCATCTACAAATAGTTTGTATATTCAATGACTCCAATCTCAATAAAAAAGCTTAAACTAAAAATGAAAGTCTTTGAGACGTGAGTGTTGCTATCGACATGCTGAGGTTGAAGTAATATGGAACTAAAAGACCCACTGGTTTCAAATCATCTGCTCATTAAAATGTCATCCACGCTTGTAGTTCTATTATTAGTCACGATAACTCATAATTAGCGAAGTGCTAATCGCTAATTTTAATGGACATGGAGGGTTTCATTTTTAGGTGGTTGTAAGGTAGTGCTTCTCACACTAAACACAATTTACACCATCCCAAACAACAAATTTACACATGGACCTTATTTTTGCCTATTTTCAAAAATCTGATTCATTTCGCTGTAGACACAGGACCGTTGCAACCAGAAGTGGAAAACGCTGACAAAGCCCCATACAAAATGACAACAGGGCTGTGACTCTACACAGAACACAAATTTCCTGAATCTTCCAGGTTGCATTTATCCACTGGCTCAACCCACCTCGTCTGATAGGTGGTCGCAGTGCTCGATGAGCCGATGTCTGAGGGGGAGGTGATTAATGGAGGCCAGAGACTCCGCCTCCTTCTCCTCCCCCAAGATGAAGTAGACGATCTCTTGCAGAAGCAAGTCTGACGTCACCTGCCGTATGATCCGGTTCAGCAGTGCCGTGGAGGTTAGAATGCCCAGCTCAGAGCTGAGGGCACAGAGAAGTCAAAGTGAGAGTCAAAGTACTGGTGCGAATAACACGGTCAAACCACCAGCAGAGCACAGAGGCAAAGAGCACAGCCCAGTCACAACACAGAGACAACGACAGCAGTCAGGAGCCACTGAGTTGGACAGAGAATGAGCCTCAACCGTTAAGGTGGTTCACACGCAATCATCAACCATAAACAAAGACCTTAAAATTCCATTTATTTGACATGAGATATAACAGGACATTTTTCTTACAAATCAATTAGCTGCCAGAAACCTTCTCAAACAGTTCAATAAAAAAATTAAATCAGAGAAGTGAGAAGCAGATTGCAGTCCGTCTCACATCACTAAAATTACACAATACAAAACATAAATGCTGGACTGAAAACTCAGCTAGGAACAAAATAAATGAGACATTCCCATCACCCCTAATCACGTGGGTTTAGCCCCTGAATGCCTGCTTGTGATATCCTGAAAAACTCTGACCTCTAGAGCAGGGGTGTCAAAGTGACCCGTAAAAGGGCCAAGAGGCTGCAGGTTTTTACTCCAACAATGCAGTAGCACACCTGAAAACACTGATTTAATCAACTGATCTAGGCCCGCACACCTGATTAGAGGCATCAGGTGAGTTTCTGCGTTGGAGTGAAAACCTGTAGCCTCTTGGCCCTTTCACAGGTCAGTTTAACACCTGTGCTCTAGAGCGTTCACAAGCCATACACTGAAACAGGCACATTTTCAGCATCAAAGTGTGCTTTATACGGCCAATTCAGTTACCATGGCAACAAAAAACTATGGGTGACGTGACCAAACCATAATCTATCCCCACACCAAATACCAATTGAATCGGTTGAAATTTGTGGCCTTTCAGAGTGTCCACAAGAAAATATCTACAGATGCGGCAGAGATGATGACCATGAAATCACAGTAGCCGCCTGACTTCGTCCGAGGGCTACAATCACTTCACAAACTCTCTATGGGCTTGAGGAGCCAGTCAATGACAAAAACACGAAATACATGACTTACGTTTGCATCAGCTGCGGCTCCAAAACCGACACAAAGAACCTGTCCCTCACCGCACGGGCGAGCACTGCACCCGTCAACTGCACAGACAACATGAGGTTTGTGTATCAGGATCAACCAGCACATTCAGTTCCTCATTCCTCTCTCGTAATTGGCCGGTGTGTAATGAGAATAGAAGCCACTAGATGGCAGTATTGACCTTTCTTATGTTAAGCCCAGACTGGAGCTAGGTTTGGGCATGTCTTGGGCATGTCTGGGACAAGTCCCAGGGAATTAAAAAAAAAAAGAGGTCTAAATGTGGGAGGGGTCTGCAAAAGAGTATATCAGGAGGAAAATTGAGGGAGTGGAGTGGTAGGAGAAATTGCAAGGAGAAAGATACATTTCACCAGACCTGTCATTCTGTTCAAGACCTGTGAAGTTTTTAGTGGATTTTTGCCTGTGTTCGAGCATTTTCCTCACCCAGGACATCACCAAGCAACCCAACCAAAGGGACTGTAAATATTTTTGTTCTTGTATTTAACAATCTTGGTCAGTAGAGTAGATAGTAGATTAGTTAAGTGTTTGTTTAATAAAACCTGTTTAAGTTTTAAAATTTTGTCTGTCATCCCTTGCTGTCATACGTTATAACAAATTGGGGCCATAACAGGTGAAACAAGAAAAACTGTATTAGAATATGCGACTACTTGCAAGTTTCATTCAGGCATACATGAAGCCTCTCACAATAACATCTCAGGAGCTACTCAGGGGCCTGGGACAGAATACTAAATTATCAGCTCAGTGAGACCAAGAGGCCAGAGGGGGCACTGCAGCTACCTTCTGAGCTTCTTTGATCAGCTGGTCGCAGTAGTCCAGCCAGGAGAGGAAGGAGATGAGCGCTCGCTTCCCCACGAATGCGGCTGCGTCCTCCTTTAGGTTATACGCATCCAGCCTGCCAAACACATGACAAGAGCACATACAGTACATGCAATACTCATAACAGTGGCGTAGCCAAAGCTGAAAATTGGACAGGCACAAAACAACCCTTTGAAACAATTATTTGTCCTGATAATTAATTTGAATTTTGTATATAGTAACAAATAATAATTGTTCTGCTCCGATCCAATTTTCAGTTATGGCTAGGCCACTGATTCATTGCACGAAATCAGGTTTGCTTCTCCCTGACAACATAAAACAGCGGTATATGACTCGCTTTTGCAACCAAGTACAGCATTAACCCCAAACAGCAAAGACATCAACCCCAGACAGCACAAAGCCCATTCCCACAGCCAAGTACAGAAATCACCCCCAGACAGCACAAAGCCCATTCCCACAGCAAACTACAGAAATCACCCCCAGACAGCACAAAGCCCGTTCCCACAGCCAAGTACAGAAATCACCCCCAGACAGCACAAAGCCCATTCCCACAGCAAACTACAGAAATCACCCCCAGACAGCACAAAGCCTGTTCCCACAGCCAACTACAGAAATCACCCCCAGACAGCACAAAACCTGTTCCCACACCCAACTACAGAAATCACCCCCAGACAGCACAAAGCCTGTTCCCACAGCCAACTACAGAAATCACCCCCAGACAGCACAAAGCCTATTCCCACAGCCAACTACAGAAATCACCCACAGACAGCACAAAGCCTGTTCCCACAGCCAAGTACAGAAATCAGCCCCAAACAGCACAAAGCCTGTTCCCACAGCCAAGTACAGAAATCAGACCCAAACAGCACAAAGCCTGTTCCCACAGCCAACTACAGAAATCACCCACAGACAGCACAAAGCCTGTTCCCACAGCCAAGTACAGAAATCAGCCCCAAACAGCACAAAGCCTGTTCCCACAGCCAACTACAGAAATCACCCACAGAAAGCACAAAGCCTGTTCCCACAGCCAACTACAGAAATCACCCACAGACAGCACAAAGCCTGTTCCCACAGCAAAGTACAGAAATCAGTCCCAAACAGCACAAAGCCTGTTCCCACAGCCAACTACAAAAATCAGTCCCAAACAGCACAAAGCCTATTCCCACAGCCAAATACAGAAATCAGTCCCAAACAGCACAAAGCCTGTTCCCACAGCCAACTACAAAAATCAGTCCCAAACAGCACAAAGCCTATTCCCACAGCCAAATACAGAAATCAGTCCCAAACAGCACAAAGCCTGTTCCCACAGCCAACTACAAAAATCAGTCCCAAACAGCACAAAGCCTATTCCCACAGCCAAATACAGAAATCAGTCCCAAACAGCACAAAGCCTGTTCCCACAGCCAACTACAAAAATCAGTCCCAAACAGCACAAAGCCTATTCCCACAGCCAAATACAGAAATCAGTCCCAAACAGCACAAAGCCTGCTCCCACAGCCAACTACAAAAATCAGTCCCAAACAGCACAAAGCCTATTCCCACAGCCAAATACAGAAATCAGTCCCAAACAGCACAAAGCCTGTTCCCACAGCCAACTACAGAAATCACCCACAGACAGCACAAAGCCTGTTCCCACAGCCAACTACAGAAATCACCCACAGACAGCACAAAGCCTGTTCCCACAGCAAAGTACAGAAATCAGTCCCAAACAGCACAAAGCCTGTTCCCACAGCCAAATACAGAAATCAGTCCCAAACAGCACAAAGCCTGTTCCCACAGCCAACTACAAAAATCAGTCCCAAACAGCACAAAGCCTGTTCCCACAGCCAACTACAGAAATCACCCACAGGCAGCACAAAGCCTGTTCCCACAGCCAACTACAGAAATCAGTCCCCAAACAGCACAAAGCCTGTTCCCACAGCCAACTACAGATATCACCCACAGACAGCACAAAGCCTGTTCCCACAGCCAACTACAGAAATCAGTCCCCAAACAGCACAAAGCCTGTTCCCACAGCCAAGTACAGAAATCAGTCCCAAACAGCACAAAGCCTGTTCCCACAGCAAAGTACAGAAATCAGTCCCAAACAGCACAAAGCCTGTTCCCACAGCCAACTACAGAAATCACCCCCAGACAGCACAAAGCCTGTTCCCACAGCCAACTACAGAAATCAGCCCCAAACAGCACAAAGCCTGTTCCCACAGCCAACTACAGAAATCACCCACAGACAGCACAAAGCCTGTTCCCACAGCAAAGTACAGAAATCAGCCCCAAACAGCACAAAGCCTGTTCCCACAGCAAAGTACAGAAATCACCCCCAGACAGCACAAACCCTGTTCCCACAGCCAAGTACAGAAATCAGTCCCAAACAGCACAAAGCCTGTTCCCACAGCCAACTACAGAAATCACACCCAGACAGCACAAAGCCTGTTCCCACAGCCAAGTACAGAATCAGCCCCAAACAGCACAAAGCCTGTTCCCACAGCCAACTACAGAAATCACCCACAGACAGCACAAAGCCTGTTCCCACAGCAAAGTACAGAAATCAGCCCCAAACAGCACAAAGCCTGTTCCCACAGCAAAGTACAGAAATCACCCCCAGACAGCACAAACCCTGTTCCCACAGCCAAGTACAGAAATCAGTCCCAAACAGCACAAAGCCTGTTCCCACAGCCAAATACAGAAATCACACCCAGACAGCACAAAGCCTGTTCCCACAGCCAAGTACAGAAATCAGCCCCAGACAGCACAAAGCCTGTTCCCACAGCCAACTACATAAATCAGCCCCAAACAGCACAAAGCCTGTTCCTACAGCCAAGTACAGAAATCAGTCCCAAACAGCACAAAGCCTGTTCCCACAGCCAAGTACTGAAATCAGTCCCAAACAGCACAAAGCCTGTTCCCACAGCAAAGTACAGAAATCAGTCCCAAACAGCACAAAGCCTGTTCTCACAGCCAAGTACAGAAATCAGTCCCAAACAGCACAAAGCCTGTTCCCACAGCCAAGTACAGAAATCAGTCCCAAACAGCACAAAGCCTGTTCCCACAGCCAACTACAGAAATCAGTCCCAAACAGCACAAAGCCTGTTCCCACAGCCAAGTACAGAAATCAACCCCAGACAGCACAAAGCCTGTTCCCACGGCAAAGTACAGAAATCACCATCAGACAGTACAAAGACCATTCCCACGCCTCAGTGCACAGTTTCTCACCCCCAGTTGACGGACTCCACAGTCTCGATGTCCAGGGGGTCCATGGCCTGAGGGAGAGCCTGGTAGAAAGTGGTTAGTCGGTCGGTCAGGACCTGGCACAGAGCGGTGTTCTCCGTCAGGCACTTGGCAGCAGAAGGTTCTGGAAGGCTGACCAGCAGCATGAGGCCCTCGCAGGCCTTCACCACAATACGGCCATCCTGAGACAAATCGTAGTGGGGTCAGTCAAAACAAAGTGGACATATCTCCAACACAGAAGGTTGGTAAGCACCGGTAAATAACACATACATACACACACACTACTAGAGCAAAATCAGAGGTAGTTGGCATAAACGGTCAGTATTATCAGTGCATGCATCCCACAGAGCAACACTTTCAACACCAGTTCAGAAATCAAGAGCGGGACAAGTAACAACGCAAAACCTTAGTGCGCCAATTTTATTCTGACAGTCGATTTTAATATTTAACCAAGCCAAAACTTCAGCTGTGCTGTCAAGAACTTACTTTTGCATTTTCCGAGAGATTGAACATACATGAAATCTTGACAGCACACTCGGTGATAAAAGGGGAATTGCTAAAAATATTAACAACATTTCTAATGTAACCGAAGTCAATATAAAACAGAGAGTAGATCTTCCAATGAATCAGATTATTTCAAATGACCATAACCTCTCTTGAGATTACGTAAAGGTTATGTTCATGTGTTCACATAGTGCATTTCAGAAAACCCCAATGAGTAGACTAAGGGCTGGGACTTCTTTAGCATACAATTGCAAAACACAAAGAGGGCAAGTCATACTGGTTAATGTGACCAGGACACACACAGTCCAATAGGCCAGTCCAGCTTTGTGTGGATGTGTCGCCATGGACGACACATCACAAAGGATCAGTCATTTACTCCTGGACTGGTATGTAGCCGCTACACAGGCACGAATGGCCAGTGCTGTAATGTTTCCTCCGCAGAAGTGGCTGCTTCCATGAAAGCTACCACCCTGAAGGTTATCACTCCAAGAAAAGCAAACCACTCCTGCTTTCCTAGTTACAGATCTTGACGAGCTGCTAATGAGCTGAATGGGCTGTGCGGCATAGGGTTGGAGTAGAACCCTACAGGATGGTAGCTCTCCAGGACCAGGGTTGGAAACCCCTGGTCTAAATTGTTGTTTAGAGCCAGACAATTCATCCTTTCACTTCGTCGTCTAAGCAATCCCACATACTGACTGCACGCACTCGTCAGGCCTCCATGTAGCCGGGTAAATATGGAAGTACTGGGGAGTGTACTACAGGCAGAAAAAATCTGGGCACTTGGATCATGCCGATTGAGCTGAATCGAGTAAGTTCATCATCATCTTTGGCATTTTTTGGACTCTTAAAAAAACACTTATGACCATGTTCTTCATTGGAATCAGTTGGTTTGGAGAGGGCTGCTACAGAGTTCTGCCGTTATACTCAAAACTGTAGTGCAGCACACAGCCCATACTCACTGGGCTCTTGGTGAGGTTGAGCAAGGAGTTGACCAAGTTGTAACTGTGATTGTGGTTGGACGGAGTAGCGTTAGCGTTCTGAGGCTCCGCCCTCGTGTCTCCTGTGCCCTCTGATTGGCCCGTGTCTGGAGACGAGGCTTCAGCCGGTTCCGCCCCATCGCCGTCACCACCCTCTGCCGCACAGATGGCCGCGGCTCCAGCCTTCGCCCGGTTCTGTCAACCAAAAAAAATTATACGCAGGTCTTACTCCTGTAGAAAATACACACTGCAATTAATTTGCAAGAACCATTGTGAGAGAAACAATACAACTGATGTCAATATCTCAGTATTGAGTCTACTACAGGGATGTTGCATTGGGGACCTCCAGGCCAGCAGTACCTCCATTTTCTTCGCTATTACATAATGGATTGATTGATTCGTAGCTCACCTAGTGTGCCAAGCCTGCATCAGACCTCACTGAAGGGAGACATAGAAACTAGCAGCACTACTGGGTTCACGGGCCACGTTTGAGTACCCATGGCCAGTAGTGTTCACCTCAATAAAACCGGACCAGCCTCAGCCAATCGTATGTGATGCACGTACCTCCAGGAAGAAGCTGACGAGGTAGGGGTCCTGCTTGAGTTTGGCACACACGATACAGAGAAACTGGATCTCCTCATTCTCAGTGGGGGCAGCCAGGACCTCCCCACACAGACGAACCAGTTTCTGAGGGAGAAATGACAGCACACTGTGCTCTGACCGACATTAGCTCATCACAATCTAAGACCATACACAGGTCGTGACTGTTGGGCTTTTAAAATACTGTAAAGTACGATACAAAAATGAAACTCAGACACCCTGGTGGTCAGTTTTCACCAGCAACCAGGCATGAATACACTTGCACTTGTTTTGCGACAATTGCCTTCCTTCTCTGTGACCTAATTATTGTTTCATTGTACGTAAAGTTAATAATCTTTGGCTTATACAGTATGAAAATACAGCACAATCACAAACCACTACTTGCTCTCAACCCCCACAGAGCTCCTAAACAAAATTACATATCATTATTTCAGCATTTCTTTACTTTAAACATATGACCCCCCCTGAATTCTAATAGTTCTTTCATTCGTGCAGCGCACTCTGGCCGCTGAGACTGCATCCCACCAAAGCTCAAAACTATGGAAAGAGATAAACTTCATCGAACCCCCCGGGGTTATTTTTTCCTCTGTGTTTGGCCGATCCTAGTTACTAAAGAGCAGTTAGCAGCCGCAGTGCAGCTCCAACAGACTAACTCCAGTTTTTAGGCTAGAGTCTTGGTCAGGGGCACTGACTGGAGCGTACCTATAGAGTGTGCATTTCTGATGACACCAGGCCTCAACTATGAAACCTCCTTATCGCTAGGCAACAGTGCTAACCACTGTGCTGCCGTGCAGCTGAAATAAACCAAGGGGGCTATCTCAGCTCAGTAGTCAGTTAGAATGGGTGAATGGTCATGTTTAGGGCAAATAAGGCATTCCAGTCTGGACAGAGCTCTTATCATCAGGCAGAAGCACCCGCAGAGGCCAGTCCTGGGCACACAAAACACTTGCAGTGGCACCAAACTCACCTGTACAGGTCTGTGTACATTAATGTGAGGAAGCAGAGGCTGCCGGATCCTCCCCAGTAGCTTGGTGTAGAAGCCCAACACTTGCTGCTTCATTCCAGGAGGACACTGCAGGAGAAATATGTTCACATCACAAAAAAAAGAGAATGTAAATATCATAGTACCCTATAAAGCCAAAAGCATGTGGACACAACTTGGTCTAGGGCCAATTTTTTGTTCTTCAGGACAAGGCCTCTTGGTTCTATTGCAGGAAAATGTTAATGTTGTTGCATAACAGGACATTCCTGATGATTCTCTGCTTCCAACAGTCTGAGTGAATGCCTTTTGTCGTTTCAGCATGACAGTGCAACATCTGCACTAAGCACCTAGACTAGCCTGAACACAGCCCCAAACTAAACCCTATTAAAGAGTATAAATCTCTGGAATAAAGTGGAATTCACGCTGGCTCTGACGGCAAACATCACTGCTGATGTTCCGGCTGGAGTGGAAGCAAATCCTGGAATAAACATTCACGCATGTTGCAGAAAGCCCACCCAGAGAAGTGGGGACTGTGTTAGCAGTGGGTACTGTCCCATTCTTTGAATGAGATGTTTGCTGAGCTTTTCGCCATGAAACCAATAGTTAGAGAAGTAGTCCTATAAGGATTTTCCCTTCCTCCATATTGTTAGAAAATGTCCCATCACTATCCCACCACAGATGAAAAACATAACCTCCAACTGATCCCCTCCCTTGAAAGTAGAGAAGAGAGAGATACCTTCTTCCTTCACAAGCCACCCTTCCTGAATGACATCAAAGTGCATGTGCAATTCAACAATGGAAGTGGTGGCTAAGATGCCAGTCCATATTGTGCTGATTTTGCTACATTCCAAGAAACAACATTTAAAGACATACCCAATATTGCATAATATGAAAACAGAACTTCGATTTTTCACAATGTACATAACCACTTCTATGAATGCGGCTAAAAAGGATTTTAAGAAAAATTAACAGTTCACCAATGCTCTGGGATTGCAGCTGTGGTCAGATCACAAACCAGCATGGAGCAAGTGTGAGAATGACCGGATCTATATGACTAGGCCATGCTTACATCAGCCTTGCCCAGGGTATAGAGGGTCTCCAGGATTTTGTGGTGCAGGAGGTACTCCATACAGGGCCCAGTCTCTCCTGACTCTCGCTCACCCTCCTCCTGAGTCAAAATGTCCAGCATTTGCTCCAGGTGAGATGGGATGTTGGTGTCAGTCACTGGGGCCTTGTCATCTGCATTATAAAATAATACGTGTCAAGCATGAACATCACCATCTGATTCTGAAAGGCTTTCTTCAGCAAATCTTCTGATGAGAGCTTTCTGTGTTCTCAGTGGCTGAACAGTTAAGTAACAACCGTAGCGTTGCTTAACGTTCCTTTATTCTGACATGCAACAGCCACCTCACCAAACATCTGTATTGAGTAACATGACCCAATGTCCCAAGTGCCTTACAGCAGTATAACCTGCCCTATTCAGAAAATTATAAATTCCTGCATCACCTCAGTCCTTTATATTAATAAGGTGTACTGCCAGGATTACCTGACGTCTCTATGTAGTAATGTGTGATCGCTTTCCAGTGGTAGACAAAGTCTTCTTGGAGAGGAAGCGAAGGCGCCAGCTGAAAAGAAAATACAGACCAGAATCAGATCAAAACACAGACTCCGTGTACAGTGGATGGTACATGCATCCTCAGCAAATCCCTCCGGCAAACTTAGCTAACTGATGACAAATCCATGCTCGTCCTTTCAGGGTCATTCCATGACAAATCACCCCAAAAATTTGAATCTACACCTCTCTTGTATCAATTTTCTTCAAATTTGGTATGCAAGTTGGCTATGGCTCCAAATCTCCAATTTCAACCCAGTCAGACCTTCCACTGCAGAGTTACAGCCCTTTGTTTTTTTATAATTTTTGCGAAAAATGGCCATGGCGGCCAAAATTCAAATGGCCATGTCTCCAAAACTACTAGTCCATTTTGACAAACGAGGTATTGTTGGAAAGGGAATCACACAAGCATTCCAACTCTGTAATTTTTAAACTCGTTCCGGTAACTCTGGGTGTGATGAATAATTGACCTATATTTTGACCAAAATTTGACCTTGAGTGTCGCGTGACCCTCAATTTTTCTTAACACCAAATTGTACCCTGATGAGGTCTCCGCAACATATCAAAAACTTGGAAATATATTGTTTTTTGTTTTTCAGCAATATCCAATTAAATCTGGTATACCCTTGCTGAAATTCAGGTCTGTGTACGCAAAATGTACTACGTACATACTTATCCCTACAGTTGAGCTCTGTCAAGTGTAGTCTTGTTCCATGTATGGTCATGTAATGTTTTTTACCCTGATAGCTTACACACTTTCTAGTAAAAATTAAATTCAATTCCTATTATCGATGTTGCTCCTGGAAGTGTAGTCCCACTTGGTTCAGTTTATTAAGAATCAATTTGCCAAACTGGGCAGATTTTTGACATTTTCATCAAGTCACTGCAGCCGAGAGTATATTGCCTTAATGAGGATGACGCAAGTGATGGGGTGTCAATAACACACAGAATATCCACCTCAGGTAGCCAACAAATGTCATTCCGTGATGGCCAGTGTTTAGATTGATTTGTCTCCTAATACAAACAAACTGTAGAAAAAGATTTATTGAAGGAAGGCATCCCGAATAAAATGAAAATAAACATGTACTTACATTTTTAATATTCTCAGTGTTTTACAAATACTAAAAATTGAAATTGAGAGTTAATGTTCCTTTGTCTAACTTCTTAAACAAGCTGTAATGACTAACTATAGGGGACCACCACTTCCTAGTCCGGGGAGTCCCAGTGCATCGCTAATTTCACAAGAATTCTCAGAAAATGGCTGGACACATAAATCTAAATTTTGAATTACTCTATAACTAACTAAAACTAGTATGTTTCTTAGTTTTTGATATGTTGTAGATACCTCATCGGGGTACAATTTGCTCTTAAAAAAATTCAAGGTCACGTGACCCTCAAGGTCAATTACGAGGTCAAAATAAAGGTCAATTATTCATCACGCCCAGAGTTACCAGAATGAGTTTAAAAATGACAGATTTGGAATGCTTGTGCGATTCCCTGTCCAACAATACAGTTTGTCAAAATCGGTTAAGTAGTTTTGGAGATATGGTCATTTGAATTTTGGCGGATACAGTCATTTTTCGCAAAATATAAAAATAAAAACAAAAGGCCGTTACTTTGCACTGGAAGGTCCGATTGATCTGAAATTAGAGATTTGGGGGTTTGGGGTGATGACCAATTCACACACAAATAGTGAGCAAAATTGGAGATGGTGAGGTTGAGCTCATTGGGTGATTTGACATGGATGGAATGACCCTTCAGCCTCTAGACAAAAAGATGTCTTATCTAAACCACTAGGCTCTCTTGAACAGTCCAAAGACACAAAATCTTGCTGATATTGTTCACTGGACAAATCACACAATCTCTCGCTCACAGACGTGAATATGAACACGGTTAACCAAGTTCGACGCGATTTATAAACGAAATAAAGTCAACCGCAGGTCCATACGTTACCCTGAGACAATAGAGCTGCCAAGTTAGCAAGCTTGCAATGATATTTAACGTTAGACTAACGTTACACCTACTTGGAACTCTGCCCCACATAGGGATAACATTACCAACCTAGCTAAGTTACCAACAGCAATAGGATTCACAGTCAATAACTCAAGATATAAAACGAAGCTCAAGAAGAAAACGAAGAAACTCAAATGTAAATGGTTTAATTCGATAAGTGTGTTTTGGTTCCTCATCGGTAGTCACAGCATGCAGACTCACAGGATTTTTTTGTCGCCACAGGTCTCAGCCGACGAGAGCACTTGGCCAGCTCACGACTAAATGCCAGCTGGTAGCATCTAGCTACACGAACGAGCAAGTTAGCAAACATTACCTAATCGTTTCATGTAACTGAACAAGCAGTTTCAGCTCGCCAAAAATCAACATTAACGTTAACTTGTCAGCGCTGCCTCCAGGAACATGCGTTATAGTTGAGATATCGTTCGTAGACGTAGGAAATAAGGACACCAAATAGCTAGCTAACTAGCGTACACATTGTTTCCATCTTGTAGCCGGCTAGCTAGCTAAGATCAAAGGATTGTTTCGGTAACGTTAAGTAACTGTTCCGATGCATCGGCACATAATGAAAGCGGAGCAGCGGGCCTAAGCATTATGTTACCAGCGAGCTACTCGAGCAAGCTATGCTACTTAGTTAATCAAATGTTACAAAGCAGCAGCACATTACGAAAACGACTCGATGTGCTATAGCTGGCTAGTGAGAGTAATGTAACGTCACAGGAATTAAAGCTACATTAAAGCAGTGTACGTGTCCTCAAAAACATATCAGTATCCTGCCTCGGTAATCAAGCAAATGCCTACATGGTTTTTAAAGATAGCGAGCCAACAAAGGTCAATAGGCAGTTAGTTTTAGGCCCGTATCGATCCCCCAGGTTTCCTGGGGCCACTACGCTTTACCCGTGACCTGATCCCAGTCAAAAATAAATTCCACGTACCGCTTCAACTGCGTGCTGGAGGATGGAGGTGAATTTCGAAAACATCTTGTTTTTGGATTGAAGAAGTTTCTCCCGAGAAGACCTAGAGAATTCCTCTATCTTCTTCCTATTGCTACCCCCGCGATCCAGATTGGAGGTTTCATAAGATGACCCAGCACACGGGAGAAAAATAAAAACCGAAATAAACAAAGCAATTAATTATACAAATGACCCGACGTCGTCACCTTTGCGGCAGCCTACTGTAAACATGAAGAGAAAACGGCTAACGTTAGCATCGGCTAGACAGCTCCATGACAGGACACCGTGGCACTTCCACATCGGAGTGCGGCGAGACAATTCCACCGCCATCTACGGGAACACCGGAGAACCGCAGCTCTACAGCCTTTTGACTCAAGTCGCTTGTCAGAATCATTTCATTTAAAATCACTAAAAATTGATGTCAATGAATTGGTACCTACTTGTAGGAAAAGTTACTTTGTCACTTCTTTGTCTGGTTGAAATTCAAAAATTTTCCCATTCATAATACCATTAATAATACCTTAAACAATCCGATTGTGCACTGTTTCATGTGGCCTTTTCATGTCTTTGGGCCAGATTGCTTGGTAATGGAGTTACAAAATTGGTGTATTTTGTATCATAACTCCAAAACTAAGTAAGATAGACTTATAATTTAAATGGTTTTGTGTAGGTCTTCCCCAGTACTTCAAAAACAAAATAGCTGATTTTGTTCATTTCATTTATTTTGAATGAAAATGGCAAAAAACTGTAACACCATTGCTGACCAGTTTTTTGCCGTTTTCACTCAAAATAAATAACAAGACCAAAATTAGCCATTTTGTTTTTTGAAGTACGAGGGGAGACCTACACAAAGCCATTTAAATCATAACTCTAGCTTACTTAGTTTTGGAGCTATGATACAAAATAAACCAATTTTGTCATCCAAATAACTCTCGTTTAATTATGCCCCAAATGTTCTCAATCAGTGAAAGATCAGGACTGCAGGCTGGCCAGTTCAGCACTCGGACTCTTCTGCTACGAAGCCATGCTGTTGTAATAGCTGCAGTATGTGGTTTTACATTGTCCTGCTGAAGTACACAAGGCCTTCCCTGGAATAGATGTTGTCTGGAGGGGAGCATATGTTGCTCTAAAACCTTTATATGCCTTTCAGCATTCATGGTGCTTTTTAAAACATGCAAGTGTCCCACACCATATGCACTAATGCATCCCCATACCATCAGACATGCTGGCTTTTGAACTGAACACTGATAACAGGAGGGGTGGTCTTTCTCCTCTTTAGCCCGGAGGACACAATGCCCATGATTTCCAACAGGAATGTCAAATTTTTTTAAATTTTATTTTATTTAGCCTTCAATTAACCAGGTTAGTCCCATTGAGATCAAAGATCTCTTTTACAAGGGAGACCTGGCCAAGAGGGCAGCAGCATAGTTACATTAAACAACAATAAACAAAAAAAAAAACAACAACAACATTGAAACTTGCTCACGCAAAAACATTTGCACTCAGACAAGGTAGAATGCAATGATTTCACCAGACCTTTAATGTCATTCAATGTTGCAAGTGCTTGAAGCCGAAGTTCAGATTGTAATTTATTCCAAGCATTTCGTGCTGAAAATCTAAATGCTTTCTTGCCCAGTTCAGTTTGTACTTTGGGGACGACAAATTGCAGAACATCCATAGATTGGAGATTGTTACTTCCATGCTTCCTTGTTAAAAGACAAGTTAAGAGACAAATAGGATGGAAAGATACCCAAAATGGTTTTGTAAATAAACACATACCAATGACTTGGGCATCGGACACAAAGAGACGTCCGGTTAACCTTCAGATATAGTCCACAATGATGAGTAAGGGGACCACAGTTGGAAATGAATCTTAGTTCCCCATGATACACACTATCTGGCGTGTGCAGACAATGAGCAGAAGCATTCATGTACAAGACATCACCATTGTCAATAATGGGCAAAAGGTTGTTTCCACCAATTTCTGTTTCACGTACAAAGAAAAGCAAAACTTGTTTCGATAATAAAATCCTAATAAGAGCTTCAACTTTTTACAACATTCTGAATGTGCTCCTTAAAAAACAAGTGATCATCAATTAAAAATACTAGATATTTGAAAGAAGATACCAACTCAATTTGTTGATCATTTCTTGTTAAAATTTTTTCAGACAGTGCTGACCTTGCAGTTTTTGAAGTGGTAAAGAACATACATTTTGTTTCTTCTGCATTTAGAACAAGAGTCAGATGACAAAGTTGGTCTTGTACTCTATCAAACGCAAGTTGTAAATACTGAAAGGCCTCAGCAGGAGTGGGCGCTGTGCGGTATATGACAGTGTCAGCACAGAAATGAAAAGTTGAGTTTGGAATATTTCTGTCCAAGATTATTTATGTAAATAGTGAATAATAATGGGCCGAGCACAGAACCTTGAGGGACACCCTTTTTCACTTGCAATACCTCCAAGGAAGAACCCTATATCTGAACAGCCTGGGTTCTGCTTGTGAGATAATTTGCAAACCATCCAACTGCTTGCTGAGAAAACCAATAGCTGAAAGACTATGTGCCAAGCAATTCAGTAATAACAAACATTGAGCTGTTTGTGATATGTACAGTGACACTTGACTTGCTCTTTTTGGTGTGTTTAATAGCCTACATGAAGCCAAGAAAAAAAAAACAAAAAATGCTACTGCATCAAGAAAATGCAATGGCTTGTGACTCAGGGGAGAGAAAAAGATTCTTTGGCATGGTACGGGCAGATCTCAGCCGCCGAGAGGTTTTGCGTCATTTGCACTGTTACCGTTCAACAATCAGTCAGCTGTCTATCCGAGAATGGAACACAGGCACTGTCACTGATCGACCCAGCTTAGGGCAGTCACGAGTGACGATGGCGGCTCAAGAGCGCCGCATCTGGTTACAGCCAGTACGTTCTGTTTTGTTGACCTCTTTTAGGTCCCATAAGTTTTACTAGGAGTATTTCTTTTTAGTATTCCTTATTCTTGCGTTTTGAAAAACAAAAAAGTATTTTTCACAAAAATCCTGTGTCTCTCCTGATTACCAGCTCGCAGAGATGCCAAGGCTTACGTCTTAGGCATGAGTTTCTCCTCTTAGTGGCATTCAAGTTTCTGTGCCGTAGTCAGCAATTATTCAGTCAAAGTGCATGAAAGAAATTCACCCGCGGAATTTAAGTCATTGTTCTTTAAGTTAACCAGTTTCACGTGCATTACGGCGGATTTCCCTACTAATGACACGGAAATCGATTATGAATCGGTAATTCTCAGGCATGTCTTTACTGAGGGATTAAAAGCAATGGAATTGCATAGAAACGTTTCAAATGGTCTTATTTCATTAAAACAATTTTTAACGATCATGAAACAAATGCATCGTGTCAAATCATTTAGTAAAGAGAAGCATGGGAAATCCAGAGTCATAATCGCTTTCCTTGTTATTAGCGATGAGGTACACCTTTACGTTAGTGAAACGAAAACTTCAATGCACAAGGATTTAAATTCCGCATGAGAATCTCATTAAGCATTCAATGAATAATTGCGGACTAAGGTGAATAAGCATAAAAATGCATGAGATCTATGCCGAATGTGTGAGACTTGGCATCTCTGAGCTCTGTCCCTCACACGGTCCAACCCATAACCCGTCAGTGCAGACGTTGATGCCAGCGAACACGGAGGTGCTCTATTTATGTACGCAGTTACACTATTCTATCACTAGATAGCACACCTGGATCAGTTATTGAATATTCACCAGCAAGCCGACCTTAAACGCGGTTTAGAATATTGGCGAGTTTAGTCCCAACCCAGTTTTTTCAAGACTTGCTCCTCAGCTAAGCCTCATCTGCAAACTGCACAATATACTTGCCCATACTATCTATCCAGCAATTCCAAAAATGCTCATTTGTGACTGAAAAATTTGTTGTCCTCAGCAACAACCACTTCATCTATACTGAGCCAGTGGTAATCAAATTAGCCATTAAGAAAAATTGGTTTTCTGAAGAAAAAATTTGACACGATATTCATACTGTTATATCTTCTATCGTTTCCCTCATGCAGAGGTACTTCTGGGCCAGGACGCAAATGCACGACCACCACAAATCCATAGTACCCCCGGCCACTCCGTCCTTGGCTACAATAATGTCTTTTTGTGATAAAAAAAAAGTCACTACCTAGTTACAGATGAGGTTGTGGTGGTCCTTCCATCTATTGCATATGGAAGGAAAAACTGGGCCCCAAGTGTCCTTTTTTCGCACAGTGGGACATGCATGTTGGATGAAAACGTTGTCTCCACTCCCCCTTGCATCCCTCATTATTGGCAAGAGCATTGCTTAGAGAAAGCCACTTTGACATAAACCAGTGATTTTCAGGGTGAACCTTGCTTTAGTTGAAGTTTACTGCTTGCGCTTGAATTTCAGGTGCTGTACTTCAATCTATCTTAATCTTTGAGTGTTTCTGAATGTTCCAGTCCTGTGAACACCTTAAATTTTGCTCACTTCCAACCTCAGTTTAGATGTACATAGCTCTTGAACTTAAGTCTCCATTTCATCCCAGGTCTTGTTGGTGTTGTCAGGCCCACTGCAATCGATGATGATGTTATTTCCTGTTCTTTGGTTTTCAAGAAAGTCCATTCATTCAGAGCAGTCAACTGCTGTTGGCTTACATTACACTTCCTGAGCTTGTTTTTGATTGTCTTTGCTCTTAGACTCATGTTTTCTAAGTTCCATCTTTACGTCATCAAATATATTTTCTGAGTATATGAGACTGACTTTAAATTCTTGGATTGAATTCAACAGCGAATCAGGTCTGGATCAAATGAATCAAAGATGATCTGAGATAAACTCCACTTGTCTGCTGATCAGTTCCTAATAAAAGTATTTCTGTTCTGATCCATAAGAGTGTCAATTGTCATAAACTCAGGTCCATCACCCTGTAACTGGGTTTTGGTTTAGTTTCTTTTGCGACTCAACACAGCTCAGTCTGGTTTATCTTAAAGAATATGGTGTGTCAACATCAGATGAAAACAAGTTAGAGTGTCATGAACCAAGAGAGTGAATAATTATGAAATCAGCTTTTCAGTCAATTTTGACTTGCCACTTACCAGCAAACATAAGGGAAACACTCAACAATACATGAATATCAAGTCACTGACAAGGATTGAGGTGAGGCCACCCCTTGCTTTTCAATTTTCAATGAATGTGAGTCATCAAAATTGTGATGACAACAATAACTTTTTCGACTAAAAGAAAAAAAAACGGCAAAGACCACATAAATAACAGTGGCTGGTAAGGATTTTAACTCATACTCTCAAACTTATGAATGGTTGACGTGGAGATTGTTGTAATGATGAAATTCCAAACTTACATTTAACACGAATGTGCGTGTTTACAGAGACATTATTTATTTCCGATCAAGACAAACTACTCTGTGATAAACTGGCACCTTCCTTTTTATGCAAGTTATTTTAACTGGCATCTTTTTTTTCCCAGTTATTTCAACCGTAATTTTAAAATCAGTTTATAAGAGAGGTTCCCTGAATGTAAAGGCCCAGTCACACAGCCGATCACGCACGAATCACTCACAAATCACGCACAGATTGGGTTTGTGCGTGCTTGTGCGTTGAGAAATTGACCAATTTTTCGGGGTGTCGGGGGAAGAAATCTCGGACAAATCACGCATGAATCGCGCATGAACCACGCATGTATCATTTACAATCACTGACATATCGCGCACGTCGACGCATAATAGCAAACACGGTGCAGTATTCCACGAACATTCGACGCACGCCCGACGCATGAATCACCGGCGGAGCAAGTCCAAACACGAACGCTTCACGTACATTCCACGTACAAGCACTTTCGTTCCGCGCATGTCGACGCATGCCCCACGGATGAATCACTGACGGATCACGCACGAAAAACGCACCTTCGGCGTCACTATCGCTTCGGTTCAGCGCATATAAAAGGCGGTGAACGACGGGAGTTCCTCAGTACCTTTCGCCAATCAAGAACACTTCAAGAGATGCCACCCAGGAAAGCTCGCTTGCCCTCAAAGACAAGGGTGCAGAAGAAGAAAGCTGCTGAAGAAGAAGAAGTTCTGCAGCAGGAACACCATAACATCTCTTCTTTGAGGGTTCATAGTGATATGGACCCCTTTGCAGCAAGGTCTGGAATGGCGAAAGTGCCCGAAATGGCTGCTTTTATATGCCAAAATACATACGTGAGTTGTCAGTGGTTCGTCAGTGGAACATCAGTGAATCATCAGTTTTCTGTCAGTCAGTCGTGCGTCGGAAATGCGTCACTCGTCAGTGGATGTGCGTCGTTATGCGTTTTCCGTCAGTGATATGTCAGTTATTCGTCAGTTTTATAATTGATTGTCAGTGGATGTCAGTGGAATGAACGTGATACGTGCGCATTTCATGCGTGATATGAACGTGGGGCATCAGTGGACGGACGTTGACGTGCGCGGATTCAAACCAGTTCTGACGCATAAGCACTGACGGCCGACGAGTGTCCCGCGCATAGTTACGCATACTCGACGCATAAACTACGCATGCCGACTCATGAATTACGCACACCAACGCACAGTTGTGCGTCGGAAAATTTTTGAACCGTTCAAAACTCAAAATCACGCACAAACCGCCTTCGACGCACATCCACTTACAATCACTGACAGTCCACGTTCGTTCCACCTACGAATTACGCATACGACGTACGCTCCGCGCAGAAACGAAAATCTGTGCGTAATTCATGCGTAATTCATGCGTTTTAGCAGTGTGACTGGGCCTTAAACCAAAGTGAAATGCGCAGGACTCTTCTTACAGTTAAAATAACAAGCAGACAATGCATTAATTTAACTGTTAAATTCAGTCAATTTATAACAGTGTAGATGTTATGAAAGATTTCTTCTGTAATGGATCGATTTTTTTTTCTGCAAGAACTTTGCTAAGATTGCTCTCAGTCTCACCAAACAACTGAAGAAAGCTGTAAAATTCACTCGGGATGAAGCATGCCAAACAGCCTTCGATCGCCTGAAGTCTCTGCTGTGTCACTTCCCCGTGCTCAAATCTCCTCCATCGTGGTCGATGCTAGCGAACAAGCTTGTGGATCTGTGCTCCTACAGAGAAGTGACTCTGATGACATTGAGCATCCCGTGGCATACTTCTCCAGGAAATTAAATTGCCACCAAAAGAACTATTCCACAATAGAGAAGGAGCTGTTGGCTCTGGTTCTATCTTTACAAAACTTTGAGGTTTATGTTTGTACAGGGCAAACGCCAATGATTGTGTACACTGACCACAAGCCGTTAATGTTTTTGAGTAATATGGAAAACAAGAATTGGAGATTGTTGAATTGGAGTTTGATTTTACAGGAGTTTGACTTGGAAATTAAGTATGTAAAGGGTACTGACAATGTAATTGCTTATCCCGTGTTTGAGTATGTGTACATATCACGTGTTCAATAGCATATTGTATTATATGTGTATATATATTCACAAGTGTCTGCTTAACCATTTTTGTATTGAAAAGACACATTTTGCCTTTATGAGTCAAAGTTTTTCCCTTTTGGAATGGAGGTGTAATGTGGAAAAAAAAAAAGCCACTAGATGGCAGTATTGACTTTTTTTTGTTAAGACCAGCCTGGAGCTAGGTTTTTTTGGCATGTCCTGGGCATGCCTCAGAGGGGAAAGTCCCAGAGAATTGGAAAAAAGTATGGAAGGTGGGAGGGGGCTGGAAAAGAATATATAAGGAGAAAAATTGAGAGTAAAGTAGTGGGAGAAATTGCAAGGAGAAATAGTGGAAGGATACATTTGACCAGACCTGTCACTCTTTACAAGACCTGTGAAGCTCCTTTTGTGGTTTTGCCTGCGTAGGAGCATTTTTCTGTCCCAGGACATCACAACATAGCAACCCCATCTCAATTACCAAGGAACTGTAACTATCTCATTTTTTTATATTATCAATCTTGGTTCGTCTTTGTTTTATTAAATCTGTTAAAGTTTTACAATTTTGTCTGTCATCCCTTATTGTCCGATATGTCATAACAAATTGGGGCCATGACATCGTAAACATGAGTCATGTCGTACGACTGACCAAATTTGTTCACATTCAGCAGCAAATCTGACGCTGATCAAAAGCAATGTTATTTATGAAGAGATGGATTGTGACATCTGTGAAATTGGCATTTGTAATGAGAGAACGTACAAACATTTTGAGGGAGTGAAGTTTTACCTCATGAAACATGTACCAGAGCCGCTGAAAACAGCCTGGAAAAAGACCCTGCCAGTATCGATATGTAACCAGGGTTCTAACATTCATCTCGAACAACTACGGCAGCCAAAAGAAATAAGTGGAGCGAAGAAGCTCTCCAGTTAGCCTTGCTCTTTTATAAATACAACCTGCCCGATTTCGCCAATCACTTAAATGTTTCCCCAATAACAAGAGATCCCATATCCCTTCTCAAAAATGGTAATGGTAGCTATCTTACGGCAGCTAACTAATAAGGAACAGCTGCGATGATCATGTAGATAAACCGAAGAAAGGTGAGAGCACCCTGGTGAACAGTCGTCTTTAATTATTACACGTAAACCGAATGAGAGACTCACTTCTCCAACTTCACAATCCCGCATTAGAAGGTTTTAATGCTTCACTGGTTTCTCTTGGCTGTAATGGCTGGGTACCTAGCTAGCTTCCGCCAGAGTTCTGGGATAACGTGATCATAAATCATGGGAAGAGAGTCGCTCATTCCACTTAGTAATATTAATTAAAGACTAGTAATAACCTGGAGGCTTTTATCTTTCTCCGGTTTCTCTTGGTTGCTGTAGCTGTTCCTTGTTTGTAACCTAGATAACTACCATTTTTGAATAGTGATATGGGACCTTGTGTTGAGTTAATAGGGTGACATTTAAGTGAGCTAATTCGGGCAGGTTGTGGGGGCTAGTTTGACTGCGTGGAGGCTGGCCTGACCGCTGGTATTTACATGTAGGTAATGTTAAATAGCGAGCTTCTTCTTTCCTCTGATTTCTCTTGGCTGCCGTAGCCGTTCGAGCCTAACGGTAGAACCCTGGGAAAATATCAATACTGACAATCTTATTTTTCCAGACTGTTTTCCGTGGCTCTGGTACATGTTTCACGTGGCACAACTCCTTCACAATGTTTGTATGATCTCGCATTACAAATGCCAGTTACACCGCTGCAACAACCCATTTCTTGTCAGGCAATATCTGAGCCTGGTGTGATTTGCCTAAAAGAGCAAAGAGACATTAGGAAGAAGCATGGACAAATGGGAAGAGGCAAAATCACGTCTGGGAGGAGAAATGGTAAAATCGAACGGTCGTAAGAACGCGCTTCCTCTTCTGGAATTGCAAATCGCACTGGGCTCTAGTAAATGGAGCTAATGATGGGTGGTGGGGGAGGGGGAAAGGTGGCTTTATCAAGTCATAATGGTTCAGAAATTAAAATGTTGCTATGCATCTTTTTGTATTACTTTGATGAAAAGGTAAATAAGACTTACTGTAGTTACTTTACTGTGTTTTAGTGCTGTCTGCATTTAAAAAAGAAAGAATTTAAAAACTAGGAGTGAGATAATTGTATGTTTGTTTTGAGCTTGTTAAATGACATTTGAAAAAGGTGGAGGGCCCTATGCTTCTGTTTGCCAAGGGCCCCTAAATAGCTAAATCTGCCCCTGTTTAGAGGTGAACTAACATTAGAGGCCGTTTGAAATGCTTCTGGAAAGAAAAGTGCGATTTGAAGTCTGCTAATTACCAGTGAGGCTGGACAGCTGCTGATACCTTGGCATAATTAGCTAACCTTAAATCAATTCCCATGTTCTTTGCCTAACTTGTAATCAAGCCATTTATTCAGCCAACTGACCAATCAAAACCAAAATCAAGCCAATAATGATTTAGAAGAGAAAATGAGAAGCAGATAAACCAAACCAGGCTACCGTGTTAGATTGAAATAATGTCAGCAGTCTGAATAAATAGCAAACCTCTGAATTCCACCTCTCGTCGGAAAACTTTAACATAGTATTAAAAAAGATTTCGTAAAAATTATTCATGTCAAGATGGCCCTGGTTTTTAAGCATTTAAAAATATACGCAAAATTGGAAACATTGTGTGAAGTGCATCAAACATGAATGTGAGAGAGAATTATTTTTGCATTACAAGCAATGGACAAATGCACCGAAGACTGGGCAAGTACGATCTGGCAAATCTGGCAAATTTTTTATTTAAAAATTGAACAAGATTTGCACACAACGGCCAAATGTAATAATCAAGCAAACACATTCATGCAAATTGCGTGCTGAACTCAGCAAAGTTAAGGTCTTCTAAACAGTGGTGGTTTGAGAACCGGGAATTGGGGTAGCACAGACACGTCGCTTTATGACAATGCTGGCTAGTTCGCAATCATTTTCCTTTATAGATGCGTTTCCATTTATCGTAATTGGCAACTGAACCCTGCTGAAAATTCCAGGGTCAGGCTGGTTTAAGCTGTGTTTTGGACAGTTTTAGTTGGTCGACAAGCCCTTCACCACAAAACTCAAGCTGACAATACCAGCTTAACCAGCTTTGACTACCTTCATCAAACAATAGAGACCAGCTTTAAACATCTAGACAAGCTATGACCAGCTAATAACACAGCTCAGACCATCTTAAACAATCTTAGAATTCTAGCAGCTAGAATTCTAAGCTGGGGTCGGTTGCATAAAATTAGACCCAGTCTTAGACATTAATGTAATTTTAAGTCAGACTCACTATAGATACCTAAATAAGCCTGCTGCTCAAAACCTGTCTGTGAGTGACTTATTTAAGACTGACTTAGATAGCCTGTCGTGCTATGTAACATGGGTAAAATAAGAGCAGAAAAACGGAGTGAGCCCTCGCTGCAGAGTGCAGGACATCAGTCCTCGCCCCCCTGATGTCCGACCCCGCCCTCTGATGTCCCGACACTGAACATTCCCTAACATTTGGTGGTGGTATTACCTCTAAACGTTGTCAAACAGCCCAAGTTTATCCCGAATTTCTGAAGAACGGGGCTGCGTCCAAATAGTCTTTTTTGACTAGAAAGTGCCTAACTCCCGTTAAATGATCCGGAAAAAATTACGTGGCAGCCATGACAAGGGGATTCGAATTCTTTAAATGTTAAGGAAAGGTGCCCCTTAGGGTACACAGAACCATCCTTTTCTAAAAGAAAGGAGATAACGCTATCCCACAATTCTGCGCAGCTGCAATATTTAAAGCGACGACCATTCATCTGGCCAACTGCGTAAAGGAAGGTACAACCCCAATTCCAAAATAATTGGGACAAAGTGTAAATTGTGAATAAAATCAAAACGCAATGACTTTCAAATCACAGCAGCCAATATTTTATTCACAATAAAACATAACATAGCAAGTGTGGAAACTGAGAAATGTTCCAATTTTATCCATAAAATGAGATCATTTCAAATTTGAAAGCTGCTGCAGGTCTCAAAAAAGTTGGGACAGTGGCCTGTTTACCATGGTGTAGCATCCCCTCTTCTTTTTAACACAGAGAAGAGGGGATGCATCTGGGCATTGAGGAGACAAGTTTCTTGAGTTTAGCCAATGGAATTTTATCCCACTCTTATTTAATACAGGCTTCCACCTGCTGAAGAGTTTTGGGTCGCCTTTGTCAGACTTTTCGTTTAAATGCGCCAAATGATCTGAATCGATGAAAGATCAGGACTGCAGGCTGGCCAGTTCAGCACACAGACTCTTTTACTACGAAGCCATGCTGTTATGATACCTGCAGTATGTGGTTTTGCATTGTCCTGTTGAAATACACAATGCCTTCTGTGTGATAGATGTTGTCTGGAGGGGAACATATATTGCTCTTTAACCTTTATATACCTTTCAGCATTCATGGTGCTTTTTAAAACATTTAAGTGTCCCACACCATATGCATCAATGCATCCCCATACCATGCAGAGATGCTGGCTTTTGAACTGAATGCTGATAACAGGAGGGGTGGTCTTTCTCCTCTTTAGCCCGGAGGACACAACACTCTTGTAGGAAATCATGGATGTCAAATTTGGACTCTTCTGACCACAGGACATTTTGCCACTTTGCGACAGTCCATTTTAAATGAGCCTTGGCCCATAGAACACGGCGGCACTTCTGGATCATGCGGAACAATGGCTACCTTTTTGCATGATAGAGTTTTAGGTGGGATCTGTGGATTGCATGGTGGACTGTGTTTACAGACAGTGGTTTCCTGAAGTATTCCTGGGCCCATTCAGTAATGTCAATGACAGAATCATGCCAGTGAGTGATGCAGTAGCGTCTGAGGGCCCGAAGATCACGGGCATCCAGTAAAGGTCTTCGGCCTTGTCCCGACTCCCTTATGCTCCAAGATTTTTCCTGTTTCTCTGAATCTTTTGATGATATTGTGCACTGTCGATGATGAGACCTTCAAAGCCTTTGCAATTTGACGTTGAGGAACATTGTTTTTAATGTATTGCACAATTTTTTTACACAAGCCTTCACAGGTAGGAGAGTCTCTTGCCATCTTTACTTCTGAGAGACTCAGCCTCTCTAAGACCTCCCTTTTATAGCCAAACATGTTGCACACCTGATGCCAGTTAACTTAATTACATGCTAAATGTTTTTTCAGCTGATTCTCTTATATATTAATTGCTTTTTCAGCCCTTTTTCACCTGTGTCCCAACTTTTTCGAGACCAATTGCAGCCATATAATTTGAAATTAGCTCATTTTGTGGATGAAAATGTAAGATGTCACAGTTTCAATATTTGAAATGTTATCTATGTTCTAATGTAAATAACGTATTGGCTCATGTGATTTCATTCACAATTAACACTTTGTTCCGACTATTTTGGAATTGGGGTTGGATATGATGGGCAGGGGACTGTCATTTAGAATTCCCCTTTACACCTGTCCTTTATCTTATGACATTTTCCACAAAGGTTAAAGAGACGTGGTTAGGTTTTCATGGAAAGGACGTAATTTTTTTTGACTAGCCGGACGCAGCCCAGGACTCATGTTTAAGAAATATGACAAATTGGTCACCCGCCGCGGGACTGGACATCGGGAAAGCTGGAAAGCTGGACATCGCTTCCCGGTGATGTCACGTCTGCAGCTCCCGCCTCTCTTTCCCCTGATTGGGCCTTAAAAAATTTAGCCGTGAAATTGCTGGACGACTGTCGTTGGCAAGACAGACCTGCAGGATTTCAGACAATGAATCAGGCAGGGCCGTCTGCTCTGCAAGGCTAAATAATATAGATAATGCTTTACTCATCGCACTCAATGTTTGAGCGGTTGGTTGGTCATATTGGGTAATGATGACAAATGGCTGATGAAAGCACTTATTCATGATTGCATTTGCGACATCACGTAATGTGGATGGGCGAACAGAAAACTTGTCTGTTCTTTTCTCTAGCTAGCTGGCATTGGTTTATGTGTTTGTTTCTGTGTATGTTTACTGTAAACCACAGCTACAGTTAAAATAACAAGGAAACACTGTATTAATTCTTTTAAATTCAGTCAATTCATAACAGTGTAGGACCGTTTCTGTAGCCTACTTGTTAGGCTTTGCCTCATCACTTACAGTAATATGCATACAAAAACAAAATAATCCCAGGTTCCAGCGAGACATTGCTATTTAACCCCTTTGTGCAGGTAAAGACGCCAGCATCCGAAAATTCTGAAAGTTAGTTCAATAATTCTGTAATTGAATTTCCAAACGTCTCTCTGACACAAATATTGAGTTATAAAGCCTTAAATAGGCTCATGCATAACAGGAAAAATTGGCATTATTTGTATTCTGTGCAAAGGGAGTTAATAGTTTGCAAGGCAAAAACCTAGCAAGTTGATCTTCCTGGGTTTTTCCATATTTAATTTTCAGCTTTTTATCCCCCCGGCATATAATGCGGGAGGATATAGCGATCAGTGTGTCCCAATTGCTGGGTTGTCCATCAGTTTGATAATTGATGTTTTATATTTTTGGATGGAAGATCCTTCTAGGTCACATTGACATGGATACTGACAAAATAAAGAAAGAAACAGAGTCCTTCCTAAATATTCCTTATTACGTAATGAACAAATAACTGCCAAGTCAGTTATATTGCCAGACCAGAGTATACCTGGAGGAATATAGTTTTCTGAAAATCTGCTTTTTGTTACTTACTAGGTTTTTCCAGAGCACTCAAGATTCCGGACCTTTGGGTAGAGAACAGTGAAAAGTAGCTGCAATTCCTCACCTCTGGAATCTTGTATTTGAGCAAACACACATTGCAAATTTACACAATTACAATAATAATAATTACACAACTGTATGGCAATTAAAAGCAAAAATATTTATACTTTTCTTTCCTTGAGTTGAGGTGGTAATACATACATTATGCAAAAGTTGGTTCTTCACATTCTTCATTGGAATTTGTGTTCCAGGTTTATTTATGAGCTTTAGCCAGGTGCATATAGATATTTTTAGATTCTACTGCAAAAAGTGGGCCACTCTGCGTCTTTGGCTCAGTGTAACCATTTGCAAAACAACACTTTCTACTTCACTTGCCTGCAAGAAAATTATGTACTAACTAAATATACCACTAGGTGATGCTGCAGCCATGGATTTAAGGTCTATCTGACCACAGAAAGGTTTTCTACTGCAGTGACAATCTCATTTCCAACATGGTGTAAGAGTATTTTCAAAAGAATATTCTGGGAAAACCTGTCATGACAGTAATAATAATAATAATAATAATAATAATAATAAATAAATGAATCAAAAGATTTGATTGGCAAATTGACCAAAAGAAGACTTGTAAAAAGTAGTTTCTCCCAATTTAGTGTCCTCTTTCAAGTGACTGTGAGTTAAAATGCTGGTGTTAACTGACATTTAAACAGGGTGATGAAAACCGTAGTACTTTAATACCTTTTCATAATTAAAGCATGTCACCATTTATGCATCTTAATAAGTAAATTAATGAAGTAGCCCAGTGGGTAGTTTGTAGCATGGTTTACCTCGCAGCAAGAAGGTGGTGGGATCAAATCCGGCCCAGGGCCTTTGTATGAGGAGTTTGCATGTTCTCTCCATATGCACATGGTTTCCTCTGGGACCTCTGCTTTCCAAAGACATCCATATCAGGCTAACTGAAGTCCCTGAATTGCCTGTAGGTACAAGTGTGTGAGTGATTTGGCGAGCCGTCCTGACTGTTTCCCTGCCATTCACCCATAGTCAGCTGGAATAGTCTCCTTTCGGCCCCCTGGGAGGAAAAAGTGGTTCAGATGATATTTTAGATAAATAATCGTCGCCTGGCCCACTAGCTTGGAAAATAATTGCTTCCATTCTGCCTGAATGCCTGGCGGACCAAGGTGCTGAAGCTGCCGTTCATCACTTGCGTGATCTGAAGGCTATAAATTGGGATATCTGTCATTAACCTTCCAGCAATGTGCCAGGGAAAACATCTACATAGAGGATTATCAGCGATGAATACTAGTGTCATGCATGGTTTTTCACAGATGGTGTCTACTTGCATGATGGTGCATGATGCAGCTACTTCTCCCTGATAATAGCCTGGTAATTGTAGTGACACCCTCTACTGTGCTCGACGCAATACGCACTCAACCTCATGAGGACAAATAACTGGTTTCTGATGACGGCATGCAGCAGTATGCCAAATTTTGTGCTTAACCCTTTCAGCGCTATAGGCATCAATAGTTGTCCAATGATGTAACATATCAAAATCAGATGCTGTTGAAAACCTGTCATGTGGCAACTTGTGGGAGCACTTTTAGACAAGTTGCGACATGATAGGTTTTCAGCAGCTCAGGATAACAAAATTTTTAATTCCTTGAAAATTTATTCAGTGCTCAAAGGGTTAAGTCAAATGTTGTTTTAACCCTTTAACTCTTTGCTCAACCATTTGGTAGAATAAATTTTTGGTCACTATATCTAATTTAAAGATGGGCTGATGTTACGGTATGGGAAAGAAACACTAGGAACTCTCGGGAATGCTCGGAAACAAAGGGAACTGGAGGACAAAAGGGGAGTGAGACGCCAGATGCGGGGATCCAACATAATATATTAAATAAACAGAGAACCAGACAGGGGGAAAAAAAACAGGGCACTCTGGCCAAACAAGACACCGAGCCTATCACTGAACGGGGGAGAAATCAGGAATCCAGAAACCAGAACACTGGGGGACAGACTAGGGACAACTCAGGACAGGACTAAGGGACACTAGGAAGAGGGAGCCCGGGGACACTCGGAAACTGAAGCTAGGGGACACTCGGATAGGGAGCTAGGGGACACTCGGAAACTGGAGCTAGGGGACACTCGGAAACTGGCAGAGGGCAGGCACAAGACGAGACAGTGGGCACAGCTGGCAGATGGCTAACTCGGGAAGCACAGCTGGCCGGGAGAAGGGTCAGGGAGAACATCAGGAGGGGGGCAGACAGGACGGCAGGGATGCTGGGCTTGGAAGCCGGCAAAGGCGGCCGGCACACTGGGGGCACTGGAGACGGCGAAGGCGGCCGGCACACTGGGGGCACTGGAGACGGCGAAGGCGACTGACACACTGGGGCACTGGAGACGGTGAAGGCGACTGGTGCACTGGGGCACTAGAGACGACGGAGGCGACTGGCACACTGGGCACTGGAGACGGCGAAGGCGACTGACACACAGGGGGCACTGGAGACGGCGAAGGCAACTGGCACACTGGGGCGCTGGAGACGGCGAAGGGGACTGGCCCACTGGGCACAGGACAGGTGGCACACAGGGCTCTGGAGACGGCGAAGGGGACTGGCACACTGGACACAGGACAGGTGGCACACAGGGCTCTGGAGACGGGGAAGGGGACTGGCACACTGGGCACAGGACAGGTGGCACACAGGGCTCGGAAGACAGGGGGCACCAGGGGCTGAAGGCAGCAGGAAGGGAAGGCTGGGCTGGGAATGGGGCTGATGAGAACACACAGAAGAGATGAGGGGACCAGAGGAAGGTGCACTGGGCAGGGAGAGGTGTGAACGGGAGCGGGAGCGAAGTCAGATCTGATCTGAAGTGCTGGAGCCTGGAACTGATATAGGCAGGGGGCACGGGCAGACAGGTGCAGTAACTTAATATAATTAACAAGGGGTGGAACATAAGGGAAACCTAATTACATGAAACAGATAAACATTAACACACAGACGAGGACCACAAGACAATCCCAAAGACGGGATAAATAAACTGGATAAATATTTCACAGTGAAATAGAAAGAGACAGGACAGATAAGAAATGCAGAGGTTCAGCATGAAAACTCGAAAACTTAGCAAAGCCAGTGAAAGAAAAGCAAGCGGCGGAGACTAGAGCAGGGCGACTGCTGAGAGATCATTAGTCAATTAGTATGTGCAGCTATACAATCCCGGGTGCTCGTTAGTATGTTAGTCTAATATACAATGTTAGTTTGGTTCGTAAGTTCTAGAAAATAACAAACTGTTAGTAGGGGTTAGTAATATAGAATAGCAAGGGGAAATTAGTAAATAAGAAAGGAAGGAAGGCTGAAACCCAGAATCCATTAAATCACCCGAAATAGTGTCACAATCAATTAAGACAGAAACAGCAACAAACTAGTGATGCGACCGGGGAGAAAGCAAAGACAGTACATGGGTAAGACGTGGACTGGAATAACATAGGAGAGGAAAGAAATGTGAAACACTAAGACATGGACTAAAAACCAACCTCACAAAAATAATAAAAACCTAAAACTGACTAACCAAACACACGGACCACGGAACACAACAGTTGAAATCAAATGATTGGACTTTTTCAGCATACCATTTCTCAACCGAATATTACAGGTGGCTTAATCAGGTTGAGTTCAACACATCTTTCGATAGATTCAGTGACTGAAAATGTGCTCTACCTAAAGGTTGAAGCAGTTAGAGGGTTAAGAGAGAAGATGTCAGCATAATCTCACAGGGACCAAATTTAGACACTCCCTATTTCTGAAAATTAGTTATGCCCAATCATGTGCCATGGACAGTATGCAAATTTTCATTTCAACCAATTGCTACTGTTTCCAACCACTGGTGGAAGTCACTGATTGGCTCACCTTCAAGCAGAGAGGAGGGAGATAATTGGTGTAATCAGCAGGTGTAGTGATTGGTTGGAATGAAAACCTGCACACTCTCAGCCCTTTGTAGCACATGATTGGGTACAATTTTCTACTGTAAGTAACTTTCCAGAGCCCTTTTGAGGTATGTTTCGATTATTGCTTCATTAAAACATTCAGCCTCTTTTTCCATCACTCTCTTCACCAAAGTTTGGACGTTAACTTCTAGGTGTTGATATACACTGTCAGAAATAGGGGTACAGCAGGAGTCCATTTCTGTTCCCCAAGGTACATTCAGCGCTTATGTACCCCCTTTGGGCTAATTATAGGACCTCAAGGTACCTGTGTGAACGTTTTTAGGGTCTAAAAGATACTTTTATGTTCCAAATCAAACAAGTACCCACTTCTGAGGGTACAACAGCAGTACCTTTGAGGGTACCGCCCCAGTGACAAGCCTTTTAGCCCTAAAGGTACAAATAGGTACTTTTTATCCTGAGAATCAGTTTTTTCACCCAGCCCCATGATATTTGCAACACTGGGTGACGCACAAAAATAATAGATCCAACGGCATGCTTAATCGATTGATAAGGTGTTCTGCTGCCTGAGATTTTTTAATGCATCTTTCGCAGTTTGGCCTAAGAGTTCAGTTTTGTTTCATCAGTCAACAGCACTTTATTCTTGCAAATTCTAAGCTTACCTGAGTATATGGCTGCAAAAACAATGACTGGTACAATGAGATTGTAGGAAAAGGGTTCTTTCTGACAACACCTGAATGTAGATCATTCTTGCATGAGCAACACTGGATAGTGGAACAATGAATTTTCAGAAAACACTTTTGCAGTGATAATTCAGCTTTGTTCATGAGAAATTATATGAGTCTTTTCTTACTTTGCCATGACTGGACTTCACTCATCTACTGCTGTTTCCTTTAATATTTCAAACTGGAAGCAAAGTATCATATTTCACAAATGTGCTGTGCAGTAAAAGGGTTTGAAATCTGGAATATTTAGTCAGGTCCATGAGCGTTTGGACATGTGGGGAACACTGAGGGGAGGAACATCAAAAACACCTGGAAAACCACAGATAACACCTGTGGAGGATGACAGAACAAGTCTTTCCCTTTATACATAAGAAACACCATACAACTGTTGGCAAGATCACCCCCCCCCCTTCCCCAGGAGGTACGAAGGTGTATTTGTGCGAATGTCAACAATCAAGAGAAAACAGCATCAGAGTGAATGCAGATGGGTTTGTTCAAGAAGTAAACCATCGGACAGCCTAAAAAACAGAAAGACTGGATAAGAATTTGCCATAAAGAGCCTGTACAATTCTGGAACAGCATTATATCGTCAAATGGGACAAAAATCAACTTGTACCAGAATGACAGGAGGAGGAGAAGAGTGTGGAAGGGAAGGAAATGTTCAGAACTTACCACTTTATCTGTGAAGCCTTGTGAAGGTAGAGTTATGGTGAGGGCATTTATGATTATATGACTGCTGACAGAAACAACAGGATGAATTTTCATTTTTAGGGCTGTTTCATCAGCCCAGAGTCAGCCAACTGCTTCAAAATTCATCGGATGAATCCTTTCAGTGCAGATGGACGATGAAATGAAGAATATAGTGAAAGCACTAGGAGACCTTTTAAGTCAAAGAAATGTAATGGCCTACTCAATAACCTGACCTAGATACAACTGAGCACGCATTTCACTTGCTGAAGGCAAAACGCCCCATGAACTAACAGGAACTGAAAACAGCTGCGATGAAGGCCTGGCAGAACATCATATGGGAAGAAATCCAGAGTCTAGTGATGTCAATGAGATCCAGACTTCAGGCCATCATTGAGAGCAAATGATTAAGGATTTGCTGCCAAGCAATAAAATTGACAATTTCATTTATAATTGTGATTACATTAATGATTATGTTAGTTTGTCCAAACTAAGTGTAAAACGGGGGGAGAGGGTGGGTTTAATTCTTTCACAACTCAAATTATTTTTTTGGAAAAAAGAAACAAACGAAAAATGACTGAAATGAAAGCTGAAAATGTAAAATCTACACTTCTAGAGATATTTATTGTTCTGTATCATGTCCATTCTGGTAATATCCAAGGCAATATGATGAAAATATCTATGGGCCTGATTGCTTATAGTATTAGGATATTGTATTAACTCTAATTTACTTAGATAATAATGAGCAAAATATTCAAATTGACCAGGAGGTGGCTAAATGTTCGCATATCATTGGTCATCATGATATTACCCCCCACAGTGAATCTGTAAGTACTCTTGTTGATACTTGAAATTATTATGACTTGTGTTTGTTGTACCTAAACTGAGAAAGGATCTTATGGAGGATGCTTTCAATTGGTCTGAATACAAGAAAAATACAGTGCTGTGAAAAAGTATTTACCCTCTCCTGATTTCTTCTGCTTTTGCATATATATCACACTAAAATGTTTCAGATCATCAAACTAGGCAAAGGTAACTGACCACAAACAAAGCACAGTTTTTAAATGTTTTCATTTATTGAAGGAAAATAGCTATTGAACCCTCCAGGCCCCCTAACCCTAACCCTAAATCAACCAGTTAAACAAATGTAATTGATAATTGGGCTTAATTTCACTACAAACACCGGGGCATGATTTCTGATAGCCATGCTGTGTATAAATGTCACTTAAATAGAATCTCTTTGGTATTGTAAAGTAGATAAAATGCGGCACATAATGCTGTGATTGAAAGAAATCCATAAAAAAATGAGAAATTGAGTCATTAATGTCTGTCAGTCTAGAAAGGGTTACAAAGCCAGTTCTAAGGCTCTGGGACTCCAGCGAATCACGGCGAGAGCCATTATTCACAAATGGAGGAAACTTGGAACAGTTATGAACCTTCCCGGGAGTGGCCAGCCTACCAAATTCCTCCAAGTATGCATCAACAACTCATCCAGGAGCTCACAAAAGAATCCAGACCAACATCTAAACAACTGCAGGCTTCACCTGTTCCAGTTCAGGTCAGTGTTCACAATTCCACTGTGAGGAAGTGACAGCAAAAAAATAGGAGAGCTGCAGGGCAAAATTGACAGTTGTTTGAAAAGAATACTAAGGCTCTTCTCACAGTTGTCAAAAACATCTTGGTGATCCTAAAGACATTTGGCATAATACTGTGCAGACTGCTGGGTCAAAAGCAAAGGCTAAAGCTAACATAGCATTCCACAAGAAGAACATTAAGAACACCATATTAAACAGTCAAACACAGTGGTGGTAGTGCAATGGTCTGGGGCTGCTTTGTTCTTCAGGACCTAGGTGACCTATCAGAATCGACAGAATCGTAAATTCTGCTCTCTGCTACACGATATGGAAGGAGAATATCAAGCTATCAGTTCAATCAGGAGAGACCGATGAATGACGTAAAGATAATCATTTATCACAGATCACAGTGTACTGATTAAGTGATGATAGCCTTGACAAACTTTGGCGCTTGGACTCAATGAGGTTATTTGTCATTTGAGGAGCATCTGCTCTGATCTGCAGCAGGATAAATCCCCCCATGGAGTCCAGATACTGGTGGTGGTGGCTGATGACTCTGCTCACTGATAGGCTGATCTGGTGGATGATTGATGAAGCTAACGAATCAGTGAAGACTGGGCAGTGAGTGGGAGGTGCAGGGTGCACATAACAGCAGCATGAATGTACTAAAGCAAATAGAGAATCACATTTAAAAAGAAATGAGCAAGATGATAGGCTAATGACATAGATGTGTTGCTATGCTATTGGACGGACGTCATCAGCTGACAGGGCCTCAGTTGACTGCCCAGACAATGACAGCAAGAATTATTAGCGAGCTTGCGTGGGATGTGTGAAAGGCCGTTTCAATGTGAAGTAAACTACAGGCAGAAGCATGCAAAAGAGGAGTCTTCCTGTCTGAACTTTCCTTATGTAAGGTCCTCTAAAACAATACTGTGTATTTTACAAAACTCCATTTACCATAATGCTTTGTGTTTGGGAATATTTTCACTGTTCTGATGTGACAAACTGTATTAGCTAATCAGATGTATTTCTTCTGTTTTTATTTGAATTTTATAATCCACCAATAATAATTAGTACATGTTTTATGCTCGTGCTGATTACCGGAGACCGTTGGGACATAGCTTGGTACGTTGGCCGTTTTTGTTTTGGAGGGGAGACAGCGACAGAGCCTGGTGTGATTCAACGGTTAAGCTTGTTTTTTTTTCCTTGAAGTTTCTGATAACCTCGCTAAATATTAGCGATAGGGTTACGGATTTCTTCAGGCTAAGGTGAACTTTATGGGCTGTTGAAGACCTGGGACTGGCGGCGTGAGTGCTCCGCGTCGGAGGAGGACTCGGTGCTGGACCAACAGGGGTCGTAGCGGCACCGCCAAGCTGCGTGTACCGCTAGGCGAGCCAGAGCAGATAGCGATCGGTTAATCCCCCCCCCTCCATGCAGTTAGTCTGGAGGCTGGTAGAAAGACACAGCCGTAAGCTTCAGGACTGAGTGGGAAGACTGTTCGTGAGTTACGCACCACACATTTTGCTACGAGCGAGTCGAAGCAAGGGCACTGTCGCGGTTGCTACTTTGCCTACGGCTCAGAGAGCTGTGGATCATTGGCGGAGCTAACGTTTGCTCAAAAGCTGACGTAACCTTTGTGCACCAACATACGGGCCCCAACTGTGCGCTGTGTTTTGTTTTTTTTAGATCTTTGTTAATTATAAATCGCTGTACTTGTTATTCATACGGGAAATCACTTAATGTGTTGTATATTAAATGTTTTCACTTTCATGGTTACATATCAATAATATTTCCTATTATTATTATTATTGCTTATTAATAAATATAATCATTATTATTTAATTCTATCTGGGGTGTTGGCAGCTCATTTTTTTCACCTGGCTAACGGTATTGCCATGAAGAGTGCTATTTAGGTAGCTTAATGAGTGTATTGTAATTGAATACACTACAGTTACATAGCTAGAGCATTCATTATAATAGATTGAACATAATGTATTTGAATTCTGGGGAGATACATCCTGCACTGGCTTGAGGGTAAGTGTAGTTTTTCCACAGTGGAGGCACCGCGCTACTAAATTTGTAATCATTTATAAGTATTCATATTCCTATTTACTACTACTACACAGTTATTCAATTACGCTTGTGGTATAAGGAATCTCAGCCAGCTCACCATTCCACCGCTGAGAACTTCGGATCCTGTTGCGCCATTATTTATTGTGATTTAGGGTAACTATAAGTAGCCTGTACTGTGCTGGGTGATTAACACCCGTCCAAAAAGGGGTTACATTTTGGAGGCACCGCTGGGATTTTCCTGTTTACCAGAACGAGTAGGTAGCTGTGTTTTGCTTAGTGTTTGTCTTGTTTTAGCCCAAGTTTTTGCTGTTTTGCTGTGCACCTTTTAACATGGACCTTAGTCAGGCTGTTGAGTGGAGCCGTGAGGAGAATGTTGATTTGTCTCATGCAGCTGTTCTTAGCAGAGTGCCACTGGAGGCTAGTGATGATGTGGTTACCCATGTGCTCAGTACAGTCAAGGTTCTGGGTAGGACCCAGATCCGTGGTCGCCGTGGTGACAAAACTGGTAGGCACCTGTACATTTTAGTGGAGTCTTCTGCTGAGTTGGATCAGAGCTCTGTCCCTCCTGAAGTGGGAATTGCAGGTGAGGCAGGTCCATGGGCTGCTCATGTAGTGAGTAGTTTGCTGCCTGCTAGTCCTGCTCCTGAAGGGTATGATTTTGAAGCTAAGCTGTTGGCATTGTTGCAGAAGGAGGGTAAGTCCATGGGTGATGTAAAGGCAGCTGTTCTGGGCCCTCAACCTCCTAAGCCTGATGTCAGCATTGATCTTGTGAATGCCATAGGTCAGCTCGTAGACCGCTGTAATCAGGCATCTGTTGATGCATCTGGCTATAGAAAACTGAGGCTGTTTTCTGGATTACGACCTGTTCCTCCTGGTGAGGAAGAGTATGAGGTGTGGATGGAGCAGGCTATTCAGATGGTTACTGAGTGGCAGTGCACTGATGCTGTGAAGCGGCAACGCATTGTTGAGAGTTTGCGTGGGCCTGCTGCGGATATTATTAGATTTTTGAAAGTCAGTAACCCGTCTGCCTTGGCTTCTGATTATGTCGCGGCTCTTGACATTACTTATGGGTCCACAGAGTGTGGAGCAGACCTTATGGCTTCGTTTCGCTATACTTTTCAAGAGGATGGAGAGAAACTGTCTGCTTTCTTGTACCGCTTGGACAAGCTTCTTCATCGCGCCCTTTTGAGAGGAGGGATTGATGCTGCAGGTCTGAATCGTGCACGCCTGGAGCAGCTCTTCAAGGGTGCTCTCACCAATGACCTTGTGGCTTTGCGTGTGCGTGTGATGCACACTTTGCAAAATCCGCCTTCTTTTTCGCAGCTAATGCGAGCAGTGAGAGAGGAAGAGCACTGGGTAAGTGCTAGAGAGAGTGCAAAGGTTTCTGCGGCCATTTCCACTGTTCGCCAGGTCCCTGTGACAGCTGCTGTCACTCTTTCCCATGAGCCTGTTACTTCAATAATGTCTGATGTGGACAGTCTGAGGAAAGAGGTTAAGGAGCTGACGTCTTTAGTAACTAGAATGTTGACTGCTACTACAGCGTCTTCTGCTACTCCACCAGTCTCACAGTGTGGCTCAAGCCAGGGCACAGGAACCACTGCTCCAGCTGCCCCCACAAGGGCTGTTTCTTCTGCTTCTTCAAACTTGCCGAAGTCTATGGCAGCCTCTCCTGTTCCTGCCATTTTCTGTTATAAGTGTGGAAAGGACGGCCACACCAAGCGAGAGTGCACACGTCCTGAGAACTTGAGATTGGTGAATCAGAAGCTGCTTAAGAGGGTCACGCAGCAGGGAAACTTCCCCGGAGCTCCATCACATAAGACGCGTTCCGCTCATTGCTCTCCTCCAATCAAAGTCAGCCAATCACAATTACCATCTGGGTTAGTGGGGCCCTCGGCTGAGGTGCCCGTGCAGATAGAGGGCATTTATGCTAAAGCTTTGCTTGATAGTGGTTCTCAGGTCACCATCTTGTATCGTAGCTTTTACAATACATACTTGAAGCACCTGCCGCTGCAGTCAGTGGAAAGTCTCGAAATATGGGGTTTGAGCTCTCACAAATACCCATATGATGGATATTTGGCTCTCAGGTTGGAGTTCACTGAAGCTGTCACAGGTGTGTCTCAGGTAGTGGACGCGTTAGCTCTTGTGTGTCCTGACCCTAAGACAAAAGAGGGTATAGCCATTTTGGTTGGCACAAACACTCACTTAGTGCGGAAACTGTTCCACTCTTGTCACAAACAGGCAGGAGACGGGTTTCTTAACACGCTTACTATACACCCAGTGATGAAAGAGGTTTTTGAGTCCATTAAGCACACAGTTGTTTTGCCGGAGGATGTGGATAAGCATGGCACAGTGTGGTTCACTAGAACTAAGCCTGTTGTTTTAAAGCCTGGGCAGGAGCTGCAGCTCTCCGGCCTGCCCAAGTTTCCTGGTGAGATTCATGACTCTTTAGTCCTTGTAGATCAGCATGTTAGTGCTGATGGCGCGTCTGCCCCGGAGCTCGAGGTTAGGCCTGAAGTACATCCGGTCTCTGCTGTGTTGTGTCGTCGCATCACGGTAAATGTGAAGAATGTCTCTTCTAGGGATATTCTTGTGAAACGAGGTAGTCCCCTTGCTCACATATTCCCTGTAGACATGGTGCCGCAGATTCCGTCCACTTGCTGTTCCACAGACACTAGTACACTCTCTTCTGCTTCTTTTGACTTTGGCACTTCACCTATGCCAGAGGAGGCAAAGCAGTGCCTCTGTGAGAAAATGCTGCAGAGGAAGGAAGTGTTTTCTTGTAGTGAGTGGGATGTAGGCTGCTCGAGAAGCACCCAGCATGAGATTCGGTTGAATGATTCACGGCCTTTTCGAGAGAGATCTCGGCGCTTGGCCCCGGCTGATTTGGAGGATGTGCGTCAGCATTTGATGGAACTACAGAAACATGGCATTATTTCAGAGTCCAGGAGTCCATATGCCTCACCTATTGTAGTAGTGCGTAAGAAGTCTGGTAAGGTCAGGATGTGTGTGGATTATAGAACGCTTAACCAGCGGACTGTCCCTGACCAGTACACTGTTCCTAGAATTGAGGATGCCCTCCATTGTCTCTCTGGTAGTAAGTGGTTCTCAGTGTTGGATTTGAGAAGTGGCTACTACCAGATTCCCATGAGCGAGGCTGATAAAGAGAAGACTGCCTTCATCTGTCCTTTAGGCTTCTATCAGTTTGACCGCATGCCTCAAGGAATCTGTGGTGCGCCTGCCACGTTCCAGAGAGTCATGGAGCGGACCGTCGGGGATATGAACTTTCTAGAGGTTCTTGTGTACTTGGATGATTTGATTGTTTTTGGCCGTACCCTGGAAGAACATGAGGAAAGGCTCCTGAAGGTTCTTGACCGTCTGAGAGAGGAAGGTCTTAAAATCTCTCTGGATAAATGTCAGTTTGGTCGGACGTCAGTGAACTATGTTGGGCACATAGTTTCACAGGACGGCATAGCCACTGACCCTTCAAAAATTGAGGCTGTTGTATCTTGGCCTCGACCTCAGACTGTAACGGAGCTGCGGTCATTTCTGGGGTTTTGCGGGTATTACCGTCGGTTTGTGAAGGGTTTTTCCACATTGTGCCGTCCCCTCAATGAGTTGCTGCAGGGCTGGCCGTCCAGGAAGACGAACTCAAGTTCACAGGCTGCTGACCGGAAGCCTCGTTTTCGGCCCTCTGAGCCTTTTGGTCCCAGGTGGAGTGACCAGTGTGAGGCTGCTTTTCAAGAACTTAAGCAAAGGCTGACTCGGGCTCCAGTTTTGGCTTTTGCAGATCCCCAAACGCCGTATGTTTTGCATGTGGATGCAAGCCTGGACGGCTTGGGTGGCGTTCTGTACCAGGAGCATGTTGACGGGTTGCGTCCAGTGGCATTCATCAGTCGCAGTCTTTCCCCTTCAGAGAAGAATTACCCTGCTCACAAGTTGGAGTTTTTAGCTTTGAAGTGGGCTATTGTGGATCGGCTGCATGATTACCTTTATGGGGCCACTTTTGAAGTCAGGACAGACAACAACCCGCTGACTTATATAACTAAGTCTGCAAAACTTGATGCCACTGGTCACCGTTGGCTGTCAGCTTTGTCAACTTACAACTTCAGCCTGAAGTATAGGCCAGGGAAACGGAACCTGGATGCAGATGCACTGTCACGACGCCCTCACATCAGTCTGTCCCCTGATGATGAGTGGCAAGAGATTCCAGCCCCTGGGGTGCGAGCTATTTGTCAGGTGGTGGCCACACAGAGGGCAGGTTGCCCTTCTTTTCCACGTGTGGCAGATCAGATTTGCAGTCACGAGTCAGCTGTTCCCGAGGCGTACTCGCATGTTGCTGCAGTAGCGCCTGATGAGTTGCCTGTGTTTAGTTCTGATGAGCTTCAAGAAGCCCAGAAGAATGATGCTTGTATAGGGGAGGTTTGGCATGCGGTGAATCTTAAGGAGCCTGCTAGCAGCATCCTGACACGGCATCCTGACATGAAGGTCCTGAAAAAGGAGTGGGCTAAGCTCTCTATTGACAATGGGTTGTTGCACAGGACGGTTAAGCACGGTGATCAGCAGGTCAGACAGTTGGTGCTGCCACGGCAGTTTCATGGTCTTGTTTATAGGCTGCTGCATGATGACATTGGTCACTTAGGATTCGATAAGTCATACAGCTTAGTGCGTGACAGATTTTACTGGCCTCGCATGAAAATTGACGTAGAGAAGCACTGTAAGACTTGCGAACGCTGCATCAAGCGGAAAACGCTGCCACAAAGAGTTGCCCCTCTTTCGCATCTCCAGAGTTCCGGGCCGATGGATCTGGTATGCATTGATTTTCTTTGCCTTGAGCCTGATTCTCGCAATGTCTGTAATGTGTTAGTCATTACCGACCATTTCACTCGGTATGCACAGGCCTTTCCTACTAAGGACCAGACAGCGGTCACAGTGGTGAGGACCCTGTGGGAGAAGTATTTTATTCATTACGGCTTGCCCACTCGTATTCACTCTGACCAAGGTAGGGATTTCGAGAGCAGACTGGTAACAGAGATGTTGACCATGTTGGGTGTGAAAAAGTCGAGAACATCTCCTTATCACCCACAGGGTGACCCACAACCTGAAAGGTTCAACCGGACTTTGTTGGACATGCTGGGCACCCTGGAGTCACATCAGAAGTCTAAATGGAGTCAGCACATTGCGCATTTGGTGCATGCGTATAATTGTACTCCTAATGAGGCAACTGGATACTCGCCCTATTTCTTATTGTTTGGTCGGGAGGCCCGGCTCCCAGTAGATGTGTGTTTTGGTGTTTCATCTAAGGACGCGTCATCTGTGTCACACTTGAGGTATGTGACCCAGATGAAAGAGGAGTTGCAAGTTGCTTACCAGCTGGCACGAGCCTCAGTGGATAGGATGAACCAGAGCAACAAGGAGCGTTATGACCAGAAAGTCCGATATCATAGCCTGAATTCTGGGGATCGAGTTTTGATTCGGAATCTGGGTCTGAAAGGGCAGCAGAAGTTGGCTGACAGGTGGAATTCTTTTCCTTACATTGTGGACAGTCAGCTGTCTGATCTTCCGGTGTACAGACTGAAACCTTTTGATGGTAAAGGGCCAGTCAAGGTGTTGCACCGCAACCACATATTGCCTTTGGGACAGGAGGTGAGATTAGGCCCTGTGGTTGACGCCCCCTCAGCTTTGTGCCCAAGAGCTGTGAGACGTAGGAGGACTAAGGAGAAGCACAGAGCTGGTGTGCCTGAAGTGTTGCCCCCTGTAGTGCCCACACATTTTAGCTCTGTAGGTTCTGATTCTGATTCGGAATATGGCTGTTATATTGAGGATGCTGTGCAACACACTCCTTTGGGAGCCAGCACACAGGTTAGCCAGCCTACACCGGAGTCCCCTGCGCCGTGTGTCTCCACGACATCTAGAAGCCCTAGTTTAGTACACACGCCTAGTGATAATTTGCTAGCTTCAATCAACACTGCACTCCCTGCCTCTTCACATAAGTCCCCTGAGGTGGTGGAAGATTTAGTAGATGCTGATCAGGATGGTAGTCCTCCTGATGTTCACTCTGTAGCTGACCCTGCAACTGCCTCAGTCGCAGTACCCCTTGCAGTGCGTAGGTCACATAGGGAAAGACAGCCAACTAATCGCTTGAATTATGGCAAGCTGGGAGTGCAGAGTGGGCACACTGTAGTGGCGTCCACTCTAGCCTCAGTGCAACCATCCTTTGAAAGGAATAATTCTCATGCCTGGTGGTGTTCTCCACAGGCTCTTTGTAGCACATGCACACACAGGCCAGTTCTTATGCCATGTAAGACTGTCATGACACCCATTGCTAGTTTAACGTACTAGTTTATGTTTGTTGTTTTGCTACTTTGTTTTGTTTGTTTTGTTACCTGTACTTTCCTTTTCAATGTATTTGACCCAGCATGGGGGCATGCTGTTTGTTTGGTGGGGGGAGAGTGTAAGGTCCTCTAAAACAATACTGTGTATTTTACAAAACTCCATTTACCATAATGCTTTGTGTTTGGGAATATTTTCACTGTTCTGATGTGACAAACTGTATTAGCTAATCAGATGTATTTCTTCTGTTTTTATTTGAATTTTATAATCCACCAATAATAATTAGTACATGTTTTATGCTCGTGCTGATTACCGGAGACCGTTGGGACATAGCTTGGTACGTTGGCCGTTTTTGTTTTGGAGGGGAGACAGCGACAGAGCCTGGTGTGATTCAACGGTTAAGCTTGTTTTTTTTTCCTTGAAGTTTCTGATAACCTCGCTAAATATTAGCGATAGGGTTACGCATTTCTTCAGGCTAAGGTGAACTTTATGGGCTGTTGAAGACCTGGGACTGGCGGCGTGAGTGCTCCGCGTCGGAGGAGGACTCGGTGCTGGACCAACAGGGGTCGTAGCGGCACCGCCAAGCTGCGTGTACCGCTAGGCGAGCCAGAGCAGATAGCGATCGGTTAATCCCCCCCCCTCCATGCAGTTAGTCTGGAGGCTGGTAGAAAGACACAGCCGTAAGCTTCAGGACTGAGTGGGAAGACTGTTCGTGAGTTACGCACCACACATTTTGCTACGAGCGAGTCGAAGCAAGGGCACTGTCGCGGTTGCTACTTTGCCTACGGCTCAGAGAGCTGTGGATCATTGGCGGAGCTAACGTTTGCTCAAAAGCTGACGTAACCTTTGTGCACCAACATACGGGCCCCAACTGTGCGCTGTGTTTTGTTTTTTTTAGATCTTTGTTAATTATAAATCGCTGTACTTGTTATTCATACGGGAAATCACTTAATGTGTTGTATATTAAATGTTTTCACTTTCATGGTTACATATCAATAATATTTCCTATTATTATTATTATTGCTTATTAATAAATATAATCATTATTATTTAATTCTATCTGGGGTGTTGGCAGCTCATTTTTTTCACCTGGCTAACGGTATTGCCATGAAGAGTGCTATTTAGGTAGCTTAATGAGTGTATTGTAATTGAATACACTACAGTTACATAGCTAGAGCATTCATTATAATAGATTGAACATAATGTATTTGAATTCTGGGGAGATACATCCTGCACTGGCTTGAGGGTAAGTGTAGTTTTTCCACAGTGGAGGCACCGCGCTACTAAATTTGTAATCATTTATAAGTATTCATATTCCTATTTACTACTACTACACAGTTATTCAATTACGCTTGTGGTATAAGGAATCTCAGCCAGCTCACCATTCCACCGCTGAGAACTTCGGATCCTGTTGCGCCATTATTTATTGTGATTTAGGGTAACTATAAGTAGCCTGTACTGTGCTGGGTGATTAACACCCGTCCAAAAAGGGGTTACACTTAGATCTTCTTTTCATGACCTAAAGCTCAAGCTTTGTTGATTATCATCAGGCCAGTGATCTAAAACACACAAGCAAGATCACCACTGGATGGCTCAAAAGAAATAAAATGAAGATTTTAGAGTGGCTTAGTCATTGATTGAAATGCTGTGGCATGACCTTAAACAGGCTGGATGAAAAATTCTGCCGAGAGGAGAGGGCCAAAATTCCTCCACAGAAATGTTATGGACTCATTGGCAGTTTATAGCAATCATGTGATTGCACTTGTTGCTGCCAAGGGTGACACAACCAGTTATTTAGGGGGGCAATCATTTTTTTGATGCATATGTGATATAGAATTTGAATAATCACTCTTTACCTTCAGTACAGAAGTGATCATTAAAAACCTGCATTTTGTGTTTACTCATATTGTCTTTCTGTCACATTAATTTTTTTTGATAGTCTGAAACTAAAACCCATATAATGGTCGATTTAATTCCAACTATTCAATGCCACTCTGTGAATTTCTTTTCGAAAAAACTAATTGCAATATTCTAACAAGAACTGCTCCTAAAATCAACGAACACACTTTTTGTTATTAAGTGCTTATTAAACATATCTGAGGTTACAATGAAGACTCTAGCAAGATGGAGGGACGGATGTGGCAGGAGATAATAGAGGAGACCGGGGTTAGCTCCTCATGATTTTGTATTTGGCTCCATAACTCTTTGTTGCTAAAACTTAGATAAATACCGTATGTGTGTAGTGCAGAATGTCGCCTACAAAACTTGTATCGATACAATCTCAATATAATATATATTTATGTCACAATATTCAATTTTCAATATATCACAAACATGCCGAAGCAACCCCATACCCGGAGTTATTTCGTCAGATGGGTGGGGTAAAATTACTTTACATTACATACATTAAATTACTACAGTTTAATCACAAGGTTATGTACCCAGGCTGTTGTACTGTTGTCACACCGGTTTCAGGATACCCATATGTCTTTGGGTTCAAATTTTGCTTGTCATACAGCTCACCCAACTTGGTGAAGAAATCACAAACTGAGTGTTCGTTGTAGGCCATTGATTGGGCAAGAGAGGCTGGTTGAGGCTTCCTGATAGCTAAGTTGTGTACAAGCGGGGCAACTTCGGCATACCCGGGGCTACGAACCCTAACAAACTAACCCCATGCTGCTTGGACAGTGTAGCCCCGTGCGGCTATTTTGGAAATCAGGCCGCATCTCTCATCTCGTGATCGCAGCAGGCCTTTATCACATGGGTTGGTAATAACTCTAGTTACATACATTTATGAAACAGTAAAACCACCGTGGAAATCTTTGTCTTCAAAGAAGCTAGACGCGTTTCTTTCAGAAACTTAAAGTTTACAATTTGGGTCAAAATTCAGTTATTTAGGCAGAAAACACTTAGATGACACTACCAGTCCTTCTTTTTTCCAAGTGACGACGTCGCTGGGATGTCACATGATTTGTACATTTTCGTTTTCTCGTCAGTGCGTTTGCAATGAAAAAAAACTGGGGTGATGAACCTAACCCCGGTCTCCCCTAATGTCGGGCTACCATTAAGCCATGATGACAGAAACGTCTCGGACCAGTACAAGGGTTAAACATAACAAATAAGCAAACATAAAGTAATTGGGAAAGGAGAAAAAACTCCTGCAAACCAGTCTAGAAGTGTTGACTAATTTTCATTATTCACCATTCAGAACTGACTTTGGCATATTATCCATATGTTCACCAGATAGCTGGATTTTTTACTGTGTGCTCCCTTGCATATTGCCAAGAAAACATTTGGCTAATTTTAAAATATACACCTGTATGGAACGTGACATACAAATGGAAGAGCTTTTAGAAATTGCTGTCTGGTATAGGCAATTTTAGTGACTTATTGCCTGCGATGGAAGTAGATTGCTGTCTTTAGAGAATTAATAGCCTGACTAAATTATATCATCATCTATTTTCATTAAATCTTTTATGTGCCGAGGTTGTCAGAAATGATGCAGGTTTGTGCGCTTAATTCAGCCTGGATAAATAAACAAATACTTAAGTACAACACACCTTTGCTTGCCCAGGCCTACATTTAAGGCGACCAGTCATTCATTGCGTAAACCTGCAGTGGAAGTAGATTGCTGTCTTTAGGGAATTAATAGCCTGACTAAATTATATCATAATATATTTTCATTAAATCTTTTATGTGCCGGGATTGTCAGAAATAATGTAGGCCAATGTTTGTGCGCTTAATTCAGCCTGAATAAATAATCAAATACTTTAAGTACAACACACTTTTGCCTGCCCAGGCCTACATTTAAGGCGACCAGTCATTCAATGCGCAAACCTGCAATGGAAGTAGGTTGATGTCTTTAGGGAATTAATAGCCTGACTAAATTATATCATAATCTATTTTCATTAAATGTTTTATGTGCCGGGATTGTCAGAAATAATGTAGGCCAATGTTTGGGCGCTTAATTCAGCCTGGATTAATAAACAAATACTTAAGTACAACACACCTTTGCTTGCGTGATAAGGTGACCAATCAGATTTAATATTCTCTTTAAATCACGCCGTTTCCTTGTGTAGCACAGCCAAAGCCGAGCATTTTCTCATGAAACCTTCTCATAGAACACGGGGAAGCAGGACTATTAAAATCGTACCGTGGAAAGTCCATGTTAGTGTAAAATAGTAGGCTAATAACTGTCGTCAATGTTTCATTCTTAGTACTGAATACAATTTTTGTACAAAGCTGGCATGCGTATTTTCGTGCTGGACACGCCCAGCTGTGCAGACTATTTCTGTATTGGCTCTCGTTTGCCCTCTTATTCCGCCGCTTACTGTTATTATTGTGCCCACTGTTCCATGTCAGCCATTCTCTCGGGCTGACAACACAGCCTATTGAGGATCACTTTTGGAAATCGCGGAAATCCAAGCAGCATTCGGAAAATATTTTTTTTTATCAAGTCCTTTGCTCCCTTTGACAATCATAAAGCGAGATTTTCACTGCCTTCTCTGCAAGACATGTCTACTAGAGGTGAGTGGTGGGGCTTTTCTGATACTGCGGTACGTCTAGTCAAGGAAAAATAGCGCATTTGCGTGTGGCTGTAGTAGTGATTGTGAGACCCCTGAAAGTGGAGGCTGATTTACATTGGCTCAGACGGTTCGAACCATGAATAGCATTTCAAAGATTGAGAAGGGATTTGCGCCTTTTTGATAATGCCTTTGACATGCCTTTCCATTTGTGTCCTAATTTTATTTGTTGTTTCTGCCCGCCATCTCACTTGATTATCATTAAATCCATTTGCCTGGAATGTGATTTAATTTTAGCGAATTAGCTTATTCTTAACAGTCGCCTGCGTTCGCGTGCGTACGTTCTTTAAAACGCAACCAAATGTGCGCGGACTACGCTTTCATGCATTCTCAGGACACTTATTCGTGCGCTGAACGTGGTTTGTTTGTTCTGTTTTTTAATTGAACTACTGTTTATTATTTTATTGATGCCCGTATTACCATTTAGCTTGGATAATGTGCTGCATTTATTACGCCGGTGTTATCTGCTAGTTTCATTTCCGTCAGAAAGAATTGGTTATGCATGGTGGATCCGCAACGGAACGTGGTGGTGCACATGAAATATTTTGGCCCCATCAGTAGCCTACTTTAAATTGTGTTCATAAACCAAATACAATAATTAGCCTGCACTTTCACGTCTTTCATGTTCCGTATTATAAGATGCTCTTCACGTTAACCGCGTCTTAGGCACCTGTCTATATCGGCGAGCTTTTTCCTCAACGGTCCTGTGCCGTTCCATCGTCTATTTGCTCGATTTCAGCATATGGAAAACATGACAAGACGCTTATTAGTAACGCTCCGTAATAAAGTGAATATAAATTGTTGGATGGAGATGATGATGATTTTGATTATTATTATGGTATTATTAGGTATTATTATCATTATTACCACCACTACGGTGTGTTAACTGACACACTGACTGCACCTATACTGGTTGCCAGTCACAACACAGATTATAACCTGGAATTTCATGAGTGAACTCCAAAAACAACGCCTTTGGCGCCGAAAGTATGACCACTGCAAGAAGGTTTATTCATGTTGAGAGGAATACGAGACATCCTTAGTGGTCTCTTCTCATTATGTTGTTCATGAGAAAGTTGTTAACTGCCTTCACTCTGCATATCACAGACCATCTATCTGGACTAATTATTGAGTCAGTGTTTTTTAGTGAAAGTTTTGAGTTAACGCGATTATAAACGCTGTCAAAACATTTCCGTCATTACAATCCAGGTGCTTTGAAGCATTAACTTCGTATTATTAACATTAATAGCTAAAACAAAATGATTAATTATGTTTCTTTTGACACTTTTGGGAAACCACGGTCTCCTGAAACCTGACTTGTTCATGGAATTGATTCTACCTTCTTTGTGATGGCAGTTGGCCCAATTCCCGGATTTCAGAAATATACAGTATATTCCCTATTTCAGTTTGAGATCCATGGTTTGTTTGGTTAATACTAGGTCTAAGAGACGCTGGTTAATTTAACCATCTGGGATGCATTCCCCAAAAGCATAGCTGCTAACTAAGTTAGCAACTTACATAGTTCGTCTATTCACAGTCAATGGTTCCAACTATGTAAGTTAGCATCTGTGCTTTCGGGAAATGCCCTGGATGACATCACTTCAAATGGCTGTGATTTTGTGTTATGGTGGGATTTAGGGAATACAGTGTGAGTGGTGAGAAGGTGATTCATGTTCGTGTGGCAGGATTAATGGTAGATATGGGGGTATTTGTATAGCTATGTCATTTTAAAGTACAGGGAGAGGGATCATAGCCATCCTGCTTTTCCAGTGAAGTGAAAGCAAGGAAAATGCCATGAGATTTTTGAGGGTGAAATGAAGGTTTGGGGTTATGGAGTCAGGTTAAATATAGTCAGTCGAACATCTGGGCCAGAAGTCTCTGTGCAGTTATTGTACGAGCAACTTAGTCTGAGAAGCAGACTCTGCCAGTTCCAAAATATTGTACAGTTGCGTTACCAGTTTTTTTTTTCATGCTGCAGGCTTAAATATAAAGTGAGTTCTCAGCTTTTACACAGGTATTGCAGGTTTAGTTTATGGTCACTAGTTAAGGATATGGCTTTTTTGGCCCTGCTGACTTGCTGTAAAGTGTGTTTAAGGCTCTGATGCTCTTCCTCTGCTGGAGGGGTGGAGGTTATTCTGGCATTTATAGGAAGGCCCTCGCTGCACATGTTCAATCATTTTGACTCCTTGCATGGAATACCTCTGTGTTTACTGAAAATGTAAGTAAGCAATGGCTTGAGTGAAGGCTATATTATTAGGAACGTTTTGAAAGGAAGCTTTTCCCTCACAAATATTGGTGAGTGAAAGGCACGGAAAAAGATTAACTTGTGCACTACCTCCCAGGCATGCGCAGTGGGCCAGCTCCCTCCTGCGAATGCCAAGAAGCCTCCACCACTGGAAGACTGAACTGTTCCTTTGGTCCCTGTGTTGTTGACACATGCATTCAATACCATTTTGAAGTGAAGAGTATCACAGCTTTACCCTCATATTGTCACTGAGTCTGAGGGGCTGTAATGAAAGACTTAAAAAATGAATGTGGCAATGGACTGATAAATACATTTTTTCGGCAAAGGTTTATCTGTGATTAATAAATTAGACTTTAGTTGTAGATTTTGCAGTACAGGAATCTTTATCCTGTACAAAAATTATATTCTATATAAAATTACTGGTTTACCCACACTGGTTTTTGCTTTCTCCTGTGGGCTTAATAGCTAATTATTGAAGACTATTACCTGTGTGGAGTTTCTGAGCTTCCAGGTGTTGGTTAAGTCTCATGTAAACAGGTAATTGCGCTCAGTGATGCTGCTTGGTTGTATGAGGCCCACAGCAGTGTAAATCTTCAGTGTTCAGGGTGGGAAACACAGTGGATATACTGTACTGGTACAATGAGGACTTTTAACCTGCCATCTTGTTTCTAGTCCATACCATCTAGTACTCTCTCCTTCTGTGCAAATTCAAGCTGCGACTTTATTTCGCAATGGTATGGTCATGTCCAGTAGCATTTGGACAGTGGCAAACTTTCCATCGTTTGGCACTGTGCGGCACTACCATGGATTTGACATGGAACTATGACTGTATCATGTGTGGACTTTCTGTTTCAGGTTAAGGCTTTTGTCAAAAATATGTTGTGAACCATGTAGAAATTCAAACATTTCTATTCCCAGCCTTCCAGTTGTCGGGGCCCAAAAGTTTTATCATCTCTAATGAAACACCATTGTGATGCAAACGAAAGTCAGGATTCAGCTAAGATTGCTGCACTGGCAAGTGATTCAGGTCAGCTTCCAGTATTTTACAAACTTTTTTTAAAGGACATAATAAACACCTGCCTTGAAAATAACCAACATTGGGAGTGTAAATATGGCTTTTATGTGATTCATTTGCTCAGAAAGCCAGAATTATAATTTTAAAGACAAAAGTGATGTAGTGGCCACTGGAGGCCATCTGGTTGCGTGAAACCATATGGCAACCTGCGAAAATTTACTACAGGAGTTTGTTTACTCAAAAAAATTAATAGGAATGGGCCCAAATAATGTTGTGGGGAGGGTATCCCTTTAATGAACGGAAGACCAGGACCTTGATCTTGACGTAGACAAAGGTGTACAGCTGCTGTGCTCACACGGCACAAAGCTATGTCGTTTGCGCTGACCCTGCAGAACCATGTGACATCCTCCTGTTCTTACTCAAACAGAGGCTTGTGATTTTCTCCTGTACTCCCTCAAACAACCTCTGGTGTTCCTACCTACTTGTGTGCAAAAAGAACATCTTCCATTCCCTCCTGTGTTAACAGCCCCTGAAGAATTTTGAAGAGAAAACAGCTCTCTCTTACATTTTTTTTGATTTGGGGACTGGGACAGTTTGTGACTGTAATTTTAGCATTTGCAATGAATAGAACGTAAGCTCAGATGTTTATAAGATGTGGTCTTCTGGTAGGTGGGATATTTTAATAATGTGGCTGCAGTTTAGAGTAACGGTATGTCAATGAGTGAAAAATGCATCCTCCTGCCATCACTGGTTCCCTCTTCCGATAGTTTCAGATATGAGCATATATGAGCAGGAGCGAAGGGGAAGAGGGGAATATACAGTGCCGTGAAAAAGTATTTGTCTCCATCCTGATTTCTTACTTTTTTGCATATTTTTCACACTTAAATTTTTCAGATCATCAATCAAATTTTAGTATAAGAAAAAGATAACCCGAGTAAATACAAAATGCAGTTTTTAAATGATGATTTCATTTATTAAAGGGAAAAAGCTATCCAAACCTACCTGGCCCTATGTGAAAAAGTAATTGCCCCCCCTTGTTAAATCATGAATTTACTGTGATTTACCACATTTTTTGAGTCCAGTTTCGCGAGCCACACCTAGGCCAGATTACTGCCAGGCCTGCTGAATCAAGAAATCACTTCAAAAGAACCTGTCTGTCAAAGTGAAGTAGGCTAAAAGATCTCAGAAAGCAACATGTCACGCCGCGAACTAAAGAAATTCAAGAACAGATGGGAAACAAAGAAATTGACATCTATCAGTCTGGAAAGGGTTGCAAAACCATTTCTAAGGCTTTGTGACTGCGGCGAATCATGGTGAGAGCCATTATCCACAAATGGAGAAAAGTTGGAACAGTGGTGAACCTTCCCAGGAGAGGCCGGCCTACCAAAATTACTCCAAGAGTGCATCAACTACTCATTCAGGAGGTCACAAAAAAACCCATAACAACATCTGAAGAACTTCAGGCCTCACTTGTCTCAGTTAAAGTCAGTGTTCATGACTCAAGAATAAGATAGAGACTGGGCAAAAAATGGCATCAATGGGAGAGTTCCATGGCGAAAACCACAGCTGACCAAAAAGAACACAAAGGCTTTCCTCACTTCTGCCAAAAAACATCTTGATGATCCCCAAGACTTCTGGGAAAATATTCTGTGGACTGAGGAGACAAAAGTTGAACTTTCTGGAAGGTGTGTGTCCCGTTACATCAGGCGCAAAACTAATGCAGCATTTCATAAAAAGAACATCATACCAAAGGTCAAACATGGTGGCGGTAGTGTGATGGTTTGGGGCTGCTTTGCTGCTTCAGGACCTGGACGACTTGTCATAATTGATGGAACTATGAATTCTGCTCTCTACCGGAAAATCCTGAAAGAGAATGTCCAACCCTCAGATTGCGATCTCGAGCTCAAGCGCACTTGGGTTATGTAGCAGGACAATGATCTGAAACACTCCAGCAAGTCCACCTATTAATGGCTTAAAAAAAAAAAAACAAAATGAAGATTTTGGAGTACCCTTGTCAAAGTCCGGGCTTAAATTCTATTGAGATGCAGGGCCGTTCATGCTCAAAACCCCTCCAATGTGGCTGAATTAAAATAATTCTGCAAAGAAGAGTGGGCTAAAATTCTTCCACAGTGATGTGAAAGACTCGTTGCCAGTTATTGCAAAAGTTCGATTGCAGTTGTTGTCGCCGAGGGTGGCACAACCGGTTATTAGGATTTAGGGGGCAATTACTTTTTCACTTAGGGCCAGGTAGATTTGGATAGCTTTTTTACCTTAATAAATGAACTCTTCATTTAAACTGCATTTTGTATTTACTCGGGTTGCCTTTGTCTAATAGTAAAATTTGTTTGATGATCTGAAATGTTAAAGCTTGACAAATATCCAGAAAAAAAGAAGAAATCAGGAAGGGGGCAAATACTTTTTCAAGGCACTGTACATTTCCTTGGGACACCCCTATACCCAACTCCTCCTTTTATTGAAGGATTTTCTGTGGAGCGATTACAATTAAAATGTAGTTGGCATGAGCACGCCTCATGCTGCTTGAATGCTGTCTTTACTGAGGAGGGGGACCATCTGTGGTTCATACTTTTCTACTATGTGGACAACATTGCTTATTTTATTCCTGAGAGAACTGTGGGAGGGTTGGCGTTCCTCTGATTTGATAAAACAGGGGCTTTATAGTCATTCGCAGGTATAACTATGATGAATTTTCAGTTTTTTTTTCATGACAAGGCTAGCCTTGGTTCCATTTTTTAGCTTCTTTTAGCTTCTATTACAAACCCTAATTCCAATAAAGTTGAAAACATGAATAAAAACAGAATACAATGATTTGCATATCCTTTCTGACCTATGTTAAATTGAGTATACTGCAAAGACAAGATATTTTATGTTATAACTGGTAAACTTGATTGTTTTTTTGGAAATATTCACTCATTTTGAATTTGATGCCTACAACACATGCTATAAAGTTGGGACAGGGGCAGCAAAAGACTGGGAAAGTTGAGGAATGCTCAAAACACACCTGTTTGGAACACTCCACAGGTGAACGGGTTAATTGGAAACAGGTGAGTGTCATGATTAGGTATAAAAGGAGCATCCCTAAAAGGCTCAGTCGTTCACAAGCAGGGATGGGCAAGGTACACCACTTTGTGAACAACTGCCTGAGCAAATAGTCAAACAGTGTAAGAACAACAATTCTCAATGTGCAATTGCAAGGTATTTAGGGATTTCAACATCATTCAGAGAATCTGGAGAAATCTCTACATGTCAGCGGTAGGGCCGAAAACAAACATTGAATCCACGTGACCATCAGTAACCCAGGCGGCATTGCATTAAAAACAGACATCATTCTGTAAAGGATGTTACCGTGTGGGCTCAGGAACACTTTGGAAAACCATGGTCAGTTAACAATTTGTCGCTACATCTACGAGTGCAAGTTAAAACTCTACCATGCAAAGCTAAAGCCACATATCAACAACACCCAGAAATGTCGCCGGCTTCTCCAGGCTAGAGCTCACTGAGATGAAGTGAGGCAAAGTGGAAAAGTGTGCACTTTTCTGACAAGTTCACATTTCAGATTGTTTTTGGAAATCATGGACGCATGTCCTCCGGGCTAAAGAGGAAAAGGACCACCCAGATTGTTATCAGTGCAAAGTTCAAAAGCCAGCATCTGTGATGGTATGGGGATGTGTTAGTGCCCATGGCATGGGTAACTTGCACATCTGTGAAGGTACCATTAATGCTGAAAGGTAGAAACAAGTCTTGGAGCGACATATGGCACCATACAAGGGACTTCTTTTTCCGGCCGTCCCTGCTTATTTCAGTAAAACAATGCAAAGCCACATTCTGCACGTTTTACAACAGCATGGCTTCGTACTAAAAGAGCGCGGTTAATAGACTGGCCTGCCTGCAGTCCAGACCTGTCTCCCATTGAAAATGTGTGGTGTATTATGAAGCGCAAAATCCGACGCTGGAGACGCCGGACTGTCGAGCAACTGAGGTCGTACATCAAGCAAGAATGGGAAAGAATTCCACCTACAAAGCTCCTACAATTAGTGTCCTCAGTTCCCAAACGCTTTTTGAGTGTTGTCAAAAGGAAAGGTGACGTAACACAGTGGTAAACATGCCACAGTCCCAGCTTTTTTGTAATGTGTTGCAGGTATCAAATTCAGAATGAGTGAATTTTTCCAAAAAACAATGAAATTTATCAGTTTGAACATGAAATTTTTTGTCTTTGTAGTGTATTCAATTGAATATCGGTCGAAAAGGATTTGCAAATCATTGCATTCTGTTTTCATTCACATTTTACACCACGTCTTAACTTTATTAGAATTTGGTATGTACGTTTCGGTCATGACTTGTGATTTTATGGAAATAAGTGTCATTGGTTCAAATTTCTCTGCCTATTTTCTTGGGCTAAACGTGTTACTTTTATTACTTTTACTTATTTTATGTGTCAGGACAGACGCACGGACTCAGATGTTGGCAGCACTGCCGATCCCAAATCAGAGTTCTAATGATCAAGCAGTGGTATAGAAATGTAATTTGATAAACATAGTCAGGAAGGCCGGGTTGTGGTATAGCAAACAATCTGCAATACCAAAACGGGATCTGAAGGCGTGATTAGCTGGGCAGAATTAGTAAGCAGGAAGTGAACCTAAAGTACAGAGGCGGAATCCAAAGCTGTTGTCTATAGCTGAGTCAGAAACCGGGGGGATCAGAATAATACTGGAACCGAAAACCGTTAGGACAAAGAAATTTCTCCAAATGCGACTACAAAACACAGCACACCAGGGCACAGCTAAATACAATCAAGCAATGAATAAAGTAAAAAGGGAACCTATGAACATGCTGACTAAATGAATGAGACTGGGAACAGGTGTGGAAATGCACTGTGGAGGTGGGGCGAGAAACAAGACAACATGAGGAAGCACAAACAGTATAATAGAATGCAATTAAAGGGCACTGGGAACAATACACTCAGAGAGAGACAAGAATAAAGTGGAAACTGCTCTAACCAGGAGACAGGGACGACAAGACAAGGAACAGACAACAGATAACGGAATCCTCTCGCTATGACCTCAATTCAATCACTTATTTTTCCCATGCTAAGTTCATTGCCTGACATGGAAGTTGATTGAGGTCTGCCATCTTTACGGACAAATATGTCTTTCAGGAATTAATGAGCAGCAGTTTCCTACAGCAAGAAAAGAAGAACCATCCCATGGTGAAGTTTTTTTTTTTTTTTTTGGAATTTGTGAGGCATTATTGATTTGTTTGGTATAATTTTGGGATCCATCTCTCCCCGTCTAACAGAGATCTGCCAGAACATTTTTAAACTCAAACTGATGCTTAGCAAAATTGTTTAGGGCAGTACCATTTTCCCTATTCAAGGAGGGCAACCGACTCTCTTTATTTACGTGTTCTCAAGTCCCCACTTTTCAGGTCCTTTTCTCGCTTCATTTCCCTTCCTTGCCCAGTGCATGGAGCTACGAGCAGAGCAGTAAGATAAGGAAGAAGGAGAGGATGATGTAAATAAAAGATAAGTGACTGGAATCATCCCCATGTCTCTCGCTCTCCTTTGTTCCCTGGCGTTCACCCTGAAATACTGCACTTTTTCTCTCCCGGTTGGCTCAAGTGAGACTGGATCATACTACGGGACGACACAAAGGGTTTTCCTGATGATGCTCCTTGAACCGGGTCTGATGGCAAGTGTTTTACAGGGAAGTGCTGGTGATTCTGACTGGGAAAATTTGGTGAGAAACAGGAACTTAGAGGAACACAAACTACAGACGTTATTTCCTATCTCAGAAAACATTCAAAATCATGTGTATTGGAGGATGGATTTTTTACATAAAAAAAAAATGCTGGCACGATACTGCACACACTGCTCTAGCCAAGTTATTAGAGGATGGCGGAAGGTTCCTAAATAAGAATTTCATCCAGATTCATGGATACAATTGATATTCACAAATTCTGAATTTGAGGTTTGCAACATGCTACAAAACGATTGGCACAGGGAAATTGAAAAGGTGGATAGGTTGTGCGGTCTTCAGAAAAACAGCAGCTTGGAACATGGCACTGGTAAACAGGTGAATAAGTAACAGATGATTCAGCCATAATTGGGTATAAATGAGCAGTAGGAAAAGATCGTTTTCTGGCAAAATGGTTTGAGGTTCACCACCTTGCCAAAAGCTGCATGTGCAAGTTGTCAAACAGTTTAATAGCTATGTTTCTTCGCGTGCGATTGCATAGAATTTTAGGATCCCATCATCAGCAGTTCATAATATAGTGAAAAGATTCAGTGACAACGGAGCTATCTGTGCATGAAAGATGAAGCTGAATACCAGTTCTGAATGCATGCTGTCAGATGGCATTGCGTAAAGAACTAACATGCATCTGTAAAGGGTATCAGCACATGGACTTTTAAATTGTTCAGAAGACCTGGTTCAGTGCAGACAGTTTGTTGTGGAATCATCAAATGCAAGTTACGACCTCTATGCAAAAGAGGTCATATATGACCAATATCCAGAAGCTCTGCCATCTTTTCTGGGCTCGAGCTTATCTGAAATCTATTGTCACGCAACTGGAAAGGAGTGCTGTGATCTGACGAGTCCATCTTTCAAATAGTTTTTTTTCTTTTGAGGTAATGGGCATCGTGTTCCCAGGGCCAAAAAGAAGAACAATCCTGGGGTGTGTTTCCCGAAATCACAGATTCTAACTTACATAGATGGGCCCCTTCACTGTGAATGGACGAACTATGTAAATTCCAAACTGAGTTAGCTACTACGTTTTTGGGAAATGCGCCAATGACTGATATCAATGACTTACTGAACTGCCAGTGACTGTTATGGTCTGCGGCTGCATTAGTACTCTCGGTTTGGGCAACTTGCGTGTCTGTGAAGGTACAATTGACATGGAAAGGAGACTCATGCATTTTGGAAAAACATATTCACACTGTGTACTACGTACGCTACCTAAGGGTACCACCTACAGGCCAGGTCTTTCTCTATTGAAAATCTGTGGTGAATTATGAAGCAGTTGATCCACTGAAGTTCTAAGTCAGGCAAGTAGGGGAACAAATTCCACTTTCAAACATTTCTGGAGTTATGTCCTCAGCTCCAAAACAACCACTGAGTGTTATTAAATGGGAAGGGGGTGCCACTCAGTGTTGGATGTGCTTTCAACTTTTTTTGAAACATCACATTTTGAATTAGCTATTATTTTCAAACAACAAAAAAATGGATCTGTTAAAACAGAACCCATTTTGCCTTTTTATTGTTTTCAACTGAATACAGTTTACAGGGGATTTGCTAATTATGCTTGCTGTTTTTATTTACATTTAACACATTTTCCTGGTCTTCTGGAATCAAAGCCGTATGTACCACAGTTGTCCTGGGTTGGCATCTTTTGCGTTGCCAAGTCCGATTCTCATCACAATTCATTTTTGCCACAATGTGAAATACAGATGGCCTTCATTTAATTCAGCTAAAGAGCATATTTAAAAAAAGTTTTAAAATTTTACTCAGGTGGCTCAAAAATGTGTCCATGCAGCCCAACAAAAATTTTACGATGCTGAAAAAAACTCAGACGCTTTTGAAATGACTTCCGCAGAGTTGATCCGTGTCCAATTTCCTCTTGCAGCAGTGCCCTGGAATTGGAAGGGTAATTCACATTTTTTAAGTAGAAGCGATAACACGCGTTAGAGCCCCGGCCAGAAGCTGTCCTTGCTCTGTTTTTCACACCACTGTAATTACCATTGCCATTATTAGCAAAAATTGAAAAATATGTTTTTGCTAGCATTTTAATTTTATATATATATAATTTTTTTTTTTTTGTATTTATAACACTTTTGCTGAATAAGAGAGCAACTGTGCCTGTGAGATAAGATAAGTACACTTATATTATCTCAAGATTGGGGGTTGTGAAATTTCAAGCAAACAGTAACTTTAAGCAAGTTGACAAATTCCACTGGAGAGGCCAAGCACAAGATTTACATCTCATGAGAAAAATAAAACATTTGCAAAAAAAAAGGGGTGTTTTTGCTGCGGCTCCTTTCAACTCGACACCAGCGGTTTTCATTCTTGATGAATCAGGAGTGTAGTATGCCTGGATCTGGGTGAAAGTGGAGAAGGAGGGAGGAGAGAGTGGGAATCTGTTGAGGTCACCGTGAATCATCTGAATTTTGGACTTTGGCTTTCCGGAAAACGGTTGGAGAGCTGTAGGTCTTGCTCATCTCATCATCTCAGAGGCTGTGCGCCAGGGCCAGGTCTACATTCCTCCCAGGAGGACTTCACTCTGAGTTTTTCCAAAATGAGTGCCCTGTGCCTCTTTTTCACTTGACAGAAGGAAGAAATCTCACGACACTGTGATAAAATCAAGTCCAGTTCAGCATTACCTTTAAATAATGTACCTCAATCACATTCATTTTCTTTTATTGTCAGTGAATATTTGGCCCCTTACAGCACCAGCACTGTTAGATATTGGATCTGTACACCTGTCAAAGAATGTACCTTCCTGAGTGAGTATTTCCGGTCAGGGTTAAGTGCTGAAGCCTTGCCGTGTGAACTTTTTACTTCATAATATCGATGGTTCTCCCATCTCTCTGTCTCCACAGCAAGCAGTTTACTCTAGAATGAATGAGAGTCACTGTAGATGATGAATGTAGAGTGCAGGATGCGGAGAATTGTTTGGAGCAGGCCCGGTATTCATTTGGCTATGCAGTAGCTACTCTCAAAACCTATTCATGTAAGATGCAAGCTAGCATGTGCATGTAGCCTGCAAACAGGTTATCCTGGTTACGTTCCTATTGCGCTTTGTATTTTCACATAAGATAAATTAATGCGTGGTTTTCATAAATGGAAGGGTTATTCACTTTCTCAGTATTCATAAACAAGTGCAGTTCCTGTTCAATTGCTGCTTGAGCTGAATGGGTGCTTGCAGCTTTCGCAATTTCTTGAGAACCACTTCGCCAAACGACTTCAAACTTGACACTGCACTTCTTCTGGTCCTTAGCAATACATGCAGTAAGTCTGAAGTATGTTGTAGATCGGATGAACGGCTGTCGAGATATGTGAAGGACACACACACACTTTCGCACACACAGGCATACAAACGCTGATTCCTTGCTGTGTATATGATTGCAGGGTGAATACATCATCGCAGACCACCATATATCTTTTGCCACCGCCATATCTCACTATATCTTTCTCTCTCCTTATCGGCTATTCTTTTAGTCCTGAATTGGATTCCAGAGGGTCTGTTTTTTCTGTTTCATAAGTTTTATGTGTGGAACACTGCGTTGAAAGGTTGTGCCCCGGCTTCCTCAGTCAGAGGTCAGGACTAAACCAACTCATCACAGGAGTGCTCTACTAATTAAGCCTTAAAGCTTTTGCCATAGACCCCTGATTAGTAGAATCAGGTGTGAAAGTGAAAGGTAAGAATGACGGCCTGCACGGACACCGGCTCATTCTGGAAAAGAGCGAGTGTCCCTAGCGTCCGCTGAAATTTCGCCCCAGCTACGTTGCCGTCTCAGGCCTATGCCAGGACTGGCCACGGCATTTAAGTAACCCACAGGGTGACCCCCACAGAGTGGTGTTTATACACCAGTCAATCATGGAAGGAGCCTTGTAGCATCTATAGCCTAAACCTTCCATGCGATAAAGTGACTGCACAGCTGTAAGGCGTGTTCGCATGCCCTCTCATTGTAATGGTACTGCACAGCTCCGAGCTGCTGCTGCTCTGGGCTGCTGGGCAGCGTTTTCCCCATCCTGGCTCCTGGGTGTGCTATTTTCTCCAGGAAATTAGGTCATTTTCCACACCACAGGCATGGAGCTGTAATTAAATGGGATGTTTTTTTTTTCTCCGTCATCACATCACTCAATTTAATGAAAGGTAGATTTGTTGCCGTGAAATTGCCAAGTGAACAGTTTTAGGTCTGGAGATAGAGATGTTTGCTGTAATTTTTCACCTCTAGTTGAAGAGATTAAATGATCAGTGGAACGTTCCGGTGACATGCAAGAGGTGAGAAGGACCTTTCCACATCCGCTGTTTAATCGCTGGTGTGTTTGCAAATCAACAGCCTCTTGACCTACAGTGCTGTGAAAATGCAGTTGTTCCCTCCTAATCTCCCCTGCTTTTGCATATTTGTCTCGCGAAATGGTTTCAAATTTTCATATGAAGTGTAATGTCAGGCAGGGAGAAAACAAAACAAAGAAACACACAAAAAACTTTTGAAGTGGGAATTTCATTTAGTGAAGAAAATAAGTTTTCCAAACACCTACAGTATGTCACCCATGTGAGGAGGTAATTGCCCCCCTAACCTTAACTGGTTGTGCTGGTTGTGCCACTTTTAGGCAAATGCTGACAGTAACTGGAAATCTGTCCATAGTGCTGTGCTGGGATTTGTCCCGCTATTCTTTGCTTAAATTTGGCCACGTTCTTGGGTTTTCAAGTATGAACTCTTTGTATCGGCTGTGTGTGTGTGAGAGTGTCTGTGTCTGTGCTTTTATGCATATGGTACCTGTTTGGAAGCATCACGAAGGGCATTTTTTTGTCAGCGGATGTCATGTTTAGTGCGTATCAGTCCTAGTCTAGTTGATTAGCCGGCACATGGTATGATTTGTGTACAATGCTGACCCCAAAAAAGTTGGATTACAATTCTCTTTTACTAGTATTTAATTGAAAACTGTACAAATTAATTATTGAAAGGTTTTTACCAATCAACTTTAGTGATCTGTGAGGTAATTTCAATTTTTATGCCTGCTTATTTTTTCAGAAATGTTGGGACAGGGGCAGTGTTGCACTGGAGAAGCAGAGAAATGTTCAAAAACACCTGTTTGGAAAATTCCACAGGTAGCCAGGTTAATAGGTAACAGGTGATGCTATCTCGCCTGGCCATAAAATGGGGGTCCACATAAACCTAGATCATTTATGAGCGAGGATAGTTCAAGGTCCACCAATATGTGTAAAGCTGTGTATGGAAACGTGTAAAGCAAATATATCAACAGTTTGGGAACAACGCTTCTCAATGCATGCTTGCACAGAACTTAGGGATTTCACTGTCTACTATCCATCATATTATTAAAAGATACAGAGGACTTGAGGGAATAGCCCTCAGACAGCAATGTTATTTTGCAAAAAAAAAAAAAGAAGCCATATATCAACACTCCCCAAAAGCGTTGCTGGGTTATCTAGGCTTGGTATCATTTGAGATGGACAGTAGCACAAAGTAGTTCTCTGGTGCGAAACTAACAAGGCCAACCTGTGCTATTATCAGTCAGGTCCAAAAGCCAGTGTGTGTCATGGTATAGGGTATGTCAGTGCACGTGACGTGGGTGACTTGCACTTTTGTCTGGGAATCATCATTGCTGTAATATATGCACAAATTTTGCCATATTCCTGGGATATCCCTGCATTTTCCTGCAAGGAAATACCAAACCACATACTGTGCAGATTGCTAGTGCATGGATGAGTAACCAGAGCTTGTAAGAGCTAGACTGGCCTGCCTGCCGTTCTGATCAGTCTCCAATTGACAATGTGTCTCACATAATGAGGCACAGCTTTGTACTATTGCACAGCTAAATACCTGCGTAATGGAGGAATAGGGGAAAATTCTGCTTGCTAGGCTTGACTAACAGATACCTGCAGTGCTCTGATGGTCAATTTGTGAGATTAAATGCCTGTCATTTGGACCAGCTTTTATAAACTCTGTTGCAGTCATCACATTGTAAATTTTCAATAAACAATGAAATTTCCAAGTAAGAAGATGTGTTTGCATTGTTTGCGATATAATAGGGGTGACTTGACTTTTCAAATCAGTCCTTTTTTATTTTATTTGCATTACCAATGATGGGCTAACTTCTTTAGAGCTGGAGTTGTGGTACAATTTGTACATTTATGATAAACAAGCAACATACGATCTTACTGGATTGTACGGGACCCTGCAATATGGCAACTGAAAAGCCAACATTACAGTACGAGGCTGAAGTGCCTCTTGTAAGCTCAGGTGCTATTCAGACAATGTAGCTAGCTAGTGAAGGTCATGCCAAAATTATTCCTACCCTTCCAGCTAAATTTGACTTCCGCAGTAGCCAGCGAACTAGTTACAGAGCTACTGGAAAAATGGGCTGCTCAAAGCCACGCTTCTCATGTAGCTCTGTAGTTAGCTAGCTGGCACCAGTGAAGGTTAAATGAAGGTATGCGCTAGTATACGTTAGTGTTGAACACTTCAACTGAGCCAGAAACACAAAACAAACATCTAACTAATGGTGTAATCGAGCTTTTACCATTCTTTGACTAAATCACTAATAATTTTATTAGTGCACTAACTAGCTTGATTAGCAAGCTAAATGATAGAAGCAAAGTCCGGTCCTACTGGATTGTACAGGACCATGTGATGTGGAGCGTTTTTGCATGTTAATTTAGTATGATGCAACTGCACAGATTCGATCAAATTTTAATCAGCTCATCTGCTACACTATTTCTGTTAATTTGCGAAGTTAGAGGGCTATGGCTAGTACCATTCTTGAGATTTTGAGCATGAAAGGATTGCGACTCACTCACTTTCTCCCTTTCGTTATGGCCTTATTAGCTTGCTATTGCAGGGAATATAGGACTGTTTTGGGATACTTTGGAATTTCCAGCTTCAGCTTGCATTGAGAAGATACATACAGGTTCAAGATGAAGGGTACACAGTCTTAAAAACTAAAGGGGCAATAAGCAAAATGCATAATTTCTAGATTGAAGGAATTAAAAATTGCTATGTGAAGAATGGTGGAATTTCATCAGGAGTATAGCAGGACGTCACACACACCCGCTCTCTGTGTTGATCTCCAGCCCCTTGTTTACAAGCCCGGTCCGGCTGCGCGTTCATGTACGTTCATGTGAATCGCCCGCTCCTCCTGCATTCATACAGCCAGTGAGCAGTGGCAGTGCATATTTTTTAAAAAGCGAAATGGTGGCGAGCGGAACGAAGCGTTCATCTGAAGATGAGCAGGATCAGAAATTACTTCTAAAGAAACAACGGTCGTTGGCGAAGAAGTTTTTGGATAAAGAGAGGGACAGAACCCGGATTAATATTAGCCTTGCATTTCCAAGGTGGAGAGCACTGCGAGAGATAAAGGGGCTACTGTTTGACTCAGCCAGCTCTTCTTCTCTTGGAAAGGAAAGTAAACACATAAAGTCAAATGTCTGCTTTAATTAGTGTTACAGTAACGTGAGGCCCATGTCGCTATGTCGATTCAGTTAAATTTAATATTACAATCGTGACATGGGTTAATGTCCAGAGTTTGAGTTGTTAGCGGCTCGGTCCTAGCAATGGGCCACGCGTTACGGTTGCGTTAGGTGAGTAGCCCGGCAGCCAGCTAACATTTGCAATCAGCGCAAATCTGCAGTTTCGTGAGCATTTCAGGTTCAATTTACTGAGATATAATGCCGCGGAAACTGGAATAGCAGAGATAGAGGGAGGTGTGGCTCATAACACACTTTGTTTTGGTCTACAGGCAGTGCACAACAGCAAACCTAGCGGTGAAACGATTTCGCATACTGCCCCTTTAAGTTTAATGCACTCCATTTGAAGCCTATAAATCAGTTCAGTCTTGTTGTATAACATATGTTTCACCATAAAAAGCGCATGTTTTTCCTGTGTTTCGTTACGATATTTATTCATCGAACACAACTTTATCGCGTGAATATTATAAGCTATTGCTATCTGACACCTCCAAACCAAAAACACCACCCTGGCCGCTCAGCAATTCTACTTCTTCTGGTTCTTCCGCAGGAAACAGCACCCATAACCACATACTGTATATAAATACCATATATAGTTATGATTTTGCTACTGTTACATAGAGAAATGGAATTCTATCCTGTTTTTATCCCCATATGAAACCAGCAGCTTTTGCATTTTTTCAGGAATTTAATAAATATCCCTTCGACAAATTACATTTTGCTTCCTCCTGCAATCCCTCAAAGATTTATACCTCTGTGTACTCCCACAGTGTTATAAATATGCCTGTAATGAATGATGCTAGCTAAAATGTAACAGCTACATTATGCACTTTTAGATAACATTTGAAAATAATATATCCCAGAAAAAGCAATAACAGCAACCAAATGAAAAAGGTTAATATTTTTAATGAAACTTGCACAAATTTCATAATATGGAGCTGGTTTGAGTCACTTTGGACTTGTTTGCATGGTTTTCGGCGTGTGCGATGACCTCCTCTGTAGATAGTGTGTTGCCGCCGCCCTCATGTGATGTATCAAATTGCTGAAAAAGGTGCTGGAGGCCTAGCGTTAGGAAGTGCGGTCATGCGACTTCCATGCTCGACTGTGCTGAGGACCTGTTTAGGAACGTGGGCTGTATGGAGGACTGAGTCCTCGGCAGTTTTCATGTCCCTGCAGCATTATTGAAATGCCTCCCAATCCCTGATTTCTGCTCCATTAACAGCTCCACTCCACCATACATCTGCCTGGTGCTGGCGCCTTGATTGCAGACAAAGCATTTTACAGAGCTCTACTTTGCCACTTCAGTGCTGAAGATGCCAGCTGTCTTTCTTTGTCTCACTCACTCAGGAGGTAAAGATGCCTCCTCTCTGCACCTTCTCATCTAATGTCTCTCTATCCCTCACTTGCTACCCTTTCCTCTTCCCTTGTTCCCTTCTCTGAGTTTGAGGAAAAAGCTGTGTGCTGAAACCTTCACCCTGCAGAATCCTGCTTTCATTTTCACCAGCCAATCATATCACCACTGCTGATCCTCTTCTGCTTGCTCATTGGTTTTTCTTTATCAGCGTCCTAGAAACGGTGCGTGTGGATTGGAATGAGGAAGAGACATGGTGCCGGTGAATGAGGGGGGATCGAGGTGGTTGAATGCACAGGGTTTAGCCGTTGTCTTTGGGGCTAATCGACCTTCATTACACCAGGAAACCGCTTTCTCTGTGCTAATGACCGCACTTTGCCCCCCTCCCCCAAGCATGGCTTATCTGCACAATGGCCCAGCATTCCTGTCACCCGCCTGTCACTTCGGTGACTCGCTGTGAGCTGCTCTCACTATAGCAGTGAACAGTCATGTGGTACAGGGATCCTCCAATCAGTATGTCCCATCTCTGGAACTCCACCCAGCCACCATCGCTGTCAAAACCATGATTAGTTTAGTGGTAAGACAACAATCAGGATAAAATCCAAATCAAAATCCATTAACAAGCAGGCACAGTTAATTACATCTGTCTTGATTACTTGAACATTTGTATATTTTCAGTTTATGGTTTATTGAGCTTTAATTTTACATTGTAGCAGTTGATTTTCAACTGTAACAGTTGATGTTAGACAAAAGTGAGAGGTTCAGAGTTAAAATAACATTCAAGGATATGAATTAAAACTAGAGGAATCAATTGCATGAGAGTTACTGTTATTGACAGATATTGGAGATTTAATTTCAACAGATTTATGAAACCACATCCCTTTGACAGATCCTATTCATCTTATGCATTCAAGAATTCAAATAAGATACATAAAATTTAATTCAATAGAATTTTGCCTTGAAGCCAAGGCCCTTTTTTAACGATACATGGAGTTGTTTTAACACTGCAAAGATTGGGGCAATATATATATAACATCAGCATAATGTTAAAATGGACTCTCTCAGAGTTTATTTAAATCTATAGAATTTGCTGTGTACAGTGGACTGAATATGTCGTTATTCACTAACAGCGACACTAACAGCGGTAGAAGACAAGTGGTCTCTGGCGATTTCCATTTTTTTAGGCTTTGTCAATGGCACGGGATGTGACTCCGCTGGGCCAGTAAATGTCAGATTGCTAAAACAAGTCCTCGGAGGCACATTAATGGGGCTAACTCACCCTGTGATTTCCTCCTGGGCTAATGGCTGCAGTTAAGCAGAGCTGGCTTGCTTGGTGTTTGGACGGAAAAGCAGTTGGAAAAAACTGAGATTTTGGTGAGTCAGTAATGAATGATCTTCCATAGTGAGGTCCTGGCTACTTTCCAACTAGCACAAAACATTATCGCAATGTTACTGTACTGTTGCGGCAATGTTTAGCTATTTATTTTAAAGAGATTTCTTGGCTGAGCTCTTTGACTACTTTTCTCTATTTGGGTTCCTAATCTTCCCCTAATTTACTTGGTGTAACGATTTCCTTTCCATCCCGCTGATGGGAGGCAAAAGCTCTTGATGTCAGCTTCCGCCCTTTTCCATAAAGCACTTTGTGATTTGTGCTGTTATCTTTTCTGATTTGTCATTCTCTGCTTTCTCTTGTGTCTGACTCTGGTTTTAATAACTGAGTTTGAGTTTCACGGAGATCTGGGCTGGCGAGAACTGTTATCTTACCTTAATTTACCTGACACTTCTATTTATAGGTGATACTATGCAGAATACAATCCCCTCAGCCACAATACTGGGTTCTGGGTTTTTCTCAACCTCCAGAGTGTCTGTATGAACCACAGCGAATCCCACCTCAGCTTGATGATGGGGGACTGTGCTGTGGACAGATAAGTGCTTGCGTATGTGTGGCGCTGCCCCTCTCTTGTCACAGTCTGCTCTACTGCTGCAGTCTCTCCCTCTGCCTGGCCACACCCCTTGCACTGCTGGCCACTCCCCTTCTACTGCAATTGCTCTCAGCTGAGTCTCGTTACCCAGCCAGGTTATAAGCAGCTCTGTTTCACTACTCATTTGCCACATTGTTGTTGCAGCATACACTACTCTCCAGCGAATATCTTTGGTCTGACTTCCTGGAGTTGACTCTGCCTGCCTCTGATGACGTCCTCTCGCTCCTGCCCCGGTAAACCTGATTGCCCTTTGCCTCTGACTCCGAGTTCTGCCTGAGTGCTTCCTGGTATCTGTCTACCGTCTTCCAAGCACCTGTCTTGTCACTTGTCACTTGTGGTGGCCCAGTGGTAACTTTCCCATCTGCAGTGTGGGTCCCTTGGGTTCAAATCCCGTCATGGACGCCTGTTCTCTCAAGTTGGCAGAAGAGCTGCTTTCAAGACTCACAAGGTCCAGAACCTGTTCTGCATCAGGCTACTCTGAACTGCATTCTGTTTGCCCCTGCCTTGAAGTCATTAAAAATCAGTAAACGTCCACTCGCTCTATTGGTCCTTGCCCCTGTGTCATCTCAGACCACAAGCCAATATGTGACTTTTCATTATATTCTGCATACTTGTAAAAGTTACTACAAAGTCTGTCATAAGTCAATTTACTGAGCTGTGAAATAGTACTTGCTCGCCTCCCACTTTCCTCTTCAGGATTGTAGAGACCGGAATTTATCGCTCCATCAATTACGGCAAGTCTCTCTGGCCAGAAACAGCAATGCATCTCCACTCCACAGTCCTACCACCGTGTTCTATTGTTGATTTTCTATGTTATTGTGGAAGGCTGCAATAGCTTCATGCCAGATGTTCTAGTTCTCCTAAAAGTTTACAGTTAAGTTGTTGATGTCCTCTTGGAAGGCCAGTCACTCCAAGGAAGATTCACTGTACTGTTCAAGGTTTTTTCCCTTTGGAGATAATGGGTCTCACACTGTAGTCTGCTTGAATTAAAGAGCCTTAATGCCATTTTATACCAGGTATGTTGGAATATCCTTGTAATCGTTTCAGAACTTTGCTCTCCTCTGGAATTTATTTTCATCGTGGCTTAGTGTGCTGCTTGCTGAGACATATTAGTCTGCTTCACGTTTCGGGAAAGGTTTTAATTAAAAACATGTTAAGATACAGTTGGGCTGGTGGTACTCAAACCTGGTATGTCTAGTGTAATTGAACTAAATTATCAACTACATTTGGTAAATTACCTGGCTTTTTTCACACAGGGTCAATAGGTGTTCGATAACTATTTTCTTTCAATAAAAGAAGTAATCATTTATAAGTTTTTTTTTTTTTTTTTTGGTCATGTCTTATCTTAAACTTTGACCGGAAGGAATTAATATTGTCAAATATGTAACAATAGAAATCAGGCCGGGGGCTAATAGTTTCTCTGCAATATTAGTTACAGTTACAGGACCTCTCAGTGGGATAATACCAACCCTGTGTCTTTACATTGTGACACTGCACTCTCAGATTATACATCACTGAACTACTTTTTTTAGCTGTGCATTGGCCTTTGTGAAGAGCTACATTAAGAGGTTCAACTCAACTTTTCAATTAGTTAAGTTTGGAGAAACCAAATTCAATTAGCTAAGTTTGGGAATTATCCCAAAGGATAATTTTATGTTCCTTTTACACAGCTAGCCTTATAACCACATTGTATATGATGGAGAATACGTGGTATGGGCCAGCTAAATGTCTGAGATGGGAGACTACATTGTGCTGTGTTCTGCATGTACAGATCACTCCATACTAGCCATCAACAGAAAAATCTGGGTAGAATGATAGCACTGAAGCTGTTGAGTATTGCAGTTACTAGTTCGAGTAGTAATGTTGGGGATGTACAGCAGTTGTTAAAGTTGTCAAAGCTTTGTGGTTCAGTTGTCTGAGTAGTGTAGTGCAGTGGTTCAATTCATGTGGTGTTGGGTAGTGTCATGTAGTCCAATATAGTCAGAGTAGTTCAGAGTGGTGTGATGTAGGGGTAGCCTGAGGGCTGTTTGGAATAGTGGTTAAAGTAGTGGGGGTGTAATCACTATAATAATGAGGTTTGTTGGTCAGAGAAGCTGTATGTTGTTGTGATCCGAATAGTGTGATGCCCGGATCAAAGCAATCCGGTCTAGTGTAATTCAGTTAGATTAGTTTTGTTGGTAGAGCAGAGTAGTTAAGGGTTTGGAGTTGTGTGCTGCAGCTGATATGAGTTTGTTGTATAGTGTAATGGTTTATAGAATGGAGTTTATTGGTCAGAGAAGCAGTGTTATGTGCAGTTTCAGTAGTTATAGTAGCTAGACAGAGGAACAGTAATTCATGGCAGCCTTTTCATCACCGACAGCCAAGAGCTATTGCACCTGAGAGAGCGGGGGCAGGTGCGCTTTCCAAAAATATCCTCATTGTCTATGACACACCGCTACATCTGTGTTACCACGCACCGTCATACCAGCTCCCCCTATCTGATCCCATTCTCCCCTTAATCATCTCTGGAAGGAACAGATCAGCTCTCCTGTGGGAATAGTGTGATATTTATAAGTCGCCACCTGAAAAAAAGACCTGAAGTACGGAAATACTGAGAACTGCAATTAAAAAAAAAACTGCTTTCAGAATAATGTGTGTGAGATAACTGTGGTAGTGGTGTATCACAGGTTATTCCGTTAAATTATTTCCTGTTTTAAAAACTATAAATAGCAGAGAAATGCACATGCAGTACACTGAGCAGTGGTTTTTGTTATTTGGTGTCTGACCAGGGCTGCATTGCTGTGCAGCAGGGAGCATTATTGCCTTACAACAGGAGGGTTGCACTTTCAAATCTGGCCCGGGACCTTCTATGGGACGTTTGCCTGCTCTCACTGCTTGTGCTCATTTTTCTGAACCCCAAGACATGCATATTAGACTATTTTGAGACGCTAAAATTCCTGCAGGTGTGGTGTGTTTATGCCCTGCGATAGATTGGCCAACAGTCCGACCTCTTGTCCACTGGATCCCGGTGGATTCTGGGATAGGCTACAGCCCCTTCCATGACTCTCATCAGGAATTAGCTGATTATATAATGGATGAAACGATGATTCTACACTACATTCTCATGAAAAGCAACAGTGAATATGAGGTTGCAGTGGAAACTGTTAGCTGTACTCTGGGGGTGCAGCACATCTCTGTTGGACGAGCTTTGTGGGAATTGCCGCGTTTCGCACAGTCCTAGTGCTCCAGCGCATTGCTGTACTGCTTAAACCCTTCTCCTCTTTAGCTCCGCTGAGTGCTTCTGTATCATCATCCATGCGTGTTGCCCCAGATAATGCATCGCTCTATGGCCAAAACCCTTCATGCCAGTCCATTCTGTATCGTCAAGGAGCACTGTCTCAACACACGTCATTGAGGGACGAATGTGTCTTGCGGCCTTGCTATGAAGTCTATTTAAAAGCGTACTCGCCCATAACTACAACGAGAAATTAGGTAGAATGACAGCCACTGTGGAAAATCTGAAGCATATTGAAGATATTGTGTGAAGATGTTGATTTTTTGGGTATCTACATGTTTTGTAAATATGCTGCAATCACTGTGGCTTGTAATAAGTAGCTTTTGTGGATGTTGCTCTACAGGCTATAGACTGGGACGCCCCGATGTTGGTTTCGGGAAGAGTTGCTGGCAAGAGTTGCCAAAATACAAGAAAGGAAAGTTTTTTTTAATATTCATGAGAACCGCTAGCTGATTGGTCGATAAAACGTTCTGTCTGATGCTGTCATCTGCTGTCTTCCTGAGATTTTTCATACGTTCCTTAGAGCTTCAGGTAAACCAATCAGGTCTTTAATGAACGCTAATGAGTCTTAATGAATTCAGAGATTTGCTGATGGCAGAGTGGTTGAGAGGTAGTGGGAGGAGTCGGAAGTGGGTGGAGCTGGAAGCGCAGGTGCACTGGTCTCAGATCAGCCGTGGCATTTAGCTGCTCCGTATCTGGCTCGGAGCGCAATTAATTACAGTTCCCATGGCTGCCTGTCAGCAGCCACGAGTGCAATTACGTTAATTATACCCCGGGTGCATGACACAGTCACGCCGACCCTTAACGTAAGCAGGCAACTGTGCTCAATGAGGAGTCTGTGGGATGAATACTGTACTGGGTGCACTGCGGTGACCGAAGGGCATGCTGCGATGCTGCGAATGGGCTGAGGTTATGTATCACACAAAATACACCCTTCAATCTCACTTTGATGTCAAAGCTTAGGGCTGTTACTGCTGTACCCTCCCAAACGTTAAACTCAGACCATGGTGCAGTCGGTCAGGCTGCCTTTGTAGCACATGCTGCTGTATCTTTGAATATGCTGAACCATGTTTGGCTGAGTTGTGCTCCAGGACTGTTTGCAGCCGCATGTTCTCTTCAGGATTCAAGATTTTTGCTCTGGTTTAAGGAAATGCTACCTTTTAATTAATGAGGATTAATTATTGAAATATGGCATTCCGACAGGCCTCATGAGTTGTGGGTGATGTTAAGTTGAACCATAGTTATAATCTAAACTAGTTTAAAGTGTGTTTTCTGAACTTCTAGCTGGTCTTCTTGTAGTAGTAGCTGATCAGTGTTAAAGCAGGTTTAGCCAGAGGAGTAGGCCGCAGTCCAAACTGGTGGACAAGCTTGTGAACAGCTGGCGGACCAGTTACCGTACAAATGTAACTTTTAGTAAGGCAATGCAGATGTGTTGAAGAACTGCACAGAGGCTGCCTTACTCCTAAATACAAATAGCTCCCTGTGCTATTTTGCAAAGAATGATTTTGTAAGATTAATGAATGTATCTCGGGTCACATTTTCTAAAAAATGAGCTAATTTATCACCTGCTTCATCTTTTTCCGACACGTGGGACTTGCATTGAGTAAAATATTCATGTAGCTGTTGCTAGTCTGGCTCTCTGTGCCATTACATGATAACCACAAGATGAATGCTTTACCCACAACTGTGCTGAGTTGAGCCTGTGCTGGATCAAAACTGCTTACTGGAGCTTGGATTAAAACCATGGTGAATAGAGACGCAGGATCAAAACTTTGCTGAATACAGACTGTGTAGGATCAAAACTGTGCTGAATCTGGACTGTGTAGGATTGAAACTATGCTGAATACACTGTGCTGAATACAGACATTGTCGAATTAAAACTGCTGATTACAAACTATGCAGGATGAAAACTGCTTGAAGCAGACTAGACAGGGTCAAAACTATGCTGAATTGAGACTGCAGATGATAAAAATAGCTTGAAGAACTACTGCTCTAAATGAAGAGTGTGCTGAATTGAATCTATGCAGGATTAGAACAGCTGGATGGAGACTATGCATTATGGACTAACTTGTGAATGGCTGGTTAACTAGCTACAAACAAGTGTGGAAAACCATTAAAGGCCTCCCTTGGATGAAAATATAGTTGGGTAATTTGGTCTCCATGGTGCCAGGAAATAAAACAACAGCAGGTGATGTTAGTGGAATTCATAAAGTTATTACCATGTATTTTGAGATTTTGTTCATTAGGTAAATAATGATGGTTCATAAACATTAGACAGTTGGGAATATTTAATTTATATTTATGTTTGATTTTAATTTAACTGAATTCAACTGCCAAAATGCATAATTTTTACCATGAAGTAAGGATCCAAATTGTGTGGCAATCATTACAGTACACTGGCTAATTGCTTAAACTATTCCCACACTAGCAGCAGTGTTTTCTAGTTTGTCATTGCCTAGACCTGATTACATGGCTAAAAATTCTATCACAGGCCAGACTTTATTGGTTTTTGACTTTTGTACCATTCCTGGTTGCTCCAGCCTTAACACAGACCAGCTATGACTAACAACGGATCTGCCAGAATTGGCGAAAACACAGTTCACTTCTGCTCAGGATTCTGACTGTTCTCAGCTGGTGTATCTCCGATATGGCTGATATGGGGCAGCGCATTACTGCACACCCTGAAAAATACCAAATTTCACACTTTATTGCTGCACATTGAACTGTACTTGCCCAGCAATTTCAGTATTTCTGACTGGTCTAAGATTTTATTCAGAACTATAACTTTAAATCAGCTGTGAAATCAAGAGGCGTTTCTGTGTTCTCGGGGGAAAAATCGCTGAAAGTCTTCACGTTAAAGCTGATTGAGTCCCTTTATGTTTTGCTTATACAGCTGATGTGTTGTTTTTGGACCATCAGCATGTCTGTTTCTGCCTCTCCAAGGAAGGTTTGATTGTTGAAAAGGATGTTACATTTATCACCTAAACAATAAAGCTGTATAACATCTGAGAAGAAGTTTTTTTTAATCCCCCTTCTCTGTTCAGCAGGCTCTAAAATACCGTCTGACGAGCTTAGGTCCAGACACTATGGAAGCTGCCAACACCTGTTTTTGAGAATCTCTTCCCAGTATCCTTGCCATCTGCAACAACACTTCTGCAACAGAGTGATTACAACAAGTTAATCGTAACAGAAGCAGCCGTGTAAATAAATGCATCAACATTAGATTCCAGCAACTCTGGTGGGCAACTTGCTGAACTACAAACTGACTGCAGAACAGTTTTGCCCTTTGGCACCAATCAGAAATGGTGACTGCAAGCTAATGTGAATGTCACACACACACAAAAATCACGTCCAGGTAGTAAAAGTCATTTCAGTATTATGCTCCTACCAGATGGCTACGCTAATTGTCACGATTTCTTAGCTTGGAGGGTGTATGATTATGTGACATCCATATTTCTGGATGCTACAAACTCAGGGCAGGATTTTGAAATCCATGGACTTTCTACTTCTGTACTCCACTGCAGTGCAAGGAAAGAGCATGGCAGTACTGTACTTCCAGGCCGCTTGCCGGACATGCTTCTCTGCATGGCCTGGTCCTGCACTGCTCTTGATGAAGTCAGTTAAGCACTGTGTGCCGAGCCCTTAATAATTACATCACAAATTACATAAGATAAGGTGAAGTAAGATTGGTGAAGTCATGCAGAGTTGTGTAATCATAGAGAATCATTACGCTTGGTGAGAGTCAAAGCTTTGCCAAGAGGGCAGTGAATGACGCTTGATGTGGCTCGCAGTATCTCTCTGCCTCCAAAGCGGATGGTAATTTCAACAGCAAAACCAATGGCTATAATAGATGTGAACTTTCATTCTCATAGGTACTGAACATAGATACTCATAAACTTCTGTGCACACACACACACACACACACACACACACACATCCTTGTACTTCTATCCTTGCGAGGAAATTACTTGTTACATTGACTTCCATTCCCCAGAACTACACTTATAAGTCACAATTTGTCTTTGTTGTTGTGAGGACACATGAAAATGTCCTCACTTCCCAAAAATGTCCCCACTCTGTCAGGAAAAAAAACATTTTTTTTTGGTTCTCACTTTGTAGCAAGTACAAGAACACACACACATTCTCACAAACGCAGCACACATGCAATGCTCACACAAGACAAATACGCACTTGCACACAAGGACACTGGAATGCGCCTCGTAGTCTGCAGTATGAAAGCGATCTGATGAAATATTCTCATGCTGAATTTAAATCAACGATTCTTTTTTCACAGCTTGCTGTTCGATGTGCCGTGATTTGAAAATGGGGCAGGTCTGTCCTTTTATTGCACTGTTTCAACAAATCACAGTTATAGTCTGTTTATGGCTTTTACCAATGAAATGTAGATTTGCTATGCACATTCTCACATTCATGCATAGACTCAATTTCATTCCTGTTTGCTTCCCGTTTAGGGATAGTTTGCCTATGTGTTTGTCTTGTATATTTGGATGCATGTTGGTACATGACTGTCAGTTTGACTTGGTGATGGTAACAGATTAATTCCCTAATTTTTGGCTGACCAGCCGATGGGCCATGAGCTGTTTGAGAGACGTGGCGTCAGGCGTTGTTTTCATCTTCGTCATCGCAATCGTCAGTTACCAATGTCTTCAGACATCATTTTCTCCAGAACTACTATACACATTCACTTCAGTTTTGGGATCAAACTTCAATGGGACAATGTCTTCCAGGTTTGTCCTCAGTTCTTTAAAATTTAGGTTTTTGCATTTTTTATGAATTTTCTCTGTTCCTTTATTTGAAAACGTTAAAAATCTTAATCGAAAGTACTGGCCAGATTCACTGCAAAATTGGTTGGGAGCTTCCTTTGGACAATATCTACCAAGATACAGTGTAGCCTACTGTTCACGTCAGAGTGACAAACAGCAGTCTTGAAGATTCCCATGTCTCCTGTCTCTACCGGTGAGCTACAGGGCTCCTGGTCCTATTTTTGAGCAGAGTGCTCATTAGGGTTAACATACAGACACAGTTTAGGCCATAAATCACTGTTTTATTGCAGCTGTGCAGCTGCGGGGAGTGGCCCTCTGTCTCTCTCCATCTCTGGGGAACTCTTTGCTTTATCTGCTCGGCCGTCACAGTCCATGTTCCTGCCCTCAAAATCCACCCTCTGCTCCTCACCCGCCCCTGAGAGAAGTGCGCAAAGCCCCTGAAGCACCACTCTCTTACTCTCTCTCTCTCCATCCTTTCCCTCTTCCGTTTTTCCCCTTCATCTCTAATTCAAGCTCAAAAACTACTTTGTAGCACAATAAAATGTTTCATACGTTCCTTAAGCACTTAAAAAGAGCAGGCGAAGGGAGCGCATGAACATTGGCATACGGTCTGTTGGTGTTCAGCTCTACCCATTGAGCTAACGAGTTGGATGACGGCGAGCTGTGTATACTTTACTGCTTCTATTAAGCATTTCATTCTCTCATGCTTTTTTGTTGTTTGTTGATCCGACTGGCTCCATTTTTTGGCATTTTTTATAATCAGGCAAAGCAAATGAACAGTGTGCATTGGTTGCTTGGCAACCACCATAGCGTTTCTGAATTAGTGACTTGCAAATCTAACTTAGCCGACTTGACCCTAAAATTATGTGTGTGTGCGCGTGTGTGCGCGCGCATATGCTGGAAGTGGGGAGTGGATTGGATATGTTGCGGGGAAGCATTACGCTGTTAACAAAGAATGCCCGATATGTATGAGTTAGTTTATATTTCCCAATATGCTTCTGTCAGGGGGCAATTTTCCAGGGTGCTGCCTTGGTGGGGCTGTACCTTAACCCTTTGAAGAGCAGGACTTTCTGAAATATCCTAAATATCCTACATCTTCATTTGAATCAATGCGCTTTCTTTGTTGTAGATTTCTCAGTTCTGTACATTCTGTTCAGTGAGTGATGTTACCCCACGAATGGTTAGAATTGCTGCTCAGGACCCTGCCCAGGACGCTAGGAGTGCTGGTCGGAAAATTTCTGCCGTCTCCTAACCTGACAATCCGCCTTCCACGAGCTAAGAAGCATAATACACATTATTCATGAATGTTCTTGTCAGTGAGGGACGTAGGTTTAATCTAAGAGTTGGTGGTGATATGTAATGCCAGCGCGCTGTGCGTGAGCAGGAAGAATTTTTGCGACAATTTGAATGCAAGTATTGCCTCTCGGTCACCAGAGACGGAGAGGCAATGGAGGTCTTTGATGTTCTCCATGGTGCATATGCGAGATGCCTCTCATTTTCATAGATGGAGGAAAATTAGAGGCGTAGCCAGGACGCGGCCAGGATGCCAGGGTGCAGGTCGAAAACGAAAATTCGCTATTCTGGCAATAATAAAAGGCGGGAGCATATATGGGGTCAATTGTGTATTGTTTCTAGCGGTTTATTGGACGCTGGATGCGGTCATTTTAACTGATCTTTGAAAAAATAGCGCCGGTCAGGAAAAGCTAAGTGGTGGTCGGTTCATTCCGAGTGCTGGTCGGGTCCGACCAGCGCCGACCAGCATCGGTAGAACCCTGGCTGCTGTGAAAACCAATAGGTCTCTGTGCCGCTGAGAGACTCCGTTCCCGCTGGAATTCTGCTCTACAGATGCTGATGGTTTACACACGAGTGAGGCCTTTCGCTCAGGGCCGCTACACATCTGTACTTACAGAGGCTAAAATGCAGAATAAAAAACTGCTAGCTGTGCGTTACGGGGAGTGCTGAGCACCACAGTGTTTCATGAAACCAATACAGATCTGCATGATTCAACAGAGACCGCCTTGCTCCTGAATACGTACAGCACTGTCTGCAATATATTTTTCGAGCTTTGACTTAGATTAATGAATGTATCAATGGGTCACATTTTCTAAAAAATGAGCTAATAAATCACCTGCTTCATCGTTTGTAGACGTGGGAGTTGCATTAAGTAAAACACTGGTGTGGCTGATGCTGGTCTGCCTCTCTGTGCAGGGAGACGCTATGCGATATGAAAGCCTAAACATCAGGACTCCCTAAATCTGGCCCTCAAATCCAAATCCAGCCCTGAGTTTCTCAACTTTCAAGTAATTAACTAAGTAGTTATTTCCACTGATTGGCCTGACTGTCTTCACACCCGACTCCCTGGTAAAGGGAGGGTGGAAACCAGGAGGTCTCGGCCCTTGAGGACCCAGATTTTGGGAGCCCTGCTCTACACGATCACCTCAAGATGAATGGTCTACCTGGTTTACCCACCACTGGGCTCTGTGGAGCCTGTGCTGGACCAAACTACTGAATAGAGACTGTGCAGAATACAGACTAATGGAGTTCTAAACATAGGCTCGTGAACCTAAAACTAAATACATCGCACATCATCCACATACAAACCAACCAGCCTATTTATACCGCCTTCATTCTACAATCCTCGTCTGTCTCGTTCGACATTCCTCCCTCCCATTCCCTTCAATTCATCTCTCACCCTGTCACTATAGGAACCTCAGGGGACTTGAAACAGCCTGTGTTGTGATTCTGTATTTTACCATGTTCATGTCATGTATCAAGTTTGTGCCTGACCTTGTGCCATGTTCTGACTGACCTCCGTGTTTTTGATTTTCTGCTTATGTCTGACCATTCTTAAAGTCTTGTATTGTGTTTTGGTAATCAGATTCCATGTTTTATTATTTTCCTTGTTTTAGTTTCAGTGTATTCCATGCCATGTTTCTGTTCCATGCATTGCACTTTGTCTCCCCCCGTCTTGTCTTCAGTGTTGTCTTTGCTCACAGTCCCTAGTCTAGTGTGCCACTCCTTCGGGTGATTTATTGGTTTCTGGGTTTCAATCTTCTTTCATTATCTCGTGTTCTTCCTTCCTCTTACTTCTGCTGTCTTACTAACACATACTAACCGTTTGTTATTTTTGATAATTACTAACCAACACTAACATTGTATATTTGACTAACTTACTAACGAGCACTCGGGATTGTATAGCTGCACTTACTAATTGACTAACGATCGCTCAGCATTCGCCCTGTTCTAGTCTCCGCCTCTTGTCTTTCCCAAATTATCTCTGCTGCGTTTTCTGCAGCGTTCCACAACTGCTTTTTGCTATCTTTTCTCTCTCATTACCTGTGCACTTTAGTACTCCGTAACTGGAGCTGTTTATTGGTCTGTAGGTTTGTCTTGTGATCCCTGTCTGCGTTTTGGCTACGGCAAATTTCATGTAATTAGTTTGTTCCCAATGTGTCTCTCCATGATTATCATTCCCATTGATTGCACCTATGTTCCCTTGTCATGTGGTCACCCGGAAATGTATATTAGATGTCTGTTTGTTGCACTGCCTTGTCAGTTTGATATTTCCCTTGCTACCTGTGCCACGCTTCTCTCGCCTTGTATCATTGTGATTATCTTTCTGACTGGACTGTCCTAGACCTCGAGCTTTGCCTTCCCCCTGTACTTTGCTGCATTCTTGTTTATTGACCCATTTTTGTCTGACTACGATTTTTGTGATTGGTGCCCTGTTTACGGTTCTGGATTTCGCCCCTTTGGATTCAGATTTTGGATTGTGGACTTTGTACTGTCGCCTGCTCTGTTGGGGGGTTTCACCTTCAGAAATAAAGCCTCCTTTTTGCATTTTACTGGTGTTCGCACTTGGTTCATTTCGTAAAACCTCACAGCCTGTATGACTCCAAGAAGAGACGGGACCCCCACCCTGAGTCTCATCGCCTGGGGCCTCTTGTTATCCTGCACTGGTCTCTGCCTACTCCACTCTATTCCGTCCTTCATCGGTACAAATCCCCATGCTTATTCAATTCAATAAACATCATTAACTTTTATTATAGCTGTGGTCTGGAATGAATTGATTCCAGGGCAAAAGTGTGATGAATAATGATTATGCTGGATTAAAATGTAATGAATGGAGACTGTACAGGATTAAGACTGTGCTGAATTGGGACTGTGCCGGATTAAAACTGTGCTGAATTTGGAGGGTGCAGAATGAAAACTGTGCTGTATAGAGACTGTGTGGGGAGAAAACTGTGCTGAACGGAGATTATGAAAATTATGTTGAGTAGAAACTGTGCTGGATTAAAACACGCTGTACTGGGTGAAAACTGTGCTGGATGGAGACTGTGCAGGGTAAATATTGTGCCACATAGGACCTTACAGGATGGAGACTATTCAGGGTCAAAGCTGCTGAACAGAGACTGTGCCGGGAGAGAAAACCGTTTTTAGGCTCTTGGATTTATATCCAGCACATTGAATGACTCAGAATTTATAATTGTGCTGTGGAGCTGTGGGCATGGCTGTGATACTGTTTTATATTCATGTCCCACGCATGTAGGAATGGTCTTTAGGCCCTGACTCTCAGGTTAGGCAGTTCTTTCTGTGTTGTAAGTTCTGTGTCTGAAGTTAAAATAAATTGAATTCTGCCGAAGTAGAGTAAAACTTGGCAGATGTTAAGACTCATTAAACCTTTTCCCACTGGCAGATGAGGTTTGTGAACTGGCGGAGACATTTCCATATTAATGGAATTAGTCATAATTTCTAACTGCTCTCTTTGGCTCAAGTGTAGTCTGTGTTAAAGTAAATGTGTACTGTTTAGTGCATGTGTGGGTGTTTATTCACTTTTCTGGAGATATATTTATCATGTGGTTTTGATGTTTATTGTGTAATTTAGAGGACAGTTGTTAGGCTACATTTACTGAGTCAATGTTTTTCTTAGTAGAGACATTGGGTGTGGTACACAGTGCTTTACACACATTTATTACAAGCGATACGCTCACATTTACTCTGCATATCTGCAAACGCACACACACACACACACACAAACACACACGCACACTCTTACACAAGTGCAATATACAGTATGTGATGCTTAAAACCTATTATGCATAATACAAATAATCCCAATTTTTGTTTGTCGTTCACAAGCCTATTTAAGGCTGTATAAATGCATATTTATGTTACAGAGACTGGGAAAGATTTCTTCTGTGAGGCAAGAGATTTGAAAATTCAATTTTAGAATTATTTAGCAATTAAATTTTGGAATATGAGGATGCCGGCATCTTACCCCTGGTATGGAAACTGCGCAGGCTCATTCTATACTGAGAGGCATTAAAAACGCAAAGTGGTTTTTTATTGTCTAATTTGAAAACTTATAGTTTTTCCTTTTGCTGATTGACTTGATGAACATCAGGTATGGTAAGTATAGCAAAATGTCAAGTGTCCGGGTTCAAATCCTTTCTCGGTTTAACACCTCATTATGATCGTCTAAATCCGGCACAGTTCCCTGGATCATGGTCGTGAATCACATTGGGAGAAATTATTTTGAACATGAAAAGTTGAAGATCAGGGCCAATAAAAAAAACTCATGAACAAAGTCACATCATTCCCACTTCAAATGCCACGAACAAGTGAATCTCAGAAATATCAAACATTTTGAATGTTGAATGAATCATCTGATTCTGGATGCATTAATGTCCATTAAATGACTGTATTCAGACTCCAGGGATGACATAGAATGACCAGATGTGTCAGCTGTCGTCCCCGACAAAGTGCGTCATCTGCGATGCCACAAAAACACATTCCATAAAATGCCATGTCAGATAATGCATAAGAACTGCTGAATAGACTTCCAATGTAAGGATAACAGTGAGGGCAAGTCTCACGACCAAAAGCACAGTTTCCCGAGATCGTGTTTTGCAACTACGAAAGAAACCATTTACCACTACTTAAAACAGTATATTTTATTATGCGTTTTTAATGCCTCTCAGTATATATGCTGCATCTGTGTGTCTGCTAGTAACTCTTTGAACGAAGTAGATGAGTTTTGTGTTGCTCTATATTAAAAGTGTGCTGTTTTAAAACTACAATTTATCCGTTTCTTTTAATGATTTTTAATTTTTGGACTTCTGCGGTAACTTAAGGGGTCTTCAGGGTAAAAATTTCAATTTTTTTTGTTGTAAATGTCGATATTTTTGATTTTCTCATAAAATAAATAAAGGACTGCAGTGAGATGCCAGTAAACACCAGGAATTTATGTTTTTCCTGTGCCTCAATTGTTACGTGTGACTTTAAACGCAAATGACCAAGAATCACAATTTGGACTAATTTTCAACCTTGTGGCATTCTTAAAATCGTTAATATTCATCTGATTGACTTAAAATTTGTACTGATTTTGTATCTGTTGGAGATTTGTGAAATGACACAGGATTTTTTAGATAGGTGCATCCCTAGGGGGTTAATTTTGAAAATGAACCCAGTTGATGATTGCGATTTTCGTTATGGTTACATAACAGAGCTCATTAAATATTCATAAATGTTCCAAACAAAAAAAATGTCATTTCATCAAACTATCGTAAACCTTTCATATGAGACTAATTTGAGTAAAATCTGACCATGGGTAATACAAATATTAGTGCTCCAAAATATTTTCAGATTTTGTCATTAAAGTGCTGTTTCCATGGCAACCATGTTCATGTTTACCAAAATACTACATTTTATGAGGTTAAAATCATGTTGAGTATGTTATTTCTTAGTTTTTACATTATTTTGGTTGTTTCTACACTTAACCCTGAAGACCCCTTCAGCAGTGAGATTTGTTTCATTCTATCATGCGGTAATTCAACTTGTATAGCGGATCATTTGTGTTCTACACTGCCTGTCCAAAAGTAGTTTCCATTTGAATTCAAATAAACAAATCATTATTGCTGCGATTAAAAGTTTATGTTTCAGCCGGCAATAATTATTTTAACCCTAATGGATTTAGTGCACAGCTTCTCATTTATTTAAAAAGTCATGTTGGAAGATTCAGAGGGGACATATTATAGGCCCTCACCGTCATTTATTATGTTATCATTAATGTTATTAATCAGACAAAAAAATCCACGTAACAATGAGTTACATCCTTTTTTTTAAGATAAGGAAACGCATCATGCCATTATGGTAATCTTATAAAGAAGTGCAGTTTGTTTGCTGAACAATTTATTGAACTTTGACCTGTTCGTCACAAGCGTTCTGCTTTATTTATTGAGGATATCCTACAAACCCATACTAGTAATGATGCACTTTCTAATTGTAATAAGACTACAAGCAGTCAAAACTGATTAAAAATGCTTTACAAGGAGCCGCTATTTCTGGTCCAAAATATAAATAGATCGCAGAGCTTCTGTGCTTCGCATGCGCGATCCCCAACAGTCCAATTTAAACATGTGATATTCTAGAGGACAGTTCACAAAAATAATTTACTGAAGCCTAACGTGCATCAAGGTGGAGAAGAAATAGGAACGAATCACAGACGTGCGGTCAGGGGAGTCAGTGACTTCACCTTTTGCCAGAATTTTCAACCTGTTTCCACGTACTATGCCTGACTGACAATCAATGAATTTAAACTTTTTTTTACCAAACAACCTAGCCCAGGCTATATGTAGCCTGTAATTATGAAGAGGCGATTTTTTTTTAATGGCATTAAAAAGTACGTATTTAAGGGGAAAAAAAGTTTCATAAACATATTGACCATGCATTGAACCCAGCATAAGAAAGGTTTTAATATTATTTTGTTTATGGCATTGCGTTAGCTTCCTGAAAGCAAATATGGCCAAATTTGCTGTCTTGCGAGCATTTGGAGTTCCATGCACTGAGCGATAATGTCGTAGATGGAACTGGCACGCCATTCTGCCATAGTCTTAGTAAATTAGTTAATCAATCCTCTGATTTCTAATCAAGCAAAGAAATAGGGAGTTATCGTTTGTTTAACGGTGAGGATTCTGCCTCCCCTAACTGACCTCCGACGGCACGACACTGGTACGAATGAACCCAGTCATTGCATGATAAGAAATGACATCCTAAAATATGAAATCAATTACACAAATTATTTGGAAAAATCACAAAAAAGCAGTCAGTTATGTCTTACCTAGCAGAAGGACAGCTAGTTGCTGAACGATGATCAAGAATAAGGATGGATCCAGATGATTTTTATCATAATTCCCTTTTCAGTTACTGTCGTTGCGGAAAACAAAATTATGGACACCATACGCTCAGTAGCGGAAATTGGGCGACTAGCAGCAACACACCGGAAAACTTTGGTTGCAATCAAAGGTGTTTGATGAGTCATTCCTGGAAACATGAAAAATCAATAAATTGATGCGTATTATCGTAGAATACGAAACAAAACAAGTCTTTGGTAACGGTCATGATTTACTGGACACCTAACGATTTTTTTAGTGTTTAAGTTCATTATTCTCAAAAACAGAAATTAGCGGGGGGGAACTTGGTTCATTGGCGTAAGGAAAGTCAGTTCTTCTGCGAAGTAGCAGTACATTTGAGCAGCGGTTGTGAGCACAGCAGACACGTCGGGCAACAGCTGTTACCAAATAATTTCAGTTTGATATCATCTTATATTCTGACTAGAAAAGTTTTGTAAAAAAGTGGAATTTATTCACTGGACTGTGAGTGAATATTAAATGCATCAATCATTACCTGCTGATAATAAAGCAATGAACAATAACTGTCCCTGAAATCTCTCCAGTATTGTGAAAACAAACATACACACACATGCGCACACACACACACACATACATATATATATATATATATATATATATATATATATATATATGTGTGTGTGTGTGTGTGTTGTATATAATCTGTGTGTATTATATAAATCATATATTATGTCTTACTCGGTTTACGTCACTGTAATTCTGGGCACATCCCAAATCCCTGAGGTAATTATAATGTTTTGTTCAAGATCCGTTTCTCTGGCCAGGAGGGTGTTACTATGGCTCGACAGTGACTCAGACGTGAGAGTTGCAGAAGAACAGGTCATTTTCGGTGACTCACCCAAAACCCTGGCCGAAAGCACCTCTCTGGGGTATCACAGTGTGAACGGATTTGACTGAAAAACTGTGAACTCATTTTGCGCTAATTTGACCATTGTCTCGCTTTCTGGGTGTGTTTTGATGTGTAAGTTATCCCCTCTCTCACAAGCAGCTTTGCCGCTCTCTGTGCAGTGTGGCCAATGTGCGAAGATGTTGTGCCCAATGTTTTGAGTCAGGGGAAATATTTAGCTTGTCAGAGATAGCGGTACTTATTTCAGAGAACAGTTAGCCTGTTATAGGATATGGTGTAATACTGTAGGTTATGCGGAAGTGAAAAGGATTCGCGCGCAATAGGTCTAATGCAACAGGAAGAGTCATGGTGTTTAAAGTTAATTCTGCTGATTTTAGGGAGGGAACAATGGTCTTGTGAACATACCTGATCAGTACAGCACCTGTAGATCAGTTCGACCCTAAGCGTCCTGAATCCAGACGATGGGAGAGTGCATGAGTGTTTGTCCCCGGTGCATACTGATCTGTGATATCCCGCAGTTACACTAGACTAACAGCAGGGGGAGTAGTCTGAATGCATATCCCACTGCAGGCTGACATTGAGGAAATCTTCCCCAGTCATATTCAGATGGTAGTTATTTAGTGAAACAACCAATTAGACAGAGGATGTTAATCACAGAGATCATTATGGACTCCTCATTTGATAAATCAGCCTATTTTTAGCGTAGCCTTATAAGTGTTGCCCTTCATTGTTGTTGGATGAAGGGAAATATAGTTTAATTTTGCTTGGTGGAGTCTTTTTGTTGTGGTAATTATCCAAACTTGGGACAATGAATAATGTCCTCAGAGTTTTTTGGAAAACACAGCTGCAGTAAGTAGCACAAGGCTTTGATCGTGGAAGCACTGAGAATTAGTCATAATAGCAATTGGTCAGGATCTATCAAGCATTATGTTAGCATTCTTGTTATACCTAATACAATGGTCAGACTAAGAATCATATTTCTGGCACAGGAATGGCTCAGGTAGCATGGCGTCTTGATGAAGGCAGGACAAAAGAATAAAACACCCTTGAGGTTAAAAAAACATGTTGTGCTTCTTTTTGCGGTAAATTATCCTCTCATCTTGCATTAAACCAGAGGTCTAAAACTCAAATCCTGGTGGGTCGCCGTGGCTACAGGCTGTTTGTTTGTTGCTGTGCTTTATTGCTTGATTGAGGTCATTGATTGGCTAATGAGTCTGGACACCTCGTTTATGAGGCTCGACTTCATTGCTCATTGAATTGAAATCCCCAAAACCCATAGACACTGCAGCCCTTCAGGAAAAGAGTTTGAGTCCTGTGCATCAAGCCAATTAAACTTTAGCAACCAAAAGTGGTACATTTTTAGCAGTGTTATGATCATTGTTTTCAGTGTAGCATTATGTTAAATGGACTGCATATACAGCGTCCTCCATAATTATTGGCACCCCTGGTTAAGATGTGTTAAAAGCCTTAAAATAAATTCAGTTTTATTGCGGAAGCATACTCTCGCACTGAAAATTGTAGAAATATGTAACCTTCAACTCAAGGGAATTTTTAGGGGAAAAAAAAATCCCTGACTAAGAAATAATAATTTTTCATAAAATCACCTGTTCCAGAATTATTGGCTCCCCTAACAATTCCTAGGAATTAAATGTCGTTGAAGTATTTCTGTCATTTCTACAGTCGTTTACAAAGTTGATCAGAGTATCTAGGAACATTTAATTAGTAAATCATCACTTCCTGTTTCCCTGGAGTATAAATATGACGTGACACAGAGGCCGTTTCTCTTATCCACTCTTCAACATGGGAAAGACAAAGGAACACACCATTCAAGTAATCGATGTGTCTTGACCTTCACAAGTCATGCAATGGCTGCAAGAAAATAGCCACTCGCCTGCACCTGCCCATATCTACTGTCAGAGGAATCATTAAGAAGCTTAAAACAACTGGAACAGTGGTAAACAAGCCTGGACAAGGATGCAAGGTTATTTTTCCACCACGCACAGTGAGAAGGATGGTAAGAGAAATAAAAAGTTCTCCAAAGCTCACTGTTAAAGAATTGCAACAAATGGAACCTTTTCTCACTCACAATCATAAACACAAACGTCTGGAGTTCGCTAAGCGGTACTGGGACTTCAACTGGGACCGTGTGCTTTGGTCAGATGAGACCAAGATAGAGCTTTTTGGCAACAAACACTCTAAGTGGGTCTGGCGGAACACAAAAGATGAGTATGCAGAAAAGCACCTCATGCCCACTGTGAAGTATGGGGGAGGATCGGTGATGCTGTGGGCCTGTTTCTCTTCCAGAGGCCCTTGGAACCTTGTTAGGATGCATGGCATCATAAACGCTTTGAAATACCAGGACATTTTAAATCAAAATCTGGTGCCCTCTGCCCGAAAGCTGAAGATGGGTCATCACTGGGTCTTTCAGCAAGATAATGACCCTAAACATGTGGCCAAATCTACACAGAAATGGTTCACCAGACATTGCTGCAAGCTCCTCCCATGCCCATCACAGTGCCCAGACCTCAACCCCATTGAAAACCTGTGGAGTGAGCTGAAGAGGAGAGTGCAGAGGAGAGGACCCAGGTTGCTGGATGATTTAGAGATTGTGCAAAGAGGAATGGTCAAAGATCCCTCTTTCTGTATTCTCCCATCTTGTGAAACATTATAGGAGAAGATTAGGTGCTGTTTTGTTGGCAAAAAGGAGTTAATCAGGGGCGCTAATAATTGTGGCCAGGGTTGGGAAGGTTACTTTAAAAATGTAGTTCAGTACAATTACAAGTTACCTGTTAAAAAATGTAATCAGTAACTTACTCCAAGTATCACAATATTAAAGTAATGTACCTGATTACTTTTAGTTACTTTTGGATTACTTCAATACCAAACATGCAAATAAAGACAAGAGAGTATAAAAGATGTGTCATCTGCTCAGTGTATTTTTTTAGAGAAACATACAATGATGACCAGAACGTTCACTCCGAGAGCCCTCCACAGTTAACAGGTGCTGCTTGTTTTCCCCGGTTAGGTCAGACGGATGAATGATTGTCGGGCTCTCGGAGCGAACGTTCTGTTAATTATGAAAATGACTGAGAACAGGTCAGGGCTAATAACTGTTTTAAACGGAAGTTTTGTGCAACCCAGTTCTCTGTTCTTGTTTCGCAGCTGTACTGAATTTAGCCCATGATTTCATCGCTGTTAAATCATATATGGAGAGACACCTTGTCTTCAGTTGCCAATTAGAAAACTGGAAAACGCGTCAATCATGGAAAATGATTGAGAACTAGCCAGGACTTATTGCTATCACAAAGGGACGTGTTTTGGCACACCCGCTGGCTACGCCACTGACCTACAGTCCCAAAATGTTTACCAGAAGTAGTTATACAGTACAGTAGTGGCACGGGTTGCAGTATTGACAGGTTATTGACAGGATAGCAAGCTAACAAACCTTAACTTTAGCTTTTAGCTTACTGGATTTCTGTGTATTTCAGCAAACATTAGCAGTTTGTCTTCGTACCTGTAAATGTTTCTTTAAGTTCGACGTGGAGTCCTTGGATGAAGAAAGACTTTTAACAGCTGGGAGGCATAATTTGCATTGGACGATGATGTTGTTCCCATTTTCAGATTTAAAATCAAAATGATGCCGCAGTTTCCATCCAGTGAAGGCACTTCTCTCCCGAGTGGCCATAATGATGAACGACGTGCGTACGGCTCCAGGCTGCCGGGGGTCACGTCACGTGTTGGTTTGTTGTGGTGTTGTGTCGTAAAGTGTCGCAATGCATGCGCACTGTGCATGTATCTGCTGCAGTGTAGTATATCCCATTTGATTTGAAAATGTAATCCTGCTAAGTAATCCCAGTTTTTATCAAATATACCGGTAATCTGATTACACATATTTTTTCTGTATTGTATCGGATTACAGTTACCTTTTTTTTGTATCCTAATTACGTAATGCCGTTACATGTAATCCGTTACTCCCCAAGCCTGATTGTGGCACACATGATGTGATGTAAAAGAATTATTTCTCAATGTGGGATTTTTTTCCCACTGAATAAATGCACTTGAATTAAAGGTTGGATTTTCCTTTTTTTATTGTGGTCCTATATTATTAAAAAAAAGACTGAATTTATAAGAAGCTAAAAAACACATCTTAACCAGGGGTGCCAATAATTATGGAGGGAGCTGTATATACCAACAGTTTTCCAAGCCCTCAAAACGCTTTAGAAAACATTCCTCACATTCACTTACTCACACACTGATGGCCGAGGCTGTCTTGCTCAAGGACACTTTGATGCGCTCTCTGGGGCAGCTGGGATTGAAACAGGGACTTTCTGATCTCTGGAGGACCAGCTCTATGTCCTGAGCCATGCCGCTCCAGGTTGGAGAGAAACTCTGCCGTCGGGCCCTTGAGCAAGGCCCTTAACCTCAATCTGTTTCTGTACGCCCTGTCCTGCTAGCAACTGTTTAATTTGGCCATTCCCCCAGTGCATCCTCGAAAAAGAGAATCATTACCTCTGTCAAAGAGGTTTTGCTTGCATCCTGTTTGTTTGAAAATCTCCAAAATCACGATTTCTCAAGGTTGCGTTAGACGTCAGTTTGTTTGTCAAGCACCCTTTTGCCATTTATCCTGTACCAATCTTATCAAAATTTGGAGACATGTTAGCATAGGTTACTCACCACAGACTTGTATACTTTTTTAGGTGTCTATGTCAAAGGTCAAGGTCTAGGGCACACAGAAGGTCGAAAACACATTTTGACCCAAAACATCTTTTCTAATTAAGCTAGAGACTTAAAACTGATGCCATTCTTTTAATCAACGCAATGCAATTGTAGTGACCAGGGGTCTCTCTGACGTAAGTACATGAAAATGACAACACAAACTGACAAAATTTTTTTCGGTTTTTGCCAAAATAAATTTTTCAGGCCTGTTCTTTAGACAATATGATAGGCCATGAAAGATTTGATTTAATTTTGGAAGTGATCCGGAACATACTCTGCAACCAAATGAACAGATATATAACATGGTGGCCAAAAAAAGTAACCGTTTGGAAATTAATGAACAAATTCTATAATTGGATCATTATTGCGGTTATTAATATGTTTCAGGTGGCAATAATCATATTAACCCTGACTGATAAAGCGCGTCGATGCTCATTTCTTTAAAAATCATGTTGGAAGACACATCCCTTGATGGTGGAAAAGATGTTACAGTATTTCCGAACGGGCAAGTTGTTGGCCTGTATTTTGCAAAAAAAACCATGAATGGACAAAAACAAGTATGAATACAAATTTGCCACCACTAAGTCCTGACCTTTAAAACATTAAAAGTTATTGAGATGTGCTCAAGAAAGACCACCGTGTGGTTCAACCATTATGTCGAGAAGACAAGATCTCGGCCAAAAATTATAGCATTTTTGATCGAAAAATAAATGTAGTTGTCAAAACAACGACAAGACGAATATGCACTTTAATCAAGGCTACAGGGGTTCCAACTAAATATTTGAGTGGGCAACTTTTTTTGGCCGGGCAGTGTATTTGCTCTACTGAGTGCCCTGTCGTATTTTAAATGGAACATCCCTGGCTAAAAGCAAACATAAAAATAAGTAAGTAAGTCAGTAAATAAATCAATACTCTCCCAAAAAATAGCCTAATCTTGCGAATAAAAAGTTCTTGCATCTTCTTTCAAGACACTTCACCGCTGTTGCTTCATTGCTGTACATATTTGTTAATAACTTAAGTATTTAGATTAGAGTGTGGATGAGATTTAGATAAAGGATTGAAGTAGAGCTGGTGTGTATCACCGGAGTGCCCGAGCATGCGTGGCGCTCAGGTTTTATGTAAAAGCGCCATCACAGAAAGACTGTGCTAGGATCTGTAGCGATGTCTATTAGAGTCTATATACTGGGCAGTATTATGTAAGAGAGGCAGACTCACCATTGATGCTTGCCTGAATTATTCGCGTTTCTTTATTCAATTATTCACTCATGATTTCAGAAAGACTTAGTTCTACAGCAGACCCGTCTATACCACACCGCCGAGGGGAAGGAGAGAGTTTTGAAGTCTAATGGGGACATGGATTAAGCTGAAAAAGACTTGTTTTATCAGTGAAGGGTGGGAGTTGGTGGTTATTTTGAAGTGAAGTTTTCATAGAATTGTGGAATAGTGGAATTGTTCCATTTATACTGCTGGGTCCTTGCATGGCGTGCTGGGTTATGCTCCAGGAGTTTTTCCACAATTAAACTCATTTTCTTCCAATGAAACTAATGGCACTTGACTGAGGAATTTGCCTCAGACACGTAATGAGCTCCATATCTCTTGTTTTGAGTTGCTGTGTTGGATCAGAAGCCATTGAATAACAGTCCTTTTCAGTTTGTTCAGCTGGAAAGAACATGCCTGCCAACTGGCTCATTTGCCATCATTGTTGTGCGGTGGTTTGCATCATGACCGTACACTGTTCAGGTCAAGCCTTCGATGGGCCTCTCAGAAGTAAGGATACGGTGTAGTTTTTTAGAATTTTATCCTATTACTGCCATTATGTAAAACCTCAAATCAACATAGAAAGCATATCCTCTTATGGAGCAAATGATTATTCTACCAATTTGATGCATGAAACAGGTGCCGTAGCCAAATTTTGACGACTACCAGTCGACCCGCTTAACTGGTGCCCCCACAGCGCAAAGCAAAGGAACCTTTTCTATCAGCAGACTGTTGTTGCAATGAAGCACTGCAAAATCAACCCATGAGCCCTACAGCTGGGACCCAGAGCTCCATTGAAAACTACACGGGTCACTCTGAGTCCTTTCCTCCAGGGTTCTCAAACGAACCCGTGGCCATAGCTGTCACCAGTGTTCTGCCAATATATGCTAGGAACTGCACCGGCTGTCAGTCTTGCTTGGTCCTGTCTTCGACATTGGATCCTGAACTCCATCATATCGCTGGGAAGATAATCCTCTGGGCTAAAATGAGCATCACGCGCTACTGCATTTTATGAAGCAGTGAAGTCCTGTCTCTTCACCTGCATAATATGTGCCCAGGAAATAATGCTGCACCGTTCTGTTCACTGCCAGTGGTGGCTGTTGAGTTAAATATTGGAGTGGGACGAGGACATGATGTTAAACTTCAATCATTTATTTACAATTAGCATCGCATGAATTTGGAAAATATGCAAGACTATGAGATGTGGCCTGTCCTCCTCGTTAAGATTAGACGAGACGTGAGTCATTTGATGCAAAATTGCTTTGCAATCAAAGTTAACATTATTCAGTTGTGGGTACTTGTGGCTAATGTTTGCTTTCTTTGTAATTTCTTTTTTTTTTCTTTTTTGGCCCGCCACCACCCCGCCTCATTGGAGGACAACTTTATCTTTAATTACAAATGCTATAATGAAATGAGGGAGGAACATGGAAATGCAAAACAAATTAAGAGGAGAAAAAAACAGAAAAGAGAAAAGTGTATGCATATACGTATACACATACACGCACGCATACATAATAGGAAAAGAAATTATAATTTCTTTGTTATTTAATAAAATCGTGAAGCGCAGGTTAGTTAGCTTGCTTTCAGGATGTGCTAAGCGCAAACTTGGAAGCTTATATTTATTTTTTGTCATAAAGTGCTCAAAACATTTTTATTAATTGAATGTATATACCATGATGGTTAACTGTGAAATGCAATGTATGACAACTGAAAAAAGACCAACTCACTATATCACACTCACTACCACACATTGAGCTGAGGCAGAGCATTGGGGACCGGCTCATTTCTCTTATGTCATATAATGCAATGTTGAAAAAAGACATTTTTAAGAGATTGCTCAAAACGGTCTTTTTTCTCTCTGAAGTTGTGCTCTTATGGTTGGTAAAACATATTAAATCCTGTATTAACCCTCCTATATCCGACAACCAACTGAAATGTTTGGTTTGGGGTCAATTTAAGCTCGCAAAAAAAAAACCAACAGAAAATGATAAGAACTGAAAGTTTTACCCAAGTTTCTCTCTCAGCTATTTAAGGCATTTCCATCGACCATCTTAAGAGCTCAGTAAATAAAACATGACTCTCCAACCCCCCCCTTACACATCAAGTATTGATTTTCAGAATTATTGCGAAATGAATTAGAATGAATTATAAATGAATGAGAAATGAATGTGAAAGTGCCCTTGGTATCAGCCAGTACAGTAAAAACAAGATCAAAATGACCTCAACATTACAGATGGATTTGTACAGAACATTTTTTTAAAGTCAATTTCATGTTTTCTGCATGCAGTTGGGGTCGGGCGTATTTTAGGTGTTTTGGTCGGGCGCAGAGGGAGGGCGCAGTGCTGTGGTAAAAAGGGCTGGACAGGGACGTACTTGGGGTTTGGGGGTGTGAATGGGAGCGTAATTTTTTTTTTTTCCTTTTTCAAAAATGTAACTGGCTATAGTTATAAGCTAAATTATTCAGATATTTATTAACCTTGAGCGTTATCAGGGCAGTACAGTACTATGTATGGTGACCAGGTGCCCTGATAAAAGTGAGACAGTATCGATTTTAAAAGCCATGTTCCGCTTAGTTTATTTATAAACTCTACAACCCCAATTCCGAAATAGTTGGGACAAAGTGTAAATTGTGAATAAAATCAAAACACAATGACTTTCAAATCACACCAGCCAGTATTTTATTCACAGTATAACAGAGATAACACAGTAAATGTTGAAACTGAGAGATTTTACAATTTTCCCCACAAAATGAGCTCATTTCAAATTTAATGGCTGCTACAGGTCTCAAAAAAGTTGGGACATGAGCCTGTTTGAGCCTCTATGGTGCAGCATCCCCTCTTCATTTTAACACAGAGTGGAGACGTCTGGGCACTGAGGAGACAAGTTTCTTGAGTTTAGCCATTGAAATTTGACCCCACTCTTGTTTAATACAGGCTTCCAGCTGCTGGGGAGTTTTGGGTCTCTTTTGAGGGACTTTACGTTTAATTATGTGCAAAATGTCAACGGTGAATGATCAGGACTGCTGGCAGGCCAGTTCTGCACACAGACTCTTCTACTACAAAGCCATGCTGTTGTAATAGCTGCAGTATGTGGTTTTGCATTGTCCTGCTGAAATACACAAGGCCTTCCCTGGAATCGGTGTTGTCTGGAGGGGAGCATATGTTGCTTGAAAACCTTTATATACCTTTCAGCATTCATGGTGCCTTTTTAAACATGCAAGTGTCCCACACCATATGCACTAATGCATTCCCATACCATCAGAGATGCAGGTTTTTGAACTGAACGCTGATAACAAGAGGGGTGGTCTTTCTCCTCTTTAGCCCGGAAGACACGACGCCTATGATTTCTAACAAGAATGTCAAATTCGGACTCGCCTGACCACAGGACACTTCACTTCGCTATAGTCCATTTTAAATGAGCCTTGGCCCGCTGAATAAGGCGGTGCTTCTGGATCATGCTCAACAATGGCTTCCTTTTTGCATGATAGAGTTTTAGGTGGCATCTTTGGATGGCACGGCGGACTGTATTTATAGACAGTGGTTTCTTTAAGTATTCTTGGGCCCATTTAGTAATGTCAATGACAGAATCATGCCGGTGAGTGATGCAGTGGTGTCCGAGGGCCCGAAGATCACGGGCATCCAGTAACGGTCTTCGGCCTTGTCCCTTACGCACAGAGATTTTTCCAGTGTCTCTGAATGTTTTGATGATGTTATGCACTGTGGATGATGAGACCTTCAAAGCCTTTGCAGTTTGACATTGAGGAACATTGTTTTTAAACTATTCCACAATTTTTTTTGCACAAGCCTTCACAGGTTGGACACCCTCTGGCCATCTTTACTTCTGAGAGACTGCGCCTGTCTAAGACATCCCTTTTATAGCCAATCATGTTACACACCTGATGCCAGTTAACTTAATTACTTACTAAATGTTCTTTCAGCAAATTCTCTTATATATTAATTTCTTTTTCAGCCCATTTGCCTTTGTCCCCACTTTTTTGAGACCTGTTGAACCCAGAAAATTTGATTTAAGCTCATTTTGTGGATAAAAATGTAAAACGTCTCAGTTTCAACATTTGAAATGTTATCTATGTTCTATTGTAAATAACATATTGGCTTGTGATCTGAAAGTCATTGCATTTTGATTTTATTCACAATATACACTTCATCACGCATTTCAGAATTGGGGTTGTACGATAAATAAACCATTTCAAGTAGCCTCATGACAGTGTTGTGATTCTGTTTTGTCTATCTTAATAGGTTAGGTAGCTAATAGACATAGGTTATATCACACTTTCAGCACAAATCATTGCCTACATTGAAAGTTCTTAATGAGAACATTTATCTATGACCTTCAACAAGCAGCATAGCCTTCTTCCATATGTTGGGAGTCAGGACCACGTCAATGTATTTCGGTCCATATTCAGAACACCATGGTGCTAAAATGCAGTCTGAAGCCGAAGGACAAATGCAAGCTGGCAATTTGTTTTGTAAATTTGCGGTTGCGGTAACAATACGTTTATTATTGCAGAGGTGTGGGGGCACAGGGAAGCAAATGGCACACTCAGTGTCTCATTTCCTGCATTTGCTCATTGAGCTGTCACAGATTACCTTTGAACTCTTCTCTTTGGTGGCCAGACAGAAATCATCGTCCAGCTCTGTTCACAGAAGCTTAGTGAGTATTGATTGTTCATCAATCAGCGTTGTGCTCTATTCATCCTACGAGCCTGTGCACGGCTAGCTTAACTTGTCTTGCTTACTCGTAATGTTTTCGATCCGCCTGCTTAGTGCGTAAGCAGTTGATGGAAGCTGATGTGATTTACCTGTGGCTCTGAGACCCTCAGACAGATTGGGAGGTTGGGCCAGCCAAACACGTAGATTTGAATCACTGGCAGTGTGATTTATAGAGGAAATTCCTCCTGCCAAGAGTGCTAATTCCTGTGTATGGAAATCAATAGATGAGGTTTGTTTATGCATTGAATGATTTTTGTTAAAAATGAAAATGTTTTTTATCTGATCATAGCGTGTGGAATCATTGGATCGTCAGGTCAAAATTTTCTAAAATGTTAGTCTATTTGCACAATGAAGGCTGTGAATTTGTAAGTGTACTTCATTCTCCATTTCTCCTGTTAAAATATTTCCTATTTGTTTTTCGTTTTCAATATGGCTGTTATCAAGACATTTAGGTAGATACTACGCTTGTACTGACCTGAACTGCCTAGTCTACAAGACACCAGCTACCTTAATCAGTGCCAATACTGACTCATTTCGGTTAATATTCTATTTTCTGTCTATATGCTCATGTTTTATCAACCACAGCTTCATTGTGCAGTTATTTTTTTTTGGTAAATCCCTGCCCTTTGTTTTCTAACACAAGAAGAAAAGAAAGTGCAGCAGGCCTTATAAAAATAATTAGTCGGATGGCATCACCGCCTGCCTCAGAAAAACCTTCTTGCCTACGATTTAAAAGAATTTACTTTCTGAAAAAATTCACTTTGATTCATTGTGGTAAAACATGTCTTTGTGATTTGGATTTGTTGCACTAGTTTGTGCTAAATTTCTTATTCTAGTAAAATTAAAGATAAAATTTAAAGAACCTGCCTGCCTGTCCCTGAAAATTTAAATGTGTTGGACACATACTTACAAAGTTTTTTACATGGCCTTATATTGTCATTGAAAAATTCCCAGCCTGCACAGAGTGGGTGGGCATCTTACCTGCTCTGTTTGATTACTCTACAATGGTCCCCACAGTATGCCTATTTATGTAGACAGATAAGCTGTCAAGCTAGCTCAGTCATGTGAGATTTTTAAAAAAATTACTTACTAATTAGGTAATTATCTGTGTGATTTTGTATGTGGGGGGTGTCCTAAACAAGCAAACGGGAACCAAGTAAGAGAGTTACATTATTAACCCTTAAAGTGCTAAATGCAGCATTTGGTGCTTGCTATTATACTGAAATAAAATCAAAACTTTTGAAAACCGATCATGTGGCCACTTTTTGAAAAGAGCTTCCCTGCGGGAACTCTTTTCAATAAGTTGCCACCTAATAGATTTTCAAAAGCTCAAGATGTTTAACCCCACTGTGCAGATTTAGAAGCTGGCATCCATAAATTCCTAAATTTAATTGCTAAATAAATCTGTAATTAAATTTCCAAACATCTTGCTTCACTGGAATAATTTTCCATAGTCTCTGTGTTTTATAATTTTTAACCGTCTGTGAATTAATTTCAACACCAGAAGGGTTAATCATTTTCTGCAGTTGTTCACATGCAGTTCCCTTTAATCAGTGAAAGGGAACAAACAGCATTTCATTAAATCAGTGGAAAGATTATTATAAAACTGCGTTGCATGGCTCACTGACATCGATACACAAAAAGCTATCATCAGGTATGAGAAATGGATATTCATAACAAATCAACATTTGATATTTAACATGAGGGGGAATAGAGACGAGGCTAAGTCAAGACAGAAAGGCTTGCAATCCAATTTAAAATGAAACATTATCAGTGAAACTGAATTAACGAATGCCTTACCCAGACCATTTTGACTGGGATGAGCCTAAAATCAGAAGAGCTGGAGCACGCTTGAGCACAGAAAAAAGACACTTTTTTATTTAACCAAAGAGGCCCATTGAGATTGAAATCTCTTTTTCAAGGGAGCCCTGGGGGTTGAGGTGGGTAGGGAGAGGACTATTTGCATTGCCAATTAGATCAGGGGATGATTAGGTAGCAGGTCGAAAGAGCCAGGTTGAGACTTTAGCCATGACACAATGGAACCCCTAACTCATATCGAAGAGTGTCATAGGATCTTTAATGACCACAGTGAGTCAGGACCTCAGTTTAACGTCTTTCGGATGAGACAGCGTCTCCTTCAGTATAGTGTCCCCGTCACTGCACTGGGGCATTATTCCGCCAGAGGGAAGTTGGCCACCTACTGTTCCACCAACAGCAACTTGGTTTTCTTCAGTGGTCTCCCATCCAAGTACTGGCCAAGCCCAGAGCTGCTTAGCTTCAGTCACGCTGGAGCAGATCTAATAGTGGTATGGCTGCTGCCCAGAATGACGTTTCATCATCGAAAGACGAGCTCCTTAGAGTCAGGAGAAAAAGGTGAAAGTGAATTGGGGGTTCTATAAAATTCATGCTCATCACTGACAGTTTTGTTTGCTGTTTGGAGCTGTTTTTAAAGTTGTGCATAAACAAATTAACGTGCTAAAGAATGCTCTGAGGATGTTTTTGGTATTGAATATGATTCCCAAACTCAATTGCTTCAAGTACCAGGAAATCCAACAGTAAAAATTGATCTCAGTCTATCATATACCTGAAGGCATTTGAAGGCAAATAAATAATGCAAGGCACCCAGCAATTCCACTCGATGGAATGCACTGAAATCCAATAGCGATACAGAAATCCATTTCTGTTATTTATTTATCGTGGCACGAGAAGGATTCACTTTAGTCCGGCGAGCTGTGGAGCAGTGAACTCCGATATGAATGCAAATGTGACGTTGCTCAGAGAACCCGCGGTATGCACATTGCCGGTAGCCTCCATCAAGACATGCTCAAATTGTCATGTCTTATCTCCAAGATGCTAATGCAAGTAAGCATCATCCCTTAATTTTTAGCATTGTTGGTCCCAGAATCACACAGCCCATCTGTGATTTTGTTGATCTATCTTGGTTTGAGTCGTTCAAGTCCTTTCCGCCTACCGAGGATTCAGTCAGTCACGCATGATTATAATGTTGGGCATGCCGTTTGTGGTGTTGCAAGATGTTGCAAAAGTGATATGCATTTAAAAAGGCTGTAATTCTTAGCTTCTTTCATGAGTGTGTTTGGAATTTTAGAGAGGTTACCTGCATACAAAGGAGAAAAGGTGTTTCGGAAAGATAAAACATTGCAATGGCCAAACAGTCAAATATTTGCCTTGGTATACAAATTAGGAATGTTACAAATGATGACTTATTTTTGTGAATTCATTGCCCTGCCTCTCTAGTTCAGGGAACTGAAATGTAACATTTTATAGAACTGTATTTTGACCTGATGCTAAATGCCTTTCGGAATCAGTAGATTGCGCTTGAGGGTGTCACTTGTATCTAGTCCATTGTGTAATGCAGGATTTGCATCCAATGCGTGAGATTTGGCAGGTATGATGTGAGACTGCAAGATCTGGCTCTAATGCATGAGACTTGAGACCTATGAATAGCATTATATTTCATTCACTGTGCGCCAGACAACCCTTGGTGCTGCATTAACACTATATGGCCACTAAAGACAGTTGGATCTTGGGCTTTTTATTTGAGGGACAGTTTGCATCTACAACCCCAATTCTCATAAAATTTGGTACATGATGGAAAATGCAAATAAAATCAAAATGGAGTGATATTAGTAGTCCATTCTAATATATAACAGTCCCAGAGCACATTATACTCCTGGAATTGGGAGACGGATATAGGAACAGGTGTTGTCCTCCTGTGTGTCTGTACATAACGCTTTTTTTCCAGCCTATAACTTCTAAACCGTTCAACATTTTTCCACAAAATCTACTGTATAGATGCATGTTATAGTGTAATTGTGCCTTTACATGCTTCTATCAGCCTTCTTTCTGTCTGTACTTCCCTTTGTCGCATTTTATTTACAGACCAGAACCCTAAAATCATGGCTGAGAATGGATGGATCTGAGAATTTTATGCTTTTTTGATTCTTAATCTTGTTTTTTGATTTGTTTATTGAAAGTATATGTTTATTTCAAATATGATTTCTACAAGAGACTCCAAAAAATGTGTTGCAGGGGCAATTTAGGACTGATAATTATGTGAGTTTAAGTTTTAAAAATAAGGTGATGCGAAGCTGGTGATGTTAGGTTAATTGTGTTACCATGTGAAAAGATCCACCAAAAAGGCCTAGTCCCTTAATCCAACAATGAGATAAAATCAATCCAACAATAAAATCCAACAATAAGAGAAAATCAATCCAACGGTAAAAACTAACAATAAGATAAAATCAACCAGAAGGAAATGAAGCCCTGTGGAAAATAGCAGCAATACAATGAACAATAAATAATAAATAAATAAGTACATAAATAAATAAGCCAGCACTGCACATAAAACCATAAAGCAGTTCCAGCACCATAATTAAAACCTATGAGTTGTTAAGTGTTACAGAGTCGGATAGCTTGAGGGTTTGTGCTATTCTGGAATCTGCTAGTTCTGGTCTTGATGCTTCTCAGTCTTTATTTGTGAGGGGAGAAAGTTAAAAAGATAGTTAGCTGGGTGGGAGGGGTCCTTTAAAATCCTACGGCCTTTTTTCTGCAGCCTGGCCTTATACTGTATATTTCTGAGAGTGATGGGATCTTACACGTAGTGATTTTTGATACAGTACGCACCACCCTGTTCAGCTGCCTCTCCTCTGCTGCAGACACACTCCCAAACCAAACAGTAATGGCACAGGTAAGGATGCTCTCAACAGCTCCCCGATAAAACTGCGGCAAACCAAATGCTGGACACAGCATACTTTTTTTAGCTGCTTTAAAAAGAGTAGCTCTTTGGTGCAACACTGGCTGCCATCTAGACATTGTCTGTTCCAGGGACATCTCTACATTTTTCAGCAAGACATCGCTAAACTAACGTACTGCATTGTGTTAAACTGCATGGCTGCAGAGAGTGAGGGTGCTAGACTGGCCTGCCTGCTGTCCTAGTTTGTCTCCTACTGAGAATGTATGGCGCTTGTATGAAATCAAATGTACGGTAGCGAGGGCCCTGTACAATTGTGCAGCTGAAGTCCTGCATAATGGAGAATAGGGGGAAAATTAACACTGGATTCTGCTTGCTAGTCTTTGCCAACAGCTGTCTCGAGTGCCAAAGTGCTTAATTTGCGCGATTAAAAGACAAGGTCATGTTACAAAGTAGGGCTGTGCGATATGACCTAAATCTCATATCCCGATATAGGTTGCCTGATATCCCAATAACGATATACGTATATCACAATATAGCAAAATTTCTGTAATTTTCATGAATAAATAGTTTCTATAAAATCACCGTATGTAAAGGGCATATTGACAAATAAAAGGTACTTAATCATATTTTATTATTTTTCTCCTTTCATTTGTAACCTTTGTGCAAATTTTCAATTCAACAGTGAACAACAATTCAAAAGTGAATAATTACCACGTTTCTGGAGTTCTGTGGATACGAGTGGACAAAGCAGCCTTGGATTATATTGGACGATGTGTTCGACGATGGTTTTAAAGTTTGTCAACAGATGTTTTGTGGAGTTATGTCGTTGCTACTGGGTGACCCCATTTGCTTCCTGAGAACAGGAATTAGGATAATTTTTCAAAACTCCCCAGTAGCCATAAAGTTGCGTCAGGTGAAAAACAACTTTGTCCGTTCGAGACATCTAATGCTGAGTAATTGATATACAAATTATAGTTTTTGGGTGGACTATCACTTTAAACTGCGTTATTAAGTATGTTTGGTAGTCAGTTAATATGGCCTATGCTCATAAACTCCCATTATCAATTACTGGAAATGACTTGATTTGTAACACAACGATATAAACGATATAGCCATTTTTCTATCGTGGCACGATATTTATCGTCATATCGCACAGCCCTAGTACAAATTGGTGAAGAGTTGATGGTGGCAACTTTTTGGGGCTTAATTCCAGTCACTACTTTCATGCATTTTCAAAAAGAAATAAGATTCACATGATAGGACAATGAAGAATGTATTGTTGTACTGTTTTTAATATAGTAGAGGCTGAATGGACTTCCTTGATTTTTTTTTTTTTTTTGCATTTCCATAATGTGCAAACTTTTTCAGAATTAGAGTTGTATTTTCTGAAAGTATTCTGACGTTTGATTCATGCAAATCTATGTTCTCCATAGTCAGAGCCAGACAATAAGCCCTTCCTAGTTATTTATACTGCATAAAGTGTCTTTTAAACGCACAGCACAAGGTGTAACTCTCAGCAGCTGTGAAACAAAATGAAAGAGAGAAGAGACTTATGGATAATACTCAAAAATGCAATATTCTGATGTAATGAAGGAATAAAATCAATCCACAAACACACATGCAATCAAATAAAATAATCTATAAAAAATACAGGTAAGATAGAGTTCAAGTAGGCTGTCAGACATTGAAAAAGGAAAGCTTTAAAAATTGGTTTTCAGATGAGATTTAAAAATAGAGACTGAATCAGCCGATCTAAGATAGAGTAGCAGGCTGTTCCTGAGTACAGGGGTCATCACATTGCAGGTACAGTCACCATTTCATTTCAATCTAAACACTGAAACTGCCAAATGTTCCTGGTTGATGGATCTTAGTGATATGCATGTTTGATAACGGTTTAGCAAGTCTTCAATGTAATCAGGAGCTAAGCTATGCCTTACAGGTGTGACATGGGCGTTCACTGAGCCAGTAATCTCGCTGTGGTATTACGTACCACATGGAGCTGGGGGAGGAGTTGATGTTTGACGCAAGTAAGGAATTACAGTTTTTCAGATGTGAGAAAATGCAAATGCATTATGATTTTACATTTTTTTTGTGTCCTCATGAGAAACACTTTTTCAGTATTTTCCAATTGGCAAAAAAACAAGATTGAATCTGCTTTTTTTCTGTGATGCACAAAATTTAGGTTGGCTTCGAAATCACTCCTAGATTCCCTGCCTTTGGTTTATTTCAAGGAACCACCAAAAAAAGTCAATTTGATTTGTGTTGTGATGTCCATAGGTCAGAGCATGCAAACTTCCATTCAGTCGGCATTTAATTGGAGAAGATTGCGGGTCGTCCATTTTTGCCAGGGTGTGATAGCGATGCTGTTTACCAGCTGCAATAGTGACACTAGTATTCTGTTATGTTAGCCTGTGTGCTTGTCATCCTGGCAAACTTCCCCAAGACCATTCTCAACCATTACACAGCTGATATTAAAGATTTCTATCAGTATTTTTTCAGGCTTTTTTTTAGATCATATTTTTGGGAATTTTTCCTTTATTTGATAGCTATACAGTGTCGAGAGACAAAAAAGCTGGGGACAAGAATGGGGGTAGACATGCGGCAAATGACCTGAGCCGGAATCGAGCCCAGGTTGCTGCAGGAAGGACACAGCCTTTATGATGCGCGCTTAGACCGATGAGCCACCGGGGCGCCCCATTTTTGCAGGTTTTTAAATGTCTGTATGTCTGTGTATGGACAATTCTTGCGAGCATGATAACATTGCGATCATTTAAGTTGATTTAGGAAACTGTACTGGTGAGTAGTTGGGTGAAAATCAAGGCTGAGATTGAAGATGGATGTCTTTGCGCTATTGCCGCTGGTGCTTTCCCAAACGGTCAATTGTTTAATGTCAGCTATACAGTTATATCGCATTGCGAACACGCTAGTTATTTGAACTGCATATCATATTTATCGAAGTGAAAAGAGATGTTATGCTGAGGAATTACGAATCCCAAGGGTGGAATGCATATTTAGACTAATATTTCCCCATGAATGGAACCTTCACGCACACGTAAAGTACCTAAATTGAAGGAGGATGCATGATTGCCAGTAGAATCTGACTTTTGTTTGGTGTGATTGGAAGAGTTGAACTTAACCAGTGCAGTTCCTGTGATTTAAACCTAACGACTCAATCAATTTATCAGTAAAGTGCGATCAACAGTATTGACTGCTACACGTAAAACTAGAAATAGTAACACGGAGGAGTCTTTAGCAACTACTTTCAGCAGGTGTGAATTTGTGATCCTGACAAGGCAAGCTTCTGTGCTGAAATGAGACAGGAAGCCAAGCTGTAAAAAAAAAATATACTATGTATTGTTGGTCCCGCTCCCTCTAAAAGTTGCTTCAATACAACTGTTTATCAGGTTTAAATGATAAACAGCGTAGAGATGCTTATGCACTTGATGGATCATCCAGTTCAACACAAAATTGGCTGGATACTTTCCATCTTCAAATAATTAGGCACTCCGCCAGCACTGAGTGAATTACTAAAAACAGATAAGGGCTTACGGCCCCATTAACTTCTTTCAATGGCCTGGTGGGTCCAGAATCTGTGGGGCTTGAGAAGGTTCTTGTGTACCGACTCACAAGGTTTTCCCAAAATCCAGTGTTACTTTTTGAGCTAACCTGTTATCTAACAAACTAACAAATGAACACAGATGAAAACCCACAGGTGATCATAGCCACCTTGTCAGCCTTCTCAAAGCATATGTTGCCCTGCACTGAGAGTAACACATCGCACTGGTCTGATGTCAGGGTGAAATATAAGGCTGTTTCTGAACTGGACTGGAAGGAACAAGGGGACAAATAAAGTAATGAGGTTGCCGCCAGATCAGGCGATTCTTGCCTCAGTGAGTCATGGAGCCCCACATTCCACTGTGCGCAAGATTTCTCCACAATTTGCTAGTTGCTGCTGACCTGAAGCACTTGGCAACAATAACATACAGTATGTGGAAATAATACATCTAATTGTACACAACCAGAGGGTCCATCATTTCCTGTCTTCCCATTCATCGTTGTGTAAGCAGCCAGGCAATGTTAACATCACTTAGCGTTTAGGGAGCCGCTCCAAATTTGCATAAAATTGTGATCCAGGCTATGTTATGCAAATGAGGAGCATCCAGTGTGATTCACCTCGTCTGAAAATCCCCAAAAAATGGGGAAAAAAAAAAAAAACTTTCAAATTCAGCAATAGCCTGGCTTGTTTCTCGCCTCAGATGTTTTCAGAAACACATTTTGTTGTACGAAATGAGAGAAAGTTTCCAGACGAGCCGGCATGTCCGTCCAGTTTGAAATCCGGGAGCAGACTGGCCACAAGTGAAAGCATTCATCCAATCAGATCCAGCATCCACTATCCCTCCAATACTTGAAGCAAAGCTGGGAAAATGTTGCATCGTACTGTATATTGGTTTCTTGGTCCAGGGAAGCAGACCACCTGTCAATCTTCTATCATGACCCAGCCTTGTGGCGCTTCCATCGACCCTCCAGTGTTGGGACCGGCACATCCCCTCATGTAAAAACATGCACCATAATGAATGAGTTCTGTACGGCAGACAGCCCCTCTGATTGGACTTATGGAACATATGCCGCAGTGGAAGTGATTGGGTTACCTTTGATCCAATGATTGGGCTTATCGAACCATCCGGGCTGCACAGAACCCTGCAGCACTGTGACTCTCCTGCTGGGAAATCGATCCCTTCAGCGGCTTTAAGAGACGTTCAGACAGGGAGCGCTGCAGCTAAGAGCTCTGAGACAGGGTCTGTTGTATGTAAAATGTGATCAGGGCTCCCATTTTACTGTTGAAGAACTGCCTGCCTTCTGAGCACTGTTAAACAGCTCAGCTGAAACCTCAGCGCTTGTAATGGCTGCACCCTGCTTATCAGCCGTTCTGTTACCATACCTGTGAGCGTATCTATTTGTGTGTGACGGTAGTAGTGAGTGTGTTAATGTGTATTAGTAGATATGTATGTGTGTATGATAACAATGATAATAATAATAATATAGCGCTTTACTAAATGCTCAAAGATTCTTGACATAGCCAAACATCAGAACAGCAAAAACTAATGAAACAGTGGAATAAGGGGAGAAAACGGAATAGGAGAGAGATTAGACAAAATGAATGATGAAGAAGGAGAAAAAGGACTTGGTTTGGGGTGTGGTTTGGGTTTTTTTTTTGAAACCAGAGAGCGATGAAGAGTCTTATGTCCTTTGGGAGAGAGTTCCGGAGAGAGGGAGCAGCAAGTGTGATGGGTTTATCTGTGTGTGTTTGCGTGAGTGTTTCTGGATTTGTGTGTGTGAGTATCTGTGTGCACATTTTATATTTTTTTTGGGGGGGAGGGGACGGTCCGGAGGGTAAACGGCCACACCCATCTGAGACGGTGTTACACTGCGGCAGAGTTTGCCGGAGAAGGGCGTAACTACAGCAACGCCCCCCCTGCACAAACGCAGCACCTTCAGGATTCGGCCTTGAGCTCTAGGATACAACTCAGCACTTCTCAGTGAGTGTGTTTGTGTGTGCGTGCGTGTGTGTGTGTGTGTGCGCGCGCGCGCGTGCATGCATATGTGTGTGTGCTTATTCGCGTGTATGTGTGTGTGTATGAGTGCATGTGTGTGTGCATGAGTGCGTGTGTTTGTGTGTAGGTGTTTGTGCATAAATGTGTGTGTGTGTGTGTGTGTGTGTGTATGAGCGTGGGAATGTGTATATCTGTGTGTGTGTGTATGTGCGTGAGTGTGTGTATAAGTGTGTGTGTGTATGTGTTTGTTCAGGAGTGCGTGTGTGTGTGTGTGTGTGTGTGTGTGTGTGTGTGTGTGTGCGTGTGTATGTGTGTGTGTGTGTGTGTGTGTGTGTGTGTTCAGAGGACACAGCGACTGAGCTCCGCTGCTCATTGGCTGTGTACATTATTGATGGTGCAGGAGTCTGGCTCTCTGCAGCCCAGCCCCAGCAGAGTGAGTCTGGGGCGGGTCAGGGATGGGAGATCCACAGGACCTCCAGCCTCCTTACGAGGGGATCTGTCAGTACGCCCAGAAAATCACCTCCTGCTTCGGACTGGACGGTAAGCAGGGGCCAGGCGGAGCCAGCAGTCTTCAGGAGAGAGGCGATGTACTGCGCGTTTGGGTTTGTGCATGTGTGTGTTTCTGACTGCATTTGTGAGTGCGCGTGTGTCTGCACATGTCGTATAGCTCGCTGCAGTCTTCACACCGGAGTGATGACACAGAATGGCGGAGAGAGGGACAGGGAGAGGGGGATGAGAGGGAAAGAGTGCAGGAGAGAGGGGAAGTGCTGTACACAGGAAGAGTAGCTTGCGTATGGAGGTGCGCTCTACTGCAGTAATCTCTCCTGAGTGCGGATGTATACAGGCCAGTTGTTTCTCTGCTCTGGGGATTTGACTGGTCGGCTGCTATCGTAACTGCAAAGGGAAAATGGTCAGGCCTCTGTTCTGTGTTTTCATGTGTGGTTGACCACATTTTGCTGCAGCGATACCATTCGGCCATTTTATTTCATTTTTTTGATTGTGTAGAAGGTAGACCTTTGGGAGAGCATTGTCATAGAGGCTCTTTGTGTTTTTCGCTGGAATTCTGCCCGTCTTTCAACCATAGGGAAACTAGGACAAATTATTTAAAAACAAGCCTCTCATAATACATTGGAATAACAAAGTCTGTCTTGGGTGTTTAAGTCCTATGATGAAACTCGAAACCCATTGTTTTTTCTCCCAAGCCACTTTAACTTGTTTTATGTTACTGTTTGCTTGACCAGTAGCATTTCTTATATTAATGAATCTTCTAATAAGCCAGTGTCTCACTCGTTCAACATTTTGTCTCATTCACTTAAATGTCATAGAAATAATTTTTACATGTGAGATTTCTGAAGTTAAATAGACGACTGAATTGTACAACTGCATCTACAATACACTTGTACATACATCACAGGTGCAGTGCTCACACACATACTCAAACGCGTGCTCAAACAAACGCGGAAACAGTAAGTTGATGCTGCTAATTAGAGCTAGCGCTCTACCCTAGCCCACAGAGTTGTGACAGCTTTGGCTGGCTATTGTAGAGTGTGACTCTTTCCTGGTAGAAAGCTGACATTTACCTGCATGAAGAATGTCACTGTGTACCCCAACATCCTTGTGTCCAAGAACATAGTGAGGACACATTTCACTGCGATGCCACCCGCGGGACGCTGTGTAATCAGTATCAATTGGGTGCAAGATATGTATCTATACTTAGCATATTTCTGACCAAGAATTACTCATTTGTCACTTCAGTCAGGGCTAAACTCCTACTCCATTTCATCATCAGCTGAAGTGACTGTTGTCATACTCTCCTCTTTCTCTCTCTCTGTCTGTCTCCAAGTTAATCTTTCCATCTCTGCCACTCGGGCATTTCTCTGTCATTGGGAGGGCGGGAGATTGTCATTGTCTCAGTCCTCATTCTTGTGAAGGTGACTAAACGCCAGACTGGGCCCAGATAAGAGGCAGACAGCCCCTTAAACGGCCCGTGATTTGTGAGGCACTGCCTAAAGCCGCTTTCACACCGGACGCGAAACGAATTTTTCACACCACAGATTACATTCAAAGTCAATGCAAAGACCCCGAATTATTCTCGTCTTTGCATGGACTTTGAATGTAATCTGTGGTGCAAAAGGTTTGTTTCGCATCCGGTGTGAAAGCAGCCTAAAAGAGGGGCATGACTCATATGGAAGAGTCGTCTATAATTGATAAAGCGCTAATAGAGAAATGTGGTGGAGTGTGCTCCTCTGTCCTTGTTGGAATAGCAACAGGGCTTACAACCAGAAAATCAACAAGCAAAAAATTACAGTAAATATGGTTACAGTATAACTTTGGCTGAAGTGTTTTTCATATTTATGTTGTTTTTGTAAGCACGTAGAACCCCATAAAAACTATGAACCCAGATGCTGCTGCTGTATTCAAACTTGGGGAGCTTCAAACCTGTTTTAAATTCAAGTGGAGATGCCAAATAAGGTTTCCAGTGATCTCAAACAGGTCCTGCTGAATTCCAAGGAAATGTGTATAAATGTGTATGTACTCTCCCAAAAAAGAAACTATACATTGTTTTTAGCATCAATTTATTATACATGAAATGTTTTGACAAATGTGGAAAACATATTGAAAAGAAAGTGTAATCAATAATTCAATATTTGTATAGTTTCTTTTTTGGAAGAGTATATTTCAATATGTTTTCCACATTTGTCAAAACATTTCATGTATAATAAATTAATGCTAAAAACAATGTATAGTTTCTTTTTTGGAAGAGAATAATTCTGGAATTGAACCTACTGAAGGGGAAAAATTCAGGGAAAAGTTAGAGTTTAAGGGGTTAACTTTTGTTGATGTTTTTCTGGTGTCGCATTTTTATCTGGTCTGACTATGTTAACTTAGTGACCAGGAATGGTGCTATTCTCTCACATTGCGAGTAGCTCTCATAATAGTGATAGTAATGTTATGTGGTGGTGTTGAATATGATCGATTGCTCTCACTGAAGAACGAAACCCAAGAGTGTGAATGAATGACCGCTTCATAGTGACCGCGGCGACCTTCTAATGTTGTTGATCAAAAATATCATTTAATCTCCGCGCTCTGCCTACATACAAATTCATCTCCCTCCCTGGTTTGAGGATATAATTTGACAGCAAATGCTTTATAATCTAGATCTTCAGGTTCATCCAAAGTTGAAACGCTGGTGCCTTCCTAAACCAATCAAACCCAGCCTTTAGTACAACAAGCCAACAATAGACTGAGTACTTTAAATTACACAGATGCGAGTAAGCTTACCAAAGACTCGGGTAGTATGTGTTAGCGCATTTAACCTGGAATAAGTGATTGTAGAAAAGATGTAATCTTCTTTGGGAATCCTATTGGGATTAAACATTGGTGTGTTTCTTTTTAATATCTGTGTCCCGCGAGGTGGCCCAGGTGTAGCGAGTCATAAATTGTGACAATTTAATGCCCTGCTCACGTCCCCCAAGAGATAATAACTAAAAATACACAGGTTTTAATCTTCTTAAACGACTGCAGAAGGAGCTCGGAGATGCACACGGAGTGACCGTCTGTGTGCGCGCAGCTAAGCAGCCGCTTTCTTCCGTACCGTTCCGCCGTAGCGCTCGTTAGCGAAGGTTTGGTAGCTTTGCCATGCCCTCGGTACCGCACCTGAGCGCCCTGGGAAGGCTCTGTGGCTCGGCCCGGAGCGAGGAGATGGTGCTGGACCGGGCGAAACGGAAAAATTCTGTGAGGAGAATGTCCATCATCGAAGACGGCCACGTCGCTGACGTCTTATACCTGATCCCCAAGCAGTCCATAATGCAGCAGTTGCCCTTCCTCAAGCCGGAGGACTACTACCTGTGTGAGAGGCTTGGGGGCATACCTGCAGACCTGGCCAGAGGTGAGATTAATGGTACCTGACCGCATCAAAGCTGCTGGTGCTTTAGCCTGGAGAGGATTTTTGAGTCAGGGTTCTACCCTGTAAAACATTACAAGCTATTTGAACAGAAACTAAAGTTCACCAGCCGCCTTAATTGTGTGAGTTTATTCAACTAAATGTGAGGCGACTCAACTTGGAGATGAGGTTTGTTTCAAATCTCAAGACAGTGGATAACTTTATCTTTTGAAAACTCATGAGCTTTAATTCAGTTTCTAAAACTTGCCATGACAAGTGGAGTTAATGGGAAGACAAAGTACACAAACCATAATGGGACTGTATTGTTTTACAGTATAAGTGCTTCAGTGCTTCAAATTACCAGCATTGTTGCTTCAGCATTTGGTTTTTCCAGTGAAAACATTCTGATCACATATTCACGTTGTCGAATGGCACAGAGCCTTAAAATGGAGTCAAAATTTCCTAGTTTAGGGTGCTGTAGGTGACAAATTATCAGCTCTGTCAAAGTTTATGAGTCCAACTAGGACAAAATGAACATTTTATGGTGTAGAATGTGAGTTCTTGTTGTTTATCCTGTGCCATTATCCAGGGGCTGGTTGCTCTCACGTATGTTTTGTGAGTTATGGCTGTTTTCTATTCCTCTAAGTCAGTACTGAGGTTTGCCTTTGGATCAATAATGGAACTAATGCAGTGGGGCTCTGCATTTTTGGTCAATACTGAGGTGTGGTCAGGAGACCAGTCAAGAGACTTCATTCTCTAGCACATTTAACTCTCGTTAAAGTCAGTCAGCAGTCTGCATAAATCAGTGGTAGGAATATGAACATTGAGTCACACTTTTTTTCATAGTCTACTGTAATGCTGGGCTACACAACCCCATTGTTGTAGATCTACCAACCTATAGGTTTCCATTCCAACTAAAAGAAACACGCCTCATTCAATGGACGGAGCTTTTTGTCGTAGAATCATTCATACTAAATTATGGCTGAAATTGAAATGTAGAACTTGCATTGTGCATGTATGACTAAAGAAATACGGTTGGGAAGGCCAGGTCTAGTGTCTCTTTGTATTAAGTAATTGTGTCATTCTTACCTTTTTAAATGTTTTATTCCATCAATTGGCACTGTTCATAGAATACCTTTTATAACGAGTGAAACAATATAGAGATGTTCCACTTACCGGTGCATTATATATAGTTTTAGTAGAAGGACCTTGAATAGATGAGAGGGGTTGATATAGTGCTCTCCAGATTGAGACAATGAAGCCGATTGAAACATAATAATTCACTCTTATCAGCGGTACCGCACACAGAAATACAGCATGTAGACAGTGCACGGATAACATTTCGAAAGAATGATTAACTTCCTTCAAAAGTGCTAACTACAAAAATAATGCACATGTATGTTGCTCAAAGTGCATCGACTTTATGCTTTTTTTTTTAGAAGAGGCCTTCTTGATATGAGTGAGACAGGCAAACAAAATTATCTTTGTAATTCACCTTGAATAAAAGAGAGGATTGAAATGATTCAATTCAAGAGTGGTATTGAATGCTAATGATTTGCTTTTAGGGACAGGATTATGAATATCAGAGACTTCAGTAGACTGAAGCAAGTTGATATTTTGCTGTCATGTGAAACCCATCCACTCAGCCTCTCTGGAACTTTCCATGCTGGCGCATAATATTCTTAGAATGTTGCAGGGACACATTTGCCTTTTCTATGTTGGGGTCATCATGTTGGTTGCTGTAATGAACTTTCAAGAGCTTACCTGCTTCCTTTGATCGCTCCGCCAAAGCTCTCCATGGAAAGCGCCGAGCACTAATTCCCCAGGAGATAAAGATATTAGACCGAGAGGGTATCAGATTTACTGTTGTTACTCTCGGGCTGCGTTCTGCTGTCGAAGATGAACGGATAATCCTTCCCCCGAGTCACAGGAATAGCATGGCTACATTTTGCTGCACGAGTGTACTTCGGTATCGATGTTTAATCGTTCTCTGAACTCTCAGGAACTCAACTCGAACTATCCCCCACTTGAAAGGTGCTTGATAAATAGGTTCTGTAAAGCAGACTTGTGGATTGCAGCTACATTTGGTCTCCTATGTCAAGGATCTTTTAGCACTAAGGGTTCACTGTATTAAACTGGCAAAGACTTGTTAGCCGTAGATTCTCTTCAGGCCCACACTCTAGGTATTAATGTCTACTATTACTTAACAACTGGAAACGTAATATTTTATATGGTATGACCTGAGTTACACGGAGACATTGTTTTTTCAGTGACTGTTTAGCCTGCTTGGATGCAAATTCAGATTTAACAATAGCGACGTGTTGATAGATTCTGAAGGGGCAACTGCATCATTTATTCAAAGTGATTGTTCCGAGCAAAGGAGGATATCATGTGCAATGCTGAGGCAATGCCCTGAAGTTGCTAGGATGCTGAGAGGGCATTTTGCTCAGCTAATGTTACGTTTATATTGAGAGAGTGTTTTGTCCAGCTGATGTTGCAGTGACATCACGAGGCCATTTTCTTCTGCTAACGTCACTGCCAGAATGAGAGGATGTTTTATTTGGATCATTTTGCCGTGTGTCTGAGAGGATGTTTAGGGCAGTTAACGTTGCTCTGACATTGAGAGGACATTATTTTCTGCCAGCGCCGCGGTGACATTGACAGTCCAGCTCGTTTGGCTCGTACACAACATTGCTTGTACACTGGGAGGTCATTTTGAGCAGCAAGGCCTACGTGTATGAAAAGGTCAAAGGGGGCAAACCAGCTTGAGTCTGGAGGGACTCATGAATTCCATTCAGAAATGGCTCTTAAAGTCACCTGTGTAATGCACCCCAAAGGCCTTACTAACCCTCAGAGTCCAGGAAAAGCCCCACATCACAGCGTGCGTTTGCCTAAATGCCTCGTCAGTGGAAAGGACCAGTCTGCTTGAGTATGTAAAGATTCATTAAATAGCTGTACTTTTTACTCTGATATTAAGATTCATCAATTTATAATTTATGCAAATTAATTTTATTTTTTTTTCAACCAGGCCTCTAGAATTTTCTAAAGCTGCTTTACGACTACAACAGTAATTGTAAAACGTATTACAAATCCATGTAAGGTTTTCTTGATTTCATGTTCAGTTGTCATTTTGTGCATGTCATCAGGGGTTTTGCCTCATCTCTTCAAGCTTTCATGAGTTGGATGTTTGAATCAGATTGGGAGCTGATTTAGCTTCCCTTTAGTTGTTGAGATTTTTCTAATGTTTTGAAATTCTTAGCAGTTAAGCCCCTGTTCTAAAACCCGGCTGGCATGTGGGTGGGTGACAGGTCATTTTTTCCTGTAAGCAGACTAATCACAGGACTCCCCCGGCATTTATGAGATATGCTTGCGTACTAGTCATTTATTCGGCTGTTGCTATCCTGACAAAATGTAACATTGTACGTCTGTTTGGTACCATGTTATTTGCCTGATCTGTTTCTTTAAATTGACGGAGTGTGTGCGTGTGCATGTGTGTGTGCGCGCGCATGTGAATGTGTGTGTTTGTGTGTCTCTATGTGTGCGTGTGTGAGTGTGTCCAGACATCTAGGTGTTTGGCTAATGAACATGTTGCAGCTTCGCGTGCGTGTCTGTGCATGCATGTACGGCACACGTGTATATGGTTTTGAATGAGTCTTGTGCTTATATGTGTGACTGTGTTGTTATGTCTGTGTGTGTTTGTATTGTGTCCGTATGCCTGTGCCTGTGTTTTGGAAGGCTAGGTTGCGTTTTGACTGAAACAGACTGTTGACCTTTGCCCTCTAACCCCTCTCTCATGTTGGAGCATAATTGCGTGGTGCTGCTTCCTGAAAACACAGGAATAGAGTTAAGCCGATTGGCTGTTACATAAGAGCCATTCCCCATGCCCATGTGAGACAATTACGGGGTACAAGACTGCTGTGATTCAGCGCCATGTCCAAATCTGATTTCATTACTGCTGCAACATCTCTAAAACCCAGGACTTCATTCTTCACTGAATCTTTTTTTGTGGTTAAGTCCACTGCAGATATTAACTCACAGGCCAAAGCAGCCAGGTTTCAAAACTCAGGACTGTGGTGAATATTTAACATGGGAATAAACCCACCTGACTTCGCCTTTCCCTGTATGGACCATTAAATTAACTATCTGTCCAACTATCTGTCCAAGCTGCCAGTCATTTTCCTTTAGTTAGCTGCAGATAAAGGTGTAACGTGCCACAAACACTGTGTCTGTGAAATAATCAGTGGAGTCTAAGTTGTACAGATCAGTTCTGCTCATAAAATAAAAATGAATGAGAGACTTTGGTGGTGATTTATTTTTTAATTCCATTCATTTTTTGGGGATTATGGAGAGGTTAGTGGGTTGCTCTCAGATGCTGTTTTCTCTGCAGAATATTTGCTTACCTCTGCAGTTCAACCCGTGATAATGACCTGACCTTTATCTTTGCCCTCTGCCGGCTCATCTGGCCCCAAAAGTAACAGACAAATATGAGGAAAATTTCAGCCCGTAACATTTGACTGACTATCGTTTTGACTGGGCCATTTAAGACGCCTTGCCCTGCGGGTTATGAGTGTTGGGTTGGGGTGAATGTGCATCCCACTGTCAGACTAAAGCGTATTTAAAGGTTCTGATTGTGTGCTCTCTCAATGTACAGAACAGAAGCGAACCCATTTAAATACCCTTTTATGCTGTGAGAGTGTCTGCATTTGCTTATGCCTGGTGCGCATACAGCTATACTGCTCTCTTCTGTCTCAGATGCGCTCTGAAGTGCCAATATGTTAGTCACATTAACTAAATTATCAGCAAAATTTTAGAATTTTATGCAAGTCTCAAAGGACAAAATGACAAAACTGGATCACTGAAAATTGGAAGATACAGAAAAGTGCCCTGAAATGAACCCCTTCAGACTCTGTGTCCATTACAATGGACGTCACATGACAACTGTTTTTTTTTTTAAATTTTTTGCAACATTTAACACCACCTAAGTCCTCAAGACCATTTGAGTGGACGTTTAGCAACCAATCAAACAGCAGTATAGGTATCCTTGTGGCCATTTTTAAAAAATACAACACGCTGAAGAGAGGCATGGAAGGACTTCACTCCACACGACGAAGTAAGGACTATTTTCAACAGTTTTATTCACATTTATAGATATTTGGGCAAAGATATCATACTTTTAAAACAATATTGACAGATGGAATGTTTGAATTAAAGCATAATATCAAATGTTTAACAGCAAGTTTTTACTCAGGATTTTTTCAAATGTTGCTGTCCATTTGAATGGACAGTGGGTCTGAAACTATGTCATTGAACTCAATTCTACACTAGGGAAGAATGAATTTGTCACTATAAAAATAGCACATCAAATATAGTTGGGAAAAAAGGGATTGATATATTTTTCACAACCTTGAAGCATTATTCAGGTCTGAAGGGGTTAACATGCTGATCTAGGACCAGTCTTATCTGAATAAGGGTACGTTACTGACTCCACCAGCCTTCGTACTTCTGCTTTACTTCATTTTGCTTCACTACTCTATCTGGTCACTTGGAGCTCTGCCGAGGTAAAGACGCCAGACCAAACAACGAAGAGAAGGCGTGGCCGAGAGCCATGACTTGGCGGCTACGCTGAGTTTGAAATTGTAGTCTCCGAAATCAAAATGGCCACGGACATAGATACACTGGAGACCATTTGCTCTGTTGCGGAGAAAATCTCGGGTATCAGCGACTAACAGTCACAACCAGTTGAATGTTCAGTTAATTTTTTGAATGGAAATGATGTTGCAGCGCTACTCCCTACAGGTTTCGGGGAAAAGTTGTCATATCTACTCAATATCCATCATTAAACATGAAATAGGTACCCTGTTCATCTCTGTGAGAGATAGCCGAACCACCTCAGCTAGCTTGTAGCTTCTGGTGTTAAATTGCCCGCGAAGTTCACACTAATTAAGTTAGCAGCAAACTTTTTAAAAGCCGTGTTTTTGTTAATGTCACAAGACCTATTTGCTGTCTCTGTTATGTTGTCATTATCCATGAATGAAATGGCTGTCTGAGACAGCCAAACACTTAGAGTCAAACTATGTTACTATAACGTTAGATAGCGATTTCGGTATGATGTTAGCACAAGTATGGTTAACGGTTCGGTTTTACTGTCAACGCAGATTTCGTCCTGATGTAAATAATGCGTTATTCTCACCGATTTTGCTGTTGGTTTTGGGTCTCTACATTTTTTTTTAATAGCAGCAGTATTGGCAGGAGAAACGATAGCTCAACAGTTTGTTTCTTGTAAAAAGAACAGAAAGAGCACTTTTGGTTCTTTTAAGTGAATGAGTGAAGGCAAAAATTTAGTCGATAGACATATGTGTGGGTACAGTATTAATTTGCTGATCAGTTTTCACTGCATTCCTGGTATGAAGGACTGTGTTTAAAGCGGAAGTACTAGGCGGCTGAGCTGGCGCATAACATACGTCATCGCCAAATGTTAGTGATTAGTTTACGGGTACACCAATGAATTTAAACTTCAGACAAGCACCCACCCACCAGGAAATAAACACTTGTCAATGACGACTGCCCAGACTATGTGTAACAAGCAAAGCAAACTAGCAGAGTCTGGTTCCACCAGGCCAAGGTTACGGAGCAGAAAACGCTGATCCTACACCAGCACGCCTACTTTTAGCCGTGTGGTTTCTGAAATATGGTCCCATCTGTTTGCATATGCTCTCTCTCTCTGAATTGCCAACTTTATCATGTATTTTAGAGTCACTGCCCACACAGATATTTTAAATAAAGTTGCATTGCCTTTAGCCAGACTAAATTATGAAATAAAGATTGCTCATATTGCAAGGGCCTGGTCGATAACATTATTCCTGGAAACTGTACAGTCTGCCCACTCAGCGAATATGAATACTCAGGATGCAGCCTCACTGCAGTCCTGATTCTGTGTTTACAGAAACAAGAGAGGAAGGATACATTAGGTATCATAATGTCTGTGACATACTGAGAAAGGATATGTTAGATGTTATAGTGTCTGTGACATGGTGAGGAAGGATACATTAGTTATCATAATGTCTGTGACAGACTGAGGAGGGATACGTTAGCTGTTATAATGTCTGTGACATACTGAGAAAGATACATTAGCTGTTATAATGTCTAGTTCTTACTGAGGAAGGATACGTTAGCAGTTTTAATGCCTGGTACTTACTGAGGAAGGATACGTTAGCTGTTATAGTGTCTGTGACATACCGAGGAAGATACATTAGCTGTTATAATGTCTGTGACTTTCTGAGGAGGGATTCATTAGCTGCTATAGTGTGTGTGATTTACTGAGGAAGATACTTTAGCTGTTATGTCTGTGACTTACTGAGGAAGGATACATTATCTGTTATAATGCCTGTAACATACTGAGGAGGGATACATCAGCTGTTATATTGTCTGTGACATACTGAGGAAGATGCATTAGCTGTTATAATGTCTGTGACTTACGTAGGAGGAATACATTAGCTGTTATAGTGTCTGTGACATACTGAATTAGATACATTAGCTGTTATGTCTGTGAATTACTGAGGAAGGATACATTAGCTGTTATAATGCATGTAAGGTACGGAGGAGGGATGAGTTAGCAGTTATAGTGTCTGTGACACTGAGGAAGATACATTAGCTGTTATAATGTCTGTGACTTACTTAGGAGGGATACATCAGCTGTTATAGTGTCTGTGACATACTGAGGAAGATACATTAGCTGTTATAATGTCTGTGACTTACTGAGGAGGGATACATTAGCTGTTATAATGTCTGTGACTTACTGAGGAGGGATACATCAGCTGTTATAGTGTCTGTGACATACTGAGGAAGATACATTAGCTGTTATAATGTCTGTGACTTACTTAGGAGGGATACATCAGCTGTTATAGTGTCTGTGACATACTGAGGAAGATACATTAGCTGTTATAATGTCTGTGACTTACTGAGGAGGGATACATCAGCTGTTATAGTGTCTGTGACTTACTGTTGTCAATTAATCGTAGTGATTGGAGGAGAGATTTGAGTGATTTGGTAAATTTCACTGATGTGTACAATTTACCGTTAATAATACTGCCTCCCTGTTCTTTTAGGTCATGGCATCAAAAAAGAAGTGTTCCTATTTAACGTATTTGAGTGTACTCTCTTATAATGTCAGTTAATAGTCTGCCCCTTGTGGTTATTGGCAGTACAATCCTTACTGCTTGGCACTAATACATTTTGATGTAACTGTTTTTATTAAAACAATGTGGTGATGTGGATACAGATTACACTGTATCTGGAATGTTTTTGCCCATCGAAATGCATATGTTTTTAAATGTGCTCAGGATCAGCAGCGATCTTAAGTGCCACTGTTGAAAGGAGCTCCCCTGAGACGTCAGCAGCAGAGAGGCCATGAAATGAGGGGTTTATCAGACACAAATAGGGCAGGGCTCCTTTGTGCTGTCATGTCTGTCCGTGCGAGTGCTTATTATACCTGTCTGCCTATCTTAAGCCCTTCTGCCCTCAAAATGATCTACTCGTGCATAAGCAGAAAACTGCTTGCAACGCGGCTGACTTATCAGGAGCTAGCTATGCTCAAAACAGCAAGCATTTGATACGTAGATGCTAATGTGGGACCTACTTACCCTGTTTTAGCACAGAGCCTACAGTTTTTGTTGGGCTGGTTCAGACGAGGCAGGTCAGAGGAGAGCTAAAATGACCAACAGTTCATATTTTCACTGCTGTTGTCAGCAGTCTGACTCCATCAGTGCGCCCTGCTCTTGATGTCAGAACTCTGTTTAGTCATTATTTGTTCCAGACTGTATCAGCAGCACTACTTCTTTGTGCTGATGGATGCACCTGTCAGTCAATCCTCAGGTATTGGAGTGCTTTCTGTATAAAGACCGGCGCATAATGGGTACCAAAAATTGCTGATGCCTTTAACAACAGCTAGAGGAGTTCACTTGAGGCTGCCTGCGAGAATTAATAATTTATTTGAGCATGGCTGGTATATGTATTTCATATTTTTGTCAAAGAGCGAGTGTTCGGGGAATGTAGCCATTGGTTTTCGCGAGCTGGACTGAGCAGTATTGTGTTGGTTGCTGGGTTGTCTGGCCCTTTGTGTTATTATCTGTGTTTTTATTGCTGTATGAAGCAAAGAGAACAAACAAAAGCGCATGAAAGAGCCTAGAAGTGGGTGAGAGGGGGAGGGGGATGGAAAGATGGAGGGGGAAAGAGGGAAGGCGAGGGGTTAGGTGGGGGTGGTGGAATTAAATGAGTACGTGTGGCCATTGAGACTGCCTGACAGCGGCAGACCTGGATAACCAGACAGAGAAGTGGGGCCCTTGTCATTAAAGACAGAAACAAGCCCTTGAAGTGACATTGCCCCTGAGGTAGAGAGGCTGCCATTTCCCTCAGGAGGCAGGAGGAAATGTCTGGATTTGGCAGCTTAGTATGATTCCACAAGCCTCTGTGTACATATCTGAATTAGTTTTGAATAATATTTTCTGTGTGCTTGCTTTTGTAATGCTAACAATTCGATACAATATCATTAAAGCATTTTGAATTTTAATTTATAGTACAAAATTTGAGAGCGGAAAAATTTGGGGTGGTGAAAATAAAAGATTAGATAGGATGAGAAATGAGGAAGGGAGGAGGGAGATGGAGGGATAGAGAGAGCTTACTGTAGTGAGTTAGCTGTGTGTTAGCTGTTAGCCCTGCCATGTGTTAGCCATTAGAATTGTTCTGTGTTTGCCCTTACTTTTGTTTTGTTTTTGAGGAAGGCTTTGCAGGGAGGCTTCTGTAGTGAGTGTGAGATGTGTTAGCCATTAGCCCTGTTGTGTGTTAGCCATTAGCTCTGTTGTGTATCGAGCAAGGTGTTTGCAGGGAGGCTGCTGCAGTGAGTGCAAGGTGTGCTAACCGTTGGCCCTGTTGCGCATTAGCCATTAGCTCTATTGTGTTTTTGAGAGAGGAGCTGCAGGGAGGCAGCTGTAGTGAGGGTGAGGTGTGTGATCTGTTAGCCCTGTTGGTTGTTGGTCATTAGCTCTGTTTTGTGTTAGCTGTGAGCCCTGTTGAGTGTTAGCCGTTATCCCTGTTGTGTGTTAGTCTTTAGCTCAGTTGTGTATTAGCCATTAGCTTTGTTGTGTGTTAGCCCTTAGCCCTGCTTTATTTTGGAGGAAGGTGTTTTCCAGAGGCAGGATTATTGCTGTGGAATCTTTGCGTGTCACATGGATTGAGCTGAGGGGTGGGGTGGGCAGAGTCCGTCTCGGGGTGGGAGGGGAGAGTGAGCTAACAGCCCCTGTACTCGCTCTCTCTCAGCTAGTTTGGGAGGAAAAGCTCTCTCTGTCGTTTTCTGCACGCTGCTGCTCTCTCTCTCTCTCTCGGTGGGTGTTTGTGGTGCATGTTCGGTCTGGGGAAATATAACAGGAGGATAACAGAGCAGCCTGTGTTTACCTGCCGCAGCCTTTTTGCATATAAACCGAGGAGCACGGCCACCGATGGTCATGGTTAGGGAGAAAGGTAACCACAAATATGTGTATACATGTGTGTCTGCGTGTCCACATTTGGCTTGTGTATGTGCGTGAATTTATGTATGCATATGCGTCTTTGAGTATGTGGGCATGTGTGTATGCATATGTGTATGCTTGTATATTGTATGCTTATGCATTTAAGTACAATGTGTATATGAATTTATTTATATGTGTGTTTTGTGTGTATGTGTGTGTGTTTGAGCGTGTAGACCTCTATTTGTATTTTCAAGAAGATGCGGCACTGTATTACATATTAGAAAAAAAAATATTAGAATGCAGAGAAGAATTGGGCTTTTTGAATGAGTGTGGATGTGCGGATAGGAGACGGCTTTTTCCGTGCTTGAGAAAGCATTTTTATGGTTGATGGACCATCTTACTCTCACATAGGTCCATATTGTAGACTCTACCTCACAGCAAAGGAGAAAGCCAGGCCAAGAAAAGGGGAGACACTCTGCTGAACTGAATCTTGGGGGACACTGGTGCCTTTTACAGATGATGTAGACATATGAATACAAACAGGTCCAACCGCTGCTGACAGGGGGTTATGGCAAGGGTTTGTCGTTCACCGTGCTGAGGTGAAACCCCTGATCCTCAGAGTTTATGACCGAGGCGGGGAGCTCTCCTTTGATTGGTCGGAGCCACAGGGGTTTCCTCAACATTTCCGCCCCCTGCTTTGTGGCGCTCACCGCTCAAAGCGCTCAGGCAACCTCCTCTCACCGTCTGGCTTTCTCTGCAGCTCCGCCGCATCGGTTAATTCCTCTCGGTCCTCTCCCGTGTGGCGTTCGCTGTGTGAGACTCCTTCTGTTCCATGGGGTTTGTATGTGTGCACAAACATTACACTGCGGCTGTTTTACTTTCAACTCTCTGGGAACTTATAAATGTCAGTTGAGGCAGACGTTGAGAAGGCTCTTGCTTTTGTTCTGATGAACATATTCTACAGAATTCAGTCGTCAGTGTATAGTGTGTCATCAGGACTGTTTGTCGATGACAGACTTTGTCAGGATAGTTTTGTATACAATGCATTCAGAAAGTGCTCAGCTGCTGAATTAATGCTTTTATATGCATAATAATGAGTGAATGAAGGGACCAAAAGTGGAGTCACGTGATGGAGGGCATTCTCCATAATGTTCTGAGCCTGCTTCCTCAACCATGGCAAACCTAAAAAGGTAGCTTCCATTGTTTCCTGTAGTGGTGCAGACCAGTTCTCGAGTTGCTTTTCAGAACGGCGAAGTTCACGTACAGTTACAGTGAATGCTTTTCTCTGCTTGCTCCGCTTTGTCATGAAGACAAAAAGAGTTTTGGGCCTTTGGTTTGGTTTGTCCTGATCTGGTTTCTCGGCTGAAAAACTTCGCTGAACCCAGACAGTGTTTATATACTAGATTTTACAGTAACTTAGCAGTTATTCTGGATATAAAATTTGGTATGGATTCTTCTGGGTTTTACAAACAACGGCATGCCTCGATTGTATTTTTCTGCATTTGCAACAGCAATGCATGATGGGAAGGACTCATTCTTTCACTCAAGCCCTGTGTGGGATTAAAGCGTCTGCCCTCAGTCCCCACCCCCATACCCTGTATCTCTTTGTCTCGGCCATACATTTGCATCCTTATTAAACTTGCTCATTCCTTCCCCCATCTGAATTTTATATACTGTAGTTAAACTCTTTTGTGCATTCAGAGACAACACACGCTAAACTTTCATACTTATTTGCAGACACCGACCCATGTATGCACACAAGCACATGCATGTACACACACACACACACACACACACGCACGCGCACTCAGATGATATTGGCTAGGGTATGTTGCTGGACAGGAGGCGCTGTTGAGCAAGGTTAATCAATTTACAGCCCTCTACGACCAAAAAGACTTGCTATCCTCCCTCCATGAGAATCTTATTCGAAAGTTGTTGGTAACAATTGCTTCTAATTTTTGTTTGGTTAAATACTTGGCAGAAAGGGGAACCAGGGCTGGATTAGGAATCGATGGCCAGTTTTAACAATCCCTTGCTTTAGAGTCTGCAGTGCAAGCTGACGCCTGTTCATTATCTGCTGAGAGCTGTTTTTGACTCAGCCCTGCTGTGTAGTGCTGAGCCAAGCGAGACTGAGAGATCGTTACTCCCTGTTCAGTACAAAATGATTGGAACAACAGCAATCCTCCCTTTGTGGCACAAACTAAGCCTGTGTATTGGCTGCAGAATTTCTCTAGCCATTAATATAGAGACATCCTATAGCCAACATCTGGCCTCAATACACTGTGAAACAAAAGAAAATTTAAAAAAAGAGATTTAATACGTCCACCAGCATCTTCTTTGAGTTTTCTTTTTAAACTTTTAAATATCTGAACGGAATGCTCCTCATTGAATACTCTTAATTCTGAGGCAATAATCACTCCTGGTAGCTGAAAGTGATGGAATTCTTCAACACTGGCCCAGAATTTTGAACAAAACATTCAAAGAAACCAACTCTTGAATGGGCTATTTGTTTTTTTTTTGAGATTTAGAGCAAGCTGATCTCTGTTGCCTTGAGAATTCCAGAGAGGGAAGAGTCCATTGGAAATTCATCTTGAGATGGTAACCATGGTTAGAGATACTTATGTTAAATGCTAAAAGAGTAGAGGTTTGTTTTGTACAGATGCAGAACATTGGAGGAGGAAGAGAAGTGGGCAAGCAAAGGCACAATAGGAGATGAGAATTATGAAGGACAGCTGTGCTGTCGCAGGCAAATGGAGAAGGCGGCAGTTCATCTGAGCGGCAGGGCTTAACGGAGAGAGTGCACAGCATTTGTCGCGTCACGCGCCTCCTATCAGCTATTCTTGGTGAACTGGACATACCAAAGAAGTATCAATCTTGCGTCGGCTCCTAGAAACATCCACGAGTGACCTTGAACACACTGGATAGGCTCAGACACTGTGCATTAACCTGCAGAGATCGCGTAGCGAGCTGAGGGTATGGCACAAAGATTGCCAACTTGGATATCAGCTAGGGCTGAACGGTTTTGGAAAATAATCTAATTGCAATTATTTTAACCAATATTGCTATTGCGATTTAATATACGATTATTTTTTAAGTTCCTTATCTCCTGTATTATTCAACAAATGAACAATATCATCCTATAGTTACATTGAACGCTATATTTGATAGATTGAACATCAACCATTCCTTCCTGTAAGCCAGGCCTGTGTATTATATTGAAATTAGTTGATGCATGAATTGATATGAATAACACATTTTTATTTAACTACTTAAATCACGGTAGTATTTTGACTGATTTGTTGAACTTCCAGTGCGCATCGTCCTCTTTCTTTAAGCAAAAATCTGGGCTGGGATCGCAAAAGTTACTGCATAGCGAAAACACTATGCAGTCTCTAGAAGTCAGTAGCATTTTTCAGAACTGTGTAGCAAAAATAAAACTTAAAGGAGCAAAATGCAAGTTTGTGGCCAAAACTGGTAGTGCAGTCACATTCAAAATAGTGCAGAGTGCAGTATCCCCTCCTCCTCTCCCCCAAACGAGAGGTTGCCAGCTAGGTTGCCGAATCCAGCAAGAACGTCTACTACACGGGGCTACCATGGCTACGTTTCAAAATCACCAATGATTTGCCCTCACAGGATTGTGTTCAGTTCAGTACAGAAAAGATTGAGATGAATGACTAACTAACTTTAGCAATGGTCATATTGGTCAACTTGCTCATCATTCTTCTGTGTGGATAGTCCTCTAAAGTCCGTACTGTAATTTGCGTAAAGAATGAATGAGGACTCATTTGAATGATGTACTGTCTCAATTACATTTTTATTGCCATAATGGCTGTGCTAATGTTGGAACGGTTACCACAGCGTCTCAGCATAAAGCCAGAGAAACAGACTAATAATGCATTGCTTATGTTAGCAATGAAGAGCCACGGTTTTTATTTCTCAAACAATTTGTTATCTAGTCAATTCAATGACCCACCTGCATACGCACTAACGTACCGTGAACAAACATTCATAACGGTATTCTACTGTAGAGAATATTTGAAATGTCCGTGACTACATTAAATAGAATTAAGTAAGCCAAACTTAGCTGAATCTAATCTGCCCAGGAGAAAATTAGCAACTTCGGCGTCGGTCTTCAAATTCTTCTCTGCTTTCAGCCGTCTCCATCTTTCAAAGGCATGTCCTATACAGATCCTTGTTTTGTTTCTGACTTTGCCACGACGTATTTCAGAATCATAACGGAGCCGTTTTGGTTTAGTAACGTCAGACATTTATGTTCCGAAACGCTGGTGGCTGCGGCTCAGTGGTAACTGGCAACTTGGATGCCGAAATGCTACTGACTTTGTGATTGGGAGATCGGTGGAGGGCGGAGCAACAGGCCAAAACACAAAATGACGACATCAACATTAGTTGTGGGCTGCAACTTCGCTTTTGTCCAGCCAGAATATTCTCATTACGACTGTTGTCAGTGATATAAGTATTTGAAATTAACATCAATCCTTAATGTCTGGTGATATATCAGGGCCATTTCATGATTAATCAATATATATTTCTTACATATTGCTCCTTTCAAAAACGTCAGTATATGGATTTTAAATTTTTCTTTTCATCTCCTTGAACACTTAGCTAACAGTACTGACACTAGTCAAAATAGCCTAATGAAGACCAAGGCAGTTGAGTTACAGTAGCATTGCAATATTAAAACTACTTGGACTTACTAACTGGGACCCACTTACAGCTAACATGTAGTAACTCGGTAACTGAATAGGAATTGCTCAGTTTTACTTGGTTCTGCCAAAGCCACTCACCTGGCTCAAGCTGTGAATGAGTGAATATTTAGGACTGATTTTCATCAGTCATAATATTTTTTACTGTGAAAGAAATTAATACTGGCAATTATTAAGAAACAAGATGAACATTTAAATATTAGAATAAAGATTGCAATAATCTAGAATATAGAGCACTGTAGGAGTACAAATACCTATGTTCAAAATATGAAAACAGCATTCCTTAGACATAAATATATCATTCTTTTTTTGTTTCTCGGGGATAGAAATTCTACTTTTTTTTCACTAAACATCCGGGCTAGTTTTACCAGTCCTTCCCATCTTTTACTAGACAGCCTTTTCTTCCTTTTCATTTACAGCACCTATAAGATATTTGTATCACAAATATTTTTCATTTGGTTTTATACTACTGCTCATACCTATGCAAATTAATTATGTTCTAATAAGAATTAATAACCAGTCGTGCCAATAAATGTAAGACAAAGATGACACATAATTAACAGCATGTGATAAAAACTTCACATTTCAAAGCCCTTCAGTACCTTGGACAAAGAGAAATCCCTGACCAAATACTTACATGATCTAAAATGCAGGTTCGTCCATTTGTTGGGTTAGAATCTATGTTGTCAGTGCTCATGTGCTTGACCGCTGCCCCGTATTTGCAAAACAGTGCACTATACAATGTAAAAAAAATGCAACAGAGTGCCAAAATCCCTTCGTAATGATGGGTTAAAGTCCATATATCGCTCAAGAATTGAGACCATTCTCTAACTTACTCTCAATCACTCACTCTTTTTAGGTTCTGAAAGTGTCAGCAATATTCTGGTCGTTCAGTCTAATGTCGGTCGATCCTCTAATTCCAACGCTGGACGGTCTGGATCTCAAACATCACACAATCATTCACAGGTTTTTTCAATGCAATTAGCACATCTAGAAACTATCATTGTCATCATTATCTTTATATTTAATACCTGTGTTAGAGGACACCTAGCTAGGTGCTCCAGTTATAACAAAGACTAACATCGGAAAGTCAAGTATGCGGAGACAAAGTGATTTCAAATTACGCCATGTAATTGTCTCCAGAAGTTGACCTTTGTCCGCAATGCGAGCACAAACATATTTACAATTACTTTCGGAGAGAATTCCGTGTTCAAACTCCACCAGTATGGAATGAAATCAGTACTTTTTCGGGTTACCTTGATGTGTGGATACTCAGGGAAACATCTGTGTAAAAAATCATGCGTGTCCGGTGAAGAAAATTTGGAGTTTAATTTCTGTGCTCCACGTGGTTGCATATAACTGCAACATATTACTGAAGGTTGCCAGGGAATGCGCAGCATATGCATTCCCGATATTAAATATTTATGTTAAACCACGAACCCCCCTCTCACTTATGAACTCCCACAAAATATATTGGCACCTCTTTTTAAAATCGTTCTGGCAAATAACAAACTGAAAAAATGCAGGTTGTATACGAAATTTGAGTAGCCTAGATTACAATACATTATTAGACACCCGGACTAGTTTGAAGATGGGTATACTAGTCCATAATTTTATACTACCATAATTTTTACTAGTGAGCGGACTAGCGGGAATTTTGAACCCTGTATATATATTTACAGTTGATTTAAATTACATTTTTATAATTTTAACTAACACTTAAGAATTTCTTGACTACAAACACCCGTAAACAAAATAATAATGTTTTAAATTTAATGGTCGTGCTTGTGGGCTGATGTGTGTCACCAGTCCTGTGTTTTTCATTTTATTTCATCTTATACACATGTACAGCTTTTGATTGCACAATTCCCCAGCCAATGCTTTACAGAGGGAGGCGGTCGCGTGTCACGTTTTGCGGTTCATTCAGCCAATAACATTTCCCACTCATGTTTTCTTTAGCTCTGTGATCGGGACTGGCATGGAGGCAGGAAAATGGGTTCATTCCACTCGCTATCATGTTTTCAGAGACGTACCATTAGGTTAGCCATAGCGCGGTTGCAGAGGTCAATCGGAACAATATTTAGGAGAGTGTAGGAGCTCGTTTTTGTTCAAAACTGGACTAAAACTTTTACTCACATTATTTGAAGACTGTATCGCAAAATATGCAATGAGGATTTGAAAAGCCCGTTGCAGATTCGCGCATTTTAAAAAAACTCTGCACATTTTGCGATGTGATACTGCTTATCACCAGTCCTGAAAATAGTTCCATACAGCCGACCTGCTGTTCTTCTTGACACTTAAGTTTCTATAGTGTTGGATTCTGTTGAGCCTGAGGCCACTGTGCAACAGGTAAAAGGCCGACACGGAAAGTGCATCATGTTTATCCGGCCATCTTCTGGTCAGCTCTCGCTTATGTGTCATGTGACCAGTGTGTAATCACACCTTTGCGATTAGACAATCTCATTTTGTCATATTGTGATATTATCGCAAATGCAATTAATTGTTCAGCCCTAATATCTGCATCTTGAAATCCTTCTGGAAGCTTCTAAGCTATTTTTCCCATTTGCACCAATGGCAAACACATTCTGATAGACCTCAGGCACACATTTTGACCCTCTGAATGACGAACAGGAAATACGCATGGTGTTAAAGGGTGCAGTTGGACATATGAAGGGAAAACATTGCCTAGTTGCCTTTCGCTGAACGAATCCGTCTCTATATTATAGCGAGAAACCTTACTTCGGGAAGCTTGTGAGCTATTCTTATTTAAGTATACTTAATGTATAGGTAAGTAAATAAGTGGTGCCTGTATTTGAATAGTGAGTGTAAAAGGCTAAAATTGAACTCTTAGCCCTTTGACTTTGGTTCTATGGGCAGGGTTACTGGGGGAGGGCTGAGTGTTCAGTGCGCAACCATCTCCATGCTGCTCATTTCTAGGCAGAAGGTACCTGAAGAGATGCAGAGGGTCTTATGTTTGTACAGAAGGATAGTTTGGGCTGTTCTCCAACAGGCTGGGTGAGGTTGTCATGGTTTGTGAATGTGCTTTTTACTTTCTTTGTTACTCTCGTCCCTGACAACATTGTTTTCTCTCCACATCGGATTCTTTACCCAGCTGGCTGATTATATCTGGGCGTTCCTTCCCCGGAGTCTATTTAAGCCGGAGGTTGCCACGCCTCCTTCGCTGGAGTGTTTTGTATGACTTTGCTCACTTCGGCTCGATATATATCTTCAGTCAGGGGTTTGCCGATTTATATATATATATATATATATATATATATATATATATGTTTCTGGGAAGTTTCTGGGAAGCTTTGCTTCTTTGTGTTTTGGCACTATTGTAAGGTGCCTTGTTAGTTTTTTCTCTTTTATTGAGATTTCTTTTCCTCTGGTTGCTCGCTCCGTTTCTGGCACTTAAGCCTTTCGTTTGTTCAGAAGCGCGAACTCCTTTCCTCTTCTATCTCGCCCAATTACTCTCAGCTGCATCGGCTCTGTGCTCGGTACAGCTTAGCCTGCCGCGGCATCTGAAACTCCGCTCTAACCAGCCATTACAGAGGTGTGTTCCCTACATCATTGTCTGTTACATTTTTGTCCCAAAGCATATATCAGTCCTCCAGAGACTCAGTTTTATTGGGGCTTCAGAGATCGTCCACAATCACCTTCTTCCTGACCATGGGAATATGTGTTTGTGTGTTTCTTTAGTAGTTCGTTAACCACCGCACAAGTTCGACCCGACTTCCAAATGTTTGAGTTGGCTAAATGTTTTGTTTGAAAGATAGAAATGTATTGAAGCAGAAAGCCAGCATTATTGAGCGATTTTTTTTCTTCATAATGCATTATCCCATGATGCATGCAGTGTACATGGAGCTCTTTGCCTGATGCACAGTATTCTACTGACTCTGCAGTCCGCAAATAGGTCTATGAGCACAACTGTACATCATATGCGTCGATGCCGTGAGATATGTCTTATGTGGGCTGTGTTTCGCTGAAAATTCTGTCGCGCACCTAAGTAAATAGGCTTATTTTTGTCTTCGGGAGGGGTTTTGTAAAGATTTCAACAGCCTATTGCGCGTCAGTGCTGGCTTTTACTCAAGATTTCTGAGAGCGTGTCATATTCCTGTCAAGGACCAGCGGCCACAAGTGTAGATACACTTATCACATTTATTAGAGAATATTCCACTGCTTTCATACGCCGAGGGGTCCTTTGACCATGTGATGCTGTCTCTTTATTCTATCTGTTACTCTCTCCATCCTCTCTCATCCATTCATCATTGTTCATTCTCTTTTCTTAAAAAGATTTTTCTCAATTCAATTTTGTTTTTGATTACATAAGATGAATCACCCAAACAACATGTGTCAGGGTACATGCATATTTGAGTGTGTGCCCACATATATACATATATGAGACCTAAAGTTAAAGGCCTTTTACTTTTTCAGAAACCAGGCCAGTGATTCACCAGCTTTTTTACTTTCTTATATTTTAAATAAAGACACCACAGTTGTAAAGCAGGCCACGCATAGTTGTTCAATATCGTAAGGATTGAGTTGTGTGTCTTTGACGACTGGCCTTGTTCATCTTTGTGGCCTTGACCTGTGATTTGTATCTGTGCTTTTATTTGTCCATCTTAGAGGTGTTTGTGCCTGCCAATCTCCAAGCGTCTTTTATAGGCCTGAATGACTGATCTTTTGATCGCTCAGTGTGCTAAAGCCATATTTCTTAATGATACTCTAAGCCTGCATTAGGGAACGAAGCATGTAGAGTAGAGAAGTTGAAGAGACACGGTGCTTCTTTGTTTTAGCAGTGTCACGAGGAGAGCTCTCCGTCTTTTCTTGGCTCCTCTCTCACTCACTCTCCAAACATACACACACACACACACACACACGCCGCACACACACACACACATACCCACGCCACACATCTCTTAATGTGTGGACCGGCAGACAGAAAGAGCCTTTAAAAGCATCACTGAGCTTAATGTCTATTTTTGGCAGAGGGAACAATGGATGTGCTATTTGTATTCATCTCTATTGGTGGTTCAGTGGTAATCCACTGCAGAAGTTCATATGGTTAACTGGTGCCTTATTTTTCCAGCAGCTGGAAGAAATCTGCCATCTCTTGCTGAGCTAATAATAATGCTAATTCCTGCTCTAACACTATTTTACACTACACTGAACAAGACCTAAGGTTACCTAAGCTGGGCATATGTGTGCCATACCTAAATTTCCCCGCAAAAAAACCTGCAAAGTCCACTCAATCTCTTTTGTTTTGAATTAAGTTTTTTTATTTTTATTCAGCATAATATGTGTCTTCTGTGAGAATTGCCAAGGTATTTATGTACAGTATATGTGGAAGAGGTTCGCCAGTTTATTTAGAGAGCGGTATTGCCCAGATTGCCTATGATAAGGTTTGATAACATTTCATGATTGTCTTCATTTGAGGACTGAACTAGCCTTACTCCCTCCACAGCCAAACCGTCTGTACCTTCACCTCCTCACTGCAGTTGTTTTTGTGGTTGGTTCTACGTTCCTCTGCAGGTACTGCAAATCCCCAGTCTCCATGCTGAGATGTATTATTTAATGCTTCTTAGCAGTGGAACCAGAGTGCCAATTTTTGGCCAAGTGTGCGTGGGGATTGCTGTTTGTTCATAGTCACGGCGAAACAGCTGGTTATTTTACTGTTACCTTAAATGGCTGCTGGATATGGCATCCATCTGAGTCATCCTCTGTAGATGACGGGATGACCATGTGTCCCAGCATTATGAGCGTCGTGAATTGCTGCTGTCTAAAATGATGTTTTTATTTCTCACTTGAGATCACCAACTGATCACAAATCCCTACATCCATCTGTAGCAAGGAGCAGAGCAACAGAAGCTTACAATCTGACGATTGTGAGCCAATAAGTGTTGAACCTCCTAGCAGTTTTGTGGCTCTGCCGCCTACTTGTTATTCTCAGTGATATTAGGTCTGAATGCTGACTGACATGGAACCGCATCATTCAAAGGATTTTGGAAATTTAAGGCATTAGCTGCCGGCTCGGCACCAACCTTAATGAAATACCTTTCTTTTGAAAATACAGTTGAGGAGTTTGAATGTTCTCCCTGCGTTCCTACAGGTTTCCTCTCGGTACTGTGGTTTCCTCCTACAGTCCAAAAACATGCAAACTAAGCTAAAGGGACCCTCTAAGATGCCCATAGGTGTGAGTGAATGGTGGATGAGCCCTGCCATGGATTTGCAAGCTGCCTATAGTGTGCTCCTGCCTTCTGGCTATAGTCTGCTGGGATAGACTCCAGCTCCCCTGTTACCCTGCTAAGGAAGAAGCATTTCAAATAATGGAGGGCTGGAAAAACTACAAACTGAGCACAATTCAAAGATGCCAACCTTGCACCGGACAAATAGGAAGCTGATAACAGAGCCAACGTTGGCCAATTGTTTTTTTTTTATACCCTAAAATACTGCAAAAATGGCTTTATTTATAGATTGAATCTGGGAGTGCCTGAGCTGCTAAGAGACTGTCTGGCTCCACAAGTATTTTGATTGGATTTTCATTTCAGTTCCCCTGCTATCAATTCTATGCTGCTATCTTTATCTGCCTGTTAGTAACTGTGGACAGTGGCGTCAGTCTGCCAGGCAAGTCGAGTGCCCTGAAGTACTGCACCTCTACAGCACCCTGGATATACTCCCTACCTGCTGCGCACATTTCATACTTTATAAGCTATTCCAATGGTCACAAACCCTGTTCCTGGAGGTCTACTATCCTCTAGTCTTTTTTTCCAACCCACCAAACCACAGTTTGCACAAAAGCATAAGATCCAGAACATTCACTAATTATTATAACCTGATGAAGGTTGTTACAAAAATCTGTGTGGTGGTAGATCTCTAGAAACAGGATTGTTGACCACTGCGCTGTATTATTTACACTCACTCACAGCATATGCATACTCCATTCTTATTCCACCCATACACAGCACATACTCCACACTCACTACTCATGTGAATGCAGTGTGTACCATCGACTTACTGCACACATATTGTGAAAAAACCATTCAAACCCTCGCCCCTGATTTTCTATAATGATGCTTTGCATATACATATACTAAATAGTTTCTGAACCTATTGTGAATGTGTTATGAGACGTGGTGAACAAATGGACATGTTAAATAAAGTTTGTGAAAGATGTCGCCCTTTACTGACATGACCAATGTCACACCCATGTGAAAAAGTAATGGTGCCCCCTAAATTTTTTTTTTTACTGGTTTTGCCTCCAGGCACACTTTAGATGAAGTGTAGCTCATAAAGGCTTTCTAAAGGGTGAAATGACATATCCTTATTCAGCATGTGATGTCAGATGTGACAGTGACTAAGTCACTTAGTCATTGACAATGTCTGACAATGTCACCCTTTATTGTATTTAGCCACTAGCTAAGTGACAATTTCAGTTATACCACATGTGACATCACAGGCTGAATAAGGATGTGTTATTTCACCCTAGCATGACATTTGCTTATGTATGATTTATGAAGACGTGACGTCTCATTTATGAAGGCATTATACATGCTGTATAAAGCCTTTATGAGCAACACTTCATCTGAATCGTGACCTTGCCTCCTTTTGTTGACACTTCTCTAAAAAAAAATGCATCCAGTTGCTGGAGATAAGTTTTCCACACTGCTGAAGAGGAATTTTTGCCCTCTCTTCACAATTACTTTCATTCCCAAAAAGTTGCACTTTTGACTCATCAGTCCTCGGACCATCATCTCAGCAGAGTGAGGTCAGCTCGCTGTTAAGACACTCATGGATACCAGTTTCGCCTGGTGTCTTTCTAATGCTGGAATCATGGCCCTAGACCTTTATGAGGTGCAGGAAGCATGCAGTTCTTAAGATGTTGGTTTGGGTTTCACTACAATCCAGATCAGTTGTGAAGCCCTCTTATGCTTGATCAGCCATTCTTGGGAAGAATCTCCGCTGTTCCAAGTTTTATCCAATGGGAGATAATGGCTCACTGTGCAGGAGTCCCAGAGCCTGAGAAAGGCATTTCATTTTCAAAACGCTTCTCTTATGCCCCCTAATTTATTTTGGACTTGGCATTGTGTGCTGCATTTAAAACATTTCAGGCTGCACAATACTGCTGTAATCAACAGGGCTGGCAGAAATCAAATCTGAGTGCGTCTTGTCTAATTTAACCCAATAGTTAATTGGCTGTTGAGTAACTAAGGCAGTGATTTTTACATACACGGCCATTTGCAGTCAGATAACTGCTTTCCTTTAATAAATGCAACGATCGTTTATAACTGTATTTTGTGTTAACTGAGGTTGTGTTTGTCATATAAAATGTTGTTTGAAGATCTGAAAAAAATTAACAGCGACAAATACACTAAAATAACAGAAATCAGGAAGGGTGCAAATTTTTTTCACAGAAGTCCATGAGCCCTGATTGGTCAAGGAGACTGGTCAGTGTTTCTGATTAAGTCTTTCCTATGTAAAAAAAAAAACAATTACCATGGCAACCATTATGTTGACTGTATTATTTTTGAGAAAATACACTGTTTTTCTTTCAGGATGTGGAGGCGTTCCCAAAATAATTCCAAACCCTTCCTCAAGTGTCCTGAAATCAAGACTGTTTTATGTTGCCTGTCAATAGCGCTCTTTTAAGTCTTATCATGGTTGGACTGATTATGTATCCTGTTTGCCAAGACTGACATATGCTCAAAACAGCAACATTGTCTCTCTTTAAACTTCTCAGAGATTAGATTCGAGAGGCATGCAGCTGCCATTACAGGCTGGAGCTCCGAGGAAGGAACAGAGATGTTTCGAAACTCATGAAATGGGGCGCAATTATTAGCACAATTTCAATGCTAACAGGCATCAGAGCCTTAACTCTATACATTAATGCCTGCAGTGTTAAGTCCATTAGGAACCATACTTCGTGCACTCTGTAAGAGCTGATTTAACTTGAAACATTTTATTTTGTACTGGGTTGATCACCCAGAGTGTTGGTCTGTCCTGGCCTGTGCTAGATACAGTCACACAAAATATGATGAATAATTAAATTCTTATTTTTATTCCATTCATTTTCTGCTATTTCATCTTTTTATGCAGATCTGTACTCCAGCTCCTTCAGCATATTCATATCACACCTTCCTCATTTCAGTAGCTTGACATTACAGCTGTTGATGATTTCAGTGTACAGGGTGGTGAATACTCTGTAATACATGGTCACCCCTTAAGTTATGAGGACTTATTTTTCTCTTTAACTCCATCTGCCATGATGTGTTTTAGATACTGAACTCAAGTTTATATGTTTTCAAAAGTTAAACTTAAGAGTTATCCATTGTTTTGACCAATCATGAGTTGAAACAAAACTTATTTTGAAGTTGAGTCAGCTCACATTTACAACCTAAGTCCTAAAAACGTTGGGACTTAGTGTAAAACACAATGACTTTCAAATCACACCAGTCAGTGTTTTATTCACAATAGAGCAGAGATAACACAGCAAATGTTGAAAATAAGAATTTTTCAATTTTATCCCCAAAATGAGCTCATTTCAAATTTGATGGCTGCTACAGGTCTCAGAAAAGTTGGGACAGGGGCCTATGTACCACGGTGTAGCATCCCCTCTTCTTAACACAGAGTGGAGGCATCTGTGCATTGAGGAGACAAGTTTCTTGAGTTAAGCCATTGAAATTTGATCCCACTCGTTTAATACAGGCTTCCAGCTGCTGGAGAGATTTGGGTCTCCTTTGATGGACTTTTTGTTTAATTACGCGCCAAATGTTCTCAATCAGTGAAAGATCAGGACTGCAGGCAGGCCAGTTCAGCACTCGGACTCTTCTACTACTAAGCCATGCTGTTGTTATAGCTGCAGTATGTGGTTTTGCATTGTCCTGCTGAAATACACTAGGCTTTCCTGGAATAGATGACGTCTGGAGGGGAGCATATGTTGCTCTAAAACCTTTATATACCTTTCAGCATTCATGGTGCTTTTTGAAACATGCAAGTGTCCCACACCATATGTACTAATGCATCCCCATACCATCAGAGATGCTGGCTTTTGAACTGAACGCTGATAACAGGAGGGGTGGTCTTTCTCCTCTTTGGCCCGGAGGACACGACACTCATGATTCCCAACAAAAATATCAATTTTGGATTCGTCTGACCACAGGATACTTTGCAACAGTCCATTTTAAATGAGCCTTGGCCCACAAAATACGGCAGCACTTCTGGATCATGCTCAATAATGGCTTCCTTTTTGCATGATAGAGTTTTAGATGGCATCTGTGGATGGCACTGTGTTTACAGACAGTGGTTTCTTGAAGTATTCCTGGGCCCATTTAGTAATGTCAATGACAGAATCATGCCGGTGAGTGATGCAGTGGCGTCTGAGGGCCCGAAGATCACGAGCATCCAGTAAAGGACTTCAGCCTTGTCCCTTACACACAGAGATTTTTCCAGTTTCTCTGAATCTTTTGATAATGTTATGCAGTGTTGATGGTGAGACCTTCAAAGCCTTTGCAATTTGACATTGAGGAGCATTGTTTTTAAAGTATACCGCAATTTTTTTTAAGCAAGCTTTCACAGGCTTAAGAGCCTCTGGCCATCTTTACTTCTGAGAGACTCAGCCTCTCTAAGACATCCCTTTTATAGCCAGTCATGTTACACACCTGATGCCAGTTAACTTAATTACTTGCTTTATTTTCTTTCAGCTGATTCTCTTATATATTAACCCCTTTCTGCAGATGTAGATGCCCGCGTCTATAGACCTGCAAATTGGAAGTACGCTGTTACTGTACTCGATCACTAGATAGCACCCCCGGATCAGTTATTGAATGTTCACAAGCAAGCAGACCTCGAACGCGGTTCTGAATACGGTGAAGTTCACTCCACTCCCTGTTTTTCGAGAGCTGCATGAATTAAACTCCTCAGCTAAGCCTGATGTGCAAACTGGTCAGTATCCTTGCCCATAGTGTCGATTCAGCAGTTTGAAAAAACGATATCTTGACACAGAAAAAATCGTTATCCTTTGTAGCAACCAGTTTAGCCACAGTGAGCTAACAGTATTCCATTTAGTAGTTCATAAAAATCAGTTTTCTGAGGCAAAAAAATCGACATGGTATTAATTCTCTCACATTCTATTGCCTATTACAGTTGTCCCATACAAAAAAATTGTAGTTCCCTACCGTGGATTTACGCGTAGATTCCTTCATTGCCAAATCCAGCGCTTCCTTATATCCACCCGAGTACTGGCGTTGATAGCCAATCACTCAACCATACACTCAAGCTCTTCTGCGTAATTGTAGAGTTACACTTCATGGCCTCCTGAAGTTTCCCTGATAACGATGTATTAATTGGCTCGTTTCTTATCCAATTCCCGAGTGTTTAAACATTTTAGAGTAAGTGAAACACATTGATTGGACAAACACAGAGCATACAAACCAATGCGTATCAGCATGCGCTGTTGTATCCTGTCTACGTTATGCACATTACGCGGCTAAAATAGACGGGATTTATAGAAAATCGGTTCGCAAAACTGGCCTTGAAGTGTTCAGTTACATTACAGGATTTAAATGAGAACGATATGCTCTATTGGAATTATTTCGAACGAAACAGGACCGGAGGGTTCATGTTACTGGATACATCGATCTCTATTTTATACAGTCAATGTCTCTGGAGGAGGGATTCACGAAAAAGGTCAGGCTGCTATTTTTGTTTGTTTTTTTTTTCTGTTTCGGAATGTATATGTACTCAACTAAGTCGAATGTCGAGGTTTTTTTCCTGTTTAAAACGCGAACTGCCCGTGCATTTTGGTGTGGACCCCCGGTACGTTCATTGCACGTTTCTTTTGAATCGGGAGACGCAATGGATTTGATATTCCCTGAAAGTGGAGTGTCTGTTCAGTTAAAATAAGGTATATTTCAGAATTCAGATATTACTGTGTTAGTGAGGTGTACTTGCTCCTTATAAGTGTTGAAATGGGTTCGTGAGCTTTGAAGAGGGGACTGGTAGCTTTCATTACAGGGTGAATGTTCTGACCGTTTAATTAGCAGTTTATTTAATGCGTGTTTGTGCTGGCTTTGAAGAAAAATGGCCAAAACTCTAAACTTTATTATGGAGAAAAGGCACGTTCATATTTGGAGAGGTTGCTGGTGACCATTGGTATTCAACTGCACTGATATTGATAAATTCATACTAAACTCAACCAGAAAATCATTCGTTCATATTAAATTTCATGCCTTAAAGCTTTAATTGTGTTAAATACATGATTTTTTTAATGATTTGACAGCAAATCATTTTGAGACTTTGGGGAGACACTTGGGTAGCTGTATAATTTGGCTAATAGCATGTAGGTAATCTAGAATGTAATTTTGAAGATGAATTCTACTTGTGCTCAAGGAGTTTATGATACCATAAATGTATAGTTTTAAGCCCCAGCAGTTTTTCAATCGTCAGAATTATTTTTTTTGCAATTTCAATGGTGAATTCTCATGAAGATTTTTTATGTTTGCTGCTCATTTTCTCTACCAAAATCATGAAAATAAACTGAAATACAATGTAATTCTAAATGCTGTAAGTGTCTTTCCTGAATTGAGCCACATTTTTCCTCTTTGTGAAGCTTAAATCTTGAATTATACAGCATTAAAGTGGGTAACCCATAAATAGCCAAATTTGGCTTCTGCACAAAGGGGTTAATTGCTTTCCCAGCTCTTTTCTTGCCTGTGTCCTGACTTTTTTTAGACCTGATGCAGCCAGAAAATTTGAAATAAGCTCATATTGTGGATAAAAATGTAAAATGTCTCAGTTTCAACATTTGAAATGTTATCTATGCTCTATTGTAAATAACATACTGGCTCATGTGGTCTGAAAGTCATTGCATTTTGAATTTATTCACAATTTACACTTCGTCCGAACTATTTTGAAATTGGGGTTGTAGTTAAGTTATCTCACCTTTTTTAAGCAACCAGCGAACTTTCGTTTTAATCAATCTGAGATAAAATGAAGCTCCTTTCATACCTTGACCTGGCTAGGGATTCTGGGGGAGAGTTTTAGCATCACTGCTTAATTCTTCCTTGCAAGTTAGATCCTAAGCACATATCTCAACCCCATCCAATGTTCTGCGACCTGAAGGTGGTCGTCTATCCCCTCTGTGTGTTTGTGCTTCTTCTCGCCATGATTCTGTTCTGTACTAGTCCACAATGGTGGGGTCATCGAGTCCATGGGCTGGATTTCCAAGTCTTCTTCTACCTGCATATTTATTGTGCAAAGGCCAGGATGTGCAAAATCTATACACACACACTACCCGGCCAAAAAAAAGTCGCACACTCAAATATTTAGTTGGAACCCCTGCAGCTTGATTAAAGTGCATGTTCGTCTTGTCATTGTTTTGACAACTATATGCAATGCCAGAACATTTATTTTTGATCAGAAATGCCATAATTTTTGGCCGAGATCTTGTCTTTTTGACATAATGGTTGAACCACTCGGTGGTCTTTCTTGAGCACATCCCAATAACTTTTACTGTGTCTAAGATCAGGACTTTGTGGTGGCAGATTTGCTTGTGAAAGTGATTCCTCATACTTGTTTTTGTAATTCATGGTTTTCTTTGCTAAATACAGGCCAATGACTCGCCCGGTCTTAAATACTGTAACATCTTTTCCACCATCAGGGGATGTGTCTTCCAACATGATTTTAATGAAATGAGCATCGATGTGCTTCATCAGTCAGGGTAAAAATGATTATTGCCGGCTGAAACATATTAATAACCGCAATAATGATCCAATTATAGAATTTGTTCCATAATTTCCAAACGGTGACTTTTTTTTGGCCGGGCAGTGTATATGTATTGGCCATGAAACTCGTTCTTATGATTTAGTCATTTTAATTCGCGGCCAGAAGATGTTTCCTTGATTGAAGTAACCCACTCCCACAATTTAGTTAATTTTTGGCCACAAGATTGGTATGCAACAGGCTACTCTTCATATCTTCTTGGAGCAGACTGTGTTTGCACTGTTTGTCCCTGCAGATCTGCAGGCACTGACCTGCTTCCCATTCAGTGAATAGCCAGTAAGGGAGCTATTCGCACTCAAAAAAAATGATACCCCATGAAATGTTAGATTTACTTATTATTTTTATATCAGCTGGTTTCATGCAATAGCTTTGCGTAACCTTTATTTTACTTCTAACATTTTTGGACAGTTAAATTAATTGCATTGAGTGGAATGTACTTAACTCAGTTTTGTGGAACTATTTGGCATAACATTATTAAGTAAATCTAACATTTCATAGGGTTTAATTTTTCTGAGTGCATTATTGAGGGGCAACTGAGCATTTTCAGGCTTCTTTGACATTGTGCTGCAAAAAGATTGGAAGTTTCATACGTTTAGAGAGTTCAGTTCGGGCTTGTCTTGCTGACACTCATGCAAGGCTTAACAATATTGTGTGCTCCTCTTCCATCTGTTCAAGGTCATGTTTACCAGCTGAAGTGTGCAATAAATGCTTCACAGTGTGATGTATTCTTTTTTCATCGGTTCATGACTACTAATGAGAATGGACAGCAAATGTACCCCACTGTGGGAGTTAAATTTCATCAAGTGATCGCACTCATTTACTGTGGTCCGGTAAAAAAAAAGGTGGATATCAATATGAGGGCTGGTGTTAGTCCTGTCAGAGGGTCATTGTAACATTATTTATGTGGCAATGGGGCCGATGGGGTTCAGCTAAGTTTGGATGAAAATAACTGGGGATTGTTTGCTTCTGCAACTGCGGAAGACAGAGGACAGGAAAATTTAATTGATTTTTATTTAGAAAAAAATGATGTCTAATTGTGTTTTGATAATATTCTATTATTCTATTTTGTGCCCTGTCTGGTTTTAATGGATATTGCTGCTTTGATGTCATTTTTTTATTTTTTTATTTTGCATCTCCAATCCGGCCCGAATCTGGAATTGGTGAACCATGTACAAGGCTTGTTCATATGCGACCCCTTGCTGCCAACTCAGGATAGTGAAGACAGTTCACGGCTCTCCTCAGAAGCACGTGCCCGTCAGCCACTGCTTCTTATACACTCATTGGTTGAATCTTCGCAAGTTCAGAACGAGGGTGGAGGATACCCGGACATGAACAGACTTTGAATCTTCCTGATGAGCGCCCGTCTGGCCAACAGGAGGCGCTTGAGCTACGAACAAAGCTGTTTATTTATTTCCCTTACCCAGCAGTCCCTTACCACTTTGAATCCCTGTAGCGCGATGGCCAATTAGCTACGCTGAAAAAGCTGCCGATCACTGCCGGTTGGTACGACCGGGGCTCGAACCCGTGACGTGATGGTCACTTCTGCACTGCAACGCAGTGCCTTAACCGAGTGAGCTATCCGGCAGCTCTTTGATGTCATTTTTAAAGTTTCAAATGAATAATTAATCATTGTTAAAATATTTCACGTGTAATATAGTTGTTTGCTAATTTTATTTTGCATTATAATAAAAATAAAGGTTTACAGAATGATAAGAATGACAACATGCATTATAGAGGCTATTTTGAATACATTTTGAATATTTGTGGATATGAATACAAGTGTGCCTTGAGATTTTGGCTCACCCTTTGGTGGTTTTGTGCATAGGTTTTACAGTTGCTCCTCTATAATATAGAACCATAGATATTTGCCCAGAGGTGTAGAGCTGAGCAACACTGCTCATGTTGTAAGCTCTTGATTCTTTATGCTGTAATACCACAGCACACATCATGTGTGTCGCTATGTGGGAAAGGTGATGCCAGATTATCATAGGCCAGATGGTTTATAATATACACTACCTAAGCCTCATATCAGCAGACTATTGTCCTGCTAGGTAAATAGTTTAACAGTGTAAGTGAGCATTTTAAAACTTTTTGTGACCCGGTTTGTCGTTCCCTCCTGGCTGAAGAACAGCATTGCGGCGATGCTGTAGACGCACTCGAGCGCAGAGAAAATGACAGTGATAACTCATTATCCCTCGGCCTTGTTAGGCTTTGCTATCTCTTTGCTTCCAGAGCTGTGCGTGCAGATCTAAAAATATCCCTCTGTGGCCAAGCTTGTGAAGCCGATCGTCAGCAATTAACATTCCCAACTTGGGTCCAGTGGCACTCACACTTAGTTTTTTTTTTTTTGGCACCCTGGTGCTGCGTGCTGATTATACATTGTTAAGAAGGTTTTTCAATCAGGACAACTGTTCTCTTAATTTAAAATTTCAAAGATTGCATGAGCACTATTCTTAGGTTTAGCCCAGAATGGATCCTGAGGTATGACAGTGTGCGCACCAGCATGCCCTGCCCTATCTAATGGGGAGCACCATGCACCTCCCTCACTAGATACATAATGCCAAAACCAAAACCCCCATCAGTACCTACAAACACACCCATACAACAGGTGTTAGTTGGGGTGGTTGAAGTGTAATTTGGGTGGCAGCAAGCCAGGTGTGCGGCCCATCAATGTTAATAAAAGCTCAGGGAATATTTATGTTGGTTTAAATTAGGCTCCCCACGCTGAAGTATGCATGTAATTAGAGAGCATGTGATATTAGTGCATGTGTGATTGGTTGATTGAGGGAATGCTTGTGTGTGGCTGCTGAGGCTGACCGTTGTTCATGTCATTGTTCTGTTTTGCAGTTAGTGTTTCCTGACTGAATTTGCCTTGCACGCACACACACACACACACACACACACACCATGTTGCCATTGGGAGAAGTTGGGAAACCTGGGGTAAAGAGGACCAAAAAGTTTTGGCCAGCCAAAACAAGATTTTAAAGCAAAGTAAAGCAAAATCTTGGGTTTATTATCTTGCCTTAGGCTCACTACTCACAAATGACACAAACAATGTTCTTGAAGAGTCATTTTTATTAAATGGTATGAACTTGAAAAGAATATACAAATTCCGCTTTGCCCCAGATCTTCGGGGCAAAGTGAAACACGGGACGGGGCAAAATGGAATCCTTCCCCTAGAGGTCTTCAATGTCAAAATCATTTACTTCCTTGTACAGTACTGTCCTGATACATCATTTTACTATTATGACCTGATAATACTTGCATAGTTCTGAATCGCCTGATTCCTCTAACGTGGGCTGGAGTAGTCATGGTCATTTTTTCCGAAACACTTGATTTTCATGATCTAGATCAGGGGATTAAGGACAAGTTGCACTTGAATCATTCAAATATTTGTAAGTTGTAAATTCTGGATTTTCCAGTAATGCTTGATATACTTTTGTGGAACGCTCTGGGGAAAAGTGGAATAATGCTCCAATCTGCCCCATCCACTTTGCCCCCACAATATGAGATTCATCACTGGCATGTCGACCATTGTTTGCTTGCCATGTTAGCATGTATTAAGTAAACTTACACCTATCCATCATTAATATGGCTTTCGAGATAATTCAGCATAGGCACAATATAATTTATCGAATAATATAATTTTTGGGTTATTGGTTTAAATATATGGAAAAACAATATTATCTGTAAAAAGCAGACATATCTGAGTCATTTCCACGGTTCCGGTCAAAAACGATCACAGCCTCCATGCAGTGTTCTTGGTGCATGTGCTTAGATAGAGGGCCGCATGAAGATGGATTTTACTGGGGGTGTTTCACTTTGCCCCGCGTTCCACTTTGCCCTGGTTTCCCCTAATTATGCACTAGAATGCTGAAAGATAGTTTGACAATGCCTCACTGATCTCATTGAATCAGTGGCGCAGAAAGTGGGCATGCAGTATATGCTGTGCATGGGGGCGCTACGCGTAGGGGGCGCCAAAGCAATTGGCCGCAAGCAGACGAGGATACAAGATAATGATATTGACAACATTATAGAATTTTAAGAGTACTGGAAGACGCGTTTGAATGCACAATATAAATGAAATAAAACGCGTCTCTCCGCCCCCCACGCTCAACAAAATGAACCGTGTGGGCACCCATCTTCTTCTGGGAAGTCAGATCTGAAATGTGTTCTTTATGGTCTGGCGGGGAGGTCTCATGTGCGTCTGTGTGTGTTTGTGTGTTTGTCCTCCTGCAGTGGCACATACTCAGGACGCACACCCCCCCACAGAGAAGCCTGTGATCCAGTGCTGTAAGTGTGGGGAGCCATGCAGAGGCGAGGTGCTCCGAGTGCAGTCCAGGCACTTCCACATAAAGTGCTTCACCTGCAAAGGTCAGTTAATACTGTCCTCTCTGAGGTCGGGGGCATTCAAAGCAAACCACAAAATCATAAGTATTTTTGAGCTGTAAATCTTCATTAGTTTTTTTTCTCTTCTGAGAAAGCACATACAAGTGAAGCTCGCAACATGAGTTTGAAATAGTTCACAAATCTGGGACATCTCAAATCCATCCTGAATCTGGAGTTTTCCACCAGCGAACTGTGTTTTGCATCTTTGTACGCAGCTTATTACATTTTTAATTCACTATATTACCAGTCCATAAGCTGATTGTGCCTTTAAACAGTCTGTAAAATTCCACAAAATGATGTCATGGCTTTAGAAGGTTCTGATAGGCAGTTTGTGTCACAACCCTCCTGTCTCGTTAATCGTCTCCTCCCCCTTTTCAGCGACTTGCGTGTCTTTTAGAAGTGATGGGCCTCATGCATCCACATTCCCTTAAATTTCTCTTATATTTTCTCTTATTTTTTTGCCAAGAGAAAAAAATAAGATAATTAAATTCCAGATGCACCAAACGCTCATACCGTCCAAATCTGCGCTTACCCAGGAGTTCTGAATGTTGAATCCCACTGGATCATAAATTTGAAGCGCGGAGCCGGTTGTTTTAAATTAGCATATATGACACCTGCTAAACACCATATAAGGGCAGGCGACGCGCCGTGTGCAAAGAGCCGACTGCTCATGGCAATCTAGGGTTCTTTCACACTCGGTAGGATTGTTCTGTACCATGCCACAGTACGATTGTCCCCCCTCCCCTCTCCCCCGCTGGTCAGCTTTCACACTAGTAATATGGTACTGTACCCAAGTACACTTGAAGAGTTCATTTGCAAAAGCAGGTAAAGGCCATTCTTAAAATGAATGAACCAACAGCAGTTTGATGAATATTCCTTAGACTACACGATCCAAGAACATAATTTAAGAAAAGTAAAAAATTTTGAGATGTCTTTCTGAAATAACCCAACTCTAATTTGATTGCTGTTCCACGATGTGCACAATTTAAATATATTGATTTTGAAAAATAAATCAAAATGCCCGTAAGTGGTTTTGCAAATGAACTCTTCACATGCATACTTGTCAAAATTCCGATACAGCGTGTTGTGGTTTGCACCTAGGTGGTTTTAAATAGGAAACGATTTTCAAAACGAGGCGCCAATATATTTCGGGGGGGTTTATAATTGAGAAGGGGGTTTGGAATATTAATATCGCAAATGCATATGCTGCGTGTGCCCTAGCAACCCGGTGTGTCATCTGTAACATGGATTACCACAAATCGCAGCACGAAAAATTAAACTCAACATTTTCTTGACTGACTGAATGCATGATGTTCTTACACATCTGAATCTTTCTCTGGGTTACCAAACATCAAGGTAAGCTGAAAATGTACCGATTACATTAGATATTGGTGGATGTTACATACAGAATTCTTTCGCCCTAGAGTTTTTGGCCGATTATGCTGTCCATGGCCTCATACCACGAAAATGTATCTGTCTCATAACTTGAGCTGCCAGACTTTCGCACTGCGTCCTGCATTTTGAAATATCGCAGCCGCATTTTCTTTAGTTATCACGGCACTGGTCTATTGTCCTGTGATAACCATGCAAATGTAAATACTCACAGATTCACAGAATTAAATAATAAAATCAAAAGAATATCTCAAAAACTTAAAACAATCAAAATTTGATTATATGATGCATTTTTTATATTTAGGTTTTGAAACTTGTGTTTCCGTGGATTGGACAAGCAATTTGTGGACAGAGATAACAGTTCTCTGTTTTCTCTCATCTCGGTAAGAGTGTTCTCGACCACTCGTAAAATTTTCTCTTACCTAAAAGAAGAGCAAAAACATTGGTGCATCCCAAAAATCAATGGGTAAGAACAAAATTAGAAAAAATTGGGTATACGAACAAAAATAAAAGGAAATTTGTTCTCATATAGTATCTTGCAGGGTCAATGTCTCCATTGCTGGTTTAGCATTGTGTGTGCCTCTCCTCACATGGTGTAATGCATTGTGTGCCCCATTCTCTTGTGTTCCTGTGCTGAACATTAGCCGTACTCTCAGTGAGCAAGTAGCTCGGTTGTCACGCTTCCTGCCCTTTAGCAACCAGTCAGTTTAGATCTTCTGGTAAAAGAAGTTTATTATGGTCTTAACCTTAATGATAGTGGAATATGTAACTACTCTTTGAGGCTTTATTAATAAGAACAAACTCATCTGTCTCCAGGATTGGGCCCGCATTCCTCTTAACCTGCTTCTGTAGTTTGTTTCTCTGCCCATATTATTAGGAACACCTCCCGAACCTTCGTACCAAAGTTATGCAAAATGACCTAAAGGCTTCAGAAGAAAGTGTGTGTGCAGGGCAGCCCACAAACCTGACTCACTTACACCAGTTCTTTTCGGAGGATGGGTAAAAAATTCCTGCGCCTCATGGAGGAGAAGCTTGTGGAAAGCTAACCAAAATGTTCGACCCAAATTAAATAATTAATGGGAAATGATAGCAAATGCTTATTAGGTGTATTTCAACTTTTGATCCAGGGGGATTGTAATGAAAGAAAGCCGAAATAAATAATGTTCTCCACCATTATTCTAACAATTAACAATTCACGTTTAAAAAGTGAAGTAGTGATCATACCTGACCGAAGGCAGCAAACGTTTACCAGGATTGAATAACAGGAATTGTGAAAACTAAATTTAAATGTATTTGACTAAGGTGTATGTTAACTTCCAGCTTTAACTGTACGTAGGGGCACATGCAGGGATATATTGTATTATGGATGTTGTGTATTGGGGGTGTGAATCATAGACTCCTGGGGTTTTGTATTAGCTCTCCAGACTTGTGTAATCTGGGCACGTCTTTGTCTGATTCTAACTGAACTCCTCCTCTGGGAGAGGAGCTTTCACAACCTGCCCAGCATTGCAGCTAGAGCCTGGCGAATCAAGCCTGGCATACTGTCATTTCTTTTGTGAAAAGTTTTGTCTACGTTTTTGTCAGGCTGAACTCATTTACTTCTTGCCTCGTATGTACAACCCCAATTCTGAAATAGGTGGGACAAAGTGTTAATTGTGAATAAAATCAAAGCGCAATGACTTTCAGATCACACCAGCCAGTGTTTTATTCAAAACAGAACAGAGATAACATAGCAAATATCGATACTGAGAAATTTTAGCTCATTTTTAAATTTGATGGCTGCTACAGGTGTCAAGAAAGTTGGGACAGGGGCCTGTGTACCATGGTGTAGCATCTCCTCCTCTTTTTAACATAGAGTGGAGGCATGTAGGCATTGAGGGGACAGGTTTCTTGAGTTGAGCCATTGGAATTTGATCCCACTCTTGTTTAATACAGGCTTCCAGCTGCTGGAGAGTTTTGGGTCTCCTTTGACAGACTTTTCATTTAATTATGCGCCAAATGTTCTCAATCGGTGAAATATCAGGACTGCAGGCAGGCCAGTTCAGCACACGGACTCTTCTACTGCAAAGCCATGCTGTTGTAATAGCTGCAGTATGTGGTTTTGCATTGTCCTGCTGAAATGCGCAAGATTTTCCTTGAATAGATGTCGTCTGGAGGGGAGCATATGTTGCTCTAAAACCTTTATATACCTTTCAGCATTCATGGTGCTTTTTAAAACATGCAACTGTCCCACACCATATGCACTAATGCATCCCCATACCATCAGAGATGCTGGCTTTTGAACTGAACGCTGATAACAGGAGGGGTGGTCTTTCTCCTCTTTAGCCCGGAGGACATGACGCCCATGATTCCCAACAAAAATGTCAAATTTGGACTCGTTTGACCACAGGACACTGCCACTTTGCAACAGTCCATTTTAAAAGAGCCTTGGACCACAAAACACGGAGGGGCTTGCTCTTGATCATGCTCAAATAATGGCTTACATTTTGCATGATAGAGTTTTAAGTGGCATCTGTGGATGGCGCAGCAGCGTGTGTTTACAGACAGTGGTTTCTTGAAGTATTCCTTGGCCCATTTCACTTCCAGTAAAGGTCTTCGGCCTTGTCCCTTATGCGCAGAGATTTTTCCAGTTTCTCTGAATCTTTTGATGATGTTATGCAGTGTTGATGGTGAGACCTTCAAAGCCTTTGCAATTTGATGTTGATGAACATTGTTTTTAAAGTATACCGCAATTTTTTTTACGCAAGCTTTCACAGGTTGGAGAGCCTCTGGCCATCTTTACTTCTGAGAGACTCAGCCTCTCTAAGACATCCCTTTTATAGCCAATCATGTTACACACCTGATGCCAGTTAACTTAATTACTTGCTGAATGTTCTTTCAGCTGATTCTCTTATATATTAATTGCTTTTTCAGCCCTTTTTTGCCTGTGTCCCGACTTTTATGTCACCTGATGCAGCCAGAAAATTTGTAATAAGCTCATATTGTGGATAAAAAAGTCTCAGTTTCAACATTTGAAATGTTATCTTTGTTCTATTTTAAATAACATATTGACTCGTGATCTGAAAGTCATTGCATTTTGAACTTATTCACAATTTACACTTCGTCCCGCCTATTTCAGAATTGGGGTTCTATTATAAAAACTTGTGCCCAGAAAAAAGCACCATCGTCAGGGAACTGTGTTGAATTTGCGTGATGTCACAGGTCAGAGGTCACTCAGCAGTTAGCGGTGATGAAAGCGAGAAATGTGATTAGAGTTTCCATCTGCTGTGGGCTCTTGAGCAGCGGGTCTCAGCAGGGGCTCACGCATATCCCCAGAGAGACTGTGAACTCAACATTTCTGTCTCGCTGGTGCAGATTTCTGCAGCTTTATTGTCCTGAGATAACAGGGGTATCCCGCCGTTGGGGCGCAGCTGTGCTTTTTGAGGGATTAAATTTGGAGCCGGGCCTCGCTGTCATACATTTCATCAAGGGTTATGCAAGATTGGGAAGCTTATTTTCCGTGCTGCAATTGGTTCCTATTTTTATGCAGATTAGAGAGATGAATTAATTATGTGCTTTTAAATGAATAATAAAATTTACAGCGTACTTTTTGGATAATGATAATATTAATAAGAAGAGGAAGAAGAAGAGTATATTCATAATTATGATTGTATTAATATTCTGGATGTGCCAACTTGGGGTTAAAGTTGTATGTAGAAATGTGACATTTTGGGGAATTTCCATATTCCTCCTGTATCAAGGAGAAGATATGTACAATGACTAATGTGGATTAATAGTGGTAATCTCCCTGTTATTATACACCATGCAGAGTAGATTGTCACCTTCAGGAGAAAGATGGCGAACGCGTGAGACATTTTCTATTGGTCCACTTCTCAAGGCAGTTTTTTCCTTCCAAAAACAAAAGATCCTCTTTTTATTTAAACTCCTGTTGAAAAATCTCTTAAGACCTGGAGATCAGTTTATCTGACCTCTTGCCCTGTTTGATCTTCCCCAGTGGGGTTACTATAGGTCAAAGGTCTATATAGGTCTGTCCTCCAGCAGGCTGCGTCTGAAATTGTTATAAAGGTCCAATACTGAGTGATTGAAAGCGACCATGTTAGGTGTTCTGTGGCCTCCTTGCGTTTCCCTTCGACCTGAACTTGTCCCGTCACGAGTGTGGCTCCTGCAGAGCAGTGCTGCGAATCTCGCCTATTCCTCCTGAGGTAGGGTTTAAAGAACTGTGGACAGATAAGGATGCGTCATCTCACACCATCTCCCTGTACGGGGCTGTTTGCTTTGTGTCACGTTTGTGTGCTGCTGCCTCCTCCGTCCCGCACTCCCACACACACACACACACACACACACACGCGCACGCAGGTGACTGTGGTTCCTGGGCAGAGGCACCACTCTCTGGTATTCACAATGACCTTTGAACATGTTTACTGCACGTCCCATTCTACGTTAAACATATGAAGACCCCAAGGGAAAAATGATCAGAGTCACATTTTCACATTGTGGAGAAATGATGAATGAAAAATTCAAAACGATCTTAGAAACAAATCAATGAAAAAATATTCAAAAAATACAAAGTATATAAAATAGTATAATAACGTATAATATTATTATATGTAATTATGAATATCATTATACTATATAATATATAAAATATACAAAAATGAAAAAATTTGGACTTTGATCATTTTTCCTTTGTGGTCCTCATCGTTAGCCTCATAGTATAATTGACCAAGTCATTTTTTGGCTTACTGTTGCAATATAAAAAAAATACCAATGTGCTCGCTAAACATTATATTTTTTCTTGTTTTCCAAAAAACGTCCAAATATGACTTAGGCAACTATGGTATTAGGCTAACGATATGTATTCATTGGTATCTCAAGCATACAAATATAACCACAAGCTGCGATTGCTGGTTTTAAGCCAACACAGACCGTTACAAGTTCAACGCTTCTGATCTGGCCCTAATCTAATGGGGCCTAGACACGAAAAAGCAATTAAATCTCCTCTTTCGCATTTTTACATCCAGTCAGTGGGTAAAGTCTATTGACTCCACCAGTCACCATCTCACGGGACTTTGTGCCAATATTTCTGGAGAAAAATATTTAACCAACAGAAAAACAGTAAGGTTTTAAGCCTTTGCTAATATACTGTAGCTCATATAAATTGATAGTCACCTCTTGCAGTGCTGTATGAACATTGTTAATATTCTATTAATATATATATATATATGTGTGTGTGTATGTGTATATATCCCCCCAAATTTTCACTTTGAAATATTACAGCTTTTACTCAAGCCAAAGTTTCATTACAATTCATTGTGATCTTAACATCTTACAAAACAGAAGAGAAATTTGAATTGATTTATCCCCATCAAAATAACATATCCATGAACTTTAGAAAAAAAAAAGATCAGGCAGCCTAGTTTTTCCGTTGAAATTCTGAAGCCATTTGGCTGTAAAAGAAGGGAACCAAACATCACAACTACATTTCCATAACTGAAATAAATAAATAAATAAATAAATAAAAAACATTTCTTAAACTCTGTCACACATGTGCCAACCAAACCCAGGAATAGAATAGAATAGCCCTCCTTTTAACGGTCATGCTACACGTAATAATGGCCGGAAACCTTACCATTTTGTATTTAAAAAATTCATGTCATACGCGAGCAGTGTACGGACTTCTTGGTCGTATCGAGTCTGGTTTTCACTTTGGCCCGTGACTGTGACTATTATGTGCTTGTACTTACTGTAACACCCCATAGGTTTTCAAACAAAATGTGGAATATTCCGTCAAACTGATTTGGAGTGTGTCATGGCAGAGGAGTGTGTGCCTTCATCTCATGCCAGCCATTGATTTAACCTGCAGTGAACTCCTCTCGCATTCTCCGTTCGCTGTTAAAGGAGAACTCTTGCTGCATATTAATGAATGTATTTTGTGTTTCTGGTTCATAAGTGATGTGAGGCGCTGCCTCAGCAATCAGAGCACCGCGCTCTGCAAAGCTGGTCTGTCTGTACGTGCCCAAATCCTTAATACGGGAACATCATTGAACAGCTTTCTGGAAAATGCTGGGGAATCTGGCCATAAAGCCCCCTGTGGCTCCACACATACACTGAAAAAAATGTTCTGTCGAATGAACATAATTTTTTAAGGTAAGTGGTTGCACAAAATATTTTTATGTGAAGCTAGATATTTTTATTATGTTGACTATTTTAAATTACTTATATTTTTTAAGTGGAGTTAAATAACACACCTATTTCTCTTAAAATATGCTTAATTAATATATGAAACATTTACTAGGGGTCAAAATCACTTTTTTCAGTGTAGACAGCATCCCATAAGTACAATCCCTAAGTCGACACGGGAGGAAAGGGCCGCAGTCCTTTTTTAAATGCCTGCTCAACAAAGCTCACGGTTTCTATTTTAACCTTATACTTATTGTTTTAAAATCCAACGTGCTCGAGTGCAGAGCCAACAAACAAAAATTGTGTCTTCGTCCATAAACTTGGGGGCAGCGCAGTAGCTGCATCTGGGAATTGGAGGCCGGCTCTGATCAACACTAGGGCACCATAGTTAGATCAGGGAGTGGGACAATGTTCTCACTGCAGGGGTTTGCCCATCCACATCAGGAAGGGTATCCAGGTATCCCACCAGTGACAATGATAGTAGTTTAGCCAGATTCACAGCGAGCCAGAAGTATGTCCCTCTGTGTGCCTGGGTGCCATCAGAGCGGGGAGTGAGGGCTCTTCAGTCATGGTCGGCTCGATCCTGGAGGCCATCGCCTGTCTGTCCTCTGGCTTGTAAAAGTGTGGTTCCTGGAAAGCTCGGCGAAGGTCACAGCGAGGGGAAGCCTGTCACTCAAGTGCCTTACTGAGAAATATCAGGCTTCTCTCCATCTGCTCACTCTTTGCCTCTAAAGTTAGGAGTCACTTGTCATTAAAATAGTTCTTGCTATTTTTCTTCAAATGAATATCAAATAATTAGCTGTTGAAATGTCACAAATAATCTGCGAACTCTGCGTGGGCGAACTGTCCAAATAAAGTGTCACCGAATACAGCTTATGTAGCTGCAACAACAACTGTAATATTTATGGAATAGTGCAGGGAACAAGCCATTCTCATCTGCAGTTTCTAACTTCCTGTCTCTCACCCTCTCTCCATCCTTCTGTTCTTTCACTACTTCCTGCCTCTGTTCCTATCGCTTTCTGACTTCGACTCCTGCAGCCTTCTGATATCTGGTCCTAACTGCTGTCATTGTTAATGAGCTGTGAAGACTGAAATAGGCTTCCCTCAAGGGTATTTGGTGTGAGGGAGTTTCTCTGAACATTGGAGTTAAGCTAACACGAGTTGGCAGAGTGCGGCGCGGTCGAAGGTCAGGGACGTGACATGCGATATCACACTGAGCAGAATGACATCACATCCACGTGGGATTGGACTAGAGTTTCCTCATGAATCATGGGTGTTCTGTTGTCCTAAAGGCTGATCATTTAGTACACTGGATTAGGGCTTTCTCCAAACCAGAAAAAGTTCAAACGGCTGTTAAATTGTAACGTAAACTGAAAGCAGTGATTTGAAAATTATCTTTGACCTGTATTACGAGTCCTCCTCATCGAATATATACTGATAGAAAGTCACACTAATATTTTGTCGGACAGCTTTTAGCTTAGATTATGGCTCGCATTCATTGTGTCATCATTTAAATAACCTTATACGATTTCACAAGATTTATTTCTCTGCAGAGTTGCATTAAGTTTTCACCAAGATCTTGTATTGATGATGGGGGAGTCGGACCGTGGCGTAAGGTCTTCCCCTGCACATCCCTCAATTCTCAATTTCTGTATCTGAAGGGTAAAATTATTGGCCTGCATCAAGCAAAGAAAACAACTAAGGAGATTGCTGAAGCTACTAAAATTGGGTTAAGAATCGTCAGTCGCATTATTAAAAGGCTTTTTTGTAAATTTCCCTGTAATTAGCTTTTCTATTAATAATGCAATGCTGTAGATTGTATTGTAGCCCTTTAGTGCACCCTCTGGCTATTTAAATATATTATGTGCAGATCTCAGTCGTACAACCCCAATTCCAAAAAGGTTGGGACGGTGTGTAAAATGTAAATAAAAACAATGCAACGATGTGTGAATCTCATAAACCACTGTTTAATCACAGTAGAGCGTAGACAATGTATCAGATTTTAAAAGTGAGACATTTTCGCATTTCATGAAAATATTAACTCATTTTGAATTTGATGGTGGCAACACGCCTCAAAAAAGTTGGGATATGGGTTACAAAAAACTGGAAAAGTAAAAGGTACTAATAAAAAACAGCTGGAGGAGTATTTTGCAACTAATTAGGTTTTTTGGCGACTGGTCAGTAACATGACTGGGTATAAAAAGAGCATTTTAGCGAGGCAGAGTCTCTCAGAAGTGAAGGTGGACGAGATTCACCAATATGTGAAAAACTGCATCTGCAAATTGTGGAACAATTTCAAAAAGATGTTCCCCAATGTAAAATTTCAAAGACTTTGAATGTCCCACCATCTACAGTACGTAAGATCATCAGAAGATTCAGAAAATCTGGAGAAATCTCTGTGCATAAGGGACAAGGCCAAAGGTCAATATTGGATGCTCGTGATCTTTGAGCCCTCAGGTGGCACTGCATTAAAAACAGCCATGTATCTGCACTAGAATACACTGCATGGACTCAAGAACACTTCCAGAAATCATTGTCTGTGGACTCAGTTCACGTTGCAATGTGCTAATGCAAGCTAAAGCTGTATCATGCAAAGGAGATCCCATATGTGAACACAATCCAGAAACGCCGTCGTCTTCTCTGGGCAAAAGCTCATTTAAAATGGACTGAGGCAAAACAGAAAACTGTTCCGTGGTCAGATTGATTAAAATTTGACATTTGTTTTGGAAAGCACTGATGTCGTGTTGTGCGGACTTAAGAAGAGAGGAACCATTCAGCCTGTTATCAGTGCACAGTTCAAAAGCCTGCATCTCTGATGGTATGGGGTTGCATTAGTGCCTATGGTGTGGACTGCTTACACATCAGGAAAGGCACTATCAATGCTGAAAAGTATATGGAGGTTTTACAACATATTGTCCCATCCAGACACCATCACTTTCAGGGAAGGTCTTGCATATTTCAGCAAGACCATGCTAAACTGCGTACTGCATCCTTCTCAACAGCATGGCTAAGCAGTAGAAGAGTCTGGGTGTTGAAATGGCCTGCCTGCAGTCCAGACCTTTCACCAAAAGAGTGAAAAGCATCATTTAATGGAAACTCCAGCAAAGAAGATCCAGAGTGGGATAACATTCCTCTCCCAAAACTTCAGCAATCGGTCTCCTCACTTCCCAGATGTTCACAGACTGTTGATAAAAGAAGAGGGGATACTAAACAAGCCCCTTTCCCAACTTTTCTGAGATGTGTTGCCTCCTGCGCTAATATTCTCCACAAAATGGTAAAATGTTTTCTCTTTCAACATCTGATATGTTGTCTATGTTCTGTTGTGAATTAAATGTCAGTTTATGATATTTGCACATTATTGCATTCTGTTTTTATTCACAATTTACTCAGCATCCCAAATTTTTTGGAATTGAGGTTGTAGATTTGGCATCCAACCAGCTGGGGGTGCTGCAGCACACACAGCACTCCTACTTCCTAAACCTATGTCAAGGGGTCTCAATCTCCTATCTAATTTGAAATCTTGCATGTGTATAAAGTACTTGCATGTAATAACAGGGGTGACATTTACATGCTCAGAGGGGGCTTCAGTTTTCTGTCTCTCAGTGACAGCATCCAAGGCTGTTACTATGTCCCCAGAAAAGCTTTTTTTCTGAAATGGTCAGTCAGCTATAAAAAGAAAGTGTTCCACTACAACATTGTCATGGCATGCTAGAAGACGTTGGTCATGATAATTCTGTCTGCTGAGGTTTAGAATAGCCACATCAGTTCACCTCCTTACTGCAAGGTTAACTGTTGAATTGAAGGAAGCTTCATCACAATGGTGGGACATTCATAAGCATTGACTTTTTTACGTTTTCTTATCTGCAGGAAATGAAAGCAAGGTAACTTCCCATGAAGTCAGCCCTCTGAGCCACAGAGATTACTGCAGAAAAATATAAAGTTAATCATCCGTGGGATATTCCTAGATTTCAGAGTTTTTGGTGGTTGCTGATTGGCTGAGCTTCAGGCTGCCTGCCAGCCGCACAGATTTTTCCTGTTGTGCTTTTGGGTAATATGTACCACGCAGTGGTAGGCTTGTAGGAGCAGAGACAAATCATTTATTCAAAGTCTTGCTTTGCGCCTGAGTTAAAGGCACAGATGATGTCACTGTTCCAGCTGATGATGATTGTGATACCGATTAAATCACTGCTGCAGATAATTGTTATACTGATTATACACTGCTGTTTCGGACAATGATGATTGTGACACTGATTGTATATCCATTGCGGATGTTGATGATTACGATACTGATTATATCGCTGTTGCAGATGATGATTGTGATACTGATTATATCGCTGCTGCAGTCAATGATGATTGTGGTATCAATTATATCATTGCGTCCAACAATGATGATTGTGATATTGATTATACCACTGCTGCAGATGATTCATTGAAATACTGAAAACAGCATTGCTGCAGGTGATGATAATTATCATGCTGATGATATTACTGGTGCAGATATTAATGATTTCTGGTGATGGACTATTCTTCAACGCACGGAAACTTTGTGGATTTCAAACATTTTTCAGTTCCCCAAAGTGATATGTAAAATTTGGAAATGGAGCAAACTAGGCAGCAGAAAAGGAAAAAGGCAGTGATTTGTTGTGTGCTGTTTAAGGCCAGATCTGTTATGTTTCTCTGGCACAGTGGCCTCAGATGCAGAAGCGACCTCCATTTTAATGCTGGATCAAAACACAACCGCAGACTCATGAGACTAAAGCCCCGTCTACACTATCCAAAATCACTCAACAAGAGTCAACAAGAGTCAACTTCAAGTTGAGTCAACAAGTTGAGTGGTGTTGGATAGTGTGGACGGGTTATTCAAATTTGTTCAACAGCACTCAACAGCGTCCAACATTGTTGAATCAGGAATGTGCATGCATATTCTTTTTCAACAAGTTGAGCGAAGTTGAGTGAAATTAGCCAATCAAGGAGCATGTAGAAATCATGTGGTCAAAGACAGAGACACAAAAAAAGCAGCCCTGGAAGCCATAGCAGCCGCGCTTGACCTAGAAGTAACAGGTGACAGTAGTCGTCCAAGACCCGGTATGAATTTGAAACAGCGTGGTGTGCTCTGTCTATATATTTATATGCGCTAAGTGTACATTTTTTGTCTAATAACTTCCCCTCAGTGCCTTCACCCATGCTGCTGAGCTTAGCTTATTTCTGATAGGACACTTTTTCAAAGAGAAAATGTATTAAAACGTGCAAGCATACATTGAGTTTGGCGGTATGGCTCTGTTCGAGAGATCCCTGCCCGTCCAGCGTGGAACCGAAGGCAGGGAGCTGCTATTAACCCCCCTTCCATAGAACAGAGCTAAAAGCAATAATGACCTCAGACAGAAGAGACATTGTTATTGTGTGACAGTTAGACATGAAAGAACAGGATTACAGATGCTACAAATGACAGGAGGAGCTGGGGAGGAGGAGGGATGCTAGGGGTACATGCTGCAGGGCCTCTGCTCAGGATGCGAGCTTAAGTAAGCTAGCATATCATTCGAGCAATCATGTGACGGCAAATCAGATGACATCCAAGAGCACTCAGGTGATTCAAGCTCGAGAAGCGGCTACTATAGTTACCAAGCTTGACTCCGTGCCTATTAGAATTTACGACAAGCTCCATGTAGCCTTTTGGTAACTTTCTGTGCAATCGCAGATGTTTATCAAGTAAAATGTCTCAAGCACATAAGGCAAAAAAAAAATGAAGCATATTCCTGAGGGGGAGTGCATGGTTTAAAGATACAGAGTTGCGGAAGATTATGTATGGACGTATCCGTTAAAACCAGGCATACCGACACCTGACTTAATTACTTTTTGACGCTGTGCAGCTAAGGCGATAACTACTGCCAACAACCCAGCCACTCGTCGGGCCCGTCGCTGGAACAGGGAATTGAGGGGCACAGACACCTCCCTTTAGCCCTAGGAAGTTCTCAATCATTTTACTTTATTGACGCGTTTTCCAGTTATCGTAATTGGCAACTGAAGACACGGTTTCTCTCCATATGCGATCTAACAGCGATGAAATCATGGGCTAAATTCAGTAGGCTACAGTGGCGGAACCAGAACTGAGAATTGGGGTGCACAAAACATCTGTTTAAAACAATTATTAGTCCTGACCTGTTCTCAGTCATTTTCATAATTAACAAAATGTTCAGTCCGAGAGCACTCTACACTTAACAGGTGCTGCTAGTTCTCCCCGATTAGGTAAGACGACAATCATTCATTGGACGCGTACTTGCTGTATTTAAATCAGTGTTATCCAAAATTGCATACCTGTGAAAATAGCTTGAGCCGCATGCTTTTTAAAGCCTATTTAACTGCCGAGTGCCGCTTTTTTTTTTTTCAACCCACGCAATGCTGAGAGTGAAACGTGATATTTCATTGGAATGCCGACCAGTTCAATCAACGCAAAGCATTGGCCTATGAATAAGTAAATTATTTTTCTGTCCTGAATTTAGCCCATGATTTCATCGCCGATAGATGACATATGGAGAGAAACCTGGAGTCTTCAGTTGCCAATTACGATAAGTGGAAAACGCGTCAATAAAGGAAAATGATTGAGAACTTGCCAGTACGAAAGGGATGTGTCTATGATTCCCCCCCCCCCAAATTCCCTGTTCTAGCGCCGGGCTTGCAACACGCTTCTTTAGGCTAGTCTTCATTGTTCACCGGGAATTAGAGAGGAAGAGGGAAATTTTCCTCCAATTTATGACAAAACACAGTTCAACATAGTTCAACAGTGTTGGATGTTGTTGAGTAATCTTTATTTAGTGTAGACGGGTCACAACTTACCTCAACAGGACTCGACTTGAAGTTGACTCTTGTTGACTCAACAAAAGTTGAGTGATGTTGGATAGTGTAGACGGGGCTTAAGGAAAAAATTAGTTGGTTAGCGTCTTTCGCATTTAAATTTTCGGGGGCAGGTGGGAGGTTTTTTAATTTTATTGTAGTAAGAATTTTGAGATCCGTAGCAGGCAATTGGCTAAATCACAGGGACATGTACGTTATATTAACATAAGTAATCAAATCTGCTTAACCCATAAGTGGTGCAGTGATTGAAAGCCTAACAGGGGTAGGTTTCCCAAAAGCTTAGTTGCTAATACTTCTCCCTACACGGCTCTGGTTCAAGCTAAGTAAGTTGCAAACAAAGTTAAGCTTTTGGGAAATGTACCATTCTGAACATTTTTCTATCTTCTATCTTTCTTTTTTGGTGCGGTTTTAACAAATTTTTTCAAAATGGAAAATGAAAAAAAAAACAACAGGTGTGATGGTTTTTCTTGGGTTGGTGGGAATGCTACCCAACAATTTTTTTTTAAATTTGGCTGAATTAGATGATTTTGTGTTGTCTTTGCATAGTAATGACCATGTTGGGTTGTCGGTGAATCACGTACGATGACCGTGGCTACCTGAGTTCTCTTCCAAACAGTGCTACGGCTTCTGCTGATTTAATTCCACTTTGTGTTGCATGAGGAATTTGGTACTGCCAAATGTGGGGATAATTGAACAATCAGATGGCCTCAGAACAATAGTGGTCTAACTCCATTTTTTATCATTTTGAGAAAACGGCTTCCAAAGTTTCGACATTGTCAAATTCAGTATGCCAGTAAGTATTTAGACCACGGATTGGCAACGAGGGCCCTCTCTGTCCCTGGTTTTCACACAACTTCTGGGCTTTAATTAGTTGATTATCTAAATTAGCCAAACTATTCATGAAAACTGACATTCATGGTGCATTTCTTTAAATTATCCTGAATGACCACCAAAGACTGTTCTTGTCTCCCTACATAAAACATTTTTCTTTGATCAAACTTTTGCACAAATCTTTATTTGTTTAAGCAACCAATTAACTCAATTAGTTAGGGTAATTGATTGAAATAAAAACCTGCATACACACTGGCCCTCCAGGACCGGAGTTGTCCATCCCTGATTTAGACCTATCATGAAGTGACATCCTTTGAATCTTCGCTTTCATGATCAGAAAGTGTTTTGTTGTCAACGTTGACGATTTTGGTTATTTTTGCATGTTTCACTTAAAAGCTAAGAATTTTGGAGTTAGACCACTCTTGCACTACGATCTATATTTCAGAAGTGGAACAAACAATCTTCTGGCCCATTATTGCATGAATAGATTTTACCTTTAGCATTAAAAATATGGGTCTAACTTGAAAAATTAGATAATCTGAGTTAGACCACTATTGTTCTAAGGGGCTCAATTGGTGATAACTGATCCTCCATCAATATGTCACCGGTTTCTCAGTGTGGCTCTCCGTTTTTCCGTTTGGAGGTTCGGAAACTCAAGTTTACTCCACTATAAACACTTCCCTGGCACTGATGAGATTTTCTGTCAAACAAAGTTCTCATTGGTAGCTATATGGCGACTGCTACTGATCATCTGACAAAAACAAGAAAAATCTGACGCACTTCTCAAACATGTAAAGATGGAAAATATGGTTTCTCCTTCGTCAAGTTCCATGATCCAAAGCTTATTCACAGGCTGTGTTGAATCTGTTTGATGCTGCATGTGTGAACAACTTGAAAACAAAGCAGTAGGTGAGTGTTAAATAAAATCTATATGCTTTTTCGGCTTTTTATTCAAAATGCGGGGGTTTTTAATTAAAATTACCAACAGTCAAGCATTTGTAAAAAAAAAAAAAAAAGAATTAAATAGCCAAAATAAAATGGTTGCTTGTAGCTAAAACTAGAATCTCTGTTCTGTCTGTTAACATATTAATTGAACTGAATATTCAACGGGTTGAGGAAGATCAGTAAATATTATCAAAAATGATGGTGGAGGCTGGTAAAAAATCCAATGGCGGGGGCAAGTGTTATTAAACGGCTCTGCCGTAGAAACCACACAGTGAGAGACTGTTGCCGTATGCATACAGCTCCTGTGAGAGCTGCAATGACGAGGGTACGGGCACCACACTGAACAATACCCCATTGTACCAGCCTCAGTGTCCGTGAAATTTCCCTAAATCTGAGCGATGAAATCTAGAGGGATTCCCTCACCCTCCCAAAGGAAATTTCCTCGCTGCATCCCAGGGTACAGGATTCTGCTTTTGCACCACCAATAAGAAGTCTCTTTGAATTTAAAAACAGAGACCCTCCAACTTGAAAACCCCACCCAATTTTGGTCGGACTTCATCATTTCATCCAACCCTCATGTGACCCTGCATTCTTACCGGTTCACTTTCAGAGTTGGCTGTAGGTGGCTGCAGGATGCAAATCATCATATTCTCTGGCCCGGCCTCCAGACCACAGCTCTGTAATGGACACTGACAAAACGTGGCAATCTGAGAGCAAACGCACCCCTGTCAGCATTACTGTGACTTTTCAGCAGCCTGTGTCATTCCTCTTATCTACAAAATATCACAGAGAGTCCGAGGGAGAACATGGCCATCCTTAAAAACATTTCAGCAAAGATATTATCTCTTACTAAACTTCCCTGGACGCTGGGATAGTGGTATATTGACTGGACTTGTGACTAATAAATGAGAAGAAGAAAGTATTGTTTTTTTCTACTGAGTTGATTTAAGGGTTCAGCCCGCCAGATGCCTCATAGCTGCCTAAAACCCGGGACTGAAATTAAGGACTCAAGTGCAAGGCTGGGGACACAAAAACACAAAACAAAAGGGGAAGGAGGTCCCAACAGAAAATGTAACTAATTGAAGGAAATATCAAACTAAAGTAAAACCAAAGGAAGGTGGGGAGCGGCAGCTAAAATCCCGACTGACCAGCAGGGGGTGACAAGCGTGAGGCATCTAAGCTTTAAATGCCATTACCTGCTGCTCCTAGTTAGCGAGCTGCAGGTGCCGCTAATTATTGGAGAAGGGAAGGTGTGAGCAATGTGGCTTTGGAGAGCTGGAGGCACAGCCTCACTGTCGAACCGAATCATTGGTCTGATTTCAACCAAAAAAGTGACGTTTACTACAGTTGAATCATGGCTTTGGTATGACTTCTTTAGAATTCATAATAAGACAATATGTGTTGATTAAGGATATCTCCTCATTTTGTTCTGGGAGCAATCTGGGCCATGTACAAATTATTTAGCCGTTTATATTTTAACGTTTGATGGCATTATAGACAGCTTATTTTGGATTGGCGTGATAATATCTGATAGGCAACTTCTGGGTACTTCTCTCTGGGTTCACACAATTAAATTTAAAGCATGATGAAGTGCTTGCTTTCCAGCAGGGGCCTTAAAGTATGCGACCATATCCTGACACAGAGAAGCAAGTGTCACTTCTGAGACTAATTATTAAAATCCCGTCCCAGTATTCAGGTTCTTGTTTCTTTGCTCCTGGAAATCAATAATCAATGTAGAGGCAGGCTTTGGGAAGCTCCTCATTCAGGCGCTACACTGCAACGATGTAGACGACTATGATACAGTAAGAGTAGAGGAGGGCAATTCCTGTAACAGATGGCAGGTTTGTCGGCAAGTTTTACATCTGGCTAAATGAACTCACGGTAAACACTTTAAATCGCAGTGCAAAATTTTCTATAGGGACAGAAGAACGCTGTTCTGTACTCATTTGGCCAAGAAATGTGGCTAAGAGCCAAAAAATAGCATAAATCTTAAGGCTTATCAAAAGATTATGAACATTTGATTGAAACCAGAAACAGATATAACCCTCATTGCCCATCTCTAAATAGGAAGAAATCCTTTGGTTTCTAAGTAGCTGATTCTGACGGTCTGCAGACCGGCCCTCTAAGTCTCGTCAATTCTCACCTAATAAATTGACTGTTTTATCACAGGTCCACAGACGTAAAGTACTGTCTCACACTATGACCATGTTTACCGGTGGAATTAATTCCAGCAGGTATCATCATTTATCATGATTCTCATTATTTAGCTGAAGCCATTATCCTTAGGGACTCAGTCCATTACACCAAGCAGGGGCCAATTCCCTAATCTTGGGTCAGTCTCAAAAACTAACTCACATACCTGAGCTGCATTTGGACATGTTCTAGTTTACAGGCTTTTGAAGTCTGGGGGGACGGACCTCAGTTACAGAGTACGAAACCGTCTTGAGTTTTATTACAGTGCTGTCTGCAAGTATTTGCAGTTCAACACAGATTTAGTTTTTTGGCTCTTTTTTTTCTCAAAATACTGGACGTAACATGAATATGAGGTTAAAGTTGGTAGTCAGTTGTAATTTTTAGGCATTAATATCCATATTGTGAGGAACATTTCAGGATTTCAGCACATTTGAATGGTGTCATAGCCCTAACGCTTGATTAGATTGCATCGTATTTCCTCTGTGGGGCTGAACCGGCTCAGAGAATGTTCCAGATCACGTGTCTGTTGCGTGTTTAATGTCACGTGTGTGAAGGCAAGGGAGCACCGAGGCTTGTGCAAGAGAAGTTGCATAACTCAGTGCGGAGATGTGGGTTCACCCGTTAATTAATTGGCACATTTGACGCTTGCGTGACTTTTCTGAATGATGTCATGCGGGAGGGCGGGGGGAGCGTTTGGTGTGGAAAAAGGTTGCAGCATCACCTCTAAACTAGGCTGACATTTTCGCTGTCCCCTTCCTCACTAGCTTAGCGAGGGTTATGAAAATACCACAGAGGGCGCAAACCCTGCCAGTCATTGGCTCCTTAGCGGCAGCATCACAGTCTCCACATTTCTTCTGATTGGCTGGTTTATCTTTTGAAGCCCTGCTTCAGGAGACCAATGAACTTTGTGATCTGATATCAAATACTGACTGTTAAAGTGTCAGCTGTTGCTGACGGGAATAAGAAGGTTTCTGTCCACTTCGATGACAGTCGGCTCATTCCGTCAGCTGACTTTAGCCACCCTCGTGTGCTTGGTCCTTGATTGACCTAGAAAATCAAGGATGTTTCTAAACCATTTAATGGTTCTCGAAAAGGCTTGGAACAAGCATCCAGGAGTCTCCCTATGGCTTCTTGAGTGAAGGAAACATGCAGGCCCTATGCAGAAGTTTTTTGGAATGTGCTATATATATCATTGAGGTGTGGATATCTCCATCCGCATGTCTATAATTGATGTGGTTTTGAAATGTCTTGGTAGGTTGACTTTTCCTTTACATGTCTGGCTTTACAACCTTCCTCTGTTTGTTTCTTTATGTACTGCGATGAAGCGAAGACCAAGGATGTCAGGACTGGTCTCTAGGGGCAAAAAGTATAAATAGAGGTTAGATATTGTATAACTTATAAATATAGGCTATATTATGTTGGGTGATAAGAGCACATGTCACAAAGGAGTATACTACATTGTACACTAGCAGCAGCCGAACCCATGATGGCCTTTTGCGCTCTAAGCAGTCTTAGATTGAGTTCTCATTATGATGCAAAATGCTCAGTTCATATATTTCGGTCAAATCCTATTTTTTTTTTTTTGGCCATGACTCTTCATATTCATATTTGCGTGAGACCTGTATTTGCTATCGGTATTAACAGACTTCTCCCTCAAACTGTCAAACTGTCACATTAAGCTAATATAGAGCTCACATATTAAGCTGCAGAAACACAGATGTCAAATGTTTACGAACTTGTCAGGCTTGTGCGTCAATCCATCATAAAAATGCATATACCAGCTGAATTGGTTGTGGCAGAAAGCGGCATTTACTGTGGGGATTTGCTCATCTCAATTTCCAAGATGAAAAGTAAGAAAAAGCCTGACTGATCAAACCTGCATATTGAATTGTAACTTGTAAAAAAAAAAAAAACAGCATTCAGGTGTAGTGTGAACATGACCTTAGAATATCGCCCCTGCGCCACCTCGCTGATTTATGTACTTGTGGGCGATGAGGGTATAATTTGTTACCTTAAGCAAGCTATGAAACACCTGACTCAGGGAAAGAATGACCTTCAAAAAGTGACATTCTGCTCAGTAAAGTCAGAAAGATTAACTGCACTATGCTAGAGCTCCTCAGGGCCTCAAAGCCTTCTCCACTTACGTAAACACCAGTGATACCAAGTGGTATATAAAAAGACAAGAGAAGAATTACAATAAAATTAATGTTTCATGAAAACGAGAAGTCAGAAAACAAAAAAATAAGTCTTAAAGGGACATGATCATCCAATACAATTTGCCACTTAAATCATTCCCAGATAGCAATACATTCAACTTCTAACCTTTTCCAGGTGATTCAACCCCCATGAAATTCAAATATCGAACAAAGGGTGCAAGCAAAAAGGCTATTCTTGTCATGGTTCTATATTTTTATGTCATGCCTTATGGTTATGGTTATATCTTTTCTTTATTCTTTTGGTTATTATGTATTCCGGTTTTCGGTTTTTGCCATTCCAGGTTACATTGCACTTGTCTCCCCTGTCTTGTGATCAGTTGGTTCAGTCCATCTCCCCGGTCTGTGTGCTCACCTGCTTTCGGGTGATTTCAGTGGTTTCTGGTGTTTCATAATATTACGTCAATTCTCGTTTACTTCCTTTGCCTTGCTTTCCTAGATTACTAATGATACTAACATTTATATTGTGTATCATAGTCTACTAACTTAACTAATCCTTGTATATATTACTAACTTACTAATGAATACTCCGGTTAATTTGTAAAGCTGCACCTCCACTGATTACCACTAATTCAATCTCAGCAATCGCCCTGTTCTAGTCTCCCCCTGCATTTTTGCGAGATCTCTCGCACGTGCTTAATTACTTTCCTGCACTCGTTATCTGTGCACTTAGAACTCCTTGACTGGAGCTGTATAAATGTCCCAGGCTGTTTGTGCAATTCCCATCCGTGTCTTGGCTTTCGCCAATTTTCGTGGTTAGGATTTCCCTCGTGTGATTCTCCCATTGTAATTAGTCTGATCCAGCTCACCTGTTTCCTGCATAGCATGTGACCTCCCTCCCGTCTATTTAAGAGTCCTCATTGCTGTTCTGTTGATGAATATTTCTTTCTGCAGAGCGCCGTGTATGCCATTGAGTATTGTTTTTCTTCTACTCGTTTGTCCGACTTCAATTCTTGCCATTGCCCTTGTTGTGTAGTTTTGTCTTTTTTTGATTTTGACCCATTTTTATATGACCAAGATTTCTGTGTTTGGATGCCCTGTGTATGACCTTTGGCTTTTTCATCGACTTCGACTTTTTTCCTACTGCTACCTTTGCTCATCTGTCTTCCTGGTTCTGACCCCTGCCTGTCTAGTCGACACTGTTTTTGGATGTCATATTATGGCTTGGCAATTCTTGTGTTTTTTGGCTTTGACTCAGACTTCATCAAAGGCATACTTTTTTTTTTTTTATTTCCATCTCTTGCGTGTGGTTCCTGAACGCACTGTCAGAAATTTTACAATTTTATCCACTAAGAGCTCTTTTCAAATTGGGGGCCTGTTTACCATGGTGTAGCATCCTCTCTTCACACAAAGTGGAGGCGTCGGGGCATTGAGGAAGTAAGTTTCTTAAGTTTAGCCATTGGAATTTGATCCCACTTTTGTTTAATACAGGTTTCCAGCTGCTGGAGAGTTTTGGGTCACCTTTGACGGACTTTTTGTATAATTATGCACCAAATGTTCTCAATCGGTGAAAGATCAGGACTGCAGGCAGGCCAGTTCAGCACACGGACTCTTCTACTATGAAGCCATGCTGTTGTAATAGCTGCAGTATGTGGTTTTGCATTGTCCTGCTGAAATAAACAAGGCCTTCCCTGGAATAGTTGTCATCTGGAGGGGAGCATATGTTGCTCTAAAACCTTTATATACCTTTCGGTATTCATGGTGCTTTTTGTCCCCCGCCGCGCGAATGCGCGAAGCGGCGGGACATAGTATTCACGACCGTCCGTCCGCACATACGTACGTCCCGAATCCTTGTCAGCGAGATATCTCAAGAACGAATTGACGGATTTTCTTCAAATTTCATGTGAACTTGTATTAGGGTGGTGCCCTGGCGCCAGTCGATTTTGGTGACCTTTGCATCACTCTCAAGGTTACACCGAGACACTGTTCATTTTGACGCGATTTTCCATTTCCTGGCGGGGGACTAAGACACGTTAGTGGCAAATACTTGTTAAAACATGCAAGTGTCCCGCACCATATGCAATAAGGCATCCCCATACCATCACAGATGCTGGCTTTTGAACTGATTCTCTTATATATTATTGGCTTTTTCAGCCTTTTTTTGCCTGTGTCCCAACTTTTTGGAGACCTCTTGCAGCCAGAAAATTTGAAATAAGCTCATTTTGTGGATAAAAATAAATGTCTCAGTTTCAACATTTGAAATGTTATCAATGTTCTATTGTTAATTACACATTGGCTCATGTGATCTGCAAGTCATTGCACTTTGAATTTATTCACAATTTACTCTTCGTCCCAACTATTTCAGAATTGGGGATGAAATTTTTGCATGTTAAGTGCTGTCAACACAAGATCATTTAGTTAGCATGTACAAGTTTTTTTTTTTTTGTGGTAATCAATTTCCACAAAACATTTGGGTTCACCACACTTACCAGGGTTTACAGTGTGGACAAGTCTGATGTGCAGACTTGCCTGATTTCACCTCCTCTTGACCTTCTATTGCCTCACTAAAACTTGGATAATTCCCTCCGCCCTTCAGTTAGAGATTGCAAGTGGTGATGGTAGTGGTTGCTGGGTGGAGGTTAGGAATGTGTTCTGAATCGGTCAATATTGCTAAAGTTTATTGTTCTCTCTCTGCTTGAAGGAGATGAGAACAGGAAGCCCCCCACTGCGGCACTCGCTAATGAGAGCCAAATGAGCGCTCAGCACACACTCAGACTTTTTACAGGGTCCCCCCTCCAGTCGCCCGCAGTGGAATTTTGTCATACTGTTTGTTTCATTTGAAGAATGCAAGAGTTTGGGTTATGCAAGGGTACTGTAATGTGTTCCTTCACTATGCCAACCTTGGAAATTTGAGACGGTTGTATTGTGTTAGTGTGGCTAGAGATGTGGGTGGGCTCATTCACGGCACAGGAAGGTGTACCATCAGGGAAATGCTTTGGGTTATGGCCATAATTATTGTATTGTGTATTTTAATCTCACATGTTTGGGGGGTACCATTTACTGTCCCGCAAGCATATATATTTACAGAACAAGGGTTCATCTGGATTTGCGTTCTGTGCTAATAAACTTCTCAAACATGCTATGGGAAAATATTCCTTTGCTGGGTTTGTGATACCAGCTATTGAGATATTTATATGTTCGTTGTCACTAACATACTAACAGCTCGCACAAAAAAAAACCTTAGCATTTGTCAAATCTAAATTATCTAGGAAAAAGTACAAATTCTGATGTGTATGCGTGTGAGTGTGTGTGAGCATCTTTAGTTGTGTTTGAGTGTGTGCGCGTATGTGTGTGTGTCTGGGCGTGTGTCCACTCTGGCAGTGTAATCTAGTGCTGATTTAGTTTGCGAAATATGCACATTATATTGGGTGGCCAACTTTCATTTCTCTTTAGTGATTACAGGAATTATTCAGTTGACTCCCAAAAGCCGAATTCCTTGATGCATGTGTCCTGAAAATGTCTCCAAGAAATGCAAGCCCTAGCAGTGATTCATTAATCCTCCCCACAGTAGAGGGGGGACCACAGTCTCAACTTTAGTCAAGAATCTGATGTCTGCTGTGTTTCAGGAGAGAACAGGTGTTGACCAGAGCCGTGTGACTCACCTGGCTCTGCTTGCGTTATGGCTGGCAGTGTGACTGCTGAGGTCTTAGTCTGGCTCTTACGCTTTTGTGAAATTGAACTCATTCCACTCATATTTTATTGCTTTCTGTCCTTTTCTTCCAACTATTTCCTGCTCTTCATTTCACCCATTGGAGAGGAGGAAAAATAAGACAAGACAAAAATGGGGTTTGAAGAATAGTGAAATAGCGTGTTTGAACACTTGCTGTTTCTTCAAACAATACTCTGCAAAGGCTGGTTTTTACGTTTGTTAAAGGAACTTTCCAGCTTTTTTTGTAAATTACCCTTTTTGCGACTTACCCAAACTGAGAAAAGATATTCCGTACCATGTTCACCTCTACATCCAAAGGTTCGATTCCGATGGGTAGCATTTTGTGTTAGCTTAGCATACAGACCTGAAATCTTTAGGAGGAATTCGCCTAGCCTCGTCTAAGCGAAGATAAATTTATCTTATCTTTATGTCCTGTTTTTACACTGTATCATATTGTATGTAATTGAAAGACACATTTGGGATCTTTTCATATAACATGACTTGTTTTTGGAGAGGTTAGATGGTTGGAACTGTTACCACTGAACGTACAGTATGTGTCCTTCATCCTGGTGCAATGATCGCCGCACTGCTGAAGACTTCAGTAGATCTGGCACAACTATCGCTTATTCACTTCACTGAAAGTCAATAAAGGATTTTGCTTTGTGCAGATCGCTGCACTGGAGAGAAGGATGCAGCTATTCTATTTTATTAACTCACATAATGGATTTGAATTGCCTTGATGGTGGTGGACCTCGATCAATTCCAGATCCGGCACAAGGCCGGAATGAAGAGCCCTAAAACAGTTATTGCAATGACTTCTTGTGCTGTACCTGTTCTGCCATCTCTGAGGCTTTAATCTCTGAGTGAATACGTACTCTGTCGATGCTTCTCGCTGAAACAGTTTCTGTCTGAGGCCTTGGGAGAAAGAAACCTGGGGAGTGGTGTACACAATGCATTTGGGACTTTTTAATTTCTAGGAGTGTATTTTTGAAAATGTTGTCGTTGTTTCTGGAGCGTACAAAGGGCACCATTAGAACTGCATCTTTTTTTCTTTTTTTTCTTTTTTACTGTGTTCAGATCTGGCGCTGACTGATGATGTCAGGTGTGCTCAGAGCTTCTCTTTCTCTTCTTTGGTGACAGGAATGCATTTTTGAGATAACGCTCAGTCACTTAGCAGACGCTGTTTGTCAAAGTGACTTTCAAACTTCCATTTAAGGTGACTGAGGAATCATAACAAGGTTATCTGAATGCTGGTCTTTTGCCAAGGGGTCACAATTTTGAGGATAGCTGAGGTACCACGATGAGGTTATCGGAGTGCTGGTTTTTTGCTAAGGGTCACACTTTTGAGCTACGTGCTCACTGGGGTTGAGCCTTATCAGCTGGGTTGTTTGACTTGCATCATCTTACATGAACAGATATAGCTAAAGCCTCTCTGTTCCTGCAGTGTGTGGCTGTGACCTGGCTCAGGGGGGCTTCTTCATGAAGAACGGAGACTACCTGTGTACCCTGGACTATCAGCGCATGCACGGGACGCGCTGCAATGGCTGTGGCGACTTCGTAGAAGGGGAGGTCGTCACAGCCCTGGGGAAGACCTACCACCCGACCTGCTTCGTCTGCACTCTCTGCAAGTAAGATCTCCTGCCTTTGTCTGCAAATTCTGTTCACATGAAGTAATTGCATCGCAGAAAATGACATGTTTCACTGTGAAGTCTTGAATTGCAGCCTTAACTCTTTCCCAAGTGGTCTACATGTGAACAAAATGCCTGAGGAAAAACATTGCAACCCAAAAAAAAAATCATAAAAAGATTTCATGGGAAAACTGTTGATGCCATTGGCTGTTCCTCTTCCAATGAAATATCACTTTATTCCAAAGGATTTCCTTTGAGAAAACTCCTCTGGACTGCTGGATTTGGGTCCAAGTTAACTCTTCTTCAGAATCCAAAACAGACACCCTTTTTGTATCACTTGCCCTCATTTTGATCCATGTTTTCTGAGCGATTATGAGCGAAAACAAAAGGAGTTGCAATGCATACACAGCATTTGCTTTGTATGAGTGATCATAAACCAAAGATGTTTCTAGAAAATAACGTCATGCACTTTGTGGAGCCAAACTATTCCGACCGCAGCCAAATGTTTCCATATTTTGGTATCACCAGAAAGAACAGATTCTCAGCTTTGTTTCGATGTATAAAACAAAGTAATCAGTAATATTGAAGAAATACAGTCGCAGAAAGTTTTCTCGCCTGTCATATTTGAGCGGGATTTGGCAGTGCTGTTGGGAAAGAGTCAAAGAGCAAGCAATGTTCGGACGATCCGTCTGTTACAGAGAGGAGTTTGGCTTGTGCAATGCTTGAATGCTTTAATAATTGCAAGGGCAAGTGTCATCCAGAAAACAAGGTTCATTGGTGTCGCAAAAGCATCGCAGTGGATCAGCAGTCAGTTTCAAACACTAAACACTGGACTCTCCGTTTAAGTTTCCATGATTTCATTCGAGCCTGGAGTCAATCACTTTTCAATCATGTGTTTACTCCTTTCATGCAATCAACAAATCTGAATGGAATAAATTTCTCCGTTTTCATTGCAGTTCTTGGCAACCAGAAATGTTTGAGTTATTTCAAAAGCTTTATCTAATTCAATTCTGTTGTACTTTTGTTCATGACTGAATTGATTTAACAGGCGTTTAATGGTCTTTCCTTCTCAGACGGCCATTTCCTGCGGGCGATAGAGTCACCTTTAATGGGAAGGACTGCTTGTGTCAGCGGTGTGTGCAGCCTCTGTCTCCGTGTCCGAAAGACATCACCAGCTCCAGCAGTAAGTGTCCATTGAGCCTTACAAGAAGTCTCATTTCCACTGTGTTAGACATGAGCATAACCATCCACTATACACATAAGTGTAGTTCTCCCCCATGTTACACTGTAGGAACACCCGTGCATTAACTGCCTGTGTTTTCCAGTGTACTCTTACTATCTCGGTCACTTTGCTCAGTTAGCTTCCTCTTAAACGATTACTCCTAGTCCTTTTGTTTTTTCAGTGTTTTGCTCGGTATGCCGCAGAATATTACGATACAGAATTTCAAGACAGGAAGGTTCAGTCAGGATTGCTGGCACCCTTGATAAAAATGCATAAAAAAGGCTTAATCCAACAGACGTGAATTGAGTTCAAACATGAAGAAGATTTTTTCAAAGTTTGATTTTTTTTTTTCTGAAAACCATTGGTTTTAAAATAATTTGCACCCAAAAGATTTTTGTAAATTAATTTGCACAAAGCTGCATTGGCAATATATTTTGCTAAATAACTTCATCTTTGTTTAAAGAAACAATGTCTCATTCCATTATCTCCTGGTTCACATGAGCATAAATAAACAACTGCATTTTGCTACATCATACTAGTGGTCAAGTATGGAGGTGGGCCATTGATATTTTTGGAATGTTTTGCGGCCAGTGGTCCACAGGCTCCAGTTCAGACCAGTAGCATTACAAATTCACCCTAGTCCTAGGAAATCTCTGCTGAAAATGTGCTTTTTTCTGCTCAGAGGCCAAGACTGAACTTTAGTGGAATTTTCTAAGGGACAATGACCTCAAAGATGCTTCGATATCTACATAAAAATCGTTAACTGCAAACAATATCCATGGTCTGCAATGGCCATCTCAGTCTCTGAACTTTTCGGTCCCATTTCCCATCAAAATCCTGTGCTGTGAACTGGAGTGGGTCATTCACTAGCGCAAATTCAAGTATTTCAATGACCTTGAGAATCTCTGCCTGTAGGAACAGCCAATAATCCCCCTAAAAGTGTTGCCTAAACTCATTGCAACTTATTGGAAAGACTCACAGCTGACGTCTCTCCAGGGGTGTTTGCAAAGTAGTGAACAAGGGCTGTAAATTTTTTTAAAATCTTTTTTTTTGCATAGTTTTCTCTATGTGTTTGCTGAAAAACATTAAAACATTAGAATAAATATATTTTGAAATCCTTAATTTTTCCTGTATTTGAACTTAACATGTGGTTTGTTGACTGTGTTTTGACGCAGTCCTTCCCCTTTACTATGATGAAGAGTGCCACTTATTTTGTGCCTGATTGTTGCTGTTGAGGACTTAATTAAGAGGACATTTAAATAAAGAGGTTGGTGATTTAAGTGGCGATTGTTCTTGGTCCAGTTGGAAAAATTTCAGTTTTTTTTTTTTTGCCAATCAAGAAACTAGCATTCACCCTGCCCATTTTGTTTAGAGTGCTGGCTGTGAGAAAGGAGGTGATAAGACTGAATTTTTTATGGTGACATAAATCTGTACATCCTTGGTGTGTCAGTATTAGAATTTGAGACCACTGCAGCATATGATTCAACCTTGGGAATGCATTTGGATGATGAATGGTAGAGGGCCAAGAACTGATCCTTGGGGAACGCTGTCGCATGCTGAGAGTTTATTTGATCTATGATTTCCCAAGGTAAGGGAGCTTGTCAATATTCTAAATGCATTCAGATTTGAACAGGCATTCGAAAATGAACAAGTCTCCGTTCATGTTCAGCTAAAAAAACAACCAGCAGACTGTTAAAAAATGAACAAGCATGTGTTCATTTTGGACCGGACGGCATCGAAAAATGAACGCAGCTACCCTCTCTGGCGTTACAAAATGAATCTGCTCTCCACTTCAATTTACACCAACATGCATAAATATTTCCTTCTTATGAGAAAAAAAATTCCCTTTCTCCCATCCTGCAGAATTTAGAAGTATATTGTAAGGAACATGCCTATTAAACGACAATTTTCATGTTGACGAAAAAATCCTTCAGTTTCAAGATTATATCTTGACCGATCGACAATCTTCCGCTATGCCCTTACACTTTTCATCGAGTTTGATAAGATCCTTTCACACATTCCACACTCTAGACCGGTGATGAATTGTGATTCAATGGTATCGGGGTACGCTCAGTCATCCAAAACATTTCAATGTTGCTGTGTGAATACTTTACCGGAAGGAACATCGCTTGCGTATGGTGTCAGTATGCCACTTTTTCCTTCTTATATTAAAAAAGCATTTTAGAATTACAAATTATGATTACCGCTAGGCAATTTGTATGCAAAAGATTGTAAATAAATTAAATACATTAAAATTATAGGCTAGCTTACGCGTTGTATCACATCATCTGCGCAACAGCCCAAGTTTAATTCTACTCTTCTGTGAATATAAGAACTGCTCAAATCAAATTGCAAAATTATCCTTTCTTCTTAAACCTGCGAACGCGCCGGCCAAAAAAAAAATAATGCCGCACCTTACAGCCCACTACGTACACGATAAGTTCTGCAATGATATTCAGATTTTGTTCCATTGATTGTCGCAGATTTTGCACCATTTGTCATGCGATATACGCAGTGTCTATTTGTCCGAAAGTCGGACAGGGTTTAAATATATCTCTGTGTCCGACAGTTCTATGGTTTCAATATAACTCCATGTCCGACAGTCGATTACATGAATGTTTTGATAAGAGGGCTCAGTTCTTCAAGATGAGTACCGAGAATTTCAATCAATGTTTCTGTTTAAGCTCTGCTCACTAAAGTGAGTCGACATTGGCGGAGGACTTTGTGCATTTATGAAGAATTTAGCGACTGTCGGACAGTGATCTTAAAATACTCCTTGTCTGAAAGTCATAAAAGTTCAAATTTTTTCGAATATACCAGCAATTACTAGGCATACAAACTTGGCCATGTTTGTGTTCGACCTTCAGAAAATGCAAAGTGATGGCTATCGACTTTTCGACTTTTCTTGGTCTTTTTATTAGTCTGTTTTCTTGTGTTGAAGATGGACAACAGTCTTCATTAGGTCTCTCTTTTGAAAATTAGTCAGATGGATAGAACAGATTCACGCTTTATTTCCACACCAGAGATAAAATAGTGCTTGTAGTCAGTGAGCAAATCAATTCCATGACTGTTGACATTGTTAATTAAATATCGCATGCACGATCAAGACTGTTTGACGCGAAATGCAAAATACTCCATGTCCACCAGCCAGCAGAAAGTAGAAGTATTTATATGAGGGAAGATTTATAATGACATAAAGAATATCTGTTCAACATAAGATTTAAGATATATTAAAACCCTGTCCAACTTACGGACATGTAGACTCGGTATTTCTCATTTATTGTACGGTATTTTTTTCAGATTGAAATCACAACACATGAAACCACCGCTCTGTGGGAGCGGCCGACGACAAGTCCAGATCTAGATAAGCAGTTGAACCAAGTAAAACCTCTGCATGGGCACAGTAAGCTATTGTAAAATCAGCATGTCTGAATATTAATAAATATCTATCTCCCCCCCTTCCCCCCCTATGAAAATAACCCTTATTGTAAGGGTGTTATCAGTTCCATTTATGAATAAGCTTGATTGCAAGATAAACGACTAAATAGTCTTGTGATGCCATGGGGATTAGGTGGTTCAGGGATACGAGATCACAGAGTGAGATCTGAATTCATGCGATACGCTGCAATACCGGTGACAAGACTTTTGGATGATGTGCACGATTAATGCCTAATTTGTTCAGTCGACTAATTTTGATATGTTTTTTTTTAGATAACCGGAATATGTTTTTCCTCAGAGAACAGGAGTTGGTCGCATATAATCCCATTCCTGAAGCATCACCTAAATTGGCAAATGATCTTCAGCAGGCAGATTATACCCAGTATATGAAAAAAAACTAACAATGACAATGAGAACAATTTCATTTCATATGAAAAAAAAACTAACAATGACCATGAGAGCAATTTCACTTCCGATGAAAAAAACCTTACAATGACACTGAGAACTACTTCACTTTAAGGAACTGAGAATTTGAAATAGGCCTGCACAAGCGTTTATATAATTTGTCATTAATATTCAATCGTCATTCACAAAAGAATATCCGCGCCCACAATCTAAAAGCTCACTTGACACATACATGAACGCATTTGGGCTTTGGGCAGGCATTGGAGAATGAACACATCTGGAAATGAACACATCACAGAATGCACGGAAGGGTGTTCATCATCGAACGCAGTGACCAGGTTTGCAGCCTCTAACGCATCAAAAATGAACAGGCGTCCATTCAAAAATGAATGCGTTCACAGTTCAGAGTATTGACAAGCTCCCCAATGAAGTGTATGGTTTATCATTTGTCTGCAATGTAAAATGTAAACCAGATAAATGTCATGGCTAACATTGTTGGATTCAGGCAGCTTTTAGGACAAAAAGTGGAGTAAGAAATGTAGAGTTTGCTAAGGTTTGTCTTAGTGCTGAGTGATGGATGGAAAGACTCTTTGTCAGAAATCTGTGATTGGTTTGTAACCATCATAAGAAAAAGGATCTCAACCTGGGCTGTTAAAAGTGTACAGGGCTTGATTTTTATTTTAAAAATTATGTATTGAATCATACAAAACTAAACCGTCTCGACCATCACTTATGAGCCTCTAGAAGTGCGTGGCTGTGTCTCTCTACAGAGCTCCTGTCATCTACCTGAATTTTTTTATTTTTAGTCCAGTGGCCTGAACCAAGGGCCAGTCTGATATTGGGATGATGCAGTATCTGGCGTCCATCATTGTTATCCTTCGCAATTCTTCAATAATCTTAATCTCCAAAACAATTGGCCAGAGGGACTTGATATTCCTTGTGACAAGGTCCACCAAGTTTGTCCAAAGAATTTGAAAATATTCATTTTTGAATTATTTTTCATGAATTTTTCATTATTTCTGTTGTAATCTTCTATGTGTTCATAATCATGATTTCCTACATGTCTTTCAATTGGATAATGGTGGCATGGCCTTTTGAAGTCTTTGTAATTTGTCTCGTGGAAATGTTTACACATTTTGACATTATTACCCATTAGTGTTGAAAGTACTGACAATATAGTTGGTTCCATGACCTTGAAAATGCCAATTTGTGGCAAAAATTTACCAAGGTCCTCCAAATTCTGTATCTTTGATATTTGGACTACAAGACCCTTGGTACTATTTTTCTTTGTCTTGGGTGTTTATGGTGGTCAGCCTTTGGGCAGTGAGTGAATAGCCCCCAGCCAATAACAGCTTGGAGAGTGTGAGGGCAGGGCATAACTCTGCACTGTACGGTAGTGCTTCTGGGCTGTATTCAAATCCCTGTTCTTAAACAGAGAACACTGTTCATCGTTAATCGAATAGAGGAGAGCCGTCACAATTGTAATATTTTTCACTTTTCACTCTATTGCTAAGAGATCATTTTACCTACATAGGTAATAATTTCATGCAAAGCACAAACACACGTCTGCTATCATAAACCACTTAAAGTTTTTCTGTTGATAAAACAGGTCTTGAGTAATATAACTGAAAGCGGAGTCTGTCCGATGTTACAACTGAAGCGCGTTTGGGTCTTAATTGTAACAGCAGGAGTTACAATTGTAACACTGCTAAAAAGTAGCATTAAACTAATCATTTTCAGGTCAAATTAATTGTATTTCATTTAGGCTACTGTTTAACATTTCTTTAACTCCAATAATCTGATAAGAATGTCCTATCAAAAAAAATAATATATCATGAAAACTTACCTGATGCACCTTGATAGGAAGATGAATTGATTGTGCCTACAAAGTTAGCGACTTTGACTAATATGACACAAGTTTTGTAAAAGTCCCATTCATACCTGCACTGGTACCCCTGCAGGGCCAAATACATAGCAACACCCCAAATCACCTATTTGTTTACAGTCTATGCGATAGAAAAACAGTCAATTAGTATTTTAAAGTTTTATTGCAAAAATCCAAAATAATATTTGTCTACAGACAGAACCAAATAGGTTTGCTTATTAATTTTCAAGGTAGGACTAAGCCTACATCTCAGTGTAAAGAACATTATAATAGGTGCCATTCAGCATCTAGTGCATTTTTTAAAAGGTAAAACTGCAACGATAGGCTACCAATTTAAAGGAAAAAATGACATCGGTGGCATTAAGAACATGCCACACAGAACAAAGTGCATAAACACCGAATCCAGAAATATTAAAATGGGTTCACATTAAAACATTTGCTTGGCTATAAGGCACAGAACAAAGTACAAGTAAAAATCAGCCTAAAAAATTACACAACAGAACCAAAAAAAGCAAACAAAGAGCAAAATTATTCGAGCTGTGCTTGCAAATGTCTGCTGTTGTCTCAAATATAACGCCTTAAAACTGCACTGCTCTGCGCACCGTTCATTTGGCGTTGTTTACAGAGCGGATCTAACAATTATAATGTGTTAAAACAATGCAAAACTCGTGACGAACATATACATACGGAAACCCAAGCGGATTTTTGCTCTGTAACATTAAAGAAAAAATCTTTAGCAAAAAACTGTGGGAGTGAATTTTTATCTTCTTTGTGGAAAACCAACTTCTCTGCCGATATCTCCCTGCAGCATGGATGAAAATACTTGCAACTTCCCGGGCATGTGTATTACGGTACTTGTCACATGCTGACATGATGACATCAGAACCGCATTGACCAATCAAGAGAAAACGTGCATGTTACAAGTGTGACGCGTTACATTCAAACGCGGCTCTTCCCGTTCTCGGCTTTCTTGACCACAGCACCTCAGGTGAAGAACGACGGGAAACAAACGTGGCGGTCACTGTTGAAACTGTTGAAATGTAAGCTGATTTTATCCCTCATATGGTCTATTTTACATAACTTGTAGATTTCAGAACAATTCAATCTATTCCCTGATCCATTAGGCCTTGACGTTGACCCAATTCCGGATAGAAAAAATCACTTAAATGCCAATATTCTTGGCTTCGTGATCTTGAATAGACTATTTGGGAGAACCGTGTTGCCCTTGACAACCACGGTACCTCTGCCAAACATTCAGTAACGTGGGTCCACACATGATTGCAGACGCGTACCCATGGTTACCATTCCCGACTGTTCCGGCATATTCAAATCCCGACTCGTTCCCGAGCTGTTCGGGAACAGTCAAGAACAGGGAGTCAAATACAGCCCTGGTCTTGCTGAGGTTCGGAGGAGGGGCCAAATTCGAATGTTGCGTTTCCAAACCGTAACCGAAAAATCCCACTCTGTTTACCCGTGCGTGTGAGGGTTGTTGCAGTGGTTTTCTGGGACCAAGGGGCAAAATCTTAAGTTTAAAACATCATGAGTGATGGAAACAGAAATTTTAGGAATGCAAACTTTTAGATGAGTTAGGGCAGGGTAAGGGAAGCAGGTGGACTAACTCGTCTTATGGATCATTTTAATGATATAAGCTGAGTCAGTGGGTGTAAAGCCAGTGTGGGGGACATCAGTACTTATCATTTCCTGGGAGATGTCAGGCGTGCAGGTGTGGGTGATACAGAGCTGTGAAAAAATAGTCCCTCCCCTCCTGATTTCTTCTATTTTTGCATATTTGTTCCACGTTTCAGATCATCAGACTGATTTTACAAACCCCAATTCCAATGAACCTGGGAGTTTGCGTAAAATGTGAATAAAAACAGAATACAATGATTGGCAAATCTCATAAGCCAACATTTTATTCACAGAAGAACATAGACAACATATCAGATGTTGAAAGTGAGACATTTTACCATTTCATGAAAAATATTAGCTCATTTTGAATTTGATGGCAGCAACACATCTCAAAAAAGTTGGGACAGGGCCATGTTTACCATTGTGTAGCATCCCCTCTTCTTTTAACAGCAGTCTGTAAATGTCTGGGAAGTGAGGAGACCAATTGCTGGAGTTTTGGAAGAGGAATGTTTGATGTAGGATTCTAGCTGCTCACCTGTGTCTTCTTAGCCAGATTTTTCATTTTATGATGCGCCAAATGTTTTCTGTTAGTGAAAAGTCTGGACTGTCGGCAGACCATTTCAGCACGTGGACTCTTCAACTGCGAAGACATGTTGTTGTGATGGATGCAGTATGTGGATTAGCACTGTCTTGCTGAAAATTGCAAGGCCTTCCCTGAAAGAGACGTTGTTGTAAAACCTCTGTGTACTTTTTCAGCATTGACAGTGCCTATGCAGATGTGCAAGCTGCCCATACCATGGGCACTAATGCATCCCAACACCATCAGAGGTGTTGATACACAAAGATACACAAGCTTTTGAACTGAGCACTGATAACAAGCTGGATGGTTCCTCTCCTCTTTAGTCCGCACGACATGGCATCCGTGATTTCCTAAAAGAATATCAAATTTTAATTAATCTGACCCCAGAACAGTTTTCCATTTTGCCTCAGTCCATTTTAAATGAGCTTTGGCCCAGAGAAGACGGCGGCATTTCTGGATCGTGTTCACATATGGCTTCTTCTTTGCATGATACAGATTGCACGTTGAACTGTGTTCACAGAAAATGATTTCTGGAAGTGTTTGTGAGCCCTTGCAGTGAATTCCAGGCAGAATTATGCCTGTTTTAAATACAGTGCCACCTGATGGCCCGAAGATCATGAGCATCCAATATTGACATTCGACCTTGTCCCTTTTGCACAGGAATTTCCTCAGATTGTCTGAACCTTATGATGATCTTATGTGCTGTTGATGATGGGATAGTCAAAATCTTCGCAATTTTACTTTGAGGCACATTTTTCTGAAATTGTTCCACAATTTTTAGACTCAGATTTTTCTCAGATTGGTGAGCCTCTACCCGTCTTACTTCATGTTACTGACCTGTGGCCAATTAACCTAATTAGTTTTAAAATGCTGTTTTTTATTAGTACCTCTTACTTTTCCATCCTTTTGTTGCTCCTCTCCCAACTTTTTTGAGATGCGTTGTTGCCATTAAATTCAAAATGAGCTGATATTTTTCATGAAATGGTAAATTGTCTCACTGTCAACATCAGATATGTTGTGCATGTTTTATTGTGAATGAAAAAACAACTGGAAGTCACCTCCAGAAGAGATGCTCTCTGCCGCAAAACACAGTGCTCCAGATCTGACTGAATTACCCTGACAGATTCTGGCCATTTTTTTCATCAATTGGTGATGTCACCAATTGAATTTTCACGCCAAGCAGATCGTTTGGCACGCCCTTGAATCAACTGGGTTACGATCACAAGACTACCCCGGTATTTGTTTCTAAAGCTCATTTACACTCTGGAGCAGAAATCCATTTATGTTAACGGGCGTGACATTTCCCGATTCGTGCAAATGGTGGACCAGTCACAAGTGAATTATCAAGCTGACCAATCACAGCACACTGGGGTTTTCGGGAGGGCGGGGGCGGGACTGTCAGTGGAGCCTTTCACAGACAGGTACTGCAGAAATGGCCAGCATGAGAAAACTCAAGTGTCTTTTTTAACTGTGACACATTTAAATCTTTTTAGTAGACATCAAAAATACAAGAATGACCAATGAAAAGTCACTTAATAGGTGCACTTTCACGCAAGCCCTGTTGAATCGAAGCATCACTCAAACAGAACTTGTCTGGCAGTGTAAAGTCGGAAAAAGGCTGCTCATGATGCTGCAATGTAAAGAAATTCAAGAACAAGTGAGAAACAAAGTCATAAACGTGTATCAGTCCACTTCTGAATGGCTCCAAAGAAACAAAATGAAGGTTTTGGAGAGGCCTTGTCAAAGTCCTGATTTCAGTCCAATAGATATGCTGCAGGATGACCTCAAACAGGCAATTTTCATGCTTCGACTTATGGAGTCTACCTTCAAAGAATGAAATGATCCTTTTATGGCTGCATTATGTGTTTATTCACATTGTCTCTGTCATAGATTAAAATTAGTTGGATGATCTGAAACATTCTCATATGACAAATAAGCAAATTGGGAAGAAATCGGGAAGGGGCACACACTTTGTCACAGCGCTGTATGTCGGTAAAAATTGGAGGCGCATCCTTTTTGGATGTCGTTTGTACTAATGTGTATTGCCAACATTGCAATGTGGATTAGTCAGGTCAAAGACAGCCATATTGTGCCAGACCCCTGATATCAATTGCAAAGCTGGTGTTTAATTCAATATTTGTTTTCAAACTTCACAGCTTGGTGATAGACATAGTCCTCTTCCCTCTTGCTGCTGGGATGTTGTGTGATAAACAGAAGAGCTGATTCACTGCTGCAGAGACCTCATGACAGCTCTGCTGGCTGAATCTGCGCCTTCCTCTCAGATCATCCCTGTGTTAATATTCTGCAGGTGTGACACGGAGTCACACTCCTCCATATGCCTGCAAACACGCAGCAGCCTCTCCGGGGTTAGCGCGACTCGCACTGTGAAACGGTGCTAGACCTCAGAAATGCTGTAGTGTAATGAATTCTTACATGAACAGATTAGTTTCTCTGTTTGCCTCAAAGTTTAAATAACATCACCGAAAGACTTGCGTATCTGTAGTTTCTACAGTTCTGCTAAACTCTGTTGAAAAAAAGATAGGTCTTCGTTGCAGATGAGGGGCATACAAAAATAAGAGTCGGGCTGGATGAAAGTGCCTCTGGTGGAAATGGTCTCATTATTTGTATTATGGCTGTCTGCGTACTGGCATTAGACTGTGGATTATGTGAGCTCTATTTCCAGTTAGACATAGTTTGATTTCCAGTGCCTCTATTGGTCCTTACAGAATTACATGCTGAACTGCCAATTAAAAAAATTACTCCTCCAGCATCCCCTTTTATCTATTTTTGGGGCCCCTCAGGCTGAACCTGCACGTTTGAGGAGCCAGGGGACCCACAACATCACACACAGGCTCACGCTAAGACCGTCTAATCCCGACTGCAGACACTCCTTTATGGAGATCTAAAGCTCGTCAGAAGGCTGGAGCATGACTGTAGTTGGTGAGAGAGCTGTTTTTGACGAGACTGGCAGTCACAGCTGGAGGTTGATGCTGTGGGAGAGGGGGGGGGGCATTAGCACTATGGTTTAAGTGGCCCCTGCCAATCATCACACTGGCCAGCCACCCAGGAACATCTTTTGGCTATGAAAGGATTGTAGAATGTGTCACACATTTACTGCTAAGCGTGTGCAGCGGTTTAGTGTGCTGTGTGATCTTCTGTTGAGTCAGGTTCACCATTCAATACCTTCAATTTGCACATCAGAGAAATATTAATTTCACTAAAGACCTGTGCTATATGACAGTGCGCTGAACAATAGCCGTGAATCATGCATATTTATGGTTCCTCAAACCTGGAATATCCTTTTGATTCTGTTTTCTTGTTGTCATGGTGATGATGAGCAGAGGAGATGTCAGCTGAGGTGATTCAGCATCTTTGTGAAACTATAGCTGGGTCTTTTACCGCTGCCGTCTTTTATTGCGCTTCAGTGTATTTCACTCGTGGGAGGACTGGGGAGAACTGCATTTCCCAGAATCCCATCTCAACTGTTCTGCATACTCTTGCTTGTGAATTATACAATACATCTCTTTCCATTCCTCCATCTCCTCTGAGAATGTGGCCTATGGAAGGAGCTGCTGTGTGTCTGTGAGGATCTAAAAGCTTTTGTGAAAAGCCGAGTAACATAAATTAAACATGACAAGGGCCATTTATCTTTCGGGTCCTGGGTTTAGTGGCCCTGCATTCTGGTGAATACAGACAAACTTCATCAGAGTATTTATGAAGAAATTCTGAGTCTGTAGGCAGTGCCATTATTATGAATGTGCAACTGTGGTATTTTTTTGGTTTCAAATATTATGGCACAAGGGCATTATGTATTTTTGTATGAATATGAATGATTGGGCAATAGCATTATCTGTGGGCTAATATATACAGCCCCACTTCCGAAATAGTTGGGATAAAGAGTAAATTGTGAATAAAATCAAAATGCAATGACTTTCAAATCACACCACAATAGAACAGAGATAACACAGCAAATGTTGAAACTATTAAATTTTGCAATTTAATCCACAAAATGAGCTCATTTCAAATTTTATGGCTGCTACAGGTCTCAAAAAAGTTGAGACAAGGGCCTGTTTACCATGGTGTAGCATCCCATCTTCTTTTTAACACAGCGTTGAGGCGTTTGGGAATTGAGGAGACAAGTTTCTTGAGTTTAGCCATTGGAATTTGATCCCACTCTTGTTTAATACAGGCTTCCAACTGCTGGAGAGTTTTGGATCTCCTTTGATGGACTTTTCGTTTAATTATGCAACAAATGTTCTCAATCAGTGAAAGACCAGGACTGCAGGCAGGCCAGTTCAGCACACGGACTCTTCTACTACGAAGCCATGCTGTTGTAATAGCTGCAGTATGAGGTTTTGCATTGTCCTGCTGAAATATACAAGGCCTGCCCTGGAATAGATGTTGTCTGGAGAGGAGCATATGTTGCTCTTAAACCTTTACATACCTTTGAGCATTCATGGTGTTTTTAAAAACATGAAAGTGTCCCACACCATATGTACTAATGCATCCCCATACCATCAGAGATGCTGGCTTTTAACTGAACGCTGATAACAGGAGGGGTGCTCTTCCTCCTCTTTAGCCCGGAGGACACGACATCTATGATTTCCAACAAGAATGTCAAATTTGGACTCGTCTGACCACAGAACACTTTGCCACTTTGCTACAGTCCATTTTAAAAGAGCCTTGGCCCACAGAACACGGCGGCGCTTCTAGATCATGCTCAGCAATGGCTTCCTTTTTGCATGATAGAGTTTTAGGTAGCATTTGTGGATGGCACGCCAGACTGTTTACAGACAGTGGTTTCTTTAAGTTTTCCTGGGCCCATTTAGTAATGTCAATGACAGAATCATGCCAGCGAGTGATGCAGTGGCGTCTGAGGGCCCGAAGATCACGGGCATCCAGTAAAGCTCTTCGGCTATGTCGCTTACGCACAGAGATTTTTCAATTTTTTCTGAAGCTTTTGATGATGTTATGCACTGTCGATGATGAGACCTTCAAAGCCTTCGCAATTTGACGTTGAGGAATGTTTTTTTTAAAGTGTTCCACAAATTTTTTACGCAAGCCAGCACAGGTTGGAGAGCCTCTGGCCATCTTAAGTTAACCTGATGCTAGTTAACTTAATTACTTGCTATATGTTCTTTCAGCTGATTTTCTTATATATTAATAGCTTTTTCAGCCCTTTTTTGCCTGTGTCCCAACTTTTTTGAGAGCTGTTGCTGCCAGAAAATTTGAAATAAGCTCATTTTGTGGAAACAAATGTAAATTGTCTCAGTTTCAACATTTGAAATGTTATCTATTTTCTATTGTAAATAACATATTGGCTCGTGATCTGAAAGTCATTGCATTTTGATTTTATTCACAATTTGGACTTCGTCCCAACTAATTTGGAATTGGGGTTGTAATTATATACAACTATATTATAATTATGCTTACATACAGCTCAACCGGAATATTGTTGCAGAATTTTGGAACTATTGAACAGTTCTTAATGGGTGGTGCACATTTTACTGTCATAATAACACTTCACATCAAGTTGAGTTGGAAGACACGTATTACACAGTTATCTGCTGCCCCCTGGTGGTTGATGTCGCCAGCTCCAAGTTCTCGAGGTGAAATCGGAGCAATGGCTCTACGGCTCTGTCCGGGAGCGCCCCTTCGGGTGCTGATTGAAACTCAGAATTTTAAAAAGCTGTGAATTTGTCTCGATTGTTTGCTGACTTTAGTGTGTGTGTGTGTGTGTGTGTCTGTGTGTGTGTGTGCGTGCGTGTGTGTGTGTGTGTGTGTGCTGTTCCAGATTGCGCAGGCTGTGGCAGAGACATTAAAAATGGCCAGGCTCTGTTAGCACTGGAGAGACAGTGGCACCTCGGCTGCTTCAAGTGTAAAACCTGTGGGAAAGTGCTGACCGGAGAGTACATCAGCAAGTAAGTTACTAGAGCATGCACACCATACTTATGACATCCTGGAAATATACTGCATATATAGTACTGCACATATACATGGTATACACTGCTTGCTTACTACACATACACTGCATATACTTCGCACTTAGTGCATGTTTATACCACATGTACTCTACACTTTCTCTGCATATACAGTACTGTGTTTAAATGGGTTGAGTGAAATAAGCGGACATGCCGTTTTCATTCAGCTATTTTGTTTGTGACGAGAATCTCATATCAAAACATTCTGCGTTGGATTTTTTCCAAAAATCCCTCCAGTTTATGAGTAATGGCCCTAGCAATGCCCTTAGCAACGCAGAAAAAATTCTTTGGCGGTCTTCGGTAATCTCCGGTAGTTACGTCAATTCCAGAACAGCCATTATCATGATTCAGTGCACGCCATTGAAATTCCTGTTCATTCTTCGCTGTTTAGGTGGCTTTGTGTCAAAATTACTTGGATGCCTCGGCGGTGTGCCGTGATGTATTGTTCTCATTCAGACTAAGTTGTTTGAGTGGCCGAACATTATCAGGTGTGGCCAGTTTTCATTAATGATGCATACCTGTCAAATCTCACGCATTCAATGAGCTTAAGTGGCATATTTATGCTCCTCTGCTGCAATCAGCAATTATTCAATCAAGGCATATGTAAGAGATTCTTGCGCTGAAGTCCTTGTGCATGGAGGGGTTGGATGCAATGGAATTGACCTTCCAAAAGCCCCGCCCCCTCCACTGACTCGGATATACAATCAACATTTTAGAACAGGCGCTAATGGCTATTATCACAGTTAGAGATATTTTTCAGGATACTATCGATGATTTTCGGCGATCGTAGGCGCAAATATCATCAAGACGTCAGCAAAATGGGTTACACTATGCATTGGAGGGATACATTAATGAATTTAGGTTATACAACCTAGTTCCTGGCCGTATCACTGTCGTGACAAGAATGATGGTCAAGCACATCCTCACGTGTAATAATGCTTTAATGGAGAAGGTCAACAAAAAGTTTAAATTTGAAGCTAAAATTTCAGGTCTCTGTGCAAACGCAATCAACCGCACCTCGTTTCCGTCACTCTCTCACACAACAAGAAAGAGTATCAGCATTGTTCGTGCACTGCAGGGTAATAAATTTAATTTACGTATCATTATTGCTACTGGATTTACGAAATCTAACCTGACGTGACTGAACTCTTAAGTAAACAAGGTGACATGGTGAACAACGCAGCCAGGAGCTCATGTTAGGCCAACGACTGTCAGCACTGAAGTTAGCCATAGAGTTTAGTAGCTTGAACTAACTTTAGCTAACGTAGTGATCCATAAGGTAACTCAACATTAACCTCCTGCAAAGTGACAAGATGTCACCTTAAACAGGATGTTGACTTAGCTTGGGACAAATGTAGACATCCTTGTTGACCTTTGTTAGCTATGTTAAGCTGATAGTGGGGTCTTCCACAAAGCTTTATCCAGAGGAGACACTTCTCTCGGTTATGATGTGGCTTTGGGAAAGGTATAAAATACACCCCATCGCCCAGCCTCTCAGGATACCTCATATCAGAGTTACATTTACCCCAAGCACAGTGTTTGACCTTTTTTTTTTTACTTTTTAAAAAAACATTTTAAAATCCCATAAAAGCGAACGATTCAGAGTTTCTGTAATACACTTCAATGGAAGTTCTGACTCAGAATGTCCGAGTATATGGGGAGAGAATACCCACTGTGATTGGCTCATCGCATTTGAGGGCAGGGCTTAGCAATAGTCAATTGCTTAAAGACGTTTTAATTGATAAAATACTATCATACCTTAGACATACCGTTAACCGCTGTTCAGAAACAATTGAATCTCGGAAATGGTGGTCTTATTTTTAATGTGTGGTTCCAGCATTGCTAGCAGTGTATCAAACTGGACCACTGACATCCTGAAATAGACCTGAAAAAAGGTTGGGATAATTCCGCAGATCATTTCTAAGCAGGACAAACTCCCCTTGCACTGGACGCCTTCTGAGGATCGGATGGGGCCTTAATTGTCATTTAAATTAACGATTGAAAACAGGTCATGACCATTCATTAATTTTACACATTCATTACGCCCATCGCCAAATGACCGTAGATACAGGGTATTCATTTACAATAAATATGACTTTTTACATGAACATCAATAAATTTGTTGTCAATGTCGTGTTTGTATGCATTGTTATCGACAGACAAAGTCATACGATGAAACCAGTGGCAGTCGGTCGGCAGAAACCCAGGGCCAGCAATAACTTCACCTCTCACTGCTTAATGACCTACACCACTCACAGTTTACCTCTCCCGATTAGCAACAGTTGCTCAGACTAATTGGTAGAACCGACGAGAGTATAATTTAATTTTGAAAGCCTTGTTATACATTGCACTAAGAAATAATACAGCATTTTCTTTCGCACATTAATGACTACGAAAAATATCAATAAGTCGTATATAACTGGTGAAACAGCACAGATTTGCGTAAGTTAGTTTGCGAGGCTCATTAAGCAATAAGCCACGAGAAGCCATTCTACAGTATAGTCTTAATGAAGTGACAGCTAAAGGGCATTGTTAGGTGCGATGCACAGCTGAGTGATGGCAAAAATAATTGCTGCGAAGTCATCGAAAGTTTTGGATTTTTTGCAGATTGTCATGCTTGCGGAGTCACATCAATTATATCAACCTAGGGAATAGCTTTGTCATTAGCATATACTTTTTCATTATGTGTCATGCATTGGTGATGGTTGTTCAGTTAATAAATTGCTTGATTTTTTATCTGGTAAACTTGATCACAAACAGTTCAAGAGCAATTATGGGGGACAGGGTGATGTTACTGAAGGCCTTCCTGACATCTGACGGCAAGCCACTTGATGAAACAAGTCAGCAAGACCATTGAAGCTTTTAAAGATCGGGTCTTTCAGGGGCAACGTACTCGTAATTATCTACGGCTTCTGGCTCTTACATATACAGTCCAACATGCATCACTGCATTGCCCTCTTTCTCATCAGAGATGCCAAGTCTCACGCATTCGGCGTAGGTCTCACGCATTTTTTTAGGCTTATTCACTGTAGTCCGCGGAATTAAAATCCTTGTGCACTGTTTCAGTTTCACTTGGGTAAAGGTGCACCTCATCACCAGTAACATGGAAAGCGATTATGAGTCCGGACTTCCCGTGCTTCTCTTTACTCAGGGATTGGAAACAATGCAGGTGTTTCATGATCGTTTAAATTATTTTAATGAAATAAGACCATTTGAAACATTTTTATGCAATTCCATTGCTTTCAATCTCTCAGTAAATACAAGCCTGAGAATTCCCAAGTCATAATCGATTTCCGTGTCATTAGTGGGGAAATCCACCGTGATGCACGTGAAACTGATTAACTTAATGCACAATGACTTAAATTCCGCGAGTGGATTTCTTCAGTGCACGTTGATTGAATAACTGCTGACTATGGCACAGGAACGTAAATGCCACTAATAGGAGAGACTCATGCCTAACGCGTGAGACTTGGCATCCCTGCCTAATCTGTCTCCTCACTTGAGGCTCACCAGAAGCTTCAGAAACCTCGGAAATGAAGGTGTCTAACTCGCTCTCCGAAAAATCTTCTACTTGTTCCATTACTGTTTTCGCTGTGTTGTTCTTGTTTTGACGTCAGACTTCTGGGTTCGGCATCTTTCGCGGGAAAATAAAAAAAACTTCGGAAAATTGTCATTTTGCCCCAGAACATATACAGTACAGGCCAAAAGTTTGGACACACCTTCTCATTCAATGCGTTTCCTTTATTTTCACGACTATTTACATTGTAGATTCTCACTGAAGGCATCAGAACTATGAATGAACACATGTGGAATTATGTACGTATGTATCTAACAGTTGTCCAATAGGGCTGTCGGCTGTGTGTCAACCTGACTTCTGCACAACACAACTGATGGTCCCAACCCCATTGATAAGGCAAGAAATTCAATTAATTAACCCTGACAAGGCAGACCTGTGAAGTGAAAACCATTTCAGGTGACGACCTCTTGAAGCTCATCAAGAGAATGCCAAGAGTGTGCAAAGCAGTAATCAGAGCTAAGGGTGGCTACTTTGAAGAAACTAGAATATAAGACACGTTTTCAGTTACAGGTATTTCACACTTTTTTGTTAAGTACATAATTCCACGTGTTCATTCATAGGTTTGATGCCTTCAGTGAGAATCTACAATGTAAATAGTCATGAAAATAAAGGAAACGAATTGAATGAGTCTATCCGTAATGCATTCATGCATATTGTATACATACAGTACTGTGCAAAATTCACCCTGTATTTTTTAAAATTTAAATCTGCTTGAGATGTTCAATTTTTGTCTTCCGCATAAGAGTTGCTGAAGATGAAAAGTTAATTAGAAAATACAAAGGTTAATTAAAGGAAAAGTTTTATAAATAAATGCTTTTATTAATTGGTTAAGTATGTAATTGCTCGCATACAGTAAAAACAGCCTGCCGATGTATCCTGTATTGGCCGACCTTAAGCTGTATTGGCCGAGTCTTGAAGTTGCGTACTTCAGAAGTCATAGTCATAGTATTGTCATGATAGCACAAAATACTTCACCAATTAATCAAAATATTATAAATTGCTTATTTTCGCATTGCCTTGATATTGACCTTGGGGTCGCGGTAATATGGCTACCCTCAGGCCAATACCAAGGCAATGCGGAAATAAGCAATTAATAACATGTAATATTTCATTAAAAACAGTCGATATAGATCATATTGCCTTGATAGAGCCCTGATGTCAACATTATCACGGCTGTCTGCAGTTACTTGGAGGGACAGACACAAGTGAGACAGTCAGTCTGCAAAACGGTGGCAAGTTTTCTGCTCTGCTTGAAACAAGCAAATAGCCAGTCATCTTGTAAACTATAGCACAACAGGACAGTGAAAGGGTAGTCACACCAAATATTGATTTGACTTAGTTTTTGACTGTTAACAGCTTTGTTTAGTACATTTCTCAGTTATTAGAAACTTTTAATTTCGTCGTTTTTGAAAGCTTATTTGCCCTATGAAATAGCTTGAAATGTGCTTAATATTTGAGACAATGTATTTGTTAGTGTGCAGCTGGTTCACATGACTCATGTTTGCTGTGCACTGGGCCCAAGTCTTTCTCTTCAATATGCTCAGCTGATCTGAACTCCCTCAGAGGCTCTCCAGGCAAGCTAGGACTGTTTGTGCTTTTTCTACCGACACGTGGAGCAAACAAGCTGTTAAGTATTTCAGCATCTCCTGTGATTATAACCTCTGCTTCTCCCTGCGCAGTGCTGGATTGACGTGGGCGTAGTTATGATCTTAAATAAGCACCCTGCTTTCCCTGCTGACGAGGCAAACAACACCATTTTCCTCTCTTTCTCTCTCTCTCTCTCTCTCTCTGTCCCTTCCTCTATCCCCTGTTCTCTCCATTGCTCTGCTCTGTTGTAGGGATGGCTCTCCGTACTGTGAGAAAGATTACCAGATCCACTTTGGGGTTCAGTGCGAGGCCTGTCACCAGTACATCACAGGGAAGGTTCTAGAGGTGAGTTCACTGGTTCTCCTGAACCCCGCCCTCACCTGTCCGCCAGTGCGCTCTCGGAGAAAAGTGCGCTCTGACTCGTCTCCATTGAGAACGCCTTTCCTTTTCTTCATGCTATAATGGGCAAAAAAATAAATAGCACACTGGATTAGTGTTGTTGCCTCAAAGCAAGAAGGTTGTGGGTTTGAAAACAGTTGAAGGTCTTCTTTTTGTGGTGTTTGCATGTCCTCAAAAAATTAAGAGAGTGCCGTCCATTCTAATACAGATGCAGGACAAATTAAAGGTCAGCATCGAACAAAATAAGAGTCTGCACACTATTGAACTGGCTTCCTAAAAGCTTATTGCCAAATCATCTACATTTCGATCACAAAGATCAGCTGGTTAATTGCAAAAAGGCAGCTCACTCATATCTATGGGTTTGGTCCAACCCTCAATTTGCATAGGCAGTGAGGTCAGGTGAAATCAATGGACACCCAGACACATCAGTCAATCAGTGAAACAACAACGAATAATCCGCTTTATGGTCTCAAAATTAGCAGTTAAAGAATATGCAGGGAACTGATAATGAAGATTGTGAGGCACAAAATAACATTTAAATACGTGCAGCCCCAAGGTACAGAACAAATAAAAAAATTAACAATTTGGTATTCCTTAAAAGTGAATCTGTGAATGTCAGTGTCAGCTGTGTGTGCAATAGCGGGAGGAAGGGGAGGCGATCCCCTGTCAATCAAACCCTGCCCATGGTAACAAAGGGGAACTCCGCCCCCTGCCCCCGCCCCCAAAAACTCATGACTGGCATTGGAGTCGTGGAATCTCGCAAGTATAAAAGTACAATAAAAGTAGGCTAATTAGAGACTCTAAATTGCCCGTGGTCATGAGTGTGTGTGTGCGTGCGTGTGTGTGTGTGTGTGTGTGTGTGTGTGTGTGTGTGAATGGTGTATGATCTCTATGATGAATCGGAAGAATGTTCCGGGTGTGTTCTTGCCTCTCCCCCATTGTATGGAGGCAAGATGATTCATGGATGGATCTTATATCCATTCTGTTTTTGCTTGAATAAACTCTGCTAATGAAGGGGGCTAATTTTACTCATTCCAATATTAGCCTGAGGCGAAAGAAAGCATGCAGTAACTTCAAACAGAATAATATTGCCTTTTTGAGAGAGAGAAAATACATTTTTCAGTCTCAAAATAAGTCTTGGAGACTTAAGAGAGATTTATTTTTAGCAGTGTATCGCCCCTTCTACGCAGTGCATGGGTGTTTATTTGGTGCCGATCTCTGCTGTGGGCTCGGGTTTTAGGTAGCTGTCTTTCGGCAAATGCGGTTTTTTCATAAACCGCCCATAAAATGACGAGAGTTTGGTATGTTTTGATCCGATGGCAATCCCGTTTAAATTTCTGAAAATGAACAAAATGCACCTGTGTCAATGTGAGTACGTACTGTCTATGTTCGGGTGCATTAACCCTTTGTGCATACATACAGGCATGTGTGTCAGTATCTGTGCAACCGCTTGCTTGCCCACATGTGTGTTTGTGTGTTAGTGTGCATGGTATGTGTGCTTCTGCATGCCTGCGCTTGTGTGTGTGTGTGTGTGTGTGTGTGTGTGTGTGTGTGTGTGTGTGTGTGTGCTTCTGCATGCCTGCACTTGTGTGTGTGTGTTTGTGTGTGTGCTTCTGTATGCTGCCTGCACTTGTGTGTGTGTAGTGTGTGTGCTTCCACATGCCTGAGCTTGTGTGTGTGTGTGTGTGTGTGTGTGTGTGTGCACGCACTTTTATTCACGCAGCATTGCTGCAGGCAGGATTCATCAAGACTGCAGTTATACCCTGTCAGCCATGAAGGCTGGGGCTGTGAGGTGCTGCCGCAGTGTCAGGTGTCCCTCGGTCTCCTGCGGACCGAGACACTCTGATGTATTTGTCAAAACACATGCCTTGTTTCATCAGCAAGGTTTCAACATAAGAGGCTGGTCTCCCAACGGACTGAGACCATCAGACTTCCTCTTGTGGTTTTTATTGCTATTCCCACTTCAACCAGCAGAGGCACCAGAGTCTTTTGAGAATGCCATGACAAAAAAGTCTTTCTGAAGATGTTTTTTAGTCCAATAACTGGACTTATATATTTTTTTGGTTTTATGTTTTATTGACTGATGAAATATTCTTGCATCAGTGTTAAATCTTGAAAGGACACCAGGTGTATCATCTCATTGGCGATAGTTAGGTTGCCTAAAGGGCGTATTTATGTGGTTAACCCTGGTTCCCCATCTGCGTCAGTGTTCATGTTAGCTTCGGCATAAGTGTCCCACTATTTTGTACTGAAGAGATCTCTGCTATCGCTTGGCGAAATGGCTTCATACTTCAGCGATGTGTTTAGACTAATATCTAGTGGTGCATCCACTATGTTAGGTTCACTTGGGTCAAACAAAGGTCACAGAATAAAAGCACCCACTTTGAGTGACCTCTTTCTTTGCTCTGCAAAAAACAACTTTCTCTCCTTACTTTTTTTTTTCCACAAAAATGTAATGTAAATAGTATTTTTAGAATAATAATGAGCTCAAAAAATATGATAAGTCTGGCCTTTTTTCAGTGTACTATGCACATACTCCACTTGTGATTTGTCTCTGGGTTATTGAATGGGTATGGTGACCAGAGTGTGAGTCCACAAGGTTTTACCTTTTATTTGATTTGATGGCCTTTACATCCTCACAGTACTCAGGAAGGAAGTACTGATAGACAGTGGCTATTGGTGATAGAAAATTCACTTAGACTGCATTAACAGAAAGAATGGGGCTGAAGATGCACCTGTCATTGAAAGTGTGGCAGTAGTAAGTTCATGATCCGAGGCATGCCTCAGGGGAGTAAAGTTGGTGAATTTCCTACTTCCCGTGAAATATAAACATTTAAAGCAAGTCCATTATGCTAACTCTGTGACTACACACCCACTGAATCGCACAATTTAGCATGTTGTTCGCTGTTGATGACTTAAGTGGAGAGAGCCAGACAGACTCTGAACTGTGGAGCATAACCTCTGCTCTGTCTTAGGTCAGTGTAGTGATGGCAATGCTGCTCTACAGTGTCTGGTGACGTGAGAGAAAGATTTAAGCAATGGAGGGTTAAAAAAAGGATATTGAGTCAGTACAGATGTGGAATAGGGGTTTGAGTAGACTAAGACTCCCAAGAGGCTGTGGTTTATAGTGATTTTAGAACAGCTAAGGGGCGTTGTTCGTCACAACATGGAGCCAGTGGAGTGCCAGAAATCTCCTCAGCTGATATCAAATCACTGTCAACCACGGCCTCGCAGGGCTTTTTGCTTTTATAAAACGATTGCAATATATTAAGAATGTTGAAGACTCAAATTTTTATGAAAGACGTCATTTTATTAACTTCCCAAAGCCCAACGTCCCCCTGGTGGTAACGCTAGCATTTTGTGATGTGCCGTGAGCCTCTGACCCTTAAACGCATAATTTCTTTCAAGCTGACCCTGTTAAAGATTGCTTGAGTAATGATCACACAATTTATTTACTGAATAATCAAGACCAATATATAAGCCTGTAATTATTAAGAAAGTATTAAAAATGACAGATCACTGAAGGGGAACAGACTTAATAGTGATATTGTACAGATGGATGGGAAAAACTAAATAATAATAAAACAATAATTAACTCAATGCTTTCCCTGAATCCCATCTCCCGTTCTCAAATTTTTTCTGCAGTGCAACCTAATTTATTTCAAGATTGCACTTAATCAAAATTTTTTTGGCGTTCAAAAGAATTGGTTTCATCTGTGGGGAAGCTTAGTTGCACACTGGGTGCCGCGCCAAGCAATAATAATTAATTTATTGAATTGCTAGAGCTTCTTAAGTCAAAGCGTTGATACTTGAATCATTTAGTAAATTGGTTATATTTGCATTATGTGGTTGTTAGTGTGAAAGTTTGATAGATGGCATGGATTTAAAATAATTGAAAATGCATGCCATGCGTCAGATTTTCAAGGTAGCAAAGTCATTCATGAGGTCTAGCTTACTCTGGCTTCTGGGAGAGTTGTATGACGGCTATAATATGAAATTGAGGGAACGGAAATGATCTACTTAATCAATTAGAAACAAAATGTAAATTTTGTTTCAATATAATCTTCAGCAGCGTTAACTTCACATTCTACTTCAAAACGGAATTTTGAGAAATTTTGGTTAATTGCCATCCTTGCAATCTCTGTATGTCATAATTGTTAATGACAATGCAGCTTATTGGAAACTTATTTGCTCAGTAAATTAATTCAGTTAATTATCTGATTCTTACTCGGAAACAGGCTGAGTGTTATGCTGCATTACGGTAATGTCACTGGTTGCAGACAGAATTCTATTTTACATTAGCAAACTTAACATGCGGCCTGCAAAGCGTATTTTTAGAATCGTTTTCTTGGACGTATCAAACCGATTGGATGTGAACGGAGGAAAAAATATGCCGTCTTGTGAGCTGCAGAAATTCAGAAGCTTCGTAAGACATTGATGTCTTATGTTGCCAGTAAGGTCGATAGCAAAATGCTTGATAATTTTTGCAATGAACAATAACGCAAGAAGAGAGGAAATGGATACAGATTGATCTGAGCAACTGAACAAATGAACACTTAGTTGCTAATCAGAAGCCCTAAACGGGTGCAAGTTAGGATATCTAATGCGCTTTAAGGTGAGGTGAGAACAGTACAAAATTCCTCCTATGGCATGATCGGAGAGGAAGAGGTTCTGCAAATTAATTGCATGCCTTATTGTAGAACGTATGGGATTTGAAATGAAAACAATGACAATACGTTTCTATGCAACAAAAATAACAATCAGCTGGCAAACCTGTCAGCTGCTGTTGGCCACTATGGGTGCACAGTGACATAAATTGGAACAGGTGTGTCGCGTCAAAGCTGTTACTATATTGCGTATTTTACCACGGCTGGAACTCTGTATTAACCATTCAGCATTCAGGACCAGAACTACCCGTTTAAGACGGACCAGTTGAGTCCAGAGAGTGCGGACCTGTCTCTTCATGTCTCCTTCACTGCCGCCTGGGAACAGCTGTGTGCCTGATGTTTTCGCACACTTAAAGCCGAGCAGATGCATTCTTAAATCTGAACTTTGTGCACGCTAAACTCTGGGTCAAGTGTGCTAGTAGACAAATGCACACTCGCGTCTAAGTCCCTCACTGCTCTTCACTTGCTGTCAGCTGTCAGTCAGTATTTGCTCCTCCTACTGAGCATGTAGGGAAGAGGCTCTCTCAGCTCCCCACCCCTGGACCTCCGAGGACTCCTCCCCTGTCAGGAGGAGCAGGAGTGACTCTCACGCAGAGGGAGAGCAAGAGAGGGGCTGCAAGTAGCAGGAAACTTCTCACGGCTGTGGAGGAAGAGTTTTACTCTGAACTCAGCGCCGCAGAGCAGGGATGAGAGCAGAGAGAGAGAGAGTTTGATGGTGAGGAAGTGAGAGAGCTCGGAGGTTTTTCTGCGGCACACGACTCTGAGGACTTGGCGCTGGGTTCCATACGCGAGTCCGACCTGCGGAAGGTAAGATGGATCGTCCGTCATCGCCTTTTCACTCTCGCTCTTTCTTGAGTGCGTTCGCTGAACCCGGCATTTTAAAGATTCCTCTGATGCTGAATGCTCAATATCATCCTCATTGCACTGCAAAAACTGAAAAATAAGTCCACCTTATCTAGTATTTTAATCTTGTTCGAAGACTAAAAACACTTACTTCTATTACCTTTTTTTTCTCAGTAAGACAAAAATTTGCCAATTAGGTGAGACAATTTTCACTTATTTAAAAATTTGCAGATGGGATAAGAAAATTTCACTCATCAAGCACACGGTAACTTCAAATAAGCTCATATTTTCTACCTGAGAGAAAAACTAGGAAGTTATGTTATTTTAAGACATTTTTAAGTTATTTTAAGACAAAATGACATGTTAAGACAGACAGTTTTTGCAGTGTGGGAGTGTATGTGCCTGCATTCGCGTGTGTGTGCACATGTCAGTGTATTTGTGAGGATGTGTGTCTACTTGCTTCTGTACATATGCGTATGTTTGTTTGGTTATGGGCATGTGTGTGTGTGTGTATGTGTGTGTGTGTGAGTGCATGCGCATGCACTTAGTCAAAATTTAATGCTCATCTACAGTATTCATGCAGTCAGGGATAGGGAAAAAAATCCATTTTAACATCTTTTATTTTGCAAAAAAACAAACCAAATCAAAATAGCCACCTTTTGCTGTAATTATTGCTGAGCAGATTCACGGCATTTTTCTTCAAGGACAGTCAGACGGTTCTTAAAGTTCGAATGCAGCAGGCTGTGGAGGTGCCAGTGGATGTGTTGCACTTGTGAGATGCTTCTTTTTGATAATTCTAACCAGTTAGTCCAAGAGTAGGTTGAAAATACTGTCCTTTTAGGTCAAACATGACTGTTATTAACAGTGAAGGTTTGGCTGCCATGCTGTGAAACATAATTGTCTCCTGGCTCACAGCTAACCCTGTGGCGTTTGGGGTCATGAACATATGAAGACCATAATGGAAAAATGATCAGTGTCGCATTTTCATGTTGTGGAGAAATGATGAATGAAAAATTCAGAAAGATCTTAGAAACAAAACACTGAACAAATATGCAAAAAAATCTAAAATTTATGAAATATCATAATAATATTTAATATAATTATACAAGTACAACCCAAATTCTGTAATAGTCGGGATGAAGTGTAAATTGTGAATAAAATCAAAATACAATGACTTTCAGATCACATGAGCCAATATGTTATTTACAATAGAACATATATAGCATTTCAAATGTTGAAACTGAAACAATTTATGTTTTTGTCCAAAAAAATAACTTTTTTCAAATTTTCTGGCTGCAACAGGTCTCAAAAAAGTTGGGACACAGGCAAAAAAGGGCTGAAAAAGCTATTAATATATAAGAGAATCAGCTGAAATAACATTTAGCAAGAAATTTAGTTAACTGGCATCAGGTGTGTAACATGATTGGCTATAAAAGGGATGCCTTAGAGAGGCTGAGAATCTCAGAAGTAAAGATGTCCAGAGGCTCACCAACCTGTGAAGGCTTGTTTAAAAAAATTGTGGAATACTTTAAAAACAATGTTCATCAACGTCAAATTGCAAAGGTTTTGAAGGTCTCATCATCAACAGTGCATAACATCATCAAAAGATTCAGAGAAACTGGAAAAATCTCTGTGTGTAAGGGACACGGCCAAAGACCTTAACTAGATGCCCGTGATCTTCGGGCCCTCAGATGCCACTGCATCACTCACCGGCATGATTCTGTCATTGACATTACTAAATGGGCCCAGAAATACTTCAGGTAACCACTGTCTTTAAACACAGTCTGCTGTGCCATCCACAGATGCCACCTAAAACTCTATCATGCAAAAAGGAAGCCATTGTTGAGCATGATCCAGAAGCACCGCCGTGTTCTGTGGGCCAAGACTCATTTAAAATGGACTGTAGAAAAATGGCACAGTGTCCTGTGGTCAGACAAGTCCAAATTTGACATTCTTGTTTGAAATTATTGGGTGTCCTGTCCTCTGGGCTAAAGAGGAGAAAGACCACCCCTCCTGTTATCAGTGTTCAATTCAAAGCATTTCTGATGGTATGGGGATGCATTATTGCATATGGTGTGGGACGCAAAAAACATGAGTTTCGTCGTAACGCACTGTATGATGGTCAGAGGTGTATATTAACAAGCAGTAGCCTACTTAAGTAGTTTTTGTTTTGAGGATATTTACAGTACCTCGATGTAGTTTCCAGTTGCCTCCATCTTGAAACTCACAATAAGTCGATTGACGAGCACGATCAAATAGATTGCAATCTGTTCCCCTATCCTTCCTATTCGTGCTTGCTTGTGAATCGACTTATCGTGACTTTCACGATGGAGGTGACTGGAAACTACATCGAGGTACAGTTTGCATAAATAGTATTTTTTAACAAACTACTTCTCTCTGGGTAGTTCTCAGTGCCTCGTTTTGATTGTCAGGGCCCTCGGAAGTCTACCGATGAAGTGTGGAGCTACTTTGAGCCTTGTTAATGATGAAAAAATAGCGATTTCTTTGCATGGCAACGCTATGCCGGATTCGCAACCATTGTAAGCCTGTTGGGAGCTTGCGTAAGGAGGTGGGGTATTCGACAAAAGTTAGTAGTTGTTATCATTTAAATACAGCCCAAGTCAATTTCAAACCGGAATTCTCCTCTAAATAGAGATAATTGTTAATGAAAAAAACTAAAAGACCTTGAATTTTGTTCCCAGATGCCAGGAAAACGCATATTTGGCACTTTAATTTTCAAATTTTTCTGAGGGAGGACCCGCAGACCCTATCCTTCGTCTATCCTGACGAAGATCACTTTGTGATCGAAACGTTGACAGAATAAATTTTTTGGGGAGCATTGTCTTTGTGTGCGGACGTTGCCATTTATTTCTTTGCTGATTTTCTTGTTGTCCTGCACCTCAGTTGAGTGGATGTGCACGCTATATTTTCTTAATTTTAAGGACCCGCAGACCCCCCTTCAGGCTTCGCGCCTTCAGCGCTCATATGGTGGCTGCGCCCCCCCTTTCCGAAATTCCTGGATCTGCCCCTGGAAAGGTATATAAAGGTTTTAGAGCAACATATGCTCCCCTCCAGATGACATCTATTCTAGGGAAGGCCTTGTGTATTTCAGCAGGACAATGCAAAACCACATACTGTAGCTATTACAACATGGCTTTGTAGTAGAAGAGTCTGTGTGCTGAACTGGCCTGCCTGCAGTCCTGATCTTTCACCGATTGAGAAAATTTTGCGCATAGTTAAAAGAAAAGTCTGTCAAAGGAGACCCAAAACTCTCCAGCAGCTGGAAGCCAGTATCAAACAAGAGTGTGATGAAATTCCAATGCTAAACTCAAGAACAAAATACTGACTGGTGCGATTTCTGCGTTTCCCCTAGGTTTACAGCCTTGGGGGGGTTCTCATGTGTTACTTTTAATAACAGTTGGTTTTTTTACAAGGTTATATATTTATATCTTAGACAACATAACATAACTGAACAATTATTTGAACTAAACATGGCTCCTATTCACAGCAGAGTGAGTGTTAACATCCTGACCAGCCTGGTAGCATTTAAAAACACAGTTATTTTGGCTTTTCAGAGAGTTGACATGACATGTTCTCCTCCACTCTCTCTCTGTCCGCTGCTGGGAGTGTGCTTGTGTGTGTGCGCACACGCACGTGTCTCTGTGTGTGTGTGTGTATGCGCGCATCAGAGACAGATATGACACGCCGTCATATAAATACGATGAATAACATAAGGCTATTTAGTTTGTTTAATAAATGGATTAGGTCTAGACCTGTTCTACTGGACAGGTAACCATAAATGACTTCTATTGTGATCTGGCACTATATGGAAAATAAAATTAAATGAAATTAACTCAACCCTCAAAGGGGGGGCTTGGAGTTCTGTTGGGGGTGCACCCCCTCGAATATAATGGTAGGGGAAACACTGGATTTGAAAGCCATTGTGTTTGATTTTATTCACAATTTACTCGTTGTCCCAACTATTTCCAAATTAGGGTTGTATGTTATTATAAATATTATAATAACATATAATATCTAAAACATACAAAACTGATCATTTTTCCTTTGTGGTCTTCATATGTCAAAATTGATCATATTTCACTGAAAGCACAAAAAAACCATGGTAGGTGTGTGTGTAGTGTGTTTGTGTGCACGCACACATTATATAGGTACAAGCGCATGTGTGTGGATGCATGCATACCTGTAAATTGGTCAGATTAGGCGCTGTCTGGCTCTAAACGGCGCAGTCTGTTTGTCCCTGTCGCTCGTGACTGCCCTTGGGCGAGAGCTGCAGTCTGTGGATGTGTACTGTGTACTGCACACACTACTCAATAAATGGAGACAGTGAGAGCCAACAAAGCACTCATTCACTGCCTGCGCTCTGAAGAATGGGGAAGCAGACTTTTTAATAACACCAAACTCATTCACCTCAGCCCCCAAACCCAATGCCCACCCGACCCGAAGGCTTTTACTCCTTCAGTGCGGTACTCACCTGGCACAATAAGTTCCAGGCAGACCCCTTTATACAAATGGTGGGGACAGTAACTCAGGCCATACTGAGGAAGAATTTGACTGGTATCGCAGTCTACAGAAATACCCACTCTGAGCCCCAAAATATCCAGGGTTTGGAGCGCAGTGGTTATATGTCCAAATTTTGTGACTTTTAGGTGTTTACCTCCTGTCACACATTTCTATCAGCGAATTCTTGGAGCACAATAATTATATGTCCATGCGCCTCAGTTTGAAACAGAATTCACATTTTTATTCTTTGATTTGTCCAACAAAATGTGCTTATATGAATTAAACATTGAAATTTTGATGAATAAACATGAATATGTAGTATTACAGAATCATTTTCCATTGCAAACAAACTTAACTTTAATCTGTCACTGTTGTGTTATGTCACATCAAGTGCTAGAATTGTCGGAGCGCGGAGGTGACATGTCCATTTTGGCAATTTTGGCCATGATGTCGCGGTACCACACTAATAAAAACTTACATGTTCATTATACTTCTGAACCATTCAGTAAAAGAGTGACTGACATAGAAATGATTTAAATAATGTACCTGATTTCATAGAACATTTGCAAACTTAAAAATCAATTTTTGTCAAAACCTCCGAAATGGACGTAAAACCATTGTGCTCCAAACCCTCGATAGGCAGTACAAGTAATTTTGTTGCATCAGTTAGAATAACTGATGTCTTATTGTCATGCCTGGTCACTCACCTGGAAGAAACGTAATCAGATGTACGGTACTGATGGTATAAATTGATAAGGTGGTTACTTCCCTCAAGAAACAGAGAATTTCCCGAAAGCCCCTTTGTGCAGATATAGATACCGGCATCCGTTAATTCCGAAATTTAATTCTTTAATAATTCTGTATTTTACTTTCCTAATGTCTTGCTTCAGTGGAAAAATTTTCCACAGTCTCTGTAATACACATACTGAGTTATAAAGGCTAAATAGGCTGAAGAATAACAGTAAAAATTGGCATTTTTTGTATTCTACGCAAACGGCGTTAAGCTGTATGCGAGGCCTTTGAAATGTTCTTGAGAGGTACTACTGATGTGCTTGATGGAAAATTGAAGCAAAATATGTGTATTGAATTGTAAAGCGGTAAAGCGGCCAGGGCTATTGCATGGATGAGTCAAACTGCCTGCCTGATTGGGTTAGAATTCCCTCTGCTTGCTCCCGTCAGCCTGCCTGTGTAGAATTCTGTGGCCTAACTTTTCTGATGTAACTGCTGTTCGCATTAATGATTCAGTCTTATGGTTACCCAAGGTGGCGCCCTTTATTAGCACATTCCAGATAACATTACCCGATGACATCGTCCGCTCTACGGTTTTGATTCTATGGGCATGGTTAAGCGATGTCACAGCGGTACACATGGGGTCTGTGAGGACATAGATCTCAGAAACTGTGCAGGTCAGACATGTGATATGTATGCATACTGTAGACTTAGAAATAGTATCCATATTTTCAACAGTTGTGCGTTATCCCTCTGTGCTATCACACCCATCCATGCAGACAGTTCTGTTCTCCATCAGTCCTATTGGCGGCATTGGTTTGCTAGTGATAACAGACCAAAGGTCTGGAATTAGTTGATGTAAACAGTGACAGCCTGTGGTCATATACGTGGTGTAAGACTACTCTTGCACAACAAGTTGAAGCAGAAGTGCTGGTCTGTATTGGCAAACACCAAGAAACTGGAGAGTTTGCATTTATCTCGCAGACCTGTAAGATTTGTGTGTTTGCGTGAGATATTTCCTATATATACATGCAGCCCTGCGGGAGGCACTGAGAACCGAATGCTGCATTATCCTGTTCAGCTGGGAACACTGCGTACTCTGCACTGATCAAGCCAATACATGTTCAGTTTGTCCAGTAACTTACCAGCACACTGTCCATGGCTTCCAGTCAAGCAGATTTCACATGTATAGTGTCATTTTTGCTATTATTTCATGGAAATTTTTTTTTCCATATATTGTTGCTTGACATGTGAGGTATGCTTTGCACTTGATATTCAGGCCATATAAGTATCGAACAAAACAGTTGGATATTTTCAGAAATAAGTCAAAATTCATACCTCAGTCCTGGCTGCAGCACCTCTGCTACAGTTAGGAGCGGATGCAGCAGCTTCTGTATGCAGGGTGAGCTCCATCACTTTTATTTCATGGACCCTGAACCCGACACCTGGAAGCGCCATTCTAACCACTCGGCCATGCTGCTGCTCAAACCACTGCACCTCGCAACTGTTCTAACCAGTGTGCCACACTGTCGCTCCAACCACTGCACCTTGCAACTGTTCTAACCAGTTCGCCACACTGTCGCTCCAACCACTGCACCTTGCAACTGTTCTAACCAGTGTGCCACACTGTCGCTCCAACCACTGCACCTTGCAACTGTTCTAACCAGTGTGCCACACTGTCACTCTAACCACTGCACCTTGCAACTGTTCTAACCAGTGTGCCACACTGTCACTCTAACCACTGCACCTCACAACTGTTCTAACCAATTCGCCACTATGTTGCTCTAACCACTGCACCTTGCAACTCTTCTAACCAGTGTGCCACACTGTCACTCTAACCACTGCACCTTGCAACTGTTCTAACCAGTGTGCCACACTGTCACTCTAACCACTGCACCTCACAACTGTTCTAACCAGTTCGCCACAATGTTGCTCTAACCACTGCACCTTGCAACTCTTCTAACCAGTGTGCCACACTGTCGCTCTAACCACTGCACCTCGCAACTCTTCTAACCAGTGTGCCACACTGTCACTCTAACCACTGCACCTTGCAACTCTTCTGACCAGTGTGCCATACTGTCGCTTTAACCACTGCACCTCGCAACTGTTCTAACCAGTGTGCCACACTGTCACTCTAACCACTGCACCTTGCCACTGTTACCTGTATACCAGTGTGGTACAATGTGCTCTAACCTCTGTACCACTCTGCTGCTCTAACCACCGTACCTCACTGCTGCTCTCACTGTACCGACCTGCTAAACTCCCTTGAAAGTGAAGGCACGCTCCATGAAACTGGGGCTGTATATTTGGTGATCTGTATGAAGGAGGAGAGAGGCTTTGATCCTTTTACATAAGGAGATTGTGGCATCACTTTTTGAATCCCTGTTATGCAACAGCACTGCAGCATAACAACAGTTACTGCTCTCCTGCCTCTCGTCTGAGAACTCACTCAGTTTGTGCCTTTAGCGCTTTGTCTGTTCACACGGATGCAGCGATAATTCATGAGTTTTGGAGGATCCTGGTAACATCTTGACAATTTTTCAGCTAAGAAACCCATATTTCTTTGACAGAAAGAAGAATAGATCCTCACGCCCTATACCCTGACTTTCCCATACACCGTTTCAGGCCCTACAGAGCTGTGCTACGTAAGCGCAGCTGCACTGAAAACTGCGTAACACTGTTAGATTCTGTGGATAAAGTGCGACACATGACGGATCACATGGTCAGCTGGCCCCACAGGCATACACTGAGGCCAGCTGTTCCGCGCTCTGAAAATATTCTCTTGTAAACTGCAACTTAGCTCCGCTCTATAAAGAGAATTCAAAATCCATGCATGTGACATACATTGATAAACATATTTGTGCGTGCTCGTACAGTGAGTGCGTGTGTGTGTTCATATGAGTGGATGTGACTCTGCACTGTTGTCAACTGTGTTGCCATCCCCTAAAGCACACATGGTTTCCATGGTTATGTCAATTTATCCTGAGCTTGACAAAGGAAACATGAAGGAAGCTTCACAGAGCAGCTATAGAGGATCTCATTTTATCACTGATTTGGATTCGCGACCTGGGAGAAAAGGAATAGACAAGGGACCAACACAGGTGGAGAGAGGAAGCCAGCATATATATAGCTTTCCCATCCAGACCTACGAAAGCCCAAAAACAGTAATAGAGAAAAAACAAAATGAAGAACTAGCGGGATGTACAGAACACAGGAGAGAGAGGTTGAACATTTAAGGTTGCTGAATATACTGAGTGCTGTCTGATGTGTGAGTCTGGCATTTATATTAACTATGTTAAGACGGCTCTTTCTCCAAACAGCGCTCCACTGTCTGTCACATGACCCCAGTGTGTGTGTTTTTCTTTTCTCTTATGAGTTTCTGTTTGTACAAACCCCAATTCCAATGAAGTTGGGATGTTGTGCAAAATGCGAATAAAAACAGAATGCAATGATTTATAAATCTCATTAACCCTCATTTTATTCACTGGAGGACATCGACAACATATCATATGTTGAAAGTGAGACATTTTATCATTTGGATGAAAAATGTTAGCTCATTTTGAAACTGATGGCAGCAACACATCTCAGAAAAGTTGGGACGGGGAAACAAAAGGCTGGAAAAGTAAGTGGTAATAAAAAATACCCGGAGGAGCAATTTACACATCAGGGCAGCTTACACATCAGGAAAGGCACTATCAATGCTGAAAAGGATATAGAGGTTTTACAACAGCATGTGCTTCCATCCAGACAATGTCTCTTTTGGGGCAGGCCTTGCATATTGCAGCAAGACAATGCAAAATCATCTACTACATCCATCACAATGGCATGGCTTTGCAGTAGAAGAGTCCGTGTGCTGAACTGGCCTGCCTGCAGTCCAGACCTGTCGCCAATAGAAAACATTTGGAGCATCTTAAAATGAAAAATCTGGCAAAGAAGACCTAGAACTGTTGAGCGGCTAGAATCCTTCATCACATAAGAGTGGGACAACATTTCTCTTCCTAAACTCCCGCAATTGGTCTCCTCACTTCCCAGATGTTTACAGACTGTTGTTAAAAGAAGAGGGGATGCTACACAATGGTAAACATGGCCCTGTCCGACCTTTTTTGAGAAGTGTTGCTGCCGTCATATTCAAAATGAGCTAATATTTTTCATAAAATGGTAAAATGTCTCACTTTCAACATCTGATATGTTGTCTATGTTGTTGTGAATAAAATATGGGTTCATGAGATTTGCAAATCATTGCATTCTGTTTTTGTGCACATTTTACACAACGTTCCAACTTCATTGGAATTGGGGTTTGTACAAGGCCACTGTATGGGGTGGACTGGGGGGGTAGAATAATTAGGAATTTACTTTGGCTGCGGCCTGATGGGGGCCCTCAGAAGTGCAGTGTTTGTAGCTGCAATTTTGCAATTGAGAAGGCTGAAGTGGCACAGGATTGTAGGGTCCACATTGGAGGGTCCCACCAACATGTCCGATTAATAGTCCAAAATACTCTTTGCAGCCTCACTGTGTGTGTAGGATATGTATTTGTGTTGTGTGTGTGTGGTTAACGTGTTTGTCTTTCTGTGCGTATATATTTGCATGTGAGTGTGAGATTGCATGCATGCTAGCTCGCGCCTGTGTGTGTGTATGTGCGTGTGTGCACGTGTGTGTGTGCTTTTGTGCTTGCTATAAAATGAGAGCCAAAAAAACATTTTTTTCTTCAAAGCCCGGTCATTTTGGGGAAGTGAGGACATTTTCATTTGTCCTCACAACTACAAAGGCAAATTGTGACTTATTAGATAAGGTAGGAGTAAGGTTAGAATTAGGGATAGGTTAGGTTAGGCAAGGGTTTGACTTTGGCATACGTTGCTTATTATTAAGACTAGGGAAAGACTGTAGAGACACAGTAAGAATGAATAGAAGTCAATGTAAAGTCCTCACAAGGATAGAAGTTATATGATGTATGTGTATGCGTATATGTGTGTGTGTGTGTGTGTGTGTGTGTGTGTTTGTGTGTGCGTGTGCGCGAGCAGTACGTCTCCGCTGGTATAGCTTGTGAAACAGAGTTTAGCTGCAGGGTGTTTGACTGGTTGAGAGTGTATACTCCAGTGTACCGCCGTCTCTGGGGACATGTGGCCGCCCCAGCTAACATCTGCTCTCATTTATCTTCCCTAATTTCTGAGATGGGGAAAGATGTCGACTGTTTCACACAATGGCCTGATCACTCTGGAGGGGGACTGGAACTCTACTCCAGGGCAGGGTTTTTAAACAAGGATTTGACACATTTTTGTGCACAGCTGGTTATAGTTAATGACTCTCTGTATTAGTGTGTGTGTGTTTTGTTGTGGATAATGACAGAGCCTTGAGCTAATTCCAGCGCAAAAAGGATGTGAATCTGGGACAGTTACAGTTTGCGGTTGGCCACTGTCGGAGCAATGCTTTTTATGGATACGGTGAGCACCATAATTAATTAGACAGCAACATCTTTTTTATTGTGGTTCTGTACTCTAGCACTTTGTGTTTGAAAGGATACAATGAAGTTAAGTGCTGACTGTCAGCTTTCATTTCGGGATGTTTTTATCTATATCAAATGAACCGTTTAGAAATGACAGTGCATCCCCCCCCCCCATTTTTGGGTGCATAGAAAAATATGGTTTCATAACCTTTGCATGCAATGACTTCTTGAAGCCTGCAGCTCAAAGACATCACCAGACAGTGGGTATCTTCCCTGGTGAAGCTATTCCTGGCCTATGCAGCAGCCATCTTTAGGTTTTGCTTGTTTTAGGGACTTTTTACCTTCAGTCTCATGTAAATGCATGTTCCGTTGGATTCAGATCTGGTTCAAATCTGGTGATTGACTCAGCCAACCGAACCATCAAAGAAAAATATCTGTCACTGACCAATAAATTATGGTGCTCACTGGATATTTGCGTCCTTACCTCCTCAGTTTATTTGAACTCCAGGTTGTATTAAAATGCATTATATATCTCCATATCCTGTTATCAGAGAAGAGAGTATTTTTCAGGGAATCAAATTCAGGACCAAAGCGCTGGACCAAGACGCCAACTTGGATCAGGATAGCGGCAAGCAAATAATTTAAAAATATTGTTCAGTCAGAAAAAAATGAGTAATATCCTGCGTCATGGATGAGACACAGACTGAGAGGCATTTTGGGGAGAAAAAAACTTTCTAATCTTGAGAAATTTAAAGTCTAATGCAGAAAGTCTGGTCGCTACATAATGTAGGAGGCCAGGCTGAACATAAGATTTTGAACATTTTGAAAATATTTGTATTTTCATTTTTATGGATGTGACACTATTGCATTTATGTCACTTTTATTTAAGGTTCAATACGAAGTCTTTCCAGCGCTGTAATTGTAATTGCCAGCAATTTTGTTGATACAGTGGTCTAATGAAGTCTGCATTCCAAAACATGGAACCCGAGGGAACATGTAAAACATTTATTTGGGGAACAATTATCTTTAGTTTCTCACGCTCGGTTAGGCATTACCATGGTACTGCTGTCAAACGCATGAGATTAGATCTACAAAATTAAATATTCTGAACCAAAGAGTCAAATTGAAGACCATAAGCACTGGAATCACAGAATGACCATTTTGACAAATTTCAGGCAGGGAACTCATAGCGTAGCTATAAAAGATGTTTTTCCATCCTTTCTTTGCGGTGTGTGAAAATGTGACCGTAAGTACTTCAAGCACTAAGCTCTTAAACTGCAGAGTTAATGATGTTACGGCCCCAGTCTAGGGTTCAGCTGTTCATATGAATTAGCCGCAGGTGAGATGCCCTCTCCCATCCCCAGAAAGGCAAAATACACCGGATAGGCTATGTGCGAAAACGGTTGACTGAGTGTTTATTTTAAAGCTTGCAAACAATTTCCCTAATGAAGAGCAGAAAGGCTCCAGAGTGGGGCACGCCAAAATAACAAACAAAAGATCTCAGAAAATAAAATGAATTCTCTAACCTAATCAAAAATCAAAAGACAAATTACTAGACTTAGCTTATCAATTAGCCAAAAAAAAATCTGTGACAATATACACCAGAAACATCAAAAAGTGTGTTCTGGAGGACGAGAAAAGGAAGTCCGTCTCCAAAATGCTTGCGCGGATTTTTTTCGACATCCGGGTTCCGGCAGGTCCAATCACTCGGGGCTTCATCAGCGGAATGACCTGAGGAATTAAAAGCAAACCACAGAAGGCACCAAAATGGCGAACACCTCCAAATATACATCCAAAGATGTAACAATGACTTCCCATGTTCCCACTGAACTTTGACTTGTACAGGAATTGAGAGGTCCAGCCACATCTCTCATATGCGGCAGTGACATCCAGCGACTCACTCAGTGAAGTTTGTTTAGATGAGGAATGTGACCTGGGTGGCTGCCATGGCAACATGTATGCGTGCTCTTGTGTCAGTGCGACTCTGTCCCAGGGTGGGGGTCGCATCTGTATAAAATCTGACATTTTTCTGCTGTTGCCTCATAGTTCATTACTGCCAGTGCAGTATGGGAGAGGGGGCGGATGGGGTCCGGGCTCATTCCAGCCCGTACTGGTCTTTACACACCCACCCAGCCTGCAGTGACGCAGTCACTATTCCCTCCAGGACTGTCCAGGGCAGCATGTCTCCACTATCGGGCCCCGCGACTTCCTACTGCAAACTCCTCACAGCTATACCAATGATGGAAATAGCCGAAGGGGAAGGCATAGCGCGTTCTTCCTCAGTTGGTGTGAATCAGGATAAAACAGATGTTAATTTATTAACTTTTTCTGGTCGTAGGAACAGGGTTCGTGGCATAGCAGTTACAGCTTATCTGACTCTACCGTGCACCTAGCAGGGAGGCCTGGTGATCAGGCAGGCCTCATAACCCTACATTATACCCCATTGGGTGACAGGTCTCCGAGCTAGAAGAATATATGTTAGTCAGGGTCAGAAAACCTCAGAATGCAATTAACAACTTATTTCGACAGGCAGACACAAGTTTAAATCAAAGAAACAAATTATACCGTTACAAGAAATGTAAAGAAATAAGTAAATCATACCTGGCGTGTTTCGCAACTACACATAGACACAACATGTACAATGTGGGAAGGATGAATACAAGCTCCCAAGACCTGTTTGTTTTCCCATCTTTTATGCCCAAACTCTATAAGGGTTTCCTCAGGAATGTGGCCCCTCCCCGGGAGAAATTTGGGCAGGGACATTTCCAGAGGGGGAATCTACATTAGTGTGGCCTTTTTACTTATTAAATTAGTGTTTGGTATAAATCTAATCCCTTTGAAACATGCCTTGTGATTTCAGGATAATTTTGAAAATTTGAGTAGAATGATACCAAACATGCTATAATTGCGCTACGGTCTGATATGAAACATTCGTTACCATACAGAATTACCAAGATAATCTGCATCAATGCTACCAATCAGCTCTTGTCATACAGTATAACATATATACACATTACACCTGTAATATTATGAAATCAGGATTTTTAATCGGTGGAAAAAAGTCCTTGAAAATTCATAAATGAGGAATAATGAGAATTATTTTGCTGGTGTAGTCTCTGAAAAGTCCAGTTGATGACACTATAGCATTGACTGGCGCAGGCCAGTGTTTGTAAAGAGTTGAAGAAAGTTTAATGAAGAAACCAGAAATTGACCATTAACCCAGAGGTTCGTGACTGCTCCAGCCATGAGCCAGTAAGGTTGGGTGCCTTTTGGGTCATAAAAACCCTTATCGATATTCTTCTTCAAACCAGAAATTCCTTTGCCAGGTGCTGGTGCCATTAAGATAATTGGAGTAATCCTGCGTACGTGAGGATGCTCAAGAATCCAGCATGCAGGTTTACAGCCGCTTACGCTACAATAGACGTACATCATACTTCGGTTGTTCGCCTTTAACATTTTGACATTTTCAATCATGGTCTCCTGCTGCAGTGCCTTGAGCTGCTGTAACATATACTGAAACAGAGTGAAAAAGCAACAACTAATTTTTAGGTTTTTGCAGCCATCAAAATCCATCAAAACTGGAATTTTTGCAAGTTCGGGTTCAAACCCAGTTTGTGCTTCTGTTAGGGGATCACTTCTCCAAAACGTAACTTTGCCATGTCATTAGCAGAAGGTTGAACGCATCACTTGAATGACATGCAAATGCAAAGCGAGACATTGGACACATAAAAGGCACAGTGGTTCATCCCCATCAGCATCAGTGTCAGGAGGCCACAGCTTACCGAACAGCAGAGGAAGTGAGCTTTGGGGATGCTGCTTGGGGGAAAATCTCAAAGAGAGGTTGCCTGCCAGTTCAGGGTCAGTCCATCCACCATCAACAGACTGGAGCATTGCTACCAACAGACAGGAAGCATTCAACTCTGCCCCCGACCAGGACAACTTCCGGTTACGACAGCAGGTTTGGACTGACACATCCGGCAGATCCATCTGAGGAACCTGTTCCAAATAGTAGCAGACAAGGCTCAGAACATGACGCCGCAGATGCCCCATCCATACCATGACTGTGATTCAGCGAGCTGTGGGGTTATGATGCTGGAGGCCATATCGAGGCAACATCATGACACAATGCCATAGAGACAACAGACTCCAGTTTGCCCGACGTCATCATCTTCAGCTGCCACGAGTCTTCCATCGTTGGGTTTTTTCAAACGAATTGAGTTTCTTTGTCTCATTTGCTGATGGCTGACAACGGGTGTATATAGCCTAGCATACTACATTAAATATGCAGTTTTTGTTATCAGTCAGTGGCAGTCCGTGGGCAGGAATAAAGGCCAGTGGTAACCTCACTTTTCACTGTTTATTAACCTAATCCTCTCGCAGATTACTTTCCCCAATTAGCAACAGTTGCTCATACTAGTCGGTGGAACCAACGACAGTCTAATTTATTTTTGATAGCATTGCACGACGAAATTATAAGCCTTTTTCTTCCAGACATAAATGACTACGTAAAACATTAGTGTCTTTATAATTTCTGCGCTCGTGTAGCTTGTGAAACAGCGCAGATTTTCTTAAATTAGTTTGTGAGTCCCATTAAGCAATAAGCCCCAAAAATCCGTTCTGTATTCTGAATGTAGTCTCCGCTAAAGGGCATTGTTGGGTACGATGTACAGCTGAGTGATGGCGAAAATAAATGCTGCAAAGTCAGCGAAAGTTTCTGATTTTTTGCATTTATGTTTCCATCCTAACAATGTTGTGTCAATTGTAGGGGAGGCTGGGGAGAGTTGGGCCGCCCTTAATTTCATAGAACTTGGAAATTGTATTGGGCAGGTGGTGGCTTCTAATGGAAGTACTAGGCATTATCTTTTTATTGACCTAGGGGACTGCAGAAGTTTTTGCCGTCTGTCCATGTTTTTGCAGAGAAGAGCATTTTTGACTCAAAATAGTAAAAACTGGAATTCACGGTAAGAATTTTTTATATATCTCTACAATACCATACAGTATACTGTCCTTAGTTATTCCACAACATAGCTGTGACATTCCTCCTCCGTCAAGGTATTGGCCAAATCTGTGTGATACGTTTCTTTGCTAAAATTGTCACTGAAATAAATATGGTGGACATTGGGAGAGTTGGAACACTTGTGGGTGGGAGAGTTGAGCCATATTAAGTTATACCTGGAACATATATTTTGCTGATAAAGGTTAACTTTTCCTGGAGGGGTTGTATTGGAATTTATTTTCATAGGCCCACAAAAGTTATCAAGTTGTTCATAATTTGCATTGACATGAGAATGTGACAAATGGAAAATGTAGAATATATTTCTTAGCAATGCTGATATTATCTGGTGAAGTTCAATGTTTAAACAGTTGCTTTCTTTAATAACTGGAATTTGATTGTTCACATTTTCTGCGAAAATTCTTAAACAGTTAACACAAAAAGTGTTGCCAAAAGTTTCTGTTCAGTGTTGACTCTTGCTCGAGGATTTCTACTAGATTATTGATTAATTAATTAAGTTTGTTGTTATTACATGAATTTGGAATTAAATTGTTCATATTTTCCTTGCCTGGATGGTTGTTGTGTGTCTATCTTAACTCTCCTGTATGTGGCCCAACTCTCCTCAGCAGTGGCCCAAGTCTACCTTGGCCCTGGCTGAACTCTCTTCACTAGGCGGGAGAGTTGGGCCAAAAATCATTACTTTAAAACTTGTCTCCTCCTCCTACACACATGCTTGCTTTCAGAAACAGCTGATACAGGAGGTGTATTATAGGATGTGTGTATAGTAAGTGAAATTAATGGTTATACGCCATGAATAAAATTAGCTTGATATGCTGAAATATATAAAGTGGCCAAACTCTCCCAAGCCTCCCCTGTCATTAAAAAGGTGGTTGTTTCCTCTGGGTCAGCTGGTTTTGGGGCACCGGTAGGGAAGGAGGCTCTAAAAAACAGTGTTTTTTTAAATCATTTTGATTTGGAGTCAGAGCTGAGTTTGGTTGTAGGGCAGGGAGGGGACAGTCACACTGGCTGTGAGGGTTGAAAGTTTGTGTCCTCCTTCCTTTAACATGTCTCCTCTGCCCATCTGACGGTATGGAGGAGAAGGCGCACATATTTGAGTCTGTTTCTGGTCAAAACAGAGAGCCTTCTGGGAGTTTTTTAATAACTTTCATGAGTTTGCAGCTGCCTGCCCCTGACTTGATAAGACTCAACTGCAGATCTCAGCTGTAGATTTCAGCCTGGTGATGACTTCGCACAGAGAGATTACTGTGAAAGCTTGAGTAACGTCCGGTGTGATCAAACATGTAGGCGCTGAAATCAAATGCATAAAACATACTCCGTCTTGAAGTCAACTTTATTGAATAGTATTGTGAATTATGACCTCTAATAATCTTGCTTGCAAATCTGAGTGTTAGAACTTATAACAACCTTCTTGCTACGTGGCAACAGCACTATCCCACTGCTCTAGTGTGACACTAGACACAGTGTTGATCCTAACATCATGTTTTCATTACATTCCTGTGGGTATACTGGGTCTCAGGGTAAGGGATAATAAATGAAGGTTGTTCTTTTTATGAATTAGATTCTTTACTTGTGCTGGGGTAGCAGTTGAGGTCCTGTGTATTTATTGAACTGTACCCAGGCCCAGTCCTGCAGGTTGACAGACCATCCATTGGTGGGCATATTGGAACTCAGAAGAATATTGTTCTCGCTGGGGAAACATGATAGGTTCCCGTGTCCCCTCCCTGAACCTCAAGCCTACTCTGTGACCTGGCGCATTAAAAGAGCTCTCAGTGAGGTCTCATTATGTGGAACACCATACACCTGTGCCCAGCAGACCACATCCTGCAGTGTGGTGGAGCAGTGAGTGTGTGTGTGTGTGTGTGCGTATAGGCGAGTGCTCTTCTTCTGTGTGTTTGTGTGTGTGTGATGCGGGACAGCGTTTGACTTCTGCGTTTGTGTTTTTTGAGCAGGCGGGCGATAAACACTACCACCCCAGCTGTGCACGATGCAGCAGGTGCAACAAGATGTTCACAGAAGGGGAGGAAATGTACCTGCAAGGTGAGAGTCATGGCTACACTGCCCCCTGGAGGATGTTTTTATAAATGCAGGATGTCACTGAGTTAGGTCAGACTGAAGAATTGCTGAGATAAGTTAGGAAGTATTGAAGCACCTTTCCTTAATATTTAGAGAATTCAAGCTGCACTTATGATGGTGCCACATAAATACTGCCTCAAGCGAAGAAAACCATTGGAATGCGGCCCACGATTCAGTTCACTGCTCTGTGAACTTTTCTGCTAAAGTGTGTAATTTTTTCATGCTGGGATTTCATTGGTTTTCTAGTTTCTACTGGCAGATCAGACAGTAGTTGTGTTTGAAATCGCCACCTATCACGGACATAGTGCACTATATAGTGTGTCCGCCATTTGGGAGTGTTTCGCGTCCGGTGCTAAAGCAGCTTAAGTGTCCGGTTTGTTTACATGATGTTCGGCGCTTCTGCTTACATCACGGGAATATCCAGCGCAATTGCTGACGCAACCATGTTCAGAAAATTCTGGTGTAGGGTCCCAAATCTCCTTTGATCATTCGCTATGTAGTGCACTATATCATATTCACGATGTTGGGAATAGGGAGTGAATGAATGAGTGGACGATTTCGAACACAGCTAGTGTTCAGTGATGTTACAGCTGAGTGACTGCTGTTCCCCAAGTAAAACTGCATCTTGGAGGAAAACAGAGTGATGACTGCCGCCGTACGGGAGACTTGTGCTCTTACCGTGAGAGAGTGTGTGTGATTGAGCGAGTCAGCGAGACAGTGTAAGTGAACGAGCGAGCAAGTGAGTGAGAGGGTGCACAGTGGGGAAAAAAAAAACTTACTGAAAATTTGAATCTTGTATTTCGAATGAAACACTTTTTTTTTAAACTTCTTTCTAACAAAAAAAAACTCCCTCTGAAGTGAGATAATTTTGATTCGTTTCTGGACTCCGTGTGGTGAGATGATTTCTCTTGTCTCCTGGACTAATTTAGGGATGAGTCAAAATTATCTCGCACTAGAGGCAGATTTTTATCCTGAGCTGATGGAAATAAGTGTTTAAATCTAGATTGATGATTCATGACATGAAGTGCTTAGTTATATTTTTTTTGCAGTGTGTCAGTGCATGAGTGAGTTAGAGGATGTGAGTGAGTGAGTGAGTGAGTGAGTGAGTGAGTGAGTGAGTGAGCGGGTGAGTGAGTGGGTGAGAGGGTGTTAGTGAGTGAGTGAGGGGGTGTTAGTGAGTGAGTTAGCGAGTGAGAGGGTCAGGGGATGTTAGTGAGTGAGTGAGTGAGTGAGCGGGTGAGAGGATGTTAGTGAGTGAGTGAGCGACTGAGAGGGTGAGAAGATGTTTGAGTGGGTGATTGAGCAAGTGAGAGGGTGAGAGAATGTTAGTGAGTGAGCGAATGACAGCGTGAGAGGATTTTAGTGAGCGAGTTAGGAAGTGAGAGGGTGAGAGGATTTTAGTGAGCGAGTGAGGAAGTGAGAGGGTGAGAGGATGTTAGTGAGTGAGCGAGTGAGAGGGTGAGAGGATTTTAGTGAGTGAGTGAGAGGGTGAGAGGATGTTATTGAGTGAGTGAGCGGGTGAGAGAATGTTAGTGAGTGAGTGAGGAAGTGAGAGGGTGAGAGGATGTTAGTGAGTGAGGGGGCGAGAGGGTGTTAGTGAGTGAGCGAGAGAGGGTGAGAGAATGTTAGTGAGTGTGTGAGTGAGTGAAGGGCTGAGAGGGTGAATGAGGGGACGAGAGGGTATTAGTGATTGAGTGAGGGGGTTAGAGGCTGTTTGTGAGTGAGTGAGGGTTGAGAGGCTGAGTGAGTGAGGGGCTGAGGGTGTTAGTGAGGGGGTGAGAGGGTGTTAGTGAGTGAATGAGTGAGGGGATGAGGGTGTTCGTGAATGAGTGAGTGAGGGGGTGAGAGGCTGAGTGAATGAGTGAGGGGATGAGGGTGTTAGTGAGTGAGTGAGTAAGTGAGTGAGTGAGTGGGTGTTAGTGAGTGAGGGAGGGGGTGAGGTGTTGGTGAGTGAGTGAGCGAGTGAGGGGTGAGAGGGTGTTAGTGAGTGAGTGAGGGGGTGAGGTGAGAGGGTGTTATTGAGTAAGTGAGCGAGTGAGTGAGTGACAGGGTGTTAGTGAGTGAGAGAGTGTTAGTGAGTGAGTGAGGGGGTGAGAGGGTGTTAGTGAGTGAGTGAGAGGGTGAGTGAGTGAATGAGGGTTTGAGAGTGAGTGACGGGGTGAGAGGGTGTTAGTGAGTGAGTGAGTATGTGAGGGGGTGAGAGGGTGTTAGGGAGTGAGTGAGCGAGTGAGGGAATGAGAGAGTGAGTGAGGGGGTGAGAGGGTGTTAGTGAGTGAGTGGGTGAGTCAGTGAGAGAGTGTTAGTGAGTGAGTGAGGGGGTGAGAGGGTGTTAGTGAGTGAGTGAGGGGGTGAGAGGCTGAGTGAGTGAGTGAGTGAGTGAGGGATGAGAGGGTGTTAGTGAGTGAGTGAGGGGGTGAGAGGGTGTTAGTGAATGAGTGAGTGAGACGGTGAGAGGGTATTATTGAGAGTGAGTGAGTGAGGGGGTGAGAGGGTGTTAGTGAGTGAGAGGGTGAGAGGTTGAGTGAGTGAGGGTTGAGAAGGTGTTAGTGAGTGAGTGAGGGGGTGAGAGGGTGTTAGTGAGTGAGTGAGGGGGTGAGAGGTTGAGTGAGTGAGTGAGTGAGGGATGAGAGGGTGTTAGTGAGTGAGTGAGGGGGTGAGAGGTTGAGTGAGTGAGTGAGTGAGGGATGAGAGGGTGTTAGTGAGTGAGTGAGCGGGTGAGAGGTTGAGTGAGTGAGTGAGTGAGTGAGGGATGAGAGGGTGTTAGTGAGTGAGTGAGTGAGTGAGGGGATGAGAGGTTGAGTGAGTGAGTGATTGAGTGAGGGATGAGAGGGTGTTAGTGAGTGAGTGAGGGGGTGAGAGGTTGAGTGAGTGAGTGAGTGAGGGATGAGAGGGTGTTAGTGAGTGAGTGAGGGGGTGAGAGGTTGAGTGAGTGAGTGAGTGAGGGATGAGAGGGTGTTAGTGAGTGAGTGAGCGGGTGAGAGGTTGAGTGAGTGAGTGAGTGAGTGAGGGATGAGAGGGTGTTAGTGAGTGAGTGAGTGAGTGAGGGGATGAGAGGTTGAGTGAGTGAGTGAGTGAGTGAGGGATGAGAGGGTGTTAGTGAGTGAGTGAGCGGGTGAGAGGTTGAGTGAGTGAGTGAGTGAGTGAGGGATGAGAGGGTGTTAGTGAGTGAGTGAGGGGATGAGAGGGTGTGAGTGAGGGGTGAGAGCCTGAGTGAGTGAGTGAGTGAGCGAGCGAGTGAGGGGGTGAGAGGCTGAGTGAGTGAGGGGTGAGAGGGTTTTAGGGAGTGAGTGAGTGAGGGGTGAGAGGCTGAGGACCTTATTCAGAAACGACACTCACACTCACCCTCCACTCACCATATGGTGAGTACGACTGAAATGTAACTGGAGTTTGAGAAAGATATCGACCTACCACTAACTGAGGGAGCGGTCTCACTCCTCGCCAATTGCTATTCATAAACGGCACTCGAGCATAACTGACAGTAGTGGGAACTGGGTTCCACAGGCGGGACGTCGACTGCTGCAAAGGGACGCTCAATCCTCACCCCTCAGTGCTGAATGACCTAAACCTGTCGCAGTTTACTTTTCCTGATTAGAAAGTTTCCCAGACAAATTGGTAAAACGACAATCAAATTTATTTTAATAGCGTTGTTATACATTACTTCACAAAATTGAGGCGTTTCTTTCGCACATAAATGACTACTAAAAATATCTGCATGTCTTCATAAACTCTGTGGTTGAGTGGCTCGCGAAAGGCGCAGGACAGCCCACGAGGCTCACTAAGCAACAAGCTGTGAAACGTACCAGACATCTCCTTCTACCTTCAGCAGTTAAGAATGAAGAAAAGAATGGATTCTCGTGACTTACAGCTACATGAGCCTCGCAGACCAATCCACACGCGCCCCACGAGCCGCTGAGCGCAGAATTTTCCAACCCATGATGAAGTGCTAGAAATCCGAATGCGTGAGAGTTGATAGGTATGCGTCATTAATGAAAACGGGCCAAACCTTATAATGATGAGAGTTTTCGGAGTTTCTGCAATGGTAATTTAAATGAGTTGAAAACAGGTCATGTCCAATCATTATTTTTAAGGGATGGTTTTGAGCTTCCCCTATTGCCAGTTCACCAGTAGCCACTGGTGGGTACACAAATGCTAACCTTGAGTTCACCACAGTGCAGTTCGTAAACACTGAAACCAGGTAGTTACCGGCATCGTTATCATCATTATAGTTAAAATTTGCGCAGTTGCGATTGCGTCGAGCATGTGGCTGTCAATGATTCAGTTTCCAATGTTTGTAACCACCTGAAAGCCATGACAACGAAATACCGGCGCAAGTTAGTGCGGCTCAAGGGAGGTGTTCCCTGCACTCAACCTTCACTCAGAAAGAGACGCTACTTTCAGTGTGAGTGAGGTCTCTGAAAGCAAATGAGAGTTAGGACAACCTCTGACTCATTTAGTATAACCTGACGCTAAGTTTAAGTACTCACTCGCACTCAATTAGTGCGTGTCGTTTCTGAATACGGGCCTGAGTGAGTGAGTGAGTGAGTGAGTGAGTGAGTGAGGGGGTGAGGGGGTGAGAGGGTGTTAGTGAATGAGAACCTGCTCTTGCTGCTTTAGTCTGATTTCACTCAAGACCAAGTATTGCAGTGAGCACGAATAGGTCCAGAGTTTGAAAGTTTTTCTTCATGAAATTTCTGAAGGATCTCTCTCCTTTAGGATCCACTGTGTGGCATCCGGACTGTAAGGAGAGCACCCGAGCCGAGGAGAGACACAGGGTAAGAGTGAGCCAATGACAGCTGGGATGGGGAGGGGCCAAGCTCAGTGAGGGAATGAGTGAGAGGACACTGAGGTGGGAGTTACAGGAAGACTGGCTGAACTGAATAACTGGTAAGCCATGAAGGCTGTGCTGTGAGCTTATAGGTGCTGAGTCATTCAGCTGTGAAATATGTTTGTTCCCAGAACTCGCTATTCTCTTCATGTGTATTAGACTGCACCGGATCTTGTGGATCTCTTGGCTTTCGATGTTCTCGTTTCTTAGACACACCAGCGCCCAAGGCCAAAGCAGTCCCCATTTGATATTTTTTTCCCCGCGGGGCTGGGTGACACACGGCCTCAGAGCCAGGTTTGAGAGCAGAGCTGCCCGTGCTCATGACCCTCCCTGCAACAACTAACCCTTTAATCCAGCTTTCACTGCAGCGAGCAGAGGGATTCAGTGCTCCTAACACACGTGTGCTGAGTGTGCAAGCACGTCCACAAACACTCACATGCACAGTGTTCAAACTGTTGTCGCCAAGGACCACGTCAACTTCAGAGGTTCTTGAACAGCGATGCGGGAGATATGTCCATTTATTACAAACTCTGCATTTAAAAAGATATTTTATTGATAAATAACTATTCATTTCTAAACATATACTAGGATCAGGGAGTTTGTGTAATGTTGAGGCATCTGTCTCATGCGATCACGGCTCAAACATATCTCATGGCCGACTGAAATCGGCTGGCATTGAAACAAGATGGAAATCTTTTGTGATTCCAAACTTTTGGAAGGTGGTGGTGGTTGTATTTCCTAATTGTGAAAAGTTGACTAGTCATGGAAAATGCAAATAAAGTTAAAAAAAAAAAAAGGAGTGATTTTAAAAGTCCATTCACCCTCTGATATATTGAAAAGGTACATCAACACATTTTTGATGCTTTAACAGACTAATCAGTGAAATTGTTTAGAAATACTTGCTTATTTCAAATCCGATGACTGTAAAAAAAGAGGTCAATTTACCTAACAAGTTGCGGTAATGAAGTGATGTGGAACAGGTGATGATAGGTGAGATAGTAGGTGAGATAATTGTGTTATTGGATAAAATAAGCCTCCAAAAAAGGCATTATCTCTCAGGAGAAAAGATGGGGTGAGGCTCGCAAATTTACCAACATATGCATGAGCATATCATGCATCACTTGCATCACTAACCCTTTCAGCGCCGTGAGCAACTATAGTTGGCCCAATGATGTAAGATATCAAAGTCAGCTGCTGTTGAAAACCTATCACGTGGCAACTTGTTTAAAAGAGCTCCTGCTGGGGAGCACTATTAAACAAGTTGCCACATGATAGGTTTTCAACAGCTCAGGATAACTACATTTTTAATTCCTTGAAAATGTATTTGGCGCCCAAAGGTTTAAGAAAAATATTCCTCAGTGACAATTCAGTTGGATTTTGGGCATTTCATTGTCTATAGTGCATAATGGAATTAAAGTATGGAGGGATCAAATCTTGGTGTGTAGAGGTCAAGGCAGAAAAACACTTGAATGCTCTTGATCTCCGGTCTCTGAAACGTCCCTGTCTTCAGAACTGTCATGCGACTGTTATTGATGTCATGACATTTATTTGGAAATAGCTTGGTAAACCAGCACCTGTCGTGGTACGGGGGTTTGTCAGTACATTCGGTGTGAGTTGCATACATTTTTACTAGAGTACTGTGCAAATAATACATATGAATTTCGGAGCAAACTATGCTGCTATCTAGATGTTGTCTGTTCCTAAGACGTTCCTGCATTTTACACCAAAAGAACGCCAAACTACGTTCTGCAAGGATTACCAGTGTGTGGCTGCCTAAGTGGAGAGTACGGGTGCCAGATCGGCCATCTTGCAGTCCAGACCGACTTGATTTGTAAATGTACAGAGAATTATGAAGCAACAAAGACCTGCATAATGGGGAAAATGGGTACAATCTGCTTGCTAGATTTGACTAACTGGTGTCTTCACTGGGCAAATGCTTAGTGAGTGTGATTGTACAATATCGTTATAGCGTTAAAAAGTTGACTGTAGGGCTCTGGGTTCAACTCCGTCTCGGGTCATTTGCTGCATGTCTTCCCCCATTCTTCTCCCCAACCATCCTGTCTCTCTACACTGTATAACTATCAAATAAAGGAAAAATTCCCCCAAAAAATGATCTAAAAAGAGTTGACTTTTCAGGCTTCATTTCTGTCACAACAATGAATATATTCAATTAGTAATTAAATTCACCGTTCTGAACATCAAGTAATGTGTCGTAGTGTTTTCAGTATACTATTGGGTGAATTACCTTGCAGGTCAGTCCTTTTAATTTTCCATGATGTGACAGCTTTTTTGGAAAGAAGTGGAACTAGTTCAGGCAGGAAACTTCAGTTTGAGTGAGTGATACGGTTGCTTGTGTCAGCGAGAGTACTCCAATCGCTGAGCGGCAACAGCAAAGAACCTATTACCTTGGTCTATTCAAGCACAATCAAGCTCGTTCACCTTTGCTGCTTAATTTGATGCCTCGCGTGTAGGTGAGAAATGAGTTTTGCTTGCCACCTCCACCTGTTTGGTTCTGCTCTGTCTGACAGTGGGGGGGTTATTAAGTTCTGCTCCCTGCCTCATTTTGATGTTGTTTAGTATGTTCTTGCTGTGCATGGCAGAGAGCACCTCCAGAGCAGAACCTTCCGCCAAAGTAAAATGTCATTACATCTACATGTCAATAAAATTTATTCAATCCAAATACATCAGTAAACTGTACCTGATGGAATTAGGGTTGTTTTCTGTCTCTGCTGGGGCAAAGCTGAGCTTAACAGAGTAGGGCTCAACGCTCAGGTGTTGGTCCTGATGCTGGGGCTGAGTTTTGTGGAAGCAGGGTGCGGGCTGTGCACCTGCACTGAAGATGCTCAGATGCTGGGCTGTGATTCGCTGTTCTGCCTCTGAGAGGGCGGGGCTGTGAGACGTAGGCTCTGTGTGATTGGAGAGCAGAGCTGTGCATGTGATAATGAACCCGTCTTCCACTTCCTCTTCCTCCTTTCGCAGTTCCTTCCCCCCTCGATAGTCAACTTTCACAAAACAGAAAGGCAGGTACTGTATTCGCTATGGGCTGTGCGATGACATCATCATTCCATGTGGTCTCGCACGTATGTGCAGAGCTTGGTATGGGCTGTGTGATGACATCATCATTTTGTGTGATCCCTCTCGCTCGTTCAGGGCCCACGTTCTTAAAGGGTCTCGAAACAGGACGACTGACCCAAGATCAGGTTCCCTCTGTTGCGTATCTGGACCCTCATCACTTTATCTATTATAAGCTGAGGAAGACCTCCAATCTCTGATCAGTCATTCTGCTTTGCGGCACTTTATGGGTACTCGCAAAACCCGCGACTCTCTGTGGACTGTGTGATGATGTCATTTCCTGTGGTTTCTCACGCATGTTCAGGACTTGCAGTGGACTGTGTGATGACATCATCATTTTCCTACATGGTTTCACATACATGTTGGATGTAATCTGAGCCATGCATTGACATTGTCATTGTAAGGTCAGCATACATTGTCGCCTAGGACCGATTCAAGTTTTTTTGTTGATTTTTTACTATATTCCTATCATTTCAGCAAGGAAGAGACAAGGTACAAAGATTTTTTTTATTAATTAACAATGTTTTTTTTGACAGGGAAATTACTGAAAAGTCGATGTCAGTAGGATCACTGAGCAAGGCAGAATAAATGTATGCAACCCTTATGCTGCGTGCTCGAGGCCAGCAGGTGTCTATTTCAATTTGACTAGTCGGTTCATCCATTACCAGTATAGATTCCAGTTTTAGTACAGATTCCTTACCACTCTGCCTTCAAAATATGCTCTGAAATTTATTGAATATTCTGTTTACAAAACATCCTTCCAATGACTAATTACCAACGCAAATACAGACCATTTAATGCGACCGTAAGTTGAGTGCACTGGCTGCATGTTAAGTATGCAAAATTTTCTTTTTAATTAAAAGCCTGCTTTTTTTGGCTTATGTATTCTGGAAAACTCTTCTCAAGGAGTAAAAAAAACTCTGAAACCAAAAGGTGGAGAACTGCTTAAGTCCAGTCACAGGAGCGAATACCAAAGAAGAAGATATGATACTTTTCTTGCACTGGAGACCTCACAGCCTACCTGTCCTGCCAATTAAATGTTATGGTTTAAAAATTGGAAATTTTCTGTTGTATGTACAGTAGATTAGGGCTAGTCCAGACTCAGCATAACCATGGAATGTATACCATAGTTAAGACCTTTCTGATCTGGGTGCACTTAGTTTAGTTAAGCTGGTGGACATGGCCCAGGTTTGAAGAGTAACCTGCCTGCTGGGTTTCATGGCGTCGCAAGTGTCCACTTGGTATCTTCCAATAGAGAGTCCCGGCAGAACTGTATGGCATTATAAGTTTGAGCACAATGGGGTCGAGTACAATATTTCACCGCAGCAGCCTCTGGTGTAATATCAGGGTGCTTCTAATCAGTGTACCCTGAGCAGAGGACTTTGCTACTCCCCAGACAAATTAATTTGTGTATCAAGACGGTATTGCAAACCATGCAGTTCACTCTGATGATGCGAGTGGCTGGTGTCTGTGGTCTGTCTGCATAACCTTTAGATGCAGGGTTCTGTACAGGCTGCCTTTGATGTAATTTCACACTTTATTGCACAGCGCTTTGTTGAATGCTTGATTCCAACTGGTCAATTACAGCATTGTACAGTTTTCTGAATAGCAGGTCACTGCCATAAATAACATACCATTGTTATGGGCGTGACACAGGTCAGTTGTGTTAATGAGCAGGATAATGTACAAAGAGCCAGTCATTAATGCAAAATAAATCCCTTCAAGGTGATTGAAGCCCCCTCTGCTTTGCGTCAGGGTTGTGCATCATCCTGTCGGGGTTTATTTCACAATAACGACCGGCTCACTGTACGTTATGTCTCAAAAATGTTTGCCACGCTGAGCCAGCGGGTGGTAAATGTGAAAATGTGTCTGAAGGGTGTTACAGTGCCCATGTGGACTCACGTGCTCATTGGCAAATACCAAGAATGGCTGCAATTGGTTTTTGTTGTTTCCATGACATGATGGGTCATTCATCATTAGTCTGTCATTGGAGTTGCGTTGACTGGCTGTGTTTCTGTCATGTTGCCGGAGCTGTAGTCTTTATATGAGTATCTGTCCTCCACAGCCGACGAGGTCGTCGTCCGAGAGTATTTGTTCCAGACCTGGTTCAAGCATACCTGGCTCACCGGGTCACACCATCTATGTAAGTCTCGTTCACCTCTGCTCCATCAGGCAATCCATCTTTCAGTGCAACCAGTCAAGCAAGCCAATGTCCTTGTAAGCCATGACTCTTAAACCATCAATCTACCAAGCAATCAACCCATCAATATCTCGTAGGTCAATGAAATATTGATGGTCGTCTTGTTCAGTTGAGCTGGTGAATTTAATAAGGGCATGGATTTGAGCCCTTATTGAATTCACCGATTCAACTGTTCGTGGAAGGTCTACTGCAAGACCTTAAACTGTTATCTCCTTAATCCCTTTGCGGAGAATACAAATATTGTCAATTTTTTCCCGTTATGCATGAGTCTATTTAAGGCTTTATAAGTCAGTATTTGTGCCACAAAGACTGTGGAAAATTATTCCAGTGAAGCAAGACATTTGAAATTCAATTTCAAAATTATTTAGGAAGTAAAATTCGGAATTTGCGGACGCCGACATCTAAATCTGCGCAAAGGGGTTAACTTGGTACTTCAGTTTTCACTTAAGTAGGTCAGAAAAAGCTTATTTTTTGTATTGTAGGACAATGTCACTTATATATTCTTTCTCTGCTGGTTTTGGCGCTACACTGAAGCTACTTCATACTTGTGTAGAGAGAAATGGTCAAGCCCAGGACACCATGTTTTCATAAGCACAGGATTACATCAAATGGAAAATATCTAGCTATGTCATTTGACATAGATTTCCCTGTAATTCAACGGGTCGTATTTGAGATCGTTGGAAACCTTGGGATCTCCACCAGAATTCAACATAGGCCTGACGTTCCACGGGTTTGAATACAGCTGCTGCGTTTGAAGGACCTGTATAATGGGTCCTTAGGTTTTGTGGGGTTAAGTTGTAATTTCAGTTTATTCCTCTAAGAGTGGTCCTTCATTATTAAAAGGCACAAACAGATGCATAGTGTGTCCATCACATGAGAGGGATGCTGCCCTTCCTCTGTGTTTATTTTGGCTGACAAATTGCTGGATAAAACAGACAGTGCTTGGTACTGTCTATAGACAGGGCCTGGAGCATTTTGTTGTTATAAATGTGCCAAAACCCCCTTTAGGTTAGTTTTTTTTCCAGCCCCTAGAATGATCTTACTGCCCCAATCTGCCCCCACCCCGAAAGCAGGCCCCACCCTCTCCTGTTCCCCGAAATGGCGACTTCCCAACTGCGCTCTCTCTAGTGTTTCCAGCCATCTGTTGACTTTTGTTCTACCATCAAACCAGAGCCGCACATCTTTACCCCAGTTGTCCATGCAGACCTCCTCTCAAAATTCCCAACTTCCCTTTGATCCACTATGAATGTTTCAACTGCCCCCCCCCCCTGCCGAATTCCACACAGCCAATGAGTGAGTCAACTCAGTATCAATGCTGCTTTCACGTAATTTTGGAAATATGTAGGACTCGAGTGCACATTAATGGCCCTACAAAGCCAAAATTGACAATAATTGAAATGATACCCAAGTTCCCAAGTAGCGAAATTTTGCAGCGTTTCATCAAGGTTCAGCCTGGTATCATGTCGAAATGTTGAAAACCCACATTAATCCTATTGTTTAAATGTGACACTCTTACGCTTTGGGGGGTCTGAATCAGTGATTGAAGCACTTGCTGCTAAAAGTACTGAAACCACATTTTCACACACCTCGAGGATGTGAAACGTCTTTTTTCATTGCCACATAAGTCAAATTTCTCAAAGTAGACATTTTGTGACTGAGAACTTACAGCACTGGGGTCTTTAATTTGCAGATTTTATGGATCTATTATGTATTCAGACTCTTTGTTCCTCAAAATTGTCAATTGTGACTGAAGTAATTATAGTGCCAGGGTCTTGAATTACGCTCAAACAAAAAAATTGAAAATAGACGGGAATGTGTGCTGTGACATCCTGAACGGTAATATTAAGCTGCACGTTGCTTTTTGATCCAGCAAAGGATATGCAGCTTCCTTCATGCTCAGTTGGGAGCAAAGGTAGAGTTATTTTATTTCTGATTATAATATAGTAGTAATATGATGAAAATGATTTTATTATTTTTAGATAATGCTGCCAATTTTACTCCACCAACCGCAATTAACATTAACTTTTGTAACATCACAAAGTGTTGCTAGTTTACGACCTCAGTTGCAGAAGAATTGGGACAAAATGTGCAAAATGCAAATTGAAACAGTCAGCAGTCATTTGCAAATCGCTTTTGATCTGTATTTAACTGAAAAATGTTCAGAGACAAAACAAGTAATGTTCTAACTCATCAACTTTATTCTTTTATTTTTGAAAACAATAACTAAGTAATTTGAAGTGTGATGTCTGTAATGCATTCAAATGAAGTTGGGACGAGTGCATGTCCACCACTGTCTCATATCATCTCTCATTTTGATAACTCTCCACTGGTCACTGGTTTGGACATAATGACACTGATAGCCAAACACTGCACATTTTACAACAGTGTGGGTTTATAGTCCCTGAATGCGGGTACTAGATTGGCCTGCCTGCAGCCCAGACCTGTCTCCCATCGAAAACTTGGCTGATTATGAAGCACAGGATAAGACAACCCTGCAAAAAAAGTGCTATAGGAATCCTAAAGGACAGTTCATTAGAATTCTCAAAAACCTTGGTACCTTAAGTCTTATAGAGAAAAAGCTCTATAGAAAATGTCTATAGGAAACAGTTCCATAGAAAATCTCCGGAGGACTTTTTTCCAGTTTGGCATCTTTAACCCTACTCAAATATGGAAGGCAACCACAAACAAGATTTTATATGACATTTCCCTGCAATGCTTTCCCAACTTGATCCCTGTAGCGCAATGACCACTTGTGTGTTATTCTGACCGGGGCTCGAACCCAGACACTTCTGCTCCGCAATGCAGTGCAGTGAGCCATTCAGAAGCTTGTACATTCATGGTTAGAAATAACCTTTAGATGTATAAAGATGGTGGGAATAAGTCTCAGCAGACCTCAAATCGTACACAAATTCATTCTAAATCTATATATAATTTGCAATCACATGCATGTGAATGGAAAGGAATAATTTGATTGAATTTTTAAAATTAAGGGAAAAGTTTAAAAGGTCAAACTTTCAATGTATTTCTGTCTTCGTAAGCAAAAGCGGAACACAAGTTTTCCATTATAGCATAATAAAGCTGCAATGCCTTACATTTATTTTTTTTGAATTGCTGCCGAGGAAATGGAAAGAGGTGTTCATATACCGTAACTGAAATACTGCTAAGTTGTATGGTCAGTCAGTCAATCAATCCTCTGATCAGAGAATCAATGAGTAGGCATGTGCCTGGTACCCCATGTGTTTAAGCACACCTTAAAGTTAAAAGCTACTTCAGTATAGTGGATATCACTGCATATTGCACATTTTCATACCATTAGTCCAGTTTCTCACTTCTAGAACCCAGGTACACATAAGGTAAATTGACCCTTCGACAGAGCATTGCAATGATTCATAAGATTTATTTTTATTTTGATTTAACCCTTATTAAAGATGTCTTTCCCATTAAGCTTTTGTTCTATTAGAAGGTCCTAAAGACCATCAAAGTCCTATAGAACAGGTTTTTCCACTAGGGTGTTCTACAGGAAGGTCTTATAGAGCAGCAATAATCTTATAGGTCTTTCTTTTCCATAGAGGGACTATATAGGTTTCTAGCAAATTCCTATAGAACACATGGAAACTCCCATAGAACATGCTGTTCAACTAAAATGTTTTATAGAATTCCATTAATGCTCAATAGAGCTCTATAGAATTCCACGGAAGTCCTATAGAACATTTTTTGCAGGGAACAGAGACCTTGGGTTGTTGATCAACTGAAGACCGACATCAGCTAAAAATGGAATCAAATTCTACTTTCAAAACTCCCACAATTCGTGTCCTCTGTTCCAAAAAGGACTGCTGAGTGTTATACAAAATGTAGAAAGGAGAGGTTTTTTTGAGAAAACTGAGTAAATCAGGTGACTAATACAGACATTTTCTCATTCCTGCCTCACGGCTTGTGACTTAAGCAATTTTAGCATTTGATTCTTCCATAACTGCTCGCTTGTGTTTATTGACATTTTATACATTGTCTCAGTTCTTTTGTAACTGAGGTTGTACAGTCCATCTTTATTAGTGTGAATAATATTATCAATAATAAATAACTCTAAAGTTATTTTAATTATGTTGTTGTGGTTTATTTCTGAAGTACATGATACATACAATGCATAATTTACATAAAGGAATATGAGAACAGTTATCGATTGCTGTACTCCAGTGGTTCATACAAAAGACAGCATCTGTACCTACACCGATTACATAATATCTGATTTTTTCGTGTTGAAGGTAGGATGTAGAACCAGGGAATCAAAATTGATCAGACAAAGTATACTTTATCTTTAATCTAGAAGTTGAGAGCTGCTTATTCTTATCTGGATGGAAAAGCAATATGTGCCGTGATGTCACCGAGTTTGAGAACCACTGCCATACAGGATGTCTTAGCACATACTCCAGTCCATTTTTAATATGTTTGAAGGATATGGTAATACCACGCTCTAGACCCTCCCAAAGCATAGGAGTAGCTTGAGAACAGGAGTGGTATGCTTTAGCATGATACCAAGTTGCTGGGCACCATTGTTTACTGTTATGCACTTAAACATATGTATTGCTATTTTATGGCGGTAATGTTTGGTGTTAGCTATTTTAGATTTATCTTCAGTTGCCACGTTTGAACCTGTAAGCCAGAAATAATAATTTGCTTCCATTCATTTCTTTACATTTATTTTTGTGACAGAGCTCTTGAATGTTTTACTTTCTGAAGTTCACGTTCAAAACTTACAAATGGAAGCTTTTCAGCTGCACTTGAAGCAACATTTGCATATCTCATGGACTGTTGCCCGTAAGAACGTAGAGGGGAATATTATATAACCCTCAATATCTTGCTTCTTTCTGCTTCAAGGACATTGGAGCAATTGCATGTTTATGTAAAATTTTATGGGTGATAGATCGCAGTCAGTCCTCTACAGGCTTCATTACACAGAAAATCACTTTTTCGGCCATGATTGATTATGAGTTGAACTTAAATGTTCTTGCCTGTTAAAGGCCCAGGAGACAAATCCACCAATCAGGCAAATGATTCGTCTGAAATCTAATCTTCATTTCTGAATCATGCTGTCCCGTGTGTGGGGAACGAGCATTTTTGAATATACTTCTAGTCCGCTCACAGATGTCTCCCAGATGAATGTACAGTTACCAAGATCTCCTGACGTGTGATGATGGCCCAAATATGTTGCAAATTTCCTGGGAAGGCCAGTGGCCATCCCACAGAAGGAGTTAAAGATGTGATCTGGACGTGCCACTGCATAGCTAAAAAGCTGATAGCGTGGGGAGCCGGAGGTTCAAGCAGAATTATGGAATTTCTGGTCTGGATCCGAATTTTGATTGAGAGGAAGCTGATCTTGGCGTGGTGTTGGAGTGCCCATCTGGCTGCAGGAGTAAAGTCTAAAATGAAGCTTTTGGCCTCGTTACAGAGATGACTCCTTGTGTTTTGTGTTCCTCTCAATGAAGAAATGGCCCGATCCTTGGCTTAGTTTTCTTATTTCCCAGCATGCACTTTGAAAGACATCTGATGGCGACAGACAGAGCTTAGAAAGTGGTGCGAGGTCCAAAATCAGTGGAAATTCTCTCAAATTCTCCGTTCAGCCCAACTAAGCTCGCCAGTTTCTTTATACTATTGTGAATATATCCCTTCACATACTCAGTGACTCAATGGTATCTAGCTTTAGGTCAAGCCTGCTCTTGAAAACCCCCAAGGTCCCTGCCTCAAGAATATGGTCAGGCAAGCTATTCCACATTAAAATTACTCTTTGGGTGAAGAAATATTTCCGAATATCAGCGCTAAATTTACAACTTCCATTTGTGACCCCGAGTTCTACTCACAACACTTGGTTGAAAGAATCCTACATAATTCACTTTGTTAATCCCTTTAACATATTTAAAGACCTCAATTAAATCACCCCTTAGTCTCCTATTCCTAAGGCAAAAGTGTATTCCTGGCTCAGACCCCAGAAAGAGTCCATGGTGGCAAAAAAAGTGATTTTCTGTCCATACTGGGAGCTCAGCTGTACAGTGAAAGCTGAATAGTGTCCCCCCCTCCAGTATCTGTGGTGTTCTTTCCTGGTGACTGACCTCCTCTCCTCCCCTTCTGTCTGTGTGCACGTGGATGCGTTCGTCTGTCTGTCTGTCTGTCTGTCTCCCCAGGCAAAAGTAGACAATGAGATCCTTGATTACAGAGACTTAGCAGCCATCCCCAGAGTCAAGGCCATTTATGACATTGAGCGTCCAGATTTGATTACCTATGAGTCCTTTTACAGCACCTCGTTGGATGAAAAACAGGACAGGCAGAGTGTGGGAGAGGTAAAGTTTTCCTGTCTCTGCCCTGCTCCACTGAACGCTGCTCTGTTTTGATTGCGTTAACAGTGCCTCGCTCGCCTAACATCGCCTTTCTGTGGGACTTCCACCATGCAGCTTCTAAACCAAGGCCATCGCTGCCATGCTCCTGGAGATCTACCATCCTAACTGTCGGCTTGTGAACCCTAGTCACTGTGCTGTTGATTTAGCAGCACAATGAGATCTCTAACAGTTATGAGAAGTGCTTTGTATAGGCTATAGTAGAAATTAGTGGGCGATTGATCTCCAGGAGCAGATTTGGACAGCCCTGGTCAAGGCGGTGCTGAAGTCACCACAACATTGAATGACAGAAATATGCTAGTTGACGTGCTAAATATTGGCTACTTCTTGCTCCTCAGGTGTTCTCTGAAAGGTAAGAAAGTGGAGGAAGATTCCAAAGAAACCAGCAGTCCTAGCTGTTTCCTGTACCCTCAGAACATTGTAGTGTTTCATTCACAGGGCAGATCTCATGACCTAGAAATCGCTGCTGCATTGCTACAGCTTTGCAGAGCCTCTGCTAACTCATTAAGGCTGATAATGTTTGTGCAAATGGGACAGTGTAGTTACTTGCACTCTCTGCCGACAGCCTGTGACCACCAGACGAGAGCGATCACTCCTGCTGGATGAATGTGTAAGTGGACCCCCATGTTGGGTCCTCAACAGTGGGACCCTCCCTCCAACCTGTGTGCTGATCTTTGACTGCTCTGAGACGCCGCTAACTGTGTGCTGATCTTTGACTGCTCGGAGACGCCGCTAACTGTGTGCTGATCTTTGACTGCTCTGAGACGCCGCTATGTGCTGATCTTTGACTGCTCTGAGATGCTGCTAACCGTGTGCTGATCTTTGACAGCTCTGAGATCCGGCTAACTGTGTGCTGATCTTTGACTGTTCTGAGACGCTGCTAACTGTGTGCTGATCTTTGACTGTTCTGAGACGCCGCTAAATGTGCACTGATCTTTGACTACTCTGAGACGCTGCTAACTGTGTGCTGATCTTTGGCTGCACTGAGATGCTGTTAACTATGCATTGATCTTTTACAGCTCTGACACACTGCTAACTGTGTGCTGATCTTTGACCGCTCTGAGACGCTGCTAACTGTGTGCTGATCTTTGACTGCTCTGAGGTGCCGCTAATTGTGTGCTGATCTTTGGCTTTTCTGAGATGCCGCTAAATGTGCACTGATCTTTGACTGATATGAGACACTGCTAACTGTGTGTTGATCTTTGGCTGCTCTGAGACGCCGCTAACTCTGTGCTGATCTTTGACTGCTCTGAGATGCCGCTAACTGTGCATTGATCTTTGACTACTCTTAGGTGGCGCTATGTACTGATCATTGACTGCTCTGAGATGCTGCTAACTGTGTGCTGATCTTTGACTGCTCTGAGGCGCCGCTAATTGTGAGCTCATGTTTGATTGTCCTGAGATGCTGCTAAATGTGCACTGATCATTGACTGCTCTGAGACGCCGCTAACTCTGTGCTGATCTTTGACTGCTCTGAGATGCTGTTAACTGCGCATTGATCTTTGACTACTCTTAGATGGCACTGTTTGCTGATCATTGACTGCTCTGAGATTCTGCTAACTGTGTGCTGATCTTTGACTGCTCTGAGATGTCACTGTGTGCTGATCTTTGACTGCTCTGAGATGCCGCAAACTCTGTGCTGATCTTTGACTGCTCTGAGACGCCGCTAATTGTGCGCTGATCTTTGACTGCTCTGAGATGTCACTGTGTGCTGATCTTTGACTGCTCTGAGATGCCGCAAACTTTGTGTTGATCTTTGACTGCTCTGAGACGCCGCTAATTGTGCACTGATCTTTGACTGCTCTGAGATGCCACTAACTGTGTGCTGATCTTTGACTCGTCTGAGACACCGCTAACTGTGTACTTATTTTTGACTGCTCTGACCCACCGCTGTGTACTGATTTTTGACTGCTCTGACTCACCACTAACTGTGTACTGATTTTTGACCGCTCTGACTCACAGCTAACTGTGTTCTGATTTTTGACTGCTCTGATTCTCTGCTAACTGTGTACTGATTTTTGACTGCTCTGACTCACCGCTAACTGTATACTTATTTTTGACTGCTCGGACTCACCGCTTACTGTGTTCTGATTTTTGACAGCTCTGACTCACCGCTAACTTTCTACTGATTTTTGACCGCTCTGACTCACCGCTAACTGTCTACTGATTTTTGACTGCTCTGACTCACCGCTAACTGTGTTCTGATTTTTGACTGCTCTGACTCACCGCTAACTTTGTACTGATTTTTTGACTGCTCTGACGCACCGCTAACTGTGTACTGATTTTTGACTGCTCTGACTCACCGCTAACTGTGTACTGATTTTTGACTGCTCTGACCCACCGCTGTGTACTGATTTTTGACTGCTCTGACTCACCGTTAACTGTGTACTGATTTTTGACTGCTCTGACTCACCACTAACTGTGTACTGATTTTTTGACATCTCTGACTCACCGCTAACTGTGTACTGATTTTTGACTGCTCTGACTCACCGCTAAGTGTTTGCTGAGCCTCAACTGTTTTGAGATACTGCCGACTGTGTGTTGATCTTTGACCGCTCTGACACCTGGCTAATGTGCCGATTAATTACCATTAATTGTGCTCTGATCAGTTACTGCTTTAGCATACTGGTAACTGAGCACTGTCAGATATTACACCCCACTGATTTTGTGCTGAGCAGTGACTGCTTTTTGCCTCTGCTAACCAAATGCTGAGCACTGACTGCTTAAGCACACCAATAACCATAGACTATGCGCTGATTGCTCTGACTTACTGCTAACTGTGTGCTAAACATTGACTGTTTTCACAACCCCCTTACCCCTGTACTGAGCACTGACCCTGCTGAGCACTGACTGTTGTACTGCCAACTCTGTGCTGCTGTGCACTGACTGCTGTAACATACTGCTAACTGCCGAACCCTGGAGTACCCGACCCTGCTCCTGGAGATCTACCATCTTGAAGGTTTTCATTTCAACCTTATTTTCGCAAACCTGAATCCATTGATTAGCAGATCAGTGAGATCTCTTGTCATTGGATGAGGCCCAAATTTTACAAAACTGGAGTGAACACCTACAAGACAGCAGATCAGATATTAATGGGGTCAGAAAGCCTTGGCCTAAGTACACCAGGACCACCAACTGTTTTTGGCCTGAATAGTTTGCTTCAAACATCACTGACTAGTGTGTGTTAACGACTGCTTGAACTCCACTTTGCAGTGAATACTGAATGTACAGTGTTAAGCCCTCTCATTCACTCTACCATGAAGGGAATAGCTGAATGACATGCAATGCAAAGAAACGCTAACAACTTATCTCATTTCCTTCTCATTTCCATTGTTTGTGTTCATGCTCGTGTGTTTCATTCTGTGAGCATGTGTGTTGATGTATGTTTGCAAGTACAGGCATATAGTTTATACTATGTGCACATTTTCAAATGTGCTTATGCAAGTGTGTGTGTGTGTGTGTGTGTCTGTGTGTGTGTGTGTGTGTGAGAATGGGTGAGCAAGCTAAGATTAATTTGTCATGTCTGAATTGCATCACCTGTCTTTGCATCTGGTGGGATTTTTGGCATGTTGATTGGGTGAAATCTCCGGGCCTAGTTGTAGCCGCATCTTGCTGGTGGACATGTGTTTGAAATAGTGGCAGAATTCTGAATTGTGATGTAATGAGCACCATGGTAACCATCCTTAATCGCACTTCCCTTGACAGCCCCCCATCACCAGTAGAGACAGCTCCCCCAGGCGCAGTGATACAGTAAGTGTCATCAATGTCTAGAACAGGAAACGCTAAGCTAATCCTCATTATGAGTCCAACTCTTGCCTGCTCATGGTCTACCCACTTCTGTGAGAGGCCACAAGACCATCTGAGAAGAGGTGTAGAGGTACACCTGAAAGTACATGTGAAAGTGGTAATAGTCACACTTTCAAGGCCGTAGCACCCTCCCATTGTATCCCCCGTACGATAGTAACGGGGTATAATATGGATCAGCGGTCCTTTTCCGTCTGCGTCCGACGCAGGGATTTCCCCATTACTGTTCTGGTGGGTACAATTTTTTCCCAATTTGTTTTTCAAAATTGGTATGTAGCTTTGATATGATGGGAAGGCAAAACCTAGAGATCTTTGGGAGAGAGAATTTTCAAGTTCGCATACATACATGAGCACCAGATCAGCCAAATGGGCAAACAGACTCATGCAGAAAAATTACTCGCACGCACACAAGCGCACTCACATACTTAACCACTGTGCACGTTTACACACACACCCATTCACACTAATGGGCACACACACACACGACCAGAGGAAGTAACAAAAAAAATCTTTTTTTTTTATCTGAAAAAATGGGCCCTCATTTTTTAAAAACTATTCTCTGTTGTTTACCAGTACACAGTGAAACCTTGGTAGGAAGAATGAGTGTACATTTTACGGTCCTCTCAACGAGGATGAGCCCTTACAGTGTTGTTCAAGTTTAGCTGACTGTTTCCTCTTTTCCTGCATTTCAAGGCTGAAAATACGTCTTTGTGCATCTGAAGTGTTTAAAAAAAAATTCTCATCGTTACACTGTGCTCAATACGGCTTACTAAAGAAGCAGAATATGCACATCACACTTTTTCATACAGTATTTGCTATTTTAAAGGTAAATCTTATTTTTTGGCGAAAACATTTTATAAGTTATTCATTTCATTTAGTGCCTTTTAAGCGTAATTGCAAGGTATTGTGTCAGTTTGATCAGGAGTGGAGTCACGGTGCGGTTTTGTAACGCAAAGCGAGGCAAACGCCCAGCGGACTCCGGGAGAGGGGGCGGGCTAATGGTGCTTTTCCTCTATGCGGTACTTGCTCTACTCCACTCTGCTCGCCTTTTTTGCTTTTCCATTTGGATAAAAGTGCTTGTGGTTCCAAAAAACGTACCTGCTTAGCTAACGGTTGCTAAAGTGTGACGTGACAACACAGCAGCCCGCTGATTGGTCAGAGAGAATTGTCTCTACAAAAGACAACTCGCTTCCGCATTATCGCTAGGAAACCGGCTTCATGGTCCTCAAATTGTGTTTTTGAAACGTGTTGTTTTAGGCAGCTTGATAATAATACTGTGCGTTGCCTTACCTTTCAAACAAGGCTGCGTTTGTTCACCGCAGCTGCTGCATTTATGAAATACGTTTCTTTGGCTGTGACCCTTGGGTGGAAAATAACTTTATGGATGCTGATGAAGCATTTTATTCTTAGGAAAGGTATCAGATGAGATGACACATCGTAAAGTGATAATTTCTAATACTCTGCCGTTTCCTGCGATTTGCACATTTGCCTTCAATTTAAAAGTGAAATGCGTCATGTAGCCTGAATGTCAAGCTAATAAACAATAATTGTTTTGTCATATGTGTCATTTGCTTCTCTGTCATGAAGGAAAAAAAGGTAAATTAACATCCTTGTTTTTTGCCTGGGGTTGGTGTGTGGAGATTCCCTAATTTTTGTCAGGGGTCGTAGTTACATTATGGAATACTGATGGTACACACATTACCTTGAGAATATATTGCCCTTTTCTATGAGTACTCTATGCCTTTTACGGATATCATTGCTTTGCGTTTTTAAGTGGTACGTTATTGTTTTTAATGAGCAACCAAACTGGAGGCAACACCAGCTGCTATCCTTTGCATCAGGACAATGTTAGCCAGCAATTGGACTCTCCTATCGTACTCCTGATCATTCTAAGTCCAAAACAGGCTACTTATTTAGCTCATACTGCCATCCTCAAAAAAACCCACTAGTAGTCCATTGTAGTCTCTGCCTGAATCGCCTCATTGGGGTGGCTCTTCCGCTATGGCCCCCACTCCCTGTGTGCCCACTTTCTTCTGACTGGCCAGCTCTGTGGAGGGCAGAGTTGGGCGGGACGAGGCAGCAGAACGCAGTTTTCTGGGTCCGCATCCCCAGAGTGAAACGTGAGATACGGCTGCCATCTGATAAAGAATTGGCTGGGAAATTCCGAAATCTAAGGCCATACTTGAATATTGATCTATTGAAATGAACTTGTTTAAATAAACAGCGGCGAAAGTGGAGAACACAGTGCAAAAGTCTGGCAGCTCAAACTTGCTATCAGCTACAGTTTGCTACTGCAACAGTGGTGAGTACAGCGGTTTTTCTACTCTATAGCTAGGACGCAGGGAAAGCTAGAATCCACCCTGTATAGACACATTTGTAGAACGGGTCGACATACCCAAGTGTAGACTGGAGACCGTAGAAATCCGGTGGGTCTGAGTTTAGAGGGAAACATGGACAGTGAGCAGCAGCTAAAAGTGGAAAAACAGCTTATGGACTGTGTATTAGGACCTGCTGGTTCATGTTTATAACTGTGGTGTGTCGTTAGCGTGGAGAAACAAACAGCTTCTGCGCTGGTATATGATGGAGGGGCAAAAGCTCCAGGCTAAATGGCCTTTTCGGAAATTGCCTGTGGTAATGGTTTACTTATTGCATCGGAATTACTAGCGTTTCCTCGCAGAGAATGGGCGCGTTATGGATAGTGAGCGAGAGCCAGATAGAGCTCCGGTTATGTCATGAACATAATACAGGTTTTGCAGACCATGAGTTCTGTTAGCGCGGACAAGTTGCTTATGTGGAGCTAAAGAATCAATCACTTCTACAGGAAAGAATTTCCTAATTAATCTCTGCTTTTTTCGGCTTTTTATTAGCCACAACTATTTCAAAAGAGGGATAAAATTATGTCAAGATAGTGCAGAGAAATCATTTGTTATACCAGACACGGCAGAGCTTCTGCGTTTCGCATTGCTTTCACAGTAGCACCAGAGAGCTTGATCAGACATTTGTAGTATCCTGCTCATCCTGGTCATGGATAAGTGAAGCGATCACTAACTGTTGTGGCTACAATCAAGCAAAGTCATGTTGAAACTGTCACCGAATAGCAGTTGGCAGTTTGGTTGATGCTTACCGAAGTAACACAAGCATACCGATCAGAATTACTGCACATAATTTAACCAGGAGCATTTTTAATTAGCACGGCATACAAACTAACATGTAGTAGCTGGTAACCGAGCGGTCATAACCACAGAGACAAACCCTTGCAATTCAACTGTTACAGACAGCAAGTTCCATTTCCATGGACAGTTGTACTAAGCATCCAAATTACAAACAAGTATTAAAAGTTAGCTTCAAATGAGGTTTATGTTCACACACCTCCTGTAGAATTTCCCCTGACATTACTCTTGCATATTTAGGATACAAATATTATCAAAAGTAACCAGTAACCATAATCAACTGGCTATCACGTCAGGTTGGCTTACGCAGTAAAAGCAACTTACAGCTTCTGTGTCTGTGAGTCACGGACAGTCACGACCAATACGGGCTTTATCTTCAGATATTTTACAAAGCCTGCATTTGAGGCCAGTTAACTATCGCTAGCAGTCCTGCTGTCTAGTGTAACACATTAGCTTCACTTACATTATTTGCTGCTATATCATTACTCACAGCTTGTGGCTCTGAGTGCTCGATCGATGCAGCTACTTCAGGTTTGAGAAGCAGCTGAAACGCTTATCCTGTGTCGAATTATCCTTAATTAACAAAGCTGTTTTATGGGAAATGCTGAGCACAAACAGCTAACGTTCCCTTTGGCCGTGGCTGTTTGCTGCCAGAAAACATTGTCTTTTGGCATTGTCTTTTGGAAGAGAAGTAGGTGTTTTTCTTTGCATCCAAAAGTAAATGGACAAGCAGCTTTGGGAGAGATACTGACAAAAATGATCTGTGGTTCTTCTTTTGTATTTCCAAAAGTGTAGACACTACTAAGGTATAGTATGATCTGCCGTTAGTGCCTGCTAGAATAGTTTCCAGTGTGGGCAGGTCCAGCGCCGTGATTGGCTAAGGCTAGGTCTGTACTAATTAGACGGCACAACCTGACCTCAGGTTTTGCCCAGATCTCGCGAAGATCTCGGGAGGAGCTGTTCAGAGAGGAAATCACATTCATGAAATGACTTTTTTGGATTACGGCAAAGCCTCTGTATCTTATGTTTAGAAACTTTTCAGGTTGAGTATTGGACAGCCAACATTATAACATTACAAATATGTATTAAAAGAAGGATCTGCTTAATAGGTCCCCTTTAAACACTCGCGGACTTTAGTGCCATAACGTGGTGACGTGGTGTTAAACACATAAATATTTAACAAAATCGACGGAAAAAAGTAAACCTGAAGTAACTGAGGATGCCGTCGCGGCAGTAACATGCTGCGTCGCAACGACGAGCAGGTACCCCGGAGGCGATACTATCCTCTAATGGAAAAGCAACCCCATGTAGAGTAGAGCCGGTACCGCGTAGTGGAAAAGTGCCATAAGGAAGAGTCACTCAGTTGCACTTTCTTCTGACAGCCACAGACCCCTAGACCTGACCACTCCCCTATCCTGGAGGAGAAAGTAAGTTGGTGTTGAATTTTTACCTAATTGCTTAAAGGGGCACTTTTATGTTGTGTGCATGCGCGAATCTTCGCTCCAGTGTTGAAATCATTAACCTGCAGCAGCATTTGCATCAAACGCAAAGCCACATTTCTTCTTGTGTAACTCATAGGAGTTTGACCATGGGATCATTTTTATTTTTCTGCTTTGGAGATTTTTTGTGCTGTTCACGAGAACATTGCATTTACTCTTACGGGAGATCAACCTGGTGGAGGATTGACTCACAAATTCACACCGCTGACCAATAGCAATGCAAGTTGCGCCTTGTTTACTATAAAGGCTGGTAAATGTTGAGTTTCAGATGCCATGGCAGGCGAAGGTGCACCAAGCGAGGAGCCGGCACAGCTGAAAGTGCTAGAGCGAGAAAGGAAGGGAAATGAGCTCGCGTTTATGAATACAGAAAAGACTTAAGTGCCAGAAACAAGGCGAGCAACAACAGAGGAAAAGAAATCTCAATAAGCGAGAAAATAACAAGGCACCAAACAATTGTGCCGTAAAATACCTAAAGAAGCAGAGCTTCCCAGAAATAAAGCTAATATATATAGTCTGAAACAAACCCTGACTACAGATCTCTCAAGCCGATGGGAGAAACTTGAAATCAGACACTCCAGCAAAGGAGGCGTGGCAACCTCCGGCTTATATAGACTCCGGGCAAGGACTGCCCAGGAATAATCAGCCAGCTGGGTGAAAATTCCGATGAAGTAAGAATATGATGTCGTCAGGGACAAGAGTAACAAAGAAAGCAAAAAGCACACACACAAATCATGACAGTTAACTCAAAAAATCCTCAACATGATTGCAACGCCAATGTTGCTATGTCAAAGTCACAAACATTTTAATTTGTGAACATGATGTCTGCTTGAGAATGAAAATGTTCTCAAAATGGATGATGTTGTCATATCCAATGTTGAGTTAGACCTCTGTTTTTTGTGAGACTGTCACATAAGTTATTTGATACAGATAGCACAGTAGCTAGTGTTCCCATTATTTCCAGCAATGTGACTGCGGTTTGAATGTGTAGCTAGCTAGCCTAGCTAGCCAATGTTGCTGCCAGTAGCGGTGATGTTACTCAGAGGACTGCTCTACTTGTGCAAAATTTTTGCAAAAGATTAATGTTTTCAGCTCAAGCAAAATGCAAATTTTGTGCGTTCGTGCCATTCGCATACATCGTTTGCGTCATTCGCCTGGCACAAATTTGTGTCTTCGCACATGTATTCATGCCTTTGCAGTGACTTAAAATGTAATCTGTCTGTGCAAAAAGAATTGTTAAGCGTTTGGTGGAAACGCAGCTTTAAAGTTCAGACATACACTTTGTGACAGTGTCCCTCAAGGCATGACAAACTAACTTTGCCTTTGCCTCACACGCCTATCTGCTACATTAACCTTTAAATGTTTTAAAAGCAGTAAGGGTGATTAATATCATTATAATTACATCTGCGCAATTTTCTCATGGAAATCTCTCAGCTGAAGTTTTTTTTATCTTATGAAACATGAGTTAATTCACTCAAATTCATCAAAATAAACTGTACCTAGAAATTCTTGAAAATCACCTCAGAGTTCCATAAACTAACCAGATATTAACTCTAATATTAAATTAATGTTGCTGCTGTAGGTTAGTGCGATAGTGACTTGGAGTGACTAATTGCATCAGTACTAATACAGATTCTCCTGCTCTGTTGGGTCTATTCTGTCAAACATGTTGTTATGTCTGAAGAGGTTTTTGGTTTCCTGAGTTTCTTGCACGCCTGGCTAATCTATTCTACTCCTTAGCACCTGTCCATTGTAGCCTTTTTTTACAGGAAGGCACAAAAGAGAGCTATGAAGCGTATATAGATTATTTATTATTTATTTATCTATTATTTATTTATTTATTATTTTTTCATCTGGGTCACAGACCTCATGAGCACCTGGTACATAGTCCAAACCCTAAGTTTGTCGTACAAAAGTTCTACCCTCTGTATTAGGTTGCCGAGTCCTGTTCCCGGAGACCTGCTGTCCTGCTGGCTTGATTTCAGTCCTGATTTGGCTTGATTATACCAGTATTTCAGCAAGATTGATAGCCTGTGAATTTAATGCCCTTTGTTTGTGTTTAAATGAGAGTCTACTGGATGTGAGTTCTCCAGGAAATGGATTGGGAAGCCCAAATGTAATATATATATATATATATATCAGTGATTCAGTTGACTAGCCAGTTAGCAATGACTTTCAGTTCTTCTGAAGTTCACAGTCCCTGTATTTTTACTTAATTAGCAATACAGGATTATCAAAAAACAAAGGGGCTAATTGACTGTGGCTGGCACCAGTCTGCTAGCACGCGAACAGTAATCAAGCATTTGTGCATTTGTGTGTGTGGTGGAGTTTGCATGTGAGCTAAATTGTCCAAGCTAAATGTCAAAGGGAATGTGTGTGTCAGCTAATGTGTGTGTGTGCGTGTGTGTGTGTGCGTTTATTGAGAACATGTGTGTAAGGTTTGGACGCTCCATCTTATGTCATCATACATCATTCCTCCACCTATCCAGCTGTGCTGCTCTCATCTACTCCCTCAAATATTGAGGGATGTTGTGAAAACAGCTGGATAGCTGCTGCTACTGCTACGCCAACTCTGGCGTTTTTCTCGTTCCTTTCTTTCAGATGTAGACTCAGTGGTCAAAAGTATGTGGACGTTTGCTTGTCCAACGTCTCTGAAAAACCGTAGGTATTGCTGAGGAGTTGGTCCCCCTTTGCTGCTATATCTTCTCTCCTAGGGAGGCTTTGTGCTGGTTGTGGAAACATTACTTTGGGAATACCTATTGATTTTCCACACAATCCCAAAGGTGTTTGATTGGGTTGAGGTGTGGGCTCTATTTGATTTATTTATTACTTTAATTATTTATAATTTATTAATTTATTTATTCTCCTGGACTAACGCAGACAGACCTGGTTTCTTAAGGGAGACGTCATTCTAAATCAGCATAGGGCTTTTTTGAAGCTATTGGGAAAAAGCACTGAATCATGTAGGACATCACTGTATGCTTTGGCTTATAGGTGACATAGAATCAAAAACCGTTTTTACCTTGTCTATGTTGAATACCGGTAGTCTACCTGCATTCAAGAATATATGAAAAGTGCTAGACATTCTGAATATCTCAGTTTCATCGAAATTCCTCTTTTAAAAATGACCGCCAGAAAACGGGCCAATCTGAACAACGGATACATGTGATGTCACAGTATCTCACTGCCCCCCCCACTCTCCTTCTGTTTCCTCCCCTTCAAGATAATTTACATACACCTGCTCTCCCACCCCCCTAATGTGAGGTTTTACGAAATCAATCAAGAGCAAACACCAGTAAAATGCAAAAAGGAGGCTTTATTTCTGAAGGGGGAAACCCCCCCAACAGAGCTGGCAACAGTACAAAGTCCGCAATACAAAATCAGAGTCCAAGGGGTGAAATCCAGAGTCATACACAGGGCACCAATCACAAAAATCGTAGTCAGACAAAAAAGGTCAAAAAACAAGAATGCGGCAAAAGTACAGGGAATAGGCAAAGCTCGATATCAAGGACGGTCCAGTCAGAAAGATAAATCACAATGAATCAAGGCGAAAAACTGTAGCACAGGAAGAACGATCTGTCATTGGAAGTGCTTGAACTTACATCTTAAATACACATCCGGGGTGAACACATGACCAGGGAGAAACAGGTGCAATCAATGATACAATAATCAGGAGTGACACATGAGGAATAATCTAATTACATGAATCTGGCCAAAGCCGAAACACAGACAGGGATCACAAGACAAACCTATGTACAAAACAGCTCCGGTTAAGAAGTACAAAAGTGCATAGTTTAAAGAAAAGGAAAGTATAAAGTGTAAGTGGAGATCCACAGAAGCTGCAGCAGAGATAATCTGATTTAGGCAAGGAGGCGGAGACTAGAATTGGGCGACTGCTGAGAGATCGTTAGTCAATTAGTATGTGCAGCTATACAATCCCGAGTGCATGTTAGTAAGTTAGTAAAACTATACAATGTTAATATGTGTTAGTAATTATCGAAAACAACAAACTGTTAGTATGGATTGGTAGATAGTAAAAGGGAGAGGATGGAAGCACACGAGATAATGAAAGAAGGTTGAAACCCAGAAACCAATATATCACCTGAATGAGTGGCACGCAAGACTAGGGACCGTGGGCAAAGACCTACATAAGACAAGACAGTGCAAGACATAGACGAAGTGCAATGCATGGAAAGGAAACATGGATATGAATACTATGAACATGAAAAATAATAAAACATGAAAATCCAAATTACCAATACACAATCCTAAGAATGGTCAGACATGAGCAATAATTCAGAAACACAGATCAGTCAGAAATGCAAGGCATGAACATGGGCAATGCAGAACAGAACATGAGCAAATAGCAGAATCACAACACCTACGGACAGTAATTGCAGCAGTGATGGTAAAGTTCAAGGCCAAATGGCGAGTCACGTACCGAGGTGTGTTCTACTAGGCTGTGGAAGCTGTGTGTAAACGTTCCATAACCTTCCAACCGAAAGAAATGCACGAGAAGCGTGGCTGCTGTTCATTTTCAATTGGATTCCCACTACATTCAACCACAGACTGTTACTTTGCTCAGCTCATTTCACCACTGACAGTTTTACTAACCTGGCACTATTTCAAGCCAGCTTATCACAGCGTTTGGTGCTACGGAGCGGAGCAGTTCTGACTTTGCGTCCACCACGACAACCAGTACAAATTGTTAGCATCATGTTGTTTGTTTTTAAAACGTTAAAAATAGAATATATTTGTTTTGCTTGTCTAGCCTACGTTGTATGACGTGATTATCACTCAACAACATCTTTGAAACAAGATTTGAAATAAATCCGTTAAGATAACTCTCGTTATGTCTCGTTTTCAAAGTGTTGCCACGTCTCAGCCAATCAGCGTCAAGTGCTTGCATTTCATAATGAGGATGCCAGTCACCAAATAGGTGCAAAACAATGCGTTCAAAATCCCCCACCCTAACATAGCTTGTTGAGAGAAGTTTTTAGGAAGCTTCAGAGGCATTACAAACCCAACTAAAAATTTGTTGTCTATATGTCACATCACAGAACAAGGATAAATACCCCGTTCAACCATTGTATGTCACCTTTAGGAACTAAAAACAAGAAAAAGTACCTCAGAGCAAGGGGTGTCCAGAAACCTTTGGCCATTTATGATGTAATGTTGTTCGTTCGAGCTGTTGTCCCTTGCTGTGCTGTCCCCTGCATGCATATTAATGAGGAATGTCAGTGATTTAGCTGTTTTTTTTTTGCATTTTTTTCTCTCTCTCAGTCTCCACGGACGCTCTCTCCAACACCCTCTGCGGAAGTGAGTGAGCTGCGTATATTAGGTTTCAAAGCAACGTGTTGCATTGACTTTGAATTTATGAAATAAAATTGCAACATACTCAGCTAACGTATAATATTTTCACTGTTTTTCTGGTGTGTAGTAACAATGTAATAAAATTGACAATACATTCTTCCAACACCGTGACAGTATTCTGTGATTGCGAGATGGGGAATATTTGCAAATATGCTGTGATTTTGTATTAAAATATAATATTGTATACACCATTAAGTTGCATTAAGTTGAAATTTTGTTCATTATCTTAATTTTTTTTCAAGACTCTCAAAAGTTCCTCCTAATAATCTGTACATGGTCACGTATTTGCTGTAGGTACAAATCTTGGTAAAACATTAAATGATGTGTTTTCTTACTGTGTAAAAACGTTGTACGTTCTACATAATTAAGGCTCTGTGAAATTGTAGTTGCACATGCTGGGAGAGTTCGCAGAATTGCTGTGTGTGTATGTGTGCATGTGTGTGTGTTAGTGTGTCAGTGTGTATCGGCAAGACTTTGTGCAAGGATGGTCCGGTTTAGCATCAGTGCCACTGTTATTTTGACACCCAGGGTTACTACGATACGCGAGACCGCATCATTCAGCGATCCACCAGCCAAGGTTCCATCGGCTCACCCGTGTACAATCGCCATAGCTACACACCTACACTGTCACGGTCGCCCCAGCACTTCCACAGACCAGGTGAGTAATGTACCTGTCTTCTGCCACTGACCAATGTCCAATTTCCCCATCTCCACAGGAAGTTCCCGCAATCACACTCTTTTGCTAAGATTCTTTTGTCCTTTTTTGGAGTCAAACACAAGGTTATATCTTCAAGCTGATATCTTCTCTCAAGACAATTGAGGTTTATTTACAGTGTGCGGGGGAAAAATCAAGATCTGAAACTTTGAGCCGATAGCTAGCATGTGTTTACAGAAGTTGAAAGCAGTGAGTGGCTGGAGACAACTGGTTCTTGCAACTTAAGCGCTCCAGCTGCGCTAATGAGCAATATTTTGTTACCTCCCTGCTGAAGACACTGTACACTGCATTGTAGACGCTTTAGAGGGTTTTATAAATGGTATGATGCAGATGCAGACATGTCAGAAAACATGATAAAATATATGTGCATAATATATAAGTAAGTGAGAACCAGAGTCTACTCACCCTCTAAGAGAACGTTCTGAGAAAAACAGTTTCTAAGTTTCTGCTTACTCTAAATTCAGATATTCGGCAGATTTTTTTTAAATATTTCTGTTTAAAGAACTTACAACTGATTTTAAGTATTTGTGTTTAACTGTAGTCAGTGGGCGCGACACGCACTCAACTCATTTTTCCACAAATGCTAGATAGCAGAGTCTGGTTCTGAGCCACTCATTTTTGGTGCTGATAAGTCTGATAATAATTGAAGCACCTATTACTAAAACCCCGTAAGTCACACTTGACTTGACTTGACTTGTGGGGTTTTAGTAATCAGTGCTTATTAATTAAACTGTGAACTGGTGACCATCGTCATAGTTGTAATAAATGGGAGAGAAAGGGGAATAAGACTGTCTTTACAGGCTGAAGACTCCTTCCTGCTCGACACTTCCTGTGCATTCTCCCGTGAGACAGTGTGTGTGAAGTGTGTGTGTGTGTGTGAGTGTGTGTGTGTGTATGTATAAGTGCAGCCATTCAGGTAGTGAGTGCTTCTCCGTGCTACTTTTCCGGTGCCTCTCCGGACTCGATAGTCTTCCCCTTTTCCTCTTCAGTCTCTTTTCCTTCTGTTGCTTTAGTTATCTTTCCCTCTCTCATCTTTTTCCCCCGCTTCCTTTATTCCTCCTCCTTCCTTTTCCCTCGTCCCGCGGGTCCCTCTTCCTCTTCGTCAGAGCCGCTCACTGGAATGCAGAAGCTCTGCTCTTCCTTACGCGGTGGCCCTGCCCTCAATGACTCCCGCCCCACCTCCCCTTTCCGCCACCACTTCATCCCCCATAACAAAGGTAAGGGCCCCGCCCTCGTGCCCCGCCCACTCGCTCTTCCCATCTGCATAGTCCTACCTGTCAGCACCCTCTGCCACAAGTTATAGCTCATCTGACCTGCCCCCAGTAGACACGTGCACAACAGACAATGCGTTAAAAAAGCCTGTGGCGGTTTGAAGGATGCGGTTGACGCAACGCCTCTGGTTGCAACAGTTTGATATTGCAGAGGTCCGCTGCCTCTGGACAAGTGAGTGTTCATGTGTGTGTGTCTATATTTTCATGTTCGGGCTAGTTAGCTTCAAGCATGGTGTGTATGATGGTCATGTGCTCTCTAAGATCCACGTGTCATCTTGACACTAAAGGCTGTGTTCATTTCACTGACTGCATTCATACCTCACTTTCTAAGATCAATTCACAATTAACAGTTTTGACTAATTATTCATCTGTACCCTCATGGGATAGTGTAGCATCATGTCCACTGGTCACACAATTCACACTTCTGTCAAATTTATTGAATCGTTTAGATATGTCCATGTATACTACGGATTTCAGATACAGTGTTTAGCCTACCATGTACAGTGATCATGTATGGATACTTCATTGGCCCTTAATCTGTGGGGCAACATGGTTAATTAAGTAGGTAGCTGCACCTAGTAAGGAAAGAGACTAGTTGAGATGACCATTAGCGTCAGCTTACCAATAGATGCTCACCATTTGTTGGCCTTCAGCGGTTTTTTTATTATCATAAAAAATACTTTATCTTGGTCTACTCTATACCATACAGAAGCTATCAAAATATGGGTAGTATGGGCCATTATAGCTAGAGAGGTTCCTTTACACTGGCTGCTTCACGTTCAGCAGCGGCTTGCCTTTTTAGCCAACAGAATTCTCCTACACGTGGTCCACCAGTTTGTTCGCAGGAGAAGCTCTGAGAAGCAAGTTAACAATTATCTGCGCTATATTGTTGATAAAGCTTTGGTTAACATCATGCTTCTACAGTGATGTGGTACAACCACAACCAGCCTAGTTCTTCACTTTATGTCTATAAAAGCAGAGAGACGAGCCTCAGGGCTGGGGAAATTGTCCTCAGGATTGAATTCTGCTTACTCTGTGTTGATTGTGCTGCCTGTATAAAGGCTACTATCCACTAGCATGAGCGCCGCAAGGAAGCCAGCCAGCTACGCTTCATAGACGCAATGCTAGCATTGTGTGTCGTGAGTAAATCCAACCTGTGGAAGCGCAAATAATCCACACGGGGTACTTGCTTCCTGTGGACCCATAGACTCCTGCCCTGGAGGCCCCATCTAAACCTTCAGCTAAGTCCCCTCTCAAGTATTCCCTCACTCGTTCATTTCCTCCCTTTATATTTGATACGTCAGCTTGAAGGTATTTACATGGGAGGTTGTGGGGTAGACGGGAAGGGTGTAATGAGTCATCTTTCAAGGGACCTCCACAGCTGATAATCTCAATTCTTGCAGCCAAGTAATCACTCACTGTCCTGGCCTTGTACCTCATATATAATGTGTCATAGCCATGTGTATTATAGCCAGGGAAACCCTAAGCCACATATAGCAAATGATCATGTGAATGTTCATAGCAAACAGGAAAACCTGAACTGATAATGACCACAGTATTCATTCATGTAGATCTGGTTAGGTGACTTCAGACCGAATACACCTATGATGGTTACAGACCGAGCTCCTATGTTATCATGATTTTGGGAGTATCTCAGCTGAGTAACATTTTCAGAGTTAAATCTACCTATAGGGGGTCATATGCTCCCTTTTGAACTCACTTTCTCTCTGTTAGAGTTGAATGAACAGTAGAAATGGTGCTGTGAGCCCAGTAGCTTACTGTGGAGACCCCTCATTTTAAAACGTGAGAAACTCAAGACCGCCTCTCATTTTTTGCCATTCTTCATGCCTGCGCTTTATGGACCCCGTCACTCTGCTCACAACCTCCTCGCAGATTCCTTCTACGTAGGTATGTTATGGCTTTGAGTATTTGTGGCCTGTAGCCGCTATCGATGAGCTGAGCATATTGTGTGCATGCAGTGTCTTCTACTGACTTTCATTTACCTCTAATGCAGGCTGTCTCACCCTGCTCTCATCCTTAGTTCCTCAACCGGTGTTTAACTTTCATTTGGAGCCTTCAGTGAATTCTAACATATAAACATTCCCTCTCATTTGCATGGTCTAACATTTTCATTTGTGCCACAAATGCAATAAAATGTTCAGTTTGAGACTCATACTGTGTGCATATGGTCCCACTGGACTCATATGCACTTTGTCGCAGTTGAATTAACTCTGGACATTTTTCTGTGCACGTGCTCACAAACCCTGTTCTGTGGGACTTTTTGGTCATGACTTGTCATGTGAAGTGTGTGCATTACGCAGTGCGACTTTCCCATAGTCGTGGTCATGGCAAACCGCACAGTCGTTTCTCGTACATGGACCTCAGACGAGACGGGGTCGTCCCTCTCCGCCATCGACCATGCCCCCCTCGTCTGTCGCTGTTCTCCGTTTCCGTTCATTCATCGTCTGCTTTTTTTTTTGCCTTCTCCATCTGTGGGGTTTTGCTTTGCCTCGTCTTACGTTTCTTTCCCCGTTTTTCTCGTTCGGAGGCAACGAGCCGTCGAGCGGTCGGAACTCCCCGCTGTCCTCTCGGTCAGACAGCCGCCCGGTCACCCCGACACTCTCTTTGAACCCTAAACATTTCCATCTCCCAGGTAGGAGCAGGGTCGCCCGTCTCAGCGACTCCATGTGTCACTGCATCGCCTTCTCTCTCTCTTTCTCCTACTTTCACTCTTTCTTTTTCTCAGTCCCTATTACGTCATTCTGTCTTTCTGTTTTTTAAACCACTCTCGATGACATTTTCATCTAAAATCAATGTTCAAAACCTTCAGCTGAAATTCTTTAAATTGAAGAACCTAGTGCTAAATGTCTCATTTTCAAACACCGTGAGCTAAGTATGGGAAAACTTTTGGAGAAACCTAAGACGATTTTCTTAATTTTCCCAAAATGAGCTTTTTGTGACTCAAGAAATTTTTGCACTGGGGTCTTCAAATATTCTGAAAATGGAAAACCCTGAAACACCCTGTCCAATAGCTTACTGTCATTCATTTTTTATCAGGGAATTTACAGATTAAGGAATGCCAGCAGACTACAGTGTTTTATGACAACAATATAGTGTCACAGACAGTGGGTACAGTATAACTACCGAGAGGACAGTGTGTCCCTCATTTGGTTTGTCTTGTCCAGTTTGGGTGAATGATTTGTAAAAGCCCTGGTTATAAAATGCTTCGCTTTCATTGAGTCCATGTGATTCTGTAATGTTGTTTTCTCATGCAGTGCGTGTTGTAGACTCATATCTGAGCTGGTTTGCAAGTTTTTGTGCATCTAGGCACCTGCGCTCAACACTTCGACTAACAACATACTATATATTGTGCATTTGTGGTTGCAGTATTTCAAAATAATGTTACATATTTTTGTTAAAATTTATGCGGAGAATCAAATGCAATTTACGATTGCACTTTGATTAAAATATTGCAAAAAAGTATCATTATGTTGTCCCTCCAGTTTATTATTTTGTCATTGCATTGTTTATACGTTTCTATTACATTGTCTTTATGTCAGTCTTATCCAGGGCTGAAGACTATGCTGTTGTTTTGTATATTCTGGAAAGATTTCAGTTGTTTTCATTTATTCTATTACAAATAGCAATATATGACAAAGAAATATTTCAATCGATGTTTACTTTTATATGGTTATGTGGTTGCTCCCATTGCTGTTGGCATGAAGGCCATTTATTCAGCATTACCATAGTATTGAAACTGAGGCTTTGCATTACCTGGAAATCCTGCTTCTCCAACTGGCTAAGCATGGCTACACGCAAGAAGCAGCAACCAAATTTTTACCTCTGCCAGGGAGGTTATGTTTTTGCTTCTGTTTTTTTATCTATATGTCTGTCAGCAGGATAACTCAAAAATGGTTGCATAGATTTTAACCAAACTTTGCAGGATGTTAAAGTAGCACAAGAGGAAAAAGTGATTACATTTTGGCATATCTAGGCCAAATTACAGCTGACGTATAGGCCAAAGTTCAAATCCAGCTATGCTGGCAGAGGTATGGGCTTTCACAAGAGCCCATAAGAGAGAATGAGCGTTCCCATTCAACCACTTACACCTCTCCTAACTCTAAGTACATAAAAATCTAACAGGGACTATATCTGCTCTGAAAGAGTTCATTTAATGCTGAACTGGCCAAACCCAACTCAATCCCAAACCCACCTGACATCAGGCGTCAGACAGTAAGAGCTGGTATGATGGTGTGATTGTTGGTACTAGTGTGCAGTAAATTAGACACAGGAAGAAAAGCTGGGACTGGGTCTTCTTCCCCACTCCGTACCTCACACACTGGCTGCGTTCAAATAACTCAAAAAATTACGTCCTATAATCTAATTTCGAACTACTTTTCCTTAACTTTGATGGACGACGCCATGAGGTTAAGGAAAGATGCAGAGGAGGATTCATAAGGACTTAGGAATGAACAACAGTAGGTGAGGAAGCATGCATCATGTTCGCATGTTTTTGTGAATGGCCGAATGGATAGTGTGTCGCTTCAATATTGCTGCTGAAGCAATTATGGGATGTCGTTATGTTCTTTTTTTTGTTAACAGTGGCTTAGTGTTCCCTATACTGAAAGAGATAACTTAGGAGGCATTGAGGCACCTTTCCTTGACATTTAGAGAATTTGAACAGCACTCACTGTATCGTGGCTGCCACATACTATAAATATTTTCAGCTCATTTTTGAGGAGTTGGGAAGTTCCCTAAGCAAAAAAAGACTATTCGAACCCAGCCACTGCTTCACATAAGGCCCGTGTCAGATTGCCCCCTCACGCTTCCAATATGCTCTGCTGTTTCCCTCACACACTCCTGTGGTAGAGTATTTTGAAGTGGTTGCCATTCAGCGCATCAGATGGGCTAACTCGGGTTCAAGAACATTTCATACTTTGGCTCGTACGTTTTGCTTACTGCCCAGGTTTTTAAGCGTCTCCCTCTCCCCTACGCAGATGAATGTAGATCAGCGTCCTTCATACACATCTTGTTTGTCTGGTCTCTCATCGTATTACTTGATGACTGAAACAAACACGTTCACATCTGTTGAATTTACCAATACGTGTCCTACCAAGGCTGTGATTAATTGACTAATAGCTGGCTGACAGGCAGTGGAGTGACTATATCTTTCTGTTTTTGTTGCTTTCAGATCAAGGCACCAACATTTACAGGAAACCCCCAATCTACAAACAGCACGGTACCTTTGCACACTTTTCTGTCATTTTTCCTTTTGATATATTCATCAAACAAGTGGTAAAATTGCTTGATATATAGCACCTAGCATCACAACTTTTTAAAAGTATTGATGCATTATCCTGCACATTACAATATAAGCCATTTATCTGCAGGACTGAATTCAGAATTAAATTTTGTCTTATAAAAATAATGTTATTTACCACTGTGACCATACCAGCAGGGAACAACAGCTTAATCCTTGGACTACATTTACTGAGCATCTAAACTGCAATTTTAATTTTGATATCAAGTAACAAAGACTGTGAAAATCAGAGGATTTTCAGGAATGAGTGTATGAAGACTGCTGTGAGTGACCATATTCCAAGGCAGAGCAGTTGAGTTTCCAATGCTCTCGCAGATGCTGCTGGGAGCTGCAGTCCAGCACTTTGGCCATATAAAAAGAAGTTAGTTGGTTAACTTCCCTTTCTGCCTCAGAAAAACGCTCCCACCTCCTATGTTAGATTTTTTTTAATTTAAAAAAAAAAAAATCTGTTAAAATCGCATCAAAAATAGAATGAGAAAAAAACTTAGAATCCCTGTCCATGCAGCAGATGTTCTGGGGTGCATTTCCCAAAACCATAGTTGCTAACTAAGCTAGCAACTTACATGGTTTGTCCATTCACAGTCAATGGTTTGAAATATGCAAGTTAGCGTCTGTGCTTTCGGGAAATGCACCCCTGTTCAGTACAGGAATAATTATTTATTTATTTCATTACCAACGCTTCTAATGTAGAAAGGTTGGTAATCGAATAATTCAGTAAACTGGTTATTAGTGCGTTGTGAAAGTTTTTTAGTCTAGTCTCGTCTTTATAGTCTAGCTTCTGGGAAAGCTGTAGGAAGGCTACAATATGAGATTGTATAAATGGCAAATATCTAATTAATTTAGTAAAAATGAAATCTAAAACTTATCTAAATACCATCTGCAGCAGCATTTACCATGTTACATTCTACTTTAATTGGGTAATTTTGAGAAATTTCAGTTAATTGCTGTTCAAGCAATCCCATTTTGTAGCCGTCTTCTTTGACGCAAAACTATATTTCTGAATCATTAATGGCAGCACAGCTTATTGCTTGCCTGTTGGCTCTGTAAATGAATTCGATTCATTGTTTGATTCTTAATCAGAAACAGGTTTAGAGTTAACCCACATTATGGTTATGTCACTGTTTTATTTCTACATAAGCACATTTAATACGCGGACCTTACTCAGCAAAACTGCATTTTTATAAATGTTTTCTAAGGCATATATATATATATATATATATATAAATAATATTTAGTTTTGTGAGCTACAGGAATTCAGAAGCTTTGAAAGACATTGACGTTTTATGTCACCATAAATGTGGATAGGAAAATGCTTGTTAACTATTTCAATGAACAATAATGCAAGCTATGGGGAAATAGACACTGATTCTACTGATTGATTTTCACAACTGAAAGAATGAACACTTAGTTGCTAATTAGGGGACAGGTTTGGAGAAGTAATGTGCTTTAAGGCAAGGTGAGAGCAGGGCTCTAATCCACTTGATGGCAAGTCCAGGGTGGAAGAGTGTAAATAATTTTAAATGCATGCCATGTGTCGCACTTTCACCACTTTACTAAATTATTCAATTACCAACGCTTTGAGGTAAGAAGCGTTGGTAATATAATAAATTAATAAGAATTAATTATTACCACATTGCGGCAACGAGTGTGCAACTATGCCTCCTCGCAAATGTTGCCTCTTCTTTTGAAATCGGAAAACATTCTGATTAAGTGCAATCTTACAGTATATTAGGTCACACTGCTGAAAAAAAATAAAAATAAAAAAAGGAGATGGAATTCAGAGAAAGTACTGGATCACTTGATGTTATTTTTTTCATCCCTAAAATATCACTATCAAGTAGGTTGTCAATGTGGCCCATCAGTCATCCCGGTCATTTCTTAATATCACAGGCGCATATATTGGTCTTGATTATTCAGCAGTAAATTGTTTTGATTGTGAGGGGAACTTTGTGACGATTCCTGCACATGCTCAGAACTTACAATCTAAGAAAGTGAATCTGCTTTGCTACAAGTCATAATCTGATTCCGTTCTTGCCAATCTGTCTTTGTTTTGCAATGTGAATAGGGTCACTTCGTAAAATGGGATCACAAGTATGTGACATGCAAGTCACTCTGAAAAATCTGAGAAACACTGAAATGAGCTGTCCTGTCTTCTTCAATGAACCATCCCCAAAACATAAATAATAGTGGAAAGATAAATCCAATCATGGCTTTTATGGATTTAGAGGAAAGGCCCATTCGTACTATTTTTAGACCAGCTTATTTGATTTGAACGTAACAAGTATAGAAAGGGACACGATTTAGAATTTTCAAAGTTTTGGTTGCTAAGTTTTTCAAAATTTTGGTTGCTCTTTATTTGAAAAGACATTGACAGTCTCTCGCAGCATATTTCTTTATACGTTTCCATCTTCAAATTTCATCGTATGGACACAATTATTTGCTGTAGGAAGCCGTTTTATAGGCATGGTTCTAAACGTAACAGGACTGGACACTACATGTGACGTTAGCAACCACTACTTTCAAAGGAAAGTTTCGGCATCATATATGACTGGGGAGTGATATTAAGAAAAGATGGCAAGAAACAGTCAAAAGGAATAACCCAACACAAAAATTGGCTGGTTGACTGCAAAAATAGGCTTTATTTCACAAAAAATAATGTGGTACAGTAAGTGATGTTACACTGGGAGGGGATTTTGTGTCCAATGGTGATGGATTTTTTTTTCTTTTTTTAATCACAACGTTTCATAAAGGCACATCATTTTATTTTTGGTATATGGTGATGGAGTATCCATCATTATGGTGGGTTCTTGCCCCAACTGCTGGAAAAATAACACAGCTCTGGCGCCTTTATTGTCACACTATGGTTTGTGACCCCACTTCATGAAGTGACCCGCTTCTTATATTAAGGTGCTTTCCTTGGAAATTTGAGGATTCAAAGTGGCATTTTAAGCTTTAGCCAAGGGAAACGAAGAATGTAAACTGGTTGCCATCACCAATATCCATGTTTTTCTCCTCCCCGTTCTCCCCTACATTTTCAAAATGATGTGGGGACATTTAAAAGTGCTTTAAACTGAAGGTAAAAATGGAACACTGCGACTGCGTTAGGTTCTGTTTGTGTCATTAATGAAGATGTCACTAATTTTAGTTTCAAGCACAAAATTTTTAGCATTGAAAGAGCTCTAAGGCCACAGATACATAAGGAACAGTACTGCAGCATCTGTTGTATGTGTAGGTTGTGCGTGTCCAGTGTTCTCATTGTTATCCATGTTGTTTGTCTCCCCAATTTGAGTCCCCCCCTCATTAACTCCTGAACATGCCCCATTTTACCGAAACCCATGTTTACATGTAAGTACCGTCCAAAATATCTTCCCTTGGCTCACCCTGAAGCGCTGTTAAAGCTCAAACAAATCACGAGCTCCAATGTCTATAAATCTGAAGCATGGCATAAGAACTCCGCAACTCAACTCTCAACACTCTATGGAGCAGTATCTTAACAACTCTGTGGTGTTGACTCTTGACACTCTATGGTGCTGCATCTTAACACTCTGTGGTGCTGTCTCCTAACACTCTGTGGTGCTGCATCTGTTTACTGGATTGGTACCGGGTCCAGCCCCTTTTCAAAGCTCCCTGACTCCCTCTCGCATGCGACTGCTGACCTACCTAGCCAGGATTCACTCAGCGCTGGCTCACAGATGATTGAATGGGGTTTCAGCACTTATCAAAGAAATAATGCCTGAAAAACATGACACCTAAAATCAACCCAGGGCCTGAAAAACCTCACTACGCATTTACATTAGCAGATTGACACTTGCCAAAGACTTCAGTTCTGTTTTATCGGTTCATCAGAATCATGGCCAATATTCCGAAGCAACCTTGGTGCATTTATTGAATGGAACGTAATGCACTATTGAAGACAGATTCTTCTATCGAGTGGCTTGGTCTGCATTGTGTACCAGTGTGATACATGCTCTATCTTCCATACTAGTGTTGACTGCAACCAGTAGCCTCACTGGACATGGGATGACCAGTGCAAAATTGGCTGTTGCGTCACCCGGGCAGCAATTGGACCAATAGGATTGGCCTTTTCTCATTGTGCATGATCAACTCTTCAGTCTCCAGGGCTGCAGTCTGCCTGCTCTTGATTATGCTTTCCCTGATTGGCTGAGGATGTTGCTGCAATGAGGAAATCCTGCCAATGTCACTGGCCATTTCAAATTTAGGAAATAACATCAGGAAAGGAAAATATGAATTCCCTCGTATATTAGTTGATAATGAGGATTAGACAGTTCTGAATCCAGCTCTGTTGAATAATTTATTTACCAGTTAATTTACATTTTTTGACATGCAGTGTGTCTCTGGAACAAGTTCTTTGGGGATTTGTGATGTCACACGCAATGAGACACTAGTGTAGCCAAGAGGGCCAGGATAACAAACCTGCCTCTGAGTGTTATTTAAAAATAAAGTTTATTCTGAAGTATCAAGCATTCACCTACCATTGCCAGAAGTGACCACATTATAACATCCCCACTACTTCATCTACAAATGCAAAAACTGATATGAATTGAAGATATACTCGATCAAAAAAAAACAAGTAAAACAAAAAGATAGTTACTTCAATCTTTTTAATGTGACACACTACTCTGCAATTCCCTGCTGTTGACCATGTTGACGTTCGGTGTTTAAGAGGAAACATTTGGCATATCTATTTGCCTTTGTGAACTAACCAGGCTGAAGAAGATCACACCCATTATTGAGTGACCCGAACACTATTGGATGTGTCAGCCCGATAGGTCCACTTTAATATTTTCAAGAATTTGACGATGAAAGCCGATTCTGATGCTTAGTGGTAAAAAGTGGAGAGAATATGTCAATTTGGCATCAGTTTTCCTGTGCATGAACCAAGAATGCCCTGTTTACTCATCCAGAATCCACCCTACGCTTACACCAGTAGATGCACTGCATGGCAGAAGGACCTGCTGCACAGCTGTAATGACATACTGACCAGGGCCCTGAACCAGGCTGATAAGTCTGTTGAAAACTAAGCAAAACCCCTTGGGTACGATACTGAAATAGGCTGAAATAGGCATAACAAGGATATATCATATCTGATCCGTATTTGTGAAAGTAAAACTGAAACAAAGACAAATAATTGCATTTAATTAAACCGTTTATTTCACATTTTAATTTCCATGATAACTGAGCACCGCGGTGTCCTTAAATGGATCATGAAAGAAAGCATTAAATTGGGCTTTGGCTGACTAGCAGGAGCTTTGCCTACCAGCGCACAAGCAGCAGGCCTGCTGAATTATATATGTAAATATCAGACTCAGTTGAGAACTGGTGACTATGTCTCACTGGTGTTGATGGTAAAAGTTCCCATTCATTTCATCCATAGTTTTAAAAAAAAGTTAACTTTTTAAGCACTTGTTGTTGTTTTCAAGCTTTTATCAATTTCAAGATTTTGCACATTATTTCAGAGTAACTTCAAATCGTTTTTCTGGGCCGTAGTCAACTTTAATTTAAATTATTTAGATTTTTTCCAGACCTGCTAATCCCCTTTATAGTCTAAAAACTACACGTCCTAGGATCCTTCTGCTTTCCAAAGTAAAGGAGTTCATATGCACGTGAAAATAGCCATTTTTGATAGCCTCGCCTGGTTAGACTGAGCAAATTAGCTACTCTATGGTGTGCTTAGTTATGCTAACCAAGCTAGATATCAATTTATATAGCTAGCGCCAATTTAAAGTAATAGCAAAATGTGTTTTGACCAGTGTTAGTTACCGTAAAAACTTGGTAGCTAGCAAACAAGCCATTCAGTCTCATCAGTGCGTAACAGTCCTAGCTAGCTACGGAGTCAAATAATCAATACCTGCTGAATACTAGTTAAATAGTGAAATAATTTCTATTCACTGATCTATATTAATTTATGTGCACCAAGTATAGCTTGTTGAGCTCATGAACTGCTGGCTCAGCTACCTAGTTTCCTGGCTTTAGAAGTTCATTATATTTGATGCATATAAATGCTGGTAAGCTAAATAATGTCAACTCGTGCTTCAATGCGAGCTAAGTAGCAAGATAATTGCCATTCACTGTTCTCTATTGATTTATATGCACCAAATATAGCTAGTTAGCTGAGCCAGTGAACTTGATACCTAGCAAGCTAGCTTGCTGGCTTAGGTTGGCAATATTTTGTGAATGTAAATGCTAGCTTATCACAACTCGTGATTCAAACCTAGCTGAGCAGCAAAATAATCAGTATTTACTGTTCTCTGTGGATTTATGTGCACTAAATGTAACAAGCTCAGGCAGTGAACTAGCTAGCTAGGCAGCTAGTTTGCTGGCTCAGGTAGTTATATTTGGGGCATATAAATGCTAGCTGTCTTGCTAAATAGTAACATAATCGCTGTTCTCTGTTCTCTTTTAATTTCTATTCATCACATGTAAGCTAGGTAATTGAAGCCTGCTGTATAATAACTTGACTTGGTCGCAGGTTTTCCAGTTTCCTGGAGATAGCCATTGGCACTACATGTCACTGATTGGCTGTTGTTAAGTTACGTTGTACCTGATTAAACAAATCACAGGCTATTCAGGCATTTGTGTAGACGATATGTAGTTCCTGAAGATGGGCTACAAACTGGAGTACAAATGCGAAAGTGTTACCCTTTTGACAATAAACTGCAAGTTTGATGTGATCACTAGCATCTGTATACCCCATGGGCTAATCTCAGAGCAGAACAGCTCATAAAATTGTTTTGAGTTTCAGTAATGCTGGAAAGTGTCCAACCCCCGCAATAAATTACTGTAGGGATTTTACTTCCGACACCTGATGCTAAGTAGCAGCGATTAAGTCATCTCAGCACTCAGTTATGTTCGCATTGACATTCTCAAAGAAGCAGTGTCTGAGTCAACAATGTTTAGTTTAAAAGTATGAACAAACAATGTTTAGTTTAAAATCTACTGTGCTGACAGAAATTTTAGTTCAAATAGATATAAAGCAAATTCTCTTTACAGTTAAATGATACCGAGCCATAACTTAGCTTGAAGTCACAAAAAAAAAAAAGATTCTTAAATGGTTACTTCTCTCATTACAGCTGTGCACATCTAAGTGACCCAATCCTGTATAGGGCTTATCAATGGTCAACCAAAATCACAGCATCTGACATTCCTCGAGGACCCATCACCATTTGATTATTTTCCCCTCTAATTGCGAAGTTACGATTGTAAGTGATTATTCAAATTCTTCTATAAAAATATTTCCTGTTTCCTTAAAGGCAAAGGTTACACAAAATATCAAGCTTAATTTTTTGTTGTGAAATATTTGTACGCATCTTATATAAAGCAGAAAATGAAGGATACTGTGAGATTTTAGGATGGTCAGATGCTTTTTTTCTGATTGGCCAGCAGAATGCCTGCCTATATCACTGATTTGGCTTGAGTGTGTCCACCCTTAGTCACAGACACAGGATCTGATAGGCCGATGCAAATCTAACAATCTAGATTCGGCAGCAATGGCCGTTCAAAGCAAGTCTGCCGACGACATCATCAAATCCGCCAAGTTCCCAGCAGCCTACGCTCCTGGCCCGGACCAAACACCAAAGATCGAGACAGACTACTGGCCTTGTCCACCCTCCCTTGCTGCATTAGGTAGGCTTCGCCTGCTGTTCTAAGATATGTAGGCAATAAAACCCCGAATCAAGGGAAAAGCAACAGCACACAGAGCCTCTTCTGCCCACATCATTAGGCGGTTACTCCTCTGTTCAAAAGAGCATCCTTGAAATAGTCGACCTTCCTGACACAAATAGGCTGTGTACTTCTGTTGTTTCCTTGACGCTTTTCATAGTTTCAAATTTTTTCCTGTAGTTTCCCGTCGATATTGAGAACCATCACTGAAAGTGCTGAATATTTACGGAAATTCATGGTCATCCAAAACAAAAACCCTCGGCATATCTTGAATATGAGATTATGGTTTCATTTTGTGTATGTCTGTGTTTCAACCTTACATTATCACACCGTCAGTGTGGTTGTGCCTACAGGTGTTGTCTGTGTGCAATGTTGTGAGTGAATTGTCACGGTTTTTGTTGTGTCACCCAGATTCGCTTTTTGTTAGTCGAATCCCTGTTTCTCACTAGACTGCATAACTCCTAGGTTTCCATCATGGCCTCTGCCCCCACCAACTGTGCCATGAGCTCAAACTTGGCAAAGGGATGGGCCAGTCACTGTTGAAGGCCATTCCTCAGGACGAAAGCCAAGAATGACTCTTTGTTTTTAGTCAGCTTGGCCTTCTGGGATGATGACTAGTAGCTAAGTAGGTCAGATATATCAGAAGTTGCTTGACATGGTCATATTAAATTGTGCTTTACTGCCATTGTTTGATGGCACAATGGCTGCCCCGATTTTTCATCCCAAATTGTGGTGTTGAATTGTGTGAAATTACAGCTGATTTGATGAACAAGATGAGTGCCTCTGTGGACTTGCACATGTTGTGTGTGTGGTGCATGTGTGTATGTGCATTTGGCAGTATGTGTGTGTGTTTTGTGTGTTTCAGTGTATAGAGACGATATGTGTGTTTGTATGACCTCATGCATGTCAAACTGCAGGTACAGATGGGAGGCGTCGCTCGCGTGAGGAGGAAGAGGAGGAGCTTCTGAAAAGGAGACAGCTTCAGGAGGAACATCTGAGCAAGGTCAGGCCTGAGAACTTATGAAAGCTAATGGCACCAGTCTATGCAGTTGTATCGATACAACTCCTACTACCAGCACCTGTTTCCTCTTGGCCCTGTCTCTGTGACCTTCCAAAATGCAGTTTTTTTCTTGTAAGACTTATAACGACAAACGACCTAAGAAAATCATCAAATGATACAGGTTCTTTCATGCTTAAACGAAGTGTTGGACTTTCTCTGTAGCACAAATAGTCTTCTCCATTATAATTTTAGTCATTTCTTTATAACCGTTACCGACAGATCTTTTAGCAAATGTTACTCTATCAACTTTCCGTCTCTGTGACAACCACCAAACTCCGCCGATGCAGCCATTGCAGATATAAGAGAACCAATGACTGTCTCTGATATAACAAACATTTGACTGGTGCAAGACACTGTCAGACTGCACTTTTTTTTTGTCTCTCTGACGCCATTATGGTCGTCAGACACTGTCGACAGACTCATGTCTTACAAGTATTAAAACGCCTTTAACTTTCAGCTTTTAGCAGGGGTTGGCATGGCTAGTTTTCGAGTGAAAAATATTTTGAGGCAGAGCACGACATACTGCAACGAGGTTTGAATGTCTTAATCTTAAACTTCAAAAATAGCAAGTATGAACTCGGTATAAAGGGAGTTAGCATTTAACAGAATAGTTGCGCATTAGCCTGTAGAATCTGTGGCCAAGGTAGTGGCCGTGGTTCAAATACGTCTTCTGACGCCGGCAAATCGCTGTTTATTTTTACATTACTTCTTGAATCAGTGGGGTTATCCACAGAGTCACATTTAATTAAAAAAAAAAATTAACAGTGTTGATTTTCACCCCGTGTTTGCTCTGTGTGTAATGTTCTCCGGGGGCAGATCCAGTCAGGCTTGGGGAAGCTGATCCTGAAGGAAGAGATGGAGAAGGAGCTGAACCGAGAGCGCTACACCCGGAGTATGTCCGCCCAGCGCTGCGACCCCCAGTACACAAACTGCACAGGAGGTACTGTAATACCCCTCTCCGCCCAGCGCTGCGACCCCCAGTACACAAACTGCACAGGAGGTACTGTAATACCCCTCTCCGCCCAGCGCTGCGACCCCCAGTACACAAACTGTACAGGTGGTACTGTAATACCCCTCTCCGCCCAGCACTGTGACCCCCAGTACACAAACTGTACAGGTGGTACTGTAATACCCCTCTCCGCCCAGCACTGTGACCCCCAGTACACAAACTGCACAGGAGGTACTGTAATACCCCTCTCCGCCCAGCGCTGCGACCCCCAGTACACAAACTGTACAGGTGGTACTGTAATACCCCTCTCCGCCCAGCGCTGCGACCCCCAGTACACAAACTGCACAGGAGGTACTGTACTACCCCTCTCCGCCCAGCGCTGCGACCCCCAGTACACAAACTGCACAGGAGGTACTGTAATACCCCTCTCCGCCCAGCGCTGCGACCCCCAGTACACAAACTGCACAGGAGGTACTGTAATACCCCTCTCCGCCCAGCGCTGCGACCCCCAGTACACAAACTGTACAGGTGGTACTGTAATACCCCTCTCCGCCCAGCGCTGCGACCCCCAGTACACAAACTGCACAGGAGGTACTGTACTACCCCTCTCCGCCCAGCGCTGCGACCCCCAGTACACAAACTGCACAGGAGGTACTGTAATACCCCTCTCCGCCCAGCGCTGCGACCCCCAGTACACAAACTGCACAGGAGGTACTGTAATACCCCTCTCCGCCCAGCGCTGCGACCCCCAGTACTCAAACTGCACAGGAGGTACTGTACTACCCCTCTCCGCCCAGCGCTGCGACCCCCAGTACACAAACTGCACAGGTGGTACTGTAATACCCCTCTCCGCCCAGCACTGTGACCCCCAGTACACAAACTGCACAGGAGGTACTGTAATACCCCTCTCCGCCCAGCGCTGCGACCCCCAGTACTCAAACTGCACAGGAGGTACTGTAATACCCCTCTCCGCCCAGCGCTGCGACCCCCAGTACACAAACTGCACAGGTGGTACTGTAATACCCCTCTCCGCCCAGCGCTGCGACCCCCAGTACTCAAACTGCACAGGAGGTACTGTACTACCCCTCTCCGCCCAGCGCTGCGACCCCCAGTACACAAACTGCACAGGTGGTACTGTAATACCCCTCTCCGCCCAGCACTGTGACCCCCAGTACACAAACTGCACAGGAGGTACTGTAATACCCCTCTCCGCCCAGCGCTGCGACCCCCAGTACTCAAACTGCACAGGAGGTACTGTACTACCCCTCTCCGCCCAGCGCTGCGACCCCCAGTACACAAACTGCACAGGTGGTACTGTAATACCCCTCTCCGCCCAGCACTGTGACCCCCAGTACACAAACTGCACAGGAGGTACTGTAATACCCCTCTCCGCCCAGCGCTGCGACCCCCAGTACACAAACTGCACAGGAGGTACTGTAATACCCCTCTCCGCCCAGCGCTGCGACCCCCAGTACACAAACTGCACAGGAGGTACTGTAATACCCCTCTCCGCCCAGCGCTGCGACCCCCAGTACACAAACTGCACAGGAGGTACTGTAATACCCCTCTTTGCCCAGCGCTGCGACCCCCAGTACACAAACTGCACAGGAGGTACTGTAATACCCCTCTCCGCCCAGCGCTGCGACCCCCAGTACACAAACTGTACAGGTGGTACTGTAATACCCCTCTCCGCCCAGCACTGTGACCCCCAGTACACAAACTGTACAGGTGGTACTGTAATACCCCTCTCCGCCCAGCACTGTGACCCCCAGTACACAAACTGCACAGGAGGTACTGTAATACCCCTCTCCGCCCAGCGCTGCGACCCCCAGTACTCAAACTGCACAGGAGGTACTGTACTACCCCTCTCCGCCCAGCGCTGCGACCCCCAGTACACAAACTGCACAGGTGGTACTGTAATACCCCTCTCCGCCCAGCACTGTGACCCCCAGTACACAAACTGCACAGGAGGTACTGTAATACCCCTCTCCGCCCAGCGCTGCGACCCCCAGTACACAAACTGCACAGGAGGTACTGTAATACCCCTCTCCGCCCAGCGCTGCGACCCCCAGTACACAAACTGCACAGGAGGTACTGTACTACCCCTCTCCGCCCAGCGCTGCGACCCCCAGTACAAAAACTGCACAGGTGGTACTGTAATACCCCTCTCCGCCCAGCGCTGCGACCCCCAGTACACAAACTGCACAGGAGGTACCGTAATACCCCTCTCCGCCCAGCGCTGCGACCCTCAGTACACAAACTGCACAGGAGGTACCGTAATACCCCTCTCCGCCCAGCACTGTGACCCCCAGTACACAAACTGCACTGGAGGTACCTTAACCCCTTTGCACATAATACTAATATTGCCTTTTTTTGTTGTGCATGAGCCTATTTAAGGCTTTATAAATCAGTATTTGTGTCACAGAGACTGTGGAAAATTATTCCAGTGAAGCAAGACATTTGGAAATTTAATTACAGAATTATTAAACAATTACATTTCAGAATTTATGGACGCCAGCATCTAATCAGCATCGTTTATACCCCTCCTCTTGCCAAATGTGCTGCTTTACCCAGCACTGTGACCCCCATTACACTATCTGCAGAGATTGTACCTTAAAACAAATATTTACTTGGCTATTAAATGGTCAGTAGAAAGTCATGAAAGAGCTGAGAGGAGATTGGGTAGCACTTTCAGTTAGAAACATATTATGTCTTATTAGGCTACATTGCAGGGATCAAACTGACCTCATATCAAAAATGGTGCATTCATTTTATCATAATATTAAGGTAATGTTTTTACCTGTGTGAATGGTGGCATTTTACTTGAGTCCATGTTGCCACGATTACTGCACATGCTCAGAACTTTGAAAAGACGCTCACAGCCGCTGGCTGCTTATGGGAATTTGTCAAAATGGCTTTGATGTCTACCGAACTGGAAGCATGCAGCTTACGTAGTGAATGATTTGGAAGTTGCAGCCATGTGGAATCAGATTTGTGTCAAAATTATCGAACAAAACCTTTTGGATGTCACAAAAATTTAAAAATAGAGAGAGAATATTACTCACTGAAGAAAAAAAGTGACCTCAAAGGTAAAACTTTTAAGTTGTAAACAAATTATTTTCATGATGGACAATTGGTCTTTTTGTTGATTGATAAATTGTTCTTTTGTTCACAGTGCCCTCTGCTGCTTTCGCAATGATCAGATTTGCTTTTATGCTCCCAGCTCTCTCATTTGCGCTTCTTGATTTTTGCTTGCCATTCTGTCACAAACCTGGTGGGCGGAATTTTTTGTGTGGTCTGACCTCATTGGCTTATGGAATTTTGGGGCTCAGAGCCTGGAGTAATGAATCCAACCATAGAGTGTAGCCACAAATCTCACTTCGGCCTCCACTCACAAGTGAATTACACTCAGTTTCACCTTTTGTTTCCTAAATCATACAGACCCAGGCTCTCCGTCCACGAAAACATCTTCGCTGCCGGGATATGGAAGGAATGGGCTGCACCGGGTGAGTTGGTGAAATTTCCCCTATTTTTCCCTCACAAACCACTTGTAGACCACTCTGATGGGAGCAGGAGCACATTTAAAGCTATGAGGAAAGGAGGAAAGTGAGGCATAGAGAGAGAGAGATTGTGTGCGTGTGTGTGTGAGAGTAGGTGAGAGAGAGAGAGAGAGAGAGGTTAACAGTTGCCATGACCTTGGCCTTGGCAATCCGGATAATTCTACACTACAGACATAACTATGCTATTGCCCTGTTAGAGTGTCAGCTCATCAGACATAACAAAGTGATTGTTTTGCCTGTTGCTCTCCATGCAGCCCCAGTCAACAGACTTCACTCAGTACAACAGCTATGGGGACGTTTGTGGAGGAGGAAGAGGTGGGGCGCGATTGGTCATTCTGATCATATCTCAAGCCTGATTCCTATACAAAAATATTTCTTGTGCATTTTCCCTGCATGAAATTGCTGCTGTTTTTTCCCTTTTGGAAATGTAATTTCATGAAATCATTATTGACTTTCTACAACCCCAATTCCAAAATAGTTCGGACAGAGTGTAAATTCAAAAAAAAATCAAAACGCAATGACTTTCAAATCACACCAGCCAGTATTTTATTGACAACAGAACAGAGATAACGTATCAAATGTTGATACTGAGAAATTTTACAATTTTATCCACAAAATGAGCTCATTTTAAATTTGATGGCTGCAACTGGTCTCAAAAAAGTTGGGGCAGGGGCCTGTTTACCATAGTTTAGCGTCCCCTCTTCTTTTTAACACAGAGTGGAGGCGTCTGGGCATTGAGGAGACAAGTGTCTTGAGTTTAGCCATTGAAAGGGCAAGGCTCACTAACCATCAAAGTTGGCCCCGTCTAAAAACTAATAATCAAAGGTGTCATTTATTGACATAATAGCCAAAATTTCAAAAAATGAATGTTATAAGCCTTACTGCCCCATGGTTGCCATGGCAATGGAACAGGAAATGCAAAATGTCAAATGTCACCATGCAAAATGTCATTATTTGGCATATTTTCAATCCCAAGAGCAGAAGAGTTCAATAGATTGTCTTATAATTTATGTATATCAATTATTATATAAATAATTAACAATTCAACATTACCAGGATGTCTGGCCCATGGTTGCCATGGCAACGGGAGACGAAATTGTTCCATTCAAAATGTCATTATTTGGCATATTTTCCAACCGAAGAGCAAAGGAGTCCAAGATAATGTCTTATTAGTAATGCATGTTAATTATTACTTACATAATTAATGAGTCCAATGTTACAAACATGACTGGCCCATGGTTGCCATGGCAACGGCACATGTATGTATCATGCAAAAATGTCATTACTTGATCCATTTTCAATTCAAGGAGCAAACGAGTTCAACACACTGTCCTTATTATCCTTGTATATTAATCATTGCTTAAAGAAACAAAAATTCAATGCAAAAAGCATAAGAGGTCATTGTTGCCATGGCAACCAAACAGGAAATTGGATCATGTTAAATTGTTGTTATTTGGTCAGTATTGATATAAAACAGCAAATCTTTCAAAATATTATTTTATTACTCATAAAATAATACACTTATTCTCATGCTTATTATTTTAATGTCGTAAACAAGCAAAACAATATTTCATTCAAATTTAATATCAAATAATCAGACCCAAAAATTAATTAGGACGCTCTTGCAGTATTGTACTCATCTCATGCTATGTAATGGAACTTGACTGTCACTGCCACTTATTTTCCTCATACATACTTTTGTACATACAATACATACAATTTTTTAATTTTTTTTAAATATTTTCATGCAGTACTTCTAAATAAAATTTTAAACCACAATAAAGCCACTCTATAGGCCCTATACTCAAATCTCCACAGTAATCTCAAAAAGTATTTTTTTGGTCCAAAAAGTGTGCAGCGACAGTAGGCAAAATACCTTTAGCAATCAAAAACGCCAATAAAATGTTTAGGGTAGGGGGAAAATAGCGACTGTCGGGTAGTGGGAATCACGGGTATTTTTTTCTGTGCCTTATCACACTTATACTGGAGCAAAATTATATTTGTCTTTTATATTTCTGAATTAATTATGCTACCCATTAATAGTAAAAACAAAATTAAGGTCAGATTCAATTCAGTTCACAAACTTCAAAGTTGCATAATATGATGCGTGCTCAAGGGCCGACCTGATCGAGGGGCGAAATGTCGGGCATCGCTCGGGCATCAGATAGCATATAGGCCTATCTTATTTTTCAAAGAGTTGGTTCTACATCTCTACCATAACTCAGAATATCCGTATATGAACAGATTTTTATAGATTTTGTATAGATAAAACTTACCTTTCCTCGTGTACCTGTAGTTCACCTGGGTTCACCTGGAGCATTTCCTCATCGGATCATTGTCGAAAGACGAAACTGGGTCATCGCGCCGAAAAGCCTGACGCCACTGATTATCTGGCTCGTACATTGAGTAATTAGGCCTAACACTCAACGACACTAAACTATTTACTCGATATTTACATATCAGACATATTAGAGAAGAATCATCATTCAAAATATTACGCGTCAACAAAGCAGGAAATGCGAACAGCTGTACATCAAAGAATGCCGCTTACGCAAGTGGTGCAAGTGAAAAGTTGGATTTCAATATGAAATACGAATCGTGCCTCGTGTTGAATCCTTGGCGAAAAACACACTATCCACACATTTGTTTGATTACACATAAAAATACTTACAGTTGTATGAAATAACGTTACATTTTATGTTATTATTTTAAAAAATATCACAAAATTCAATTTTATTTCCGTTCGTAAATGCCAATCCCACATTTGTATATTTTGCGTAACTAATGTAAACTACTCATTTTCGAAATTAAACTCGGGCGGCAGGCCTCGCTCACAATACAACCTACACAAATAAGTAAAGAATTTATATTAGATTTGATTGATATATAAATTATTTTGGGCGAAGTATGCCGCCCACGCGAAAAACTGATTTGACCGTCGTCTTTTTCGCTCGAAATCTCTTGAAGTGAAGTCATTGCCTAGTTGAAGCATCCATAAAATCAATTTCAGGTCTTGGTAACCAACGGCAAGTTTATTGTTGGACAGCATATTTCTCTAACGATTGATTCGACAAATGAAAATTGTTCAAGGTTGTGTTTGGTAATTCACGAAAATACAGGGCCAGTTATGTGGGTTAGTGAACCTAGTTCTTTGATCCCACTCTTGTTTAATACAGGCTTCCAGCTGCTGGAAAGTTTTGGGTCTCCTTTGACAGACTTTTTGTTTAATTATGCGCCAAATGTTCTCAATCGGTGAAGGATCAGGGCTGCAGGCAGGCCAGTTCAGCACACGGACTCTTCTGGCCATGCTGTTGTAATAGCTGCAGTATGTGGTTTTGCATTGTCCTGCTGAAATACACAAGGCCTTCCGTGGAATAGACGTCACCTGGAGGGGAGCATATGTTGCTCTAAAACCTTTAGAAACCTTTCAGCATTCATGGTGCTTTTTAAAACATGCAAGTGTACCACACCATATGCACTACTGCATCCCCACACCATCAGAGATGTTGGCTTTTGAACTGAACGCTGATAACAGGAGGGGTGGTCTTTCTTCTCTTTAGCCCATGATTTCCAACAAGAATGTCAAATTTGGACTCTTCTGACCACCGGACTCTTTGTCACTTTGCTGCAGTCCATTATAAATGAGTCTTGGCCCACAGAACATGGCGGCGCTTCTGGATTCATGGTCAACAATGGCTTCCTTTTTGCGTGATAAAGTTTTAGGTGGCATCTGTGGATGGCACAGTGGACGGTGTTTACAGACAGTGGTTTCTTAAAGTATTCCTGGACCCATTTAGTAATGTCAATGACAGAATCATGCCGGTGAGTGATGCAGTGGCGTCTGAGGGCCCGAAGTTCACGGGCATCCTGTACAAGTCTTTGGCCTTGTCCCTCACACACACAGATTTTTCCACTTTCTCTGAAACTTTTGATGATGTTATGCACTGTTGCTGATGAGACCTTCAAAGCCTTTGCAATTTGACGTTGAGGAACATTGTTTTTAAACTATTCCACAATTTTTTTTACACCAGCCTTCACAGGTTGTAGATCCTCTGGCCATCTTTACTTCTGAGAGACTCAGCCTCTCTAAGACATCCCTTTTATAGCCAATCATGTTACACACCTGATGCCAATTAGCTTAATTACTTGCTAAATGTTCTTTCAGCTGATTCTCTTACATATTAATAGCTTTTTCAGCCCTTTTTTGCCTGTGTCCTAACTTTTTTCAGACCCGTTGCAGCCAGAAAATTTGAAATACGCTCATTTTGTGGATAAAAATGTAAAATGTCTCAGTTTCAACATTTGAAATGTTATGTATGTTCTATTGTAAATAACATATTGGCTTATATGATCTGAAAGTCATTGTATTTTTATTCTTTTCACTATTTACACTTTTTCCCAGCTATTGTGGAATTGGGGTTGTGCTTATAATTTGTTATATTTGTTGTATTTGTGATTATCATAAAAAGTTATACTAACTTCTGTACCTGTCTTTTTGTCTTACAGATTTCAAGGTAAGCGGTGAATGCAGGGGTGTGTTGCACTGCGATTGATGTGTTTGGAGGCATGCCCACGGCTTTGCATGACCATATGTGCGGGGCCATGTCACACATGAGATCGTACACATTTACTGGAATGCAGCTTGCTGCCATCTGCTACGCTTACATATTCAGCATGTTCTGCTCAGCAAGACAGAGAATTCTCCTCATTCCCGCCGAGCCCGTGACTAAAACTTTTGTCTCTATGGCAGTAAATCCCAAAGACCCATGTTAGTATGTGGTGTTCATCAGTGTACCGAAAAACTGTACTATGGCAGTTATAACAATCCTTTTGGATTGTAAGCCCATTTGAGTGAAATTATTTAATCTGAATTTAACCACCCCATACGGCGAGGCAGGTTATCAATTGCCACCATAGCCCTATTGTCTGTGAATCATGAATTTCCTTGGGGCAATGTCCTCAGGTGGCACAACCCATCAGTTGTGTCCTTGGGAATTAGTGTGGTAATAGCTGAGCGCCCTCTTGTGTGCTAGCTTCAGGGGGACTGTTCTTCCTGTGGGCTGTGGAGGACCAGCTAGCTTTTGCAGCAGGACAGTCTCCAGAAACCTTTATTTTGCTACCCATCACGTGTGTGTGTTCTGTTCTGTAGCCCATTCAGGATGGCCGAGAACCCATTACCAGAATGGACAGGGGAGTATCTATGCCTAATATGTTGGAACCAAAAGCAAGTATTTCATTTTATTTTTACAAATGTTGAACTTTTCTGTTTTGTGTCAGGAAATCCTGACTCTCTTTACTCAGAGTAGTGTGTGTTCTGTGATGTCCTTCTAGGGGGCCTGCAGGTTTTAAATATCTCTTCTTGCCCCAAAAAGAGTTCTTAAGGAAGTCCTACAGGGAGTTTTTTGGGTCTGTAACCAAGATATACATCAAAGAGGCTAAGACAGCAGGAAGGGCAGGTTAGCCACCTCACGCTAGTCAAAGGAATGTGCCCCACCCAACTGCTCATTCACCTGGTTTACTCTCTCATTTCTCTGTGCAATTCTGAAGTACAGCCTCTATGTCCACATGTACATCTCTCTGACTTGAACCGGACCATCCGTACTCTCGGTTTTACCATGTTAACAGGCCTGCCACAGTGGGAGGTGCATGCTGGTATTACTCCCATGAGGCATTGCTAGGCTAACTGCTTGCTGCAGTTACCATATTTACCTGTTACCATCATGCTTAGCGTGCTAGCGCCTCCATACTCATTATTGTTCCCCTTCATTTCAGAGGTGTCCGACCTCCGAACTCTCTTGTGACCTCTCTGCCCTGCAGTTTCCTGCTGCGCGGGCAAAGGAAATGACATTATTGGCGTCTCTGTCGCGGGGGTCATTGAGCTTTGGGTTGACTGCCGGTCAAAACCCCGTCTGGCTGTTTCCACTGCTAGCGCAAATGACGATGAGCCACTGATCAATGAAATGGGATCAGTATTGCCCCTCTCGACCTTTCCACGGGCGTTTACCAAAGTTTCATTTGCCATGATGACGTTCGCTTCATCAAATGAAAGCTGATGAACACTGGCGCTTGTAGGGTAGTATCTCACTCCTTGTACGCCCAGAATTAGGAAGTAACATGCCAAAAACAAATGTGGATTTTGTTTGGAAATTTTAAATGTGCGCTGCCATTATCAGCTTTTTTTAAGGTGTGGAATGCTTTATGGCATGAAAATAAGAAATTTTGATGAATACGTCATGGGATTGTCACCACCCAATCTGTACCAAAAACCCATTTTGTTCTACGCATGTGGGAAAATGCGGCTACTCTGTGTTAGCGCTATCACTTTAAGCTGTTGCAAGAAATGAATGGGGTTTTCAAAAGTCAGCGAAAATAAGGTCCATGATTAATTTAATGTGTGGAAAGCATTACCATTTTGTTTATTCTTATACTGTGATAGAATACACCAAACCATTTCATAAATGAAAGAGACCTATAAAAGTGAATGTTGCTATCAACCTGCTAAGGTTGAAGTACAACCCCAATTCTGAAATAGTTGGGACAAAGTGTAAATTGTGAATAAAATCGAAACGCAATGACTTTCATTTCACACAGGCCAGTACTTTATTCACAATAGAACAGAGATAACATAGCACTTGTTGAAACTGAGAAGTTTTTCTGTTTTATCCACAAAATGAGCTCATTTCAAATTTGATGGCTGCTACAGGTCTCAAAAAAGTTGGGACAGGGGCCTGTTTACCATGGTACAGCATCCCCTCTTCTTTTAAACACAGAGTGGAGCCGTCTGGGCATTGAGGAGACAAGTGTCTTGAGTTTAGCCATTGGAATTTTATCCCACTCGTTTAATTCAGGTTTCCAGCTGCTGGAGAGTTTTGGCTCTCCTTTGATGGACTTTTCGCTTAATTATGCACCAAATGTTCTCAATCGGTGAAAGATCAGGACTGCAGGCAGGCCAGTTCAGCACGCGGACTCTTCTACTATGAAGCCATGCTGTAGTAATAGCTGCAGTATGTGGTTTTGCATTGTCATGCTCGAATACATTAGGAATAGATGTCACCTGGAGGGGAGCATATGTTGCTCTAAAACCTTTATATACCTTTCAGCATTCATGGTGCATTTTAAAACATGCAAGTGGCCCACACCATATGCAATAATGCATCCCCATACCATCAGAGATGCTGGCTTTTGAACTGAACGCTGATAACAGGAGGGGTGGTCTTTGTCCTCTAGCCAAGAGGATACAACGCCCATGATTTCCAACAAGAATGTCAAATTTGGACTCATCTGACCATAGGACACTTTGCCTCTTTGCTACCGTCCATTTTAAATGAGTCTTAGCCCACATCATGGTCAACAATGGCTTCATTTTTGCATAATAGAGTTTTAGGTGGCATCTGTGGATGGCGCAGCAGACTGTGTTTACAGACAGTGGTTTCTTGAAGTATTCCTGGGCCCATTTATTAATGTCAATGACAGGATCATGCTGGTGAGTGATGCAGTGGCGTCTGAGGGCCCGAAGATCACGGGCATCCAGTAAAAGGCTGATGATGTTATACACTGTCGATGACGAGACCTTCAAAGCCTTCGCAGTTTGATGTTGGGGAAAATTGTTTTTAAAGTATTTCACAATTTTTTTACGCAAGCCTTCACAGGTTGGAGAGCCTCTGGACATCTTTACTTCTGAGAGACTCTCTAAGACATCCCTGATGTCCTGACACACCTGATGCCAGTTAACTTCATTACTTGCTAAATGTTCTTTCAGCTCATTTTGTCATATATTAATGGCTTTTTCAGCCCTTTTGTCTCTGTCCCAACTTTTTTGAGACCTGTTGCAGCCAGAAAATTTGAAATAAGCTCATTTTGTGGATAAAAATGTAAAATGTCCAATTTCAACATTTGAAATGTTATCTATGTTCTATTGTAAATTAAATTGACCCATGTAATCTGAAAGTCATTGAATTTACACTTTTGGCCAACTATTTCAGAATTGGGGTTGTAGTTGCAAGAACGTTTGTTATCTAACGATACAAAATGTACACGTTGGGCGGCAGTTTTACTCCTGGACCTTATTTTCGCCCATTTTCAAAAACCCCAATGCTAGAGAGAGGAGAAAATTTTTCGACAATGATGTGAAACAATAGTGCTTACAGGAAGTAGCTGCATTTCATGCACGCGTGGAAAAAATCAGGGCTCCTGGTTCCAATCAGGTAGTGACCGCGCTTACTGGATCAGTAATATATTTCCTCTACATAAATCCTGTGCTCCCACGTATAAGGAGGCTGTGTGTCATGCCTGGATTCAAATTTGAGCAAAATGTTCACATGAAATGAAATGTCAGCAAAGTTTGACCTTGGTTATGGGTGCAGAATACATTGACACACACGCATGCACTATATTCTGACACCCCCATGCCGTCATTTCCCCCAGTCACTCACTTATTTCAATTTTCCTCACACGACATGTCAATACAGAGCCTGTCAGGGACGGTGTAGCATGTGACACGTAACACTCTCCCAACAGTCACACAATATTTTTGTAGCTTTGTGCCCGTTTTATGGTGATAGTGGGGATGTCGCTGACAGTGTGACGGGTAACTCCAGTGTCCACTGCAGCCTGCATGAATTGTCCTCCCGGCAGAATGACAGAGGAAGCTTATTCATGTATGAGTGAATTTGTGCGTGATTCAAGCTTCAGCGTGCGATTCTGTTAAGTTCGTGTAACACGGGCTGCATTTGTCAATGTTTTCTGTAATTAAGAAGCTTGAAAGAGCGAGTCAGTTGCTCAGAAAATGCAGTGGGAAAATTGTGAAGTGCTGTGAAGAAGAGAGAAGCACAATGGAAACAGGAAAGGCACGATAAGGGGAGTGTTACAGTAATATTAAATGCAATGAACAGCATTGATGCTACAGGGAATAGTGAAAGAACAAGAGTTGTGGCTCAGTGAAGATCAGGGCCATGTGGTCAGTGAATTACAGTGAGGAATAGTGAAGTGATGTTCATGCAGCACTGAATGTGCATCATGACTGTAACTGCAGCTTCCATCAGTATAATAATTATGTTTTAATATTATATCCTTCTCCACAAAGCCTTGGAATGTTACATTCATCCCTATCGACTATTCCTTTACTGTGTCAAAACTGTCTCTCCCTGAAAGGTATATCCGTATGAAATGCTGGCCATCACCAGTAGAGGGCGAGCCAAGCTTCCCAGGGATGTCGACAGGACCAGACTGGAGGTAATGCCTGCGATGAGTGCAATTCAAGTCGATGAATCACACCGAAACAGTCTTTTCTTATGCAGACATTTTAGAAAGTTAAGATATACTTTGAACGTAACTACAGTGCAATACACACTGAAACGCAAAGCCTGATGTGCAGAACTAGGAAGCGCTGTATGATTATAGGGGTACTGTGCAGTAAGGTAAATGCAGCAGTTTGGTTCTAAGGTGGTGAAAAAACTCAATGTCAAAGTTATCAAATACTTGTTTGAAATCCTCCCAAAATGAAGCATTTTTATAAAAATGTAAGCATAGTATACAGGTGTGGTCCAATCACTTGAATCAAACGCCAGCTTTATAAAGCTCATAACATTTTCTGGTTTTGTTGAGGCTGTTTTCAGCCATGGAGTGATACTGTGCCGGGTAGATTGTAAGGGCTGTCGTTCTGAGCTTTATTCGCACTGGTCTACCAAGAATCTGTCTGTACCTGTGAGAGGGCTTTCACATGTGGCCATTGCTCTTTTTTGCTGGTTTTTGCCACTTCTTGACTCCTCAAAGGATTTTGCAGTTTTTGTGACCGACGCGACTGTCATTTAGATGCCAACTGTTTGGCTCCTTTGGCGCTCTGCTAGCATGCACATCAGTCTTTGATGTGACAAGCAAACTGCTGCTATTTAAGCCTCTTTTAAGCAGACACATAGTGCTAATTAGAATTCATAGGATTAGTTAATGTGACTAGCATGTGTAGATTCTTTTTTAATTGTGATTTAGAAACTTTGAAGTTAAGCCGTTTTTCTTGAATCCTTCTGATATTTTGACCACCCTCTGTATTAATGCCGGTACAGTTGTTAATCAGTCATTGTCAACGACGAGTAAACAATTGTGTCATGAACAGCACCGTACTGATGCAAGTAGATGCAGTGCTGTATTATGATGGTCTATGCTGTACAGTTTTGTGCTGTGATAGGTTGTGATGTACAGTTCTGTGCTGGTATAGGCTGTGCTTTATAGTTCTGCGCTGTGATAGGCTATTCTGGACAGTCAGGGCCGGCGCCAGACGGCTAAATTTGAGGTAAAATATCATACCCTTTATTGACTACAATTAGTCCTGGCTAATTCTAGATGGTTTTCCTTATAAACACGTTTTCCAATTCAAGATTAGCTAAGTGGCAATTGAAGACACGGCTTCTCTCCCCCATGCGATCTAACAGCGACAAAATAATGGGCTATAGTCAGTACAGAAAAATAATTTAATTATAAATAAGTCTATGCACTGGCACAGAGCAACGGTAATTTTTTCCCAGCGAGAGCAGCATTTCAGAACTCCCTTGCGAACGAAGGTAATTTCGGCGACAAGTGCGCACACCAGTTTTTGCTGCACGGTCACGCAACTTGCTGTCAAAAATAGACAGCTGTCCGATTGGAAAATGTAGACGGACGAAACCACGGACTTGTCACCAGAATTACCTGAAGATTTCTGAAATGCCGCTCTCGCAGGAAAAAAAACGTCGCTGAGTGCCAGTGCATAGACCAAATTATAATTATTTTTCTGAACTGAATGTAGCCCATTTGTCGCTGTTAGATCGCATAGGGGGAGAGAAGCCGTGTCTTCAATTTCCACTTGATTATTCTTAAATTGGAAAGCGTGTTAATAAAGGAGAACTATTAAGAACAAGCCAGGACTAATTGTTGCCAATAAAGGGATGGATTTTTGCCTAGGCAATCGTATAGGCAAGGGCCGGCCCTGTGGACAGTTCTGTGCTGTGATAGGCAATGCACTACGGTTCTGTGCTGTGATAGGCTGTGCTGTACTGTGCTGTGCTGTGATAGGTTGTGATGTACAGTTCTGTGCTGTGATAGGCTGTGATGTACAGTTCTGTGCTGTGATAGGCTATGCACTACAGTTCTGTGCTTTGATAGGCTATGCTTTAGAGTTCTGTGCTGTACTTTTCTGTGCTGTGATAGGTTGTGATGTACAGTTCTGTGCTGTGATTGGTTGTGATGTACAGTTCTGTGCTGTGATAGGTTGTGCTGTACAGTTCTGTGCTGTAATAGGCTGTGCTGTGATAGGTTGTGATGTACAGTTCTGTGCTGTGATAGGCTATGCTTTACAGTTCTGTGCTGTGATAGGCTGTGATGTACAGTTCTGTGCTGTGATAGGTTGTTATGTACAGTTCTGTGCTGTGATAGGCTGTGTTGTACAGTTCTTTGCCGTGATAGGTTGTGATGTACAGTTCTGTGCTGTGATGGGCTATGCTTTACAGTTCTGTGCTGTGATAGGTTGCGATGTACAGATCTGTGCTGTGATAAGCTGTGCTGTACAGTTCTGTGCTGTGATAGGCTGTGATGAATTGCACTTCCAAATTGAATCTTGAGAATTAAATGAATTGGTCTTCTGACTAGCAGAGATGCTGTATTCTGCAGTTGCTGGAGTGTCTTTCTTTCTCTCCCTGCAGCGCCACTTGTCCCCAGAGATGTTCTTTGATATATTTGGAATGGAAATTCAGGAGTTCGACAGACTTCCCCTGTGGAAACGCAATGACATGAAGAAAAAAGCCAAGCTGTTCTAACGTCCATGGAAGCCACCATTGCATGATTTACTTTATTCTGAACACTCCACCTGTCACTCATCTATTGTAATATACATGTAGACATTGCTTTGGTTTATTCGTCCCAGAGTTATCACCAGAAGCCCTGCACACCGAATAACATGATTGTTTTTGCTTCTACCACCTAGCTGCCCCACAGTCATCCACTCCCACCCCGATTCAGATACTAGACATAGACCTGACCTCGTATAAAGGGGTTGAAAATGGGAAATAAAGGCGTATTTTAATGCTTATTTGGAGGGAAAGGAGGATATATTCGACGTGTTGAGTTTAAACTGTGCTGCTCCATTCATTGCGGTTCTAATGAAACGCGGAGCCCCCGGGTGTCAGTGGGGTTCTTACACAAAATGCACCCCCTGCCCCTTCCCAATAACCCACTGCTTGCTCTAATGAGTGCCCCCAACTGCGGGGGAGAGCAGTAATGTTGATAATGGGGAGTTTGCTGTGCAGGAGGGGGTTTAAGTTGGGGGTTGAGGCCTGTGCTCCTAGTGTAAGAGGAAATGTGCACAGCAGTTAGCGTTTTGCATTACTACCTGCCCCGGGGATATCCCTGGGAAAGAATTAACTCAGCAAAGAGGGGTTCACTGAAACATGCCCAGTGTCTGTATACCAGGGTCTGAGCTAAAGAGTGGCAGGTCAGATTCATCCCAGATTTTTTCTCATTTTAACTTGCTTGTCAACGTTTAGTTTACCGGATGGATTGGGGTTATTTCAATCAACTCTGATGCTAAACATATCTGAAGAAGCTGTTCGTCGTTTTCGCGGAGAAGACGCTTAGATCGCCCATGTAGCGTCTCCACGTCCGCAGCAGTGATTTGGCTTAGTCTGGCTGCAAACATGGAGAGTGACCACTAGAGGTCAGACAGGAGTCATACGTGCTTGCAGTGATCTGCCTGAGTGGCAGGGTTGTTCTCATTTTATTTTCTGGATGCGCTGCAGTCACCATGCCACGCGAAGTACAACTCAATGACTTATGTTCTTCTTCCGTATCATTATAGAACATTCAGTCGCCATTTTAAGATCTATAATCTCAACCAACACAGAACATGTATACCAAATGTCACTTTTAAGCAAATAGGTAAAAATTACAAAATAACTAGTTATTATGACTGTGTTTTATATATGAAGTTCAAACTGCCATTTTGTTGTATAAAGAAAGTTAAAACACAGCTTTGGGTGACTTTGTAAGCAGCTACTTTTAATGTTCAACATCTCCCTCCCTGTGCATTTTTAGAGCTAACACAAGTACCTACCACTAGGCCTAAATAAATAGTGAAATAACCAGGTAGTTTTCCTTCTAAGATATGCTGTGTGCTGGGTATTATGGGATGTTGCTGCTGGGCACTCTTTCAGCCAGTTCCATGGGACCAATTGGGGCACCGGTTACCATGGTAATCTTGGACCTGTAACCAGCGAAGAAGCCTTTGCTGTAGTTGTAAATAGAAACTTGATACAGAAGATGTCACCATTCCCTCAGCGACATTTTTTTGATGAAACCCCTTTGTATGCTCGGAGTTCATATGCAGATTAAATGCGCTCTTGCCCTTAAAAAAAAAAAAAATTATTTGTAACACAAGAGTAATTATTTGAAAAAAAAAAATGTTTTAGCAGTTATCGTATATTGTAAACCACCTACCATATCAAATAACAGAAAATGAGAGATTGAGTTTTGATATGCATATTTACCAACCTTTTCTGTCTTTTGGAAGAGAGACTTTAATGATGTAACAATGCTACTGAATAATAAAGAGAGCAAAGGGCAAACATTCATGACCGTATCATGTGATTCATTCTAAGCCAATGAGGCATATCAGTGTAATTAATTCTATGCTAATGCCAGACAGAGTGAATGGGTTTGCACTTGTGCGTGTGCAAGTGTGCATGTTTACATTAATGCACATTATTGTATGTTGAAGAACACTTGTTTGAGTGAAGTTGTTGAGCAATTTCATTATGTATTCACCTACCTGAAACTTTGGCTGCATGCAAATTCTCGTGAGAAATGATAACCTTCCTCGCTAAAGAACATGAACTGGAAATGGTTTACCTGGTAGCCTTTATGAGGAGCACTGAATAGTTTCAGGAGGCAATTAGCTCCATAGTTGCTTTCTTCCAGCAAGGAAGCACCGGACCAACCTTGGAAGAAAGGAAAGATCGACCACAATCCTTTGCATCTGTGATGATTGGAATTTTGTTCAGTCCCTAAGTTTTCCGATAAATTTCCAAAGCTATTTTAGCCATTGAGCTCATGACGATGATGGAAAGAACATTCAATTTATCTCAAACATAGTTAAGGTACATTAAAAATTTTCTGCTCCTTTTACTTGATCCTTGATCCTGACATTTGTGACCCTACCTGTGATAACCTAGCCAAAGTCATGTGACCCTGCCTGTGATTTCCTAGCTAAAGTCATTTTTTGGTAATGTGCAGTTTTTTACACAAGTCATTCTGCATCATGTAAGGAATATTCTGTGGGAAAAAAAAACTTTTATTACCTCCGCCAAGGAAGTTATGTTTTTGCCTGGGTTTGTTTGTTTGTTTGTTGGTTTCCAAAATAACTCAAAAAGTTATGGACAGATTTTGATGAAATTTTCAGAGAAGGTGGATATTAAGCGAAAGAACATGTGATTAAATTTTGGCATATGTAGGTTGAAGTACTGCTGAGATATACACCAAAGGTCAAGATTTCAAGATTTCCAATGAGCTGGAGTTCCAATCGCCGTGCTTTTGGGTTTTGCTGCCCTCTGGCGGAGGTTTGCGCTCTCTGAGTGCTTTTCTAGTTTCTAATATTGACTGAGTAAGATCATTTCAAAGTTTTGGCAAGCATGACATGTCTGAAAACTAGGCTGGTTTGCTTCACAAGACGTTAATCCACAAACGCAATGCTTCATTTCCGAGCAATCCGAGAAATCCGCACCCGGCTTAAGTCGCAACTCTTCTTTCAGTCCTTCGACTGACCTGCTTTACAATGGTGCGCATTATCGTCTACATTCATTTTCAGCGGTAGAAAAGAAGTTTGTAAACCGAGTGACACCCAAACTATCACGCATTGATCTGCCGAAGGTAAACTAAAAGCCAATTGAAAACCAGGCTTGTGGAAACCAACTTCCCATATTTCTCCGTAAAAATCTGTATGGAAGTTTCAATAAATTCATTCATTTTTATATGTATGATGTTAGAAATTAATTCTTGAACAATATTTTTCAAAACCCCAATATGTAATCTATCATTTACAGCAATAAACTCACATCTCGTATTTTTGCAATTTTTTTAACACAGGACTACTTGACGCTCTTTGTCTCAGAATTATCGAGTTTAACCGGGTTTTCATGGGAGGGGTCACATTTTCTAGAAAAGCTAAGGAAAAAGGGAGAGGAAAGGAAGATGACCTATTTTAAAGCGTTTGGATGCAGCCAGCATCAACAAAGCAGAGGCCCGACTGCCTTCCACTGAAGCATTCTGGGGACAGCAGTTCTACCAATCCAACACTCTTTTGGTGTGGAATAAATTGTTGAGATTTTCTAATGCTGACAACCACTTTAACAGTGAAAGAGTCGCACAGTAATGAACACTACATACAGTGAGGAAAATAAGTATTTAACACGTCAACATTTTTCTCAGTAACATATTTCTAATGGGGCTATTGACATGAAATTTTTCACCAGATGTTGGTAACAACCCAAGTAATCTACACATACAAAGAAATGAAAGCAAATATGTCCATAAATTATGCGATATGTAATAAAATAGAATGACACAAGGAATAAGTATTGAACACTCGAAGAAAGGGAAATGCAAAAAGGCAGGTAAAGCCAAGAAACCAGCTGAACTCTGTCAGTATTTAAAAAGCAATCCTGTCCCCTATCACTGCAAACGTAACATCAGCTGGTTTAGTCCGAATTTATGGCCTATGGAAAGGTTTCTCATTACCAAGGTGACGCACAAAAAGCGTCTCATTATGGATTTTAGCCAAGAGCTCTCTCAAAACCTTCGCAACCGTAGTGTTGCAAAACATACTGATGGTATTGGATACAGACGTATTTCTGAACTTCTGAATGTTCCAGTGAGCACCATTGGGGCCGTTACCTGGAAGTGGAAAGAACATAATTTCACCATAAACTGACCACGACCAGGTTCTCCTTGCAAGATTTCTGACAGAGTAGTCAAAAGAATAATCAGGAGAGTTGTACAAGAGCCAAGGACCACTTGCAGAGAGCTTCAGAAAGACCTGGAATTAGCAGGTACATTTGTTTCAAAGAAAACAATAAGTGATGCACTCAACTGCCATGGCCTCTATGCTCACTCACCGCACAGGACTCCATTGCTGAAGAAAAAACATGTTGAAGCTCGTTTAAAGTTTGCTGCACAGCATGTGGATAAGGCTATGAAATACTGGGAGAATATGGTCTGGCCAGATGAGACTAAAATTGATCTCTTTGGATGTCATAGCACGCACCATGTTTGGAGGACAAGCGGCACTGCACATCACCCCCAAAACACCATACCAACAGTGCAGTTTGGAGGTGGGAACATAACGGTGTGGAGCTGTTTTTCAGCATACGGTACTGGCAGACTTCATATAACTGAAGGAAGGATGAAAGGAGAAACGTACCAAGACATTCTTGATAAGAATCTGCTGCCATCTACCAGGATGCTGAAGATGAAATGAGGATGGACATTTCAGCAAGACAATGATCCCAAACACAAAGCCAAGGAAACTCTCAGTTGGTTTCAGAGAAAGAAAATAAAGCTGCTAGAAAGGCCCAGTCAATCACCTGACTTGAATCCAATTGAAAATCTATGGATAGAACTGAAGATCAGAGTTCATAGAAGAGGCCCCGGTAACTTTCAAGATTTGAAGACAGTTTGTGTGGAAGAACGAGCCAAAATCACTCCTGAGCAATGTATGCGACTTAGTTTCTCCTTACAGGTGGCGTCTTAAAGCTGTCATTACCAACAAAAGGTTTTCTACTCAGTGTTATGTAAATTTCAGTGAGCGTGTTCAATACTTTTTCCCCGTGTCTTTCCACTTTATTACGCATAACTTAATTTATGGACTTATTTGTTTTGGTTTCTTTGTATGTGTATATTATTTGGGTTGTTACTGACATCTGGTGAAAATTTCATGTCAATAGCCCCTTTAGAAATAAATTTACTGAGAAAAATGCTGACGCAGTCAATACTTATTTTCCCTGCCGTATTTTTTTTTTAAAAAGTCAAACAAGAGCTATCCCTCAAAGCAAGGGATACTGAGGTTGATTACCATACCAATGGAATAGCATTATCTGAGCTGTCAGCTCATTGGCTCAGGAAAACTTTGTCTGACCACTTTTGAAAAGCTTTTCTATCATTCTGCTGCCAGGATCAGGTGTTCAATTTGCTTAATTTCAAATCAGCAGCAGGCTTCACGCACTCACACCTTCACATGCAGGTGTGCATGTTGTGATTTATGATTGTGAAACTATGACCAGTACCAATCAGTACCTCTATTTAGAGTACAAATTATTCCTTATCAAAAGTGGGACTGGTTACAAATGGGTCGCAATGGCTCTGGGTTTGAGAGACCTCAGTTGTGTTTGAAACAGCTTATGTCTTCTGTTGGATACATGAATTGAGTATGGAGGTATTAAGTACACAAAATTTACTCTAACTATAGTGTACATAAAATCCTAGATGAAGCTGTCAGATAGCCCACTCCGTTAAAGCATTGCAATGCAAAGCAGAAGTGACCATCACAGCGCGGGTTCAAGCCCCGGTCGTACCAACCGCCACAGTGGCGATCCTACAGGAGGGGCAAAGAAACGTCCCTTTTAGTCCTGGCTAGATCTCAATCATTTTCCTTTATTTACGTCTTTTCCAATTATCGTAATTGGCAACTGAAGACATGATTTTTCACCATATGCGATCTAACAGCGATGAAATCATTGGCTAAATTCAGTGCAGGAATGTGCATTAATACATTAGTGCATTAATTGGCCAATGCTTCGCGTGATTGAAGTGGTTCATGTTCCAATGAAACGCGGACTCTCACTCTCGGAATTTCGTGGGTTGATTTATTAAAAAAAACAGTGGCACTCGGCACCTGGTTATAAAGAGCGTGCGGCTCAAGCAATTAGCCTGAGTCGACAGGTAGGCTATGCAATTTTGAATAACGTAGATTTAAATACAGCAAATACACGTCCAGATGAATGATTGTCGTCTTACCTAATTGGGGAGAAAAAGCAGCACCTGTTAAATGCGGAGCACTGTCGGAATGAACCTTTTGTTAATCATGAAGATGACTGAGAACAGGTCAGGATTTATAATTGTTTTCAACGGCTGTTTTGTGCAACCCAATTCTCTGTTCCGCCACTGTACTGAATTTATCCCACGATTTGATCGCTGTTAGATCGCATGTGGAGAGAAACCGTGTCTTCAGTTGCCACTTACAATAATTGGAAAAGACATCAATAAAGGAAATAGATTGAGATCTAGCCAAGACTAAAAGGGACATGTCTTCGCCCCTCCTGTAGGACCGCCACTGCCAACCGGCAGTGATCGGCAGCTTTTTGCAGCGTAGCGCACAGCTGACTATTGTGCTACAGGGATGCAAACTGGGAAGGGTCTGTCGGGAAGGGTAATATCACATGGTTTCGTTGTGCATTGCTTAGGCGCGTCCTGTTGGCCATACGAGCGCTCGTCAGGAAGATTCTAAGCTTAATCATGTTCTGGTATCCTCCGCCCTCGTTCTGTACTTGCGAGGATTCAACCAATGAGTGTATAAGAAGCAGTGGCTGACAGGCATGTGCTTTCGAGGAGAACTGTCTTCGCTCTCCTGAGTTGGCAGCAAGGGGTCGCATACAAGCAAGTGATGTACATAGTTCCCCAATTGGGCATTCCAGATTCGGGTGGGATTGGAGGTGCCAAATAAAAAAAAAATATATCCCAGATGAAGAGCACATATTCAGGGTTTTGTTTGGCCTTACTGCTCATAAAATTTCCTGTGAACTGAGCACCATATCCTCTCGACCAGCGGTTCTCAACATTAATCCCGGGGACCCCTCTGTGTATGCCGATTTTTGCTTCCACCACAATGGCAATCCCAGAATAGTTAATTTTTCTTAAATGCACTATTAATGTTTATAAGGCTACTTTACTCTTTTAAGCCACACTTTATAGAAATATGGATCCATTCCCTAAAGAGTAATTAAAGAGGAAGGTAATTATTTATTACAGAATGAACATTGGCTGATGAATGAGATGATTGTGACCTGGCTGAGGCTTTTTGCTTGACCTGTTCGGTGAGATTTGAAGCCTGCGGAGCCGGGCCCTAAGCAGCAGCTGGATAAATCCCCCATGGAGTCCAGATGCTGGTGGTGATGATGGCTGATGACACCGATGAGGGTGCAGCGGCGAAGTTGATGGCTCAACGAGAGCTGGGCATTGATCTAGAGGTGGAGGGCTTGCAAAACAGCAGCAGGGACATACTAATCCATAGAATATGACATTTTAAATAGAGTGCAGTAGTATGATTGGCTGAAGATGCGGTTGTGATGCAGCACTATTGGATTGATGAAACCAGCTGCTAGGAGAGCTGACATCTGAATTTTCTGCCCCAGTCAATGACTGTGAGAGTATGGATGAGTGCGCTTGAGAGGGAGTTGGAATGATATGAAAACTACAAGTTAAAGCATGCAAGAGTGTCTTCCACACTGACCTTCCTCTTGAGCTTCATTGCCGTTATTTTATTGCATAAAAAGAAGGAAAATTATAAATGATGAAATTAAATTCCCCTCTAATTGGTGAAAGTACGGACATATGGTCTTCAAAAAAAATTGTCGTTCGGTAGTTAATGACTAAATGGAAGACAAGGCAAATATTAAAAAACCAAACCTGCGCTGTGTCAAAAGCTACTCAGAGAAATTTAGATCCTATTGTCTTCATCAAATGTGTACACATCCTGCAAAAGTTTGCAGTAAAGCATATAAATATGAAAAGGACCAAATAAAGAAAAATGGATGGCTATTTAAAATAGTACGGTAATTGCAGGGGGCACTCCGCTGGCACATCGGCCTAAGCACGCAGCCTAAGGCTGTGCCCCTCCCGCAGTGACCAGGGTTCAAGTCACCCGCCGCATGTCTTCTCCTCAAAACCTTCCTGTCTCTCTCTTCTGAATGACTATCCAATTATAAGGAGATAATCCCAAAAAAATAGTTGTTGCGGCGGGGTGTCCCAAGGACTGTTGATGAGAAGCAATAGTCTGGAATATTGCAACAGATGGATCAAAAGAAATCTACACTTTTATGTACCCAAGACTGTGAGCTATTGGACCGTGGCGGCACGCGGGAAATGTCTGCCCTGAAGGCTTTCTGCCTGAAAGCTTCTGTTGGAAAGCCTTCTGAAGACATTGTGAAAGGGTCCGTATGAACCTAAACCTCTAGTTTTGGTGTTTCATCCTAAAGATGTAGTCTTGTTGCCTTAACCTAACTAAATGGTTTTGTTGCCTTAAGTTTACCAAACTGTAACTGAGAACTGAAAATTATAAATAAGACTGAAAACTGTATAAAAGTAATAAATCAATACATGAAATCACTGGGGTTTCAAACCCCAGCATTCAGTCCACTTCACCAGCAGAGAACACCTGCTCTGTGGACTTTGTGGCTCCTTTCACTACATCGCCTAACTTATATGGACTTCCTGTCAGAAAGCCTTTCCAAGAGAAAGCCCTCAGGATTAAATTCTCCCAACACCATCGTGCAGTGAAAGATGGCTCCACCCTCTCTTCCTTGTGGAATCCTCCAAAAAGCACAGTTTATATCCTGAAAGGTGTGCTGACAAACTTACACAGGAAAATCCCTCAAATATGTTTATAACCTGCAATTTGGAGAAAATCTTGCCTCCTGAAGTTTTCCACCCAGTCGAGTAATCACAGTGAACAGAGGTCAGCACATTCTGTGCAAAAATACTGAAAGTAGGAGGTATGTATGTTCGGTACATAGTACATATTCTGAGGGCAGTCATTAAAAAGGCTGTGTCGGTTACAGCCCATGGAGTGTGAATGGCCCAGAGGGAGGTCCGCTCAGAGTTCCTGGGCATGTTGTGTGAATCCCGCCTGAGCAGTGGGGAGGTCTTTGAACTCAATAAATAAGCGCCAGTCTCATGTTCCCCTTCCTTTATTTTCTTCAGCACTTCAGACAGACCAGAAAATGGCCCCGTGTTCCATAAAGTCTTTAAGATTAACTGCACAGTTAAGGCTGTGCGCAGAGTCAAGTGTACGTGAATGTTTAAAGTATGACCCTTACACAAAGAGAGATGAGTAATAGCTGACTGTTGCTTGCCTTGTCATTCAGGAAACAGGATGATATCAACATAACACTATCAACATTAACATTGCTTAATTAATTTTTCTTGGAGTAATGAGGACTGTTGCCTCCTGTTATGCAATGTAATTTCCAAAAACATTTTTGTCAGGATTCAAACAATTTTAATTCTCCCATATAGCTTGTGGTCGACAGTTGCTGAAATAAGATTTCAATGAAAGAATTTCATGTTTTATGGATGGTTTCCTGCAAACTTTGGTTAGAATTTTTTACAATCGCTAAGGTATATTTTACAGAATTTAAGTTTTTTTTTTTAAGCTTCTGTATATTTCTCTCTCGCTTTCTCCCATCCATTACATGACCATAAATGACTGCTTTCATTTTGAATTTTATCAAATGCAATTGTTTGTACATTGGTACAGAAAAAAACACAAGATTTTCTTGCTGTTACTGAGTTTAGTGACAACAGCACTGTGAGTATAGATATGCCCTCTGCTGAAGTGGTCAAGGTTGCAGCTCTTTTGTATCCAGAGCAATTTTCTGGTTAATAATTAACTGCACACAAAAGAAAAAGGTTTCCTCCTGCTATATTTTGTTTCATTTTACTACTGCTGAATTGTTATTTGAGGAAGATTGATGGTCAAACATTGCCAGTCTTCCCACTCATATGCAGCACACTATTTTCTAAGGATTTGCAGCAAGAAAAGGGTAAAAGTGTCTCGGATCCCCTCTGTGCAAATGCTAAATCAAGCCTATCCTTGCATGTTGTGCATGACCCTGTTTAAGGTTTTTAACTCAGGATTTCTGTCTCTGAGACTAAAAATATTATTTTGATGAAGCAAGATGTTTGTCTTCAATTACGGAATTACAAATCCCAATTCTAATGAAGTTGAGACGTTGTGTAAAACATGAATAAAAACAGAATGCAATGATTTGCAAATCTCATAAACCCACATTTTATTCACAATAAGACATAGGACAACATATCAGATATGTGAGACATTTTACCATTTCTTGGGAAATATTAGCTCAATTTGCAACTGATGGCACCAACACAATTCAAAAAAGTTGGGACAGGGGCAACAAAGTAAAAGTGGAAAAGTAAGTGGTACTAATAAAAAATAACAGAAGAAGCATTTTGCAACTAATTATGTTAATTGGCAACAGGTCAGTAACATGACTGGATATAAAGAGCATCTTAGGGAGGCAGAGCTTCAGAAGTAAAGATGGGCTGAGGTTCACCAATCTGCGAAAAACTGCGTCTAATTAGGGAACAATTTCAGAAAAATGTTCCTCGATGTAAAATTACGAAGACTTTGAATATCCCACCATCTACAGTACATACTATCGTCAAAAGATTCAGAGCATCTGGAGAAATCTCTGTGCACAAGGGACTTGGCCGAAGGTCAATATTGGATGCTTGTGATCTTCGGGCCCTCAGGTGGCACTGCATAAAAAGCAGGCCTGATTTTGCACTGGAATTCACTGCATGAGCTCAGGAAAACTTCCAGAAATCATTGTCTGTGAATACAGTCTGCTGCGCAGTCCACAAATGCAAGTTAAAGCTGCATCATGCAAAGAAGAAGCCATATGTGAACATGATTCAGAAATGCCACTGTCTTCTCTGGGCCAAAGCTCGTTTATAACGGACTGTGGCAAAATGTTCTGCTGTGAGATGAATCAAAATTTGAAATTCTTTTTGGAAACCACAGACGCAGTGTCATGCAGACTAAAGTGGAGAGAGACCATCCAGCTTGTTATCACCGATCAGTTCAAAAGCCTGCATCTCTGATGGTATGGGGTTGCATTAGTGCCTTTGGTGTGGGCAACTTACACTTCAGGAAAGGCACTATCAATGCTGAAAAGGATATAGAGGTTTTACAACAACATGTGCTCCCATCCAGACGATGTCTCTTTCAGGGCAGGCCTTGCATATTGCAGCAAGACAATGCTAAACCATCTACTGCATCCATCACAACGGCATGGCTTTGCAGTAGAAGAGTCTGGGTGCTGAACTGGTCTGTCTGCAGTCCAGACCTGTCACCAATAGAAAGCATTTGGCGAATCATAAAACAAAAAATCCGGGAAAGAAGACCCGGGACTGTTGAGCAGCTAGAATCCTTCATCACATAAGAGTGGGACAACATTGCTCTCCAAAAACCCCAGCAATTGGTCTCCTTACATCCCAGACGTTTACAGACTGTTGTCAAAAGAAGAGGGGATGCTACACAATAGTAAACATGGCCCTGTCCCAACTTTTTTTTAGTTTTTTGCTGCCATCAATATTCAAAATGAGGTAATATTTTTCATGAAATGGTAAAAATGTCTTGAACATTATTCAACATTCCATTTCCTTGGCTTAAAAAAACTGAACCAACTGAACCTGCATGTACCCTGTAAGAGCAGATTTAACACTGAACTCATTACTGTTTTTTTTTTGTCTTTCTTTTGAAAGACAGCCCTTCAGAACAGAGGGATGGTGAACAGGTGCTTGTCCCCATTTCTGTGCATTTGAGAATGGGTGCATGTTTTTAAGAAAAGCACACTGGGCAAACACAACCCTCACTGTCTCATTGCAGTTTACTAGGGACTCATTTCAGAGAACTAATTTTTTCCATTTTTCAACATTTGCAAGCTTATACAAAAAACATGGGAGATATCAGATTACTTGTTTAGAAGAGAGATCTGTTCCATAATTTACCTTTCAGTGTTTACGTCAGAGAATTTAATTGTGGTTGTCTTTGGTCAGGTAACCAGATCTGTGAAGTGAAAACAAGAGAAAATCCAACAGCCCCTGCACTCGAACAAGCCCTTAATATAACATATAACTATTTTTTTCTATTATAGGTTGTTTCGTTTCCCCATATGAGCGTCATGTCCTTACTACATAAATGTTTATCATTGGTTACCTTATAGCTTTTCATAACATCAGATAGGAGCTTATAACCACTTGAATAGGTACATCATTTTAAATAAACGTTCTTCATAATTGAACATAAGGTATTTGGGATCTAAATTTTCACTGAGGACAGAACATTGTGTGTTCATGCGTGCGTATGAGTTTATGTATGTGTGTGTCTAAGCTTTCGTTTCTCGGTGGAGAATGTGTGCATGTATGTGTGTGTATGTGTGTGTGTGTGTATACTAAAGCTAACGTCAAATTTCAGCTGAATGCTTAGAGATTTTCTCAGAACCGGGTCAATTTGGTTGCAAAGTGCGCTGTCTGTCGGATACAGACAGCCATAATCAGAGTGCATGTGACCCCTCTCACACTGCACAGTCCTCAGTCTCTGGGTTTTCCCCCCAGACAAGAAGCCACATTCATCCTTTTCATCCAATCAGATACCTCCGTTCGCACTGACCAATCAGCTTTCTACATCCACTTTGACACAGTTTGACACTCTCCCCCCCACCCCTAAACATCTTTCCTAGCAACCCTTGAGAAGGGGGGACAGTGATTGGAGTTTCAGATCTGCCTGCCAGGAACAAACCCTGCAGTGCATCTTACATGGGAACTGTCCGCTCTGCACAGTCTGAAAACCCCCTAGTTTGAGTCAAAATCCAACTGACCTCTGACCTATGAGTCAAGACTAAGGAATGCTCCTTTGCTTCTCACAGAGGGAGCGGGATTCGGAACAGCCTCCCCTGCCAAAGACCTGTGCACAGTACAAAGCAATTCTTCTCCCGATACAATGCTGTCACATCACAGCAGAGTACTTTCAACTTGTCCACTGATCTCTCAATGTCAAACTAACTTGCGTGTATGAAACTAGAAACTCATCTGGAACACTTTGAATATGTTAATATTTCTTTGTTTTTAGCTGACAGCCTTACAAAGTTACCATTAAAATTAAGAATTGTAAGTAATTAAACTTATGACAAAAGCTATTACTGAACCTGCCTCTGTCGTTTTTAACCAATCATGAAGGGAGTGAACTGCAGCAATATAGGAGCTGTCATTTTTCCCAGTTGAAAGGAACCTGAGGGGGTATCGTGTAACGTTTGGGGTTGCGGAGTCTGTAAATTGTGACAGGGAAACTCCAGGCCATAATGCACCCCTAAACATGGGGGAGAGAGTTATGTTCCACTCTGTTCCTTTGTGAAAGGTGATGAATGCTGTCTAGCCTCTGACTTTATGGATTTGCTTAAGATCAAATTACAACCCCAATTCTGAAATAGTTGGAACAAAGTGTAAATTGTGAAAAAAATCAAAACACAATGACTTTCAAATCACACCAGCCAGTATTATATTCACAATGGAACAGAGATAACATAGCAAATGTTGAAACTGAGAAATTTTACAATTTTGTTCACAAAATGAGCTCATTTCAAATTGATGGCTGCTACAGGTCTCAAAAAAGTTGGGACAGGGGCCTGTTTACCATAGTGTCGCACTCCCTCTTCTTTTTAACTCTGAGTGGAGGCATCTGGGCATTGAGGAGACAAGTTTCTAGAGTTTAGCCATTAGAATTTGATCCCACTCTTGATCAATACAGGCTTCCAGCTGCTGGAGAGTTTTGCATCTCCTTTGACGGACTTTTCCTTTAATTATGCGCCAAAAGTCTCAATCGAGGAAAGATCAGGACTGCAGGCAGACCAGTTCAGCACACAGACTCTTCTACTACGAAGCCATGCTGTTGTAATAGCTGCAGTATGTGGTTTTGCATTGTCCTGCTGAAATACACAAGGCCTTCCTTGGAATAGATGTCGTCTGGAGGGGAGCATATGTTGTTAAAACCTTTATATACCTTTCAGCATTCGTAGTGCTTTTCAAAACATGCAAGTGTCCATGCTTCTGGATCATGCTCAACAATGGCTTCCTTTTTGCATTATACAGTTTTAGGTGGAATTTGTGGATGGCACAGCAGATTTTTTTTACAGACAGTGGTTTCTTGAAGTATTCCTGGGCCCCTTTACAAAAGTAATGTCAGTGACAGAATCATGCCGGTGAGTGATGCAGTGGCATCCGAGGACCGAAGATCACGGGCATCCAGTAAGGTCAAGGTCTTCGGCCTTGTCCCTTACGCACAGAGATTTTTCCAGTTTCTCTGAATCTTTTGATGATGTTATGCACTGTCAATGATGAGACCTTCAAAGCCTTTGCAATTTGACGTTGAGAAACATCGTTTTCAAAGTATTCCACAATTTTTTTATGCGAGTCATCACAGGTAGGAGAGCCCCTGGCCATCTTTACTTCTGAGAGACTCAGCCTCTCTAAGACATCCCTTTCATAGCCAATCATGTTACACACCTGATGCTTAATTACTAGCAAAATGTTCTTTCAACTGATTCTCTTATACATTAATTGCTTTTTCAGCCCTTTTTTGTTTGTGTCCCAACTTTTTTGAGACCTGTTGCAGCCAAAAAATTAGATTTTTGGATAAAAATGTAAAATGTCTCAGTTTCAACATTTGAAATGTTATCTATGTTTTATTGTAAATAACATATTGGCTCATGTGATCTGAAAGTCATTGCATTTTAATTTTATTCACAATTTACACTTCGTCCCAACTATTTTGCTATTGGGGTTGTACTTATACACTACAGGCCAAAAGTTTGGAAGTGAGATCAAATGTTTACAAAAAAAGATCATAGTGTCATTGGCATACTTGGCAACAAAATGAACATGATTATTATATGAAGAGTCACTTATCAGACTACATTTTTACTCAAATTATCAGGCCCATATGACTAGGCCCATGGTCCTAGTGCCCGTGGGATTGCCGTTGGCATCCGGTGGGCTGTAAACCATAAGATAAAGTGCAAATGTGATAATGCAAACTGTGATTTGTTTTTTACTTTTTCACTGAAGTTGCGACTCTTGCAAATCCTCTCAACCCAAAACTAAGCCCCCTCCTTTCTTTTGTTGACATTCATTCAGCAATGGTCCGATATTCAGCAATAGTCAATGTATACAGTTACAGTACCTAAAGGTAAATAGAGGAAAATGGTGCGTATCAATGAAAGAAAAGTCTAATCATGCAGTAAATACATCCCAAAATCCATAGATTTCATACTGGTTTTTAAGAAAGGCATTTTAAACAGAAACTTGAAGTTGCTTCTAAATTTTTGACCTGTATTGGCCTTGCTTCCAAACTTCTGGCCTGTAGTGTATATGCAGCCATAATGAGTGCTTCACTGTCTACGGCTTTTGAGCACTGCTCTGACCATTGTAGCACTAGGTACTGCTCCTCACTGCAGGACTGACCACTGCTCCCGCTGGGAACTACTCCCAAGTCCAGCACTGACCACTGCTCCTGCTGGGAACTACTCCCAACTTCGGCACCGACCACTGCTCCCGCTGGGAACTACTCCCAACTCCGGCACCGACCACTGCTCCCGCTGGGAACTACTCCCAACTCCGGCACTGACCACTGCTCCCGCTGGGAACTACTCCCAACTCCAGCAATGGCCACTGCTCCCGCTGGGAACTACTCCCAACTCCAGCTCTGGCCACTGCTCCCACAGGGCACTGGTCTCCACTCCAGCTCTGGCCACTTCTCCCACAGGGCACTGATCTCCACTCCAGCTCTGGCCACTGCTCCCACAGGGCAATGGTCTCCACTGCAGTGGTCCCCATTTATACCCTGACCACGGCTCCGCAGAGTAAGGCCCCCTGCTGCTACTGTAACTGTAGCTCCGTATTCTCTCTCTGATTACAGTTCCACATTGACCCATCCTCAGCACTGTTGTGCAATCAGAACAGTCTTTGACATTAAACACTGCTTCACTCAGTTGTGCTGAGCATTCCACTGCATTGAAAATCATCCCAAAGTGCTGCTGCGATGGTAGTGCTGCAGGTAAGGAGGCACAGCCTGGGCCTGTCAGAATGACACGTCACTGTTTGTCTCGCAGTCATTCCCATTGTAAGAGCTTCATCCCCTGCCTCCCAATCACATGGTGTTTTTAACAGGTGCGGATAGGTGTTACTGCCAAAGCACTCCTAGCCTGCAAGAACCAGTAAGCTTGATTGCCGGCTGACATCACCATATCTGTTTACCTGAAAATCATTGTCTCTCCTTGAATCTATGCCAAGGGAAAGTAGGTTATCAGACATACCCTTGTAAACTCCGGAATAAAGCTTTCCAGTGAGAAATTGGCTGTGTATGGCTGGGTGTTAGTCACAACAGAACAGACAAATGAGATTAGTCGTAGAAGATAATGCTTTTGTTCATTATTTCACTTGCTTCCAGGTTCCCTTACCTTGTTACATTTGAGTGCGAAATAAATATAATTCATACCTGGCGCATTGTTGGTTTTTCCTTAATAGTTTTCCCTGCAGTCCAGCTGTAGTTGTCTATCTCAGTTTTGTGTTGGTATATTGATTTTCATTATTTAATTATTATCTCATTCTACTCCCCTCCTCTTGAGTTTCCACCTTGTGCTGGGATGCCCTTTTCCACTCTGTGGATTGGCAGTCTTATGCATTTAAGTTTCTGATTTTTGTCTTCCCTTTACCAGAGTGTTTTCTTCTGTCTTCGGTGATGTAACTCCAGCCCCCAAGTATTTATTTATTAGGGAAACTCTTCCCAGCACCGGCAGTCCTGGAGAGTGGCGCTTCCTTCAGTATCCTCTTGATCCAAGTCCGAGAGTGTACATCTGCCCAACGTGCCCTGATCCATTCGGCTTGACACTGATTATTGACCTTGGACCAGCCCTTCTGCTACGCCAAGCCTGGGCTCTGATGCCCCTGATTGTGGGCCACAGTTTGCAAGCCACTTCTGGAAGGCTTCCTGCACCCTGGTGAGGGCCATGCCTCCTCTGTCATCTGGCCTCCGTTCTGGGACCAACAGCTCGTCTAAGACACTGAACCACGAGCTGAACAAGACTCTCCACTGTCTCTCTGAAGGCCCCATTTCAAAATGGTCACATCTCCTTCCCTGAGTTGAACTCGTACACAATCCCCTCCCTATAGCAGGTCTGGGGGTGTTCCCCTTTGAGTACTGTCGGGGCTGTCAACTGCCCCTTTCAAAGTCAAAGATAAAGAGATGGAGGTCCTTTTAGTTCACTTCCTGGTTCGTCATGCCTGACGAGGATGGAGAAGAGCCTGTGCTTCTCTGCTTGAGTGGACCACATGCTTACAGAGGCATAACAATTGCCAGCTTTATCTTACCCCCTGCTACCGACTGGGATGACTTATGAAAGCTGTTGTGACATCTCTCAACAGCCCTCCTCCCCACTCCCCGGCATCCCCCCCCCCAGGATTGAGGACAGTCCAGCCCGCACTGTGTGCCATACTCTGGATGCTTGGCGCAGGGGGTGTGGCAGCCATAGACTGTTTAAAAAGATGGACGCAGTACCCGGCTCTGAAAGGTGAGGCCAATGCGGGAATCTCTAAAAATTGCATTCTATTAAATGGCCAGCAGATGCCAACGTCGGTGGTTGCAGCAAGAAGTTCAATTCTATAGAAGTCAATGAGAAAATGACCCAACTTTCCTACCTGATTTATTATTTCAATAATAATTTTCCACATTATTTTAAGGTATCTATCGCAAGTTTCAAGTCTCCTTCATTATATCATGATGTTCACTTTGGTAAATTATGGTCCAAAATGGACTAGAATAAAGGATAAGTCCAGAATATGCTTCAAGGGCGTGGCTATCCTCTGGTCCTCGTCAGATACGGTCAGATCTACCCAAAGATCCACTCCTCCCTCCTCCCTAGATATTCAACTCACGCTCTTGTCCAATAGGAATCACATCTGGTTTCAAAATGACAAAATGGCGCTGTTGAAATTGCCAGAATCGAGGCTTCCTAAAAGGTATGCTGAAACCAGTGGGTGACGTCACGATTGCTTCGTCCATTTTTTTATACAGCCCGTGGTGGCAGCCAGTTTAAAGCGAGATTTGGAGAGCACATGAGCACTGGACATTGGGTATATCTGTCAAGTTCTTTAATAATTGTGCAGCTCCTCACTTTTTAAGGACTTTAAGTATGCTACCGAAAACTGGATTCCACTCAATGCTTCCATTCCTTTTTCATTTTTTATTTTGAAAGGTTAAGTAACTAATTTAATTTCCAACAACATCCACTGGTTGGCATTGCATTAACTTTGCATTAGGTGAAAACCTTCAAAATAAAACAAACAGAAATAATGTGTGCTTATTGTAAACCATGAATAAGTCAAACCATACCTTTCCACTGCATAAGAAAACCACTCAGCATCAATGCCATATTAAACACTTGTCTTCCAATATCACTGAAAACGTTTTAACTTTTCTAGACGTTTTTAACTTTTAACTTAACTTTTTAAACATTTAATCATATATTTATTGCATTTTAACCTATAGCGTTTTAGCATATAGTCCTTTCAAATCAAAACATCCATCACATTATTTAACTTATTTAATCAAAACACCTCTAATGTGCAAGCCTGCAGAAAACAACACACCATTCATGCACGGTAAGCGCCAAAACAAACAGCAAATGATCCATCAATCAATCAATCAAAACCGGACATCACCGCATGCCCTTGTGCTCCAAAAACCACAGTTTGTGCTCTCAAATCAATATCTCTGCTAAAAAGAACACAAATCAACCTGCCATCCACCCAAACAATCCGTTTTGTAAGGATCAGCGCTTAAAATTCCATAACAAAGAAGTCGTTGTGCCTGAGTAGGAGTTCACACATCAGTAAACAACACAGTTCAAAGTCAAATACTCTTGCCAGCTGCCTCTTCGGGTTTTCTTTGCACATATTCTTGCACAGTCTCAGTTGAAGAGCGCTGATCAGTTGCTGGGTCTCCCGTCTCCTGCATTGCTCACCTGCAGCGTTTCTCCTCTGCCGGAAGCTGTTCCCCAATCTTAAAGTCTCAGGTGGAGACTTTACTCACCCAGGAAACGTTCCCTTTCCGGTTCAATCAACCTATGTACTTTTATGTTTTTTTGGGTCATTTATTTAAAATTAAAATAAATGAAACTTTAGCTTTAACTTTTAGACAATTAGTTTTACTTAAAGGGGGCCTATTAAGCTGATCCTTCTTTTAATCCGGTAATGTTAAAATGTTGGATGTCCATACTCAACTTCTGAAAAGTTTCTAAACATAAGAGGGTTATGGTACAAGGGTTTTGCCGTAATCCAAGAACGTGATTTCGTGAACGTGATTTCCTCTCTGAACAGCTCATCCCGAGATCTTCATGAGATCTGGGCGAAACCTGACGTTAGGTTGTGCTGTACAACTAATACAGACCTAGCCAGAGCCAATCACGGCACTGGACCTACCCACACCGGAAAGTATTCTAGCAGGCACTAACAACGGCAGATCATACGCCTTAGTAACATCCACACTTTTGGAAATACAAAAGAAGAACCGCGGATCATTTGAGGTGCAGTTTTGTCAGTATTTCTCCCAAAGCTGCTTGTTCGTTTACTTTTGGAAGCAAAGAAAAGCACCCATTTCTCTTTCAAAAGATGATGCCCCCAGAAATCAGTGGCAGTGGTGCAGTTTACGTGATATGCAGGTATGCGCCGTATACCCACTAGAAAATGTGCGAGGATACGTAACAACATCATTTTGTAATAGAGCTTCAATGCGTTTATTCATTAAATTCACCCCGGACCTCATCTGTGTTTGGATTGAAGCAACAACCTTTGGACCTCGGGGGCTTCCGTCGCCCGAGAGTCTGTGACCTGTTGCTAGGCAACTGCAACAAACTTGCTTGGTGAGCTTTCTCTGCTCAAAAGCGAATGAATAACCTAAGAAGATAAAGTATGAAACGGAAACAATGGCAGACTACACTAAGTGTTTTTAGAAAGTTGTCCAACTTGTCCCTGAAACTACTGCCAGTGTTCTGACAATTTTTGCTACCTATCAAAATATGCTACCTCGCAGTTCTGCGCTAGCACATACCGAAAATCTTTGGCTCTGTTTCTTTGCTCACATCGTATCTTCGAAAATCATGAAAACACATTATTTTTTCAGTGCGCCTTTAATAATAATAATGCATCAATTTTATATAGCGCTTTTTTGGACACTCAAAGACGCTTTACAATGGAGGCATTATTCATTCACTCTCTGATGGTGGTAAACTACGTTTTTGTAGCCACAGCTGCCCTGGGGCAGACTGACGGAAGCGTGGCTGCCAGTATGCGCCTACGGCCCCTCCGACCACCACCAAACATTCACACACAGCCATACAGGAGGGAGGGAGGGTTCCTATATTGCATGTTTTGGATGGGTGGGGGAAACCGGAGTACCTGGAGGAAACCCACGCGAACACGGGGAGAACATGCAAACTCCACACAGAAAGGCCCCAGGCCGGATTTCGACTCATAAATGTGTATATTTGCCTGCACATGCTGGGTTTTTCTAAAAATGCAGAAATATGATGATAAGGGCGTGCCGCATGTATCTTTTTGAACAAACAAAACATCCGATTATGTTATAACAAGCTAGCAAATAAAGTTACTACTGTAGACTGATTCATATTGCAATATTAAGGTGAAAACGAACACTTCACGATCGCTTTGCATTATGGTAGCACTTTTTGACAAGGCAGCCCAAATTGTCAGAACACCGGTTCGAGTGACACTGCAGCTCCAGAAGATGACAGAAAGGTTAGAGAAAGTAACGTTGCAGAAAACCAGGCCGAGGCTGTCCTACACAATACAAAGGAGCCCGATGCAAACGTTACTGTAAAGTTACCCGGTGAATGAAATTAGAATTTACATTATCATTAACTGTAATAGCATTGGATTGTTAATATTGTAGTGGTCTCGCTACTGAAGGATTGAGACTGAGGCAGGAATAGCGGTTCTCGCATCGCCCGGGGCGGGCTTCGCTTTATTTGTTGTTCGACCCTGAAAAGGGCCGTTTCTTCATCTCCAAAAACGCTCATTTTTTCCAGCTCACACAACATTTTCAACAACACACAACATAAACGTTGCTGGCAACTCAGCCCTCTTATACCCCCCACCTCGGACCTGATTGGCTGTTTCTCCCCGCCCCCGCAGGTGCAGCCAATAGAAAAACTCCGCTATTTTCTAAGTTTAACTTAACAGGCAACACGAACTGGGGCAGATCGCCACAATATATTTAAATGTACTGAGTACTAGCTAACTTGACTAACATTTGTGTGGTGGTTCAATGAATGGGAGAGAAGGTGAGCGATAAATAATGCGAAGCCTGCGGAGCTAGTTCAGGCAGACAACTCAATGCGGCGCCAAACCCAGATCAGTCACATGCTCTCTTCATTTAAATAGGGCGGGTTATTTAACCTCCCTGCCTACCTGATCATTCCCTGTTGCCCATTCTGCTCCGTGCTGCACTGCTGCTACTGATGCTCGGTACTGCTGCTCGCTCTGCCTGTGCTGCTGCTGCTCATTCTGCTTGTGCTGCCGCTGCTACTGATGCTCAGTACTGCTGCTCGTTCTGCTGCTGCTCGTTCTGCTCAGTTACTGCTATTGCTGCTGCTGCTGCCGCTCTGTGCTGCTGCCCGTGAAGTTTTGCAATCCCACCACCTCCCCAGCATCCACCTGTGGGCGCTTTTTCGATGATCCTCTGCGGGGGTCTTGCTATCATTCCCTGAAATGAATCTGGCAGATCATTTTAAATATAAAAATTGTGTACTGTTTATGACTGTTTATGCTCCCCCGGCATGTGTGTGACAGTCATAAACAGTACACAATTTTTATATCTAAAATATATATAATGTTTTATATTAAAAGTGTCTTGTGTTTCCATTGTTATTGGTAGTTTAGTGTTAATTACGAAGCAGTTAATAAGTAATAAAAGACATCTGTCACAAAATGTTGTTTAATGTATGGAATTTAAGCAGGGTCCAGCCTGTGTTCCCAAAGTCCTATGGTCTCTCAAGGCCATTTTTTCAAGCTCGTTCACTCATTGGGCTGTAATTTCGTAGACGCAGCGCAGGCGCAGGGTGTGTCCAGGCGTATGTTGCAATTTCGTGTCAGGCGTAGCTTGGCGCAAGCATAGATATACATAAGTACTCCTCTGTCGCAAGTTGGCAGAGAAGGCGTGTTTGGGTATAACACAGCCGAGTCAAATATTGCTCATTGGCAAGACAAACGATGGATAGCATGTTTCTGTTATTACAGCCTGTTGCTGCTTAAAATTTTGGGATTAACATGCATGGACAACAATGCAAGATACGTTACACATTTATTTTCAATATGTGATCTTAACTCAGAACGAGATCATAGCAATCAGGCTGTATTCCTTTCTCCCTCAAAAAACGATTAAACCTAAGTGACAATAATAGTAGCCTAGCATTAAGCCGCTTGCACACTGGACGCGAAACGAATTTTTTGCTCGACGGATTGCGTTGAAAGCAGTGTCTTGTGTCCGAAGGTCTGACAGGGTTTTAATATATCTCCGTGTCCGACAGTCTATTATTGCTTTTAATTTCTTCAAATCTACTGACTCTTTTGTATATTAAACGTGAATGTTTTGATAAGAGGGCTCAGTTCTTCAAGATGAGTACCGAGAATTTCAATCAATGTTTCTGTTTAAGATGCTCAGTAAAGTGAGTCGACATTGGCGCGAGACAATGTACAATGCCTCCGTGTCTGACAGCCAAAAAATAGGACAATTAGAACAGATTGATAACGAAATAAAGAATAAAAAGAAACATTTTAAAAACAGAACATCCAACAGACACTGCGATTAATTTATTCGCGGGTCATCTTTTTGGATGTTCTGTTGGTTGGTGATGTATACGTAATTTTATTCTTTATTCCGTTATAAATCTGTTCTCACATCAATACTTTTATTTTTTGCTGGGTGCCGGACATGAAGTATTTTGCATTTCGCGTTGGACAGTCTTGATCGCGCATGCGATAATTCATTCACACTGTCAGTGGTCATGGAATTGATTTGCTCTGTGATTGCAAGCACTATTTTATATCTGCTTTGGAAATAAAACTTGAATCTGTTTGATCCATCTGACTAATTTTCAAAAGTAAGACCGAATAAAGACTGTTGTCTATCTTCAAAGGAAGAAAACAGACGAATATAAAGACCAAAAAAAGTCAATAGCTGTTTGCATTGACTTTGACTGTAATCAGTCGTGCGACAAATTTGTTTCGCGTCCAGTGTGCAAGCGGCTTTACCGAGCATAGAACGCAAGCATTATATACGCACTGCCTGATGCTGAGGCAGTTTGTGGTTGGCTGAGAAAGATGTGAAGTCGTTAATTTACATCATTGATTCAGTTGTTGATTAAGTCAGGTTGAGTTTCCATCACGCGTGCCAACCGCCTTTGATCTGACATGAGGACAATTGTTATAGATAGCCTACTACAATTTATGTGCTGATTAAGACAGTTTCATTAAACAGTGGTTGCTGTAATTATTTACTGTATTGCCAAATTACCACTGCACAGAAAGTGAACCAGGTTGGAGCTGGCGAGCTTTCTGCGCAACTGCAGCGGAGACTTTTCTACGAAATTGTCACTGCGTCTTGATGAATAAGTGACACCTCCCCCTACTACACCGCCACACCCATCTCGGCGCAAGTTCGTCTGTGCACGGTGTTGCACCTTCCGAAATTACCACTGCGCGGGCTGCGCCGGACGAGATTACCACTGCGCGGGCTGCGCCACGCTACGCCACCGGTGCTGCGCCAGGAAATTAGAGCCCAATATCTTGTCATAAAAAAAAAATTATTTCCATACCTCTGTTTATAAAGGTTTATAAAGGCTTATTTACACACACACACACACACACACACACACACACACACACATAAATAAATATATATATACACAGTACAGGCCAAAAGTTTGGACACGCCTTCTCATTCAATGCATTTCCTTTATTTTCACGACTATTTACAGTGTAGATTCTCACTCAAGGCATCAAAACTATAAATGAACACATGTGGAATTATGTACTTAACAAAAAGCCCAACAGCCCAATTGGACAACTGTTAGATACATACATAATGTATGTTAAGGGAATTTGGATCACTGCCCAGTAGTGTGTATTAGAGACAGGAAAGTTACAAAGGCTCCTCTATGTTTTATTACTAAAATAAATTTGAATAATTTCTGTGAACAGGCCTTCCTGCATGATATCTTCAGGAGTGATTTAAGCTCTGTAGGTTTTAATCCAGACCTTAACCTAGCATTGGCTCTACTCGTTTCTCCTGTTTAATAAGCTGTGGATAAGCATGCTCTGGTTAAGGGACTTAGGGTTAAGAATAGAAGAAACCCTTGGTTTTTGAATGCTTTATCCACTGAACTATGCATCAGGGATGAAGCATGGTTTAAAGCTAAGGAAACCCAGGCACTTTATGACTGGCAGGTTTTTTAGAAAACTAAGAAATAAATGCTGCTCACTGATTAAAAAGGCAAAATCTGATTATTTTATCTCGTCACTGGCAAATCCTGCTAAATTTTGGAAAATTTTCAAGTCCCTGAATTTTAATCCTTCTTCATCTATTCCACACTCCATCCACACTGATTCTGGTCCTATAACTGATAAACACAAAATCTCCAATGTTTTTAACCATCATTTTATCACGGCGGGAAATCTTTTTGAAAATTTAATTATTCAGTCCACTACAGGGGATACGTCTGACCTCAGCTCTAGTTCATTCACAAACTCTCCAACACCTAGAGTTTTGCTTTCATTTAGGGAATTTCAAGTGAATGAGGTCTTGCAAGAATCGAAACGAATTGATGTGAATAATTGCTCTGGAGAGGATCACCTAGTACTGAGTCTTTTGCATTTAGCAAGCCCAATGATTGTGCATTTAGTAACTAATATTTTTAACTTGTCAATAACGATGGGGACTATTCTGAGTGTATGGAAAGCTGCTCATGTTTTTCCATTATTTAAGGGTGGTGATCCCAGTTCAGTGCACAGCTACTGACCCATCTCAAAATTGCCTTGCCTGGCTAAGATTTTAAAATCCCTCAGTACAACAACAACTTTGCAGCTTTTTAACTTTCAGCAACATTTTAACTTCACAAAAATCTGGCTTCAGGCCTGATCATAGCACCATTACAGCAGCCTCAGTGGTTATAAATGATTTGGTATCAGCTGTGGATAATAAACAAAAATTTGCAGCCCTATTTATTAATTAAGCAAAAGCTTTCGATACAGTTGATCATTTCATTTTATTAAAAAAGTTGTCCTCCATTGGTCTTGATTGTGAGGCCTGCTTGTGGTTCCAGGACTACCTCTCTAATAGAAAACAAGCTATTATGCTTGGGGATGCAAAGTCTCAATTTTTAAGAGGGACGAACGGAGTTCCCTAAGGATCTATACTTGGACCAATTTTATTCACAATTTATATGAATAATATTGCTTGTAATATTGCAAATTGCAAGGTTCATTTTTATGCTGATGACACTGTGTTGTACTCCTCTGCATGAACGTGTGCCCAGGCCCTTATCTACCTGCAATCGGCTTTTAATCTTATTCAACACGCTCTGGCAGATCTGAAACATGTTTTAAATACGGATAAAACTAAGTTCATGTTTTTTTTCTGCACGGAATGCAGTTATGCCAAATGACTCATTTTTGTCTGTGACTGGTGCTAAGATTGAGTAAGCTCAGTCTTACGAATATTTTGGTATCTGGCTGGATCATGACTTTTCCTTTAAAACACGTGTCTAACTTGTCCAAGAAAATTTGAGCAAATATTGGGTTTCTTTACAGAAACAGGTCTTGTTTTTCTTTAGACAGTAGGAAGAGGATTGTCCAGGCAACAATCTTACCCTTATTTGACTATGGGGATATAATTTACATGCATGCCTCTGATAGTACTTCAAGACCTTTGGACACAATTTATCACAGTGCTCTGCGTTTTATCACTGGTGATGGTTTGCGCATTCATCACTGTGTTTCATATAGTTCATCAGGGTGGTTTCCCCTTCATTTTAGAAGGAAGCTCCATTGTATTTTATTTATTTACAAACTTCCTTTGTATCTTACTAGGATTTTGTCCATCAGAATCAGAAGCCAGCATGTCAGATCGCAAAAAAGGATTTTATCGGAGGAACCCAGGACTAGGACAAATTTGGCTGTTCTGCTTTTAGCTCATATGCACTCCGTATCTGGAATAGATGCCAAGACACTCTGAAGCTTGATTGTGTCATTCCATATGAGTCCTTCAAGACTCGACTGTGGGAGACGTTACTTGAGGAGGCCAGATGTTCTTGGCTTTAGATTTAACTGTGGACTTGCTCTCTATCCTTTGTATTTGCATGTGCTACTCATTTTATTATTCTCTTTTTTATTTCAAATTGTATTTTAAAGTTTGTTTTCCTTTATGCTGCAATTGTTGTCTGTAATTGTGTGAATTTTTTTGAGCTCTGTGTTAACCAACTTTGTACTTGTTTGATTGTATTCAGGGGTCCCCTGAAAAAGAGACCTCGGTCTCAGTGGGACTTCCCTGTAATGAAGGAAAATTAAAAATCATCCTCATTTATTGCCCACTCTCTCAACTACCATGATAATTAAGTAACTTGAAACATCTGAAAACTAGGTTGACCAGGTTTTCATTTTAGCTGTTTCAGCGCAGATTTCTTCCAACAATCATTTGGTTTTTTTGTGATTTCGATTACATAATTACTTGTTACATATAGTTAAAAAAGTTGAATTTGCTTGCCCGTTAGTTTTGCAGACGTGAATTAATGTCATTTACAACACAGTAATTAGGTCTTATGCTATAAGGGGTCTATTCTCCCATTAGCACGTAAGTCCTTTTTTACGCGATTCGAGCTAAGCGCTTTTGAGTTACGCGTATTCTCCCCAACTCGCTTCGATCACGCCCACAGCGCTTAACTTCAGAATGTAGGCGGCCTTATGAATGAGGTGTGACTGAAACAAAAGAGAGGCAGACTCTGTACACATCTCATTGATTATGGCTATCAGGAAAACAAGGAACAAGGATTTTATGATTAACCATGAAAATGCAGTTGTGGTCCATGGAAAACGCAAACCAGACTTTAAATTTGAATATCGTGGGCCTGCTGATAAAACCTCCTATCTCCAAACTGATAAGAAACAAAAACTCGTATGTCCACTATTTTTACTGTTGTGATACTGGTTTTGCCTTGCCTTGCCATGTTCTGACTGCCTTATGTGTATTTTGATCATTGCCATGTCTGACGATTCCTTAGAATTATGTATTGTGTATTTGGCTACTTTTCATCTCATGCATTGTCTTAGTTTTTGATACGAGATCAGGTAGACACCAGGAGCGAGGTGAAGGGGAATAAGGATTTTATTAAACAAAACAAAACAGGCACGAGGGCCCACGAAAAACTTGGCCCAAAGGGTTGCAAAAGATAAACTAAAGTAAGCTACACAGAGCTGGGAACTAAAGATCAGAAAATGACAAAAAACAAAAGCCACTGGAAACTCCAGGGAGATAAACAATAACAGAAATGATCAATGATACTAAGGCTATATACAAAAATGACTATGAGAACAAGGCTTGGGAACATGAACGTGAGCGTGAGCGTGAACTAGAGAACAAAACTTGCACATGGAACGAGACTAGGAAACAAAAACTTGAACATGGAGCGAGACTCGAGACACTGTCTGCCAGCCAACTTCCACCGCATCCAGATAAAGGCTAGAAATCATGGCACATGAGGGGCAACACCTGGAGAAGGAGAACAAGAGGCATGGCAAGATCAAGACATGGACAGAGATTGGATGACAAGACTTGCTCATTAAGAGAATGAGCGTGCTCAGCCTAAGTACCAATTAAGTATGCAGTTTGGAAGCAAGCATGAATGTTAAGAACAGAAAAGCACAGCAAGATCTTGAAATAGCAAAGCAGGAATCATGACAATAAACTCCCTGTCTAAATTAGTAATATTAGTAATGTGCCTATCTAAGAATTACACCAACCCAGTGAGTGTTAGTAAATGTTAGTAACTTAAAAACAGTTAATTGCCAATTAAGCTTAGAGAGAGCCCCGAATCAGCATAGCACAGAAGGAAGAGGGAAATACCAAAGCCAACCAGAGCTCTGAAATGTGCAACAACGAAGGCACGAGGCGGAACGCAGACAAGCGGTGGAGTGGCATGGCAGACCTGGCAAAAACAAAAACATGGAAAAGTAAAAACATGGACATGGAATGTGAAACATGAAATGTGTAATCCTAATACAAGAAACTGTTAAAACTGTGACTATGAAAATGAACTATGAAACTTGGAACATGAAACTGTTAAAACCATAAATGCTGTTCTGGCCAAAGGCCCAGGACCCCAGAACACAACAGTTTTGATTTTTCCATGTTTTACTTTTAGCTTTAGTTTTTATTCCAGTCCATGTTTTGATTTCCCATGCATTGCACTTTGTCTCCCCCTGTCTTGTCTTTGCTCTTGTCTTTGCTCACAGCCCCAGTAATGCGTGCCACTCCTTAGGGTGATTTAATGGTTTCTGGTTTCAATCTTCCTTCCCCATCTCGTTTTCTTCCTTCCCCTTGCTTTTTCTATATTACTAACACATACTAACAGTTTGTTGTTTTTTTTTTAATTTACTAACCAAGACTAACATTGTATATTAGACTAACTTACTAACGAGCTCTCAGGATTGTGTAGCTGCACTTACTAATTGATTAACAAGCTCTCAGCACTCGCCCTATTCTAGTCTCCACCCCTTGTCTCTCCCTAATCTTCCCTGCTGCATTTCAGTGGAATCTCCACACCCTCTTAGGCTTTCCCTTCTCTTAGTAACGGTGTGCACGGTAGAACTCCTTGACTAGAGCTGTATCATTGTTAAGGTTTGTCCCGTGATCCCTGTCCGCGTTTTCACTTCTGCCAATTTCATGTGATCAGGTTCTCCCTAATGTGTTGCTCCCTTGTAATCAGTCTCACTGCTTCCACCCGTGTTCTGTTATCATGTGACCTCCCAGAAGTATTTATTAGATGTCTCTTCCCAGCACTGCTTTGTCAGATCTTTCTCTCATGCTTACCTGTGCCACGTTCATTTCGCCCTGTACCCATTGTGATTACCTTTCTGACTGGACCGTCCTAGACTATTGATTTTTACATTCTCCCTGTACTTTGCCACTTTCTTGTGTTTTGAACCTTTTTTTGTCTGACCGTGATTTTTGTGATTGGTGCCCTGGTTATGATTCTAGATTTCGCCCATTTGATTCTGATTTTGGATTGTGGACTGTGTACTGTTGCCTGCTCTGTTGGGGGGGTTTCCCCCTTCAGAAATAAAGCCTCCTTTTTGAATTTTACTGGTTCTCGCGAGTGGTCCATTTCGTAAATCCTCACACTTACATACAGAATTAAACTTTTTTTAGTTTTAAATTATATTTATCAAAAAAATGTTTTTTTTTAAATCATATATACTGTAGTATTTTCCTGTGAAGTTTCTCATTTTGAAGATACAAGGTTTTATCAGCAGGCCGACGATATGCCGCTTTAATAGTTGGCCTATGTAGGCTATGTCTGTGCCAATTACAAGAAGTAATGCAGGCATCCCTTTTTATTTCTTATTCTAGCCACCATGGCATCAAAGCTATGCAAACAAACAAATTGCCGCGATAATGAAATAATAAAGAATTTAGTGCTTCTCAACCAACGTAATCAGAGCATTGAAAATGTGCCCCTCCTACACCAGCCTGTTTGTTCTGTAGCAGACAGGAAAGAAGACAAGTAAATAAAACACTCTAGTCACACAAAAATAACGAACAATGACAGTTTATATGATCTCATTTAAAAATTGCACGCTTGAAATTTCAAAATACTCTGATGTCAGGTTGGCAACTACAGGACAAGGCAACGCTTTAACAAACGAAGGATTCTTACCCCGCACGCGGTCCCCCCGCCCCGAAACCGCCTCAGCAATGACGCAATTCCATAGGCCTATCCATAGCCTATTATGTCCCATTTGATTTGAGCGACACATTCACTTGAACTTGTGCCTAATACTTCATTATAATCAATCATCCCATTTACTGATAATGATTCTTCCCATGTCGACTATTCTTTATTGTCTAAAATTGATTAACAAATGGGTAGTGCTTTGGTATTGGCCAGGGTAGGGCTCAATCTAGAGTAGCCTATTTAATAATATCTTTATTCACACATTAAAATACACAGTATTATGAATGGTAAAAAAATTACAAAGAGACAAATTAGTTATGCAGATATCCTCAATTAGAAAATCAATCTCCTCACTCGTGAGAATATCACAACTTGGATTATCACGAACATTTGTGCATTTGTGAATAGAACATGAAGACAATGATGACGACGTCGAGCCAAAGCCGAAAACCAAATCTCACAGATCTTGGTGTTGTATGGCAAGGGGGCACTGAAGGCTGATCCAAGGAAGAAAGCTGCGAATCGTTCTGGATGTGGCTTTGGTGGGGAGATGTAAGTATAGTATCCCCGATTTAAAGCATTAATGAAGAGATCTGCTGGGCGCTGTAAAAGCCAGGCTCTCTGCACACCGGAGAAGTGTGCACGCAACAGGTGGTGGGCAACCATCATCCCTGGTGCATTTCACTGCACTGGAGGAGGAGGTGGCACCCACTCTTTCTGCAGTGGAAGTGCATGGAGAAGAACTTGGAATGGATACGGATGAAGGAGGGTTACGCAAAATGGTCATTATGCCCCCGCCCTCCAAAGAGGAAAGGGGGCATTATGTCGACACCATGTCCGTCAGTCATCCGTCCGTCGTCCGTGAACTTTTCATTTCCGTGGGATAACTATAGAATCCCTTGTCGGATTGACGCCATTTCTAAACGGCGTATTGGGAGTAGCTAGAGGAAGGTTTCTTTCGAAAACCAGCATCATGTGATATCTAATATGGCTGCTACAGCAGCCATCTCAATATGCCCTTGATCAACATACAGGCGGGGGCATGTGCCATGCTCTGCATTGCTCTTGTTTTTATTTGCCTATACTCAAAGTGTCACTGCGATAGATATTGGAAACAAGCTTAATATGGTTTCAAATATTTATTGTATCTTTTTGACAATTCAAGCAGTTGCGCAGTACATAGCCGTCATGGGCCGAGCCAGAGAATCTGGCACAGATGCTTAATATGCCCCCCTTGAATTGCCACCTTGTCCCCCTTGAATCGCCACCTTATCGTGGGGGAGGGGTTTGAGTACCTGGATGATCCTAGGAGCTATGTTGTCTGGGGCTCATTGCCCCTGGTAGGGTCTCCCAGGGCAAACAGGTCCTAGGTGACAGGTCAGACTAAGAGCAGTTCAAAACCTCCTAATGAATGAACCAAAAAGCAAGGACGTTCACGTCGCCCGGATTGGTGTCACCGGGACACCACTCTAGAGCCAGGCCTGGGGTTGGGGCTGGCAGGCGAGCGCCTGGTGGTCGAGTCTCTGCCCACAGGACCCGGCCGGGCACAGCCCAAATGTGCGACGTGAGCTCGCCTTCCCGTAGGCCCATGAGGGGCAGATGTTCAAAAGGGGCAGATGCTTTGTACTTTGGGTGGCAGTCATGGGCAGGGGCCCCGGCGACCCAATCCCTGGACGCAGAAACTGGTTATCAGGACATGGAATGTCACCTCACTGGAGGGGAAGGAGCCTGAGCGGGAGGTCGAGCGATACCGGCTAGAGATAGTCGGGCTCACCTCCACGCACAGTCTGGGCTCTGGAACCCAACTCCTCGAGAGAGGCTGGACTCTCTTTTCTTCTGGAGTTGCCCGCAGTGAGAGGTGACGGTCTGGTGTGGGTTTGCTTATAGCCCCCCTGCTGAGCCGCCATGTGTTGGAGTTTTCCCCGGTGAACGAGAGGGTCGCTGCCCTGCGCCTTTGGGTCGGGGACAGGTGCCTCACTGTCGTTTCGGCTTAGGGGCCGAATGGCAGTGCAGAGTACTCGGCCTTCTTGGAGTCCCTGGGAGGGGTACTGGAAAGTGCTCAATACCCACGTGGGCAGCGACAGTGTTACCTGGAGGGGTGAGATTGGGAGGAACGACCTCCCTGATCTGAACCCGGGTGGTGTTCTGTTATTGGACTTCTGTGCTAGTCACAGTTTGTCCATAACAAACACCATGTTCAAACATAAGGGTGTCCATCAGTGCACGTGGCACGAGGACGCCCGAGGCCAGAGGTCAATGATCGACTTTGTGGTCGTGTCATCTGATCTTCGGCCGTATTTCTTGGACACTCGGGTGAAGAGAGGTGCTGAGCTGTCCACTGATCACCACCTGGTGGTGACTTGAATCTGCTAGCGGAGAAGGAAGCTGGACAGACTTGGCAGGCCCAAATGTGTTGAGAGGGTTTGTTGGGAACGTCTGGCGGGACCCTTTGTCAGAGAGGTTTTCAACTCTCACGTCCGGGAGAGCTTTGACCAGATTCTGCTGGAGACATTGAGTCTGAATAGACCATGTTCTCCACCTCCATTGTTGATGCGACTGTTTGGAGCTGTGGCCATAAGGTTTCCGGCGCCTGTCGCAGCGGCAATCCCCAACCCGATGGTGGACACCGGAAGTACGGGATATCGTTAAGCCGAAGAAGGAGTCCTATCGAGCTTGGTTAGCTCATGGGACTCCTGAGGCAGCTGACAGATACCGGCAGGCTAAGCGTGCTGCGGTCCGGGTGGTGGCGGAGGCAAAAACTTGGGTATGGGAAAAGTTTGGGGAGGCCATGGAAGAGAATTATCGGTCAGCCCCGAAGAGGTTCTGGCAAACTGTCTAGCGCCTCAGAAGGGGAAAGCAGTGCCCTGCCAACATTGTTTACCATGGAGATGGGGAGCTGTTGACTTCGACTGGGGATATTGCCGGCCAGTGGAAGGAATACTTCGAGGATCTCCTCAATCCCACTGACATGCCTTCCATAGAGGAAGCAGAGGCTGGGGACTCAGAGGCTGATTCATCCATCACTCGGGCTGAAGTCACTGAGGTAGTTTGGAAGCTCCTTAGTGGCAAGGCCCTGGGGGTGGATGAGATCCGCCCTGAGTACCTCAAGTCTCTGGATGTTGTAGGGCTGTCTTGGGACAGTGCCTCTGGACTGGTAGACCGGGGTGGTGGTCCCTCTTTTTAAGAAGGGGGACTGGAGGGTGTGCTCCAATTACAGGGGGATCACACTCCTCAGCCTCCTGGGTAAAGTCTATTCCAGGGTGCGGGAGAGGAGAATTCGGCCGATAGTCAAAACTTGGATTCAGGAGGAACAATGTGGTTTTCGTCCTGGTCATGGAACACTGGACCAGCTCTATACCCTCCACAGGGTGCTGGAGGGTTCATGGGAGTTTGCCCAACCAGTTCACATGTGCTTTGTGGACTTGGAGAAGGCATTCGACCGTATCCCTCGTGGCATTCTGTGGTAGGTGCTTCGGGAGTGTGGAGTCCGGGGTCCTTTACTAAGGGCTGTGCGGTCTCTGTATGACCAGAGCATGAGCTTGGTTCGCATTGCCGGCAGTAAGTCAGACCTGTTTCCGGTGCATGTTGGACTCTGGCAGGGCTACCCTTTGTCATCGGTTCTGTTCATTATTTTTATAGACAGAATTTCTAGGCGCAGCCAGGAGCCAGAAGGGAGTCCTGTTTGGGGACCAGTGGATCTCATCTCTGCTATTTGCAGATGATATTGTCTTGTTGGCTCCTTCAAACCAGGACCTTTAGCATGTACTGGGGCAGTTTGCAGCCGAGCACGAAGCGGCTGGGATGAGAATCAGCACCTCCAAGTCCGAGGCTATGATTCTTGACCGGAAAAAGGTAGCTAGCCCCCTCCGGGTGAGAGGAGAGCTCCTGCCTCAAGTGGAGGAGTTTAGGTATCTTAGGGTCTTGTTCAAGAGTGAGGGAAGGCTGGAGCGTGAGATTGACAGATGGATCGGTCCAGCGGCAGCAGTAATGCGGTCATTGTACCGATCCGTTGTGGTGAAGAGGGAGCTGAGCCGAAAGGCAAAGCTCTCAATTTACCAGTCAATCTATGCTCCTACCCTCACCTATGGTCAGGAACTTTGGGTCATGACCGAAAGAACGAGATCCCGGATACAAGCGGCTGAAATGGGTTTCCTCCGCAGGGTGGCGGGGCGCTCCCTTAGGGATAGGGTGGAAAGCTCCGTCACCCAGGAGGAGCTCAGAGTAGAGCCGCTGCTCACCCACATCGAGAGGAGCCAGTTGAGGTGGCTCGGGCATCTTTATCGAATGCCCTCTGGACGCCTTCCTGGGAAGGTGTTCTGGGCATGCACCACCAGGAGGCCTCGGAGAAGACCCAGGACATGCTGGAGGGACTACGTCGCTCGGCTGGCCTGGGAATGTCTCGGGATACCCCCGAAAGAACTGGAGGAATTGTCCAGGGGGAGGGAAGTCTGGGCATCTTTGCTTAGACCTTAGACTTTTGGCCTTGCTCCACCCCAAGTGCGTAACTGCCTTCAGGGCGCGTAATGCACAGACTTAAGTCGAGGGGAGAATACGCGTAGGCTGAAAAGTGCGTAGCTATGCGTTTTGTTCTACTCACGTGCATTGGAAAATAGACCCCTAAGTCTGCTAATAGCTACGGTGCTCCTGAGATGAATTTGCACTGTTCAAAATAATCGGCAAGCACACATGATCCTAACTTCTGCTCAAGATGGATAATATACATGTGAAATACAAGGCTAAGACATACCAAAACAATGTCATTACTACATTAATAAAAGTAATAGAATTGATTTCCGGGAAAGAATTCCATATCCAACCGTCACTTTTTTCGGCTGTTTATTTGCCAGAAAGATTTTAAAAGGGGGTGCCAATATATTTTGCGGAGTTTTATTCGGGAGATTAGGGTAAAGAATTTAATATCAATATTTAATATTGCAAATCCATATGCTTTGCATGCCCTAGCAACCAGGGGCCTGTACCATAAAGCTGCATTTGGGCTTATCGCGGCAACTCAGGTTTAACCATGGGTTTTCTGTACTATGAAGGCGGCTCACTTCTTACCGAGGTATATCACCGTGGCAACATAAGCTGAATGGCTAACCTGCTCCGGAGCAGGTTTAGTTCTAGATTCAGATCACCGCGTGCAAAAGCACCGCCTACTGACCATTTGACCAATCAGTTCTCTGAGAAGATGGCATCGCCGTCTGTGGAGGTTTCAGCGAAGTTTGGTGAAGTCTTGAGTGTATCACAATGCTGTATTTTTCCATGAGCAAAAGCCTTGTACTTGTTGCACTTATGAAAGTAAGCCCACTAACTGCTTTGAATTATGTTTTTGTAGTAATTCATTATTTGTTCTCCGGCTGTTTTGACACCACCTGGGTTGCAGCTGGAAAAAAAATCAATATACTCAATAAGAATACATCCTTGCATCACGTCAATTTCATGAAATACGCAACTGTCATTTTACTGATGGGGCAGTGACATTTTAAATGATAAAACACGCACATCCCTATATCCAATAGGCTTTGCGCTGGCCCAAAAATATCCTGTAAAGCAGAAAAGGAGAGAGATGTGCTCACTAGCCTACATAGCGCCTGTTGTCATGATTTACTGCAGCAGAAGTAAAATTGAATCATCACTATTGCAGCAATAGCCCACATACAATCATGAATATGGGAGTTATTTTCAGTGATATTATTATTATTATTTTTATTAACTTACGCATTTCCACAGTCGGTGATTTTTGTCAACTGAACTTTCTGTATTTGGCAGCTGCAACGGTGTTAATTTTTGCCTGGATGATATGTTTATTCTCTTCATATTTTTATTAAGAGCTCTTGCTCCGCATTTGAAAAGTACGCAGCTTTGCTTCCAGTCGGTTTGTCCATGTTTGCAATTGGTCATTTGCTTCTAACACCGCCCCTTTTATGTGAACGTGCACATATGTACCTAGATTAGAAAACCCTGGGTTCAGCTACCGAGTCGATAACTGGGTTTGTGGTACTGATTGTGCACGTCTGGTTAAGTGGAGCCAGATAACTAAGAGAAACCCCGCAGTTTGTAATTACTAATTACTTCCTTTGTAATTAGTATCATTTCCTGCACCTGGGTTCTGTGTAGCATGTGACTTCCCGAGAATGTATATTAGGAGTCTTTTCACAGCCCTTCCTTGTCAGAATGTTTCTCTTGTTTACCTGTCCTGCTATTGTCTTTGCCTCATACTCATAGCGTTACCCTTCTGACTGGACCGTCCGACTTACGATTTTTGGCTCTGCTTTCTGGTACTATTGTCTGCATCTGTTTACAAACCCTTTTTTGCCCGACCACGAGTTTTATGTTTGCTGCCCTGGTCACGGTTTGGATTACGCCCACTGGATTTTGGTTTTTTGCTTATCTGACAATCCTGTGCCTGTGTACCGAACCTCTTCTGCCTGACTACGAGTAGTGTGATTGCTGCCCTGGTTTTTGATTCCGATTCTGCCCAACTGGATAGTGATTTTTGGATTGTGGACTTTGTACCTTTGCCTTCTGCCCTGCAGGGGTTTCCCCCCTCACTCAATAAAATCACTTTCCCTGCAATCCTGAATTCTCGCAACTGGCCCCTGAACGAAACCTCACACCTACCCATATTCGCATAGACGAGATGAACGCTCTCATTGATTCAGCTGCCATCGCCTGCACAATCGTTGTTCCTGGCGTAGCAGCTTAAATTTACGCGCACCACACGCAAAACTTGGTGCAGCCCAATCCTAATGGGTGTTTTCACGTCATAATGGCCTCGTTTACATGGACAGTTTAATTCCACTTTCATTCAGAATGAAAGGCCATTCCAATCAAAAGCAAACATGTAAACACCTCAATCGGAACGAAAATAGCAATTTCGATTGAAATTTAAATCTGTTTAAAGGGGGTGGTACATTTTGTCATTCCGATTGAAAGAATCTTTCGTACATGTGAACACTCATTCCTCTTAATGTTCATTCTGATCTTTCTGCGCATACTTGCTACCTTTCCTTCCTTGCGAGTGGGGTGCGGCAGAAGGGTAAGGTAGAGCAGTCGTTGCGTTAACCGGTAGCCAATAGCCAAAGATTGGTCTTCTGCCTCCCTTTTTCAATATTCTTCCTCCCCTCTGCTCCTTAACAGACGAATGATGATAATCAAAATGATGTGGTTATGCTGCTGCTTCAGAAATAAAAGCAACAGGGCTCAAGTTTTGAACGCAGGCTAGAGTGAGATTTTCTCCAGGGAAGGTGCATGATGCTCCCGTTTTCCACCGTGGGTGAATGAATAATGCAGCTTTCAGAACGTTGTTGTAGCAGGATCACGTAAATAATTCCAGGATAACTGTGTTTTTTTTTCCATTGGTTGTTGCCCTAAATCTTACCCAGATACAATAGTGCTATTATCTGATTGTGTTGCCCCTTTCCTTTTTTGATTGGCTGGCAGGTGGCAAGCTGCCACTGAGAACTCCAGGGGAGGCATGTTTGATTCCTGCCGGTTTCTACAAGTTATAGCTGTACTGAATATATAGGCCAACTGCTGGAAATGGTTTTCATTTTAATCATTTCTTCCCATAAGAAGTACTATGCGTGGCGTAAGTGCATGACATCTGACTGAAATGAGTGACAATAACGACTTGAGAGTCCTAAAGCAATATCAGTCCAAAAAAGGCACTGCTAACATCATTCATGTTGTTGCTATCAGGAACGAAGACAAGCCTAATATTTTTCTTCTGGTAGGCTAAACGGAAACACAAATACACGTATCTGCCCTGCTCCCTATCCAATCAGAAGCCTTCCCAGCACCAAACCTTATGTTGGGAAGCAATTAAATACGTCTTCCATGGAAACCCCCAGTTGGAATGACTATATCCCATGTAAACTTGCAGGAAAAAAAAGATTAATTCATTCCGAATGAAAAGACGTGGCTATTGACTGGGAGGTCTATACTAACCTGGAAGCATGCATCTTACGTGAGAATTATTTGGAAGCTGCAACCAAATATTAATTTTAAGTGGCAGATAAATGCAGATCTCCACAATACGTATTCATTTCACACGCAAGCTAAATAGCTAACCACTTCACTCGCTTCATTTAAATAGCACCCTATGTGACTATAGCGGCTACGCTACATGACACTACCCAAACCTTCACCTCCAACTCATCGAGCCACACCTGTTGCCAGTTAAGAAGGAGGTGAAGAATGTGGTAGGGGGAGGAACTGCAAGGACAAACCCTTACAGTACCCTCCCCCCAAGGCATGCCTCCTGGCGTGCCAGGAAAAGGAACCACCGGAACACATACTGCGGCGCTCTCCTCCGGAACACGCATGGCAGCGCCTCCCTCCAGAACACACAGCGATGTCCTCCTTCGGAACACACGACGGTGGCCTCCTCTGGAACACCTGGCACCCAGCTGATCCAGAACACATAGAGCACACCTCCGGAACACCTGGCATCCACCTCCAAAACACGCTGCTCCCCAAACTGGGCCCTGCACAATAAATACTGCTGCTGCTCCCCTGAACCTCAGCCTGGCTGGGTCCCATACTGACAGTAGCATTCTGTCATGGTTTTGCCCCACCGGCTGAAGACAACAAGCCGGCAAGCACAGGGACCATGGACCCAAAAGCTTGGAAAGGGACTCAAACGCACAGGCTGAGTAAAAATATAAAAATCTTTAACCAAAAAAGTTAAACAAAAAATGTGGGGAGCAGCAGCACAAAAATGACAGGGCTTCACTCAGAATGCTGCAGCACTCTTTTGAGGCGCAGCCAACCCTTAAATGACCAAACCTTCACTTCCACCTCAACGAGCCACACCTGTTGCCCATTAAGGTGGAGGTGAAGAATGCATCAGGGGGAGGGACTGCAAGGACAAAGCTTTATAGTTACATAAATAATTTACATGGGGCATTTATATTTTTGTTAAGTGTATTTTCTGCCGAATTAAGGGGTCTTCCGAAAAGATTTCAACATATTTGCGATCGAAAAATGTATAGGAATAAAAATTAATGCACAATTTTACATGATATTGTTCGAGACGTCGAAAATATAAAAACGCCTTAATGGGAAGCACAACACTAACTAGCCACTTGTCTAGCTGGGGTGTTTGGTAATCGAGTCTCTATAGACGGCTGTGATGGCAGACTTTATCTGTAGTTTAGCTAGCTAGATTAACTTAGTTGGCACAATAAACTCACGTTGCGTACAAAGGTTGATGGCCAACTTGCTCTCATGCCCATGTAATGTTAGCCAAGTTGCATATCTACACCATAGGCTGTATAAAAAGATGGACGCAGTGCCCAGGTCTGAAAAGTGAGGCTGATGCGGAAATCTCAAAAATTTGCATTATATTTAATGGCCAGCAGATAGCGACATTGGTGGTTGCTGAAAGAAGTTCAATGCTATTGAAGTCTATGAGAAAATGGCCCTACTTTGTTACCTGATTTATTATTTCAATAATGATTTAATTTATGGTATCTATCACAAGTTTCAAGTCTCTTTCGATATACAGTGGCTCCAGTAAGTATTTGTACACTACTTGAAAATTCGACTACATAACAGCTTTTGTATATTCCGCTAAATGCTTGCTATTGTGTGTAAAAGTGATTAAAATATTTGATAATCAATATGTTTTAAACAAAAATTTAATGTCAAAATGGAATATTTGGTCAGATTGGCGATTATCTGACCCAATAAGTATCTGTACAGTTCCATTAGTGAGTACCAAAACATATAATACTCACCTAAAATTGACTCAAGATGTTTACAGGACATGGTTGACTCACTTGGTCTGATTTGGTCAAGCGTGACTATACTGGACACTCCCTCTGTACACAGATTGGCCTATGTAAATGGCCTGACCATGCCCATAATGTATTCCTGTGATATATGGCTAAGACAGGCGAGATACCCCGTCGAATGCGGGAACAAATCATTCCGCTACATGTAGAAGGCCAAAGCACCAAAAAAATTGGAACTCGGCTATCGTTACGCCACACGATCGTGCAGTACATCATCAAGAAGTACAAACAGTCTGAACGCATAGCGAATGCAGCCAGGAAAGGACGTCCCAGGAAGACCAGTCAGCGCACTGACCGGTACATCTCCCTGCTAGTACAGAGTGAGAGACAGTCCTCGGCCTCCAGTCTTGCCACCAAAGAAAAGGGTATAAATACAATGTTACATAGAGGAAGAAAGATTTTCACAGATATAAAGAGTTTGCGCCGCTTTGCGGCTTTGTGTCCAAATACAATTTGACTTTATTTTTAAAAGCTGCAAAATAGGGTTTCCCTCCCCCCATTTACTTTTGTGGCTGTGAATTTTCCCAGAACAATAAGGTTTATCGTAAAAATGAAGTTATCATTTAATCCAGTGTTTTCATAGAAAAATATAATATCTTTTTTTTTTTTTTGGAAAGTGACATTGCAGAACGATAAGGAACTACACTATAGTTCAAGTTCTATCCAAAAAAAAAAAACCTTGAGTGCATACATTTAAAAAACAAATGACTGGCAGTTTCATGCATACAATCACATAATACACAAGTATCGATTCTGTACCTTTTAAGTAAAGAGTTAGTGGATTTTTTTTTTTGCTATAGCGCAATCCTAGCTGAGGCAGTCGACCAAACTGGATAGCTTTCAATGACCGCTAGCGAGGATTGCATTGCTGCATACCACTCGGCTGTCTGTTCCGTGAGATAAAAACATAGCTCAGTAACCATTGGAGTTCAAACTACTGCTAGTGACCAGTCAGTGTCAGATGTGAGTCATATTGACTTATCAATGGATTAACCGTTGACTAAAATAACAATTTATAACTTCGTTCTCGAAATGTGTCCGGCAAAAAAGTCCAGCGCTTCATTCATTTTTTATTATGTAATCCAGTCCTACGCAGGAAGGATTTACGATTGTATACCTTTTACATAATAAAACAATAACAGGAGTTTTTCTATTATAGTAAATGGGAAATTGAGAGGTCCGGTGCGCTGGATGCCATTGGTTTCCTTAGCTTTTCGCTCCGACAGCCTCTCTAGTTCTGACAGGTGCGTAGAGGGAGATGGCCTTTCGGAGATAAACTTTATAGCCTGCCGACTGGTGCTCATCAAAAGCTCCCATCTTCATATTGGGAGTCTTATTGAGCCGTTTCAAAGCATGCAAGAGCTCTCGGACAGAAGCAGATAAAAGGATGGATAACCAATGGGGGCACGTTTTTTACCAAGCAAAAAATGCAACCGAGAACTATGTATGTTCTTAAACGCGCGAGACATCTAAAACTACCCGAAGTATACTAGTGTGCGGAGTGATTTATTGTATTTCTTATGGGAAATGGTTTTGACTGTTTGGTCTTGGAAAAACTTGCAGAAGCTTCACATTCGAATTTTAGGACTTTTAAATCTGGACCCATGGTCTCGACTATAGAGAGTGAAACATTGATTTCTCAAAGCGCATTTCCAGCCGCGCAGCGACTATGTTCTTCTCCAGTGCCGCTTCACTTCCTCTGTACGCTGTGAGTGACCAGCATTCCGACCGTGCTTTCTCAAGACTCTGATCATCCCATGGGTCATTTTTGGCAGGAAGGTACGAGGCTCATTTCTGGAAATATGCCCTCACCCCAAGAAAAACAATTAGAAGGCACAAAAACACATCCCACTGATTGTTATTACTTGTGTAATATGAGCTAGCCGCCGAACAGCACTTCCTCTCTATTTTTATTCTGTTGCAGCCTGGAGTTCCTCTTCTTCTTGTACTACTGCAATATAATAAAAGAGCTATAACAACGCAATAGTCTTATTATAACAGTACAATGTCTCACATGTCAGTAGTTGGTAGCGAGCAATTCATAATAGTCGGTAGCCCAACGAAACTTGAGAACAATTACATTTTTCCAATATGATAATTTAACTCAGTTATAGTCATTAACACTGAATTTCTCGTTTACAAACCACCCCAACTTGTGAGAAAATCCAACGGTCTGGTGTCATTAGATTACTGGAAGTAGACCGGAAGGTCACCGTCCTCTAAGCGGCGGTAGCAATGACGCTCCATAAGGGAGGCGCGTCCAACGTGAAAGCCAGAGAGTCCGGAGATTTGGGAAGAGCGGTACAGAGCGAACAGCTGTAGCCTACGGTCCTCTACAAGCGCATCTGATATGCCATTTCTTTAGGATTCTCAAGGTTGGGGACTTGGAATAGTGCTGAAAGACACATCAAAGTCATAACAGACACGACTGCCTCTTCGTGCGCAAAATATGGAGAAGCATAGAGGTATGTTTCCTATAGTTCAAAGATGAAGAAGCATAAAGAATCTATGTAAAGTATGCAAAATACTTGCTGTAAAATGATTGACATAAATTGTAATCGTAAAGCGTTTTTTTTTCATTGATCATTGCTTGTATACTGCACTATAGCCTACTCGTCATGGCAAATTCTGACTGACTTTGTTGTAAGACTATTGCAGTTGACACAAAAGTGACAGTCAGTGAGAAAAGCTGCGCTTGGCATCTCTGTACCGAGTCTTGTCTGCAGAGATACGTGACAAGGATAAAATCTAATAAGCGCAAAATCTTCTGTGTGCAATTACTTCTTAATTGGGGATGGATACATATGAAGGACATAGCTTGTGCGTGAAGGCAAAGTGCAGCAAGCTGTCTCTCTGCGCGTTAAATGCTCGCTTCTGAAACTCATTCGGGGACAGTTATCTTATCTCGGTCCTGTATCTCCCGTCACTCACAGCAATACATTCTGTCATTCCACATTGTCCCTGAAAGTAACGCAATTTATCTCTGTTTATTAACTATGAGAGATAGAATCGACTTCACGGATATTAATGATGTTAAAGATGCCGAGACACTGGAACTGAGCGTCTTCTCGGATGATTTGCTTTTGGTGGGCGTGGGTATGTGATGGGTGTTACAGTATTTGCAAGGAAACTTACTTGGTGATATACTCGGTGTGTAGGTTTAATTCCCGTCCTCAGTAACTCGAAAAAAGGCAACATCTCTGGTCTTCTACTTACGCATTATAGTAATAAACTCTTACACACAACGTGCTCTTTCTCTTATGCCTATCCAAATATTGCCGGTAGTCTACTATAACCTCATATTGTGAGCTTGGACTTCACGAATCCAGAAACTGCATGTTAAGTAGTGAAACTGCATTTTTGCTATAGTTTAGCCCGCGGCTATCAAAATGATTATTAAAAAACGACTGTGCCCAAAATATTGCATGAAATAATGTGATGAAATAATACGACAATAATTTCCAGATTTAGAGGAATAATTGGCTGGAGTCAAAATAGTCATTTTTAAAGGAGATTGGACTCTAATGTTCAATGTTAGTTAGTCATTTTTAAAGGATATTGAACTCTAATGTTCAATGTTGAAGGTAGGTTAGCCCAAATCTCACAGGTTAAAGGACACCTATTGGCCTGTATATACCTTTGGACATAAATTAGTTACGTTGGACTTAAAAAATGAAATGAAAACAATGGTAACTTCAGCCAGGCAATGGCTACTTCTTGTAACATGTGGTAGAATACTTAATTTAATGGCTAACTCGGCGCTTGAGTCATTTATGGAGCAGTTGAAAGCATGATAGTTTACCTCTTGGAAGATAAAATAGGAAAGCAGTTTTTTTTTCTTTTTTCTTTATTTCTTTATTTATTTTTATTTTTTTTGCTGTAGGACCCTAGTTGATGAGAAATTTAATGCCAGAGATCCTAACAAGAATTCACTGTAAATATTTACGCTGGCCTTCCTGGTTCACTCATTCATCACTCACGGGGGGTGAAAGCGCTTTTATTTTTTTCTCTCCTCGTCCTTTGCCCTACATTAATGGATTCTAATCATACATAAACACAAATGCTTGAGAAATAAACTAGGAGTGAATTCCAGTAGCTGCAATAATGCAGCCCTCGGGGATTCCGCAGATTCCTGTGGTCACTGATTCGTCCGAGAGGAGCAGCTTTTCCATACTGAAAAAATTAGCTATTTAGGCCCCAAATGACTAGATCTTGTATTCAAACATCTTAATCGCTGGGGTGGGAGGTGTGTTGCTATGAAGTATATGCTGCTCAAAATACGTGCCACAGTATTGTCTATTTCAGTTAAGAAAATATTTTCATTTTTCCATTGGAGTGCAGTGCCAAAAATTTGGTTAGAAAACAGGTTGGCAATTAGTGCGACCTATAGTCAGATTTGTTCAGTCCAGCAGATTGATTTATCACTGTCTTACTAGTGCTGTCCCTGGTCTTGGGTGATTTTTGATCTTTGGGGAGCACTGTGTGCTGATTTTTGTTCCAACCACAGTTGAAGTCTTGTTAGTTGTTTTTGTTCCATTGCGTTTATAGGGATTATTTACCTTTTTAAGCCTGATTATGTTAGAGGTGGGGCAGTCCGTGGTTTTCATTTTGTAACGGACAGGGCATTTAGAGAAATAATTCCATTGCAACTACTAATGTGTTGGTCCTCTGAATTGTTTTAATGGCTGAATTTCTTTAGGTGATATAAAAATGAATGTTATTGACAGGAATTAATTACATAAAAGAAAAACTGTTACCTACAGGACAGATTGCGACATGGGTTATTTTGTAAGGTGGTTAAATAACAGTTCTCTTCACTTAGGTGATATTCTTCAAATTCAGTCATCCAGTGATGTACACTTATATCAAATGAATATCATTTTGGAATTTTCAAAAAAAAAAAAAACCTGAGCAGATAAATTTGATAGGGGTGTCTACGTGCCTTATGGACAGGACAGGGCAAAATGTTACGGACAGGACAATTTTGTCACTCTATATAAATATCAATTCATTACCACAAAAAACTTGTTAACATCCGCCGAGGAGGTATATGTTTTCGGTGCCGTTTGTTTGTTGGTTTGTTTGTGTACAACATAACTCAAAAACTTATGGCCGGATTTTGACGAAATCTTTAGGGTAGGTGGGTATTAACTCAAGGAAGAGGTGATTAAATTTTGGCATATCAAGGCCCAAGTACTGCTGAGATATACGCCAAAGTTCAAGATTTCAAGTCTTTCCAATGGGCCGGAGTTCCAATCGCTGTGCTTTTGGCTTTGCTGCCCCCTGGCGGAGGTTCTGCGCTCTCTGAGTGCTTTTCTAGTTTTGATCAATATTATGGACACATTTTCTTTGTGAGAGAAACAGCTACATATCTTTTAATGAAAAGTATGTAATTTTAATTTCAAATATCAGGACTTACAGCCTCTATTAGCAAGTACAAAATTGTTATACCACGTGGGTGCCCCGTTGGCATATCGGTCTAAGCGCATATACCACAAAGGCTGTTTCCTAGGCTGTTTCCTTCCCACAGTGACCTGGGTTCGACTCATGCTCAGGTCATTTGCTGCATGTCTTCCCCCATTCTTCTCCCAACCTTCCTGTCTCTCTACACTGTATAACTATCTAATAAAAAGGAAAAATTTCCCCCAAAAAACCTTAAAAAAACAAAATTGTTACACAACGTTAATGAAAGCATCTGAGTCCAATGCCTGGCATGACTAACTTGAAAAATGTAAATTCATTTTCTATATCCACTTATTCCTCACTAGGGTAGCGGGGCGAGCTGGAGCCTATCCCAGCTGGCTACAGGCAAAGGCAGAGGCCCACCCTGGACAGGTTGCCAATGCATCGCAGGGCACACACACCATTCACTCTCACACCTATGGGCAATTTAGCGTCTCCAATTAACCTGATATGCAGGTCTTTGGACTACAGGAGGAAACCAGAGTACCCGGAGAAAACACAACCCAAGGCCCCAGGCCAGATTTGAACCCATAATCTTCTTGCTGGGAGGCAGCAGGGCTAACCACTGTGCCACCGAAAATATAAATTGTATACAAAATTTCATCTATGACGCCAAAATAAATTTTCTCAAAAACATACATATCCACCGGGTATTTCATGAAAATTCTGGAAAAAAAATTCTGGAGCCATGACACAAATACCAAGGAATGCCCCAAATACCTATCCATGCCATGAAGAATGAAAGTTCTGAAAGGGGCAGTGTCACGATTACTGCGCATGCTCAGAACTTACGTCCCAAAAAATTGAATCTGCTTGACTGCAAGTCAGAATCAGATTTGATTCTTGCCAATCTGTCTATGGTTTGCATTGTACTAATAGTACTTAAATTATGGAGTGTTCAATGGAAATTCAAGGATTCAAAGCAATATTTTCACATATATACTGATTAGGTGGCAGTTCTATACATTATTGATCAGTGGTAGTTCTATACATTACTGAACAGGAGGCAGTTCAAAACATTACTAACCAGGTGGCAGTTCCATACATTACTGACCAGGTAGCAGTTTCATATGTTACTGATCAAGAGGCAGTTACATACATTACTCACCACAAGGCAGGTCCATTCTTCACTGATCAGATGGCAGTGGCAAATATCACTAACCAGATGGCAGTTCCATAAATTACTGATGAGGTCTTGTTTCCATATATAACTGACCAGGTGGCCGCTCTATACATTACTAAACAGGTGGCAGTTTCACACATTACTAACCAGGCAGCAGTTCCATACATTACTGTGGTAGTTCCATACATTACTAACCAGGCAGCAGTTCCATACATTACTAACCAGGTGGCAGTTCCATATATTACTGTGGTAGTTCCATACATTACTAACCAGGTGGCAGTTCCATACATTACTGTGGTAGTTCCATACATTACTAACCAGGCAGCAGTTCCATACATAACTAACCAGGTGGCAGTTCCATACATTACTGTGGTAGTTCCATACATTACTAACCAGGTGGCAGTTCCATATTTTATGAACCAGGTGGCAGTTCCATACATTACAGATCAGGTGGAAGTTTAATACGCTACAAACCAGGTGGCAGTTCCATACATTGCTAACCAGGTGGTAGTTCCATGCATTACTAACCAGGTGACAATTACATACATTACCGACCAAGTGGCAGTTCCATACGTTACTATCCAGATGGCAATTCCATATATTATGAACCAGGCGCCAGTTCCATACATTACAGATCAGGTGGCAGTTTAATACATTACGAACCAGGTGGCAGTTCCATACATTGCTGACCAGGTGGCAGCTGTGTACATTACTAAGCAGGAGGCAGTTCCATATTTTATGAACTAGGTGGTAGTTCCATACATTACTGATCAGGTTTCTGGGTTACAACCTGGAAATAAGATGAAGTTTTTTGGAACAAGTTTTATAACATGATCTAGTTGTAGAAAAAACATGTTGCATGTATTGATCTATTGACAAAGGAGTCAATGTAAGGAGAAATTTCCTGTTTGAATATAGGCTAAAATGAAAACAAACTTCTTCCTCTGTTCAGCCCATTGTCAATAAGGATATAAAAATGTCTCAAGTACAGTCAAGTGCAGTGATGATTAAACCACCACTTTTGTCTAAAAGGGGTCGCAATACTATTACTCCTCAATTACTTTTTTTGTCCATAAATGATTCAAAATCAATCAAATCGACCTCCATACCTTTGAAATCAGCTGAAAATGGTTTAGATATGCTTTGAATTGCGGACGCTTTTTCAGTTCTAACTTCAGTTTTCAGCTATTTTCATGCATACATGAATAGAGCATATAGACACCTTTTATTGCTAGTTGTAAATAATGGGAATATACATAGTACTCTCTGTTTTCATACAAGGCAAGTTCTGTTTGATTTTCCTGCACACAAATAATAGTTGATGCTCTGCTGTGTTGCTGTTGTGTTGAATTGATTCTTCAGCACTCAGTGAATCAGGCCGAGCCAGTCACCTCGTTTTATTCTTTACCCAGTGGTGTATGTGCATGTGTGTACACAGATGTGCGAAAGTGTGTGGCTACTTACGTGCACTTTCAGAACTTTATTTTGTCCTGTGGTATGCTCAGTTGCTCTGAAGATCATTGTTTCATAGACCCATAAAAGGCTTGCACCTTGCCCCTGTTCAGACAGTCACCATTGACTGCAGATGGAGGTGGAATGCTGACATCGGCCAATCACAGGCCCTCACACAAACAAAGCTTGGCTGGCATTAAGCCTGTGACCGTGTGGGAAGCATTTTGCAGGTGCACAAAACTGGCTTTGACCTCAGTGACTGCTAAGCATGGACAACAAAGATACCTTGTGTTATCCTCTACATACAGCCTCGCTTTGCTGTTGAGGACACGTGGAGCAGGGATAGTTTTAATTTTTATGATCGGGGAAGAGTGTTAAGGGGACGGGTAGGTGTGGATGGGCAGGTGTATGTAGGGATACATTTCCCAATGCTTTTAGCTGTAGTTTGGTCTCTAACAAGTCATCTGACCCCAAGACTTTTGCTGTAAAAAAAACTTTTGTTGCGAAAATTCAGAAATAATCCTGATTGTAATGGACATGTTGTCAATTTAAAAATATATAGATAAGCTGCATGAATCAATAAAATTAACTCTGTTGCACAAATAAAATGTTGAGCAGATGCTATTGACCGCAGTTATGGATGAAGATGGAAGGTGAAAAGATCTTAGAGACGTTGAATGAGGGCTGGTTTTCAGGGTGTGGATGGCTGGAACTCCAGTCACAAAAACTGCTCTAATGCCTAATGTTTCAATGGGTTCCCAAAGGTCTGTTATCTTCTGAACATGGCTTGGAGTGAGATTTTTGGTTTGCGTCAGGTCTGGGGGGTCTGGTGTTGGGGTTTTTTTTTTTTTGGAGAGTCTTGATGGCAACGTAAGCCAAGCAGATATCATCAGTTCCAGGGGAAAGCTACAATCATTTTATTTGTAGAAGAAACACATTTAGTGAAATATGGGTAGATATACAGCATAGTGTCTTTGAATGAGCGTGTGCTGGTTGAGAAAAGAACTGATGTGTGCCTGGATGAATGGTAGCAGGGACTTGAGTGACAAACAACTCAAATCGAATTTATCCCACCCATATCCCCCCTAAGCAGTGTGGAGCCAATTATGCACTGCTCTCATAAGGCAACCTTGCTACCCTGGGATATATATTATTATTTGAGCAACGGACCAAAAGTGTTAGGTTGTGCCTCAGTCTCCCCGGCCTTGCAATGATTATGGCCATCAGTGTTTTCACGTTAAAAACATGCTGTATTTGCCTGGATCTTTTTTCATATCTCCATACATAATTTTTCAAAATCAGATCATTATAATTTTGATGATACCATTTCACCAGTTTACATCATTTAGTTTGCCAATTCAGTTGGTGGACCGGAGTCCAATTGAACATTTGTTGTCTGATCAAAAGATGGCAGTCTATGGGAAAATACAGATGTCATTGTTAGGTCATCATTGGCCTGGTCTTGGTTCAAGTGTTTTTGCCGCAGATGAGTCCCCGCTTCGGGCAGCTGGATTGTGTGCAGATGCGCTCTGAGTCCCAGTGACTGTTCAGTAGACTTGTGTTCTGTTTTGGGGCAGCCCTGTCCTGTACTGTAGTGTCCTGGATATGACTAAGCTCGACAGTCTGTGCAGCTTTGTGATGTGGGTACACTGGCCAGGGTTGGTGCTGGAGGACCTGGGCTGTGGAGGTGAATTACAGGCGTTCTGCTCCGTGCTCAGCCCTGAGTTCCTGTTTTCAAAGGAGTCCTGCAGAGTTTGATCTGACTCCAGACTTCTGCTGTCCCCTGTACTTCCTGCACTGCCCTGGGCCTCTGCACAGTTAGGACAGCTCCGAAAAGTATCGCTTCCCTTGACAGGCCTATTGGTCAGAGCATTGTAGGCCTGAGAAAACTTTACACTCTGATATGAGGAAACTGCGTAGGGTATACTTTCAAAACATACTCAACTTTCACTGATGAGATTTCATTATAAACTAGAGCTGGACTCGCGAGAGCCCATACCTCCACCAGCAGTGCTGGATTTGAACTTTGGCCTTTGTATCTCAGCTGTACTCTGGCCTAGATATGCCTAAATTTAATCACTTGTTCCTCTTGTGCTATTCTACCATTCTGCAAAGGTTGATTAAAATCAATGCAGCCATTTTTTGAGATATTCTGCTTACAGCCAGACAAATAAATAAATGATTCCCGCCTAGCGGGATCGCAGTCAAAATCGTCTGATGTCTGACTCGAGACTTCAAATCTCCGCCACCATAGCTGGGTTTGTACTGGATATTAATCCCTAATATCCCTATATCTCAGCTGTACTTAATCTCAGCCAGCATAGCTAGATTTGTACTTCGGCCTATATCTCAGCTGTACTTTGGCCTAGATATGCCTAAATTTAATCACTTGTTCCTCTTGTGCTACTGTAACATCCTGCAAAGTGTGGTTAAAATCTATGCAGCCATTTTTGAGATATCCTGCTAACAGACAGACCAACAGACAAACTGATGACTAATGGAATGAAGGGACATGGTTGTAATTTCGACAACCAACAAACGGAAGCAAGAACAACACCTCCTGGAGGTATAGGAGTAAGTTACTGCTCCCAATGAATAGTTGTAAAATTGTAAAGGTGTGGCGGCAGTGACTAAAATACTATAAATCTGTCCGGCCTCTATAGGTTGTTAGCAGCTGACCCTACTTGTCATGGTCTTAACATTTAGGTCTTTGAACCAGGTCGTTGATGCTAGTGTGAAATGAGTCAGCCTAGTGTGTGTTCTCATAACAAACCAATGATGATTTCTGAGAGTGAAACTGGGAAAGGAAGTGAAGTCAGTGTCTTAAACCAAAGGAACTGTGAGGATAGTCTCACATGTGTGGGCAGATGAGCCCAACTGAGCCATTAGGAGTTTGAGTGGAGCTTGTTATTACAGTATTGTTGGGGAACTGTTTCACTATTCAAAATCGGCTCACTGTTGGAACAGTGGAACGACACCGTTACAAAATGACGTAATCACATTTTCTCCTCTGATTCCGCTTCAGTTTAACTGCCACACTGGATTGACCAGCTCAGCAGCTGTTGACATTTTCTGTTGACATTTTTTAGAAGACGGACAGTGCGTACTTCTTCTCTCTCCCCTGGTATTAGCAACAGTGAGAGCAAATATTCAGTCTATCGTACCATTGTACCACTGGGGCCAATTTGACTTGAAATTTTGGAGAAAAGCTCCGTAACCAAAGAGAATCAATGCTAGGGAAATCAAGATTAGTAATGCTCAGTTGAAACCAACCTTAAAACATAACGGTTGTGAATTTGGCAACATTTATACAGGTGCTGATTGATTATTATCGATGTAGATTCTTTAAACTGATGTGATAGTTTAGCTTTGGAGGGACGTCTCTTTTTTGGCAGTGATGTTGGGAGCTTTGTGTTAACGGAGCCCTCTTTTAGACTGAGAATCAGCGAAGGTGCGGTCCGAAGGGTCACGTGACCAACTAGCCTGCATATCTCCAGGTGCAAAACTATGTGGGCTGTTACTGAACTGAAACCAAAAATGCTGGGGTTACGTAAAGGAGTCTGAGAACACACATGCTCAGGGGTCAGTGCGCTCTTAGGTGGATACAAAGTCTTACACTTGTAGTGGTTCCTCATACTGAGCCATGACTCTATCTGGACTGTCAGAAACTGCAAACAGCTTTTTTCAAAAAGGGAGTTATGCAACATGAACAACGGCAAGCCGTCTCGCCTGGCAACTCTGAGCGAGCGAGAAACAGCTGGCCGTGTCTTGAGTACAGTCGCACCGGGTAAAACCATTAAAAGCCCCCTGTGACAGTGAGAACATGATTTAAGACCTCGGAAAATGGATGATTGTGGCGCAATGCAATGTAATTGGATATTTAAACCTTTTTACTTGGCCACAGACAATAGAATGCAAGGAATGTGTGGTGGGTGTGGGTCGAGAGCTCCCCATCTCCAGTACCCCACACTCTGCTGAAGTGATCTCAGTGCTGTTGTGCTGTTAGCACAGTGCTGTACAACGGCTACTGTTCTGTCCTGTTAGTGTCTGATTAACGGGCTGTTTTTACAGACAGACAACTGCTAATGATAAGGTAATAAGGAATAAGGTAATGGGAAATGTAAGGCTGCAAGCTTTGAACCTTTAATTGGGTCAAACTCAAATTATTTTATGAAATTTAAAATTAAGCTCCAGCAATTCTGTTTGACTTGTGAGAAGCTATGGGATGCACAAATCACAACGCATACCAGCGCTATAAGTAGAGGGCATTGCAATCTATATATTATTACTGAGTTGCTGATTTGCGTAATTTTACACATCTCCTCCGAAACCACCGTGAATAATGATTCTGTTTTCCGCATACACCGGTTTTACTGTGTGACAAAAACGATGTGCCAGGTTTCGAACTTAGTTATGAAGCGAATTCTGCATTTTGAGGCCATTTTCGCCAGTAAAACCGGCTAATTCAATCAGCTGTTATCGCATTAAAAAAATCCAGGCTGCCTACATTGCATCGAAAAACAACTGCCCGTACATATAGTCTGTGCATAGCACAGGTATCGGCTAGTAGATTTGAACACATACTTCAAATTAGGCTGTTGAATCGTATACTGCATATTGGGTTCTTTCATGTATTGAGATTGGAATGATACTGTAATCGCTGCATTAGGGCGCAACGGCACGATAAGCTGAGGGACACTGGACTCTCAGTTTGGCTCACAATATTGTCCTCATCTCCCTCGAGAAGAGGCTGGAGATGCCACAGGCAGGATGAGTTACTGAGTACAGACTTTTAAAGGGATGCCAGCAAACTTTGTCAAGGACAGTGGGCAGTTTGCCTGCCTCAGTTTTCAGGCAGGGCGGACAGTGTGTCACAGCACAGTGAAAGTGGCATGGAGAGAAATCAAAGACTCAGTCCCGCAAGAGATCTGTCTACAGGACTGCGCCACATGGTTTCCCCCAAGTGCTGTAGGACTTTAAATCAGTCCACACAACCTTAAATTTATGAGCAGCTCTCTCAATCCAGCCAAGGCATGGTGTGGCAGTGATCTTACCGACCACTTAGTACCTTTGTCTACTCAAAGGGATTTGGCCTGAAGTATACTGCCTGGCTATTCTTTTTAAACGAACATGGATCACTCAGGATGTTTAGATGCCAATTGTATGCTAATTAATTTCTCACAGTTCAAGATATACCTGATTTGAAGTTTTCAAATGCAGAATTTTTAAGTGAGTACTAGTAATGACACAGAAATCATTGTAAATGCTTAGTCTATCTCATTGTCATTGTGCAGATACTATATATACTGTGGACTTGTACATGGTTGAGTAGTACAGTGTTGATATATTCAAAAATCTAATAATACTTTTATTTATATAATATTCTATGTTTTCCAGGGATTGGTTTGAGTGAATATTTACAGCAGATTTATTCTAGCAACATCTGTGGCTCTTTACTGGGAAAAAATGGCTCTCTGTAGTGAAAATGCAGTGTTTTGGTGCCAGTAACGTGGTTTTGTCCTGGTTTTGGCGTACAGCATTGGATCATTTTAATGTTCTCAGAGAGTAGGAGACTGATTATAGGTGCCGTTTTTGGCCAGTAATCACGGCCGTGTTATTTCTGTGTCATGTGGAAGTAGCGTAGGCTTGAGTATGCTGTGTGTGGGAATGCGCTGATCGCATTTGTGCGTCATTGTTTTACTCGCTGTAAGAGCTGTCTGTCTGACACGACCATACCCCGAGCACACACACTCATTCACTCCCTTTCGCACACACACACGCACGCACGCATACACAAACACACACACACACATATATACATCCTTATACTTCAATTCTTGTGAGGACATTACATTGGCAACCATTCATTCTTTTTGTGTGTCCGCAGCCTTTCCCCAATCTTAATCTTAATCTTAGCAGTGCATGCCTAGCTCAAACCCTTATCCTAACCTAAACCTATCCCTAATTTTAACCTTACCCCAAACCCTTACCCTAACCTTAACCTATCCATAATTCTAACCTTACACCAAACCTTAACTATTAAGTCACAATGTGCCTTTGCAGTTATTACCACAGGAAAAAAATGTCCTCTCCTCCATATAATATCCCCACTCTGTAAGGAAAAAACTATTTCTAGTCCTCACTGTGTAGCAAGTACAAGAAAACATACACACACACACATACACACACCCACAGACACACACACACACACACACACACTCTTATTGACACATGACCCACTGCAACACAATTCCATCTCTCTCTCTATCTCTCTCACATGCACGGGCTACAACACCGTGACCCATAAACACAAAATTGGACAGACACGCACAGCACCACAAGACAGGCAAACAAATGTGAGAATAGTTCCCGCATGATAACCAGCGTTTGAATTATTATTTATTTATTTTTTGAGGGGGCAGGGCGGTTGTTGGGCCATTTGATTTGAACAACGTTCCTACCACTTTAAGGAGCGAAATAATGCTGATTGTGATAATCCCATGGTTCAATTGGCCATGAAAATTGTCCTCTCCGTCTACCACCTCAGCTGATGTGTGGTGAGTGTTCTGGGACAAAATGGCTTCCATGTATCATGGGTACTACACACAGGTGGTGAGATGATGAGGTGAGGTTCCCCCGTATGAGTGTAAATGGCTTTGCATACCCATGAGAATGTGCTGTGCACATGCAATGTCAATTCATTCACTCATCCAAACTTTAAGATCTTCAGTTAGGACCCCAACCTCAATCCATCGATTATCAAACCTCTTATTTCTGAGTCAGAGTTGCAACAATTCTGAAAGTCGATCCTAGATCCAGAGTTGAGGAAGGACCACAATCCAGGAAATCCAGGCAGCCAATCCGTCACGGGGCACGAGCATTCACCCTAACATGCAAACTCCACACGGAGTATAGCCTAGTAAATATGCACTAACATGCAGACTGCACACAGAGTATAGCCCAGTAAATATGCAGTAACATGCAAACTCCACACGGATTATAGCACAGTAAATATGCTCTTCCATCCAGACTGCACACAGAGTATAGCCCAGTAAATATGCAGTAACATGCAAACTCCACACGGATTATAGCACAGTAAATATGCACTTCCATCCAGACTGCACACAGAGTATAGCCCAGTAAATATGCACTAACATGCAAACTCCACAAGGAGTATAGCCCAGTAAATATGCATTAACATGCAATCTCCATACAGAGTATAGCCCAGTAAATATGCACTCTTTCAACCTGTCATTTCATTGGGACTCATGCATCAGTGAAAACTGTCATTGTCATTAAATATGCAAAACCTGTCAATTCATGAGTAAAAATGCTTTGTGTATACTTGACACATATTTCTGTGATACCATAACTGTTCACCTGGCTTATGGGAAAATTCGCATGGGTTTCCTCAAACTAGTTTATGGGGCTGTATAAAGGGATTTTCTTAGGGATGTTTTAGTTACTGACCTGTGAGGATTTCTCCAGTGGAGTTGAATCCCCCTTTAGGAATGAGGCGAGACAGAATGAGATTGATCAAGACCAACAAAACTTCCAAGCCATATTCGATAAGCCGAAACAATCGCTTGCAGTTATCACCTGCAGCTCAGGATGTCAAGGGCAAAAATGCAATACCCTTTCCTCCGACTGACTCCTCTCACTGCAGGCGTGACTCGAACCAGGGTTCAAGCCGTGAAGAGGCTACTACTCGTCAACAGAAATCTCTGACATACCGGGAAAATAAAATAAGGGGGAGCGGGGTTGTCAGTGGAGATTTTAAAGAGGAAATGGCCGGAGCAGTAATAGAGTGTGCTGTCGAGGTGCCGGACAAGCCATCTGCTTGTGTTTAAGCAGCAGCAGCAGTGCGGTATTTCACTCTGAATACGAGCCAGAGCTGAGCCCCCCGGTAAATTCTCCACTTTTATTGGGCTCTTGATTGAACCCAACTTATTCAGACTTCCAGCAGAGACCTGTTTGGACTCCTTGTTTGATAAGAGAACCGGCCTCATGATTACAGTGCACTGCCCAGTGAATATGAGCGCACCAGGTAGGCTGTGGGCCAAGCCAGAACACACATGGTTACAGCTCATGCTCGGTCCTAGATGAGAGAGATGATACATGAGGGTTTTCGAAAATCTGTTCATGGAGTCATTTTGTTTCCATTGCGTTAATCGGGCACCGTCTCAAAGTGAATACTTTTTTTTTCCCATTTCCTCTTTTCTCATGTCCAAACATTTTCCCCTCGTATGCTTGCTGATACCATAGCTGGCTGGTTTATTGTTTTCTGCCAAAATTAATTTGTTGCCCATCTGAGAAAAGAACAAAAAAATCCAATGATTTCCACTGTGTGAAACTATTGGTCTTGCACAATGGAAACAAAATGGCTCCTATTCTTGAATTGACGCAGCTCTATTTCAGAACCCGACTGTAGAGTCTGTGAATGTAAATCATTGCAGCGCACTGTTAACTGGACACAAATGACTTGAATGCATGGTGTACAGTAGGAACACGCACCACTAGTCCGTACAGTGTGCTGTGACACACAAAACTACTGTTATCAGAGACTCATGGTCCAATCCCCACAACGGTTGTGCAATGTTAGCATTTAAACACGTGGCCATTTGAAACAAAGCAATTCAGCAGGAGTCAGGACTGCATGAGTTTTATTTCTCGTAGGACATGAGTGGTAATGCAAGTGAAGATCAGAAGATGGCTTGAGACAATTAACAGTTTCGTCTGATGTGAGCAGTTGTAACAGTTGTATAAAGCAGCATAATCTGAAGGACTCTTTCAGGAGTTTTGATGCTTAATCTTCCTGTATTCATCATGAAACATTCTGTGCCAGAACTGGACCTCGGCACATAACCACCTCTCCACGACTCCTTCTCCTCACTGCCCGAAATACCTCTTCAAATTTTAAGTTGCGGCGGGAATCCCAACACCCAGCACAAATTCATAAAAGAGAACTTTATGAACCCAACGCATTGAACTGATATTGCTGCTAGTGCCATTCTGTGCAGATTTCAGACACATTACTTGTGATAAGAGCAAATACAGATTGACACATTTATTAAAATTCGGACAGCGAAGCGTGTTTTTCATTTTTGAGAACCCGATGCAGGTTACGCCCTATGGTTACACCCGGACGCTTAAATGTCTGAGGATGATGTCACTAAATACAAATATCTGTGACAGAGGGTATCCCTCAGGCTCCCAGGCGCAACACCCCAATGAATCCGCATGGGGAAATATCTCAGGCTCTGCTGAGTTTTCTCCATTGGCGATACTGCAGTATCTCTCATACACATAACAGAAGAGGACCTTCCTCTCATGCGAATGCACAGCAAGATAAGAGCGTACTGAGAGCGACCGCTCAACGCGCTTCACGCTGCTTAAAATAGAAGCGCCAACGGAGCACTTCTGTCTGGGCCAGCATAGCGCTCTCGGTTTCGGTTCACCACAAATTTATTAGTTTAAATACATAGGCTAGTGAGGAAATTAGCTTTATATTGTTATATTTTTAATGTGGTATCTACATTCGTGAAGGGAGAGCATTGTGGGAATGAATGAAGAGTTTGTTCCCAAAATGCAATAAGTTCCAAAAAGACTGAAATTGAGATAATACCACAAAGCGATAGCCCTGTGCTTCTTACACATGGTGCAAAAATCAGCTTTTCGAAATTCATACTATAGGGTGTATTTTCATATGGTCAAGGTTTGTGTTTTTCTATAAAATGCAACAGGTGCCAATATAGAAAAAGCTGATGTACTCAAAATGAGTGTTGCATCTTGGAAGCAAACTCTTCGAATGTTTTTTCCCTGATTTATGCTCAGTTTCCACTGTCGTGCGCTCCGATTGGCCATTCGTAGCTGATCGTGGATTTTCTCTGAAGCTGCTTTCACTCCGGATGCGAAACAAATTTTTTGCATTGACATTGAATGTAATCTATCGTGCGAAAAATTTGTTTCGCATCCAGTGTGAAAGCGGCTTAACACAAACTGGTTTATTCTGTACATTTTCAATATGTGCGGCCACCTGGATTACTTTTTTGCTGTAAAGAAACTGTCTGAAAAGAGCTGACGTTTTTCATAATTTCACGCCAACAGTGGAGGTCTAAACATTCTTATATAGACTCGATCAGCTTTGAACTACTGTGCCACTGTACCACAGTGCTTGACAGTGCGGTATTTGTGCCCTTGTGAAACATTGCAGTTGTTTAGTTCTCTGATTTAGTAAAAGCATGCCAGTGTTATTGTACAAAGATAATTGGTTCATTTAGCTGGTGGACCTCTATGTGGGAAAAGAATACATGCGGGTCATTCCATGTCAAATGTCCGAATGGCTCCCTCTTGACCATCTCAGATTTGGCTGAAAAAAATCCAGCCAGTGCATTCACCTCCTAATAGGAGAAATCCAAAAATTTAGCTCTCAACTCCTAATAATTTTGTCAAAAGTTTTGCAACTCAGTTCCAGCCCTTTTTGAACTGCGATTTCTGAGGAGCCACTGTCACATGGCTATATCTAGAAAGGTATTTCAGCTTGGTCCTTCAAATTTTCTGGCGTGAAAATCTGCAACTCTAACTTGAGGAATATGGACTTATGAATGTGTCCCTTTAGTTCATTATATAATTCTGGGTGCACAAAGTTGCTTGAAAATTTTACTGTATGCTCCACGGTAGCATATTTGAAGAACTGTAAAAAGTGGAATGTCAAAGACAGGAATTTGGTATTGCACATACAGCTTCCCATATATGTTGTGCATTTTGTATTCTAATTCTGCCCCTCTTTAATGAATAATCTTGAAAATATAAAGGCTTGAAAATGAAAATAAATTGTGCTATTTTTCACATTTTATACCAAAAAAATAACACCATCCACTAACATCAAATTGACTGTTTTAGAAAGATTAGATGCCTTTTATTAAAATATTCAAAATTTGTGATGGGGTTTTGCTTTATTTTCTCAAAATAAATTTTTGAAAATATGGTATTTTTGTGGACACACAGCATTTAATGGCATCAAAGGCATATTTAAACATTATTTTATAAACTGCACAGTTAATGATATAAAGCTAACACATAACAAAGTGCTTAATTTCATGTTAATGTTAACTTAACGTTAACTAATTTCATGTTAATGTTAACTAATGTGAACTTCCACTTGAAGAATTACCCATATGCAGTGTTAAGATTACAACCTCCCCTCAGGAGCACACGTCCGTCGGCACCGCGTCTTATACACTCATTGGTCGAAACCTCGCAAGCTCAGAGGGAGGGCGGAGGACACCCGAACATGAACAAGCTTAGAATCTTCCTAACGAGCACCCGTCTGGCCAACAGGAGGTGCCTGAGAACTTGTTATTTACAATACCCTGTCCCAGCAGACCCTTCCCAATTTGCATCCCTGTAGCGCACTGGGCAATTGCGCGCTACTCCGACCACTGCTGGCTGGTGCGAGGCGGTGATTGAACCTGCTCCTTGATAGTTAGTTCTGCTTTGCAACGCGATGCTTTACGGAGTGAGCTATCCGGGCCTAAGTCATATTTGTACGTGTTCGGAAAACAAGAAAAAACACAATTTTTTGCAAGCACATAGTTTTTTTTTTGATATTGCAACAGTAAGCCAAAAATGACTTAGGCAATTATGCTATGATGTTAAAGATATGATGAACTAAAGGGACATATTTAAAAGTTAGACATGTTCCTCAAATTAGAGTAGCAGATTTACACCCCAGAAAATTTGAAGGACCAAGCTGAGATACTTTTCTAGATATACCCATGTGAAAGTGGCTCCTCAGAAATCGCTGTTCAAAAAGAGCCGGAACTTAGTTGCAAAACGTTTTTTATGACAAAACTATTAGGAGTTGAGAGCTAAAATTTGGGATTTCTCCTATTTGGAGATGAATGCACCTGCTGAAATTTTTTTCAGCCAAATCAGAAATGTTCAAAGTGGGCGGTTTCTCTGAAATTCAGACATTTGACATGGAATGACCCATACGCGTAGTGGCCCACTGCTGGCTGAACCTTGTGCCCCTCTGTCTGTGTGTGGCCTATTTGTGTGACTCTGGGAGCAATTTGTGTTGGCCACTTAGCAGCTGAATTCTGGCAGTGGGACATACTAATCATCAAGCTGTTAAATCTGGAATTGCAATTGTTAGAAAAGAAAAAACAGCATAAACAGTTGGTCACCCGAACCGAGTTTGGGAACCACTACTTTCGGGGACCTTTCACAGAGACAAAGTTTGTATTTTTAAGTATTCTTCTTTTATTCTGACCTCATGTCCTGAAAACACTGCATTCCCCCGCAATGAGCCTCTTTAACATGAGTATATAGGAACAGGGGTCAGAAATCTACACTATCAGCGATTAGATATCATCATTCCTCTCTGTGTTTTGGTGGAAGTGGTGTGTGTACAGTCTTGCTCGACATGCCTCAGTACACTTTCATCATTACTGTGTCAGTGGACGATGTTGTTAGAGACCTTAGTTGCGCAACAGCGCGAGAAACTGCCGGAGCAAAGTCAGCGGATTTGTGTGGAGTTTCCCTGTGATCTTTTAATGGGTGTGTGTGATTAAACAACAGTTAACGGGTATATGCATGCTGTCCCATTCCAGATACTTCTACAATCTGTTTACTGTTTATTGGTCTGGAAGGTGTTAACCCTACTTTGAGGTCACTGAGGAGAGCATTGGACTAGGATGCACCCCCAAATCTGTAAAAAGGATGTAGTGCCATTTTTACTCTAAATGTGATTAATGAGGATAGAGCTGGAAAACACTCCTTCCAATATCATTTCAGAACCTCCCCCATATTAAATTGTGGTCACTTTGCTAACTGAAATTGGACTACTTATTCATGTTTTACATAGTTTGCAAGACAGTATTGACCTAGCATGGAGGTGAATCTGCAAGTGCAACCCTTCAGTTAGCAGTTAGCGCAGAATTGGAGTTAGGGAATTGGTCTGGCTGTTTTATACTTCTAAAACATATGTATGATACAGATCTTTTTATGCTCAAACAGAATCTAATTGGTAATGATGTGCATCAAAATCGCTCTAATTTAGTACCTGCAACACACAGCAAAGTGTATTTGGTATATTTCTGATAGGACCACTTTATCAAAGAGAATATTTATTGAAAGCATACAAGCACACATTGAGTTTGGCGGCATGGCTCTGCTCAAGAGATCCCTGCCCATCCAGGGTGGAACCAAAGGCAGGGAGCTGCAACTAACCCCCCCTCCATAGAACAGAGCCTACAGCAACAATGACCTCACAAAGAAGAGACTTTGTTATTGAATGGCAGTTTAGCCATGAAAGAAGAGGGTTACAGAAGCTAAAATAGACGGGAGGAGCTGGGGAGGAGGAGGGTTGTTAAGAGCACGTACTGAGGAGCCGCTTCTCAGAATGACAGCTAAAGTAAACCAGCATATTATTGATGATTTTATCGCTGTTCGATCGCATATGGAGAGAAACCGTGTCTTGAGTTGCTAATTACGATAATTGGAAAACGTGTCAGAAAATGATTTAGAACTAGCCAGGACTAATTGTCATAAAGGGACGTGTCTGTGCCCCCCCCTCCCCACCCCCCCCCCCCCCAATACACAGTTCTATGTAGAACCGCCACTGGTGGCACAGTTCAAATTGCGAAAATCGAGGCTTCCTAAATGGTATGCTGAAACCAATGGACAACGTCACAGTTGCTTCGTCAATCTTTTTATACAGTCAATGGTGCATATAAGTTCCTGGTGTTGCGTAAGTTGGGGCTGGATCAACTTACACTTGCCCCTTTTCCACCGAGCTGGTTCCAGTGCTGGTTCGGAGCCAGACCCTGACTTGGCACCGGTTCTCGGCTTTTCCACAGCCTAAGCACCAGCTCCTGGCTCTCAAAACTGGTGCCAGAGCAGCACCAACTCCTTGCTGTGCCGATTTCGTCAGGGGCAGCACGGTAATATTATGACCCATCTCATTCTGTCAGGCTGGGTTTATTTTCTCTTGCAGCGGGCACTTGTTAACTCATAGAATAATTTATCATTGCAAATGCTGGGAACCCGACACTGGATGCTATGCTGCAGAATTGCAAGAATGTTTTTCTTCCCCACTGAAACATTTCAATCGACAAGACAGTATACAAAAACAAACGTTGACTTGGCTTCAAAGTTTACATCCGAGACAAATGTGCACGATGAAGAATAAAAGTATTCAAACTCTGTTCATCCGATGCCCCATGGTAAGCCCTAAAATGGGATTTTGAAAGTGCTGCGGTATTTTTAGCTTACCAGCCCTAAGGGCCAATAAGCTATTGTCGTGGTGTGGCGCCCGTTGTCTGGTGTCCGTCATCCGTCGTCTGGAAAATTTTTTCTTTTTTTGGCTCGATGAATTTTCATGTAAATTTGCTATAACATAGTACTAGACCATATCTCCAGTCTTTTTTCTCGGATTTTTGATTTAATAATTTTTCTTTTGTTTTATGGGCCCTTGAAAGTTTGGCTTCAATGTTAAAGAGTGGACTGAGAAATTATTAAATTTGATTATTAAAAATTATTTCTCAAAAACTGCGCGATTAATTTTTTTCTAAATCCGGCAATCAACTTACCTTGGAACCGTCAATGTATGGTGCGAGCGCCATTTTGATTGAATCAACGAAAGTGAGTCTATTGGGGCCGCTGTACTATGAATATGCAAGATGACCTGTGGAGGCCAAATGGTTGCAGATAGAGATTAGGTTTGTATTATCGACATATAGGAAGTCATATATTACCCATATTTTGGAAATATTAAATGTGACCACAGATGACTTTGAAAGGTCAAACTCGAGGTCAGGGAATTTATTAACAATGTTAAAAGAAATGACTTAAGATTTCAAAAAATTATTTCTCAAAAACTGTACGATTACTTTTTTCAAAATCTGGCACACCTTATGTACAATGTGGGGGCCATTTTGATTGAATCGACGGAATTGGGTCTAGTGAGGGCGCTGTACTTTAACATTGGGTCTTATGGGGAATGGGCCAAATTGCCTGTGGAAGCTAAATGGTTGCAGATTGAGATCAAGTTTGTATTACTGACATATAAGAAGTATTATATGACCCATATTTTGGCAGTGTTAAAGTTGACCTCAGATGACCTTGAAAGGTCAAACTTGAGGTCAAGCAAAATGTTACAATTTTCAAAGGTTTGTATGCTTGAAAATATTGAAGATTGGGAACATATGTGCATTGAACAGTTATAGAAAGTCATGTATGAACTTTCATTTGGTGGCCTTGAACTTTGGTGACCTTCGAAGGTCAAACTACCCATCGTGAAATTTCACTTCTATCACCAAAATTATTACAGATAGAGCTTAGGTTTGTACTGCGGGCATATAGGAAGTCATGTATGAAGTTTCATTTGGTGACATTAAACTTGAGCCTCAGTGACCTTGAATGCCCATACTTCACAGTGAAATTTGAATGACTTATATCAGCAAAATGGTTACAGATAGATTTGGTTCGTATTGAAGATGTATAGGAAGTCATACATGAACTTTCATTTGGTGGCTTTGAACTTGACCTTCGGTGAACTTCGATGGTCAAACTTCACATAGTGAAATTTCAATGACCTCTATCACCAGAACTATTACAAATAGAGCTTAGGTTTGTGTTGTGGGCATAAAGGAAGTCATGTATGAAGTTTCATTTGGTGACATTGAAATTGACCTTCAGTGAGCTTGAATGCCCAAACTTCACAGTGAAATTTCTATGACTTATAACAGCAAAATGGTTACAGATAGTTTTGGTTTGTATTGGAGATGTATAGGAAGTCATACATGAACTTTCATTTGGTGGCTTTGAACTTGGCCTTCGGTGACCTTTGAAGGTCAAACTTCACATAGCAAAATTTCAATGACTTCTATCTCCAAAACTATTACAAATAGAGCTTAGGTTTGTACTGCGGGCATATAGGAAGTCATGTATGAAGTTTCATTAGGTGACCTTGAACTTGACCCTCAGTGACCTTGAACGGCACGCAACTTAACTGTTCATGATATTTGAAGGTCAAACTTGACAATACAATTACAATGACTTGTATTGCCAAAACGATCACAGATGGAGTCTATGTTTGTATTAGAGACATATAGAAAGTCATATATGAAGTCCATTTGCTGATCAAATCTTGACAGTCCATGACCTTTAAAGTTCAGAATTGACATGTTGAATTCATATTGACATATTTCAATGACTTGTATCACCAAAACTGCTTCAGAGCTTAGGATTGTATTACAGAAGGTCTTATAAATGTATATGAACTTTTTTTAGTGACCTTGGCATTTATTTTCATTGATTCAAATGTAAAACTTCACATTAAATTTTCATAACTTCTATCATCGCTGTAAGACTGCTTGCCAGTAAGCTTGGTCCTATTTTCACTTGTTAGGACTGTAAGTATAGCATTCAGTGGAAAGAAGTAAAATCGAATGTTTACGTAGTCATGATGAATAAGATGTCTATTTCCCATCCAAATAACCTGTCAGATCCAGTCCTATACCTAAACAACGACAGAAAATAATTCCAGCCGCTCACACTTTCGTTGCTAAACAATCAGGCCGCAGCGAGCCTGGCGAGCCCACTAGTATACAGTGATGTACTGACGTTATACAGTGATGTAATCGCATAGCTCTAATTTGGCTCCTGGGCGATGGAAAAGCAAACAGGTTCTGAGGAGGTGCATGGTTGAACCAACTAAGCACTGGCACTAGCACCTGGTTCTTTTTGGTGGAAAAGGGGTATCTGAGGGGTTGCCCAATGTTTACCTCTCACTTTCTACCCTAAATTCTACTTATCCTCCCTCGTGTCTTGTCCATTGAGCTAAATTATTAGTGAGCAAAATATTAGGTACAGAGAGTTCTCCAAGCCTTCCATTTCTCCTTGCCCTCCTCATTATAAATGCTCTCCAGAGGCTCTTTTTTCATCCTGGAATCGACTTTGCCTCTGCCAAGATTGTATCACCCTTCAGAGACAATTAATGCAGTTCAATTCAATCCAGTCATGATGGAAAAGCAATGTCAACTCAGGACAGAGCTTTGAGAAATTAAAGATTGTATGACTAAGACATTGGCCAAAAAACTTCCAGTAGCTTTGACATCTTACATCAGGCTTCTCAAAGTCAAATCCTGGAGGACCAGTGGTGGTTTCTCTTGGGTTCAAGCACTTACGTCTTCTCTGTACCTACAGAACATGTACATAGCACACCTTATTTCTGATGCCTAAATTAGCTGCCGACTGAATGGAAATTGAAAAAGAGAAACTCTTAGACACTGTTGCCCTGCAAGAGGCAAAGACTGAGAACAAAATCAGGTATATTCATAGTTTACACAACGGAAGGCTGGCTTTAGCACATTTGGGCAAAGCCAGATGAGATAAATGGGAACACATCTCCCCCAGTTCGGTGGAGACTTAGGAAAGCAGGCTTAATGGGTCATATAGCACTTCAGGAATCTTGATTTAGGGAATCAAAATAGTAAGAGGCTTGTGTGGGACAAGGAACATTTGAACTTGTCCGCTGCAGAACTGAAAGAGTACTGTGTGCTGATGAATCCAAGGTAAAGTCAGTCCCAAGCCAAATGGCCTATCAGGCGGACAGTAAGTGCCATCTTCAAAGTAGCTTTGCTTGCACAAATTACCTTTTCATGCTCATTACGTTGTTAAAGAGGAACTGCCCCTCGAGACTGTTAAAGTGATGGTAATGACGGTGTTGTATTTAATTTTCCTATTTAATTCCCACCCTTCTGCTTCTTTTATGGTGCCAGTAGTGCTTAAATATAATCAAAAGAGGCTGAATGTGTTCAAAACGGACTGGTAGTGTATTTCTTATTTTTATGTAGGACAAAGTCCAATAGTAATCTTTTTTCCAAAAGTGGGCTGGCAAGGGCAGCAGCATAACTTCAAGTATGCAAACCTATGCAAAACACAGTAAAATAAAAGCATCCATGACCAGTGTGGTGCATTAATTAATGAAACACTGCGTTCAAGCATGTTCAGGATCATGATCGAAATTCCAAGGCAGCTGCTTGTATTTGTATGGGTCAAATATGAGACCAGCGGGAGTTTGAAAGGACGGAGCGTATTGGGTGCAGTGCTGTGAAAAAGTATTTGCCCTTTCCCACTTTCTTTCATTTTTGCATATTTGTCACACATAAATATTTTGAGTCATCAGACTAATTTTAATATTAAACAAATATAACCAAGTAAACAAAAATGCAGTTTTTTAAATTATGATTTCATTTATTGAGATAGAAAAGCTATCAGACACTATCTGGCCCTGTATGAAAAAAATTTTTTACCCATTTTGCTCAATCAACCTATTAAACAAGAGCAACGCAGAGTGTGGCATATGCCCCCGCCTGTATGTTGATCTGTGTCGGTCATATTGGATATCGCACAACGCTGGTTTTCGAAAGGAACCTTCCTTTAGCCAATTAAGAAATGGCATCAATCCGACGAGGGATTCTATAGTTATCCCACGGAAACAAAAACTTTACGGACGACGGACGGACCCTTTCTCTAGGTACCCAAAGCCGAAAATGCACTGATTCCTTTCGATTTTGGTGGATGTTGCATACAGAATTCATTCGCCCTTGCATTTTTGGCCGATTATGCTGTCCACTGTCTCATACCACAGTATCATAACTTGAGTTGCCAGACTTTCGCACCGCGTCCCGCACTTTGAAATATTGCCGCCGCATTTTCTGAAGTTTGTCACGGCACTGATATATTATTCTGTGATAACCACGCGAATGTAACTACTCACAAATTATTCCAGAAATCTCTGAATTTTTTCAGTTAGTATCCAGTTACGATTGTAGGTTTTCGTCCAACTACATTTTGAGCAAGTAATTTCTTCGTTTGAATGGAGCTATCTTTTCGCCGCTGGAATTGTTAGAACAAGAGAGCCCTAACACATAACAGTAATCTTCCGTGCTCGAGTACGGTTGCTTTCACATTTGGTACAAGAACCCATTCATCTGTCTCAGCAAACAGATCCGTGCGATCTCTAAATGCGCTCTCTGCGCAAGGCCTGGATGGCCAAAGTGTCCAACAGCAAATGGTAAGCCATTCAGAAGCAAAACGTACGCAAGTATCTAAGGGTTTTTATAGTTTAGTCCTAATTAGGATCAACTAGCCAAGCTCTTTAGCCCAAGAATTAAATAATAATGTCATGGTTATGGTTTTTGGTCATGTTTATGTTAGGTTCTGTGCTCATGATTTTGTCTTTTATTTATTCTTTTTGGTTATTGTAATGCTCAGGTTTTTAGTTCATTCCATTTCTCAGTTCCATTGCACTTGTCTCCCCTGTCTTGTGATCAAGTTGGTTCAGTCTGTCTTCCCTGTCTGCGTGCCCATTGACTTCGGGTGATTTAAATGATTTCCGGTTTTTAAAATATTCCTTCGATTCTCGTTTTCTTCCTTCGCCTTTCTGTTCCGATTACTAACAAAACTAACATTTGTGTTTGGTATCATAGTCTACTAACACAACTAATCCATGTATATAGATTACTAACTTACTAACGAGCACTCTAGTTTAATAGGCAAAGTTAGACTAATTCCCTCTCTGCAGTCGCCATGTTCTGAACTCCGCCTATTAGCTGTTTCTGTCCTCTCCTGTGTTTCAGCGAGATCTCTCGCACGTTCTTAATCATGATCCTGCGTTCGTTATCTGTGCATATAGAACTCCTGGACCATAGCTGTTTAAATGTCATAGGCTGTTTGTGTGATTCCCGTTCGTGTTTTGTCTTTTGCCAATTTTCGTGGTTAGGGCTTCCCTCATGTGATTCTCCCGTTGTAATTAGTCTGATTCTCTACACCTGATTCCTGTATAGCATGTGACCTTCCCTGTCTTTTCACTCACAGCTCTTGTCAGAACGTTGATCAATATTTCTTTGTGCAGAGCGCCTCGTATGCCATTGAGTATTGTTTCTCTTCTACTGCATTGTCCGACTTTGATTCTTGCGGCTGCCCTTTTTGTATTGTTTTTGTCTTTCTGGATTTCGACCCATTTTTGTATGACCATGATTTCTGTGTTTGGATGCCCTGTGTATGACCCTTAGCTTTGTTCATCGACTACGACTTTTTGCCTATCGTTTATGTACTTCTGCCCATCTGTCTTACTGGTTTTGACCTCTGCCTGTCTAGTCGACATTGTCTTTGGATTTTGTATTGTGGCTTGGCAATTCCTGTGTTTTTTGGTTTTGATTCGGACTTCATTAAAGGCATACGTTTTTTGGATTTCCCTCTCTTGCGCGTGGTTCCTGAATGCACCGTCACAAATAAAATCATTCTAAGGTCTCAAAAACATAAAACAATCAAAATTCGATAATATGATGCCTTTTTAATGTTTAGGTTTTAAAACTTGTGTATCCATGCATTGGACAAGCAATTTGTGGACAGAGATAACAGTTCTCTGTTTTCGCTTATCTCAGTAAGAGTGCTTTCGACCACTCGTAAAATTTTCTCCTCCCTAAGAGAACAGCAAAAATATGAAAACATTGTTGCATCCCAGAAATCAATGGGTAAGAACAAAATAAGAAGAAATCGGGGATACAAACAAAAATAGGAGAAAATGTGTTCTTATATAAATTCTTGCATGTGGGCCATTGTCAGTTATATCAGATCTGGCATCACATCCTGAATAAGAATGCCTTATTACTGCCTTTTCAAAGCATGAAATTTGCTTGTGTATGATTTTCTTGGACTCTAGCGAACCATGGTGAGAGCTACTATCCAAGCACAAATGGAGATAACTGGGAACAGTGGTAAACACTCCTAGGCTGACCAACCAAAATTTCTCCAGGAGTGCATTAATATTTACTCATCTAGGAGATCGCTAAAGAACCCATGCTAACATTTAAAGAACTGCCGGCCTCACTCACCTCAGTTGAGGTTATTCACCATTGCACACTAAGGAAGAGACTGTGCAAACGTAGCACCCATGGGAGAGCTGCGAGGTGAAAACCATTGCTGACCCAAAAGAACACAAAGGCTCGTCTCACACTTGCAAAAAAAAAAAGTCTTAAGGCCCCCCAAGACTTTTGGGATAATATTCCATGGACAGTTGATTCAAAAGTGGAAGTTTTTGGAAAACATGGGTCCTGTTACATCTGGCATAAGGCTAATACAACATTCCACAGTAAGAACATTGTACCAACAGTCAACCACGATGGTGGTCATGTGAGGGTCTGGGGCTGCTTTGCTTCTTCAGGACCTAGTCAACTTGCCGTCACTGATGGCACCATGAATTCTTCTTTCTACAAGAAAATCCCAAAGGAAAATAATTTCTTGCCATCAGTGACTTTAGGCTGAAGTGTGGTTGGGTTGCACAGCAGGACAATGATCTGAAGCACACATTCAAGTCCATCCCGGAAAAGCTCAAGAGAAAGAAAATGGAGGTTTTGGAGTGAACAGGCAGTTCATGCTCCAAAACCCTGAAGTGTGGTTTACTTTAGACAATTAAAGCAAAGAAGAGTGGGCCAGTACTCCTCCACAGGGATTTATAGGGCTCATTGCCAGTTATTGCTAATATTTGATTGCAAAATGGGTGATATAGGTTTTGAATAGCTTTTTACATTCAATAAATGAAATGATTATTCAAAAAGTTGCATTTTGCGTTTACTCATGTTGTCTCTGTCTTATTTTAAAATTAGTTAGATGATATTTATCATTTAAATATGATGAGAAAATATAAGATTTTGGGAAGGGGGAGAACTACTTTCCTTCGCACTTTATATGTTTGTGTGTCTGTGTGTGTTTGTGTGTTTGCAATGCCATATGCCTACTACCCCTTATTCTCATGAATGATGTTCGCCTCCTCACAGTCAGGCTGAAGGTGTGTTGGGTCTGTCTCAGTGGAGGGGATGGGGCATGTTTTTCTGTTTCAGTGTCGTAATTCTTTCGCCGTGACGAAACTGTGTGGGATTAGGTTGGGATGAATGTTGTGTCTACTTCTGTCGAAATATGACCCAGAAACACATTTGAACTCATAATAACCCAGAACATCTCCTATATATCACTGTGAATATAAGTAATGAAGGTATCCGTTAATTCAGAAACTGAGCTCTTCACAGTTTTGGCTCATATTAACCGTGTCAAAGACCGGTATGAATTTCCTGTTGAAGTTTTTGGCAGCGGTTTTTGGATTGCTTATTCTGTTGGTTCTTTATTTATGACATCTTATTAAAAATCAAGAATAAACTGATGCCTTCTGGCCTCTGCTAGTTTCAAGATTATTATGGCTGATAATGCCCTGTAAAATATTCAGGAGCAGACTCAGTGCTGTGGAATGACATCAGTTTGCAAGTATTGGGCTCCTTGTTAAAGTTCATATAATATTTTAATCAACTTTACTTAGCAAAGATGTTTCATTTTATCTTCTTGATTGAATTACTTATACCGATTGGTGGGGCCATCACCATCTCTGTTTACTTTTTTAACAAGTAGAATGATCAGAGGATAGAGTGCCCCTATTGGTGAGCGGTGGCACTGCAATTCGCACATTTTATTTGTGCCTCAAAGATTTTTGTTGTGTCAACTTCTGACAGCATTAAGCTTGTTACAGATGATGATGGAAGACGACATGGACGGTCATATGTTTGTGATGTATCTACGACAGGGTGTGCGAGTTAGTCGTTTCCTGGTCCAGGTTTTGTGTATCCCCAGTCATTTCTCAGCTATTTTCTCTCTTCTAACTACCACATGCTCCAGCACAGATATGGGTATAATAACACTACAGCTTATCAGTTTAACACAAAAATGTACCATTCCATTGGTTTTTATTTACATTGCTACCATGGAATTGACATTAATAAACAAAATCATGGTCCGTATTGTGGCATGCCTTACTCCCTAACCACCAGACCAAATCACTTAATTCTTTTTTCCCTGTCAGGCATATGTCATATCTATGAAACTGGAAGGGGATTTTATATATATTTTATATTTAGACCCGCTTTAGTATATCAAAAATGTAAACTTTCCTCAATCGATGGGACATTATGTATCCATGGTTACGGGCAGGTTGGGCAAGTGACCTACATTCTGAAAGCTATGAAAAAAAAATTGAGATTAACTTTTTCAGGAAAACTCAGGAGCTAAAGAGTGGAAAATGTCACGATGACATCGAAAAGACTGAGCCTCCTCATTGGATAAACTGAAGTAAGGGAGGTCAGGGTAGCCTTCTGATCGTGATGCTAACTGAAACTGCCTCCGTGATAGTTAATCGCGTTATCAGACCAAAAGTAGGTCCGCGATCCTCATCGCAAAATGGAGGGATATGTGTGTGACTCAGTGGAGATCCAGGGAACTGCCTGGGAATCATATTCATCTTCACGCTCAGATTAAGAGCTAATCCTTCCACAGAAAACTCAGGTGAAGTCACTCTGTTGAGTGAGTCAGCTCCTCGATCCGCCCTCCATTTTTGGGCTATTCATCCCCCTGTTCTGTCAAAGACTGATTGTCTCTGGTCTTTGATATGCTCTGCGGGTATTTCCCAGCCAGTTGTCTTGCACAGTTATCAAACAGACAGCAGTGACAATAGCTTTGATGAAAGGCTCAAGGTTCTAAATATCTGCGGCTTGCACAAAGGAGACAGTTTCAATTCCCTGAGGAACTGAGATGTTTAGCTTTATGGGTCCAGGGATGCTTCCTGATATACAGTAGCTTCCAGGTCACATATAACGCTGTTATCTAGTTACTTTTAGGCAAAGTTAGAGAGAACCTTTAATATAACTGTTATTATCACAAACTCTTTATCAAGGCTGAATCATAAGTAGGTATTGTATGAAACAATAGCAACACAATGCAGGAGAAATGCAAGTATATAACCAGATGAAACAGAAACATTTTTTAGGCTGTATAAAAAAATTAGTTGATTGGTATCCCTGCCCGATTCAGAAAAACCCAGTTAAAAATCAGTTAAAATGGTGCAGTGAGAAAAATGCTCTGAGTCCCTGTCGACGATCTGTTCATCTTACGATCAATGCGTTACATGGGTTTGGTAGATTTGATTTGCTATGGTAATACATGCGCTAATTGCAAAGCTATTATTATTATTATTATTATTATTATTATCTCAAACTCTTATTATAATACAATATGAAACAAAAAAATACCTCCTTCCCCTGAAAATTCACATTTGAAGGATGCTCGCCTGATATTTTTCCATGTGACCTTATACAAGCTCATTTTTTCTGGATGAATGTCTGCATGTTAACTTCGGCATTGTCCTACTGTGGCGCACTGCTGCAACTTTCATCTCAGAAAGGAAGTAAATATGGCGATAGAGAGAGAGAGAGAGGAGGATAGGAGAAAAGATGCCTGAGCAGAGAGGAACTGACAGGAAACGCCACTGAGCATGTGCAGACCTTCTATCCATTAAGCAATAACTTCTGTTCTGCAGAGCCACAAAGCAAAGGCTAAAATTAGATTTAGACAAAAGTACTGTTACGATAAATTTGTGGTCTTAGTGTGTGTGCGTGTGTGTGTGTGTGTGTGTGTGTGTGTGTTTGAGTGCTTATGCGCATGTGAGTATGAGTGTGTTAATGTGCTCAAATGCTTGCATGTGTGTGTTTGTGTGCGTGTGTGCTTACATTGTGTAATTGCATCAGTGCCTCTGTCTGTATTTATATGTGCAGACATCTATATATTTACATGAAAATTCCCTCAGTATGTGTTTATGTGGCTGCTGGTGGCGGTTATGTTGTCTTGTAAAGTTGCTCACTGTAATCTTTATGTCAAGTCTGAAGTCGCCACGGCTCATGGCCAAGTCAGTGCTCAATCCCTGGCTCTCTAAGGTCATGAACACAAGATGGGGGAAATAAAGTCACATTTTACAGTTCACACCATCAGATGTAATGTTAAACTGGAAATCGTAAAAGGAGCGCAGAGAGCGCGGAATCCGAATGATATGTTTCCTTTTAACCCTGTAAAGCTTATGGACTCTTATATAGGTCTCAAAAATGCAAGTGCTGCATTCAAACCTGTGAGACTTCAGGCTATTTTGAATTATACCTGAGATCCCAAGGTGTCTATGCTGTCCTGCTGACGCACTGGGAAATGTGCTCAAAATGATGTACAAGATCCTGAGGTTCTCCCACCGATTTGTATTGCTCTGGCTATTGAAGCATGGCATCCTGGGTTTGAATATTGCTCTTTTAAGCAAGGTGTAGCTTTGTGAAGAGCTGCAACAAACAGATACAGAAAATGTGCGAGACAGGACCCTTCAGTCTGAGAAAAATGCTTTTACTGACTTTTCACCCAAGTGGAAAGTGACTGAGTCAGATAATGCTGTTTAAATGAGAAGGTATATTTGTCAAATTATACACCAAAATCTGGCTTTGGATGCAAATGTCCTCTATAAACATTAGTAATAACAGCTGAAAACAGAGGGAGGTGCTTGTATAGTGGGCACTTTGCATGACAGGTGCATCACTTCATGGGCTTCCTTTCCTACCCTGATGCACCCATTGGGCTGGAATTACTCGGACTTATCAGACCACATGACCTTTTTCCATCACAACTCAGTCCAGCCTTAAACGTTCCTAGCTAAGTGAAGTTGTTTTTTCCCCCAATTAGTCTCGCTAACAAGTTGCTTACTTGTTGCCAAGGAGCAATTGTTGAGGATTATACTTTCTCATCATATTATATATATATATCATAATATTTCTCATCATATTCATCAGTAGATCAATTGCCATGTTGAATAACCATAATCAATAATCATAATCTATAACCATATTATGTTGGCAGCCGTAACGCGCGCGCACACACACACACACACATACACATACAAGTAGTTCACATACGCATAGGGAGAGGATGAGCAGTGCAAACACACAGACACATACACATACACAGAAAACAGACATACACATACAGTATGCAAGCAGTTCAGACGCACATGAGCAGTGCACACAGACACATGCACACACACATACACAGGCAGCACACGTACACATCCACACACACGCACACAGTTCTGTTACAAACAGTTCACTCACGGACAGACACATACATACAAGCAATTCAATTCCCATATGCATGAGCAACTCAAACACACATAAGCAGCAGGCTTCTGTAGCTTTGATTAGTAAGCAGGCTTCTGTCTTTTTTTCTGATTCAAAAACATAATCAGAGGATGTATTTGATTTCTGTAGCTTTGATCAATATTTGTTCAGTAAAACCATTAGCTGTGACTGAAAACATAATCAATTGAATAATTTATGTATCCACTTGTATCCTATTCATCTGGCTGTATTTTTCCTTTGTCTGTACTTTCATCTCTTGCCTGTAAGTTTCTGCTCCTTTTTAGTGATGTGCAGCTCATCTTTGCTTTGAATTCCTGAAGGATCAGCTAACAGTGTTTTGGTTTGCCTCTCCAATTGCAACGCGAGAGTGAGAATGCGGAAAGACCATATTTGGAAGATATTTCCTGTGATTGTGGTATAAAAACTGGGTGTGAAAAGTAAGAAATCAGTTCTTCTTGCGCAAAAAGAACTCGGCTTCACATTTATCAGTATGCCTCAATAAAACCAAATTTTCTGAAGAATCTGTCTCTCTCCAATCGCTTGAGGATGGGGGAACCTCATGATACGAAAATATGTTTGAATGAAAGCCACAACACTATGTAGTCCCCGCTCTCCCGGTTCTTGTCGCATTACGTGTGCGGAAATGCCCTTACTTTCACAATTAAACATAGCCATGAGTTCGAGTGTTGATTTTTAAGGATGAGACTTATGGTAATCTTCAATCGTGATCAGTTGTGATTTTTTTCCTACAAATTTTTTCTGCCAAGTTGATGGTTCATCGCTGTCCTCCCAGGTTTTAAAAATCTGTTGGACAGTTCTTAACACAATTTTAGTAGTTTCGGCAATCTCCTTACTTGTTTTCTTTGCTTGATGCAGGCCAATAATTTGTTCCTTCTGCAACAGAATAACATAATTTCCATGACCACAGGATGTCATCTGAAAATGGTAGTTCAAGAAATGAGAAGCTACTCATTGCATCAGTTCAGTTAGTGTTAAATAACGTTACTAGCTGAAACATATTCATCACTGCAGTAATTGTTCAATGGAAGGCTTGAACCTGTTTGCTTAGTTAAATCCAGGTTTATTTTTGGTTGTTTTTTTTTTGTTTTTTTTGTTGGGCAGTGTATTTTGTATTATTTTGATTCATTTATCCCTGTTGGTTTTCGCTTACCGGTCCTAGGGCCGATAAGCTATTGTTGTGGTATAGCGTCCATTGTCCGTAACAATTTTTATCTTTTTAGCTCCGCTGTGACAATAGTCAGCAGTCAGGGGAGCTTTTCTAATGCCGAGTCATCCAGCATCCATCTGTCTGTCTTCCATTCTAATGCCTGTCCGTCTGGTGTCAACTTTTCACTTCAAATTTGAATATCTCAAAAACTGTCTGATAACTTTTTATCTGATTTGTTGTGAGCCTTCCCTATGATGTTATGAAGATCCCCTGCGAAAAGTAGAAAATTCTTCATCCTGCTTATTGAGAAATTTAGCATTTTGGACTTAGAAAATCAGTGTTTGTGCTCATTTTTTCAGTCTTTCATTAATGTCTCAAGCAAAGGTTAAGCAAAACATTGAATTTTTCAAATATTGAAGATTAGGTACGTATGTGTTTTGAACACTTATATGAAGTCATAAATGAACTTTCATTTGGTGGCCTTCTGTTTGACATTCGGTGACCTTTGAAGGTCGAACTGCACTTAGTGAAATTTCAATGACGTCTTCTATCACCAAAACTATTACAGAAAGAGCTTAGGTTTGTATGCGGGCATATATAGGAAGTCATATAGAAGAACATGACCTTCAGTGACCTTCAATGGCCAAACTTTATTGTGAAATTTCAATGACTTATATCAGCAAAATCATTACAGATTGAGTGTACGATTGTATTGGAGATGTATAGGAAGTCATATATGAACTTTAATTTGGCGACCTTCATATTGGCCTTCGAAGGTCAAACTTGACCTTGTGAAAATTCAATGGGCTCTAATTTCTTGGCGCAGCGCAGGTGGCAAAGCCTGGCGCAGCCCACGCAGTGGTAATTTCGTCCGGCGCAGCCCGCGCAGTGGTAATTTCGTGAGGTGCAACACCAAGCGCAGACGAACGTACGCCGAGATGGGTGTGGCGGCGTAGTAGGGGCAGGTGTCACTTATTCATCAAGACGCAGTAACAATTTCGTTGAAAAAGTCTTCGCTGCAGTTGCGCAGAAAGCTCGCCAGCTCCAACCTGGTTCACTTTCTGTGCAGTGGTAATTTGGCTGACCGGCACACAGAGCGCACACGTCACCGAAACCTCACAGGCAGGTTTCCAGAATGTCAGGCACATTTCAAAACAGCATATAATTACAGCAACCACTGTTTAATGTAACTATCTGAATCAGCACATAAATTATAGCATCTATATCGATTGTCCTGATGTCAGATCAAAGGCGGTTGCCACGCGTGATGGAAACTCGACCTGACTTAATCAACGCAACTGAATCAATGATGCAAATTAACGACTTCACATCTGTAAAACCCCAACGAAGCAATGACCAAAATGCGGATATTGCCCGGGTTGAAGGCCTCACGTGTTCTCTTAGTCTAACTTTAATTAGAGCATTCTTCTGGCTGGTGTGAATCACAATATAATGGATATTTTTCACCGTCCGAGGACGGGGCATGAAAGCGCAATGGTTACGATTTATGTCTCGCTTTAAATCTGACTCCATAATAAATTTAGAATACAAAATTTAGCTATAATCCTCGTTAAAAATCTGACTCCAAATTAGAATTAGAATTGATAATTTTGAAACAGCATGCGTGAATCTCAGGGCAGTTACGCACCCAAACTCTGTCTGCGAAAACCATTGTCACTAAGCAGAACACCCCCTAGGGTTAAAATAGGCGTCTCTGCCTGGTCTAATTCGACGATAAATCCATTGGATAGAGGAGACTGGCACGGTAGCAACATCAGGCAAATAGCTCTGAGTATGAACGTACCACGAACCTAGGTTTATGTATATCAAAGGGCCCCTTAGAAAGATTAACCAATAGCTAAATCTTAAGAGCCGGTAATTTCATAACCCCTTAATAGGTAGAACCCAATCTCAATCTAACTTAGAAGTATCGCTACCTACACATGTCTTGGTAGGAGTCTCCCCTTAAGTCCCAATCGCAACAAGGCCAGAAAGAATTTACAATGAGAACACGCAGGCTGGAAAAGGAATAACAATAATTTAATTCACCAGGTAGGCACAACTTGAATCAAACAAATCAATTATAAGCCAATTACCGTTACATATAATTTAGAAGGATTTAGAGTATTTTCATACCTGGAAAAGATGAATGACCACACGGAGCTAAATCGCTCCACGTGGTCGGGGAGAACTCACATGTTCCCCCGCTCCGGAACAAGGCAGCACGTGACCTCTCCCCGCTTACCTATTCGCACGTCAGAAGTTGGCAGAAAAGAGACAGGACAGGATAGACCCGAGAAGAGAAGAGAAGAGAAGAGAAACCAAGAAAGAAGACACAAGAAAGAAGAATGGCCGGAGCAAAAAGAGAAGACCCCAGAAAAGAAGAGAACGCCCCCTCAGGATCTCGTACCTTTAAAGACTCCAAACCACACCTCCGAACAAGGTAGAGGGAAGGTTGGCCGAATCAGAGTTTTACTGGCCTAGGTGATAAGATAATTTGCACAGGGAGACTAGGGTAGTTGCTTGAATGAATCTTACAAACGAACCATAATTCCAAGGGAAATGAAACATGTTCCATTCAACTCCTTGGACTCCCCCGAGAATAAAGAGACCAAACATGATATGAATATGTATTAAAATGATGCAGTTGTCAAGGAAAAGCCTTAAGATGGAATATTATAGCCCAATTGCGTTATAAATATATAACAGGTTCCTTCCTAGGATATTGAACAGAAATATATTATGAATTTGATAGAGGTTAAGATTGTTTTAAGCAGCTTAAAAGTAACTGATCCTGACTTTAATTGAGAAGAGGTCTGTGAGTTTCAGAGGGCCAGAGCAAATGGCTCCAAACCCCCTGCTGGGCAGAACAAAGGAGATTCGAGGCAGGCAACAGAGCATCCAGGTCGTATACGCTTGCTGTTAAATCAACCAAATTTTACACATGGAATGTGCCTGTGTTCCAACAATATGAATTGACACGTATTTTGAGTAAAATCCAGCCAAATCAAACTTTCAGGTTCTACACATCTTTCTCAGACAACCACAAACTGCCTCGGCATCAGGCAGTGCGTAAATAATGCTTGCGTTCTATGCTCGGTAAAGCCGCTTGCACACTGGATGCGAAAAAATTTTTTCGCATGACTATCGAGGGCCGAGGATTAACTAGTTCTATCTGACATTTTACTCAAAAATGAGATATCTGTCCTACAATAGTCTCAGTACTAACTAGTTTCAAAATCAAGGAATCATATCCTAACTACAAATAAGTTATGCGATATGTACCTTTTATTGTTTTAAAATAGCAAATAGCTAAATATAAAAACTCATTTTTCTCAAAAAGTAAAAAATGCTAGATAGAACTAGTTAATCCTCGGCCCTTGTTATTACAGTCAAAGTCAATGCAAAGAGCTATCGACTTTTCTTGGTCTTTTTATTCGTCTGTTTTCTTCCTTTGAAGATAGACAACAGTCTTTATTCGATCTTTCTTTTTAAAACTAGTCAGATGGATCAAACAGATTCACGCTTTATTTCCACAGCAGAGATAAAATAGTGCTTGCAATCAGAGAGCAAATCAATTCCATGACCATTGACAGTGTGAAAAAATTATTGCATGCACAATCAAGACTGTCCAAGGCGAAATGCAAAATACTCCTTGTCAGGCATCCAGCAAAAAATAAAAGTATTAATATGAGAATAGATTTATAATGGAATAAAGAATAAAAATACATATAGATGTATACCAACAGAACATCCAAAAAAGATGACCCGCAAATAAATTAATCGCAGTGTTCGTTGGATGTTCTGTTGTTAAAATGTTTCTTTTTATTCTTTATTTCGTTATCAATCTGTTCTAATCTCCCTCTTTTTTTTTTGGGTGTCAGACACGGAGGCATTGTACATTGTCTCGCGCCAATGTCGACTCACTTTAGTGAGCAGAGCTTAATCAGAAACATTGATTGAAATTCTCGGTACTCATCTTGAAGAACTGAGCCCTCTTATCGAAACATTCTCGTTTAATTTCTAAAAGAGTTAGAAGATTTGAAGAAATTAAAAACAATAATAGACTGTCGGACACAGAGATATATTAAAACCCTGTCAGACTTTCGGACACAAGACACTGCTTTCAATGCAATCTGTCGAGTGAAAAATTTGTTTGTGTGCAAGCGGCTTAATACTAGGCTACTATTATAGTCACTTAGGTTTTATCGGGTTTAGTGCGGGAAAGGAATACAGCCTGATTGCTATGATCTCGTACTGAGTTAAGATCACATATTGAAAATAAAAGTGTAACGTATCTTGCATTGTTGTCCATGTATATTAATCCCAAAATTTAAAGCAGCAACAGGCTGAAATAATAGAAACACGCTATCCATCGTGTCTCTTGCCAATGAGCAATATTTGACTCGGCTGTGTTATACCCTAACACGCCTTCTTTGCCAACTTGCGCTAGAAGGAGGGACAGAGGCGGGACAGAGGAGTACTTGCGCCAGGCTACGCCGGGCACGAAATTGCAACATACCCCTGGACACACCACGTTGGCGCGGCGCACCCCCCATTCGCCGCGCCTGCACCGTGCCTGCGCCTGGTCTACGAAATTAGAGCCCAATGACTTCTATCACTAAAAAGGTTACAGATAGAGCCTAAGTTTGTATCACAGACTTAAAGGAAGTCACACATGAACATTCATTGGGTGACATTCAACTGAACTGTTAGTGACCTTTGAAGGTCAAACTTTACGTAATACAATTGCAATCACTTGTATTGGCAAAACAGCCACAGATGGAGCCTAAATTTGTATTAGAGGCATATAGGAAGTTACATCTGAACTTTCATTTGGTGACATTCATCTAGACTGTCGATGACCTTAAAATGACTTGTCTTGCCAAAATGGTCACAGCTGGAGCCTAGGTTTGTGTGAGAGACCAACAGAAAGTCATATTTGACCATTTCATTCAGTGACCATGGTATTGACCGTCGAAAGTCAAATTTGACCATTCAACTTGACTGTCAATGACCTTTTGTCTGCCGCCAATCTCACATACATCTGGACCCTTCTGCCCAATTTTTTTTTAGCACATTAACAATGATATACTCAAGAATCTCTTGCGGTTCGGTGAGTCGCAATTTTTGACTGCTCGTATTTATACCAACATTGAACTGTTGACCCCTCATGCCTCTTAACCTGCCAGCGATCAACAAACGCTTCCGCTGGAGATAATAATGTACACGTCTGTGGGAGATCTGCACTCCACTGAGTGCTCTCTTGTGGTATATTACGAAAATCAATGGTTTCAATTTTATTAGCACCCAATGTTTGCTACTTGATGCTAGTTCCCCGTGGCAAAGACATCAGCTGAGAGTCTTTTCCAATGGTTTATGATTACCTTGTAGACCATGTTTGTTTAGGGGGACTTTCAACATTCCGTCAGGCAGTGATTTTTGATATTTTAAACCACAAATTTTTTGACGGGATTATGTTCAAAGACTGAGATGCCTATTGCATTGACCGCTGATCTTGTAACCATTTCTGTGTGAGGTTGTGTAATGAATTTTTGTCTCACTGGGAAATCCATTTATCCATTTCAGCTTTTTCTTCCAAAATTCGTCACAACCCTCGTGCGTCTGTTATTGGTTCCTCCTCCTTTCCTGTAACCGACAGGTATAGTGATTTTGTCTTCTTTAGTTGCTTTGTGGTCTCGTTTCCTCCCTCACACCCAGTGTGATCATTTTGTATGCCCTGCTCGTTTTGTGTGATGGTGTGGTCTATTTTAGCCTACGGTCTGTCCTGTGTGGTTGTTAGACTGTATCGCTGGAAGTACTACTAGACTTACCAGTCAGTTTGTATCTTCTAGTTTTGAGATAAGCTCTTCTTCTCTGTGCTTTAGGTAGATAAAGTAAAGTAAAATGTAATTACTCTGCGGAGTCACATTAATTGGAACAAGCTCTCAAGGCCTTATTTCAGTCTCCAGGATTGGGGCCGCACATTCTGTTACACTTTCTGATTGTCCGTCATTGTGATGGACAAGGGCATAAAAATTCCGTCATAATCAATTATTATTCGTCATTGTAATTTTATTTTTTAAAATGATAATTGTTTACTTTTTAAATAAAATGAACAGAATTATTTAAAGATTTCGCATTAGATGCCAACAGTGATTCATGCAGACACACATTTCGCACTGTGTTAAATACAGCACTGCGTGGATTTTCGAACTTACTGCCATATGAACTTCATGTAACAAATGATTTCTCCCCCCACACAGTAACAGTGCGCAAAGGAATAATGCTTTCAGTTATTTCTGGGCTTCACTAAGCCTAACAATCGCAGTCTCGTTAAGCAATCCTACGAAGCTGCTTATCAACTCGTTATGTCAACCGGGGCTTTCCCTACCTAGATATCTGAGTGTTCACATAACAGAGATGGCGTTTGTAGCATATGACCATTCGTCTATCGGCAGGAAAGCAGTATATTTTACAAATGAAGAGCAAATGATCATATTACAAAAATAAGAGGAATACAGGATTGTACCAGAAATGTCAAGTCTGACGCATGCGGCTTGAGTCTCTGGCCTTTTAGTGGTACTGACGTTCCTGTGCCGTAGTCGCAATTATTCAATCAACACAAACTGAAGAATTCACTCGCGAAATTCAAGTCATTGCACATTTAGTTAATCAGTTTCACGTGCCTTATGGTGGATTTCCCCACTATAGGGACACGGAAATTGATTATGACTTGGGAATTCTCAGGCTTGTCTTTACTGAAGGATTGAAAGCAATGGAATGACGTTTCAAATTATCTTATTTAATTTAAACAATTTAAAGGATCATGAAACACAAGCATTGTTTCCAATCCCTGAGTAAAGAGAAGCAGGAGAAGTCCGGAGTCCACCTTCACACAAGTGAAACTGAAACTTCAATGCACAAGGATTTTAATTCCGCGTGAGAATCTCATTAATCTCTTTAATAATCGTCCATTGAATAATTGCAGACTACGGTGAATAAGCCTAAAAAATGTGTGAGACCTACGCTGAATGCGTGAGACTTGGCATCTCTGTCATACAGATTATAGACAATGCTCGAGACAATATGACACCCACCGCCAATTGGACGGGGATGTGAATTACATTCTGTCAGAATGATGGATGGCCTTCAAAATATTCCGTCATTTGTTGAAAAAAATCGGCCAATGACGGAAAATATTCGGTTAACGCGACCTCTGATTCCATTGTTCCTACCTTTTCCTCTGAATCAGTATATTAGGAACATCTTCCAAGCCTTCATTGGTCTCCAGGATTGGGATTGTATTCATTCTAAACTCTTCGGTGCTCCTGTTATGCAGTCCTCCTTGGATGAGGGGGATTCTCCACCTGGCTTCTGCCCTGGTATGGCCACTGGCCTGGGTATGGACATTCCGACAAGTGTCTCCAGTCATTACCCACTTAGCTGGACCGCCACCGTCTCAGTTCTGAGCTTTGGCCCATCCCACTATTATTACTGTATTCCTATCAAGAAACCTCCTCTGTGGATCGCGCCCTGAATCGAGCCTGGTTCCTTGTCTGGATTTTTTTTAAAAAGTATTTTTATTTGCTTTATTTGGCTAAACATGTTGGTGCATGTAGCCAAAATGTGAATTTTAGTCTCATCTAACTATAGCACTCCCTTCCAGTTATAGTTCTAGTGATGACTGGCTAACAGCAGATGGCTGGCTTTGTTTCTTGTACCCATGAAGGGCTAGTTTTGTGCACAATCTTATATCACCGTGCAAGTCCTGTTCCAGGATCAACAAAATAATGCTTGTCTGGGTATAACATAGTACTCCACCTAATGATAGCGGGTCTGCCATAATAAGGGCAGCATAGAGATATCAGAGGTGCTATTCATTGATGTACGATAATGTTACTCCTGCATGAGCAATATTTTGTTTGTTCCTGAGGAACACTTACACGGCGATATCCGATTGTGCCTCCTTTATATTCCCCTTCCAAGTCTGCTACATGGAGCAGGCATGTGATGGTAGCTTCTCAGTCAGGGTGACATCAAGATGCAACCAGTCATTGCAATTTGTCATAATCCTTAATTTCTTCCATGTCTTCCTTACCATCTTCTTGCATCCTTTCTAATTTTTGTGGCCATTTTTGTTCCATTCCACAAGTTTCACTTTTTTTTGGATTGTTGCCCACACAATAATGAAGTTTTAAACATTTATGTATTCTTTGGAACCAGTGCTTCATGCATTCATTGTCATGCATTCATGTCATCAATTCATTCAATTGTTGACATGTCTCTTTGTAGTTCAGTTCTTTTGCCTTTTTCCATGGTAGTAGATGAGAAAGGGATTCTGCCATATATTACTTCATTTTTACTCCTGAGTGAAACATGAAGTGATGGAGTGTTGCAATATGGTTAATTTAGCTTGAAATTATTTGAATTACATAAAAATTGTTTTTAATGAAAATGAAAGTACAGTTTGCTTCTGCTTTTGAACAGAATATTTGTCGTTTTTACTTGCAGTATTTTTTCCTTTTTTTTTTAAAAAAAAAGTGCCAGTAATTCTTGACCTGACTGAGCAAGCATGCACTGTCTTAGCAGCATTATAAACTGGTATGAGAGCCTGAGTTTCAGATCCCTATTGGTATAACTTAGTTGTTCCCAGAGTTGGTACTGGGGACCCACTGTGTCTGCTAGTTTTGGTTCCAACAAGAATTATGATCCCAGAATTTTAGCAAGCCATTATTTTTTTCAATTAGTTGCTCAGGGGCTGAGGGACGTTTTACCCCCGTAAGCCACATTAAGACAGAAATGGTTATGCATTCCATGTCTCAAAGCCCGACATTCATGTTTTTTATTTTGATGTATTCCAGTAAGCATGCCAAACGAAGGCAGGCATATCGTTCATGAGATCAAATGCAGGATTGTGATCAATCAAGAAGCTGCTGATTAGGGTTCTGAATGTAGGCGTTGAAGTTCTTTCCTGGAGCCAAACAAGTAACATTTATCAGGTTTGACTCGTAAAATGCTTTGTCTTTAAATTCTTAATTGCCTGTGTCCTACATTTTATCAATTAGCTGCCAATTCATAGTTTCATGTCATCAATTTAAATTTCCCCTTTTTTATGTTGGTAAAGTCATTTCCAGTGCAGCACACTATGAAACTGTTTTCATCGTGGCCATTTTTGGCATGTGGTCCAAAAGGGTTAATAATCAGGATGAACAAGAATAGTGCAATTAAAAACAATTAACAACTCGTTAGCATTCTGAGCTTTGAGCTGTGGTTGGAGCAAAAACCAGCACACACAGTGGGTCCGAGTTTGGGCACCACCGGTCTAAATTACTGAATAGACAGTAAGACCTGCTCTTTCAGTATACTCAGATGTGAAAATGTGTTTTCCACCATACATTTTCATGCAGATTTGCATATTTAAGACGCAATATTTATATTTTTTGGCAACCCTTTTGTTTGACCTGCCTTCTGTCGTTGAAATGCCTGGTAGTGAACTGTTGCAATCTGAGCAAATTAATTAATAAATCGCAATGAGCTAGATTATCCTGGCTATAGGTTTACATCTCCTATGCCACGTCGCATGAGTTCAATCTGAAATGATTTCGCCCAGTTTGTGTGGTGCATGTGCACTAGGTGGCTCACAAAACTTATGGTTGTTTGAGATTTGTGTGGAATTGATTTTTTGAAGTGTATCCATGCTGGCATGTACCAGAATAATTCAAGCCACGGGCTTCTCAAGATGTGAAAATGGACTGTTTCAACAGTGTCGCTTGCAGTGTGTGGATCAGCTCATTGGCTTGCTCTTGATAGGCCGAGAATGTGTTTTTGTCAAAGTTTGGCATAGAAGGAAATGTCCTTCACCTGATAGGGAGTAGTATTTTGACAAGGACGGGCGAAGGGCACAACATCTGATTCCCTCATGATAAACAGCCGTAAGGCTGCTTTTATTTTGGCCCATCATCTGGGAGCTGGGCTGCAGTGTGAACTCAATGTCCAGTGTATGCCCTGCAGACACCTACTGAGCCCTGTCATGTGATATAGGGGCCCTGTGTTTCTACTGCAGGTTCATACTTTGTTTTTTCTTCACCAAACTCAAGGAGCGGGCTAATTCATTACAGCCTCTTGGGGGGATTCAGTGTACAGGATGAGAAAGTTTGTTTAATAATATGTTCATATTTACACACTGAAATGATATACACTCCTGGGTCAAAAAATTGGCCAAGCCCATAATGTCAAAATATGAAGCTTTCGACGGTCATAACAACAAATCATTGGTCAGGAAATTAGCAGGGATTAAACAAATAGATAAAGTAACTTAGAATGGGATAGCTTTCCCCCGAGATTTCATGATATGTTTCATTCTTGTGGACAGCTTTTTACAAAAAGAGTTGAAAAATAACATCTGATTGTTGTTCTTTAAATAAAAAAAACTTTTCAATTGTGGGAATCAAGCCTTTCTGCAAGGACCCCCTTGAAAACGAGATGGTTCATCTCAAGGAGCTATCCATGAATAAATTTCAAATATTGTCCTGGGGAGTGTTTCCCAAAAACGTTACTAAGTTACGCAACTTACGTAGTTCATCCATTCACAGTCATTGGGCCCTACTATGTAAGTTAGCATCTGTGATTTTGGGAAACGCACCCCTTTCTCCAAAGCATTATCTGACTTTTCACATGAAGCTGTTTCCAACTTTTTCCCTAACAGTTCAATGTAACAAAAGTTAACTAGCAAACGGTGGCACCGAAGGTCCCCGGAGTGCATCCTATTCTACTACTGCAATTGATGGCACTTCTGTCTGTCTGTCTGTCCTGGGTTGCAAGGTACACCATTGCACTGTTTGCCAAAACACTACTCAGTGGTCCTGCGTAAGCTTGGTCACACCAAAAAAAAACAGTTTTTGTCCCAGATATCTAAACCCAATGACTACTAGTTTTTTTAAATCCTTGCTAGCTTTCTGACCAAATGGATTGTTAAGACTGTTTAACGCCAAAAATTTTGCTATTTTGGGCTTCGCCTATTTTTTGCTCTGTAAGGTACATATGATATGTTCGTGCAGGTGGGTTTGGGTGAGTGTGTGTGTGGGCTGGGATATGCCTGTGTGGGTAAGTTTAGAAGGGTGTGTGTGTATGTGAAAGCAGGAAAAGGCAGGGATGATGCAATTGTACTGTTGGTAAGTGAAATGAGGTGGTGTTCCCCTTCAGTGAAGCAAAGTTCTGTGAGCAGCTGAGTCAGAGTGTAATGTTATATATCAATAACCAAATCCACATGTCCTTACCTGCTGCTCCACAAGGACACGGCCGCAGAAAGCCTGAGGTCTGGAGTCTACAGATAAATTACAATAACTATTCATAAACTCAAAACAACAGACAGTGGGTGTGAAGAGTATTAAGGTCCACCAGTAACTAGGTTGTGTAAGTGGGGGCGGTGGGCTTTTGGTATGACTTCTTTGTAGGTTCGCTTTGATTCAGTAAAAATGTGTGTTCTGATCTCATCTCCCGCCTCCGCAGACAGCCCACCCATTCACATTCCTTTATATGACGAGCTCAGGAAAGCCCCTTTCTCCAAACCGAGCTGATACATTAGCCTCAGTTGCCCTGGAGGCCAGAATACAGCCATGCACTGCACATCTGTCTCAATACGCTGGTGACATCTCTGAACCAGTCTGCCATGTTTACAGTAATCCTTTGAAGACTAGGTTTTTGATTGAAGTCTGGGTTCTTGAACTTCGCAGTGGTGAAGGTTTCATTACCATGATTATGCCCCTTATGAAAATGGCAATCACGTATTTGTGACCTCCCCGCACAGATGGTTACGTAGCTCCATACCTGCCAAGATACGTTTTGTCTCTTTGCTTGCCGTTTTCAGCGATGGTTTTTTAAAGCTGGCGGAAAATACAAAACAAAAATGTGATAAAAGGAAGACCGTTCTGATCTCTGTACAGAGGTCACGGACCATGGCCTAATTCTTCATTCGTTTTGGAGCTGAGGCAGACGGACGAAGACAAGTGCAGCTGTGTAGTTGCGGACCTTTTGTGAACAGGAAACTTGGCGGGAGGCACACAAGGAACCTCTCTCTGGGCTGCAGAACCCAGCAATGACCTCTGAACTCTGTCTGTACTGCGTGGGTGGGGTCTGCAGACTGGACAACAGTGGCCCTTTCTTCTTCTGCTTCTCCAGGCCCAAACCTCCGAAGCTTTTTCCTGGGAGTTCATGTGCGGAGTGGACACTGGTGATGTGTCCCCAAACTCATCGCTCGCGTTTTGTCAGGCACGCACATAGCTTTTTCATTGAGAATCACATACAGCGTCCATTCACTCTCATAAGCGCTGTCACACTCGTTGGAGTTCTCTAACGCAAAAACTTTTGCATACACGCCCAGACACTCGGTATTTATTCATTGTAACCCTTTATTGCAGAGTTATTTAACACTTCAGTCACAAACACACACAGTACCCTCTCTTTCACTGTCCCCTTTGTGCTCCGTCAAGAACTTCCTTATGATGCTATACCATAAATCCATGTGATAATTTATCAAACACAATCATACATTTTAATTATTCATTCTGTCAGCTGTCATAATGAGAATGGCATGTGCAGTAGATTTTCTGTTATGGCAGATCTTATATGAACTTATGAAAAAATGAGATTCGTACTTAATGCCTCCTCTCTGAAAAGAACTGTTTGAACTTAGGTATTGTCACTTTGTGATGGTGCGATCAGAAACCATTCGCAAGAACCAAGCAATGCAGTAGATTTGGTTTTATTAATAAGGGGGGGGGGGGAACCCCCGTAGGGCAGAAGGCAAAAGTACAAAGTCCACACTCCAAAAATTATAGTATAGTTGGGCAAAAATAGAATCAAAAACCAGGGCAGCAATCACAGTGCTCGTTGTCGGACAGAAATGGGTCTGGTTCACAAGTACAGGTATATCAGAGAAGCAAAGCCAAAATCCAATGGGCGTAATCCAAACCGTATCCAGGACAGCAATAATAGATCTCGAGGTTGGACAGAAAAAGGGTCAAAAAACACAGATGCAACAATAAATACAAAATCACAAAGCCAAAAATCGAAAAGTCGGGCGGTCCAGTCAGAAAAGTATCACTAAGTGAACAAGGCGAGAGAAGCGTGGCACTGTGAGAACAATCTGACGAGGAAGTGCTGTGAAAAGACTTCTAATATAAACTCCAGGGGAGTGTATATGTTCTGCTACACAGAACACAGGTGCCGGAAATGAGAGTAATTGCAGAGGGTGGAACAAGAGGGAGAACCTAATCACATAAAATAGGCAAAAGCCAAAACTGGGACAGTGATAACGTGCATAGATAATGAGAGAAAGGACAGCGTGATCAAGTGTGGAGATCCCACAGAAATGCAGCAGAGGAGATTAGAGAGAGACAAGAGGCGGAAACTAGAACAGGGCGAGTGCTGAGAGCTTGTTAATCAATTAGTAAGTGAAACTATACAATCCCTTAGTGCTCGTTAGTAAGTTAGTATCATATACAATGTTAGTTAGCGTTAGTAACGTTTAGCGAAAACAACAAACTGTTAGTATGGTTAGTAAAAATAGAAAAGTAAGGTGAAGAAAGCAAACGCCATTGGAACGAAGGATGAAATCCTAAAACCATTTCATCACCCAAAGAGTGGCACGCAATACCGGGGCTGTGAGCTGTGACAACACAAGAGACCAGACAGGGGGAGACAAAGTGCAATGCATGGTGGAAAGCAAAACATGGGTGAAGTGAGATTTCCTCATATGACTGTAAAGCACTTTGATAACCAATGAGAAAGTACGTTATAGTCAATTCAGTGTTCATTCATTCATCCACTCCTCCATGGGGATGAAATTCATTTTACACATATAGTATGTCTGGGCTCTGAAATATTCATTCAGTTGCTTTATGATGTCATGAAGTACCTGTCATAATGGCTGCTTTATTCTCATTGCCTATTACTGTATATAGATTGGTGTCATTAAAAGGTACAGCCCTGCTATAGTGTCTTTGATTGATAGAGAATTTTTTTATCCTTAACATAATATAGTAATATATATTATATATTATTATATATATATATATATATATATTTTTTTTTTTTTTGGTATCTTCAATCCCACCTGAATCTCGGATGCCCAATTCAAGAACTATGTACAAGCCTTGCTCGTTTGCCACCTGCTGTTGCCAGCTCAGGAGACAGAGACAATTCGCGGCTCTCCTCCGAAACACGCGCCTGTTGCCCCTGCACTCATTAGTCGAAACCTTTGCAAGTTCAGAACGAGGGCGGAGGATACCTGGACATGAGCAAGCTCAGAATCTCACTGTCGAGGGCCTGTCTGGCCAAAAGGAGGTGCTTGAGCAACGAACAAGGCAACCATTTTAATATCCCTTCCTGGCAGTTCCTTCCTAATTTGCATCCCATTTTTTTTAAATAAAAAATGTTTAGCTGTAGTAGTTTGTGTTTTTCCACTCAATCTCCCTGCCAACCTTATCCTTCTCTCTTTCACCAACTATGTCCAACCTTTTCTGTCTTTGATGTGTCCATCCCCTTGCTAAAGCAGTTCAGTGAGAAATAGGCATTTTTTTCAAAACCCTGTGGCTAGACTAGGGCTTTAGTTCAGCGCTAATGACTGGGGTATTTGAGAGCTGGAGACAGCCTCACTGCATCTGCAGTGGATTCCTATTGGAGCCGCTCAGTGGCGTGTGAAGTCCTCGGTGGACACAGCTCTGTTTGAAACGGGGGCTATATTGGCACCCAGGCATAAACAATAGCGGTTTTTTCCACAGTATGCAGTGGCGGCTCGTGAATTGGCAACAGGGGAAGCTCAAACAATCCCTTAAAGTTAATGATTGTTTATGACCCGTTTTCAATCATCCATTTAAACTACATCTACAGAAACTCCGAAAACTCATCATTATCTGATGCGGCCAGTTTTCATTAATAACGCATACCTGTCAACTCTCACGCATTCGGCATGAGTTTAAGTGGCATTTTTACGTTCCTCTGCTGTTGACAGCAATTATTCTATCAACGCGTATGTAAGAGATTTTCGCGTGGAATTTAAGTACTTGTGCATGGAGGAGTTTGAAGCAATGGAATTGCGTCAAGACGTTTCAAATTCTCTTATTTAATTTAATCGATTATGAAACAAATGCATTGCTTCCAAACCCCAACCCCTGAGTAAATAAAAGCATGAGAAGTCTGGAGTCGCAATTAGTATGCGTTATAAATGAAAACTGGCCACATATGATAATGTAGAGAATTTTCGGAGTTTCTGTTATGGTAATTTAAATGAAAGATTGAAAACAGGTCATGACCAGTCATTAATTTTAAGGGATTGTTTGAGCTTCCCCATTGCCAGTTCACGCGCCGCTGCTGACAGTATGTACATCGCAGCATGTGCAGTATTTAAACATAAGGGGGTGAATGCAAGTGGAACATTTATATCTTACTCAGTGCTGCTCAGAGAAGAAAAAGGTTCCTGAGATTGATTAGAACTGAAAAGTACTATCAAAACTGGTATAATTTTTGCTAGAGTAAGTTTGTTATGTTGATAAATTTCAATGTTTTTTGACACTAGTGGCTTAATCATCTACAGTTCCACTGGTAACCACTGAAGCTTGCAAGCTTCCACATCACATCAAGGAAGATTTATGGAGTTTACATTGGTAATCTCCATCAGTGTTTGTGGAAAATAAATGTATATATGGTCATTTAAATTGATCTATGAGGTAGATCCTTTATCATGAAGTGACTGTAGAAATGTTTCTGCAGAACAGCATACCATTATATTTATCCATCTAGTTAATGGGTTTTGGTGACCTGCTGTGCAGAATTTCTCAGAGCTAATGGCAGTTTTGTATCGCAGTTTTTCAAATGGTCCCGTATTCTAAGGCGGTCTGTCTTATCTTATCAAAGTCAGTAGGGTAAAATATGTTGTTATTTTATATTGATTTTAATGTCTAGGTGAGACAGGTCATGTTCAGGTATCCATGGATACTGGCAGTTATCTCTCTCTCTCTTGATGAAGTAGTGTTGAGACGTGTTCACATCATCCCTTCAGATGAATGTCTTTTTTCTTTCTTTTTTTGCTTACTACCTGAACTCTAGCATCATTTATCGAACTGCAAGCTTTGAACACTGTTTTTTTTTTGGAAGGGGAGAATAACAAAGGACTGAGAACTGGCACCCACTGAACCCATAGCTATGTCCACAACACCCCCAGTATGTGGACACTTGCGGTCTTGATGGCGGTGTTGAGCACAGTGACTTTGAAATATTGCTAATCGATGGAATTCCAGACTCACAAGTGAGAAGTAGTTACGGCATATGTAGTCCACAAATTCTGCTACCTTTTCACATGTGAGCATGTTTCCAGGATTTGTCCTGGAGAGAGAACTTTATGGTCTTCTTACATGCGCCTGTGGTTTTAAGTCAGCATTTTTACAAACTGGCGAGTCTTTGTTTTTGATTTAATGAAAAAAGCCATACTAACGCGCCAATTTTGTGAGCATGGTTTCTTTATTATGTTGTCATGATAGTGCTTCTTACATCATAGCGATAATGTTAACAGGCTTGCCCTATCCTCAGTGTTATGTGAGCTTGCCCTCTGAGATATCTCCACTGTATGAGCTTGCCCTCTGAGATATCTCCACTGTTGTGTGAGCTTGCCCTCTGAGATATCTCCACTGTTGTGTGAGCTTGCCCTCTGAGATATCTCCACTGTTGTATATGCTTGCCCTCTGAGATATCTCCACTGTTGTATATGCTTGCCCTCTGAGATATCTCCACTGTTGTATGAGCTTGCCCTCTGAGATATCTCCACTGTTGTATGAGCTTGCCCTCTGAGATATCTCTATTGTTGAGTGAGCTTGCTCTCTGAGATATCTCCATTGTTGTGTGAGCTTTCCCTCTGAGATATTTCCACTGTTGTGTGAGCTTGCTCTCTGAGATATCTCCACTGTTGTGTGAGCTTTCACTCTGAGATATCTCCATTGTTGTATGAGCTTGCCCTCTGAGATATCTCCACTGTTGTGTGAGCTTGCTCTCTGAGATATCTCCACTGTTGTATGAGCTTGCCCTCTGAGATCTCTACTGTTGAGTGAGCTTGCTCTCTGAGATATCTCCACTGTTGTGTGAGCTTTCCCTCTGAGATATCTCCATTGTTGTGTGAGCTTTCCCTCTGAGATATTTCCACTGTTGTGTGAGCTTGCTCTCTGAGATATCTCCACTGTTGTGTGAGCTTTACCTCTGAGATATCTCCACTGTTGTGTGAGCTTTCCCTCTGAGATATCTCCACTGTTGTGTGAGCTTTCCCTCTGAGATATCTCCACTGTTGAGTGAGCTTGCTCTCTGAGATATCTCCATTGTTGTGTGAGCTTTCCCTCTGAGATATTTCCACTGTTGTGTGAGCTTGCTCTCTGAGATATCTCCACTGTTGTGTGAGCTTTCCCTCTGAGATATCTCCATTGTTGTGTGAGCTTTCCCTCTGAGATATCGCCATTGTTGTGTGAGCTTTCCCTCTGAGATATCTCCACTGTTGTGTGAGCTTTCCCTCTGAGATATTTCCACTGTTGTGTGAGCTTGCTCTCTGAGATATCTCCACTGTTGTGTGAGCTTTACCTCTGAGATATCTCCACTGTTGTGTGAGCTTTCCCTCTGAGATATCTCCACTGTTGTGTGAGCTTTCCCTCTGAGATATCTCCACTGTTGAGTGAGCTTGCTCTCTGAGATATCTCCATTGTTGTGTGAGCTTTCCCTCTGAGATATTTCCACTGTTGTGTGATCTTGCTCTCTGAGATATCTCCACTGTTGTGTGAGCTTTCCCTCTGAGATATCTCCATTGTTGTGTGAGCTTTCCCTCTGAGATATCGCCATTGTTGTGTGAGCTTTCCCTCTGAGATATCTCCACTGTTGTGTGAGCTTTCCCTCTGAGATATCTCCACTGTTGTGTGAGCTTTCCCTCTGAGATATCTCCACTGTTGTGTGAGCTTTCCCTCTGAGATATCTCCATTGTTGTGTGAGCTTTCCCTCTGAGATATCTCCACTGTTGAGTGAGCTTGCTCTCTGAGATATCTCCATTGTTGAGTGAGCTTGTTCTCTGAGATATCTCCACTAATGTGTGAGCTTTCCCTCTGAGATATCTCCAATGTTGTGTGAGCTTTCCCTCTAAGATATCTCCACTGCTGAGTGAGCTTGCTCTCTGAGATATCTCCACTGTTGTGTGAGCTTGCTGGCTTCTTTGTTTCAGTGCTGGACCAGTTGTTGGGAGACCTGGCCCAGTTCCTGCAGCTCCTGGATCAGGAGAAGCTAAGCGGGAATGCTACTGTACAGAAATGCCTCCTCTCTGACTTGCTGCAGTCCTACACCGCCACTAATGGTAAGCACACCATTCCTGTTATCGTACATATTCACTGGGAAAGCCCATTGCTGTTGAGCTGAAGCCAAGTTAGTCATCTGCATTCTCAGACCGCCCTCTTAGAACAAGGAAGTTTGATCCTGAAGCCTTGCTAATGTGTCTTGCAGATGCATATGTTTTTGTTCTTGCATTAGCTTTTTTTAGTTTTGTTCTTGAGCCAAATGGCCTTGGAAACAACATGGCCAAAAGACCTCACAGGGAGATGCTGCCAGTCAGTGTTCACAAACACCCACATATCCAGTACAGCCGCACGTCCTCGAATCAGAGCAAGGCCCGCAATCACCGTAAACGCCATGAAAATAAAGTAGCATGAATTTGTGCTATTAACATGGCCACAAGCTCATCAGTGTTGAAAACCGTGTAGGAAAGTCTAGTGTTGTTATAATCACGGGCATTTCCTTGCCATCCCTCCGTCCCTCTCTATCTCTCTCTCTCTCTCTCTCTCTCTTTTCTTTCTCACTCACAGAAAGGCACTTTTCCATCTCTATTATGTGATTTTGTCCTCCCATTTCTGGCCCTACATTCCCTTATTTTCCAAGGCTGTATCTGTCCCTCTGGCCCATGCGTTTCCTGTGAGATGCTGGTTTATAAATAGCCCCCTGTGCGCCCCACTCCCAACCCCCCAGACTCACCAGATTTCAGTCTCCTCATAGTGGATGCATTAAAGCCAGCTTGGTCCTGTTCCCTGCCTTTCCCAGAAGAAGTTTTACTACTTCTCAGGCTCCAAAGAGTGTTGGAGTACGGGCCAAATCACCACAATGCATGTTCAAACCGTTGACTCCCCCTCCATTTTACTGTGGAATGTTCCAGCATCGGGGTTCACAGGGCCAGAGTATTCACACTGTTCAGTTCTGGCCTTTCTGCAGACCTAAGCTTTGATCTGGAGGGAGGGCATGGTTTTCCAGAAATGCTGGGCCGACCCTGTGTCCAGCACTTTGAGACCCTCTGAAATGAATATGACTTTGCATCGATGCTTTGTGAAACATACACCATGTCTGTCTTGTGAAAGACAGCCAGGTCTTTCTTTAAAAAGCTCTAGTGTATTTGTTAGCCCCCTGCTGAGACCACCTGAACAAATATGGATTCAATGCTGGAGAAAGACTTTTGACTGAAGGTACATTTGAAGATGATTGCAGTCAATAGTTTGCTCATTTATGGCAGCCCCATCATAGTTACTTGGGGACATTCTGCTTTGCTTTCATATGGATGAACAGTGACGACACTCAGGATTCTGATAACATGACATATGAGAGATAAGAGTATACGATCCTGAAAAGGCTCACTGGTTTCCTATATCTAAAGTAACAACTACAATAACAGTTCCGGCAGGGCATTTACATCAGATTTAATCATTTGTTACTGAAGAACATGCATTTGAGTTTAGTGGCAACTTTGCTTGAGTGATGACCTAGAGTAATCTGTGCAAACATGACACAGATGACCCCTGATATCAAAAACCCCAAAGCAGAGCTTTACGTTTAATTTATTGAACACAATATGAACAGATGCTGTTTACAATGTATAATGCTATGTATGGAGGAGGAGGCTGAGGTGGTGTGGTATATGAAATGTAGATCTGCAGTAGACCAGGGTAGGAGCAGAGTAGTGCACACAGAGCAGAAGAGATGAGTGAATGCTGCCTTGGTTATTAAAGCTCAGCAGCTTGATGGGAGATGCTGAAGACGTTACATCCTCAGTGTCTCTTGGTTTTGGTTTTTCTCACTATCCGGCCATCCTTGTTAGTTTTGGCCCTTGATGAATTGATTATTAGTTATTTAATTATTTCCTTTTTCCATTCCCCTCCTTCCACATTTTCCCCTCTTGCTTACTCATTCCTTCTCAGTCTGTTTATCGTGGTCCTTGTGTATTTAAGTTCCTGTGTTTCTTCTTACCTTTACTGGATTGTTGCCTTGCATTTTGCCACATGCCTCACTTCTTCTAGTCTCTCTTACCTTCTGTCTTCAATATATTATTATTAACTTCTTTGTGCAGAATACAAATAACACCAATTTTTTTGTTGTGCTTGAGCCTATTTAAGGTTTATAACTCACAATTAGTGTCATAGAGACTGGAAAGTTATTCAAGTGAACCAAGACATTTGGAAATTTAATTACAGAATTATTCAGGAATTAAATTTTGTAATTTACAGACACCGGCGTCTATATCTGCACAAAGGGGTTTTAAGAAACCAATTTGTTAGGAATTTATTACCTGTGTCAATGGCTCTAGTGAGCCATCCTGCGACTCAGTTCAAGGGTTCGCTTTAGCTCTGCATGCCTTGTGTCCTATAGCTTGCCATCCGATTTACTGACCTCTAACCAGTCTCCTCTAGCATGATCTGACTTCCTCTGCTCCAGTTTGCCTGCACCTGACTTTGGACCATCTTCTGGTGATTTTTCTGTGAATGTGCCTTTGAGGTCTTCTTTTGCTGCTTAAAAGTGCCACTGTAGCTTTACTTGTGATCTGCTCCTGACCCCTTGTTCTGAAACTCATAACAGAATAATCCAGCCACCCACAGAACCAGCAGACCTCCCTCATCTCTCCAATGCCATCAGGTATCAAAGGATTCATTTTGGGTTATGGGAGGTGGAGCTACACCATCCTCATCAGTCCATGATAGGCCATCTCCAATCAGCTCTCTTGCATCACTGAGATTTCCCGGGAGTCCACTGCTCCTGACTAGGCTGCAAGTGGACTCTTCCTTTATGCTTAAGCCCAATCTTCCAGACCAAGGGAGCCCTGCATCACTTTGTTGGAACAGTTTGACAGCAACCCATCCACTGGCCACAGTGTTCGGTTGCAGTGTTCAATTATCTTCAACATCCAAATGTCCTCCGTTCTCACTGAGCATTCTGGAGTTGAATTACTATCAATCCTGCCTTATTGAGTATGCCTTTGACTGTGCTGCTGCATGCTGGGAGACTTGGAGCCCTGCAGTCCACAGTTTTTCTACCGAGCTGATGAGATGAAGAAGGTCTTTGACTGTTTGTCTTATGCTCCGGCCGTTGCACATTGTCTCCTCCAGCTCCATCAGGGCAACCAGTTGGTTTCAAATAACTTCCACACATTGGTGACCTCCTCTCACTGGGACCACCAGGAACTTTGTGACACCTTTCTCTTTAGCCTTATGAGTAGAGTCCAGAATGAACTGAGTACATGCCTGCTACCACCTCACCTTGATGGGCTGATCAACCCATAAAAGAGTGGACACAAGCCTGCAGGAGATAAGGGTAGATCGGCAAGCTCAGCTCCAGGCCCTGCTTCCATTGCAGCCTGCCAGTTCTTCCACCAGACCTGCCCCCAGCCTGCCCTCTGAACTTCTGCATGTGGATCATGCCAGGCTTAACCACCTGCAGACTAACAACCATATTAATTCTGGCTCATGTTCGTTGTGCAGCTACCCTGAAAATCTCATAGCAAAATGGCCAGTCTGACAGTCCCATCCAGTCCAGGGAAGAGAGGTGTTCTTTGGGGCTGCTGTCTCTTCCTCTCAGCCACAAGGATGGGTATATTTCTGAGGTCCCGTCCTCCAGAACTATCCGACATTTACCTTCACCTGCTGGAGCCGGCCTTTGCTTTGTGTCAAAAAATCATGGTTCACTACAGCCTTGCTTTGACTGTAGATATCTCAATGTCCTCATCGTCAAGAATCGGTTCCTTTAACTCGGTAGGGATTCCTCCTTCTCAAATCTCCAAGAGTGCTATTACTTCACCTATCTGGACCTGCGCAATGCCTACCATCTGGTTTGCATGAAGGAAAGCGATGAATGAAAGACCACATTCAACAACCCCTCCTGCATGTACAAGTATTTGATGATACCATTTGGGTTCCTTAATGCCCCTGCCACGTTCCAGGATCTCAGTGACAATGTCCTTTGTGACATAATTTCCCACTTTGTGATCCTGGATGACTTCTTGATGTTCTTCCACACGTTGGAGGAACATACCTTGCACGTTCGGCAAGTAATGCAGCATCTGCTTGAAAGCGGCTTCTTTCTGAAGCCGTACAAATGTGAAATCCTTGGCAATTCCTTGGCTTCACCATCTCCCATGGAAGGATCAACATGAATTTGGAGAAAGTGTTGGCCATCTTGGGTTAGCTGGAACCAGCAGGCCGAAAAAGCTTCAGAGATTCCTTAGCTTTGCCAAGTTTTTCTGCTGCTTCATCCGGGGCTACTGCACAATTGCAGCTCCCCTCACAGCCCTAACCTTCTTCAAGATCCCTTTTTGCTGGACTCCTCAGACTGCCACCACCTTCCACCAGCTTAAGGAGAGATTTACCAATGCCTCTGTCCTAGCTCTCCCTGATCCCCAGTGCCAGTTCATCGCTGAGATTTATGCTTTCAACATCAACTTTGGGACTATCCGTTCCCAGCAGGCAGTTGATGGCACGGTTCATCCCTGTGCCTTCTGCTCCCAATGGCTGTCTCCAGCTAAGAAGGATCTATAACATCTTGGAATTTTAGCTCCAGGCTGTCAAGCTGGCATTTGAGAAGTTGAGGCATTGGCTTGAGGGGGCCAGCATTCCTGTGTTTGGGTGGGCTGACCATCAGAACCTTGAATACCTCAATTCTGTCAAGAGACTAAACATCTTCTTTGCCTGCTTTAGTTTCATCCTTACCTATCGCTCAGGATCCAAGAATCAGAAGCTGGATGCTCTGTCTCGTCTTCACTCTCTTGCCCGTGAGGAGGCACCTGCGACAGTGGTTCCTGACAGATGCCTTCTGGCCATGGCCAAGTTGGGAGTGGACCATGCCATGGAGTAAGGTTTTGCAGTGGCTAAGTCAACGTCCTGACTTGAATTTGATTGTGATGCTGTTGCATAACTTCAAACAGGCAGTTTATCCTCAAAAACCTTTGAGTGTAGCTGAATTAAAACACTTTCCCAAAGAGGAGTGGGCCAAATGTCTTTCACAGTGATGTAAAAACTGATTGCCAGTCATCAAGAATGTTTTATTGCAGTTGTTGCCGCTAAGGATGGTACAGCCAGTTATTAGGTTTTGGGGGGCAATTATTTTTTTCATGTGTAGTATAGATTTTGAAAAACTCTTTACAGGCAATTAGTTGAATTATCATTTTTTGTTTACTCACATTGTCTTTGTCTTCAGATTATAAAATTTGCTGGATGATTTGAAACATTTAAAGGTGACAAATAGAATCAAATGGAAGCAAAAATTGAAGAAATCAGGAAGGGGCAAATACTTTTTCACAGCACTGTGAACTATTTGGGCTGCACTCAAAATAATATGGAGAATTGCCTAAATGTAATTACAAACGTCATGAAAAATGGCTTAGACACCAGAGGGGTAAGGCTCACCATTGCCCGATATATTTTGTGTTTCAGAATGTCCTCTATGTTTGAAATGTTCTGAGTGCAGGAATTTTGTTTTTCAGGTTGTGATGAGGAGTATATCTACATGAATAAGGTCATGGTGGGTGGACAGAATCAAGAGAAATCCAGCTCAAACAGAGGTAATGCAGCTCAGTCTTGAGCTGTAATCTTCCTTTTCAATCACTGTCATTTTGACAGTGATGCATTATTTATAAGACATATTACCAGGAAGAGGCTATCGAATATGCTCTAAACTGTGTCTAACTTTTACACAAAATCAGTGGTGGAAAATCCAGCGGTCAGAAAGTAAAAATACAGTCACATTTTTCTCCTACCCGTGAATCAGGAGAAAGTACTGGCCAGTCACGAAAATAAGTTTCACAGCCTAGCTGAAGGAAATCTGGGGAAGACTTTCTTAACAAGGGGTTTTATTTTAAAAAATATGAGTTGACTTGAAACCTTAATACTGCGTAGGCTCAATAAAAGAAAAATGTTGTATAGTTAAAAGAATATCCTAATTTTTAAAACTGTGGGTTAGCTAAACCACCCACAATTTTTATTCATTTAATATGGATTAATTTGTCATTTTCTCTCATGCATGATCGCATTCATTTTGAGTGTTTTTTGTTTTCAAGTTTGTTGATACAAATCCAAAATTGATACAGAAATCAGCACACACACCATTTCTCTGTTTACACAGCATTTTTAAATGAGACCCTGTTGAGACTTGCCACCTCTGTTTAAAATATACTTTATTTTGCAATGAATCAAAAGGAAATGTCCAGATTATTGAAACTGCGGTTCGGAGACATTTTCCTCTATTCTCTGAGAGAAGAGTGTTCTGCGGCGAGAGAACAATCTGGAACACTACTGAGAGCCAGTTTAACCACCACAGAGTTAGCTCAGTCCTGGAATAAATTATGTTTTGAAATGAGAATTATACCTCAAAACATTTCTTGGTCTTGTACTAGGCTTAATCTTTGTCCATGAAACGAGCCTTTAAACGGCCTTGTCAGAGGCCTGCCGAACCAACAGGAGCACTTTTGCTGTGTAATGAATGGTCTGCCCAGGTTTTTGCTTTTACATCATCTGGCTGAATTTCATATCCCGGGTGGACACAAAAGTGCTTTCGGGGTCAATACTACAAGATTGCTTTGCAGCCGCATATATTGCAAGTTAAAAAAAAAAACTGAAGATAGAGTTTCAGTGCTATCTTGGGCAGTTGTCATGTTTAGCAGCCTCACCACATATAAAAAGACTTGTTTCCACTGTGGTTTGTTTGATGGAAAAGGTCAGGCGTGCAGTCACCACGTCTTTATTTTCTGGCAGTTTCTCAGTCTTTTTCTTAGCCCTGACAGACTGCCTCCTGGGCGGAACCTGCAATTTACTGCAACATGACTGAACAGCAGTTTTGAAGAATAAGTCCATACTCTCGTGCATGAAGGACCCAGATTAGGCCCTAAGATTTCTCACCCGTCTATTCTGCGTATACTCCCAAAAAACACTAAAGTATGGACCAGGGGTTATCCTGTACAATTTCATTTTCTCTCGCTAAATGGTCTCTTTAAAATGACATGTTGCTTAAGTAAGCTATGAGCTGATGTATTTTGTGATGACGACCTGTTTGAACACATTTGAAATCTATTGTACTGAAAGTTAATGGTAATTCTCCACACTAGCAGTACTGCATTAACGGGAGCTTGTTCTGAAACATTGTTGTGATTGACAGGTATTTCAGCCCTTTGGCGAGTTTTTTTGCTGTGATATGTTGTGCAAAAGTGTCCAATGTCATGTCTTCGCAGATGACACACTGGATGGCTTGACCAATGGACGAGCAGGACAGCATGTTCCCGCCCCTCAGAAGAGCCTACCTGATCTTCCCCAGAGCAAACCAGTAGGAAAAGCAACACATACCCTCACATTGGCATGCACACGTGCACACACACACACACACACACACACACACACACACACGCACATGCATGTGCAATTTCATTATCTTGTTAATGGAACAGTTGCACTGGTACACTTCGACTGTATTCAACAGTGACATCCGCTCTGTCTTGCTGAAAGTAGCAATCAGGGACGAATAACACCATGATATCAGAATGGGTGGAATTATATAATCTGCCCAACTGATTCTTCCAATGGTGTATTGAAATATGTACATCACTAGCTAAACTACTGTAAGTACATAGCACCAGCATTTTCATTGTTTACAATTCATCCTCGGGTTTATAGAGATACAGTATAAGGTATAGTATGCATAACCAATCAAGCCTATCTCATCATTGAGATTCAAGGCTCAAGATGCCATGGCTAAGCTGAAATTCTAGCTTGAAAAAGCACCAGAGAGATATTTTAGTTATTTCTAACTTCTGTCAGCTCAACCCACAACAGTATTTACCCTGCAAAAAAAATGCACTCTCATAGGCCTGGCTCGGCTTCTGCTGGCAGAGGTGCTGGTTTGGAATGAAGGAGCCGGTATTGCCTTTGAACTCCATGGCGCCCAGCAGGATGCTGGTTAAGATTAGCAACAGTTGCTTGCTGTGTTTAGGAAGTGGTGGATCCTGGAGCAGGGCCACGGTGAAAGAGTGCAGTCCTGGAGCCAGGACTGTCCTCGGATGACTGAAGCGCTGGCCTGTATGCTGGGCCCTTTCCTGCTGCTCTGCTCCATAGTAAATCCACTCCATCTCTAGGTGCACATCTCCATGTATTCAATTCCATTCAGTTAAAACTCAAATTTTATTTGTTCAGCTGTTATGAATTGGTGAGAAGGAACCGAGCGTAGATCCACAAAGAAAAAGCCTCTTGAGCACTTTAATGGAAAAAAAATACTTAATAAGCCGCTATAGATAAATAAAATTAACCGAAGAGGAGTCACTCACAACTTGAACTCAGGACTCGGCAGTATTGGGGAGCCTGTCCTCCGCTGGCCGGCTAACTGTCATGACAGTTGGAGTAAAGTCTGGTAAGAAAACTGAAATCCAAGCAGTAACATCTGTAGACCTAGGATGTGCTGAGGCATGGGCATAAAGGAGGGGTGTCACCTGATCTAGCAACACATTCTCATCCCAGCTTGTCATATAGTGACGCTACCTGACCAAGCGTCAAAATAGGACGAAAATGAAGGCTTTAGGCATCCTTATTTGATTTAGGGCTAGGATTTGGGTTAGGGTTGGGCCTAGGGTTTCTTTCTCACCCTAGCGTCAAATAAGGATGTCAAAAGCCTCTATTTTAGTCGTATATCAATGCTTGGTCAGGTAGCATCACCATATGACGAGTCCGGATGAGAATGGGCTTTAACTGGAATCAGGAGCCAGGGGTCACAAGGCAAGGGACTGGGCTTGAGTGGCGCACAGTCTCAGGGCAAAGGAGGGAGAGGATCTCCAGAAACAGACACGAAGGACAAGGTTAGACACTATATAAATCAGCAGCAGACTGAAAAGGCTGTCCTGTTTTTTTCTTTACCATGTTCATGCAGTCTACAAATAGTCAACCCCTCTCAATTCACATCAGACCCCATGCTGTATCGTTAACGTCATCTGGTTCACCTCACACAAAAAGACAGCACCATGTTCGTAGCACAAGCCACCACTGCCTTGTGGTCTCCCTAGTGAATAAAGGTGTAACCAGCCCCATTGGGCTGAACTAGAAAAAGAAATTGATGTTTATGTTAAGCTATTGCTATTAATGTATGCCGATGACACGGTGCTTATGTCTAAATCAGCCGATGAGCTTCAGCACATGCTAGATATATTTGAACAGTATTGTTACATATGGAAACTAACAGTAAATACCGATAAAACCAAGATTGTCATCTTTTCAAAAGGTTGCATAAGGAAAAAAATTTCATTCCGAATTTCAAACGACAAAATTGATGTTGTGAAAGAATATTTATACCTGGGTGTCTTTTCTCAAATAATGGTAGATTTTGCAAAGCTGTATAACGTTCAGCAGATCAATCTTCTAAGGCCATGTTCGCCATCCTAAGAATAATTAAATCTCTAGATATGCCTGTCGATTGCCAGTTGAAACTCTTCGATCATTTGATACAACCAATATTATTGTATGGTTCGGAAATATGGGGATATGAAAAATTAGATATATTGGAACGAGTACACATTAAATTTTGTAAATATATTCTCAATGTGAAACAATCAACACCTGATTATATGATCTATGGCGAACTTGGACGTTATCCTTTGTCAATTTCAATAAAGACACGCATGGTTTGTTACTGGGCAAAACTACAGATTCATAATTATAAAATTTCATCATTATTGTATGCAACTCAGTACTCCCTGAATGAAAACGATCCCACCCTCAAATTCCCCTTCTTACAATCTATCAAAAGTATTTTGTATGAAAGAGGATTGTGCAGTATTTGGTTGACTCACTGTTTCTCATCAATTCACTGGCTTAAATCCAACGTGAAAACAATCCTCATTAGCCAGTTCCAACAGTCATGGCACGAATCTGCAGTATTGTCGTCTAAAGGTACATACTATTCTCTAATTAAAACATCACAAAACATTAAACCTTATTTGTTGAATTTGCCTATTAAATTAAGAATTCTAATTACCAAAATTAGAACAACAAATCACAGACTACCAATAGAAACTGGAAAGTGGAATGACATAGAAAGAGAAAACCGATTATGTACACTCTGTAACACAGCTGTTGGCGATGAATATCATTTTCTACTCGTTTGTCCATATCTATCTCAAAACAGACATAGTATATTACCACCATATTTCTGTCATAACCCTACCTTAGGAAAGTTCAAATTTCTACTCAATTGTGATTACAAGCCTCTCCAAATGAAAGTCGCCAAATATATATAGATATCTCTCCTAGAATTGAAATAAACACAATTTTGAAATTTTTATCGCTCTACTATTCTGCTCAATTTGTTCTTGTTTCTTATCCCAATACTCTGCCAATTGACTCATCTTTCTCTATTGTATCATTGTGATGTGATTTTGTGATTGTGATTTTAGTTTGTTTTTGTGCGATTGTATATTGTGATCGTATTATGTTTATATTGCTATATGTTCTCTATATCACCTCTGGTGATTCTTTGAGAATAAACTTGACTTGACTTGGCACCATTAACACTACTCACTGCCATCTGTTTTATAGATTCACTGAACATTATCTACCAATACCATGTGGACCTCCCAGATGCCTAAATGTGCAGGCACACAAAAGCCATGAACGTATGTGAATGCGTCGGATCCAATTCAATTTCTTCTGAGAGCAGGAGATCTGGCACCGCATAATGGATACGCCAGGGCGAGTTGACTGACCGTTCATCGTATCTGAAATAGCATAATCACGAATCGAGCAATACTCTTTGCAAATTAGGTCTGTTAGCACAATGCAGCAGGCTCTCCAAACTCAGATCATGCTCTCAAAGTTGGCAGTGTTGATCAAATATGGATCCTCTGCATTGCCCATTTCTGGGGTTTTAAAAAAACATATTTCAGCTTACTGTTTAGCTGCAATGCAACGGAGTTTGTGACGCGGCCTCCATGTTGAAAATGGCTGGGCAAAACCAGTTATGTCACCCACTAGTGTTTAGTTAAGTCACCCATCCTTATTCAACATGTGATGCCAAATGTGACAATGACGATACTATTTAGCTGAGAATGTCATCCTTTATAGCATTTAGCCACTAGCTAAGTGAAATTGTCAGTTATATCATATCTGGCATCACATGCTGAATAAGGATGTGTTATTTCACCCTTTACAAAGTATGAAATTTTTCTTATGTATGATTTATGAAGACATTATGTCTCATTTCATGGGCTGAGGATTAACTGGGATCTCCACTTTTCATCAAAAATTTTGTTCTACCATAGAAATAGTACCTATTAATACTCAGATTATGTCCTGATGTAATTTTTTTCAATGATAGATGGCAGCTGGGAGGAACATCCAGAAAGTGCATAGTACTTTGTATGAATTTACAGTCCATTTCAGTTCAAAAAGTTCTATGTTCACCTTGTCCAATCAGGGAGCTGGATATAGGGTCACCTGATCAGGATGACAAGATAGTTGAGCAATGGTTCTATCCACCATTTTGAAACAAAATCCCTCTAATATACCAAATTGAAGGTTGTAAGATGATGAAATCTGGAATATTATAGATAGGTAGGTACTACAGCACTTGAATGAAGCGTCTCTGTCTTACAGCCTTCATTTATTCCAGGGGGCCATTTAAGGTAGTACTACTTGATTTTCAATCTTATATTTTATGCATTGTATGATGCATGTGTATGGACATGAACAAGTACAATATGATGGACATAGCTCTAGTTGAAACCAAGCCCAAGGCCAGAGATTGTTTACTTTGTAGTGTGCATGATGTCTGCATTAAATGTACTCAGATGAACTTGTACTGGCTATAGAGATAGCAGCAGCTGAGACTGAACACCCTCGAGACTCCAGAGCTCATTTCAGTGTTACAAGGTTTTTTTCTTATTTATTTTCAGACAGGACGTGGCTGGCCATTTTCTGTGATTATTATTGTCAGATTCTCTGATTTTCTTTCAAATTCTGTATTACCTTGTACCATGAACATGGAATTTGCAGATTTGGGTGGAGTCACATTGTGTACTTTCTTTTATAAAACACAGGGCAAGACAGAGCTCTGTCGCTAAACCTCTCTGGAAATGCAAGGAACTATCTAGGAGATAGAATCCTATACCTGCAAAATTTATGACATATTGAAAATGACAAAGGTCTATCTCCATTTACATTTTCCTAGATCCCTTATCTAAAATCATTCTACTAAAGGTATAACTGCATAATATTATACCTTTCAGTCCCAACAACTCACCTGAATATAAATATCTGAAAAATATACTTGGAGTGAGAAATTATGAGGCAGGAAAATTTCACTTCCCATTTTGTTCATTTAGTAAAAAGTCTAGTTAATTCTCAGCCCACGATTTATGAAGGCATTATGCATGCTGTATAAAACCTTTATGAGCAACGCTTCATCTTAAGTGTGACCATAATTCGTAAGGTTTATCACACAACCAGCAAAGGAATTTTTTCATTTATCACGATTGGCTTAGGCCTGCACGGCCTGCCACACCTGGCTTATCCATACCCAATTTATATGACTCGACTTCCCTGGTTTGAGCTGCGTTCATGCGGGTCCTCTGTCAGGTACTGCATCTCATCCCCTCCATACCTAATATAATTCTGTGGCTGGGGGCAGAGGGTCAGGTGTGTTCTCGCATTACCTGTGACTGCATGTACAAGCAAGTTTGCAATGACATCACATCCAACTGTCTACCCATATCACATATCATATCATATGATACTGTTGGAGACTGTAAGCCACAGCAGGTAGGGCTAGGGATGTGTCATACTCTCTGAAGGCTGTGTTTGTGAAAACATGCAAGTTAAGTTGTGTGAAGGCTGGGGGCACAGAGAAATAAATGGTTTTTAGGGAATAGTCTAGACGGAGCACATGCAAGGTCTGTCTAGGATCTGGAAAGCTGGGACAAAAGATGTATTGGAGAGGGAAGGTTGTGTAGCGGTGTGGTAAATGTGACTGGGCGAAAGGGTAGTTGGATGAAGAGCACAACCTCCTTCTCTATCATTACTCCACCCTGTCACAGATTTAGGTGGTTGTGTTGGGAAAGTTCTGGGTGGAGGGTGGAGTGCGCAAACTAGAATTCTTCCTTGTCTCTCAAAACTGCCCCTCATGAGAAATTGATCAATATACCACTATACACTGGAAGAATGCACCTAACCAGAAAAATTCCCAGCATGGGACTAGGCTCGTAAAAAGCACGCTGGAGCACACAGAGCTCAGGACAGATTTCACTTTAATAGAACAGTGAGAGACTGACGTTTCGACGTCTCACGACATCTTCCTCAGAGTCAATTGAGCGCGTTTGGTTCCCGTTTCTGTGACCACTATACACTACTCAGAAATTGTATGGCAGCATTCCTGGAGTTTTGAGGGAAAGGGATGGGCGTACTCATTATGTGTGAGTCAATATTCAGTCAGTTTTTGCAAGTTTTTTGACACTTTGTCCACCTTTTATATTTAAGTATTTATGAACATAATACTTTTGGAAAGTGTTCAAAAAAATCCACTCCAAAAATGCGATGATTGTCTAGCAATAAGAGTGTGATTACTTCCTTTAGCTGGATATCACTGATCTTTAGTTATTGTTTGCTCACTGCAAATTTAACTCAAGACCATCCAGTGATGGGGACACGCCAGCCACCCTTCCCATTCCCCTACTTCCAATGGCCTCACTCAAACCACACCCGTCTTCAAACACAGCCATCACTTTCATCTCCACTACACATCTATAAAGTATTGTGACTGCCAGTTACACAGTTGTAATGCTATCACAGTGACAAAATCTGTCCACAAATGAACACACAGACGTATAAACACCTGTGTGTTTGTGGGAGGACAGATTTTGCCACTGCGTCACAGCCGTGCCACTGCTTCTGTAGTAGTTCCTGCCATATTCGGTCCCTCCTGAACGATATTTCGCCATAGTCTCTCACACACACATGCACAGACTCACAAAGTGAAAACAATTGCAGCTGATGATGTCAGAGCTGGTTACCAAATTAAAGCTGTATTTAAAACGTTCAAAGGCTTAAGTTGGCAACATACTCCTTGCAGAAGTAAACTTTGTTTAAGTCAAAAGAAGAAAATTTTGTGTTTGAGGAAAAAGTAAGCAAGGAGGTTGCCTCACCGAAGTTCTTTTTGCCACTTCTAGCACCTCTAAGATTTTCAAACTCGCTTAAATCACTATAGATGACGCCACTGCGAACATCTTTTGTGTGACTGGTCAGAAATTCAAGGTGGGCATTAGTACCCGTATTGATAGTTTCGTTGCTACTGCCACGGATAAAATGATAACCATTTGGGTGATGGCAAGGTCTAGCGTTCAGTGCTCAAATTGGAACCGTGTGAAGTATAAATCAATTTCCTCTGCAGATAACTTCTTTGATTTTGGCAAGCTGAAAACAATAGAACTTGAAGTATGTTGCCACGGTAATTAACATGAAAAAAGACACTTTACAAAAAAATCTTTTCGGTTTATTGCTTACAATATATAACTATTTCTTAGGCAGGGCTGCTGTCATTCCTGAAATTATAAGTCAATAATATACAAATTACTTCCAAAGAAAAGTACTCTACAAATACACTTCATTGCAAAAAGTTTGTGTAAAACCTCACTCCAACATCATGTGGATTAATTTTGATCCACACTCCGTTGCTGCAATAACATCATCTGGGAATATTTTCCACAAGATCAGGCATCACCAAATCTGGACCTCAAATCCAAATATGACCCTGATTTTCTTTTCTGCTGAGTAATTAACTGTTTTAGCTGAATAGTTAGTGTTTCTAATTGGCCAGAAGGTTTTTGTGCCAGATTCCCCAGAAAAGTTAGCCTAGAAAACCTTTTATTAGACCTTGAGGACTGTGATTTGATGATCCCTAATTGGGATTTGTTTCAATTCAGCCATTAAAGCATAACTGCCCTCACGCAAAGTTGGCTTGCACTTGATGTCAACTGTGCAGATCTTCACAAAGCAGGCATAGACCTCATTCTGAGCATGGGGGTTTTGTCTTGCTGAAACAGGAAATAGATGTCCCCTAATTACAGGTACCCTAGAATATCTGGAATGTCACTGCTTGCTATCTTGTCATAATTGACCATCTAAACGTGACTAAGGGTGTTCTCACACTAGGTATGATTGTTTTGCTCCGAGCCAGAGTATGATATTCCCCCTCCTATCCCGCCATGCTGGTCTGCTTTCATAAGAGTGATGTTGTTCCATACCTCAGTTCATTTACATATGTACACAGTCCGATACAGTGGGTGGCAGTATGCACCTAGTTTGCTTGTAATTTGCGAATATACACAAAAGAGGAAGAATTGAACACTTGCACTATCAAGCTCCCAATGCCTAAGTAGACAATGGAGTCCACCTTAATACTATCCCTGCTTCTGTTATTTCGTAGACTGTCACTTGCGTTTATCCTTGAGTTGAGAAACAGCATTTTATATTCTTCACTGGACCAGAGACATACTTTTGCGGCCATGTTTGTTTGAATTGGACAGTCACATAGTTAAGACATCCCATAGCAGTCCACTTCCATTTTTTGGTTCAGGAGCTTTCTCACTAGGTACGGGTGCATTTGGACGTTACTTGAGGCCATATTTTCAAACTTACCCGAGTACAATACACTTGTGTTCACACTAATCAAACAAACTGGACTTTGGGGTCAAGTGTACTTGGATCTGGACCAGGATCCCTGATGTAACACCACCCTTGGAGGCTGAGCCAGAACCATGAACCAGCTGTCCCCGTATGTTTGACCTTGTAATGTTCATCATGCAGCTTACACGTGAAGCAGTGTTTCTCATCACCAGTGGCCACACGGCTTGGCTGAGGGGACTCTAGAGTAAAAAACGGAGGTGGCCGCCATCATGCCCTTCAAAGAAAGAGATATATTGACTGGGCTCCCCGGAGGCAGAAGGCCTTGGAATGATTGGAAACCCTTCATAGAAGGAACGATAATGGGATGAAAGCATAAAATTTTTTAAAACAAACTTTTTGCTGCTGATAACATACTCCTTGTCTAGCCTCACATCTTTGTTAACCACGGCCGTAGTATTCAGAGTTGAATTTGGGTGAAGAGATATCAGGTTGTCTGGGGGCCGTTGCCGTTCTCCTCCTCCTGACCGCTGCTGTCTGGTGCCTCCCTCTGTTTCGGATCTATCCTTGTTTTTGGCAGCCTCAGAAAAAATGTCGAGACCGAACCACTCCTGGGAAACCCTTTCATTTCCCTACTTGGCTTCCATCCCCCAGTTCCGACGGCATACTCCAGTGTCAGCATCCGGTTGACGGTGAATGCCGAATTACCTCTCACCACGGCAGTGAAGAGGGCACCTTTGCTATTGATGTAGTGCCCGGGGATGGCCGTCCACTGTCCTGTGGTGATGTTGTAGCAGTCCATTAGGCACCTTAGGAAGTCGGCGTAAGGCCCATTCCGCATCACGTAGAGATTATCCCGGTGTGCCACCATGCAGTGGCCGTAGCTGTGAGGACGAATTAGCGTGGTGATGAGGGACCACTCATCCTGGCCCGGGATGTACTCATAGATGTCTGTAGTGTCCTTGGGCTTCCAAAAGCACATAAATATCCTGCTCATCGCCTTCGCGCACGCTGCATCGGCCACCGGACGTGGAGTATGGCAGGCGAATGACCAGGCATCAGTCGCAATGTCATACACTTCCACTGATGAAATAATGGCTTTCTCAAACTCCCCTCCGATGGCATAGAGTTTTCCTTTGTGCCCCACCAGCGTGAAGTTGTAACGTAGTTGGCTGGGGCTGGATATCGTGGTCCACTCATTAGCTGTTACGTCATAGCAGTAGCACAACTCCACCACTTGCTTACTGACTCCTCGTACGCCTCCCACAATGTAGAGCTTGTTGGAGAGGACGGCTAAGCCTGCCATGCAAGTGCTGGCTTCGGTTGGCAGGTCGGTCAGGTATTTCCAGTCTTTGTCACCTTCGTCCAGGTAACAGAGAGTCCTAAAAGAGTCTTGTAGCATCTCCATGGAAGGAGTATGTGTACCAACTGCAACAAAAGACCTGGGGGCTAAGGACTGCACATACTCACGAATTTCCCATGGTAGACTCTCCATCACTTCTTTTAGGTCCTCATAAATGTCTCGGACAAAGAGTGCTGCTCTGTGGTAGAGTTCTTGCAGGCCAAAGAAGTTGGCAGCTTGGCACAGCAGGAGGCAATTGTCAGAATTAATGTTGTCTGCCAGGTGTCTGGAGAGAGGCTCCACTTGCAGGAATGCGGCACATTCGATGGCGTCGAGAATCTGGTCATCGTTCAAGATGGGCCGCTCGCCCCTCAGCACAGCAAGCGCGATCAGGAACCCACGTGGCTGTACACTTTTCAGCTCGACCTCTTCCTGCCTGCTCTCTCTCATGCCGGATTGGAAAAGGGCGCGAAAGTAGTCGCAGCCGGTCGCCAGCAGGGCTCTGTCCGCCGTGAAGACGCTGTCCTGCACTCGCACCCGGAGGCTGGCGCCCGAATCCGACCTCATACTCTCCCTCTCTGAGTCTCTCCTGCTGCCCTCCTCCATTACATTACAGAGGCTCTGCAGTCAGACAGGAAAGAATTTGGCTGAACTGGTTAAGTTTTGCTGCACTGTTGTGACATGCAGCTTCGCTGAACTCCCGGTCAGTTCCGGCTCTTCCTTCGAAGACATTTCCCAGACATGGCGATAAACAGAAACAAATCCACACGGAGCAGGGTTGCAGGGGGGGTGGGTCTGTTTCTTTTCCCAACTATAAATACAGCACGGGCTATAGATAGCAGAGGGGCTGGTGACAGTCAGCCAATGCACTATGAGGTCAAAGGGCAAAAGACCTTTTACTTGGCGGAGGACAACATCTGTGCTGCTACGTGGTGCGACACACCAGATTCATTCTGTAAATAATGTCAACTGTTCTACACTGTTTGAGTCCGTGAAGAAATGTTTAAAGGCTTACTATGTTGTTCCTATGTGAATGCATTTCCTCATGCTAGTTTTAAAGGAGCATGTGTCTTGTAATTTAAGGACATATGGTAATTTCATTGATGAAGATATGGTGTGCAACAAATGCTATCTACTGGCAAAGATGGACACCCATAATGCTCTGCTCTGGTGGGATTCCGGCCTCTTTTCTGTAACCTCCGAGTTCCTTTTCATTCTCATGAGTAGCAAATTTCACCTTTAGTTTTGGAATTTTCTTTCTGTCTGAATTATGAATTATGTCTTGCAGTTTCAGTTGAAGACATGAAAAAGATTGTACTGCGCTGCTGAGTTTACGCTGGTAGCATTTTTGCAAATAAATCTATCTATCATTTAGTTTTACAACTGCAGTTTTTATCATTGAAGGATAGAAGCTTGAATTTAAATAAGAACCTGACCCTACCCTTGCTGGGAAATATTTTCTGTTCAGGAGTGATGACATTGATGGCAGTAGTAGTTTCTGTATATCACCTCGCGATATACTGCCTTTCTCTTGCGGCTAAAGACTCTTTACTTGAAAAAAATCAGTGCAGTTTGTTTCTCATTATTACCTACATACTGCTCCAAAAAGTCTCTTTCCCAGGCTGACTCTGTTTATACTGCTACAGATTCTTGGCAGGAGCGAGAGGGATTTTCCATGTGTTGGATGTTTTTCAAAAGCTGGCCTTATATCATCATGTAAGCCCGACTACTTATCGTTTCCCGGGTCTGTGTATCTCTCTCAGAAGTGAGAAAGACAGTGAAAGAGACCGAAGGAGAGAGATTAAGCCTGAAGTTGTAAAATCAAACAATTAAAATGTAGTAGACACCCCATTAGTCATTGCTCTATGCGTCTCCTTGCTAAAAGCTCACTTATCATGCAATTTATGTGCAGTATATTGAAGTGATCATACGTTGAATATCACTTTAAAAGTGAAATAATAAACCAAAGGCTTTAGAATACGATTAAAAAGATTTTTTTAACCATTGGAACATTTAATTTTTAACATTATATTTGAAACATTATTGAACAACTTTGTATGCACTTGATTTGTTGATCAGAATAATTTACTGATACCCAATACTGATGCAGAATAAAAAGTCAAACAAGGGATAGGAATGCTGAAACTGTTCGGTCTAATGCAGAGTGTGTGGTACAGCACGTGTGTGTACACTGCTCAGAGTGTGTGGTACAGCACGTGTGTGTAGACTGCTCATAGTGTGTGGTACAGCATGTGTGTGTAGACTGCTCAGAGTGTGTGGTACAGCATGTGTGTGTAGACTGCTCAGAGTGTGGGGTACAGCACGTGTGTGCAGACTGCTCAGAGTGTGTGGTACAGCACGAGTGTGTAGACTGCTCAGAGTGTGGGGTACAGCACGTGAGTGTAGACTGCTCAGAGTGTGGGGTACAGCATGTGTGTGTAGACTGTTCAGAGTGTGTGGTACAGCATGTGTGTGTAGACTGCTCAGAGTGTGTGGTACAGCACGTGTGTGTAGACTTCTCAGAGTGTGTGGTAAAGCATGTGTGTATACACTGCTCAGAGTGTGTGGTACAGCACGTATGTGTAGACTGTTCAGAGTGTGTGGTACAGCACGTGTGTGTAGACTGCTCAGAGTGTGTGGTACAGCACGTGTGTGTAGACTGCTCAGAGTGTGTGGTAGAGCACTTGTATGTAGACTGCTCAGAGTGTGTGGTACAGCATGTGTGTGTAGACTGCTCAGAGTGTGGGGTACAGCATGTGTGTGTAGACTGCTCAGAGTGTGGGGTACAACATGTGTGTAGACTGTTCAAAGTGTGTGGTACAGTGTGTGTAGACTGCTCAGAGTGTGTGGTACAGCATGTGTGTGTAGACTGCTCAGAGTGTGGGGTACAGCACGTGTGTGCAGACTGCTCTGAGTGTGTGGTACAGCACGTGTGTGTAGACTGCTCAGAGTGTGGGGTAAAGCACGTGTGTGTAGACTGTTCAGAGTGTGGGGTACAGCATGTGTGTGTTGACTGCTCAGAGTGTGTGGTACAGCACGTGTGTGTAGACTGCTCAGAGTGTGTGGTAAAGCATGTGTGTATACACTGCACAGAGTGTGTGGTACAACACGTATGTGTAGACTGTTCAGAGTGTGTGGTACAGCACGTGTGTGTAGATTGCTCAGAGTGTGTGGTACAGCACGTGTGTGTAGACTGCTCAGAGTGTGGGGTACAGCACTTGTATGTAGACTGCTCAGAGTGTGTGGTACAGCATGTGTGTGTAGACTGCTCAGAGTGTGGGGTACAGGATGTGTGTGTAGACTGGTCAGAGTGTGGGGTACAACATGTGTGTAGACTGCTCAGAGTGTGTGGTACAGCATGTGTGTATACACTGCTCAGAGTCTATGGTACAGTACGTGTGTGTAGACTGCTCAGAGTGTGTGGTACAGCATGTGTGTGGAGACTGCTCAGTGTGGGGTACAGCATGTGTGTGTAGACTGCTCAGAGTGTGGGGTACAGCACGTATGTGTAGACTGTTCAGAGTGTGTGGTACAGCACGTGTGTGTAGACTGCTCAGAGTGTGTGGTACAGCACGTGTGTGTAGACTGTTCAGAGTGTGTGGTACAGCACGTGTGTGTAGACTGCTCAGAGTGTGTGGTACAGCACGTGTGTGTAGACTGCTCAGAGTGTGTGGTACAGCACTTGTATGTAGACTGCTCAGAGTGTGTGGTACAGCACTTGTATGTAGACTGCTCAGAGTGTGTGGTACAGCACGTGTGTGTAGACTGCTCAGAGTGTGTGTTACAGCTCGTGTGTGTAGACTTCTCAGAGTGTGTGGTACAGCACGTGTGTGTTGACTGCTCAGAGTGTGTGGTACAGCACTTGTGTGTAGACTGCTCAGAGTGTGTGGTACAGCACGTGTGTGTAGACTGCTCAGAGTGTGTGGTACAGCACGTGTGTTTAGACTGCTCAGAGTGTGGGGTACAGCACGTATCTGTAGACTTTTCAGAGTGTGTGGTACAGCACGTGTGTGTAGACTGCTCAGAGTGTGTGGTACAGCACGTGTGTGTTGACTGCTCAGAGTGTGGGGTACAGCACGTGTGTGTAGACTGCTCAGAGTGTGTGGTACAGCACGTGTGTGTAGACTGCTGAGTGTGTGGTACAGCACTTGTATGTAGACTGCTCAGAGTGTGTGGTACAGCATGTGTGTGTAGACTGCTCAGAGTGTGTGGTACAGCTCGTGTGTGTAGACTGCTCAGAGTGAGTGGTACAGCACGTGTGTGTAGACTTCTCAGAATGTGGGGTACAGCACGTGTGTGTAGACTGCTCAGAATGTGGGGTACAGCACGTGTGTGTAGACTGCTCAGAGTGTGTGGTACAGCACTTGTATGTAGACTGCTCAGAGTGTGTGGTACAGCACGTGTGTGTAGACTGCTCAGAGTGTGTGGTACAGCACTTGTATGTAGACTGCTCAGAGTGTGTGGTACAGCACGTGTGTGTAGACTGCTCAGAGTGTGTGGTACAGCACTTGTGTGTAGACTGCTCAGAGTGTGTGGTACAGCACGTGTGTGTAGACTGCTCAGAGTGTGTGGTACAGCACTTGTATGTAGACTGCTCAGAATGGGGTACAGCACGTGTGCATAGACTGCTCAGTGTGTGGTACAGCACTTGTATGTAGACTGATTGGAGTGTGTGGTACAGCACTTGTGTGTAGACTGCTCAGAGTGTGTGGTACAGCACTTGTATGTAGACTGCTCAGAGTGTGTGGTACAGCACGTGTGTGTAGACTGCTCAGAGTGTGTGGTACAGCACGTGTGTGTAGACTGCTCAGAGTGTGTGGTACAGGACTTGTATGTAGACTGCTCAGAATGTGGGGTACAGCACGTGTGTGTAGACTGCTCAGAATGTGGGGTACAGCACGCGTGTGAAGACTGCTCAGAGTGTGTGGTAAAGCACGCGTGTGTAGACTGCTCGGAGTGTGTGGAACAGCACTTGTATGTAGACTGCTCGGAGTGTGGGGTACAGCACGTGTGTGTAGACTGCTCACAGTGTGTGGTACAGCACATGTGTGTAGACTGCTCTGAGTGTGTGGTGCAGCATGTGCGTGTAGACTGCTCAGAATGTGGGGTACAGCACTTGTGTGAAGACTGCTTAGAGTGTGTGGTACAGCACGTGTGTGTAGACTGTTCAGAGTGTGTGGTACAGCACGTGTGTAGACTGCTCAGAGTGTGTGGTACAGCACGTGTGTGTAGACTGCTCAGAGTGTGTGGTACAGCTCGTGTGTGTAGACTGCTCAGAGTTTGTGGTACAGCACGTGTGTGTTGACTGCTCAGAGTGTGTGGTACAGCTCGTGTGTGTAGACTGCTCAGAGTTTGTGGTACAGCACGTGTGTGTTGACTGCTCAGAGTGTGTGGTACAGCACGTGTGTGTAGACTGCTCAGAGTGTGTGGTACAGCACGTGTGTATAGACTGCTCAGAGTGTGGGGTACAGCAGGTATCTGTAGACTTTTCAGAGTGTGTGGTACAGTACGTGTGTGTAGACTGCTCAGAGTGTGTGGTACAGTACGTGTGTGTAGACTGCTCAGAGTGTGGGGTACAGCACGTGTGTGTAGACTGCTCAGAGTGTGTGGTACAGCACGTGTGTGTAGACTGCTGAGTGTGTGGTACAGCACTTGTATGTAGACTGCTCAGAGTGTGAGGTACAGCTTGCGTGTGTAGACTGCTCAGAATGTGGGGTACAGCACTTGTGTGTAGACTGCTTAGAGTGTGTGGTACAGCACGTGTGTGTAGACTGTTCAGAGTGTGTGGTACAGCACGTGTGTAGACTGCTCAGAGTGTGTGGTACAGCACGTGTGTGTAGACTGCTCAGAGTGTGTGGTACAGCTCGTGTGTGTAGACTGCTCAGAGTTTGTGGTACAGCACGTGTGTGTTGACTGCTCAGAGTGTGTGGTACAGCTCGTGTGTGTAGACTGCTCAGAGTTTGTGGTACAGCACGTGTGTGTTGACTGCTCAGAGTGTGTGGTACAGCACGTGTGTGTAGACTGCTCAGAGTGTGTGGTACAGCACGTGTGTATAGACTGCTCAGAGTGTGGGGTACAGCAGGTATCTGTAGACTTTTCAGAGTGTGTGGTACAGTACGTGTGTGTAGACTGCTCAGAGTGTGTGGTACAGTACGTGTGTGTAGACTGCTCAGAGTGTGGGGTACAGCACGTGTGTGTAGACTGCTCAGAGTGTGTGGTACAGCACGTGTGTGTAGACTGCTGAGTGTGTGGTACAGCACTTGTATGTAGACTGCTCAGAGTGTGAGGTACAGCTTGCGTGTGTAGACTGCTCAGAGTGTGTGGTACAGCATGTGTATGTAGACTTCTCAGAATGTGGGGTACAGCACGTGTGTGTAGACTGCTCACAGTGTGTGGTACAGCACATGTGTGTAGACTGCTCTGAGTGTGTGGTGCAGCATGTGCGTGTAGACTGCTCAGAATGTGGGGTACAGCACTTGTGTGTAGACTGCTTAGAGTGTGTGGTACAGCACGTGTGTGTAGACTGTTCAGAGTGTTTGGTACAGCACGTGTGTAGACTGCTCAGAGTGTGTGGTACAGCACGTGTGTGTAGACTGCTCAGAGTGTGTGGTACAGCTCGTGTGTGTAGACTGCTCAGAGTTTGTGGTACAGCACGTGTGTGTTGACTGCTCAGAGTGTGTGGTACAGCTCGTGTGTGTAGACTGCTCAGAGTTTGTGGTACAGCACGTGTGTGTTGACTGCTCAGAGTGTGTGGTACAGCACGTGTGTGTAGACTGCTCAGAGTGTGTGGTACAGCACGTGTGTATAGACTGCTCAGAGTGTGGGGTACAGCAGGTATCTGTAGACTTTTCAGAGTGTGTGGTACAGTACGTGTGTGTAGACTGCTCAGAGTGTGGGGTACAGCACGTGTGTGTAGACTGCTCAGAGTGTGTGGTACAGCACGTGTGTGTAGACTGCTGAGTGTGTGGTACAGCACTTGTATGTAGACTGCTCAGAGTGTGTGGTACAGCACGTGTGTGTAGACTGCTCAGAGTGTGAGGTACAGCTTGCGTGTGTAGACTGCTCAGAGTGTGTGGTACAGCATGTGTATGTAGACTTCTCAGAATGTGGGGTACAGCACGTGTGTGTAGACTGCTCAGAATGTGGGGCACAGCACGTGTGTGTAGACTGCTCAGAGTGTGTGGTACAGCACTTGTATGTAGACTGCTCAGAGTGTGTGGTACAGCACGTGTGTGTAGACTGCTCAGAGTGTGTGGTACAGCACTTGTGTGTAGACTGCTCAGAGTGTGTGGTACAGCACGTGTATGTAGACTGCTCAGAGTGTGTGGTACAGCACTTGTGTGTAGACTGCTCAGAGTGTGTGGTACAGCACTTGTGTGTAGACTGCTCAGAGTGTGTGGTACAGCACGTGTGTGTAGACTGCTCAGAGTGTGTGGTACAGCACGTGTGTGTAGACTGCTCAGAGTGTGTGGTACAGCACTTGTATGTAGACTTCTCAGAATGTGGGGTACAGCACGTGTGTGTAGACTGCTCAGAATGTGGGGTACAGCACGTGTGTGTAGACTGCTCAGAGTGTGTGGTACAGCACTTGTATGTAGACTGCTCAGAGTGTGTGGTACAGCACGTATGTGTAGACTGCTCAGAGTGTGTGGTACAGCACTTGTGTGTAGACTGCTCAGAGTGTGGGGTACAACATGTGTGTGTCGACTGCTCAGAGTGTGTGGTACAGCACTTGTATGTTGAGACGGCATTTCAAATTAAGATTCAAGCTAAAAGCAGTGATCTGTAAAATATCTTTGGCCTTACATTAAAAAAATACAGCACGTTGTCTAGCAACATTAGTGCAGCCAGCATGGGCAACTTGTAGAACTCTGAAGGCACAATTGATGCAGAAGGGTACATGAGCGTTTTTGAAAAACATATGTTGCCTTCCAGAAATGCCTTTTTTATGGACACCCCCACTTCTTGCAACAGGATAACGCCAAGCCGCTCTCTGCAAGTGTTACAATAGCATGGGTTCGCTATTGGAGTCCTGGCACGAGACTGACCTACCTGTGACTTAAACCTGAAAATGTTTGGCAGATTTTGAGGCATACATGCTTCGGCTTCCAGGAAGCCGAAGCAATGTCATTAACAAATATTAACACAGTTTGACTTATGCAGAGTTCAATGCTTAATCAATAGCCTATACAATGTATTCTCCTTTAAATACGCGCTAATGCTTCCAAACAAAAAGCGGTCGTTTATTTTCAGTCTTCTTTCGTAATCCGATTAACAAAATGTTTAAACAATCCACAGAATTACAGACAGCTGAGAATTTTTCCTTACAGATTATTCAGATTTCCATACTTGCAGCGTATGCGTGAATGAAGTCATTATCTCCTCTATCAGTAACAGGCTTCCCATAGGCTCGGTTTTAATTGTTTTCATTGTCAATCAGGAATAGTACGTGGGCACAGGTTCACAAAATCCTGTGATAAAAGTTTGGGTCACTGCCTCACCTCACCGCACGTCTGTGGCTTCCTGCAAGCAAATACTCGCAAGTCTGCAGTTTCTTGAGCATTTCAGGTTTGATATAGCCAACTGAGTAATAACGCTGCGGAAACTTAAACTGGCCCATCATTCTGCCGAATAGTCTTACTAAACTAGTTTAATCGTCTGATTGCTAATCAAGCACAGGGGAGGTTTCTGCCTCACCAAACTACCCTCCGACTGCACGTCACTGGTGTACAGTTACAAAGGCAGCTAACATGTCCACTTCAGGTATCAGCAACTGCTGTCAGTTCGCTAACTACCTGCTGTGACAGCAGACTGATTTCACCTCACTGGCTCTACGGAAACCGTCATAAGTTCATTGTAATTGCAGGTAGCAAGTTAGCAACAGTCTGCATAATCGCGCATAATGTTGTGTTATGCATAATCTCCGTTTCAGATGGAATCAGTTACCAAATAATTAGCTGGTAACAGGATGATTTATTTTTTTGTGCGCACTTTCTCCATGAAGGTAGAATGCCTGTGATCCACTTAAGCCCGTGATCCACTTACGCTTTTAAGGTCTCCGATTGTCCCGATTCTCCCCTTCCGACCACTTACGAGCGGAAATTTCTGTTACGCGCAAGACATAGGTGAATCGTGACTTCCAACCTGTACCGACCCTTCCGCTTGAATAAGACAGGTTCGGACTGGATCAGATCAGACGGATCCCTCTTCCAACAAAATCAAACCACTTGGATTTTGTCGGAAGGTATGAGTTTTCGGAAGCACGCGGGAGTATCGGTTGGTCAAGTGCAAACTAGGTGGCGAATATTTCCTCTGCAATTAGCCAATTAGAAACAGTTCACCAAAACAACTGCCATATTTATTGTTGACGTTGGCAAAAATCAAGTGGAAGTGCTCACGTTAGTAGATCATGGGAAAAGATTTTTTCCCCAGTCACTCTGACTTTCTACGATTGTTTGTGCGAGTTTCGGATGGTTCCCGGCGCTTCCAAAAGCTTCCGACTGGCCACGATTGCTTGCGTGCGGAAGCCTTAAAAGCGTGAATGGATCACAGGCATAAGATGAACTAGCTTGGCATAGACTATAGTATTGGCAGTGAGAAGGCGCAGCACCTATAATAATAATGTATATAGGAATAAAAGTTTACATGATTGAGGAATTAATTTATTTGGATTTAAGATCAGAATAAACCAGCCACTTACTTCGGAATTAAAATAAATTCCGAATAATATTTTTATGCGGAACTAGATGTTTACACGGTGTTTTTAAAGCGGAATTAATTTTCATTCAGAATCAATTTTTTTTTTTTTTTCATAATTAAAGCTCTCATGTAAACGTGGCCATTTACACTTACTGGTGGAATAACAAAATCGGTGGTTCTCTCAACTCATGTGTGGAATGCCTCATGTACCATAAAATTACCAAATTCTTCTCTGCACAATACCATTAAAATGTCACTCCCAATATAGTGCCATCTGTTTTGCATGGCAGCTGCCCCTGAAATACAGTTACGCAAACAGATCCAGCTCTCCACCCAATGGTGTGGTGCGCTGCTGCAAAATTACCTGTGTGCCTTAGGGACAATATGAATAGAGCTTGTGATTAATATGTGCACATATTGTTTGACCTATAGCGTATGCAGTGAAATTGGGCCCTAGACCTTTTCTCTCTGTGTTTGAAAATTAAATAATTGGGAAATTACGCACACCTGGCCATCGAACAGCTGAGCAACCAATTATCCAAATACTTTTGGTCCCTTTGAAGGGGTGCAGGGGGCACATTTGAAAATTGCAATAAAAAAAATTGAACCCACAGAAAATGCTGGAAATATTAAATTATAGGTGAAAGTCAGCACCTAGAGCTTATAAGTGAACTCCAAATCCTGTGGTCAACAACTTGAATAACATCTTTGTCAGCGTCCAAATATTTATGAATCTGACTACATGAAAACAACGCTCACTCTCTCTCTCTCCCTCTCTTTCCCTTTCTCTCTCTGTCTGACTATCTCTCTCTCTGTGTCTCTCTCTTTTTCACTCTGACTCTCCCTGTTTGTCAGCGTCCAAATATTTATGAATCTGACTGCATGAAAACAACGCTCACTCTCTCTCTCTCTCCCTCTCTTTCCCTTTCTCTCTCTGTCTGACTATCTCTCTCTCTGTCTCTCTCTTTTTCACTCTGACTCTCCCTGTTTTTCTTCTTTCAGGGCATGGGAAGAGAAACCCCCCCAGCCCTTCCGCTGGATTCGCCGGAGGGGTACTACGAAGAGGCACAACCCTATGACACCGCCACCAACGGTAAGGGTCACTGTGGGCCCACTGATTTCCATTCCTCCAACCCCCTCACGTGGATTCCACACTCTCTGTCCATTTGTAAGAGATTCCTGCCTTCAGCATGGCTCTTGGGTCATCTGTCAGGGCTCTTTATTAATCTGTTACGACTCTTATAATTCATAAGGCTCCTCTGTCCCTCTCTACGGACCTTCTATCCGGTTGTATCCTCCTTTGCTCTGTAGATGCTACTAAAAATGGCCCTCTCTATGCTTTAGGTAGCAGTGGTTCTCCCTTATTGCTGGAGATCAACCATCCAATTGGTTTTCATTTAACCCTTTGAGCGCCGAATATACATATTCAAGGAGTTAAAAATGTAGTTATTCAGAGCTGTTGAAAACCTATCATGTGGCAACTTGTTTCAAAGAGCTCCCCTGCTGTTTTCAACAGCATCTGACTTGTATATCTTCCACCATTGGGCAACTATAGTTTCCCATGCCGCTGAAAGGGTTAAACTCTAGTTTGGCTCATCTGACTCAGCGATGTAGCTTCTTAGTGACATTTCTTACTGCTTTATGAGACATTGATGGGCGCGGTTTAGATGTACAAATGTGTGGTTGCATTAATGCTGGATGAGGCCAGCGTTCTTCTTTGAATTATGAACTTATCATTGTAGACTATCTTCGGACACCCTGAGACAAGCGCAGCTGTGGTTACCGCTGTGGTGAGCTGTAGCTATGCTGGGCCAACCAGAGGCATTAATTTAAATGTCATTTGACCGTGCTGTGCTCTTTTTATTCGCTGATTCATTAAGCTCATGCACCACACTTGTACCTGAGTGTTTTCCTTTGCACGTCTCAAGCAGCACATTCTTTGTTAAACGTGTCCTCTTCCATCATGGCTATCAGCTGAACAGCTTAAACATCAATTTGAATGGCAATTATGCTCTTCATTTAAAATTATCATTTTGATAAATGATTGATCCTCAGAGCCTCCATATATTGAAAGCTCAGGTATATATACACCATAGAGTGATAGTGATAAAATTACAGTTATAAAATTGAAAAAAAATATTATACATGCAATGAACACTATTTCCTCATAAACTGTTCTGAAACAATGTCAAACAAGTCAAACACTGGCAGTGCGTTGATGCTGTGGTGTCAACCATAATGTTGTTTTAGGGATTTGGAAAGTAGTCTCCTCTTCATGCATAAGTTTAACTGTGGGAATAGCCAACGGGGTTGTGCTTTCTATGTAGAGAAACAAGGTCAAACACTTTAAGCAGTGTATTGTCTTCAGAGACTGAATGATTCTCAGTGCAGTGCTCCCTTTAACATCTGCAGCTCCTTTAATCAGTATTCTGAAGCATACATGTATTCTGTCATGATATTTACTGTACTAATGAAGCTAAATTCAAGTAAAAGTACCTGGTGCATTACTACATATTTACTCACATTAGCTTTTGTGTGGCCTACAGTCTTAACAATACGGCTGAAACTTCACAAAATGCCAAAATGTTTTCTCCAGGGAACTGGGGCGGGGGGTTCGAGACCAGGAATGTCAGATCGGTGCACTTACCAACACCCCTTAGCTGCGATCTAAAACCTCCCATCCCATCGACATCCTCGGCTGGAACGAGAACACATTGATTTTTGTTCTGTGCAGAAAGGAAGGTCTGAAACTCTATCTGAAACTAGCTTTTTTTTTTCGTTTTCCGTGTCCCTGCCAAATGATCGTGAACTTTCCCCAAACATTTAGCAAAAGGAGCCCCTCGCAAAAATACTGAAAAACGAGTGGACTACTCATGCACAGCAGAGTGTGCGACCGGACTGGGCCTCATGCCGTCATGCTGTTCAGCGTTCCGTGTGTGTGTGTCACCGCTCCATTGCATGTAAGCCGTACCTCCTGCCGACAGCTTTGAATCTGGCTGAATCTCCCGGCGGGCCTGTTTGGACTCAGCTCCCGATGCCCGCTCTTTGTCTGCCAGGCCAGAACGCTGGTGAGCGAGGAACCATGGAGAGAGAAACAACAGGCTTCATTGTTCTGCTGCGCTGGTCCACAGCCATCTTGCGCACACAGCAAGTGAATATTACACATGAAAACAGGCCATAGGCCTGAGCTATCCACTGCAAAACATTTTAGGAAAATCAATGGCGGTTCCATTAAAAAAGGAAAAAAGTGTCCATTAATTCCCCTTGAATATCCTGAGTACTCTGTGTTTTCACAGTTTATTGACTGGCAGAACCACCCAGTTTGTCTGGCAAATGGACAGACCTGAAATATACCACTGTGTTACTAAAGCTTTACTGCCAGAGAGATCCTTACTTTATACCTCCCCATCCACCCATGATCTCCTCACTGAATTCAGTTGAGGGTCACAGTGGCAACAGGGCAAGCTGAGTAGCACGGGCGAGCATCCTTCACCCCAGCAACTTCCGCCAGCTCATTCTGGGCGATCCCATGGAGATCCCAGGCCAGCTTGACACATGGTCCCTCCAATGTGTCCTGGGTCATGTTTTTGGTTTTCCCCCAGCGTGGGCAAGCCTGCAGCAATCCCAGCACAAGGCGGCTAGGGGGAACCTTTTTTTTTTTTTTTACTCATTCCCTACAGAATACTTTTATATAAAATTGTCGCGTTTTTGTGGAATGCTTTCCTGAAAGTTACACAATATAAAGTATTAAAGTACAGGTGGCCCATGACCGCGATCATCAACTGATTTCTTGTTTTCATCGGACTGCGAATGGTCATCCACGCCGCTGGCACCGGCTTACCGCAGGGAATGGTAGAATTCGCCATACCATTGGCAGCGGCTTGCCGTCCGGAATGAGTTAAAATGCCAAAAGTACCACAACGGACACTACTCAGTGAGGAGATGATACTCTCCTCTCGGGGTCTCCCAGATAGTTCCTCACCTCATAAGGAGAATAATCCCAGAAACCCAGCAAAGGTAACCGTAGCCTCACTCTTCTGGCCACTGCCTGTAGCTTGTGACTGCAGGTGAGGGTAGGAGCAAGGAATGGGTGGCAATTCTTTATCTTACAGTTTAGCTTTCTTCACCACGACCATTTGGTACATAGCGCACATTAATGCAGCCGCAGGACCTACACAGTGGCTAATCTCGTTTCCTCATTCCCCAACCACTAATTAAGACATCGAGATACTTATATTCCTTCAGCTTGCGCCAGAGTTTCCCCTCACTTTCAAGGAACAAGATATGTTTTCCCAGGAGTGGACCATGGCCACAGACTTGGAGGTGCTCTTATCCCCCTCCACGTCACACTTTTTGCTGCATACCATTGTGAATGACATCATCAGCAAACGTAAGAGGTAGCAACCGCATTACCCTAAACTGTGGTGCCTTGAGGTCCTATCCAAGAATACCAGATCCAGGAATGGATAGAAGTGCAACAGACTTCCATCACTGTGACATGCTGCTCTTCCATCCCCTTTCCCACTGTAAAGGGAGAACCAATTTGTTTTCATATTCTCCTTTTGTATTGTAATTATAGTTACAGTAGTAACCATATATATATATATATATATATATATATATATATATATATATATATATATATATATATATATATAAAATTATATAACTATAATGATATAATTACATTTTGTAACTACTCTTCTACATTATTCCTCTTTCCCACTGTTGAGCTGGAGCTAGTCTGGATCATTATCACTCTTTTCTGTTGTGTTATTGCAGTTTCTCTGGCTCAATATCCTCCTCTCCTATTACAGCACTAGCACCAGTGTGACATATTTTCCCATCTCCACTGGAGAGCAGGAATCAGGTGGCTCACACATTAGTCCTAACGGCTCTTTATCCTTTTTTCTGTCTCATTATCTCCTTACTGTCAATAGTTATGTCTTCATCAGAATGAAGTTAAACTAGCCAGCTATTTTGCAGTTAGGTAAATACGAATTTATTTGGTACGAATTTGCCTCTCCATTAACCTGAGAGCTCGAAAGCCCTCCGCACGAGAAATGAAGACGCAACACAGATAGCGGGCTATTTTGCGACCTAGACCAAGATTTATGGGGAAAATTTCCCGATCAAATTAGCGGGCTATTTGCGTCTTCACTACAAAATAGCCAGCTAATTTGACATTGGGCTAATTTCAAAACCAAAAAAAAATACCTTGCTAATTTGAAATTTTGTTCTAATGAAGACACACCTAATGACTCTTTCGGTCTGGGTTGTTTCTGTAGATACGTATACGGTGTCCCAAACAGGTGTAGGGGCTGAGGGCAGTGTGATGTTGGTATAAGTATCATTATTCCTCCCACTGCTTTACAGAATTAAAGGACCTTCTCAGGCTCACGTGCACTAGCTCCACATGCCAACACATTGGCACCAATAGACTGTCCTCCAAATGATAAGTGCTCTTTACTCTCCAGCTCACTGTGTGAACGTCCTGGTGTGCAGAGCAATCCAGTCACACAGGCTAGATCCGGTCATGACCCCTCAGATTAAACAGATCTTTAGTTTTATTGAATATGATGGGTGTGTATCGCTGTGATGTCACTGTGACATCGCTTTGTGCCATCTGAGCCACCAGCACGTTAGTGACTTTCCTGCATGCACAGTGTCCTTTACTTCTTTGTCTTTAAACTGTTTGCCGCCACCTGAACGTCTCCACAACTTTTTTTGGCTACCATCCAAACACCACCCTCTTATTTTAATGTCTCATCCTATGCGCTCCTGATGCAGAGGACTGCGAGGCCGTGAGCAGCTCGTACGAGTCGTATGACGAGGAAGAAGTGTCGAAAGGGAAGTCCTCTACACCGCACCAGTGGCCTTCCCCTGAGGCCTCCATCGAGCTGATGAGGGATGCACGGATCTGTGCCTTCCTCTGGAGGAAGAAGTGGCTGGGCCAGTGGGCCAAACAGCTGTGCGTCATCAAGGAACATCGCCTCCTGGTGGGCACTTTCAAACGCATATGCGCACACATGAGTAGATATACACTCACAAAAGCACAAACATGGCCCCTTAATAGTCCTCGCCCATTCGTATAGTGAATGAAGAGTCTTACCGTTGCCCTTTTCTTTTTGCAGTGTTATAAGAGCTCTAAAGAGCAGGTGCCACAGCTGGATGTAAGCCTGGTAGGCTGTAGTGTGGTTTACAAAGAAAAACACCTGAAGAAGAAGGAGCACAAACTGAAGATAACCCCAGTTGGGGCGGAGGCCATTGTCCTGGGCTTGCAGAGCAAGGAACAGACCCAACAGTGGCTGAAGGTATGAGGATCGGGCTGAGAATGGTGAAGAAAGCTCAATATCCTTATTCCAAATTTCACACACCCTACACACTAATCTCCAAGTGCATACTTGCTTTCTTCAGCAAAGCATAAACCTATATTGCTCTGGTCCTGTAGGTTTCATGGATTTAAACGCAGCATTAGGAGCAGTTTGAGTGTTGAACAGTCATTCGCACAGAATTATGGGTTGTGGCATGTGACATCTGCATTGATGTTGTCTAAGCCAGGCTTACTTTGAGGGCTATGTGGGGACTCCATGAGCACACTTTTGATGTACAAAATGTGTCGGACGCCCTAAGCCCCTAGGCAAGTGGTTTAGCAGATGCTGACATAGCAACAGGGATGTGGAATGTGGTTATTAGTGACTAGCATTTGTGGGACGAGTTTAGGGTGAGTGTGTGTGAGTGTGTGTGTGGGAGGGGTTTACAGTGTAGAAGATTGGTCTTAAAATAACTGCTGCGGAGCTGAGAGAATGGTTAATGTGTATCAGAGAGGATTATAAGATAGGAGAGTGGATTTAAAATAGAGGGGGCACAGTTTAGGAAATCAGTATTATTGCACACAGTACTGCTTTAAAGGTGTTGTTTATAAGTGGAAGTTTTGCAGAGAACCTAGTGGAACCAAGCAAAAAGGACCTAACTTCCTTTTACCTTCTGACTGCACCCAGCTCACAGCAGAATGCCCAGCGTTGATTCAGCTCTAAGGGTGTACATGAGTCCAATGGAGGCCACATTTACTGCATAGCAGAACTTTTTACCCAAGCCATTTTACTGGGACTAGCCCGAAATTGCGAGAGCTCTTGAGCCCAGGAAAAAGACTGCGATTAGAATAGGGGAGACAGACATTTCCACATTGTCCACTGAATCAGAAGAAAAGAAAAATGTTCAACATCGGAAGGTCAATCTCTCCTGTTCTAATTAAAGCGTCTTTTCTCTGCGCTCAAGAGTGGCCCAACTCTTCTGATTTTAGGAGAGTCCCAGTGAAACGGTCTGAGTAAGGAGTTAAGCTATGTAGCCTGATTGTCCTTACTGTTGAGTGCCTTTTTAGTCTCTGTTTTATTGCAGACTTGTACCTTTTTTCAGAGACCTCATTTACTCAGTGGGAGTTAAGCATTTCGTTGGGGTGCACTGCGGACTCTCGCACTGAGAAGCATTTGATGACATGAGAAATGAAATCATCATATACACAAGTATGCATATTGTTTAGCTAGGTTACTATGTGAAGGGAATGTAGAGAAGGTGGGAGTATGGGAATTGTGTGTGAGAGAGAAAGAGATTACTGCTGGAGGAGGGGACTGCTGACGGCAGCACCTCTGTGAAAGCCGGTTTCACACAAAGCACCCTGTCTCCCGAGCTGTATGAGTCAGCGGGTCGAGCTTCAGTGGGCTGGGGAGGGTGGAGGGGGAGTGGAGAGGTCGGAAAGGGAAGTGGTACTTAGTAACTATCAAGCAAACCCGAAGCAGAAAGGTAAATCAAAATGTTTGTTCTAAAAGGACCTAGATTTTTTTCCCCAGCAGGAAAACCACTTGAATTAAATTCACAAATAAACTTTACGTTGGGGAGGCGTAGAATCTCCAAACTGCCTCTTCTTCTCACGGTTCCACAAGTTTCCGCTCTAGAACAAACAGCTGGTGACTTTAATCCTTAAACAGGCAACGTGCACCAGGAGAGACATAGTCTTTAACACCCTATAGAGGGCGTTAATACTTGTTTTTACCGAATCAACTTATTATTTATCAAAAGTCTGGTCTCTTACTAGTTTACTGGTCACATGACTTTGTTCAAGTTTTAAGTCATGGTTCAAATTTCAAGTTGGCCACCAGTCGTGGAGTAAATGCTGATCACTAAGTATCAAAGTACTTGAAAATCATGGTCATTTGTTAAAATATTATCACATTAAGTTATGAAAGTGATAATAGAAACTGTTAAAATATACTGATGAAGAAAAATTTGTCTAACTTTGTCAATGGAGTTAGTTTGGGAACATTAAAATGTATGTATCCCAGAGGATACGTTGCCAGATCAGGGGATACATTCGGTCAATGTATATTTTGTATAGGATTCAAAATTTTGATTCAAACAGGAATACTTGCTTATATACACTTCAAAATCAGATGTTATCAGTCACAGGTATGCATGCTATGTAATTTAAACCCTTTATTTTCCAACAGAGTGTTGCAATTTGGTGATTTTAGGATAACAGGAATATGCATTATGAGCGTGAAAATGAGATCGGTAGAACAGTTCTTTGCTGAAAAATCCAACTATACCTGTTCATGCTGGTAGCTGGTCAAGTAAGTCTGACATGATCTATTATGGCCAAAGATGTTTTTTGATGGTTTTATACCAGCTAACCAGAAAAAAACAGCTAAAAAACAGCTTATGCTAATTGCGGGTTTCAGATGGTCTAAGCCTTTCTAGCTAAAATAGCTGCTATATGGCCTGCAAAACCAGTCAGAATAACCATAATACCACCTAACCTGTGAAAAATGATGTGAAAACATATTTAAAGCTGGTAAAAGTTAAAATAATAATAATTAAAAAAGCTTAGACCATCTTAAGAGGAAGAATCGACACCTGAAAAGCCATGACATATAAATGATAATGACCGTGTTGAGGTACATTAACGCATATTTAGTAGAAAGTCCCCTTACTTCCTAAAATGGAATTTCTCATTGTGATACACACATAGCATATTTAGATAGATATGTGCTGTATCCTGTGTTACACTTGGCGTTAGACAAGGTTTGAATATATTGAACAGCAACTGCCCATGAATTTATGCAAGCAGATGAGCTACACACCATAGATCTTTAGCTATATTCTATGACTATATTTTTTGTTATTTGTCATGACAAAAATGTCTATTTATAAAGTATTAATAGTTACGTTTGTCAGTCATTTTATGAATAGGACTATGTTGAAAAAACGTTGCTATTCATACCGAAAGTTTGAATTTCATAGGTAAAACCAAATACTGTGAAGGGCTAATTCTATGATAAAATGTATTTTAAACTACATTTGTAATGACAAATAAAATCAAGAAAGAAAGAGGTTCTGTTTTTTTCTAATTAAGGATTTATTCACCATTTTGACTGTTTTCATATCCTACTAGGGCAACGTATCCTGGGAGAAACAATTCATAAAATCCAAATTATATAACATATTTCAAAAATGAGATTGAAAATGTTTTACTTAAGTGCAAATGAGATAACCCGTGACATCAAATGATTATTTGAAACAATATTTCTATTCCTGCCTGTTTAAGGGTTAATACGATACACAATTTGCAGTAGTGGTAATCAAATCTCTGACAGGAGGTAATGTTTTTACAGGCGTTTGTTTCTTGATTTGTTTGTTCGTTTGTCAGTTAACAGGAAAAAATATTGGGTGAATGTCAGAGAAATTTTGTGTGTTGGTAGGTACCATGCTAAAGTGGAACTGATGAAATTTTTGACGACGATTTGATTCATATTCTTGAAAGAATTTGCATGTAAAGACTTGTTTCACACTCACGTTCGATGGTAATTCCTCCGCCTAAAAATGTCAAAATGGCGGAGGCAATGCACTTTCTGACTGCGTCCAAAGAAACTGTTTTCAACTGATGAATTCAGCTCATGGTGACTTTCATTATTTATCTCCTGCTCTCTGAATGCTGTGATCTTCACAGGCTATCCAGGAAATCAGCAGTAAACCTGTGGAAGGTACAGAGGGAACCGCTTATTCTACAGACTCCCCACGTCTCATCTGTACACAGGTAAGGGCCAAAGTCCAAAGCAGAACCTGTAGGGCTGATGCTGAGTGATGTATGGATGTGAGTGTAAGGCGGGCGGGGCAGTGAGATGGTAACGCATGTCGATGGCCACAGGGGGAGCATGGCGAGAGGCACTCGGTGGCATCGGAGAGTGGCAGCAGCACAGACAGCCACACTGAAACTCCAGAGAGCAAAGATGGTGAGGCAGCTTGTGAGGCCCATCAGCTGAGGCTAAAGCCCTTCTATGGAGAGAGTTGTGACAGCTCAAGAACAGGAGCCATTTTGTTTCCATGGCACAAAACCAAGCCGTTGCACATAATGGAAATCATTGGATGTTTTTTGTTCTTTTCTCGGAAGGGAGACATTAATTTCGAGAGGGGAAAACAATAAACCAGCTGGCAATGGTTTTGACTAGCTAATGAGGGGAAAATATTCGAAGATGAGAAAAGGAAAAACGGAAAAAAAATCTAATTCACTTTGAGACAGTGCTCAATAACAGGATGGAAACAAAATGGCATCATAACCAGATTTTCTGGAATCCTCAACTCTCTCCATCTAGGAACTATAACTTAGTCATTCACTATAGACAAATGCAGTTTCATCTTGCAGTTGAAGTTATATGGCCAAGATTTTTTTTGGAGGTGATCAACAGGAATGACTTTTTTTCTCTGATTTAAAACCAGTGAAGAAGAAGCATGGCCCTGGCTTAAAATTCAGTCACCTGATGAACATTGGGAAGAAGAAGACTTCATCTTTGGACAGTCCAGAAAAATCTGTTGATACATCAGGTAAAAAAGATTGGATACATTTGCTATACATCAGGCAAAACATTTTGGGTATATTTGCTGACTTACTTGACTTTTAAAGAAGAGATTTTATATCTTCTGAATAAGGCAGAAATACTGCCAATGGGGTGAGGAGGTTTGTTTCATTTCAAGTTTGTCTCAATACAAGACTAAAAGTTTTTCTCAGTGGATTCAGTAGACAAGACTCTCTTCCAGTGAAAGTGAATGGCTTCTGTGCTTTTGTGAAGGAAAAAGTTCTGTCAGCAAATGTGAATAATCTCTGTCAATCCTCCATCCATATTTGAATCTATCAGTGTCTGGCACTTTTTTCCCCTCCAGGTTTCCTGAATGTGCTGGTGAACAGCCGGTGGCGAGCCCACTGGTGTCTCATTAAAAACGGGCAGCTGTGGTTCTACCAGGACAAAGCCAAGACTAAAGTGGCCCAGCAGCCGGTGTCGCTAGCTGGCTGTGTGGTGCTGCCGGACCCGAGCCCGGACCACCTCTACTCTTTCCGCATCCAGCAGGACGGGGAACAGCTGGCCACGCTGGAGGTGAGAGACCCAACCATAAGCATATCATGTCATCGCAGTACTCAGAGGTGCTGGGTAGTATGAGTGTACACGCCCTTATTGTTGGGATGGGGTTGCATGTTGCTTGTAGGCCAAGTCCTCAGCCGATATGGGTCACTGGCTGGGCCTGCTGCTGTCACAGACCGGATGTAAGACAGACCCAGAAGATCTGACATATGACTACGTGGATTCGGACAGAATAACCTGCATTGTGAACGCAGCCCGAACCTCGATGTAGTGAGTCTGAATTCCCCCTCGCAACTCACCTCCTTTTTGTTTTTCGCTTGCTAATCCATTCATGATCACTGAAGGGCATTGCAGTATCTTAGCAAGGTTATCACCTGACATTTATTTATTTCAGTAGTTCTGTTTCTGTTATCTGGTAATTACCGATTTATGAGGAAAACCAGTTGCAGTCTGAAATCTCTCTGGAGCCAGCATTGGTTAGGCCTACTTTTTTGTTTGTTTTCATTGAGTGTTAGCCTGCTTCATCAAAGAGAAGGTGTACAGCAAACAGAAATTATTATCCCCTGCAACAAAATTGTTGCGGGGGTATTAAAATGAGCTCCGTCCATGCGTCTGTCCGGAGCCATAACTCAAGAACCAACTGTCGGATTTAAACGAAACTTCACAGGTGGATACATTAGGACATCGCTGTGTAACATACTGAAAAGTAGATCACTGGGCCAAATATTCGTCCGTCTGTAGTCATTTCTCGAAATTTCCAGTGCTATTCTTTCACATAACATAACGTAACATGAGTGGCGAGAACAGGCCGTTCAGCCCAAGTAGGCTCGCCAGTTTCTTTATACTAATGTGAAAATATCACTTAAGATACTGAGTGACTCAATGGTATCTAGCTTTAAGTCAAGCCTGCTCTTGAAAATTCCCAAGGTTTCTGCCTCAACAATATGGTCAGGCAAGCAATTCCACATCGAAATTACTCTTTGGTTGAAAAAATATTTCCTAATACCAGTGCTAAATTTACCCTTGGTCAACTTCCATTTGTGACCCTGAGTTCAACTAACAAAACTTGGCTGAAGGAATCCTTCATAATTCCCTTTCTTGATCCCTCTAACATATTTAAAGACCTCGATCAGATCACCCCAAAGTCTCCTTTTCCTAAGACTAAAGAAATTAAGGATCTTCAGCCACTTCTCATAGCTTTCATCTTTTATACCAGGAATTGGCTTAGTGGCTCTTCTCTGAACTTTCTCTTGAGCCTCTACATCTTTCTTAAAGTATAACCCCAAAACTGCCCACAATACTCGGGATGTGGTCTAACAAATGTCTTGTACAAGAGAAGTATGACCTCCTTGGATTTGTACTCAGTACTTTTGGCAATGTATCCCAGCATCCGATTGGCTTTTTTAACTGCTACGGCACAATGGCTAGAACCTGTGAGGGTTTGGTTAACAGTCACTCCCAGACCTTTTTCATGTGGAGCACCTTCCAGTTTTAAACCTCCCATGAAGTAAGTCAGTCTAATGTTTTTATATATATGTTCCTGTCCGAGCTGTAACACTCTTATTATTTGGCTGATCGTTTTCATACTTGACAAGTGAACTTATCATTACCGATAGGTGTTTCATGAACCAAAACTAGGTCACTAGGTCAAATGTTCATTTGTGCCATCGCCACTTGTCGTATTTAGCCATCATTCGCAATGTATTCCTATCCAGGCTGTAACTCTCTTGAATGTTGCTGGGGATATGGATGACAGTGTCATCTTGCTTGATATGAAGTCAGCAGCAGGATGATGTAATTAAAATGTTAAGAGCTAAATAGGCCGTGTATTTTGAGTTTGTTTGTCTGTTTACCTGTTGCCCCAATAAAACAGTATTTATTTATTCATTTTTAAAATTGCGATATGCACAGTGTGATTTTTTCATAATGGAAACTGTAAACTAATATTCTTTAATATCATTTTTGTTAAGACGAGGGATACCTCGTAAAAATTTTTCATATTCAATTTCAGACTCCCTTAGTGACAAAATCCTGTTACTATTACTTTAAAAAAAAAAAAAACCTAAGTGTGAAGCTTGTTCTCTGAAAAGTGAAATGAAAGTGTGTTTGTGTCTCTGTATCTGCGTGTGTATGTTGCTTTTCTGAAGTCTGATGCAGAGGAGGTTTTCTGAGCCAAATGCCTACACAGACGGTCTCCCTGTGCTTTCCGGTGTGACAGATGATATCTACGATGATGTTGCTGTGACAGAGCCAGAGTCAGACCTCCAGGTAACTGATTTTTTTCAATAAACTCTCACACGGTTATTCTGTTATTCCCAGATGTCAATCAGACTATATTTTTTGATCACAGAAGCCATCCTGTGCATCTTTTCATCAGTCCTTCAATTAAAAGTTTTATTCATGTAAAATTGAATTGAGCTGAATCCTTGGCAGTGGTCACTTCTGGAATGTGATTGGCCGTACTTGCTTCTCTGCCAATATCAGTGGTTCTCAACCTCGGTCCTGGCGCCCCACTGTGTGTGCTGGTTCCAACTACAATTGCAATCTTAGGGTTTTAACAAGCTGTTGATTTTTTTTAAATCAGGTGCATTTATGCTAATATCCTCATTGAGATAATTGTAAATATCTGCAGAGGGAAACGATTTAACCGAACATTTAATCAACATAAACAATCAATAGGTTCCTCATTGGTGAAACTCTTGGCACATGGTGACAAAACCCAGTAATTTACTTGGCAAACAATGGAGTCACACCTGTTGTGTTTCGTGTTGATTTTATTTGGTTCAGGCAGGTTATTTGGGAAAAACACCTGTGTTCAGAAACCTAATTTTTGAGCTTATTGATTTTCTCAGTCTAATTAGATCTGTTAAAAAATGTTTTCACCTGAAAATCCTAATATTGAAAATTAAGCCTAATATGTTCAATGGCATATGGATGGCAGAATGGATATGTCCTTCAAAATGTGCCTTAAGATGGTAAATAACTACTCTAAACATAGAATGCTGCTAATTAACACAAAGCAAAAACTTTTTAAAATTCTAGAATTGCAATTGTGGCTGGAACAAAAACCAGCATACACAGGGGGGCGCCAGGACTGAGTTTGAGAACCACTGGTCTATGCTTTATGTTTGGCTTATACAAGGCCAAGCGATGGTGATGTCCCCCTTCCTAAGTTTGTGACCCCACCCCCTGGAGTCCATGAAGAATATCCTGGCAATCCTTGTAATTTTTTCTAAGTCAATAAATTTAGTTGATAAATTAAGTTATTCATTAAATTGAATAACTTCAACTCTGATTTTAACTCCCTAAAGCCCAACGTCCCCCTGGTGGTAACGCCGGCATTACGGGATTTTCAAATGAGGTGCTTTGAGTCTCTGACCCCTAAATGCATAACTGCTTTCAAGCTGAGCCTGTTTAAGATCGCTTGATCAATAATCACATAAGTTACTGAATAATCAAGACCAATATAAAAGCCTGTGATTATTAAGAAAGTATTAAGAAAAGACAGATAGTATAAGATTGTATGAACAATTATCTCATTAAACAAAATCTAAACCTTATCTAAATACCACCTTCAGCAGCATTCACTATATAATACTCTATTTCAAGATGGTATTTTGAGAAATTAATTTCCGTCCATCAATCTCATATTGCAGCCTTCTTTGTTGATGCAAAGGTGTATGTCATAATTGTAAATGGCAAGGCAGTTTATTGGAAGCCCATTTGCTCAGTGAATTAATTCAGTTTATTATCCGATTCTCTCTCGGAAATAGGTTGAGTGTATACCCGCATTTTGGTAATGTCACTGGTTGCAGACAGAGCTTTATTTTTACAAGAGCAGCCTTAGCACGTGCGCCTAAGTCGGCAAAAACTGCATTTTTACTCCTGGATAAGCGAAAATTAGGAAGAAGTGTTGTGATGTGACTGAAGCGTCACTCGCTAATCAATCAATCAATAAATCAATTTGCCCTTAGCATGACCACGGGTGGCAAGATTCACTAACAGCTTATCCAGGAGCTACCGATAGTGTCACTTTGATTAGAAATGTTTTCTTAGGCATATCAACCCGATCGGACACAGAAGCAGAATTTAATGTATTCCGTTTTGTGAGCTGCTGGAATTCAGGAGAAGAATCGTAAGATATTGACGTTTTACGTCACCATAAATGTGGATAGGAAAATGCAAGATAATTATAGCAATGAACTCTGAAGTAAGCTGATGGGAAATGGGTATGGATTGATCCTCGCAACAGGACAAATGAACACTTAGTTGGTAATTAGAAAAACTAAATGGGATCGAGTTTGGAGTCATAATGTACCTAAAGCTGAGTAAAAAGCACTGCCAACGTCCCTCTGATGACAACTACGGAGTGGAAGAGGTTAAAACAAATTTCAATGCAATTGTGCTGGTGGACTACAATCAATACAAGCTTGATACATACTGATTATAGAATTGCTTATTCTGGTCTGGGTGTCCTTAAAAAATAGAACTGAAAATGAATACTTCTTTGTGCAAAAATACGTCCATTTACATTGAACTTATCTGGACACAAGATTCATGGTCATCTATGGGGTGTCACACATACGTTAGTCTCCGTAGCTGCATCAAACTAAGTTACTGCTACATTAAAAAAAATGTCCGTTACCGTGGCTAACTTTTGATCATGCCCTACAGATAAACCTCCACGCACGGTTTTCTCCAGTTAATGGCCAAGTTATTTTTACAGATAGCCACGGATGGCTACGGATCACTATGGTGCGCTATGTTAGGCTACTTCATGCAACAGAGGCTTCCGCTATGCCTAACTCCATTATTTAACATATGTGTGACCACCCCTTAGTGATGCAGTGCTGTGAAAAAGTATTTGGCCTCTTCCTGATTTCTTCTTTTTTTGCTTGTTATACTCAAGGTGAAAAACAGCTTAAGCACAAAACCCATTTTGAGTAAAATAATTACCCATATGGTGTTGATAAATTGTGACATGGATTTTTTACAATGTTTCTGTAATCTTGTACAACCTTTCTAATAATGAAAAGGCAACCAAACAATAAGAAAACTGGAGGCTGATTGAGGCTGCCATATTTTCATACCAATGAGAAGTCGAGGAAGGCTTTGGCAGTCATGTGACATCAGCTGACCATATCTGAACCAAAGTCTGCATAGGCTCAGTTAGTTCCTATTTGTTTTGACCTGTTTTGTCTGCTGGAATTGGTTAAAGCACAAGATAGTGCTCCACCTTACTTTCTATATTTATTGCCTAGCAATTGGAAATTTGTTAATGATTCATTATTGCATCTCCCCGAGGACGATAGTGGCCCTATGGATTAGTTCCGGGGCCACCGCTGGACCCACAGAGATTTTCTGTTCCAGGCTCTGGAAGCGACAAATATCATAGAAATTTTTTCTGATTTTGCACAGGCGAAGATATTTATTTTACAATGCTCAAGACCGATTTTCGGCAATTTTGGATGTCCAATATGGCTGCCGGCAGCCATTTTGTCCGAAATTCGGGGATCTGGGACATACACGACTTGGTCTCCGTGGCGACAGAGTTATCTAGTTCACTCTGACTCAGAAACATATACACTGCTTTTTGCACTGTGACAGAAATCCCCAAGATGCTACCTTTATTATGATGCCAAGATTATTCAAATCGACCAATTTGTTGCCGAGATATAGTCATTTGATCTTGGGCATGTCATTTTTGAGCCAGAGGCTCAGGGTTTAAGGGGTTAAACACAGGGGCCATGCACTGTACTCGTTGAGTTAGCATTGCAAAGCCTGCTGCAATTGCACCATAATAACGTGGAATATTTGGGATCACATGACTCGTCGTTCAGCAGTACCGGTCCTCAGATCAGTTGGTCCATGTTAGTAGGAATTATTGAACTGGAATGGATTATTGAGTTGACAGACCTGCATTATAATGTACTGCCTACAGAGTGTAGAGTGAATATATGAAGGATCAAAGTATAATTTATTACCTAAATTTATTTGTTTGTAGGTAACTCATGACACGATACATTTTGATAGAGCAGACTCTTGCTTGTGCTTTAGCTGATTAAATTTACATACTTTTTTTTGGGGCTTTTGGCAAATTCAAACTTTTCACCGGTTCCTGACAATAAACACCTATAATGGCTTAGAACAGTTTCTGAGTTAATTTGACTTCTCTTACAAACCATATTAACACCCTCTAATTCATCGTGTCTGATGCTTGTGTAATTGAGCTGTAGTTAAATTATTTGCTGTGTGTTGTGTAGGGTTTTTGGAAGACAGGAATGGAGCTCAGTACAGCTCTTGGGGTGTTTGAGTTGATTGATTGTATGTATGTAGCTTCCATTGAGCTGAATATTTTGTGTTCTTTATCCATCTGTGTTGGGCGTAGCAGGAGAGCCCAGAGAACAGCCTCAAGGCATCCAGCACAGAGCCAGGTCTCAAGGCTGAAGAGGCAGCAGACAGACTCTACCTGGATCTTATCCCAGTTCGATCATTCCTCCACCCCTCCAGCGACCGCACATCACCGCAACATCCCCTAGTCTCCAGCCCAACACCATACCCAACTGAGGAACAAACGCCGCCAACCCAGGTCTAAAACCTAATGCTAACATGCAAAACTAGGCCATTCATTTCGTTAATCACTATAGAAATGCCCATATACCCGTCAAGCGATCTTAATCAGCCAGTATAACCTGTGTATCCTCAACCAGCCTATGCCAAATCATTGAATGTCAGTTAGGATTATTTTGTCCTTTACTTAGATATCGAGGGCAGAAAAATGAGAAATATCCACCAGAATAAAGCAGCTCACTTAGTCAACCCAAAGTCAATCGACTAATTACTCAAGCCCTGAAAAACACCAAAATGTCAGCTGGTCGCTCAGCGCTAACTGCTGTTCTCTCAGGTGTATCAAATGAATTTTAATCTTGTGTATTTCATTGTCTCTCTCCCCCCCAGAAGTATCCAGAGCCCCCACAATCCTCCTGTTGTGGTACCATTCCCCCTGTTCTGCTCAGAGAAGAAATGGATCAGCTGTGTCCCAGCATACAGGTCCAAACACGACCTCAGAAATCTCTCACCAACGCTGACCACCAGAAATCCCTTCACTCCAGCACTGACTTTCCAAAATTCTTGGATTCTAATGCTGATGCGCAGAAGCTTCCTGTTACCGCTGTGGACGTACTGAAACTCTCTCTCTCTAATGGTGACCTCCAGAAACTTTCCATCTCCAACGTGGACCAGCAAAAATCCACTTTCACCAACGTGGAATCCCAGAAGCCCCTTATTTCAGATAAGGATCCCCAGAAAGCTGCTCTTTCCATTGCTGACGCCCAAAAAGCCCCCCACATCAGCACTGAGGTCCCGAGACGATCCAATCCTGGCACTCCCAGCCCCAAGCATGCCAGGATCAACACAGATGTGTCCGATCGGTCCAGAACCACCACTGCAGGTGACCTTCACTCACAGAAATTAGAACCAATCAAATCTCATTCATGGAGCTAATCTTGCAGAGCCAGTCATATCATCTCACTCGCAGAACCAATGATATCATCATCTCAATCAAAGAACCAATCATATCCCCATTCATTCAGTTATGTCTTGTGTTACTAAGTTAATCATATCTTCAGCTTGCAGATCGATTGCATCATCACTTGCACCATGGTTTTGGCTTATACAGTTTTAGGTCATGGTCAATACATAGACCTTGAGTACATTATTGTTATTTTAGCTGTAGACCATGGAACATTGGAGTTGAAGGTAATGAGGAATCTGGGTTCAAAGTGTAGACTCTGCCCCAATTTGAGGGTGTGTGGATAGTGTAGAAATTAGAGCTTCTTTTATGAGATCACTTCCTTTTAAGGGACCAAAAGTATTCACAGTCAGCTGTTCAGCTGTTTCATGGCCAGATGAGTTTTATTTACAAATAATTTCATTTAAAAGTGAACACACTGAAGGTCTACAGCTTATTTTGAAGGAGGAGACAGCACCTCGGCAAAGTATATTTCAGCAGAAAGTTGAATACTTGAAGTGTCTAAAACGCATAGTTTTATAAATTTATAAATTTTAATTCGGTGGAAATCCAGTGCAACGCATTTTTAAACCAGCGAGTCTTCAAATTAGCTTCAATACCGGGGGGGGAACATTTTAACTTGGGGAATTTTCTGATTTTGAATTTGATCTTGGGAAACCTCGCCTTTAAAAACGTATACTAACCTAAACCTCTCGCAGTTTACATTCCAGATTAGCCACAGTTGCTCAGACTAATTAGTAAAAACCAACGACAGTCTAATTTACTTTTGATAGCATGGTTATGCATTGCACCACTAAATTATGAGGCATCTTTTGCACATAAATGACGACATAACATATAAATATGTCTTCAGATATGTCTACAGATTTGCGTAAATTAGTTTGCGAGGCTGCGGGAATCCATTCTTTATTTTGAATCTTGTCACGGCTAAAGGGCGCTGTGAGGTTGCACAGCACAACAATCCCAAGGATGGCGAAAATAAATTTGCAAAGTCAGCAAAAGTTTTGGATTTACAATGCCATATCAATTATATAAATGTAGGCAATGGGAATTCACCTTTCCTTACCATTTCCAATTATAGATCATGTATTGGTCCTGGTCGCTTAGTCGATAAATCGTTTGTTAATCAGGCCAGCTTCAATAAAAACAGCTTACGGCCAGCCAAGTCGTAAAGGCAGAGCTTACTGCAAGCCCTTTGAACTACTCCATGGCCTGGATGAAAGGAAAAAGAACAACTGACGTCACGTAAGAGAATAACAGACGCACAAGGACAGCGGCACTGGCGTTTGATTGGATAATGCGTTCGAAATACACACTCACCCACTATATAGGGCACTGTGTAGTGAATGTTCCACATTGAAAACAACATAGAGAGTGAGTGAGCGAGTTAACAAGTGTGTATTCTGAACGCAGCCTTATGGCCGGTACACACTGTACGATTTTAGTAATCTTATATGACCATTGCATGACACACTATGTGACTTGGATCTAATAAACTTTGGTACGACGTTGTGTGCAGACTGTACAATGGCAGTTTAATGAATCGCAGGTTACGACGTACGTCAATGTGCAATGTCATCAGCGTACGACATCCATCTGCACTACCATGTTCATTGTATTCACTGTTATTTTAGCTCTGTGCTAGCGTAATGGTAATGTAAGACGCGGATAAGATAACGTGCAGCTAATATGGTTACAGAACCAACAGTATTTGCGATAATGACACGATGAACCATCTACGCCACTGTGAACATTTAAATCCTTTTTGAAGAATTATTGAAGCACTGATTACTAAAACCCCACAAGTCAAGTCAAGTGGGGTTTTAGTAATAGGTGCTTTAATTGTTCTGTAAGGTTAATGGTTCATAGCCTTCCAAAGCCGATAGGTCGGCAAGTTGTATTTGTGAAATGTTTTGATGCTCGTTCTCTTCGAGAATGCTTTGCATTGAACTGATTTGTATTTGTATTTTATTTATTTTATTCAGTTCACACGGCGTGGCAAACGTGAAGGACTGTATGCAATTAAATGCCCGTTAAAATCGAACACGTTGTGTCCAGGATTTAACTCCAATGTGTGCCTTCATGAATCACTGCCGGCATCAGCTCGTAATCTATCAATTATTCTGTTAATTTTATTTTTAAAAAATAAACGATCATCATTTTATTTCCTGCTGCATTTGTATTGGCTGATTAGTAGACGTTGGTCGTAGCAGCTGTCACACTGCGAGATAGTCAAACTAAATTTCTGACACCGTCAGAATTTAATCTCGGGTTGTCTTTGGTCGCAAGACACTGACAACGGCCGTCCTTGAACCTGTCTCACAGTGCAACGTAAAACCACCGTTTTAGAGCCATGACCAAAGATTTCTCCACGTTTCTCCTACGATGGCCATCTTTCGTCTGGGATGGCCCAAAGTCGTTCAGTGTGTACCGGCCATTAGATTCTCTATATTAAAAAGTCTGCACCGTGGTATTGATGCCGATTTGAAGACTTTCCGGTTTAAAAATGCGTTGCGCTGAATCATTACCAAATTAAAATCTATAAAACTATGCCTTTTAGACACTTCAACAATTCTACTTTCTGCTGAAATATACTTTGCAGAGGTGCTGTCTCCTCCATTAAATTTTGCATTTGGATTCTGTTGCTGTTAGCTCTGTTTGTCTAGTTACTTCTCAGTCTAAGACTGAGATGGCTGTATGTAAAATGGGTGCAGTTCCCATATGGCTCATACCATACAGCTCACATAAATATGGCAAAAATCGCGAGAACTCTCCCTAACTTACCGCTGTCTTGCCGTCTTTGTACGGCGAGATTAAAGCTGCAAGCCTTTTAAGTGCCGTGATCATGAGGCGGCGCCAGGGAAGGAAATATAGTTCCTGACATCGTGTGGTTTGTGGGAGGTATTCTTTGCTCTAACCGCTCGTGACAACTATAGGCGTTCAGCCTTTCCTCTTCGCTTGAGCGGTGCTCATGCTTACGCTCCCCACTGCTCAGTAAGAGTCGATGCAGGATATTTTAACATCATGGATTAACCCTAGAACACTACTGCTAAAATTAGTAGCACCATCACTAACGCCGGGTGATTTTTACCCGATATAGTAAAATACCCAATAAAAAGTACTTGTCATCAAAATATGATCATACATGACAAATTGGAGTAGTGTTCTTTTATTTTCAACTGTGCCATGTCTAACAAAATGAAAAATAGTACCCTGAGGTAAACAAAACACCCATGCCTTCAAAGAAGTTAAAGACAATGCTGAAGCTACTCAGGGACCCATAACACTCAGACAAACGCAACTTAATGAAAATCACGTAAACACGTTTGGTCGGGTGAAAATCACCCGGCGATAGTGTTCTAGGGTTAATCAAGAGAAGTTAATAGAAAATTTATTGTAGTATATTTTCAGGTACACCAGTGTGAGGGAGTGAGGTGAGCTGAGCACAGGCATCACTGAAAGTCCAGCGGAGACAACAGCTGATTTGCGTTGCTTTCAGTACTGACACTATGCACCTAAAACTGAAAGGTTACTGGCTAACCTCAACAGAAGCATAGTTGGGCTGAACGGCCTGTTCTCACCATTCATGTTATGTTATGTTAATATGCATGGTCTTATATCGTTGCCTTGGTTACTTTGAGTGTGTCTGTATGAAACCTGAAATGAGGAAATTAAACAGATAAAAAAACAAATCTTCATTTATGTTCTCGCAAAAACTTAAGTTTCAACATTCCTTATAAATTCAGGCACACTAGTCTGAAGGAAAGTGAAAATGGGTGTGGACACCACAGCACTCTACATAATAAAATATCGTTATTCTGTCTCACGCAGGAAGTCTTCAAAATATTCAAAATATTGCCTTTAATAATGTTCGCTTATCTCCCAAGCTGTAGCAATAGCTTTTGAAGACGTGTCAGCTGAGTGTGTGAGTTCATAATGTAACAAAAAATCTTCTCTCTAGATGTCAGGAGCGCCACAAAGTCCAGCAATCTTCAATATCACAGAGACAAAGTGAAAATTTCTCTAAACTATGACTGCGGATGTGTCCTATACGGTACCATGTATCATTCATTCTCTCAGAACATTAAGAGTAAACAACGAAAATAAAGGAATTTTCCTGTCTGCACTAAATAGCATTAAAATATATAGAAAGCTTTATGATTTTTGTCCAAAAGAACTGCTCTTTTTCGCCGCTGTCCTCATCAGCAAACCCCACACAGCATACTTCTGGTTATGTCTCATACATAGTTCCTTTACATGCAGTGGTTTATAGATTAAAAAGTTGTGTTTTTAAAGCTATCTACAACAATAAAAATACAACAAAAAGCACCTATTTTAAGCAAATAACAAGTGTCTGCCACTGACATGGCAATATCCCCCGCCGCCTTAATTTTATGTGTCCGTACGGATGGACATAGCCCAATGCTATATCCCCCGCTTTGTGCTAATCGCGCAGATAAACCTAGATATCAAATATGAAAAGAATCTAGTCAACGGTTCTTAAAATATCCACATTTATATGTCCATACGGACAAACGTACGTACATACGTACGTACGGACAGACGGACGGAGCCCAATGCTATATCCCCCGCTTCGCACTAATCGTGCGGCAGGGGATAAATATATGAATAGGGAGGAATAATCTTACGTGGTAATGTGGGGTTGGTAAGTTTTCACCTTTCACAGTGACTGTGTGTGAAAGCATTCCCTGCTGGGAGATGCTTACAGGTCGCTCAGCCAACCATGACATTGTTCAGCACTCGCTGGACCACCTGTGATGTGTGTCCTGGAAGGGTTTCGCCACTCGGTACTATATTTATAAATGCTCTGTGTCCCTGCGCCGCGCTTTCACAGACACCCTATCGCGTTTTTACCCTCATGTTGCTCTGAAGTTACCGTTACCTACTCCCGACCCTACCGTGATAGAATTCCGTTTTGATGTGATCTGTATTGTACAATATTTTTGACAAAACCCTGAAAAGGAGCTGTCTCAGAATTATTGCGCATACTCATTACTCTGAGTGAAGTATATCTGTTCAACTGCAAGTCAAAATTTGGAAGATATTTTTCTTTATCTATGATTATTGGTGATTGCAAACAAGCTTACATTCTTTGCGTCCCTTGACTAAAGCTTAAAAAGGAGCTTTGAATCCTCAAATTTCTATAGAAAGGTTGTTAATACTAGAGTGTTCAGGTGAACACGTGTCGCCTGCGAAGCTTATGTGAAAGTGTGACTACCAACTGAAAGTGTGACTACCGGACAGACAGACGGACAGACAGACGCCGGACAAAGTGATCCCTATGTGCCGCTATGCTTCGCAGGCGACACAATAAAAAAGCATAATGCTAGAGTAACTAAAATATATATTTACAGCGCCCTCGGTAATTATTGGCACCCCTGGTTAAGATGTGTTGTTTAGCTTGTTATAAATTCAGTTTTTTTCAAAGTAATACAGGTCCACAATGAAAACAAGAGAAAAATCTAAGCTTTAATTCGAGTGCATTTATTCAGTGAGGAAAAAAATCCCACATTAAGAAATAATTGTTTTACATCAAATCATGTGTGCCACAATTATTAGCACCCCTGATGTTAATACTTTGTACAACCCCCTTTTGCCAACAAAACAGCACCTAATCTTCTCCTATAGTGTTTCACAAGATGGGAGAATACAGAAAGAGGGATCTTCGACCATTCCTGTTCGCACAATCTCTCCAAATTATCCAGTGACCTGGGTCCTCTCCTCTGCACTCTCCTCTTCAGCTCACTTCACAGGTTTTCAATGGGGTTGAGGTCTGGGGACTGAGATGGCCATGGGATGAACTTGATTCTGTGTCTAGTGACCCATTTCTGTGTAGATTTGGCCACAAGTTTAGGGTCATTATCTTGCTGAAGGACCCAGTGACGACCCATCTTCAGCTTTCGGGCAGAGGCCACCAGATTTTGATTTAAAATGTCCTAGTATTTCAAAGCGTTCATGATGCCATGCACCCTAACAAGGTTCCCAGGGCCTCTGGAAGAGAAACAGGCCCACAGCATCATCGATCCTCCCGCATACTTCACAGTGGGCATGAGGTGCTTTTCTACATACTCATCTTTTGTGTTCCACCAGACCCACTTTGAGTGTTTGTTGCCAAAAAGCTCTATCTTGGTCTCATCTGACTAAAGCACACGGTCCCAGTTGAAGTCCCAGTAGCGCTAAGCAAACTCCAGATTTATGATTGTGAGTGAGAAAAGGTTTATTCCGTGCATGCCTCCAAAACAGCTTGTTAGCATGTAGATAGCACCTGATGGTTGTTTTGGAGACTTTGTGACCCCATGATGCTACTATTTGCTGCAATTCTTTAACAGTGAGCTTTGGAGAACTTTTTATTTCTCTTACCATCCTCCTCACTGTGCATGGTGGCAAAATAACCTTGCGTCCTCGTCCAGGCTTGTTTACCACTGTTCCAGTTGTTTTAAACTTCTTAATGATTCCTCTGACAGCAACTATGGGCAGGTGCAGGCGAGTGGCTATTTTCTTGTAGCTATTGCCTTACTTGTGAAGGTCGACACACATCTGCCTTACTTGAATGGTGTGTTCCTTTGTCTTTCCCATTTTGAAGAGTGGGTAGAAGAAATCACCTCTGTGTCACGTCATATTTATACCCCAGGGAAACAGGAAGTGATGAATTACTAATTAAATGTTCCTAGATACTCTGATCAACTTTGGAAACTACTGTAGAAATTACAGAAATTCTTCAATTACATTTATTTCCTAGGAATTATTAGGGGTACCAATAATTGTGGGTGATTTTAGGAAAAATAATTATTTCTTAGTCAGGGATTTAAAATTAAAATTCACTTGAGTTGAAGGTTACGTTTTTCTACAATTTTCCGTGTGAGAGTATGCTTCTATTATTTTTTTCTAATTTTCTAATTTATTTTAAGGCTTTTAACACATCTTAACCAGGGGTACCAATAATTATAGAGGGCGCTGTATATACAATGCAAAACAAAGATGGATAATCAAGGATGTAATCAGATTATGACTTGCAGTCAATAAGATTTACTTTGTTAGGGTGTACGTTCTGATCATGCGCAGTAATCATGAAACGTCTCGTTTAAATTTAAGATGAAAGTCTTGACTTCAAGAAGATCTTGATTGTCTTCTTTCAAATAGATCGTGATGGTGTACAAAACTAAAAGGGTGAACATTGTGTTACTGTCCAAACACTTATAGACGTTACTCTATATATTGAGATAACTAGTCTTATCTTGTTCTCACATGATCAATCTAGGGAGTGACACCTTACAGTCAGTGTGGACTTTAAGGACCAGTATTCTTCTCCAACAGGCTCAGGATCAATCGAGGTCAAGCTGGGGAAGAACAGGACAGAGGCCGACGTCCTTCGGTTCTCTGAGGAGCGAGACCGACTGGAGAGAGAGAGGGAGGAGATTCGGAGCACCCTGGCTGCTCTTCGTCTGCAGAGGAGGGAGCTAAAGGAGGCACTCTCAGCCTGCAAGGGTATGATCGCTTTGCACTCGCTCTCTCATTTACAGCACTGTGCTAAAACTGTAGAAGGGAGCATGACTGCCCTCTAGTGTCACAAGAGGGACCATACAAGCGGTAGTTATGGACTAAAGGCTGTTTCTGACTTGAGATCTTCAAATCTGCCCCTCAAAAGCAATCATCCTGGGTTTTCTTTATTCCCAGGCAATTAACTGATGTGTTTTGCAATTTATTTCCTGGAATGACTTCATGACTAACTTCTAAGTTAAGAAAGGGTGGATAACAAGCAGTCTTCAGCTCACTTTGACCGTGATTTTAGGATTTAAGGTCTTGAGTGCAATGAGAAACCACCCTATTCTCAAAGAATTACTGCTATTTTTTCGGTCTTGTTAGGTTTGCGAACCTTGAATTCAATGTTTTCGAAGCCAAGAAAGGTGGCGGAGTAAAATATCGGTTTTCTTTGTTCGGTTCTTATGGAATGCTGTCTGGTCAGGGGACTCGTGGAAGATCTTTATCTGATGCAAATGTTAAAGGAATTTCTAAGATAAGAGGCTACTTTTTGGTTTCTTGAATTGGTTTTGTCATGTATCCGTGGAGTGGCGCATTCTGGCCAATGGCTCATTTGTCTAAGGTTCTATTGTTGTGTCATGACCGGCTTTTTGTTTGGCTTGGAATACTGAATATCAGATTTGGTGGATTGACCAAAGAAAATAGTTTCTTTATCTAATAGAATTGTTCCTCATGGTTTAACTACCCTATTAAACTGGCTTTTAACAAAACAGGGAAAATGTGTGCATAGAAACATGGGTCCTACCTGCGTGAGAGTCTATGTATGTGACAAAGGCCTCATTCCAACGACTTTCTTCTGCTCTCCTCTCCTTTCATCTCCTCCATGGGTTGGGCAAAGAGGAAGTAAAGGAAAGAAGGAGACAATAGAAGGCTGTGAAAAGTAACAGAATGAGCCCTGTATGTTTATAACAGATTCGGCTCAGCAGCGCTCCCTGGAGGCGCGTGTGAGAGAGGCAGAAGAGGCCTGCCGGGTGGAGGAGAGAAGGCGGGTGGAGCTGGAGCTCCAGCTTGTGGATGTGAAGGAGAGTCTGAAGAAGGTGGAGGCAGGACCTTTCACCCTGGGCACGACAGTGGACTGCGGCCTGTTGGACACGGTCAGCTCCACCGCAGTTAGTGTGGGTTCACTCCCCACAGTTAGAATGCATTCACTCCCCAGTGAGTGTGCGTTCACTTTCCTCAGTTAGAGTGCTTTCATTCCCCTCAGTGTGCATTCACTCCTCTCAGTTAGTGTGCATTCACTCCTCAGTTAGTGGGTTCATTCTCCAGTTAGTGTGCGTTCACACCCCTCATTTAGTGTGTGTTCACTCTCCAGTTAGTGTGCCTTCATTCCTCTCAGTGTGCTTTCACTCCTCAGTTAGTGGGTTCATTCTCCAGTTAGTGTGCGTTCACACCCCTCATTTAGTGTGTGTTCACTCTCCAGTTAGTGTGCCTTCATTCCCCTCAGTGTACGTTCACTCCCCTCAGCATGTGTTCACTCCCCTCAGTTAGTGTGCGTTCACACCCCTCATTTAGTGTGTGTTCACTCTCCAGTTAGTGTGCCTTCATTCCTCTCAGTGTGCTTTCACTCCTCAGTTAGTGGGTTCATTCTCCAGTTAGTGTGCGTTCACACCCCTCATTTAGTGTGTGTTCACTCTCCAGTTAGTGTGCCTTCATTCCCCTCAGTGTACGTTCACTCCCCTCAGCATGTGTTCACTCCCCTCAGTTAGTGTGCGTTCACTCCCCTCAGTTAGTCCAAGGCGATTGAGAGTGAGCGCAAGTATTGTTTGATGCAGTCTTTGTGAGCAACACGTGTGTTCGCGGGCCCTATGGAAAACCCAGTTTTTGCCCATTTACGCATGGCTGCCCTTACCATAGTCAGTCAGCGACAGTCCCTGTTATCCATTCTCAGACAGAAACAGGGGAATAAAGTGCCAAAAAATGACACAGAGGCAGGTGCCCACAGTCAGAAGTGAAGAGTTCCTACTCCTGTTGATGGGCAAAAAAATGGGTTTTCTGTAGGGGCCTTGAGCACGCATGTTTTGCTCAGGTAGACGGTGTCAAACGGTACTTGCGCTCACCCTCAATCGTCTTTGACCCCTCATCTCATGATAAGTTTTGGTTGCTAACCAGAATCTGTCACGTACAGGCTGTAACCAAATGTCATGCTCTTGAGCTGCCATCGTCACTTGTGGCTGCCCTAAGCGGGTTCGGTCAGTGACAGTGTGTGTTCCATTCTCTGATAGACAGCTCACTGATTGTTGAACGGTGGCAGTGCAAATGACGCCCCGCCTCTCGACGGCTGAGATCTGCCCGCAACATGCCAAAGCCTCTTTTTCTCTCCCCAGTGTCACAAGCCATTCCATTTTCTTGATGCAGTAACATTATTCATTTTTTTTTTGGTTGGCTTGATGTAGGCTATTGACCCCACCAAAAAGAACAAGTCAAGTGTCACGGTACACATCACCAACTGCTCGATGTTTGTTATAACTGAAGTGCTTGGTGCGTGCACGTGGTGCGCGTCAGGATTACAATACCACACGCTTTTCTTCATTTCCTCTCGTGCCTCACTGGAGAAGCAATAAAAATCAATTGATTCTTCAATTTGCCGCAAATACAGTACATACCTCACCTGTGGATTTTTAATGGAGCTATGTATATATTTTTTTACTCATGGCTAGCTGGCCAGCTGTTCTTAATTCTTGGTTTACCATAGCCATGACGATCACAGAGCTTGTTTGCCACTTTGGTTAGTGAGTGGGACCGTTACTCTTTGCTCATAATAAAGCATGTGGTGGCATATTTGGTTTTTCCTGGTAGTGGAATGTCTGTTCTGTTCAAATATAAAGTAAATTTCAGATATTATTGAGTTAGTGAGTTACAATTGTTCCTTATCAGCTGTGGAAAGTGTTTATATAAGGTCATGAGCTCGTGAGTGGAAACTGCTAGCTTTTCATTGCAGGGTGAATGTTCTGACCATTAAATAAGCAGTTCCTTAAATGAGTATGTGTGCTGGTTTGTGGGACTCAAGAAAATGGACAAAATTCCAAACTTTCTCATGGAGAAAAGGCATGTTTTGGGTTTGGAGAGTTTACTGGTGACCATTGATATCCAATTGCACCTTAACAGATAAACTAAATTCAAGCTAAATTAAACCAGAAAATCATTAATTGAAAATTCATATTGAATTTTATGCATCAAAAGTTGATTTGTGTTGAATTTATGATTATTTTATGATTTGACAGCAGGCCATTTTGAGGGATCTTAGAGTTTGGAGAGCTGTCTAATTTGGCTCCTAGAAAGCACTGGTAGATAATTGAGCATTTCATGCTCAGATGAATTGCGGTTGTGGTCAAGGAGTTTACGATTGCAGAAATGCATAGTTGTAACCCCCAGCCATTTTTCAATACTCAATATTATTTTTTTATTTCAATGCTGAATTTTCATGAAGAATTTTTATGTTTACAGCCCTTTTTCTCTACCAAAATCATGAAAATAAACTGAAATAAAATGGAATTTTCAATTTTCAATGAATATGTCTCAGTTGAGCCATATTCATCTTCTCTGTGAAGCTGCAATCTAGAATTATGAAGCCTTGAAAAAGGTAACACATGAATAGCCAGATTTGGCTTCTGCTTGAAGGGGTTAATAATCCATCCCTTACTATTTGGTCTGATCGACTTTTCTTAATCAACTATGGCTCCACTGGCTTTACACTGCCCTCCTGTGGATGTGCATGCATGTGCACTGCCCCGCATTGTGCATGCAGACTGGTGAATATAAGTGTTTATCTGCTCTCAGGCGAAGACTCCAGCCTACACCTCCCCTGCCACCCCCTCCTCAAACAGCACAGACTCCTCCCCGGTCAACTGCGCCACAGCCCTGAAAAGCAGGCCCCTGTCAATTGTGGCATCCAGCAAAGGCAACGTCCTCCAGAAAGCTAAGGTCAGTTCACCAAAGTGCAAATGTAAGTGGTAATTGAAAGCCGTATTTCTAGCACATTGACCTGAGTTTTGAAAGAAGATAGTAGACTACTTGTCAAAGGGTTAAATACTTGTATAAATACGATAATAGCCAGTTCTGAGGGTGATGGGAGGCATTGCACTGAAGTAATACGCATAGTGCTAGTTAGCCGGTGGTGTTTAACCCTTTGTGTCCCTGATCTTTCACACAGGAGTGGGAAAAAAAGGCAACAACCTAGGAGCAGCAGGGGCCACACTCGCTCCCTTCAGACCGGGAGTGTTCACTCGCTGGAGTCTCCGCAAAAACCAACCTCCTGTATGCAAAAATCAGAGGGGACCATCATCAAAAAAACAAACATTGCTATTCCGCCCCACATAGTCTTTTTTTATGATGTTCACATGTTCAATCTGACACTTTTCATGGACAGAAAAACATACTTTAAATTGTCTGATCCCTGACTCTGGGGAATAACCCCCACAAAGGGCAGGTTCTGGGTCGAGTTCCAGATATCAGCACAGATTTATGCTGATTTCAGTTGGTACTATAGTTGTAAATACATTTTAAGCTTCTTAAATATAAATTTCCTTTGAGCTTGATGTACCCCACAAAAAATGCACTTTTATTCAAATAAAATTTGATAATGAAAGGCCAAAGCTTGATGTATCGACTGGAGTGGCTTTTTTCAGTACCATTTCAATTATGAACTGCTGGGAGGTCAGCAATTTATTAGCACATGTTGAGTCATGATTATTAGCGTGTTGCATGGTATTGATAGACTGGGAGTTACAGAAATATGTCTGGGGGGGATGTTTGCCAATGCTGATTACACTCATGGTTTCATCATGGCACCATCGACGAGTAAAACCACATTCACTGCAGATGAGGAGATGCTAGGTGCGAAGGAGTGAAGAACTAGAGTGTTCAGGTGAACGCATGTGTCGCCAGGGTCGTTGCTAGGAATTCTGGGCCCCCTGAAAGAATATCAGAGTGGGCCCCCGACATTTTTTACGACAATGGCTGTTATTCATTTTTCTGTTTTTCGGTGTTCTTGACAGTGCTAGAGGCAAAACACACAATTTTTTATTTTTTTTTTTTAACCACTCAAAACAGAGTCAAGAGTATTATTATGCAAATTCTGAATCATTACATGTGGCACGTATTCACAAAAGAGGCTACCTGAAACCACATTATATCACCTAGTCTGATCAGAAATAAAATGTTCAATAAACCACTCAGCAAATGGGTACTGGGTATTCTATTGTAAATCATCAAGCACTGGTGTGCAACAGACAATAACTCAAAGTATACTGGCTAAAGATACAACACAAGGTGGAGCTGTGATAGTGAAATCACAAAGGTAGCTATGTAACTTAACCATTTGAATTTCTTGCAAGTGATATTGACAACACAATGAAATACTTTCCTGTAAAATAAATATCAAAAACTAAAATTTTACGTCTTCTCTTATCTCAACTTGAGCTTAAGTTATTTTGTTTGTTCACAGCTTAAGGTCTTTGAAGTTCAACTATCTGCTTAACTGACTTTCAATTGAAAGTCTGGCAAGGCTATTAAGGGTTGTTGTAGCTGTAGGCTACAGTTATGATCTGGTTCACTATTCCCTTCACAATCTGAAGTAGCCTTGCTTTAGGAAGATGGGTCTGGCTCTGTCAACAGGATGGATAGTGGCTCAAGTAGAGTGGATTTATAAATAAATCCAGCCTATTTTGCCATTTAATTATATAATTCAAATGGCTGAGAGATCTGTAAGTATATGTAAGTAATTGCCATTGGTACAGCAGTTCACCAATAAATCTAAACAGCCAACCAGTTTCTGCCTCACTCACCATCAAAAACATCTTCAGACTGCTGGTGGTGAGGGTCTACTGCTGGGTCAGGTTCAGATGAAGTGACCACAGCTGATTCTGGAGTGGCAGTACATAAAGGTTGACTTATTCTATTACATATTGCTTTTGTAAACATTTAAAATAAGCTTTTATGGACCAACTAATGAAGAACTAACATTCCTAGTCTATGAATAAACCAAATTTAGATGGGCTTCTCTCTCAGTACCATAACTCTAAGCACACAGTTTCACTATGATATTGTATAAGGAGGGCAAGCTCTATAAAATTACCCCCCGCATGAACAAGGCTGATGGCAACAGAATAAAGTAGCAGTTTAGTTTTATTGAACACTTTTGTAAGAAGCAGTGCTTGAATTGGAATAAAAAAAGGTGCCAGTACTGTGAATCAGCAACTCCGAAAAACAAAAACTGAACCAAAACCTTACCGTAGAACCGCATTACGCTCCGCCCCAACCCCAACCCAGCAGCCACCACTGCATATCTTAACTAGTATTACTTAAGCTCCCACATTCTCAATTTACAAGTAGATCTTTGATAATGTCATGACAATTATGAATTTAATACCAAATAAATAACCTTCATGTGAAATATTATATTGGTGATATTGACAAAATTTTGCAGAAAAAAATAAGAGGAACTACAGCCTTTTCAAATCGGTTGTCAAAATGGTACATGATATGAGAATATTCCACTCAATAGAATCATTTTATTTGCATTTTATTTGCAGTATACTGCTTTTTACAGAAATCAGGCCATTTCCAAACAAACAATTTTAGGTGGTGAACCAATACGCATATAATTATTGACTGAGTGGACTTTAAAATTACCAGGCAGAATGACGCATGTAACACGGCAGGACAGATTTTTATAAGTCCGATGTTAATAGACAGACAAGCCAACACAGGTTAATAATGAAGAATACAAACCAACTGAATAATGGACAATACATTAGTGTTTCACACAGGTTCATAGGTTACTTGTGGTGGTGGTTGTTCAAACTAAGTGCATCAAAAACAGTCATGAGTGGAAAAAACCGTACCCACCCCACTAGAAGCATTGTTTGACGAGCCATTCGTTGTTCTTACAGAAATACATTCGGGTCGTTGTCCGGGGAAAATTGCTTTCGTTTCGCCGTGTTCGCACGATTAAGCCAAGCAAACATCCTCGAAATCGTACTGGTTTTCAGTAACAAGAGACGACTGACTAAATAAAGATTTTGGAAAGCTCTGTGGGCAGCGCGTAAATTCGCGCGATGCGGTAAAATGTTGCATTTTGGGCAGGCGTGTCTTAATAAAATAATATATAATTGGCTTGAATTTCACTTGCCGTCCTTATGAACTACAAAAGAACGACAACGGGATAAAAAAAAATATGTATATATATATATATATATATATATATATATATATATATATATATATATATATTGGAATGCACTCGTGCGGAAGACTGTATGGTTGTCTTGTGCATATAAAAATAAATCCAACGCTGCTTTAAAAGAGCAAATAAATTACCGTACAGACCATAATTTGCAGCAACAATATGCGTACCTAGGCGTGTCAAAAGGTGACGGTACACTGTAGGGTCCTGGAAGAACTTACGGTGCGCAGAGCAGTAAAAATCACAAGTGGCGGTTCTGCGTGCCGGTGAGAACCGGCCCATTTCAAACACTGGTAAGAAGGTAAAATGTCAGCCTTGGCGATTGTTTCAGTTACACCTAAGGTTACCACACTGACTGCATGTAGTTCGCTATCCAAACCTAGCCTGGACTGTCACGAAAGCAAAGTATTCAGTAATCACTCATAATAAGGATGGAGGCATGTGTCCTGCTGCTACCGGATTTTTTGACGGTATATTATTATGGCTGGACAATGATAACCTTACCGATCTTTTCTGTAGATGATACCGTAAATAACGGAGTGATGTCACTCTTGTCAGGCGATTATTTACTCAGCTGACAGTATGTTACCATAAAGTTATCAGCTGAACAGCTAACACAGCAAGCTATTTAAATACCCTCACCTTTCTTTGAAAAGAATTTCGTAATTCTGGGCCCCTGCGCTGCTGGCCTCCCTCCCTCTCTCTCTATTCTTTTCTGGTGTCCAGATTTGTATGTGTGGGATGCGCGTACTATTGACTGCCGCACTTCGCGAAACTCGCAAGCAAAAACGCACTGACAATTTTCCAACAGGAGCAGGAAGCATGGGCCGAACCATTTTTTAAGAAAGGGGTTGTTGAAATTTATTTAATCAATATTGCATGCCTTTGTGATTACCTCTGGTGCGTTAGTATGAATGGCAGTTAGGTCAATGCAAAACAATTTAGTCATGGCGGTTACTGTGGGTTTGGTGGGCCCCAATGGGCTGTGGGCCCTTATAATTGTCATCACCTTTCCCCCCTATACGACGGCCCTGTGTGTCACCTGCGAAGCACTTTTGCGAAAGTGTGACTACCAGACAGACAGACGCCAGACAAAGTGATCCCTATGTGCCGCTATGCTTCGCAGGCGACACAAAAAGGAACAGACTCCTGCTCCACAATGATCCAGTCTTCATTCACACTACATAGGGCCTTCCACTAATATTGATGTTCTTGTTGAATGAGATCAAGTGTGGTAGTAAATTAATTCCATAAAGGTCCCATATTATACTGTACTAAGTCATTTAAAACATGTCCAATGGGTCTTTAAAATAATGTTAAGAATTCAGTTACAAAAAAAAAAAAAAAAAACCACACAAATCCAGGCCGAGTGAGACCTCTTCTCTGACCCCGTCTGTGCTGGCCTGAAACATGAGCTGTTTTGAGTGGGCAGGGAGGCTATGCTGATTGGCTGCCTGGCCGCTTTGATTCCGGGGGAGGGTGCAGACCCGAAAAACCAGGAAACCAAGATGGCTGGACATGATTTCAGAACAGCTCTCTGCTGCATCTATTGCTGTAAGACTGCACTTGTTTGATCCCAAATCCGACCCCGAATGGGAGGAGGAAGCAATTGAAGTATTGTAGCAACGTTTACAGCAAGATTTCAATGAGTGGCAAGTTGAAATTTTAGTGTTTTGCTCATACTGTCTTGCCTTGCATACATGTGGTTGTAGCTGTACTGTTATATAGTCATGTTATATACCCACTTAGCTATCCGGAAGAAACCTTGATAGAAGCTTGTGTTAACCATTTCCACCAAAACTAAACACAATTCCGACACCAAGCTACTAAATGAGTTTTTAGCAAAAACACGCAAACGGTATAAGCCTTACCCATGTGGAGTTTGCGAATGGATTACTTCTACTGGGGAAAAAAATCCGTATCTGACCTCCACTTTTATTCGCCTTTTCATTAGCCAGAAGAACATTCAAAGGAGGATGAAATTCCATCATAGCAATGCAGAGAAATTTGTTACACCAGACACGTTTCGAAATTGCTTTCACCGCGGTAGGATCAGATAGCTAACCCACATCATGGCAAAGTACCCTGCTGACCTCAGTCATGGATAAGTTAAACTATCGTTTCACAGCAATAGTAGACAAACCTAAACACGTTCCCTAAGCTCCGTAATGCCTACGTCTGGTCTAACTGCAGCCTTATCAGCCCAACTTTGCAGACACGCACAACACCTCTCCAGGTAGCGTTAACTGAAGCGGCTACAGTCAGGTAACGTTATGATGAAACTACTACCTTGATGCTAACCAAAGTTAGTATTTTTAGAAATCAACGGAAATTAGCAGAGAAGAGATTGGTTTATTCATGCAAGGAAAGTAAATTTATCTGTGGAGTAGCTCCTACATTCGAGCAGTGCCTTTGATTCTTGTTAGCACCGAGGACAGTACGGGCAACGACCGTTACCCGATAATTTCAGTCTGACATCCTCTGATGTGCTGACCAGGAAAGTTTTGTAACACAGTGGAATTTACTCACTGGACTGACAGTAAATAACTTATGGGCAAATCAGCATGATACTTCTTCATTTTAATTTCCCTCAACCTTTCTTATAAGAACTTATTTTTGATGTCACATTTTTTTGTACTTATTTCAGCCAAAAATCATTTTAATTAAAAAAAAAAAAAACCCTGAGGCTCAAGTCCTAGTTTTATCCTCACTATAGTGCGAAACAATATGAAGATGAATTAAATGCATCAATCATTATCTGCTGATAAAAAAAAACTCTCTCTAAAATCATATATATATATATATATATATATATATATATATATATATATATATATAGTGCCCTCAATAATTATTGGCACCCCTGGTTAAGATGTGTTCTTTAGCCTCTAATAAATTCAGTTTTTTTCTAAATAATATAGGACCACAATGAAAAAAAAAAGGAAAATACAACCTTTAATTCAAGTGCATTTATTCAGTCGGAAAAAAATCCCACATTAAGAAATAATTCTTTTACATCAAATCATGTGCGCCACAATTATTAGCACCCCTGATGATAATACTTGGTATAACCCCATTTTGCTAACAAAACAGCACCTAATCTTCTCCTATAATGTTTCACAAGATGAGGGAAGACAGAAAGAGGGATTTTCGACCATTGCTCTTTGCACAATCTCTCTAAATCATCCAGCGACCTGGGTCTTCTCCTCTGCACTCTCCTCTTCAGCTCACTTTACAGGTTTTCAATGGGATTGAGGTCTGGGGACTGAGATGGCCATGGGAGGAGCTTGATTCTGTGCCTGGTGAACCATTTCTGTTTAGATTTGGCCACATGTTTAGGGTCATTATCTTGCTGAAAGACCCAGTGACGACCCATCTTCAGCTTTCTGGCAGAGGCCACCAGATTTTGATTTAAAATGTCCTGGTATTTCAAAGTGTTCATGATGCCATGCACCCTAACAAGGTTCCCAGGGCCTCTGGAAGAGAAACAGGCCCACAGCATCACCGATCCTCCCCCATACTTCACAGTGGGCATGAGGTGCTTTTCTGCATACTCATCTTTTGTGTTCCACCAGACCCACTTTGAGTGTTTGTTGCCAAAAAGCTCTATCTTGGTCTCATCTGACCAAAGCTCACAGTCCCATTTGAAGTCCCGGTATCGCTTCGGGAACTCCAGATGTTTGCGTTTATGATTGAGAGTGTAAAAAAAGATTTTTTCTGTGCATGCCTCCCAAACAGCTTGCTGGCATGTAGATAGCACCTGATGTTTGTTTTGGAGACTTTGTAACCCCAAGATGCTACCATTTGTTGCAATTCTTTATCAGTGAGCTTTTGAGAACTTTTTATTTCTCTTACCATCCTCCTCACTGTGCGTGGTGGCAAAATAACCTTGCGTCCTCGTCCAGGCTTGTTTACCACTGTTACAGTTGTTTTAAACTTCTTAATAATTCCTCTGACAGCAAATATGGGCAGGTGCAGGCGAGTGGCTATTTTCTTGTAGCCATTGCCTTACTTGTAAAGGTCGACACACATCTGCCTTACTTGAACGGTGTGTTCCTTTGTCTTTCCCATGTTGAAGAGTGGATAAGATAAATGGCCGCTGTATCACGTCATATTTATGCCCCAGGGAAACAGGAAGTGATGAATTACTGATTAAATGTTCCTAGATACTCTGATCAACTTTGTAAACTACTGTAGAAATGACAGTTACATTTAATTCCTAGGAATTGGTAGGGGTGCCAATAATTGTAGAACAGGTGATTTTATGAAAAATTATAATTTCTTAGTCAGGGATTTTTTTTCCCTTATAATTCACTTGAGTTGAAGGTTACATTTTTCTACAATTTTCAGCGTGAGAGTATGCTTCTGCAATACAAATTTAATTTATTTTAGGGCTTTTTACACATCTTAACCAGGAGTGCCAATAATTATGGGCGCTGTATATATATATATATACATATACTGTATATATATGGCAACATCCTAGCTTCAGTCTGCCTAACACCTTTGAGTGTGTGTGTGTGTGTGTGTGTGTGTGTGTGTGTGTGTGCCTTTTTGGTCAGACTGCTTTATACGCCGCACTTTGATCAGGACAACGCAGGACTCGCAACAAAATTAATGTTAAGGGGGCCCTATTATGCTTTTAATTGGATTTAGTTTGAATAAGTATCTGTGGCTTGCTTGCTAGATAAGTGCTCTCCATTTCTTTTAATATTTAAACTGAATTACTCAAGTAAAGTTTAGTAAATTTGTATGGCTCTGCTTTTGGTGCAGTTAGCCACAGTCAAAACTACTATGCTTACCAGTGACTGAGAATGCAAGCATTATTTTTCCATAATTAACATGTCGTGTATTAGCTAGGTAGCTACTAAATTGACCATGAATTTAGAGACTTGCGCATCAAGACATAGGCAATTTACGAGACTGGGAACAGACAGAATGGATTGACTGTTTTGATGGAATTCAGTTTGGCAGAATAGCAGTAAGTGAAATGCTAGGTAATGGTTGCTGCAATGCAGGTGCTGGCCAACAAATTATTCTTAATACTTCTATGGTGACTGCATGTCGTACTTCTTTGTGAATGCAACTACGTTCCTTATTTAGTTTGCTGACATTACCTTTCCATTCTCATTGTGTAGTTTAATAGTTAACTTAGCTGGGGACTTAATTCAATTTTCAGCTAGCTAGTGAGACTGCTGATTTCAACTCTGGATATGGTTTGGTGGAAGGAAGAGCACTTTGAGGAGCTCTGGCAGATGCGCTGTACTTAAAGGAGGCAGAGATGACTGATTTGGGCAAGTCTTTCCCCCATTTCCCTGGTATAAGTCACTTAGGTGCTCAAAAAGCTCCGCAGTGGCAAGTCTCAGGGGAGGAAAGAGATTCGCTCTGAGATGCTGAAGGCTCTGGATGGCGTTGGGTACTCAGAGCAGTGACACCTGTTTAACTTCCAAGGATCTCGGGTAAGGTGTGGTTGGACTGAGAAGACTGGGTAGGTGGCCTTCACATAAGGAGACCAGTGAGTGTACTCCAACTATAGGGGATCACACTGCTTACCCTGTGTTGGAAAGGAGACTTTACCTGATTGTTGAGCCCTAGATCCAGGAGGAGCAATGCGGGTTCCTCTCTGGCTGTGGAACAGTAGACCAGCTTTTTACCGCTTGTACGAATACTGGATGAGGAATATGGGAGTTTGCCTATCCAGTCTCCATTTTGTGGACTTGGAGAAAGGCTTATGATTGCATCCCATGAGGTATCTTGTGGGGGTGCAATGGGAGTATGGGTCATTAGTTTGAGCCATCCAATCCCGAAACCTGGAGTTGTATCCATATTCTCAACACTGATTCAGACTGGTTTCCACTTGCCGTTGAACTCCGCTAATGATGTGCCTTGTGATCAGTTTTGTTCATGATTTTCACGGGCAGGATATCAAGGGGCAACCGAGGCTTGAAGGGTGTCCAGTTTGGTGACCTGTTTGCGGATGATGTGAGCCTGATGGCTCCATGGGGCTGTAACCTCCAACATGCACTGAAGCGGCTCGGAGCCAAGTGTGCAGCTGCCAGAATGAGGATCAGCACTTTCAGATCTGAGGCCGTGTCTCTCTGGCAGACAAGAGGTGGATTGTCCCCTAAGAGGGTGGAGTTGCTACCCCAAGAGGAGGAGTTTAAGTGTAGGGTCTTTTATACAAGTGTGGGTAGGATAGATTGGGAGGCTGACAGGCGGATTGTCGTGCTTTGCCGCAGTGAAGCTAGCTGAGCCAAAAAGAAAATTCTCGATATTTCTATCAATCAAGCTTTGGGTAGTGACCAATGGGATACAATTTTCTCCGCAGGGTGGCTGGGCTGACCCTTAGAGACAGGGTGAAGAACTCAGACATCTGAGAGAGGCTCAGAGTAGAACCGCTGCTCCTACATGTTGAGAGGAGTCAGCTGAGGTGGCTCGGGCATCTGGCCCGAATGCTTCTTGGACACCTCCTTCCAGAGGTCGCCTGCGCTCGTCTAACTGGGAGGAGGCCTCAGAGCAGAACCAGGACTCACGAGGGGGGGGTGGAACACTACATCACCCGACTGGGTGGGGAACAGCTGGACATCCCCCAGGAAGAGTTGGAGGAAGGGGGGGATGCCTGAGCTACTTTGCAGAGTCTGCTATCCCCGCAACCCCGGCCCCGGACAAGCGGCTGAGAATGGATGGATAGATGAATGGATGAACTTTATTTTGCCGGATACAAGTTGAATTTAGCAATGTTAAAATGTGGAAAGGTTATGTATCCTCTTGGTGAGTGAAACTTAACCCTTTCAGCGCTGTAGGCAATACAGTTGCCCAATGATGTAAGATATCAAAGTCAGATGCTGTTGAGAACCTATCATGTGGCAACTCATTTAAAAGAGCTCCTGCAGGGGAGCTCCTTTAAACGAGTTGCCACACGATAAGTTTTCAACAGCTCAGGATAATTACATTCTTAATTCCTTGAAAATGTATTCGGCGCTCAAAGGGATCATTTAAGGAATTTGAAGAAAGATTCCTTTAAAACAATTTGTAGAAATTCAGTGAAGAACATTTTCAACTCTGTTTGATCAATTGATTAGCTTTAAGACACACCAGCATGCGGATAATTATATTAATTATTATATAATTATCAAATATACGAATATATTTCAGTCATTCATTATCAAACCTACGCATTTCGGGCAAAGGTCATCACGCGGCTGGAGCCTATCCCAGCGCACAGCGGTGGAGAGGCATAAATTCAGCCCAGTCAGTTATTCACCATTCAATCCCACTACAACCTGTGGCCAGTTCAGAATAACAGATTCGCCTGACATGTGTTTCAACGAACTGTGGTGGGAAACCAGACACCCAGGGAAAGGCCCAAGAAAGAGTATCCAAACTGCACACAGAAAGGCCTGGACTATATTTAAACCGAAAACCTCCCCCGCTACCCACCGTGTCGCTCAGAACGTTGATAATATACATTATACTTTATGCGTGATGACATAGCCCAAAACAGCACCGACAGCTAGTATAGAAAACACATCTTTAATGATTTTATAGTACAGGGCTACAGTTCATAAGCAAAAAATAAATATTTTACAGTACAAAAAAATAATCTGCCGTGTTTAAACAAGGGAAATCCCTACTGTAATTCAAGGGGAAGTGGACGAGTCATGTTATGTTTTAGGCACATTGAAAAGACTCAATTCCAATGCAGCAAGGAAAAAAAGGTCAGTTTTAAACAATGTGAAAAATGAGTCAAAATGTGGCACGTTCTTTTCTGTGAGATGAATCAAAGGGATAGTCCACTGCTCTGCTGCGTTTTCTCATGCCATTGTGAATATGGCGATGAGAGTTTTGCTTCGTAGAAGACTGGAGGGATGCGAAGGCCCATCTTCACAGAGTGTTTATGGACACATGAAACACACAGTACGGCTCATTCAACGGCTTCCTGTTCCACTACAGCCTAATGATCAATTAAGTCAGCTGCAGTTTAATGCCATATGCCATTTACGCACCCTGCAATACTGGGCTATGTACGCAGTAAACGTGCAAGCATGTAAACGTGTATCTGTGTGTGTGTGAATTGGGTCATAAATACTCCAATAATAAAAGATGATGAAAGATCAAACCCCCCCCCCGATGGGGACTGCTGACAGTCATATTGAAAAAGAGGGTGATGACAAGTGCTGAAGTGGCTTTGTGTGTGTGTGTGTGTGTGTGTGTGTGTGCGTGTGTGTGTATGTGTGAGAAAGGGTTGTGTTGGCTTCACGAGCGTGCCCTGGGATGTTTGGTTCTGTTCCGCCGCAGCAGCTCTTTGGCGTTTGGCATCTGCCGACTTCTCTGCGCCGCAGGTCTAGGGTTGTCGCCTCGGTTAGGCGTCCGAGTGATGCCTGAACAAAAGAGAGCGGATTACCCCCAGTTCACGATATCAGGCTCAACATTAAGACCTGACTGAGTAAACACTCACTAAAACACATGCCATGAAGACTCAACTAAACCCGTGACACTGCTTAAGCTGAAAGGAGAAATGCAACTGCCCTGCAAAACCAAAAAAAAACCTTATCAGGCATTTTAATCATGTATGTAGACTTAAAACACTTAAATCTCTATTACACCTTTTTTTCAGAAAAAATTCTCCCACTGACGTAATTTTGACATATTTCAGACTGATTTGTCCATGGGGTAAGAATTTCACTAACCTCATGGACAAATCTAGAAATTACTCAAAATTCTCTCGCATGAGTGGCAGAAATTTTTCTTTCTGAGAATAAAGGTAATGGACTTCAGTGTTCTAAATCAAAATAAAAGTTTAAAATGCTTGGGAGGATTTTGTTTTTGCAGTGTTTAGAGATGGGGTTGAAAGGTCAAATATGCTTGGATGCACTCCGACAAGGGCAAGGTGCTTACATCTGACTTGCACTTCTGCATAAATCCGCAAGTCAAAAATATTCTATTAAGTATGACTCCTTTCTTGCTTCCATTGTTTTGCTCCAAGACTTATTCTTGACAGAACATTATGTTTTCATAGGAAGGAAATTCAAAATACTAAAAAAGGTGTAAAAATGATTGCGATGAAACAATACGTATGCATTAATAATAATGAACTGACAAATAAAGCATAAGGTAAATGCGATGTTGGACACGAATTGCAGCAGGACAAGAGTACAGAGGCAGTCACTGGGCTAAATCTGAATTGCAGATGTTATTAAACACAAAGTAAGGTTTAGTATAAAATGTAATCGCCTTCACAGGTCACTCATGTAGAATAAATATTTAACTTGATCTGCAATGTAGTTATTTTTGGATCGGTTCTGACTAGATCTACTTTAGGTCCACACCAGCAAGTACAAACCTTTCAGGGCATGATGTGTCTCTTAAGCTGTTTTCACATCGGACGCGAAACGAATTTTTCACATGACAGATTACATTCACAGTCAATGCAAAGACGCGAATACACGCGAAATGCGTGTATTCGCATCTTTGCATTGACTTTGAATTTAATTTGTTGTGCAAAGCAGCTTTACAAAAGGAGGAACTATCGAAAACCTTGAATATGTAGATGCCGATCCAAGGAACGAGCAGAGGCAGTTTGGAGTGTGAACTGCAAGCAGAGCAGGAGAAGAGTGGTGCAGGAACCAAAGCAAAGGACAGAGTATCAGTTTCAATAATGTTTTCTATTGCTAATGTTTGTTTTCAAATGCTTTAGTGTGGGTATGTGCTGCTGACCAAAGCTGTACTGCAGATTTCGTGTGCTGTGTCTATCATGCAAGAAAAATAACATTCGAACTGGTGTGATGAACAACTAATATTAGAAGTGAACTTCAGACAGTACCCTTCGTCCTACCGGCCAGTTTTACAAACAAACTACCAGGCGGGGTCCATATGGACCCCAGGAGGGAATGTCTTGAAATCAATGCAGTAAGAACAAATTCAATGCTGCAAACACTCATAATTCTTTACTGAAGAACAAAATCCACTACTGCTGAATATCAATGATGTATTATAAATGCAGTAACATCGCAATGATATGGCAATAACTAGTATACACTTAGCAAATTTTAGCACCACAAAAGAAATTTTGGCATTATATACATGATTTTTGCAGCTCATGCCGCTGTAAAACATTCTGCATTCCAACTTATGTCTTTTCTTACAGAATTTAAAACAGAAAAGTAATAGTAAAAAAATTTTAGGCTTTTGTTTTGTAGTGTAAGTTAGGCCTTAAGGCCTCTGTCTTTCTGTCACATCAAGCTCGTCTTTGTCTGTTGGCCACTATGACTCTGAAACAACCAAAAAGAAGTGAACTCTCAGTGTGCTATTCAATTATAAAACAAAAGACATATAAGTTTTACTCCGTGGTCCAGTTGGACCCCAGTAACAAATTAATTATACCTCCACAATGCAAAAAGCTGATCTTGCGGTGCTTTAGTGTTTTAATTAAGACATGAATTCTGACAAATTCATAAAACGGTGAGGTAGTATGTCATATTTTAAAAATGGCAGACGAATATATAGGTGCGGGGTCCAGATGGACCTCACTTGGTGGAATAAAGGTTAACCAAGAAGTACAGCCGGTCTCTTATGAGTTAGAGCTTGTCACAGGTTGGATACAGATAATTACTGGCAAAGTCTATTACAGCAGGCATAAACATCATAATAGGTTACATATGTCTAATGCAAATACCTCCGCCAACAATTTTCAGGAATTTTTTGTGACCTTGACCTTTGACCTACAAAGGTGAAATTCAATAGGCTTCTATTCTAAGGTGAGGCCGAGTGATTTTTCAATTTTCATGATAATGAGATCAAAACTGTATCCTGCAGGTTGTTCACAAACAAAAAGACAAACCAACGGCAGTGATCACGTAACCTTCTGCCAACTTGGTTGGTGGAGGTAATAAATCCTGTTTGCAGGTAAACCCCGTAATTGGAGGAATACAGTTTGCTAACGGGTGAAGCCAGTAAACGGAAGGATTGATTTCATTAAAGATAACACCTGTCACAGGTTAGATGAAGCCTGTGCAGGTAACTCCTGCAGATGAAGCAGACAGCCCGTTTGCCTTGAAGCCTGTTATTGAAGAGAAAGGGCCTGTCGATACCTCCGGCCTGTAAATGGTGAGACGAGGCCAGCTCCCAGGTAAAGCCTGGTAACGATTAGACAAACGCGTTTTAGAATAAAGCTCACGTTTCTCGCAGTGCAGCCCCTCCCAGTCCCGGCACTGGCAGCGGTAGCTCTTCCCCAATAAGATGCAGCTCCCGTCGTTCATGCAGGGGTTCGGTTTGCAGACGTTCACAGGCTTCTTCGCTTCTGCAAAGTGAGAGAGAGCGAACTGTGGTCTGGGGCCTAACGTGTATCTATGCAACAAAGAGGGTCCAAGGTTGAAGCAACAACACTAGCAAGATAAGTTCAGCACAGCATTTTGGCCCCTGGGCATGGCCCCAAACCCTACACTCGAGGGGGGAAGACTGATCACTTGTTTCGTCTGATCAACTGCGAATTACTTTGGAGAAATATGTCAGCTTATAGAAAATGCAATACATTTGACACAGGCACTTGCAAACACAGGCTCACTCACAGTGTCACTAGTGCACATGCTCACACACACTCAGCAGCAGAGAAGGAAAGCGCAGGAGCTCAAAGTGAAGCCTGTCGTGTGTGTCTCTCACCCCAGCACCCTGCTGGCAGACCTCACGTAACTCTACAGGCTGAAGTGGCGTGCTGATGCGCTAATTGTTAGCCTCTTAGAATAATTGCTGATCTCATTTTTTATTACTATTCATGAGAATGGATTTTTTAATTTCTTAAGGTTTTGAGAAAAAAGTAAAAAACACATTTTTCGCCAGCATGAAAGAACAAGCAGCCAATACCTCAATTTGGTAAGAATATGACTCCGACAATTATGCTATGAGGCTCGTGAAATACAAAAATTTGGAGCAGGGCTCACAATTTCTGAATCTGGATTTTCTAACTCTGCTTAAATGTATGCAACATGTTCAAACTCAACTGCGTGCACCATCCCCAGCCAGCCAACTTGTGTGTGAGTGTGTGTGCGCTCAGGCAAAGCCTCACCCAAACACACGGTCTGCACCAGGACGTCCTCAAAGTACTTGAGATCCTCGTAAGAGGGGACAGAGATCATGTGCTCCTGTGAGCCGGCGATGCGCTGGAGGCTCTCCCTCTGGGCGTCGCCGATCCCGATCACCAGTACCGGCACGCCGGCGTCCCGGATCTTCTGGGCAGGGACGGCTGCGTCCTCGGCCCCGGCTCCGTCTGTGATGACCACCACGGCCTTGTTGACCCCCGGCCGCGCCCCCTTTTCCACAGTGAGCACCTGGCTGTGGACGTGGAGCAGGGCGCTGCCCGTGGACGAGGTCCCTCCCAGATAAGTGGCCTCCCCGACGGCTCGCAGGACGGCACTGCCCGAGTCGTGGGTGTCCAGGTGGAACGTCGTTATGGGCCTCTGGCCGAACACCACCAGCCCGATCTGGGCCACGTCCCGGTTGATGTCGAACTGTACTGAGACGCTTCTCACAAAATCTTTCAAGCGGGCAAAGTTTTCCTGCCCAACCCCGGCCGAAGCGTCCAGGACGAAGACCAGGTCCACCGCCTGGGCCAAGCAGCCTAAAACAGGGAAAAAAAGAACAAAACAGATGAGCCAATGGACAGCAGCGAAAAAGAGGAAGAGCACTCCACTGCGGCAGACAACAAGATGGACTCCTTAAAGACTTACAAAGGAGACAGGTTCATAGGAAAGGTACAGTTGGAGCCCTCATCAACAGAGAACAAATTTGCTCTAAGCAGATTTTGATCTCTACACACAGTAAAATTTGATGGCCCAATTAAGTCATGTATACTTATTTCATCTCATTAACTCCACTTGCAATGACAAGCTGTAGATACTGAACTCAAATTGAAACATTTTCAAAACTTAAACTTAAAGAAATCCATTGTCTTGACTAATTGTGAGTTGAAACAAAGTTTCTCTTCAAATTGCGTTAAATCACATTTAGTAGGATTATCTCACAATCGTTAGGCAGTCAGTGAACTTATCTAAGTTTCACCAACAGGAAAAGTGGAGGCTCTTATTTGTAAGGCTGACGCAAGCCTGAGTGCTGATCACTTTTATTTCGGAGTTTGGCTCCTTCTTGCACTAACCCTCTCTTAACCAGCGTAGCATATCTGCCACATGAAGTAAAAGGGTTAACAGCCTGGATATCCTGTTGGTTTTGTTTCTTATTGCCAAATAAACAATTGAGAATAACTTGAGTGATATCTCACTTTAATTTTTTCATTAGCATTTTTACCCAATGTAGCAGATTTGCTACAATTTGGATAGGTAGGCCAAATGTGTCGAAAAATTTTTTTTCTACTGTTTTTCGAATAATGGCCCAAAATAAACATTTTTTGCGTAGGGTAATAATTTTAAAATAATTGGAAATGGGTTTGGTTAATAGAGGGTTAAGAAAGAAGTGGCATTAGTACTGGACACCACAGCTGCACTGATATGTGACTGAACTCAGCCTCCCTTTTATCAAAGCCACTGCTCAAAGACTGTAAACCTGAAGTTTCATTAATATTTCTCAGCTAACGTGAGGCAGCTATCTAACTATACTCTGCATGGGGGAGACAACAACTGGCTCAGACTCGTTAAGGATATCAGGCATTAAGATAGTTCCTCTCATCGCCCTCTAGTGGCCACTACCTGTCAGCTAGGCTCACGAAGCTGCGCAAGCAGAATTAGTTTATGGGATCTGGTCGCTTCTAAAAAAAAAAACCAACCATATTAAAATAAGCCGCAAAATTACTGAGCCATGCATGATCATCTATAGAAGTGCATGTACATGTGCGTATCTGTATGTCTGGCTGAGAATTTGCATGGTTCCCAATAAGCGAATTTCACAGAATGAGATAAAGCCTAGTTAGAGACTAAATCCAAATTAATCTCCACACAAATCTCCGTTAAATCCAGGACTAAGCTTAATCCATGTGGGTGAAGTTCCCCCAATGAGTGCATCTGTGTGAGTGTGTGAGTGTTGGTGCGAAGGGAAAGCACCTTGACTGTCGACACTGCAGATCTTGGCTCTGAGGTCAGGGATCTTGGAGAACAGGGCGTCAGGGCTGGGGTAGGTGATGGTGCGCTGGGGGTTTCCTGTCATGTTGTTCAGCAGGCCCTTCAGCTCCTGAGGTCCCACACCGATCAGAAAGATCTCTCGGTCCCGGGCGTACCGGGCCGGCTCGTTCACCGGGTCGATCGGTGAGGACTCTGTGAGCAGCACCACCACCCTCGGCAGGTCGTCCTGGACGTCGGCGAACACCGGGGAGCTCTTGAAACCATTTTGGGTGACATAGCCGAGCGCCTTGCCGGTTTTGGCGCCCCCTCCAGTGTACTGCATGCTTTCGACGGCTCCCAGCAGCTGAGACAAGGCAGTGTACTCCCCGATTCTCATTTCCATCCTCACCTCGTCCGCGTACTGCGCTACGCCGACGTTGACGGGGGTGTCAGCCGCCAGCACGGCCTGCATAAAGCGCTTGAGGAAGGACTTGTAGCGCAGGAAGCCCTCGAGGCTGAGTGCGGTGGAGCTCTCCACCAGGAACAGCAGATCCACCGTGCAGTCCAGGGTTAACTTCGGCGCTGAGAGCATCGTCAAAGCAGGACCAGAGTAAAGAAAGGAGCAGGAGTGTAGATATGAACAGAAATTACTTTTAAAAATACTTGTGCCAATTCAGCATTAACAAGTTGACTGCCGACTAGGAGATAACTCGTGATGGCGGGTCAGGGCAGGCGCTGGACCTGAAATTCGGGGGCAAATATCCATGCCTTTATTGATAACAATTAGTCTTGGCTAATTCTAGATGGTTTTACACATTTTCCAATTCAAGAATAATCAAGTGGCAATTGAGGACATGGCTTCTCTGCCCAATGCGATCTAACAGCAACAAAATAATGGGCAACATTCAGTACAGAAATATAATTTGATTATAATTGAGTCTATACACTGGCACTCGGTGACGGCATTTAAAAACTCTTCAGCGAATGAAAGCAATTCTGGTGACAAGTACGTGGTTTTGTCTGTTTACCTCTTCCAATCAGGCAGCTATCTATTTTTTACAGCAAGTTGTGTGACCGTGCTGCAGAAACAAATGTATGTACTTGTCGCTGAAATTGCCTTCATTCGCAAAGGAGTTCTGAAATGCCGCTCTCGCTGGAAAAAAAATTACCGTTGCTGAGTGCCAGTGCATAGACCTATTTATAATTAAATTATTTTTCTGTACTGAATGTAGCCCAATATTTTGTCGCTGTTAGATCAGATTACGAGTTAGCTCGTAGTCTCCAGTCAAAGTGTTAACCCCTTTGCGCAGAATCCAAATAATGCCCATTTTTCCAATTGTGTTTGATCCTATAAGTCAGTATTTGTGTCACAGAGACTGTGGAAAATTATTCCAGCGAAGCAACACATTTGGAAATTCAATGAAAGAATTATTTTGGAATTAAATTCCGAACTTCACAGACGCCGGCGTCTATATATGCGCTAAAAGGGGTTAACAGTTATGTTGTTCCTCTTTTGCAAACACAAATTAACCGCACACAAATTACTGGAATAAAGTTATGCATCAAAGATTCATTAAATGTAACAATTTTTTAAGCGTCTTTGCCTTTGAGAATTGTTCACTAAGGCCAAATACTAAAACTTTTTCACAGTACTGTATGTACTTTAATAGGACTTTCTGTATGATTCGGCAATATTAAAATAAATTTCATTACAATTAAGCAATTTGAAATGGAAATCACACTGCACTCTGAATTTCTTTGATTAGCTGAGCAAATTCACCAAACAAGTATTCATGAGCATTGTGATATACCCCACCCCGCCACCAGCTCACCACAGTTGGGGTCCCCTGCATACCCTACTGGGCATGTGCAGCGATACTTCTCCAGTCCTTCAGAGGTACAGGTCCCCCCATTCTGACAGGGCTGGGAATCACAGGGGTCTACAGGACAGTGGAGCAGAGATGCACATTATACACCCAAAACATACCCTCATACAATAACAATTAGACTCCTAAGTGTCTTTTCACCTCTTTGATTTGTCTGTCAGAAAGCTTCATTTCACAAGGGCCATAAGTTTGTGAATAAGGAAAATGCAACAACGCCTCTGATTTAATATTATTTGAAAGTACCACACAACAAGAGTAAATTGCACCAAGAGTGAAAACTCAAATTATACATACCATATAAAACTATTTACTGAAGACTGCATTTCTGCCATGTGAAAATACCTAGAAATTTCAATATCATCAGCAGTGGCGGTTTTTCGCGGAGGCCAAGGGAAGCCTGGCTTCCCCAAAAATTATTGCAAGAGAGAAAAAATATAAATAAGCTTCACCACAATGTATTTTATATTGTTGTCATTTCCTTGTCAAAACACTAGATCAGCGCACTTCTGCTTTGGCTGAGCGTGAGGACCAGAACAGCGCCCCTCCTGTCAAGCTCTCATTGTGTCTTACACTTCGTGTCTTATGTCCTCCGCCCTGTCTGTCAGTTCGGAGGCCAGCTTCACTTGGCCTCCCTAGGGAAAAAAACAGCCCGTATTAGCCAATCAGATTGAAGCAAGGCTCATCGCTTAATGGTCGATGCATCATTAAAAAAAAAACCTTGGTAGGCCAGATCAAATCTGGCTTCCAACCAATCACAAACTGTTACGGAAAATACACACACTGATTCAACTGTATCGCCAGGCACCAGCCAGCCCACACAGAAAGTATAGCCAAGCATTAAGTCACGGAATGGATGGTGACAGGGACCCTGAGTTTCTTGTAAAAAATGACCTCACAAAACTTGCTTTTGAGGTTCAACTAAAAGTCAAGCGGGACGGTAGGCCGACTCCAAAGCTCAATTTAACTAAAGGGAGAGATGATGGAAAAGTTCGCTCTTTTTGTGAAGCTAACTATGCTAGAAACGAGTGGCTAACAGGAAGTGCCAAGCTTAACCGGCTTTTCTGCTGGCCATGTCTCCTATGGCCCGCCGTGGCCTTTTTGATCACCGGGTTGTTGTCACATTTTTCTTATGTGATGCATAAAATGTGGTGTTTTATTCTTTATTTTTCTTGTCGTGTCAAGTGGATTTCAGAGCATGATGGCTAAGCTATACTGTTTTTTTATACTCTCAGTCCTTACCGAGACTGCATTTAGGTCCGCTGACATCAGCTGCACTATCAGCTGACAGCTGTAAGGTTTACAGTTGATAGCGCTGCAGCAAGTTTGATATCAGTTTTTATATAAACCTTTGTAACCATGCGTTTTATATTTAGTTTATGTAATTCAGACGTTGAGTTATGCATTCATGTTGAGTGTGTTTTTGGATGTATGAATATTGGGCATCCTTGTGATTTGTTAATTTCAGTTGCGAGGCTGCCACATATGACATTGTTACTTCTAATACTTTTGTTGCCAATTAATTAAATACGAGTCAGAGATAAGCATTGTCCACAAAACGGAACTTCATTAATACTGTCTGTGAAAGCAATGGCTAAAATGTTTTTGTTATATCTAGATCTTGTCATAATTGCCGTCTGATCGCTATGTGTATAGCTTTCTGCTGTAATAAAGCTACGAGGCGTTTACCAGCTTTGCATGGGCTTCCTCTAACTGATCACATACTACTGTGTGCCAGAGCCATGAGCACGCGCACAGCCCGAAGCGCGCATCCGCAGCTCTCCCTCGCGCTTTCAGTCTCTCTCACACACGCGGTCCTCTTTTTTTTACTAAAATGAATGAGATGTCGGTAGAATAAAGGTACTGTAACAGTAGGCTAATTTGTTTGCAGGAAAATAACACGTAAACACTGAATTAAATTCATTGTTCATTCTGGCTTCCTCTGTAATTTTTGTGACAGGCCGCCACTGATCATCAGCTAAAGTGGATAGATTGTAAAGCTGACCATTATCTTGGAGTTCCCAGTCAATTTTGGCCTCCTTCATGTTGGAGCAAGTTATTTGAGGTCTTTTTGAAAAAACAATTCTGCTAAAGGAGATTCCATAATCACGTCAGAAAAAGGGCGTAGGCAGGCATGGCGCCAGGATTTTTTCTGTCCCGGTGCTAATGGGGGGCTTGACCAAAATTTGGGGTCTAAGAAAACAGTCGATATTCGTGACTTCAGAATTTGCCCAAAGAATATTTGACAAAATAGCTTGTCTCCCACGTGCAAAGGTGAAAGACTTCAGCACCGGAAAGCACCATCTGAACCACAGTAAATACACCACAATACAATCAAAATGTACTCACGCATCGATGAGAATGGCAACGCATTTGACCTTGACACTGTCAGCTGAGTTATGCACGCGGAAAATTTGTAAATACTCCTCTAACAAAAACTATGTAAGTGCTCCACAATAGGCGAAATTACAAGTAAACTAATTGGTCTGCGGCGGATGTTCAATATTCCAAATGAATATCTATATTCATCGATGAAATCAGTGACTGGCTGGTCCAAGTACAAGATGATTTATTTTCATTAGGGTATGATAAAGATGAGACAAAATGCGGTTCATATAGATTTATAGTCCGTTTTCTTTGGGGTTCTGATAATTGGCCAGCGGTCAGCAGAATTGTACTTTGTCGATTGCAGCAAATGTTCAAAATACTGATTCAGAAACTAACTGGTAATGCCTTCTCTGTACTACAGGGGCGACCAGATGCTTATCAGTGCAATGCCTCAAATAGGAGGCTGTCACGAACAGTCTACGGTCACAAAGCAGACTGATTTTTGGGCTAATAACAAAAAGGCATCGTCCTCACTCTCAAGGTGCACTTCCATTAGCCTTAGAAATGCACTTAATCAAAACAGCGAAATAAAAAACTGGTAATGGAAACGCAGTTATATCACGAAATTTGCTCTCCGACCTGCTATATAAGTCACCAAAGCCAAGGCCTAACAAATACACTACTGCAGCAGATCAGCTAGTGAACTAGTGTAATTTCGTGTATTGTGGAGCACTCACATCATTATTGTCAGACGAGCATTTACAAATTTGCCGCGTGCACAACTCAGCTAACAGTAGCTGTTTCCATTGCCAGGTTTTCGTTTCGCTATTTAGATTTTGTGCATTTCTTTTTATTTTTTAAATTTTTTTGGGATCTTTTCCTTTATTTGATAAATATACAGTGGAGAGTGACAGGAATGTTAGGGAGAAGAATGGGGGAAGACCATATATATTTAGAACACTAGATCGCGGATGATGTCATATTTACATTATCCTAAGTGAAGCACCCGGCCGCCATATTGATACACCCAACTTCCTCATATAAATGAATAGTTTCCTTTGAGGCCAATTTCAAATAAGTCGATATAAGCCTTAAAACGCCGAGATGTGCGGCTGTCTTTTGCAGCAATATTCATTTGAAGGGCTGTAATAAAACGTTTCATGCGTAAGTAAACGTAGAAATGCTAATTTGTCACTATAATCGAAAAAAATCGCGTTTGCTGCTAGATAGCTAATTAGCCGCCCATTGACTTGAATAGACCGCTGACTAAAACCAAATGCTAGCGATTGATAACGGTCACCGGCGAGCTACCTTAGTATCCTTAACGTCGCGGGGACTGCACTGACTTAGCAGTTAATAAAATTAACAAGGTGGCTAACAAGCTAGCTTCTTGTAGTTGACATTCAACGATGATATTTTTTACCTGCATAATATTTAAAACAGTAGACAAGTCACTTTGTCTGTTTGTGGGCTGCAGAGTTCCGAAAAGGGAGAAAGGCTTGGCTGTTAGTAATCAGGAGAAAAACACTTTCTCTATCCCCTCGATCCGTGCTGTGCAGTGATCATTTTTGAGAGCAGTGTTTTAACGGGAAAGGGGCAAAGATGACGCTTCGAAAAGGAATAGCCAGAGTTAACAAGCGCTTCTTTTTAATAACAATGGCATTAGCCAAATTATTCAAAATAAACAATTCGGTTGACAGAAAATGGGCTAAATCAGGGTACAATGAACTGAGGAAACCAGAGAGTAATTTAATAATGTATACAGACATTCTTCGACGTTTCTTATGACGGCGAATACTGCCAAGCAATTATCTTATCATTAAAAGCCTCGGTCACGTTAACTTAACTTTTCTGCTTGCACTTTAACGTTGAGTCACATTTTGACCTTTGCTTTAGAAAGTGTGCCGCTTTCCATCCTCCTAAAAGCACATATTTAGGGATACAAAATGTTGGTCTGCACAGCGATATCAGAATAACACCGACTCGCACTAAAGTGTTTTTGAAAATGTAATTTTAAAGTAGGCAAAAATGAATGGGAGTCTATGAGCGTATGGGCTCTGAGTAAAGATGATTCACTTGAGCATACCCTATCAGCAATCTAGTGTTCTTTATATATCTAAGCGGAAGACATGAGACAAATGACCCAAGCTGAAATTGGTCACTGCGGGAAGGACATAACCTTTATGGTGCGCGCGCTTAGACCAATGAGCCCCTGGGGTGCCCCAGATTTTGCGCATTTCTAAGGGTAATGGAAATGCATCTAGTGATGAGGTCACATGCCTTGCCATTCTCATCGATGCATGAGTACAGCCGAGCTGTGATTGGTTGATGGCACGTACAATGGTACCACAGCCGATCTGTGATTGGTTGACGTACGCAATGGTAACAACTGACCCACAGAAAATGATTTGCAGCCTGACGTGCCGTGCAAGCGCAGACAGTAGCCCACTCCCCCGTGCAACACAAGCACACAGCTAGCAATCAGACTGGGAACAGAACGGTGAGTAATTAATTTTACATTTTCCTTTATGCAAATAAATAAACCACCAGGAACCACTTTAGCGAGCTGTTGAGGATACAGGTGTATCAGAGCTTCAGATGAGGTCCTAATTATAAATTATAGTATGGAATTATAGGGAAAGTATTAAAGTTAGCCTCATGATGTTCAGTAAATATAACCTTTTAACCTCTTGAGACCCGGTAATTCATTTTTGTACACTGTAGTGCACATTCAAGTTTTGCATATAACTTTAAGACTGTATATACTACTTTACCAAGTCCTTATGTTCCTTAGAGTTGAGAACTGTAGCTTTAAATTGATACCCCATGTGTGGGGGTATGGCCTTGCCAACTTCCCTTTTCCTATCTTTTCAAAATGGCTGGCATCAGCACGGGCACATTTTATGGAAAAAAGAAAGGTAAGCGTCAAATTTTAATTTAACTTGATTTTGAGTTTTATATTTTGATTGCTTTTAGTAAGTAAACATCCAAGGAGTAATTTGAGTGAGTTTTCAGAGCTGAACTTACTTAGTTTCATAGTAAAAATCATTGATTAATTAATGTACACTATAGTGTACATTGGGAGTTTGTACTAATAATTATTTCCCTTTTGTCAGTAGACAGCTCTTTGTCAGAGGCAGAGAGAATACTTTATAAAATCATTGAGGGAGATTCACACATAAATTTCTCTGAAGATGAGAGTACAGTTAGCAAGACAGGAGAGGGTGAGAACCCAGATAAGGAATCAGATGAGGATGACCAAGACCCAGAGCCAGCGGAGGTCGACCAAGACCCAGGGCCAGCTGAAGCGTGGCGTCGTCCTCTATGGGCCAAAACTACCATGTAGGGTTTTTAATCAGAGCAAAAAAGCTAAGATAACCTACAAAGATGTTTGGGGAAAATTGATTTGATACATGTTTAGACATAATGTTATAGTGTAAATGTGTTATAAGCGAATTATCCCTTTAATGCTCCTGTTTTGTTGCAAGTCAAATTAATCTCTCTCTGCCTCTCTCTCACTGTCTGTCTGTCTGTGTCTGCCTCTCTCTCACGGTCTGTCTGTCTGTCTCTCACGGTCTGTCTGTCTGTCTCTCACTGTCTGTCTGTCTGTGTCTGCCTCTCTCTCACGGTCTGTCTGTCTGTCTCTCACTGTGTGTCTGTCTGTCTCTGCCTCTCTTTCACTGTCTGTCTGTCTGTGTCTGCCTCTCTCTCACTGTCTGTCTGTCTCTCTCTCACTGTCTGTCTGTCTGTCTCTGCCTCTCTCTCACTGTCTGTCTGTCTCTGCCTCTCTCTCACTGTCTGTTTGTCTGTCACACTGTCTCCCTCTCTCACTGTCAGTCTGTCACACTGTCTGTCTCTCTCTCTTTCACTGTCTGTCTGTCTGTGTCTGACTCTCTCTCACTATCTGTCTGTCTGTCTGTCTCTGCCTCTCTTACTATCTGTCTGTCTGTCTGTCTCTGCCTCTCTCACTGTCTGTCTGTCTGTGTCTGCCTCTCTCACTGTCTGTTTGTCTCTCTCTCACTGTCTGTCTGTCACACTGTCTCTCTCTCACTGTCTGTCAGTCTCTGAATCCGGAAATATGGTGCGATCCACTTGCCTGAAATGGTCACCAGTCCAAGTCCTTCCAGATGCAGAATGCCTGGGTGCACTAGTAGAACCTATGTGAGATGTTATATGGGACATGTTCCTGTGTGTCTCCTGCCTGGGTGCACTAGTAGAACATATGTGAGATGTTATATGTGACATGTTCCTGTGTGTCTCCTGCCTGGGTGCACCAGTAGAACCTATGTGAGATGTTATATGTGACATGTTCCTGTGTGTCTCCTGCCTGGGTGCACTAGTAGAACCTATGTGAGATGTTATATGGGACATGTTCCTGTGTGTCTCCTGCCTGGGTGCACTAGTAGAACCTATGTGAGATGTTATATGTGACATGTTCCTGTGTGTCTCCTGCCTGGGTGCACTAGTAGAACATATGTGAGATGTTACATGTGACATGTTCCTGTGTGTCTCCTGCCTGGGTGCACTAGTAGAACCTATGTGAGATGTTATATGTGACATGTTCCTGTGTGTCTCCTGCCTGGGTGCACCAGTAGAACATATGTGAGATGTTATATGTGACATGTTCCTGTGTGTCTCCAAAAAGTCACAGTGCTTCCTCACATATCACAAATGAATCAGCATTTGTGAACTGGCAAACCAAATGTTCATTCACATCCTAGGGCAATGGCCAGTGAAAAGTTGAATGGGTTGTATATTTATTTGACCCTCACTGAGTATTCTATGTTTTTAAGAAGTTTTTATGCAGTATGTGTGTGTTGTGTTGATATCCGGCCAGATTTTAAATTCTGTTAATGTTTTAGGGTCGAGATAAATGAAGTCCCATTGTACACTACAGTGCACATGTTATAAAACATGAATTGAATTATGGGAAAAAAAAAAAATCTTTGCAATGTGTTTTTTACCATCCCAACACTTAATTTACATGAAAAAAAATCAAAATCAAAACTTTTTTTTTTCCTGGGTCTCAGTCAAAATGTCCCGACCAATTCCTCCGTGGGGAAAACGAAAGAAACAAGTCATTGTAAATCGTAAATCTAACATGATCCAGTCTGGTAAAATGCTCGGTTTGCGGCTTGTCCAATTCACAGTGGTTAATTCTGTAGTGTATATTTCGACTGCAGTCGCATTACCGCACAGAGAGATGCTTAATAGACATAAATTGGGCCTATAATGATTTTAAAATTCTCTCATAATAAAACATACCATTATGTAATTAAGAAACGTATGAATTGGTAAGAGTATTTTAATTGTTTGATATTGCTAACTTTCATAATAAATGTTCACAATATTAGTAACAGTTGTAAACTTGTATTTAAAAATCAAATCAACAGTATTAGGATGGCAACAAAATAGAAATGGAAGTTTATGTTTGTGGCATCTATCTGTTAAACCTCATATTAAGTTAAGATTAATAAACCATTTTTGGTTGAGGTCAGTTTGATTCCCGCGATGAAAAACTACATAAAATTTAGTTTGTATGTTAGTAGTATGCAGAAGTAGTATGTTGACCATGTTTTTAGAGACATTGAACATTGAGTCGGGTCAAATTGACCCAAAACTAATAGGAGGGTTAAGATTATAGAGGCAGTTTGCTTAGCATCATTAAAGAAAAAAAACAAAAAAACAAAGAAACACTCATTCGGATGATCTCTGTACTCAGATTTGCAAAACTTTTCCAGCTCAAGCGCTGCGTGCGCTCGCATTACATATGTGTCCCAATCATTTCTTGCATTAAACCTACGCCCTTGCGTCAGAAGACAGTCCTCCAGATGAGACACATTTTGGAGAATGTGTATCATTTTTAGGCTGGATGATCCCGAAACTGAAATTTAACTAACTTCGTGCATCCTTGTATGCAGCCTTCTACCAATTTCCTAATGAATAAAAATGAGTTTTACAAATTTAGGAGCATTTTTCAGTGGCCCAACAATCTAGAAGGAAGCGCAGATTGAGTTCCAGTGTAAACATGGAGGACAGGAAGACAGCTGATCAGTGCATGTCCTCACCTGGGCAGACAGTTCTGTGGCATTTGGACGGGTGCTTCTTATAAAATCTGTTCCACCTGTATTAAAAAGAATATTTCTTGTTTCACTTTCTAAGTCTTAATATCCTTACCCGCCATTACATGGAATGGCCATAATGAAACCTCATTTACATTGGCTCATGAAGCAACACCATGAAATGCTTTTGGCCCTTCATACAAGCACTGCCTGATTGGGTATTCATCAATTTTAACATTGATTTGAAAATGCATTTTGCATTGATCGTAGGGAGCTGTGTTTGTTATTTCTAGTTTCCCAGGTTTCAAAGCAGCAAAACAGCCCCAGACCATCACACTACCACCACCGGGCTTGGCTGTTGGTATGATGTTTTATGTCAGATGTAACGGGACTCATGTCTACCAGAAAGTTACTCTTTTGCCTAATCAGTCCACAGCATATTATCCATAAATCCTGAGAGTCTTTAAGATGTTTTTTGCCAAATGTGAGATGAGCATTAAAGTTATTTTTGGTCAGCAGTGGTTTTCACCTCGCAGCTCCACCAGGGATATAATTTTAAAAAAATGTATTGGTTCATTTAGAACCTCAAGGAGCAATTATTTTTTTACACAGGGCCAGGTAAGGTGAGATAGCCTTTTTTTTTTTCTTCAATAAATGAAATCATCACTTAAAATCTGCATCTTGTGTTTGATCAAGACATCTTTGTCAAATATTTAAATAAGTATGATGATCTGAAACATTTAAGTATGACAAACATGCTAAAATAGGAGACATTGAAAGGGGTAGCAAATGCTTTTTCTCAGGACTGTAAGTCTGAATTTTTGTATGCAATAAAGGCAAAGGAAGTAGCAGTGCACTTGCCTGTAATAAGGGCAGAGGGAGGTAGCAGGTGTGTAGCCTTTAGATCCTTTCCAGCACATGAAATTCCCCTGTAACTCCTTCACTGTCTCCAGGGTCTTGCGCTCACACGGAAAAGGTTCTATCCTACAACCTAAAGAGGCCATAGTTCACAGCTTAAGCTAGATTTGGGAGTAAAGCGAGGGGTGGAGGTCAAAGGTTACACAGAGTTTACAGACCCTACTGCTTTGCTTGCACGTTAAGAAGCCTAATGAGATGAAGATCAAAGCATACAGTCATTTATAAACAAAAACAATATTTTGATATAAGTACAACACAAGGTTTGGAGGTCAGATAAACATGGATTTTATCCTGGCAAATACATTTTGAATTCACACCAGATTCTAAGGCTACTTTACACAAATGGGGATCAACTTATGATTTTTGTCGTTGCAAAATTAATAACATGGCCAGCAATTGGCCAGGATACTCATTTTCCATCAATCAGAGGCCATGTTACTGTTTTTGCACGTGCTAAAAGGTTTGGCACTTGCAAAAAGTCTCTGCAAATCAGGCCCATGGCTTCCAAATAGCTTTCACCAAAACCACCTATAGTGGGCACTACAGGTTTCAAAATATAAAAACAACAAAAACTAAATAAAACAGAATCATTATTACCTTCTTTTCTTTTGGTTATTTGTGAGCAAAGTACAACATTATTATATTACACTCAGCATGTAATATAAACGACAAAGCATTCAGGCTCAGTTGTAAAACCTGAAACCTGTATATTAGTCCTAAATGAAGTTAATTAGAGCAATACATTAATCAGTGCGTCTAGTGATGAATTTAGTAAGATGTTTCTTAGATGTCAACCAGAGTTGAAATTGAACTTGAATGCTGAATAGAAGAGTAAGGAGGTCTGAGTGGATGACCTCTGACCTCTGTACCTGTTGGCGTAGCAGAGCAGATGGAGGACATGGTCAGGGTGCTGTAGAGGCCGTTGATGGCATCGTAGAAATGCTCTGCGAACAGGACGTGTAACTCAGTGGGGTCACTCGCCAGGGTGTGAAGCTCCTCCCACCTGGAAAGAGATGGACAGATAATACTAAATATTCCTCTTGCCTAACACAGGTTACCACCGGCCATATTTTCAAAAGGCTTGTGCCTCTAAACAAGTACCTAGCAACCTTAGCCTCCCCCATTTCGGCCTTAGAAAGACCAGGAGAACTGCTGAGTCCACTGAGAGAAGAGGGGGCGACAGCCTAGAGGCTACATCAGTACATACCTATTACAAATAAGTCACACGTGAGTCTGTCATAAAAATTCCCCAAAAAGTTTCTTCTTTTTTTTTAAACAATATCCATACCACAGACGCATATATGCGTTGAATTCGCCATGCGGCGAAATCCCGCTGCCGCAAATACAGTACCAGTCAAACCCACATTTTTCCTACAATATATGTTTAAAGGACCAGTGTGTGAGATCTAGAGCCATGAAGTGGTGAGATTATAGATTGCAACCAAATAATCATTCCTTTTCCCAGAGAACCTACGGTGGCCGCAAAACTTGCAAAAACACGAAAGGCACGCTCTCGTGTCAGTGCTTTATTTAATTACTTTTTTCCGTTCTGGGCTGCTGTAGAAACATGGCGGTGCATGAGCTCCGTGGAAGAGGACTCGCTCTCTCTGTTGATATCAAGGGCTCATTCTGGATAAAAGAAAACGCTATGATTCTTATTTTCAGGAAATATTTCACTGATGAAAATGTACTTTTGAATATATTCCATTCTTGCTAGTTATTCAGCTAGACTGTCCATCTAAATCTTACACACTAGTCCTTTACAGAAACAAGCACCCTTCCCCTTAGAAAAAAAAAAGATCTAATTCTTAAATCAAACTATCATTTCATCACTTCTGAGCATAACCTAACCCTAACCCTTTTTTGTTCATTTGAACTCATTTTGTTAGAGGATCCATAACAGCACCCATTACCATACAACAGTGAAAACTTTCATTGTCGAAAAATTTATGGTGGCGAAAATATTAATATTGAAATTTTTTCTTTTGCGTTGCCTTTGCCAAGTATCCCGAGATGAACTGTAGGCTGTGAATCTACAAAAAAAAAAAAAAGATCAACATTTTGCTATTAAATCTAGCAAAATGTTTGATGCAGGGTCAAGAATATTTTCACTTCAATAACAGAACTCTCCATTTATCATTTTTTTTTTACAACAGAAATGTAAATTCACTTTCCATTTCTTCCAGATAACTCTGCAGCATAAAGATCGAGCGGACTGTGCTTTATTAATGAAGCTGTACACTGGCCGCTTCACTCACACTTTACTCCAGCAATGTGCCAGGGTACAGTTGAAGAAAAGATAATGTCGTTATGGTCTTTCTCAAGCTTTTTTTTTGGATGACCATAGTTCATTTGAAATGAACATCATGAAATTCTACAGGGGACTTGCTGTCAGTCAGACTAATAAGTCTTACATGATCCAAATACAATGACTTTCAAAATAAGTATGTTTCACTTGTAGAGTATGTAATTGCCTTTCACACCCCAAGACTTATGAAACAGACTCCATGCGCCAGCAGGTTCCATGTTCAGGAGAACATTCACCTTTATGGTGAAGGGTCATCAATCAATATTTCCGTAGTAAAACCTGTAGGCTGGTGTGAAAAAAAACATGGCAAAAAAAGTGCTGGAGCCTCTCATTAAGAGCACAGATAAGTCTTAGAGACATCTCCATCCTCTTTCCAGGAGAAGGGATAAATCTGAGAGCCTCTCCAGCAATACAAAAATTCAGCACAGACATTTCTTTGCCACTCCTACAGTAGGAACCTAAGAGAGACCTCTGTCCCTCTACTACAGTGGGAACCTAAATCTCTGTCCCTCTACTACAGTAGGAACCTAAGAGAAATCTTTGTCCCTCGACTATAGAAGGAACTTAAGAGAAATCTCTGTCCCTTTCTTACAGTAAGAACCAAAGAGAAATCTCTATCCCTCTCCTAGAGTAGGAACCAGAGAGAAATCTCCGTCCCTCTCCTACAGAACGAATGAGTTTAAGAGAAATCTCTGTCCATCTCTGACAGTAGTGACATATCAATTTCTCCTCCACAGTAAAAACCTACAAAAACATCTCTATCATTTAACTGCAGCAATCACCAATACGTCTACCGTCATTTAACCAGAGGTAAATAACAATTCTGGGAGATAACTTATAAAAATGGAAATGAAACACATAATTTAAAGACAGTACAAATGCTGCACAAGAACAGTAATACCCAGGTGTAAAGAGCATTCAGATCAAAGCTGGTACACATGGCATTGGGTCCCCACCAAAGAGACCCTTTCAAATATAAGCTGGTACCTGGGATAGCGGATCCCCACTGCAAACAGGACGACGCCCCTGCTCTTCAGCTCAGAGGCCAGGGCCTGCACGTTGCCTTGGGATTTGCCATCGGACAGCAGGATGAGGACGCGCGGTACGGTGCCATTCCGCCCTCCAGGAAAACCTTTACGCAGCACGTACTTAAAACCCAACCCTGTCTGTGTGCTGCCACCCCTGAGAAAGGGGAGGGGGGGAGACAGCGATTAAGATGAACAACAAAATCCTATTTACCTATTTGGATTCCACAATGTGGAGTCTGCAGCAATAATCAGCCTCGACATACAGAGAAAAAAATACTAAAACAGCATTCAGAGGGAGCATTGGAAAAAACTGTTTAGCGTGCCAAACAGAACAATTACGGGGAACTCCCAAAAAATAGGAAGCAAATTTACACCAAGGCCCTTAAATAGCAAGGACTGAAAACTTACTGCTGTCTCTATTGAGTTACCCTGTGGTTCAGTCCAGAAACACACTTAATCTTTGTGGAATCTGGGCTGCACTAAACACTCTGACAAAAACAGGCTCAGAATGGAAAGTTTGCGATGCAGAGACTGGCCAACAGATTTGGTTGCTTAAAGAATAGTATACTTCACTGAAGCCAGCTGAAGATCAGAGCTGCACATCCTATAATTTCCATGAGATGTGAGAATATTACATACAGTCAGGTCCACAAGTATTTGGGTAATTTTCATCTTTATGGCTATGTAAGCAACCACTGAGGATTTCAAATGAAACAATCAATATGTGCTTAATATGGTGAATTTCAACTTTATTTTAAGGATTTTTCAGAAAACATTGTGTGAATCATGTGGAAATAACAACCATTTTTGTGTTTTGGCACCCAATTTTAGGGTCTCAATAGCAGCTATAATTGGACATACTAAAAATAATAATCACCGGCTTTTATCATTAACTCTCCGGACTGGAAATGCACAAAAATTGAAAAAATGCATTTCAGCAGTCACTTAATCAAAAAAAATAAAGGGAACCAGTACCATGGGGACTATATATGCCCACGCCATAGCACTACCTCCTGCATGAGTCAGACAGGGTTGTATACAGATGCAAGAAAAAGTATGTGAACCCTTTGGAATTACCTGGATTTCTGCATAAATTGGTCATAAAGTGTGATCTGATCTTCATCTAAGTCACAACAATAGACAAACAGTCTTCTTAAACTAATACCTCACAAACAATTACATGTTTTCATGTTTTTATTGAACAGAACATGTAAACATTCACAGTACAGGAAGTAAAAGAATGTGAACCCCTAAGCTAATGACTTCTCCAAGAGCTAATCAGGGTCAGGAGTCAACCAACCTGGAGTCCAATCAATGTGCCGATATTGGAGGCATTGGTTAAAGCTGCCCTGCCCTATAAAAAACACACACCAGTTATGAGTTTGCTATTCTCAAAAAGTATTGCCTGATGTGAACCATTCCTCACACAAAAGAGCTCTCAGAAGACCTTCGATTAAGAATGGTTGACTTCATCAGTCCACGGTAAGACAGATTGTCCATAAGTGGAGACAGTTCAGCACTGTTGCTACTCTCACTAGGGGTGGCCGTCCTGTAAAGATGACTGCAAGAGCAAAGCGCAGAGTGCTCAATGAGGTGAAGAAGAGTCCTAGTGTGTCAGTTAAAGACTTACAGAAATCTCTGGCACATGCTAACATCTCTGTTGACAAATCTACGATTACTAAAACATTAAACAAGTATGATGTTCATGGGAGGACATCGGAAAGGAAGTCACTGCTGTCCAAAAAAAAACACTGCTGCACATTTGAAGTTTGCAAAAGAGCACCTGGATGTTCCACAGCACTACTGGCAATATATTCTGTGGACAGATGAAACCAAAGTTGAGTTGTTAGGAAGGAACACGCAATGCTGTGTGGAGAAAAAACGGCACAGCACATCAGCATCAAAACCTCATCCCAACTGTGAAGTATGGTGGAGGGGCATCATGATTTGGGGCTGCTATGTTGCCTCAGGGCCTGGACGGATTGCTATCATTGACTATCAAGACATTTTGCAGGAGAAGTTAATACCATCTGTTTGACAACTGAGGTTCAACAGAGGATGGGTGATGCAACAGGACAACCACCCAAAGCACAGAAGTAAATCAACAACAGAATGGCTTGAACAGAAGAAAATACACCTTCTGGAGTGGCCCAGTCAGAGACCTGACCTCAACCCGTTTGAGATGCTGAGGCATGACCTAAAGAGAGCGATTCACACCAGACATCCCAAGAATATTGCTGAACTAAAACAGTATTGTATAGAGGAATGGTCCAAAATTCCTCCTGACCGTTGTGCAGGTCTGATCTGCAACTACAGGAAATGTTTGGTTGAGGTTATTTGAGGTTGAGGCTGCCAAAGGAGGGTCAAACAGTTATTAAATCCAAATGTTCACATACTGTACTTTTTCCACCCTGCACTGTGAATGTTTACATGTTGTGGTCAATAAAAACATGAAAACATACAATTAAGGTATTAGATTAAGAAGACTGTTTGTCTATTGTCGTGACTTAAAATGTGATCTGATCTTCATCTATGACCAATTTATGCAGAAATGCAGGTAATTCCAAAGGTTTCACGTACTTTTTCTTGCAACTGTATATGAATCATGACGAGTTTCTTCCTTTCTCCAAACCCTTTCCTTCCCCTTTATTCTGGTACAAGTCATTCTTTTCCAAACATTATTGAACTTGTACCACTGAGAACTTGTTTCTCTTTTTTAAGGAGAAAGCCGAAGTAGAAATGCTTTGTAGAATATTTGCGGTAAGTGGAGGTAGTGTAGAAAGAGATAATAAGGATAAAACTTCTGATGCATTTTTGAGAACCCAACGGCGGAGTTTCTCAAACTTCATCATTTCAGGGTAAGTCAGAATCCCAGGCCTACTGGGGGCTTGAATCAGCAACTATTCAATTACCAGTCAAATCAACTTACCACAAGCCTACCCTGCGCCCCCCAGGGTACCCCTTTTCTGTTTTTGCAGGCTAAGCAGTGGTAAACCTCTATTGATTAACTGGTTGGAAAGTATTAATTGTTCATCTGGCAAAGTGTTTATCAGAAAAATAATTCTTTGGTCATCCACCACAGTTGTCATCCATGGTCTTCAACACCTTTTTTCCACCCTGAGCTCACCACAGCAGCAGCTTTTTAAAGAATGTATCTTCTAGCTTGTGTGGCCAGGCATGTTGTTGTTATCTCTTTGATGAGTTTGTTTTGATTTTTCAGTCTAATGCAGTGTTCACTGGCAGTGACAGCTCTACGGACATCTCATCAAGTGTTAACAGAAACAGATTGCAAATGCTATTTCCACACTTAAAATGATCCAGACCCTTTACCTGCTTATTTGGACATAATGGAGAAATGATAAACCTGTCTAATTGAAAGCATAAATAGCACTTAACCCTCCTATTATATTCAAATTAATAAACCACCTTTGGTTTGAGGTCAGTTTGATCCTGGTAATGAAGACCTACATAAGCTGTTTCTAAGTGAAAGTGTTTCCCAATCTCCTCTCAGCTGACTTAAGCTTTTCTACTGACCATTTTAATAACCAAGTAAATAAAACACAACTCCCTCATCCTCCCCTTATACATCAACCATTGATTTTTACATGATTATAGCAAAATAAATGAGACCAAATATAAAATGAATAAGAAATTGATTTGAATATGCCCTCAATCATAGGCAGCACTGGTTTTTTGTAAAAATTGATCCTTGGACCAAAATGACCCAAACAACACCTTACAACATGTGAACAGAACATTATTATCATTATTATTTTTTAAAGTTAAATTCATGTTTACCCGTAGAGGTAGGAAAAAAATCTAGCTGAAAAAAGTATGTTAACCGTGATTTTAGTGACATTGAACATTGAGCCGGGTCAAATTGACCCGAAACATATTAGGAGGAATTAATACCTTGACATTTACACAATTTAAAACTGAAAGTCAGAACTTTAAGCTCAAATTCATTATTTAGCTTCAACTTCTATGTGCTACAGTGCAAAGCCACAAAATTAATTACTATTCCAATGTGGAAATATTCATGGACATGTCTGTTTGAACACAGAATGCGACACACGCCTCAGTAAAGTAAATGTACACTCAATGGTGTGCATGGTGTCCACAGTGAAGGGCCACAAGCAGTCATTGTCAGACAGATCCCCACCAACCAATCCCAGTCCACACACCTTTACCATGAGTGTCATTCACCCTCAGGTACCGCCGAGGGAAGCCCCTCTCCAGGGGAGACCAAATTTGATGCTCAAACTCTCCTGCAAGCCAATCTGTCTTCCCAGTTGTTCTGCGGAAGTGACAAGCAGTAATATTCCTCTGGTGTGATTCGACATGGCGGTTTCGCGCTGATTTCACACTGTCCTCCAGGGAAAAACCCAGGGCCAACTGTAGTAAATCTGCTTTTCAGCGCTAACTGCTAACATGTCCAACCCTTTCCAAATGCCATCACGGATACTATTACAGTGAATTCTTCCCATTCTTCAGTCTCCAATGGACAAAATATACTGCTCTGTATGAGTATGCACACACACTTATATACACTCTGATGCTTGAGTCCTCACAATTAATAGGCATACGAAAGTACAGTGGCCTCTAAACTTATTAGCACCCTTGATAACATTGAAGACGGCTTGCAAGCAAAACTCAAATTATATGAATATTGTCCTGTTATATATTGATTAATCCACTCAAAGTAAATAAGTCTCTAAGGGCAATTTCAATTTCAAAAAGTTAAGGGGTCGGGGCCAAAATGATATCCTACCGAGAAAAGCACCAAAAATAAAAGTGCAGTTAATGTTAATGTTAGCAGCGTTTCTCAAACTATGGGCCACTGAGGCTATAGAGGAATGCAAGTCATATTAATAATCATTCAAAATTCTGTCAATGCACCACTTATTCTACTTATGCGAATGACTACATTACCCAGCAGACGGCACAAGTTGCAAAGAATATTCTGAGTTGTCATGAGAGTCATATGGAGTTAAAACAGACTCATGTCTCATCACATATGATGCACAAATAAATCAGTAAATCTGTGTCCATAGCAGTACCTCTAACTTGCAGGCTTCAAATTAAGTTATTTTAAGGGCAAGGCCACTCGGCCTCTTAAAATTGGGGCATCTCCACCAAAATGTAGGGCACCAAAGGCCAAAGCCAAATTAATCAATTAAGTGATAATGACATTGTACGATGATAAAACATAATAATAAGAAACGATGAAGAAAAAGTGAATGCCTATTGCCTCCATTTATTAAACTCATATGGCATTGTAAGGATGGCAATATAAATGTAAATATCCAAAACTTTTGCTGGCTTTGCAGCATTTATTTTCGCCATCCTTACTATTGTCACTGAGCTGTGCATTGTGCCTAACACTGCTTTTAAGCTGAAGTTATATTCAGAATAAAGCAGGGATTCTCGTTGCTTATTGCTTAGTGAGTCTCGTAAATTTATTTACACAAATCTGTGCTGCTTCACAAGTTACAGGAGGGCAGAAATTATGAAGACATATTGATATTTCACGTTTTTATTTATGCGCGTAAGACAATGCTTCATTTTTATTGTTCAATGTATAACAATGCTGTCGAAAATACAATAGCCTGGTGTTGGTTCTACTAATTAGTCTGAGCAACTGTTGGTATCTGGGAGAAGTATGTAAACTGCGACAGGTTACCAAGCACTGACAGGTGAGGTTTCCGAAGGCCTTTGTTACTGCCAGCCCTAAACGCACTGCACAGGTTAACAATGTTAGCGAATGCTCTCTCCAGGTCGCTCTCAAAGTTTAGTTTCTATCGAGGAAAGTTATACGACCACCGTTTTCACCCAGCCCAAAAACACATCTATACTTACAACAGTATTTAATTGCTTGTGCTTTCAACATAATGTGACCAGACTTCTCAAGCCAGAAGGATGTATGGTTGCATGGTACCGACCTCACACAACGATGTCGTATTCTTGAGTTAGAGTGAGGAGCTGATTTACAAACCTGAAGATGGCAAAGGATGGTCCCTCCCTCACCATACCCCAAAACCAATTTCATTGGTGGTCGGTTTTGGTTAGGGTTGGAGCACATAAATGCCACAAGATGATGCCACAAGAAGAAGGTGTTCGGACAACCAATGAAATTCATTCGGGCCATGGTCAAGGCGGGACCTTCTTTTACAGTCTAATCCTCTTGATAAGTCTGAAGTAATGCATCATGTGAAAATGCTGTTTCCGGGTCGAAACCTAACAAAATCACCTGCAGTACACTGTAGACATAGCCGAGCCAGTTACCTTGTTCAGACAGGCAAGTATCTTTTCTGAAGTCCCCAGTCAACAAGGGATTAATATCCCATAATTTGAACTTTGTGGGGACTGTGCTCATGAGAAGAGGGGAAATGTGGTGGTCAGTAAAGTGCGGCTGAGCCCAAGCCAAGTGGATCCTGCGGCCGAAAAGTGAAAGTGTTTACTCGGCAAACACTAATGTAAACGGGGCTTGCTAAAAGGCCTAATGTTAATCTGAATGAGGGGAATACTGGACTACTCACAGCGGGCCAACGTATCACTGAATTCTTTTTTGTCTCTCCTTATGAGCAGCATCAATCTACCCTTCACATTTTCATCAACCGGCCAGCGGTAAAATGTCGACTCCGCACGTCTGACTGATGAACACACATCGGAATACAACGCTGTGGCTGACTGCTAGTACAGTGTCAAGCATGTTTGTACCCTAAAACAGTATTATCACGTGAAGCATTACGCCAGGTATTAACAAGAGGATAGGATTCATAGATTCGCGTGGAAGTGTCATTGGTTGCATGAAGTGCTCAGAAGTCCAGCGCAGCATGACAACGGGAGCCGCACAGACCAGTCGCCGTGTCGAATATTGCCACTTTTGGTCATTTTTTGGGCACCACGGCCTCTTGAGAAAAAGAGCAAGCCAAACTAGCCGTTTGAGAAGTAGGGCATTACGGCCACACAGGGGGGCAACCACGGCAATGGCCACAAGGCCGTGGTATAATTAATGCGCTGAACTTGTATTTCATCATTAATGCTTCAACTCAGCATGTTTCAGTGGAAATATGTTTGTGAACCTCCATAGATTTAGTTGAATTCTTTTGTGACTGTGCTAATGCGCTGTATTTCACAGAAAATACACAAATTCAGAGGAATTTTAATGAACCACCGAGTGTAATAATAAGGAAAATTAATCATGAAAGACAACACTGAGTTAAATGTCTGTATTTTACCACAGGGTCGAAAGAGAGGAAATTAAATAGTTCAGCGCCCAGACACACTACTCAGTGAGCTAGTCTGAAGTGAAATATATCATCATGCTGCAGCTCAAGAGTTATGGGCATCGTTAATGAAAATAAAGAGTAAAGGCTGCTTACAGAAAATAAGACCATTGATAAATCACAGGGTAAGGTCGCGAGGGTCATTTCTCAAAGAGTAGGCTGCATCCTTCGAAGGCTGCATTTTTAGACGACAGCAGCATTGCATTTTTGTTCTGCTGTTAACAAGCTTTCGAATACAGGTGACAAATGCAGCCTTCATATAGCCTGATATCAGAAAAATTCACAGCTTGTTCACAATCCCGTTTCCATGTTGACAATTACATGATGTCAGGCAGGATGAAGGCTGCATTTCTCGGTTGAATTCAAAAGCGCGTTCACAACAGAACAGCCTGCGGTCACGTTAATTGCCAAAAAATGCAGCCTTCGAAGGACGCAGCCTACGCTTTGAGAAATGGTGCAGGGTGCAGCACCATCTGCCAGATGTTAAGGTTCCAGGAGAGGCCAGAGCACCTCCGCTAGGCCCAAAGGTCCCACTCGAGTCAACAACCCTGCCACCATCTCCAGGGCAGGAGCCTTGCTGGCCAGTCATTGGCTGTTTCTCAAAGTGCAGACTGCAGCCTTGGTAGCCTGCGTTTCTGGGCTGCTATGTCATCTCAGGCTGTTCCTTTGTTAAGGTGCCAATGGAACCAGCTGAGAAACGCAACCTTCATCTCGCTTGATATTAGATGGAACAGTCAACATGGACACAGTGTAAATGAGGCTCTTCAAATTGCGAGCCCTAATTACTGGGGAGCAATGCACAATATTGGCTGCGATTCCTACATGGTTCATACCATATTTTTGACAAGACAATGAAGATAAAACTGAAAATGTGCACTTTTTGGTCATCTTGATTGTTTCATTTCAAATCCATTGCAAAGCACAGAGCCATTGTGCGAGGCAGAAGAGATTGCGATGATATCAGAACATATCAATGTTATCTTCAGCTCAAAATTCCTGGTCATACAGCTACCCCATCTCTACATATTTGATTGAGTGCAGGTCATTGTAAATGTTCCAGTTATTTTTTTGTGATAAATTTGCAGCATGCTTTGGTCTTTTGAATCAAGGGCACCCATAATTTCAGGAACCATTGCACATGTGCTTCAGGGAGTCATGTGATCATAGAGGGGGTCACATACTTGAAAGACAGCTTCTTCAGTCGTTTGATCAGCTCTTCCTTAGTTTGACAGGAGTCAAGAGGAATATTCAGCCGAACCGTCGAGCTGTACTGAATCACACCAACTCTCACCTGCAGGGTGTTACAAAAGGACACTGTTGGGCCTATTCTCAGAGTTACTGCGACTGAATCACTTCGACTCTCACCTGCAGGGTGGTACACAAGGACACGGTTGGGCCTATTCTCAGAGTTACTGCTACTGAATCACCTCAACTCTCACCTGCAGGGTGGCACACAGGGACACGGTTGGGCCTATTCTCAGAGTTACTGCTACTGAGTCACCTCGACTCTCATCTGCAGGGTGGTACACAAGGACACTGTTGGGTCTATTCTCAGTTACTGCTACTGAATAACCTCGACTCTCACCTGCAGGGTGGCACACAGGGACACGGTTGGGCCTATTCTCAGAGTTACTGCTACTGAATCACCTCGACTCTCACCTGCAGGGTGGTACACAAGGACACGGTTGGGCCTATTCTCAGAGTTACTGCTACTGAATCACCTCAACTCTCACCTGCAGGGTGGCACACAGGGACACGGTTGGGCCTATTCTCAGAGTTACTGCTACTGAGTCACCTCGACTCTCATCTGCAGGGTGGTACACAAGGACACTGTTGGGTCTATTCTCAGTTACTGCTACTGAATAACCTCGACTCTCACCTGCAGGGTGGTACACAAGGACACTGTTGGGCCTATTCTCAGAGTTACTGATACTGAATAACCTCGACTCTCACCTGCAGGGTGGTACATAAGGACACTGTTGGGCCTATTCTCAGAGTTACTGATACTGAATCACCTCGACTCTCACCTGCAGGGTGGTACACAAGGACACTGTTGGGTCTATTCTCAGAGTTACTGCTACTGAATAACCTCGACTCTCACCTGCAGGGTGGTACACAAGGACACTGTTGGGTCTATTCTCAGAGTTACTGCTACTGAATCACCTCGACTCTCACCTGCAGGGTGGTACACAAGGACACTGTTGGGTCTATTCTCAGTTACTGCTGCTGAATCACCTCGACTCTCACCTGCAGGGTGGTACACAAGGACACTGTTGGGTCTATTCTCAGTTACTGCTACTGAATCACCTCGACTCTCACCTGCAGGGTGGTACACAAGGACACTGTTGGGTCTATTCTCAGTTACTGCTACTGAATCACCTCGACTCTCACCTGCAGGGTGGCACACAAGGACAATGTTGGGCCTATTCTCAGAGTTACTGCTACTGAATCACCTCGACTCTCACCTGCAGGGTGGTACACAAGGACACTGTTGGGTCTATTCTCAGAATTACTGCTACTGAATCACCTCGACTCTCACCTGCAGGGTGGTACACAAGGACACTGTTGGGTCTATTCTCAGAATTACTGCTACTGAATCACCTCGACTCTCACCTGCAGGGTGGTACACAAGGACACTGTTGGGTCTATTCTCAGAGTTACTGCTACTGAATCACCCCGACTCTCACTTGCAGGGTGGTACACAAGGACACCGTTGGGCCTATTCTCAGAATTACTGCTACTGAATCACCCCGACTCTTACCTGCAGGGTGGTGCACAAGGACACTGTTGGGTCTATTCTCAGAATTACTGCTACTGAATCACCTCGACTCTCACCTGCAGGGTGGTACACAAGGACACTGTTGGGTCTATTCTCAGAGTTACTGCTACTGAATCACCCCGACTCTCACTTGCAGGGTGGTACACAAGGACACTGTTGGGTCTATTCTCAGAATTACTGCTACTGAATCACCTCGACTCTCACCTGCAGGGTGGTACACAAGGACACTTGGGTCTATTCTCAGAATTACTGCTACTGAATCACCTCGACTCTCACCTGCAGGGTGGTACACAAGGACACTGTTGGGTCTATTCTCAGAGTTACTGCTACTGAATCACCCCGACTCTCACTTGCAGGGTGGTACACAAGGACACTGTTGGGCCTATTCTCAGAATTACTGCTACTGAATCACCCCGACTCTTACCTGCAGGGTGGTGCACAAGGACACTGTTGGGCCTTTTCTCAGAATTACTGCTACTGAATCACATTGACTCTCACCTGCAGGGTGGTACACAGGGACACTGTTGGGCCTATTCTCAGAGTTACTGCTACTGAATCACCCCGACTCTTACCTGCAGGGTGGTGCACAAGGACTGTTGGGCCTATTCTCAGAGTTACTGCTACTGAATCACATTGACTCTTACCTGCAGGGTGGTGCACAAGGACACTGTTGGGCCTATTCTCAGAGTTACTGCTACTGAATAACCTCGACTCTCACCAGCAGGGTGGTGCACAGGGACACTGTTGGGCCTATTCTCAGAGTTACTGCTACAGAATCGCATTGACTCTCACCTGCAGGGTGGTACACAAGGGCACTGTTGGGCCTATTCTGAGAGTTACTGATACTGAATCACCCCGACTCTCACCAGCAGGGTGGTGCACAGGGACACTGTTGGGCCTATTCTCAGAGTTACTGCTACTGAATCACCTCGACTCTCACCTGCAGGGTGGTACACAAGGACACTGTTGGGTCTATTCTCAGAATTACTGCTACTGAATCACCTCGACCCTCACCTGCAGGGTGGTACACAAGGACACTGTTGGGTCTATTCTCAGAATTACTGCTACTGAATCACCCCGACTCTTACCTGCAGGGTGGTGCACAAGGACACTGTTGGGCCTATTCTCAGAGTTACTGCAGGTCACCCCCTCTTGTAACGCACCTTGTTTGGCTGGATGTCCAGAGCCGCACAAAACTTCAGGGCGAAGTGTTTGGCCCTTTCAAAGCTGCCCTTCCCAACACTGTAGGAGCTGTCAATCAACAGGAGGATGTCTATTCCAGCAGAGCACTTCATCACTGTGCAGAGAGGGAACACACAGGCACAGACACACACACCCACACGCAGAGACAGAGAGATTAATACTGCAAGACACAACTTCCAAACTGCCACCATGAAACAGAGTGATGGATCACACAACCTCAAATTTTAAGAAAAATTTTTCCAGAAACACTTGAATTCAAATTAATTGAAAAAAAAATGCCACTGCTTCAGGCTACGATGCGTGAAGCAATGTCAGAGAAGGAAAACTGCTTTTTTTACTCACATATACTGAGGCAAATTAAATTTATTCTCACTGTGTTTTGACAAGTTTAAGGTATGTACTTCCTGGACCATTCTTTTCTCTTTTATTAACTGTATGGGTGCTGATCCACAGTCAGTAATTAACATAGTTCTTTGTCACAGACATGTGACTATGGGATTAGCAGTAGGCAAGATCAGTGCTTGTACAAGTAGTCCTGTCTGTAAAATCACCAGCTCATTTGGCAAACCTGTATTTAAAAAAAGATGGAGGAAAAACAAATCTTGCACAAGTGTTCTGTGCTCAAGTCAAAAAATATGACCTTGTCTTTCACAGCAGATAATATTACACACATTAGAATCCAACTGAAACAATCCATTTATGTTATTGCTAGAATCACAATGATTTTTAAACCTCATCCCCAGGCTTACATACAGTTTTGTAGTATATTTTTTAACAAAGGTAACATTTTTCATCTTTTTTAAAGAATGTGCAGCGCTCTCCGTAATTATTGGCACCCCTGATTAAGATGCGTTAAAAGCCTTAAAATAAATTCAATTTTTATTGCAGAAGCATACTCTCACACTGAAAATTGTAGAAAAATGTAACCTTCAACTCAAGTGAACTTTAAGGGGGAAAAAATAAAAATCCCTGACTAATCATAATTATTTTTCATAAAATCACCTGTTACACAATTATTGGCACCCCTTACAATTCCTAGGAAATAAATGTAATTGAAGTATTTCTGTCATTTCTACAGTAGTTTACAAAGTTGATCAGACTATCTAGGAACATTCAATTAGTAATCTATCACTTCCTGTTTCCCCGGGGTATAAATATGACGTGACACAGAGGCCATTTCTCTTATCCACTCTTCAACATGGGAAAGACAAAGGAACACACCATTCAAGAAAGGCAGATGTGTGTCGACCTTCACAAGTCAGGTAATGGCTACAAGAAAATAGCCACTCGCCTTCACCTGCCCATATTTGCTGTCAGAGGAATTATTAAGAAGTTTAAAAAACTAGATCAGTGGTAAACAAGCCTGGACCAGGACGCAAGGTTATTTTCCCACCATGCGCAGTGAGGAGGATGGTAAGAGAACTAAAAAGTTCTCCAAAGCTCACTGTTAAAGAATTGCAACAAATGGTAGCATCTTGGGGTCACGAAGTCTCCAAAGCAACCATCAGGCGCTATCTACATACCAACAAGCTGTTTGGGAGGCATGTACGGAAAAAACCTTTTCTCACTCACAATCATATAAGCACATGTCTGGAGTTCGCTAAGCGGTACTGGAACTTCAACTGGGACCGTGCGCTTTGGTCAGATGAGACCAAGATCAAGCTTTTTGGCAACAAACTCCCTAAGTGGGTCTGGCGGAACACAAAAGATGAGTACGCAGAAAAGCACCTAATGCCCACTGTGAAGTATGGGGGAGGATTGGTGATGCTGTGGGCCTGTTTCTCTTCCAGAGGCCCTGGGAACCTTGTTAGGGTGCATGGCATCATGAACGCTTTGAAATACCAGGACATTTTAAATCAATATTTGGTGGCCTCTGCCCGAAAGCTGAAGGTCGGTCATCACTGGGTCTTTCAGCAAGATAATGACCCTAAACATGTGGCAAAATCTACACAGAAATGGTTCACCAGACACAGAATCAAGCTCCTCCCATGGCTCTCTCAGTCCCCAGACCTCAACCCCATTGAAAAACTGTGGAGTGAGCTGAAGAGGAGAGTGCAGAGGAGAGGACCCAGGTCGCTGGATGGTTTAGAGAGATTGTGCAAAGAGGAATGGTCGAAGATCCCTCTTTCTGTATTCTCCCATCTTGTGAAACATTACAGGAGAAGATTAGATGCTGTTTTGTTGGCAAAAGGGGGTTGTACATAGTATTAACATCATGGGGTGCTAATAATTGTGGATTATATGATTCGAAGTAAAATAATTATTTCTTAATGTGGGATTTTTTTCCCATTGCATAAATGCACTTGAATTAAAGGTTTTTTTTCATTTTGGTCCTATATTATTTAGAAAAAAACTGAATTTATTAGAAGCTAAAAAACACGTCTTAATCAGAGGTGCCAATAATTATTGAGGGCGCTGTAGCTTTTATTTAATCGTTGAGATCGCACAACAGTGATTTGGTAAAATGCAGAGAAAATAAAGAAAACCAATACACATTTGAGATTCACTAGTTGTGTTTTTTCAGGTTAAAAGTGGCAAATGGGATGCAAAGTATTTTGTTGTGATGCATTGCATTTGTTATGAATGGTAAAACAGAGTATGTCCACATGCCCCAGCAGTTTTAAAACATATAAATTGCGTCATACATTTACCAGATCACCAGAAATCTCTTTACCCCAGATTATACCCAGGGGGATATAAATCAAACAAAAAATATTATTATTATTATCATTGTTATATACTGTTATTATTTTTATTATCATTATTATTAATTGGTATTATGTTATATATTACTATTATTATTGTTTATTATTATTATTATTATTTATAACAATAATAAACTAGAGAAGGGCAATTCCAGGGGAAACTGCGAGGGCAAGCTGGAAGCTGCTGATAATGTGAAGTTCGAGGTTAAAGCTGCTGGAAAAGAGTTTAACGCTCCTTAAAATTAAAATTATTTGTGACTGTGGAATATAGTATCGTTTAAAGGAATAGTTTGGATTTTTTGACGCAAAGTTGTATGAAATATTTATTCAACATAAATTTATGACGTTGCCTACTTAAATATTGCAAAAAAAATACACGAGCTCAAAAAGAAACTTATTGTATGAAAAAGAAGTAGATTATTTATAGCAAAATTGAATCAAAATTATATTTACACATACTGCTGAAGATTATGGGAATTATTTGGGCGCGACATAAAAAAAGGAAGTGGCTATTCATTCCGCAGCGGGGTGAATTGAGGGAAAGACATCGGCTATCTGCCCCGCAGCGGGGCCGACAAGAGAAACAGTTTTGCCATTTGCCCAGCAGCTGGACCAATAAGAGATTTAATTTTGTAATCCACTCACTTTTTGTAGTTTCCTCTTCCTAAAAAAAAAAAAACGCTAAATAAAAGGCTACACGTTCAGCTTTTCCCACGAGTTCATGAATTTTCCATTCAATAAGAAGCAGAACACCTTTTAAGATCAAAATCACATTTTAAATTGAAGAAAAGTTAATAGCAAAAGAATCATCACGCCCAATAAATATTTTGAGCATTGTCATGAACTAGCATATATATTTACATATAAATTATTAAATCTATTTATTTTAGGTCACATTATAGGTTAGCTAGGCAAGATGTCCAGAACAATGAGCAGCACTGTAAATTGGTGTGAGTTTGTTTATCAATAGAAAAATCCGTAAGTGATTGGTCTTGTGTTCCAGCAAGAGTCAAGCAATAATGTAAAAAGTAGGCCTAATAATAGGCTAATTATTATTCTTCTTATTATTATTTACCAAGTAACGTTGGATGGCGGCATTGATCCAATTATGAAAAGCTGAACTACTAGGTGCTACTGCGCTGTTATCCATGGATTGCATTTATCAGTTAAATTAATGCAATGTATCCTTGTTATTTTACCGATAAACTGAGTCCTGCGCTCATGTAGCTAACTGTGGTTTACAGTTTACAACCTCAGAACTTCTGTTATGAAATGATCGTAAAATTACAGTTAAAATAACTGGCAACAAGTGTTTGCCACTAGAGGTGGCCATGTGCCCCGCCGCTTCATTAAATACCGCTTCAGTAAATACCACATACTTCAATGTATTAACAAGAGTTTGAAAAGTGGCCAAAGTGGTGACCTTGAAAATAAGGTCAAGGTCACCCTTATCGACTGGTGTCTGCATAATGCCCCAATGTAGGCTGATATCAAATTTGAAGACTCTAAGTGCAAAGGTTCATGAGATATCGCATTAACAAGAGTTGGAAACATGGTCAAAGTGTCGTGGTGACCTTGAAAATAAGGTCAAGGTCACCCATATTGACTGATGTGTGCGTAATGCCCCGATGTAGGGTGATACCAAATTTGAAGACTCTAGGGGCAACAGTTCATGAGATATCGCATGAACAAGAAACGGGACGCATGTATGGACGGACGTACGGATGCTGCTGATTACAAAGTCCCCCGTTCCGCTTTGCGACAGGGAACAAAAAAGGTGCGAGTTTATAACAGTGGGCTTACTACAGCCTTGAACCCGGCTATTTTGAAACTCAGGAAAAAGTCAAATCAAGCGATGAACCAATTGCGACTGGGGACATCTCTTTCATTTCTTTGTACTTAACTAGCTTTACTTTGATACCAATATTTCGCCTATTTTACATACGATCATAAATATATTCAGCTAATGCAAACAGTTGCTGGTAGCTATATGCTGAAATAGGATCTTGAGCAATATTTTTCTGCTTTTACTGGAACATGTTCTCTTGGAAGGGCCCAGCTAAAAAAAAAAGGCCGTTCTGTCCGGCGCTCAATGTGCTGTTCTCTGGAGCTGGTTTGAGCGACTGTACCAACTGCGATACCGGAAATTCTTTCATTGAGTTTGATGAAGAATTACTCTTTTACAGTCGTATCTCTCTTTGTCTCCAAACAATGATAATGTTGAGGCCTAGGAAAAGGCCAGCAGAGGCCAGAATTGTATGGCAAAAAATCCATACCCAAGATATTTGAGTTAATGGCTGGTGGTGAAATGGTTAATTTCACTCAGTAATAGGGTGTGGCATTTCCAGACGCTGATCAGACAGAATGAGCAGTACCCAGACACTCCTTATACTGGGGACAATAAAAGGCCACCCCAAAATGTCAAATTTTGTCCAAAGTCATCATGCCTCAGATGTCTCAGGTCGTGCGGGAATGTGCCATTGGGATGCTGGATGCAGGCATGTCGACCAGAGCAGCCGCTGTGCAGCTGAATGCTAGCTATCGGACGATAGGCCGTTTGAGAATTTGTTTCAGACAGACGGGCAATACTGAAAATCGACCTCATCCACGTCGGCCACGTGTGACCACACCAGCACAAGATAGCTACATCTGTCTCGTCCACCTGCGGGATCAGCTCAGATCAGCGACACGCATAGCGGATGAGACCATTGGTCTACACAACAGATGCAACACACCACAGACAGTCCATAACCGCCTGCGAAAAGCCAACTTGCACGCACTGCGTCCTCACCGTGGTCTGGATCTCACCGCTGTCCGGCGTCGGAACCGACTCGCATGGGTAAACACAAACGTTCGATGGCCCTTGGCACGTTGGAGAAGAGTGCTATTCACAGACGAATCCTGGTTCCAGTTTTTTGTTAATAACAAGAGGCCCATGGGCCTTAACGGTCACCTGAGTTGCATAAGAACTGATGTTATTGATGTCAATGAAGGAAATATACCCAAAAGTATAATTTTCTCATATAAAGTATAGTACACGTCACCCCCTCACCAGGGGCAAACATGGAGCCTGGGGGCCATGAAATGAACAATTTTGATAAAGCACCTGAAGACCCTTCCATCTATGAAGAGTATGGGTTTCCAGCCTATCTCGGTCTGGAGAAGAAGATTGATGACATTTTTGGCAATATGACCCCGTTTGGGCCACACCCCCGAGCCCCTGGGGAAGAGACAGGGTCATGGTTCTCGTGGTTATAATGCCAATCAAGTTTAAATGACTTCCAGTAGAAAACAAGAGTGACTATATCCCCCGCCGTTAGGTCACCAAAACCGACTGGTGTCTGCGCATTCCCAGTAGGAAGGTTGGTACAATAAAGAATTGAAATAGGTTGACTCCTTCTTGAGATATCGCGCTGACAATGTTCAGGACCGACGGACGTACGGACGGAGCTGAATACTATATGCCCCGCTTCGCGCTAAACGCGCGGCGGGGGATAATGAACAAAATATACCAAAAAGTATCATTTTCCTATATAAACTATAGTAAATTTTTCAGCCAATTTGACCACTTTTAGCCCCGCCCCTCAGAGCACCTGGGGGTGGGCACCATATTATTCAAAATTTTTGTGCATATTTAAACAAGGAAGGTTCCTGCAAAATGTTATTGAAATCGCAGCTGCGGTTTCTGAGAAGAATTTGAAAATGTAAATTGTTTACGCCCCTGAATCGAAAATCTGTTTCATTGTTTCCTATGGGACAAAAATACTGAAATAGAAATTAATAACTCAAAAAGTATGAAAGATATCAAGAAGATAAACACCAGTAACAAGATTCAGAACAAGCTGAATTTTTCAAAGTTTGAATGAAGTTCCTTGGTTAAAGTATGTAGTAGTGAGTCAGCCCAAAACACAGAGAAGAAAGAAAGAAATAAAGAGTGGGAAGACGTGAGTGTTCCAGCTTCCAGCTTGCCCACTAATAATAATAATATGATATTGATATCACGTGATTCAAATCGCCAACTCTCAGAAGAAGCGTATATCCTTGCCCTACGTTATCATGACATCACTTGTACTTGAACCTTTTCCCTTGAAAGCCTCCTCATTCCTCATCTATTCTAACATCACAATCTGGAGACAGAGGGCTGGATTTCTGCCAGAACTCGCTTCCAGGGTGAAAACAGTCAGAGGCGTCACAGTGATGGTGAGTGGGAAATATAAAACCTCCATGTGAGGTATTAATTGCGTCAATAATCATACCGAAGAGCTGCCAGTAGGGTATAATCCTGGGGAGGAAAGGTATCTGAACACTGCTATAACAGAGGTGAACTGCGCTGTAAAAGTATGGTGATGCCGTCTATGTCCAGGAACCCATACATGTTTTGAATGAAACTCTGTGTGAATACACATTGGGAGAGTCCACCAGTTAAAGTAGGTGTCATATGTTGGTGTGAAACGGTGTTACTGCATTTGGAAAGATGATGTCAGTTCCAGTTTGTCATAGAAAACAGCAGCATACTGTATGATGGGGGTTATCCACTGCAGCACAATAAAATAGGCGTGCAATGCACAGAATACCCCTCAGCCCGATGTCGAAGTTTTTGGAGATGCCCGCCCGCCCACCCAACCGCACGAAGGATAGCAAAACCCTGCAGCCTTGAGGGCTGAGGGGTAAAAACCTCTAAAGGTTCCTCAGAGCTTCAAGAGGTGCCTCAAGTAAGCCCAAGAACGGGGTCTTCCAAGAATCTTTTCCTGAAGGTTCCTCAAAGCACATAAGAGGTTCCTCCACAGTTTCAAACTGAGGAACCTCCAAAGTTTCTTCAAGGATCTTGTAGTTTTCACAGTGAAAATCAAAGTAAAATGATTTGGCTGGTGGACTGCACAAGTGGAAGCATAACTTTATTTTATTTTTGGATGAGCTGCCATTTTAAGGGCATATAACCTGCATGTATTTGTTATTGCTGATACAGTCCAGTGATGCGCTCTGATCCCCACAAGCATCAACGGCCGCACCTTTATCAGCCACATTTGATACGTACTGTTCGCTGACAGTAGCAGGAACTGCCGCCTCTCACTTTTTGTAGGGAGGGCTAACAGGCTTGCCTGCACTTGCCAGGAAGGTAATAATAATAATTCAGGTAAGCATCCTGTTAGAACATGCTAATCCATATTAAAGATACGGTGGTACCACCAGCAGCATCCATACATGGTCTGCTGCTCCACCAACACACAAAGCACTGGATTAGGTTCACACACAGGCACGTGTTCAAAAAGAATGAAGAACGCACACGCGTGCACATACACATATACAATCATATACAAACGTGCATACACACATGATGTATGCTCTGTTACCTAATGTCAAATGAGAGTGCACTCAGTACAAGTAAACACAAACAGGTATTCGCGCACATAAACACACATTCTCTCTCTCTCTCTCTCTCTCACTCACACACACACACAAGGAGCTTCCCCCTAAATGTCTCAGGTGGCATTGAGGGAGTGGCTTGACAGATATGGTCGTAACGTGCAAGTGCCAAGGAAGGAGAGGGCGGATCACAGTTCGAAGCTCCTCCATAACTTCAAAAACACTGTTTGGGCTGCAGACAGCTGTACCTACTGAGCATTCAATCTCTGTTGAACCCACAGACAAATAAGCACACTCATAACAATCATGATCCCCATGTACTCAGCTGTGAGTTTTACCAGCGCAATATGCTTATCTTAATCGAGCAGAAGCCCTTGAGAACATAAGCTAGGAACACATATTCAATTATTCACGTCACTGAAATGCAAATACAGCATGTGCACAGTAGTGCATGCCTAGCAGATATCTGACATCTTCATCTAATATTTCATTTTGAGAAATGAGCCCTGGATTTGGACGCATTCCTTTATAAAAACGCCATTCGGCCTCCCCTCGTCCAAACATACTTACTCTGGGCTGCAGTGTTAATCTTCAGGATGTTCTCCCTGTTAGCCTGGATATCCTGAACACAAAAGGAGGGTCCCACTAAATTTGAGAGAAAACAAGTTAATATAAAGCATTATATTAAGTTAATCAAAGAAATGCCTGTCCTGTGCCATGAAAGGGTATTTTCCCCCTTTCTGATTTCCTCTACTTTTGCTCACTTGCCACATTTCACCGCTTCAATTTCAATGTTTTGAAGAATTAGGTACACACCCTATTCCTCCAAAAGTTGATCATTTGCTAGTTATTTGACACACGACCTTCAGAAGGACTAATAGGTACCTGCAAAGCCTTCTGAAGGTCATTGCCAACTAATTTGCCTGCTAAAAATTTGCAAAATTGTTGACCTTTTGAAGGCTAAAGTCTGAAATTTTGCCTCATACATTTGCGCTTTTAGTGACTATAGTAGTGACTTGAACGTTATGGGTTAATTTATTTGAGGAAAAAATTATCAAGCACCAACTGGAAATTGGGAAAATTAACTGCCCCGTAGTTACTACATTTACTCTGATTTACTAAATTTAGTTGACAATTGAAGACCACAATGGAAAAATGATCAGTCACATTTTCACGTGGTGGAAAAATTATGAATTAAAAAAATCTAAACAATCTTAGAAACAAATTACTGAAAAAATGTGCAAAAAATATAAAATGCATAAAATATTATAATATATCCCTTTACCCAAACCCACTGTATTTCTGTTTTTTCTCAAAATGGGACAGCATCTATTTAAAAGGTCACTGTGTCAACATACTTTGGTCTATCATCAAATGCTTGACCTCCTTTGAAACCTGAGACCTTGTAGAATGTCTAGGAATTGTCAAAATAACTCTGTGATTTACTGTCAAAGAGGAACAGAGGGTAGAATTTTATTTTTTCTTCCATGCGGATTTTTACATCTCTGGAAATGACCCCATTACAGCACTCTAAGTCACTTATTTCCCCATGGAAACACAACTCTGGCCCACTCCCAGGTCTTATGAAGCCAAGTGTCAGAGGAAATGACTATACAATGAACTATGACCCTTAGAGAGCCGTTTTTGTGTGGTAACACTCATGCGTTTTGCAGAGTGTCCATTTGGAGACTCCAAAAGGACCTTTGGATACTCTAAATAAAGCTCTAAATAAAGCTTGATTGCTCATGAACCCCTTGGTCTAGAAACATGACCTTGGTCTCAAATGAAAGATAACCATCTGCAGTATCTTACTCATATCTGGATTAGTTAGTAAAAGTTGTGTCATGGTATTACAGGGGCCTTATTTCACATAAAACTATTTTTGCCACTGCACCCACGATTTTCTATAGAAAAAAGGACAGACAAAGTGATGAAGTGCAAATGTGTAGTTGTAAAAGAGGATCCCCTCCCCCAGCACTCTCACCTTTCTACTCTCCTTTACAAAAAAAAAACCACTATTGGAATACCATAAAATTTACCACCAAAAACTATAGTATTACTGTTGTAATTGTATGGTTTTTTGGACTGCACTATGGTAATTTTAGTATTATTATTGAAATATTGTAGGGCTACCATAGCTAATAAAGTATCACTATAGAAAAAAACTATTGTAAACCATATCTGGTGAAATGTACTATAGAACACCATAATCACACTTAAGAACACCATACAATTCTTATAGTACACTATAGTAACTCTTCAGTTCATTTTCGTAAGTGCTTCCCCAGGCAACCCAATTCACATTCTACAAACACATACATGCTACACATCATTGGAAACTCCTCATTATGCATTGTAATTATGTTAGGATAAAAGCATCGTTTTGTTTATATAGACATAATGATTAGGCTACGCACCATTCAAGATCGGGGTTCTTCCCTTCCAGGAAATCAATGAACACTCAGATTTCACTTATTTCGATTTCTTTTATTTCTTCCTCAATATAACTTTCTCTCTTTTCCTCTTACTTTGCCCCTTCTTCCTTCGCGAGGTTTGTTTTTCCTTGTCGTTGAGGCATTTTTGACCAAAATACGAAAGTTTTGGAGAGGCGCAAGACAAGGCTATAATCCAGCTTTTTTACGCACGGACTTGCAGCGAGAAAAGCGCACTCAATCTCCCAGATTTCCCGAGGCAGTGAGGGGAAGTGCTACACGTCGTTGGAAAGGTCTCCTCATTGGCTACAAGGACATCTTGGGCTCATCTTTGTAGCTTGTGATATGACGGAGCAACCGTCAATCAAAGCAGTTAGTGCGATTTCATTCTTGCGAGCCTCACTCGCTTACAAGACTTGTAACTCGACATCGATAGGTCCTACAGACATGCATATGGTGTGTACGTAATCGTGAGAGTCTAACAAACACAGCTAGCTGTGTCTTTCCGCTGAAAATAACGCAGAACTATTCAAAATGTCTCATTTTTTACCGGAGAGAAGCTGGCATTTGTTTTTTTTTTAAACGAAACTGTTTTGTTTGATGTGGATAATGCATCTACCAATCGTAATGTCAGCAAAACACGGTGGATATTCGAATTTGCTGGGTTCTTACCGATATTTCAAGACCAAGCATGCCAGGGTCGGATGCAGGCTTCGGATGTAAACATCGGTTTAAAGGTAAGATGACGCGATTCAAAAGGGAGTTTCGGGGGGTGTTTTAAAACGTGAGGCTGTGACGTAATTTGACCGTTTTAGCGAACAAAACATGTTATTTCACTGTAACCTATGTTTATAAGGATTCCCAAGGATTCCCAGCTTTCAAACGATATACGCTGTTATTATGTTATGTAATGATGGGTTGTGCTCCAATTCGTTTACCGTTCATTTCAATTATCGTGTGAGGCCCTTTGGGTCGGTACCGGGTCGTCTGCTGAGTAACAGGATATATTATTATTACATATCAGAATAAATATTACGATAATATGTAGCGTATAAAATATCCAAAAATGCAAAAGGTGGTGCGTCAGTATGGGAAAATTGCCCATGAACGCAAATGGGTTGTGCTCCAATTCGTTTACCGTTCTTTTCAATTATCGTGCGAGGCCCTTTGGGTCGGTACCGGGTCGTCTGCGGAGTAGCAGGATATATTATTATTATATATCAGAATAAATATTACAATAATATGTAGTGTATAAAATTTCCAAAAAATGCAAAAGGTGGTGCGTCAGTATGGGAAAATTGCCCATGAACGCTTTTGATTCCTTACATATTGACTGTGTGGAGAGATGTATGTGGGCGTAGAAAATGCATTTGCTTTTTTGAACCATATGTGCTGGGACAGATGTGGGCCAAATTTAGATGATCGCGCCCCTAAAACCAACATATGGGGATAAATCAATGAATAACTCCCAATTATCACAGTGCTAGTTCTAAAATTTATAACTGGTATTGTTGCTGCCATCCCAAGGAACAATTTGACACCAAACATGGCTTAATTGCTTTGAAAATATGAAACCCAGGAGGAACTGAATCCGAAAAAACCTAATTTTGCAACATTCTTCGTCACAAATTGAAATTTTAACCTTAAAATTAATATCGTTCCCTAAGTGACTCGCCCTACATGTTAGGTAAAAAGTAGGTGCAGTATGCCAAGTTTGGAGAGGAGTTATACAGGGTGTTTTAAAATAAAAGTATACCCAAATAAAATCATCATTTTTTCTGAAAAAAACTTAATTTTTTTTTCGTTGGAAAGGGCTGATTGAGCTCTTTCCAATGATGCCTAGAACATGCATTCATTTCCATGGGTGAATGAGCAGCAATGCATCTTTTGAAGGGCACCCAGATCCTTACTGTACCAAATGTTGTGTTCTTCATTACGAAGAATTGGGAAGAGAAATCATACAAAAAAATTGAAGAAGATTACTAATTTATTCAGTGAAACGTTCCCCAGAGTAAATTCATGGCCCTGGCCCCACAACAGGACCGCCCTCCCGAGATGCAGCAAGTCTTCCCTAGGCAACAGAATGGAGTGCTCCGTCGGGCTTGGTGGGCACAGGATGGAGCCCCTGCCCACAGATTGCAAGCAGTTAGACAGCGTCTGGCTGAATTGTTTGGAGAACGCGTAGTTGTTCTTTACCTTCCTGTGGAATGGCCTCCAACATCCCCAGATCTTACCCCCTGTGACTTCCTCCTGTGGGGTAATCTGAAAGATAAGGTTTTCACCACACCTCCAGCAAATCTGGATGATTTAAGGCAGAAGATCACACAGGCAGTTGATAACTTGCGCCATGATCACCAAATGATCCAACGAGCTGTCCGCGACATGGTCAGACGATGCCAGCTATGTATTGATCGGGAGGGCGGACATGTTGTGGGGCCAGGGCCATGAATTTACTCTGGGGAACATTTCACTGAATAAATGAGTGATCTTCATCAATCTTTTTGTTTGATTTGTCTTCCCAATTTTCCGTAATGAAGAACACAACATTAGGTACAGTAAGGATCTGGGTGCCCTTCAAAAGATGCATCGCTGCTCATTCACCCGTGGAAATGAATGCATGTTCTAGGCATCGTTGGAAAGAGCTCAATCAGTCAGCTCAATCAACAACATTTTACACAAAATATTAAGTTTTTTTCATAAAAAATGATGATTTTATTTTTGATTACTTTTTTTGAAACACCCTGTAGTTGAAAGGAAAAGTTTAAATGAATTTTGCCATGGAACCCAACCCAAATCCGGGGTAAAAAAGAGGAAAGGTGGTGCGGAAAGGGTGAGAAACAACAAAAGAGGCACTTGAGGAAAACGCTGCCAAGTGCCTGTAATTGCCCCCGCTATTCAGCCCCACCTCGCAGTAGCACCATCCAAAACAAGAGACGCTTCTGCAAGTGAGTTACCTAATGCGTGCTCGTTCAGTGCCGTCATTCAAATACGAAATAACAGCAACTCGGCGAACATTTTAGATCTTATCTGACAAGTTGCTGAAAAGTTACGAAATTGTTACAAAGTCTACAATTAGTATAAGTTGCTTTTCCTCCGAACGCTAAACAAATTTTTCATGCGACAAATTACATTTTAAGTCGATGCGAATACACGCGCGTCTTTTACATTGACTTTCGTTAAACTTCGTTAAACATGCGGTGGCAAAGCAGCAGAAGGAATAAAAATGAGTATGCAAAAGTAAATAAATGATTAGCCATTAAGCTATGCAGTATTCGGATTGAATTTATACTGTTATGTGAATGCACACATATGGATGTAGTCGATATTAATTGGCAAGCAACAATACTAGTGCTAATATATTCAACAGCTGACGTATTACTGAAAACTGGTGAAAGATATTCGATGTAATGTGTTATGGCCCCAATTTGTTATTACAATCTACAACACAACAGCAACAGCAAGGGATGACAGACACAATTTTAAAAACTTAAACACATTTAATTTTTAAACAAAGACAAAGACTAATAACAACTAACTAACTGACCAAGATTGAATAAAAAAAAACAGAAATATTTACAGTCCCTTTGTTTGTTGGGGTGGCTTGGTGATGTCCTGGGTAAGGAAAATGCTCAAACACAGGCAAAAATCCACAAAAGAAACTTCACAGGTCTTGAACAGAAATGACAGGTCTGGTCGCATGTATCCTTCTTCTTGCAATTTCTCCTACTACTCTACTGTCTCAATTCTTTTCCTTATATACTCTTTTGCAGACCCCACCCACATTTAGACTTCTTTTTTTTTATTTTCGGGGACTTGCCCCAGACATGTCCAGGACATGTCTAAACATAGCTCCAGTCTGAGCTGAATAAAAAAAAAGGTAAATACTGCCATCCAGTGGCCTATATTCACATTACAAATGGAAACATGAACGGTTTAGATTCCTCTCGAATATGTTAGCTATTCAAAGGTGGTGGAGGTGTTGATAGCAGTGCTTCAGAAAAAGAGGCCAGTGCACAACCATTGGCAGAAGGTACAGAACAATGTCAACAGTCGGGCAAGTGATTTTGATGTTCCTTCAATTGCATTACAAGAGTGGTATTTATTCTTTATTATTAATCACCAACCTGTAACAAGTTGCAGACGTATGAAAACCAGGCACTGGCAGTTGACATAAATGGCTCTCATGTGGTTGCAATAATAGCCTTCTGGGCGCTACAGTGTTAGTGTTGTTGAATTTTGCTGTCTATTGCGGTGCTGTTGTGTATGCCATCCCAAACATGACAGCTGTTGTATATTCCAATCTTGGATTTAGGTTGGGGTTCATTAGTATCCCCTACTATGATAATCAGATTCTTAATACCATAGCATTGTCAGTAGTCATGTTGTGACTGTAGTCCTGAGGGGCACATTTTCATGAGAGGTTTCAGTGGTATGTAGGGGAGAGAAAAGGACTGCTGGAGATGACTTTTATGGTGAATACCTATGTGTGAAATGGAAAAAAGCTGTGACTATCGGATTCATACTGAGTGTCCATGTGACATTGCAGTGAGTGTTGTAGTGACAAGTGCCAATTTTGAAGTGCATATTTGTTTTGCCTGAGCCAACATGTACTACTGTGTGTATGTGTACGTCCGCATGCATGCATGCGTGTATCTATGTGCGCAAATGTGCAGGTGTGGGCAGGGTGCCTAGGTTACATGACTGACTCCTGGCCTTAAAAAGTCTCCCAGTCTGGCCCTGGTCAACACGGTAAGGAATCGAAAGCTTTCATGAGCAATTTTCCCATACTGACGCAACACCACCTTTCAAAATAGTGGCAGTATTGCGCTGTCTGAATGCCTTCTAGGGCCCGTCCACACAAAACAATTTTTTTGAAAATGCAAAAGGAGACCTATTTTGCAATTTTTCCAAATGTATATTTTGATCTTGGACTACCTCAGAGTACTCCTGATCGTTCACAGTCCAAAACAGGGTCCTTATTTAGCTCAAACTGCCATCCTCAAAAAACCCATTTGTAGTTTATTGTAGTCTCTGCCTGAAACGCCTCATTGGGGTGGCTCTTCCGCTCTGGCCCCCACTCCCCGTGTGCCCACTTTCTTCTCACAGGCCAGGGCGGTGGGCGGAGTTGGGCGGGGCGAGGCTGCAGAACGCAGTTTTCCGGGTCAGCCTTTCCAGAGTGAAACGTGAGACACCTCCGACATCTGATAAAGAATCGGCGGGTAAATTCCGCAATATAACGCAGTACACATGTATAGATCTAATGAAATGAACTTGTTCTTATAAACACAGCGGCAAAAGTGGAGGACGCAGTGCGAAAGTCTGGCAGCTCAAGCTCGAATTTGCTATCGGGGGATGAAAGGGGGATGAAATTATGTCACGGTAGTGCAGAGGAATCATTTGTTATACCAGACATGGTAGAGCTTGTGCGTTTCGCATTGCTTTCTCGGTAGGGATTTGAGAAGTATCCACCTGATCCCGGTCATGGATAAGTGAAGCGATCACTAACTGTAGAGGCTACAATCAGGCAACTTTATGATAAAACTGCCACATAATGCTTACCAAAGTAACACAAGCATACCAATCAGAATTACTGTATGTAAGTTAACCAGGAGCATTTTTAATTAGCACAACACAAACTAACATGCAGTAGCTGGTAACTGAGTGGTCATAACCACAGAGACAAACGCTTGCAATACAAGTTTTACAGACAGCAAGTTCCATTACCATGGACAGTTGTACCAAACATCCAAATTACAAACGAGTATTAAAAGTTAGCTTCAAATGAGGTTTATGTTCACACACCTTCTGTAAAATTTCCCCTGATATCACTCTTGCATATTTAGAACACAAACATTAGCAACAGTAACTTGGCTACGTTAGCAGCTGTGCTACAGCCACAATCAACAGGCTGTCACGTCAGGTTGGCTTATGCAGTAAAAGCAACTTACAGCTTCTGTATCTGTGAGTCATGGACAGTTGCGACCAATACAGGCCTTATCTTCAGATATTTTACAAAGCCTGCGTTTGAGGCCAATTGTTAGTGCTAACTATCGCTAGCGGTCTGCTAGCCACCCGTAACACGTTAGCTTCATAGGCATTATTTGCTGTTATATCGTTACTTACAGCATGTGGCTCTGAGCGCATGATCGATGCAGCTGCTTCAGGTTTGAGAAGCAGCTGAAAGGCTTATCCAGTGTCAAATTATCCTTTATTGACAAAGCTGTCTTTGGTGAAATGCTGAGCACAAACTGCTAACGTTCCCTTTGGCCGTGGCTGTTTGCTGCCAGCAAACAAAAAAAGCTACCCACTGATTTCTGGTGGCATCCTCTTTTGGAAGAGAAATTGGTGTTTTTCTTTGCGTCCAAAAGTAAACAGACAAGCAGCTTTGGGAGAGATACTGACTAAACTGCACCTCAAATGATCTGCTGTTCTTCTTTTGTATTTCCAAAAGTGTCAACGCTACCAAGGCATAGTATGATCTGCCATTGTTAGTGCCGGCTAGAATACTTTCCGGTGTGGGCAGGTCCAGCGCCGTGATTGGCTCTGGCTTGGTCTGTACAAATTGGAGGGCACAACCTGACCTGACGTCAGGTTTTGCCCAGATCTCGCAAAGATCTCGGGAGGAGCTGTTCAGAGAGGAAATCACGTTCACAAAATAACGTTCTTGGATCACGGCAAAACCCCTGTATCTTATGTTTAGAAACTTTTCAGAGGTTGAGTATGGACAACTAACAATATAACACTGCTAATATGTATTGAAAGAAGGATCAGCATAATAGGTCCCCTTTAAACAATGACGTGATAGCCCCCATCATAGCCCCCATGCCTGTGTGTGGTGCTGTATGTCACAGTAGCGTTTCTACGAAAATAGACTAAAACGGCTAGCATGCGCCTTCTTCCCAGTTTTTGGTCAATTTTACAAAACGCTACAGCACCATACAGCACCACACACAGGCCTGGAATTTGTAATACAGCATTTTGGGTCATTTTAGGCATCTCTGTGTGGACGCAGATATTTTTAGAAATGATGCCGTGTAAATGGGAGATTTTTTTAGAAACGACAAAAAAAAGAAAAGACCAAAAAAAATCTGTCTCTGTGTGGACGAGGCCCTGGTATCACTTGTTGTGACCGATTTTGGGATCATTGTAATTATTTGTGTTGTTTTTTGTGCTAATAGAACAGCACAGGGCTCTGCGACCCTGACAGTTGCTCCAGCGTTAGCAGAACTTAGCACTACTGTGAAGTTCCCTAACTACTGCCGCAGTAATCAGGGCACTCATCAGCAGACGGCCGGTTTCCTGCACTGCAGACCTCAGGAGGAACTGTGAGTGATGTCATCAGTTTGCAGTCTGTCTGTGATCGCTCCTCACACAGAGGGGCACCTCGCATGCTGAACACACAGTCTGCATCAGATACAGTATCACACCTCAGGATACACAGCACTTTTTGATAAGTTTTTCTCTCAAACTCTCACCATACTGAGGTTTTTCAGAAAATCAGAGACAAAGAAAAGAAATAGAGTAAATTTCAGTGGGAGACGCGCCTCCGCAAATAATTAATTGGCTGTGCAACTTGTCCTCTCCCTCTCCCCCTCAACCCCCAGAGCTCCCTTGAAAAAGAGATTTCAATCTCAGTGGGACTTTCCTGGTAAAATAAATAAAATAAAATAATTTCCTAATTTCAGGATGACATGTGTTTAACATATAATTAAATTTTCTCTTTTGAAAAATCTGATGTACTCTGGATCACAGATGACTTCATCATTTTTGAACAGAGAAATACAAAGTTGCTAGTAGTTTCTTTATCATAAGAACAAATTCCATTAGCCAACTGGGCTGTGTGTTTGAGTGTGTGTGTAGGCTTGTGTGTGCTTGAGTCTCTTTGTGCATGTCTGTGTGGGTTTTTGTATGTTTTTGTGTCTGTGGGTCCGTATGCGAGTTAGCGTTCATGCGTGGGTATGTGTGTTTGTGTGTGTGTGTCGATGAGTTTATATGGGCATGTCTCTGCGTTTGTGTAAGAGTGCGTGTTCTTACATGCGTGTGAGCATGCCTGTGTGTGTCAGTCTGTATGTATGCGTGTTTTTGTGTCTGTCTGTGTGTGTGCCCGTGTGTGTGTGTGCATGTGTCTGTGTCGGTATGTGTGTGTATCAATGAGTTTATATGGGCATGTCTCTGTGTGTGTAAGAGTGTGTGTTCATGCCTGTGTGTGTGTCTGTCTGCCTGTGTGTTTCTGTCTGTGTGTGTGCGCGTGCATGCACAAGCGTGCATATATGTGTGAACATGTGTGTGTGTGTTTGCTCCAGTGCAGCTGCTGTCACTATGAGGGGTCATGGCTACTGTAGGACACAGATTTCACACACAAAGTGTGGAGGGTCCAGCAGGCGGGTGATAAAATTACTTCCTGTCTGGAATCACACTGGATTATCACCTGCTTCAGGAACCCTCCTATCAGACCTCTGACTCACCAGACGGGAGGAGCAATGTCAATGCTGGATTTATTGCCTATGTCCAATTTGAGAATACGTACAGCATGTGTGCACGTGTGCGCGCGTGTGTATGCTACTGTGTGTGTGTGTGTGTGTGAGTGAGAGGAAGAGTATTTCTTACTCTGAGAATATATGAGTGTGGGTATATATGAGCCGACAATAGTATGCAAGTGAGTTTTTGCGTGACAGATTAAGATATTTATGGCGCATGAATGAGTGCATGTGTGCGATGGAAGCTGTCAGTGACTGCTTGTATAGGTGTGACAATGTGACTGTAAAATTATTTTTCCTTTTTGGTCACTGCGAGCATGAGAGTTTTAGTCAGCAATCTTGCGTACTCTGTCTAAGAGTGTGTGTGTGTGTTTGCGCGTGTGCCCTCATATTGAGAATAACATTTTCACACACAGGGGTGAGGCATACGGACAGGCACTGCCACTGTTGGACAGGGCAAAGTACTGCAGATTCAGCTCAACATTCCAGAGATTTAATACCTAACATTCCTGTTAGAAAAGGTTAAAAAATAGAAGCCCAGAGAACAAAGATGAAAGAAAGCTCGAGAAACTAATGGTTTGAAGTCTAGTTTTATCGCATTGTAAAATCCTGGAGCAGCTTGACGGCTGTTATTTGAGAAGTGCTCTATGCTGGTATAGACAGTCCCCTCCCATCTCCTGGAGGGTACATACTCCATAAGGGAACCATTTTATCAAAACAAGGCTATAAATTATGGTGCCTGAATCCTCAAACAATAAAGTTGATTTTGCAAAAAACGGAGTTCAGGCAATAGCCTTCTATGTATAAAAAAATGGAGGGATCATGCAAACATTTAAGTTGTTGCAAGCAGTTTTGTGTTTTTTGTTGATGAATTAGAATTCTCAGTTTGCTGTTGATGATTTCAGTGCAATATCTTCTTCACCAATTCTGATTTATCACTGGACCAATCTTCATGAAGAACATATGCGCCGACTAATATTATTACCCTGCCAAAAATAGACAAGGAAGCTCAACACGCATCAATTGTTCTTTTCATGCAAAACTCCAGACAACCCACATAACTCTTTATATCACACATTTTGTGGGCAAAATTATTCCGGAATTTGTGTGGCATGAATAAAGAAAACCATGTTCGTGCACACACACACACGCGCGCGCGCACACACGCCCGCACCCACACACACACACACAATCACACGCTCGCACACACACACACACACACACACACACGCAAGCAAACATACACACACACACAAACATGCGTGCGCGCGCACACACACACACACACACATACACACACACGCGCGCGTGCACAAACACACACACACAAGGTTCAAGGGAATTAGAGGGCATTCAGAGGTGATGGGGTGATGTCCCAGAAGAGATTTACAGGACCTCGCTGCTGGTGTGACTGGGGTGTAAACAGCAGAGATTTTAGAGGATCAGTAAGAAAAGAACTAAAGCCAATAAATCGCCCACTGAGGCACTTAAGGTAATACAGGCTGGACATAGGAATAGCAGGCAAAGTAAAAAGCTAACACAAGCCTGTCTGAATCTCAGGAAAATGTTACATTTGCCATTTAGGGGATGAACTTGTAAACCCACCACCAAGAAGAATTAGGGAGCCCATGTGCCTCAACTGCCTTTTCAGAATCATGGAAGTGCTATATCTCAAGGAATAACTATTAGCAATCAAAGTTATTATTTTGTCTGTGCAAACCACTGGGTAGACTAAATATGAACTTCATCAGAGGGTCATGCTGTCTGAAGAGACTGTCACCTGTTTTCCCAAATGGAGCACAAAAATAAGAATTCTATTGGAGTGACGTGGAAATGTTGTGGGTTTCAATGCCATTGGAGACAAAACAATAACTAAGTACAAATGTTTTGGCAATGTACATTCCTGCTAGTGCTCCAAAGCCTGGCAATTTTTCTCCTCAAAAGCAGACTAATCAATTCAGCTAATTGCAAGCTATACTGTTATGAATTCATGACAGCCACAGCACAAAATATATATATTTTTTTGTTTGAACAATACGTCCCATGAATAACAAAAGGTCGCAAGTGACATTCCTGATGAAACCTGTTTTTCTGCGCCACGAGTACTTTGTGGTGCAGAAAAACAGGTTTCATCAGGAATGTCACTTGCGACCTTTTGTTGTTCATGGGATGAATAGATATTTCGACACATTATACTACTGAGCCCATAGGCATGTAGTACAAGTTGAGCATTAGCTGGGCTTTCTTTGCACGAGCTGGCTGTATAAACCTTCAACTCGCAATCAGAGATACCATGAGTTACCTTAAGAAACCATGACAGATTAAAAGAGAACCACCTTTGTGACACAGAAAAACCCGTTTTGGGCTCAACATACTACCTGGCTAACCCAATATCTCACTTCGTAGTACACCCCTCTGGATCAATGCCATTTCTATGGATGATTTCATTTTGTTTTACAAAACATTATAGGCCCAATTTTTCTGAATGCACTATATATGATGATTTCTATACAGACAGATCGCCATGTCTATTCTGATTTTCCTCCAGCTACAACAGCTGACTGGTCATTTCCTGCCCGGGCATACTTGTATTTTACAGGGGAGTTTTCCATATAGTTTAGAAGGCACCGGAGGGAGTATCATCCAAATGAGGTCGTACAAGACAATATTTAATATTTTCCAGTAGCATAAGGCCTTCCATGTATGAGTTGCGAGGGCCACTTCAAAACTGAGATGCTACTTCTGCATTTCACATTTCACCGGAAAGCACTGACAAACAGAATAATGTGCCGTAATTAAAAGTGATTGTATCGTGTGTCACAGTATCATCAATGTTATTATTTACATGTGTTGCTTCAACTGAGGTAAGTTCTGGAAATGTAAAGAGACAGGTTTAGTACAGCTCATAACATTCACAGAAATTAACTCAGTCAAAGCAATAAGAGGACTTGACTTAGTCGAGTGAACAAATACTTTCTTTACAGTGCAGATATTGTTCCTTTATCGAACACCCTTCATGCATTTGTCCTTTTTTACACCGTAAATGCATCAAAAATGTCTTTCATATGAAAAGAGAACCAATAAAATGCTCTATCAAGGTCTACAAAAGACAGGTAACCGCATCAACAAAAACAAACAAAAAATTACATGCACACCAATATCTTGCATATACCCTAAATGTCCAGTATAAGGTTGCAGTATGGTACTGGAGTCGGCCCAGCATTATAAGATGGATCACCGCTCCTCCCATCATAGTCAATTACGGCTATTGCATAGCGCATACATGGCGTTCAATTCATTCAGCACTTCTCTCATTCACATATTGTGGAAATGGTTACAATTTTCCTTGCATGTATCGCATATGGTTGGAAAAATCGGCCCCATATTACGATCACTTCTTTGCCATAGTATAACATAATTGTTATTTACCTACAGCATGAAAGGAAAATTAAACTGGGGCATTAGAAAATTCATATCATGTTAATTTATATATTTCACACAGCATTATGACTTTTTTGATAGTTTTTTTTTTTTTTGGCTTGTTCTTAAAAATTCTCTTAAGTATTTGGGTGGATTTGGGAGTAATCATAGAAGTGCATGAAATTTAGTCAAGACTGAGTTCGTTTTAGAGGAAAATACCAGTAGATCAGTAAACAATAAACATGTGCTTAAAGTGTTGACTTACACCTTTCATTTAAGAGTCTGTCAAAAATATTACATTATCCACGTGGGAATTGCTACCAGTTTTATACAAAGCCCCCAAATTTAGGAGCTTTTTAGGGGCTTAATTTAGATGTTTGGAAAGATGCATGGCAGCCCTGCAATATTATACTCGATTTTATTGTCAACACCCAATCAAGGCAATCCATATAACACTGACAGAGAGGAACCGGGATGAAAATTCTTTAAGCCTTCAAGGCTACTTCACATCTCTGCAATATTACAGAATTACTGACTCGAGGTGAGGTTACTCCGATGATTTATCTACCTTGGACAAGCGATATTCACTGAGGCGCAGGTGGAAAAAATCATCGGATTCACTGATTACTGAAGCCAATAAATGTTTTATAATGTGATCCTGTTGAAAATATAAGAGAAGAGCGACAACCTTAACATAAAGCTCTGCACAGGGACAAAGTGACACGAAATACTGACACTGTCAGGAGCTCCTGCGGGGGAAGCCAAATATATTTTTAGCTCAAGGTCATTGGATTGTAATATTTACCTCTCAAGCGTATTGCGCAGTGAATATCACTGTTTACAGTGACAGGCGGAGCTCGCCTCGACCAATTAGGAGAGAACAAATCCTTGTGACATATAAAAGGCAATACCATGACTGGGCTACATCTGTACGATGCCTCAGCACCTGATTGGACAGAATTACTTGACGTGAATGTTTTCCTGTGAGCTCAACCATTTCCTTTAATATACTCCTCACTGTATACATTGCAGAGAGACCAGGAACTGCATCTACAATGGATATCAAAAGAAAGACGACACACTAGTCTCTCAGCGAGGGTTCAGGACACGCAGTTAGAAGCTAGAGAGAGGCTGGTCATGTGCTATTCCCTGCGCACTGATAACCTGCTGACCACACAGGATGCATCGTCATGTGAAGCCCCCGCTGAGAGCATATAAAGGAGTAGCAGCTGAGCTAATCCCCCTCTTCAGCAGAGGGAAAACTCTTCTCACTCATCCTCAACGTTCCAGTTCAGGTGAAACCTGTTGACGCAGGGCTGCCTCAAGAAACACCATCTTTTGACCAAGATAAAGCATGAAGCAACTTCACCAAACCATGATGAAGCAACTTCACCAAAAATTACATTCTTCACCCTTCTACTGGTCAAAAGACAATTCTGTCACCATTGGCTTACAGACAGAGATATTATTTCATATTATTAAGTCTTTCTCGTAACTGCAGATATGGTTGATGAAATGAAGAGCTGGGATGCAAAACCCACAAAGTCCACTTAACCTCTTTTGTTTTAAATTGAATTTTTTTTTTTTTTTTTTTTAAAGAAAACTCAATTTTAAACAAAAGAAGTTGAGTGGACTTTGTGGGTTTTGCATTCCAACTCTTCAAATGATGAACAGTTAAAAAAAAAGTGTTATTTGATTGAAATAAGAATTATTGTGACTTATGTTTTTTTTTTGTTTTTTTTTAGTTTATTCATTAAAAAAAATTTACTGCGTGATATTGTATTGCTGGAAGAAAAATCACCAGTAGAGGGATTAACTGCACTTCACAAGTTCAGTAAGATAGATGTGCACCTTTCAGGCACATTATGAGCCTCGATCGAGTGCACTGCCTGTTCCTGTTATTGAATATACCATCATGACCGCATTCTGTGTGTGTTTTCAAACGCCAGTGAAGAATGGTGACCAAACCAAACGTACCGTTAATGAGAAGTAGCAGGATGGGGAGAGAGAACATGCCTCCATGGCTCATCATGAAAATCCTGAAAAGACAAATTAAAGTTCAGTGTGGAACACAATTCTCACAAGCCTTGCACAATCCCACACCAGACTGTCAGACATTCACGCTGCTTCCAATGAGAACCAGGAGCTCCTTTATCACAGTTTATTAATATTTGCAAAAGGGACCTGTTTCAAAAGTTAGAATAGCTGTATTGCCCAAGCATACAGCCCTCATCAATATTCAAGATTTACAAAATTCTTCTTCAGTGGACAAGAAAAAGGTGGTGTTACATTAAGATTTTCCCAGTGTCAGCCATCTGGTCGGTATTATAGGATTGAGCATCATATTCGATTGGATTTAATTTGATTTGTCCACAGAATATGGAGCTGAATATCAGAAAAGCCCGTAGCATGGGGACACAAATATCCATTTGTCCATAGAATATGGTAATGAGAATCTGCTGGTGTTTTCCACATGGAGCTGAATAACTATTTTGTCTACTGAATATAAAACCGGGGTTTTGCAGAGTGAATACAGAAATGCCCTTTCAGGATGCAAGCCATTTTTTTTGGTTAATTTTTCTCATGACAGATTACATTCAAAGTCAATGTATTCATGTCTTTCGCTGACTTTGAATGTAATCTGTCGTGCAAAAATTCATTTTGTGTCCGGTGTGAAAGCAGCTTAAGACAGCTACTTTTCATGAGGGCAGACATTTAACGAAACATCCATACCATAGTTTAAAGACAGAATGGAGGGTATGTTGAACAGTCCACAAAGTTAGTTGAACATGTCCACTGCAGGCCAAAAGTTTGGGGCCGCCCTCAAAAAAAAAAAAAAAAAAAAAATCACACATCAACTGTTCTTTCCTTATTTTTTGCACATGGAATGACTTCAGTACATGAAATATAAGAAGCCAATAGGTTTTGGGTGAATTCCAGACCTCAGACCACATTTTAAAGCTGTCTTGACTGATTGATCACTGACCACAATTTTTTTTAATAATTGAGTTCCAATGCCTTTGTGTTAAAATTGTTCACGTCCTAGTGACATAAAATCATGTAATGTAACAAGGCGGCATGCTGTACAAATGCCTTCCCCAAAACCAAGGGGTCACATTGCACCATTAAAAATCTGAGTGCTGCCCCAAACTTTTGGTCTGTAGTGTATATTTTGAGGATACTAGTTTCAGGCATAGCCACATAAATCATAAACTTGGAAATCTGATTATAATTCAGGGACACTAGAAAATGTTGATTCCCAAACTTTCTCATTCATTGCTTTCAATGTAGCTTGTACTTTGAATAGGCCTGTGCATTCATGCTATAAATAGTACCCTCCGGACTAATTGTCATGCTTAATTAAAAATGGGCAAAACAAGATGCACAAAATGTCTTCATCTACGGGATCTTTCAAAGAATTCACAAACATCTAACGTGTAAGTGAAGCTACATAATTGAAATTCTTAACATGACAAATATATTTCTCAAAAATCTGTGCCACTATGTTTGGCACCCCTTCATTTAATATTTTGTGCTGCCTCCCTTTGCCAAAGTAAGAGCTCAGTCTTTTATAATGCTTGATGACGTTGTTGAATACATGCAACAGGATGTCAGGCCATCTCTCCACACAAAACCTCCCCGGATCCTTCAGGTTCTGAGGTCAACACTGATGGAGTCATCTCTTAGGCTCATCTGACAGATTTTCTGCAAGATTTAGGTTGAAGACATAAATAGCAATGGCAGAACCTTTACTCTGGGGTCTGGGAACCATTTTTGTGTAAATCTGAGGAGTACTTCAGACAGTTGCCCTGCTGGAAGGTCCAAACACGACCCATTTTAAGCTTGCTGGCAGAATTTGGTTTTTCATGAATAGGGCAATTCCATTCCTGTTGTTCGGGACATTCAGACAGTATTTTACATCCAGAAAATGAAATGATGACTGGCTTTAAAGTAGGCTGTGATCTATAAATTGTGTTCCCATACTTCAACATTATTCAATGATCAAACTGATTCATTTCCATTTTTGGGGGGTGAAAAAAGGAAAAATGTGATCTGTCGTACGGGACGCAGAGAAATCACTTTTTTTTCAAAAAAGTCTTTTCAAGAACTCTGTAAATTGGTTATTGAAAACTTCTAGAAAATAAGTCAAGAAATATTGAAGAGAGTCTGCTATATTGTGATCAAGCATATATATTCTATCAAAAAAAATGACCAAGGCATGAATTCAATAGGGTTTAGAAATTCTAGGGGGGACCTGTTGTACAGGACAGAAAAAATTTCTGTCGTACGGGACGCTCCTATTTGAGCTCAGGTTTTTACTGAAGCACTGCCCCCACCTGTTATTGCACTTAAATATTGAACAGCTAAAGGTAAGTAAATAAAAACTGATTATTTTGCAATACTTCATGTCCCCTCAGTTAGCTCTGGTCCTGTGATAATTCCGTACCTGTCGGACGGGACAAAATAGCTGTTGTACGGGACAACTATTATCTGTAAAAACCTGTCAACCTTTCCTGCCTCATCATTTACCAACTTCTTTTCTTCAGAACACAGTTTGAAATTCTCCCATAACAAACAATACACAAATCACTAGATAAAGCTCAGAATGATTGAGAAACGACCAGATGTGAACCATGAAACACTTACTAGTAACACAAATTACTATCAGTTCATCATTCCATTGCCAACTTGGATGCTGCATGTATCCTCAGGGCACTTTCACACTAGGGACTCGGGTACAGATCTAAAATCTGGTTTATTTGGTAAGTGTGAACCCAAGTGTACTGTGCTCGGGCGCGATATGCGAGTCCACTTGGAGGAGGTGGACTCTGGTATGGTTCATCCGTACTCATGCCGAATGTGAAAGCAACCGTGCTCGAGCACGAAAGTGAAGTATCACGTGACACCTTAACTATTCGACCATTCTGTTCTGACACATAGCGGCAAGAGGAGCTCTCTGGTTAAATGAAGAAATTGGACAGACGAATCGCCTCATCACAGTTAGTAGACATATAGGGCTACCCAAAAGAAAAGATTTTATCAAAAATCAGATGAGCGCACATGGAGAACTTTGCCATTCCAAAATGCTAAATTTCACTTTTTCCCTGACTGAAGCACCACCTGTACTCTTGCACCCTCAACAACCCATGTTCAATATGTGCTGATTACGTAAAGGACACTTTATGAATAAAGTGTCTTGGGCTGTTGAGGGCGCAGTCTGGAAACGCCCCTGATATTACAGCGCCCCCTATAGGACGCGCCCCAGCCAGCCCACAAACATTTTCAGATTTTTGGGAGCCATACTCACAGTGGATTTATGGATGAGAAAATGAATTTGGGTTGTTCTTGGCGCAATGACATAATTGAATTTGAAAACAGAATTTTTTTCAGCAATTTCTCATCTCAGGATCCTTGGCCTTTCTGGTACCCCTAAAAAAACCAAAGGGTATTGGCACCTAAAAATTTGCAGTTTTTATACTGAACTAACCATCTTTCACCAACAAAAATTTTAAGCAAATCTGAACCCATCATATATCGCCCTCTGCCTGATTCTTATAAAAACTGGCTCTTAAAAACCACCCAGGTGCATACTGCTACCTTCTGTATTGGAATTTTGATAAAATATTCTTTACTCGGAACGGTACGATGTCACTTGTGTGAAAGCTGACCAGCGGCGAGAGAGGGGAGGGCGGACAATCGTACTGTGGCACGGTGCGGAACAATCGTACCAAGTGTGAAAGCGCCCTTAGGCTTCTGGAGTTTTCTGGAGCCTCTGGAGTTTTCGCCCAAGTGTCGACAAAGTATTACGCTCTTCTCTCATTTGAGGGGTTCATTACATGTACTATATTGTTATTCAGCCAGTCTGACAGTGCAGAAAATGTACAGAACCGCAGTGCACATTCATGCATGAGACAGACAGTCACGTCAGTCAACTCTTTTCTGTCTTTCTAAAAAATTAATGAAATACACAGACATGGCAGATGTTACTTTCACAAATATCTTAAACAATTACTTAAATTTCAAGGCATTTTCAATGTTTTACTTACCTCTGAATCGACGACTGATGCCATTAAGAAACCTTGAACAGCCACTAGCATACCCATGAAACAGTCACTTGCCTTCCCTCAGTGCCCCCTATTGTCTCAGAGGTGAGGAATTAAAGCAAAGCCTATTGCCTCTCAGGCAGAACTAACCAACCTAGAAGTAACTACCTTGCGATTTGGTTTAAGCAGTTCTGTAAAGGACTATACCAATGATCTGTCATAAGGGACATTTTTGTCAGAAATTAGAGGATGTGAAATCAAACGTTTCTAGCTAAAAGAATTTAAAAAAATGGCGAGAACATTTTGCCTTCACTCTGTTGTACAGGACATGACAATTAACAGTCCCTCATTTATCATATTTATCTCCATTAAGCAAAGGTTCATGTGACCGTCACTTCGCAAGTGGACAGACTTTGCTTGAGATCGGTGATTTGGGAAGACTAGGTACTTGAGTGATATCAATAAGCAGGAAATTAAGGTAATTGATTGAAAATTGCGGAAAATTGAACATTTTTATCAAATTTCATGTCTAGTTAATTTCACCCTAAATCACCACTCTGCAGTCATGCAAGCAAAAAAACTAACTTGTTCTAAATGACCTGCGTATTCAAGGTTACAAATCATAATAGACCAGTCAGTTAAAAACATTTCTAAAATTAAGCATTTTTTCCAGTTTCTAGCATGGAATCGCCCAATATCTGATAGGTTACATGGTATTTTGGAGACCATTAATTACAAATACGATGTCCAAGGCCTTAAAAAAAAAAAAAACACAATATTAAATATCCTCCACCATACTTCACAGTGGGTATGAGGTGCTTTTCTTTATCTTTCTGTATACACCAATCACACGTTAATATTTTTTGCCAAAAAGCTCCACTGTGGCGTCATTTGACCATATAACCCAGCTTCAGAGAAAGTTCCTGCAAAGTCTGGCAAACTGTGGGGCTTTAGTTTGTTCTTGATTGACAGCAGAGACTTTTGATGGAGTGAACTTGTGATGATGTCAGTGGAGTCTGGTATTTTTGAAGTACTTATTAAGTTTCTTTTATCCATTTCCTGATTTGTACAGCTCATCATCATTCGCATTGCACATCAACACTGTGCAGTCGGATATTTCCCACAGTGATGAATTTGGCCTGCATCACCTCATGTTTATACCCTCGTGAAACAGGAGGTCATTGTTGATTACATAGGAGTGCCCATTCAAACAGGTGAACAGAAAAATGTAAAATATGACCAGAAATATAATTCAGTTAGATTTTAATCATCAGATTTTCTAATGGTGCCAATTATTACGGCACAACTTTTGGACAAAACCATGCATTTAATGTCAACATGTTTTGAATTATACTTTTCTTTCAATAATTTTACCTCAATGAAATGGTAAGATTTTTCTGAATATAACTAATGAAAACACCAAGAAGATGAACCGCAAAGACATTTTCACAGCGTATTTTGCTTGTATTCAAGGGTGCCAGCAATTTTTGAGGACAATGTACATCCTCTGTGAAGGAGGACTACTAAACGAAATGATGCAGAAGGCTGTGGAAAGGAATGGATTGTTTTAGTCCTGCAGGGTATGCAGAAATCCGTGGTGTAACTGCAGGTCTACTGCACTGCCATGGGGACAAAGTTCAACATTACACGGCAGCTAAGAAGCAAGGACCTGGACTGGGAAGATCTCTCCTCATGGTAGCTAAAAGGGTAAAGCAGCTGTTTGTGAAGGGGAATGCAGCCTAGCAGCTGGTACACAACCATTCAGCCATAATAATCCCACTAAAAATTACTTAAGACACTCATTTAAATGCCCACAATTATGTCATGGAGTTTTATTTCCAGGCTTGGGTCCAAGTCCAGGCTTATCATAGATTTCTAAGAACTTCTCAATCCAGCTTTAGTCCTTACCATGCAGGTGTTCCTACTCACTGCTTCTGTTTAGAGGGCATCAGAGGTTAACATTAGGTCATAATAAGCTCACGGATATTTCATAGGCTCTCGGCAGAGAAATTCTCAGCTGCTTTTGATAGCAGCGCAGGCCGAGCTCGGTCCTCGTATGATGATGTAGATCATCTGGTTCATGCGTTCAACTCCCACTGTTCTGCCATCTACCCTTAGTAACTTGTAGCACCAAGCCTGTAAACTCCTCCCCCTGGGTAAACGAGCGGATCCACAGTCTGAAGCGCAAATGCCGGAAAATAGAAAGGCTGTGGAAATCCAGCAACCTCCAGGTCCACCGTCTCAATCTTAAAGATTTGTTAACTGAGTTTAATATTTTTAAGCTCTGGTTAAGAATGCAAGGGCTACATATTTTGCTAATTTGATCACTTCTAGTCTGTGAAACCCTACTATTTTATCCCAAAATTTCAACCATATTGTCAGCCCCCCACTCCTCCAGTCCCTGTCTATTCTAATCAGGACTGTAATCATTTCCTGTCCTTTTTGGTATTTAAGGTTGGCGATGTGAGGGCTAGCATCTCCCCCTCCCATTTGTCCACCCAGGCAGGCTTCTCTGGGTAGCTTCTCTTCAAACAGACTACAAGATCTAACCGAGCTAGTGAGCTCTAACCGAGAATTCCTCCTTCAGTCCTCAAGACATCATACCAAGTTCTATACTGAAACACAGCGAAAACACAATGCCAAATTTAAAAAATTCGAGCTGATTTTTTGAACCCATCAAATTTACCGCAGACGAAATATAGTGGTATGAAAGTTAAAAGCTTGAATTTTTGCAAGTCCAGGTTCGAACCCAGTTTGTGTGTCTGTCAGGGGATCACTTCTCCAAAACGCAACTTTGTCATGTCATTAGCAGAAGGTTGAACGCATCACTTGAAAAACGCGCAAATGCAAAGCAAGAAATTGAATGCATAAAAGGCACAGTGGCTCATCTCCATCAGCATCAATGTCAGGATGCCACAGCTTACAGAACAGCAGAGGGAGTGAGCTTTAGATATGCAGCTTGGGGGAACATCTCTGAGAGGTTGCCGGTCGGTTCAGGGTCAGTTCATCCACCATCAACAGACTGGCACATTGCTACCAATAGACAGGAAGCGTTCACAACATCTCTAATGAATGTCATCAAGACAGGTGTTTTGCGGAGAGCAATCCGTTCGGTGGGGGTTGTGTTGTGGTCTGGGCTGCCATTGCTGTGAGATTTCGGAGCGAAATTGTGATTCGTGGAGGTCAAATGGCACAGCAATATGTGGATGAGATTTTAAGACCAATTCACCAACCACTATTGAGCAACCAAGGACAACAGCGATTACTGTTCTCGTTCCAACACAACAGAGACTTTCTCCAATGAGCGGGGATCGATGTTCTCCCTTGGCCATCCATTTAACCCGATCTTAACCCCATTGAACACACATGGGATGAACAGGGTCGTCGTGTGCACCGGCGTCAACGTGAACCACACATTGTTGCCAAGTTGACAGCAGCACTAAAGGAGGAGTGGAGGAACATACCCAAGCAACATTAGTGTGAATCAATGCCTCGCCGTTTATGCAAGCACAGGGAGGACACACTCACTACTGACAGTTTGTGGAGGGTCTGTGCATTCACAGTGGCATATCGGAAACATTTGACGAGATAATGTGTTGAAACTTTACAGTGTTATGGACAATTAAGTTCTTTTTCTATTTTAATTAAAATTGAATTGAAAAACCTTGGTTATTTCTTCTTCTTGGTTATTAAATATGGGTGTTGCATTTTCACCATGTGTCAGTATATATTGAAGGAAGCGATTGGCTCTGTTGGCCCTAGCTTGGTATTCATCATCAACACCTCTCTTGATTCAGGCTGTGTCCCATCCTTTTTTAAACAGGCTACTGTACAGCCTTTCCTTAAACAAGTAGATCAGAAGGATCTAATAGCTGCGACCTCGCCTAGCATCCGTCACGAGGCCTAGTGTCCATGACTGGTGGTTTCTTGTACAAGTGTGATGTCGAAATTGGCAAATGACCTTGAAAATCAATAGGGGACCCTTCCTCTGTACCAAGAAGCTTGTTCTAAGATGTAATAGCAATCCATCAAGTTGAAGTGGAGTTACGGTGCGAAAACTGTGAAATTGGGGCAAAATCGACACTTTTTTGACCGGTGTGACCTTGGGATACAACAGATGACCTTGAAAATCAATAGGGAACCCCTCTCCTATACCAAGAAGCTTGTTATAAGATTACATAGCCATTCATTGAATTAAACTTGAGTTACGGTGCGAAAACCGTCAAATCGGGCTAAATTGACACTTTTTTTTACCTTTGTGACCTTGGAATATGACGGATGACCTTGAAAAACAATAGGGAACACCTCCTGCATGCCTAGAAGCTATTTCCAAAATTTCATAGCGATCCATGAATTCTAACTGGAGTTACAGCGCGAAAACCTGCAAACAAGGTTGTGACCTCTGTGAACTTGACCTTTGACCTTCGACCTCGACCTTGTGCATGGACATCACTTTGGTGAAGGTCAATAACTCCGGAAAATTTCATGATGATACGACGACAGGAACATGGTAAAAAAAAGTGTCACAGACGGAAGGACGGACGGACGGACGGACAGACAGACAGACAGGAGCGTTCATAGAGCCGCTTGGTCGCAGCGAAAAACCAAACTTAGATCCATCCCTACTGAAAAACTACAGACCCATCTCCAAACTCCTGTTTCTATCAAAACTCTTTGAGAAAGTTGGAGCTAGCCAACTTTCTTCTTTCTTGACCAACTAAGGCCTCTTAGATAAGTTCCAGTCTAGTTTCCGGCAGCAGCACTCGACAGAAACAGTCCTTCTCAGAGTGCTCAATGACAACATGATGGCCTCAGATGCAGGTGAATGCTCGGTGCTGTTCGATCTGAGTGCAGCATTCAATACTGTTGTGTAGACCACGACTTCATGCTAGATAGGCTCAGTGAGTGAGTGGGTGTCTCTGGGAGTGCCATGGAACGGTTCGCCTCCTACCTCAGTGAGAGAAGTGTCTCAGTAGCTGTCGGCCCATTTGCCTCTGACCCTGCTCTCCAGTTGTCTGGCCGGCCCCCATTCCATTTGCTCCGTATATACTTGCCCTTGGCCATGTCAACAGTAACTTCAACTGTATCTCATATCACAGTTATGCAGATGACATCTAGTTGTATTTGTCTTTCACACCCAATAAAATTGAAAAAAAATCTATGTTCTTCATGAGTGTCTGCCATTAAGAATTGGATGACCAGCGACTTCCTCCAACTTAATACAGACAAGACTGAGGTACTCATTATAGCTGCTGATTCAGTGGTCTCCAAGGTGGATAACCACATGGTGTCACTAGCAAGTAAAGTCAGATCTGATTTAAGAAACATCGGGGTTTCATAAAATCTCGGCGCTGATTTACAAAGCCCTCCATGGAGAAACACCCGCTTATATCCATGACCTTCTCATGCCCCATGTCACCAGCTGGTCACTGAGGTCCTCTGACCAAGGGCTCCTCGTCCTGCCTCGAGCGAGGCTGAAAACCAGAGGTGACCGAGCATTCCAGTCTGCCGCCCCAAAGCTCTGGAACTCCCTGTCCATGGACCTGAGAACCTGTGCCACTCTACAATTTTTTAAAGGCCAGTAAAAAACCTATCTGTTCAGCCAGTCATTTGGACAGTTCTAAACTGTTTGCTGTATGTGGCACTGTAGTGTCTCAATGACTGTACTGAGTGTATTTCTTGTGTTATTTATTTATTTCCTGTGAAGCACTTTGTGACATCGAGCTGAAAAAAGTACTTTATAAATAAAGAATTACTTCCTCACTTATAGCACCACCATGATTATACTTGCACTCAACCTTGACGCTTAGCTTTTATTACCTCCGCCAAAAAAAGTTGGCAGGAGGTTATGTGATTGGTGCCATTTGTTTGTCTTTTTGTCTGAACTAGATAACTCAAAAAGTAACGAACAGATATCTCTGAAATTTTATGCGTGGGTCGCTCCTATATCAGGGATGGACCCTATTGATTTTGACCGCGATCAGTAAAACAATATGGCCGCAACTGCAGCCATTTTGAAATCCTATGACACATACAATGATAACTGAACTTAGCTCCCACTCATGAAGATTTGGATTTTGCTGTTGGCGGAGGTTTGCACTCTAGGAGTGACTCTAGTTCACAATGAAATGATACATGACAGGCTTGGTCAAACAGAGTAGGGACTCTGGTCCAGGAAGAACTCATGCAGACGTTTGTTCCAACCACTAACAGACTGTCACATTATTCTCATGGCTCTATAACCTACATTGACTTACTCCATTATTTGTCCACAGTAAAACCTGCAGGGTATTTTTGCAATCCCAGAGTAAAGCAGGTGCTTACACAGCTGTCAGTTCAAGATAACTGAGCTAATTAAATAAATAAAAGGAGATACAAAACCCCAGAATAAGTCAGCCTTGTGGTGCAGTCCTGACTCAGGAAGAGACATATAGTTAAGTAGGCACTCGCATGAAGGCCATGTCTGAAACAACTTCCTCACCGCTATGACCTCAAAACATTCACCGTCTAATAAACACATGGACAGTTACCAGCAGCACATCCAAATACTGACCGTTTCTTTCTCAAACCTCGAGCTGAGTGCGCTGGATGAATGTTAAGTATCCAAAGTTGCCCCATTACCAGACTTGAAAATGAAAACAATTGTTTCCTATGTGTGCATGACCCCTATTTAAGGCTTTATGACTCAGGATTTGAGCGTCTCAGAGCCTGGACAAATAATGTCAATGAAATGAGATACTCATTCATTTTAAATGAAAACTTATCTCCATACATTTTCTTATTTCTGGGACAAAATGTGTCGCAAATATGCAGAAACTTCATAAAAATTCAACATTGAAGTATTTTCGCAATAAAATACAACCCCAGTTCCGAAATAGTTGGGGCGAAGTGTAAATTGTGAAGAAAATCAAAATGCGATGACTTTCAGATCACGAGTCAATATGTTATTTACAATAGATCATAGTTTCAACATTTGAAATGTTATGAGAGACATTTTACATTTTTATCCACAAAATGAGCTTATTTCAAATTTTCTGGCTGCAACAGGTCTCAAAAAAGTTGGAACACAGGTATAAAAGCGCTGAAAAAGCAATTAATATATAAAAGAATCAGCTAAAAGAACATTTAGCAAGTAATAAAGTTAACTGGCATCGGGTGTGAAACATGACTGGCTAAAAAAGGGATGTCTTAGAGAGGCTGAGTCTCCAAGAAGTAAAGATGGCCAGAGGCTCTCCAACCAGTGAAGACTTGCGAAAGGAAATTGTGGAATACTTAAAAAACAATGTTCCTCAACATCAAATTTGATCTATCAAAATGGTGCTCACACTCTGCATTGACGTTACCAGGGCAGGTTGATTGCCTGATTTAGAAAAAAAATCATCATGCAGTTTCTGAGAAATATAATTTTTTAAATTTCTCAGTCCTATCTTTAACATTGGGGGCAAAATTTCAAGGGCCCAAAAAAACAGAAAAAAATGATACAATCAAAAATCTGAAGAAAAAAGAAGTCTGGAGATATAGTCAGGAAGTATGTTCCGGCAAATTTGTACGAAAATTCATCAGGCCAAAAAAAAAAAAAAAAAAATGATTAAAATGTTCCGGACGACAGACGATGAATGCCACACCATGACAATAGCTTAGGGCCGGTAAGCTAAAAATGAATAATTGAACACATTAACAGGGTAAGAACTACTTAAAATGATGGAAACCATCTTCAGAAAAATACTAATTTGACATGTACTTTAATATTTTTGTGATGCCCTCGTCCCATTCACTAACATGGAGGGGGGCGGGCTTATAACCTGTACTGTAGCCAGCCAGTAGATGGCGATAAAATGTTTTGGCCGCACTTCTGGGGAGCTCATAGGTCATCCATTTTTACATTCAGACAATGGGCAGACAGAAGGATGAGCTCTATTTAAATATCTACTTCATGTTGTGACAGAGGTAAATAAACAAACAGCCCCAGGCTCAGTTGTACAAGACATGGGAATATATTGTACCAGAGAGCCACAAATTTACAATATATTTACAATATGCTTTATGGAGGAGTAGCACTTAAGAATTTATTAGAATGTTTGTTCTGAATGATTATTTCGGTAAAAAACCATTAATTCACTCTGTGTGGGCGTTAAGCCTCCATAGAGCTGGGGCGGGTGTGGGTCTCACCTTGGGAAAATGGGGGCTGGGTGCTGAGAGGCACCAAAGGTCAGGGCTAATGTCAACGTGAATAGAAAACTATTCCATTAGCAGTTGCTAATCTGGGGGCTCGTCAGAGAGACTCCGAGCCATCCTCGTACAAGGAGGTTCACACTTTCCTTCCTCCATACTGTGATTGCTGCCATAATGGAGAAGCCTACATTTTAAGTGAGTGTTCAGTCATTTTTAGAAGGGTGCAAAGCCGCTTCAACCAGAGGCGTTCTAAAGAGATTTAAAATAAATTTGAAAAGAGTAAGACAAGGAAGAGAAGCAGATGCTCGCCTGCGATTAAAGCAGGAGTCAAACATGTGACCTCCATTGTGGGAAGAGAGCATACATCTCTGAACTGTCCTCCCTCACCGAACCCCACCATGGAAATGGGACAAGGCATGAACAAACCTATTCCTCTCCTGCATTCTGTCAGCCCAAAGGTCAGAGGCCAAATCTCCAAGAGCCCGACTAGAGAATTAAATTAAAGGCATGCTGACAGCTGATTATCCATCCCTCCTAAAAAATAAATATTTCCTGCTCCATGCAGCGGTCTTCAGGCGAACAATCTCCTTGCTTGTGCTCCCAAACGAGAACTGCACCAAACTCAAGAAGCAGGCAAAACATATAAGAAAGAAGAAAAAGACTGCAAACTGCGCTAAATTAACCACTTGTCTCCTGTATATTTACATTACCGCAACTCATGCCTGCTTATCAGTTGGCTTATCGAACTTGCCCGGAAACGTGTGTACTTGTATAACTGCCGACCGGCTCGAGTCCTGGAGCCGCATCTTATCACGTCTCTCACTTTGCATCTAAACACCCAGAACTGTTTTCATGAATGATAGTATCTAACCCACTTCTGTTGCCGGGGTGGTGTAGGGGTGTTACCTCTACTCACATAAGCCTGAGCTGCCAAATCAAATTGTTTTTTTTTTCTTCCAGGCGGCTGGTTATGAAAATTATGCACTCATTGTGTTTAAAGTCACTGTCAAGATGACACACTCAACGTCAAAGGGGTCGAGTTATCGTGACTCAAGGCTGGTTCTGTGTGTGTATGTTTATACACCCCACAATGGACTGTCTCACTCAGTTCCTACAAACATTAAACAGCCACCCTCAACAGTAAAACCTGGGCAATGTCTCAAACAGCCGCCGGGCAGCTGTTTTCTCAGAATACAGCTATGTCCATAAATAAATGGACAATGTCAAATTTGGAATGTTGAAAGTGAAAAAAATGAAAGCTCAAAGAGCAGACGTCTTGCTGTGTAGCACTTTTTGTTGGTGGTTAGGCTGAGAAATTAAACCCCATTGGAGGGATTACAAAAACATTAGGCATGGCTAAATCAACTATGAGGTACATCCTTGAAGAGAAACAATGTACTGGCACGCTCAGGAACGAGAGGGGGCCTGAATGACCACTGATAAAAACTTTGGTGGATGATTGAAGAATTATTTCGCAAGTGAAGAAAAACTCCTTCACGACAGACTATGAATGTCCCCTAGGAGATAGGCGTATTCGTGAGAAGGTCCGCAATGGAGGGAAGACTTCACTATGGTAATTACAGAGGGTTCATCACAAAATGTATACCATTATCAAGCCTCAAAAACAACAGGTAAAGATTATTTATCAGATATATACAAGATCATGTACCTGACTGATAGAGCATGGTGGAGGTAGTGTTATGACTTGAGCAAGAATGGTTGCCAGTGGAACTGGTTTCCAAATATATGATTATGTGAGCACAGAAAAAGCCAGTGGGATGAATGCCAACTTGTAGAGGTGTAGTTCATCCACTCAGATTCAGCCAATTGCTTATACACTTATAGTACAGCACTTCACCGCGCAGATGGACAGTGGCTTGGAAGCACGTTGCAAAAGTGACCCAAGTTGCCCAAAGTCTCCATCCTGGTTCTGCTAGATCTCAACATCCTCACTGATCCCCAGGATAGCTGGGTTGGCCTCTCAGATTATGTCCTAAATTGGTTTGGTCCTGCATTACTGGGGGGAAATTCATTGTTAGGTTTGGTAATAATGTATTGTACAAGCATGATATGTCCTGTGGTACTGTTACTTTTTCCCTCCACATGCTTGCACTGGGTGAGATCATTAGAGGGTACAATGTCAACTTCCATTGTTATGATGCTGATTCAAAGTTGTATCTCTCTGTTGAGCCTAACAACGCAAAGACATTAAACTCAGCTGCCCGTATGCATGAATGAGGTCTGAACTTGTACTATCTTAGCCATAAGATGCTTTTGGGAAACATGGCACAGTCTGTTTTGGTGGTTATTCCACTGACACTGCATCTGGCTACACTGACAGTCTCCAGTCTGGATTCTCTAGAATCCATCTTATGAAGCTTTTTACGTTTGTAGAGTGTTACAAAAAAAAACATCATTAGGAAAGACATGATCTTGGGTCTATAAGTGGTTCCTACAAGTGCGTCTTAAGAATGGCCTATTGCACTAGCTGGGGTGATTACAAACCATTTCAGTTTATTATATTTTCATCTGCGTTGTTTTAAAATTACCCTTTTTACTTTTGTAGCATTCCCACAAACGACAAGTCCAACTTTAGGCTGGTAAATCCCACCTCATGTCTAAACAGTTTTAATTACCACTCATGTATAACCTACCAAAAGAAGAAATATCTGAGAGGTGAAGGAATGTGAGTCTTCTAACTGGATTGAGAGTAATTTTAAGTTATTTAAATGATCTGACTACATTTAAAATCACACAACTTAACCTTCATCCGCACTACCAATGACACACAGAAGGCTGCACCTGAGCATACTGTGGCCCTGTACAGGATTGCCATATAGCCATGATCACTAGCTGCATCAGGAAAAATCATTGATAAAGAACTTCGCATTCAACAGTCAGTAAGGCCATCTATCAGACAATGTGAAAGCCCAATTCCTAAAAAAGCAGTAGTCCTACTGATTTAAATAAACAGTATGATAGTATTTCCAATCTTTTCTGACCGGGACTTTAGTGTGAAAGGAAATAAATGCCCGTCCGCAATAGAAGCCAGTCCCAATGGTCTAACTACGCAAACAATGCAAAAATTTTCTTGGGGGAGGTCTCCTAAACCCCCTGCTTTATGTGAGGGGGGGGAATATCCCTGGACCCCCCCCAACCCCCAACCTCCCTCCCTCCAGTGCGCCCCCAAAACCGGATGTCACCGCTGCCTATGGCAACACCAGAGAAGCTGGGCGTCAAAACCTTATCTCTTCAGATGGCTTGACACAAAATACTCCACATATGTAGGCTACATTTTTTTCACCTTTTCACCATACTTTCTCCAAGCTGCCTTCTCCAGTTGCTTTACTTTTGTGTCACGAGCACCAACACTCCAGGACTGCTGTAAACTGCACTCATTCACCTCTCCTACTATCACCCATCAGCAATTATCAGGCTTGCTGAAGTACACTCCACTGGGCATGGAACCCAACAGTGCCAGAGAAAATCACTCCTAAAAATTTCAGTGGTAACCTCCAACAGGTTAACGCAAATTCTGTTAATTAAAAAGAACGACTCTCTGACTATAATGCCATCAGACCTACTATTTTGCTCAGCCCATGCATTTCCGTCACGCCTTTCCTTCTATCCATGCTGGCGGTCCCTCACTCTGTGCCCTTGGGCCTTCCCACGGCATGTGGGTCTTACTGCGAGAGAAGCCCGCATCATCAAGGACTGCGGATTTCCTTCCTTCGACAAGAGGAAGAAAAAAGCTTGAAAGAAGCGAGTCTTTGTCTTGGATAATCACCTATGGATTATTTAAAGGGGAGGGGGTGGGTGAGCCAATACATCATTTTGCTGCAGCTCTGTGTTCAAGCAGGACCTACCCAGAGATCACCCCCTGATAACCAGTGGAGAGCTCAGTGTTCTTTGTATGAGCACTGATCCGTACAGAGGCCGAGGTATTTAATTAAACCTGGGGGCAGCCTTTCTGCTCTCTCTCCCACCCTGAGCCAACTCCTCCATTTTATATTAAAGACTGTGATTACTCTGCCCCCTTCACCCTCCTCAGTCTCTCGTTCCTTTCTTCATCTCATCAGAAGCCTGGCTTTTCAACCCCTGCAAGAGGAAATGTGGAAAACTCCAAAATGGCCGACAAAAAATCTCACTCTTGTCATCACTGATCAAGGCTTTTTTAACTGACCGTACGCCACCCACCTAAATGTGAAGTTCCAAGTGAGCCGAAATCAATATTAAAAATCGCATTCCATTTACATCTCGACAAAGCCGCTTAGCCACGACAGGGAATCATAGTAACGATAATGATAACATAGTAAATCATAAGAATGATTTAAAGATAGCAAACCATGCTACTTAAACAAACCATAGATGGGCAGCACTACAAACAGTTCTATCCTTCGACCAATTATATTATTTTTATTTAGCTGTCTGCTGCAAAAAGTAAATAATGAATATGATCTGAAAATGCAGACTCGTAGGTGTAATTTCAGGGAATTTAAACCATGTGCATAAGGTAAGAATTACAGTATATCACTTTTAGTATGTGTTCCCCCCCTTTCCACCCTCCCTTTCCTTGTAATTCAGGTGTAAAGACAGACTGGCCAATCAGAGGCACCAAGTTCAAGTTAATTTACTGATCAGGGATAAAAGAAAACCTGGGCTGGATCAGGATTTGTGCTACAGATTTAAGGATACCTGGTTTAGATGATTTCAAGCATGGAGTTTACCTTATGAAATCTTTTGCAGCTAATTTTCCAGACAAAGTCCATGAAGCTGCCACTGCCAGAGGAGAAATAAATTATAAAAAAAAAATAAATTACAGGAATTGCGAAATAGGCAACTTCATTTCAATGATTTGGTAAATTTTTTTTAAAGAGAGAGTCCAGCAAGCTTAAGCAAGACATGAAAGTCCACAGGCAGCTACTGTAACAGAAAACAGAAGAATTTTTTTCCTTGGTGAAGAAAAACCTTTTCACAACAGATGAACAGCAGACGATGGGCAGACATCTGCGTCAAAGTCAACAATGAAGAAAAAACTTCAGCAGAATAAAGAGGGCTGAATACCAATCAGGCAATTTACAACAAAAATCAACAAACCCATTTCAAAAAAAAGTTGGCATATTATGGAATATGCAAATAAAGGAGTGATTTGAAAAGTGCATTCAACTTTCACCATCTTGAAAATGCAAGAACACATTATTTGTTTTAACTATTGAATTCAATTGTTTTCTGAAAGTACAAGCTAGTTTCCAATCTGATGCAAGATATTCAAATGGTTCAAATGGGCAATTAATGACAAATAATGATGCGATACGTTGCAAAAAGGTAACTGAAAAAGGTGTTGTTCAACAGCTGAGCCAATCATTTTATAGTTTAAAAGCAGCCAGAAGACCTAGTTCCTCAAGAGCAAAGATGTGTGATGGGTCGCAAATTCACCAACGGATGAGTAAGCTTATCATCACACAGAAAAACACTCTCCACTGCCGTGGAGGAATTGTGACCCACTCCTCTTTGCAGAATGGCTTTAATTCTGCCCATTTAAGGTGACATCGCAGCACCTCAACTGCATTCAAAAAATAACTCTGACAGGCCATTCCAATACCTTTATTAAGTTTCCTTTCAGCCATTCAGAGATTAAGTTGCGCGCGTGCTTTAGATCATTGTCCTGCAGCATAACCCAAGTGCGCTTGAGCTTGAGGTCGCAAACTGATGGTCGGACATTCTCCTTCAGGATTTTTTGGCAGAGAGCAGAATTCATAGTTCCATCAATTATGGCAAACTGCCCTGGTCCTGAAGCAGTGAAGCAGCCCCAAACCGTCACACTATCACCAGTGTTTAACTGTTGGTTTGATGTTCTTACACTGGAATGCTCATTTACCTTTATGCCAGATGTAATGGGACTCGCGTCCAAAAAAGTTCCACCTCTGACTCATCAGTCTACAGAACATTTTCCCAAAAGTATTGGGGGTCATCAGGATTTTTTTTAATGGTAAATGTGATACATGTTTTTGCGTTCGTTTTGGTCAGTAGTGGCGTTTACCATGCAGCTCTCCCAAAAATACAATTTTTGCCCAGTCGCTCATCATGTCATTGTGAACACTGACTAACTGAGGCAAGTCAGACCCCCTTCAGATGCTATTCTTGTAATGGCCGGTGGAATTAGGAGGCCAAATGCAGTGACCAGAGAGAACATGAGCAACACAGACACAGAACAAACACAGAGAATAATACAGACCACAGAAATAAACTCACACTTCCAAAGGACGTATAATAGGTGAAACACGGAAGCACAGCGAGATAGAAAAAAGGGAGAAGAAACTCCAATAATAAGAAGAAAGAAAGTCATACAAATCCTGACTATAGATAACTTCGGCTACAGTGCGTAGCTACAAAAATTCTAGTGCGGGGGCGTGCCAGACTTCCTGCTTAACAAGAGTCTGGGAAAGTGCCGCCCCAGCTCAATCAGCCAGCTGGGTAAAGAATTCGATATCGTCCCGGTACGAGAGCCGCAAAGAAAAGTCCAAACAACACGCACAAACATCCAGAAACATGACATTTCTGGGTTCTTTTGTGACCTCATGGAAGTTGATGCTCTCTCAGAGGAATTTCAGAAGGCCAACCCCTCCTCTGATGGTCCAGTGCTGTTTTAAGGTTTTCTCACTTTAGATGTAATAGGTCTCACTGTACATCATTGCAGTCTTGGGAATGGCTCCGTAACCCATCTAAAGAGTGAAAGATGTCCTCAACTTTGTTTCTCATCTGTTCTTTCAGATCAATGCATAATGTACTGCCTTTTTCCCCACTTCAGAATGCGAGACAGGTTTTTTTGCGATGTTTAGATTGAGCAGAGTTGGCAGTAATCAGCCCTGGGTTTGTCAAATGATATTGAAGCCAATTATCAGTTAAATGTAAATAATTTTTTGAAGTAACCAAGGGGGCAATTACTTTTCATATTTGGCCAGGTTGAGTTGGATAGTTTTTTTCTCTTCAATAAATAAAATAATTTAAAAACAGCATTTTGAGTTATGTTTGTCTAGTATTAAAATTGATTTGATTATTTGAAATAGTGAATTGAGACAAATATCCAAAAATAGAAGTTGGGGGAAAAGGCAAATCCTCTTCCATGGCACTGTACAAAACAAATGGCACTGGTTATGTGATGGGCTGTTTCACAATCAGGAACCAAAGTTTGTCTCACGGACGCCCAAAAATCAATTGTGGAATACAGAATGAAGTTGATGCCTATTTGTTAACATGTGTTGTTGAGGACACATGCTGAAAATTTTGGAGCGTTGGGTTCACGGGTTCTCCTAAAATTCATACAAATTTTCAATTTTCATTCAATTTTTCCAATGAATACCAACTTTAAATATGGGGAGTATTTGGTCTCTCCAATGCTTTCAACACTGACACCAGCCACCACCATTATAGAAATCTGCAAAAATAAGAGTACAGCACTACCGTGATAGCTTTTATAGCATGAACAGTGAATGTAATAAAAGTGTGTCTTCTCCGGAAAATTGGTCATTATAAATTCTATGGAACACATCCTGAGAATGAATTATTGTGTGTCCAGAGTATTATTCAGTTGTATGTGTTCCATAAAGCACTGTGTTTGCTTGTAAATTCATGATAACCAGGAAAAAGTTTGAGTTTTGAAGCAAGTTTACCCTTTGATGTTAGATATGATTTGTTGCAACATTATAAAGTTGAATTACATCATAGAAATTATATGGTGTATTTAATTTCATATTTATAGCTTACAGAAACACGAAAATTGTACAAAAATATTATACCTGCTTCACGACAATCTAGGAATAGAAGCGTCAGAGCTATTTTCCAGAGAAGACATATTTTGACATTACAACATATAGTGATAATTTGGGACATCAAAAATTATATTTGTGCACACTTTTATTTTTTTCTGAAAATATTAATGCTTCTGAGTGATTTAATGTAATTCTGTCTATGTAAACAGAATGTGTCTGGCCTATATCCACCTTTATAACCTGTTCCGAAGAAGACATGTTTTTGACGGACAAAGAACATAGGGTTGCTTCTACAGAAAAAGGCACAATTATGGCAAAGACGCTCCAGCCATTTTTTTTTGACAATGGAACTTAGCTTTCCAATTCATTTGGGGGCTAGAAATACTGGGCATGATATTTGCAATTAGAGGCAACTTTTATAGGGACACTCATTCCAACGACCTTAATATCCAAGGTCAGAGTATGACGCAAATGCCCATACCGTAATCATTCAGAATTGAGCAAACAGAAAATTAAGTTGAAAATGAAACCCTTTTCATGGATGACTCAGACTTTCCACCAGGACCAAGTTGTCTTTAGTATTTCAAGTTACATGAGAAAAGCTATTGGTTCAGGAAAAAAAGGGATTAACCCTTTCCCCTTGACCAAAAGCAGGTGTCTTTTCAGTTTGGTTTTCCCGGTCTTTACCGTTAGTCAGCCAGCTATTTTAGTTCTACATTTGTCCACCAGATGTCAATTCTGCCCTAAAACAAAAACAACAACAGAAAAGGAAGCCATTTTGAAACCTTTTGGGTGTGGTGGCTGAGTGCCAAGGCTCAGGTAGTATTCAAATTTTTGCTTGCCACACAAATTAAAAGTCTTTGCCGTGCTCATGAAAATATGCTTTTGTAGCTATTGCATCTTTATACGGTTATGCTTGATTAGAAACCTTTTCAGAAAGGTAGGAAATAAGGGAAACTTCAGCCCTCACATTGGTTGCAAATTTCCATGGGGCTGCATTGTGTGCTTTACCGGCAACTTTACCGTAATCAACTGCTCTGCCAAGGTATCCAGTGTTGTGTACATAAATGGAAAAAATCCTGGAATGTGGAAATTTCTTTTTATCAGAGTGCAACTTGACGTTCTCGAGACAAAAAGGTTTTAAAATTTGAACTCTGCTTCTAAAACTAAAAAAAAATTCTACTTACAATACATTTTCTGTGTTTTGAGTTTGCATTTATTCAAAATAAACTTTTTATGCAGAATATTGACTCACTTGTATATTCGCTGTCTTGACACATGCATTGATTGTGAAGAGTGAAATATTTGAGGCCCTGGCAAAATGGACCATTTTGGAGCATATAAATTGCTGGTACTTTACAGTAAAGAAAAATTATGCAGGGGCATTTTGGAATATACTTAATTTGGCATTTGGGCCCAACCCCCAAAATAACAGTCTGCAAAAATTCCTCACCCTTTACAACCAGTGCATGTTTGGACTGCAAAGGGGGAGACATGCCTTCTCACACTCAGAGCTTACAATGAACCTTTCAATGCCTTTGACATGTTTGAATGACCAAAAGATTCATGCAGGAAGTATGATACTCCTTTCTTCAGTGCACTTTGCCAAAAACACTGATTACGGTAAAGAGGTATGTCACTTCATCTTTACAGTAATTGTTGATTTCAGTAAAGATATCAGACCATCTAAAAGTTTGTTGTAAAAAATAAAACCAGCCATAATCCATCTTTGCCATTTTAATACTGACTAGTACTTTGGAAGGCCTATTTGAAGAATTAATAAAATAAATAAATAAATAAATAGGTGTGCCATGCACGGAATACCCCTCAGCCCGATGTCAAAGTTTTTGGAGACGCCCACCCGCCCGCCCAACGGCACGAAGGATAGCAATACCCCGTCAGACTTGAGGGCTGAGGGGTAAAAAGTGGAATCCCAGAGAAAATTTTTGGCGGATACGTCTTTACCGTAATCATGCCCTTTTCTGTAGTAACGCCCATATACTCATAACATGGTACACAGTGTAATGACCAGTGCATATACTAACATAGTATTCCTCATGCACAATCAAATATGTGGAGTCAAAAATCATACAATACATCCAAACTTACTCCCCTCCTCTGTTGAAATATTAATAATGTAAAAAACATTTCCAGAGAGGACATTTTTTGACGGACAGAATGTCTTGGTAGAAGTCGTCAAGTTTTCCTGAATCAATGCATTTCTGACCCACCAAATATTATTTGTAGCTTAAAAAACCTTCCCACTTTTTAAATAATGATTGCAGAAGCTACTGGGTGCAGTGGTATTTTATTGGTGAGAAATACAAATGTATCTAAAAGAAAACCAAAATGTCAACAAAAAAAATGATATCGTACTGTCAAATTTTCGAAATTACTTTTTTTTAATCAAATAAACGGCTTATGTAGATAAGTCAATGATAGCAGAACTTAAAATTAATGATAAGTCACCTTGCAGCTAATAATTTTAGACAAAAAAGCTAAATTTATTCAATTTTTTAGAATTTACCCCGATTGCAAAAAAGCCCTGTTATGTATTGATCACGTGACAGCTGCCAAGAGCAGCAGCATGAATTCTGGCTTGTATACGACTTCTTTATTCACTTATATTCAGCCAAATACTTCAATACTCAGGTCCATATGCATGAAAGCGGAATAGGGACAGAATAGCCTATAACAAGTATAAATCAATGTTTTTTCCACTGTTGCTATGCATGAACGTAGTATAAGTTAAACTGCGGTATAATTTTAAACCTTGAATAGGGAGCCGTATGCTCAAATATGGAATAGCTTAATCAGTGGTGTAAATACCGCAGATTTCCTGGTGTAACTTATACCAACCAAGGGGTAGGTTTAAGGAGTGGAATAGGACAATTTGCAGTCCGCTTTCAGTGGATGTCTCAAAACTGCGCCTTCTGTTTTTAGGATACTGGCAAGAAGTTATGTTGAAATTACCCTGAATAGATTGACACTCATTAGGAGATGTAAATATTCACTTCATTTTATACTTGTCTTTACCAAAAAAAAAAAAAAAAAAGTACAACTGAATGCCTGAACAAACATTCAAGGTTGCAGTGCATATTCATTTAACCTGCGAAATGATTGGCAATCAGCCGGGCCCTGACTGGAACCCCTTGTATATTGTTCTCGACAAGTTCATTTGGCTCCACCTCATCGTCCTCAGCGTCATTCACCCTATTGTGATTAGGGAGTTTCCCCAAACTCCCCCAAAACGTGAACGCAAATATCCATCTTTTGAGCGTTGACCACAAAAACAGTGGTCGAGCAATAGATTGGTGATCGCATACTAGCTCGCGAAAACTCCCTATTCTGAGTAATGAAGCATGAGGGCATACCTATGGATAGATTTGTCGTAAACAACAGCAATAAATCATTGAATAACCCTACGACTACAAAATAGCTTATTCACACTGTAGTTTTTCAAAAAACAGTTTAACTATGTTTCCTGCGCACCAACAGGGGCTGCAATAACTATTCTCGGCATAAGCCTACACCCAGGTACAAGTCAAACCTCGTTCATGCATACGGGCCTCAGTGTTTATGAACCTGCACAGAGTAGACAGGCAATGTCCCAAAGTATATTTGGAACGACTATCCCCTGACCTGAATAGTGCTGAGCATGCATTTTTTTTGCAAAGGGCAAAACTAGAGAAAACATGCCCAAAGACAGCGGGGGAACTGAAGACAGTCACAGTGAAGGCCTGGTAAGCATCAGAAGGGAACAAACCCAGCGTCCAGTGATGTCTACAGGATCTAGAATTCACACAGAGCAAAGCAGCTGACTGCAAATATTTGAGAGAAAAGTATTCAAAATAGTGTAATGGGAAAACATGCTAATAGATGGCAGTGTTGACCTTTTTTTTTATTGAGCTAGGTTTGGGCATGTCCTGGGCATGTCTGATAGGGAAAGTCCCAGAGAATTGAAAAAAAAAATGTCTAAAAGGTGGGAGGGGGCTACAAAAGAGTATATAAGGAGAAAAATTGAGAGAGTGGAGTAGGAGGAGAAATTGCAAGGAGAAGGATGCATTTGACCAGACCTCTCACTCTTTTCAAGACCTGTGAAGCTTTTTGTGGATTTTTGCCTGTGTTGGAGCATTTTCCTGTCCCAGGACATCACCAAGCAACCCCCGTCTCAAGGGACTGTAAATATTGTTTTTCTTGCATATTATCAATCTTGGTCAGTAGTATAAATTGTAGGTTAGTGTTGATCTTTGTTTAATTAAATCGGTTTGAGATTTAAAATTTTGTCTGTCATCCCTTGCTGTCGTAAATGTCATAACACATTGGGGCTATAACAATAGAAATTTAATTTATGATCATGTAAGTTAACTTTTGAGCCCATAAAATTGTGGGGGTCATGAATAAAATTGGTCGCAATTTCTTTTTCCTTTTCTTTTTTTTTTTGCAACCAGGAAAAAAAAAAACATTCTTCCCTTCAAGCCCATCCTGATTTATTTCAAATCCACTGTCCTGGCGTTCAGAGCCAAAATTATGAAAATTGGGTCAATTAACAAATATTTATGAAACTGGCAATATTATTAGCATTGGAACTGCATGAAAGGCAGGAATTTAAGATGTTGGAGGTAAATTCTGTTTTGGGAACTGCACAGCTGAGCTTCTATCACAACAAAGGGACAGCCATAGCATCCAGCAGGCCATTGTATTTGTGTTTTCTCCAGTTAGAAACCAGCTAAGACTTGCTTCAAGCCAGAAAAATTCACCATAAACAAGCTTTGATCCACAACACACAGCCTAGAGCAGTGATGAACCACAGCTTCAGTACACTGAACACACACAAAGACTTTAAAGAGTGTTATTTAAGAAAAAAGCAGTTTCCTAAGAGAGTTCTTTGGGAGACAACAGAGCCTCGACCTTGACTTGACACCATAACATCTACGGTGATAGCATCGCTTTTTTTAGGAATTCCAAACTCTGAAAAAAAAAAAAAACCCGATGAATGCTGTTTCTACACAGCATGTGCTTGAAACCGCTAATTTAAGACCCTGTGTAATTTCAAAGATTTGACCTCTACCGTACTTCAGGCTAGACAGCTGTTACAACCTCTCAAAGCAACAAGTGGGTGCGTCTAGGCCAGTGGTTCTCAAACTCGGTCCTGGCGCCCCACTGTGTATGATTGTTTTTGTTCCGACCACAGTTGCAATCCTAGGACTTAAACAAGCTTTTGATTTGCCTTAATTAGGCGCATTCATGTTTCGAACAGTTATTTGTCCTCTTAAGCCACATTTGACAAATCTAAATGTGCCATGAAGAATTAAAATTTCATATTCACAATGAGATATGTTAGAAACCAGTATGAATAACTGCAGAAGGACACAATTTGAACAAACCCTTAATCAACATGAACAATCAGTAGATTCCTCATTGGTGAAACTGTCAACACATGGTTGCAAAATCCAACAATTTATTCGGCAAACAATAAAGTCACATCTGTTCTGTTTCATGTTCATTTTATTAAGTTCAGGCAAATTATTTTGAAAGAATTCAAAAGACCTGTGTTCAGCAACCCAATTTGGAGCTAACTGATTATCTCAAAGTCTAATTTGATCTGTTTAGAAATGTTTTTACCTGAAAATCCACACAAATGTGGAAAAATAAGCAATACATGTTTCTGTTCTTCGTGGCACAGTGAATATGCCCATAAAAAAGCAGCATTAGTTGGTAAACAACAGCGCGAAACATGGAATGCAGATAAGATAAATCTATACCTTGTTAAAAATCTAAGGTTGCAGTTGTGGATGATAAAAAAACAAAAAAAACCCAGCATACACAGTGGGGCGGCAGGAACGACTGAGAACCACTGCTCTAGGCTGAACCAACATCAGCGTAGGAACTAACCAAGGTGTCAATGGGATTACGCTTGCCAAAACATCGCAGCCTGTTTCGCAGGGATATTAAAGCATTCACCAAGTTCTTGAATGTTCTGATTAATTATTTCATGCATTTACGTCTCGTTTCATGAATTGGAAATGGATTCGTAATTTTCTGTAATCAGGATGGGTAATGTGCAGGACATCTCCGATAATTCATATCTTACTATCGCCCATTTTCACATCTCAGGAAATGTAAACGTGGTTACAAACAAGTTCCGCGGAAAGATGCCTGTCAGAAAACATTCTTTATCATGAAGCCGTTGTAGCTGTAAGAACGACGGTGGCAGTTGTCTACATTTTCCAAGAAGCATAATTTTCGGGGTTCTGTATGGTGCGAAAGAGGCTAAATTGAGTTTTCACGACTGACATTAATTGCCACTGACTGGTTAATTCACGATGCCAGTTGCGAAGAGTTAAAACGATTACCCGATGTAGCCTCATGATTCCAAGAGAGGACACGGTCGTGAAGCGAGAAGTGGTCCATTTTGAAGTAGCCCATGAATTTAGTTGTTCCGCTCAACACCTGCACCATTTCAGGCACATCATACTAATACCCATCACCCGGAATAATTTACTCACCATTCCTTCAGACCGAGACAAAATGTAAATCATCAATCGCATACCTGAGGTAGATTTAATCAGTGACTGCGCCACCCATTGCATAACACAGCTTCTGCACGGTCGCAATAAAGGCTACTTTCAACTTGCGTGTTTCGACTCACTATTTCCAACCAGAAGTCACTTTGTCATAACAAAAAAAAAAAAAACTTGTAATACGGGAGTGAGAGTAAATGCCTACTTGCAAAGTTCCAGGTGTCACTGCCCGACAAGACGTTGTTTACAAAATGTCAGATTCTTCACCGTAAACCTTGCAAAGATGCATTGATACGTACGCGTCATTAGCACGTTTCCATCAAACTATTTTTTCTATGCGCACAAAATCCTTGCATTAACTACCCGCACCTTAGGTGATCCTCTCTCCATCACCTTGGTATCAACGAAGAATGAGGTCTCTCAAGTATCCTCCAAGGGCTGTCAATTAGTGCACAGGCCCCTGTAACAAAGTACAGCTCTAGTGTTGATATATCCCGCTACCTACCGAGCACGGAGGTGTCCTTGCTTCAGTGAGAAGACTGGAGAACAGCTGCAGGGACCAAAGTGCTCCCCTCGCTCTCGCGCCTCCTGGAAATTACAGGTTCCAACTCCGCACGCTCGCGCTACTTCCGCACGGGGCAGTCGTGACTCTGCTCGCGCAGCCTTTTTGCTCGTCTTTTACATCAAGTTCCCCGTGTTCTGTTTATGCACGGTTTTGCGACCAAGGGGAAATGGTTTCTGACGCAGGATTAAAGACCAGCTAGGTAACTGGCCTAGTCCCGACGAAACGTGATGCCGTCAACGACCGTTTCAACCACGGCCAAGGAGTCACTCGTTAAGATGTCATGAAGGGAACCCTGAACAAAGGGCGATGGAATTCATTTTCCGTGGGAATCCTAAACTACCTTGCGTTGAAATCTTGCTCAAACTGCAAATGTTACGGACACGCACCTACCAGGTGGCTAAGAATTTCCTCAAAACAAAACATTATTTCATGCAGCCATAAAAAAACCTGAAAAAACTTTCTTCAGATTAACGTGCTGTCGAATACGGTTATAGTGAGATATCGAATTACTTAAGATAATTAAAGCGTATCGATTTTTAATTTCCGCACAAACACGGACGGTCGCTTAAGTACATTCATTCCCCAGCTAATCCCCACACGTACAACAATTAAATTATTTTTGTACTTCTAAAGGACTCAACTTTTCGATTCAAGAAACGTTCTTAACATATAGGCTAAAGGTAAATGAGAATGCGCATAATTGGGTACAACGTGGTCTCCCGACAGGGCACTGAGGTTTGTTATCTTAATGAATGTGCAATGCTCATAAAACAAAACTCCGCAAGTACAAAACCTACACTAAACCTAGTCATAACCTTCTGACTTAACACTGTAATTGTCGATTTAACGCAATCAGATGATACAGCAGTATACAGAAGTTCTTTTAAGCAACAGAAAAACCGAAGACCACGACATGACTTGATAAATCAACTGTTGCCAAAACAAAAGAAAAATGATACAGCACGAGCCCATTAATTCACAGGAATGTGATGGCAGTTCCACTTCAGGCAGGCTGGTAATTATTTTCAATATGTAGTCTACAGGCTGTGCAGATAGAATTTAAATAAAGAGTACTGGTTGCATTTTCGAAAGTCTACCTTCCAGACAAAACAATAACTTGTTTACTGGTCCCATGGGGCAAAAAACAGCCAAGCATAAAGCTTATCAGGGGCTCCTTACTTCAGCCAGGGAAGGGTGACAAGTTGAGTTCTAAATGATCAAATAAACAAGATCAACATACTGTGCATGTCGGATGAAAACCTTCTATGAGAGATTTTGGCCATTTTGAGACTCTCATACCAGTATGCTCAGAAATAACTGCTGCAACTATGGTGATAACCGTGTAAAAATGGACTAATAGAATGAGAGAAAAATGTCATGTGAAATTGTTGATTATATTTCAATATTTCTCATCATATTCATCTGTAAATCAATACCATACTCAACTAGGCTGATGCCGTCGGAGGTGACGGCTTGGGGTATATTCCCGAACGCCCCCAATCCTCCAATTCCCCAATCTTTGAATAGACCTTGAATAGACTTTCATTTGAACTTAATTTCAGGTCAATCGAACAAATGGTTCTGAAGATATGGCCAAAATGGTAATTTTCCATCACAAAACGCCACCTGGTGGCAAAATATTGAACCATACAGGTATGATGTCATCATGTGACACATTGTGAGGTCATGACCTTGCAGTTGCACATAGTTTCATGTCAGTTGGACAAATGGTTCCAAAGATATGGCAAAAATGGTGAATTTTATGTGACAAAGCTTCACCTTGTGTCAAAATTTTGAACTAAACAGGTATAATGTCATCGTGTGACACATCCTCAAGTCACGACCTTTCATTTGCACTTGATTTGAGGTCAATCGGACAAATATTTCCAGAGATATAATAAAAAAGTGATTTTTCCGTTTTTGGCCCCTGGTTGCCAATCTAGAAATTGTAAATTGTCCAAAATCGAATCGGTTCTTCCTCTTCATGATACTTACTAATATGCAAAACATGAAATTTCTAATTAAAATATTACTGAAGCTTTCGCGTTAACACGTAGAGCGGCGCCCGGACGAAAAACATAATATCCCCAAAATGCAGTTCGGCGTTCAGGGATATAATAATCCTAATCAGCAACCATACTAAACAGCAGTAACGCACACACACACAAGCAGTTCACACACGCATGAGCAGTGCACACACACACGAGCAGTGCACACACACACACACACACACACTCTTCACATTCGCATGAGCACTGCACGCGCACACATAAGCACACACACAAGTAATTCAATTCACACTTGCATGAGCAGCTCACACACATAAGCAGCGCGCTTCTGTAGCTTTGATTAGTTAGCAGGCCTCTGTTTAGTTTATTCAAAAACATAATCAGGTGATGTATTTGATATCTGTAGCTTTGATCAATACTTGTGCAGTAAAATCGTTAGTTATTACTGAAAACACAAACAGTTCAATCAATCATGTATCCATTTGTATCGTATTCCTTTGACTGTATTTTTCCTCTCCTTTTTAATGTATTTTCTTTTATTATGAGACCTAAACTTCCCTGCGCCACCATTATTTTTCAGAGAATGCCATAGAGAGCTTGCCGACCAATAGGGGAAAGAAAAAAAACTTGAGATAATCAGCATACAACCCATGTTTTGTGATTGGAACAAAGTTTTGATGGGGTTTTTCCATAAAGATGGCTATGTGGGAACACGGGGGTAGTACTCCTTGCGCAAGGGCTACTCACCGGGTTTGGATTATTGTACGATTCAAAGCTGGAATAAATAAAGATAACTTCTGAAGATTTTGTCTCTCTCCAATTATTTACGAACAAGGGGACCTCGAAAACACGAGAATATCTGGTCGGGAAGACACAACATGAGCTCAGCTCTGGATGAAAACTTTTTTTTTAAGAAAGCCTCATACATGATAATATGTCATTTGTTGATGAAAAAAAGTTTTCCCAATAAAAAAAAATTTCACAAAAAAATGCAAGGACACCCAAATATGATCAAAATAAGGAAGGCATTTCTGTCTCCGGAAAAACTTGAAAAATCTGTAATCGAGGATTTCGTTTGACACGGACCATATTCGCTCATTACACACGCACAGGCTGGCTGGGTTACTGTACCCGGCCGCTGGGCACAAATTGCTGCTCCAGGCTGAGGACTCAGAGGAGAAGAGCTGGTAAGAGCACTGTAGTGAGCAGCCAGATCTTTCATGAGGGTCGGAACCCTCTCCGCATCTACAAGGAGGGAAAAATTATTTCAACTCATTTTCCTGCTACGGCTGCAATATGCACTTGCTAGATTGCACTGGCTCAAGGAGACAGCTGAGTGTGAGTGATGTAATTTGGAGTATGGAGAAAGATCTAGACAGTGCTGAACGGGCTGGCTGGTATTCATTCCAGTATTTTGGGAAACGTGGTCTGTAGAACAAATGTGGCATCAGTATTCGCAGGACAAAGTTCACTATATTTCAACTTTTGGAAAACAACAAAAAGAATGACTATTCCCATACGTACCCTTTCGTAGACGACTTGTGAGACCATGGTATTAGTCACTATCCACTATCGCAAGATATATGGGGTCAGTAGCCTGGTTCAAAAGCCAATCAGAACACAGCATATTTTATGGTGGGGATGCCCACTCAAAACAGCCTTTTTTTCCCCAAAGCGGACTGAATGACGAGCAGTGAATAGCCTAGAATTTAAATTATGGTTTTTTACTGGGGGGGTTCTAGACAACTATGCCTCTGAAAGCAATGATGCTGTTCGCACCAAACAACTGGCGCGGTGCCGGGAATTTACCAATTCAACCCTGAACCTCAAGAAAAATTTCAGTGGTGCATATTGTTGCTGATGGTGCACTAAATTTCATTTCACAATACTCAGTATAACAGCAAGCAAAAAATCAGCACTTCTGCTTTGAGCTTCTGTAAGTCTTTTCAACCATGAATTCTGTTGGAGGTGGTGTCCTTATATCATTATATCCCCGAAGGCCGAATGGCGTTCCGGTGATATTATGTTTTTGGTCCTACCGCCGCGCCGCGCCACGTGTTAACGCGATAACTTCAGTAATATTTCAATTAGAAATTTCATCTTTTGCATAAAAGTAAGTATCATAAAGAGGAAGAACTGATTCGATTTTGGACTATTTACAATTTCTAGATTGGCCACCAGGGGCCAAAAACTGAAAATTCACAGTTTTTATCATATCTCTAGAAAATATTTGTCCGAGTGACCTCAAATCAAGTGCAAATGAAAGGTCATGACCTGAGGATGTGTCCCATGATGACCTGTTTGGATCAAAATTTTGACACAAGGTGGAGCTTTGTCACTCAAAATTCACCATTTTTGCCATATCTTTGGAGCCACTTGTCCAATTGACATGAAACTATGTGCAACTGCAAGGTCATGACCCCACAACGTGTCAAATGATGACATCATACCTGTATGGTTCAATATTTTGCCACCAGGTGGCGCTTTGTGATGGAAAATTACAATTTTGTCCATATCTTCAGAACCGTTTGTCCGATTGACCTGAAATGAAGTTCAAATGAAGGTCTATTCAAGATCTATTCAAGGATTGGGGGCGTTCGGGGATATACCCCAAGCCGTCACCACCGACGACATAAGCCTAGTTTCACTTATGACATACCTTTGCCCCTGTACCTTTATCTATGATGCCATCAGACTCTCCATCAGCCAAACTGAAAAGATTGATCATTCAAGCTGGCAATATTTCTGCATAATCCCAATATAATTTCATTGCTTTACTGTATTAATAATCAAATAAAATTAAAACGTCTTATGCTCATTTATTGCCATTTACACAAAAAGATAATGCCCATGACCACACAAGCATGTGCACAGTAGTTTTAAGTTCCATCTACCTGAGGGGACAAAAACAAGATCAATGTTTTGTCATTTCAGAAATTTATAATTACCAACAGGTAAACCAAAATGATTAGGTGTGCAATAGTAGCAGATCTAACTGGCACCTCGGCCAGGGGTTCCCGAACTCGGTCCTGAGGACCCGCTCTCTCTGCTGGTTTTTGTTTCAGTCATAATTGCAACCCCAGAATTTTAAACGGATAGTCCAGTCACCCGCGACCGCATGGGTGTAGCCTGCTTCTCCGGCCTGTACTGTGTCAACAAGGAAATCCCTATGCTTCAGCGCAAATTTGTGCATTATTCGGCCAATACTGTCACCATGGCAACTAAAATCGATAGGTGTCATAATGGAAGTAAAACACATGTCCATACCAAATATGAAAGTATTCGGCGAAATATTACAACCTGAACAGCATCCACAAGTAAATATCTCAGTGGAGGCCGTGGCGGAGATGACAAGCATGAATCCACTGTAGCCGCATGACATCCTCCACAGGCTACAATAAGCTGCTCATTTTTCTGAACTGCGCCCTCCATTCTCTTATTAAATTATTCACACTTTAAAGCCACATTACGTCAGAAATAGCTATTTGGGCTATTGCTAAAGAGCTGCATGTTAAAATTGTATTACATTACAAATTACTTCATTGCATAAAAAGAGAGAAATTGTGAGTCTTGAAATTGTATAATTGAATTTTAATTGTAGAACTAAGGACATGTGGTCACTAAAACTAACCATTCATTAGGTTATGAAGTTTTTAAAGAAAATGCAATTTATGATGAGTCAAACCTGTTTGATGTTATTTTTGTGGCTGGTGAATCATTTAGATAGAACTTGAACACCTGTGTTAAGAAGCCTAATTAGTAGTTTATTGATTCTCTACAGTCTTCCTTAAAGGGAATGATGCAAAATAAACACAACAAACACTGGGCTTTTAATGTCATGGAAGGCAAAGTGCTTTTTTGTTTTATCAAAACAGTTCAAGAGGATGCGACATCTCTCGGGCCTGAAATGCAATGCAATTATTCAAAAATATTTACAGCTTATGAATTCTGGAACAGTGCGTGCAGTTGGAACAAAAACCAGCATACACAGTGGGTCCCCAGAACCAAGTTTAGGAACCTCCAAGATAGGCAAGTCAACGTTTTAAACATTCTTTAAAGCCAATACAGCCCGTCACCATAACAGGCCAGCTAGGAATCTGGTAAGTAGTAGAGTTCCTAAATAGAGTTGCGACAATTCGAGAATAGGAGCTATTTTGACTCCATTGCCCAAAATCGAGCCACAATGCAAACTGGAAATGTTCAGATTCCTCTTTATTTTCTCAGCAGGGACACTACTAATTTCAGGGGAAAAACAACCAACTGGCAAGAAATAGTACCAATAAGCATAATAGGAGAAAATGCTCAGACATAAGAAAAGAGGAAATAGAAAAAATGATCAATGAACTTGAGTGATGTAAAACATTTCACTCCTCCTTAAAAGCGTTTGATTGTATTTTGAGCAAATTCTCTGTGTGAAACTATGATCCCTTTAAGTGCCCTTTTCTCCACTGTAATTTACAACCCTTCAGTTAGTTTTTTGGTCATTTTAAGTCAATTATACAATCATTAGACGGAGAACTTTTACAAGTTCACAACACGTAAAGAATAGGAATAGCCTGACAAGCTAGCTACATAATTCATCCAGCGGACAAGTTCATTCCAAATGGATGGGGCTGTCTGATGGCAAAGTAAAGCGATGAAGCTTAGCAGGTAAGTTTATCAAATGACTGCATTTTTGGGAAATTTGTTGCATTAGCTAAACCCTAATGAATTTTGTTGTTAGTGTCATTTTCTGTACCCAGCTTTACTTTATGTTGATCGTCAGATTACCTGTTAAATTCATATTAACTTAAAGTAGATGTCGAGAGCAGCTCTTAACGATCTAGCATAACCAGATATCATTTGTCATTCATTTAGCCACCTTAAATTAATTGCAGTTATTGGTGTTCGTTTGAGTACAAAGTTTATATTCGCCTTTTAGATTCGCTGATAGCAATAAAATGCGGTTGAAACTAACTAGTTAATTTTGTTGCCTACCACACTACTTATGTTCACTCGAAGGTTCTGCGATTCAGAGCGAAAATGAATGGAAACAGCTTAAAATGTCAGAAATCTATTCAATACGCTGATTTGATCGCATAGCAGCAAGTGACGTAAATACGCACAGGTTTTAAATAGATTTAATGCTGTTAGGTGGAAATGCATTTTATTTACCGCCTTTATTTGCATGAATATTTTTGGCGAACTCCAGGTAAATTGATTGACAAGTGGATGGAAACATAGCTTGTGTCAAGCACAGATGCACAGCTAGGGCACCCTGACATGTCCACACAGAATTTTGTAGCTTCATTAAGGGACATACTTGTCACTGCAGAGGCATCAGCACCTTCAGTGCTTTTATTTTATACCCTGCTGTCATCCATCAACAGCATTTGGCCAGTTTACTATAATCTTTTCCTAAGTGACTAAAACTAATTTGGTTTTCTCGAAATTACTGTCTCTTGTATGACAGTACCTTTCCTGGTAAAATGTATTTACTTCAGGTGCAAAATTTTTTGCGCTCAAAATGTCCTCTCTTCAAAAAGAACTTTGACTAATAAACAGTCCATTTTGCATGTTCAGTACTGTGCAAGTCTTCGGCACCCTGCACTAAATTTAAATCTTTATTATATGTTTACTTATTGATTCCATATTAGAGTTCCAGAAGATAAAAGTAAACTTGAAATTCCAGATGCTAATTTAAAGAAAAATTTTATAAATAAATGTTTGTATTCTATTAAAAATAGTCAATACAGAATCTTGGAGGGGAGATACCGTTAGATATATGGAAGGAAATTTCTGGGTCCTGATGTAAGACATCAAGGGAAATACAGACTAGGTTAATTACTTATAAGATCATTGATAGGAGTTATTGGGCTCCTTGTAAAATGGCAAAACAAATTGTGGGAGTCGAATATACGCTAGAGATGTGACAGGAACAGAGGCACACTTATACATGTGCTATACGAATGCCAAATGACATGGAATTTATGGGAGAATATAATAATATTTCTGAACACAATACTCAGGAAAGACTCGGTTCAGAGCCCTGCACTTTACATATTGGGCATAATTACGGAGGGGGTGGATCTATCAACTCAGCAGATTAGGTGGTGCAGACTGGCCCTTACCATGGGTTGTAGGATTATCCTTAGACACTGGAAAACAAAAAATATCATCTCATTTAATGAATGGTTGGGAGAAATGACCAAGATAGCCAACTATGAACTATTAATTTTTAAAGTGAACAATAGACAGGAGGTATTCTGTAAAATATGGGCCCCCTATATGAACACAGTACTCAGTAGCTAGGAAGATACAGTTAATCATATGTGAATGTGTGTAATATGTATGGTTTAAAAGTGATGGGCACTGCCAAGGCTTGCCCTGTGATGTTCCTATTTTAACAATATTTTGTTTATTTTAATTTATTCTTATTAAATTTTTTTTTATTTGTATGTTTGTATGTGTCTTGTTTAATTTCTATTTTCCTTTTCTGTTTGAAACTGTTAATATGATGAAAGACAATAAGAAGTTGGTTACAAAAAAATAAAAAAAAATAAAAAATAGTCGATACAGATGTTATAGTCTTGACAGAGCCTTGATGCCAGCATCATCATAGCTGTTTGTAGTTTCTTGGAGGGACAGATGCAAGTGAGACAGTCTGCAGATGAACGGTGGCAAGTTCTCAACTCTGTGTGGGATAAGTAAAAAGCCAGTCATCTTATATAACTACAGCACAACAGGACAATGTCCCACATTTTTTGGCAAAGAGTAGTTGCACCAAATATTGATGTGATTTAGGTTTTAACAGGTTACAGCTCGGTATAGTACATTATAATACATATAGTCATTAAAACCTTTTTAATTTCATCATTTTTGCAAGCATATTTGCCCAATGAAATTGCTTGAAATGTGCCTCAGACGTTTGCACAGCACTGCACATGGCCATCGGGCATTAAACACAAAACCCCATCCTCACACAGCTGAAATCCTGAATCTCACCTGGGTTACCTGGCGGGCTGTGTGGGGCAACCGTGGGTGACTTCAGATCGCTGGCTTTAGCCAATCCCTCAGCCACCAGCAGGGCGGCAATACTCTGCCCAACGGCCAGCAGCTCCACGCCAAAGCCCCTCTCCGTGATGGAGCAGACTTGGGCCTGGAGCTTCCGGCCCACCATCAGAACCTGAAACTGACGAACAGCGTCCACCTCCCAGCTGCCCTTTAGGGACTCCGCACCTGGGGTACAAGGGGGCCCCCCATTAGTGTCACTCTTACTTCTGAAGCCTTACTTCTTACTTCTGCATACATCAGACTCACTCCCACTTCACACGTGAGAGCTCAAGTCGTTTTCTTCCCTCCAAATCTGGAGTTTGAAGTGCTCCCTGCAGGGGAGCTGAGGAAGTGCATCAAACTTGAGTGTCCTTGCGAAAATCAGATTTAAGCAACAACAATTTCCCATCTCCTGCAACTGTGCAGCAGGTATGTATTCGCAAGCTGATTTCACACGAGGTACTATGCATCAAATTAACAGTAAAAGGTAAAATATTGACAGAAGAAATAGCACAGCATTTATAAGCCATAAAAATACAGTAACTACCGAAGAGGTGCCGATATTGTCAATTCTTACTTTCAGAATACAAAGCCGAGCAATTCCTATCATAAGATCATTTTCAGTTTCTTTCAGGGCCAGAGGAAATGGCTTCACATCAATACCAGGCTTTGTACAGACCAGATTCCTCATCAGTTCTGGGTTCGTATTTCAATTCGTACGAAAGGAAATATCAGTTTAAAATACAAAAGGTTTCTCAATTTTTGAAGTTTCAGCCCAAGTAATATTTTCAAGTATTTTTTTAATATTTCCAAATAGTTACTCTAAATTTTCCAGCCCTGTTCAAGATTTTTATATGAATTTAAAATTCACGTACTAGAATTGAGATCAGGTTGCACCTTCAGGGGCACTGGTGGTAAAAAATTGAGATGCTGTTCAATACATTAACAGCTGAAATTCTCACCTTATACATGGTGTTCAAAAAGTAGTCTATCTTGATTGTCTGCCATCAGGTAATTACTCTAGTTCTAACTTTTAATAATCATATAACACATATATATTCATTTGAAGAGTAGTTGATGCAAGATTATTGAACAGTCTTATACACATATACTGAACGAAAATATAAATGCACAAACCAAAAATGCTGCGATAAATTGACCAATAATGAAATATGCCCACAAAGTGTGTTTATTGGTGTACTGAATGATTTGTTTTGCTCAATTCAGGGGACCCACTTCTCAATGACCACTCCCCGTGAGATTACTCACTCATTGAGTTATTCCACCCCTGAGCTGCATAGAGCATAACATTGAGTTGGTCAGTCAGCGTGACCAATACACAGGTACTCCTTGCACCAGGGTCAAAGAAGGCCACCCCAAAATGTGCACTTCCGTCACAAGTCACAATGCCACAGATGTCACAATTCATGAGGGAGCGTGCCATTGGCAAGCTGAACGCTGGGATATCCGTTACAACGGTGTCAACACACTTGCATGTGTGCCATTCCACCATCAGCCGGTTGAGAGGTCGATTCAGAGTGACTGGCAGCACTGTGAATCTTCCACATGCCCGACGACCATGTGTATCCATGCCCGGGATCGGCATGGATACAGGATCGGCACATGCGGCTCCAGCACCTTCGTGACCAGCTCCGACTAGCCACCAGGATACCTGATGAGACAGTCGGACTGCACAACAGGCGGATATCAGCTCAGAATGTCCGCCTGAGGGAAGCAGACCTCTGAGCCCGCCAAACGCACTGAGGTCTCGACTAGACCGCCGTCCGTCGCCCGGCCAACCGTCACCTTCACTGGACGCTTGCACGGTGGAGGACTGTTATTCAGCGATGAACCATGATTCCAACTGTACAGCACGGATGGCAGACAATGCGTATGGCGAGCTGTGGGCGAGCGTTACACTGATGTCAATGTCATGCATCGGGTGGCACATGGTGGTGCAAGCGTAATGGTATGGGCAGGCATATGCCATGGACAGCGTACCGGTCTGCTTTTCGTTGAAGGCGACTTGAACAGACAGCAGTACTGCAACGAGATCCTGAGGCCCATAGTCGTACCGTTTGTGCGACTCCATCACATGACATTCCAGTACAATAATGCCCAGCCACACACTGCCCGGATCTGCTCAGAGGTTCTTGATGAGGAGGATGTCCCTGTTCTCAATTGGCCAGCATATTCACCCGATATGTCCCCAATATGTCCCCATCACCTTTGGGATGTTCTGGATCGGCGGGTCAGACAACGTGTTCCGGTTCCAGAAAATGTGCGCCAGCTCCGAGTTGCGCTGAGGTGGAATAGGACAACATTCCACAGGCCGCTTTTGACAATCTCGTGACTCCATGTGCCAGAGGTTTACCCCATTACATGATGCCGATGGTGGACACACTCGTTACTGAGTGCTGTGAACTCTGCCCGCTGACCACTGTTGGGTTCTGGCTCTGATAACTCATGATTTTTGGTACAATGAATTTTTAGTCATTTTTCTGTTGCTAAATAAAATCATAATCGGTTTGTTCAAATATTGCCTGATTGATAAAAAATAGTTCGTAAAAAATTACTTAATCCGTTTATATTTTTGCTCAGTGTATTATTTAATCGCACAAACAATAATGCAGACCAGGGGATATTTACAATATCACGTGTAATATTCAAGGACTTTTCAAGGCCGCATGAACCCTGAATACACACACTTCGTACCACCCTGACTAAAAAAATGCAGGAAATCTCGACTGTGTACTGTCAGATCTGACACGCAGGTACACACACATGCACACATTCTCACACCCCAACAGGCATGAAATACTCAGATCCCCAGCCACGAGATGGCTGATATCTGGCCAGGAAACAAAACACAATGGAGGGATGGAAATAACTGAAAATGCTCATAAACGCAATGAGATGTGTTTACATAACGTCCTGTAGAGAAAAACTGAACGGCTGAGGAGTCCTGGCTCAGAAAAGAAGCTAGACAAATGGACACATGGATGGACAGAAGGATTGTGGAAGGACAATACTCACTCCTGTGTCCCCCTCCCACCATGTGTGAGCACAAACACACACATGTATGCTATCACACACACACAACCATACTTTTCTATCCCACTGGGAACTAAACAAGAGTCGTCAGAAAGACAACAAAGCTCGCCGGGGGGGCAAGGTTAAAGTTTTTCTGCACGCGGACGGACGCAGACGTGGACGCCGTGGGTACGACAATAGCTCTCCGGACGTTATTCGTCCCGGCAAGCTAAAAATTATTTTTGCTCCAAAATCCTACTCCTTTTCCCCAGAGTCCTCAACCTAACCCTATCCCTTACCCCTTCCCTAACCCTAATCTTAAAGCAAACCTTAATCCTAGCCTACACACCCCCTAAAACAGCCAATCCTTTAACCTTAATTTAGAGTCTCACCTTAATCTAGAGCAGGGGTTCCCAAACTTTTCCAAATCAGGGCCCACTTGAAAATCTAAAAAATGTCCGCGGCCCACCTTTGACCTATAAACAGTACATAGACAAAATTATGCATTCTCAGAACACTTAACAGCAACAATAATTGTTGTTGTTGTTAAGAAAATAAAATAAATAAAAAAAAACAACAACAATAATTGTTGTTGTAGTTATTTATTTATTTATTTATTATTATTATTATTATTATTATAATTATAAAGATTCAGGATTGAAATGAAAGCAGGGGGATAAAGGAAGCCCAAACTTTTAATCTGTCGTGTACCGTTTCTCAATATGCGTTCTTCTCTGTACTTCTGTTCTAGTGAACTTAAGAAACGTCATCCGTCTGAGACCAAGTACTTTCTCAATTCAAAGTTCGCATCACGACGAGAACGGTTACCAGTCACGGAAGTGTTCTTGACACGCCCATTTTGCCGAGGATGCATCGGATGGTAACTTGTGTGAACTTGACAGCACGCACAACCCAGAATTCTTTTCGGCATCGGAGCGCGATATTTTTTTCCATGACGTTAATGCGTCGCTATTCTGGAATTCTGGTCCCCCTACCGTTGCCTTCAGTGTTACTCGCAAGCGAGCTGTTTGGCTACCTAGCTAGTAATAGTATAGCGAGCGCGTCAGTGTATTTAGCTACACAGGCAATTGGCTTGCGCACTGAAAAAGCTGCAGTTCGCTTTCAATGATCGAAATATTCTCCGACATAATTACGCCGACAAAATAAGGCTGCAGTTTGCGTGCACTGTCATACTCATTAGCGAGCTAGTTGGCTTCCTAGAAATCAAGCTCCTCCGCTCCGGATCTGCCCCGGCTCTGAGCCGGATCAGCTGGAGTCGGCACATAGCCGGGGCATATCTGGAGCAGAGGTGCTTGCTATCTGGGTAGCTATTATTGAACTGTGTATCATAACAAGCACTCCAATGTAGTTACATGGCCAACTGGCTAGCGAGCTAAAAAGGCTACAGTTCGCTCACAATGGAATTGTCGGCTAGCAAGCTAGCAAGATAGAGACCTCGATATCTATAATGTTATAGCTTGCATGCCAATGTATTTAACATCCTAAAGTCGCTTTCACATCGGACGCGAAACGAATTCTTCGCCCGACAGATTACATTCAAATTCAATGCGAAAACGCGTGTGTTCGCGTCTTTTCGTTGACTTTGAATGTAACCTGTCGTGCGATTAATTCGTTTCGCATCCAGTATGAAAGCGGCTTAAGTCTTTTGTTGCAATATTCGTTTGCCATTTCATGGCTGAATTCTCTTCTTGTGATTTTAAGGCGAGGAACCATTATCCGAGTACATTTGGAATATTGCCTGCTTTACGATGTTTTATGTCGAATATGCTCCAGTGTTTTCGGAGTCGAGAAACTCCGCAACAGCTGGCGGAATGTAGCTAAGCACCTAAAGTTGCTCACGTTCACAGACCCCTCTTCTGAGTGTTCCTAGCCTTGGAAGTGCACATTGTGTTTGCATTTCATTTTAAGTAAACCAGTGAAAATAATCAGAAGTTGAAATGCCGACACCAGCGAAAACGACAGCGTTAATGTCATCAAGTACGTTCCTGCTCCAATTGCAGAAAGACCGTACTCTCGTCCTCCCACCCCCAGGGAGTTCGTTCTTTCATCTGAACTCGGCAAGTCCAGACTCATGGAGTTCACAAGTGCGAACTTTGTGTACTTGTTATTGAGAAACGGCCAGAATTAATTATCGAACACAGTACGTGCTACTCCGATTATGACCCCCGGTCATGATGACCAGAAAGCTACGTTCCAATCATAAACTATAGAAGGTTCCTAAAATATTATGAGGTCAGTAACACTCAATAGGTTATTACTTCTAAATATTTTTAAAAATCGTGCAATAAATATTTTACAATAAAAATAATAAAAAAATCATATTTGCAAAAATGAATAATATTTTGCATGACCTCTCACGGCCCACCTGCAGTACCACCACGGCCCACCAGGGGGCCGCGGCCCACACTTTGGGAATCACTGATCTAGAGGATAATCTTAAAAGCTAACCTTAAATTTAGACCAGCACCAAACCATAATTCTGATAGTAACCCTGGACCTGAACCCAGAATTAAGCTTTTTCCTTCATGGGGACCCAATAAAGGTCCCAAAGAGGCTTGTTTTTTCAAAGGTTTCCATCTTTTTGAGGTCTTTTGGGTCCCATCAGGATATAAAAACCTGCCCACAAACAGACACACACAGAAATACCAGCCAGCCAGCAGCGAATGGCCTGAAATGGGAGTTTGAGGAACTGGACCGGTATGGCCTGCATGTGGATCAGCTCCACCTCACTGGTGTTTCCGTAATCCACGAAATAAACCGTGGCCTTCTTGTCCGATGCAAAGTCCCGGTACCAGGCCCGGTACCAGGACCCATCGCCTGTCCCACAGAGAGATCACCACAGTCACCCAACTCTACTCTGGCATTGCAGGCTTCTGTGACAGACAAACCTAAAACACAAACGGGAAGACTTTCATCGAAATCAACGATTTCATAATGGAACCACAGGTCACTTTGTGTTGGATAAAGGCAATAAAATGGATCCAAATGGATAAATAAACACATCGTCAAGACATGAAAAAAAAAGATCAAATCACCTTCTCTCCCTAACTGCAGTCACCTAACGTAATCCCAATAAAAATAAAAACGTTCTCACCAAATCACTGCCATGAAGTGACCATTATATATTACCAAAAAAGACAACCATTCCCCTGACATTACAAGAATATTTAGTCAGCAGAGAGTGGTTTTCACCTGGGAACACAACAAAGCATGGTTCTCCTGCAACAGGCGTAAAGGGCGAGTTCTGGGACTGGCAGTGCTCCAGAATCTGACCAGAAAGCTCCTTCAAGGTGTGCATATCTGTGGACAAAATGCACCAATCATCAGTGTGTGAATGCTGGGTATAAGTCTGTGGACGACAAGCACCAATCATCAGTGTGTGAATGCTGGGTATATTTCTGTGGACGACATGCACCAATCATCAGTGTGTGAATGCTGGGTATATTTCTGTGGACGACATGCACCAATCATCAGTGTGTGAATGCTGGGTATATGTCTGTAGATGACATGCACCAATCATCAGTGTGCGAATGCTGGGTATATGTCTGTGGATGACATGCACCAATCATCAGTGTATGAAAGCTGGGTACATTCCTGTGGACGACATGCACCAATAATCGGTGTGTGAATGGTAGCTGTGTGTCAGTGGACAACATGCACCAATCATCAGTGAGTGAATGCTGGGTATATGTTTGTGGACGACATGCACCAATGATCAGTATGTGAATCCTGGATATATGTCCATGGACGACATGCACCAATCATCAGTGTGTGAATGCTGGGTATATGTCTGTGGATGACACGCACCAATCATCAGTGTGTGAATGCTGGGTATACGTCTTTAGATGGCATGCACCAATCTTCAGTGTGTGAATGCTGGGTATATGTCTGTGGACGACATGCACCAATCATCAGTGTGTGAATGCAGGGTATATGTCCGTGGACGACATGCACCAATCATCAGTGTGTGAATGCTAGCCATGTGTCAGTGGACAACATGCACCAATCATCAGTGTGTGAATGCTGGGTATATGTCTGTGGATGACTGCACCAATCATCAGTGTGTGAATGCTGGGTATACGTCTTTAGATGGCATGCACCAATCTTCAGTGTGTGAATGCTGGGTAAGTCTGTAGATGGCATGCACCAATCTTCAGTGTGTGAATGCTGGGTATATGTCTGTGGACGACATGCACCAATCATCAGTGTGTGAAGGCTGGGTATGTCTGTGGACGACATGCACCAATCATCAGTGTGTGAATGCTGGGTATATGTCTGTGGACGACATGCACCAATCAGTGTGTGAATGCAGGGTATATGTCCGTGGACGACATGCACCAATCATCAGTGTGTGAATGCTATGTGTCAGTGGACAACATGCACCACATGCATGCTGAGTATATGTCTGTGGATGACATGCACCAATCATCAGTGTGTGAATGCTGTGGATATGTCAGTGGATGACATGCACCAATCATCAGTGTGTGAATGCTGGGTATATGTCTGTGGATGACACCCACCAATCATCAGTGTGTGAATGCTAGCCATGTGTCAGTGGACAACATGCACCAATCATCAGTGTGTGAATGCTGGGTATATGTCTGTGGACGACACGCACCAATCATCAGTGTGTAAATGCTGGGTATACGTCTTTAGATGGCATGCACTAATCTTCAGTGTGTGAATGCTAGGTATATGTCTGTAGATGACATGCACCAATCATCAGCGTGTGAAGGCTGGGTAAGCCTGTAGATGACATGCACCAATCATCAGTGTGGGAATGCTGGGTATACGTCAGTGGACAACATGCACCAATCATCAGTGTGTGAATGCTGGGTATATGTCTGTGGACGACATGCACCAATCATCAGTGTGTGAAGGCTGGGTATGTCTGTGGACGACATGCACCAATCATCAGTGTGTGAAGGCTGGGTATGTCTGTGGACGACATGCACCAATCATCAGTGTGTGAATGCTGGGTATATGTCTGTGGAGGACATGCACCAATCATCAGTGTGTGAATGCAGGGTATATGTTCGTGGACGACATGCACCAATCATCAGTGTGTGAATGCTGCGGATATGTCTGTAGATGACATGCACCAATCATCGGAGTGTGAAGGCTGGGTATGTCTGTGGACGACATGCACCAATCATCAGTGTGTGAATGCTGGGTATATGTCTGTGGACGACATGCACCAATCATCAGTGTGTGAATGCTATGTGTCAGTGGACGACATGCACCACATGCATGCTGAGTATATGTCTGTGGATGACATGCACCAATCATCAGTGTGTGAATGCTGGGTACATTCCTGTGGACGACATGCACCAATAATCGGTGTGTGAATGGTAGCTGTGTGTCAGTTGACGACATGCACCAATCATCAGTGAGTGAATGCTGGGTATATGTTTGTGGATGACATGCACCAATGATCAGTATGTGAATCCTGGGTATATGTCCATGGACGACATGCACCAATCATCAGTGTGTGAATGCTGGGTATATGTCTGTGGATGACATGCACCAATCATCAGTGTGTGAATGCTGGGTAAGTCTGTAGATGACATGCACCAATCATCAGTGTGGGAATGCTGCGTATACGTCAGTGGACAACATGCACCAATCATCAGTGTGTGAATGCTGGGTATATGTCTGTGGACAACATGCACCAATCATCAGTGTGTGAAGGCTGGGTATGTCTGTGGACGACATGCACCAATCATCAGTGTGTGAATGCTGGGTATATGTCTGTGGACGACATGCACCAATCATCAGTGTGTGAATGCAGGGTATATGTCCGTGGACGACATGCACCAATCATCAGTGTGTGAATGCTGGGTATATGTCTGTGGATGACACGCACCAATCATCAGTGTGTGAATGCTGGGTATACGTCTTTAGATGGCATGCACTAATCTTCAGTGTGTGAATGCTGGTTAAGTCTGTAGATGACATGCACCAGTGTGGGAATGCTGGGTATACGTCAGTGGACAACATGCACCAATCATCAGTGTGTGAATGCTGGGTATATGTCTGTGGACGACATGCACCAATCATCAGTGTGTGAAGGCTGGGTATGTCTGTGGACGACATGCACCAATCATCAGTGTGTGAATGCTGGGTATATGTCTGTGGACGACATGCACCAAACAGTGTGTGAATGCAGGGTATATGTCCGTGGACGACATGCACCAATCATCAGTGTGTGAATGCTATGTGTCAGTAGACAACATGCACCACATGAATGCTGAGTATATGTCTGTGGATGACATGCACCAATCATCAGTGTGTGAATGCTGTGGATATGTCAGTGGATGACATGCACCAATCATCAGTGTGTGAATGCTGGGTATATGTCTGTGGACGACATGCACCAATCATCAGTGTGTGAATGCTGGGTATATGTCTGTGGATGACATGCACCAATCATCAGTGTGTGAATGCTGGGTATACGTCTTTAGATGGCATGCACCAATCTTCAGTGTGTGAATGCTAGGTATATGTCTGTAGATGACATGCACCAATCATCACTGTGTGAATGCTGGGTAAGCCTGTAGATGACATGCACCAATCATCAGTGTGGGAATGCTGGGTATACGTCAGTGGACAACATGCACCAATCATCAGTGTGTGAATGCTGGGTATATGTCTGTGGACGACATGCACCAATCATCAGTGTGTGAATGCTGGGTATATGTCTGTGGACGACATGCACCAATCATCAGTGTGTGAATGCTGGGTATATGTCTGTAGATGACATGCACCAATCATCAGTGTGTGAATGCTGGGTATATGTCTGTAGATGACATGCACCAATCATCAGTGTGTGAATGCTGGGTATATGTCTGTGGACGACATGCACCAATCATCAGTGTGTGAATGCTGTGGATATGTCTGTAGATGACATGCACCAATCATCGGTGTGTGAAGGCTGGGTATGTCTGTGGACGACATGCACCAATCATCAGTGTGTAAATGCTGGGTATATGTCTGTGGACGACATGCCCCAATCATCAGTGTGTGAATGCAGGGTATATGTCCGTGGACGACATGCACCAATCATCAGTGTGTGAATGCTATGTGTCAGTGGACGACATGCACCACATGCATGCTGAGTATATGTCTGTGGATGACATGCACCAATCATCAGTGTGTGAATGCTGGGTACATTCCTGTGGACGACATGCACCAATAATCGGAGTGTGAATGGTAGCTGTGTGTCAGTGGACGACATGCACCAATCATCAGTGAGTGAATGCTGGGTATATGTTTGTGGATGACATGCACCAATGATCAGTATGTGAATCCTGGGTATATGTCCATGGATGACATGCACCAATCATCAGTGTGTGAATGCTGGGTATACGTCTTTAGATGGCATGCACCAATCTTCAGTGTGTGAATGCTGAGTATATGTCTGTAGATGACATGCACCAATCATCGGTGTGTGAAGGCTGGGTATGTCTGTGGAAGACATGCACCAATCATCAGTGTGTAAATGCTGGGTATATGTCTGTGGACGACATGCACCAATCATCAGTGTGTGAATGCAGGGTATATGTCCGTGGACGACATGCACCAATCATCAGTGTGTGAATGCTATGTGTCAGTGGACGACATGCACCACATGCATGCTGAGTATATGTCTGTGGATGACATGCACCAATCATCAGTGTGTGAATGCTGGGTAAGTCTGTAGATGACATGCACCAATCATCAGTGTGGGAATGCTGGGTATACGTCAGTGGACAACATGCACCAATCATCAGTGTGTGAATGCTGGGTATATGTCTGTGGACAACATGCACCAATCATCAGTGTGTGAAGGCTGGGTATGTCTGTGGACGACATGCACCAATCATCAGTGTGTGAATGCTGGGTATATGTCTGTGGACGACATGCACCAATCATCAGTGTGTGAATGCTGGGTATATGTCCGTGGACGACATGCACCAATCATCAGTGTGTGAATGCTATGTGTCAGTGGACGACATGCACCACATGCATGCTGAGTATATGTCTGTGGACGACATGCACCAATCATCAGTGTGTAAATGCTGGGTATATGTCTGTGGACGACATGCACCAATCATCAGTGTGTGAATGCAGGGTATATGTCCGTGGACGACATGCACCAATCATCAGTGTGTGAATGCTATGTGTCAGTGGACGACATGCACCACATGCATGCTGAGTATATGTCTGTGGATGACATACACCAATCATCAGTGTGTGAATGCTAGGTAAGTCTGTAGATGACATGCACCAATCATCAGTGTGGGAATGCTGGGTATACGTCAGTGGACAACATGCACCAATCATCAGTGTGTGAATGCTGGGTATGTCTGTGGACGACATGCACCAATCATCAGTGTGTGAATGCTGGGTATATGTCTGTGGACGACATGCACCAATCATCAGTGAGTGAATGCTGGGTATATGTCTGTGGACGACATGCACCAATCATCAGTGTGTGAAGGCTGGGTATGTCTGTGGACGACATGCACCAATCATCAGTGTGTGAATGCTGGGTATATGTCCGTGGACGACATGCACCAATCATCAGTGTGTGAATGCTGTGGATATGTCTGTCGATGACATGCACCAATCATCGGTGTGTGAAGGCTGGGTATGTCTGTGGACAACATGCACCAATCATCAGTGTGTGAATGCTGGGTATATGTCTGTGGACGACATGCACCAATCATCAGTGAGTGAATGCTGGGTATATGTCTGTGGACGACATGCACCAATCATCAGTGTGTGAAGGCTGGGTATGTCTGTGGACGACATGCACCAATCATCAGTGTGTGAATGCTGGGTATATGTCCGTGGACGACATGCACCAATCATCAGTGTGTGAATGCTGTGGATATGTCTGTCGATGACATGCACCAATCATCGGTGTGTGAAGGCTGGGTATATGTCTGTGGACGACATGCACCAATCATCAGTGTGTGAATGCTGGGTATATGTCTGTAGATGACATGCATCAATCATCAGTGTATGAATGCTGGGTATATGTCTGTAGATGACATGCATCAATCATCAGTGTGCGAATGCTGGGTATATGTCTGTAGATGACATGCACCAATCATCAGTGTGTGAATGCTGGGTATATGTCTGTGGCAGACATGCACCAATCATTAGTGTAAGAATGCTGGGTATATGTCTGTGGACGACATGCACCAATCATTAGTGAAAGAATGCTGGGTGTATGTCCGTAGATGACATGCACCAATCATCAGTGTGTGAATGGCAGACACAGCCTGTGACTGCGCATGAGTGCTGTGTTTGTGTACATGTAAGGGCAGTGGGTTTTATCGTCTTGCCACTTTTAGATAAATTGCCAGTTTTGGGCTGACACTAAATAACTATGATAAAATGAATTAACCACTGATTCTCTAAATCATGAGTGTATTCTATTATATTACACAATTCAGTTATTTGATTAACAGAATCTTATACCCGTGGTTGTCTCATATGAAAGTTATGAAACTTGCTGGCAACAAACCCAATATTTACTAAACTTATTTCATAACTTCCATATTAGACAACCACTCCTGAAAGATTCTCTATATACTACAAATTTTGTGGGCTGAAAATTAACTGGACCCATCTCCACTTTCTACTAAATGAAGAAAATGGGACAAGAAATTTTGCTGCATCATGATTTCTCACTCCAGGTATAGTTTTCAGATATTTATATTCAGGGGAGAGTTATTTGGACTGAAAGGTATAAGATCACTCAGTTATACATTTAGTAGAATTTTTTCAGATAGGGGATCTAGGAAAATGTAAATGGAGATAGACCTATGTAATTTACAAAATGTCAAACTTTGTAGGTACAGTATATGGTTCTCTCTCCTTGACAGCTCCTTGCATTTCCAGAAATTTTGAGCCACAAAGTTCTGTCTTGCCTTGTGTTTTAAAAAAAAAAGAATGCAACAATGTGACTCAAATCTGCCAATTGAATGTTCATGGTACAACCCCAATTCCAAAATAGTTGGGACAAAGTGTAAATTGTGAATAAAATCAAAACGCAATGACTGGGGCATCATTTGCTTTATCGCCCCTATTGGAATCTCACGGAAATACACGCGTCGATGCGTCGCCTTACAAAAATTTGGACGACGCACTTTGCTGTGCAGGGACGCAGGATGGCTACCTTACGTTGCACGATGTGTTGCCTTGCATTCGCGTACCTTGCGAAGAGTATGAACCGGCCCTTAGACTCCCCAAATAAAAATGGTATTGATGCCGATTTGAAGACTTTCCAGTTTAAAAATGCGTTGCACTGAATCATTACCAAATTAAAATTTATAAAACTAAGCATTTCAGACACTTCAAGAATTCTACTTTCCGCTGAATTATACTTTGCTGAGGTATCCATCTCCTGGTCTGCAAGCACGGACCAGCTTGGGCCAGCAACAAACCAGCATGGACCAGCAATTAACCAGCGGCTGCGTGAACCACCATTGACCAGCATGATTTTCATGCTGGTGCATACTGGCTTTTTCAGCAGGGCTGTGAAGCTTGAATTAAATATTAACGCTAACCCGGGTTTTAGTCTTTTTCACATCTCACTTTTATTGAAGGGCATCTCTGATTAAACACATTGTAAATTACGTTACTACTGTATTTTCCTCCAGTGGCGGTGCCTTGATCAGCTGGTTAAGGTTTAGTTTCTTGTTTGAGAGCTTAGCGACAGCTTGTTGTGGGGGGAGAGCGTGTTTAGTTAGCTCACATAGTAAACAACTTGTTTATTTGGTTTGTTTGAATTTAAGGGTATCTGAATTTTACTCTTTTTCGGTTACCTTTGGTTGTATTTGTGGCTAGCTAGCTAGATAGTTACTGTTTGCATTTTTGACTTGGGATCTGAGATTTGGGGTTTAGTTAGTAGGGCAACAGTTACTTGAGTTGTCCATTCGGTTTGGTTGGAGTTTTAAACAGTAAGGTTTACCGGAGTGCTCTGCCCCCTCCCTTCTCCACTTCCTCCTAGGCCTTGTAGCTGCCCAAGACAAGTTAGTAAGCGACCACTGATAGTGTATTGGTTATTGGTATTTTCTGTTAATCATTTAGCTGGGTATTGGAGGCTCTCATCCGAGAACAGTATCTGGAGAAGCCAGCCTGTGATATTTTTATACCAGTACACTAATAGTATTGGGATTATATAAAGTCAAGTCAGTCATCTGAGTGCTTGTTACATATCGAGTTTGTCTCAATTTGGTACTTCATTTTTGTTAACTGAAACTAAGCTTCGAGGCTTATCATCCATTTACTTAGTTTCCCCACGGTTTCTACTTGACTGCTGCTTAAGGCTTCTCAGGATAATAAATTGTGGTTCTTGAGCTTCTGTCTTGGCAATAAGAAACTTTCTTTGTTATCTAGGGTGAGCGAGGTCATTAAGTAGGGGGTTCAAAATGTGGTCAAAACTTTGTGACTGTTGCAGAATGATCGCTCTTCTGGAAAGAGATTTCCAGGGTGGGTTTGTCTGCCACCGGTGCCAGCTAATTGATCATCTGGAGAGCAAGATCCTTGATCTTCAGGGCCAGTTGGCGGCACAACATAGTTCGCAATCAGTAGAGTTCCTGGAGGAACTGAGTAGTACAAAACCCAAAACCAGTGAAGTTGGCACGTTGTGTAAATAAATACAGAATACAATGATTTGCAAATTCTTTTCAACCTATATTCAATTGAATACACTGCAAAGACAAGTTACTTAATGTTTGAACAGGTAAACTTTGTAATTTTTTGCAAATATTAGCTCATTTGGAATTTGATGCCTGAAACATGTTTCAAAAAAGCTGGCACAAGTGGCAAAAAAAGAGAGTTGAGGAATGCTCATCAAACACTTATTTGGAACATCCCACAGGTGAACGGGCTAATTGGGAACAGGTGGGTGCCATGATTGGGTATAAAAGCAGCTTCCCTGAAATGCTCAGTCATTCACAAACAAGGATGGGGCGAGGGTCACCACTTAGTGAACAAATGCGTGAGCCGATTGTCGAACAGTTTAAAAACAACATTCCTCAACGAGCTATTGCAAGAAATTTAGGGATTTCATCATCTACGGTCCGTAATATCGTCAAAAGGTTCAGAGAATCTGGAGAAATCACTGCACGTAAGGCCGAAGCGATAAGGCCGAAAACCAACATTGAATGCCCGTGACCCTTGATCCCTCAGGCAGTACTGCATCAAAAACCGACATCAGTGTGTAAAGGACATCACCACATGGGCTCAGGAACACTTCAGAAAACCACTGTCAGTAACTACAGTTAGTCGCTACATCTGCAAGTGCAAGTTAAAACTCTACAATGCAAAGCGAAAGCCATTTATCAACAGCACCCAGAAACGCTGCCGGCTTCGCTGGGCCCAAGCTCATCTAATATGGACTGATGCAAAGTGGAAAAGTGTTCTGTGGTCTGACGAGTCCACATTTCAAATTGTTTTTGGAAACTATGGACTTTGTGTCCTCCGGACAAAACAGGAAAAGAACAATCCGGACTGTTATAGGCGCAAAGTTCAAAAGCCAGCATCTGTGATGGTATGGGGGTGTATTAGTGCCCAAGGCATGGGCAACTTACACATATGTGAAGGCACCATTAATGCTGAAAGGTGTCCAACCGATTCTGGCCCTTGCAGGAACTCGACTTGGCCCCTGACCCTGAGAGTGGGGGAAACTGATAAGCATCAGGATACCCTGTTGGCCTCTTCCCCTCAGAAAAGAGAGTTAGTGACTCAAAACTTCGAGGAATAGACAGCTTAGTCTGTTTGTGCGACAAGGAGTCTTGTAGGGTGTGTTGCCTGCCTGGTGACAGGGTAGGAGACCGCCTGGTGCGTGCGGACAAGCTCCTGGCCAGAGCGGGGAGGGATCCAGTTGTCATGGTCCATGTTGGGACATATGACATAGGTAAGGGAAGGTTTGAAGTTCTGCAAGACGAATTTATGGAATTAGCTGAAAAGCTTAGGAACCAAGGTTGAGTTCAATTACGTTTTTCAATTAGAATTACAGTAGTTGCAATTTAGTTTCAATAGAATTTTTTTATTTACAAGTAATTGTAATTGAACATTTTGTCCAGAAAGTAACTGTAATTGTAATTGAAAAAAGTAACTGAACCCAATTAGGAGCAGATACTCCACAGTGATTTTCTCCGGGATTCTATGGGTACCACGTGCAAGCAGAGGGGAGCAGAATTTTATCTGAAGGTTCAACACATGGCTATGAACCTGGTGGAGGAAAGAGGGGTACAGGTTTGGAGGGCACTGTAACTTCTTCTGGGGCAGAGGTGACCTGTTCATGCCTGACAGGCTACACCTGAACCGGAGGGGTACCTTTGCACTGGGTCAGCGTGTGTTGAGGGTAGCACAGTGTTATTCGAGGGCAGGGAGGTTAGAGTGTGTTACACATAGGGAAATGCAGACTGCCCTGATGGAAGCTGACAGCGTCACATGCACTATTGATGGTATCACTACTACTACTTGAGAGATGTGTCTGTCTCCCTCTGTCAGCAGTGCATACAAATCCGAGCGCATTATGACATTAACTATCAACACCCAAGCTACATTCACATTTGCAAGCGAAATGCTTGCGTCAGCTACACTCACATTACATAACGCCACCGCAGTGTTCCCCTAGAATTTTTTTCAGCAGCGGTGCTACTGTGTCCGTCTCCATGAGGATACGATGTCGACCCATATTCATGCGCGTGAAAATTAAATGACCTTGGAATCCTTATAGACAGGATTATAACATGTTCGTATTTTTTCTCAATTTACAGCTTTTGACATCTGAAGAAAAATTTACATCACAACACAGAAATTTACTCACACCTTTTATTTATTTACAAACCTGAAGACTTATTTACACAGCCTACATCCAGCCTGTGAACATTTAATTTTTCTGGGCTTTTTGTAAAAAAGCTCCAGAGCTCGTCTATAGTTGAAGTAGTTGGAGCAGTAGGGGGGGCCATTGATGCTCACACGCATCATTGCTCTTGACAAGTTGCAATGCTGCAACCTGATCTTAAACAGCCTCAACACAGGAGCAGCCAATAATTGTGATTTTATGTTATCCTTCAGAAACACGAAGAACAGCACTCATCATTATGACCTACCGCAGTTATGACAACCAACCTCAGGCAACGTTGCCATAAAAACGATATTGATCGTCTGTATTTGTGACAAAACTATTCATAGCTTTTGGCTTATTAAGCATTACATTTAAGCATAAAAAACATCAATTTCAATACCTGATTATTACAAATCAGATCTCTGAAATGTAAGGCCTCGATTAGCAAAGGCTATATGCGCTGGGATAAAATTAAACTTTATAACACTGTGAGTAAATCTATTAGCTTGTCACACAAACTTTTTTAAGACCTACTCTGTTTATAGACACAGAATGACTCAGGCAGTAAATTCATTTAGCAATAATTTTTATCTCGCAAATGGAAGAGTAGTGCAGTTAAAATAAGCCATGGTTAAAATGAGAAAGAAAAACAGAAGGCTTCACCTCTTAATCATTCAGACAGACACCTCTCGCAGTTTACTTCCCCGATTAGAAACAGTTGCTCAGACTGATTGGTGGAACCTACGAGGATCTAATCTATTTTTGAAAGACTTGTTATACGTACATTGCACTATGAAAATATACAGCGTTTACTTCCGCACATCAATGTCATTGGAAAATATCACTCGCCCACTTCTTGATCATTTCTGGATTTGAGTAAATTAGTTCGCGAGGTTCATTGAGCTATAAGCCATGAGAATCTGTTCTATAGTCTGAATGTAGTGACAGCTAAAGTGCGTTGTTGCACAGCTGAATGATAAGAAAAATAATTTCTGCAAGGTCAGCGAAAGTTTTGGATTTTTTGCAGATTGTCATCCTTGCGGAATCACATCAATTACATCAACATAGCTCACAAGCAATCGCTTTATAATTAGCATTTTTTAATCAATACGTGTCAAGCATTGGTGGTGGTTGTTAAGTTTATAAATTGTTTCATTGTTAATCAGGCAAACCTTATCGCAAACAGTTTAAGAGCAATTATGCGGGATGTCACTGAAGGCCTTCCTGACATCTGACGGCACACCACTGCTAATATTGCATAAGACTGTTGGCTCGAGAAGCTGTAGCATTTACTAGCTGACAAACTGTACATTTTCTGTCAACTTATGGCTAATGTTTCTGAATCGCTGCTGTTACGTTCGCTATCACCGTCACTTTCTCTTCCCGCAAACTGCCCTCAGGAGCTACGCTGTTACGTTCTTGTTACATTACCTGCGCTACTCACTATATAGACCGTGTATAAGCTTGGACATTACCTTTTACGTTGATGTCCACCGCAATCGATAGTGTTATGATAAGCAAACAAATAACAGTTACTACCGTACACGGATTCATATAACGACAACACATTATAATTAGAGTACAACATTTGTTAATGCAATACTAAGCATTTATTAACATGTAATTAACATTTAACTAATGTACTTGGTACTTACAAATGATGTTCACATCAATTAAGGTATAAATTTATAAATTATGGTTCAATAGTTGAATTGCTACATAAGGGATACTTAAGGGATGTTTTCAACTTCACAATAAGGGATACACAGAAAATTAATAAATGTTTAGTTCTGGCTACCTAATGCTTATTCAGGTATCTAATGCATGAACTATTTAATTAACTGATAATTAATGAACTGATGTTAATGTTAATTGTTGGACCCTTATTGTAAAGAGTTACCCATATTACAATATTAAGGCGAAAACAAAGACTTTATGGTCGCTTTGCATCTCGGAAGCATTTTTTGCCAAGGCAGCACAAATTGTCAGAACACCGGTGTCCGTAGTTAACGGTATTGCGGAAAGCTACCAAGCCATCAAGCACATTTTAAAGCCTAAAAATAGCCTGCGAGCGATGTCGAAACAAATGCTCAAATTTGGCATGGCCGCTGGGAAAAATAACTGAAAGGGATCTTTCCTCCGCTATCTGGAGAAACCATCCCACTGGGGAACCGTTAAGCTTGTATTTTTAAAACAACAAAGCGTAGTGAGGGGCTTGGAGTAGCAGGCACATGGGAAATTGAAGGGGTAGAGCATTTGTAATAACCTGAAATGTTTTTATTTAAATGCAGGAAGCATAAAAAATAAATTTCCAGAACTTGAGGCTGTTATGATTAGTGAGGGATTACAGAGACATGGCTCATTGAAGAGGATGGAGATGAATATAATAAAGTAAAGATTATAAGCTCTTAAAGAAGGATAGGTGCAATAGCTGAGGAGGGGGTGTAGCACTCTATGTGAAAGTAAACAAATGTGCAAAAAATTCCTAAAAATGAACATTCTTTTCCATATGAAGATATCTGGGTTTAGCTCATTGGCAAGCACGAGACAGGTTTAAACCTAGCATAGGAGTATCTTATCGACCGCTAGGCAAGCTTGTAGAGGAGGAGGGACTATTATGGGAGACTTCAATTATCATGGTATTGACTGGGAAATGGTAAAAGGACAGGGTAAAGGCGAGGAAGAATTTGTGGATGTTATTAATGACCATTTTTCGTGCAATATGTTAATAAACATACAAGACAGAAGGCAATTTTAGATTTACTGCCCTGTAATGACCCTGAAAGAAATAGCAATGTTGAGGTACTGGAGTCACTTGGGACTAGTGATCACTCTACTGTTAATTTTGATGTTTTGTGGGAAATTAAAAAAAAAAAAAGTCTTCTACAGGGATGCAAAGAGAGGTATGGTCAAAAAGGAGTGAGATTATCAAAGCCCACGCCCCCGCAGCAAATATCATATAATTACATTGCCACCAACCTCTGCCATCCAGGGCTCACCCTGTACACACACAAAGTTTTTTTACATGAAAATACACTTTCCCAGTTCCTTAGAAATTCTTAAAAGTAAAGAACACCGAGACAACGCTGGAAAATTGAACGTAAATTTTATTCCAAATTAGAACTTAAGACTTTTGTGCCAGTCCCTCCAGTACAGTACACTTATTCCAGCTCTCCAGCTTCTTCCTCTTCCTTGCTATCTCCAATGTCTCCAGAACCTTGCGTCTAGCTGCATTTTTCTGCTTTGCCACATGTCTCAGCTGTGCCTGCCTTTCTTCTGCTTGAGCAGTGGTCTTGGTTTGATACTCTCGTTTTCAAAGGTGATATGTAACTTAAGTACATGTACTTCTTCATTACAGCACTTCAGTTGTGTTTTTTTTTTTTTTTTTTGGAGGATTTGTGCATTACTGTGAATTCATTTGAACACGGACTTTTACTTTTAACTCTACTTCATTTAAAAGATAAAAAGTATATTTTCACTTCATTATTTTGATACTGGCAACTTAGTTACTCGTTTCAAATCAAAATATTAATTGAATTCATCATTTACGGATTATCCGCATTTGGCGCGTTCGCGAAGAACAAAGGTGTATCTTTGTGCAGATGTGTCCGCCAGTGGACGTGGAGCTGCAAACTTAGGCACGCAGTTACAATATTCTACGACTAGATGGCGCACCAGGATCGGACGCGGAAGATTGTGCACGTTGTGGGCCATTTGCAGAATGAATGTTGACCGGGTTATCCGTCGCATCTTGTCAGAAGTGGTAGCTCAAGTAGGCGAGCAATTAAACTTTGCGATAAACAACTATCTATCTTATATCTACATGTTGCGGGTATATTTCCGTTTTACTTTGCACCGTCAAGGATACAACAGCGTCACGAATATGAGTTAGTTGGACAGCTACGGCATTCTCGAACGCTATTTGACGGGTTTAAAAATTTTATTTCAACTTGCTAGCCCTTACCCTTGGAATAATTGTGAGATTTTGAACAAGATAATTTTTAGCCATACCTGCACTTTTTTATTTCAGTGGGACTCCCCAATATAATAAAGGCTAAATTAAATAATTCTTTTGTGTATTTGCATCGTTTTGTCTGTCACAATTAAGAGATGCTGCGATACCCACCTCTGACACCGGATCGGAGCAGGGTTTGTTTCCTGCCAAAATACACTACACGGAGTGCAGAGCCCTCACTCTCCCCGTAACAAGTTACAAGTCAATTCATCTAACCATAACCGCCCAAAGCTGTTAAATTGAGGCAAATAATGATCCATAAAGCAAATTTCCTGCATAGTTCCTCGACTTTAATAAGCAGCCATTGTAAAAAAATTTAAGTGAAGAGATTACCTGATTTTGGGCTTCCACTTCCAGCTCTTCTCTGTAGCGTGCACTCAATAGCATTCGCGCGCGTGTGGAAGACGTGATTTACTGCGCTGCTATTTCACCTAGCAACAAGAAATACAATTTTCTGATTGGCTGATAGGTTGCTGGTTCATGCAGAGCAGTCTGCCGTCGCCTCATCCATTCTACATTACTATCTCTTTTATATACAGTCTATGTTACCAATGTGCGGCGATTTTATCACTTCTCAGCGTGAGAAATGTCATGTGTGGCGTGAGAGCGTGCGAACTTATTGAAATGCGGAAATGCGTGAAACTTGAGAGCCCTGATAATTATAATCAGACACTCCAACGGACACCCCCCCCCCCCCAAAAAAAATAAAAACTCATCGGATCTGCACGATTCACACAAGTCCCCCAGACTGCCGTGAAAAAGGCAGCATCCGCCAAAAGGCGCGCCGTTTGCATCCCTGCTTCTAAAACCACATTTTCTATTTTAGGTGAGCAAACTTCGACAGGATGCGCTCATATTTAAGCAAAATAAAACGGGAGACTCCAAGACTGAGTCTGTAAATGAGATGTGGGAAAGATTTAAGGGGGTTTAACTTGAATCACAATGCAAATTCATTCTAAAGGTGTCCAAAAATAAGCAGAAAAAGCAGAATCCTCAGTGGATGACCACAGCTATTCGTAGGAGTTTGAGAGAAAAGAAGAATCTTTAAGATGTACATAAAGGATAACAATGAGAATACAAAGGCTAAATACTGGAAAATGCGAGCTGTAGTCAAAAAGGAGCTGAGGAATGCCAGACTGTATGAAAGGCAAATTGTGGAAGGGGCAAAAACTAATCCTTAGCGCTTCTTTCAGTACAGTAGCAGAAAAAGGAAAGTCAAAGTGGAGATTAAGTGCATAAAGAATAAATATGGATCGCTGCTGAATGATAACAAGGATACTGTAGATACCTTAAATATTTACTTTGTTGAGAATTTTACCAAAGAGCGGGATTTTATTTAGCCAGAGGGCAGGTTCAATGCTCAAGATTATTCAGCAGAAATTGAGGTTTGGGATAATGAAGTATTAGACACGTTGCATAAACTAAAGGCAGATAAGGCGGCGGGTCCTGATGACTTATATCCTAGAGTGCTTAGGGAAGTTAGTGAGATCATCTTTGGAACACTTTCAGCTATCTTCAGATGGTCTTTATAAACTGGAGAAATACAAAATGATTGGAAGCAGGGTAATATAACACCAATATAAGAGAAAATGGACCGTACTGAGCCAGGAAATTACAAGCCCGTCGTATTAACTTGCACTGCATGCAAAATACTGGAATCAATCATAAAAGACGAGCTGGAATTACTTCTTGAACATGATATCTTGAAAGATAGCCAACCTGGTTTCCGTAAGGGAAGGTCATGCCTGACAAACCTGGAATTTTTTTGAAGAGGCTTCCAAGACTTATGATCAGAGCAGGGTCAGTAACGCATCTCCATTCACAACTTGTATAATCCTTTTCTTCGCTCTCATCCACACACACACCTCCTTCAACAAAGAGTGGTGGTCAGTGGAACCTCATCTGAGCGAGGTATGATGGGGAGTGGCGTCCCCCAGGGATCAGTGTTGGGACCCCTGCTGTTCCTTATCTACATGAATGATCTTGATAAGAATATTGAGAGCAAATTGGTTAAATTTGCAGATGATACTGTTGGGGTAATTCCTCGGATGGTGGCACCTTTATGGTGATAATGGCTAAGCAGTGGCGACGTTGTTGTGCGTGCAATAGCATGTCACAAAGATGTAGGCTTTTGGGGCTACACCTCACAAGTGGACACCATGTGTTGAGGCAATTTGCCTAATCGTATTTTCAATTTGACTATCAAAAAAGTATATGATATTTCATTATTAATACTAAATATTAAAATTAATACCATGGGGCACCGCCCTTCCTCAGTGAAGGGAAAATGATAGCCAATCGATAAAACCTCAGTCTCAATATTCACAAAACTATTGATATGGAAAACTGATTAATAATTAAATTAATAATTATAACCAAATTACTGTATCAACTGTTAGGTCTAAGGATTTGGAGTTTTATGTAGAAGAGGTTGCAAATTTTTTTCACTCATGTAGAACATCAATAACCATAGCATATTTCCTGTAAGAATATTTATTTAAATGAAGCAAATAAATGGACACAACGAAGAAGGTGTGTGTGTGGATGAGAGCGAACAAAAGGATGATACAAGTTGTGAATGGAGGTGCGTTACTGACCATGTGGAAGTGGGGGAGGGCTACCCTACTGGAACAAGACCAAATTTTGGTGACAAAGAAATGATTAAAGGCAAAGAAAGCACTTGGTAAAACTTTACCTGAGGTGAAAAAGTAATAATTCTGGACTTCAAAAAACCCAACCAATAATTTTTGCGATTTATTTGGAGCGAATAATTCGCTATCAAACATGGCTAAATTCCAGTTTGAGAGTTCCGCCATTTTGTCATGGCTGTGCTGTGATGCTGATGTCAGTGATTCCAGTAGGGTAGGGACTGCGTAATGGGAACCGGTGCCAGGACAGAGCCCTCAAGCTGCCACTTTCAGATTGATTAGAACACCCAAACGCTGCACATTGAGGCATGTTGACACCGTATCCATAAATTTCCGTTCATGGGATGATAACCCTTGCAAGACTGAGGGCAAATTTCTACCCCAACGATGTCAAAAAACTATATATTTTTGGACGTTTCAATACGGTTTTGTTCCGTGTCAGATGTGCGATGGGCTTGTGTGTCATCACACCGACCTCTGGGCAGAAGATTTCAGAATTTCGGATTGGTTGAAATTTGTTCTGACAATAACAATGGCGGCGCCCACTGCTTTTTCTATTATGCCGTTTTTCGAGAGTTTTGGCTTTTTTTACTCAGTGAAAAAAAATTAAGGACTATTCTCTCAGATAAAAATTACTTTCACTGTTTGTTTTCTTTGCCTTTAAGAAAGTGTTTACAGTCAGTTTAAATTACTGGAAACACTCAATGTTGTGTTTCTGTATGTATTAAGTTAAAATAAAGACGTGTGTGTTCTGCACAGGGAAGGTGCCGGGTTAGTAAACAGGAGGTCATTTTCATGCAAGACCCTGTCTGCTACACACCAATACCATCCCGACCTACTAAAACACAATCCGAAAAACAACCGCAATCATTTTATAAATACATGAAGTCAGTCTTTAAACAAGGTTTGGATGCCCAGTTGTTACCAGTCCTTCGTAGAAAAGGAGGTTTGGTGGTTGCTGCTCGGTGGAGGATCCGATCGTGGACGATGCTGATCCAGCTGGAACGAGCGGTTCTTGTTCTGCATAGGTCTGTGTCTTCGTTTTGTAAGAGGAGAGGCTGGCCGCTCCTCAATAGCAAGCTGTTGCTTCCTAGGCTTGTTCTACTCCTGGAAGCATGGCTGATGCCTCAGCATGGCAACGGGAGAGGGAGAGGCCCAGAGGTGGGGAAGGAGTACCCCAACCTGAGCAGTCCCCATGGGTCCAGGAGCCTCGAGGGGGCGGGGGGTGTTGGCAAAAGTCCAAACAGCCAAGAGCGCAAAATGGTGAAAAACTGGTTGACTGCTGCTTTTATCTGCCTGGCCTGCTGGCGGGAGGGGCTTACAGGCAGCAAGTGGTCATAGGAAATCCTAGGCTCCATTTTGAATTTCCACAGCTTTCCTCTGTGTGACCCCAACAATACTAATTTGGGAGGTTTGGCAAATGGTTTAGAGACCACAAAAGTGATTCAGGATGACTTGGATAGAATCAAGGAATGTGGCAAATGAAATTTAATCTGGTGAAATGAAAAGTCGTACATGAAGATAATAAAAACATCTGACAGGATTACTTCATGGGAGGTTTAAAACTGGAATGCGCTCCACATGAAAAAGATCTGGGAGTGATTGTTGACCAAACCCTCACAGGTTCTAGCCATTGTGCCAAAGCAGTTAAAAAGCCAATTGGATGCATTGCCAAAAGTATTGAGTAAAAATCCATGGAAGTCATACTTCTCATGTACAACACATTCGTCAAATCACATCTGGAGTATTGTGTAGAGTTTTGGGGACCATACTTTAAGGAAGATATAGAGGCTCTAGAAAAAGTTCATAGAAGAGCCACTAAGCTAATTCCAGGTATAATATTGGGCACTGGCGGCCCCAGAGGCTCCTGCCGTTAAGATAAACGAAACATCAAAGTTTTTGTTGACGGATGCCACTCGGGCGGAGGGAGCTAATTAGGAGCCTGTAACTGAAAATGTTGATAAGATAAAGCAAATTGTCAAAGTTTTTGGTGATATTTCGAGGCCAGTGACCTTGAAAAAATAGGCCAAGATCACCTTGAGGCATGTCATTTGTAGGTCTTTATGAGATGCGTGTAAAGTAAAAATTAGGAGCCTGTAACTGAAATAGTTGATGAGATACGGCAAAATGTCAAAATTTTTGGTGATCCTGTATGTTTGGGCCAGTGACCTTGAAAAAATAAGCCAAGGTCACCTTTAGGCACATCATTTGTAGGCTTTTATGGGATGCATGTCCAGTGAAAATTAACAAAGTGAATAATGTGGGATTGCGTCGACCAAGTGTTGTTAGTAGAACTCGGAGCCGCAAATGGAAGTTGACTAAGGGTAAATTTAGCACTGATATTAGGAAATATTTTTTCACCCAAGGAGTAATTTCAAAGTGGAACAGCTTGCCTGACCATATAGTTGAGGCAGATACCTTGGGAATTTTCAAGAGCAGGCTTGAATTAAAGCTAGATACTATCGAGTTTTAGTATCTGAAGTGATATATTCACAATAGTAAAAAGAATCTGGCGAGCCTAGTTGGGCTGAATGGCCTGTTCTCGCCACTAATTTTATGTTATCAATTTTTAATTTCCTCACAAACACTGATGGTCGCTTAAACACATTCAATCCCCAGAAAATTTCAGGTAATCCCCAGACATTATAAAAAACTCTCTGATCAACAGACGTACAACAATTTAATTATTTTAATGATTCTTAAGACTCAACTTTTTGATTCAAGCAACATTCTTAACATATAAAGGTAAATGAGAATGCGCATAGTTGGGAACAATGTGGTCTCCCGACAGGGTACTGAGGATTGTTATCTAAATGAATGTGCAACATCTTCAGGGATAACTGCAGTGCTTATAAAACAAAATTCCACAAGTACAAAACCTACGTATATACTGAACCTGGTCATAACCTTCTGACTTAACACTGTAATTCTTGCTTGAACACCATCAGAATATTAGGGAGTCTGACTTCACCAAAAAAGAACTACCAGTTAATTAAAAAAAAACATCAAAGTAAAAGGGATAAGTACTTTGTGAGGCAATGAGGTTAAGATTCTGAAGATATGATTTCAACAAGTGTTCGTCATAAGCACTGCAGTTGCTAAATTATTAAATTTTAATCGCAGAAATCTGTATTAAACAGCCGATTCATGAGCAGCATAATCAATTCTTCAAGCCGATCAATCTGTCAATAAAAGCAAACATAAAAACATATTAACAAAAACACGGATACTTTTGAAAACAGCAGCAAACTTCACATTGCCCTCTAAACACAAAATCAGGCTATTGCATCACTGTACAACATACTGAATATGGCCGCAGCCACAAGTACAGCAACAGTCATCATCCTGTGTTTAAGAATTCAGAGGAAGTTGTTAAGAAGGGAACACACAAAGCCAACAATTAAGAAGTATTTGGGTACAGTCTGCTTTGTGTGTGTGTTATTGACTGTGGTAGGTCTTTACAGGAAATATTACTGAGAGGGGACCCTTGGTGGGGGGATGGGTCATCAATTATGTCTTTTTAATAGGCAAAGGAAGTCAGAGAATCCCTTTACCTTCTGAATCAGGTGACTGCAGCAACACTTGTCATCTGTGCTGGAGAGAATGCCTTTGAAAAGGAGAGTTCAAAAACAGGAATTCATCTTCATTCAGTCAAACACAGCCAAGTAACCCTAATTTATGTCAGGGCCATAAAACATACTATTTCTACTCAAATATGCGCATTAACCATCACATGCATTCAGTAAATAACTCCTATTGACTGCTCGCTAATGTGAAAGGCAATGAAAAACACTCCCATTCAGTTTCCCTGCAACTGACAATGCGCATCACTCAGATGTGCTAGCTGCTGTGCAGTATGTGCAGGATAATCAGTGAGTAGGTGTGTTTTACACTTTCAAGGCATGACATGGAGAGAAAGGCCCACGCCAGGGGCGGACTGGGACCAAAAAAATAAATAAATAAATAAAATAATAATAATCAGCCCAGAACAGCCCAATTCTGTCGTTTGACACTGCCTTCGAGTGCAGCATTCTTGCAGCCCACCTAATCGTGCATACGACAAAGCAGAGATGTATTTCATGATCACAGTTAACAAATAAAGCACGGAGTTGTGAACACAAGGACTACAACTGAAAACTATACACACATTAGAATGAAAAGGGGGGGGTTTCAGATAAAAAATTCTAAGTTCAAAATACCAAAAAAAAAAATCAAACCAAACAAGTCCATAAATTAAATCGATGGTCTCATGGAAGAAGGGAGGAAGTGATACTTTGGTAAAAAATTACTTTTTTGGTTGTTTTGGAACCACTGAGACGAGCCCATCTCCTAACGAAGTCTGAAGTCACAGTTGCAATCTCCCAGGGGTTAAAATGCCTTTTTAAAAAGTTGCACCTGCAAGAAAATTTTAATAGGTGGTGCTGTGGCAGTTTTTTGGCTCTCCTGTGAAACTTGTAAAATGTCACTTATGCTCTTTTCGCATGAGGTCATCGCATGAGGTCAAATTATGTGGAATAAAGTGGAATGACATAGGGAAACAAGCTGTGTTCGTGGAACACTGATACCCCCGGCGTCAGGTTAAAGTATTGCAGGTTAAATTTTTTTTTCCCGCCGTGGAGAAACAGACAGACAAACGGACAGGTGAAAAACGATATGCCCCCCGGAAAAAGTATTGAACACTCAAATTAAACCGAGATTTAATTAGTACTTTGTAGAATAGCCTTTGTTGGTAATGACAGCTTCAAGTCACCTCCTGTATGGAGAAAATAGTGGCATGCGTTGCTCAGAGGTGATTTTGGCTTATTCTTCCACACAAACGGTCTTCAAATTCAAAAGCTTCCGGGGACCTCTTCTATGAACTCTGATCTTCAGTTCTTTCCATTTATTTTCGATTGGATTCAAGTCAGGTGATTGACTGGGCCATTCTAGCAGATTTATTTTTTTTCTGAGACCAATTGAGAGTTACATTGGCTGTGTGTGTTTGGGATCACTGTCTTTCTGAAATGTCCACCTTCATTTCATCTTAATCATCCTGGTGGATGGCAGCAAATTCTCATCAAGAATGTCTCGGTACATTTCTCCATTCATCAATCCTTCAGTTATATGAAGTCTGCCAGTACCGTATGCTGAAAAACAGCCCCACACCATTATGTTCCCACCTCCAAACTTCGCTGTTGGTATGGTGTTTAGGGGGTGATGTCCGTTTGTCCTCCAAACATGGTGTGTGCCGTGATATCCAGAGAGTTCAATCTTAGTCTCATCTGACCAGACTACAGCGTCCTCCATAATTATTGGCACCCCTGGTTAAGATGTGTTTTTTAGCTTCTAATAAATTCTGTTATTTTCTCAATAATATAGGACCATAATGAAAAAAAGAAGAATATCCAACTTTTAATTCAAGTGCATTTATTCAATGGGAAAAAAAATCCCATATTAAGAATTTTTACATCAAATCATGTGTGCCACCATTATTAGCGCCCCTGATGTTAATACTTTGTACAACCCCCTTTTGCCAACAAAACAGCACCTAATCTTCACCTATAATGTTTAACAAGATGGGAGAGTACGGAAAGAGGGATCTTCGACCACTCTTTGCACAATCTCTCTAAATCATCCAGCGACCTGGGTCCTCTCCTCTGCACTCTCCTCTTCAGTTCACTCCACAGGTTTTCAATGGGGCTGAGGTCTGGGGACAGAGATGGCCATGGGAGGAGCTTGATTCTGTGTCTGGTGAACCATTTCTGTGTAAAGTAGGCCACATGTTAAGGGTCATTATCTTGCTGAAAGACCCAGTGACGACCTATCTTCAGCTTTCGGGCAGAGGCCACCAGATTTTGACTTAAAATGTCCGGGTATTTCAAAGCGTTCATGATGCCATGCACCCTAACAAGGTTCCCAGGTCCTCTGGAAGAGAAACAGGCCCACAGCATCACCGATCCTCCCTCATACTTCACAGTGGGCATGAGGAGCTTTTCTGCATACTCATCTTTTGTGTTCCGCCAGATCCACTTTGTGTGTTTGTTGCCAAAAAGTTTGGTCTCATCTAACCAAAGCACACAGTCCCAGTGTTGCTTATCGAACTCCAGACGTTTTCGTTTATGACTGTGTGAGAGAAAAGGGTTTTTCCATGCATGCCTCCCAAACAGCTTGTTGGCATGTAGATAGCGCCTGATTGTTGCTTTGCAGACTGTAACCCCAAGATGTTACCATTTGTTGCAATTCTTTAACAGTGAGCTTTGGAGAACTTTTTATTTCTCTTACCATCCTCCTCACTGTGCGTGGTGGCAAAATAACCTTGCGTGCTTGTCCAGGCTTGTTTACCACTGTTCCAGTTGTTTTAAACTTCTTAATGATTCCTCTGACAGTAGATATGGGCAGGTGTAGGCGAGTGGCTATTTTCTTGTAGCCATTGCCTGACTTGTGAAGGTCGACACACATCTGCCTTACTTAAATGGTGTGTTCCATTGTCTTTCCCATGTTGAAGAGTGGATAAGAGATCCACTGTGTCACGTCATATTTATACCCAAGAGAAACAGGAAGTGATTAATTACTAATTAAATGTTCCTTGATACTCTGATCAACTTTGTAAACTATTGCAGAAATTAGGATTAGGGCCCCCAATGGTGCTTACTGAAACATTCAGAAGTTTAGAAATCTATAACCAATGCCACTGGTATGTTTTGCAACAATAAGGTTGCAAAGGTCTTGAGAGCTCTTTGCTTTTACTCAACATGAGATACTTTTCGTGTGACACTCAACTTTTTCTCTCTTTTCCCCCTGATGCCCAGGTCTCCGCCCGCATCTCCGCCTGCCTACAAGACATCCGGAGCTGGATGGACAACCATCACCTGAAGCTCAACCCAACAAAGACGGAGATGATCTACATCCCTGCTCCATCCTCCCCTCTCCTGGATCTGACCATCACTCTGGGGGATACCACCATCTCCCCCTCGCGGAGTGTGAAGAACCTTGGGGTCCTGTTTGACGACAGGCTCTCCTCTGCTGTGAACATCGCTGCAGTGACCCGGACCTGCAGGTTCTTCCTCTTCAACATCCGTAGAATCCGGCCCTTCCTCAACAGCTACTCAACGCAGCTCCTAGTCCAAGCGCTGATCCTCTCCCGCCTGGACTACTGCAACGCCCTCATCGCCGGCCTCCCTGCATCTGCCATCAGACCCCTGCAGCTCATCCAGAACGCTGCAGCTCGTCTGGTCCACAACCTCCCAAGACACTCCCACGTCACCCCCCTGCTCACAAAGCTCCACTGGCTCCCTGTTGCTGCTCGCATCAAATTCAAGACTTTGGTGCTAGCCTATCAGGGAGTCAACAAGACTGCTCCAGCCTACATCCAGAGACTGTTCAGGTCCTACACCCCTGCCAGAGCACTCCGCTCTGCCACTTCCGGTCGCCTGGCTCCTCCCCCTCTCCGCTCCTCCCCTTCCCGCTCAAGGCTGCTGTCTGTTCTGGCACCTCGTTGGTGGAATGATCTACCTATCGAAGTCAGAACGGCAGAATCCTTGAGCATCTTCAAGCTCCGCCTGAAAACCCACCTCTTCAGGCTCCACCTCTCCCCTACTCCACTGCCTTGATTCCTGTCCCTACATCCTTTTGATTTGTTGCACTTTATTCTGTTTACTTCCTGACTGTATCACTTGATTTGGTTTCCCTTCATTTTGTTGCACTCTTGTCAGTTTACTTGATTTTCCTGCCCCTTTGTTGCACTTGATCTATTGCACTTATTTTATTGCTCTTTGTTGCACTTGCCTCTGCCTTGTTGCCATTTTTGTTCACTTGCCTTTGACCTTGCCTTTTTGTTAATAGTCTAGATCTGTACTAATGGAACGTGTTCTGTCACTTACTGTTAGCACTTTTACTTGTCTCCTAGGAGGTCTGCACTTTTGTACTGTTCTTATGCACTTTTTGTACGTCGCTCTGGATAAGAGCGTCTGCTAAGTACCTGTAATGTAATGTAATGTAATGTGTGACAACTTAGTAATGAGAAACCTTTTTATGGGCCACAAATTAGGACTAAACAGGCTGATATTAATATTAATTTGCACAGAGGCAAGACTTTTGATTCCTTGGTCCTCAGGCTTTTTCCACAGACAACAGGAGAGGAGGGCGGGGGGAAAAAAAGTGTTGCCACTAAACGTGGCCATGTCCCCCGCCAGGTCACGGAAATCGACTGAGGTTGGCATATCACACTCATACACATTGAAGCCAAAGATGAATGAAATCTGTCAAACCATTCTTCAGATATTGTGTTCATAACAAACGGGACATGACAGCCGGACAGAGTTAAATACTATGTCCCACAATCTGCTCGCTACCGCGGCGGCAGGGGACAAAAAAATCAAACATTTTATTTTCCACTTCCTCAAAATGGTAATTGGCAGGTGCGAGAGAGAAGGAAGAAATAAAATTCATTTCTAAAATAAAGATTTTTAGTATTTTAGTATTTAGTATTCAGTATAGATCTATAGTATTGGGCTCCGTGTCCGTCCATCCGAACGAACATGCGTGCGTACGTACGAACGTATAAATGTGGATATTTTAAGAACCGTAGACTAGATTCTTTTCATATTTGATATCTAGGTTTATCTCAGTAGGAGAAAGATACCATGCCGTTTTGGTGACCTTCACCTTCATTTTAAGGTCGCAAAGCTTAAATTTTAATATCTTGGTCCATCCGTACGAACACATAAACTTGAATATCTTAAGAATCCTTGACTAGATTCTTCTCGTATTTGGTATCTAGGTTCATCCCAGCGGGGGAATGGTACCATGCTGTTTTGGTGACCTTCACTTATATTGCAAGGTCACAAAGCATAAATTCCAATATCTTAAGAACTGTTGACTTGATTCTTTTCATGTTGGATACCTGTGACGACCCCCAAAATTCTGATGTTTCCTGGAGGTGACAGCTTGTCAAAATAAACATCGCCATGTCGATACTTCATCAACTTTTCAATTGGAAAATTAAACTTTGAATATTCTAATCGCAGAAATTACTGAACAGTCATACATTTTTAGATGATTATCCACCGCCGCGCGATTAGCGCAAAGCAGGGGTTATAGTATTGGGCTCCGTCCGAATGGACACACAAAATTGAGGCGGCGGCGGATATTGCCATGTTAGTGGCAGACACTTGCATTTTTCATTATGCTTTTTTGCTGCTTCACTTCATCCCATAGGATTTATTACTCCAGTGGGATTACCCTGGGGGAATGATTTTGAAAAGCATGCAAGTCATTTCTTTTTAGTAAGGCCTATTTATGTTGTTGTTGCCTTCATGTATCTGCATTATTGTTTTAAATTCTTTGGTAATTTCTGTCAAACTAATCTAAGTGGAGAGTCGTAAACCAGCCTGTAACCACCTTCTAATTTGTATCGTAGTCTATGCGAAGCACCTCAGCAATAAAGCATGATTTTCCTGTCCTCTTTCTACAAAACCTTTATTATCCCCCGCCGCGCGATTAGCGCAAAGCGTGGGGTATGGCATTGGGCTCCGTCCGTCCGTCTGTACGAACATATAAATGTGGATATTTTAAGAACCGTTGACTAGAATCTTTTCATATTTGATATCTAGGTTTATCTCAGTGGGGGAAGGTACCATGCAGTTTTGGTGACCTTCACCTTCATTTCAAGGTCACAAATCATAAATTTGAATCTTAAGAACTATTGACTCGATTCTTATCTTATTTGGTACCTAGGTTCATCCCAGTAGGGGAAAGGCACCATGCGGTTTTGGTGACCTTGACCTTCATTTCAAGGTCAAAAATCATAAATTTGAATATTTTAAGAACTATTGACTAGATTCTTCTCGTATTTGGTACCTAGGTTCATCCCAGTGTGGGAAAGGTACCGTGCTGTTTTGGTGACCTTCACCTTTATTTCAAGGTCACAAAGCATAAATTCCAATATCTTAAGAACTGTTGACTAAATTCTTTTCATGTTTGATGCAGTTTAAAGAGGGGTGGCTGAGAGTCCCAAGCCTTTGAAAGTGATGAGGGAGCTCTCCAGACTTCCATTTCAGACTTACTACACAGCTGCTGCAGAGTTAAAGATTGCACATGAATAAATGACAATCAAGTAACAACTCTTTTCAAGAACATCTGAATGATAAGATGTGATCAATGGGCATATGTACACAGACTGTAGGTGAAAGACTGAAGAAACTGCTCCAGTCACATTAAACTTGAGGCTACAAATTCTTGTGAATGTCTGACATCTTACATAAGGAATCGACAGGGAATTGAGCAATCAAACGCTATACATGTGTATATGCGACGAGATGAAATGAAATTAACCACATTCGTCTCAGCTTATTGTTTTGCTTGTACTGTCTCGCTTTGCATGAATGCGGTTGTAGCTGTACTGTTATATTTCCACTTTTCTGGAAGAAACTTTGCTATAAGCTCCTGATATCCATTTTTTCGAAAACGAAACAATTCCTACAGCAAGATACTAAATTAGCACATAGACACGCTATGGTCTAAATGTTGTTTGTGTGGAGCTTGCGAATCAATAGCTTGTACTGGGGAAAATTCCGTATCCAGTTTCCAATTTTTACCCCTCGGCCGACTCCGGCCTGAGGGGTATTGTCGTCACCTGCATGTCTGTCTGTCGTCCGTCATCCTTCCACGATTTTGTCCGGGCCAGTACTCAGCAACTAATGATTGCAGCTTCACCAAATTTGGTATGGTAACTCACTGACCCATAGATGTTCATTGTTTGGTTTTTTGCTGGATTTAACCTTAGCGCTGTGACCTTGACCCTGGAAACCTTGTCCGGGTCAGTACTCGGCAACTAATTCTCGCACCTTCACCAAATTTGGTATGGTAATTCACTATGACCCATACATGTGCAACATCAGGTTTTTTGCTGGATTTGACCTTTTACCTTAGCTCTGTGACCATGACCCTGGAAATCTTGTCTGGGTCAGTACTCGGCAACTAATTATCACAGCTTCACCAAATTTGGTATGGTAACTCATTGTCACACACATGTGCAATGTCATGGTTTTTGCTGGATTTCACCTTCGACTTTTGTGCCGTGACCTTAAGGCAGGAAATATTATGTGGGTCAGTACGCAGCAACTACTGATCGCAGCTTTATCAAATTTGGTATGGTAACTCAGTGAGATGCATAGATGTGCAACATCACCTTTTTGCTGGATTTGACCTTTGACCTTAACACTGTGACTTTGAAGCAGGAAATTGTGTCCAGGCCGAGGGCTATTCAGCAACACGTTATGTTTCAGCTTGTAATTAGCCAGAACGATTCTTAAAGAGGAATGGTATTCCTCCATGGCAATGCAGAGGAATTGTTTGGTATACCAGACACAGCTTTAGCATCAGAGACCTATCCCACCCTTACAAAAATTCTTAGTGGTACATGAATGGTATCCAGTGGTAAATTAAATGGTATAATTTGTACGGCGCATGACGGTAAAGTTCTCGGCTGACCCCCGATAAGCAAAAGGATTGTTTCACAGCAGCAGAAAACAAACCCAAACACGCACCCTGAGCTCTGCAAAGCCTACGTCTGGTCTAATTGCAGCCTTATCAGCCCAGCTTAGACACATACAACGCCTCTCCGGTTAGCTTCGACTGTAGCTGCTACGATCAGGAAATGTTACGACGAAACTACCACCTTGATTGCTAACCAAAGTAACACAAGCATACCAGTCAGATTTACTGCATGCAAGTCAACCAAGAGCGCTTCCAGTAGCGCAACATGCAAAACAAATGCAGAAGTAAACGAGTGCTCATAACCACAGAGGGGTACGTTACCGTGAAATATAGGTTTTTACAGACACTAATTTCCGTTACCGTGAACAGTCGACTGTCAACTGATGGCCAGAGCGGGAACATGGAAATCGTCGATGCGCCTTCCAGGAGGCGGAGAGCAGAATGAAAATAAAATTTTAATTTTTTTTTTTAAATTCCATTTTTGGGATTTTTCTGAGCGGCGGGCCCAAGGACATGCCAAAAATATATATATTTTTTTTTCTATTTCAGGTAATGTCCATGGTGGCGGGCCCGAGGACCAAGGAATAAAAAAAAGTCTGGCCTGCTGGGGGGCAGGATTGCTTTCTAAATACTGACAAGATTTCAGCTGGTTTCTTGGTTTTACATGCCTTTTTGCACTTCCTTTTCTTCATGTGTCCAGTAGTTATTCCTTGTGTCATTCCACTTTATTACACTAATTAAATTTATGGACTTTCTTATTTTGATTTCTTTGTGCGTGTGGATTACTTGGGTTGTCACCGAAATTTCAAGTCAATAGCCCCATTAGAAATATATTTACTGAGAAAAATGTTGACGCATTCAATAATTACTGTCCCCACCGAATACAGAATCTGTATGCAGGTATGTCAGTGTAGCAAAGTAGCATTTAGGTACTGTAATGACACCTAGTGGCCATGATTAAATGATTAAATGTTTATACAATTGATTAAATTATGCAATTGTATAAACCAATGGGATGCGTCACTGGGACGTGCTGATGTTTGCCTCGAACAAGCGCCTTAAAACTGTTTAACATACACCTATGAGTTGATTATCCCACTTCCACAAAAGTCTTTTGCCAAAAATGTAAAATAAAAGCATTCAGAAATTTTTGCAGGGCAATTCCAGCATTACTAACGTAACATTTAAATAACGGGATTCATGAATATAGGTGTCTCCCTATTTTGTTAAATATACTGAACATTCTTATTTTTTCACCACGATAACCATAGGCCACTCTCAAGGTCCACAACATTAGACAACATGAGAAAAATTCTGCTTAATGGTTCTTCCAGGCTGACTTTTGTCAGCATTACTCACGTTACGCAAAAATCTCATTGCTTTTATGACGCTAAATTCACTTTAATTATCTCGCTAAACTAGAAAAGACAACAAAATGATATATAATATTTTGAAGTTTTATTACTAAACTTTTAAAGAGAACAAAGCAATTGGCATAGGTTAATGAACTATTATCTCTACACACAGTTAAAGACGAAAGTCACGTTACTCACGTTACAGGTACAATGGAAGAACACAGCATGTGCACTGAAAACTCATTCCCCAGGATATCAATTCTAAAGAGTGATATAAATGATTAAATTCATAGCATCACAAGTAGAGTGATGATACCCAGAGTTGACACCCCCCGATCACCGATTCGGTCTTTATCCATGGAAATGACAATTTCAGAACACTGATGACATCACTGGTGGTGACAAATAAAAGGTCCAATAATCTTTCTAGGTTCCTGGTATTTCTGCTAGATATATTTCACAGTAGACTGCTCCCTCCCTTTCGATCATTCAATCATTCGTCCTTCACCCATGGCACTATAAAGAACCTATAGAACACTGTTGTCATCACCTGTGACTTATACATTTGTGTCTGATATAATATGCATAGCAGTTTTTTTTCCTGAGTTCCTGGTATTTCTGTCGTATGATCGTATTTCTTGTCGGCTGGTGTGTGACACCGGTCCATTGTTTTTAATTTCATTTTATCTAGTCAAATATACACACATACAGCGTTCGATTGCGCAATTCTTCCGCTGATTCCTTACGCAAGATTGCAGACGCTTCTCACGTTTTGCAGTTGGTTCAGCCAATGATGCTGTTCACTCTAGTGTTTTCTTTAGCGCTGTGGGCGGGACTGGCGCAGAGGTAAGAAAATAATGGGCTCGCTACCATGGTTTCAGAGTCGCGCCGTTAGGTTATCCATAGTGCAGTGGCGAAGGCCGATATTAAGAGACTGTAGGAGCCCGTTCTTGTTCAAAACTGGACAAAAACTCTTATTCACATTATTATTATTTTATTGTGGGTGAACATGCTGCCACCTTTGTCTCAGAACAATAACTAATTGCTCCCACCTACTGACAAACAGAAAAGTAAACTTCAGTCTTAAGATCTGTGATAAAGTGTGTCGCTCACGTTACAGGCACTGTTACGTTACATGTTATTCACGTTAAAGAATTTGATACAGTTCCACTCAGAGCTTATGAGGGTTTTCCTTATTTTGTTTCATAAATGTAACTAGTCGAGGTACAAGAGATGAATACTGGAATCTGACATTCCTATCTAACAGCAGTGCGAAATGAGGGAAAACTTCATTTTTTTGTCACTCAAGTTATGGAAAGACACTGCACCATTTCTGTCATCCAGCTCATGGAAAATCATCCATACTTCTGAAATTTAGATGCTCCTAACACTCCGGCATCCATACAATCAAACAATAACAGTAATTCCTGTGGTAAGCTAGAGGCAAGAGTAAACGTGTAAGAAGAAAAGAGGTGGTTTTGGGTTGAAAAATGCTATTTTTCAGTGGCTGAAATTGGATTTGTAGTACAAATCCTAAGTTTGGTCAAGCTGCTAGTAATCCATTTCTCCTTACAGTTAGGTAGCCAACGTACATGACCAAATAGTATTTGAAGTGATATTTCTAGTTTGAAATTTCAGTTGCAATGAAACTGTTGTGCTGGAATTGCCCTGTACTCAAAATCGAAAGGTTTTGAGACAAAAGCTTGCCAGTGTCACAAGGACAATTCTAGTCCCTTAAGCAACCTAGCAGCTGTTTAGTCACAGTATAAATTACAATGGGGTGAGGAAAGCAAAGATTATGGCTCCATCACCGTAACTCATGACAATATTTTAGAATTTTGCTTGATTTTAGGTCAAAATTGTCATGCAGTATGTTTAAAATTATGTCATGTTTGAAAGGATCACGCCATTTCTCAAGCTGGTTTCCCGGCTGTGCTTGCCATAGTTGACATCGGGTAAGCGTTTATATCCATGCTCTTCAATATCTTTCATAGAAACAGGTTGAGTATCGGTAGAATTTAGAATAGTGACTGAACGTGAGCTGCGCTATTTTATCATTACACAGTTTGATAAGCCAATGCCAGCCAATCAGAAAAGAGTATTCATCCACGCCATGGTATAGGCGTCTGGTATCAAATAACGAAACCTCTTACCTCCAGGGGCAGCGCTCTTTGTGATTTGCTGTGATTGGTCAGTGCTCTTTATTTCAGCAGTAAGGGGCCTGGCCTTGGCTTCAGGAGTTAAGGGCAGGGCCTTGGCTTCAGGAGTCAGGGGCCGGGCTTTGGCTTCAGGAGTCAGGGGCCGGGCTTTGGCTTCAGGAGTCAGGGGCCGGGCCTTGGCTTCAGGAGTCAGGGGCCGGGCCTTGGCTTCCTTCAACATTGCATTCATCTTTGCGGCCTCGACTGAAAAGCGAAATTAAAAACATTACTTTTGGAAGCATAAAGAATTTTAACAACATACATGCACAAAGTGAACAAATGAGGAGAAAACAGTCACAAAGGGTTCCAGAGTTATTGACAACTCTGACTGGAAATGCATTAAAAACACTGAAAAAGACACGATAGAAGTAAATTCAAAATGCTAACGGGCAGGGCTGGGCGATATATGTATCGATATAATTTTACGTGCAATAAAAAGTAACTGCCACTATGGGGCAGACAGGCGAGGCTGCTCATTACCTTTTATATACCTAATGCCGTGTGGTGCAAACATCAGAGGCTATGAGAAATGTTTCTGGGAAGAAAAGTGCGATTTGAAGTCCGCTAATTACCAGGGAGGCTGGACAGCTTCCTTCACCTTAGCAAAATTAGCTTACCTTATAATCAATTCCTGTGCACTTTGCCTAACTTGCAATGGAGCCATTTATTCAGCCAACTGACTAATCAAAACCAAGATGTGGCCTGTAATGATTTAGAAGAGATAATGAGAAGACCGACCTAATCAGGCTACCATGTTGGGACTGAAAGAATGTCAATAACCTAATTCAATAGCAGGCCTCTGAATTCACCTCTCATCGTTGCATTTTTACATATTATTAAAAAGATTTCTGAAATATAAAATCATTTTGAGATGGACCAAGTTTTAATGCGTTTAAAAATATACGCAAAGTGGAAAAAATTCAGAGAAGCAGATCAAACGTGAATGTGAGAAATTATTTTTGCATTGCACGCAATAGACAAATGCACCGAATTAATAACTGAACAAGACTAATTTGAAATAAATTCATAGCTCTTGATAAATAAATTAAATTTTGAAAAAATTCTTGCGAATTAGTATGATTGGTGTTTTTTGCTTTTTCCAGGCCACAGTACAGGTGACCTTAACACAGTAAGGAAAAGTAGCTTAAGCCAAGAGTTCAGCTAATTTTCTCATGATTAAATTAAACTTATGGGTCTTTTTGCTCTGCAAATCCATATCTCAGGCCCTCAAACTTATTGTGGCAATTTTTTTAAAACTGACACCCCCTCCCTAAAAGAAGCTAAATCTCAGGAACTGGCAATAATTGAGCTTAATTATTTCACCATTTCACATCAGATATATAAATCTTCTCACTGTGGGGGGTATAATAAAAATTTTATTTTTTTGGTGGGGAAGTTCCTAAAATTTGGTTGATTTGACAGGGAATGACCCTAACACAAAAACTACACTTGAATGTTTTAATATAACCAGCCAAGATTAGTTTTCAATTTCGACTCAATCAAGCTTTCTCAATTTTTGAGGAACAATTAATAACTTTTCAATTAAAGCCCAACATCCCCAAGCGTTTCGAAAAAGTATTCTTGTTTATTCAGTGCAGCGAAGACAACCATATCACTTTCAGTCTTCCACAGGGCCTAGCTATAGCAGCCCGACTACTGTGCAAAGCAAGAAACGGCCATAAGTATCCCAGTTTGAACCACATACCCTGATCGCACTGGTATGATGAAGGCAGAATAAACCAACCAGTAGAATTAACTCTCTGGAGTCATACAATGCATCTTCAATGTCTCTATTGGTTTCTTTATTAGTCGAGCCCCCGAAGGGGTTTCGCGAGACTATTGTAATCGCTTCGTGTGTCTGTGTGTGTGTGTGTCTGTCCGGACTGATATCTCTGGAACGGCGAGGCCGATTGCCTTCATATTACACAGGCGGGTTCCTTGTGAGAGTCTTTCTGCATGACATAAATTTGAAGGTCATAGGTCAAAGGTCAAGGTCAAGGTCATCATGTTGGCGGATAACTATGGGCGAGAGTATGAATTCTCTGAATGCTTGTTATAATACAGCGAAGAAATACGAAAAATGTAAAATTCTGAGAGAGACAAAGTCATCTATTCAGTGCGATAGACATTAATGGCCAGAACAAAGGCTATAAGTTCTTCGATATTATTTATCAGGACCTGTGTCCACAGGAAGAGTCTATTTTTAGCACTGGACAAAACGTCCTGAACTTTCAGCTTTATTTTCCCTGTCTGTTCAAGGCGCTTTTTGGAACAGCCCAAGGCTCATCAATGTCACTTCTTTCTCACCAACAAATCACAATCAAGAGGAGGGAGGGACTTAAAACACTAGCAGCTATAGTGTCTCAAATCAATTCGCACCTGTTAAGTTTGCTTAGTGTTCTGTTTTTAAGGACTCTAGGTTTGCCGACAAGTTAGTTAGTATTTATGTTTAGTACAAAAATGTTTACCACTACAATCCAACAGCTTTGCTTGGTACACCGTTATCGCTTAGTTTCCCATATATTTTATTTACCGGGGGTTGTTGCCTTTCCCAAAACATACTTGCGAGCTACATTAGAAACTTAGCTACATAGTTCAAACCATATATGACTGTATACGATTTCAGTGATGCTTTTGGGAAATAAACATTCATTAGCTCAGTTGCCAAGATTTTACGTAATTTCTTTTCATTGAATTAGCTAACCTTTCTGAGGCAACATAATGCTAAGCTAGACAGATTTGATGTTGGTGACGATGGATTGTAGAAGTGCAAAGATGACAGTTTTTGTACCTAAGCAACAATAAGCGCTGTAGAGGAGTGCTCTGAAAATGAAGTTATGGCCGCATCCAGCTCAAAAACCGTTGCCAGTGGACACAGGCCCCAAGTGAAGCTCTTTGACTTTGAGTAAACCTTTACTAATGGCCAGTCAAAGTTGACTACCGATTGACTAAACAATTTCATATATTACACACACAAGCAGCATTTAGCTATGATGTTCTAATACTTGTGGACCTGACTGAATAAAAGTCATACTGCCATTCGTCTCAGTAACCTGTCATAACGCTTGCAACTTGTCAATGCACTAAAAGGCACTCGGAAAATCAAGCAGGCTTACTGTAGGAGTCAAAATAGCTCCACAATTCAGTTTAATCTCTAAACAGAGTATCCAGAAAATTCTGAAGTATGACAAAGTGAGCTAAAGCCCACTGAAATCACTTAGATTATAACATCACTAACAAAGACCAACACATGAATTGATCCAAGCAAGGATCATTTTCAATTTTCAAACGGTTACATTTCACACCAGGAGGCTTTTTGGACTTGGGGTTCAGGCTAGCGGGGGCAGCAGTTCCAGCATCTTTGGGAGAGCTTAGCGGCAGAGCGCCGCTGCCCTTGGCGGCTCGTAGTGTGCGCGCATCAGTCAGGGCGAGCACCAGGAGGTTGAAGGTTCCGTCGAAGCGGTCCACGGTGGCGTGAGCTGCCCCTCTCAGCTGTGACTTAAACATCTCCAGCAAGGATTCAGTCCACTCGGCTGGGAAAAGCTCCTTTCCTGTACAGAGCCAATGACGCAGACAGAACTGTTACGTAATGTGGGCCTGTGGATAGCACATTCTCAATATCATAGGTTTTTCCAGTTTAAATATCAATGACTTAAGTTATTACATAGACTGCACAGCTTATTTGGTCAAATAAGATGCATATATTTTCGACAACAAAAGCATCTTCAATGAGGTTCACAATAATGATATTAACATCAGTTACGGTATTATATTCACCAAAAAAAAAAAAAAAAAGCTACCAGCTCATTGTTTGGTTTTAAAATGACACACAATGTGTTAACACCAATTCTGAAAACTAGAAAATTGTGTCAGTGGACACACATTCCCCCGCATACAAACATGCAAAGAACAAAACATGCATTCTGTGTTAATTCCATCCACCCTGTCATGTTGTACAAGATTCACTGGGGTCAGCTACAAGAGTGAAAACCATGCAAAGATTAAACAACAGCCCTTTAGCCATGAAAAGCACGACACCAAGACCTTTATAAAGGGTTAGGGAAGTGCCTGGATAGGAGTGCAAGAGAGGATATGGATTCTACATACATGTTACTTTTGAGGCTAATGCTAGAAGATGCAGGTGTGAGAGATATGAAGCAGGGTACAACATGACTACACAACAACACCGAAAAGCTTTTGCTACAGTGCAAGCTCACAAAGAAATTACCTTTTGCACTGTTGTTCTTGCTGTTCATGTTACCGGCACTCACTACGAGGAAGAAGGCTGTCATGAGCGCCGAGGCAGCGGCACGCGCACGCGGCACAGTTCATAATGATAAACAATAGAAATTCTTATCGATAAATATTTTATTTAACTAGTCAATGTGTAATGAAATTCTGAATTCTGTGTAGCAGTGTCGACGAAGAAGCGGATTACATAACATCTCTATTTGATATTACTTTTCTCAGAATGCAGCATAAATAGGCTAAGTTCAGTGACCTGGTAAATCATTGAAAATAAATTTTTCAAGAAACGATTTATAAGATGCACAACATTAGGGTCCCTACAAAGCACAAGTTCACAGACCTGTCAAATCGTAAACAATTAAGTTTTCGTAAAACAAATTGTGAGATTCACCCTTTGAGGTCCCTGCAAAGCACATGTGAAAGATCAATGAATTCTGTCCAGCCATTTCTGAGAAGTGGATTAGGTGAAGCCCCTATTTGAGATTACCTTTCTCAAAATGCAGAAAAATTGGACTAAGTTCACAGACCTGTAAAATCTTAAAAAATTTAATTTTCGTAAAACAAATTGTCAGATGCACACCTTTAAAGTCCCTGCAAAGCACATGTGAAAGATCAATGAATTCTGTCCAGCCATTTCTGAGGAGAAGTGAATTAGGTGAAGGCACCCTAAAGCAGGATGTACGGATGGAGAGAGGGTTAACCAATATGCCCCCAGCCATAGCTGGCGGGGGCATAACAATTCCTACATGTATCACATTCCACTGTTTTGCTTGTCATTAAATTTCAGTTTTTAAAGAAAAAAAGAAATCAGATAGTTGGATGACAAACCACGCCTGCCATTATCTTGTCTGAATGATTTTTAACGGAGTAATAATGCCTGAATGGATACATTTAGTCCTCATATGATAAGAGAAATTTTAAGAGGCTCTGAGAACTATTGTGATACATTCAATGTGCATTTTGACAGCGTGTCCAGAAGATTCTGAAAAGAACTGTGTAAATTCAGAATTTATTTCCAGCTTTACATTTCATGCAATTTCAATGGGTGCAGGCTTGTTACATCCACTGAAAGTTATTTCACCACATAGGTTAATGGTCAAATTTGAGCAAAACATCATATAAACACATTTCTCAAAAAAAAAAAGTGTCAAGATTTCACTGTGGACAGCTGTTGCTGGAAGACAGAAGGATGAAACAAACCCCTTACAGAGGCAGTGGGTTTCCTCACCTGAGAGCGCACACCTGGCGATCTGGAATGGCAGCAGCAGATGGTGTTCAGCGATGGGCACAACGCTCGACAACGGGACCTTCACCACGTTCCCGTAATCTGCACACACTATTTCCGCTTCACTACCGGAAACTTGAAGGACAACAGCCCTGTACCAACTCTTATCACCTGGAATATAAACATACACCATTTCTCTGAGGATGTTACATTCCTAACACAGAGTCCCTATGTGCCTGTTACATTATTGTCCCAAATCAAGGGTTACGCCATCAGTGTTTCTGTTCCAGATCTAATAGTGAGATGCCAGTGTAGTTGACCAGAGTTCCTGTTCGACTTCAAACACTAAAGTGCCAAATTTAATCATCGGTTCCATAGAAGATACCCAAGTGTCTGCTAGGCAATTAGTGTGTTCCCGTTCCATTTCTAACATACAAGAGCCAATCAGGCCATCGGTGTTCCTGTTCCATTTCAAACACCCATGAGCCTATTAGATCATCAGTGTTCCCGTTCCATAGCAGATGCTCCGTGGTCCATTAGGCATTCAAAATTCCGATCCCAGATCCAACACTCAGTCTCCTGATGGCTATTTGTGCTCTTGTCCTAGATCTAAAAGCACAGGTCACTTCACATTAGTGCTGTAAGATATTAAAATGAATAAATTCATACTAGAGTTACTGGATAATGGGTATCATTCATACTGGTAGTATACAAAGCTATAAACTAGTAAACAAATTAATATTAGAGTTGTAATAAATGTCATGATTCATTCAACGAAAAAAGAAAAAAGAAAAAAAGATTTGTATTTCATTTCATGGTATTGTCAAAAAGAACAACCCATGTGAATGTATGGTCCAATCGTAATACTAGTATGACATGATTGACAGCTTTCTATCCCCAATTATGTGGCCTGCGCAGTCTCTTGACTGCCCTTGCTAGGGGGTGCGGTTGCTATGGTGATGAGAGAGAGGGCATGAGTTAGATGCCGCAGAGGGAGAGACTGATGTGAGAAGCGAACTTCGCCGAACTTGTGAAGAACTTTACTCTGAAGAGAGAATCGATCGATTGTACGTTAAAATATTGTCTTTTGTCCGGAGAAATTGAAGTCATTTCATCGCGTGTAGCTGCTGTGCATTGTGGTGGGGGACTTTTCATACTTTTTTTTGCCGAGAGCAGACGTTCAGTTAGTGTTCCGCACTTGTTGGTCACTCATCATCCCCGTGGTCTCAACTAAAGCTGTTCTACCTCTGACGGAGGGCGTGGGAGACATTTTCTTTGGTCAGGTTTTTTGTATCAGGAAGAATTGTACTACAGCCCACTCCCAGGTGGCGAGCCATCCATCGAGGGATTCATACCTACACCTTGAATAAGAGAACTGGCTTAGTGACTTTTAGTTATTTCCTGGGAGAGGACTGGAAACAACTTCTGAGTGGTAGGACGAACCTTTCTCCACTCACTGACTGCTGTGTACAAGCCATAGCAATATCTACAGGACATTGTACCTGGCTGGATCTGAACCTTCTTTTGATTTTGATATATTGATCTTGGGTATTAGTGATTCAGACACTGTACTGTATTCCACTGATAAGCCAAATCAAACGAGTGCACTCTGTAGATCTCATGCTCGGAATGTCCATTTAATGCTTAGACGGTTGCAACCTAGGCCATTTATTTCATGTGATCGCATACTGGGTATTGAAGTGTATTTTGTAATTGTTTATTTTATTTCATTTGTTCTTGGTCGACCACAATCTATATTGTCCAATACAGCGCTGGCATTTCATACAACGTCGTTGTCCTGTCGTTTCTTATCCACCTGGGCTCCAGCAGTCGAACCTAGCCACATTATAGTTAGATCCTAGTCACAGCATAGTCCAGCTTGGGCTAAATAACGGGTCCTAATCTGGAAGGAGTGTTACACAAGGAACTGATGACAATGCATATTCCCGTTCCAGATGAAAACCCAGGTACAATACAGCCATGTATATTCCTCTGTCAAATGTAATACTCGCACCCTAGCGGCTATTTGTGTTCCTGTTCCACATCTAACCTGATTTATTTGATTCATGATTTCACTGGCCATTTATAACTTTAAAAATGGACCTTTAATGGGAGGTGTAGCATTCAAAACGTCCTCGCCTGTAAAAGGCTTCATCCCAACTTATGATAGCTGTGATTAAGTTCAATCCAACTATATTAGACTATCATTAATCATCAATTATTGACCATACAGGGGGGCAATACCAGATTTTATGGACCCAAAAAGAAACCGATATTGACCGAGGCATGGTCAATAATTGTTTTATTATACAAACAAACAATTTCATCGGATTTAAAAGTTTTGTTTTGCTAATGATGAATGACATTTCGCTCTCACAGATTGGAGAGAAAAAATTCCTGCCAAAGTTCTTGTAGGTTAAACCACAGGGAAATGTCACTTTTGATCGAAGGGTTTTCATCAGGGCAATACTGTGTCTTCAAAAAAATCACGACCCTTTATATTCACCTATTAAAAGGCATGGATAATTTGTAAACATAATAATAAGCTATATCCAACCTGACAGGCGTTATCGCACAAGCAACTGGCTGTACTTTTAGTATAACAGGATCAACCCCATAAAACCTACAGACTCAGATATTGGTTCTTCAAATGCAGCTGCGGTATGCAAACCTGTGGAACTTCAGGCCTGTTTTACAAAATATTCTAGTGGAAACCCCAAGGTTATAAATGATTCCACATACATCCAGCTGAGTTTAAGGTGAATGTGTATGAAATGATGTACGAGCTTTAGATACTTTCTATTCGATGTCATGCCGTCACTACAAAAACATGACGTCTTGGATTTGAATATTTCTCCCAAGCATTGGTGAAGCACTGCAACAAGCAGGTACAGAATTATATGTGCCATTGCCCTATACAGGCCCTCCAATGAAAACGGCCAAGCTGTGACAAAAGCTTGTCAGATGTCGACGTTTTTCAAATAACCAGCGACACAAAATCAAAAGCATGCCAAATTCCTGCAAAACTTTGCCCCAGAACACCTTCAAAATCAATACATTTTCATCAGAACCAAACACAAAAAATAAATAAATAAATAAAAATAAATTGCACAGCTTGCAACAAGCCAAAGACGAACCAAATAAGTTTTCTATTTTGTGTTGCTGGTTCTTTGAAATAGGTAGACATCTGACAAACTTTTATTACAGCTTGGCCATTTTCTTTGGTAGGCCTGCTACAGTATGAAAGCAAGGGCACTCGGAGAGCATATACCTCCACCAAGGCCCAGCATTCCCCCAGCTGCTCAATCCCTTCTGGATCTAGCCCAAAATCAAATGGGATCCAAGATAAACCAATTCCCACCTACAGTGGAAATTTTGTCTGAAATGTTGCTCACGAACAAACAAACAAAAAAACAGATTCCACCGATTACATAACCTCTGTGGTGGAGGTAAAAATGCTTTTTCTGCCTGAACTTACGCAAAAATGTAAATAAAAAGTTAGAGTTTAAGCAACAAGGTGGAGAGGGAGCAGTACATCAGTTTCTAAAGCTGAAATCATATTCAACTAATTACAAATAAGCAAAAAGCTTCTGAGGCTACAGTAACAATTATTGCAGTCTCTGTACTTCTGCTGAACTGATTTATGGCCAGGTAATCACTTTGAGTCCACATAAGCAGTCTTGGAAGTGTGTCGCAGAGATATCTTACATCCGAGGCCCAGGTGTCCTCAAATTATTTGGCAGCTTAAAACTATGAAAAAGAGGCCCGGACACCTGTACTGACGAGCACGTGATGTTTAGAAAATCATGAATTAGTCATCATTCTCATGAGTTCCATTGAGGAGGTCAGGCTGAAAAATGCAGGTCTAACGGAGCAAAATACTACAGATTTCTCCATTGGCTACGGTGAAGGCACAATGATGAAAACAAAAGCTTTGAGTTCTTCCGATTAATACTCAATACAAGAATTCAGTTAACACACGCCAGTGTACATGAGGCACAGTAAAAGCTACTGACTGTTGAGAGTGTTTCTGAAGGGAACTGTAGTTAAATGGGGCTTCACAGGCTAAATGGTTTTAGCCAGTAATTCAGTTTGGTGGATTTCATCCCGCCAAAACGTAAGAGACAAAGTGGCGCGTCCGTTGCACTATCTTGGCAATTCTGACATCAAGCAAAGGTCTTCGAGAGCCTAGTTCCTGCATATTTTTGCGAGGCTGAAGAGACCAGTTATTTGTGTCACACAGCTGAGACAAAAAAGTTTCAATGTGGACAACACCAGATGACTGCAATTAGTCTATGCTAACAAAGGCATTTTGTGTACCTAACTGAGTAAATGAATAGGTTTGAAGAGAACCAGGTAGCAGAAGTGCCACCCCATACTCCGCTGAACAAATAAGGGAAAACAGTTTACTTTCCATCCGACACTTTGTCGCCAGTAAGGCATCCTGTGTCAGGGCTCCAGACTCGACACGAAGCAGCCTGTCTGGACAGCACATCTGTTGTTGACCCAGTGCTCAGGTGCCTGTTTGGACTCTGCTCTAGCCAATAAGCACAAAAGACATGCAGTTAAACAAAAATCCTGTTGTTACCTGCAGGCTGGAATGCACACGACGGGTCACACGTGCGCTCGCAGAGCAGTGTTTGTGCAGCAGAAAGTGTGGTGCCAGCTGGTGCGTGTGTAATTACCCCACTGCAGACGTGAAATTACCGGCTTTTCCGCAAATTCCAACACAGGATCCACACGGCAGTAGGAGATGATTACCTGATCAATGCTGAACCTCTTATCAACATGCAATTTTACAACAACACAGACTGAGTGGGGAATTACCACACCGCGCAGGTTTCAGAATTTACTCTGCTGATGCCAGAACACATCAGGAGGAGAGCAGGATAAAGAAAATTCACAAAACTGAAATACGAACATGCGGAAAAAACACGATTTGTACTCGAACATTGGGGGAAGTAGGGCAACAACAGGCACATAAACAGAGGAACATCCGCTTTTTACGGGGACTTCACACGCAAAGTACAACGCCAGAAGAGAAAGGAAGACAGGCACATAAATTAATCATAAAGACTACGATTTATGATTTACAATGTGTGTTTGCCAGCACTCAAAAGGACAGAAATTTTTATGTGATGCTTTCTGTCAATGTGTATGTCATGACGTAACAATATTACACAATTATGAGTCGAAAATTACATTCATCATAAAAATAAATCATAAAGGCCTACGACTGATTGTGGACTAGCTACTGGATGCTGATAGAAAATGTGACACACTGTCTGAATGGAAATACTGAATGCAGCAGTTTATCAAAGTACATCATTTACAAGTATATTCCCCTGGGTTTAATGGCCAAAAACTGCAAATCTCCCATAGAGCAATACTCTATCAGCATGAAATGGGATGTTTTAAATCTGAATTTTAAGCAATCTGCATAATAGTCGTATGCATGTCATCTGAAGCATAGCTGAGATACATGGCATTAGGCTATCGCCATCCTCAAACCATTTCAAAGAAGTCTTTGATGAACTGATTCTGTCACAGCTTATCTCAGAGCCTACGCGACCAAATTTTAAAGATTTATCCCGGTCAACTTTAATTGATCTAATTTTAACTAATAGACCGCACAAGTACGCTCTGAGCGGCGTCTTTCCCCTGGATGTGAGTAATCACTGCCCAGTAGCGTGTATTAGGGATATGAAAGTTTCAAAGACACCCCCATGTTTTGTTACTAAAAGAAATTTTAAACATTTCTGTGAACAGGCCTTCCTCCTTGATATTTTTTGGAGTGATTTAGGCTTTGCAGGTTTTATTCCAGACCCTGACCAAGCGTTAGATCATTTTACTTCTGTGTTTGTTTGTGTTGTTGATGAGCATGCTCCGGTCAAGAGATTCCGAGTAAAAAATAGAAGAAATCCTTGGTTTTCGGATGCTTTATCCAATGTTCTTCGCGTAAGGGATGAAGCTTGGATTAAAGCTATTGAAACTCAGACACTCACAGACTGGCAGGTTTTCAGAAAACTAAGAAATAAATGCAGCTTACTGATAAAAAAGGCAAAATCTGAATATTTCATGACGTCTTTGGCTAAATGTCAAAGTAATCCGGCAAGATTTTGGAAAATTGACAAGTCCTCCTTCTTCATTACCTCATTCTATCCACACGGATTCTGGTCCTATTACTGATAAGCACAAACTTAGTGACTTTTTTAATGAACATTTTATAGCGGCTGGAAACAAATTCGAGAATTTTAATAATCACTCCACTACAGGAGATTTGTCTGACCTTAGCTCTAGAGCATTTCCGAATTCCCAAAATCCTAGAGTATTGCTTTCTTTCAGGGAATTACTTGTGAATGAGGTCCTTCTAGAATTAAATCGTATAGATGTAAATAATTCCACTGGAGAGGATCACTTAGTCCCAAGTCTTTTGCGTCTTGCAGCCCCATTGATTGCACATTCAATAACTAATATTTTTAACTTATCATTATCGACCTGGGTCTATTCCCAGTATTTGGAAAGCGGCTCATGTTTTTCCTTTATTTAAAGGGTGTGATCCCAGTTCAGTTAACTGCTATCGGCCCATCTCAAAATTGCCATGCCTGGCTAAGATTTTAGAATCTCTTGTAAAACAACAACTTTTCTTAACAATTTCTTAACTTCCAACCACATTTTAACACCACAGCAATCTGGTTTCAGGCCTGGACATAGCACCATTACAGCAGCTTCATTGGTTATAAATGATTTAATAACAGCTCTGGATAGTAAACGAAAATGTGTGGCTCTATTTATTGATTTAGCAAAAGCGTTTGACACAGTAGACCATAATATCTTATTAAATAAGTTTTTCTCCATTGGTCTTGGTTACAGAGCATGCTCATGGTTCCAGGACTACCTCTCAAATAGAACCCAAGCTATTATTTCCGGGGATGCGCGGTCTCAATTTTTAAAGGTGACAAAAAATGTACCACAACAATGACATTGCTCGTAATGTAACGAATTGCAAGGTTCATTTTTATGCTGATGACACAGTGCTTTATTCCTCTGCTCCAACATGCTTGCAGGCCCTCACATTTTCACAATCTGCTTTTAACGTCATAGAGAATGCTCTAGCTGATCTTAAATTGGTTTTAAATACTGATAAAACAAAGTTCATGATCGTTTCAGCACAGAATGCAATTATGTCAGGAGACTCCATTTTCTCAGTGACTGGGGCTCAGATTGAGCAGGTTCAGTCTTACAAATATCTGGGTATCTGGTTGGATCATGACTTTTCTTTTAAGATGCATGTGTCTAACCTGTCCAAGAAACTTAGAATAAAAATTGGGTTTCTTTACAGAAACAGGTCCTGTTTTTCTTTGGACAATAGGAAGAGGATTGTAGAAGCAACAATATTACCTATACTGAATTACGGAGATGTCCTTTACCGACATGCCTCTGTTAGTACGTTAAGATCCTTGGATGCAATATATCATGGCACGTTGAGCTTCATCACAGGCGATGGTTTCCGAACCCATCACTGTGTGTTATATAATTCTGTGGGATGGTTTTCCCTTCATTTAAGAAGGAAGCTACATTGTATTTTATTTATCTATTAAGCCTTGCTAGGCAAACTTCCCTCATATCTCACTAATCTCTTCAAAATCAGAACTCAGTATACCAGATCACGAGAATGGTATTTGTTGGAGGCTCCCGGGATTAGAACAAGTTTGGGATGTACCTCTTTTAGTGCATTCGCTCCTTGTATGTAGAACAAGTCGACATGGTCTACAACATCCCCCGCCAATCGTGCGCTTCTCATTTTCGAACTCAATCAAGGCCTTTATGGTCTGAAGCTACACACCAAATTTGGTTACTGTATCTGTAGTAGTTTCTGAGTAAAGCTGTCCCCTTTATCTCGGACGGACGGACGGACGCACACACGGACGGACGGACGGACGCACGGACGGATGGACGGACGGAGGTCAAACCTATATCCCTCTCCCACTTCGTGTTGGCGGGGGATAATAATTTCCAGGATACATTGAAGCTAGACAGCCGTATCCCCTTTGTGTCTTTCAAGAAATTAGTGTTGGATATACTGCTTTTGGAGGCCAGATGTATTTGCTTTTAATTGATGGTAGGATTTGCTCATTTATTTTACTCTGTCCTACGCTCTTATATGTTTATTTATTTATTTTATTGAATTATTTTTTTTAAATAACTTTGTTTTATTCCAGTTCAAAGCTTGTTATTCCTTTAATCTGAAATTGTTCCGACTTTTGTGTATTTTATGTGTGCTATTTGTCTTTAATCTTTCATTGTAATCGTTTTACTGTAATCAGGGCTCCCCTGCAAAAGAGACCTCGGTCTCAGTGGGACTTCCCTGCAATAAAGGTTATTGATTGATTGAAGGTTATTGATTAGCTGTCAAAGACCCAGGCTCAGCTGAGAGAGGCTGAGGAGCAGGCTTACACTGGTGATGACGCTGATGAAATTGAACTTCTTGCCATGTGAGGCTTTCAGCAAAAATTTCACTTATAACCGTTTTTGTGATTGATTTTTCTCAGTTTTTATCTCACTGACTGACTGTGAGCTATTGTGATCAAGCGGTGTCTGGCGGCGCGATCATGGTCATGATCATCATCCGCTAGCAAAATTGTTTTAAGACCTTTTCTGAAATTACAGGCCAAATTCACTTCAAATTCGGTATGGAGCTTCCTTGGGAGAATTTCTACCAAGATTGTTTGCAATCCTGAAAAATTTTGATTTTAAACACATTTTTTTCACACCAGTATTTTATTCACAATAGATCAGAGATAACACAGAAAATGTTGAAACTGAGAAATTTTACAATTTTATCCAAGGAGCTCATTTCCAATTTGATGGTTGCTCCAGATCTCAAAAAAGTTGGGACAGGGGCCTGTTTACCATGGTGTAGGATCCCCTCTTCTTTTTAACACAGTGTGTGGCATTTGGGCATTGAAGATCCACATTTCTTGAGTTTAGCCACTGGAATTTGATCCCACTCTTGTTTCATACAGACTTCCAGCTGCTGGAGAGTTTTGGGTGTCCTTTGACAGACTTTTCGTTAAAATATGCACCAATTGTTCTCAATCAGTAAAAGAACAGGACTGCAGGCAGGCCAGTTCAACACACGGACTCTTCCACTTCTAAGCCATGCTGTTGTAATAGCTGCAGTGTGTCGTTTTGAATTGTCCTGCTGAAATACACAAGGCCTTCCCTGGATTAGATGTCTTCTGCAGGGGAGCATATGTTGCTTTAAAAACCTCTATATACCTTTCAGCATTTATGGTGCTTTTTAAAAAATGCAAGTGTCCCACACCATATGCACTAATGCACCCCCATACCATCAGAGATGCTTGCTTTTGAACTGAACGCTGATAACAGGAGGGGTGGTCTTTCTCCTCTTTAGCCCGGAGGACACTATGCCCATGATTTACAACAAGAATGTCAAATTTGGACTCGTCTGACCACAGAACACTTCGCCACTTTGCTACAGTCCATTTTAAATGAGCCTTGGCCCACAGAACATAGCGGCTCTTCGGAATCATGCTAAACAATGGCTTCACTTTTGCATGATACAGTTTTCGGTGGCATCTGTGGAGGCACAGCGGACTGTGTTTTCAGACAATGGTTTCTTGAAGTATTCATGGGCCCATTTAGTAATGTCAATGACAGAATTATGCCGGTGAGTGATGCAGTGGCATCTGAGGGCCCAAAGGTTACGGGCATCCAGTAAAGGACTTCAGCCTTGTCCCTTACGCACAAAGATTTTTCCAGTTTCTCTGAATCTGTTGATGAAGTTATGCACTGTCAATGGTGAGACTTTCAAAGCCTTTGCAATTTGACGTTGAGGAACATTGTTTTTATAGTATTCTACAAGGTTTTTACGTAAGCTTTCACAGGTTGTAGAGCCTCTAGCATCTTTACCTCTGAGAGACTCAGCCTCTCGAAGACATCCCTTTTATAGCAGTTAACTTAATTACTTGGTTAATGTTCTTTCAGCTTATTCTCTTCTATATTAATTGCTTTTTCAGCCCTTTTTTGACTATGACGCAACTTTTTTGAGAACTGTTGCAGCCAGAAAATTTGAAATTTTATCCTTGAAACGTACCAATTCTAATAGTTTCTACTGACTGAAGGTGTAATGCCGCATAATAGTAGGCGAGATTGAGTGCATTTTTATCACATTGGTTTAACTAAAACTGGACTTTCAAAACACATGTTAACATGTTAGTCAGACAGAATCGTACTAAATCGAATTTCTCAAAGTCGGACTAATATACCCAGATAATGCAGGTAGTAGTCAGATTACACCTACATGTAAGCATGTAAATTGCTAATGTAGTAAGCAACTATGCTGTTTGGAAATGGACACCAGGGTTGTTGAGAGGGCACAAAGTGGAACATAGCAGAGATCGCACTTTTGGAGTACTCCAGGAATATACGTTGTTGCTGCCAGCCTTTGAATAACACCATAACCACCTAAGAGAGCGTTCATCTCAACTGTACAAAAAGCATAACATTCAGCATGCACAAAATGTACGGAGCTGTAAAGTTGTTCATGTTTTTGCCACTTGCCATGCAACCAGTTTGCCGCCAGCAACGTTTTCCCATTGTTTGGTCTGGAACACTACTGGTCAACCAGAATAAGGTCCACCACAACAAGCTGAACGGGGGCATATCGCCACCTATCGTAGCGGCGACTGACATGCTTTGGTCAATAAACCGATTTCCCTACCATGCCTGTATACTGTGTCACGTCCCCCTGAGCAGAGATATCGCAAGCCTATCCGTATTAAACAAACTATTGTAATACTGCAGTAGCTAACGTTGTCTAGGGAAGTTACGCAAAAACTTATCTCTGACTCCTCTCAGGGCGGCTTGCAGCTAATACACTTTCGCCTTGCTTAAATCACAACAGGAAACAGAAGAAAGAGTGAAGATACCTTCAATCTCTTCGGTCAAACGCCGATACTTTCTGCAGTCCGTGGCCAGCTCGCACCTGCCGCCCAACGACGAACAGCTCGGCCCTGGGAATCGCGCAGGAAGCGGCGTCTGTTGGCTCTCTTGGTTGGTTCTGTTTACGCATTCTTGAAGTTCCCTAAAACATTCCGCGGATCTTCGCTTGTCTGTACAATATGGTTGATGTCCTTTTAGATATTTGACAAAAGGAAAAGAAAAACTCCATATAACTCCGTGTCTGTGAACGGTGGTGGGTGGCAGGCCGGCAAACTAATCTTCTTCCACAATCAGCCTTCTCACTCTCGATGGTCCAGTGGCAGCCATGAGTGTGCGCACCAACCCCAACGGAAATAGCCTCGTTCCCCATACAGCACTGGGTCACAAGGTCAATCCACTCATTAATTAAACAAACATCAATCTTCATTCTATGTCATAGTTCAGCAGGCCGAAGTATATAGACCCACTAATTCTACCAACACAATGTAATAATCTAAATCAAACTTAATAGGCTCATTTGGGGACTACTAAGATCTCGACACTTGCGCTATAACCTCAGATCTTCCAAAAAAATGGCCTGTCCGGAACAACTGGGACAAGGAAAGTAGTCCAAATAAATGGCCTAATCGAGCTATAATCACAGCTCAGCTTAACTGCGCATGTAAACATACGGAATGAGAACATCATGCACTCACAGAAGTTACAACCGCTAATGTAATGATGTAGCAACAATTGCTCAAACTAATGAATCAAAAGCATTGAAATAAGCCATCTTACCTACTTGCTAAACAAAGCTAGAAAAATTTAAAAAAATTGAATACGCAGAACAAATAATGAATTTATTATCCGAGTCCAACACTGCAGCTAACAATTTAGAAATGAGAAAATCTTAGCCAGTTGGCTACTTCACATACAACCGTTATCTATAAAGTCAACCAGGAAAGGAAGTGTCAGCCAGAAATGTGTGCATTCGTCCAACATTACAGTGACATGGTGTTCCATAATTGTAGCCCATAATTGTAGTGAAATAGCAAAGAGATTGGTAGAGAAAAGGAGACAGAGATCCAAAATAATTGCAAAGCATGGGAGTGTTCAACCAATATTAAATTGAAAACAGTTCAAGATTAGGTGTTGAATATTTTAGCTAACGACTTTATCGCTTTAGGAAAAAAAACACTCATTCTGAAATTTATTTTTGCAACAACTACCAAAAATGATGGGACTGGGGCAATTGTACATCACGTGGACAGTAATAAAAACGAGTGAACAGGTATTCCACAGGTGTTGAGCATCTACAAATGGCCCAGTTCTTAAGGAAGTTTTTCAAAACTAGAACAATTAAAGCTTAAAGATACAGCAGTATACAGAAGTTCTTCTAAAGCAACAGAAAAACAGAAGACCATGACATGACTTGATAAATCAACTGTTACCAAAACAAAAGAAAAAAATGATACAGCACGAGTCCATTAATTCATAGGAATGAGTTGCCAGCTGCCACTTCAGGCAGGCTGGTAATTATTTTGAATGTGTAGTCTACAGGCTGTGCAGATAGAATTTAAATAAAGAGTATTGGTTGCATTTTCAAAGACTACCTTCCAGACAAAACAAACACTTGTTTACTGGTCCCATGGGGCAAAAAACAGCCAAGCATAAAGCTTATCAGGGGCTCCTTACTTCAGCAGGGGAAGGGTTACAAGTTGAAAATGTAAATGATCACACACTCAGAATTTTAGATCTGCAGGACTATACACTCGCCATCATGACACAGACAGCTCAAAATTTATTAAACCTTCAGAAATACTGCAAAATATGCCCAAATAAGCAAGATCAGCATACTGTGCATGTCGAATGCTAACCTTGTACATGGCCTTTCGACCATTTTGAGACTCTCATAAAAGTAGACTCAGATATAACCACTGCAACTATGGTGATAACCCCCAAAACAAATGGACCAATGGAATGTAAAAAAAAATAGTGCCACGGGCCCTGTAGCTCACCTGACCACTCAAGGGAAACGCCTTGCACAAATTTAGTGTCCTAATGGGTGGAGAGATACTTGTCAAGTTTCAGCTTCATTGGTCAAGTAGTTTTAGAGAAGAGCTTTAAAGGTTTCAGTGTAACTTAGAGGGGTCGTACAAAGTTGAAGGTCAAAGCAAGGTTAAAATTCAAAATACGGAAAAACTCGTATTATATGTGATGTATCTTGCTACTTACTACCTACATAGCAAATTTCAGCTGAATATGTGCAATAATAGCTATCAGATGGCCAATTATGTGATTTTCAATGTGGCCGCCATGTTTGAAATCGGAGCGAAATGCCTTGAACAATACTTAGTGTCCTCATAGGCAGGAAGGTACCTGTCATGTTTCACCTTCATTGGCTAAGTAGTTTTGGAGAAGATGATTTTGAAAGATTTCAATGTAACTCACAGGGGTTGTATAAAGTTGAAGGTCAAAGCAAAGTCAAAATTCGAAATATGGGATATGTGATGTATCTTGCCTCGTATTGACTTCATAGCAAATTTCGGCTGAATATGTGCATAAATAGCTTTCAGATGGCCAATTATGTGATTTTCAATACGGCCGCCGTGGCGGCCATGTTTGAAATCGGGTCGGAAGGCCTTGAAAAAATTTTGGTGACCTCATGGGTAGGAAGGTACCTTTCAAGTTTCAGCTTCATAAGCCCAGTGATTTCAGAGTGGAAGATGTTTACGGACGACGAACGACGACGAACGACGACGAACGACGACAACGGACGACGAACGACGACGAACGACGGACAAACAGGCCATCACAAAAGCTCATCTGACTTCGTCGTCAGGTGAGCTAAAAATGAAAAAATGTCACGTAACATAACCTCAGCTCTGGATGAGAACATGATGCTACGTTATTTGATGATGTTTTTTTTTTTTTGGGAAAAAAATAAAGATCACCTTTACGTCCACTTCACAAAAAAATGCAAGGACCCCCAAAAAAAATTCAAAATAAGGAAGCCATTTCGGTCTCCTGAAAAACTTGTAAAAATCTGTAATCAAGGATTTCGTTGGACACAGACCATATTGCGCTCATTACACACACACAGGCTGGCTGGGTTACAGTACCTGGCCGCTGGGCACAACATGCTGCTCCAGGCTGAGGACTCAGAGAAGAGCTGGTAAGGGCACTGTAGTGAGCAGCCAGATCTTTCATGAGGGCCGGAACCTTCTCCGCATCTACAAGGAGGGAAAAAATACTTCAACTCATTTTCCTGCTACAGCTGCAATACGCACTTGCTAGATTGCACTGGCTCGAGGAGACAGCTGAGTGTGACTGATGTGATTTAGAGTATGGAGAAAGATCTAGACAGTGCTGACAGGCTGGCTGGTATTCATTCCAGTATTTCAGGAAACCTGGTCTGTAGAACAAATGCAGCATCAGTATTCGGAGGGCAAAGTTCACTATATTTTAACTTTAGGAAAGCAACAAGAAGAATGACTTGACCATACGTATCCTTTCGTAGACAACTTGTGCGAACATGGTATTAGTCACTATCCACTATCGCAAGATATAGGGTCAGTAGCCTGGTTCAACAGCCAATCAGAATGCAGCATATTTTATGGCGGGGATGCCCACTCAAAACAGCCTTTTTTTCCCAGAGGGGACTGAATGACTGGCAGTGAATGGCCAAGAATTTAAATTTAAATGATGATTTTTTTTTTTTTTCGGGGTGGGGGGGTACTAGACTCCGATGCCTCTGAGGGCAATGATACTATCCCCATCAAACAATTGGTGCGGTGCTGGGAATGTACCAATTCTACCCTGATCCTCTAGAACACAGGTGTGAAACTGGTCCATAAAAAGAGTCAAGGGGCTGCAGGTTTTCGATTGAACCCAGCAGAAGCTCTCCTGATACAGATATGTTAATTAGCTGATCTCAGCCTGCCCAGTTGATTAGTTGTATCAGGTGAGCTTCAGTTGGAATAAAAATCAGCAGCCCCTCGGCCCTTTCATGGACCAGTCTGACACCCCTGCCCTGGGCAATTTCGAGTTTTGTATGGACTAGCCTGTATATTTTTCATTTTAACTTTTTCTGGCACTGAATAGCCATTGTGAGCTGATGTACCATTCAGTATTCAATCATTCATTTATTGGACGAACCTGCCGAAACCGGATTTTGAACATGTCATCCTTACCTTTGCATAGCAGACGCACTCCTGAAACCACTGATTTAATCAACTGATCTAGGCCTGCACAACTGATTAGCTGTATGAGGTGAGCTTCTGCATTGTTGGAGTGAAAACCTGCAGCCTCTAGGCCCTTTTACGAGTCAGTTTGACACCCCTGTTCTAGAAGAATTTCAATCGTGCATATTGTTTCTGATGGTGTTCATAAATTTCGTTCAAACTATCCACAATTTCACAATGCTCAGTATAAGAGGAAACTAAAAATCAGCACTGCTTTGAGCTTCTTTAAGTCTTTCCAACCATGCAGTCTGTTGGTGGTGGTGTCCTTATATCATTTCACTTCTGACATACCTTCACCCCTATAACTTTCTGATGCCATCAGACTCTCCATCAGCCAAATTGAAAAGGTTGGTCATTCAAGATGTCAATATTTCTGCATAATCCCAATCAAATTTCATTGCTTTATTGTTTTAATAATCAAATAATATTCAAATGTCTTATGCTCATTTATTGCCATTTACCCAAAAGACAATGCCCATGACCACACAATCAAGTGCACAGCAGTTGTTGCCTTAAAATAAATTCAATTTTTATTGCAGAAGCAGTGTTTCCCCTACATTCATTCAAAGGTGAGGTTATTGCTGGCCCTGTGTTTCTCCCGACGGACCGTCACTGCATATTAGCCGTATTTATACCACTAAATCTGTTTATACCGCCATATTTATACCGTTAATACTACTATACTTGCCATATTTATACTGTTAATATCTTTGCCACTGTCTTTTCTCAGATATATTTTAGCTTGTATATATTTATTTTTCTACTTGTTGTTAGTTAAATGATATTTCAATTTTCAGATGAGCCTGTTGAGCTGGGTGGTAAGGAAGAGAAAGGGGGATGGTGAATATGGAGGAGCTGAAGTTAGTAAATTATGGATGCAAACTAGTCACCTTTAAGATGAGTTTCTTTTGGATTTTAATGTACAACTGTTTATATTTATATCCCCGAACGGCGTTCCAGGGATATCATGTTTTTGGTCCAACCGCCGCCGCCGCACCGCCCTACGTGTTTACGCGATAACTTCAGTAATATTCCAATTAGAAATTTCATGTTTTGCATATAGGTAATTATCATAAAGAGGAAGAACTGATTAGATTTTGGACAATTTGCAATTTCTAGATTGGCCACCAGGGGCCAAAAACGGAAAAAAAAAATCACTGTTTTTATCATATCTCTGGAAATATTTGTCCGATTGACCTCAAATCAAGTGCAAATGAAAGGTCATGACCTGAGAGTGTGTCCCACAATGACCTTATACCTGTATGGTTCAATATTTGCCAGCAGGTGGCGCTTTGTGATGGAAAATTACCATTTTGGCCATATATTCAGAACTATTTGTCCGATTGACCTTAAATTAAGTTCAAATTAAAGTCCATTCAAGGTCTATTCAAGGATTGGGGAATTGGAGGATTGGGGGCGTTCGGGGATATACCCCCAGCCGTCTCCTACGACGACATAAGCCTTGTTGATTATGTAAGTGTTGGTTACAACATGTTACTAAAGTTGTGAAGTGTGATGGACAATAGAAAAGTAGTGCAGGTGAGAGAGTAAAGAGAAGCAGAAGGAATTCATGAGCAGGGAGAGGAGCAAAGAGACGAGCAGGGAGAGATGCAAAGAGAGGAGCAGAGATTTTTATTTTCTTCAGATAAATGTCAAATCTGTAAATTGAGACAAAATACAAACATGTTATTATCCTATCTCTAAGGATTCCAATGTCATTAAATTTGAAACTATTTTCACGCACATGAATATGGGTCGATGTTGCATCCTCACGGAGACGGACACAGCAGCACCGCTGCTGAAAAAAATTCTGTGGGAAACACCGAGAAGAATACTCTCACACTGAAAACTGTAGAAAAATGTCACCTTCAACTCAACTGAATTTTAAGGGAAAAAAAAATCCCTGACTGAGAAATAATTATTTTTCATAAAATCACCTGTTCCACAATTATTGACACCCCCAACAATTCCTAGGAAATAAATGTAATTGAATTATTTCTGTCATTTCTACAGTAGTTGATCAGAGTATTAGGGTATCAAGGAACATTTAACTAGTAATTCATCACTTCCTGTTTCCCTGGGATATAAATATGACATGACACAGAGGCCATTTCTCTTATCGACTCTTCAACATGTGAAAGACAAAGGAACACACCATTCAAGTAAGGCAGACGTGTGTCGACCTTCTCAAGTCAGGCAATGGCTACAAGAAAATAGCCACTCGCCTGCACCTGCCCATATTTACTGTCAGAGGAATCATTAAGAAGTTTAAAACAATTAGAACAGTGGTGAACAAGCCTGGACGAGGACGCAAGGTTATTTTGCCACCACACACAGTGAGGAGGATGGTAAGAGAAATAAAAAGTACTCTAAAGCTCACTGTAAAAGAATTGCAACAAATGGTAGCATCTTGGGGTCACAAAGTATGCAAAACAACCATCAGGCACTATCTACATGCCAACAAGCTGTTTGGGAGGCATGCAAGGAGAAAACCTTTTCTCACTCACAATAAAAAATGCAAATGTCTGGAGTTCGCTAAGCGGTCTTGAGACTTTAACTGGGACTGTGTGCTTTGGTCAGATGAGACCAAGATAGAGCTTTTTGGCAGCAAACACTAAGTGGGTCTGGTGGAACACAAAAGATGAGTATGCAGAAAAGCACCTCATGCCCACTGTGAAGTATGGGGGAGGATCGGTGATGCTGTGGGCCTGTTTCTCTTCCAGAGGCCCTGGGAACCTTGTTAGGGTGCATGGCATCATGAACGCTTTGAAATACCAGGACGTTTTAAATCAAAATCTGGTGGCCTCTGCCAGAAAGCTGAAGATGGGCCGTCACTGGGTCTTTCAGCAAGATAATGACCCTAAACGTGGACAAATCTACTCAGAAATGGTTCACCAGACACCGAATCAAGCTCCTTCCATGGCCATCTCAGTCTCCAGACCTCAACCCCATTGAAAATCTGGGGAGTGAGCTGAAGGGGAGAGTGCAGAGGAGAGGACCCAGGTCGCTGGATGATTTAGAGAGATTGTGCAAAAGGGAATGGTCAAAGATCCCTCTTTTTGTATTCTCCCATCTTGTGAAACATTATAGGAGAAGATTAGGTGCCGTTTTGTCGGCAAAAGGGGGCTGTACGAAGTATTAACAGCAGGGGTGATAATAATTGTGGCACACATGATTTGATGTAAAACAATTATTTCCTAATGTGGGATTTTTTTCCCACAGAATAAATGCACTTAAATGAAAGGATGGATTTTCTTCTTTTTTTCATTGTGGTCCAATTTTATTTCGAAAAATAACTGAATTTATTAGAAGCTAAAGAACACATCTTAACCAGAGGAGCCAATAATTATGGAGGGCAGTGTAGCTGTTCCAGTTATGCCTGGTGAAATGACATGCAATTTTAGACTAAAACAGTAGTATTGTGCCAATAATTTCAACTATGATTTTTTTCGAAAATCAAACTATCAAAGGTAAAATAATCAACTGCACAACGATTGGCTTTTCTCATGAAATCAGCACAGCTGTTGCTTATAGTGGCATGTTGAAGTATGACAGTGCGTGACTAATTACAATTCAACAAACACAATTCAATGCTCACACTCACTGGTGAAAATCACTTATTTTGACTCATTTCTATGGAAAAAAATCTAAGATTAACAAAGGCATAGTATCTGCTGACACCCGTGACAGTTTAACATTTGTTTACGATGTAGTATATTTTTTAATAGTAGTCAGTAACAAACGCTCTGCTGCAGTATAACTTTAAAACATCAGATTCCCGCTCACCATTCATTGATTTGGTAATGGTCACTTTCCTTGCCTTTTGGGCCGCAAATTCAGCAATTAAATCCTTATAATCCAGCCTGGATGCAACGTCTTTTCGATAGACATAAGGGCGAGCCTGCATAGTCTCTCCTGTGTCACGGAGGTCCGAACAGGCCCAGTCCTAGACCTGAAAAATCGGGGGCAAATATCCATCCCTTTATTGACAACAATCAGTCCTGGCTAGTTCTAGATGGTTTTCCTTATTTAACACATTTTCAAATTTAAGAATAATCAAGTGGCAGTTGAAGACACAACTTCTCACCTCCATGCGATACAACAGCGACAAATGGGCTACATTCAGTACAGAAAAATAATATAATTGCAATTAGGTCTGTGCACTGGCACTCAGCGACGTAACATCTTTCCAGCGAGAGTGACATTTCAGAACTCTTCATCAAATGAAGGTAATTCTGGTGACAAGTATATATGGTTTCGTCCATTTACATTTTTCAATCGGACATGTGACGTCATTAGAGGCCACTAGATGGCAGTATTTACCTTTCTTTTATTAGGCCCAGACTGGACCTAGGTTTAGACATGTCCTGGGCATGTCTGGGGCAAGTCCCCGAAAATTAAAAAAAAGTGGTCTAAATGTGGGTTGGGTCTGCAAAAAAGTATATAAGGAAAATAATTGAGACAGTAAAGTAGTAGGAGAAATTGCAAGAAGAAGGATACATGTGACCAGACCTGTCATTCTGTTCAAGACCTGTGAAGCTTTTAGTGGATTTTTGCCTGTGTTAGTTTTTCCCTCACCCAGGACATCACCAAGCAACCTACAAAAGGGACTGTAAATATTTCTGGTTTTTTGTATATATCTAATCTTGGTCAGAAAATTAGTTTAGTCATTATTGTTAGTTGTTGTCTTTGATAATTAAATGTGTATAAGTTTTAAAAACTGTGTCTGTCATCCCTTGCTGTTGCTGTAGTGTTGTAAATGTAATAACAAATTGGGGCCATAACAAATAGCTGTCTATTTTTTCAGCAAATTGCGTGAACATGCAGCAAAAACAGGAGTATAAACCTGTCACCAAAATTACATTCATTTGCAAAAGAGTTCTGAAATGCCACTCTCGCTGGCAAAAATTACAGTTGCTGAGTGCCAGTGCATAGGCCTATTTATAATTAAATCATTCTTCTGCATTGAATGTAGCCCATGATTTGTTGTTGTTAGTTTGCATAGGGGAGAGAAGCAGTGTCGTCAATTGTCACTTGATTATTGTTAAATTGGAAAACGTGTTAATCAAGTAAAAACATTGTGAACTAGCCAGGTTAAATTAGTTTTAACTTTGAAAAGCTTCGCCAGCCCGCTGCCAATTGTTGATATCGTCAATAAGACTCAGAGCAATCTCACAGTTAGGAAAGGTGAGTGAGCAGCGAGACAGAGCATATTACATTTGAAAACATAAAATAAAAAAATAATAAAATAATAAGATCAGGGTAAGCTTTTATCGAGATGAAATGGTAAATAATGAAACAGACACAGAGATTGCCATTCTAGGAGCAGGATGAGTCAAGTGCAGTGATGTCAAATATGTATTCATTTATTTAAAAAAAAAAAACAAAAAAAAAACACAAGATTCGACGATTAGTCGACTGTGCAAAATCTGACTAATTAGATTCGACTTTGAAAATCCCCAGTCGAAGATACCCCTACAAATTTCTTAATTGCATAAAAAGGGAGGACAATTGTGAGCCCTGAAATTGGATGATTAACCCCTTTGCGCAGAAGCCAAATCTGGCTTTTTAGGCTGATTTAAGGCTTTATCATTCAAGATTGCAGCTTCACAGACAAAAAAACTTTGGCTCAATTGAGTCTAGACACTTGAAGCATTTAGACTCTCATCGTATTTCAGTTTATTTTTATGATTTTGGTGGAGAAAAGGGGCCGCAAATCTTCATGAGAATTCACCAATGAAATAGCAAAAAAAATTATACTGACAAATGAAAAACTGTTGGGTCTTAAATCTATACATTTCTGGGATCGTAAACTTCTTGACCACAAGTACAATTCATCTTGAATAGTACATTGTAGATTACCCGCTTGCTATGAGCCAAATTAGACAGCTAACCCAGGTGTCTCCCCAAAGTCTGAGATCCATCGAATATTTAACACAAATTAACTTTTGGGGCATGAAATTCAGCATGAACTAATGGTTTTCTGGTTGAGTGTAGCATGAATTTATCAATATCAGTGCAGTTGAACATCATTGGTCAGCAGTAACCTCTCCAAACACAAAACATGCCTTTTCTCCATAATAAAGTTAACAATATTGTCCATTTTTCTTTGAAGTCCCCGTAGCATTAAATAAAGTGCTAATTAAACAGCTGTAACATTCACGCTGCAATGAAAAGCTAACCGCTCTCACATCCGAGAGCATCATAACCTTACACCTTATAAAGGTAAAAACTCAGTAATATCTGAGTATACCTTATTTTTATATATACCTTATTTTCACAGAACACTGAAATGTCACTTTCTGGAAAAATCAAACGACACAGCTATGCCTCCATATTCAACAGAATGGTGTAATGAACATACCGAGGGATCTACCGACGTGCGTGGACTGCATACATTTGGACAATACATTTGGAAAACCTAGGCATTCGATGTCTTTAAACGCGATATAAATTCAACAGCAAAAAGCCATATTGAACAAAATGCAAACAGAGTAGAAGTATAACCTGTTTTCTTCATTGATGCCCTCCTCCAGAGACAGATGTATCGAGTAGAAGGAACCATCCAGCACTGTTTAATTCGGAATAATTCCCATTGACCGCGTCCATACAACATGCATCTTGTAAATGAAACTGAACACTTCAGGCCGGTTTCGGGTGTCTTTGTTTCTTAGATATCGCATCATTTTCAGCTGCGCAACCGTGGCCAACATTCGAAGATCACAACCGACCTTACTTTCACGCTTAGCTTTGTATCCTATTCTTATTGTGCGATCAATGTATTTCAGTTATTGAGGAGAGTTTAAACACTCGGGAATTGGATAAGAAACGAGTCTATCAATACATCGTTACCGGGGAAGCTTCACGAGGGCGTGAACTATAACTGTAGAGTTACGCAGATGAATCTGAGTATATAATTGAGTGACCGGCTATCGACACCAGTACTTGGGTGGATAAAAGGGAGCGCTAAATTTGTCAATGGAGGAATATAAGCGTTAATCCATGGGAGGGAACTACGCATATTTTGTGTGTGATGACTGTTATTGACTGTAGAATGTGAGAGAATCAATGCTATGTAGGATTTTTTGCTTCACAAAAAACTTATTTTTTTAACAACTAATTGGAGTACTGTTGGCTCACTGTTGGCTCACGCCCTTTGATGTTTGGCACCTTCGTTCAAGGCTGCGTCTGGTTTAATAAAGGAAGAGGGAAAGCTCGTATGTTCGCCCCACGGCAACAGGTGGTGGTACTACGCCTTAAAAAAATTGCGATTCAGAATCGTCCCACCCCTAAACACACCCAAAGCAAACGTCACTTACGTTGCAGAGATTCATAAACACAACTCAGCCGAGTGAAAGCACAATTCAGGCAGCAGTCAGGAAACAAATTCTTCATCAAAATGAAGATGGCAGTTAAAAATCAAATTCAATATCGCATATTTAATCGCAAAAGAAGGGATACCATTCACAAAGTTCCGTCCACTAATTCTGCTTCACAAAAAAAACTTTGTTGATATCAATCCTACTTTTCCAAATAGAAGAGGTTCATGGAGAGGGGCAGAAACTCAAGGCTCTTGTGAGACATACCTTCAGTGACAAATGCTACAGCAGCTTGTGGCAGACATTGCTCACAATGTGATGTGTGATGACTACTGTGATGACTACAACAAGGTAATTTCATCTATCTTTGTGACTAGTAGTGTTAGCAGTAGATGTAAAACCAAAGCTACGTGCCAGACAGAACATCGTTATTGGCACTTGGAATACAAGAACGTTATGGTAAAATGGGAAACTTGAGGAACTAACCCACAAGATGAGCAGATACCACTGGAACCTACTGGGCCTTTGCGAAACACAATGGACAGGCAGTGGTGAAACAACTACAGTGGAAGGGCACAAGCTGTTCTACAGCGGGAAAGAAGAGAAACATGAAGAAGGCGTTGGCTTCCTTGTTCACAAAGACATCGTGAACAGCATTCTGGGTTGCCGTCCAGTAACTAGCAGATTGATTACCATCTGACTGAGGGCATCACCCTTTAACATCACGATAATCCAAGCCTATTCGCCCACCACGGACCACAGCGATGAAGACATCGAAGACTTCTACAATGAGATTCAAGAAGTCATTGACGAAACAGCAAAGAAAGACATCTTAGCGGTACAAGGTGATTGGAAGGCCAAGATAGGAGAGGATGCACATGCACATTGGAAGGGCACATGCGGACCATATTGCAACCAGATGTCGAACGACAGAGGTCTCAGACTCCTTGAATTTGCTACCATTAATAACATGGTTGTGGCAAACACACTTGGCAAACACAAAATCTCACGACGATGGACCTGGCACAGCCCTAATGGCCAACACCACAATCAAATAGACTACATCATGGTCCCAAACGCTTTCGAACTGGAGTCAACACAGCTCGCATCTGCACCTTCCCCGGGTGCTGACATTGGGAGTGACCATGACCTGGTGTTGATGACTTTCAAAGTGCGCTTAAAGAAGATCAGCAAGCCCAAATTCACAAGACTGCGGTTCAATCTGGACAAACTGAAGGACCCAGCAGTAAAAGAAGAATTGCAGGCAATGATTGGGGGGAGGTTCGCACCTCTGACAGTCCTGGACGAGAACGACCCTGACATAGAGGAAACTGTCGAATCATTCAACACGGCAGTAGTTGAAACGGCCAGTGAAATCCTGGGAAAACAACAACGCCCCAAAAAACCATGGGTCACTTCAGAGATACTAGCATTATGTGACCGAAGTAGAGACCTGAAAAAGGAAAAGACTAACCCAGAGGGAGCCAAGAAATACAGGGAAGCAAACAACAAAGTCAAGAGAGAGATGAAAAAAGCAAAAGAATTCTGGATCGGGCGACAATGCACAGAAATTGAAGTGAACCTAGCGAAGAACAACAGCAAAAAGGCCTATCAAATGGTAAAACACCTCACTTCTGGAAAACAAGGAAGATCAACAAGCATCTAGGACAAGAACGGAAAATGCCTCACCGAAGACAAAGAAATAATGGATAGGTGGACAGAATACTGTTCTGAGCTTTACAACCACCAGCTCAAAGGAGACCAAACAGTTCTCAACTGTCCCACAGTAACAACAGAAGAAGACTCACAACCCATCCTTCGGGAAGAAGTTGACGCAGCAGTTAGAGCACTGAAGCAAGGCGTCAGCAGGAAGCGACAAAATACCTGCAGAATTGGTGCAATCAGGAGGAGAAACAATGATCACAGCTCTTACCATCATCTGCAATAACATCTGGAAAACTGGATTATGGCCATCTCCTCGGACACAGTCACTGATAATACCATTGCCCAAAAAAGGGAACCTTCAGTCGTGCAACAACTACCTCACCATTAGCCTAATCAGCCACCCAAGCAAAGTCATGTTGAAGGTACTGCTGAACAGACTGAAACCAGTAGCAGAAACAATCATAGCTGAAGAGCAGGCTGGTTTCCGAGAAAAGAGGAGCACCATTGAACAGATTTTCAACTTGAGGATAATCTGCGAAAGATACCTTCAGCACCAACAACACCTCTACCATGTATTTGTCGACTTCAAAAAGGCTTTTGACAGGGTTTGGCATGCTGCCTTATGGTCCACCATGCGGAAATACAACATCAACGCCAACCTTGTCAAAGTCATTGAACAGCTATACGAAAAGGCCAGAAGCGCAGTCCTCCTAAATGGCAATAGAGGCAACTGGTTCCGCACCACTGTTGGTGTGCGCCAGGGGTGCCTCCTCTCCTCCACTCTCTTCAATATTTTCCCTGGAAAGAATCATGGATGATGCCCTAGAAGAGCACATAGGGCAAGGGTTTTCTGTGTTTAGTGTGTAACGTTATGGCAAAATGTTACTTAAATTGTGCCCCTAAAATCATTGACTGCGCCCCTGAAATTTTTAACTTAGAGGCACAAGTGACCCTAAAAATAAAAGTAAGTATAGAGCCCTGCCTTGAGGCCCGTTCAGCATACCCGATTCCCTATAGGTGCGTCATACATATCTAAGCTCTAAATGCTATATTAAGAGAGTTATAGCATATTTTTTCCATTTGACCTTGACCTGGAGGCCGAAGGTTAAATGTGACAGACTCACAATGTTCGGCAGACCTGATTCCCTATAGGTGCCTCAAACATACCTAAGCTCTAAATGCTATATCTCAGAATGTTTGGCATATCTGATTCCCTATAGGTGTCCCATACATACCTAAGGTCTAAATGCTATATTAAGAGAGTCATAGCACGTTTTTTCTATTTGAACCTGATCTTCAGGCCCAAGGTCAAAAGTGACTGACTCACCACGTTCGGCATACCTGATTACATTCATATGCCTCAAACATACCTAGCCTCGAATTTCTATATTAAAAGAGTTATAGCACAAAACACCCCAAAAAATGATGAAGTCCAGACACGTTGCCAATGAAGGAGCAATTCAATCAAAAGACTGTTTACACCGTTGAAGCAGGTCATGATATTGATTCCATTGCTGCAATTAAGAAAAAAATTCATCAAGCAGTTTTTGAGAAAATTGCACCTAAGTGCCAAAAATGGCCATTTGACATAAAAATGGCCGCCAAGTCTTAACGAACTGTTCAATCAAAAAAATTTTTGCTCGGGCATTAACTTAATGCCCAATTTCATCACATCCCCAAATTAAAAAAAAACATTCTTCAAACTGTTTTTGAGATACAGCTTTAAACAGATGACGCAGCCGCTGAACGCAAAGTGACGCCAATAGGTTACTGGCCTACAGTCGGCAGCCTAAAAATGTGGTAGGCCCATAGTCACACAGGTCATAAATGATTCTACTGTTGACGATAATAGTTCTATGTAAGTTCTCATTTTTCTTATTTCACTATCAGTGAAATTAGCTCACTTCTTTAGGCTGATATTATACCAATGTGTTATACATTTCAAGCATCATGAGACCAGGCGCAGGTACACCCACGCTCTGCCAAGTGCACTTGGTATAAATTTAAATCACAAAGTTGAGCGTAGCAACAGTTGAGAAATTCATTTTATGCCTTGCTAGTGCACTTTGCTCCCATAGCTGTCTTTCACAAGCAGTTTCATCCACTGCAAATTAATAAGGAATTACGATGTTCTTTGAATCAGTCAATATGACGACGTGAAATCTGCTGCCTCAATATAATTTGTGTATTGGTATATCTGACCAAAGAAGCCTGAAATTGAACTTTTTTAATGGAACAAGTCAGAATCAACAAGAGAAACGCAAAGCGTGGCATATGCCCCCACCTGAATGTTGTCTCAACAAAACACTGACTGTACTGTTGTTTTATTTGAGCCTATGCCATAAAGGTATATCCATCATACATGTAAAAATATATGAATATTGTAGGGCAAAAAGCAAAAATCAAGATGGCTGCCATGGCGGCCATATTGAAAGTCTGAGTGCGGTCGTTTTTCAAAGGGAACTTTCCTCTAGTCACCCCAAACATACATACCCAAAATCAAATCCATCGGACGAGTCGTTCTCCTTTAATCGTCCGGAAACGAAAATGATGATGGCTGCTGCCGTGGCGGCCATATTGAAAGTCAGAGTGTGCCCGTTTTCTAAAGGAACCTTCCTCTTGTCATCCAAAGCATACATACGAAAAATCTAATCAACTGGACGAGTTGTCGTCCTTTAATCGTCCCAAAACAAAATCAAGACAGCTATCTGGAAACGAAAATCAAGATGGCTGCCGTACTAGACATACTGAAAGTCGGAGCATTTTTGGAAAGGAACCATCCTTGAGGCAACCCAAACATACCAAAAATTGAATTGATCAGAATTAATTGTCCAGAAATGAAAATCAAGATGGCAGCCGAGGCAACCATAATGAAAGCTGGAGCGAACCAGTTTTCACACAGAACCATCCTGTAGTCATCCCGAAGCCACTGTCCAAAAATGGGTTTCGTTGGGTTGAACCGTTTTCAAGAAAATTGGTTAACGGACGATTGGTTAATGGACGGACAACTTGGGCCATTACATAATGCCCCCTCGAATTTCAAGGCGGGGGCCTTGAAAAGATAGCAGCCAAAAGGTGCAGGTGTCCGCTCCGGTGTTTATTTTAGCCCGATGGGGTAAGGGGGTGGGGGAAGCAATGCGCTTGAATGATACCAAACCAGATGCTTGAAAATAAGACACTCGAACTTGATTTCGTGCCTTGGCAGAGATGCAAAGTCTCACACATTCGGCGCAAGTCTCGCACATTTTTAAGGCTTATTCACCATAGTCCACAATTATTCAATGAACGCTAATTAAGGGGATTCTCACACGGAATTAAATTCCTTGTGCATTGAAGTTTCAGTTTCACTTGCATAAAGGCGGACCTCACCACAAGTAAAGCGGTTATGACTCCGGACTTCCCATGCTTCTCTTTACTCGGGGATTGGAAACAATGCTTGTGTTTCTTGATCGATTAAATTGTTTATATGTAACAAGCGTCTGCCACTAACATGGCAATATCCCCCACCGCCTCAATTTTATGCGTCCGTATGGACGGAGCCCAATACCATTTACCCCGCTTCGCGCCAATTGCGCGGCGGGGGATAATAATCTAAAGATGTATCACTGTTCAGTAATTAACTTTGACATGACCACCGTATGTATTTGTAATGGGTAACTGCCACTTGATCGCAGAGACAATTCATAAAAATAAACTCAGAAAGTCAACATATTAGGTCAACAACATTTAATATGCTTTATTATGACTTTGGCGGATCTTTTTCATTGTTACTTCTGCAATGAAAATATGTAATGTTTAATTTTCCAAATGAAAAGTTGATGAAGTATCGACATGGCGATGTTTATTTTGACAAGCTGTCACCTCCATCACCTCCAGGAAACATCAGAATTTAGCAGCTAGCAAGCCATCCATTGGATCATGTTGGATTACGAAGGCCAGTAACACTAGCCAACACCTACACAAGAAGCAGGTTTCTTTTGTGGCATTTTTTTATTTGGACTTAGCGAAGAGGATCTAAACAACCACATTCACCTTGCCAAAAGTCACATGAATAAGGCATTGCTTTAGCCCATTCCATAACATTACAGCAACATTGCTTCCTTTTCATTGCATTAGTAGCCCAGGCACAGATAATAATGCATATTTTCCACTTAAAATTGCAGGAACTTTTGTAGAATATACTTCTACTCTTCTCATAAATGGCCAGCTATAACAGCCTCAGCAAACACTAACTGTAAAATGAGCTGAGGCTCAGTATGGAGATGCTGTCACAGCTCTGAATGAGGAATTTATAATTTGGTGATGATCTGCACAGAACAAAACAAGAGCCATCTGGCAATGGCGGATCCCCCCAGCTGTAGGTTGTGTAACAACCTTTAAAAGGCACATCTACAAATGATTGACGAGTGTCAAGATTGGTGAAGGTAGCACATATAGTTTCCGAGATATGGCCAGGACAAAGTCATGTTTACAGATGGACTGACAGAAGGACGTACAGAGAGATAGCAAAAGGCACATCTACACATCATGATTGACATGTGTGTCAAGTTTGGTGAAGCTAGCATGTATAGTTTCCGAGATATGGCCCGGACAAAGTTATTAGTCCCCCTAGGAATCCGCGATCGCGGAATTTACCGCAGATTTCAAAGCCCTCCGCGGAATATAGGGCGAGGTGCAGAGTTTTATATTTTACATGTATTTTTCATCCCGGCCGCTAGATTTTGCGGTCAGATAAACGGGATCTAAGACTCACAGCTGGTGCTGCAGGTTACGGAAACTGATTTTTTTCTACTGTATGCAGCATAAACTATATAAAAAGATGGACACAGCACCCTGATTTGAAAAAAGAAGCCCACGTGGATGTGCCGTAGAATGGCATTCTATTTAATGGCCAGCAGATGGCGACGTCAGTGGTTGCAGAAAGAAGTTCAATGCAATAAAAGTCTATGAGAAAATGATCCTACTTTCCGACCTGATTTTTAATTTAAATAATGACTTTTCACATCATTTTATGTTAGCTATAGCAAGTTTCAAGTCTACTTCGATATATCATGACATTCATTTTCGTGAATTATGGTCCCATATAAACTAGAATAAAGTATAAAGCCAGAATATGCTTCAGGGGGGGGTTCCTCTGGTCTTCGTTCGATACGGTCAGATCCAGAGCCACGTTCCTCCCCGGATCTTCGATTCACTTCTTCATCTTAGAACCAGTGGGTGACATCACGGTAGCTTTATCCATCTTTTTATACAGTCTATGGTATGCAGTAACGTTTACAATATCCTGAGGATAGGCTACAGTGAATAGTGTACACTTTGTTTAAATCTTTACTTTGGCACTTGTTCAGTTACTAAGCCTCGTTAACTCATAGTTTGGTGAAATGTTTTGCACTTTATAAGTTATGCAAATAAATCTGCTCAAGAGGGACAAAAAGAATAATGATGCTGCTTATTTTATAACCACGATGTTTCGCAGTGTTTTGGTATTGCAAATGACTTCATAAGAGAATTTTTGCTTCATTATTACATAAATTTGCTTCATAACTGGTCATTTTAGGTTTTTTTTGAATTCCCGCGGAAAATCAACTTTCAAGCTGCGGAATCAAGAATTGCTCTCCGCAGAATCAGGAATGTTCCCCGCGGAATCAACACTTTTTCTCCGCAGATTCCTGGGGGGACTAAGTTATGTTTACAGATGGGAGAGACAGACGGACGGACAGAGCGATAGCAAAAGGCACATCTACAGATCATGATTGACGTGTGTCAAGTTTGGTGATGCTAGCACATATAGTTTCCGAGATATGGCCTGGACAAAGTCATGTTTACAGACGGACGGACAGAGCGATAGCAAAAGGCACATCTACAGATCATGATTGATGTGTGTCAAGTTTGGTGATGCTAGCACAAATAGTTTCCGAGAAATGGGCCGGACAAACTCATGTTAACAGACGGAGACAGACAGAGTGACAGCAAAAGGCACATCTACACATCAAGATTGACATGTGTGTCAAGTTTGGTGAAGCTAGCACATATAGTTTCCGAGATATGGCCTGGACAAACTCATGTTTACAGACGGACAGACAGAGCGATAGCTATATATATGCATTATATGCCGGGGGGAATAAAAAGGTGCATGCCAAGAAAACTTCCTGACTGTACATGCATCAAAGATTCATAACACCCTCAGAAAACAAGCAGAAGTTTCAATTTCACACACCAGTGTGATGGGACTTGTTGCCATGGAAACACAAGAAATAAAAACTTCAGAAATTCCTAAATACCAAAAGGCACATCTAGAAGGAATATCAGATCTACACACCAAATTTCGTGAAGAAATATTGAGTAGTTATTGAGTTATTGTCTGGAAACGAGCCCTACCCTCTCCCGAGACTAAGTTCAACTTGTTGCCATTGAAACACAAAAAATAAAACTTTCATAAATTCCTAAATGCCAAAAGGCTCATCTACATGGCATATCAGATGTACACACCAAATTTCGTGAAGAAATATTGAACGGTTTTTGAGTTATGCTCCGGAAACCAAATGATTACGGACGGACGGGCGGGCGGACAGACAGACATGGCTATCGCTATATCCCCCCGCATTATACGCCGGGGGGACAAAAAAAAAAGGATCTGAGGCTTTATTAAAACATTTGGGGCTAAAGACCCAGCAAAATCCCAGCTCATGGACTCGGGAGTGACAAACACCACTTTAGTTCTTTCCACCATACAGGGCATTTCATCATCCTTTTGTACAATTCCCACGAGTGCGTGCGTGTGCGAGTGCATGCTTGCGCTCTCCTCACCCTTGTTATCCTCTCTCATGATGTAAAACAAGCTGGGACTGACAATAGCCGCCACACGAGGCTGAAATGGCTTGTTTCTCAGCAACTCCACTGTTTTCCAATCCACAGGAAATGTGCCCCCTGGAGGAATAACACAATAGTTAGCGAAAGAGAAGGAAAGATGAAGGCAAGGAGAGACTGAAAGGAACCGAAAAGGAGGAATATCGTGCAGGACTCCGTTCAGACATCAGGGTGCGAGGCCATTATTCATGGTGTGGGCTTGGCTTCTTGGCTGCAACAAAGGAATATCTTGACACTACAGGATGCTGCGAAATTTCACCTGATTCGTTGCTTCCAACATTTTGAGGAAGGACCTTGAAGCTTGACAGTGTACACGTGCACTAATGGAACACCAGGCATGATTTTTTGAGATCCGCGCGGAGTAACATGACTGGCCTGAAAAAATCCCCGATCCCAACCCCATCTAACAGCTGTGAGATTGATAAAGTAACAAACTTCCAGCCAGGTTCACTATCACCGCTCCTCAACTTCACATGATTTACTGGTTGCAATGAAAGCAAGTCCTCACAGGAAATAGAGCCGATGCTAATGTAAAGAAAAGTTTCATAAATTAATTTCTGTATCCCAGTAAAAATAGTTGATACAGATATTATAGTCTTGACAGAGCCTTGATGCAGACCTGCCAACCTTGAAGAAAATTTATGAGTACCACCTGACCCCCCCCCATACCCATCACCTCCCACCCTACTGGTAAATAAAATTGCATAGAGATACAATTTACTTCAAACAGCCAGCGAATTCATTGTCAGAACAGCAGTAAAAATGAATTTGAAATGTAGTACTTTGCTCTTCTTAGTTACACATAAAATAACTGCATAATCCATAGTCAATAATAACTGAAAATGTTGCCAGAAAAGCAAGTCAACAGAGGACATTCATTGCGAATCAATCAATTAATTAATTAAATAAATGGGCAAAAATACCAAAACAAATACAATGTGCCATGCATTAAACACTTGCACTGTTTAACTTTCCATCATTCTCATCTTATGGCCCTTTTCCACCACGCGGTACCGGCTCTACTCTACTCGCCTCTTTTGCTTTTCCATTAGAAAAAAGTACCTACTGGTACCACCTTTACTGGTACCTGCTCTCCCGGGGTTCCAAAAAAGCCAACCGGGTACTAGGTACTAAAATGTCATGTGACACACTAAGGCCCACTGACTGGTCAGAGTGTATCGTCACTGCGAAAGACTACTCTGTCGTCGACCTCTCATTCAAGTTAGACTGATGAGTTTTAAGATTAGCGCAGTTATAATAATCATCGAATTATACCGTTATAGACATCTTGTTCGATACACTGTGCCTTACCTTTCAAACACGGTTTCGCTTATTGACGAATGTCAATGAATCATTTTTCTCTTAAAGTTATCACAAATGAGATGACGCATAAGCGATTAATTCTGATGGCTGCCATGTCCTGCGATTTGCAACGAGGAACTCTGCTCTGCAATGATCACTTAATTATCCCATACTAATTATCCCATACTTTAACAATTCGTTTGTTTTGCCGTGAACTTTAGAGTGAAATATACATTCGCTTTCCATGCCTTTTACGGATTTCACTGCTTTGCGTTGTGGGGTGGCACGCAATTTTATGGGCAACTGAATTGGACACGACAATATCAAATGGAAAATGCAATTCAATTAAGAAAATACAATACCGTATTTGAACACAAAAATCTTTAACAAAATCAATGGAATAAATGTAAACTTGATATAACTGTAGCTACATTGTGTGTCATATTGAGGATGACATCGCGGAAGTTTCGTGCCGCACCACTATGATGACCAGCTTCACAGAGGCAGTACTATCCACTCAAGGCAAACAACCTCCCAGAAAAATATCCGGTACCGAGTAGAGTAGCGTAGAGCCCGTACCAAGTAGTGGAAAAGCGCCATTAGTGGTGCATTTGAAACAGCGTATCAAACGCTGCCTTTGGAGGCAATCATGTGGAACATTACACAGAATGTCAGAAAGCCTTTTGCGAACTTCGTTATTACATTTAATTGTTTTAGGCCGTTTCACAGTATTTCTGCAAACACAAACCCTAATAAAAGCAAAATTATCTCAATCTAAACTAAATGGCGTTCGCTTTTCGTGACAATGAGATTAACACACAGTGAAACGGCATTATAATCGAACGTCAGCTCTTCAAGCAGCGCCAGGTATTCTACCGTAGGTATTCAACTAATCAAAATACAGGATTCGCTGCATCTATAGTAGAATTTACCATTTCACCGAAGTTTGAATTGGGTGTATTTTCAACATATGATGACCCAGAGGTGTGGCGACAGGCGAAGAGGGTTTGGAGCCTATAACTTGGGAATGAGACTAAACTCAATACGAAGCGAGCTTTATTCCGAGAGGGACGTGGTTGGGAGGGCAGGTGGGGCACACGCACTCTCTGATTGGTTGAAATATTTTCGTTTTGCATTCGCGCCTCTGCTCACCGGACATCAACTGATGAGTGTGCCAACTTAAACTGACGTATTAACTGAAACTGGAGAGATCCAGCGATATGCGTACTCAAATTGCATCAACTCGTACCAGCGTACTTTGATGTCAAAATGCGTACGTTGTACGCAATATGCGTACATGTTGGCAGGTCTGCTTGATGCCAGCATCATCATAGCTGTTTGTAGTTTCTTGGAGGGACAGACGCAAGTGAGACGGTCAGTCTGCAGAAGAACGGTGGCAAGTTCTCCACTCTGTTTAGGACAAGCAAAAAAACCAATCATCATATAAAACTATAGCGCAACAGGACAGTGTCCCACATTTTTTGGCATAGGGTAGTTACCCCAAATGTTGATTTGATTTAGGTCTTAATAGGTTACAGCTCATAAAGTACATTTCTAAATCACTAGAACCTTTTTAATTAATCATTTTTGCAAGCATATTTGCCCGATGAAATTGCTTGAAATGTGCCTCAGACTTTTGCACAGCACTGCACATGGCCATCGGGCATTAAACACAAAACCCCATCCTCACACAGCTGAAATCCTGCATCTCACCTGGGTTACCTGGCGGGCTGTGTGGGGCAACCGTGGGTGAATTCAGATCGCTGGCTTTAGCCAATCCCTCAGCCACCAGCAGGGCGGCGATACTCTGCCCGTCGGCCAGCAGCTCCACGCCAAAGCCCCTCTCCGTGATGGAGCAGACTTGGGCCTGGAGCTTCCGGCCCACCATCAGAACCTGAAACTGATGAACAGCGTTCGCCTCCCAGCTGCCCTTTAGGGACTCCGCACCTGAGGGACAAGGGGGCCCCCATTACAGTCACCTTTACTACTGAAGCCACTGCATACCATCAGATTCACTCTTCCTTCACACGTGAGAACTCAAGTCGTTTTCTTCCTTTCAAAAGTGGAGTTTGAAGTGCCCCCTGCGGGGGAGCTGAGGAAGTGCATCAAACTCCAGTGTCCTTGCAAGAATCACATTTAAGCAATAACAATTTCCCATCTCCTGCAACTGTGCAGCAGCTAAGTACTGGCAAGCTAATTTCACACGAGGTACTATGCATCAAATGAACACTACAAGGTAAAATATTGACCGTGAAAATAGCACAGCATTTACAAGCCATTGAAATACAGACACAAAGATAGGGGTGTTGACATTGTCATTCCTAAAATTCAGTATAGACGGCACAGTAATTCCTATCTTAACCCCTTTGCGCAGAAGCCAAATTTGGCTATTAATGGGTTGCCCAATTTAATGCTTTAAAATTTAACATGTAAGCTTCATAAAGAAGAAGAGTGTGGCTCAACTCAGAAAAGAATTACATCGTATTTCAGTTTATTTTCATGATTTTGGTCGAGAAAATACTTCACGCCCTTGTGAAACTTCCCCGGTAAAAATGTATTGATTGGCTCGTTTCTTATCCAATTCCCGAGTATTTAAACATTCTACAGTAAGCAAAACACATTGATTGGACAAACAGAGCATGCAAGCCTATGCGTATCAGCAGGCTTGATTGTATCCTGTCTACATTGCGCACATTACGGGGCTGAAATAGACGCGATTTATAGAAAAAAGGCTTGCAAAACTAGCCTTGAAGTGTTCAGTAACATTCACAGGATTTAAATGAGATAAAGACATGGTCAATGGGAATTATTTCGAATGAAACAGGACCAGAGACATCAGTCCCTAGAGGAGGGATTCATGAAAAAGGTTAGGTTGCTACTTTTGATTTTTGTTTTGGAATGAATACTGTATTCAACAAAGTCGAATGGCGAGGTTTTCTACCTGTTTAAAACGTGAACTGCCCATGCATTTGGGTGGATGCCCTGGTACGTTCATTGCACCGTTCTGTTGAATCCAAGGAGGCAATATATTGTTTGATCTTCCTTGAAAGTGGAATGTCAATTCTGTTAAAACAAGGTATATTTGAGAATTCAGATATAACGGAGTTAGCGATTTGTACTTGTTCCTTACAAGTGTTGAAATGAGTTTCTGAGCACGGAAGTCGGAACTGCTGGTTTCATTGCAGAGTGAATGTCCCAACCGTTTAATCAGCAGTTTATTTAATGACTGTGTGCTGGCTTGGGGGGACTTAGAATAAAAATGGACAAAACTCAAAACTTTATTATGGAGAAAAGGAATTTTTTGTGTTTGGAGAGGTTACTGGTGACCAATGATGTTCAGCTGCACTTATATTGCCAAATTCATGTTAAACTCAACCAGAAGATAGCTCAGCAGAACAAAAGGCCTCTATTCTGCTGAACTTTAATATTTCCTCATGAAAATTATACGGTTAGAACACACTTTTTGAGAACTACATTTTGATCAAAACTAGATTTAGTCAGTAAGCATGGCTTACAGGATACCCCCCGCAACATCAAGTAGTCGGGCAGTAACACAGTCAATAGACCTTCCAGCAAGAGAAAAAATTTTCAAAATCTGATGAGTAGGTTATGAGATCTTATCTAGGTCCGGACGCACAGACGCATGCACGCACACACGGACGGACAAAGAGCAAATCCAGTATACTCCCCTAAACTTCGTTGCGGGGGTATAATTATAACTTTGAAAAGTAAAAATAAGCAGATTTCTAACCTTTTTCATGAATCTCCTTGTTTGAAATTGTTAGACCAGGAATACTCACTCTTATCCAGAATGAGCTGCAGTGGGTGCAGGCTTTCAGTGAAACCATGCAGGTACACACCTGATTCTACTTATCAAGGCTCTATGGCAAAAGCTTTAAGGGTTGATTAGCAGAATCATGAGTGCGACAGGTTGGATAGAGTGAAAGCTTGCACCCACTGTGGCTCATTCTGGAAAAGAGTGAGTATCCCTGTGTTAGACAGTCAGACTTGAGGGAGGCTGCTAGCAGCAAATGCCCTAGAGTAGAGGCTGCTTGCTGCTGTGACTTCTCATAGCCTGTTACACGTGTACGCCAAAAGCTGAAAAACAGTGTTTCCCCTTCCCCAACCCTAATCTTAAAGATAGCCCCAAAAAAGGACTTAATGAGGCTTGTTTTTTCAAAGGTTTCCATCTTTTTGAGGTCTTTTGGGTCCCATCAGGATATACAAACCTTCCCACACAAAGACACACACAGAAGTACCTGCCAGCCAGCAGCGAATGGCCTGAAATGGGAGTTTGAGGAACTGGGCCGGTATGGCCTGCATGTGGATCAGCTCCACCTCACTGGTGTTTCCGTAATCCACAAAATAAACCGTGGCCTTCTTGTCCAATGCCAAGTCCAGCACCATGGCCCGGTACCAGGACCCATCGCCTGTCCAACAGAGAGATCACCACAGTCACCCAACTCTACTCTGCAATTCAAAACTGGCACTGCAGGCTTCTGTGACAGAGAAAACTCTTCATAACACTATCAAATAGAAGATTTTCACCAAAATCAATGATTTTATAATGGAACCGCAAGTCACTTTGTGTTGGATAAAGGCAATAAAATTGATCCAAGTACTCGATAAATAAACACATCATCAATACATGAATAAAATCTATCAAATACCCTTTTCTCCTTCACTGCAGTCACCAAACACTAACTCAAAAATAGGACCAATGGTCCTGTAGCTTACCGGCAAGTAATCTTATCGTGATGATGCAAGTTATGAGATTTCATGTGAAGTTTGAAATTTGAATCATTGAAAGTCAATGCAAAAGTCACTAAATAAAAGTTCATACATTTATAAGGCCTATTATAAAATCCAAAGCTCTGAATCAGTTTTGGTGATGCATGTCATTGAAAATTCAATAACTCAATTGTGAACTTAAAAGGTCACAGAAGATAAAGACAGTAAATAGACTTCATATACGACTTTCTAAATGCCTCTACACAAAACTTGGCTCAATCTTTGACCATTTTCGTGATAAAAGTCATAGTAATTTCACTGTCGAGCTTAACCCTCAAAGGTCACGGACAGTCAAGTTGAATGTCACCAAATGAAAGTTCATGTGTGACCTCCTAGATGCCAGTAACAGAAATATAGGCTCCATCTGTGACAGTTCTGGCAATACGAGTCATTGTAGTTGTATTATATCAAGTTTGACCTTCAAAGGTCACTAACAGTCAAGATGTCAAATGTGACTCGATGCCAGTTACACAAACCTCGGCTCCATTTTAGTGATACAAGTCATTGAATTTTCTCTCGGTCAATATGTAGGTCACCAAATGAAAGTTCATGTTTCACTTCCAATATGTATATAAACCAACACTATCTGTAATGATTTTGGTGATATAAGTCATTGAAATTTCACTGTAAAGTTTGGCCATTGAAGGTCACTGGAGGTCAAGTTCAAGGTCACCAAATGAGACTTCATACATGATTACATACACCCGGTAACGTGGAAAAAAGAGCCACTAGATGGCAGTATTGACTTTTTTCGTTAAGCCCAGTTTGGAGCTAGGTTTTTGGGCATGTCCTGGGCATGCCTCAGAGGGGAAAGTCCCAGAGAATCGAAAAAAAGTCTGGAAGGTGGGAGGGGGCTGGAAAAGAGTATATAAGGAGAAAAATTGAGAGACTAAAGAAGTAGGAGAAATTGCAAGGAGAAATAGTGGAAGGATACATTTGACCAGACCTGTCACACTTTTCAAAACCTGTGAAGCTCTATTTGTGGATTTTTGCCTGTGTTGGAGCATTTTCCTGTCCCAGGATATCACAACATAGAAACCCCATCTCATTTTTTTTTTGTTATTTCAATCTTGGTCAGTCTTTGTTTTATTAAATCTGTGAAAGTTTTACTCTTCTGTCTGTCATCCCTTGCAGTCCGATATGTCATAACAAATTGGGGTCATAAAAAAATTGGGGCCATAACAACCCTCAATCAAACCTAAGCTCTATCTATAATAGTTTTGGTGATAGAAGTCATTGAAATTTTGCTATGTGAAGTTTGACCTTCAAAGGTCACCCAAGGTCAGGTTCAAGGCCATCAAAAGAAAGGTCGTCTTTCACGGTATAGTGAAAAATGCTCACAGCCCGATCTGAACAAGCTTTTGATATTATGAAACACATCTGGTAACTCCACGGAAAACAAGTTTTATATGCCTGATTTGCATACAGGAAACAAACTATGGCCCACTTACTACATGCTCTATTTTTATGACACAATGCTCAGAAAAGTTCATTTTTGAGCATGTTACCAAGTCCAAATATGTTCAATTATTAGTTTATTAGCTTCAGCAAGACTTTCTGCATATTTTGATACCAAATGCAAATCCAGAAAACCCACAACAAAAAAGTTATAGATGATTTACCCAAGAATTTGTCAATTTTATCACAAAATTTCATTGAAATCTTATTTTTCTTTTGCTTATTTCAGTAGGTTCCCATTCTTGCCCACCTAAATCTTTTTGAAGAAAGTTGCGCTATATAGCTGTATAAATCCTGTAAAATTTTTTCATCTCTCGAGACCGGTAACATTGATCCAGGGATCAATATATCAATGAAACTCTCATTTGTAGGAATGAACAGTTTGTTTTAAATAGGATAAGATTATCAACCTTTACCCAAAATAGTTAATATGTACTCAAAATCATAAGCAATAACTAAAAAAGAATGGTATTATGGCTTCAAAAATGGCATTAATTCATTCTGGATCATTGCGGATCATGTCAACTAGCAAGCTGTAATGGAGTCCTTACATCTAATATTGTGTGTCTATCCTGGATAAAGACAAGATAAATATTATCTATATCAATTTACAGCTTCAATTCTTGCATCCAGGGAGCTCTGGGTAACATGCTCAAAAATGAACTTTTTTGAGCATTGTGTCATAAAAATAGAGCATGTACTAAGTGGGCCATAGTTCACTTCCTGTATGCAAATCAGGTACATTAAACTTGTTTCCTGTGGAGTTACCAGATGTGTTTCATAATATCAAAAGCTTGTTCTGATCAGGCAGTGGGCATTTTTCCCTATACCAAGAAAGACCTCCTTTCATATACAACTTCCAATAAGTGTTCAATACACATATATTCCCAATCCTCAATATTTTCAAGCCTAGAAGCCTTTGAAAATTGAAATATTTTGCTTTGACCTCAAGTTTGACCTTTCAAGGTCATCTGAGGTCAACTTTAACACCACCAAGACATAGGTCATGTAAGACTTCCAATAAGTTGATAGTAGAAACTTAATCTCTATCTGCAACCATTTTGCTTCCACAGGCCATTTTGCCCATTCTCCGTAAGGCCCAATGTTAAAGTACACCGCCCCACACTAGACCCACTTCCATCGATTCATTAAGTGTATCAAGATGAGTTTATTGCCAGATTTAGGGAAAAAAAGAAGTTATCGTTTTTGAGAAATAATTTTTTTAAATTTCAAGTCCTACCTTTTAACATAGTTAATATTTTCCTTGACCTCAACTTTGACCTTTCGAGGTCTATCTGCAACCATTTGGCCTCCACAGGCCATCTTGCATATTAATAAAGTACAGCACCCCCACTAGACCCCATTCCATCAATTCAATTAAAATGACGCTCGCATTGTGCTTTGACGGTACCAAAGGAAGTTGATTGATTTCGAAAAAAAAAAAATTATCACGCGGCTTTTATGAAATGTTTTTTTTTTTTTTTTTTAACTTCTCAGTCCTATCTTTAACATTGGGGCCAGAATTTTTAAGGACCCATAAAATGCACAAAAATGATCCAATCAAAAATCCGAAAAAAAATCTGGAGATATGGTCTAGTAGCACGTCTTGGCAAAATTACACAAACATACATCGGGCCAAAAAAAAAGACACCACACTGCGACAATAGGGCCGGTGAGCTAATAACATAGAATGCAATGCTAAAGTACCCTCGGCCGTATGGGCATAAGACAAGGAATTACAACCTATAAAGGGTTATTTAATGTATGCCTATGTAACACAATGTGTTTAATACTTTCGGGCTTGAGAGAAGTTTCAAGAGTGAAAAGGAAGACAGAGGTAATTGTCCAATTTCATCTAGGACCTGGCAGGTTATATGGAAAGTGTGGAGCGGGATAGCCGAGACTTTACATCGTTTGGCATTGAGAATATGAAGTCTGACATGATGCGTAGTCATCAAAATTCGATGTTATGTTGAAGGTGACTGAACAGTTTGGTTGGTAATGCTGCTACATGAAATTGTTATAAGAAAGTATTCAAAGTAGGTGAAGGCCATGTAGCTTCAATGTCCTCCAACTTGATTATCCAGCGAGTTTACCTTATGGATTTGTCATAGCTACAGCAAAAAATGTCATGGTAGTGCAAAGGCGTAATGAAAGTAACACTGTTCAGAAACAATGTGACCTTTTGACCCCATTAACCAGGTCAAGGTCATCCACCTTTAATGTTCTGCAAGCTGATTATCCAGAACATGCACGCTGTAAATTTTACGCGGCTGCAACAAAAATAGTGAATGTGATCAAGGAAACGTTGTTTAGAAATAATGTGACCTTTTGACCCCTTAAAGTAGGTCAAGGTTACCAATCTTCAAACTTGTCCAAGCTATATGTCCCAAGAACAGTCCCTGTGAATTTCATTTCCCTAAGATTAAAAGGAAAGGAGTTATTGTCTACACAGACGGACATACAGACAAACGGACACAAGGTCTTCGCAATGCCCGATGGCAATACTTTGGCCTCGGGTAAAAACAATAACATTTTCGCCAAGTCACTGCTAAGAAGTGGCCATAATATATTACCAAAAAAAGAACCATTCCACTGATATTACGAGAATATTTAGTTAGCAGAGAGTGGTTTTCACCTGGGAACACAGCGAAGCATGGTTCTCCTGCAACGGGCGTAAAGGGCGAGTTCTGGGACCGGCAGTGCTCCAGAATCTGACCCGAAAGCTCCTTCAAGGCGTGCATGTCTGTGGACAAAATGCACCAATCATCAGTGCGTGAATGCTGGGTATATGTCTGTAGACAACATACACCAATCATCAGAGTGTGAATGCTGGGTATATGTCTGTGGATGACATGCACCAATCATCAGTGTGTGAATGCTGGGTATATGTCTGTGGACAACATGCACCAATCATCAGTGTGTGAATGCTGGGTATATGTCTGTGGACGACATGCACCAATCATCAGTGTGTGAATGCTGGGTATATGTCTGTAGATGACATGCACCAATCATTAGTGTAAGAATGCTGGGTACATGTCTGTAGATGACATGCGCCAATCATCAGTGTAAGAATGCTGGGTATATGTCTGTAGATGACATGCACCAATCATTAGTGTAAGAATGCTGGGTATATGTCTGTGGATGACATACACCAATCATTAGTGTAAGAATGCTGGGTACATGTCTGTAGATGACATGCACCAATCATCAGTGTAAGAATGCTGGGTATATGTCTGTAGATGACATGCACCAATCATTAGTGTAAGAATGCTGGGTATATGTCTGTGGATGACATACACCAATCATTAGTGTTTGAATGGCAGACGCAGCCTGTGACTGCACATGAGTGCTGTGTTTGTGTACATGTAAGGCCAGTGGGTTTTATAGTCTTGCCACTTTTAGATAAGCTGCCAATTTTGGGCCAAAACTATGATAAAATGAATTAACCACAGATTCTGTAACTTTTCACTTAATTTTTCGCTGAAGAAGTCAAAGTCAGAAAAAACAATTTTTCAAATTGTAGGACAATATCACACATATTCTGAACCTGCTGGTTGTAGCGCTTCACTAAAGCTACACCATTAATATTGAAAGAAATATGCAAAGTCAGAGCACCATGTTTTATGGCAACAACATTTCATCAGTGGAAAATACCTAGATCACGCAAAATATTAATTAAAAATAAAGTAATTCACAGCTCTTGATTTTGGTTACTTCTGAGCATCTAAATAGCCCGAAGTGAAAGTGGAAAACATTTTGTTTTACCGTAACGAACATAACATGTAAGTTACAACATTCGCACGTACCGGCCAAATGTAAAAATAAAACTAATCTAGCAAATACATTCAGGCAAATCAGCCATGTTTCATGGTCATTTAAATTTCAAAATTTGACAAACAGAAATGTTATCTAAATAAATTAGACGGTCTACCAATTTAAATTGTGAATTGGGCAAGTCAACGGTTTGCAAACTGAGCAAAAGGGAACAGGGTGAGTGCTATTGTCAGCTAGAACCTGATGATACTGCAGAAATTAACATTGCTCTATTCAGCACGCTGCCAGCAAATGCTGAAGTTCGTGACGTTATTTTCAAGAAACATTTCATAAAACCTCTGATTTTTTACAGTGGTTTGTTCAACACCTCATCAGGTGCGATTAATGAAAAACCAAAGGAGCGAGTTTGCCTGTCCGCCCCAGGGCAGCAGGTACTTTTATTGCACTCAAGGTTACATGGATAAGTTTATCACCCAGCCCTTCATTTAGGTAGTATGGGATAGTACCTTCGGGGTCACATCGATGGCAGTAGAACTCCCCGGGGTCCCGTATCATGCTGACAGCCAGGTCCACCATCTGCCCGTCACACGGCAGCTCAGCACAGGACCACTCCAGCGAGGAGGAGACGGGCACCAGTGCTGAGCAAATCACATGACCAGGAATCACACGAAGCAAAAATAAAATCTCTCCAAGCATTTCAATCTTACATTCAGACTCAGGTTGGTTATTGCTTTTACCTTGATAGAAGTATTTTAAGTCCATACGGAAGAATAAAATACTTGCAAGATTTTGTTTTTGCAGTTTAATAAATTTTCAGCGAAAATAATTTGTCCCAAATGCACAGGGTAAAAGACACAGAGATGAATTACCAGAAGGTTCCTCCAGTGTTTTAGCGTTTCCAGCTGGCAGGGGGGTGGAGTTTCCTGAGAGGCTGTTGCTGGAGAGCTGGTTGAGCGTGGTGGCAGGAATGGTGGTGCTGCTGGGGTATGATGGGGCCTGGCCCACGGCGCAAGAGGGAGTGGTGTCATCAGGAAGGGCGTGGCCGGACGTCAGCAGCAGTTCGTTAACACTGGTCGGCGGGTCGCTGTACTCGTCTGTCAGCACCACCAGAGCTGCGCTCTGTTGCTCGCCCACAATCTCCACGCGCACAAACTTGTTGCAGACACTCTTCTTCAGCAACAAGATCGCCTCATCACTCCATTTTCCCGAAACAGGCTTCACGTCTGAAAGTGTGACAGATGTGCCGTGTTACGCTATGCGCGGATGTACTGGGTGCTGGATACGTGATACAGGTGTGCAGTGGTTGGGGATGTGTGATACACAGGTGTGCAGTGGCTGGCGATATGTGATACGTGTGCAGTGGTTGGGGATATGTGATAGACAGGTGTGCAGTGGTTGGGGATGTGTGATAAACAGGTGGCAGTGGTTGGGGATATGTGATACGTGCGCAGTGGCTGGGGATACGTCATAGACAGGTGTGCAGTGGTTGGGGATATGTGATAGACAGGTGGCAGTGGTTGGGGATATGGGATAGACAGGCATGCAGTGGTTGGGGTATGTGATAGACAGGAGCAGTGGGAGGGCATGTGTGATAGACAGATGCACAGTGGCTGGGGATATGTGATAGACAGGTGTGCAGTGGTTGGGGGTTGTGATAGACAGATTGCAGTGGTTGGGGATGTGGGATAGACAGGTATGCAGTGGTTGGGGTATGTGATAGAAAGGAGCAGTGGGAGAGGGTGTGTGATAGACAGGTGTGCAATGGTTGGGGATATGTGATACTTGCGCAGTGGTTGGGGATATGTGATCGAAAGGTGTGCAGTGGTTGGGGTATGTGATAGACAGGAGCAGTGGGAGGGGATGTGAGATAGACAGATGCACAGTGGCTGGGGATATGTGATAGACAGGTGTGCAGTGCTTGGGTTAGGTGATAGACAGGAGCAGAGCGAGGGGGTATGTGATAGACAGGAGCAGTAGGAGGGCATGTGTGATTGACAGATGCACAGTGGCCGGGGATATGTGATAGACAGTTGCGCAGGGGGTGGGGGATGGGATAGACAGGTGTGCAGTGGTTGGGGATATGTGATAGACAGGTATGCAGTGGTTGGGGATATGTGATAGACAGGCGTGCAGTGGTTGGGGATATGTGATAGACAGGTGTGCAGTGGTTGGGGTATGTGATAGAAAGGAGCAGTGGGAGAGGGTGTGTGATAGACAGGTGTGCAATGGTTGGGGATAGGTGAAACATGCGCAGTGGTTGGGGATGTGTGATCGAAAGGTGTGCAGTGGTTGGGGTATGTGATAGACAGGAGCAGTGGGAGGGGATGTGAGATAGACAGATGCACAGTGGCTGGTGATATGTGATAGACAGGTGTGCAGTGGGTGGGGATATGTGATAGACAGGTGTGCAGTGGTTGGGGTATGTGATAGACAGGTGTGCAGTGGTTGGGGTATGTGATAGACAGGTGTGCAGTGGTTGGGGTATGTGATAGACAGGTGTGCAGTGGTTGGGGTATGTGATAGACAGGTGTGCAGTGGTTGGGGTATGTGATAGACAGGTGTGCAGTGGTTGGGGATGTGCGATACATGCACAGTGTTTGGTGATATGTGATAGACAGGTGTGCAGTGGTTGGGGATGTGCGATACGTGCACAGTGGTTGGGGATATGTGATTGACAGGTGTGCAGTGGTTGGGGATATGTGATTGACAGGTGTGCAGTGGTTGGGGGTGTGTGATTGACAGGTGTGCAGTGGTTGGGGGTGTGTGATTGACAGGTGCACAGTGGTTGGGGATATGTGAGACAGGAGCGCAGTGGTTGGGGGATATGTGATAGACGGGTAGGAAGTAGTTGGGGATATGTGATCGACAGGTGTGCAGTGGTTGGGGTATGTGATAGACAGGAGCAGTGGGAGGGGATGTGTGATAGACAGATGCACAGTGGTTGGGGATATGTGAGACAGGAGCGCAGTGGTTGGGGGATATGTGATAGACAGGTAGGAAGTGGTTGGTGATATGTGGCAGACAGGTGCCCAGTGGTTGGGGGTATGTGATAGACAGGTGTACAGTGGTTGGGTATATGTGATAGACAGGTGTACAGTGGTTGGTTATATGTGATAGACAGGTGTACAGTGGTTGGGGATGTGACAGACAGGTGTGTGGTGGTTGGGGATGTGATAGACAGGTGTGTAGTGGTTGGGGATATGTGATAGAAAGGTGCACAGTGGTCGAGGGTATGTGATTGACAGGTGTGCAGTGGTTGGGGGAATGTGACAGACAGGTGCCCGGTGGTTGGGGGTATGTGATAGACAGGTATGCAGTGGATGGGGATATGAGATAGACAGGCGTGCAGTGGTTGGGGATATGGGATAGACAGGTGTGCAGTGGTTGGTGTATGTGATCGAAAAGAGCAGTGAGAAAGAGTGTGTGATAGACAGGTGTGCAATGGTTGGGGGTATGTGATAGACAGGAGCAGTAGGAGGGCATGTGTGATTGACAGATGCACAGTGGCCGGGGATATGTGATAGACAGGTGTGCAGTGGTTGGGGATATGTGATAGACAGGTATGCAGTGGTTGGGGATATGTGATAGACAGGCGTGCAGTGGTTGGGGATATGTGATAGACAGGTGTGCAGTGGATGGGGTATGTGATAGACAGGTGTGCAATGGTTGGGGATATGTGATACTTGCGCAGTGGTTGGGGATATGTGATCGAAAGGTGTGCAGTGGTTGGGGTATGTGATAGACAGGAGCAGTGGGAGGGGATGTGAGATAGACAGATGCACAGTGGCTGGGGATATGTGATAGACAGGTGTGCAGTGCTTGGGGTATGTGATAGACAGGAGCAGTGGGAGGGGATGTGTGATAGACAGATGCACAGTGGCTGGGGATATGTGATAGACAGGTGTGCAGTGGTTGGGGTATGTGATAGACAGGTGTGCAGTGGTTGGGGATGTGCGATACGTGCACAGTGGTTGGGGATATGTGATACACAGGTGTGCAGTGGTTGGGGATGTGTGATTGACAGGTGTGCAGTGGTTGGGGGTGTGTGATTGACAGGTCCACAGTGGTTGGGGATATGTGAGACAGGAGCGCAGTGGTTGGGGGATATGTGATAGACAGGTAGGAAGTGGTTGGGGGATATGTGACAGACAGGTGCCCAGTGGTTGGGGGTGTGATAGAGAGGTGTGGAGTGGTTGGGGATGTGATAGACAGGTGTGTAGTGGTTGGGGATATGTGATAGAAAGGTGCACAGTGGTCGAGGGTATGTGATAGACAGGTGTCCAGTGGTTGGGGGAATGTGATAGACAGGTGTGCAGTGGCTGGGGGTATGTGATAGACAGGTGTACAGTGGTTGGGGATATGTGATACAGGTGTGCAGTGGTCGGGGATGTGATAGACAGTTGTGTAGTGGTTGGGGATATGTGATAGAAAGGTGCACAGTGGTCGAGGGTATGTGATTGACAGGTGTGCAGTGGTTGGGGGTATGTGAAAGACAGGTGTACAGTGGTTGGGGATATGTGATAGACAGGTGTACAGTGGTTGGGGATGTGATAGACAGGTGTGTAGTGGTTGGGGATGTGATAGACAGGTGTGTAGTGGTTGGGGATATGTGATAGACAGGTGTACAGTGGTTGGGGATATGTGATAGTCAGGTGCGCAGTGGGAAGGGGAATGTGATAGACCGGTGTACAGTGGTTGGGGATATGTGATAGTCAGACGCGCAGTGGGAGGGGGAATGTGATAGACAGGTGTACAGTGGCTGGGGATGTGATAGACAGGTGTGTAGTGGTTAGTGATATGCGATAGACAGGGGTGCAGTGGTTGGTGATGTGTGACAGACAGGCGTGCAGTGGTTGGGGATGTGTGATAGACAGATGTGCAGTGGTTGGGGATATATGATAGATGTGCAGTGGTTGGGGATATGTGGCATGTATGTCATGACCGAAGCAGTACCTGCCAGGACACAGGGAATAGCCTGCATAGGCAAAGTCGCAAGCTCTGCAGTGATGGGCCGCAGGTGGCTCAAATCCACCTCCTCAGAGTTTCCGAAGTCAATGTACCCCACACAAACCCTGGTCTCTGAAGAGTACCCCAAAACCGTGGCTCTGTACCACTGGCGGTCCTCTGCAAGAGGCAAGCAGAGCAAAAATTAAGCGAAGGGCATCAGTGGGGAAAGAGTCGTGTGAAAGCGTGGCAGTGTCTCAGGGTGTAAGGTCAGCAAGTGGGCGCAAATGCACCGGTGAACTGCGAGCAGCAGACGGAGCCAGGGGCAGGTCTGAAATCCTCGCTGGCCGCAGTCTGAGAGCAGTACTCCCTCAGCTTCAGCTGCATCTCCTGAATCACACCTGCGCACAGCACACAAGCAAACAGACAATGAGAGACCTGCAGGGCCTGCATCTCACACTTGATTTGACATCCTTACAATTCCTTCCAGTTCTGCAGTATGATAAAGTAAACATCAGTCCATTGTACGACATACCGATATTGTCATGGTATTTTCTACAGCAGGCCGTGAAGTGGTATTAAACTGTCGAATGAGTGAATGAGTTGATTGTCATTTTTACAGAATAACAACGAGATTGGTTTAGAGAGAAAGCGAGTCAACGATGAGTTGTGCACTGTGAGTTTTGAAGTCCGTGTAATAAAGACCGAAGGCTTGAGAGAGCCTGAATCGCTCTCCTGGATCTGCATGAAAATGAACTCATACTTAAAATGATAGAAACGTAATCTACTGCAGCATACAACAGGGTTTCCTGCAGAGCTTTTTTGGCCAGGCGCCCCGCCCGGCCTGAAATCTGTAGCACCCGGGCTAGAATGTCGGGCAAAAAAAAAAAAAAAAGATGCAATTCATGCAAGCAACACTGCAGCGTTTGAGAACTAATCTACCAGTGCACCTCAAGGCCGGCGCTTGCCTAGACGAAAATCGGCAACAATTAGTCCTGGCTTGTTCTTAATGGTTTTCCTTTAACACGTTTTCCAATTTAAGAATAATCAAGTGGCGATTGAAGACACAGCTTTTCCATGCAATCTAAAAGCGACAAAATAATGGGCTACATTAAGCACAGAAAAATAATTTGATTATTATTAGGTATATGCACCGTCACTCAGCGAAGGCAGTTCAGAACTCTGAAGGTAATGAAGGTATGAATGAAGGTAACTTTGGCAACTAGTAGGCCTACGTGGTTTCGTCCGTTTACATTTTCCAATCGGACAGCTGCCAATTTTTTACAGCGAGCTGAGTGACCTGCTGCAAAACCAAGTGTACCTACTTGCCGCCAAAATTACCTTCATACAATGAAGAGTTCTGAAATGCCTTCACCGAGTGACGGTGCATAGACCTAATTATAATCAAATTATTTTTCGGTACTGAATGTAGCCGATTATTTTGTCGCTTTTAGATCGCATGGGGGAGAGAAGCCCTGTCTTTAATTGCCACTTGATTACTCTTGAATTGGAAAACATGTTAATAATGGACAACCGTCTAGATTTACCCAGGACTAATTAATTTCAATAAAGGGAGGGATATTAGCCTCGGAATTTTCAGGTCAAACGACGCGACTGAGGTCCTACATGCATTCATGCCACCCCCCCTCGCAAAAAAAAAAAAAAATTGAAATTAAGCAGCGATTAAACAGCGACGTCGTCGCAAAGAGGAGAGCAAAGTTATTAAAATACTCGCATAAAGATATAACGTCAAGGATGATTGATGATATACAGACTATAGAATAAATCATAAACCCCGTTTGTCCCCAATGCTGCCTGAGCTATGACTCGGTGAGATCTGCAACGAAAACTAAGGTGGACATTTTAGTCTAATATATACGTACACCAACTAGTAACAACTGGAATAATTTAAAGGCCAACAATGCGTGATTGTTCATGATTAATTAAACCAGTCTCATTCAGTTGGCGAGTAATGTTTCAATGTTAATTTTGAGTCGTGATGGCCGGTCGCGGAGAGAAGGCAAAGCAGCGCAAGATCTCCTCGTTCTTTACGACCGACGGGGTGACCTAAAAATAAACAGCTTGTTTTCCAACATCATGTTTGTGGGTTTGTTGTTAAGCAACTTCTCTCATATTTTGAGAGCCAAAAATAATAATTGATTAAGAATCTTCTCTTTAATTTTGAGGGCAAAAATATTTCTTGAACAATCTAATTAATTTATATCTTTTTTTTTTGCTGAGAATCTCAGGTTGAACCCCCCCCCCAGCCAAAGTTTTTTCCCTGCAGGAAACCCTGTACAAGTAACAAGGTACAGGATCTTAATGAAGTACCAAAAAAACATGATCACACTTCCGACCTCGTCCCATAATTTCACAAAATCGATTTTTAAATGGAAAAGAAATAAATAAATCAGTTTGATTGAAACTGAAATTCCAGGGGATTCTGATTATTTCAAGAATCTAATAAGCAAACTGAATGTGACAGTTTATTCGATTGCTATATGGCAAAATACATCAAAAATCATCATATTTCATGTTTTAAGGCGAATAACTCCTACAAAGAGCCACTGCACAATTTCAGTTTAACAGACTTTTGTAGAGCTATTTTTGCTGATCAATTTAGCAAATGAAAACTTTTTTTTGATCTTGTACAGTTTTCACAACATAGGCCAAAAAAAAACGCGAAAGTGTGAAATTTGACATTTCAAGGCCATTCACTCCTACATGGAAACATTGAATGATTTTGAGATTTCTGTAGAGTTTCATCTGCTGATCATTGTGAGGTAGCGGTTTTTTCCTCTAGTTGCATTTGGTCCTGAGATAAAGCTGAAAATAGGTGGCTTTACCCCTATGTTCTATTTTTAGTAACAGCGGCCATGTTATTCAGACAGCGGGCAAAATCGACACAATTTTTAAAGTAGGCATCCTAAGGATGCCAATTTTAGTCTGGATCTGTTCAGTAGTTTCAGAGGAGAAGATTTTTGAAAAATTTTAATGAGAGATGATGACAGTGGCCAAATCATGGCAATAGCTCATACTAGCTGATAAAAAATGTGATTTAGCGGGACTTGAGAGTCCCATCGCAGGGTTTCCCACACACAGACTACTGTGTGGTGGGCCCCCACAGAATGAACGGTCAACGAAAGGAAAGGTGTTCCCCCCCGCCGCTCAAGATTAAAAGCATGTATCCCCCACTCCCCTGGTCTGACTAAACACATTACTTCCCGCTCTGCGGGAAACACTGCATTCTACATTGATTTGTTATCCATGCTCTCAAAATATCAATAAATCAACTTCATCTGGATCAAGACTTGCACATTTCTTGCACGTGTGATTCAAAGCTACCCACCGTATCTTGAGAAGTTGAAAATGTGTCAGCCAATCAGATACCATGACGACCATGTTGGATTCTAATGGCGCTTTTCCACTACATGGTACCAGCTCTAATCGGCATCGGGTACTTTTTTGGGGTTGCTTTTCCATTAGAGGATTGTGCCGCCTCCATGGTACCTGCTCGTCGCTGTGACGCAGCATGTTAGTGTCGCGACGCCATCCTCAGTTATATCAAGTTTACTTTTTCTCCCAGTCGATTTTGTTAAATATTTGTGTGTTTAAATCAGGGGACGCGCACAACTGTCACCACGTTATGGCACTAAAGTCTGTGAGTGTTTAATTGTAATTTCTGTTTGACATTGTCCTGGTGCATAGGATAGCAGCTGGTGCTGTGTCCGATTCGGTTGCACATTAAATAACGCACCAACTAAAAACGCAAAGCAATGATATCCGTAAAAGGCACAGTCATATTCAGGCTTAATGAAACATTTCACTTTAAAAATGAAGGCAAAGCACGTAGCAAATGCGCAAATCGCAGGAGATGGCAGAGTAGCCTGTTAGAATTTATCGCTTTACGATGCCTCACCTCATCTGACACCTTTCCTTAGAACTAAATGCTTCAGCAGCATCCGTAAAGTTATTTTCCGTGCAATTTTCGTTAAATAGGGGCAGCATAGTAACTTTCTCAAAGGGAATTAGGGGAACAGAACTGGATGCAATTTCGCTACAAACAGGGTCACAGGCAAAGAAACGCATTTCATAAATGCAGCAGCTTCGGTGAACAAACACAGCCGTGTTTGAAAGGCAAGGCAAAGCACAGTATATTTATCAAGTTGCCTAAGACAACACACGTTTTAAAAACACAATTTGAGGACCGTGAAGCCGGTTTCCTAGCGATAATGCGGAAGCGAGTTGTCTTAGTACCTGGTCGGCCGTTTTTTGGAACCCCTGGAAAGTAAGTACCAGAAAAAGTACCTACTAGTACCTGGTACCAGGTACTTTTCTCCTAATGGAAAAGCAAAAAGGCGAGTAGAGGCGGTACCGCGTAGTGGAAAAGCGCCATTAATCGACCCAATATATAACGTCATTTGGTCAGGGCTTAGAGGTGAACATTTATAGTAAGTTTGATCAATATCAACTAGGGGAGGAACGGTTCACAAAATTCAAGGTTCGGTTTGCATCACGGTTTTGGCATCACGGTTTTCATTTAGGTATGTTTTTTTTTTTTGGTTCCGCAGGAGGGGAGGTATTGTCAATTTCAATATACTTTTCATTTGTTTGACAAAAGTTCACAACAAAATAAATTCTGGCTAAGAACATAAACACCAGAAAAGACACGCATTGAATTTCCAAATGTCTTGCTTCTCTGGAATAATTTTCTGCAGTCTCTACGACACAAATACTGAGGTGTACAGCCTTAAATAGGCCCATGCACAACAGGAAAAATTGGTGTCATCTGTAATCTGCGCAAAGGGGTTAAATGTTAAGAAAAGGTCTCTGTGCTTCTATATTTTCCTCAATTAGCACAGGGTACACAAAATCATTCGTTTTGAAAAGAAAGGAGATAACGCTATCCCACAGTTCTGTGTGGCAGCAATATTTAAAGCGACTGCCATTCATCCGGCCAATCACAAACACAAATGAACATGACCGGCAAAAGATGCATGATCACATTGCCAAGTGTAAGGGTAGTCAGCTTCTCTAAATAGCTCGCTTGTCTTTCTAAACTCAAATGAATTCTGCTTTACTCATTTCCTTTACCTTATGGCGGTTTTTTCAAAGGTGAGAGAAAAGAGGTTCAGTGGCGGCGCCAGTGGGGAAGTAGACAAAAATCCCTATCAAACAATTATTTGTCCTGACCTGTTCTCAATCATTTTCAGAATAAACAATAGATTCACTCTGAGAACACTCAACAACATCAGGTGCAGCTAGTTCTCCGCGTTTAGGTAAGACGACAATCATTTATCCGGACGCATATTTGCTACATTTAAATCAGTGTTATTCAAAATCACATACCTGTCAGCTCTCACACATATGGTTTGAGTCTCACGCATTTCCTATTTAATTGCAGAGTCCCACTTTTAAATCAACCCACGCTGTACCGCTCATATTTTCTTGAGCATCAAGTCATCATTCACAATCACATATTCCGCTTTAATTCAAAAATAGATTACTCTTCACCCCAGGTCTCCTCTCACCTTACCTCTCCTTCGCGCTACCTGTTCGAGACATGTTTGCATTTGGGCAGTATCAACGGCAAAAGCAGTGAATGTCAGAGCAGAGCCGAGCACAAGCCTGCGATATTATGACACACCTCCATCACCGCTCGATTTTTCAGCCCCAGTGAAACAAAAACAGACAGAGCAAATATCCTACAAGACAGAGTTGTGACCAAGTCATCATGTCCAAGTCAAATCTAGTCACTGGTCATCAGCTCAAACTCAAAGCAGACGAGGGAGAGCAATGAGGAGTGTAAGGGGGCAAGGTAACAAATCAGACAATAAGCTCACTAATTTACAAGCAGAGTGGGCAAAGCTGAGAGAGTTAAAAGCTTAGATACATTCAGGATCAGAAAGGGATCAATGTCAACGTGAAATGAAGCTCATGACTCTCTCAGCTTTGCCCACTGTGCTTGTTAATTATTTAGCTCATTGTCTAATTTGTTCCCCTGCCCCCTTTCACTCCTCACTGCTCTCTCTCGTCTGCTTTGAGTTTGAGCTAATGACCAGTGACATGATTTGACTTGGACATGATGACTTGGTCACAACTCTGCTACAAGAGGCTTTGACACAAGGCCTGAGGTCCACTGAAAAGATGAAGAATTTGTGAAGCATCCATTTCAGAGAGAGCTCATACTCACTGGCGTTGTCCACCTTCTGACAGATGAGCTCAGAGGGAGTCTGCACATGCGTCACCATGGCGGAGAAGCTGTCGCCCAATCGCTGCGTCAGAGGCTCAGGGGGCAGGATCTCAGCAAGGTCCTGCCGCCCCCCCGAGGAGCGCTTGTAGTTCTCCAAAGCTGCACTCAGAATGGAGTCTGGAACAAAAAAACCTCTAACTGAAAAAACCAAAATGGAGTTAAGACCATCAATACACTCTGATCAACAAAATGAGCCATCAGCAGATGGCATAACCCCCCGGGCCCACATATTAAAAGAATGAAAACGCCACCTGCTCCAGAAACAAACCATAACCCCTAAAATTCTAAGTTCAAAATGTTTCCATAGAAACCAGAAAAAATACAAAATTCAACGACTTTGAATTAGCCAAAGGCACCACTTCAGGTCATGATTAAATGCACACCAAGTTTTCTTCAGAAATACTGAATGGTTTTCAAGTTATGATCCGGAAACAAAATGTTCCCAGACAGACAGACAAAGAGATGGACAGACAGCCGCACCCATGGCTATATCCCCCTACATTATATGCCAGGGGGATAAAAACTACAGTCAGCATGGAGTCTGAAACACGCAAAGCCCTGACAAAATCTACAATCAAAATGGAGTCTCAACTGGCTCACAATGACAAAAACTAAAATTGGCATTGAGTGCGGCACACGTAAAGCTCTCATGCTGAATTCCATTTACCACAGAGGTTGGAAGAAGAAGCTGAGAATAACGTCAGACCTCAGCTGATGGCGTTCCAGTGAAAGAGTCAGAAAACTGACCTGATGTCAGTGGAGTTTCCTCCGGCCAGGACAGCCATTGCTAGCAATACCAGCTACTGCATTACGCCATATTTTGCATGTAAACTCACTGTAGCAACAGGTCGACAGATAAAAGTTGCACAGTACTGTGTAGGCCTGGGAATTTCTGGAATTTTTTCAAAACGGGAACCCGACGATTTTTCGGCGGGTACCCGAAAATCACTTAAACGAACAAAAAGCTGGTATTTTTGATCTAGACCCTATATTTATTAGCCCACTGCCCCGAGAATAAAGTCTAGATGAAAAGCAGTCTCTATAGGACACTTCTTTCGTGATTGACTGTTGAGATAAACCATGGGCAGAAAAGAGAATCTTGTGGGGAAATTGTTGACACGAGAGTAAAGATAGCGAGTGAATAAAATATGCTAGTGTCTTGCGTCTGCTAGGCATGCATGTCCGTGTTCATTGTTTACTTCAAAGTTTCAAACACGTTTACGTCAGTAACGCAGCCAGAACTTAAAATTGCGTGGGCAATAATCATCACTTCCAAACCATTAATTCTGACTCGATCGCAAATTTTCTAATTAACCATGCCTTCAATCCAAAACACTCCGCACTATCAGGTGTTGCTTGTTCACAAAAAACAACAATCATTCACTTGGATGCGCAATTTTGTACTTTACAAATCTCTGCCTTTGGTTCACAGTTTTAGGTAGAAATAGAAATTTTGGGAGTGCAAAAAAATTTTTTGGGTGTGCTGATAATTTTGTGTTAATTGAAAACGGCGTGCGAAGCTGGGGGGTTTGAGGGGCATACCTCACCACAGGGGGAAAATTTCTTTAAAAACAGGGCCTAAATGGTGCATTCTAGTCCATTCTGAAGACAAAATATTACATTTCAGCACAAGACATTGGCTTAGTTTTTTCTTCATTACATTGATATATTATTATATTTTCTATTGCTGTCAATGAATTCTACAATTTTTCTAGCTTTTCGAAAAAAAGATGGATTTAGCCAAAATTAGCAACTGACAAGGTGAGAGACAAATTATTAAATAAAGGAATAAGTCCTGAGAAGCAGTGGGTTACAGTGATTTTATAACAGTGGAGGGGCGTTCTAAAGCACAACGCGCAGCGGAGTTACCGAACCCTATGGTTACCAGTTACCCTACATATAACTAGCCCATTAAATAAACACACAAGAAAAAAAATCGAAAATTTATTGGTAATAATGCAATAATAAAATTGAGAACTTCTTCCACCAAGCAAGAGAGAGTGGACAGAATGGTTGGCCAGCAACACAGACGCTAAGATTGCTTTTTCATCTCGAGCCACTGTCATGTCACATCAGGCTATTTGGGCTCGCTAATGTAGATATACTATGAAAGCAGGCTATTTGAATGTCTCCTTCGGTCTCCCGAAGACCCTGTTAAATAATTTTTGTTTCGGTTTTCGAGTTTCCTTGTTCGCAACTTGCGCCGATCGGCCAAATCATTACAACCAGCAGCGAGAGTAGGGAATGATTGACTTTTGTCCTCCACACTTGCCGGTGTCCAGGAAAATATGTTGAATTGTGCATTAATTTGCTAGCCAGCTTGTCAATTAGCTAGCGTTCACTACAATAGATGTGGTTACTCTACACATAGCGCATAAAATAAACACACAAGAAAAAGTCAACAATTTATCCCTAATAGGCTACTGAAATAGTGAGCAAGTTAGCAACATAGCTTACAACGCAAAAGTGATATCGAACTCTGTAATGCAATAGCTAGCTAGGTAGATAGCCAACTGGCTATCAGGTTAAAAGGCTAAACATCGCTGACACTGAAATAGCAAGTTAAAAGTCTTGAAACAAACGTAACCTAACGAGTCAGTTGAGTGCAGAGAAGTTGCGGCAGCCTACCACAGTGGGTTACAGTAATTTGATACATGGCATGGAACGCGGCTCAGCGAATCACATTTAAGGATGGGAAGCACGGCTTTGGTCAAGCCGTGCACCATTTTTTTGGCTGCATTTTTCGAAAATTAGCCATGCAAATCACAGCGGCACAGCTCGCTAGCTAAAACCAAACTTTGGTTCAGTTTGAATAATTCAATCGATCATGAAGCACAGGTTAGATCGCCTGATGAGCCTAAAAGGTAGAGCGGAAGTTCCAGAACAGTTTACCCCTCGAAAAGTATTATTAAAACTAAGCACAACTTATGAGTAACTTATCTTGCTGAACTGAATTATACCTATTGATTAGTCACCCTTAGATTGCACCACGAAAGAAGCAGTGTCTTTAATTGCCAATTGATTATTCATGTAAATGGAAATTGCTTTAACAAAGTGTTATGGCCCCAATTTGTTATTACATTACAACACAATATCAACAGCAACAGCAAGGGATGACAGACACAGTTTTAACAACTAAAACATTTAATTTTTAACAAAGACAATAACGACTAAACAACTAACAACTAAGACCAAGATTGATTATAACAAAAACAAAAAGAAATATTTACAGTCCCTTTTTGTGGGGCGGCTTGGTGATGTCCTGGGTGAGGGTAAATGCTCTAACACGTAAAAATCCACAAAAGAAATTTCACAGGTCTTGAACAGAAATGACAGGTCTGGTCACATGTATCCTTCTTCTTGCAATTTCTCCAACTACTTTACTGTCTCAATTCCACTCCTTATATACTCTTTTGCAGACCCCACCCACATTTAGACCTCTTTTTTTTTTTACTTTTCGGGGACTTGCCCCAGACATGTCCAGGACATGTCTAAACATAGCTCCAGTCTGAGCTAAGAAAAAAAGGGTAAATACTGCCATCCAGTGGCCTATATTCACATTACACAAGGAAAAGGGCTGAGAACAAGTTAGGTATAATAATTGTTGTAAACCGATGTTGTGCGGCTGCTCAATTTTCAGGTGTGGCTATGGCACTGATATGAAAAGCACAGAATTGTGCATCCAAATGAATGATTGTCTTTCGCCTGGACGAGCAACATCACAGGCCAAGTACTGTGCATGCGATAGATTTAATAGTAAACAAATAACACAGAAGTGGTGATAAACAGTATATTACTGTAGCTTTGACAGTAGATCAGGGGTGTCAAACTGGCCCGTAAAAAAGGGCCAAGAGGCTGCAGAATCCTACCAAGCAGAAGCAGACCTGAAACCACCGATTTAATCAACTGATCTAAGCTTGCACAATTGATTAGGTGCATCAGTGTGAGCTTCTGCATTGTTTGAGTGAAAAGTTGCAGCCTCTTAGCCCTTTTACAGGTCAGTTTGACACCCCTGCAGTAGATAAAGGGAGCAGCCATCTTGATCTCAAAATTTGGGGTAGGTGAGATTCCACCGACTTTCTGAGTTGGAAATCCGACTTCAGGGGGCATTCCAGTTGAAATTTCTGAGTGGGAACCCGCAGATTAACACTTCTCAGCACAAATGAAATGCAGCATGACTTACAAAAAATTACAATCAATATGGAGTCTGGACCACGGAGGAGTTCCATCTCACTGAAAAACTACACCCAGAATGGAGTCAGGAAGATTTTCAGGCTCACCAATATCTTGATCACTGGGTTCCAGAGGTCCGCAGGACTCTTCCACTGCATAGCCCTGCTTCAACAGGAACTCGCTAAGCTTCTTCCCTGAGGGAAAATAGAACTTAAGGTCTAGCTTCTAGCTTTGGTTCCAACATTCACTGGACCATATCGGAAAACACATTACCTCAGCAGATTTTACAATATCTGACAACTTCCAATATGAACTATTTGTTTCCCATCATTTCAGGCCAAAACAAGCATTAAGTTCACCTTACACAAAAAAAAAAACATTTAGGACCCAATAACAGCTATGATACACAAACAAGTCAACCTGTATAATTTAAAAAAATATGGTAGGGCGACTCCATTCGGAGAGGGATTCTGTGCTGTACGAAATGAACACAGGGCAGTGCAAGCACTTTTACGGGCTGTTGCACAATCTGGGGTAAATTCTAAAATACTGAATAAATTTACCCTTTTTTCTAAAATTATTAGCAGCAAGTCGACATGGCATTCATTTTAAGTTCTGCTATCATTTATTAATCAACAGAAGCAGTTCATTTGATGAAACAATGTCAAATGTCAAAAATTTGACAATACGATATCTCTTTTTTTGACATTTTGGTGTCTCATTTTCTTTTACATACATTTGTATGTAAATTTCATGCCTCAAAACTTTGTGTTAAATACATGATTTTTTTATGATTTCACAGTGCATCATTTTGAGACTTTGGGGAGACACTTGCATAACTATGTAATTTGGCTAATAGCATGTAGGTAATCTAGAATGTAATATTGAAGATGAATTCTACTTGTGCTAAAGGAGCTTATGATCTGAGAAATGCATAGATTTAAGCCCCAGCAGTTTTTCCATTCTCAGTATAATTTTTTGCAATTTTAATGGTGAATTCTGATGAAGATTTTTTTTATGTTTGCAGTCAATTTTCTCAACCATAATCATGAAAATAAACTGTAATATGATGTAATTCTAAATGCTGTAAGTGTCTTTTCTGAGTAAAGCCACAGTTTTCCTCTTTATGAAGCTTTAATCTTGAATTATACAGTATTAAATTGGGAAACCCATAAATAGCCAAATTTGGCTGCTGCGCAAAGGGGTTAATGACCACAGTGAGTCAGGATCTCAGTTTAACGTCTCATCCGAGAGACGGCGTCTCCTTCAGTACAGTGTCCCCATCACTTTGGCATTGGGGGCATTGGGGATTCTTCCACCAAAGGGAAGATTGCCACCTACTGGCCCACTAACACCTCTTCCAGCAGCAACCTGGTTTTCCTCAGTGGTCTCCCATCCAGGTACTGCCCAAGCCCACACCTGCTTAGCTTCGCCCACGTGGCTGGAGCAGATCGAATTGTGGTATGACTGCTGGCATCTAACTCAACACATTGTCAATGTTGTTTTTGTTTTTTCTTTAAATCATCGGTAAGTGGTAGGGGTGTAACGATACACAAAAATCACGGTTTGGTACATACCTTGGCTTTGAGGTCTAGGTTCGGTTCATTAACGGTACAGTATGGGAATAAAATGCAAAACATACAATTGCTTGTTTATTAGGAACTTTATTGCAACATTATACAAAATATAAAATAAATTCTTGAAAAAATTTGAATACTGCTGCCAAGTGCTGGAAAAAGTTTTCCAATAAATAAAATATTCTCAAATAAACAAAATAAATTTAAAATATTATAAAATTTCTCACAGGATGTTGACGCGGATCAACAAACCTTTTCCACTTGTAAAGTGCAGCACTAATAGTTCAAGCTGATCAGTCTGATCAGTTTTGTCTTTCCTCTTTTAAGAAAAAAATATGAATGAATTCTTCCGTCCAAAGTGATGCATTGACAGACCTTCCAGCATGTAGCTCTGTTCAGTTTTATTCAACCTTCGTTTTTTTTACTGCCCTCTACTGTTTCGCACGTATAGCTGCAGGTGGATAGGGATAAATGAAAACGAAACTTGTGTTACGCCACTTATTATACTCGTGTGGTAACTCACCGGTGTACCGAATCCAATGTCCTGTACCGAACCAAACTCCCTGTACCGAAAATTTTCAATACGAATACATGTACCGTTACACCCCTAGTAAGTGGATATGTATATTATTTCCAATGATGGCAGACAGTAAAAGCCTTGTGTAAGCAAAGAAATACAAGCCAAATTTTGGAACCGGAAATAAGATTCGATAAGAGGAACCGGAATCGGAACCAAATTCAAAAAAATCCTAACAAATCCCATCCCTAGTATCGCATCACAACATGCTATCAGTTTTTTTTAAATGTGCCAATCTGCGACGGACTCTAGAAATTCCCATCGCATATTTTGCAATTCAGTCTTCGGATAATGCGAATGAAAGTTTTTGCAACTCTTAAACCTTGGCAGTGAGTGAAATGACCCCATTATTTCACTACCTTCGCGCCAGTCCCGCCCACAGAGCTCAAAAAAACACCAGAGAGGACAACGTCATTGGCTGAACCAACCGCAAAATGTGATGCCTGGAGTCCAGCTAACACAAGGGGACACACCTGAGAGGTAAAGGGTTAAGGCAGGATTAAGATAATACTGAGGCACAGCTAATTCCCAGAGTCAAGCTAACACAAGGCAACACATCTGAAAGGTAAAGGGTTAAGGCAGGATTGAAATACTACTTTGGCACTGCTAATGCACAGTGTCTAGCTAACACAAAGCAGCACACCAGAGAAGTAAAGGGTTAAGGAAGGATTAAGATAATACTTTGGCACTTCTAATGCACAGAGTCTAGCTAACAGAAGGCAGCAGCCTGAACAGCAGCTGGGCCCCAGGGGTCTCACCGACAGCAGGCAGCATGATGTCCACAGCCCAGACATCAGTGTTCTCTGGCACGTCCATCACCGTCAGCGGGAGGCTCTTGCCGGCCAGCAGTTGCCGTGAGGCGATGCAGCATTCCTCTGTCCAGCTGCCAGCCGCCGGAGAGAGGCCCGCGACTCGGCACTCCACCGCCTGTAGAGTACAGCACCACACACAGAGCCATGGCTGCCATTTACATAATAACACGACTGAAGAAAAGAGGGAAATATTTTGCTAATAAATGAAAACTGGAAAACAAAATAACATTCACTCCTTTCTTTTATAAAATTTTAATGATCCGAAAAACGATCCGATCCGTGGCTCAAGAAGAGAGAGATGCTCTGAACCCCAAGATGTCTTGTGTGTCCGTTACAGCCCTAACCCACACACTCAGCCTGCCCCTCCCACACTCACTGATCTCAGCCTGCCCCTCCCGCACTCACAGATCTCAGCCTGCCCCACCCGCACTCACAGATCTCAGCCTGCCCCACCCGCACTCACAGATCTCAGCCTGCCCCTCCCGCACTCACAGATCTCAGCCTGCCCCTCCCGCACTCACAGATCTCAGCCTGCCCCTCCCGCACTCACAGATCTCAGCCTGCCCCACCCGCACTCACAGATCTCAGCCTGCCCCTTCCGCACTCACAGATCTCAGCCTGCCCCTCCCACACTCACAAATCTCAGCCTGCCCCTCCCACACTCACAAATCTCAGCCTGCCCCTCCCACACTCACATATCTCAGCCTGCCCCACACACACTCACAGATCTCAGCCTGCCCCTCCCACACTCACAGATGGGGGGGCCAGGTCCACGGATGCAGGGAGGGGCATAATCCGGTCCAGCGTCACCTCCTCCTGGTTCCCAAAGTCGATGTACAAAATGTTGGCGGCTTTGCGACCAGCATCTGCCAACAGCACAGCACCTCGGTACCAATTCTGCTCAAGCACAAAGGAACAAAACAAAAAAAAAAAAAAACATTTTTATGAAAAGTATGTTTCAGATTCAGTGAAAGAAACAAATTACTTCATGCTAAGGGTAGGCAATTCTAGAGAAACCAGCAAAAGGAAGGCAAATTCTGAAAGTAGCGAGCAGAAAACGAAACCCTTGTTTGAGTTCAATCTCCAAAACCACTGCTCAGGAAAGCTGTGAAAGCACACAGCCTGACATATTGAGAGATCGGGGTGAGGAGCACAGTGCATTGTTCGCTCACATTACAAAACTTATCCAGCAACCATTCACATGTAAGAAGAGCAAACATATTATTCAAACAATGAGATCATGAACAGCGTGAACTCAACAATACATATGACTGCGGTTTGTTATCATATCCGTTAAGCTAACCTATAAAAAAAATAGTAGGGTTTCCGCAACATGTTATTGATCGTGGCACACCGCCACAGCAAAATAAAAGCCGCCCTGCCAATGTAAAATGGCTTTTTATTGACTCCAATCATCCTAAGGATAATCAGATGTTGCCAGTTCCCCTTAAGTTAAAACAAGCACTTATAATTCTTGACCTCTTGTCAATCATTTCGCTTGATGAACACGTTTTCCCATGAATAAGAATTAGCCATCGGCAGTAAAACTCTGTGTTTTCTTCTTAATGCAATGTGTGCAACAATTCCATAAAAATATTTTGTTCACTTTGCAAAACGATAAACTACGATGTTAACTTCTGTATTTGCTGTGAGCACATCTTGCTCTACTTAATTGTATCATCATGATTATTTAATTCCAATTCCGGAGTGAATCAGTTCATTTTATATGTGAAATCCACCGTGACCTACGTGAAACTGACAAACCTCCGTGCACATAGACTTCAATTATTACATCGCCTATGTGCTGATGGAATAATTGCTGACAACAGCGCGGGACTCTGAATATGTCACTAAACACTGGCGCAGAATGAGTGAGAGTTGATGGGTATGCTTATTAATGAAAACTGGCCACACCTTATAATGCTGAGTTTGGACCCAACGCTGAAGCCCTCTGTCACAGTTTCAAAAAATCCTGGAGGAAATCCTGAATAGGATTTATATCCAGCAATACAATGCTGACTAGCTAGCAGCAATGCTATTGTTATTGTTACGGCCTACCACATCACACCGAAGATTAAACTAAACAAATGAACTCAAAATGCAGGCAGTTCCTATTTGAGGGTATTTACCTCCAAAATAGAAGATATGTATGTGTCCCCATTCTTGCAGGACCAACAGTAATTAGAACTGGACAACCCCATTTCTGAAATAGTTGGGACGAAGTGTAAATTGTGAATAAACTCAAAATGCAATGACTTTCAGATCAAATGAGCCAATATGTTGCGAGCCAGTATGAGCTCATTTCAAATTTTATGGCTGCAACAGGTCTCAAAAAAGTTGGGACACAGGCAAGAAAGGGCTGAAAAAGCAATTAATAAGAGAATCGGCTGAAAGTACATTGAACAAATAAGTATATCCCCGAGCGCCGAATGGCGTTCCGGGGATATTATGTTTTTGGTCCGACCGCCACCGCAGAAATTTCAAGTTTTGCATTTAAGCAAGTTTCATAAAGAGGAAGAACTGATTCGATTTTGGACAATTTATGATTTCTAGATTGGCCACCAGGGGCAAAAAACTGATTTACGTGTTAACGCGATAACTTCAGTAATATTTCAATGAAAAATTCCAAGTTTTGCATATAAATAAGTATCATAACGAGGAAGAACTGATTCGATTTTGGACAATTTACAATTTCTAGATTGGCCACCAAGGGGCAAAAACTGAAAAAAAATCACTGTTTTTATCGTATCTCTGGAAATATTTGTCCGATTCACCTCAAATCAAGTGCAAATGAAACTTTGTGACCTGAGGATGTGTCCCATGATGACATTATACCTTTTGACACAAGGTGGAGCTTTGTCACATAAAATTCACCATTTTTGCCATATCTTTAGAACTATTTCTCTAATTGACATGAATCTATGTGCAACTGCAAGGTCATGACCTCACAACGCGTCTCATGATGACATCATACCTGTATGGTTCAATATCTTGCCACCAGGTGGCGCTTTGTGATGGAAAAATTACCATTTTGGCCAGATCTTCAGAACCATTTGTCCGATTGACCTGAAATTAAGTTCAAATGAAAGTCTATTTAAGGTCTATTGAAGGAATGGGGAATTGGAGGATTGAGGGCGTTCGGGGATATACCCCCAGCCGTCGCCTCCGACGGCATAAGCCTGATTACATTAACTGGCATCAGGCATGTAACATGATTGGCTATAAAGGGGATGCCTTAGAGAGGCCGAGTCAGAAGATGGCCAGAGGCTCTCCAAACTGTGAAGGCTTGCGCAATGTTCAAGCCTTCAATGTTCCTCAACTCCAAATTGCAAAGGCTTTGAAGGTTTCATCGACAGTGTATAACATCATCAAAAGATTCAGAGAAACTGGAAAAATCTCAGTGCGCAAGGGACAAGGCCAAAGACCTTTACTGGATGCCCGTGATCAATTCCTCTTGCTAAACTCAAGAAACTTGTCTCCTCAATGCCCAGATGCCTCTACTCTGTGTTAAAAACAAGTGGGATCCTACACCGTGGTAAACAGGCCCCTGGTCCCAACTTCTTTGAGGCCTGCAGCAGCCATCAAATTTAAAATGAGATCATTTTGTGGATAAAATTATATAATTTCTCAGTTTCGACATTTGCTAGGTTGCCTCTGTTCTATTGTGAATAAAATACTGGCTGGAGTGATTTCAAAGTCAGCGTTTTGATTATTAACATAACATACATAACACGAATGGCAAGAACAGGCAGTTCAGCCCAACTAGGCTCACTAGTTTCTTTATACTATTGTGAATATATGTGTGTATATATTATGTATATATATATACACAATGCCAAGATGCCTCCACTCTGTTTTAAAAAGAAGATGGGATGCTACACCATGATAAACAGGCTATTTTTAGACTGTAAATTTTAGAGCTAATTTAGTGGACAAAATAGTAAAATTTCTCATTTTCAACATTTGCTATGTTATCTTTGTTCTATTGTAAATAAAATACTGGCTGGTGTGATTTGAAAGTCATTTGCGTCTTGATTTTATTCACAATTTACACTTTGTCCCATCTATTTCAGAATTGGGGTTGTAGCTTCACAGCTCTTCCATTGTCAAGCAGGCCAGGAGATGAGGCAGACCGGTCTGTTTATGACATGTCCTGATTGAAGCTTTGCAATTGGCCCAATTGGAAATTTCTAGAGGCTGCTTGAAGAATTCTTTTTAACAAAATTTGACAAAGAGCACATAATGAATTGATCGCTTCCAAGATATAAGAAGAATTTCAACAAATGTAAAGACAAGTGCCTCGAAAATATATATTGACTACCTTAGCTTTGATATTAGCTCACAAGAATGAAAACATTGCCCTCCTTTACCGTCTCATCCAGGGGTCTCAAGAACTAGAACTACCACCCTTAAGTTTTTAAACACCAACCAAAGCAAACCTCATGTGCCAGTTAGAGACCTTGATGAGCTGCTAATTAGCTGAATCAGGAGCATTAAATTGGGGGCACAGCAAAATCCCACAGGATGGTCACTCTCCAGGAACAGGGTTGTAGACCATTCAAGGCACAATTTCTTGTGAGGAATGAAGAAATCACAGTGCACCGCTTCTGTGGGCTTAGGAGGACCTTTCGGCACCTGTTTAATCCTGTAAATTGTCTCTCCCTGGTGGTGAGTAGAGGTAATTACCTGATCTTGGGAGTATTTGACAGCGCAGAGCTCCCCGTAGTCAGGCAGGTACTCCAGACGCAGCGAACCCTGACAGGACTTCTGCAGCGCCATGGTGATGCTGTGCAGCTGCTCCATCTGCTCTGCCGTCTGCACACGAATGAAGAACTTCCCAGGGTTCCTCAGCTCCAACAAGGAGACCTGTCAAATGTTCACAATTCCACACTGACAGGGTGTACAAGTAAAAGTGTAATAGTGCGTTGTCTACAAACAAAGCACTGCAGTGGGGTCTTAACTCTTTTGTTCTATCAAAAAGTAAGCCAGTACACATGGGTGTTTTTCTCAATATGGGCACTATTAGTGAACTGCAGAGTCTGGGTCCCTTATTTTTGAAATAATCCCGCAGGGTTAGTTTTTTACAATTAAAATATAGTGGTGTGTTCTTACTAATTTGATATCAAGTGTCATGGGTGTATTTTCATTCTATCCATCATTTTTGCAGTCCAAAAAGTGGATTTTGGAGCATTTTGAGAGTGTCGCAAATCTGGATGATAGTTTTGAAACTCGCAATACTCCAATGATTTCACTGTATGCATACATGAAAAGACACTGAGATAAATATCCTCAGCAAAAAAAAAAACTACAAAGGTGGTGGTTTTCCAAGAAAAATAAATGAAAATGGGGGTATCTGAAATAAACCCCACTCAACTCCATTACCATGACTTCAGACTCCCCCTGGAGACAGAAGCTGAAATTGCAGTATATGGCCCATGCAACATAAGCTTTGTGTAACCCCCGCAGTGGCCATGTGGACTTTCTTCAAAATGGCTCTATGATTATTTCAATATTTCTCAAATATCTGGAATCCTATGACAATTATACTTTTAAACTCCACTCTGTTACCTTCATTAAATCCATGGTAACGGTAGGACAAATTTTTAGTCATGCTTTTGATAATATACTAAAGAAATGCAAGTTAGAACAAAACTGACTGGAAACTAAGAATGTATTAAGTCATTAGACAGATCTAATTAATTATTCGCGCATGCGCATTAACACTCATTCCTTGATACATTCCTTAGCTCAGCGGTCACTTCAACAGGGTGACCATGCAAGTGTGTTAACCGATTTGCTTACTTGCATTTCTTTCGTTACTCAGTATACTTGAGCAAACCCCTCCATGGTATGGTCGGAAGCATCAAAAGTTACTGCACTAGTGCATGGAAAATTCCACTTTTCTGAAAAACACTCCACTCCATAACCTCAACTCCGTTACCAACATTGAATATGGAGGTGAGTAAAATGGTAAATGGTAATGGCTTATCAAGTTTCAATCAGAGGCACTAAAAAGGGTGATATTCACTCAGTTTCAGAACACAATGTACCAGGAGGGAGCCTCACTTGAAAAAGTAATGGAGTTGAGTGGATCCGAGGACAAGGGGAAAATTAAAATGGCCTGCCCAAAAAATTCTGCCCTGGTCTAAGCACTGCCTTGTTTTTTTGAATTCCTTCGGGGAAACCCTACCCCTGGGGGAAAAAGATTCAGAATCAGACAACTTTAAAGAGGGGAAAAAAAAGAACAAAAAAGACATCCAAAAAGTGCCCGTATTAAGAAAAATACCCACATGCACAGAGATTAGGAATCACTACCTCTCAAGGCAGGCGAAACCAAGAGCCAATCTAGTGCGGAAACAATAAATGCAGGTCTGAAGCTGTAAATGTTGGGCTGATGCATAATTCAGCACATTAAAACCTCCCTCAGGCATCAGTTAGGCTAGCACAAAACAGGCCGATAAAATATAAAAACAATGGTACTGGGCACAGCCAAACTTCTCACTGAAGTCCACTGACAGAATACAGAAATATAGAACTATGGACGCTGGTGGCAGCTCACATCATAATTTAACCTAACATTTTAAGTTCAATGACCTAATAACGCTTCTTTTAATTTGTACAAAATGAAGATGATCAAGTTAGACAACCAATCACAATTAAACAGTCGTATTTCAGTGGCTGTTTTGAGGAATACAGCTCAATGAGACCTTCAGCACATTCGCGCGTACAAAAACACAGAAATGGCGATCAATGAGCATTTGTCACAGTCAAAATGTTTAAATAAAGCAGCAAAAAAAATAGGCGTGCAATGCACGGAATACCCCTCAGCCCGATGTCGAAGTTTTTGGAGACGCCTGCCCGCCCGACTGCAGCCTTGAGGGCTGAGGGGTGAAAACAACAAAATGAAACAAAAATCTGATTTTTCCCATTGATATGAAATCTCAACGAATGAAATATAATTTGATTCTGAATCAAAACAACCTCTAAATAAATAAACCATGATTTTTGACAACAAAGATGAGAGTAACACAGAGAGGTTTGCGTTGTTCCGGAATTGCGTTTTTATGGGCACACAGCAAATCACACCCCATCAAACATTTGGGGGTACTCTGCTCCCAGAATGACAGTAACAGTTAACATAACGCCACCCAAAGGTAGCTCACTACAATGCGACTACACCTATACCTACCAATATCTACCATTGCACAGCTTGTAACGAATTTGCCCAACATCTCACAAAAGATCCCAAGGGCGACCAGAGATCAACAGAGCACCACCCGTTCAGACTGGTAAGCCCAACGGACTCAGAGCTGGGCAGATTAGAGGCCAGACCAAAGTACTCACTCAACAATGAGAGCGGAACCCAAAAAACAATTTAGCACCCAATGCAGCACTCTATTAATCTCTCAAAATAAAAGCATTTATTTTGCATTTATTGTGTAATGTCACCATGAAATCACAGCTGCGCCAGTATTCCAGTTCAAAGTTTACTGAAAGCCATTTCATCATTGTTTACTATTCGCACAATTGATACTTAGATTTTTTTAAAAATGTTGCAAGCACTGATAGGTCATTTACGTTTCGTGCTCTTCAAAGTTTTGAAGCGTTCAGCCACAACCCTGAGCAAGCATGATGCGCCTGACCTTTCAAAAGAGAAAAAAAAAAAACAGTGGATTGCAAGACCGGCGTCACCACATAAAGAAACTGAGCATTAGCGGAAACCAGCCAACCTACACACACACAACACAATATCGACAGCGTACCTGCAGCTGAGCTCCTTTGGTGGTCTTGTTTTTAGGCAACTCATGCAGGTACACTCTCTTCACCTGTGCAATCGGCGATGCTCTCACCTGTCGAAAGGACGAGGAAGATGGCAGAGTGCATCTCACGTAACACAACGCTCAACTGTTTCCATCCCACATTACGCACATTAATTATTTACCCAATATAGCAAAAACCACCTCAAGCCGCCGTATCAACTTGAATGCGACTTATATCATGTTCATTCACATTTTGCCTTTTCCATCTGGTTTGTCAAATGCGAATTTTCGAAGCGCGGATAAGAACCATGAGATGGGAACTTACAGCATCCCTCAGCTGAGACATGACAGAAGCTGCTACATCTACCACAGATGGACAAGATTCCTTCTGCCATTTCTTTGTTTTGGACGTTATAACAGGCAATGACACTAACGGTTGCCCACTTGCCTGGGCAAGTACATTTTTTGAGGGATTATTTTTAAAATAAAGGCTATTTATTTAAGTGTTTTAGAGACTGGGAAGCAACCTTATTTTCCTGCTAATTCACACAATAGAGATAAATTTGCAATCGAGCAGCACGCCGCAGCCGGCAGCTCGATTGCTTGCTCCCTCGTCCTTCCACCTCACCACAGCCTACGTTTTCGTGCCTACAGTCTGTGGTGTGTGCGCGCGCAGTTTCGCTCTGTGAATCCTGGTTGGTGCTGAAATCTGAGCTACACTGATCAGTCTCGTAAAATGACGTTAAATAATAGTATTAATGGTCCAGCTGCGGTATGGTTATTCCCTCCTTTTGTCAGGCACCTGGCCTGGTTAAAGATTGTCCAAACAAATGCCTCATGTAAATATCTGCATATATAGTATTTCTTGTTGTATAAAGTGGCGGTCCGTCGGCCATAGCAAAGGGAAGCCAAAACCTCGCCCTTCAAAGCTTAATGACGTAAACCTTTTGCAGGTTACTTTTCTTGATCAGCTTTTGCTCATACGAATTGGTAAAAGGACAGTCAAATTTATTTTCAATAGCAAATGATGACGCAAATTATCAATACGTCTTTATGAATTCGTTTGCGAGGCTTCTTTCGCAAGAAGTGTTATAATAGGACAGGGGCAAAGATGAAGCTTAGTAAAGGAGTAGCCGGAGTTAACGAGCGCTTCCTTTTCACAACATTGGCATTAGCCATATGATTCAGTGTGAACAATTTGGTCAAAGGTGAATATGCTCAACCAGGGTACAATGAAGTGAGGAAACCAGAGAGTAATTTAATAACGTATACAAACAATCATCAACGTTTCTGAAACGGCAAAAACTTCCAAGCAATGATGTGATCAGAGGGTAATTAAAAGCCTCGTCACGTTAACTTTTCTGCTGCACTTTAACGCTGACACAGAGTCATATTTTGCTCTTCCCTTTAGTAAGTGTGCCACTTTCCACCCTCCAAAAAAGCACATATTTAGGGAGAGAAAATGTTGCCCAGCGCAGTGATACTAAAATCACCCGGACTCGCACGCAGGTGTTTTTGAAAATATAATTTTACAGTAGGCGAAAATGAATGAGAGTGTACGCTCTTGGAACAGATGCTTCACTTCAGCGTACCCTGTCAGCAATGTAGTGCTCTATATATACATCTACGGGCCAATCAGGAAACCACGTGCGCGCATGACCAGAACAATCGCAACCCTGAAAAAGAAAAAGAAGAACGGAGCCAAAACTTAGACTGGTGGCCTGCCGGCCCAAGTAATTATTTACAATACATGGCATTCGGGGCGCGCCCACAGAATATAGTCTACCAGATCATCTAGTAGGTGTGATGCTTTGTAGCGAACGAAATGAACATGAAAAAAACCAATGAGAGATATGTCGTAGCAGGGAGAGGTAGGGAAAGGAGGGGGTGGGTTGTATCTTTTGAATACAACTCAGATGAAGGAAAAACTTTCCTGTGCTTGTGTATTGATAAAAGGTGAGCGAAAGTCATATCAAAGAAAGCCAAATGTGCAACAGCACATCAGTCTTTATTCAAAGCTAGCTTGACGAATTTGCTGAAGTGTTTTTTTGCACCAGGGGCTCTAGTTAAGCTTTTAAGGCAAAGAAACAGTCTTCCGTATCCAAGGCAAGTAAGGAAGTAACTAGCTAGCTGGTTGGCCAGTTTGTGACGCGAGTTGCAGATGATCTAGCTGGGCAAGTATTTTTTAAACTGCACTGTGCGAGCTCATTTCAACAAACGGTATGATCACCTGTTTAAAGGTGAGTATGCGGTGATGTATGCAATTCTGGGTATGAGGCGAGATGGTTTTCCATAATTAAGTTCAACCTTTAGAGGCTCTTACCCTCTGTTAGTCATCACAAGTGCTTGCCATTTATCTTGTTGATCGAGCCAATCGACTTCTTTGCACAAAATTGGATTAGACATTTCACCTGGGCATTGGACGCATGTTTGACTACATGAACGATAGGTGATAGCCGATTTTCATCCCTCGGAAAAAACCTTGAGAATTAAGAAGTTGCTAACTGGCCACCTTGCTGTGGAACGTCGCTTGCTGAAGTTAACAATGATTAATTATCAAAGTTGTCCCCACCAAGTTCCTGAGCCAAAATGCTGGGAGCACAGACCTTGACGATTAAAGGGCAGTCTTATCAAAATTCTATTGCATTTTCCCGTAAATACAATTTCCCGCTGTCCATTACGTTGGATCGGTATATGTTCGTGTTTCTGTAAATGAATGGCCGCCTGTTTGACCCCTGTCATCCTGCCGCTGTCCCGGGCAGCGGTGAGTGTTTGAGGGCATAAGTACCATACACAACCTCCACTTTTGGGATTTTTTTTGGCCAGAATGATTTTAAAAGGGAGCACCAATATTTTGGGGGGTTTTTATGAGTGAGAAGTGGGGAGAAAAATTTTAAAAGGAAGGGGTAGATGCAGCACGAGTAAAAAAAAAAATTTTGCGTTAATTCCGCTTTCCACATCCACATTTTCGTGGTGTGAGGCATGGATAATATAATCAGCCAATTACACAAGGGCGAAATTATGTATAGGTTCTTTTCCTTCTTAACTATATATTGTAGTTAACATCATGTAAATGGGCAGCCTTAAATGCACTCACGTGTTTTCTATTTGGATTGGAAATAAAAGGCGTGACGACATTAGTCATACATGCACAGAATTACACTATACGTGCACTACAAAGGGTCGTGTAGTGATCAGCGACAAACAAGAAGAAAAATGAGTTATTGCAAGGTGCAAGATGTGTGGAATTCATTGATTGAGTGCCAGTGGTGACATATCAAGAAGTCCTTGCCATAGGTTTAGGTTTTTATCTAAGGATGTCAAAATCTAGTATTTAGTTTTGCAAAATGTACTAGAATGCACCATTTAAGGTCTATTTTTTCACATTTTTCCCGGGGACACCCCCGGATCCCCACACCACCCCAGGTGTGGACACTACTTTTTTTTTGTGGCACCCAAAACTCCCATTTCTGCCTAAAAATGTGTGTGCGAAAGAAAACCCGTAATAATTTTGTAGTGTAATGTAAAACAATGCTATCGAAAAATAAATTTGACTGTCCTCCTACCAATTTGTATGAGCGACTGTTTATGAAGAAAAGTAAACTGAAAGGTTTACGTCATTAAGCTTTGAAGGGCAAGGTTTTGCTTCCCTTTGTTACGGCCACTGCTTGTATAACATTTCCCTGAATATATATTCTTTGCATTTTGTACTTTTGCACATTTACTTGTATTTACTCTATTGCAGTATGGTGTTGTGCTGCTGCTGGAAGAGCAATTTCCTGAGGGAACCTTCCTGAAGGTTTAATAAAGTTCTTATCAATCTATCTATCCATATACAATAAAAAAGGGAAATAAAAGGCAACGAAGTCTGTCATTTCCGTTGTGGTGCCAAATAGTTATTTCAGTCAAATAAAAAGGTATTTCCACAGATAAAAACAACGGTGGGCTCTAATCTGTCCCACATAATTGTAGAAAACAATAATAGGTAATAACAAAAAACGCTGAAGTATAAGAAAGACATATCTTTGCCACTACAATGGATATATAGTTATATTAGGTTTAACAGGCTGCGACATTGGACTGAAATCACTTTTTTGCACCACGACGGGTGGACGTGTGATAGTCTGAAACCCCTTAACACTACGACAGCCCATATACGGGCTCATCAGGAAAGTTAAAAACAAGAAAATAGTTAATTTTACCTTGAGTATGTCCTTTGCAGGCATTTTAAGAAAATGTTACCGGAGTAGTAAGGGGATAAAAAAAAAGAAGAATTCCAGTACACTTCAGTTAAACTTATTTCTGCCGAGTCAAGTGCTGAAGCTAATATTTAGCTTGAGTCTGAGACGGGATGAGCTTTCTGAGACCCCCAAACCCAGGCCAGGTGCCTGGAAAAGGAGGCCCATTCACAATCACGACACTGCAAAGAATCATTTCATTTAAACTTTTACGCAATCTTTCATAGTTTTCCATTTCAGTATTTCATTTCATGGTTCTGCATTTCCTTACTTGGCTGTATGCTCGATGTCATGATGTGTAGGCTTATATGAATTGTTGGTTTTATGTGGTCAGGGTGGGACTAGAAAGGAGGGTTTGCATTTAACAGACGCGACTCGCTAAAAGGTAAAATTAAATTATATTTATTATTGTTTAACAGGATTTTGTTTTTATTTGGGCGAGTGAACATGACATTCGGGCAAGTAGAACATGACCTGTACTTGCCCTATGGGCAAGTGCTTTTGAAACCTTAGTGTCAACCCCGGTTATAAAGATTATTTGAAAATACCATTTTTTCTCCAGAGAAATTTTATATGACACAGCCAGAAAACCACATAAGGAATTACTTACATGTACAATGACAGTCAGGGACCTCATAAGGAATTATTAACATTTGCAATAAGGTAGCCAGAGAACTACATAAGCCATTACAAACGTAGAGGACAAGCATCCTACTATTTTCATGTATGAGGTGTTTTTTCCATTTAAGGGTCAGTAAACTGCAGTGTATTATGCTGAGATGGTTGTGAGCAAGAGCTCTGAATAGGTGGCCATCCGACAAACAACCCTTAAAGGGCAGCACTCACCATGGGTTCTGGAGTTTTAGGCCCAGGTACTGCAGAGGATGTTACCGACTCCAAGGATTTGTTGCTGTACAATAAAGTGGAAGGTGACAGGATAGGGTTAACCACATGATAAGGTTCAAACTGCATGAGACTGGGTTAAAAGAATACTTGTAAGCTGAAATATATTCATCACTGAAATTATGATTCCATCTTAGGGGCACCTTCAGATGTGTCGCACAATAATCGAGCCCTTTAGGGCAGGGCAGATTAAAACAATCTAGTTTAACCCCCTTGTGCAGATGTAGATGTCCACGGACATGGAACTGCTAATTTAAGCACGCAGTTAGAGTACACGATTCACTGTATGGCACCTCCGGATCAGTTATTGAATATTCACAAGCAAGTAGTTTTCAAACGCGGTTTAGAATATGGAGAAGTTCACTCCAATCCCTGTTCTTCAAGAGTTGCATGAATTAAAACTCCTCAGCTAAGGATTAAGCCCCTGCGCTGCAATGCAGAAGTGACAATCACGTCGCAGGTTCGAGCCCCGGTCGTACCAACCAGCAGTGGTCGGCAGCTTTTTCAGAGTAGCGCACAATTGGCCATCGCGCTACAGGGTTTCCAATTGGGAAGGGACTACCGGGAAAGGGAAATAAACAGCTTTGTTCGTTGCTCAAGCGCCTCCTGTTGGCCAGACAAGCGCTCGTCAGGACGATTCTAAGTCTGCTATCTCCAGATATCCTCCGCCCTCGTTCTGAACTTGCGAAGATTCAATCAATGATTGAATAAGAAGCGGAGGCTGACAGGCACGTGCTTCGGAGGAGAGCTGAGAACTGTCTTCACTCTCCTGAGTTGGCAGCAAGGGGTCGCAAACGACCAAGCTTTGTACATAGTTCACCAACTGGACATTCCAGATTCGTGTGGGATTGGAGATGCCAAATTTATTAAAAAAAAAAAAAAAACTCCTCAGCTAAGCCTGATGTGCAAACTGGTCAATATCCTTGCCCATAGTATCGATCCAGCAGTTTAAAAAAAATGATCTCTTGTAGGCTTGGGCCGATTGACGATTGAATCGGCAATCGACGATGGTCAGGCTGCATCGTGATTGCCAGTTTACGTGCTGATGCTGCGCCCCCACCCCGTTCACTGTTGCTCTTCCTTTACTTCTGAAATAACAGCGTGGGCGCTATGCTTCAGAGCCGCGGTGAGCCTTGTTCTGACCCTCACGCTCAGGCGCACAGATTCTTTTACTATTTTTAGGGGGGGATTGCACACGATGCGTGGGAGCTTTATGTATTCATATTTTGGCCCGCAAATTGAGCTTGTAAGTGATACAGTCACCAAGCTAGGTCCCTTAGCTTATATTACTGCACCTACGTAAAAAAGGAAAATGAACGGGGAATGAATTTGCCTAAAATGCCTATCAAAAGCATACCCAAAGTAAACTGAACGCTGTTCTTGAACCGTTTGGACTATATAAATGTTTATGGTCTCGTTTGAAAGGAAACACTCTGAAGTTTTTCCCCTAGCTGAAAGAAATACTCTAAGTGCTACTGTCATTGAGTAATCTAAGCTGGAACACACTGAAGTAGAAGGTTTTTACTCTCGCCAAAAATTTTTTTTTGCAAACAGATGCCTGCAGATGAGAGTAGCTGGGACTTATTAGCTGAAAAACAATGGGACCACAGCATGAAGACTTACCTAGTCCCAGTTCAAATTTGATAACAATCCCACAGAAAATGAGCATTCTACACATGTTTTTCTAAGGCCATGTCTAGGCGTTTCCAAAAATGGCCATTTGGAGACCCCAAAAGGACCCTTGGATAACCATGGTCACATACCAAGGATAAAAGGGCATAACTCTTGAACGCTTCAACGTACAGTCAATGTTGGGCTCTAATGAAAGGTAACACTCAGAGGAATCCAATCCTATATCCAGATTCACTATCAATATTTCCGGAAAAAAGTTACTAAAGCATAAATTCAAATTTGTGCACATAAGAGTCAAAACGAGTGCCGTCATGTAAAAAAATGCTTTTTTTTTATATGAAATGTAAACAAACAAATAACCTTTTCACAGCAAACTATTTACAATATATGATAAATAAAAAAATTAAAAGTTACTGAAGCATAAACTCAAATTTGAGCATATAAAAGTCAAAACGAGTGCTGTTATGTAAAAAATGTTTTTTTATATGAAATGTAAACAAACAAATAACCTTTCCACAGCAAACTATTTACAATATATGATAAATTTAAAATTTTTAAAAATTAAAAGGTTACTGAGGCATAAACTCAAGTTTGTGCATATAAACCCCAAGGGGAGGAGATTCTGACTTAGTGCTTTTACATATATCCAAAGCAAAGGAGAGATACCTTTGTCTTTGTTCTTGCCTGTAACGAAGACCCTATGTGGCACATAGTAAAATGGATCCTATTTACTTACTTTGTCTCACTGATTTCTTACAAGGATGAAAATTAAAATTCCCATGACAACCAACGCGGGCGAAAAAATACCTTCCTTCCGCCTTCGGTGACGGAGGTAATAATGCGTAATATGGTAATAATATAATCATAATAATATCAGCATAATATTATAATCTCCTTTTTCCGAAATCCTGACCACAGAAATACAGAATAACAGACACAGAATCACCAACTCCGGTGAAAACATGACGTCCTTCCACCTTCCGCGACAGATGCAAATAATACATAGTGTAATAATAATAATAATAATATAAATGCAATATTATTATATAATGAAATATACGTTATAATACAATACTTACTTGTCAAGAGTAATGTCATCTCCCCCGAAAAACATTTCCTCTGCTACAGAGCCATCACGGTTTTGGTCAGATATTTCTTCCCCTGAGTTATCATTTGCACCCCGAGTGCACAGCTCTGCAGCTTCTGAATTTTTTTCGCAACCTTTTCGCTATTTTTTTCTCTCAAACTCCATAAACAACCATCAAACATTCGCTGGAAATCTCCCTCTGCCTCGCTCTGTTTTGCGGAACGCGCAGCAAGCATTACGCACAACTGAGCCATATTCTGTAGTTTCAGTTACGCAAGCAATAGGCAGCGTCAGCTTTATAGCCACTCCAACAAGATATATATCGGCGTTTCCAGAATTTCATTGGCTTTACAATGCAACAATTCTCGTCTCGATTGGTTGCTGGTTGCTCAGGCTACACGCAAAAAAAGGAGGCATGAGCTTCGTTTCAACACAGGCACTCACTGGCTATAGCAGGGTGTAGACAGGGCAGGGATGCTCGTAACTAGTCGAGTGAGATGTCAATCGAAAGGTTAGAGTGCAGACTCCATTTTGAAGGCCATGGCCTCATACTGTTAACAATTTTACCGTAGCCAAGACTGTAAATACAGCGAACTTTGTGGATTACCACCAACTCATTTTAAATGATGCAGCAGCTGTTCATGGATATTTACCGGTATAATAGTGTGTTTTGGACTAAAAACCTTATTGGGTTGGATTTACTGGAACTTCGTGGATGTAACAAGACCATGTTTGAGGGTATATGTTGGACTGGAGGAGTACTAGGAGGCTTCATTGGTGAGTTGCATCAGTTTTGTAACTGTTCATTTGTTTGTTTGTGGTCTGACATAGGCGTTGATTTAAGCTGCTGCGATGATTATACTTCGAAATGGTTGGCATCAATTGAATCTCAAGAATCTTAGCTTTCCGACGATATGTGGCATGAGTATCTCAGTTACATACAAGATGTGTAAATGACGTAGTATGTTTTTAACTTTCCTGACGGCCCGAATATATATCCTAAATATGCTACATCTTTATTGAATAATAGTTAGAAAGAGCAATCTTGCAAGATAGACACCATATTGTCGACCAGATTGCCGCACAAGACTGACCGCAAGCCATTGATGGAGCAGGAACTGCCAAGCAGCATGTCTGTAAAGGGCGGTTTTAGAGCGCATCACGATGCAGTTCTTATTTACAAGGTAGGCTATAGAAGCGAAGGGTCGCGGTCGCATGTAAGGGAATAAATTAACTACATTACTACACAGGCTAAATATTCGGTGGTTGTCTGATTTCAAAGTTCAAACCTATTTTAAATATGTCGATGATGAAAAGACCTTAGGCTGAAAAAAAAAAAGGCTCGTGGAGATAGCCCAATAGCCATACCCTATATACCTACCTACTACCAGGACTCAGACTTCAACCACAATCTTGGAATTGATACCTCTAACAAGTTTTATTCGTATTCCGTTCCTTAGACGTCAGTTTTCAGTACTAAGAGGCTGAAGTGACTGTTATAGTGCAGACGAAAGCACCCTTACACGGGCTCTTACAGCAAAATATTTCATGGGCTAAGTTAACGAGCCAGGACGGCACGGTAGCAACTAGCTACCTCGTTTTTAATGATTGCATTACAAAGTGGCTAAGAGGGCAAAAAATTTAGCTAGGTAGACTGTAGATATAACCGTAAGCAAACAGATCCTTCCTCTTGTATGGTTACATGAACATTAGTCATATTGCCGGCAGCTTCTATGCAAATATAGTACTGCTGCAAACATTTTCATTAACTCCGCTCCCTCTGGTGAGCTAATAGTTAGCTAATTTTGTGTTCGGCACAGTCGTTAACAGCTTAAATCAAAAGGGTTATTTAATGACATTTTAATGCAATTTTGTTGAGTTGTAAATCAACTGTGTGTATAGCAGTCCTGATGTTTCGTCTTCATTATTTTTTCATTTAGAACCTACGGACTGATGAAATCATCACCTGCCTAACATCAAAACTGACAACGGTTCACAAAATAAGTCAGCCAGCTCCCGTCCTGCTTCGTCAAAATAGAAATTTGCATCTGGTTACCAAGTTTTTTTTTAACCCCTATGTTTATAGGCCAATACAGCCACCTTGTGGGTACAACAGATGCCATCCCATTGACATTATTATTACCGGTATACTACTATTATTATTATTATTATAAACACTTTATTATTCTACAATTTAACTCCACCTGCCTGTAAGGTGTTGGATTGCATAATAAGGCTATGGTGAGAGGCGGAGTTTTCACTTTTTTAAATTTAATATTAGACCACATTGGCTCATAATTCAATCGGCTAGAGTGCGCAGTCGCGACGGTCATAAATGCCGTGCATGTATGTCGCGCAGGGAAGTCCCTGCCAAACACCCGCAACCCCCCCACGCTCATGAAAGACTCATCAATCGCCGATACAATGACTGGTCAATCGGACGATGCTGCAGCACAAACGATGAGGCAAGCCTAATCTCTGGCATCAGAAAAAAATCGTCCTCTAAGAGCCAATGGTATTCCAATTAGTTCAAAATAGTTGGTTAAAATAAGCTTTCTGAATCAAAAAATTCGACATGGTATTGATTCTCTCACATTCTACTGTCAATTACAGCCATCACATACAAAAAATGCGTAGTTCCCTACCATGGATTTACGTGTAGATTCCTTCATTGATCGATTCAGCACTTCCTTATATCAGCCAAAGTACTGGTGCTGATAGCCAATCACTCAATTCTACACTCAGGCTCTTCTGCATAACTGCAGTTATAGATCTCGCCCACGTGAAACTTTCCCAGTAACAATGTATTGATTGGCTCATTTTTTATCCAACTCCCAAGTGTTCAAACTTTCCATAGTAACTGAAACACATTAACTGGACACTCAGAAAAGTATTACAAGCCTTCACGTATCAGCAAGCTCGGTTGTATCCTGTCAATGTTGCGCACATTGCGCGGCTGAAATAGACGCGATTTATAGAAAAAAAGACTTCCAAAACTGGCCTGAAGTGTTGTTACATTTACAGGATTTAAATGAGGTAAGGACATGGTCAATGGGAATTATTTTGAATGAAACAGGACCGGAGGGTGTCTTCTACTGGATACACTGGTCTCTGGAGAAGGATTCAATGAAAAAGGTTAAGCTGCTACTTTCTTTTTTTGTTTTGGAATGTATACCGCATTCAACAAAATCGAATGCCGAGGTTTTTTTCCTGTTTAACACATGAACTGGTCCTGCATTTAGGTGGACCCCCTGGTACACGTTCATTGCACAATTCTGTTGAATCTAGGGAGGCATATATTGTTTGATTTTCCCTGAAAGTGGAATGGTTGTTCAGTTAATATAAGGTATATTTCAGAAATCAGACATTACTGAGTTGGTGAGTTTTACTGGTTCTTTATAAGACGCAGAAAGAGTTGAAATAAGGTTGTGAGCTCGGAAGTGGGAACTGCTAGCTTTCATTGCAGGCTGAATATTCTGACCGTTTAATAAGCAGTTTACTTAATGAGTATTTGTGCTGGCTTGGGGGACAAAACTCTAAACTTCACTTTGGAGAAAAGGCATGTTTTGAGTTTGGAGAGGTTACTGGTGACCACTGATATTCAACTGCACTGGTATTGATAAATTTATGCTAAACTCAACCAGAAGATCATTAGTTCGCATTAAATTTCATGCCACAAAACTTTTTGTGCCAAATGTGTGATTATTTTGTGATCTGAAAGTGCACCATTTTGAGGGATCTCAGACTTTGAGGAGCCACCTGGATAGCAGTCTAATTTGGTCATAGGAAGTAGGTAATCTAAAACAATGTTCAATGATGAATTATACTTGTGGTCAAGGAGTTTATGATTAGAGGTCGATCGATCATTCGGTCGGCCGATTAATAAGGCCGATAATAAGGCATTTTGGCTTAATCGGCATTAATGCCAGCCCTCACAAGGCCATTTAAAAATGACTGCAACTCAGGACTGTGCAAAAAAGCAGATATGGTCCGGAAAATCTTCTTGGGCCAGGCCTATTCTCTCCACAGCAATGGGCAGGGTTCGTACACCTTTTTCATGGCCAATTTCAAGCACTTTTTAAGGACTTTCAAGACCAATTTTCCAGTTTTTCCAGTACCATTAGAAAAATCCGGTGTGAATCAATTCATACTCCTGTTGTTCGAGGTCAGGAAATGTTGTCTGTAGGACAAAGAACCAGAATGTTTGATACAACCTACGCCAAAAATCGAACCAGCAGCTATCATTAACTGAATGCGATATAGAAAATGAAAATGAGTTTCTGTGCCCAATTTCATTAGTGTTTGCTGCGGTTTCTCCATTTGGTCTATGCAGTGGCAAATTTTCTTGTTCTTTTTCTTAGTGACAGACGTCGAACAGCATGGATTGATTCACTACATATTTCTCCTTGTAATTAAGCATAATGTGATATGAATACATGCAACCTTAAAATGTCAATTTCACTTATTTATAAACAAAACTGTTCCATATTAGCAGAAGGATAATAAATGAAAGGAAAATATCTTTTTTTTCCCAATAGATCAGTCACCTTTCATCAAGCAGATCTTGCCTTATAACCATGCCTATGATGACTATGTTGCCATCTAAACACAAGTAACCAGAATACAAAATGGGTAGCTTTTTTGCTTTAACTGAGGTAGCCAGCCAAGTTAAGTAGACTATCAAAATAATACAGCAAAAAATACATACAAACATATTATAAAAACTCAATATCATTCACGTTACCTCAGCTGTGTTGTGTAAAAAGTTCCAAATTACACATGCCCTTCACAGTGTAAACAAGTCCAACAAGTGCAAATTAATATGAACTTCACTGAACATTAGTGATCTTTCATATTTGGAAAAAAAAAATACTTTGCCTGGTAAAACCAAGGCCAAATTCTTTGTTGTTTATGCACCCTTTAAAGTGCATCATTCAGTTCCTTCATTTTCTCTGCCAACTTTTGCTCCAAAGTCTCAAGATTTCTCCGTTTTTCTTTTGCCGCTCTTCTAAGTCCGTTTGACTTTGAAATGAGGTGGAGTTTGCCTTTAGCTTCGGCTTTTTCTGCATTGCTGTCAGCAGATTTCATGAGGACCCTTACATCCTCTTCCATCCTCTTCTTTTTGACCTTCATCTCTGATATTTCATCCATCAGTGTTTTTCTTTTCAGTGCTTTTTGTTGATCTTTTTTTTTTTTGCGCCTTTCTTCATCACGGTACATATGGTACTTCTGTCTGCCAGCAGATGCAGAAAGGAGCAGTTCCTTTGAGTACCCTACGTTGTGCATCCCTCCGATAATGCGCACATGGTCATGGATGACCCGCTGTGCAATCAAAGAATGTTCTTGAAGGTTTTCCACCATCACCTCCTTATTAACGGAAAACCCCCTCTCAACGGAAGCCTGGCCATGTGAAAGGATCAGGGCAAGTCGTACAACCTCCCATAGATGGCGAAACTCTGCTTTATTGGCCAAGAGTTCATGATAGAACTCGTCCAGTCGGTTACTCTGTGGAGTGAATTTCTGGAATGAATCTGATGCCAACATCAGACTTGTGTCAAAAAACTGACCAAATTAACTAGGAACATCATCACAGGATTTTTCTTCAAGCCGGGCGTTTTCCACAAGGAGTTGGAAAACAGTCGTGAGTTTTTGGGGACTGAGCTCTTTGTTGCTGAGGAGCACCCTCGGATCCAGGACAGATAGGCTTCTTACCAGTGTATATTTCACTGGTGCCTTTTCGAGAAGCTTAGACACCATTTTCACCAGAAAAAGCTTACAGTTTTGCCTAAACTCAAGCCTCTGCCTCTCAGCTCCTGAGTTCTTCGCATGCTCCACCAAGGCTCGCTCTGTTGCAAAGCCAACTTTCACTTTGTTGACATCCACGTGGTTATCTTGTGCTTCATGTTCAACTTTGAGAAGCTTTACAGTGTTGGTTGCACTCACCATCACACTGGGCTTCACAAACTTCTCCATAAGACTCCTAAGAATATTTGTGAGATCATTGTACATAAATGGCAGCATGGGTTTGTCGGTCTGGTATAACTTCAAATATGGCGTGAAATCCCTGGCAACCATTAGAAAGAAGTTCAGTTTGGCTGGGAAGAGGTCATCACGTACCATGGCCTCAGCTTTCTTAAAGGACTTAGTGCATGGCTCCGTAATTTTTTTTGTTTTGGCAGCGCTGATGTATGTTTTCAATGAGGGCAAAATCACAAGGGCACGCTCAGCCACCTCCACGTTTTCAAGCCATCGATGACTGCAAAAGTCAAGAGGAAAGGATGTTGAACCTGTAACTTCTGTGAAGTCCTCTAGACCTGCTGGAACATCTTTGAAAAGCCATTTCAGGCTTGACAAGGCATTTCCTAGGTCCCAGTCGGTGGATGCACATACTGTTCTGAAAGCATTATGTAACATGTGCAAACCACAACTTCCAACATTTAGCATCTTTCTCCCTGTTTGCTGTTCAATATTCTGCTGGGCTAAAGAGAAGGTCCTCCAGTTAACATTGGGGCCATCCATAGACAGCTGAATCAGGTTCTGAAAGCCTCTCTCTGAGCACACTTTTTCAATCTTCTCATCAATTTGCTCTGCATTGTGATGACCCATGAAAAATGATGTCAGGTATCTTGAGTGCACTTGGTCATTGTTCCAAAATCTTAAATGCACGTCAAGCTGGCATTTCTTCATTTCTTTGTTTAGACTTTCATCAAACATTATGACATAACCAGACTCTTTCTTTGCAGTTGTCTTCATTAAAGAAGAGAAATGAGGAGCAATCCCAAATGTGGCGAGGTATGCCACTTTTCTCTCTCCACAAGTAAACTGCTTGGCAATGTCACTATCAGGAAACATGGTTCGGAAAATGTTCCCTGCATTTTCACATGATTTGAAGGAATAATGACTGGTTACAACTTTAATTGCCCAGCATATTTCTGCTTTAAGTGTTGGGTTGGAGGTAACAAATGATGTTAAGTTGCTTAAGGACTTGTTGGATGCTTTATCTGATATAGAAGAGGATGGCAGCTGCTCAGCTGTTGGGCCTACTCCACTGGCAGCTCCCACTGCACTCTCCACGCTCCTGGTTGCTGGTGTGGATGTAGCAGTGGAGTTTGATTCATGGTTTGTCTGCTGAAAAAAATCCCCCACTGTAGGACCTGGACTTTGAAGTGCTTTCAGGAGATCTTCATGCTTTTTCCCTAAGATAAAAAATAGGGGAAAATGATTATTATAAAATGATTTACTCTCAAGTATCAATAAAATGCTGAAGATATCTTCTATCAGATAGGGCATACAAGCTAAGACTACTGTTAAAATTAGGGCTGTCGCGTTAATTAATCGCGATTAATTTAAGCGCAATAAAAGTAACTGCCCTACGAGGCAGACAGACTTTCTTGCTTATTACCTTTTCTCTGACACCTAATGCGGTCATTTGAAATGCTTCCAGGAAGAAAACTGTGATTTGAAGTCCACTAATTACCAGCGAGGTTGAACAGCCTCCATCGCCTTGGCATAATTAGCTTACCTTAAATCAATTCCCGTGTACTTTGCCTGACTTGCAATCAAGCCATTTATTCAGCCAACTGACAAATCAAAACCAAAAAGTGGTTAGTTAAGAAGAGATAATGAGGAGCAGACAGACCTAAACAGGCTGCCGCGTTATATTTAAAGATTTTCAAATTCGTTAACAATTTACATGTCACGTTCTATACGCTTAAACAAAATGTTTTCCACCTTCGCTGTTGGTTATTTAGACGCTCAAAAGTAAATAAAATCAAGTGCTATGAGTTACATTATTTTAAATTACTCTCGTTCAATTATCCAATAAAAAATGACTCAAATTTGCTGCAAAGATTCGCCTGAACATTAACTGCCAAATCTTTGGTGCATTTGACTATTGCCTGCAGTGCAAACATATTCTCTCTTGCATTCACGTTCGGTACGCTTCACAAAATGTTTCCCACTTCACGTAGCCTATATATTTTAGCTCTTAAAACCAGGGCCATCTTTGAATAATTTCTTTTTTTTTTGAAGAAATATCTTTTATAATGCATACAAAATTTCTCAATGAATGGTGGAATTCAGAGGTCTGCTATTTATTCAGATTATTGAAATTCTTTCAATCTAACACGGCAGCCTGGTTAGGTCAGTCTGCTCCTCATTATCTCTTCTTAATCATTATAGGCCACATTTTGATTTTGATTGGTCAGTTGGCTGAATAAATGGCTTGATTGCAAGTCAGGCGAAATACACGGGAAATGATTTAAGGCGAGCTAATTATGCCAAGGCGATGGAGGCTGTCCAATCTCGCTGCAATTAGCGGACTTCGAATCAAAGTTTTCTTCCCGGAAGCTTTTCAAATGACCGCATTATGTGTCAGAGAAAAAGTAATAAGCAAGAAAGTCTGTCTGCCTCATAGTGGCAGTTACTTTTATTTCGCTGAAATTAATCACGATTAGTTAACGCGACAGCCCTAGTTAAAATATTGAAGGACTTCTTTATCCTCTAGATAAAGACGTAATGGGTTGTTCAGAAGGTGTTCAATAGAATGTTAGATTCAAGTTGAGTGCAGTTGGTGAACTTTGTTTCTCAGCAGACTAAGCAAAACGGTAATTATTAATACACTGAAAAGCGACGATGTGAAGTTTCCTCTTTTGTTTGGCAAGTAGCCTAGCTGTAAGCCAGTAATTACCTGTGTTCTATAGCCAACATTATGCTTAGGCATGATATCAAAGTTCTTCTGCGCTAACGTCAGCTGAGCATACATTTTTAGTTGCGGGACATTAACGTTACAATTTAGGCTACCAGAGCGGTAGAGAAATCATGGCTCTGCAATCTACCATTCAGAAATTTAGATTTGTTCTTTATACAGCCCATCATAATTGTCCATAATTGACATTAATGTAATCCTAGCACTTCATCTCACAGTCCTACAACATTTAGGTCCAGCATCTAGCAAACAGTTAGCAAATACATCATAGTTAGCACGACTTGTAGAGCTAGTCATATCTGAGGCTTACCTCTCATGTGACTCGAGAGAGCCGACTCTCCCATTGTGAACAGCTGGATTTCTTTTCTGCACACCTTACAAAAGGCAACACGTTGATTTGGTCCGCGTTTTAGCCACCGTTTATACTTTTCGATTTCCAGCCAACGTTCGTTGAATCGACAACCTCCTGGCATGCTGCCAATGTTGGTCGCACTGTCCTCTGGGGGGCGACGATGTGACGCATGACAACCATCAATCCGGTCACGCAAAGGCTCAGGCGAAGCCATCAGAGGGAGCGTGTCGCAATGATAGAGCAAACTTATTTTATTTCCCTTCATTTCATAATTGGTCAGTTAAGTCAGACCGCCGAGAAATATGGTAGGCTTTACACTTCAAGCATGTTTCAAACCTTGAAAACAAAACATTAAAATCCAAGCATTTTCAAGGATTTCAAGCACCCGTACGAACCCTGAATGGGGTGTAGGATGCTGAAATTGGGTTGAAATGAAAGTATAAGCAGGGTTCTGTCCAAGACACTTGGAGTGGTGGTTGGAGAATTGTTAGCATGCACGCCCTGCTGGAAATTTTTTTTGCGTCAATTCGAAAGCAGATATTGCCTCTGAGTCACCAGAGATTACTGTGTTTCTTGGATGTGCCTCTAATTTATATAGATCGGTGCCATATCCATAAACTTTTTCCATTTTGTATCCAAATACTTTTCATTAAATTTCTGAATACGACTTAACTGTCATTTATGTTTCAAACCTTTCTTCCGTGGCGCCCGTTGGACGGAGAACAAAAAGGGCGATAAGCGTCTTTAAACTGCTTATTAGTCTTGATCGATTTCAGTAATTTTGCTTGATAAAATATACTAACTTTCCTTTCTCAGGGGTCCCTAATTCTCTTTGTAAAAATGAGAGATGAAATGCGTCAAGTGAAGGCAAAAAAGTGCGCATTTCAATCTTTGTTTTCAATTAAACAATCATGAAGCGAGGGTTTGATGCCTTGCTTTGATAGATGTGGGAAAAGACGCAGAAAATCCACAGCAGTTTTTTCATGAAGGGTTACCTATGAAGGCACGTGAATTAAACATTTTCATTGAATTTATTATTCATTCGCTTTGATAATTCATTAAAAAAGACCTCAAATGGATTAATTCATATTGCTGGAAACATGTTAACCAAGAACAATGATTAAAATCGGGTCTATAATCTCATCTGTTTCAAGGTAGGCCTATGTTTCCACCCCCTCGGTTCTCCGTCCACCGACCTCCACGGTCATCAAACACTGATAGATTAACATGTAAAGAATGTTGCTGTCCTCAAAAGAGATTTATTTAGCTTTGCTGTCATTTATAAAACAAGATAACTTTTCTCTCGGCATGCAAAGCACAGTGCCACAGAAATCAATCACCATGCCCAGATTATAATTGCCTGTCTTTCATTAGATGAAGACAACCGCACCGATCATTTCCCCACAGCCTCAGATTCAATTCACCCATGAATATCCAGCACACGCCGGGCCCGGTGCATTTCGAGTGCGGTCACTGCATGTAGCTAATATGTGCACTTGATTTTCATTAATGCAAGGATTTAAAAATCCTTAGTTCTCTTCAAGAAACAAACAAGTAAACAAGCTGTTATCTGTCGATAAAAACTGCTGTTAAGGGCATTCAAATATGTTTACACTAGTTTTTTCTTTTAATTTTTGTTATTTTAGTTTTTTTTGACAACTTGTGGACATTTTTTCTCTCAAGTGCAGAGTGCATATCTGAATGAGCACTTTTACATTTTCAAGTTTTTCTATGTTCAAATAAATGATACACTGATGTTAACCAAGCCATTACTTCTATTTTTTTCTACTTTTCGTCCGTCTGGTCTTTCTGTGTAATAATGCATGTATAACCTCAACCCAATCAAGCACAATCAAGTTATGAACATGTTTTTGGTTTGTTTTTTGACAACCTAAGCTATCACAAATATGTATGCAGAGATGATGTCACATGAATGTAATAATATTCATATGACTATGAGGACAAAAGAAAAGAAAAAAAACAAAACAAATTGAATTTCATAGAATTTAATTAAAAAAAAAAACAGATCAGCAATGAACAAGCTTGTTAATTTTTGAATATGGGTCTCTCAAGCCTTGGCTATAAGGAGGAAAAAAGCAACACTAAGAGCTGGACTGAAATCTTTTGATAAGAATATAATTGCTTGGAGTCCACCGTAGATCACCAAAAGAGTAAGCTTCTAATCACAGTTTTCCCCATTAAGTTCCACTGAGTGGTTCCAAACAGAGATATGAGACAAAATATAAACACTGCTGCCGGGATCACCAGCATCCCAGCAGAGTTCTGGGGGTAAACAGAACTGCCCTGTAATTTATCATTTAAAAAAAAAAAAAAATCTGCATTATATATCGGCCATCGGCTGCCCTGCTAAATATCGGCATCGGCCACTGAAAAACCCATATTGGTCGATCTCGATTTATGATCCCAGAAATTTATACATTTAAGCGCCACCAGTTTTTCAATTCTCAGTATTAATTTTTTTTTTTGCAATTTCAATGTTGAATTTTTGTGATTTTTTTGTTTGCAGCCCCATTTCTCTTCCGAAATCATTGAAATTAACTGAAATACGATGGAGGTCTAAGTGTCTAGACTCAGTTCAGCCACTCCTTTCCTGTCTATGAAGCTGCAATCTTGAATTATAAAGCCTTAAATAAGGTAACCCCCAAATAGCCAAATTTGGCTTCTGCGCAAAGGGGTTAAGATTGAGGCAAAAAAAACAAATGTCTCCCCCCACCCCAAAGCAGCCCCCCCCTCATTGATGTTCAGTGTCAGTATAAGGCACATCTACATACAATGTTGAAAGAGTTCGCAAGGTCTGATGTAAATATGGGCAATTCCGTGAGTAACGGACTGACATTTCAGAGAAAAATAATTGAATTTTAACCTCCACACCGTTTAAAGGCACTGGAAAATGCAGCTGTTCTGTGAGTTTAGAAAGGGGTAGAGGGAGTTATTCATCCACAACCATGATAATAAAGGTTGGTCCCATCAAGTCATTTTCTAATTGGTGAAAATTCCATCATTAACGGACTGACCCAGAAATCCAAAAAATTTAAAGAGCTGCATTTTCAGTTCCACAATTTTCTGAAGTCGATTACATAGTGGATGTATTCATTACCAAGGCATGTATGGATATTGTCTCTACACTGTGATCCAAATTATTATGCAAGTCAGTTTATTAAAAATATCTTTATTCAAATATGTTCCACTGATGAACAAGTGGTATTAATGCAAACCTGATAGGGCAGTTGATTATCCAAAAGCATAAAATATCTGAATCATTTAAATTTTGAGTATTGATCAGTTAAAATTTAATACGCTGTGAACCAAATTATCATGCAGGCCTATATAAAGGAGAGGATTCTGTGCTCTGAGGCCATAACCACTAAAGATGGGGAAGAAAAAGGACCTCAGTGGTAAGGAGAAGGCTTCTGTAGTGAAATTTTTGGGAGAGGGGCAGCCAACGATTGAAATAGCAAGATTTTTGGACCGTGACCATAGCCTTTGTTTCCAATGGTGAAAAAACGAGAAAAACACACAAAGAGGCTCCAAGCAGGAAGCTAACAGCACGAGATTTGTCAGCTTTAAAGAGAGAAATGGTCAAACAGCCTTTGAGTTCCAGTGCAAGCTTCTTTTCTGCTGTTGGTCTAGCTCACACTCCAAAGACATCCAGAATCCTGTTCTGAAAACGCTTGGTAAGGTCCGCAAAGCGAAAACAAGGCCTCCACTTAATCAAAAACACAAGGACAAAAGACTTGCTTGGTGTAAGAAGAACATGAAACTTGATTTTGGACAAGTTATCTGGACTGATGAGATGCGTGCCACCCTTGATGGTCCGGACGGTTGGGCTAGAGGTTGGATAGCCGAAGGTACCGATGCTCCACTCAGGTTGAGGCGACAGCAAGGTGGAGGAGGTGTGATGATATGGGCGGGCATCATAAAAAATGAACTCATTGGCCCTTTTCGGGTTGCAGAAGGAGTGAAAATGGATTCTGCAAATTACTGCAAATTTCTAGGAGAAAACTTCCTCCCGTGGTTGAAGAAAAAAAACAGCTGCTCAGCGCAAGAAAATGATGTTTATGCATGATAACGCTCCAAGCCATGCATCCAAGTTTACTGCTGAATGGCTCGCATCAAAGGGCTACCCACAGGACAAGATAATGAACTGGCCAGCATCCTCACCCGATTTAAACTGCATAGAAAATTTGTGGTCGATCCTGAGAAGGGTTCTTGAAAATGGAAAGCAGTTCTCATCAAAGGATAAGCTGTGGGAAGCTATTGTAAAGGCTGCAAAAACCATTAAACCTGCTGAAATTGAAAACTTGACATCTTCAATAGACAGCCGGCTCCTTACTCTGATGCAGAAGAAAGGTGTCTACATCTCCCAGTAAAGATACATCCAGATATATTTATTATTTGACAATTTGTGCTCAGGAGTCAAACGGAAAATATGAAATATGTTTGTTAATAAAAAAGATGTTTTTTTTTTTATATGCTGGATGTTTTAGTTTGAAATAAAGATTTGCTTAATAATTTGATTCACCTGAAATTTGAAATGTTATATTTTTCATCTAATATCATTTCAGTGGAACATTTTTATGGATATTTTTTAGAACCAGTATCACAATGTAGTATACGGAAAGAAATGGTGGGCTAACGCCAATAGTTTCTGCAAAGTAATTAAAAACATAACTTGCATAATAATTTGGGTCGCACTGTATAATAAACATTTCTGATTGCATCTGGCTGCTTTGATCTTGTCAGCTTTGAAAATGGTTCGGTAACGGACTGACTTCTGGTGGTAACGGACCGACAGCTCTGAAAATGTCTGAAATGACACTTAATTTTCATCACATTTTTTTATTTCATAACATGTGAAAACAAGACAAGATACATGCACAGCTCTCCACAGCAGAGCTTAATACTCATATATTCTTATTTAACTGAAACTATTCGTGACAAAAATGTACTTACCTGGTGTGATTTATAAAGGGTTACTTCAGGATGGGACAGGATGAAATTTGTGCCTCATATTGGCCTAATATTTAAAAATTCCCTCCATGATCACTTCTGGTATCCCAGAATTCATTGCAAAAGGATATCCGCACTGAAGTGACATCTTGTGGCAGATACCTGAATTAAATACTGTGGCTTTTATATGTTAGAAAAGCTATAACCTGTTATATCTAGCATGTCACTCCATTACCATCAGTTCTTTACAGATAATCTGTCAGTCCGTTTCCAAGACACATAAATAATGCAGCTTAGAAAATTAAATTAATTGTGGTATTCGAATGTGGTGAAGGAAACAGACGATTAATATCAAAGTATGCAAAATTTCTTGGAATCCTATCAATCAGTGCAAAACATTTCATTGCAACATGGTAACAAACCGACATATGGTAGCGCACCAATTGTCACACCGCAGTTGTGAAAAAACCTTGGGGCAGTGATTCTATTACTCTACATATAACCACCCAAAAGAACCAAAATTACTAGAATATACTTGTAATAATCATCTTCTCCGTGTATACTGGAAAATATGACAAAAAATACACAATGGGCAAAAAGTTGAAAAAATTTGGACTCGGAATGAAGGGATTAATTTCTCAGAATTTTACCGAAAACCAAGTTCTGCTCTGGCTCTAATTACAATCAATTGAATTCATAAATGCAACAAAAATCCCTCCTAAATGATACATTTTTCAACCATGTGGCATCAATTTGAAAAAAAAAAAAAAAAAAAAAATCACTTTAGGGTGACATTTTCATAAAATTGCCCATATCTTAAACAGTTTCCGAGTTACAGCCCGGAAACAGCGGTAATGCAGACACAAATGCGACCACGGACAGGAAACTGTACAGAAACAATATGTCTCCCCTCCCTTCTTGGTTTCAGAACTTCAGTGAAGTCATTACTAGGGATGCACCAAAATGAAAGTTTTTGGCCAAAACCAAAGACCGAAAATGAGAAACGCTTGGCCGAAAATTGAAACACCAAAAGAAATCATTACGCAAATTTTTAGAACCATTACATTTATGACTATGACTGTGTACTAGCCTAACTAAAGTCAAGGCATTGCAATTGCATAAATTAATATTCATGCTTCAGAAGAATACATCGATTACAAAATTATGAAAATATTTATTAAGTACTGACAAGGCACAGTATAAAATAAAATTATAAATAAAATATTTCACTTGGCCCCACTCATGAATAACCTATAGGCCTATAACTGACTGGCCTATCACTGGCTGCTGAAAAATTGTAAAATTAAATAGGTTACGTGACAACACAGAAGCCCACTGATTGGTCAGAGACAATCGTCTCTGCGAAAGAGTAATCGCTTCTGCATGATTGCTAGGAGACTGACTTCACTTGCCATCATTTAAACAGGTCTTCAAATTGTGTTTTTGAAACGTGAAGTTTTGGGCAGCTTGAAAAATATACTGTACGTTGCCTTACCTCTAAAACAAATTTGCGTTTGTTCACCGAAGCTGCTGCATTCATGAAATGCGCTTCTTTGCCAGTGACCCTGTTCGTAGCGAAATTAGAAGCAACATTGTTCCCCTAATTACCCTGGAGAAAGTGATTATGCTGCCCCTATCTTATGAAAATTGCTCGGAAAATAACTTTACGGGTGCTGATGGAGCATTCTGTTCTTAGGAAAGGTATCACAGATGGGATGATGCATTGTAAAGCGATAAATTCTAATACTCCTGCAATTTGCGCATTTGCTGTGTGTTTGCCTTCAATTTCAATGAGAAATGTTTATGAAACCTGAATGTCAAGCTAAGAAACAATAATTGTTTTGTCATGTGTTATTTGCTGCTTTGCCATGATGTGAAAAAGTTGAATTAACATCCTCGGTTTGTGGTGATTCCATATTTTTTCCCTAGGGGTTGTAGTTACATTACGGAATACTGATGGTACACAAATGCCTTGAGAATACATTGCCTTTTTCTATGAATACTCTATGCCTTTTACGGATATCATTGCTTTGTGTTTTTAGGTGGTACATCATTTAATGTGCAACCAAATCAGATACACAGGGTTTGCACAGCTCTGGGTCAATGAAATTCCAGGAGTTTTCCAATATTTTTCCATGAGTAACCATGAGGACCAATCAAAGACCCTAGCGCTAAAAGTACTCAGATTACAAAATGTTCATTTTCAGAAAATACAGTCTGAATATATTATAAACCTATAGAATCTGATAATTGAAGAACCAAGTGCGAAAAGTACTGACATCACAACACATCCACTTAGAAGAAATTGACTTTGGTAACTATTAAAAACATTTTCTTGTCCTTAACTCAAGGGGTGTGAAAGTGTGACTTAAAGGCTAGGTAGGCAGCTTTCTTTTGACCGTTTTAGGCAAAAATTTACATAACCTTGGGGATAATGTAAAGGAACTGATGTGAAAAAAGATCAGACCTCTACATCTCCCCTAGGCTCTGTTTTCAGCCTGCAAAGAATCTACCCGTGACGGTAGATTTTGACCAATCACAGAGCAGCTTGTAGAGCTTTGAGAGAGCCAAACAGCAATTGGCTGTTCTACTACAGCTGATGCGGAAACCACTCTGCAGCAATGGCGGACGACCGGACAGGAAAAGTTGCCATTCCACGTTTGGAAACACCCGCGTTCAGTGCAAAACAACCCAAGAAGAGGAAAACGGATTCGGCAAAAAGGGAGTCTAAAAGAGAGTTTGACAATAAACGCAATAAAACGCGTGTCAATATCGGCGTTGCATTTCGAAGATGGAGAGAAGTTCGGGATAGCATTGGTTTCAAGTTGGACTCGGAGCTCGCTGTACTTCTGTTGGACAGGTAAACGGCTAAATTCTTTTTCCTCTAACTACAGTTGCTGTGATGGGGGTTAGGTTGTGTGTGCGATTTCCCATGTAAGTAGCCAGCTGACGGCGGCCACCGATATAAGGCATTGTCAGCGCGTGCATCAGATGCGTGTCTGGTCGGAGGAGCTTGGGTCAGAGCCATAGATAAATATATTTAGAACACTAGATTGCTGATGTCGTCATATTTACATTATCCAAAGTGAAGCAATGTATAATAACTCTGTCTCCAAAATTATAAATAATGGTTCTCTCTCAAACCCCATTGTACTCTCTCGCGGAGTAAAACAGGGCTGCCCGTTATCACCGTATCTGTTTATTATGGCAATAGAAGTACTTGCTATAAAAATACGAGCAAATAATAATATCAAAGGCCTAGAAATGCAAGATCTAAATACAAAAATTTCAATGTATGCAGATGATACCTTTTTTTTACTGAATTCTGACTATGAAACACTTCAGTGTCCTACAAAAGACCTGGATGAATACTCAAAACAATCTGGGCTGAACCCTAACTACGGAAAATGTCAAATACTGAGACTTGGTTCCTTGAAAAATAAAAATTTCACTCATCCATGCAATCTACTACTTCACTGGACAGATGGACCGGTCAATGTTCTCGGTATACACATTCCAGAAAATATTAGTGAAATTTCAACGGTTAATTTCAATAATAAACTGAGTAAAATTGAAAAAATTCTGCTCCCATGGAAAGGGAAACATTTGACCATTTATGGCAAAATAACTCTGATCAATTCATTAATTGTATCCCAGTTTACATATTTATTCATGGCATTACCAACTCCTAAAGAATCATTTTTCAAAATTTATGAACAGAAGATATTTAAATTTATATGGAATGACAAACCTGATAAAATTAAACGTGTGTATCTTTACAATGATTATGTATCTGGTGGCCTAAAATTATTAAATTTAAAGGCTTTAAATCTTTCACTGAAGGCCTCCCTTATTCCAAAATTCTATTTCAATTCAAACTGGTTTTCCAGTAAGTTCCTTAAAAGTGTCCATCCTATGTTTGAAAAAGGATTCTTCCCATTCCTACAGATTAAACCTGTGCATATCGAGTTAATTACTGACATGTTTTTCAGTGTCTCCACCTTTCTGGAAGAAGCTCTACAGAGTTGGTTGCAATTTCAGTTTCATCCACCAGAAAATACAGAACAAGTTCTACAACAAATAATATGGTTAAATTCCAATATACTTGTTGATAGAAGAATGATTTTCTGGAAACGCATGTTCGATAACGGTATTATTTTTTTAAAGGATATAGTGAATGAGGAAAATAAAATTATGTCCTACAGACAATTAACTAGTTTTTATGGAACTATCTGCACACTGCAACAATATAATCAACTTATTGGAGCTTTACCAAATACTTGGAAATCAAAAATTATTAAAAGACCAGGAGGACATTTAGTCTGTCTGCCTCAAATGAAAATGGTACAATGGTAAAAGAAAATAAAGATTAATAAACATATATATAAATTTTACTTAAGAATAAAGAATTTAGTTGCGACACCATATAGAATTCTAGATAGTTGGGAAAATTTGTTAGACACACCAGTTCCATGGAATAAAGTCTTCAAAATTCTTTACAATACATCACTTGATCCGAAGATATTTTCAATATAAGCTAATATATAAGTTTCTAGCAACAAAAAAGATGCTAAATATCTGGGGAATTGAGCCGTCACCCCTCTGTCGATTCTGTCAAGAGGAAGTGGAGTCAGTAGTCCATTTCTTTTGGTACTGTCCTGTAACAGCCCTTTTTTGGATAAAGGTGCAAAATTGGATATCTCAGTATAATAGTATACAACTAGATTTATTTAAGGTATTACTGGGTGATGTAACAAAAGAAAAACACCAAATATGTAATATAATTGTATATCTTGCAAAAATATTTATTTTCAGATTGACATCTGTTGGGGAGTTAAGACTTGAGAGATTCAACAAATTTGTCATGTATTACAGTACAATTGAGTGTGCGATGGCCTATGAGACGGGTCTGGTAATTTATGCCAAAAGATGGGATAAAATTCGGGAGGCTGAAGGTTGGGAATAATAAAGAGATGGAATGGATGAGCTAATAGTTACAAATGCCAAAGCTATAAAACTCTGTGAATGTAATCCTTATTGTATTGTATTTTATTTTATTTATTTATTTTTATTATTAATTTTTTTTTTTTGGTTTTGTTTTTCGTAGGTGTGTGTTTTGTAGGGTGATGGTAGGAGGATTCATACTTAATTATATAACTGATTGAATGAATAAGGTTGTCCTCCAAAGTGGGGGGGTGGTGGCGGGATAGAAAAAAAAAAAAAAAAAAAGTAAAGCACCTGGCCACCATGAGGATACACCCAACTACTTCATAAAAATGAATGGTTTCCTATGAGGCCAATTTCAAATAAATGCTGAGATGTACGACTGCCTTTTGTAGCAATATTTATTTGAAGAGCTGTAATAAAACGTTTCATGCAAAAGTTAAAGTATAAACACAAAGTTGTCACTTTAATAGAAAAAAAATTGCGTTTCGTGCTAGCTAGCTAATTAGCCGTCCCATTGACTTGAACAGACCACTGACTAAAAGCGAACGCTAGCGATTGATATCGGTCACCAGCGAGCTACCTTGGCATCGCGGGGACTGCATTGACTTAGTGGTAAATAAAATTTAAAAGGTGGCTAGCAAGCTAGCTAGCTACTTGTACTTGACATTCAACGACAATACTTCTTACCCGCATAATATTTAAAACAGTGGACAAGTCGCTTTGTCTGTTTTATACAGAGCTCCAAAAGACAAGGAGGGGAGAAAGGCTTCACTAGCGCTTCCTTTTATCAACGTTAGCCATATGATTCAATATAAACAATTCGGTTGATGTCAAATAGTCAACCAGGGTACAATGAAGTGAGGAAACCAGAGTGTAATTTGATAACGTATACAGACATTCAACGACGTTTTTTATAACGGCGATAACTACCAAGCAATTATCTTATCAGAGGTAAAAGCCTGGGTCGCGTTAAAGTCACTTCTCTGCAGCACTTTAACGTTGACATCAAGTCACATTTCGATCTTCCCTTTAGTAAGTGTGCCGCTTTCCATCCTCCGAAAAGCACATATTTAGGGAGACAAAATGTTGCTCAGCACAGCGATACCAAAATAACACAGACTCGCACGCAAGTGTTTTTGAAAATGTAATTTTAAAGTAGGCGCAAATTAATGGGAGTCTATGGGCGAATTTTACTTCCGGGTGTATAGGCTCGGAGAACAGATGCTTCACTTGAGCATAACCTATCAGCAATCTAGTGTTCTATACATATCTATGGTCAGAGCTGATGGGATGAGAACCGTGTGGACTCAATTCGAACCTTTTTTCTAGGTTTCTGCCTACCTAGCCTTGAAGTACTTCTAGCACAAGGCACAATTTCTCGCCATTACTTCATGCACATTCATCCCCCTGGATGACTAGTGTGTGTAATGCTAACTACATCCATTGGGTGGCAGTGTTGTAAAAGGACATCCTTGTCTGAAAGTACTTTGAAAACTGGAAGTTCAGAGACGACGGTCACCAAACATTTTCGCTTCAGAAGACGGTGAAAACTGAAGTAAGAAAAAAATCATCGCATTTTATGTTCCCGACACCGTAATGATTATGTTCTTGTTGAATGGCAGAAACGTGACAATAAAATGAATCGCTGCGATACCCTGGAAAAAGTGTTCCACCGCTCGGTTGAGTTGCCCGTTCAGAGTAAACTGAAGCTGATGCTGACGAAGCATATAAACACAGAGATAAAAAAAATGTAATCGTCAGATTCCTTGCTAAACTGCAATGTTCGTATTTTACCTTCAGATCGGCATATCTATAAAGCAATTTACTTTTTACATAATACAATAATAATAATAATGAGTTCTTTACATAATAAGAGAATAATGAGCTAATGCTAATTACAAGATAGTGCTCATTTATTTTGTCATAACCATCGTAGCAGAGCCATACTGAACACTACTACGCATGGAATAGTCATAGTTACCAATATCTAGATAAGCAGCAAACTATAAATATTAAATTTTATAATGGCAAATATATGAGGCTTTAATTGAAGGGATGGTCATTATTTATCACAGTAAACATGAATCTCAGTCTCTTGTTTTCAATGTCAGTTTGAATTGATGGGATGCATCCAGATAACCATGTATTTGCTTTTGTAACTTGATGTCTGTCTCTTATCTACTGCATCATCTGGTCTAGGTTTATGCCACAGCTGCCTTAAATGAACAATGTTGGTAACAACCAAAATCATTTCTATGATTCTGTAATGGTTAATCCACCAGTATGAACAAGCTGAAATAGTATTTTTAATGCAAGAATATAATTATTGTTGCTATCCATGAATTTTTGAATTTAGTTTTACAAAAAAGCTGACAGAAAAATAGTAAAGCACGTTATTATTTATTATTCAGATGCCAAATATTTTTATTTTCAGGAATGCAAGGAAATAACTTGAGGTTTAGTGACTGAATGCATGAATGGTGGAATGCTATCAAAGGAGGCCATGCACATTATAATAGTATATTTTATTAATAATAATTATTAATTGTTATAATTTGATATTAATTATTTTTATTTTATATTATTAGAGATATTATAGTAATATATAACATCTAAAATAAACAAAAATGCAAAATTTGGATTGTGATTGTTTTTCTTATGTGGTCGTCATGTATATATGATCTTTTTTTACGGCACGTGTTAAATTTGAGAAAAAATTTAAAAACATCAGAAAAATGTTTTTTCAATAAATTGATGCATTTTATGAACATATTCTGCAGTCTATAATTTTATCTTAATGAAAAAACTTTCTAACTTTAGTGGCACAAATTTAAAAATTCCATTGATGCCTAATACTTGTTAGTTCAAGCCTGAAGTTACCCTAACTGGGCAAGTCAACTGGCTGGTGGACTTGCGCATCTGCCATTTGATTGGGTCATCTGGGGAAAAAAAAAAAAACCCGAAAAGTTGCTAAATGTGGAGTCAGGAACACAATTTTACCAATAAATAATTTTTTGAAAATGTATTAGTGTGCCTGTAAAGGGGTTAACATGCAAGTTGGTGAATGCAGCCCATTTGTCGCTGTTTGATCGCATGGGAGAGAGAAGGCGTGTCTTCACTTGCCAGTTAATTATTACTACATTTGGAAAATGTGTTAATAAAGGAAAATGATTGAGAACTAGCTAGGACTAAATCTAGTCATAAAAGGATGTACGCATCTGCTGCCGAATTTTCAGTATTGGCGCAGGCCCTGAGATAGCTACAGCTCAAAAAAGGCGGGCTAGTGTAGTTTTCAACAAGCAGAACAGACGTTCGCATTTTACCAGCACTATAAACAAGTTCGGTAATGAACAATGTAAGGCAATTTGACTGGACCTACCAGGCTGAGAATCTGAGCCAAAAAGTCTGTTATACGCTGGGTTCCACGGACGCTCGCATCTTTCTGTGCCACCAGACGAGCATGCTTTACCCCCTTAGCATGGCTCCTCAATCCTCTTTCACCCATATTTATATCCCCGAACGCCGAATGGTGTTCCGGGGATATTATGTTTTTGCTCCGACCACCGCCGCCCTCATGTTGAGCTTTAGGTCACAAGCGGATAGCCTGACATCCTTCATCCAGATTTTTTGGGAGAGAGCAGAATTCATGGCTCCATCTACTATGTCAAGTCACCCAGTTCCTAAAGTAGCAAAGCAGCCTCAGACCATCGCACTACAACCACGGCTGACTGCTGGTGCTGATGTCCTAATGGTGGAATGATGTGCTAGCATTACGCCAGATATAACAGGACCAATGCCTTTCAAAACGTTCTGCCTCTGACTCATGGTCATAGAGGGTCATCAAGATGTTTCTCGTTAGATTCTATTTAAGTTCTCTTTCGACTGAACAGGGCTCCAAGTAACCATGCCTAGATGCTTCTAGTGAAACTAAACAAATTTAATTGACAATTTTGCTTGAGTGGTAGACTAAGAAACTGGAGGGGGGAATGACTTTTCCACATGGGGCCAGGAAAAGTTGGACAGTTTCTCCCCCCCCAATTAATGACATCATTTAAAAACTGCACTTCACTTCAATGGAATTATCGGAGTCTAATATTAAACTTAGTTTCATGATCAAAAACATTCAAGTGCCGAAAATATTCAAAAATGAAAGAAATTGGGAAAATATTTCTCAGCACTGTATGCGCTTTATTCTTGTGCTCCTGTGAACTAAACCAGCAGTCTTGCCTGAGACGATAGCGAACAGGGTTACCTGGCGGCAGACTCTTGTGTGCTGGGCCTACACACATGCCTGTGGGCCTTCCAGTCCTCAGTCTGACAGGCCACCGAGCAGTAGAATGTCTTCTTGCAGCGCGTACACCTGAAATTACCTGAATACAAGTCAAATACATGAAACAAGTTTACTGTGGAACACACAGTACTCATTCGAGCTTACACTGCCACTTAAGATCAGCGCAGCACACGTTAAGGCCTAAGCGACGCACTCAGGTGGCATTTTGACGTATCGAGGTGGACAGAACTGACCTTGTTGACTGCAGAAATTGCACAGTTTCGCCACCATGGGGAAGCCTGCCTCAGGCCAGCTCTTCTACAGGGAAAAACGTGATCATTAACATCGTATTCAATAAAGACACACAATGTCTCGTATCGCATGCCCACGAAAGGCTAACATCTCAGAGTTCTTGAAAACAAATAATCGCACCTTTACCCATACACAACTACACAGTTTGGTCATCCACGAGCCCATCAGTGAAGTGCCCCAAGTGCCTGCTTGTGATAAATAAAAAAAACACTCGACTTCGAGAGCATTCACAAGCCATACACCGAAAACAGGCTGGACTGTGAAATTGCATTTTATTCAGCCAATTCTGTTGCCATGGCCACAAAAATCGATAGACGTCATGGCCTAACCATAACCAATGCCCACACCAAATATCAAAGGAATCAGCTGGAATTTGAGGCCTGTAGAGCGTCCGCAAAAAAAATCTGTACAAATAGTGGCCGCGATTCCATGGTAGGCGCCTGACTTTATCAAGGAGCAACAATTATGGAGCCAAAGTAACTTCCAACTCAAAGAACCAATCATGTTGAGAGCAAATTTGACAAGATTCCCAGCAAAGCTGTTAAAAATGAAAAAGTTTGGCCTGGTGGCCATAAAGGTCATAGGGCAACCTACTGTATATCAATAACAGCCCTTCTCGACGCACCACAGACAGCCACAAGAAATGTGAAAGGATTCCAAACAAAATTGTAAGTGATAAAGCGTGTGGGAATGAAAGTATGACTTAGTGGTGGCACGACAGGTAAAATCCAGGGTCACACAAACCAACAGGGTTTGTCCGCTGTACACAAGAAATGAATCCAAAAAGTTTACTGCGATTCCCATGAAAACTGTTCTTGTTTCCGCGAAAACACTAAAGGATCTGTGTCCAAGGCAAATCAACAATATCGCTCAACACTCCATTTCAAGGAATAAAACTAATTTGGCATAGCCTAAATACATACAGTATAATCCAAAGGCCATGTAAACATCAGATGTCCAAATGCAATTTTATCTTGATCGATTGGCAAATTTGGAAATAATGATGGACAAAAATAGAGCTCAATAAAATTTGTTAGAACCCTGGCTGTGAATGTGACGGATAATGAATACTACAGCGAATCTGCTGATCTGCAATATTAAAATTAAAAAAAAGCCCAAGACTAATTCTAAGCTGACGTAAGTGAGCTACAAACACCCTGGAGCACAGTGGAGTATCATAATAGCATATTGCCAACATGGGAAAGCCTGGGAAATAAAATATAATTGCTTACGACTGCAACACAAAGGACAAATTCTGCCCAACAGGCTTCTGTTACAACAAGTCACATTATAACCCATGATTTTCTGGTTTTGCAAAGGACGCATTCGAAAGATGTGTTTCGTTCCAAAGTTCCCCATGTATGGGAAACACTGAGTGTGTTTTCCCCGGGCTGTAACTGATCTGTTTGTTTCTGTATCGCCTCAGATTTCCATCCAAGCTCGTTGAAAGCAGGCATTTTGTCCTGGGCAACGATACGCAGTTGTCACGCAGGAACTCATATCCAATAAGATGAAAATGCAAGTAGAAGCAGCAAACGAGGTTGTAAATGCAGGACTGAATGCAAAGTGAATAAATTCAATGTACAGTTGTGCTCAAAAGTTTGAATGCCCAGGTTGAATTCGTAAAATAGGTCACCTTTTTTTTTTTTTTGAAGAAGAAGAAAACATGAATGGGCATTCTCACTGGATTCATATCCAACTGTAGGTCATGCAAAATGGCACAATCATCAAATAAAACATGGTAACAAGGGAAAAAAATGAAACGAACCCTGTTCAAAAGTGTGCATACCCTTAAAACTCCGGGAAAATTCGCCTAAAATGCCTATGAAAAGCGTACCCAAAGTAAATTGAACGCTGTTCTTGAACCGTTTGGACTATATGGTGTCATTTGAAAGGAAACACTCTGAAGTTTTTCCCCCAACTGAAAGAAATACTCTAAGTGCTACTGTCATTGAGTAATCCAAGCTGGAACACACTGAAGTAGAAGGTTTTTACTCTCGCCAAAATTGTTTTTTGCAAACAGATGCCTGCAGATGAGAGCAGCTGGGATTTATTAGCTGAAAAACACAATGGGACCACAGCATGAAGCCTTACTTAGTTCCAGTTCAAATTTGATAACAATCCTACAGAAAATGAGCATTTTACGCATGTTTTTCTAAGGCCATGTCTAGGCGTTTCCAAAGATGGCCATTTGGAGACCCCAAAAGGGATAACCATGGTCACATACCTAGCATAAAAGGGCATAACTTGAACGCTTCAACGTACAGTCATAATGTTGGGTTCAAATGAAAGGTGACACTTAGAGGAATCCAATCCCATATCCAGATTCACTATCAATATTGCTGAAAAAAAGTTACTGACGCATAAGCTCAAATTTGTGCACATAAGAGTCAAAACGAGTGCCGTTATGTTAAAAAATGCTTTTTTATATGAAAGGTAAACAAACAAATGACCTTTACACAGCAAACTCAGTAAAATATTTACAATATATGATCAATAAAAAAAAGTAAAAGTTACTGAAGCATAAACTCTAAAATTTGTGCATATAAAAGTCAAAACAAGTGCTGTTATGTAAAAATATGTTTTTTATATGAAAGGTAAACAAACAAATAACCTTTCCATAGCAAACTTTTTACAATATATGATAAATAAAAAAATTAAAAGGTTACTGAGGCATAAACTCAAATTTGAGCATATAAACCCAAAGGGGAGGAGATTCTGACTTTGTGCTTTTACATATATCCAAAGCGAAGGAGAGATTCCTTTGTCTTCGTTCTTGCCTGTAACGAAGACCCTATGTGGCACATAGCAAAATGTATCCTATTTACTTACTTTGTCTCACTCTGATTTCTTACAGGGATTAAAATTAAAATTCCCACAACAACCAACGCCGGCGAAAAAATAACTTCTTTCTACCTTCGGTAACGGAGGTAATAATGCGTAATATGGTAATAATATAATCATCATAATATCAGCATAATATTATAATATCCTTTTCCCGTAATTATTTACACAGAATTACAGAATAACAAACAGAATCACCAACTCCGGTGAAAACATGACGTCCTTCCACCTTCCGTGACAGATGCAAATAATACGTCATGTAATTTTATAATAATAATAATAACAATAATAATAAATGTAATGTTATTATATAATGAAATATAAGTTACAATATGATGCGTACTTGTCAAGAGTAATGTCATCTCCCCCGAGAAACATTTCCTCTGCTACGGAGCCATCACGGTTTTGGTCAGATATTTCTTCCCCTGAGCTATCACTTGCACACCGAGTGCACAGCTCTGCAGCTTCTGAACTGAAAATGATTTTTTTCGCAACCTTTTCGCTATTTTTTCTTTCAAACTCTGTAAACAACCATCAAACATTCGCTGGAAATCTCTCTCTGCCTCGCTCCGTTTTGAGGAACGCACAGCAGGCATTACGCACAGCTGAGCCATATTCTGTCCATTCTCTTACGCGAGCGATAAGCAGCGCCAGCCTTTTCGCCACCCCAACAACCTATATATCGGCGTTTCCAGAATTTCGTTGGTGTTATAATGCAACAATCGTCGTCTCGATTGGTTGCTGGTTGCTCGGGCAACACGCAAAAAAAGGAGGCATGAGCTTCAATTCAACACAGGCACTCGTTGGCTATAGCAGGCTGTAGACGGGGCAGGGAAGCTCGTAACTGGTCGAGTGAGGTGTCAATCGAAAGGTTAGAGTGCAGACTCCATTTTGACGCAAATGGCTGTGTGCTGTCTAAATCTGTACCGAAGCAACGACTACTAATGCAGCGAACTTTGTGGATAACCACCGATTGATTTAAAACGATGCAGCAGCTGTTCATGGATATTTACCGGTATAATAGTGTGTTTTGGACTAAAAACTTTACTTGGTTGGATTTACTGGAACTTCGTGGATGTAACAAGACCATGTTTGAGGGGATATGTCGGACTGGAAGAGTACTAGGGGGCTTCATTGGTGAGTCACATCAGTTTTGTAACTGTTCGTTTGTTTGTTTGTGGTCTGACATGGGCGTTGATTAAAGCTGCTCGGATGATTATACTTTGAAATGGTTGGCATCATTCGAATCTCAAGAATCTTAGCTTTCTAACGATATGTGGCATGAGTATCTCAGTTGCATACAAGCTGTGTAAATGACGTAGTATGTTTTCAACTTCCCTGACGGCCCGATTACGGGCCGTAGGAGTGGTAACGGGTTAATTCTTAATACTGCCTATTGCCCCCTTTAGCATTAATAACTGCGTACTTTTGTGATAGTTGTCAAGGAGACCCCTAATGCCCCTCAGGTGGTATAGCTGCCCATTCTTCCTGGCAAAATGCCTCCAGCTCCTGCAAATTCTTTGGTCATCTTGTACAAACTGCATGTTTAAGATCTCCCCAAAGCAGCTTGATGATACTGAGGTCAGGAGACTGTGATGGCCACTCAAGAACCTTCACCTTTGTCTTCTGTAATCACTGGAGGGTCAGCTTGGCCTTGTGCTTTGGATCATTGTCATGCTGGAAAGTCCAAGTGCGTCCTATGCGCAGCTTCCAAGCTAAAGAATGTAAACTGTCTGCCAGTGTTTTCTGATAGCATTGCTGCATTCATCTCGGCATTAATTTTCTTAAGATTCCCTGTGCCTTTAGAACTCACAACCCCCCAAAACATCAGAGAACCACCACCATGCTTTAGAGTGGGAATGGTGTATTTTTCACCAGGCTCCTCTCCAAACATAGCGCTTATGATTGCGACCAAAAAGTTCTATTTTGGTCTCATCACTCCAAATGACAGTGTTCTTGGAGTTGTGAGGTGTATCGACATGTTGTCTGGCATATTTTAGGTGGGCCTTTTCGTGGGAGAGCCGCAATAATGTTGTCCTTCAAGCAACTCGACCATGCAGCTCATTGTTGTTTAAGTACCTCCTTATTGTGCTCCTAGAAACACACATCTTTTTCTAGAGCATCCTGTATTTCTCAGGAGATGGCTAGTGGATTTCTTTTGTGCTCCAACAATTCTCCTGGCAGTTTGGACTGAAATCTTTGTCTACCTGACCTTGGCTTGATATCAGTACATCGCCTAATTTTCCACCTTTTAGTCATTCACTGAACAGTAATGACCAGCATTTTCAAGTCTTTGGGTATCTTTTTATATCCCTTCCTATCTTTAAAGTTGAACTACCTTGCTACAAAGGTCCATATACAGATCTGTTCCGCTTCCCGTGACTCAGTCTAGCCAGATCAGTCCATCCACTCGGGAGCTAACAAACTCAATGACTACACACAGACAATAGTCACAATTTAAAAAGCCACAGGTGTGCAATACTTAATCGACATTAAAACCTGAGCATGTTACTTTGTGCCTACATAACGAGGTCAAACATTCAGGGGTATGTAAACTGTTGATCAGGGTCGTTTAGGTTATTTCGGTTATCATAATGATTTAAAAAGGAGCCAAACACCTTTGTGATGATAAATGACGACACATGATCACTATTCTTAACTTCCTTGTGCAGATGTAGACCCAAGCCGACATGGAACTGCTCCATTTATGCATGCAGTTACACTATTCTATCACTAGATGGCACACCCAGATCAGTTATTGAATATTCACCAGCAAGCCGAGCTTGAATGCAGTTTAGAATATGGACGAGTTACGTTCTATCCCCGTTTCCCAGGAGTTTCATGAATTTAACTCCTCAGCCAAGCCTGATGAGCAAACTGCACAATATGCTTACCCATAGTTTCTATCCAGCAGTTTAAAAAAAAAAAAAAAAGACCTCCTGCGAAAAAATTGTTGTCCTTCAGAACTACTACTTCTGCCAATAATAAACCAATTAAGAATACAACCAAAATTTGATAGGGATCATAGGAATTTTTTGTGAAATGACATGCAAATTTCGTAACTGCCACTGATGAACAATATATTAGATAAATGACATGCAGTCAGACACGAAACACATTTGGAAGTGCATTTAATGACATTAAATGAGCATGCAGCCTCACACTTTTGGCTTTCACGAACACTTCATGGTTTCACCTCTGACATGTTCAGTGAAAACAGACAGTGTTTGTTTGATGTTTCACCACCACAGTTAATGTCAATAACGGGTAAGGCCTCCCCCTGGGTTGAATGACGGCTTGACAACGTCAGGTCGTACTGTCAATCAGAACCCGGATGCTTGTAATTGGAATGTTGTTCCATTCTTCAACAAGGGCATTTCTGAGCTCTTCTACAGTTGTAGGTTGTGCCCTACGACCGGAAATGGCGACCTGCAGCATGTTCCACACATGCTTGATAGGGTTTAGGTCCGGCAAACGCGCGGGCCAGTCCATGCCGACAATTGTCTGCTGCTCTGGGAATTGATTCACCCCCCTAGAACGATGGGGACAGGTCCCCATCTCCATCAAGATGAAATCAGGGCCAACAGCACTAGCGTTTGGTCTTATGTACACATTGAGGATCTCATCCCTGTACTGTACCCCTGCCATCGACCCATGTCATGCAGGTCGGTTCTGCCGTTCCTGCTAATTCCTCCCCAGACCATAATTGATCCGCTACCAAAACGGTCGTGTTCATTGATGTAGGCATTATTAAATCGCTCACGTTGTCTTCGCCACACCCACTGCCTCCTGTCAGTAAATTCCAAGTAATATCGGGACTCATCAGTAAAGGGAACTGGAGCCCAATCGTTGTGCGCCCATGTGACATGATCGTGAGCCCAATCCAAACGGTTGCGCCTATGACGCACGATCAGTGGGATTCCAACACATGGGGCTCTATTTTCGTAGACCAGGCGCGGCGAATGGGGGGTGCGCTGCGCCAACGGGGTGTGTTCAGGCGTATGTTGCAATTTCGTGCCCGGCGTAGCCTGGCTCAAGTACTCCTCTGTCCCGCCTCTGTCCCTCCTTCCAGTGCAAGTTGGCAAAGAAGGCGTGTTTGGGTATAACACAGCAGAGTCAAATATTGCTCATTGGCAAGAGAAACGATGGATAGCGTGTTCCTATTATTACAGCCTGTTGTTGCTTAAAATTTTGGGATTAACATGCATGGACAACAATGCAAGATACATTACACATATTTCCAATATGTGATCTTAACTCAGTACGAGATCATAGTAATCAGGCTGTATTCCTTTCCCCCACTCAAGACGATAAAACCTAAGTGACAATAAAGTAGCCTAACATTAAGCCACTTGCACACTGGACGCGAAACGAATTTTTCGCGCGACAGATTGCGTTGAAAGCAGTGTCTTGTGTCCGAAAGTCTGACAGGGTTTTAATATATCTCCATGTCCGACAGTCTATTATTGTTTTTAATTTCTTCAAATCTACTGACTACTTTCTCCTATCAACCTTTAGATATTAAACGTGAATGTTTTGATAAGAGGGCTCAGTTCTTCAAGATGAGTACCGAGAATTTCAATCAATGTTTCTGTTTAAGCGCTGCTCAATAAAGTGAGTCGACATTGGCGCGAGACAATGTACAATGCATCAGTGTCTGACAGCCAAAAAAGAGGACGATTAGAACAGATTGATAACGAAATAAAGAATGAAAAGAAAATTTTAACAACAGAACATCCAATGAACAGTGCGATTAATTTATTTGCGGGTCTTCTTTTTTGGATGTTCCGTTGGTTGGTGATGTATACGTATTTTTATTCTTTATTCTGTTATAAATCTGTTCTCATAGCTGGGTGCCGGACATGGAGTATTTTGCATTTCGCGTCGGACAGTCTTGATCCTGCATGCGATAACTTCTTCACACTGTCAATGGTCATGGAATTGATTTGCTCTCTGATTGCAAGCACTATTTTATCTCTGCTGTGGAAATAGAGCGTGAATCTGTTCGATCCATCTGACTAATTTTCAAAAGAAAGACAACTGTCTTTATTCAGTCTATCTTCAAAGGAAGAAAACAGACGAATAAAAAGACCAAGAAAAGTCGATAGCTCTTTGCATTGACTTTGACTGTAATCAGTCGTGCAATAAATTTGTTTCGCATCCAGTGTGCAAGCAGCTTTACCGAGCATAGAACGCAAGCATTATATACGCACTGCCTGATGCCAAGGCAGTATGTGGTTAGCTGAGAAAGATGTGAAGTCGTTAATTTGCATCATGTAAGTCAGGTTGAGTTTCCATCACGCATGCCAACCACCTTTAATCTGACATCAGGACAATCGATATAGATACTATAATTTATGTGCTGATTTAGATAGTTACATTAAGTGGTTGCTGTAATTATTTACTGTATTTAAATGTGCCTGACATTCTGGAAACCTGCCTGTGAGGTTTCGGTGACGTGTGCGCACTGCGCGCCGGTCAGCCAAATTACCACTGCACAGAAAGTGAACCAGATTGGAGGTGGCAAGCTTTCTGCAAAACTGCAGCGAAGACTTTTTCTACGAAATTGTCACTGCGTCTTGATGAATAAGTGACACCTCCCCCTACTACGCCGCCACACCCATCTCGGTGCACGTTCGTCTGCGCACGGTGTTGCACCTCATGAAATTGCCAATGCGCGGGCTGCGCCGGACGAAATTACCACTGCGTGGGCTGCGCCACGCTTCCCCACCTGCGCTGCGCCAAGAAATTAGAGCCCATACCCTTCTTGAGTTGGTTGAGGCCAGCAGTATGAAGACGATTCCGTATCGTCTGAGTGGATACCCTGACCCCCGAGGCGTTATGAAGGTCATTTCCTAGGCTGGTGGCTGTCCAGAAAGGATGACGTCGTGGCTGAAGTGTGAGAAAGTGGTCTTGACGTTGTGTAGTCGATGTCTGACGACCACCCCCATGACGGTGTGCTGCTGTACCAAATGTTTGATGCTGGTTCCACGCTCTGTTCACAAGGCTTGGCTGATGTTAAGAGCATTAGCAAAGTGACGTTGTGAGAAGCCGGAGTCAAGCATTCAGATGCATCTTCCCAATTGCTCTGAAGTCAATCGACGTCTAAGACGTTGAACAGACATTGTTATTGCTAAATGTAATCCAAAAAATTTGGGAACTTCCAAATTGTCACCAACAAGCAACACACACGTCGGAGTTGAAATGAAGTGTTAGTCAAAGCCAAAATGTGACGCTGCACGCTCATTTAATGTACGAGCATGTCATTTACCCAATATATTGTTCATCAGTGGCAGTTACCAAATTTGCATGTCATTTCAGAAAAAAATTCCTATGATCCCTATCAAATTTTGAGTAGAATAAAAAAAAATTTGCCACTGATACTATGTCATTAAACTATCAATTATAGTCATAAAATATTAAAAATGTCTAATTTGCTACCAGGGATTTACCCGTAGATTTGTCTTTCGAAGACTTCAACTGTCTTTTGGAGCCTCAGACAAGCCCTCACGGAAATACAAGCACTTCAATGGTGTTTCAATGGTGTCCGCGTTGCCACAGAGGTATAGCTCATGCCCACGTGAAACTCTCACAGTAATTACCTATTGATTGACATGATTTTTATCCAATTTCCAGACAGTATAAGCTTTCCTCAGTAATTGAAAGACATTGACTGGACTCTCAGAAAAATATTAAAAACACTTGCGCAATAGCAATTTGGTTGTATTCTCACAAGTTTGCGAAGCTGAGAGTGACGTGATTAAATAGAAAAAGAGACTTCCAGAATCAAACCTGGAGTGCTGAGCTTACATCAGAGGGATGGAAATGTGATTCTGAGATAGAAAATGCCAGTTATTCTGCATGGAACAAACTGAAGGGCTGTCAGCATTTATTCTTTTGAGGAGCAATTCAACGATGGAGAGTTTTTCCTCTTAAAATGTGAGTAAAACGGTCTTTGTATGGTGTAGCTTAATCTTACTTCTAGCAAGCTAGCTAAATAGCCAGCTATTTCCTATTTCCTGTTTACCGCCGTGATCACAGGGCTAGTTTGTCACATTGGGTAACAAGAGTAGTCAAGAGCCTTTGCTTCCAATACAGCAAGTGCTGGCATTTCACTGAATGTGGCAATCTGTTCAGAATTTATACCGCATTCAAAGAAACAGAATATTTCAGATAAAACTGTATGAGTTATACTTGCTCCTTACTGGGTGCGAAACGCATTGTTTCAAGCGTACCTTTCGCTTGGATGATCGGAATTGATAATAGCAAGCTTTCAGTCTGAGGGAACGAACTGACTGAAAAATAAACAGTTCTTTTAATGACTACGTGTGCTTGCTGATGCGGCTTTGTAGAAAAATGGACGAAACTCTGAACTTAGTCATGGAGAAATGGTGAGTTTTTGGTTTGGAGAAGTTCCTGGTGACTATCCAGCTGCGCATATATGTATTGACTTGTGCTAAATTCAACCAGAAAATCATTAATTCACATTAAATTTCATAAGTCAAAGGTTGATTTGTGTTAAAAATAAGACTTTTTCATGACTTGACAGTGCGCCATTTTGAGGGTTGTGAGTGTTTGGGAAGCCACCTGGAGAGCTGTCTTATTTGGCTTCCTCTTTCAAAGCCAAATAAGATTTCAAGCTCAAATGATGAACACTTGTGGTCAAGGAGTTTCTGATTCCTGAAATGTATTGTTTTAACGCCCAGCCATTTTTCAATCCCAAGTATTATTTATCATTTCAATGCTGAATTTTCATGATTTTTTCTGTTTGCAGCCCATTTTCTCTACCAAAATCATGAAAATAAACTGAAATACAATGGAATTCTAAATAAAGTAATGCAAAAATCTCCATATTAGGCTTCTGCGCAAAGGGGTAAAATAAAAGACAAGTTTTTTGCTCGATGAGTCATATTTTCAAAATAAATGGAAACATTTCACAAATTCTGCTAGGTATGCAAACTTTTGAGCACAACTGTAATTCCAGAGGGCAATGTGAACCAATGCACGTTAAAACTTTACACCACTTAAAGGTGCACAGTGCAAGTTTGTTTACTTTCACTTCTGTTGACATTTGAATCCAAACAAAACAGAGGTAGCCTGCCCCTCCCTCCCATAGTTCCCTTCTTCTCATGCTTCCATAACTGTCAACTCTTGTCGGTGATTGGCCGAGACGGTTTGTTATGTTATGGGGCAGAGCCTGTGCCTCTTGTGCTTATTTTCAGTTTGTGGCGCCTGTGCGGTCTCCAGAGCCCGGGGTTTTTTTACAGTGATTTTAGGGGCAGGCAGCAAGCAGATCATGAAGAGATGTCGACAAATTGAGACAAAAATATAATCGCGCAGAAAGTAAACAAACTTGCATAGTGTACCTTTAATTTTATCAACACTATCAGTAGTAAATATCCAAATATAAATTGAAACTCAAGGATACTGATGAAGTAATCAGACACACACATTTGAAATCACTGATACCAACTGTGTGCGATCTCTCTACTTCTGAAACATGACTGTCAGTACAGCCAATTATTAGTACCAACTTTTTGAGATGTATTGCTGCCATCAAATTCAAAATGAGCCAATATTTTTCATGAAATGGTAAAATGTCTCACTTTCAACATCTGATCTGTTGTCTATGTTCTATTGTGGAAATAAATGGGGGTTTATGAGATTTGCAAATCATTGCACTCTTTTTATTTACGTTTTACACAACGTCCCAACTTCATTGGAATTGGGGTTTGTAGAAAAAGATAATTGTAATTCACTGCTGGATGGATGCTATTGGAAAATTTGTTTGGCTGTTTGCTGATCAGGCTTGGTTGAGGAGGTTAACTAATATTTCCAGGGCAATAACGGTGGAACTTTAAATATGCATATTTTCAGTAGTTTATGAGCACTTTTTCCTTGTGAATATTCAATTTAAATTTTACCTCTACTCCATATTTTTAGGATACTACAACTGAATGCTTCACTTCAGCAGGACCATACCCACAAACGCTAGCGTCCATAATCAGCTCCTCTGGGCAAACAGCTTTACATGGTTCGTTGTATAAATAATGACCAATGTTATTTGTTTCATCTGTGGTCATAATGATTTGGCTCATTAGCTTAAAATGTAAAATGCAAAAAAAATAAATAAATAAATACTACTGACAGCTCTAATATCAGCCTCCATGTGCTGACTGAGCTATTAAAGACGATCAAGACAGAGAAAATAAATGCATGTACAGCAGAGCTCAGAAGTAATGATTAGTACTATTCTTTTATAAATTATTTTATTCTGACCACAGAATAGCTACTAGAGTTCCAGCATGCTCATCCTTCATACAAGAAAGATTGCAAATCAGCATCTGTCTGTGCACTTGACTTCTCAGAAATCAGTTGGCCACAATACGGCTGGGAAGTTCCAGAGGTTTAAAGCATAATGAAAAGGTCCCTAAAACAACTACACAGGTCTTATTTTCAGTTCATAAGAAAAAAAATAAAATTATTTCATTATTCTGAGCAAGCAATGCACCCAAAAACAGAGATTGTCCTTAAAAAAAAAAAATCAAATAGATTTTAAAAGGACTACTTACAGATGGGCTGTCTCCTGCAAGCAAGCGTCCATTATCCTTCCTAATGCTGTCCATTTTTGCAGCTGCAGACAGACAGAAAATCATGATTAACACAATGCTTTTAAACAATCAGAGAAAATGAATCCGCAAACAAATTCTTCTTCCATATAAATTTTAGTTTGTCAACAATGGTCACAGTCACAGTTACCCTGTCAATTTGGACACACGCAGACAAGAACAGGCCCTGTGATATCAGCCGCAGCAAGTTCTCATTCCGAAGGGCTAAAATAAAGTGACCAAAGATCAGATAAAAGGTGCTGCTTTAACCATTTAAGTGCCAAGAGTGCCATAAGGCACTCTCGACCTTCTGTGATCCACACCAGTCAAAATCATTGTTACATTCATCCTTGCGCCTTCTATTGTGCTTTAACCAATTGGAGAGGAGCTAAGGTTTGTTTTGACTCTAAAATCACGCCATGCGCCTATACAATGTTATTCACATACCACAATGGAGACCTTGCGTAATTGCGGTGCAAAATTTGAAATGGACACTGAATAGTATGTATCATAATTTTGTGCATATATATCAAATGTAACTCAAGAATAACTAGACAGTCCAGTCAGCTGCGACCGTGTGGGTGTAGCCCCCCCAAAGCCTGCTCCTCCCCTTTTTTGTGCATTATTCGGCCAATACTGTCGCCAGGATAATGAAAATCGATAGGTGTCATGAGAGAATACCACATGTCCATACCAAACATTATCAGTCAAGAACTGGAGCCTGTACTGCATCCAAGGAAATCTGTTTTACCAGTAATTTGCATAATATATGGCCAATATTGTCCCCATGGCAACCAAAATCCACAGGTGTCGTAAGTGTAACACATGTCCATAACAAATATGAAAGTTGAATGTATGCTGAGAGAGTTAAAACCTCAGATACATTTAGGATCAGAAGGGGGTCAATGTCAACGGGAAATGCTGCTCATAGCTCCCTGTGCTTTCCCCTCTCTGCTTGTTAATTAGTGATCTCATTGTCTAATTTGTTCCCCTTGCCCCCTTTCACTCCTCACTGCTCTCCCTCGTCTGCTTTGAGTTTGAGTTGATGGCCAGTGACTTGATTTGACTTGGACATGATGACTAGGTCACAACTCTGGTGCCCACGGATGCAGACACAGAGGCTGAGACAACACGCATTAACCCTTAATAGCAACAGACTTCATCCAGAGGCTACCACAAGCAATAGAACATTGAAGATTGCTTGAAAATAGTTTTGTGTCATTATAAAGCTCATTTTTCAGTATATAGAAAAAAAATGTAACCTTAATGGTTCAATGATTCAGTGTTTCATTTGCTGTAAATGAAGATATGTTCTAATGTCTAAGAATGAAAGGGGAGTAGCCCTTAAATATTTGATTAATCACTGTATTTTATCTATCAAAATGCGCCTTAATACACAAACTACAAAACCCAAAACCAGTGAAGTTGGCATGTTATGTAAATCGTAGATCAAAACAGAATACAATGATTTGCAAATCCTTTTCAACTTATATTCAATTGAATACACTGCAAAGACAAGATGTTTAATGTTCACACTGAGAAACTTTTTTTTTTTTTTGCAAATAATCATCAACTTAGAATTTAAAGGCAGCAACACATTGCAAAAAAGTTGGCACAGGGGCCTTTACACCACTGAGTTACATCACCTTTCCTTTTGACGACACTCAGTAAACGTTTGGGAACTGAGGAGACCAATTTTTGAAGCTTTTCAGGTGGAACTCTTTCCCATCCTTGCTTGATGTACAGCTTAAGTTGTTCAACAGTCCGGGGTCTCCGTTGTCGTATTTTACGCTTCATAATGCGCCACACATTTTCAATAGGAGACAGGTCAGGACTACAGGCAGGCCAGTCCAGTACCCGCACTCTTTTACTACGAAGCCATGCTGTTGTAACACGAGCAGAATGTGGCTTGGCATTGTCTTGCTGAAATAAGCAGGGCTGTCCATGAAAAAGATGTTGCTTGGATGGCAACATATGTTGCTCCAAGTCCTGTATGTACCTTTCAGCATTCATGGTGCCTTCACATATGTGTAAGTTGCCCATGCCTTGGCGACTAATACACCCCCATACCATCACAGATGCGGGCTTTTGAACTTTGCGCCTATAACAGTCCGGATGGTTCTTTTCCTCTTTGGTCCGGAGGACACGACGTCCACAGTTTCCAAAAATAATTTGAAATGTGGACTCGTCAGACCACAGAACACTTTTCCTTTGCATCAGTCCATCTTAGAGGAGCTTGGGCCCAGCGAAGCCGGCGGCGTTTCTGGGTGCTGTTGATAAATGGCTTTCGCTTTGCATTGTAGAGTTTTAACTTGCACTTGCAGATGTAGCGACGAACTGTAGTTACTGACAGTGGTTTTCTGAAGTGTTCCTGAGCCCATGTGGTGATGTCCTTTACACATTGATGTCGGTTTTTGATGCAGTACCGCCTGAGGGATCGAAGGTCACGGGCATTCAATGTTGGTTTTCAGCCTTGTCGCTTACGTGCAGTGATTTCTCCAGTTCCTCTGAACCTTTTGACGATATTACGGACCGTAGATGATGAAATCCCTAAATTTCTTGCAATAGCTCGTTGAGGAAAGTTGTTTTTAAACTGTTCGACGATCAGCTCATGCATTTGTTCACTAAGTGGTGACCCTCGCCCCATCCTTGTTTGTGAATGACTGAGCATTTCAGGGAAGCAGCTTTTATACCCAATCATGGCACCCACCTGTTCCCAATTAGCCCGTTCACCTGAGGGATGTTCCAAATAAGTGTTTGATAAGCATTCCTCAATTCTCTCTGTCTTTTTTGCCACTTGTGCCAGCTTTTTTGAAACATGTTGCAGGCATCAAATTCTAAATGAGCTAATATTTGCAAAAAATTACAAAGTTTACCGAAGTTTACCAAAGTTCGAACAGAAAGTAACTTGTCCTCGCAGTGTATTCAATTGAATATAAGTTGAAAAGGATTTGCAAATCATTGTATTCTGTTTTTATTTACGATTTACACAACGTGCCAACTTCACTGGTTTTGGGTTTCGTACTTTTCTTTATATTTCAAGCCTTGACTTTGCCAGGATAAAAAGATATAGAGTAATTTGTTAACCATACATAATTCATCTGGTTTCTTTCTCAAGCTCATGGGATTTGAGTGTAGTACCATAGCATTACCCCCAGGACTTAAAGGTCACAGGCCAAGTCCACTATGTCAAGCCAAATTTATTTTACTCCTTCCTATTCAGCAGTATGACAAAAAAATGTCACATCTCATCCAAAATTACCGCGTTAAAAGTGAAATTGGTGACAAATAACAACCCATGGCCCAAGCCAGTCGAGAGCCCAGCCGAATAAAATTTAGTTTCAAATCACGCCGCTAGGGGGCCTGCCAGTGACATCACAGTTGTCAAACAATTGAAGTTCACTCTATTTATCTGCATAGCATAACAACGTTTTACACGTTTCCTTTCAATAAATCTCGGACTCTCGACGAAACATGGACAATAACGTTAACCCTTCAGACACAATTGATTTTGATGAGGATGGGGAGGCGAGTTCTGTAGAAGTTTACGGCCTGCAGCCGTATTTATTCGAGCCAGTTTTGAATAAAGTCTGCAATAAAAAAAAAATTACTAGTTGATGAAATTTATTTGTCACAAACTCTGAACTGAAGAAATGGGCCCTAGACAGCCTCGTTTCAAATTAGAATATTAATTTCATTCATCATTTACGGATTATCTGGATTTGGCGTGTTCGAGAAGAACAACGGTGACTCTTTGGGCAGATGTGTCCGCCAGTGGACGTGGAGCTGCAAATTTATACACGCAATTACAATATTCTATCACTAGATGGCACATCAGGATCAGTTATTGAATATTATCACTGCCACCAAACTCAAAGAAGAAGTGATTTCATTCCCCCCAATGTCTATACTTTTTCATTTCAGTGGGACTCCTCAGTACAATAAAGGCTAAATTTAATAATTATTTTTTGTATTTGTACCGTTTTGTCTGTCACAAACAAGAAATGTTGCAGCGCTACCTCTGACACCGGATCGGAGCAGGGTTTGTTTTCAGCCAAAATACGTGTGTGTGTGTGTGTGTGTGTGTGTGTATATATATATATTTTTGGGGGGGGGGGACCAAACACACACACACACACACACACACACAAACACATATACATATATATGGTATTGCATCGGGTTTTAATTTTCGTCTAAAAGATCCACCGAAGCCAATGCTTTCGGCAAACATCTCATCAAACACGAAGCAGGAAGGCTCAAAATGGTCACAGCACAGACGCGAATGCTTTGACAGTTTCCACAAAGTTCCGGGCTTCCCCCCCGCACGATTTACTCGCCGCAGCCATTCCTCCAGCAAATTAGGATCCGTGGGGAGCTTGTGGGTACTCTTACCACTGTTCTCTCCGTTATTGCACCCGTAGGCAACACAAAAAACCATTATAAACTGCACAATAGACCTAATCACAATATCGCCTTGGACACACAATGAACCGCCTCCATTAGGCTAACTTGCTTTGTTCGACAACTGTGACGTCGCGCCGCGGAAATACCAGAATCACGTTCAGGTAAATCTCGCATTTTCTCGGGCCAGGCGGCCGCGAGCAGACGAAGCATTTGAAGGCATTTTAGCCCTTTTTATTGCATTTGTGACTGTAACTGATTCATTAGTTGGGGGCCAGACCTAGTATTACGGCATAACCGATCATTTTGAACCAAATTTCTCATGACTTGGCCGGTGACCTTTAAAGGGTTAACAACTTGGTGGGATGGAGGCTATTTTATATCCAGTGGGGAAAATAAGTATTGAACGCGCCAAAATCTTTCTCAGTAAATATATTTCTAATGGGGCTAATGACATGATATTTTCACCAAATGTCGGTAACAAGCTAAGTAATCCACTCATACCAAGAAATTAAAACAAATAAGTCCATAAATAAAGGTATGTATAATGAAGTGGAATGACACAGAGAAAAAGTATTGAACACTCAAACTGAAATTCATCCAATACTTAGTAATACTTTGTTGATAATGAAAGCTCCATGACGCCTACTGTATGGAGAAACTATGTTGCATGCATTGATCAGAGGTGATTTTGGCTCATTCTTCCACACAAACTGTCTTCAAACCTTGAAGGTTCCGGAGGCCTCTTCAATGAACTCTGATCATCATTTCTTTCCACAGATTTTCAACTGGATTCAAGTCGGATTTCAACTGGATTCAAGCTTTTTTCTCTTTCTCTGAAACCAACTGAGTTTCCTCAGCTGTGCGTTTGGGATTACAGTCGTGGTGCAATGTGAACCCTCGTTTCATCTTCAGCATCCTGGTAGATGACAGCAGATTATTATCAAGAAGGTCCCAGCGCATTTCTCCATTCATCCTTGCTTCAAATATACCAAGTCCGCCAGGACCATATGCTGAAAAACAACCCCCTACTATGTTGTGTCCTGTCAGAAATCCTGCACCCACGGAGCACCTGGTCGTGGCCGGTTTATGGTGAAATGATGTACTTTCCACTTCCAGATTGTGGCCCCAATGGTGCTCACTGGAACCTTCAGAAGTTTAGAAATACATCTGTAACCAATGCCATCAGTGTGTTTTGCAACAATAAGGTTGCGAAGGTCTGGAGAGAGCCCTTTGCTTCAACCCATCATGAGAAGCGACTTCTGTTACATCTTGGTAATGAGAAACCTTTTCATAGGCCAATAATTCGGACTAAACCAGCTGATTTTAGTTTGCAGTGATAGGGGGCAGGTTTGCTTTCTAAATACTGACAGATTTCAGCTGGTTTCTTGGCTTTCCATGCCTTTTTGCATCTCCTTTTCTTCATGTGTTCAATACTGATTCCATGTCATTCCGCTTTATTACACACAACTTAATTTATGGGCTTATTTGTTCTGATTTCTTCCCGTGTGTGGATTACTTTAACTGTTACCGATATCTGGGGAAAATTTCATATCAATAGCCCAATTAAAAATATACTGAAGAACAAAAGAAACGCAAGTGAATAAAAGGCAGACTGGAAAATAAGTTTGCGCGTGATTATTTTAGAAAATCAAATGTATCACTAGCGCGTACACATTTTCACTCGTTTCATCAAACTTTTCTTTGTTTTTCGGTCGTTTTGACTGAGTAACCATAAGAGTACAATAATGACTAGCTAACTTACGTTTCTTTTGTTGTTCAGTATATATTTACTGAGCAAAATATTGATGCGTTCAATACTTACTTTCCCTGCTGTACGAGGCACAAATCTTCCACCGACTGGGATCCTGCTCTTCCAGTTCCCATCCAGAACCAAATCACTTCAAATTATCTCCACATCCCAGATTTGAATGACAGCATAAGCTCATCACTTAACAGGGCTCATCAAACGTAACCCTCAGATCCAAATCCACCACAGTTTTTCTTTCCCTCCAGGCCAAAAGGTGAACAATAATCGCCGCTGATTGGCCAAACTGTCAATACACCAGACTCCCAGGTAAAGAGAAGTCGGAAAACCAGCAGTTCTTTGCCCTCGAGGACCACGATCTGTGAGCCCCGAGAACCCTAGTCAGTAGTGCTGCACGATTAGTCTAATCGCATTTGCAATCGCGATGTCAAGCAGTGCGATTGCATAACCGCAAAAAGGCGGCGATTTGCGATTCAATCCAAATAAGTCTGTGCTGCCAGTGAACATTTAATTGTCTGTCTCCTTTAATTGTATGGAGTCTGTTGACGTTATGCCCACAAGCGCTATCCTGGGCTGTGCCGGAGTAGTCAAAAATTACGTCCTATAGAATAATTCTACACCACTTTTCTTTCATCTATGTGGAAAACGTCTGAGGATAAAGGAAGGGTGTAACATAGAATTCCCACCATTTAGGAATACAACCGCGCCAATCAGAAAATCTGAATGCACTTAAAGCAGGCAAAGTGAACATGTTGGGGTCCCATACGTTTCTTCACGCGATTGGTCAGATGAATAGTAGCCCCTTTAAATAGTGGTGCTGCGCAGTATTGTGGAATGGCGTTCTCATTTCTTTTCGAAAAGGATGCGGCTGTGTACCCTATGCTGAAGGAGGTAAATTAGGAAGCACGGAGACACCGTTCCTTAACATTTAAAGAATTTGAAGGCTCTTATCATAGTTGCCACGGCATGTAATCATTTCCGGATCAGTTTTCAGGAGTTAGGAACACCAGCAGAAAAAACTATTGAGCCACAGCCGTGGTCTGTGCAGCAGGTATGGTCACGTGACTGCTCGCTACAGTTCTCAGAGACCAACATTGACGCCTAATAAAATCATAAGCAGGCGCGTGAGCAAGCCCAGGCTGAGAGTGAGTTTGTGGCGGAAAAAAGCCCCGCAACATCTAGAATCATATGCAGAGATTAGGCGTGAGTGTCTCGCCTCTTAGTGGCATTCACGTTCCTGTGTCTGAGTCAGCAATTATTCCATCAACGCGCACTGAAGAAAATCACTTGCGGAATTTAAGTCATTGTGCATTATGTTAATCAGTTATACGTGTATTACGGTGGATTTCCCCACTAGTGACGCAGAAATCGATTGGCCCTCATGATTGTCTTTACGGAGGGATTGAAAGCAATGGAATTGGCATTGTTTAAATATTCTTATTTCATTTAAACAATTCAAACGATCATGTCCACCTTTATGCAAGTGAAACTGAAACTTCAATGCACAAGGATTTTAATTCCGCGTGAGAATCTCATTAATAAGCGTTCATTGAACAATTGCGGACTGCGGTGGATAAGCAAAAAAAAAATGCGCGAGACTTAGGCCGAGTGCGTGAGACTTGGCATCTCGGCATATGGCGATACTTTGATTTCAGGTACGGCAATGTTGAACAGGATAAGACGTGTTGTGTAAAACTTGCAAAGTTAAAATCTCCACATCCCGCTGCAACACTACCGATCAGTATCAACACTTGGGACAGCAGAGAGAGAAGCACAAGGACTGCATGTGATGAAAGCCAAGCAAAGTAAAGCCAAAGAGTCAACTTAAATCCGCAAACGCCCAATGGTGCCACTGCTTTTGTACTTTGCAGAAATGTTTTTTTTTTTTGTTTAATGGTTCTGTACAAACGTTTTGCTTTTTGTATTAAGTAGTACTTAATAGGTTTACAAAAATGCCTGCAGAAAGGCATCCAAGTTTAAAATAGTGCCAATGCATTTGCACTTTGCAGAAAATATCCTGATTTTCAGAAATGGAAAAACCTCTTTTATGGAAAATGTTTTTTGAAAACGGTGCCATAAACTTTTGTATTTTTATGCACCTTAATGTTTGCATTTTTTTAGATGAGAAAAATACCCTACAAAATCATCATTATTCTCTCCACTCTCCTTGATAACAAAGCAAGTAGGCCGAAGATATAATTTAAAAAAATCAATCATATCATAATCGCAATAGCAAATAGCAATATGGTCCACTATAAATCGCAACCGCACATTTTTACCAAATCGTGCAGCACTACTAGTCAGGGCCATAAATATTTGGATATTGGCATTTTTTTATGGCTGTGTACCACAGCTGAAATGAAATCATGAATATATGCTCATAGTGCACATTTTATGATTTCATGATGGTGCTCGTCTTGCTGATCATTTCGATTTGATTAAATAATAGGTCAGAATGATAAGTACACGTAAGAGTGTATTCTGTATTGCTATTTCTGCTTTTCTGGCATATCTAATGTAACATGACAAGGGCCGGCTGTCACAGCACGAGAGATGCAGCATTTTGTCCTTCACTGAGAAACGCCATGCGGATTGTGGCTTTTGGGAAAAAAAAATGACTGTCGTTTTCTACCTCCGAGACAAAAGAGCGGCTCAGCGTATGTTACGTCACTGCTGTAGGATCAAACCGCTAATAAGGTGGCCATGTAGGGCTCGTTTGCATTGTTTATCTGTTTTGTACTTGGTCAAAAACAAATCGCAAAAAAATACTGGATTTACTTTTTAGACTCTGCTAATATATGTCTGTCATTGTACAGTTACATATGTGCTGCCTTTGTGTATTCTCTAAGGCTAAAAATATAGTGAAAAGACGTCTTTATGAGTCAAATTTGAATGTTGGTGCTGATGGACACTTGGATTATGCTACACAAGCAGTATGAAGGCATTTTGTGGTTTTTGAATGTTGTTTTTTTACGCTTGAAAAAGTGGTCTCCAATTACTTGAATTGATTTGGATTTGTCTTCAATGCTGTTTTTTTTCAACTCCAAAAGCGTTTTGAGGAATAAAGAAATTAATGGACCCCTTCAATGAGTCTTGAGGTGAGATGAGTGAATTTTCATTTTTGGATGAATTTTCCCTTTAAAAGCTGAAAGTTAACACTGCGGGGACTTGGTTGCTTTGTTTCAAATGCAAGGTGGTGGCGTAGTAAACAAAAATAATAAAGCTTGTGATACTGTATAATTATTTGAAGACCTAACTCCATACCAATTTACAGCAGTTACAATTCTTTTTGGACTCCATATGGCAAAATATTGCAACAATTAATTCAATTATCATATCACAATACCCTTGAGTTACACCATTCCTGCACAGGACTTGAAGTGTTGCTATGTACAGTGGAAAATTGCCCAATACTGTTGAAAAATACTACAGACTCCTTAACGCAAAATAAAACACAAAACGTGAAAGTGTGCATGATGAGAATACTGGGAAATAAATGGATTTTTGAATGAACATCCCACTTGATTGCAACCACGCAAAGTCAGTCACTTGTTATTTCCTCTCATCAGCACCAAGCTGCAGGAATCACAGCCCTCCATAATAAAAAAAACAGCCTTTCTTGAACTTCCAGAGGAATCTGTTTCACTCAATCTTACAATATACACGCTCTCCAATTACCAAGAAATGAAGCTGGTTTGAATATTACAAAAACAGCGTGTGTTGAAAGGGTTGGACTAGTGTAGGCGGTCATCATGACTGCTTGGGAAGTCAAAATTAGAAATAGCCATTCGTCATACAAAGATCGTTTTCTGCCGAAGGACACAGATGACTGCTGAACACCATAACGTTTAAACTATCCAAATCATACACTGACTGAAGCGTGTCGAAGATAGAATTTATCAAATGTTCAAAGCACTTTTACCATCTCCCGTGACTGCGCTGGGCGTAGGGCCACCTGTTGGGAGACAACTTTTCTTTTCACCAAATGGTGGCGTGATTATCTTGGGTGTGGTTCCAAGGCTCGTCGCCGGTCGCCTTAGCGGGAGATTAGGGCGCACGGAGGCCTGGAAAAGGGCACCATTCATGGTCAGTGGTTGGGAGTCCTGTGGAGCATAAAGAAAAAAGCCGTGAGAAACATGAGCGTTCACAAGCAGTGTTCTCTGTCGCTTAAATGGGGGAGTGAGTGAGAGAGTCAATTCGCTTCCTTGGCGAATAATAGCTAACGTTTGCAGGCAAATAAGCTAGATGGGGGGGTAATAATCCTGTGTTAATACTCCACCAATTTCGGATGAAATCAGTACTTTTTCACCCTGATATTTTGGCACCCTGAGAATCATTCGGGTCTATAATCACGTCAAGCGTACATCCAGTCCAGAATATTTAGAGTTTAGTTTCTAGTGCTGCTATTGATGGTAGTTGCATATAAAGGCGGCAGCCATGTTACAGATAACACACCGAGTTGCTCGGGCAGGCTCAGCATGTGTATTCGCGACATAAAATATGAATATTAAATTCTAAAGCCCCTTCTCACAAATAAAACCCCCAAAAAGTATATTGGTGCCCCTTTTAAAAATAGTTCCGACGAAAGAGAAGGTTGGACTCGGATTTCTTTCCCAAATTAATCACCACACTTAGCAGTTCGCCAGCTGGCACATTTGCAAGCGACGACGACCCAGGCAATAGCGCGACTTACAACGTTAGCTGCTAACTAGGTAATTAGCCAACACGGTTAAGCCCCTTTTCACACAGGACGCAAAACGAGTTTTTGGCACGATAGATTACTCTCAAAGTCAATGCAAAGACGCGAATAGTTTCGCGTGTATTCGCGTCTTTGCATTGACTTTGAATGTAATCTGTCGTGCGAAAATTCGTTTCGCGTCCGGTGTGAAAGCAGCTTTTAGGGGGTAGACTCCTTACTTAGCAGTAGTAACGTTACTCGGCCAATGTTCATATATTAGCAGTCAACCAGAAAAAAATCCCTTTATTGCATTCAAATAAACAATATCATCCACAACTAAACATATCAAATATAATATTTATATAGGAAAGTATACTATGCAAAGTGATTAAAGGTACGGGAACAAGTCATGAACGAGCGAATGGAGTGCGGGCTAGCTTGAGGAATCAATATCCCCAAAGCGCTAATACGGATAAACTGCATTTAAGACAACACATAAACTCTGAACACGGTACATTGTATCACATCAAAGCAACATTTGCAATATTTTGTATTTGGGGAAATGTTTCAGACGACATGTAAAGCTACCTTATGTTCGGCGACACGCGTCTTTCACTGCCTCTTCGAATTTGTAAAAATAGTACGCATGCGCACATCGCGCAGTGAAACAAAAGTAAGAGTTTTGGCTCGGAGTTTTTTTGTTTTTTCTTTGTTTTTTTTTGCAGTTTCTCGACATACGGCAGTTTCATGGGTACACCAGTCGATTTGAAGGATTAGGGATTATGGTAAGGGTTAGGTTAGGGCAGGGTTTGAAATTGGGACAGCCGTACCTCTCCAGATTGAAATACATTGGAAAACTGCCATACCCGTGGCAACTGCCCTTTTTTTCTTGCAATCGTTTGAGGACAACTCTATTTCCAACATGTGAATGGAGGAACTCCACTTCTGCATCAAAAAAATCCCCAGCATGTAAAATAATCTCAATCTGTGAGACCAGCCCGCTTGAGTCATATTCCTCTCATTTTTGGTCGAAAATTGTTAAATGCACAAACTGTTGAAAAAGGGGGGTCCATAAGTGCTGCTGCAGGACCCTGTTTGCCATGCATGCATTGAGGCAACTTTAGGCTTGCCTTCTAAAAAGTCGCTGAACAATGTAAGCAGTTGCAAGTTGTATTTTCTTAATATTTTTATTTTCAATGAAATAGTTTTCAATCATGTCCACCCAGTATTATACAATTCAGCAAATAATTTATGTTTCAGGCCAGTTCATGAAAATGAAGGCTGTTCGAAAAGAGACCTCTTTTTCTGCCAAGTCTGAAAAAGCAGTTGAGGCGAGCTGGCTTCTTCCCAAACGGCTTGGTCCAATCTAACCAGGAAAGGGATTTTTGCCTTTTAAAAGGGACAAAGCTCTGGTTTGAAGCTCTATATTTACTGAAACACAATTACCTATCTTGTTTAACATATAACATATATATTAACAACTTATTTTTGCATCTTGTCCATTCACTATTAGTACCAAATTTATCCTGCACCAACCTTTTTGAGTTTTATGCAGCTATCAGATTTTAGATGTGTCTATTTTCAATTAATAAATGATTTCACCAATTAAAATGTCAAATGATACGTTATAATGTTTTCAATGCAGTACAGGAAGGGGCTTTTCAATTTTTTTTATTTTTTGAACATTTTCCAAGTACATGTATTGGTGGTGGCCAATGGGCAGAAAGCAGGGAGGGCATAAACATGCCTTTAAACTGATAATTTCTCTTGATCATTTTTCCTTTTTTAAAGATACTTCAGCTCACCTCTTTCAGGTGTCGCTATTTCTTTTAGTTAAGAGGAGAGATGAAATGCATCATTTTGGACGCAAAAATGTGCGCATTTCAAACTTTTTTTTCACTTAAACAATAATGAGGCCCAGGATTGATGGCCTGTATGGACAGCAGACTCGATTTGAAAGATCAAAATACATCAATAATGGGTTAATTCAGTACTTAATGCGACGGTGAGGAGGGAGGTGGCGGGGTGGGGTGGTTTCTGGTACCACGTAAAGCAAAAGTTATGCAATAACCCCATTACATTTTCTTCTTGGCAAATTTAGAACAAGCTCTGGCAGGGCAACCTCATACACTTCCCGGTGAAAGCTATGAGGTATGTGGATCTCTGCTGAGACTCAGTATCTCATCCAAAAGTGCTTGCCATTAATATGGAGTCGATCCCCACATCACAGATATGACTGCCTCCTCCGTTCTTGGAAGGCTTTTCACAAAAATTTAAGCACAATGCTGTTTGGGTCTATTTTCATTCAATCAGGAGGAGCATCAGAGAGGAGAGATGCTGTTACGTGATTAGACATGATTAAAGTCACCCTCATTGATCCCAACAGTGTTTAAGAGCCATTCCAGGAGAAAATGGCACTTTTTGCAGATGTTGAGGAGTTAATACCCTGGAATTGAATGAAACTTGGCACATAGGTAGATATGGGAGTCTCACGGAAAAAGCCTAAATTTTAGGTCCATATCTCATTTAGTCTGCTGGTGGTACCACCTGGAAGCCACCAAAGTGGCTCAGTTTTGCTTTTGACACCACATCTCACATCAACTATTATGACGTAAGGGTACATAGTACCAGATGAGTTGTACTTTTAGCATGACTAAGGACACTTCAAGTCTGGATAAACATTAGCATATACTGTATGTGTTAACGCTAAACAAAACTATCATTTTTACTGAATATTATCTTGGAATCTTGCTGGGTTAGTGTAATGGATGGCCAGAAAGATGGTCGAAATTGATTTTCGGTGCATGTTCGCGGCATATTTTCTCAGTAACCCAGAAATGTTCCATGGTGATAAATGCTGTTTGTTGTGCTTTTGGAACTCTATTTTCAGGAATGTCAAGCATTTCCTTGGTAGTATCTGCACTTTCAAGCTAGACGGAGCCAAAGTTGGAGGAAAACTCAAAATGGACCATTTCATAGTAGACTGTGCCGATGTTTAGGCAGCATTATTTCGTTTACCCAGCTAGACAGAGATCTTTTTAAAAATGTTTGACATCTTTTGTCTTGTGGAAACTATGCAACATGATATTACTAAACTTGAACATGCTTTCCAGGATTATAAATGTTTTGCTACAAGAGCTGCTAGAAAATCTACCTTTGGACGCTATTCAGGTGGTGTAGGACTTAAAAGGTACTTAAAAGGTTTCAACATTTAGTTACCAGGTTAAAGCCAGAACTTGAAAACTGTATTGCTTTATTACTTAATGTTTCCAAAGTGCCTATACTGATGCTAGGGGTATGTGGGGGATTTCCCCTTCTGCGTTGTGTATTTTAAGTATTGTAAGCAATAAGTAATAACACACTCAGTCAAAGGCAGCTGATATTAGTTTATACGTGCACGGGAAGCCACACTAGTACAGACAAAAGTCCTAGGTGGAGACCTCCTCGAAACGGGGGTGACCCCAGATCTTATTCACAACAGGATGGGAGGAGTTACAGTGAACAAAGAGTGTGGGCCAGCAGGTTACAGTAAGTAAATCCTTATATAAACAGCGACACCTACAGTTCAGGAGGTACACACTATGAAATAAGAATTTCCACCACGGGTATATGTCCCTCCAGAAGGCAGCCCATATTACTGCGATAGGGACTCTGATGGTATCAATATAATTGAACAGAATGTAGCAACAATAGTAGCAGATCTTGGGTATAAACCAGAAATATTGCTTTTTGGAGATTTTAATGCCAGAACTGCAGCTAATGACGATTTCCTTACGGAAGATGACAACAATATTGAACTTTTGAATCTAGGATGTCTGTACGAAATTGATCATTTCTGTCAACGGTGAAATACGATTGATGACAAACATAATAAATTTGGATTTTCATTATTAACCCAATGTAAAATGTGGGGAGTCAATATAGTGAATGGTAAGAAGCCAGGGGACATCACTGGATCTATACCTATATCAGCAGACAAGGCACAAGTGTAATCGATTACTTTATTGCTTCTACTTCATTGTTTCAACAAATCCTGGACATGAAAGTTCACAGTCGAACAGAATCTGACCACCTACCTATTTCATGTTGTATAGAATATGAGCAAAAAAATGATGCCATAGAATTCTTAGACCACGATAAAAATGTTGCCATGTTTGACAAACCACGTTTTAACATTCCAAATGATATTGATAGTGTTTTCAAGGAAAGATGTAAAGATAGTGTATTTGACAATTTGCACTCCCAGTTTATAACTCCCAGTCTTTTTTTTTTTGAGTTAACAGATGTTAATAGTGCAACGGAAATGATTTGTGAAATATTTTATCATATAGGCTTGCTGTTTAGGAAAAGCTCTAGCGTAAAATTCAAGATTGATGCACAGCCACAATGGTTTGATTCTGAATGTGTGAAACTTAAACACATCAAATATGATATGTTGGCTTAACTTCGTTTGCACAGATCCCAGGAAAATATTAATAATTACTTGGAAGCTAAAGGAACTTTTCGTAAGACTTGTTAAACTAAGAAGGATTTATCACATTCTAAGACTTGCGATGCTGTTAAGGCTGCTGTGGCAGGTAAAGACTGCAAAACATTTTGGAAAACAATCAAATCTATTGTTACATCTCGAACTGAGCTTGCTAAATTAAGTCCAGGCAGTTGGTTCGATTATTTTAAAAATCTCTTAAATCCTGAGACTCTGAATTCTAACTGTGTGTATGATGATGATATTGCTGATGATAAATCGCAGCATGACCCAGCAGAGTGTAGTGACCGTGTAAATGCTGATGAGTTATCTGATGAAATTAGTTTAGATGAGGCAATTAAGGCTATTTCGCAGTTAAAAACTGGCAAAGCATCAGGGATAGATGGAATCCCACCTGAATTTGTTAAACACTCTTTTATAGCACCTTATTTTTACACTCTGTTTCTTACTGTCATGGACATCGGAATTTTTCCGGAATCATGGAATTCTGGTCTATTGGTGCTTCTTCACAAGAGCGGCGATTCTTCAAACCCTAACAACTACAGAGGCATTTCACTTTTAAGTGTGATTGGAAAGATTTTCACCTCCATTTTAGAGAGCAGATTACGTCAATTTGTAGAAAATAAAGGGCTCCTAAATGAAGGGCAAGCAGGATTTCGTAATAATTATTCAACTGTTGACAATATTTTCACATTGACTGCTCTTGTACAAAAGAAAGCCTAAGCACCGCTTTAATGCGGCTTTTATAGATTTCAAAAAAGCTTTTGACTTCGTAAATAGAAGAAAAATGTTAGATCTTCTGTGGAAACATGGTGTCCATGGCAAGATTCATAAGGTATTGGAAAGTATGTATTCAAATGTACTGTCCTGTATTCGAACAGGTCGATGCCGAACACAATCATTTAGTACTACCGCTGGTGTAAGGCAGGGTTGGATGCTCAGTCTGCTCTTGTTTATTCTCTTTATAAATCAGCTCACAAACGAACTGTGTGAAAGTAATAGTAATGGTATATTTGTAAATGACTGTATTGATGTAATTAGAATATTATTGTTTGCAGACGATGTAGTCCTTGTAGCAGATTCGCCAATTGATCTGCAAAAAAAGTTGGATATATTAGAACAATTTTGTAAATTGTGGGGTTTTGAAGTGAATTTAGAGAAATCAAATGTCGTTGTGTTCAGAAATGGAGGATATTTAAAAAGACTAGAAAAATGGTATTATGGTGGAAAGGAAATGGCCGCTGTTACTTACTATAAATATTTAGGCGTTATTTTCTCATCACGTTTAATCTGGTCAAAAAATTGTGAAAAATTCGCTTTACAGGCACAAAGTGCGTGTTTCACTATCTATCTTTTGTTGTAACTATCCAACCATTGGTTTCAAAACTGCTATGAATATTTTTGATACAAAGATAGCCACTATAGCCTTATATGGCAGTGAAATCTGGGGATATTGTTTTAGAGAATCCATAGAAAAGGTTCAAAATAATTTCTTAAAGAAGTATCTTTCAATCAGTAAAAAATCTTCTACCATGGCTGTTTTGGGTGAAACTGGCAGATATAACCTGTGTGTTAAATACTATTTTAACTGTATTAGATATTGGTGTCGGTTAATCCGTTTACACCCATCATGTTATCCTGCAGCATGTTATCAGATGTTAAAGCAGCAAGATGAAAATGGTAGCCAGAACTGGGTTTCACATACAGGTACTCTCTTATTTTCAACAGGTTTTTCATATGTATGGATAAATGTTCAAGAATGGTATACAGGGTTAAACAAGTCACATTATCTTTCATTCTACAAAATGTTTAAGAATATTTTTGAACCTGAAGCATATATTTTTCAGATGTTGTACCTAAAGATTTATTAAGGTTTTTTGTTAAATTAAGATGTCAGTCTCACAATCTCAATGTCCAGAAAAATAGGACATGTAATAATGATAACATCAAGGAACTGATTTGTACACTCTGTTGTTTGCATGAGATACAAGGTGAATATCATATTATTCTTATCTGTCCGTATTATGAATCTATAAGAAAACTGTATGTACCTCCACTCTATATCAATTTTCCTTCATGGGCGAAATTTTGTAAATTACTAGCATGTAGAAATTTATCAACCATAAGAGATCATAGCTATTTTTCTTAAAAGAATGCAAATATTTTAATCTTACTAAAGCTGTACATCCACACCACATTGCTAATGCAATATGATATGTAATCTGGGCCATGTGGCCTGTAATATCGAATAAAGTCTGTCTGTTTGTCTGTCAGAAATCTGAAATTCACTGGATGCATAGTCCCTATGGAGTACATTACAGCATTAGCAAAATCTCAATGGTAGTTATTTCCAGTGTAGTTGATATTAAACATCAAGGGCTCTAATTTCTTTGCGCAGCACAGGTGGCGTAGCGTGGCGCAGCCCACGCAGTGGTAATTTCGTATGGAGTTAAATTAATGCCAAAACCTAGTATTGAAACCAAACATGTTTTACAAATGCACAACGATTCACAAACAAATACAATGTGATTTGCAAATATAAAAATGATTCACGTGCAAACAAAGTGTGGTTTGCAAATATAAAAACGATTTGCAAACAAATACAGTGTGGTTTGCAAATATGAAAACGATTCACGTACAAACAAGGTGTGATTAGCAAATATAAAAAAACGATTTGCAAACAAATACAGTGTGGTTTGCAAATACAAAACACCATTAACAAACAAATGTATTCAGTTTTACAAATACAAAACGTACCGATTACAAGTATACGACGAGAACCATTTCCTACAAGTACAAATCACTTTTGGCAGTTTTCTACCGCTGACATGGCGTAAAGGATTTTCTCACAAATGTCCTCACTGCTATTGTCCCTGTCAAACAGCAGGTGGGGCTATGACTCAATATCCTAGATCTCTACACCGTGAAGTTGAGCAGAATGGAGAACGGCCGCTAGCGACAACCGTCGACATGAGGATGATGGCTGAGGCTAAATAAAAACGCAGTGTCTACGTGTTCGAAATAACCCCGTGTCCGACAGTGGGATGGTGTCAATATAACTCCGTGTCCGACAGTCGATTATTGTTTTTGATCTCTTGAAGTCTACTGAATCTTTTAAATAGCCTATTAAACGTGAATGTTTGATCAGATGGCTCAGTTCTTCAAGATGGGTACTGAGAATTTCAATCAATGTTTCTGTTAAAGCTCCGCTCAATAAAGTGTTCCGATTGTTAGTGATATATTTTTATTTTCCATTTCGTTATAAATCTGGGCCCGTATTCACAAAGCATCTTATCTTAGCGCTATAGGTACTACTCCTAAGACGCGCTAAAACATTTTATGTAGGAGTAAAATCTTAACAAAACCGCTGAGAGCAACTTTTAGCCATCCGAGACACCGAGGGTAACGCTGCAACGATCTGTAGGCTGATATTATCCCACGCATACCGCTTGGATTTGCTGTTCACCCCCGAGCCAATTTTCCCTCTGATTAGGCTACATGCTTTCGCTCCAGCACCAACTGCTCCAGCAGCAGTAACTGGTCTTGGCTCCAGCTGGGCTTTCGCGTCATTTTTGAGTTTACATCCATGACAGTTTAGGGCAAACAAACTTGAACGGCTCGACATTTAAATGATCGCAACAAATTATCATTCTCATCGGGTAACAAGTAGCTATTGGGGCAAGTGATGTGTGTCATTAATAACTCGTTTAATGCTATTAATGTCTTTACAATTATCTTTTTCCTATGTACGTTTATTTGCCTAAGCGTGATATGCGGGGACCGTGCATTGCAATTTTCAAAAGTGGTCAACATGTTATCATCTTAAGCCGAATCTAAAAAAAAAGCCGACACATTGTATTTTAACAATAGCTTGCTTAAAAGTATCTGGGTTGTAGACTAGCCTATGTAATAACAGTGGGGAGAGGTTTATTTAAATGTCAGTGTTAAGGTTAAGGTTAGGCTTAAAGTTAATGCAATGTTTAAAATGGGGATCGTCGTACCTCTCTACTTTGAAATGCATTGGAAAACTGCCGTACCCGTAACAACTGCAATTATTTTATGGGACAAACCAGCCACTTGGACTAGTTTCTCATTTTTTCCTCCATGGGTTGTATGTGGGATATTTTTTTCAATGGGCTGCCCTGCCACCAGACAACCAATCACCGTGCTCAATGTCCCAAGACTCGTGCATGAGAATTGACGTCAGCCATAGCAACGGAGATTACTCCCGCCTATCTCAGAGCTACCCCTATTCTAGGAGTTACCAATTTTCTTCACTAAAGGTTGCCCTCAGCGGTTTTGTGAATTTTAAGATTGTACTCCTACATAAATGTTTTAGCGCGACTTAGGAGTACTCCTAGCGCTAAGATAAGATGCTTTGTGAATACGGGCCCAGATTTACAACGAAATGGAAAATAAAAATATATCACTAACAATCAGAACACTTTATTGAGCGGAGCTTAAACAGAAATATTGATTGAAATTCTCATTACCCATCTTGAAGAACTGAGCCATCTGATCAAACATTCACGTTTAATAGGCTATCTAAAAGATTCAGTAGACTTCAAGAGATTAAAAACAATAATCGACTGTCGGACACGGGAGTTATATTGACACCATCCCACTGTCGGACATGGAGTTATTTCGAACACGTAGACACTGCGTTTTTATTAAGCCTCAGCCATCATCCTCATGTCCACGGTTGTCGCTAGCGGCCGTTCTCTATTCTGTTCAACTTCACGGTGTAGAGATCTAGGATATTGAGTCATAGCCCCACCTGCTGTTTAACAGGGACAATAACAGTGAGGACATTTGTGAGAAAATCCTTTACGCCATGTCAGCGGGAGAAAACTGCCAAAAGTGATTTGTACTTGTAGGAAATGGTTCTCGTCGTATACTTGTAATCGGTACGTTTTGTATTTGTAAAACTGAATACATTCGTCTGTTAATGGTGTTTTGTATTTGCAAACCACGCTGTATTTGTTTGTGAATCGTTTTTATATTTGCAAACCACACTGTATTTGTTTGCAAATCGTTTTTTATATTTGCTAATCACACCTTGTTTGTACGTGAATCGTTTTCATATTTGCAAACCACACTGTATTTGTTTGCAAATCGTTTTTATATTTGCAAACCACACTTTGTTTGCACGTGAATCATTTTTATATTTGCAAATCACATTGTATTTGTTTGTGAATCGTTGTGCATTTGTAAAACATGTTCGGTTTGTATACTAGGTTTTGGCAGTAATTTAACTCCATAATTTCGTCCCTGTGCAGCCTTTGGTAGATGAACGTGCGCCGAGATTGGTGTGGTGGCGTAGTAGGGGGAGGTGTCACTTATTCATCAAGACGCAGTGACAATTTCGTAAAAAGAAAGTCTCCGCTGGAGTTGCTCAGAAAACTTGCCAGCTCCTACCTGGTTTAATTTCTGTGCAGTGGTAATTTGGCTGATCGGCGCACAGTGCGCACACGTCACCGAAATATCACAGGCAGGTTTCCAGAATGTCAGGCACATTTCAATGCAATAAATAATTACAGGAAGCACTATTTAATGTAGGCTATCTGAATAAGGACATAAATTATAGTATCTACATCGATTGCCCTGATGTCAGATTAAAGGCAGTTGGCACGTGTAATGGAAACTTGACCTGGCTTAATCAACGCAGCTGAATCTGTGATGCAAACTCAGGACTTCACATCTTTCTCAGCCAACCACAAACTGGATATATATTTGCTTGCATTCTATGCTCAGTAAAGCCGCTTGCACACTGGACACGAAACAAATTTTTCGCACGACTGATTACAGACAAAGTCAATGCAAAGACGCGATAGTCGGACAGGGTTTTACTCAGGGCCAGATTAACACTTCACTGTACCCTGGGCAACAATATTCAAGGGCCCCATCATCACGACCCCAGGATCACTATAATCTGGCAAAATACAGAATAAATTCCAGTAATATACGTAAATATACTCAATACTTCAATATCTAACTGTCATCAAGTGCATTTTGATGTACAGATGTGCAAATGCTCATAGAACTACAAATGCACCACAGTCCTCTTGTCAAGGCCACTCGCTCACATATGATGCTATGAAAACAAAATACATTAGCATCAGTATAATCTGGCAAAATTAACCCACTACATTAAAGAGGGGGGGGGAAGTGTCCTCCATTTTCACAAAAAAATAAATAAGCAACCACTTTCAAAGCATCCAATATTTATTAACAGCACTTAAAGCCAAAACAAATGTACTGAATTGATAGAGCCATCACAAGTCCACAAAAGACACAAACAAAAATCCATAATCTGATAGAATCAAGTAGCATTTTGTTCCTCAGCTCATTTTAAACAGAAATCACCCTGTCACCTCAGAATTCAACAGGACAGTCAAGTAGTGCAGTGTAAACATTTTGGAATCTGCCAGCTTTCTCTCAACAACAATAAACAATTTACAGCATTTTCATGGAGCCACCACAAGGAAAAATATAAAATTCAGTGTCATCTGCTCAAATAAACATTTTGGTCCTCAGCTAATTTTAACTTGTTTTAAGACAGAAAACAATCTGTCACATCACAATTCAACAAGACAGGCAAGGCTTAAACGTTTTAGTGCAACATAAACATCTGGAAACCTGTCAATTTCTCTCAAAGAAATGCTAATCTGGCATGACATAATATGTTTCAACGTTAAATCTCTGACTACTATCAGTAAAAGCTACTTCGCTGTCATCACCAGACTCATCTGCAAATTTCTTTCTTTTTCTCACACGTCGAGTGTCAACCTGATAGTTTTGTGTGACACTAACAGCGCGTGCGGATCCTTCTAGCTCTGCAAACTGTTCTCGTAGGGTGCCAACATATGAATGCAGTGACCGCAAAAGGCTAAGAGCAGTAGCTAAATCCATATCGCTTTTTTGGAGTTGGTCGCTTGTTGCCTTAAATCTATGCAGTACACGGTCCCACAACATAGTCATTATTACGGTCTCAAGTTTATCAAGCTTTGCGACCAATGCAGCAGTTTCGAGTTTGTTTTGTGTTTTCTCATCACAGTCTGCAGCTATTTTGGCTAATGTATCTCTAAATGCCCCATAATTTTCATTGAGAGCTTTTGTGGAGTCTGCTCTGCAACTCCATCTAGTGGTGCTGAGTGATTTTAGAGTGTAGGCTATTTAATGTGATGTTCGCTGTGATGGAAAACTATTCCAGCGATGTGTTGATAAGCTGCAAAATGTATACATGGACTGCAACAAGTCAAAAAAAGAGTTAACCTCCTCACAGCAATTATCAATGCAGTTAACACCTACAAGGTTCAGTGAATGCGCAGCACACGGTGTATAATGAATTAATGGGTTTTGTTTTTTCAAGTGCGCCTGGAGCCCGCTGTATTTGCCAGACATATTGCTAGCATTATCATAACTTTGGCCACGGCAGTTTGACAAGTCTAACCCCAAGCCTCGCACCATTTCAATCACAGCTTCAGCTAGGCTTACACCTGTGTGGCTGTGGATAGGCTCAAACCCAATGAATCTTTCCACTACTCTACCATCTGCACTGACAAAACGAAAAACAAATGTGAGCTGATCTACATGTGCAAAATCTGGTGTTGAATCAACGATCACAGAGAAATATTTAGCGTGTCTGATTTCCTCTGCTATCACTTTCTTAGTTTTGTCACCCATTAATGAAATAAATTCTTCACACACAGTTGAGGACAGGTAAGATGGCTGACCTCTACCCTTATTGCCATGCTTCTCAATGTGCTCCTTTAAAAAGGGGTCAAACTCCGCTCTCAGTTCAAGCAGTCCCAAATAGTTCCCATTGTGTGCGGAGCCGAGCAGTTAGTTGTCGCCTCGAAATGACAGTCCTCTCGCTCCCAAATATTTCATAACCGCAACCACACGTCTAAGGACTTCTTTCCAGTACTGCTGTTCTGCCTCACACAGTCGGGCAAGAGAAGCGTCCACTCTGCATGCGTATTTAGACCTGTGCAATAAAGAAAGCATGTATTGCCTGTGTTCTGCGCTCTTTTCGTGATCACTAATCCTCTCTGGATGTTTCCAATCACAGAATCCGCTGATAAATGCATGCTTTTGGGATGACAGGAGTTTGCACGCATAGCAATAAACTGATCCAGTTGATGGCGAGTAAAGAAGCCATTCCCTTGGCACAATTTCGTTGTTTGGGAGACGGCAATGAAGCAAATCGTTAGTGAGTGAACTTGTCCTACTCCCAAGGCCAGACTCCCTTACCGATGCAGGATACTTGGCAGCCCGGTTCTGGAAAGCTGCAGGCCCTCGGTAGATCGCCTCTTCCTGGAGCTGCTCCGTAACGGGCCTTCACAGTGCAGGATCCCCAGCCCCAGGGAGTTGAGAAGTTGAGGTACAGGGGCAGCTCGTTGACTCGACGAGCGGCTCAGATGGAGGTGAGACTGGAGACCCATCACCGCTTCCCTCAGTGGTCGCACTCGCAGCAGAATTCGGGTCGTCGGCTGAAGATGCTGGGGGGAGCTCTTCTCTCTCAGGGCCGTGAACATTAGCTAGCGCCGGCGGCAGTGAAGAAATGTCTTGGCTAGCTGAGCTGTCCGGCTCGTTGACAGACGCTGCCTTAGCAGAACAGTTGGTAACGTTAACTGGAGTGAAGAAATTGCCTATTTTCGGTATATACTTTAAATTTTCTGCGTTTCTGATCACCTTCTCCTTTTTTAATTTTCGTTTAGCGCTCCCACTTAGCTGCTTCTCCATGTTTGCATTTTTTTGAGACGCGTACCGTAGAGGCGCTTGACGTCACACACCCTGTGTTCTGTGCAGTGCAGCGGTTCCGAACGGCGGACAGTTTAACTTATAAGCAAGATATAAACAGATATTTTCCTTATGCCCTTGTTGAGGATTTTATTTCAGCATTGTTTGTTATATTCGATAATATTGATTATAGATATGTTTTATCATTTGCTCATACTAATAATCAATAATTATATTACGCAGGCAGCAGAAAGACACACACACACATGACACACGCATATATACAAGTAATTCATATACTGCAGTGCAAACACAGACAAATATACAAACAGGGCAATTCAGTTCACACTTGCATGAGCAGTGCACACATATATGCAGCAGGCTTCTGTAGCTTTAGTTGATGCAAAAAAACCATAATCAGAAGATGTATCTGATTTCTGCAGCTTTGATCAATATTTGTTCAGCAAAATCATTATTTGCTACTGAAAACATACTCAATTGATTTATTTGTTTTTAATTTGATATGCATCAAATTCATCCACTGGTATCTTTTTCTTTGGGCTGTATTTTCTGTCTTTGTATCTCTGATCTCTGTATATTTTTCATCTGGGTGTGACAGTAAGTGTCCATTGTAATGCGCATGCATCTCCTGCGTGACTCATGTGTGACAGTATTTTTTCACTGTGGGATGTATCAAATTCAGAAGGATTACCTAATTGCAATCTCGACCAATTGTTATGAGGGGAGGGACCATATTTTCCTGTATTAATACTGTATGCCATAGCTCAGTTGGTCAGTTTTTTGCGGGGTTAAAGAAAATTGGGAGTGCTACGGACGGTTTGTGAGGGACCAGATCAGGAGAGGAGGAACCCAGCTTTGCATTTTTCATCATGACACAATAAAGCCTAAATTTTTCCTTTTTCAAGAACCTGTCTCTCTCCAGTTGCTTGAGGATGGGGGAATTTCTTAATTTTAAGAAAATCCACCACACCCTCACTGCCTGGGCCCTTTAGAGATCGCGGGCCCCTGGGCAATTGCCCAGTTGCCCATATGGTTAATCTGGCCTTGGTTTTACTATAGCTCCGTGTACGAAAGTCATAGAAGTTCTAATTTTTCCGAGTATTCCAGGAATTATTAGACATGCAAACTAGGCTATGTTTGTGTTCGACCTTCGCAAAACGCAAATTCATTGCTATCGACTTTTCCTGGTCTCTTAAGCCTATTTGTCTGTTTTCTTCCATTGAAGATAGACAACAGTCTTTATACGGTCTTTCTTTTGAAAATTAGTCAGATGGATCGAACAGATTCACGCTTTATTTCCACACTAGAGATAAAATAGCACATGTAGTCAGTGAGCAAATCAATTCCATGACCATTGACCGTGTGAATAAATTATCGGATGCACGATCAAGACTGTCCGACGCGAAATTCAAAATACTCCATGTCCAGCAGCCAACAAAAAGAATTGATATGAGAACACATTTATAACAAAATAAAGAGTAAAATATGTCACCAACAAATGGAACATCCAAAAAAGATGACCCGCAAATAGCCAAAATAAATCGCCGAGTTCATTGAATGTTCCGTTGATAAAATGTTTTTTTTTATTCTTTATTTCGTTATCAATCAGTCCCAATCGTCCTCTTTTTTTTGTCAGACACGGAGGCATTGTACATTGTCCCGTGCCAATGTCGACTCACTTTATTGAGCTGAGCTTAAACAGATTCTCGGTACTCATCTTGAAGAACTGAGCCCTCTTATCAAAACATTCACGTTTAATATCCAAAAGAGTGAGATTTGAAGAAATTAAGAACAATAATAGACTGTCGGACACGGAGATATATTAAAACCCTGTCAGAGTTTCGGACACGAGACATTGCATTCAACGCAATCTGTCGAACGAAAAATTCGTTTCGCGTCCAGTGTGCAAGCAGCTCAATACTCTACTATTATTGTCACTTAGGTCGTTTTTAGAGGGGAAAAGGAATACAGCCTGATTGCTACGATGTCGTACTGAGTTAAGATCACGTATTGAAAATGAATGTGTAACGTATCTTGCATTGTTGTTCATGCACGTTAATCTCAACATTTTAAGCAGCAAGGGTGTTGCGATTTATGAAATGAACCAATAGCGAAAACCAGATAATTGCAAAAGGAGGCTTTATTTCTGAAGGGGGCAACCCCCCACAGAGCTGGCAACTGTACAATGTCCGCAATCCAAAATCAAAGTGCAATGGGCGTAATCCAGAATCAAAACCAGCCCTGGAATGTCTACCTCTGGCATTTGTACCATTTCATACATTACAATGTGTCAATAATGTCATATGCCATTAATCATAACATGGTGATATTTGAAGACAGTTTTGTTTTCTTGTCATTATACATTTTATTTTCAGTAAATTCTGTAAATAATGTTTTCATAAGAAAAGTGATTTTATTTTGTCTTTATTTTGTGTTTGAAATGTATAAAAACAAGGAAGCCAACCCGCTAAGGGGCCAAGGCTGACAGAAAATTGTCTTCTAAATCATGTTTAGAGACCCATTTTGCAATGCAAGAAGATTTAAATAATGAAGATTATTAAAACAAGGAAGACAATGCTTTCTTCATTAAATTTGACTGCTTTTGCAGGTAATTTAAATTTAATTCCCACAATACATGGTTCCTATTGCCAAAGTAATAATTTAATGAAACCAAAGATCAAATAATTTGGCCTTTATTTCCTATTGTTCATCATTGAAGTCAGTGGTGAACTTTTACATTCACCATTTAGCAGGGTAACATGTAAACCACGAGAAGATTTCAATTCAGTAGATTGGCCGATTGGATCGTGTGTGGACTCCTTTTTAAAATTGGCAGGTCATGTCATATCATTGATCACTGGGTGGCACGGTGGCACAGTGGTTAGCCAGAAAGTTGTGGGTTTGAATCCGGCCTGGGGCCTTTCTGTGTGGAGTTTGCATGTTCGCGTGGGTTTTCTCCGGGAACTCCGGTTTCCCCCACCCACAAAACATGCACTATAGGAACACTCCTGTATGGCTGTGTGTGACTGTTTGGTGGTGGTCGGAGGGGCTGTAGGCGCATACTGGCAGCCACGCTTCCGTCAGTCTGCCCCAGGGCAGCTGTGGCTACAAAAACGTAGTTTACCACCATCAGAGCGTGAATGTGTGAGTGAATGAATAATGTATCCATTGTGAAGCGGCTTTGAGTGCCCAGTAAAGTGCTACATGGAACTGATGCATTATTATTATTATTATTATTATTATTATTATTATACCCTCCCTATGTACAAAGCTGGATCCGGATCACTGAAAATATTTGGAAAACTTGATCCACAAAAGTCAAATGATCATAACTTAATTTCATTTCATAATTTTAATTTGTTCAAAAGAGTGGGTCTAAAGAATTTTCAAAATGTAAGAACATAAATGCTTCAATTTATCACATTTTCCCCGAATACGGATCTTCGAACGCAATCATATGCACCAGTATATATCTTACGTTATCACAAGACAATATTTAAGAATTGGAACCAAAAAACAATTCTCTGCAGACTGGCAGCCGACCTGAACGCCTTCCACTGCAGGTTTGAGAAACTCTGTTTCACACGTCTCACCCACACGAGAGGAAAACCTGAAACACCCTCCCCCTCCCCCCATACCCATCACCTGCACTCAGGATCTGTGAGGGGGATGGGTGTCGTCCTAAACTTTGATCAAATTCTGGTCACACACTGCCCCCAGTGGGTGAGATACAGATTACACCCATAGCGCACAATAAATGCATTTTGTTTATTTTGTACATGACTGAGTACATGAGTACATTTAGTACATGAATCACAGCATTGTAACATGAGTGGTGCAGAGCGGAATGAACTTTGCCAAAATGCATACAGGCTCCACGCAATCAAGGGTTAAAAGGTTGACAATAACAAATTAAGTGGCGTCAGAAACTCTGAAAAAACCCCCGGGCCTGCAGAAAAGGTCACAGGAGAATGTACCCCAGTGAAATTTTTGGAAGTGTAATTTGCAACACGTGGTGAAAATCACAAAGTAGCCATTTCAGGAAAAGACTTGAATGAAGTGGATTTCGATGCACTTGGAGGACTGAAGGTGAAGGGGGACGAGCGCCGCGGAGGTCAAAGTTCAACCCGCAGTGGGTTGAACCTGATTAGCGACTTAATTTGGCTATTTGCTAACTGAGTTGTTACAAGGGAGAAAAGGGGGAAAAAGAAGAAGGGGGAAGATTCTCTCTGCCCCTAATGCAATAAAGGTTATACCTCGGGAGCAAATCCTCTTACCTCTTTTAATGTTTGAACTTTTACACACAAATTAGTTTCAGCAAACCCCGTTTAAACAAGAGTAAATCGTCTGCCGCAACCAGCCCTGCGCGCCTCTCTCCCCCTCAACTCAAGCAGAATGAAACCAATGAACAGCACTACAGCACAACCAAGAGGTCAGTGACAGCAACCTCTTTCAATATACAAAATTCCTTGACAATATACGCAAGAAAACATATGTAATACAGAGAGTCACAGTGAGTATTTGGAGATAAGTTTGTGTCAGTGAATAGCTTTGCAAAAGCTGACTCCTCATTTTTTACAAACTGTGAACTGTGGGGAAACTTCACCACCGGTGGAACAAAATCCCAAAATATCAACATTGGCTGAGAAATATCAGAGTGAAAAATGTGAGCATATCTAATGTTTGGATGACTTTGTATAGTTTAAGTTTGTGTTGTTCATTCTCTGTGCTGATTATTAGAAAGGGTTCATTTAAGATGAGAATTCACAAGAAACTGCATGTGAAACCAAATTTTGGGCACAAATTCAGGCTTTGGCTGTGATTTTCCGCTGACCTCTGGCCTTCTTGGGTGATATGTAAAACATACGTAATACAGAGATAGGTAGCAGGGAGTATTTGGAGATAAAGTTTGTGTCAGTTAATAGGTTTGCAAATGCTGACTCTTCATTCTCACAAACTGTGAAATGTGGGGAATTATCACCACTGGTGGAACAATAACCTGAAATATCAAGGATGGAAATACAAATCCCATTCACACCTTGAATGAATGCTGGAATGTTATGAATGTGACAGGTCAGGATTACTAAATAACTTGTTTTAACATTTTGAACATCGCATTTGTAATTTGTTCATTTCATGACTAACATTTGCATTTGAGAAAAAAACATCTTTGAAAATTATTTTAACATTGAAGGAATTATGGCGAGAGGATGAGCCTGGTATCAAATTAGATAAAAATGAGATCTTTCAAATGATCAAACCTATTTTGTCCATCAACTTATCCCCTACAGTGATGCAACCCTTGAAAGCTTTACTTAAATGCATTTTTTTAAAGATTTCTCTGAATGATCAAAAAACTAATGACAAATGTACGGTAGCAATACTTGTTTTTATAAATAAACTGTGAGGTAGCGCTCAGGAACCAGTCACGAGAATCCAGGAATGCAATAGAAGTGATTTTATTAAGCGAGGGGGTAAACCCCGCAGGGCCGAAGGCAACAGTACAAAGTCCATAATCCAAACATCACAATCCACATGTCAGAATCTGAGTCAAAAAACCAGGGCAGCAAACACAATAATCGTAGTAAGGCAGAAAGAGGGTTTAACAGATGCAGACAAAAGTACCAAATCAGAGGCAAAAATCAAAGTCGAGGACGGTCCAGTCAGAAGAGCAACACTATGAGTATAAGGCGAAGAGGAGAGCAACACAGGTAAACTAAGAGAAATGTTCTGGCAGGGAACTGCTGTGAGAAGACTGCTAGTACACTGCCCGGCCAAAAAAAAAGTCGCACACTCAAATATTTAGTTGGAACCCCTGTAGCTTTGATTACAGTGCATACTCATTTTGTCATTGTTTTGACAACTATATGCAATGCCAGAAAATTTATTTTCGATCATACATGCCATAATTTTTGGCCGAGATCTTGTCTTTTCGACATAATGGTTGAACCACTCGGTGGTCTTTCTTGAGCACATCCCAATAACTTTTACTGTGCCGAAGATCAGGACTTTGTGGTGGCAAATATGTTTGTGAAAATGATTCCTCATACTTGTTTTTGCATTCATGATTTTCTTTGCTAAATACAGGCCAATAAGTTGCCTGTTCTGAAATACTGTAACATATTTTCCACCAGCAAGGGATGTGTCTTCCGACATGATTTTTTGAGAAATGAGTAGTGATGCGCTTCATCAGTCAGGGGAAAAATGATTATTGCCATCTGAAACATATTAGTAACCGCAATCATGATCCAATTCTAGAATTTGTTCATTAATTTCTACATGGTGACTTTTTTTTTGGCCGGGCAGTGTATAAACATATGGGAGGTCACATGCGAAACAGAGAACAGGTGCAGGAAGTCAGACTAATTACAAAGGAAGCAAACATGAGAGAGAATCTAATCACATCAAAATAGGCGAAAGCCAAAACGCGGACAGGGATCACAAGACAGCCTATAGACAGATATATGGTTCCGGTTAGGGAGTTCTAACGTGCGTAGATAATGAGAGAAAGCACAGCGTGAGCAGGTGTGGAGGATCCACTGAAACGCAGCAAAGAAGATTAGGTGAAGGCAAGAGGCAGAGACTAGAACAGGGCGAGTGCTGAGAGCTTGTTAATCGATTAGGAAAGTGCAGCTATACAATCCCTAGTGCTCGTTAGTAAGTTAGTATTATATACAATGTTAGTCAAGGTTAGTAGTTTTAATAAAACAACAAACTGTTAGTATTGGTTAGTAAAATAGCAAAGCAAGGTGAAGGAATGGTTGAAATCCAGAAACCATTAAATCACCCGAAAGACTGGAACGCAATACCGGGGCTGTGAGCAGAAACAAGACAAGAGACCAGACAGAGGGAGACAAAGTGCAATGCATGGGTGAAAGCAAAACATGGACTGGAATAATAACAGCAATATGGATACTGGCAAAAACAAAAACATGGCAAAACTAAACTAGACAAAACATGAACACACCAAGCAACCAAATCACAATACACGATACAATGCAAGGTCAGGCAATGCAGAGATCAAAAACCATATCAGACAGAACATCAACAAACAGAGCAGAATCATAACATAAACATTACGGTGATTAAAGTGATGCAGTTATGTTGCTGGGACATCCATATTTGCTGTGATATTGGTGCTTAAAGTTGCTTACAGAACTAATCCCATTGAAGAAATTTCAGATTTTGGGCCAAGACTGTTGCATCAGAAAAGAAGAAGAAAGTGATCTGAATACAGCTTTCAACAGTGCTCAAACATATCTAATAGCAGTGGAAATTTCAAGAGGTTACCTTTAACAGATAATGATGGCTCAAAACTGCTCCAGAAAAATGAGGCACAAAATTGGGACCTAACCCCATGTGTTTTAAGGGCCCATAACCTAAAAAAATATGCAAAGGATGAGAGTAAAATTTTGTAAGGATTCATTAACTATATTGTAGACATTATGAGAAAAAAGAGCAGAATCTAAGGGGGTCAGGTGGGAACTTTTTTCTTATTTGGTTGATTTTAAAAGGAATGACCCAGAAGAATTCATTTAAGATGAAAATTCACCAGAAACTTTGTGTTTAACCAAATTTTGAGCAGAAATTCAGGCTTTGGCTGTAATTATCAGATCTCAAGTAATTCCTTGACAATATACACAAGAAAACATATGTAATACACAGAAAAGTCACAGTGAGAATTTGGAGATAAGTTTGTGTCAGTGAATAGTTTTGTAAAAGCTGACTCCTCATTTTTTTTTTGCAAACTGTGAAACGTGGGGAATCTTCACCACCGGTAGAACAAAATCCAAAAATATCAACATTGGCTGAGAAATATCAGAGAAAAAATGTGAACATATTTGATGTATGGATGACTTTGTATAGTTTAAGTTAGTGTTGTTTAGTCTCTGTGCTGATTATTAGAAATATTTCAATTTTCAATTTAAATTTATTTGTATAGCATTTTTCACAGATAAACTGTCACAAAGACGCTTTACAATGAGAAATGAGTTACTGTAAGGGCAGAGCCCAGCCGATTCCCCACAACAGCAAATGAGGCAAAAAAACTCCCAGTAGGGAGAAAAATCTTCAAACAGTGGTGAGAAAAAACTCCCCAGTGGGAAGGAATCTCAGGAGGACCCCGGCTATATTGGGGAAGCCCATCCTCCGCGGGCTAGCTAGTTAATAACAAGGTAAAGCAAAATAGGTTAAAATGGCGATACAGTTCCATTTAAGTCCATGTAAACAGTGGCATCAGTTGCTCGAGGAAGTGGCATGCAGAGGATGGTGGATCAGGACCGCATCAGGACAGCAGCAGCCAGCACTCATGGTGAGGCACAGAGCTCGGATGGTCCAGGACTCAGGGTTGTGGAGGGAAAGATCCTCAGAAAGAGACAGAAAAAAAAATAGGGCGAAAAAAAAAACATTATGGGGACGGCGCCTCGGGCAGAGAAACATAATAAAAACAGCACAACAGAACATTACTGTCACGGCGCACCAGGAAGACACACATAAACACAACCCAGCAAAACATGATGGTGATGGCAAATCAGGCAGAGACACATAAACACAACCCAGCAAAACATAATGGTGATGGCAAATCAGGCAGAGACACATAAACACAGCCCAGCAAAACATTATGGTGACGGCGCACCAGGCAGAGACACATAAAAACAGCCCAGCAAAACATGACGGTGACGTCACACCAGGCAGAGACACATGAACACAAATCAGCAAAACATTATCGTGACGGCGCACTAGAGACATATACAAACAGCCCAGCAAAATATTATGGTGACCGCGTACCAGGCAGAGACACATGAACACAACCGAGCAAAGCATTATGGTGACAGCGCATCAGACAGAGACACATGAAAACTTCCCAGCAAAATATTATTGTGACGGCGAAACAGGCAGAGACACAAAAAAACAGCCAAGAAAACCATTATGGTGACGGCGCATCAGGCAGAGAAACATAATGAGAACAGCAAAACAAGACATCACGGTCACGGCGCACCAGGCAGACACACATAAACAAAACGCAGCAAAACATGATGGTGACGGCGCACCAGGAAGAGACACATAAAAACAGCCCAGCAAAACATGACAGTGACGGCGCACCAGGCAGAGACAAATAAAAACAGCCCAGAAAAATATTATGGTGACGGGGCATCAGGCAGAGACACATGAGCACAAAACAGCAAAACATAATCGTGACGGCACACCAGGAGGAAACACATAAAAACAGCCAGGCAAAATATTATGGAAATGGCGCATCAGGCAGAGACACATAATAAAAACAGCCCAACAAAACATGATGGTGACGGCGCACCAGGCAGACACACATAAACACAACCCAGGAGAACATTATAGTGACGGCGCACCAGGCGGAGAGACACAAAAACAGCCCAGCAAAACATTATGGTGATAGCGCACAAAGCAGAGACACATAAACACAGCCAGCAAAACATTATGGTGACGGCGCAACAGAGACATATAAAAATAGCCAAGCAAAATATTATGGTGACGGAGCACCAGACAGAGAGATAAAAAAACAGCCCGGCAAAACATTATGGTGACGGCTAACCAGGCAGAGACACATCAAAACAACCGAGCAAAACATTATGGTGACGGCGCACCAGGGAGAGAAACATAAAAACAGCCCAGCAAAACATAATGGTGACGGCGCACCAGGCAAAGACACATAAACACAAACCAGCAAAACATTATGGTGACGGCGCACCAGGCAGACACACATAAGCACAACCCAGAAAAACATTATGGTGATGGTGCATCAGTCGGAGGCACATAAACACAGCCCAGCCAAACATGGTGATGGCGCATCAGGCAGAGACACATTAAAACTTCCCAGCAAAACTTAATGGTGACAGCGAAGCAAGCAGAGACACAAAAAAGCAGCCAAGAAAAACATTATGGTGATGGCGCATCAGGCAGAGAAACATAATAAAAACAGCCCAACAAAACATTATGGTGACAGCGCACTAAGCTGACACACATTAACACAACCCAGAAAAACATTGTAATGATGGCGCATCAGGCAAAGACAAATTAAAACAGCCCAGCAAAACATTATGGTGACAACACACCAGGCAGAGACACATAAATAAAGCCCAGCAAAACATGACGGTGACGGGGAAGCAGGCAGAGACAAATAAAAACAGCCCAGCAAAACATTAAGGTGACGGCGCACCAGGTAGAGACACATAAAAACAGCCCAGCAAAACATGACAGTGACAGCGCACCAGGCAGAGACAAATAAAAACAGCCCAGCAAAATATTATGGTGACGGGGCATCAGGCAGAGACACATGAGCACAAAACAGCAAAAGATTATCGTGACGGCGCACTAGAGACATATAAAAACAGCCCAGCAAAACATTATGGTGACGGCGCATCAGGCAGGGACAAATAAAAACAGCCCAGCAAAACATTACGGTGACGGCGCACCAGGCAGAGACAAATAAAAACAGCCCAGCAAAACATTTTGGTGACGGCGCACCAGGCAGGCACACAAAAACACAACCCAGCAAAACATTATGGTGATGGCGCATCAAACAGAGACACATAAAAACTTCCCAGCAAAACATTATGTTGACGATGCATCAGGCAGAGAAACATAATAAAAACAGCACAACAAAACATTACGGTCACGGCGCATCAGGCAGAGACACATGAACACAACCCAGCAAAACATTACCGTGACGGCACACCAGGAGGAAACACATAAAAACAGCCAGGCAAAACATTATGGAAATGGCGCATCAGGCAGAGACACATAATAAAAACAGCCCAACAAAACATGATGGTGACGGCGCACCAGGCAGACACACATAAACACTGCCCAGCAGAACATTATAGTGACGGCGCACCAGGCGAATAGACACAAAAACAGCCCAGCAAAACATTATGGTGATAGCGCAGAAAGCAGAGACACATAAACACAGCCAGCAAAACATTATGGTGACGGCGCAACAGAGACATATAAAAATAGCCAAGCAAAATATTATGGTGACGGAGCACCAGACAGAAAGACAAAAAAACAGCCCAGCAAAACATTATGGTGACGGCGCACCAGGCAGAGACACATCAAAACAACCGAGCAAAACATTATGGTGACGGCGCACCAGGCAGAGACACATGAACACAACCGAGCAAAACATTATGGTGACGGCGCACCAGGCAGACACACAAAACACAACCCAGCAAAACATTATGGTGATGGCGCATCAGACAGAGACACATAAAAACTTCCCAGCAAAACATTATGGTGGCGGCGTAGCAGGCAGAGACACAAAAAAACAGCCAAGAAAAACATTATGGTGACGATGCATCAGGCAGAGAAACATAATAAAAACAGCACAACAAAACATGACGGTCACGGCGCAGCAGGCAGGCACACATAAACACAACCCAGCAAACCATTATGGTGATGGCGCATCAGGCAGAGACAAATAAAAACAGCCCAATTAAACATTATGGTGACGGCGCACCAGTTCGAGACACATAAAAACAGCCCAGAAAAATATTATGGTGACGGAGCCCCGGGCAGAGACACATGAACACAACCCAGCAAAACATTATGGTAACAGCACACCAGGAGGAAGCACATAAAAAAAGCCAAGGAAAACATTATGGTGATGGCGCATCAGGCAGAGACATAAAAAAAACAGCCCAACAAAACATTATGGTGACGGCGCACCAGGCAGACACACATAAACACAACCCAGCAGAACATTATAGTGACGGCGCACCAGGCGGAGAGACATAAAAACATCCCAGCAAAACATTATGGTGACGGCGCACCAGGCAGAGACATATAAACACAACCCAGCATAACATTATGGTGACGGCGCGCCAGGCGGAGAGACAGAAAAAAAGCCCAGCAAAACTTTATGGTGATAGCGCACAAAGCAGAGATACATAAACACCACACAGCAAAACATTATGACGACGGCGCAACAGAGACAAATAAAAACCGCCCCGCAAAATATTATGGTGACGGCGCACCAGGCAGAGATATATAAACACAACACAGCAAAACATTATGGTGACGGCGCACCAGGCGAAGAGACATAACAACAGCCCAGCAAAACATAATGGTGACGGCCCACTAGGAAGAGACACATATAAACAAACCGAGAAAAACATGATGGTGACGGCACACCAGGCAGACACACATAAACACAACCCAGCAAAACATTATGGTGATGGCGCATCAAACAGAGACACATAAAAACTTCCCAGTAAAACATTATGGTGACGGCGTAGCAGGCAGAGACACAAAAAAACAGCCAAGAAAAACATTATGGTGACGGCGCATCAGGCAGAGAAACATATAAAAAACAGCACAACAAAACATTATGGTCATGGCGCACCAGTCAGACACACATAAACACAACCCAGCAAAACATTATGGTGATTGCGCATCAGGCAGAGACACATAAACACAGCCCAGCAAAACATTACGGTGACGGCGCACCAGGCAGAGACAAATAAAAACAGCCCAGCAAAACATTACGGTGACGGCGCACCAGGCAGAGACAAATAAAAACAGCCCAGCAAAACATTTTGGTGACGGCGCACCAGGCAAAGACACATAAAAACAGCCCAGCAAAACATTACGGTGACGGCGCATCAGGCAGAGAAACATAATAAAAACAGCACAACAAAACATTACGGTCACGGCGCACCAGGCAGGCACACATAAACACAACCCAGCAAAACATTATGGTGACGGCGCATCAGGCAGGGACAAATAAAAACAGCCCAGCAAAACATTACGGTGACGGCGCAGCAGGCAGAGACAAATAAAAACAGCCCAGCAAAACATTTTGGTGACGGCGCACCAGGCAGGCACACATAAACACAACCCAGCAAAACATTATGGTGATGGCGCATCAAACAGAGACACATAAAAACTTCCCAGCAAAAAATTATGTTGACGATGCATCAGGCAGAGAAACATAATAAAAACAGCACAACAAAACATTACGGTCACGGCGCATCAGGCAGGCACACATAAACACAACCCAGCAAAACATTATGGTGACGGCACACCAGGAGGAAACACATAAAAAAAGCCAAGCAAAACATTATGGTAATGGCGCATCAGGCAGAGACATAAAAAAAAACAGCCCAACAAAACATTATGGTGACGGCGCACCAGGCAGACACACATAAACACAACCCAGCATAACATTATGGTGACGGCGCGCCAGGCGAAGAGACAGAAAAAAAGCCCAGCAAAACATTATGGTGATGCGCACAAAGCAGAGATACATAAACACCACACAGCGAAACATTATGACAACGGTGCAACAGAGACACATAAAAACCGCCCCGCAAAATATTATGGTGACGGCGCACCAGGCAGAGAAATATAAACACAACCCAGCAAAACATTATGGTGACGGCCCACCAGGAAGAGAAACATAAAAACAAACCGAGAAAAACATGATGGTGACGGCAAAGCAGGCAGACACACATAAACACAACCCAGCAAAAACATTATGGTGATTGCACAACAGACAGAGACACATAAACACAGCCCAGCAAAACATTATGGTGATAGCGAATCAGGCAGAGACACATAAACACAGCCCAGCAAAACACTATGGTGAAGGCACACCAGGCAGAGACAAATAAACACAGCCCAGCAAAACATTATGGTGACAAAGCACCAGGCAGAGACACATAAAAACAGCCCAGCAAAACATGACGGTAACGTCACACCAGGGAGAGACAAATAAAAACAGCCCAGCAAAACATAATGGTAACGGCGCACCAGGTAGAGACAAATAAACACAAACGTGGAAAACATTATGGTGATGGCCCATCAGGCAGAAACACATAAACACAACCCAGCAAAGCATTTTGGTGATGGCGCATCAGGCAGAGACAGATTAACACAGCCCAGCAAAACATCATGGTGACGGCGCAGAGGCAGAGACAAATAAAAACAGCCCAGTAAAACATTATAGTGACGGCGCACTAGACAGAGACACATAATAACAGCCCAGAAAAACATGGTGGTTACAGCGCACTAGGCAGAAACACATGAACACAAACCAGCAAAACATTATTGTGACGGCGCACTAGAGACATAAAAACAGCCCAGCAAAATTTTATGGTGATGGGGCACCAGGCAGAGACACATGAACACAACCCAGCAAAAAATTATGAGGACGGCGCACCAGGAGGAAACACATAAAAACAACCAAGCAAAACATTATGGTGATGGCGCATCAGGCAGAGACAAATAAACACAGCCATCATGGTGATGGCGCATCAGGCAGAAACAAATAAAAACAGCCCAGCAAAACATTTTGGTGACGGTGCACCAGGCAGAGACACATAAAAACAGCCCAGCAAAACATGACGGTGACAGCGCACCAGGCAGAGAAACAAAAAAACAGCCCAGCAAAACATAATGGTGACGCGCGCACCAGGAAAAGACACATAAACACAACCTAGCAAAACATCATGGTCACAGCGCACCAGGCAGACACACATAAACACAACCCAGCAAAACATTATGGTGATGGCTTATCAGACAGAGACACATAAAAACTTCCCAGCAAAACATTTTGGTGATGGCGTAGCAGTCAGAGACACAAAAAAACAGCCAAGAAAGACATTATGGTGACGGCGCATCAGGCAGAGAAACATAAAAAAAACAGCACAACAAAACATTACGATCACGGCGCACCAGGCAGACACACATGAACACAACCCAGCAAAACATTATGGTGATGGTGCATCAGGCAGAGACACATAAACCCTGCCCAGCAAAACATTATGGTGACGGCCCACCAGGCAGAGACAAATAAAAACAGCCCAGCAAAACATTATGGCGACGGCGCATCAGGCAGAGAAACATAATAAAAACAGCACAACAAAACATTGCGGTCACGGCGCACCAGGCAGACACACAATAACACAACCCAGCAAAGCATTATGGTGATGGCGCATCAGGCAGAGACACCTAATTACAAAACAACAAAAGATTATGGTGACGGCGCACCAGGCGAAGAGACATAAAAACAGCCCAGCAAAACATTATGGTGACGGCGCACCAGGCAGAGACACATAAAAACAACCGAGCAAAACATTATGGTGACGGCGCACCAGGAAGAGACACATGAACACAACCGAGCAAAACATTATGGTGACGGCGCACCAGGCAGACACACAAAAACACAACCCAGCAAAACATTATGGTGATGGCGCATCAGACAGAGACACATAAAAACTTCCCAGCAAAACATTATGGTGACGGCGTAGCAGGCAGAGACACAAAAAAACAGCCAAGAAAAACATTATGGTGACGATGCATCAGGCAGAGAAACAAATTAAAAACAGAACAACAAAACATTACGGTCACGGCGCACCAGGCAGGCACACATAAACACAACCCAGCAAAACATTATAGTGACAGCGCACCAGGCAGAGACAAATAAAAACAGCCCAGTAAAACATTATGGTGACGGCGCACCAGTTAGAGACACATAAAAACAGCCCAGAAAAATATTATGGTGACGGGGCCCGGGCAGAGACACATGAACACAACCCAGCAAAACATTATGGTGATGGCACACCAGGAGGAAACACATAAAAAAAGCCAAGCAAAACATTATACTGACGGCGCACCAGGCGGAGAGACATAAAAAAAACAGCCCAACAAAACATTATGGTGACGACGCACCAGGCAGAGACATATAAACACAACCCAGCATAACATTATGGTGACGGCACATCAGACAGAGACACATTAAAACTTCCCAGCAGAATATTATGGTGACGGCGTAGCAGGCAGAGACACAAAAAAACAGCCAAGAAAAACATTATGGTGACGGCGCATCAGGCAAAGAAACATAAAAAAAACAGCCCAACAAAACATTATGGTGACGGCGCACCAGGCAGAGACATATAAACACAACCCAGCATAACATTATGGTGACGGTGCGCCAGGCATAGAGACAGAAAAAAAGCCCAGCAAAACTTTATGGTGATAGCGCACAAAGCAGAGATACATAAACACCACACAGCAAAACATTATGACGACGGCGCAACAGAGACACATAAAAACCGCCCCGCAAAATATTATGGTGACGGCGCACCAGGCAGAGACATATAAACACAGCCCAGCAAAACATCATGGTGACGGCGCAGAGGCAGAGACAAATAAAAACAGCCCAGTAAAACATTATGGTGACGGCGCAATAGACAGAGACACATAAAAACAGACCAGAAAAACATGGTGGTTACAGCGCACTAGGCAGAAACACATGAACACAAACCAGAAAAACATTATTGTGACGGCGCACTAGAGACATAAAAACAGCCCAGCAAAATTTTATGGTGACGGGGCACCAGGCAGAGACACATGAACACAACCCAGCAAAAAATTATGAGGACGGCGCACCAGGAGGAAACACATAAAAACAGCAAAGCAAAACATTATGGTGATGGCGCATCAGGAAGAGACAAATAAAAACAGCCCAGCAAAACATCATGGTGATGGCGCATCAGGCAGAGACAAATAAAAACAGCCCAGCAAAACATTTTGGTGATGATGCACCAGGCAGAGACACATAAAAACAGCCCAGCAAAACATGAGGGTGACAGCGCACCAGGAAAAGACACACGAACACAACCGAGCAAAACATTATGGTCACAGCGCACCAGGCAGACACACATAAACACAACCCAGCCAAACATTATGGTGACAGCGCACTAGAGACATAAAAACAGCCCAGCAAAATTTTATTGTGACAGCGCACTAGAGACATAAAAACAGCCCAGCAAAATTTTATGGTGACGGGGCACCAGGCAGAGACACATGAACACAACCCAGCAAAAAATTATGAGGACGGCGCTCCAGGAGGAAACACATAAAAACAGCCAAGCAAAACATTATGGTGATGGCGCATCAGGCAGAGACAAATAAACACAGCACAGCAAAACATCATGGTGACGGTGCATGAGGCAGAGACAAATAAAAACAGCCCAGCAAAACATTTTGGTGACGGTGCACCAGGCAGAAACACATAAACACCACTCAGCATAACATTATAGTGACGGCGCACCAGGCGGAGAGACATAAAAACATCCCAGCAAAACATTATGGTGACGGCGCACCAGGCAGAGACATATAAACACAACCCAGCATCACATTATGGTGACGGCGCGCCAGGAGGAGAGACAGAAAAAAACCCCAGCAAAACATTATGGTGATAGCGAACAAAGCAGAGATACATAAACACCACACAGCAAAACATTATGGCGACGGCGCAACAGAGACACATAAAAACCGCCCCGCAAAATATTATGGTGAGGGCGCACCAGGCAGAGAAATATAAACACAACCCAGCAAAACATTATGGTGATAGCGCACAAAGCAGAGATACATAAACACCACACAGCAAAACATTATGGCGACGGCGCAACAGAGACACATAAAAACCGCCCCGCAAAATATTATGGTGAGGGCGCACCAGGCAGAGAAATATAAACACAAACCAGCAAAGCATTACGGTGACGGCCCACCAGGAAGAGAAACATAAAAACAAACCGAGAAAAACATGATGGTGACGGCACACCAGGCAGACACACATAAACACAACCCAGCAAATCATTATGGTGATGGCGCATCAGACAGAGAAACATAAAAACTTCCCAGCAAAACATTATGGTGACGGCGTAGCAGGCTGAAACACAGAAAAACAGCCAAGAAAAACATTATGGTGACGGCGCATCAGGCAGGGACAAATAAAAACAGCCCAGCAAAACATTACGGTGACGGCGCACCAGGCAGAGACAAATAAAAACAGCCCAGCAAAACATTTTGGTGACGGCGCACCAGGCAGGCACACATAAACACAACCCAGCAAAACATTATGGTGATGGCGCATCAAACAGAGACACATAAAAACTTCCCAGCAAAACATTATGTTGACGATGCATCAGGCAGAGAAACATAATAAAAACAGCACAACAAAACATTACGGTCACGGCGCATCAGGCAGGCACACATAAACACAACCCAGCAAAACATTATGGTGACGGCACACCAGGAGGAAACACATAAAAAAAGCCAAGCAAAACATTATGGTAATGGTGCATCAGGCAGGGACATAAAAAAAACAGCCCAACAAAACATTATGGTGACGGCGCACCAGGCAGACACACATAAACACAACCCAGCATAACATTATGGTGACGGCGCGCCAGGCGGAGAGACAGAAAAAAAGCCCAGCAAAACTTTATGGTGATAGCGCACAAAGCAGAGATACATAAACACCTCACAGCAAAACATTATGACGACAGCGCAACAGAGACACATAAAAACCGCCCCGCAAAATATTATGGTGACGGCGCACCAGGCAGAGAAATATAAACACAACCCAGCAAAACATTATGGTGACGGCCCACCAGGAAGAGAAACATAAAAACAAACCGAGAAAAACATGATGGTGACGGCACACCAGGCAGAAACACATAAACACAACCCAGCAAAAACATTTTGGTGATTGCACAACAGACAGAGACACATAAACACAGCCCAGCAAAACATTATGGTGATAGCGAATCAGGCAGAGACACATAAACACAGCCCAGCAAAACACTATGGTGAAGGCACACCAGGCAGAGACAAATAAAAACAGCCCAGCAAAACATTACGGTGACGGCGCACCAGGCAGAGACAAATAAAAACAGCCCAGCAGAACATTTTGGTGACGGCGTACCAGGCAGAGACACATAAAAACCGCCCAGCAAAACATAATGGTGACGGCGCACCAGGTAGAGACACATAAACACAAACCAGGAAAACATTATGGTGATGGCCCATCAGGCAGAAACACATAAACACAACCCAGCAAAGCATTATGGTGATGGCGCATCAGGCAGAGACAGATTAACACAGCCCAGCAAAACATCATGGTGACGGCGCAGAGGCAGAGACAAATAAAAACAGCCCAGTAAAACATTATGGTGACGGCGCACTAGACAGAGACACATAAAAACAGCCCAGAAAAACATGGTGGTTACAGCGCACTAGGCAGAAACACATGAACACAAACCAGCAAAACATTATTGTGACGGCGCACTAGAGACATAAAAACAGCCCAGCAAAATTTTATGGTGACGGGGCACCAGGCAGAGACACATGAACACAACCCAGCAAAAAATTATGAGGACGGCGCACCAGGAGGAAACACATAAAAACAGCCAAGCAAAACATTATGGTGATGGCGCATCAGGCAGAGGCAAATAAACACAGCCCAGCAAAACATTTTGGTGACGGTGCACCAGGCAGAGACACATAAAAACAGCCCAGCAAAACATGACGGTGACAGCGCACCAGGCACAGTAACATAAAAACAGCCCAGCAAAACATAATGGTGACGCGCGCACCAGGAAAAGACACACGAACACAACCTAGCAAAACATTATGGTCACAGCGCACCAGGCAGACACACATAAACACAACCCAGCCAAACATTATGGTGATGGCTTATCAGACAGAGACACATAAAAACTTCCCAGCAAAACATTATGGTGATGGCGTAGCAGTCAGAGACACAAAAAAACAGCCAAGAAAGACATTATGGTGACGGCGCATCAGGCAGAGAAACATAATAAAAACAGCACAACAAAACATTACGATCACGGCGCACCAGGCAGACACACATGAACACAACCCAGCAAAACATTATGGTGATGGTGCATCAGGCAGAGACACATAAACACAGCCCAGCAAAACATTATGGTGACGGCCCACCAGGCAGAGACAAATAAAAACAGCCCAGCAAAACATTATGGTGACGGCGCATCAGGCAGAGAAACATAATAAAAACAGCACAACAAAACATTGCGGTCACGGCGCACCAGGCAGACACACATAAACACAACCCAGCAAAGCATTATGGTGATGGCGCATCAGGCAGAGACACCTAATTACAAAACAACAAAACATGATGGTGAATGCGCACCAGGCGAAGAGACATAAAAACAGCCCAGCAAAACATTATGGTGACGGCGCACCAGGCAGAGACACATAAAAACAATCGAGCAAAACATTATGGTGACGGCGCACCAGGCAGAGACACATGAACACAACCGAGCAAAACATTATGGTGACGGCGCACCAGGCAGACACACATAAACACAACCCAGCAAAACATTATGGTGATGGCACATCAGACAGAGACACATAAAAACTTCCCAGCAAAACATTATGGTGACGATGCATCAGGCAGAGAAACAAATTAAAAACAGAACAACAAAACATTACGGTCACGGCTCACCAGGCAGGCACACATAAACACAACCCAGCAAAACATTATGGTGACGGCGCATCAGGCAGAGACAAATAAAAACAGCCCAGTTAAACATTATGGTGACGGCGCACCAGGCAGACACACAAAAACACAACCCAGCAAAACATTATGGTGATGGCGCATCAGACAGAGACACATAAAAACTTCCCAGCAAAACATTATGGTGACAGCGTAGCAGGCAGAGACACAAAAAAACAGCCAAGAAAAACATTATGGTGACGATGCATCAGGCAGAGAAACAAATTAAAAACAGAACAACAAAACATTACGGTCACGGCGCACCAGGCAGGCACACATAAACACAGCCCAACAAAACATTATGGTGACGGCGCACCAGGCAGAGACATATAAACACAACCCAGCATAACATTATGGTGACGGTGCGCCAGGCATAGAGACAGAAAAAAAGCCCAGCAAAACTTTATGGTGATAGCGCACAAAGCAGAGATACATAAACACCACACAGCAAAACATTATGACGACGGCGCAACAGAGACACATAAAAACCGCCCCGCAAAATATTATGGTGACGGCGCACCAGGCAGAGACATATAAACACAGCCCAGCAAAACATCATGGTGACGGCGCAGAGGCAGAGACAAATAAAAACAGCCCAGTAAAACATTATGGTGACGGCGCAATAGACAGAGACACATAAAAACAGCCCAGAAAAACATGGTGGTTACAGCGCACTAGGCAGAAACACATGAACACAAACCAGCAAAACATTATTGTGACGGCGCACTAGAGACATAAAAACAGCCCAGCAAAATTATATGGTGACGGGGCACCAGGCAGAGACACATGAACACAAGCCAGCAAAAAATTATGAGGACGGCGCACCAGGAGGAAACACATAAAAACAGCAAAGCAAAACATTATGGTGATGGCGCATCAGGAAGAGACAAATAAAAACAGCCCAGCAAAACATCATGGTGATGGCGCATCAGGCAGAGACAAATAAAAACAGCCCAGCAAAACATTTTGGTGATGATGCACCAGGCAGAGACACATAAAAACAGCCCAGCAAAACATGAGGGTGACAGCGCACCAGGAAAAGACACACGAACACAACCGAGCAAAACATTATGGTCACAGCGCACCAGGCAGACACACATAAACACAACCCAGCCAAACATTATGGTGACAGCGCACTAGAGACATAAAAACAGCCCAGCAAAATTTTATTGTGACAGCGCACTAGAGACATTAAAACAGCCCAGCAAAATTTTATGGTGACGGGGCACCAGGCAGAGACACATGAACATAACCCAGGAAAAAATTATGAGGACGGCGCACCAGGAGGAAACACATAAAAACAGCCAAGCAAAACATTATGGTGATGGCGCATCAGGCAGAGACAAATAAACACAGCCCAGCAAAACATCATGGTGACGGCGCATCAAGCAGAGACAAATAAAAACAGCCCAGCAAAACATTTTGGTGACGGTGCACCAGGCAGAAACACATAAACACAACCCAGCATAACATTATAGTGACGGCGCACCAGGCAAAGAGACATAAAAACATCCCAGCAAAACATTATGGTGACGGCGCACCAGGCAGAGACATATAAACACAACCCAGCATCACATTATGGTGACGGCGCGCCAGGAGGAGAGACAGAAAAAAACCCCAGCAAAACATTATGGTGATAGCGAACAAAGCAGAGATACATAAACACCACACAGCAAAACATTATGGCGACGGCGCAACAGAGACACATAAAAACCGCCCCGCAAAATATTATGGTGAGGGCGCACCAGGCAGAGAAATATAAACACAACCCAGCAAAACATTATGGTGATAGCGCACAAAGCAGAGATACATAAACACCACACAGCAAAACATTATGGCGACGGCGCAACAGAGACACATAAAAACCGCCCCGCAAAATATTATGGTGAGGGCGCACCAGGAAGAGAAATATAAACACAAACCAGCAAAGCATTATGGTGACGGCACACCAGGAAGAGAAACATAAAAACAAACCGAGAAAAACATGATGGTGACGGCACACCAGGCAGACACACATAAACACAACCCAGCAAAACATTATGGTGATGGCGCATCAGACAGAGACACATAAAAACTTCCCAGCAAAACATTATGGTGACCGCAAAGCAGGCTGAAACACAAAAACACAGCCCAGCAAAACATTATGGTGATGGCGCATCAGGCAGAGACACATAAACACAGCCCAGCAAAACATTACGGTGACGGCGCACCAGGCAGAGACAAATCAAAACAGCCCAGCAAAACATTTTGGTGACAGCGCACCAGGCAGGCACACATAAACACAACCCAGCAAAACATTATGGTGATGGTGCATCAAACAGAGAGTCATAAAAACTTCCCAGCAAAACATTATGTTGACGATGCATCAGGCAGAGAAACATAATAAAAACAGCACAACAAAACATTACGGTCACGGCGCACCAGGCAGGCACACATAAACACAACCCAACAAAACATTATGGTGACGGCACACCAGGAGGAAACACATAAAAAAAGCCAAGCAAAACATTATGGTAATGGTGCATCAGGCAGGGACATAAAAAAAACAGCCCAACAAAACATTATGGTGACGGCGCACCAGGCAGACACACATAAACACAACCCAGCATAACATTATGGTGACGGCGCGCCAGGCGGAGAGACAGAAAAAAAGCCCAGCAAAACTTTATGGTGATAGCGCACAAAGCAGAGATACATAAACACCTCACAGCAAAACATTATGACGACAGCGCAACAGAGACACATAAAAACCGCCCCGCAAAATATTATGGTGACGGCGCACCAGGCAGAGAAATATAAACACAACCCAGCAAAACATTATGGTGACGGCCCACCAGGAAGAGAAACATAAAAACAAACCGAGAAAAACATGATGGTGACGGCACACCAGGCAGAAACACATAAACACAACCCAGCAAAAACATTTTGGTGATTGCACAACAGACAGAGACACATAAACACAGCCCAGCAAAACATTATGGTGATAGCGAATCAGGCAGAGACACATAAACACAGCCCAGCAAAACACTATGGTGAAGGCACACCAGGCAGAGACAAATAAAAACAGCCCAGCAAAACATTACGGTGACGGCGCACCAGGCAGAGACAAATAAAAACAGCCCAGCAGAACATTTTGGTGACGGCGTACCAGGCAGAGACACATAAAAACCGCCCAGCAAAACATAATGGTGACGGCGCACCAGGTAGAGACACATAAACACAAACGAGGAAAACATTATGGTGATGGCCCATCAGGCAGAAACACATAAACACAACCCAGCAAAGCATTATGGTGATGGCGCATCAGGCAGAGACAGATTAACACAGCCCAGCAAAACATCATGGTGACGGCGCAGAGGCAGAGACAAATAAAAACAGCCCAGTAAAACATTATGGTGACGGCGCACTAGACAGAGACACATAAAAACAGCCCAGAAAAACATGGTGGTTACAGCGCACTAGGCAGAAACACATGAACACAAACCAGCAAAACATTATTGTGACGGCGCACTAGATACATAAAAACAGCCCAGCAAAATTTTATGGTGACGGGGCACAAGGCAGAGACACATGAACACAACCCAGCAAAAAATTATGAGGATGGCACACCAGGAGGAAACACATAAAAACAGCCAGGCAAAACATTATGGTGATGGCGCATCAGGCAGAGACAAATAAAAACAGCCCAGCAAAACATTTTGGTGACGGTGCACCAGGCAGAGACACATAAAAACAGCCCAGCAAAACATGACGGTGACAGCGCACCAGGCAGAGAAACATAAAAACAGCCCAGCAAAACATAATGGTGACGCGCGCACCAGGAAAAGACACATAAACACAACCTAGCAAAACATTATGGTCACAGCGCACCAGGCAGACACACATAAACACAACCCAGCCAAACATTATGGTGATGGCTTATCAGACAGAGACACATAAAAACTTCCCAGGAAAACATTTTGGTGATGGCGTAGCAGTCAGAGACACAAAAAAACAGCCAAGAAAGACATTATGGTGACGGCGCATCAGGCAGAGAAACATAAAAAAAACAGCACAACAAAACATTACGATCACGGCGCACCAGGCAGACACACATGAACACAACCCAGCAAAACATTATGGTGATGGTGCATCAGGCAGAGACACATAAACCCTGCCCAGCAAAACATTATGGTGACGGCGCACCAGGCAGAGACAAATAAAAACAGCCCAGCAAAACATTATGGTGACGGCGCATCAGGCAGAGAAACATAATAAAAACAGCACAACAAAACATTGCGGTCACGGCGCACCAGGCAGACACACAATAACACAACCCAGCAAAGCATTATAGTGATGGCGCATCAGGCAGAGACACCTAATTACAAAACAACAAAAGATTATGGTGACGGCGCACCAGGCGAAGAGACATAAAAACAGCCCAGCAAAACATTATGGTGACGGCGCACCAGGCAGAGACACATAAAAACAACCGAGCAAAACATTATGGTGACGGCGCACCAGGCAGAGACACATGAACACAACCGAGCAAAACATTATGGTGACGGCGCACCTGGCAGACACACAAAAACACAACCCAGCAAAACATTATGGTGATGGCGCATCAGACAGAGACACATAAAAACTTCCCAGCAAAACATTATGGTGACGATGCATCAGGCAGAGAAACAAATTAAAAACAGAACAACAAAACATTACGGTCACGGCTCACCAGGCAGGCACACATAAACACAACCCAGCAAAACATTATGGTGACGGCGCATCAGGCAGAGACAAATAAAAACAGCCCAGTTAAACATTATGGTGACGGCGCACCAGGCAGACACACAAAAACACAACCCAGCAAAACATTATGGTGATGGCGCATCAGACAGAGACACATAAAAACTTCCCAGCAAAACATTATGGTGACAGCGTAGCAGGCAGAGACACAAAAAAACAGCCAAGAAAAACATTATGGTGACGATGCATCAGGCAGAGAAACAAATTAAAAACAGAACAACAAAACATTACGGTCACGGCGCACCAGGCAGGCACACATAAACACAACCCAGCAAAACATTATGGTGACGGCGCATCAGGCAGAGACAAATAAAAACAGCCCAGTTAAACATTATGGTGACGGCGCACCAGTTAGAGACACATAAAAACAGCCCAGAAAAATATTATGGTGACGGGGCCCCGGGCAGAGACAAATGAACACAACCCAGCAAAACATTATGGTGACGGCACACCAGGAGGAAACACATAAAAAAAACCAAGCAAAACATTATAGTGACGGCGCACCAGGCGGAGAGACATAAAAAAAACAGCCCTACAAAACATTATGGTGACGGCGCACCAGGCAGAGACATATAAACACAAGCCAGCATAACATTATGGTGACGGCGCATCAGACAGAGACACATTAAAACTTCCCAGCAGAATATTATGGTGACGGCGTAGCAGGCAGAGACACAAAAAAACAGCCAAGAAAAACATTATGGTGACGGCGCATCAGGCAAAGAAACATAAAAAAAACAGCCCAACAAAACATTATGGTGACGGCGCACCAGGCAGAGACATATAAACACAACCCAGCATAACATTATGGTGACGGTGCGCCAGGCATAGAGACAGAAAAAAGCCCAGCAAAACTTTATGGTGATAGCGCACAAAGCAGAGATACATAAACACCACACAGCAAAACATTATGACGACGGCGCAACAGAGACACAAAAAAGCCGCGCCGCAAAATATTATGGTGACGGCGAACCAGGCAGAGACATATAAACACAGCCCAGCAAAACATCATGGTGACGGCGCAGAGGCAGAGACAAATAAAAACAGCCCAGTAAAACATTGTGGTGACGGCGCACTAGACAGAGACACATAAAAACAGCCCAGAAAAACATGGTGGTGACAGCGCACTAGGCAGAAACAAATGAACACAAACCAGCAAAACATTATTGTAACGGCGCACTAGAGACATAAAAACAGCCCAGCAAAATTTTATGGTGACGGGGCACCAGGCAGAGACACATGAACACAACCCAGCAAAAAATTATGAGGACGGCGCTCCAGGAGGAAACACATAAAAACAGCCCAGCAAAACATTTTGGTGACGGTGCACCAGGCAGAGACACATAAAAACAGCCCAGCAAAACATGAGGGTGACAGCGCACCAGGAAAAGACACACGAACACAACCGAGCAAAACATTATGGTCACAGCGCACCAGGCAGACACACATAAACACAACCCAGCCAAACATTATGGTGACAGCGCACTAGAGACATAAAAACAGCCCAGCAAAATTTAATTGTGACAGCGCACTAGAGACATAAAAACAGCCCAGCAAAATTTTATGGTGACGGGGCACCAGGCAGAGACACATGAACATAACCCAGGAAAAAATTATTAGGACGGCGCACCAGGAGGAAACACATAAAAACAGCCAAGCAAAACATTATGGTGATGGCGCATCAGGCAGAGACAAATAAACACAGCCCAGCAAAACATCATGGTGACGGTGCATGAGGCAGAGACAAATAAAAACAGCCCAGCAAAACATTTTGGTGACGGTGCACCAGGCAGAAACACATAAACACCACTCAGCATAACATTATAGTGACGGCGCACCAGGCGGAGAGACATAAAAACATCCCAGCAAAACATTATGGTGACGGCGCACCAGGCAGAGACATATAAACACAACCCAGCATCACATTATGGTGACGGCGCGCCAGGCGGAGAGACAGAAAAAAAGCCCAGCAAAACATTATGGTGATAGCGCACAAAGCAGAGATACATAAACACCACACAGCAAAACATTATGGCGACGGCGCAACAGAGACACATAAAAACCGCCTCGCAAAATATTATGGTGAGGGCGCACCAGGCAGAGAAATATAAACACAACCCAGCAAAACATTATGGTGACGGCCCACCAGGAAGAGAAACATAAAAACAAACCGAGAAAAACATGATGGTAATGGC